>JAWDJE010000004.1:306091107-308757774 GCA_035047345.1 Bradypodion ventrale
TATACAGTGGTCCCTATTTATCTATAGTAGAACCCCTTATAACGAATGCCTCTTACAGTGAACACATTGTATAACAAAGAGGATTTGAGAAAACCATTGTCCCTCATATAACGAATTTTTTTGTTATACAATGCAATGCATCTCTATGGGGAAAATCATACAACGAAAATCTCTATGGGAAAAATCATACAACGAAAAAAATTTGTTGTATGATTTTCCCCATATTTTCGTTATACGATGCATCCCATAAGGATTTTCATTGTACAAAGCATGCATCATATAATGAAAAGAATATATAACGAAAAGCCCCGCAGAATGAATTATTTTTGTTATAACAGGGTTTTACTGTACTTGCAATTTCTTCCTTCGATGGTAAAAAGCATTCCGTGCACTCCAGTGTCTAGGCATGCCTGCCACATGTCCATAGAGATGTTTACAGACACAGACACCTTATAAACAAAAGATGAGCACTGAACCCTAGTGTCAGATGCAACTGGCTTTCAAGCAAGGGTGACCTTGAACTTCACCTTTGCTAACTTTAAAAGTCTCAACTAGTGTAATTTTATGCAGTTTGGTTTTTTACCTGTTAAGCATCTTTGTGGTTAGTTAATGTAAACAATATTACATGTCATTCCCTTGTTGAAAGAACAGCAAAATATCCTACTGTGTTGCAGGGCAAGATTTTTTTTTTGGTAGTTCTTTGCTCACACATGCAAGAATGAGGCAGCTCAGGGGTTTAGATATCTGGTTGTAGCGGTTGAGGTTGGAAGTTCAATTCTTCACTGTGCCTCCTGGGAGAAGAGCCAGCCTATTTGATGTTGTGCAATTCGCACAGCCCTATAGCTCCCCCAGAAGAAAGGAAAACCATTTATGAGTATTCTGTACCTGGAAAACCCTAGAGAACCATGAAAAGGGTTCCCATAAATCAGAATTGACTTGACAGCACACAGTTATTATTATGTATAGGCATTTATGAATGCAGAAGACTTTCATTAGCTGTGATGTTTATAACTGTATCTGTAAAGCAGCTGTATTATGTGGGAGGAAATACAGTTGTAGATTAATTTGACTTTCCCAAGGCAGACCTTCATTTTATGAAGATCAATGCTCTTTTTTTGGTTTTATTTTAAACATGGAACACTGTTTACCTTCCCACCGAATTACTACCTATTTATCTACTTGTAATTTCTTGCTTTCAAACTGATAGTTTGGCAGGAACTGAGACCGAGATGGAGCTCATTCTTTCATGCAGCACTCGTGTCTCAAACTGCTGACCTGCTGACCTTCCAGTCATCAAGATCAGCATCTTAACCACTAAGCCACCACAGTCCCTCTGTCGGATCCCTTGGGTCAGATGAAAGCAGATGGAACATGTCATTCCGCAAGTTGTGCAGAATGTCATCACAGAGTTGTCTACTCATGTAGGGACTCCTCAATTAATAATAACTTCAAGGTAGAAGATTATACTGCAAAAATATATTGGTTATTGCAGAGTTTTAAATAAGTTTGGAAGAAATTCACTCTTCTCTATTGATTACAGCAAAATGTGGATCATGAGAAATTATGGAGTATTAGGAACCAAAATACCTTGACTCACAAGTTTATCTAACTCCGCCTCTATCTTGTCCTTAAGGATGAAAGGAACACGGTGAAGTTCAAGGCAGATAGGCCAGCCATCCGGGTCAAGTTCAAATGGGACTGGGGTCCCACATAAGTACCAAGTCCTTTCTTGAAAACCTCTGGGTGTGCATTGTAAACATCCAGCACTGGGTCAGAACTCACAGCATTAATACCCGACAGTTTTATTCCCAGCAGTTCGAACCACTGGACTCCCAACAAACAGTTTGTTCCTTGCTTTACCACCACAAGGGGCAATTTGGTGCAAATGTTCTTAAAACGTACAGAGAAATCCCCCACCCCCAGAATGGGTATGTGGCACCCTTGAACATCTCGGAGGGACGCCTTCAATGCCCGCAACTTAGGGTGCGAGGCAGGAGGAATATTTAAGAATTCCTTGTGGGGTAAAATAGAAGATGACATACCAGAGTCCACCTCCATGCAACTCGGCACCCCTTGCAACTGTAAATCAGCAAGAAAACAACCAGTTGGACATGTTGCCGTGCGGTTGGACATGTTGCCGTGCGGTTTCTCTGATGTGGAGATTTTGGAGATGGATGCCCCTGGTTTCCGTGGGTGTTCGTCAGACACTGGGGGGTACTTTCTCTTCTGGCGGCATACCTTTGCAATGTGCCCTCACTTGCCACAGTGGTGGCAATCCGCTTTTTGAAAGGGGCACTTTTGACAGTTGTGCTTGCTCCCACAGCTGTCACACTTTTTCAGGAACTTTGAAGCGTGCTTCTCCTTCTTCCTTCGGACCTTTTGGACCCCTCCATCCTCATCACTGGATCCAGACATGGAAGATGATGCCGACAACACTGACAAAGACGAACATGACAATGTTGAACAATGGTGGGCCTGTACAGCAGACGCTGGAACCCCGGAGGACTTTACCCCTGACCTGGCTGCCTCGGACGCTAACACTTCTTTTAACATGGACTTGAAAGTGAGCGCATCATGGGTCATCAGCCTGTGTTGGGCCTCTTCATCCCGATGTCCGGCTAGCAGGTGGTCACGGAGAGTGTCCTCGATGTTCGGCCACTGATACAGGGCAGCAGCAAGATGAAAGACGGCAGCATATTCGGCCACAGACTCCCCGGGGCATTGGTCATGGCAGTGAAACATGACCCAGGTGGGAAATATTGAAACCTTCAGCTGGAAATGATTCCTCAGCACAGTCAGGATATCGGTGAGGGCAACATCATTGATCTCCCTCGGCAACACCAAATGGATGGCCAACTCGAGAGTAGCCAGGTCACATTTCGCAAGGAAACATGAATGCTTCATGTCCTCTTCTACGACGTTCTCAGCCACCATAGCGTGTTTGAACTGCTTCTCATAAAGGACCCATTTTTCTGGTGCTGAAATGTCGAAGGGACCGGTGGAATTCTTCTGGGACGCCATCCCATCCTCATCACCAATTTAGTGTTCTTGAAGTAATGAGCAGCAGCCAGCATAACGGGCCAAACAAATAACTTTATTTGGTAATCTGAACACAATTACAACTGCATCACAACAACTTATATAGAGGTGACAGTAGTTACATTTATGCAAGAATTAACTGGATTGGTTGATAGCCATCAGGAGAGAATGAAGTGATCCTGAACTAGATACAATTCGTGCTTCTCAGAGCATATTGGTGCAAACCCCCAATCTCGCTTTACTTCCAACTGAGGAAGACAAATTGGCAAATACGTTTAATTAAATATACAACAAATTCCCAGAAGTTTTGATCAGTAGGTGTGCTTACTTGGGCTTCTGGTAATTGAAGTCCAAGTATACCTGGGGCACCAAGGTTGGCCACCCCTGGTGTAGATTATCTATTCCTGACTACTATATATGGATTTGAAAGCTGGTCAGTGAAGAAATCTTATAGAATAAATTTTATTATTATTCATTTGAAACGTGATGTTGGGGAAAGCCTTGCAGGTACCATAAAGAGAAAAGGTGGGCTCTAATCAAATAAATCTCTGTAGAAGCAAGTATGATTAAATTGTGGATATTGTACTATAGGCACACTATCAGAAAACAAGATTGATTAGAAAAGACAGCAATGCTGATAAAAAATGAAGGCAAAGGGAAAGAAGACCAACTAAGACAGGGGTTCTCAACCTTAATGCACCATGGGCCAGACAACTCCCCATCAGGCTGAGCCACTGGCTAAACAAGTGGCTTCCCCTGGCAGCAAACACTGCCATCAACTGCAATGAGTGTGTTTGTGTATCCACATGTGCATTTATGGCTGTGTCTAGTCATGCCTGCCACATGTCTACAGAAATGTCTGCAGATGCAGGGACATCGCTGGCTCTTTGGCTATAAACAGAGATGAGCATTGAACCCTTTGAGCAAGGATGACCTTTACCTTTACATTGGAAAATGTGCTGCAGTCTACCTAGAGGTCTTCTATAAATCCTGGCCTCCAAGTCATGGAGTTTATTTATTGGGAGGATCATCATCTTCCATGGAGGGTGCAGGCTTGGGAGGGATATTAATATCAGATTCAAAAAGACTAATCAGTTATTTAAAGGTTAGGTTAAGGTAAAGGTCTCCCTTGCTCGAAAGCCAGTTGTATTCGATTCTAGGGTTCAGTGCTCATATTTGTTTATAGCTAAAGAGCCAGTGCTGTCTGCATCTGCAGATGGTTCCATGGACATGTTGCAGGCATGCCTAGACATCGGAGTGCATGGAACGCTGTTTACCTTCCCACTGAAGTGGTCCCTATTTATCTACTTGCAATTTCTTGCTTTCAAACTGCTAGGTTGGCAGAAGCTAGGACAGACACGGGAGATCACTCTGTCATGCAGTACCCAGGAATCGATAGATAGGTAGATAGATAGATAAATAAATCTTTATTGTCATTTTGTATTTTATTTATTTATTTATTTATTTATTGTTAAATTTTTATACCGCCCACTCAGCCAAAGCCGACTCTGGGCGGTTCACAACAGTGGGTAAAAACAGATAAAAACAAATAAAACAGATAAAAACCAGCAATAAGAACCCACCCCTAAAAAGAGAGGGGTGCAGGAACTGAAGAAACCATGGGGCAGGCATCCTCCCCTATATTAACCACCCAATGGCACTATTAGAGAGCCCCTCTGGTCCGCTCTGGTTGGACGGACAGACGTCCTTGGGGCGATGCGGTCTCTAAGGTAACCTGGCCCACTACCATATAGGGCTTTAAAGGTCAAAACCAGCACCTTGAATTGCACCTGGAGGCAAATGGGTAACCAGTGCAGCTCATGCAGCAGTGGTGAGGCATGGGCATAACGTCCACACCCCATCACCACCTGGGCCGCTGCATTCTGGACCAGCTGCAGCCTCCGAATGGTCATCAAGGGCAGCCCCATGTAGAGCGCATTACAATAATCTAGTCTGGAGGTCACCAGAGCATGAGTGACCATGAGCAAAGAGTCCCGGTCCAGGAGCATGCACAACTGGTGAATCACCCGAAGTTGGTGAAGGCCCTCCTGGCCACAGCCGCCACCTGTTCTTCTAGAAGCAGTCGCAAATCCAGGAGGACCCCCAAGTTGCGCACCGGGTCGGTCTGGGGCAAAATGGCCCCATCCAAAACCAAAGATGGTAGCTCCCGGGATAGCACAGGACCCCCCATCCACAGCCACTCAGTCTTACTAGGATTCAGCTGTAACCCATTTGCCCTCATCCAGACCCCAACCGCCTCCAGACAACTGGAAAGGACTTTGACTGCATCACTGGGGTCCCCACGGGCCGAGATGTACAACTGTGTATCATCTGCGTACTGATGGTACCGCACCCCATGGAAACGGATGATCTCACCCAGCGGCTTCATGTAGATGTTAAATAGGAGAGGAGAGAGTACCGAGCCCTGAGGCACCCCGTATTTTAGGGACCTAGGACTGGACTTCTCGCTCTCCAACCACACCGACTGGGTCCGGCCCCTCTAAAATGAGGAAAACCAGGACCACACAGTGCCCTGGATCCCCAATCCTCGGAGCCGTTCCAGAAGGATACCATGGTCAACGGTATCGAAAGCCGCTGAGAGGTCAAGAAGAGCAAGGACGGACGGATGACCGCCATCCCGCTCTCCCCAGAGATCATCCATCAGCGCGACCAATGCAGTCTCAGTACCATAACCAGGTCTGAATCCTGACTGGAAGGGGTCCAGATATTCCGCTTCATCCAGTACCCCCTGCAACTGACGCGCCACTGCCTTTTCCAATACTTTCCACAAAAAGGGGAGGTTGGAAACAGGTCTGTAGTTGGTTAATACTGCTGGGTCGGGGGATGGCTTCTTCAGGAGGGGGCGCACCAAAGCATGTTTCAACGGTTCAGGAATCGTTCCTGGTCTTCACCCAGCGGCGCTCAAGGCGTCTCCTTGCCCGTTTGAGCTCCCATAGTTCTTCCATGAACCACGGGGATGACCTAGCTCCACGGGCTCTGAGAGGCCGTAGTGGAGCGATTACATCCAAGGCAGCTGTCGTTGACCCACACCACAGGTCAATAAGTGCCTCAGGCGAATCGTGTTGCCGATCCAGGGGAAATTCCCCCAGTTCCCTCTGGAATCCATCCGGATCCATCAGTAGCCGGGGGCGGGCCACTTTAATCGACCCTGCCTCCCTGTCGCCCCCAGGAAGTCTAGAGCCACCAGATAGTGATCTGACCATGGCACAGGTGTTATGTCTAGCTTCTGTAAACTCAGATCACTCTGCCACCGCCCCGACAAAAAGACTAAATCTGGTGTGTGGCCACTGCCCCTGGTAGGGCCCCGAATTACCTGAGCCAGGTCCATAGTTGCCATGGAAGCCGTGAACTCCTGAGCCACCCCGGAACCGGACCCCAGTGAAGGCAAATTGAAGTCTCCCAGAACCATAAGCCTAGGGAACTCCAACGCCAACGCTGAGACAGCCTCAAGGAGCCCAGGCAGGGAGTCCCTTACCCTGCAAGGGGGCAGGTACAGGAGTAGGATCCCCAACTGACCCTTTGGGCCCAGCCACAGGAGCAGGGCCTCACAACCCAGAATTTGTGGAGCAGTGGCCCTGGTGACTCCCAGTGACTCCCTGGCTATAATGGCAACACCACCGCCCTTGCCCTCATCCCTAGGCTGGTGCCAAACATCGAACCCGGCCGGACACATCTCTGATAGAGGCACCCCATCCTCTGATCTCAGCCAGGTCTCAGTGATGCATGCCAGGTCGGCCCGCTCCCCCAGAATAGAGTCTTGGATTAGGGGCGCCTTACTACAGACCGACCTGGCATTCATCAGCAGCAGCCTAAGGGTGGGGTCACCCTGGATCAGCTGCTCAGGACCTAGAGGTGAAACCGGGGGGGCCAGAACACAGGACAGATACTAAGCATCGGTCCCGCATTCCCCGAGTGCAGCCCGCCCCGCGGTTCCCACTATAACGCCCCATGCCCGTCACAACCTTTTCCTGCACAGAACAATGAGATTGGGGGGAAAACACTTAAGAACCCAACAAAACCTAAACAAAATACAACTATACAAAATTATCAACATACTCCCACCCCACATATACACATTTAACCCCTAAAAGCTCTAAAACTCTAAAAACTCTAAAACTCTAAAAACTCTAAAAACTATATACAGAAGCTCCCTCATAGGCTGCATTGCACTGTATTCAAAGCCAGAACCGCTTTTGGGTAGAAACTATTTCTCAGGTGGCTGGTCCTGGTCTTTATGAACCTATACCTTCTTCTAGAAGGCAGAAGCTGAAAGAGATCATTTCCGGGGTGCGTACTATCTTGCACAATCTCTACAGCTTTCTTATAACACCTGGTGGCATAGATTTGATCTAGAGTGGGAAGAGTACGCCCGATTATCCCCTCCGCAGTCTTTACGACCCTGGACAGAATTGTTCTTTCCCTAGCTGTACAACTCCTTAACCATACACACAGACCATAGGTTAACACACTCTCTATGGTACAGTGGTAGAATGCCAACAGCAGGTCCTTTGAAAGATTGTTATCCTGAGAATTCTGAAGAAGTATAACCTCTGCTGTGCTCTCTTCCTCAGATCTTTGGTGTTTGCTCCGCATGTTAGATCATCCCTCAGCTCCATTCCCAGAAATCAAAACACCGAGACCTGTTCCACAGAATTCCCTTCAATAATAAGTGGCTGGATGTTCAATTTGCATTTTCTCAAGTCCACAATGATCTCTTTTGTCTTTTTTACATTGAGGAATAAATTGTTTTCCCTACACCACTCCTTCAGCATCTCAACCTCCTTCCTGTAGTTCAGCATCTTAACCACTTGAGCCACCGCAGTCCCACATTGATAGGTTGTTTATACCCAATTATGTGTGCTTATAGCTCTGGGCATGCATGCTAATCATACCCACTAAAGCATAGAGAACTTCTTTGTTTAAAAGCCTACAATCTAAATTCACTAAAATAATTCTGTTATCTTATTTAGATTTACAATGTTTATCATTTTTAGATTTTTCTTAGACACCCTCCATTATTTTATTTTAAATATTCAAATTTAGTCCTCAGAATTAGTAGAAATATATACATTTTTAAAGAATTTATGGAGTATACCTGTTTTTGTATTTTTAATGGAGAAAGCAAAGGAAAGGAATCAATAAAGACTTGATGACACATTGGTTGTATCTTCTATTACTGAGGTGCATTTTATAGACATTTTTTATCTTCAATATGCTTGGTTATTTATAAGTAACTGTCTCATTAAGAAAAACAAATAATGCTTTGATCTCATAATCTAACCCAATATCACTTCTTTTCAAACAATGATTGTTATCATCTGCCTTTTAACATTTTCCTCTTTGACTCCATTCATCTGCTTTCCAATGTGCAGGGAAAGTTTTGAGATGCTTGTCAAGTTATGTGACCTGCAGAGACTGTGAAATTCAAGACGGTAAGTGTAATTACAGCTCACCTGTTCCATTAACCAATGAAATAAAATTTTAAAACCTTGAAAAATGGCTCAGGTAATTTCCAAACTATTAATGACAAAGGAATTCTGCTCTTATTCCATAGAAGATATTAATGTATTAATATATTAATATATTTAAATTGATTTAAAATATCTTATGAAACTGCACAAGATGTAAAGTACCTGTTTCAGCAGTAGGTAAATTACCAGTTGCAGGTTTTCAGTGCAAGAAACAAGTGTGTTTATATCAGAAGAAATGCTCAGGGAAGAAGGAAAGGAAAAGAAACATTTTCGGTCAATGCCACAATTTTACTTTCATAATATGAATCTTCCGTGTTTATTATCAAATGTTCATTCAAGTTATTGCAGACTTTCAGCTATAGTTTGGTAGTTTCAAAGGACATGTTTAAGTCATTTAAATTAAATTAACATCTGAAAAGAATAGGGACAGGGATACCTGCCATTTATTGCCTGGCCTGACATCCCACTAGGATAATGGAGTAGAGCATACAGCCAGCAACTCAACACCAATTGTTGGGTGGTGGTAAATAACCTTATCAGGGAGTAAACAAAACAACAAAAAAGATGCTGTGGCACCTTAAAGACTAACTCCCGTATTTTAATGTTAGCTTTCGAGGACATAAGAATGGATTTTTATGCTATACATTTATACATTTCATATAGAGGCCCAGAGTAGCTGTGCAAATTTGGTTGGTTTAGGAGACGGACATGTAAATCAAAGTTATTAACAATCAGTAATAAAATGCAATCAGGTAAATAACCTGACTTCCTAATTGGGCCAGCAGATAAGCACCTTTAGGTGGGGTGATGGTCGCCCTCAGGGGATGAAATGCCACTTGAAACCTTCATATTGGGCCCAACAGCAAAATGAATGGAGGACTAACCACTTAACACATGACCTCCCAAAAGTCATGGAGGCAGAAGAGGCCATGCCAGGTGGACTGACTGTGAAGGTGCACCTTGTTAATATCCTGAAGGCTGTGGCAGTCCATTGCAATCCCAGTGCTAGATCCTGCATGTCTCATTTCATATGTGCCACAGGAGATGGCTCTGTGATCACATTGTGTGGGTCACTTCATGGCACGCCAATGGAATTTTTCCAAACAGGAAAAATGTATACTCAGGTACGGGTAGCAGCTGCTGCTGCTACTGACCTACCATTTTCACGTTTCCCTGCTTCTTTTGTTTCTGTTGCAAATATTAATACTTACTGGCCAACTCTGGAATCGGATATTTCACCTACCCCTACAGTAAAATAAGAGCTGGATATGTATGGTCATCGGACAAACCTGTGTCCGCCACTTCTGTTCTGCCATAGTTGTGTGTGCTATGCACTGTCAAGTTGAATCTGATTTATGGTGACCATAGGGTTTCTGAGGTATTTGAGATATTTAAGGAATTATTTTAACTGTATGATATACCCCATTCCCCCAATTATTTTCTGTGGATGAATAGGTATCTGAATCAATGTCTCCTAGGTTCTAGTCCAAAATGCTCTTCATGATACTACATTGGTACTCTACTGTCCAAAGAAACAAACAAACAAACAAAGGTCACTTTGGTCCTTGTGAAACCAGGACCATTTGTGAGACATTAACAAATGTCTCTCTGAAGAGTTTAATTGCCTTTTGCTGAATTTATATTACACCTTTCTATTAAAGCATACTGTATCCAACACAATAGCACTTAGGCTCAAGAACATCCTTCTGTTAAATATGTTTAGCCTCATATTTGCTGTGAGATGTTTCATGGCTTCTTGTGAGCTCATTTAATTTACCATATAATTTGTATATACAGTTTTAAAACTGGCTTGCCTATTCCAACTAGGATAGAAGATGGTGCAAAGGACATAGATTTGTTTTGAATAAAAGCAACCTTTATCTGGACTACTTGAATTCTGGGCCTGAAAACTCTATGATATTGAACGTTGGGTAATTCTATCATGTAAAATTTATTGCATCTTTATTCAGACAGCAAGCACTATTTCAAAACATGACACAAAAAAATTACCAGTATAATTAGAAGAATGCATTTTTTGTGATAACTCTAAGGCAGAAAACCTATTTTGCAATGCTGGAAGAATGAATTTGTGTATCATATGAAAAGGAGCAAGTGCAAGGAAGCAGAATATAACAAAAGTTATTTGACCAGTTCATCAGTTTTGGGGAAATAATGTTTTGGCCAATTTTGTCTAGGAAAAACTTCAACAACCAGAATTGTTAGGAACTGTAATTTCTTGTCTCATATAATGCACAAATGAATGAGTCACTGTTGCCTCAAGAGAGGGAGTTTTTGAAAAGTCAATCTTGGCATTCTGTTTGAACACTCACACTATCATGTCCCTCACAAATAAGAACTCATTAAGGAATATCAAATTCAAATCAAATGTAGGACTACATCATTTTCAGTTCTAGTGCTTAGGAAGCAGTTTGTATCCAAAAGAAGAAACTCCATCTTGCTCCTTTATATTAAAATTGTCAGAACTCTGAGTTTAATGAACATAATCAAGAGTAAATTAGCAGAGTTATTTTCAAATCAGTTGTCACTGTGCAGTGGAAACATGTAAAATTATTTTACATACAGCTGAAAAGGTCTCATTTATTCAAAAAAGGGAAAACTAATATGCAGTACTAAATGGAAATGTATTTTTCATTAAGTCCATCTATTCCTTAGTGAGTTTCAACAAAGTATATGACAGATCTATGGTAATAAATTATATGGTCAAAGAACAAAGCACCAATTTAGAAGCTACTAGGACTAGGACCAAAAGAAAAGAAGAGTAAGAAAGCAAAGTGGTTGTCTGATGAGGCTCTTAAAATAGCAGAGGAAAGAAGGAACGCAAAAGTCAAAGGAGAAAGGAAAAAATACAATCATTTGAACACAGAATTTCAAAGAAAAGCAAGGAGAGATAAGGAAAACTATCTAAAAGAACAGTGCAAAGAAATGGAAGAAAACAACAAAAGAGGCAGAACCAGAGATCTTTTCAAAAAAATCCGGGAAATCAAGGGAACATTTAAAGCAAAAATGAACATGATAAGGGACAAAGACGGAAAGGAGCTAGCTGATGCAGAAGAGATTAAGAAAAGATGGAAAGAGTACACAGAGGAACTCTACAAAAAGAAACTCAACACTCCTGATAGTCACAATGATGAAGAAATTGAACCTGAGCCAGACATCCTGGAGAGTGAAGTCAGAAAGGCCCTAAAGAGCACTGCAAACAACAAAGCTAGTGGAGATGATGGTATCCCAGTTGAATTTTTCAAAGCTCTAAAAGATGATGGCATCAAATTACTGCATTCAATATGCCAGCAGATTTGGAAAACAAAACAGTGGCCACAGGACTGGAAAAGATCAGTATATGTTCCAATCCCAAAAAAGGGCAATGCCAAAGAATGTTCAAATTATCGAACAATTGCGCTCATCCCACACGCCAGCAAGGTGATGCTCAAGATAATACAGGATAGACTTCAGCAGCATGTGGAAAGAGAATTACCAGAGGTGCAGGCTGGTTTCAGAAGAGGCAGGGGGACTAGAGACCACATTGCCAACATACGTTGGATCATGGAGAAAACAAAGGAATACCAGAAACAAGTTTATTTTTGCTTTATTGACTACACTAAGGCATTTGATTGTGTGGATCACAACAAGATGTGGCAAGTGATTAAAGAGATGGGAATACCAGAGCACCTCATATGCCTCCTGAGAAATCTGTACATGAACCAAGAAGCAACAGTTAGGACAGAACACGGAATGACAGAGTGGTTTGGAATAGGAAAAGGAGTAAGGCAAGGCTGCATTCTGTCACCCTGCTTATTCAACTTATACACAGAGCACATAATGCGCAATGCAGGGATGGAGGAATCACAATATGGGATCAAAATTGCTGGGAGAAACATCAACAATCTGAGATATGCAGACGACACCACCCTAATGGCAGAAAGTGAGGAAGACCTAAAGAATCTCCTGATCGGTTTGAAGGAAGAGAGTGCAAAAGCTGGCTTGAGACTCAATATCAAGAAAACCAAGATAATGGCAACAGGCCCGATCAGTTCCTGGAAAATAGACGGGGAAGAAGTAGAAGCAGTGACAGATTTTACGTTCTTAGGATCTAAGATCACTGCAGATGGAGATTGCAGCCATGAAATAAAGAGGCGGCTGATTCTAGGGAGACAAGCCATGAGAAACCTGGGGAACATAGTGAAAAGCAGAGACATCACCTTGAAAACAAAAATTAGAATAGTCGAAGCAATGGTATTCCCAGTGGTAATGTACGGATGTGAGAGCTGGACAATTAGGAAAGCTGAACGCAGAAGAATAGATGCCTTTGAAATGTGGTGTTGGAGGAGAGTTTTGAGGGTACCTTGGACAGCGAGGAGAACAAATAGGTCAATCTTAGAAGAAATCAACACTGACTGCTCATTGGAAGGTCAAATAGTAAAGATGAGGCTAAAGTACTTTGGGCATCAAATGAGAAGGGAGGATTCACTTGAGAAGGCCGTGATGTTGGGAAAGGTGGAGGGCAAAAGAAGAAGGGGGAGGCCAAGGATGAGATGGATAGATGGTATTGTAGACACAATGGGCACAGAGCTGGGAGGACTGAGGGGGATGGTGGAGGACAGAGGCGCCTGGAGAACGATGGTCCATAGGGTCGCAAAGGGTCGGAATCGATTGTGCGACTGAACAACAACAACAACAAGGACTCATGCTTTCATGATTCTTTAGATCTTTGGCTAAAGATTTATCGGGCCACAAGCTCTGCCATAGCTAAATTGTTACCTTTAGTAGGCCGGTTCTGGTATGCTGTCATGCATATTCCTGCATGAGTGTACACAATTTTTCTGTTTTTAGAAATGAGCTTTATCTATTTTACTGCAATAGACAAGCAGAATCCGTCATCTGTGCAAAAGTAAAAGTAACAGTTGGCCAAACAGTTCCTCTTTGCGTCCTCAGATTTATTGGGTAACAGGGAGACAGTCAGATTTGTTTACACTTTTGTTGTTTGGAGAAATTGGTAAAAAACAACAACAGTATACTGTTAAAGAAGCAAGAAAAGGCCAGCCAAAAATGGCTCAGTCTTAGGACTGAGTTTTTTATGGCTGGGGGAGCACAGCACGTGTTCAAAACAAATTCTTAGACACAACAATCCTTGTGCAAGCATTTTATAGTGATCATGCAATACTCTCCTCTCTTCCACACTTCTAAATTAGAGCAAATTTTGGGGCATCCAGTATTCCATCTAGAAAAATAAACACAAACTCTTCTTCTGCCTAAAAAAAAAAAAAAAGACTCCTACCCATCCCCGTCAAGCACGACTCTGGAAAATACTGGAACTGTTCCGGCCCAGGCATGAATGCGCAGCAACAACTCCTTTGTGCATGCACAGTACTCCTTTGCACACCGCTGCCTCTGATGGGTGTGCATACACATTTACCCCTTTCCCCACAGTTCAAAATATGGGATGGCCTGTGGGAAAGGGGAGGAATGAGCACTGGAATACGGGAAATCCCAGCCAATATGGGATACTTGACAGGTATGCTCCTACCTGGCCAAATGTGTACACGAAGGCAATATACATGCACTTGTAATACACAAGACAATTTCTCTTCACGGCCTTCTGGAACTCACAGCAAATTATGACCAGGTTGTATGTTGAAATATTAGATTGGAAGGAAAGATGGAGGCCAATGGTTTCTAATCCCTCCTCAGAGAAAGATAGAAGAAACATCCATATCCATGTGTATAAAGAATCTCTCACTCTTCAATGAGAGGCTATATTTTATAGAAAACAAAAATACATACAAGAAGGAAATTATTTGGCCAGGGCTTTATCTCACAGAGCAGCTTCAGTGCATGACTGTAATGTTTTTTTATGAATAAAAAATATGCAAAAAAATTAACATGCCATTCTTTACTTTAAAATGTTTTCACTGCTCTTCTCATACAATGAGGGAGACTCCCAATGTGAAATGGCCAGAGTGTCATTTGTGCTCCCAAAAAGGACTGTCATAATGCTGGCAGCAGAAGTGCAGAAGTGCAGGAAGTACCTTATTTATATGATAATATTGTAAACAATATGTTACCAACACTTAAAAGATACACAGAAGAAAACCTTCCCGGACCAATTTGTCTCATGTTTGGTATGTAAACCTGTCATAATGGTCCATTATATTTGAAAATGTCCATTGGTAGCAAATGGAGGAAAGGGAATTATAGGTATTTGTTGATTTCCACTCAAAAGTCCATGGAAATTTTGACAAGAGCATGTCCTCAATAGGAAGAACTAACTCTGTATGTCACAGTACCACCAATCCTCCATCCCTCAGAGTTTAATTGAGCATAACAGTGATTGTAATAACTTGCTTAGAGTGTTACCAAATGAATTAAAGGAAAGTCTGTCCATGACAAGCCTGAATAAAGCAGGATGCCACCAACATATGAAAAAGGGGTCAGTGCTTTCAGCACTTTTCTCTTTGTTATACCTTTGACAATATTTATCATTTTGGAATTTGAAGACTGCAACAAGCACATCAAAGCCACCATGCTTTAGGCAATTACTGCGCAAGTGTCATTTTTATAAATGATTGGAATTTGAAACTTATAATGTATTACAGTTCTTGGTTGTGACAATATTATTTCCCTTCCGCAGCTACTTTCACATGTAAAAAAAGCTATCTACTTTATCCAGCAATAAACATAATATTCCCCTCCCAAACATAGACACTTATTTTTTGACTATTGGGGAGAATGAAAACCAAAGATAAAAATAAAATAAAGAAGACAAAAATGTCAAGTTTGCTTCCTTAGACATGATCCATGAAAGCTCACACTAAAATGCAGTATATGAGTTAGTCTTTAAGGTGGCACATTTTTTAAACTTCTTTATCTTTTTATCTTGCTTTCACCTTTGTCTTGTTTTGGTTCTTGTTTGATGTGCCTGAACAGACTAACATAGTTACCAATTCAAAAGCTAGTTCTTTGCAATGGGGCATCGTATCTTTCTTACTATTTAAAGGTTAGGTGTTAATTTAGCATCCCAACCAAAAAAAAATGTATCCCTGGAAGTAACTGCTATTATAAAACATATCAGATAATTTTAAAAAATGTTGTAGCATTTTGAAGACTAAATTTTATATTTTAATTGTAGCTTTTGTGGATTAAGTCCACTTTGTCAGACGTGATACATCATTTTTGTTTTGTTTATTCTCTGATATGCTTGAAACACAGACTAACTTGGCTACTATTCCAAAAATGACATTATGAAAGTACCCTTGGTATTTTCTTGGAAACACTGGAGAAAGCTAATAGTTGTGACTGAGTGCCGTATTTTTCAGAAGACAAGTCTCTGTTTGAGGAGTATTGCCATAATAAGAACTCATTTTATTGTTTATTTATTTGATACATTTGTATACTGACCCTTTGGAGAAGTGAGTTCCTCACTCTAGGTTGTGTATAATATTGAAATGGTATTGAAAGAATACCAAAATAAAGTTGGGCCTCAAAGTTACCCTTCATCAGCACAAATACAGCAAGCAGTCTGACTAGACACATAGATCAAGTTAGGGCAGTTTTCCTTGCCAGAGTAAGATCCATAATTTTGTTACAAGTTTGTTAATTATACAAATTCTGTATAGATATAGATATATATAGAAAGGGGGGACTGCAGTGTCTCAAGTAGCTAAGATACTGACTGGGAAGCAGAATGTCAGCAGTTCGATTCCCAAGTACTGCAGGACAGAATGAGCTCCCGTCTTTGTTCCAGCTCCTGCCAACGTAGCAGTTTGAAAGCAAGAAATTGCAAGTAGATAAATAGGGACCACTTTGGTGGGAAGGTAACAGCGTTCCGTGCGCTCCGGTGTCTAGTCATGCCTGCCACATGACTACAGAAACATCTGCAGAAGCAGACAGCACTGGCTCTTCGGCTTGGAAACAGAAATGAGCACTGCACCCTAGAGTCGGATACGACTGGCTTTTGAGCAAGGGAAACCTTTACCTTTATATAGATATATACTTTTATATGAAAATTGCATGCAAATCTATAATTTCTATCTTCATTGGCAATTCACTGGTGGCCACCACAATGTTATCCCTTGATTTTATTGCCCTTTTTCATCATTAATTGCAAACTCTTTTTCTATACTTTCTTTGTGCAGATGTGTATCTGTCAATTAAATAAAGATTTGAGAGCTGCCATCATTTTATCCTTTTCTCTCTCTTAATGACCACTGCTTCTGTACTTAGGCACAACCTCACAAAATCTTCTGTCTACTAGGTAAAAAAATTCATGTTCTGCATCAATTATTCACAATTTATGCAAAATGACAGCTGAACTGAAAAGAGGGTGTGGAAAAGCTCTGGAGAAAAAGCTACAACACAGAAAGCCATCAGAGAAACATTTCTCAAAGTAACCTGCCCCTGGCAAAGTAATGATGCCATTCCAAATGAACTACATTGGAAATGATCTTGAATCATGAAAGCTTGCAATGATTTTGTTTTATTTTAGTGATCCACAATAGGTATCACCTTCTTCTTCTACATACGAAATATAGGTGCTTTGATAACTTTGTCCCTCCACTGGCTTTGACTTTCTCCTGAAACCTTTCTGATTTGACAGCAGGACTGACACAAAACTCTCAGTGTACAATAAAACCACTATCATAGCATGGCTGGTCAGCAGGATCTTTTTCCTTTCCTTCATACACCATGAAGGCAGTGTTAGGGCCTCATGATATCATCAGTTTCATGTGGTGATCCCTAATTGACTGTACTAATGCAGTGATGAAGAAAAGTTGCTAACTAAGGCATTGAAACAATAGCATTAAAATGTTGTGTACCAGTGTATAAAATGTTAAACCTGTTTAGAAACACCTCAATTCTCACTTCAATACATCAAATGCAAACCTGTGGCAAATTAAAATAGGCAGCTAATGAGGAGGACCCAGCACTAAAATTTATTTCGATTTGGGAGTTATCAAAGCATAGAAAACCACCCCAGGGAAATAGGCCCATTCTTGCCCAGGTGTGTAATAAAATATTAATTGGCAGAAGCTTATTAATAAGTGAGAAGTTGACAGAGAAGAAAAGGTAAGGCCAAACAAAGTCACTTCAAATTTATAAATCAGGAATAAGTCCACTATCTCAGGGCATTTAGAATGACCAGTCCCTATGTAGCCCAAACAGCTAGAGATTCACCTCTCCATTAAAAGGACTTATGCTTTTGACAAATCCATCAAATTTCAGAGAAGCATCTAGCTGATACATATTATTTTCAATAAATGTAGAATACTCTTAGTATAAGACATCCTGTAGTAATAGAATTCCTTATAGTAGAAGTAACCCCAAAAACTATGATGCAGAAACATGACTCTTGTTAACTGTGCTTCAGGTTTCAAATGTTTACATACTGCAAAAATGTTTGAAATTTCTTGCCTTTCTATGGCTTAAATATAGCAAGACTGTATGGTACAATAGAAACTTAATTCTGAAAAGTGCAACATGCTCCAATCATACACATGTATCTTTCAAAAGAAAAAGAAAAAAACTCACATGTATGGTAAAATTCTATGACTTATTATAACATAATTATATTCCATAAATTATATCCCATTCTGTAAAGCTAAATTACATTTTTGAAAAAATGTTTCCAAGTTTAGAAAATCATTACATAGCAGTTTCCATTTTCTTTTACCACAGTTTAGTTTAAAGATGTCAGTTGCCATGTAGTTTGCATATATTAATCTGTTTATATATTTGTTTCAGTTTTACAAATATAATTCCACTCTGTACTGTAGTATAATTTTGTTCTGATTTTAAAATAATATCAATAAAATATCCCACTGTGGATCATCTATCAACTACCACCTAAACATGACTGGGGCAGGAGGGTCCACTTGAAATTTTTGAGGAAAACACACTTTTGCTCAGCCCATGAGCCATCACTAATCTGGATATAGTCTCCTAGTGCAACAAATATTATTCAAATAATATCTAATAGTTTCATATTGTGGATGATCCTCCTCGAAGTGCCTCAAAACAAGGTCCAAAGGGCTAACTAATGTTTCAAAACAGGTTTTTTTGGTAGTGTAGAAGGTTGCTGTAAAAAATAATAACTTTATCCTGCTGGAAGATAGCCTACTGGCATGATGCTGGTTTTCATCCTTGTCTCTGGGCAAAAGATTTATGGAACTGAATACAGTCATGGGTTGGAGAAGGAAATTGAAGAAAGGGGCCATGCCCGATGGCACCTGCTTGAGGGCATGGCTTTCCCCCCTTCTCCTGGGAGGAGGTGGAAGGAGGTAAGCCAAGAGGGCCAAGGGGAGGAGGAGCCAGGCAGCATTATAAGGCAGCTGCACCCCACCCTAAGCCTCTTTTCAGTCAGTAGGCAAGCTGAAGCCCTCCCTCCCACCCTCAAAATTGTAGTGTGAGATTAGCTGGTCATTTTGGGGCCGAGTGGGAGATTTGCACTTATCCCTGATTGGCCCTTTGGGAAAGTGGTGTTTTTGCCCATTCCACACTGCAATGTATGGTGTTTTGATTTGGCTTGGTGTTGTTAAATTGGTCACTTTGGTGGGTAGTGCGGGGTTAAAATGAGAGGTGAAGCCTAGGATTATTCGGGAATGGTTCACGGTATGGTAAACGGCCGGGACCTATGTTTCCATTTCCAACTGGGGTGGTGGTGGTATGCTAATGGCCTGTTGACTGTGCTAGTGGGCTACGGCCCCGAGACTTGAGCATAGCATTGGTCATTGCACCTGAATGGCGAACTGGGATGGGGACTGTTGAAGAACAGGATGATCCTGAAGACGAGGCATAGTATATGTATACTTGTGACTTCTAACTTTGAGCTACTCCCCACCAATATTTCTTTCAAGGAACGTGAATGATTCACTATAGGATCAGGACCTTATTAGTAATATGTCTTTACAAAAATTAAAATGTTAATTGTAACTATATATTCATCATATCCTAATACAAATATTTTAGAAAGACTGATGGAATCATGGAATAAATAAAAATGTTGGTTAAATAAGTAGAATGTAATTTCATGACAGTTCCTTGCCCAACTAGAATGGAACTTACTTACATGGCTATAAGAAGATTAAACTTAAATCTTCTATCTATCTGTTCCCATTTACAAACTTTAAATTTCCGTTTCATACTTACAAAAGGTAAACGAGGAAATAAATAAAACTATTGATACTAGTTGATTTGTTTTTAACATTTCTCAGTGTGTATGAAATACCAGCAGACATTTTCCTAACCCAAATTGGAGCAAATTGTTCCTTTATTTAAGAGCAGAGGGAATAATAAATAAAGCTGTTCAGCATCTGAAATCGTGTTACAGGTAGAAAGCAAACAACATAATATGCACTTGCTTCTAGTTGGCAATTAAAGTGTCTCAACTGTGATTCAAAGGGATACCTGCACCTGGTGGCTTGACACATGCTTAATGATCTATATGGGACTTTTTAATTGTCACCTAAAAGTGAGTGAATGCTATTTTGTTTACCATACACCTGTCTAGCAAAACAACACAATTTCAGCCAGTGTTCTGTTTAACCCTAAGGCTTTGACTACACTCCTTATTAGGTAAGAAAGGAAAGGTCCCTTTCTAGTTACTGTTGCAAAAGGAACTAAAACAAAAATAGTCCATTCACTTTGAACCCTGCTGTTTAAGACTCTCCCTCAATTCATAACTGTACTGAAACTTTATCTGAGTAATCTACTAATTAGTCTGAATCATAATGTAATAGTACCTAAAGTTCTGTTTGTAAAGTTTAATCTTTAATTAGTAACCCTAAATTAATACTTCATTAGACCACTGGGACTGAAGAGTTTAAGTCCATCCAACCCTGCAGTTTCTGCAGTTCAATTCTATTTCAGTTTGAGGATTAGAAACTGTACTTATAATACTAGCTCTCACTAAATAGAACTTTCCAACTGTTCTGTAATTAGGATAGATTAAGATCCTTAAAGATACCATAGTTTACATCACTCCTACCATTTTTAATTGATGCTGTGACTGACTATGAAGTGTAATAAAGTACTTCATTGACCTCTCATTATATTTATCATAGATGCTACCATTTGGTAGGGATGCAGTATTTTCAATAAGAATGGTGCTGCAGTTTTTAAAGAGAAAGATATCTACAATTTACTTTTTTAAAATCTAAAATATCACCTATACTTCATTTTGCTCCACAATTTAGACAAAAGAATGGCCTAAAACCTGAGGGGGTGAGAAAGAGAAAGAAAATCTGAAAAACATAACAGAAATAATGTATTTGACCTTGATATAGTAAAGAATTACTTTAAAGACAAGCAGAAATCTTATCAAATCAAAAAGCACTGTGCTTGAACATGAATAGCTTAAGATACACAATGTGAAGCTCAACCCATTAGGAGGTGTTGGCTGAGTTAAAAATGCATAGATTCTGCCAGCTCCTGCAAGCCAATAGCAAAGAAACCTTTGCAGCTAAAACCCCCAACTTCATATTATTATTATTATTATTATTATTATTATTATTATTATTATTATTATTATTATTATTATTATTATTATTATTATTATTATTATTATTATTATTATTATTATTATTACTTAATTTTGCTAGCAACCTTGTTCCAGGTATGTGTTTCCCACCCATGCCCTTGTTTATTTAAAGTAAGAAGAAGGATAGTGGCCAGTACGCAAGAAGAAAATATTGCATGCAGTGAAAAGAGCTTTATTTTTTTAAAAAAAGTATATATGTATAAAATTTGGTAGTACTGCTAATATGCAAACATCAGTGCTTTTCCATCAGTGCTGCCCCCCCCATGACTCTCGCCCACCTAAGGCCTGGGTGGGCAGAAGAGGAGCCATTGGGGGGAAAGAGGCGGCTTTTCCATCAGTGCCGCCCCCCCCCCAGGACTCTCGCCCACCTAAGGCCTGGGTGGGCAGAAGAGGAGCCGTTGGGGGGAAAGAGGCGGCTTTTCCATCAGTGCCGCCCCCCCCCCCCCAGGACTCTCGCCCACCTAAGGCCTGGGTGGGCAGAAGAGGAGCCATTGGGGGGAAAGAGGCGGCTTTTCCATCAGTGCCGCCCCCCCCCCAGGACTCTCGCCCACCTAAGGCCTGGGTGGGCAGAAGAGGAGCCATTGGGGGGAAAGAGGCGGCTTTTCCATCAGTGCCGCCGCCCCCCCAGGACTCTCGCCCACCTAAGGCCTGGGTGGGCAGAAGAGGAGCCGTTGGGGGGAAAGAGGCGGCTTTTCCATCAGTGCCGCCCCCCCCCCCCCAGGACTCTCGCCCACCTAAGGCCTGGGTGGGCAGAAGAGGAGCCGTTGGGGGGAAAGAGGCGGCTTTTCCATCAGTGCCGCCCCCCCCCCCCCCAGGACTCTCGCCCACCTAAGGCCTGGGTGGGCAGAAGAGGAGCAGGAAAGAGGCGCCTTTCTCATCTGTGCTGCCCCCCCCCCGGACTTTTGTCCACCTAAGGGTCTTCGCGCGTCTCTCCTGGGCTCATTCCACCGGCCCAGGATGGGAGATGAGCGACAGCTGAGGCCGCCAGCAGTCCGTTCCCTCCTCTTCCACCCGCCAGGAGGGCTTCAAAAGAGCGCAGGAGCAGCTGCAGCTGGTTACGGACATTCAACCTTTGACTATGTTGCGGACTTTGGCAGCTGAAGACACTCTTAGGCTTATTAAGGTCGTTGAGCTTGGGCTCCGACCTCCCCCCTCCCCCCCCCCTTGGATCTTTTTGCTTATTCTGATTTAACTTGTACTGTATGGTTCCTGACTTTGTTTTTTCTTCCCCCATTGTATTTATGCATTATGTTTTACTGTAATTGATATGTTTTATCATTGACATTTTGCATCTTATTTGTATATTGCTTTGTATTATTTGTATCGTATTTTGTATTGTTTAGCATTATTATTGTAAACCGCTTCGAGTTCCCTTTTCGGGGAGTAAAGCGGTATAGAAATCTAAACAATAAATAAATAAATAAATAAACATACATTGGCCTCAAATTTCCAGTAGGTTATTAAGGACTTTAGCAATATTTAGAAGTACTTCAGCATAAGTTGTTCTCTTCTTATCTGAATTCCTCTTAAATGTTCAGTATTTGCATAACAAGAATATATTTGCATAACAAGAATATTTTAAAGTTTGTTTAATGTGTTTTTAGAACTTGTTGTAATGCCGCCCTGAGTTGGGTTCTGCCTGAGTGGGCGGCATATATAAATATGACTATTATATTAAAATTAAATAAAATTAGTCCACGCTGTATTTTACAACTAGCTTGTTGTTCTCATAGGAGAAGAACAACTGTTAAGTATATCTGAACTATCCATCTGTAACAGATAAGAATACAGTCCCTTTTTAATGGAAGATACAGTTCTATTGGTAAACCAGACTTTTCCAATCTGGGAGAGAAAAATATTTCCATTAAATATACCTTGATAAGGAGCACTAAATCCATGATATCGATGGTTGCTGTCTGTTACAAAATGAAGTCTTAGCCAGTTTTTGTTGCTGATAATTGGAGGCGGTATATTCATTCCAGATAACCTGAGTATGAAAAGGGGAAGAAATAAAACAAAAACTTTTAACAAGATCAGAAATTTCAACCAGTTGCCAAGATAATCTGGCTTTTCAAAATATTTGTATATCATTCCTGTTTGTAACCTGGAAAAAAGAGGTTTATTCTACCTCTTTTGTCAACTTACAATTTCCAAATTTTTAAAGTCGAAAGTATAGAAGAATCCCCTCCCCTATCTGTGAAATAAAGAGATGAGACACATTCAATATGGTCAAAAGTTCTGGACAACAATTTTATTTAAATTTATTACCCCCTAACCCAGTGTGACCAAACTTTTCAGGCTGTGAGCCAATCACATGGTTTAGCAGGCCAGTCACATGGTTCAGCAGGCCACTGGAAGCAGAACATGTGCAGAACACTGCCATAAATGCACCTATGGCTGTCGTACACATGTGAACAACAACCATGGATGTATTTATGGCAGCATTCTGTGCATGTGCATTTTACTTCTACTTCCAGGAGCGGCAAGGGCAGCAAGAGCTGGATTTGACCCATGGGCCATAGTTTGAACACCCCTGCACTAACCTGCCTGAGGTGGTGGTGGTGGTGGCTGATAGTGCTATACCTGATACAAGAGCAGGAGAAGTTAATCTGCCCCTCTCCATACCAGAAGAGCGAATCCTTGCCCCTGTGCAGTGCTTATCCTTATCAGCCTCTGTTGAAGCTGGTTGTTATTTTGGGAAACAACCTTGGGTTTGTTTCCAACTCTATTCATACAAACACAAGCTGGACATCGCCCAAAGTTATTTCATGGTGTGCCCTGAATGTCCAATGAATTTGCACAAATCTCGCCAGGCAATCAGTGCCACCTCGTCAATAGACACCCTGAGGAAATTTCCCTGCAAGTTATAATAATATCTGAGATGTTGTCATTTTGGGAAAATAGGGATGGTGAAAGCACTGCATAAAAATATGGTAGAGTTTTATAAAAAAATATGATTGGAATAGAACCCAGGGTCAAATCAAGTCAAATCAATCTTTATTATGTTCCAAGACCAGCATTGTACAGCAAAAGATAGAGGTTAATATGAAGGTTCTTAAATATATATTTTAAGAGGGTCATATCTGCTCCATGTTAAAGGAGTAATAAAATTAGTATTTAAGATTAATGTTACTACAAATACTACTAAGCCTATGATGTAGTGCTGACAGTTTATTTAGCTGCCCAGATTGTTCTTCTGATCCTACATGCTTTTTAGAACCCAAGGTTGTCTAGCATACTTGAATAGTGGAAGATCAGTGTCTTGAATGCTCGACTGGGCGCTGGCTTACAGGAGGCATGTACCGATCCTTTATGCTGCGACAATTTCCTTTATCCGCACACTCCCAGTGCAGCCTAAGGTCGCCTCACAGTACCACTTCCCAATCGGCTTCAAAGAACTCCACCTGTCGCTTACAGGGAGTATGCGGTGGTTTAATATGTTGGTAGCATGTGGGGGCATAGAGCAAAGCACTTAGAAATAGCCTGATAAATTGACATCCACTCCGTGGATGTTACTCACAAAGAATTTTATTTTCCTTTAGTATCTGGAAAAGAACAAAGACAGGAACAAAAGGCAAAGTACATAGCATAACAGTTAGTATAGTCCACTTAGATCTGAGGGGATCAGATCATAAGTGTTTAGAGTCCAGCTCAAGGAGACAGCTCTGCCTTCAACCTGAGAGGACCGATTAACTCAGGGAAAGGGCTCTGCTTTTATACACAAAAAGGAGCAGATTTCCCTCCCACCTTTGCATTTTTAGGATGACTCAATCTGCAGGTGTTTCAGATTCACGGGGTTTTGATTGACAGGGGGAGGCATCTTCTCCCTCGTGGGGTAGTCAGATGTCTCTGTCGTCACTCTGCCACCTGACCTATTTGTCATCCTCCCTCCTGGGGTCTGCAGGTGTGTATTCCTCTGAGGGGATGCAGCTGTGTTGATTCCATCAGAAAGGAATGTGTTTACAAGTAGCTTCAGTAGCTAAGTGATAAGGTTGCCATGACAACTCAAGGTTCATGACGATCAGAACAGACAAAACAAGAACAACACTTCTTCATGTTTCTCCTCATTATGGAATTTCTTTCCACAAGTTGTGGTGGATGATGCTCATCAAATTAAAGGAGTTTCAAAGAGGAGTTTTAAAAGTGAATAAACATGATATTTTTATGTTGGCATTATGTGCTACTTCTGTGATTTGAGCCAGTATGCCTTGAAATTGCACTCCCTGTGGAACCATAGTGAGAAATAATTATTGCCCTTATATTAGTGGGAAAGTGTTGAGTCCAGCGCTTAAGAAGTATTCTGACCAGCAGGATCGGGTCAAACACAGTGATTTATTATTCAGCTCATTTGGTACCAGACTGGCGAACATGTACAAGGTGGCCAGCTTATATACAGTGGTAATGGCAGTTACACAGGTTGATACATTTCAGCGGGCTTCTGGAGAAGTGGGAAAGTTTATACTGACAAATCAGCTATTTTGACAGACGTTTGAAAATGGCGCCTTTGCAAAAGGCGCGTGATTCCACCATAGACTTTACGGCTCTCATAGCAGTTATATCAAACAATGCTTAGACACAACAGAAAGGGATGCCAACTTCATGTTTCTATACTCCTGGGACATTTGGCTAGTCACTGTGGATAAACAGGATGATCATCTAGATAAGCCTTTGGTTTTACATAGCAAAGCTGTTTTTCATCTTCTTAAGTTAACACTTTTGGCCAAATATATAGTTAACAATATGGTTTACTGCAGTGGTGGTGAACCTATGGCACACATGCCAGAGGGGGCACTCAGAGCCTTCTGTGTGGGCATGCACAGTGTTGCCCCAGCATAGAGGTCATCCTACCCCTCTGCCCAGCAGCCCAATGGGAGTGCTTTCTCCCTCCCCACAGCAGAGTTCTCCCTGCCGTGTTGGCACTTGGCGATACATAAGTGGGTTTTGGGTTGCAGTTTTGGCACTCAGGTTCTAAAAGGTTCACAATCACTGGTCTAGTGACTTCTATGGATTAGTTAAAACTTGACAAGTCTTTGATACTGATGGCTAAAACTGTAAAAGTTTTTAAAAGGTTATTTTATTGTCCATGTTAGGAACTCATTTTTTCACTACATGTGAGATAGGTTAATCTGAGAGACTTCAACTAGGCCAAGGTCTCTTAAAGAGCCTCTCTGTTGGAAGGGGATTTCAACCTCTATCTCCAAATTTCAATTTAAACATAGTAGCTGTTATATTAAACTGGTTTATTTTATAAGTGATGGGGAAAGATCCAGGGTGACCCCGCCCTTAGGCTGCTGATGATGAATGCCAGGTTGGTCTGTAATAAGGCTCCCATAATACAAGACTCTATTTTGGAGGAGCGGGCCAACCTGGCATGCATCACTGAGACCTGGCTGAGACCTGAGGATGGGGTGCCTCTATCAGAGATGTGTCCGGCCGGGTTCGGTGTTTGGCACCAGCCTAGGGATGTGGGTAAGGGCGGTGGTGTTGCTATTATAGCCAGGGAGTCATTGGGAGTTGCCAGGGCCACCACTCCACAAATTTCGGGTTGTGAGGGCCTGCTCCTACGGTTGGGCCCTAAGGGTAAGTTGGGGGTCCTACTCCTGTACCTGCCTCCTTGCAGGGTAAGGGACTCCCTGCCTGGGCTCCTTGAGGCTGTCTCGACGTTGGCTTTGGAGTTCCCTAGACTGATGGTTTTGGGGGACTTCAATTTGCCTTCGCTGGGGTCTGGTTCTGAGGTGGCACAGGAGTTCATGGCTTCCATGGCAGCTATGGACCTGGCTCAGGTAATTCAGGGCCCAACCAGGGGCAGTGGCCACACGCCAGATTTAGTCTTTTTGTCGGGGCGGTGGCAGAGTGATCTGAGTATACAGAAGCTAGACATAACACCTGTGCCATGGTCAGATCACTATCTGGTGGCTCTAGACTTTCTGGGGGTGACACCTCATCATAAGGAGGCACGGTCGATTAAAGTGGCCCGCCCCCGGCAACTGATGGATCCAGATGGATTCCAGAGGGAACTGGGGGAATTTCCTCTGGATCGGCGACACGATTCACCTGAGGCACTTGTTGACCTGTGGTACGGGTTGATGACATCTGCCTTGGATGTAATTGCTCCACTATGGCCTCTCAGAGCCCATGGAGCTAGGTCATCCCCATGGTTCACTGAAGAACTACGGGAGCTCAAACGGGCAAAGAGATGCCTTGAGCGCCGCTGGGCGAAGAAGACCCAGAGCGATTCCGATTGGACACTAGCTAGAGCTGCTATTAGGGCCTACCTAGTGGCGATGGGGGTGGTGAGGAGGCAATACTTCACCACCCTTATTGCCTCCGCTGATAATCGCCCAGCCACCCTGTTTCGGGTGACCAGGTCCCTCCTGGGTAGGGCAAGGCCTGTGCCTGGTGGGCAGGGATTGGCTGAGGACTTTGCTAACCATCTGGTGGAGAAAATCGATAAGATTCGCTCGGGGTTCAAACTTGGTGTGGACGGGGAGGGTCCGGAGGGAGCCAGTGCGCAGTCTTGTGGTGTTACCTGGGATTGGTTTGATCCAGTTGTCCTGGATGAAGTGGACAGGCTCCTTGCAGCAGTTCGCGCCACTAATTGTCCATTGGATCCGTCCCACCTGGCTGGTAAAAGCCTCCAAGACGGTGACAGGTGGCTGGGTCGGGGCGATAATTAATGCGTCTTTTCAAGAAGAGATGTTTCCTGCACTGCTGAAACATGTTCTGGTGTGCCCTCTCCTGAAGAAGCCATCCCTCAATCCAGCAATCCTAACCAACTCCAGACTGTCTCCAACCTTCCTTTTTTGGGGAAGGTTCTGGAGAAGGCAGTGGCACGTCAGCTGCAGGGGGTACTGGGTGAAGCGGAATATCTGGACCCATTCCAGTCAGGATTCAGACCTGGATATGGTACTGAGACTGCATTGGTCGCGCTGATGGATGATCTCTGGCGAGAGCGGGATGGTGGTCATCCATCCATCCATGCTCTTCTTGACCTCTCAGCGGCCTTCGATACCATTGACCATGGTATCCTTCTGGAACAGCTCCGAGGATTGGGGATCCAGGGCATGGTGTGGTCCTGGTTTTCCTCATTTCTGAGGGGCCGGACCCAGTCGGTGTGGTTGGAGAGTGAGAGGCCGAGTCCTAAGCCCCTAAAATATGGGGTGCCTCAGGGTTCGGTACTCTCTCCTCTCCTATTTAACATCTACATGAAGCCGCCGGGTGAGATCATCCATTCCCACGGGGTGCGGTACCACCAGTACGCGGATGACACACAGTTGTACATCTCGGCCCGTGGGGACCCCAGTGATGCAGTCAAAGTCATTTCCAGCTGTCTGGAGGCTGTTGGGGTCTGGATGGGGGCAAATGGGCTACAGCTGAATCCTAGCAAGACTGAGTGGCTATAGATAGGGGGTCCTGCGTTATCCTGGGAGCTACCATCTTTGGTTTTGGATGGGGCTGTTTTGCCCCAGACCAACTCGGTGCGCAACTTGGGGGTCCTCCTGGACTCGCGGTTGCTGCTAGAAGAGCAGGTGGCGGCTGTGGCCAGGAGGGCCTTCGCCCAACTTCGGGTGATTCGCCAGTTGTGCCCGCTCCTGGACCAGGACTCTTTGCTCATGGTCACTCACGCTCTGGTGACCTCCAGACTAGACTACTGTAATGCGCTCTAAATGGGGCTGCCCTTGATGACCATTCGGAGGCTGCAGCTGGTCCAGAATGCCGCGGGCCGGGTAGTGATGGGGTGTGGACGTTATGCCCATGCCTCACCACTGCTTCGGGGGCTGCACTGGTTACCAGTTTGTCTCCGGGTGCAATTCAAGGTGCTGGTTTTAACCTTTAAAGCCCTACATGTTAGTGGGCCAGGGTATCTCAGAGACCGCATCGCCCTAAGGACGTCTGTCCACCCAACCAGAGCGGACTGGAGGGGTTCTCTATTTGTGCCATCAGACAGGGGGGCTCGCCTCTCTGGCACAAGGAGGAGGGCCTTCTCCGTGTCCGCACCTGCCCTTTGGAACCTCCTGCCTGTGGAACTGCGTCTCCAGACAGAGTTGTTGCCCTTTAGGAAGGAACTAAAGACCTGGCTGGCGGGTCAAGTTTGGGGTGCGGGTGGGGATGGGGTTACCATTGGGTGGTTGGTATAGAGAATTGTGCCTTCCCCCAAGGTCCCTTTGGTACTTGTGCACCTTTTAGGGGTGGTTTTTTTTTTACTTTTAACTTTGTTTTAATCATGTGTCTTTTTATGTATTTACTGTCCGCTATGTAAACTGCCCTGAGTTGGGTTGTACCTGAGTGGGCGGTATATAAGCGTGAAAAATAAATAAATAAATAAATTTTGCATAAATAGATGAAACTTATTAATTGCTTCTTTCTCTGTGTCTCAAGCCTTTTCCCTGTCCTATCAGGAGAAGCAACTATTGCAAAACTATCCTCTCATGCAGCAGGCTTCTACTTAAGATGAAGGGAGTTGCTTCTTACCTTCACCTTCACATAGGCAAGAGGATGTCTCACAAATCTTTCGTAATTTTATGGAGGGCACAGTATTTTTGACCTCCATGGTTGCACCATATTGTTTGGGAGAGCTGGGGCATATAAACACTTCCACAGATGTGCACATGCATATTCTATACACACATGCATTACTATATAAACACCTCAGTCTGCAAGGTTGATGTAGGAAGTATTTAGACAGAACTAAAAGCCCCTCCAATGTCATTTGAAGTAACTGTCTTCTCATCACTACCAGTGACAGGAAGACAATGATCTCATAAACAGAATGCTGGTAGTTAGAAGATGTTCTCACTGGTTCCACCACACACCAAGATCACTGTCTTGTTGCTGTAATCACTCTAAAGCCCATCCAATCATGGTGGACTGCAGGTGACAATGGGTAGGGTCATGCCTGCTTCAACAGTCTTTTCTTTACTGATTTGAATACAAGCCAGATATGACCACTAGGTTTTACACTCATATTGAAGGCCTCTGTGGATCAAAATCCAGACCAACTAATACACACACTAATTAGAGAGTCATAGGTAAATGATAAAAAAGCACAGCATTTCAGGCTTTAAATATTTACAAAATATCTAAGTGGTAGCTCTCCTGATAGTTTGGAATAATATGGCTTGAAGTTACCTAACATATGATTTTTTACTCCTGTTGATTTACTTTCACATACCTTCTTCCCCACTTTCATGGAGTAATTTTAATCAATTTGGGAGTTATTTATGTCTTTAGTCAGAATACCTAAGATATATTAATTCAAGAATTGATTTTTAAAAAAATTAACTCGATGTTTATTTATGAAAAAGAACAACAACTAACCATGTCCTTGATTGTGGCAATCTCCCCCCCTTGTTTACTGATGAAAATCAGTATTTACTTCACAAAAATCTCTCACCATATCTAGCAACTAGAATACTGATTATCTCTAACTGGAAAACAGGTAATAATCTTACATCATCCAGATGGTTGACAAATACATGGGATTTGGCTTTAATGGGAAATTAAACATTTACTCATGCACACACACACACACACACACACACACACACACACACACACACACACAGGATAGAAAAAAGGGTTTTCCTCCTCTATTTCATTCCAAATCTCACAACAGTTCTCAAATTCAAAGAGAACTACAATAATATTTTTATAATATCTGGAATTAGCTTTGAACATAATGCCTAATTTTATCAATTACCTTTTCCATTAGTTTAGCATCATTTTTTTTGAATAGTAAGATTTGCATTTACACTGTGAAGCTGAAGTCATTTTTTTAAACCATGAATACAGAACAGTGTCCCAATATTGTGACTGTATCATTCCATCAAAAGCCTGGAACAGTTACCATTAGTTTAGCTCATTCAGCTATAGAACCTGACAGATGTGGGTGATTCTGATTTATGGAAGAGCAGTGTGAAGAAGTTGTTACTACTTGAGGCAAAAGTTGAAGATATTTATGTGATCTGTGGTGTAACAAAAAGTGAGGGGATGTGGATTTAAGGTAGAGTTATATATTTCACCAGGGCTTTTTTTAAAAAAAAGAAAGAAAGAAAAAGAAAAATGTAGTGTTGAAATATTGACTATTATTGCAGATTAACACATTATCATTATTAAAGCTATTTTTAGGACATAATATAGAAACACAGTGATTTTCCTTTGGCAAGAAATTTGGAAAAGAATGTATTTTATTTCCATATCTGTTGTTTGAATGCGGAATATATCATATGGGAAACTGGATTAGATTCGCATGAAGAAAGAGTGAAAATTAGTAGAGCATCAATTGTTTAAGATATGTAAGTACTGTAATATCACATTACTGGCAGAAAACTACAATGACTTGAAATGATTCCTGATGGATATGAAACAGAAAAAAGCAAAAGCAGGACTGCCTAAGATGGCAAGAATTATAAGTACAGAAGAACTACATGATATTCTTGTTGACAGAGAAGAAATAGACATTGTTAAAAGTCTAAGTGGAAACTTCAGCTAAAATATCAGGACTGACTCAAAAAGTCAGTTAAAAAGAAACTACAACCATATAAAATGAACAGCTCAGTAACATAAGGGGGGGGGGGGGGGAATTAGGTATACTCTAGCCAAATGTTATTTAGAATTTAACCATTCAGATAAAGATTTACTATTTTGTGCCTTAGATATTGGTCCAACAAAACAAATAAGTTTGAACACACTAGCCCCTAAAAAACTTAACAAAGGAACAGATTTCCTTCCTTTGCTCTAGTCTAAGCATATCATTGATTCCCTATACTTATACTCATGCGACCTGGCAATCCAACAGCTTTGGATCTTGTCAATTTGATCTTGTACCACATTTACTTATGCAATTCTATATAAAGAGTTCCTTCTCTGGATGTGTCATTAGTCACTATATAGAGCTGGTTACACACCTGACAAATGTAATGAGATTTCTAATGAGAACGCCTATGTTGCATATAAAGTTTTTATTGTTGTTCAGTCGCACAGTCAACTCCGACTCTTTGCAACCCCATGGACCCCATTTTTATATACAGTACAATATATGTTGATGCATTATACATAACAGAAACAATTCTGTGCTGTGAATTTTACACTGGGAAATTCGAAGAATACTTATGTATTTGGCAATGCTTACATAATTATAAAAACAAGCTTAAATTTTATATGCATATGGTTGTCCCAAGCCCAAAATGTGATGCTAATAATTGTTTGTTTTCCACAAGGAGCCAGGCCTTTTCAGTTGTGGCTCCAACACTCAGGAATGAACTGCCAGGTTTTATATAACAGACCCCCTATTCTTTTAGTTTTTCATAAAACAAACTATTTTCTAGGGAGGCTAAAGAGCCAGTTCATACCTGTCAAGTTCTGGATTTGAAAATAAGGGAAATTTTCCAGCCAAAACTGGAAACTTGACAGCTATGCTTATCCTGTGCAGCCCTCCAGTGGTGGCATTAGGGCATTGCAGTCTAATACATACGGGAGGACTGCGGGAAAGAGGGTAAAATATGTGAGTTTCCTGGCCAATATGGGAAACTTGATAGCTATGAGCCAGTTCCATACAAGGAACCTCACATGAGAATTTCAGCTTATACTTCACTGAATCAGTTCTCAGAAACAACTGTCCAAGTAAATGCTCTTCTCTCATCTGTGGCTATGAATATTCCTTCTCAAATGTTGCCTGCATATTCTCGAGTACAGAAGATGTGAGCTACATTTCATCAGAGATACTTTACACCCTAGTAAGCTTTCAGCCTTTTGAGTCACACTTGTTCTTATCTTTGGCTTTCACCTCTATGTTACTACTATTGCTACTAAGTTTTATAATATTTCAGTCTATCCATAGTTTATATCTATAATTATTTAAGAGCAATAAGGAATATTGTATTGTGGAAACATAAAAGCTCCTCACTTTTGTTGGATTAGATTAAACCTCTGTCTGGTCAGCATCCCGTTTACAAATCAAATATTATGGTAAGTAAAAGCAGGACATCAGGGCAATAAATCTCACATTGTTCCCCTCTAATTGATATTTAGAGGCATGCCACCTCTGAACCTGGAGGTGCTATTAAACCATTGTGAATAGAAGCCATTCAGAAGCAATGCCATCTTTAAATTCCTTATCTTCTTTTGAAAGCAGTAGGAGTGGGCAACTTTTTTTTATATATAAGGACTATTTCTTGTCATTTCGTTGACCTCACTGGACTACCCTCACACTCATGTCAATTTTATTAAATATATAAATGGCCACTTCTGCACACACACACAAAAAGCCAGTCAGTTTCTGTTTCTTATAATAACTTGCCTTGGACCTCAAAAATGATTAAGGGGAGGAAGTCAATCCAAGATCTCAAGAAACATCTAGGTATGACTGATTATTTTCATCCATTTCAAATCTGTGCCTCCATTTTGCATATTCTAGTTTACAATATGAATCAGACCTGGGCACTTTGTAAAGCTCTCTAGCTAAATGAACAATTTCTGATTCCAAACAATAGAAGGGGCAACTCAAGAAGCAACATTCAAATGAATTATATGCAGCCATGAACATGTCCTCTTTTGTGTGTGTGTGTGTGGAGGGGCATAATCTTCCAACAAATTGCTAGTACATGTGTGACACCATCACCCCGCCCCAAATTATTGGTTCTTCACATTGACACCAATAATGTTAAAGCTACATAAGTAGGTTGTATCATAATACTGTATATGGTGCAGTGGTTAATCTGACATTGAATAAATAAAACATATTATAGTTGGTTAGCTATGACATAATGAAAGTTATTTATGTCATATATGTCAGGGTGATGGCAATGTGCCATTTAACGTCAGAATGGCAACCAAATGCTCATAAAGTCTTCCAGATGATTACTGGTTAATTTACCATAGAATACTAAATTTAAAAAAAAAACTATTTCAGCATTAAAAAGTATGTAGTTAACTATAGGTAACCCAACTAACAATAATTTAATAGACAGTTACTGGAATCCTCTTTGCACTACACTTTGTAGTGTAATCATTCTACCTCTGGCAGACTTTCCCCACATCAACCTCCATAGGTTCCTGATGACGTAGAAGCCACAGAAAAGGAGGGGGGGTTAATTTACCAAAGCTTGCCCTAGCTAATTATGTCATCCTTATGACACAGATCATACATGAACAGAATTTCTCAATATTCTATACCTTATTAAATAACAAAGAGGTCACCTTTTAAATGTTTAAGTTTACAGACATTATAGTGGATGAGAGAAATTTCCTGACAAAAGTTTACTGAATGCCTCTATTTATTCTTGTGAATAAACCATGGACAAACCTTGGACACTCTCCATATTTGCCAACAACATGGCAAAGACACTGAATTCACTATTACTCCCATCAGTAATATTAGTTTTCCATATAGTGTACACATACATGTGGGCTTTGTATATTTATATTATAGGAACTTACAGAAGAGTTGACTGGACAGCCCCACAAAAGGTGATGAAATTCTTCAGACAGTGGGTAAGTTTAAAACCTAGTCAAGTATGCAGCATGCAGAACAACGTTCAAAACATATTTGTATTCTGTTCTGCACACCCTGTTACCTACTGAAATAAATTATGTATGGTTGGTGATCTGATTTATCAGCCTGCCCATGTTGTTCAAAAGCAATATACCAGAAACAGAAAGACGGCCACTGTTTTAAATAGGAAAACAGTGCTAAAGAATAAACTTCCTCTTCTAATAAATGAAGAGCACTGCACACAAATACTGTAGTCACTTCGTCTTAGGCATGCATATAAAAAAGGCCTGCATCCTTGTTCTTTCATTTATCAAAATGCTGCACTGTTATTATTCTGTGCACATTCTCCATCTATTTCCTGGAGCGTAGGCTTCACTTTCATGTCATAAGCATGCATCTAATAGAGATCAATCTTGGGGATGAGTTAATTTCTCTAGAGAAAGTTTTATTTAAATCAAATCAGCTATTGAATAGCTGATTGAATCCAGAACATCTGATATGCAAATTAATCTATTTAAACGCACTCTAGGGTTAAAAAAAATTGGCCGGATGCTTTGTTCGTGTTTCACTCCTATCTGTCTCTGCTTGAATCTTCAAATGAACATACATCTACTTTAGTTAACTAAATTATCCAATCCACTCTAAAGTTTTTTTGTTGCACAAACTTCAGAAAGCTTTTATTTAATTATGTATCTATAGGAAGAGACGAAGAGTGATATCTCTCTGTCATGGTAAGCTATTTGTTGGCCCAATAAACCTTAATGATAAATTTCAGAACATCCATAATATAGCAATAATGTTAAAATAACAGAGCTGTTATCAGATATTATCAACTCATTTTTGGACTTCTATTTGACTCCATATGTATTAATTTAACCTTACAGCTGGGCTATTTTTTAAAATGACAATACTGTCATGTTATTTCCTCCTGATCATTTGAGTTTGGTTTTATGTAAAGTGGCACACAGCTGGAATGGAACACCTAGCTTGTTTCATCCTCATAGGCAAAAGAGACAAAATTGTGATGTTCTTCTCATGGCTGAGGATGGCAAACATATTTCCTGGCACTTTGAGTAGAGTTCTAAAATTGGGAAGAACAGTGTTTCATGCAAGAATACCATGTTTTGCGCAAAATTATCTTATTTGCACAAAGCTATTAATTCACATAGTTGCAGAAACTGTGTAAATTGGCCAACATTTGGAAGACTGTTGGTTTTTAAAAGTAGTTTAAGGATTGGGGAGGTTGTCCACAATACATATAGATGGTCAGTATAATTTATAAGAATCTTATTTGAATATAACTGAAATATCCAAGCTTTTGAATAACTTATGTGCACAAGCAAAATCCCTTTGTTCAAAAGTTCTCTAATTGCCAAAAATTAAGACTTCCTAACATAATGAACTAGGACTACAGTGGCTAAGATGCTGAGCTTGACAAGCAGAAGGTGAGCAGTTTGAGACCTGAGTGCTGCGTGACAGAGTAAGTGCCCGTCATCTGTCCCAGCTCCTGCCAACCTAGCACCTCAAAAGCAAGAATTGCAAGTAGATAAACAAGTACCACTTCAGAGGAGAAGGTAACACTGTTCTGTGCACTCTGGCATCTAGTCATGCCTGCCACATGACCATGGAAATTTCTGCAGATGCAGATGGTGCTGACTTTTTGGCTGTAAGAAGAGATGAGCACTGTCCACAAGAGTCAGACATGACTAGCTTTCGAGCAAGGGAGACCTTTAACTAGTGAACTATGATTTCTTTTAACATCTTAAGAAGGTAACTGTGGTTATCAAGGATGGAATAAATCAGGTTCTGAAACAAAAGAATTTAAAATGGCTTTAGACACTGTGGTGATGTCACCCACACTCAATAACAACTTGCAGAAATGGGAGAAGTGTACAGATGGTGTGAAGGTGGACCATGAATAATGAACATACACCTTAAGTTGCAATATAGTATGAATGAGCAAAGCCAATGGTTGCATGTATGTTCCATGTGAGATTTTTCTGGTTTTCTCATTCATCACAATAGGCACATTGAAATGAATCTGACACAATAAAGCCAACCAGGTTGAGAAAATATGAGACCAGCTTTAATGGGAATTAGCCCTAAAAAACGGAGTAGCCATAATTGTCAACAAAAGAATGAGGAAAGCAGTAATGGGATACAACATCAAAAATGATAGAATGATGTCAGCCAGAATCCAAGGCAAACCTTTCAATATCACTGTAATCCAAGTCTATGCACCAACCACTAGTGCAGATGAACCCACAGTTGACCAGTTCTATGAGGACCTACAACACCTCATAGAACAGACACCAAGAAATGATGTCCACATTATCTTTGGAGATTGGAATGCCAAAGTAGGAAATCAAAAAGTAAATGGAATAACAGGCAAGTTCGGTCTTGGAACACAGAATGAAGCAGGGCAAAGATTGATAGAGTTCTGCCAAGAGAATGCACTAGTCATAGCAAACACCCTCTTCCAGCAACACAAGAGGCGACTTTACACATGGACATCACCAGATGGCCAGCATCGAAATCAGATTGATTACATATTCTGCAGTCAAAGATGGAGAACCTCCATTCAGTCAGCAAAAACAAGACCTGGAGCAGACTGTGGCTCAGATCACAACCTACTGATCGCAAAATTCAGGCTTAGACTAAAGAAAATAGGGAAAACAATTAGACCAGACAGATATGACCTACACAACATCCCTAAAGAATACACGGTGGAGGTCATGAACAGATTTAATGTCCTGTACCTGATAGACAGAGTACCAGAAGAATTATGGACAGAGACACGGGACATCATGCAGGAGGCAGCAAGAGAAACCATACCAAAAGAAAAGAAGCATAAGAAAGCAAAGTGGTTGTCTGATGAGGCTCTTAAAATAGCAGAGGAAAGAAGGAATGAAAAAGTCCAAGGAAAAAGGAAAAAATACAACCACCTGAATACAGAATTTCAAAGAAAAGCAAGGAGAGATAAGGAAAAATACCTGAACGAATAGTGCAAAGAAATGGAGGAAAACAACAAAAGAGGCAGGACTAGAGATCTTTTCAAAAAAATTGGGGAAATCAAGGTAACATTTAAAGCAAAAATGAACATGATAAGGGACAAAGATGGAAAAGAGTTAGCTGAAGCAGAAGAGATCAAAAAAAGATGGCAAGAGTACACAGAGGAACTCTACAAAAAGGATCTCAACACTCCTGATAATAACAATAATGAGAAATTTGAACTTGAACCAGACAATCTGGAGAGTGAAGTCAGAAAGGCCCTAAAAAGCACTGCAAACAATAAAGCTGTGGAAATGATGGCATCCCAGTTGAATTTTTCAAAGCCCTAAAAGATGGTGGAATCAAACTACTGCATTCAATATGCCAGCAAATTTGGAAAACAAAACAGTGGCCACAGGATTGGAAAAGATCAGTGTACGTTCCAATCCCCAAAAAAGGGAATGCCAAAGAATGCTCAAATTTCCGAACAATCACGCTCATCCCACATGCCAGCAAGGTGATGCTCAAGATAATACAGGATAGACTTCAACAACATGTGGAGAGAGAACTACCAGAGGTGCAGGCCGGTTTCAGAAGAGGCAGGGGGACTAGAGACCACATTGCCAACATACGTTGGATCATGGAGAAAACTAAGAATACCAGAAACAAGTCTACTTTTGTTTTATTGACTACACCAAGGCTTTTGACTGTGTGGACCACAACAAAATGTGGCAAGTAATTAAAGAGATGGGAATACCAGAACACCTCATATGCCTCATGAGAAATCTGTACACAAACCAAGAAGCAACAGTTAGGACAGAACACGGAATGACAGAGTGGTTTGGAATAGGAAAAGGAGTAAGACAAGGCTGCATTTTATCACCTTGCTTATTCAATCTATACACAGAGCACATAATGCACAATGCAGGGATGGAGGAATCACAACATGGGATCAAAATTGCTGGGAGAAACATCAACAATTTGAGATATGCAGACGATACCACCCAAATGGCAGAAAGTGAGGAAGACCTAAAGAACCTCTTGATTGGATTGAAGGAGGAGAGCGCAAAAGCTGGCTTGAGACTCAATTTCAAGAAAACCAAGATAATGGCAACAGGTCCGATCAGTCCCTGGAAAATAGATGGGGCAGAAGTAGAAGCAGTGACAGATTTTACTTTCCTGGGATCTAAGATCACTGCAGATGGCGACTGTAGCCATGAAATAAAAAGACAACTGATTATGGGGAGACAAGCAATGAGAAACCTGGGGAATATAGTAAAAAGCAGAGACATCACCTTGAAAACAAAAAATCGCATAGTCAAAGCAATGGTATTCCCAGTGGTAATGTATGGGTGTGAAAGCTGGACCATTAGGAAGCACAGAAGAATAGATGCCTTTGAGATGTGGTGTTGGAGGAGAGTCCTGAGAGTCCCTTGGACAGCAAAGAGAACAAATAGGTCAATACTGGAGGAAATCAATCCTGACTGTTCATTGGAGGGACAAATAGTGAAGATGAAGCTAAAGTATTTTGGACATCAAATGAGAAGGAGGACTCACTTGAGAAGGCCTTGATGCTGGGAAAGGTGGAGGGAAAGAGAAGAAGGGGGCATCAAAAGATGAGATGGATAGATGGTATTGTGGACACAATGGGCACAGAGCTTGGTGGGCTGAGGAGAATGGTGGAGGATATAGGTGCCTGGAGGAAAATGGTCCATGGGGTCGCAAAGGGTCGGAATCGTCTGTGCGACTGAACAACAAAAGCCCTAAATGATTCTTTGTGCTACTTTCTGGACATTTTCCTACTACACTGAGTTGTGGAGTCAGTTGGTCTTCCTTTTCTACAGATTCCAGCACATAGTCTAGGGCCATGAAGGCGAACCTTAGCTCTCCAGGTGTTCTTGGACTTCAATTTCCAGAAGCCCATGTCAGCACTCCTGCTGACCAGGGCTTCTGGGGAAAGACGCTCAAGAACAGCAAGGTTTGCCATAAATGGCCAAGGGTGAACACTTACAGTTCATACAGAGAGCCTAGGCCAGATCTATGGACATTACTATTGTTCTATGAAAACTGAAAGTTCAACTTGGAGAACAGCCAGCACTCCTGTTATTAAACATTGAAGAATTTGTGTTCTGCTGATCTAGAGAACAGAAATCAATTGACTGGACTTAAGTTTGAGGACAGATTACAGCTAAACATTATAAGGAGTTCTTTAACAGTAGGTAGTGTTGAATAATGGAATCAACCCCCACAAAAGAGAGGTGGAAACTTCCTTTGAAGAGATGTTCCAACAGAGGCAAATTCTGTTGGGGATGTGCTAGCTTTGGATTTCCTACATCAAATACTACATGTCCTACAATGCTCCCTCTAGCTCTATAATTGATCCTATAGGAGTTGCTTCTAAGGAGAGAAGTAGACATTACAGACAGCCCATGACTAGAAAAGAAAAATCCTCAAGGGCTTACTTATTGTATGTGTTCAGATTCACTTTTTAAAACTTGATATACATTAGATGCCCTTTTCTTTAAAAATAAAATAAGAAATATACAAGGCAAGTGTTGTGGCTATATAAGAAAAAAAATCTAATGGAGAGGCTGCTTTAAAATAAGGAGAGAGAAAAACAATGTAACAGAAACAAGACATGTTTAAAAAGGAGGTTTCTATCATCAATAAGGACAGTTATCAAAGTCCAGTGCAAAAAATGCCTATCATATTTACTTGTTTTTGATCTTGTTTACCCAGTGTTATAAGTAAATCCATACAGCTTTGTCCTTGATGAGACTCAAAGATAATCATTAAGTGGTAGCAGTGGTGGGCATCAGCAGGTTCACACCAGTTCACCAGAACCGGTAGCAGAAATTCTGGCTGTCCCCGCTCATCCAAGTTTTGAAGTAAAGTAGTCCTAATTAGGGTGCAACGCAGGGCTTTTCCCCTGGCCACACCCACCATACCACACCCACAGTGTGGTAGTAAAATTTTTGGAGCCCACCACTGAGTGGTAGTAATATGATTACTGTATGAAACTGTTATGGCCTTGAATCCTGAGGAGGAAGACCTTTGGCTGGTACCTCAGCCTGCTGTTGGTTCAGATCTGGATCCTGAGTGTGAGGAGGCAGACCTGTTGCCAGCTCCACAGCCTGCTGCCTGTTTGGAACCGACTCCTTGTGACCAAGCCAGTAAAACTGATTGTGGTTTGACAGAAGAACTGGCCAAAGCACCAGGCGCCAGCAATGAGGAGAACCAGGCAGAGCCCAGCACCTCAGAGAGATGCAGGGCTCAATTAAGAAATTAAGAAGATTGGCTGCAGGCCAATCTGCTCTGCTCTATGTGTCTAGGCCATAACAGAAACAGGCCCCAACATTTTATTTCTTCTGCCTCCAAATTTTCAGACCACAGTGGTGCTGTTTTGTTTTTTGCCATCCTCTAACCTTGTGTTTCACAAAGAGGAGAGCATATTGAGCTCCAAATCAGAAGTAAAGGACCAGGAAACCTACCATGTGAGTATTGAAGAACCAAAGTCAATAGTCTAACTATGCTGTCATTTCAAGATAGTTAACATTTTGTCTTCACATGCTGGGGTAATATCCTATTCAATTGTTAGATACTGAGATCCAGGTATGGTAGAAAGGAAGAAAAAACATTTCAGCTATAAAATGAAATCATCAATGGTCTTTTATGTGTTTGTTTTGGTTTTGGTTTAAACATTACCTTCATAGTGAATACCAGCTTCATTGAGAGAAACGCTCATCAGGATGATAGAAAATGAAGAAAAGGTTAATTGCAGTCACATGTGCTACGTTTCTGATTTTCATGCGTCCCTGATGACTATTTAAATTAAAAATGACTCACAGATTTGCCATGATGTGTTTCACCTTGATGACTCGTGTTTTCAAACAAGAAAATCAAGGTCCTTCAAAATTCAAAAACATTTTTTACTTTTTAGATGTTAAAAGGTATTTGTTTTGGAACTACAGTAAATGTATTTGTTTTGGAACTAAAGTGTGAATAATATTTTTCATTGATTTGGCAAGACATACTTTGGGTAATATACATTCATGTGGTAATAAATTTTATCCTAATTCTGTTTAACACTGAATGATCCTCAAGGAAGTCAAAGAATATGAAGGGAACACACAGCTGAAATTTTACCAAGTCAGAAACAGTGTCCATAGATGGGAAACATCAGCCCACTGTATGTGTTTCCTCATTCTCTGTGCATTTAGTTGCTCCTAAAATAAAGATATTTTATCTGATAGTAACATACTATACAAATGTGTCTGTTGGATGGGAGAGGTATATAAAGTGGACTGCTACTTTGCATTTATTTTTAAGAACAGAGCCTGGCAAACACCAACATGCCATGAAAATTTGTGCTTTCCTTACCTTTGCCCGAAGAAGCGATCTTGATTCATGAAAGCTTGCAATGATTTTTTTATTTTAGTGATCCAAAATAGATATCACCTTCTTCTTCTACATTTCTTTTGTATATGGATCACACAGCTGGTTTGTTTGTTTTATGTAACATACTATATAAAAGGGTAACTTTGGGGACATGATTTGGGTTATAAAACGAATGAGCATTTGATCTTCCTTTTTCCCCTATGACAAGTAATCTTAATTTTCCATCAATAAACATGCTATGAAGCAAGAATCTCAAAGTAGTAGATCTCTTGAATTTCTCCTAACATATTTTTTTTCAGTCGTATTAATCATTTTTTTAAAAAAAATATCACAAATAATTCTCAACTCTCAAGCTCAGTAGTTTTATGTTATAAACTGTATATCCGCACACCAGATTATGAGACCCAATAGCAAAGAAATAAAAGAAGGGAAAGCTTTTGCTTGTCCACATAAGCTATTCAGTCCCAAAAGGCATCCATAAAATGTACTGTTTATTCGCCCAAATTACATGCTTTCCCCATTATCAGGTTGACAAACTGACAGTAAAATAAACCACTAGAAACATCAGGCTTTCACATTTAAAATTATGTAAATAAGCTTTATAATAGAATCCCATCATATCTCTGCCACTGCTCCAAATTTGTGATGCATTAGTTTTCCACAATATAACTAAATAATTCTTTGATGGGGCACAGGACAGAAAACATGTAGCAAAATTGGCTTTGTAGCTTTTACTTTCATTGTTGTTAGTGTATTCCATTTCTCTTTTCTTGCATTTGAATTCCATATTCTGCTCCATCATTATACAAAAAGGACAGATAAATAGGTTATTTCCCAGTCAAAAGAGTTCACTGTCCTTCTCCATCAGATGATGTGCTTTGGGCATGTTCAATGCACCATACATTAAATAAAAGTACAAAAAAGCAGCAGCAAAATATCTCTGGCCTTAAATTTGGCTTATTTCTACAGACATCATGCTTGAAGTTCTGTTAGGAATAGCTCTTTATTGCAATGATGGGAAATCTTTATTCACAACAAATGATGGAGCAACTCTGTATGTTTCTGGTAGCTATTAAAAGTTATTATGGGTCTTTAACTGGCAATATAAAAGGGAGAGGCTAATTTAAACTCCCATGGAAGAGCATTTCACAATCTGGGGGCAGTCACAGAGAAGACTGTTTCTCGTGTCCCTGTCAAACATGCCAGCAAAAAAAATGAGACTAAGGGGGAGACTTATCTGAATATCTTAAAGGCCAAGAAGTCTCATGTGGGAAGATATGGTCCTTCAGATATTCTGGACCCAAACCAGATAGGCTTCATACACCATAGCCAGCACTTTGAATTGAACTTGTAAACAGACTAGAAGCCTGGGCAGCTATTGTAGCAAGGGAATTACATGCTCCCTTTAACTGGCCAAGTCAGCAGTCTGGCAACTGCATTTTGAACCATTTTGGAAGTTTCTGAACCTGTTTTAAAGGCAGTACCACATAGATCATGTTACAGTAATCCAAGCAGGATGTAAGTAAGGTATGTATCACACTGCAGCCAAATCAGACATATCAAGGAACAGGAATAGCAAATGCACTTCAGGCCACTAGCTTAACATGGATATCCAGGCTTATGGATGAATCCAGGAGTACACCCAAGCTGTGGACCTAGGGTTACCGTAATCCTATCCTCCCAAACTGTGACTGCCATGTGTAAATGTAAAGGTTTCCCTTGCTCAGAAGCCCGTCTTATCCAACTCTAGGGTTCAGTGCTCATCTGTTTCAAAGCCGAAGAGCCAGCGTTGTCTGCTTCTGCAGACGTATTCCGTGGTCATGTGGCAGACATGACAAGAAACCAGAGTGCACGGAACGCTGCTTACCTTCTCCCTGAAGTGGTCCCTATTTATCTACTTGCAATTTCTTGCCTTCGAACTGCTAGGTTTGCAGGAGCTGGGACAAAGACGGGAGCTCATTCTGCAAGCTGTTGCTGCTGCAACTTCCATAGAGGCAGCAATAAAATTGCTGCACCACCTGCTGGTGTTCAATAGAAGCACAGCTCTATTGCAAGAAAAAAGTGCATCTTCATTATTCAAACCCCCTTGGTCTGAAAAACGGGAATTTTAAATGATTCTTTTGGAACCGTGCCGGGACAGGTTCAACCCGTGCAATTCCCGTTTTTCCATTACGTATGGCATCCCTATGTGGACCTGAGTTTAATGGGGAGTGAAATCCCACCCAGCTCAGGTTTCATCCTTGTTCCCTCTATTGCCTTCCAATTGACCAGGAGCACCTCTGTCTTGTCTGGACTAAGTTGCATCTTATTGGCCCTTATCTAGCTCATTAATGAAATCAGGCACTGAGAAAGCTAGAGACAGCTAAACATAGCCCCCTCCTCTGGTTTTGAAAGGGAAAATCATGAAATTGTATATGTGGTTAATTTATGATGATCCAGATCTGTTTGTGCTGCAACTTGCCTTTGTGCAACATAAAGATCACAATAATTTACCAGGATCTGGGAGAGCATCTTTCCAGATGTGGAATTTATCATCCTCCAAGCAGTGGTGGGATTCAATTTTTTTTACTACCTACTCTGTGGGCGTGGTATGGTGGGTGTGGCCAGGGGAAAAGCCCTGTGTTGCACCCAAAGTAGGTACTTTATTTCAAAACTTGGATGGGTGTGGACAGCCGGAACTTCTGCTACCGGTTCTGGCGAACTGGGGCGAACCTGCTGAATCCCACCACTGCCTCCAAGGATTGAGAAACTATACTTATAATTCCTTGCCAAGGATCAGGCCAACTGCACCAGATGGTTGTTAGAATTTAGAAACATTTAGAACGGTACTGATTCTTCAGACCTGCTTCAAAGAAGCCTAAAAGATTTTTGGCACAACACTGAAAATATTACATCTAGTGCAATTACTTTTATTTTGCTCAACTTTTGAGTTTGCTCAAGACTGCTTATAATCCATTTGATGCAATATTGAACAGTAACAGTTAACAATAATAATAGAAAATATATTTTTGGCAAAATATAAAACAATGGAAAAGGTTTGGGTTTCCCTTACATAGACCTAAATCAGCTTAAAAGCATTTGCACACTAGCATTTGCATGCTTTTTGGAAGAGGCAAGATTTAATTCCCATACCCAAACAATATCAGGAGTAATGGGTACATTAATTGGCAAAAAGCTCACTCCAGAGCCTCAGGGCACTATCAAAACAGACCACCTGTGCTTTCTCCCATAACTGTCCTTATCTGCCCACTGCCTTATGTTATGTCGACTGGAAATACATTTAGAAAATACTAATAGAAATAATGCTTTGAGATAAAGTATTTCTAAATAATTATTTAAATGCAAATTGTCAGGTGGGTTTTCTTTTTAAAAAACACATGACAATTGTACATTTGTTCAATAATACTGACCACTTTCTGCATACCTATTTGAAACAATCTAACAGATAATATTAGTATATTTTTCTTTGGCACTATCTATTGGGTTTTCTCATGTAAATTTGACAAAGATATTCTGGCAATATTATTACTGGGCAGCCCCTACTGACAGTGTTAAATATTGGAATCTAAGTTGAAGATACATACACAAAAATGGGATGCAAACCTACGAAAAAGTTAATCACTACAGTAAATGGATGAGAACCAGTGCTAAGCTGAACAAGTATACTGACGCTTCTCATTGCCAAATATGAAACAGAAGTGGCCATTATTTGTGAATGTACTATCATAGATGATCTGACATTCAGGAAAGAAAAGAGAACAAAAAAGTAAGCATGGTTTCAGTTATCCATGAGTCCAAAAATATTCACTGAAAAATCTCTGAAATATATAACATATATGTATTTCTAAGGCACATTAATAGAGCTGGCCATTTGAGGCCTTCTACAATGTAATGCTGAGAAGTAACAAATGTTGTTTGCAGGGGAGTCATTTCATGAGTGCATGTGAAAGATCGAAGGAAGCATTTCCACCATCCTCCATTTGTATAACTCAAGTATGTATGCAATAATACAGTTTGCTGTTTTTGTAGTTTAAGAGATTCGCAGAAGATCTTGTAATGTACCTCTCACATATTGGAGGCCTACTGTATATGCTTCTATTTCACTCATTGCTCTTATAGTGTAAATCTGTATCAGCCATCATGGCCATCTCTTTCCTCACATGGCCTAGTGATACAGACCAGAGATAGGATAATAAGGCTTATGTGCAAGTAAGTGTGTACAGAGTTGTAGAGAATCATCTCAGATTTATCCCAGGGGTACAAGATAATGCACATCTGCACATTTATACAACAACTACATTGAAAAGATGGCAATACTGTTGTTCCTGAGATAAGTATGTTAAGTTGGAATGGCAAAAATACATTCTTAAATGCCAAGAACATACCCATCTGATACATGACAGTTCAGGGCTGATTTGGTTGAACAGCTCCTTCACTACTCCATTATGAGAAAAGAATGTAACAATATTTTCTCAATCTAAACTACAACAAGAAAAAACAGGACAGCATTTATGGCAACTATGTTTGCTCTACATTTGTTGACTGGATTGTCCACTTTGAAAGTATTATCTCAAAGTTCAAATCCTCTATAAACTGGATGGCTTTCTGCCTCTTCTCCATGCTTGGAGATAACATCTCTATTACAGCACCATGCAGTTGTCCAATGGAGATAGATTTGATTTCCCCCTCCTGCTTCCCACTCAAGCCACGTTTAAGAATTAACAGTTAACTCCCAAGGTAGCATCTTAATATGATATTTAAGAACCTTTTATCTATGTCATCCTCATTGACATTATAGCCTGTTTAATTTCAGCTAATTTGTTTATTCTCAGCCATAATGACCATCTCTTTCCTCACTCTATGCTAAATACATACAAAATAGATTACTGGTATGTTATATTTGATTTTTGCTAGTTTCAAGTATTTTACAGTCTGATGTTTTTTTAAGATAACAAAATGAATAAATGGGCCATCTACTAGAATTCATTCAAGTGACAGTGAAAAATATTGACTTGTAAGTGATTATAGCGTCATTACACTGATTAATTTCTACCTAGAGTTAATAACAATAGGATTTTTAACGGTGCATATATAGACAAAACACAACACTATCATTTTTACAACAGTACCATTGTTTTCTGAAGTCAACATTTCTGTGCACACAGGCAACTAGTCAAGAAGGAAGCTGGTGGCATTTTTTTAATGACCCAGTTTATAAAGAAATGGAAATTGTAGCTGTAGAAATGAAACATAACGGTTATAAAAAAACCTGCTTGATTTATTTTCTTTATTGTACCATAGAGTCGTTAATTATGATTCTCCATTACTCTTGCTTCATAGCGAGTCCAATCAATGGTAAAAGTCAATCCTCACTGGTAAAAGCAGAAATGAGGAACAGTATACCTGGCCTCAGCAGTTTATGTGTCCTTTTTCAAACAGTGCATTGAAAGGAAGCTCTGGAACAGTTGTATCAGAGTGCCCCTGAGAATGATCACTGCACGTCATATGTACTTCCTACAGAAAGTTGCTCAGAATCTGAAGAAAATGTTCTCTCAGAGCAGACACATGCTTTATAGCCTGTACAAATTCAACTAAAGAACAGATTCTGGAAACAGAATATGGTATGCATGGAAGGGCTTCTGTGGCTATCCAAGAGACAGAAGACCTTGAGGTGAAAAGGCAGCTGTGCATGCCTTTTCAAACTCATCCAAGAAGAGTTCGATGGAAATACTGATACCATGCTCTAGTTATCTGTCAAACACCTAGCACAAAGAATGTTCTTTACTGGGGAAAATTTCCCACAACAAACTCTCCCTCTTTTGGGGTAGAGACTTCTACTGTGAGAAAATTAACCCTAGCTCTTTCTTCTTTATAATAAAATTGTAATTTTCATTCTGCAAATCCCACCTCATGCCTCAATGTGATGCAGTGGTGACCCAGGCCTGACAGCTATGATGGGAGGGGTGTATTCCCCCCGGTAGATTCAACTATGCCACAAAGGTATCAGCTAGTGGTATGGAATGGAGACTTCTCTTTTCTGGAACTACAGGCCAACTAAGTGGGGGCAGGTTTTTGGGCAATGCACCTGGCCAGTGCATGGATCTAATAGTGCCAACTTCGACATGAGCCCAGCCAGCTGGGTTGTCATACTTAAAATAGTTAAAGGAGCATCAAAAACACGGGCCTCAGTCCTCCCCGTGTGCTATTGGACCCTGCTATAGAGATGACAGGGCCTCCTGATAGCAAGAGGTTGCTAAAATCTTGAAACAGCAGAAGTTAATGCTTCAATCCGCCAAGTCAAACTGACATGTGAAACATGGCTCAACCAAGTAAACAAGTAAACATTTCCCTTCACAGTTAATGTTTTTCCTGATTTGATGTTCAAAACAAGGTTTTTGCTTTTTTGAATTGGAAATATCATTAGTAGTATATTTAAGATGTAGCAGCCAGTAGCCTAATTCTAAGCCCGGCAAAGAAGAGACCCATTGATTCAACTAGGTAAAGGTAAAGGTAAAGGTCGCCCTTGCTAGAAAGCCAGTTGTATCCAACTCTAGGGTTCAGTGATCATCTCTGTTTATAGCCAAAGAGCCAGCACTGTCTGCATCTGCAGACATCTATGTGGACATATGGCAGGCATGACTAGACACCAGAGTGCATAGAACACTGTTTACCTTCCCACCGAAGTGGTACCTTTTTATCTACTTGCAATTTCTTGCTTTCAAACTGCTAGGTTGGTAGGAGCTGGGACAGAGATGGAAGCTCACTCCATTATGCAACATTCGGGTCTCCAACTGTTGACCTGCTGACCTTCCAATCATCATGTTCAGCATCTTAACCACTAGGCCTCTGCAGTCCCTTGATTCAACTTCTTCTTCTTATGTTTCCGATTCTGAATATAGGCGATCACCATGGTGATCAGCCATGAAGACTGTCCTGTGAATATAATGATGTGGCCTTTCATTTCCTTCCATGTTGCAGCATGACACCCTTACCGCTGATCCAGCTCCGCGAGTCACTTTCTGCTCCTGAGCCCTTTTGACATGCAAAATCCTCCTCAGTCCCAGGCCAATATTGATGAAGCTGCTGCCCTTCATCAAGATGAATTCAGGTGGGATTTAATCTATTTAGGGACCATCACCCTTCCTTGTGGACTTCACCAAAGCTGCTAGTTCTCAGGATTCTCAGGTTAGTTAACTGCCACCTGACACTCAGCATTGAGTTGCTGGCAGTATGGTCAACTGGCTAGGTTATCCTTGATTTAACTACAAAATAGTAAATTAGCACTCATCTAAATGCCACTCAGTTAGTTATCCTAGTGTAGTTGGGACAAGCAATAAGACTTTGTGTTGCTTATATTTTTTTGAAATCTAAAATAAAATAAACTGAATTATACTAAGTTATAATATAATAGAGGACTGTCAGCTTCTTGAAGCAAATGTTCCAGTTGATGTCACATTGCCACATTGGAATAAGTTTCTTACCAATTCCTACCCATTCTATATATACAAAACTTTGATTTGCCAAATACTGTTTATAGGACAGACCTCCAGACCTTAGCTGCTACAACACAATTACTTTCTGCTAATCAGTGTCTATTTTTAGAACTATTTCCAATTTTACCTTTTTTAAAATGTGAGTTTTTAAATTGAGGGGTTTAATTCGGTGCAGACATTTTGGCTGCTTGCCCTTTCTTTGATTTGTATACTGCCCATCAAAGTAGAAGATTAATTCAGCAGAATATGTTACTCTGGATGTTAACATGGTTAAAATAGATGAGGAAGTATAAAAGTAAAATCAACCAAATGTACATAAAACAACATAAAAATGAACAATAGACAATGGCAGCAGCCACAACATATAATTTCCTGTCTTTCAACTGAGGAGTAAAAAAATAATAATGACTTCTTAAAAACATGAAAATTTATGTCACTGAGAAATCCTCTTTATCTAGAGGTTTCCTCGTGCCTTCCTGCCACACTTCACCCTCTGCCTCCTTACCATCTGTGTCTGTGGGACAACTCAGTCCTTATGAGCTCCCCTATGACTCCACATGGCCTGAGACTAGTGAGTGTGAAGGGTTCAGATTACTCAGATTGGGTAGCAAAAAGTGTCCAACTCGTGTGGTCCAGTTAGCCCCGTTATCCCAATTCAATAGACACAAAGGATCTATATTTTATGAAGGTTATTTGAGTGAATTAAATAAATGAATATAGCATAGGAAATCAGACTTGCAATCTAGTAATTCAAAGAATACATGCAATATAAGAAAACTTAACTTGTTTAGGCCCTTTGGCCAGCTTTTACTCATAGGTCCATCCGATGAGGCCCTTCCCCTGGACTTCCATGGTGAAAGAGAAAGATAAATTCCTCACTCTCTGGTTTTGTTCTTTTGATATCAATATCGCCACGTGTGAGATCTTATCCAATTGAAATTAGTTTACTGTTAGGATGACATTCCAATCTCTCTCTGGTATGTGTCATAAAAAGTCTCCCCGGATTGAAATCTCCATCTTAGATGGAGCTAAAGCACATGGCATAAATCTCAGGTAAAAGTACAGCTCAGAACTGGACTTTTTCATGACAATTTAGACTCAAAATGATGGGCTTAGTGATAGTTCCTGAATTTACTTTTACAGGCAGCCTTTTAATTTTGAAAGACAGCCAAATGAATGCATGTGGAGGTATGACACTTTCGCTGGTCACAATTTTCTTTTGTTAAGCATAAGAGGTAATCCAGTGTGGATGTTCAAATATAGCCAACACTGATTTTGTAAACGCTAATCACAGTATACCGAGATCTTCATATTTCTGTTTCATCTCTCCTTTTTTTCACCTACTTCTTAAAGTACATGGATCACAATATACCATTACAAAATAGGTACTTGGTCCTTATCCACTCAGAAACATGTTCTGCATTCAAGGATGCTACCAGACTCTAGATCAGAGTTTGCAATGCTTGGTACCTTCAGACCCCTCTGAACACCCCCCAAAATGGCAAATCATCTCCATAGCTTCTGAGGGACACAATGCACAAGTTTAATGTAAATCACTCCCTGGGCCTTTTCTAGCCAAAAGAAGGTATGGGAGGTAACATGACATAAAATGCCACCAGAAACTTCTGCTGTTACAGTTTGCTACTTGGGTGGCTAAACTTTGAAGATATAATGAATTGTGTCTACCACAGGTGCAGGGGAAGGCAAATACATCATGGATACTCACAGTATACCTAGCCCAAATCTAGATATATTTTGTGCCCTAATATTGAAGCCATAAAGATGTGAGGCATCCCAAATCTTATAAAAAGTGTATACAAACAAAAAGTCTTAGATTTAGATTTTTTTTGAATAATAGTTATGTTAGTCTATGTTTCAGACATATCAGAGAGTAAAGCAAAACAAAACAAAAATTATTTATCCATTTAAAGACTAACTGCTGTTTTTAATATTAGCTTTTGTGGATCAAGTCCACTTCATCAAACATAGGAGTGAGACTTCATGGCATAAATTTATACACATCAGGTACAGGGTGGTTGGTTAGCATAACAGAGAAGTATACAAATCAATATGTCTTTTTACAACTTAGAATAGTTGACAAGCAATAGATTTAAAATAGTTGATTGGCAACTCCTTATTTGCTGAAATGATTGCCTCAGTGTTCTGAGAAAACTGAAAGAAATGATCTGCTTTTGATAATATGCACCCCAACATTGTTAGTCATTCCTATAATATTTGGGTTAAAATGAATTAAATCATCAAGTGGCTCTGTTGCAATAACTAAAAGGAGCAGGTAGATAGCAACCCTGTTTGGTTCCCCCAATTAAGACAAAAAGGTTTGGACTTCAGGCTATTCCTATAATAGGTTTATATGCAGAGGGAATGTGCATAAAGGTGAGAGTTACAAATGAAAGACTGTTGTGTATTGAGGCACATTTGCAAGTTACGCAGGCAGTGCCTTGCAAGGAGAAAATGGTGGTTTCCCGCCATCCAAATTGAGAGCTGAAGTTGGCACGAAAAACCTCGTCCAAGGTGCGCTCATTATGCTAGTCAGAGTCCTATGATTGGCCACAGTTTTGGATCCTGTTCCTCATTAGTTGTTGCACATATATCATGTTATGATTGGTTGGTTAAGCTTGTCTGGCAGGTTGCTACTTTGTATCAAGGAGCCACCACCAAGGAGACACTATATAAACCCTATGGGTAAACAAGGGTGTAGCCGGACCAGATCTATACTACCCATTCGGTACAGGTAGCCAGCATGCGCTAAGCCTGGGTCTCCTCCACACGCTACCACATTTAGCATAACTTAGGTATCGCCTCTTAGTCAGCAGAGTCCGGAGGGACTGATTCCGTGGGATCGTATAGCCATCTCCGTGTCCGGAGCGCCTTGTAAGCCTGATCTGAAAGACTGTTGAAATAAAGACTAGTTGCTGTTCTGTTCATCTTTGTCTGGACTATTGCTTATAAGGGCTGGACGCTACAAAGACACATGTCTGGATGCTCCACAAATTTTAGCATGCCCAGTGTCAAAATTGTGCAATAAAAGCCTCATTTGGAAGCTTCCAAAAAGAAAACAGGCTCCGGAGTTCTGATAAGGCCACTGGAGATGCTCTTTGGGTGGCATAGAGAGTGGTGGGGGGAGCTACTGTGACAGTCTGCATAGTGTTAGATGTAGTCCAGTTATGTTTTGAACCTATATTAATAGAAATTAAGGTTCTCCCTGAATACTTTACCAATGGAAACAAAAGTGTTGGGCCTTAACATGGAACTTATTTCTCAAACTTGGTTCTCATTTACCAAAGAATGAAAAGATCTGTTGTGCAGCAGGAAAATCACTGCACTACACAACCTTCTAAATAGAACTCACTATTTAGAAGTCAGAATATGAAATAATTAATAAATCTGAAATCTCTTGTCATCTGAAAAAAATCTGAAATTTTCCTTCTATAGCTGACAGGCTCTTGAAGATCAGTTCCATCAGACTACTTAAAGTAACACATGAGAATCCTTTGATATAGAGTATTTGTTACATATATAATCAGCACAGCTATTAGAGCTGAACCTCTGTACTATTCTAAAGGGATAGAGAGTATTAACATAATAAATCTAATTAACAAATCTTTGCTAATTAAGTTTTGTATATCCATTTCTTTCTTAGCATATGGAGAGGTGCTTCTGCATAGCCAAGTACATCAATCTAATTCCACAATATGAATGACAAACTCAGAATAGAATGTTCCTTCAATCTGTACTTCAAAATTAGCAATTATTAAATTAACATTTTAATGTTGTACTTTAATTTATCGTATGCATTTAGGTAATAGGATCATTTCCATTTTTATATCTTTACTCTGATCAGCCATTTAAACATGGGAGGAAAATGAACACAACAAAATAAGGTCTTTTTCTAATGAACTGCAGGACAAAAGGCAAATGAAGATTTAGTGAGCCAGCTGATTAATATCAACTTTAATTGTGTTTGTGTGTGTTATCCTATTAACAAAACAACTAAATTCTGGTTTTAAAACAATTGCTCCATTGATATGTCCAAACAATTTACCAGATTGAACAATGATTGACAAATCTGAATCTTTTCATTCAGATGATGAGACAATTAACTCACTTGAGCAGTAGCAAGACTTATACCTTATACATAACTCCAGGGAACTGATCAGTGAGGGTCTGAGAAACAAGTTCCATTTTAGTGCCCAGTACTTAGGTTTCAATTGGTAAATATTCAGGGAGAACTTTAATTTCTATCAATATAGGTTCAAAACAAAACTGGACTGAATCTAATACTGTGCAGACAGTCTTCAGAACTGACAAAGTGTTTCATGATATTCTGTTTAGCAACCTAACTAGGCATTTTTTTGGATAGCAAAAGTGTCTGGCAGATACACAGCTGGTTACAGAATCATACTCAGAGGGTACTTATCAATTTAAGTGTAACAAATGGGATACTACAAGGCTCAGTGCTGACCCTGGCACTCTTCAATATTTTCTTTAATGACTTGGATAAGGGAGCACATGGAATATTTATCGAATTTCAGTATAATATAAAATTTGGTGGAATATTTAGTATTCTTGAAAACAGAGTTAGGGCGTGTCTAGAGTACTGTGTCCAGACAATGCACTTTAAGAAAATTACTAACAAACTGGAACTAGTTCAGAGGAGGGCAACAAGGATGGTTACAGGACTCAAAAGCAAACCCGATAAAGGAAGAGACTGAAAGAACTGGGCATTTTTAGCTTTGAGGAAAGGAGACTGAGAGGAAATATGATCACACTTTTTAAATGCTTGAATATTAGAAATAAAGAAGAGAGACAAGATCTGTTCTTTGTCATCCCAAAGTGGAGGGACAGTTATTAACATGTTCAAATTACACAAAACCAGATAATGGCTGAATATCAAGAAAAACATCTCAGTTGTTAGAGCAGTACAACAATGCATCGGCTCAAGTTGCTAAGACGCTGACTGGGAAGCAGAAGGTCAGCAGTTCGATTCCCGAGTACTGCAGGAGGGAAATGAGCTCCCGTCTTCGTCCCAGCTCCTGCCAACCTAGCAGTTCGAAAGCAAGAAATTGCAAGTAGATAGATAGGGACCACTTCGGTGGGAAGGTAACAGAATTCCGTGCGCTCCGGTGTCTAGCCATGCCTGCCACATGACCACAGAAATGTCTGCAGAAGCAGACAACGCTGGCTCTTCGGCTTAGAAACAGAGATGAGCACTGCACCCTAGAGTCGGATACGACTGGCTTTCGAGCAAGGGAAACCTTTACCTTTACCTTGGGAGGTGATGAGCACTCCAATGCTGTAAGCATTCAAGATAAAATTGGACAACCATCTATCAGATCTATTTTGATTTTGATCCCTGCATTGACCAGCAAGTTGGACTTGATGGCCTCATTGATCCCTTCAAACTCAGTCTCTGATTCTATAATTCTATCAATCTATTGCCTATGGGGAGCCTACATGCAACACATGAGTGCTTCTACATGCTATGTATCATGTTCCCCAGGGGGAAAAAACACCCAGAATTAGACGAGATAGGATTCTGGACTTGAAGATTTTGGATTTACTTTATCTACTATATGAAATCTTGAAGATATAACATCAGAATATTTATTTATTGGTTTGCAGTATTGTATGAAGTGCATAATTTAGTTATTTTTGATGACAAAAACTTACACCTGTTGAATATTTTCAAAATTGGACCATATAAATCGTGATTTTTCATTTGAGTGGTTATTGTCTTTTTCGTCGTCTTCTACATGCTATGTGTCATGTTCCCCAGGGGGAAAAAACACCCAGAATTAAACGAGATAGAATTCTGGGGGTGATACAAGCCATCTGACTAGTAGCCACTGATTAGCCCAGTGTTCAATACATATATAAATAACTACACTTAAAATGTAAAATAACTACACTTGAACCCATCCATTTGGCTTGGGGTAGTAGATATGCAGAAACAGTTTTCCCAATACAATGTCTACCTGGATGGCAAACTATTGGCACAAGACACTCTGACCAATTATGGCCTTATTTCCTATCTTGCAATGAGAAGTATGCATAAGGTAAAAGTTTCCCATGCTTGAAAGCCAGACGTATCCGACTCTAGGGTTCAGTGCTCATCTCTGTTTCAAAGCCAAAGAGCCAGCACTGTCTGCTTCTGCAGACATTTCCGTGGTCATGTAGCAGACATGACTAGACACTGGAGCACATGGAACACTGTTACCTTCCTACCGAAGTGGTCCCTATTTATCTACTTGCTGTTTCTTGATTTCGAACTGCTAGGTTGGCAGGAGCTGGGACAGAGACGGGAGCTCATTCCATCCTGCAGTACTCGGGAATCAAACTGCTGACTTTCCGCCTCCCAGTCAGCATCGTAGCCACTTGAGATAAGCATACACTGCCATTTTTGAAAGTTAAAATATCAATGACCATTTGGAACTGAGGAGGAAGATCTTGTCACTCTTCTTTATTCAGAAAATAGATAATCAGCAGGGTTTAGCATCTTCAAAGCCGTTCTGTGTTTGTTTCATGGGTTTAGGGAGAGTGCAAATTGACAGCTAATCTAATTAACAGTCTTCTGTATTACATTTTAGAAATCTTACTTTTTTTCTTTGTATATGTAGCATATGGCATAATAAGATACATTAAACCAATCAGAATTAAAACTCAACCCACACCATCACTCAAAATGAATAAATACACAAATCCAGAGAAACTGACTCTCATCCCAATTCTTTCCAGTTTTGTGATGTTTGCAGTTGAGAAGTACATGTTATGACTCACCAAATAATATGTTATCCAGGCATGTTTCATCAAGGAGAGGCAATCTGGCAAGTATTGTATGTTCCAGAAAAGTGCATATTTAATGACATTTGAAACCAAGTTCTATCTGATTAACAAGAGATTCCACAGGATGAATTTGATCTGATAGAACAGATCCAGATCTTTTCCTAGTTAAAGACAGGCACAAAGACCCCAGCTGGACTGGAGCCACCTTGTAATGCTCTGTATGTTCCTGGGGTGGGTGGAAATGGCTGACCTCAATTTGCCACCTCACTAGCAAATAGAAAATTGAGGGCAACCATCTCAGTTCTATTTTGTGGAGGTGTTCTATTCAATATTTCGAACAGTTGGGGAAGGGGAGACTTCTTATCTTTTTTATTTTTAAAAAATAGTTTCCTATTTTTAAAATGGTGCTTCTAGAAGCAATGACATTCATGTGTAAAGAGAGATGGTTGGGGTCTGCAACCATTCTTTCCCCTCCACCACCACTTTTAAAGGGGGAAGAAAAAAAAAAGAAATATCTGTTCCATAACATCAGTTTCCTTTTCATAAATTATTTCATTCGCTCATCAATTATTTTGCCCTCTTGTTGTTCCCCATGTTTTCCAGAAATGCCTCTAGGTAAAGGTTAAAATCTCCCTCACTCGAAAGCCAGTCATGCCCAACTTTAGGAGGCCATTCTCATCTCCGTTTACAGCCAAAGAGCCTGCACTGTGTGCATCTGCAGATGTTTCCATGGTCATGTGGCAGACATGGTTGGATGTTAGAGTGCACAGAACACTGTTACCTTTCTCACGAAGTGGTACCTATTTATCTACTAGCAATTTCTTGCTTTCAAACTGCTAGGTTGGCAGGAGCTGGGACAGATGACAGGTGCTCACTCCTTTGTGCAGGAGTTGGCCACCAAGCTCAGCGTCTTAACCACTAACCACCCCGTGAAATGCCACAGCAAAGTGAAATTAAAGGGAACCTGAGTTAACTCTTTGCCCAACTTGGTGATGTGTGTTAGTTCCCAAAACTGCTACCCAACATGTACTATGTTTTCTCTTTCCTCACCCTCTACCAATTAGGTAGGGACAATTTAGGTGAAGGAAATTATATACTGTATGTAGAAATCTGAAGTTCTGGTCTCTACTTTTCCAGTGTTGTGGCTGTTTCAGCCAAAAGGGAAAGTTTTGCCAATGTACTCACTGATTGCTTCCATTAACCCTCAAAGTCATTATAAAGGTGTTCTGAGACAGATCAGATTACTATAGATTTCCACACCTCACTATACACCTACCCATTTTCCAACACAAACATATTCTTCCCCTCCATATAATGTTTGGACTAATAATAATAACAATAATAGTTCTGAATTATGGCAACCCTTTCCAGGCTTTCCTAGGTAGAGAATACACCATTATCCATCCCCTTTTTATGGGAGCATCCCAAACTGTGTAGCTTGACCAAGGCCATGCATTGTGGCTATTCTCCTAAGAGGCATAGTGAGGAATCAAACTGCCATCTTCTGGCTCCACAGCCAGATACCTAAATCACTGAGCTATCGAAGGCCTGAAATAATACTAATGGAAAACTGAATGTATTTTGATATGATTCAAGTCAGACTGGGTCACACAACATTAACTTACCATTATATTTTACCTAATTCAACAGTCATGATATCCAAGACAAAAATGAAAAATACTGGTGAAATGAAACCTGTATGAAGTTTCAGGGGAGGTTAAATACATTCTGATGATGCTGAATTATTTTCTCAGAGGCAGCTACACAAATCTTCACATGCAAGGGATTCACTCACCAGATTGTTGGTGGTTCTGAGCCTTCTATTTCCAAATAATCATATTTTTCTTCCATTTGAAAATCCGTAAATATGAGTGAAATGGTGTCACCAGGTTCGGTCACAATAGTCCACGTGCAGTCTGCGTTGTTGTGGTACTCATTGGGAAAATTAGGACTCGAGACAATACCACTGGATCCCCTCATTGTCCCTCCACATGCATCCTCCGCTGTCAAAAAAGAACAAATAGAGGGAGGGGGTACAATGGTAAGAATAAAACATTTCAAATAGATCCTTCCTGTTAAACTGAATATTATTTTGTGCCAGCAAGCTATCCAAACACACAACGTGCTACAGGAAAATAAGGGATGGAAAATAAGACTCCTTTAGCATCTCTGTGGTAGATTTGCTCCAGTAGTTGCCTCCCTTCCTGAACAGTCACCTTGAAGCAGTCATTCCATCAAAAAAGCAGGAGAGATAAGTATAAGACATTCTGCTGGGTCTGCTGGGAAGTAAGCTTCCCTGAGCTCTTCCTCTCCCACCATAAAGGTTAGAGTAATAGCCAGGGGTTTATGGAACATTATCAAAATTGATACACAGATCGTTACTGTATATACTGCTATATATTTTCTATTTTGTTATATTATACCACCTTCATAACTTTCACAACATGTCTCACAGAACAAAGGATGTGCTCACACAGTAAGACAGAGTTTAAACTCATTAGCATTTATTTGTTCAATGCCAGGTATTTGTTTTGTATTTCCCTACTATTTAAAATTGAAAAGGGGACATTTAGAGCTAATCCAAATAACAACCAGAGATCATCTGCTTTTGCCAATTGTGGGAAGCTGTATTGATTTGCATGCTTCTCTGACATTATGATTTAATCACTCAGTGCCTCCGTATGCCTTGCAGTTCCACTCCTATGTATGATGAAGTGGACTTGATCCACCAAAGCTCACCTTTAAAATATAGCAGTTAGTCTTGAAAGTGCTGCAGTGTTTGTCTGTTTTTTTATACACTTTAATTCAATCATTCATTGTAAGAACCCCAAAACCTTAACCATTCCTTTCCAGAGCCCTATGAAGAACTGCAAGACTGCAGTACTCGAAATATGTTTTCCTCTGTCTCCAGAGGAGATTTGTACATGTGGACAATGGCAGGCACCATTATTATTATGTATCGCATGTGCTTATCAGGAAGAGAAAGGAGTATGCTTATACTTGCTTATGAGTAAAAAGTAGCAAGGTGTAATAAAATTGGTTAGCTGGCTAGGACAGGGGAAAATGTACATAGACCTTTCTTGTTTTAACCAGGGAAAGGGAAAAAGTAAAAATGTTCCTTTTCTATGTTTGTACCTGATCCAGAACTTTGAACTATTTTTCCCTTCAAATAAACCTGATTGTAACAGAAGACATTGTACTTATTATATAGAGTATAAGTTGGTGGGATATTTCCAGTTCCTTTATTTCATTATTGGCAATTCTACATATTGATACCAAATTTACATTGCTATTCTTACCTGATCTATCTGGTTTCTGTGCATAAACCTATCATAGATTTCTTTAACCTGGGGAAGAACCACATGGCTTCCTGGATGGGTGCAGGTCTCTGTCAGGTGGAATAAGTCCTATGTCAGTGGGATAATATGGTGTGTGATCCTTGCAGGATCCAAAGATGGGAACTACTGGCCTACATCATTTCATTATATTAAGCAAACTGAGAGCAAGAGGTGTTAGGGGAGAGATTTGGCCTATCTGCATTGATTCTCTTGGTGCATTACTGGCACAATTGGAGGGCCATCTGTGATAAACAGAGGTCACAAGGATTAGCAGTATCTTTTTCACACCTCACTATTGTTTAGTGTGAAAAGACAAGAAGAAATAGGCATCTATACATGGAAAGGGCTCTGCAGAATGCCACTTCATGTCATGGGATCCAAGGGTTGTTCTGAGAATAAACTTTGAAGCCAGTTGGATCACAACTTTTAAAAAATAAAACCTGAGATGAAGATATAACCAGATAAAGCCCATTAGGGCCATACTGTACTACAAGTCTCCCAGGGTGTGGATTTGCCCATCAAGGGTAGAGGAGGTTCCCAAGGAGAAACTAGATGCTGTCATAGTTTCTACTATTCAGAAGGCCTTAGGGTTTGGATTGGTTAAATAATTATTATGTTATGGATTTAAATTTATCCCCATCACTTGTGGGGATTTCCCCCATTTCAAATGAGGCAGAAACTACAGCTTATTCTCTTGCACTCTCCTCCCTCCTCTTTTCTTTCATATTTTGTCTTTTATTTGTTGGTGGAAATTGTCTCATTTTTATAGATCCTGTTTGAGCCACTGCAGAAGTCATTTCAGCTGAAGAACACAGTAAAAATGTCTCATTCCCGAGGTATCATTCCAGAGGCAGAATGTTCCGAAATGTCTTCTTAATACCTCTGGTTTACAAGGTTTAAAAATTTGCAACTTTGAGGCCTTGAAAATATACTAATGAAGATTATTCCAAATAATTGTGTCACAACAGAGAAGGGTTGGGCTCTCGTGGTGGACTTATGAGCTTCTCTTGGTGTTAGAACTTGGAATACCTGCCAGATTGTCTCTCCTTGATGAAACATGCCTGGATAACACATTATTTGGGGGTGGCATAACTAAATACGGAAAGAGATGGGATGAAGGTCAGCAGAAGACACTCTCCAATTTTGGTATGTCTAAGTAGCTTGAGGGCTGGGTTATGCCTCCACAAATCACTCATTGCATTTCCCCCAAACCAGCTGGTGGTGGCTTAAGATTTTTCCACAGTACTGTAGATAATTAAAAAATATAGTGCATATTTCCCCCTCCATTTTTTCCTACATAACTAATAATCTATGTCTATTAATCTCATGTGGGCTTTACATTTTAGGTACATTTATGTGATTTTCTGACTAGTGTATTTAGTGATAATGACTAGGATGATCTGCAGCTAGAAAGTGGTTTATTGCAGATGTCCCTGACAATTACTGAACACTGGATCTAGCTACAGAATAGAAAGCCATCTAAATATATTACACCATTTTAAGAACTAAAGAGAGGAAGAAGAAGAAGCTTGGGAAGAACATCCCACATTTTAGTATTTTATGCACTCTGTTTTGAATTTAGAGTACCTTACAAGGATTTTTGTACATGACTAGAAACACAAAAAAAGGATTAGAGCAGGAAAATTTCAGCAGCACAGCTTGTCTTCCTAATCCCATAATGGTGGGTTATTACTGTTAAAGAAGCCCCTGCTTTTATCTCAAGATAAAAAAGCTTGTACAACAAAATGCTTTCAAGATTCCAGGCTCCCTTCATTTCGGTGAGCGTGTAATTATTCAGAGGAGTTAAAATTCAACCCTCCAGAACATGATTTCTGTTCTGATTATCATATTCCCCTGAAGCTGCAAATAGGATCTGACCAACTCAGAATAGTCTTTCAGCCAAATTACAGAGACTGCTTGGTCAGCTCATCTCTTCTGCCAAAAAATTTATTAGCCAAGGTCCTTTTTTTTCCTGGTAAAGTTCAAAGTGTGTGCATTTAAATTAAGAAATAGAGATTGCATTAGAAAGGAATGAAATATCTATGACTCAATCAAATCTCAACAAAATGCAAGGAATTACATTTAACTGTAGACAGGTTTATTGGATTCATTTGAACATAAATTTTGTTACTCAGCCATTTTTACAACTGGTTTTAACTCACTCAAATGGAACATGTATCTAACTTTCGGTTAAAGTATCATCCATTTGCACATGAATCCATCAATGCACAGACCATAAATAACATGTATACCTGCTTAGTGTTTGCCTGGTGGCTTTGCATCCCTTATGACAACAATTTGTTCTGTTTCTCACACTATTTTTCAGTAATGTTACTTTGTCAGTAAGATTTTTAAAAATGTAGTTATGGGGCCTGGGTTCAACTGAAGTGGGCATGGGGCAGAAATGACAGAGCTCCTGAACAATATGTCTCCAACACTCCTGATGGTTCCTGGAAGTGTGAGAAGCAAGAGAATGAATCATTGGGCAACTGAACAAAAGAGAAGGCTGTTATGATGAGAAAACAAGGATTACTTTTAACCAGAAGGGAATTTTTAAACAGGACTAAGCAAAATAGTGAACTGTGGTGGCTTAGTGATTAAGACACTGAACTTGATGATTGGAAGGTCAGCAGTTCAAGACCTGAGTACTGTACCACAAAGTGAGCTCTCATCTCTGTCTCATCTCCTGCCAACCTAGCAGTTTGAAAGCAAAAAATTGCAAGTAGATAAATAGGTACCACTTCGGTGGGAAGGTAAGCAGCATTCTGTGCACTCCAGTGTCTAGTCATGTCTGCCATATGTTCACAGAAACATCTGCAAAAACAGACAGTGTTGGCTCTTTGGCTATAAATAGAAATGAGCACTGAACCCTAGAGTCAGATACGACTCGATTTTAAGCAAGGGTGTCATTTACCTAAGCAAAAGAACAGGGACAGATAGAATCTTGCAAGGGGACAAGGGTGGAGATATTGACTCCTTCATATTTTTTATTACAATGACCTTAGAGAAGCAGGCTTTGGTTAGTTTGTCAAATGGTAATAAATACTGCTTTCTGTGAGCAAAATAAATAAATAAATGCTACTCTCTTTTCTGAATGTTTCCTTTTTACTGAAGAAGGCAAGCTGTACAGAAAATGTGAGCATGCATTTGATCTGCCATAATCTACATTGGCAGCACGGGTGCATGGAGCCTTCTAGAGCATAGTCTTTCTTAATGAGATTTTTTTCCCCATTTAAAATAACATCTAAACATTAAAACAGTTTTCTCTTTTCTAAGTCTGTCTAACATCATCTATAATATGTAAACAATAAAACAAAACTCATTTTTATCAATAATATCTTGGCTTCCCTTGGCTTCTGTTGACTTTGGACAAGTAAAAGGTTAAATATTCAGATCTCCACTAATGATGATGTTGATGGTGAGGTATCTTTCAAAATTATTAGAAAGGACCTGCCTCTGTCCTAATTAAGTTTCCAGCTCTCCTCAAAATCTCCTACAGAAGTTGTTACAGGTTAAAGAGCTGTATTCTTTTATCTCACAAGGAGTTATATTGCACAGGGTTACACATGCATAGGTGCTCTACTACAAAGCTCCCTGACTATAAAATTTGTAAGAAGCAAAAACAAGAAACCACCAATCATTTTCAAATCAATTACTGTAAGACATTGTTAACTTACAACGAAGATGAGATTGTTTCTGTAATTGAAAAATTTAATTAATGTATACAGGATTTCATAGATGCATTTCATAATTATTTATTTACTCATGAATTATTTATTATTTATTTATTTATTATTTTCTCATACTTCTATAGCCGCCCAACTCACGAAGACTCTGGGCGGCTCACAATGTTAAAACCCACTAAAACAGATAAAACCCCACTATAATGAATGAACACCATTAAAAATCCCACCCGCACACATTAAAAAATAGAGAGAATTGTGTTGTTATTTAAACCAACCAGCAGGTGAGGGTCACGCCTCCTTCAGAACCCCACACCTGCCTCACCAGCCACATTTTCAGTTCTTTCCTGAAGGGGAGCAATTCCGTCTGCAGCCTTAGTTCCATTGGCAGGAGGTTCCAAAGGGCTGGTGCAGACACAGAGAAGGCCCTCCTTCTTGTGCGAGAGAGACGAGCCCTTCTAGCAGATGGCACAATTAGAGAGCCCCTCCAGTCCGTCCTCATTGGATGGACAGATATTCTTGGAGCAACACGGTCTCTTAGGTATCCTCGCCGACTACCATGTAGTGCTTTAAAGGTAATGACCAGCAGCTTGAATTGCACCTGGAGGCAAATTGGTAGCCAGTGCAGCTCCCGAAGCAGTGGTGAGGCATGAGCATAATGCCCACACCCCATCACCACTCGGGCAGCCACATTCTGGACTAACTGCAACCACTGAATGGTCATCAAGGGCAGCCACATGTAGAGCACATTGCAGTAATCTAGTCTAGAGGTGACCAGAGCATGTGTGACCATGAGTAAGGAGTCCCAGTCCAGGGGAGGGCACAACTGATGAATCACCCGAAGTTGGGTGAAAACCCTCCTGGCCATGGCCACAACCAGGGAGCAGCAGTCGTGAATCCAGGAGGACCCCCATGTTATGCACCAGATCTCCCTGGGGCAAGGAAGCCCCATCTAGAACCAAAGATGGTAGCTCCCCGGATAACACAGGGCCACTAATCCATAGCCATTCAGTCTCGCCAGGATTCAGCTGTAACCCATTGTTCCCCATCCAGACCCCAACAGCCTCCAGGCACCTGGATAGGACTTTGATAGCATTGCTGGGATCACCACGGGCCAAGATGTACAGCTGGGTATCATCAACGTACTGGTGGTACCTTACCCCATGGGAACGGATAATCTCACCCAACGGCGTCATGCACTGAACCTTGAGGTACCCCATATTGGAGTGGCCTAGGGCTGGACGTCTCACTCGCCAACCACACCGACTGTGTCCGACCCTTCAGAAAGGAGGGAAACCAGGACAACACAGTGCCCTGAATCCCCAATCCTCGGAGCCGTTCCAGAAGGATACTGTGGTCGACGGTATCGAAGGCCGCTGAGAGGTCAAGGAGAGCAAGGATGGATGGATGACCTCCATCCTGCTCCTGCCAGAGATCATCCATCAGCACGACCAATGCCATCTCCATGCCATATCTGGGCCTGAACCCTAATTGAAAAGGGTCCAGATAATCCACTTCATCCAGGATCCCCTGCAACTGCCGCGCCACCGCCTTCTCCAATACCTTCCCTAAAAAGGGAAGGTTGGAGACTGGTCTATAGTTGGCTGGAATCACTGGGTCAAGTGAGGGCTTTTTTTGAATGGGTAAATGGTTTTCTCCACCCTATATTTGCCCCATTTGTTGGTAAGGAAGTTCTGAGTTTGTTTTCTAGCTGCAACAGGTACATTAAAAATATTTCTGTGCTACCTTTTAGGGTGAATAAGGATTTCTATCAAAAAGTTAACAGTCAGTTCTAAAATCAATTATTCTTCTTTCATGTCCCGATCAAACCCTGGACTGTCAAAAGGAAGCCATTTTCTTGTCTTTGTTGTCAGCCAAGCTTAAGTCCTAATCAGTTAATGTTTCTGGCATCATAAAGCCAACATAACAAACAGTACATGGGCAAGGAGTGAGATGCTTCCACAGAAACAATTGCAAACAGGATAACATAAGTTAAAAATCAACGTAGCCTATAAAATGTAACTTGCACCAGTATATTAAGCAACAATGAATGTGCATCTATATATGTTTATTTTAGGATGTTTTTATTTGGTTGGCTTATTTTTATTTTGTTGTGTGTTTTATTACATTAGTTTGATATTTGATACAGTTATTTGTATTCCATTTGGAATATTTGATATTTGGAATATTTGATATTAGATATTTGTATTCCATTTGGAATATATTCCAGAGTGGGGAAAATTTCAAATAGGCGGTATAAAAATGCAGTAAATAAATAAATAAATAAATTTATGAACACAGCAAAACACTACTCTGGAAGTAACTGTAAATAGAGTTGAATCAAAAAATTTTCAAGAAACAGTTTTATTAATATGCTTCTTGACACAATCAGACATAAAAGGAGGAATATGTAACCAAACTGAAATAAAATAAACACTCTTTAAAACTTGGAGCTTTGCTGATCTTACTTAACAGTAAGACCATGGATTGATTCTGAATAGGAAAAAAATGGAATAGCTCAGGAAGAAACATGCAAACTATTGGATACAGTGGCTATACAGATGGGTTTGGAGTGGGTAGAAGTCTTTTTTCCCCAGAACAACTGGCTCATCTCAGATCCAAGAGCCCAACTGGGCCTGTTGTCATCACTGCTGTGCTGGCTGAGATCAGCCACCAGAAGAACCAAAGAAAGAGAAAGTGGAGGACCAGGTGAGGAACTAAGTAGTACCAGGGATGGATGGAATTTTTGGACTTTCTGGAGCACAAATACCATAATTGTCCATTTTGAGAGTTTTGCCTATCTTGTAGGCATCTAATAAGTACCTCAATTAGAAGCTCATGAGACTTAACTAAAAAGCAGTTACATACTTGAATTAAAATAAAGTAAAGGATAAATTGTCATCACATTCCTAAGAAAAGAAAATGGTATATATAAATTATAACAATTTAATTATTGTATTCCAACTTCCAAATGCATCTTCAGTTCAGACTTTGGACTGTGTAATTTTAAAAGCTAACACAAGAGCTCGACTTTAAATTGTTGTCTATAAAAATCACATTTGCTTTCTTTAAAATATAGATAGATTAAATCGTGCATGCCTTCTGCATAACCATTATAATTATTTATCACTGCAGATTGGATTTGGTAAGTAATGATAAACTTTAATTTATTACACCAATTGTAAAGGGCACATAATGCAATTAAGGCTGAGGAAAACATTTCTCAAAAGTGAGAACAGTTCCAAATAACCACAATTTCCCCGTCTCTGTTAACTAACTTATCCTTCACATTTCTTTTGTGCCAGCTATTAACAATCTCTGTAAAAAGTTCTCTGCTTATGAAATGATGGAACTATTTGCTGCAGTATATACATCAGATTTTAGAATAGGAAAATGCTGCATACAATACAGTCTGTTCTCCTAGGAAACGCCTTCTATGTCCCCTTCTTTGCAGTCAGCCAATCCTATCCAGAACTTTTGCACTGTAAACTTGCTCATTACTTGCAATCAGTTATTTTTAACCAGTTATTTGTATTTCTTATCCTTTCCCAGGTGACTGGCTAGGTTATCCTGCTATGTTAATAAAGTAGACCATACTGCCAGCCACTCAACGCTGAGTATCAAACAGTAGTTAACTAACCTGACAACCCTAAGGACTAACAACTTGGGTGCCGAAGTACACAGGGAAGGATGATGGTCCCCAATTGGATTAAATTCCACTTGAATCCATCTTGATGGAGGGCAGCAGTTTCATCAAGATTGGCCTGTGGCCGATGAGGACTTTGTGTACCAAAAGGGCTCAGGATCAGAAAGTGACTCACATAACTGGGATCAGTGGTACATGTGTCACACTGTGATGTGAAAGGCAGATGAAAGGCCACTGCATTATATTTCAGGACAGTCTTCATAGCTGATTTCCATGAGGATCACCAATATACAGATCCGGATATGGCAGAAAAAGAAGATGATCCTTTCTCAGATCTCACTGGGTGGGATATTACACAAAATAGGTGCCTCATTGGAAGGATGGGCAGGTACTTTACTCTGGCCAGCAATGAATGAGCGGCACCTGGAGGGCTCATCATTGCCCTCAAAAGCCGCTCCAGCCACCACCGAGCCCAGCGGGGCTCTCGACCGGTGGCCGGCCAGCAACGAACGAGCGGCCACTGGAGGGTTTTTCACTGCCCTCAAAAGCCACTCCAGCCACCACCAAGCCCGGCAGGGCTCTTGATCGACGCCCGGCCGCTGCTGCTCCTGGGACTAACCCCCCTTTTTGTCTCAGCTGGAGCTGATGCTGTCGTTAAGGCTCTTGCCTACGCCTTTGCAGCTGTTGCAGCCCTGGGGACAATCTGGACTACTGTGGCTGCCTTTGCTGCCACAGCTAAGGCACGGAGCTCCTTCCCCCAAGTTGTCAGGGGGAGTGGTAGCTCCTGCGACTTTCTCCAGCGGACATGGGGTCTTTCCACGCTGGGTTTGTTGTTGTATTATACTGTTTTTTACTGTATTTTTATAATGTAATCCATTATGTAGTTTTTGTATTTTGATACCATGCTTACCTATATTGCTCGCTATTGTAAATTTATTGTATTTCTGTATTAATATTTTGTTGTTATTTTGTTTGTATATGCTGTTAGCCGCCTTGACTCGGCCTTTGGCTGAGAAAGGCAGGATATAAATTAAACTGATTGATTGATTGATTGATTGACTGATTGATAACCCAACCAGAAAGGAGCATAGGATAAAGTAGCCTTGCTGCATATTAAGACATAATGGGGAATATACAGTACTATGCAAAAGTATTAGGCCACCATCAGCTAGGTTGGGGGAAATTCAGTGAGTGGTTTAGGGAGGCATAAGTCAGACACCCTAAAGTTGGAAAGGGTTGAGAGGAGAGTCAGCAGAAAACACTTCTCAACTTTGGTGTATCTAGGTGGCTCAGGGCTGAGTTACGTCCCCCAATGAATGATGGTTTGGATTCCAAAGTCAAAATTGTGCATAGGAAGATCTGCTGAGTGCATGGTGCACACTGAGACTGTGCTAAGACTGAACTTGATAAACTGACCAGCATGGAACCAGAATTCTTAGAGCTGTGGAAGTCCTTGCTGATTACTACATTGCAAGCCAAGAGTGATATTGTGTCTGTATCAAGCCATGCCCCCTTGTGTCAATGGTTGTGTTTTGGGTTAAGATTGAGTGGCCGCTGCCACCAGTTTCAAAAGTACTCAGGGGATATTATAGGGACCGTAAGAAACTTTCAGTGTTGGGGGATGTTTCTTGTGGGAAAACAAGCTGGTAATTTCGTCTGCATTACAGGCTAAGGTTCTGCATACAGTGTTATCTGATTGCACTGGCACTGCCCATCAAACAGTGGTTGCCAGGAATCATTTTTGGTGGCCCAGTCTCGACCGAGACTTTGACGGTAGGGTGCATTGCCCTTATGCGGCAGGTTCCTCGAGGAAAGAGGGGAAGGGTAAGTCACATCTCCGCATGGCAGGGCAAAGCATTTTTCCAGACTCAGCTGAAATGCGGTTGCATCAAGGCACTCTGTCCCAGGGGAAGCCTATTACTCATATCTCTGAGCCAGTCACCAGTGATCGGCCCTACCCAGGAAACTCATATGAAGTTTCCTCAGCCTCCGTGGTGGCTGCCACCACAGCCACTGCGTCTAGGAGTCTCCACAGTGTGGTTTTTCTTTCGGGGGGGGGGGGGCAGGAGAAATTCCAGAATACGTTTTATTTCCCATGTAGCAAAAAAGTGGGGGACAAACATAGTACTAGAGAAATCACTGGAACCGTTTGTCTAGGCACAGATTTAATACTGCAGTCTTCTCAAAATATAAAACACAAAAGATCCGAAATCCTTTCGATACAGGATTTTTCAGTAATTTCCTCAGGGATCTAAACAACAATTTAAACATAATTACTAATCAATTATATACAAAATATGATTGCTGTTTGATACATTCAAGTACTACAAATTTAAAGTCCTGGTCATTATGATTTACTTCCATAAAGTGGCTGATTAACAGTGTGGACAGGTTCTTATTACGAATTTTAGACCTATGTTCCCCCACCTGTTTTTATTTTGCGGGAAGTCACCATATCACCGTATTAATGTAGATATTGCTTTAAGGCAGAGGGAGAGTTTCTTCGTTCACCAGTTCAACACGTTGCACCCATTTGGGCTTAATCAAGAAATTGACTATACTTGTTTCCTGTAATTAACCAGCTGTGTAAAAGGATAGCTTTAAAAATGTTCTTTGAGTAACTGTGGTTAACGTCCGTCGACACTAAAAGAATAAACAAGTGAGGTCTAGGACGTGATAAAACTGATAAATAATACTATAAATTGGACTTTAACATCATAGGTAATGTATAATTCCTTATTCCAAGATTGTGTATATATGTATATATGTATATTTTGTATATAATTGATTAGTAATTATGTTTAAATTGTTGTTTAGATCCCTGAGGAAATTACTGAAAAATCCTGTATTGAAAGGATTTCAGATCTTTTGTGTTTTATATTTTGAGAAGACTACAGTATTAAATCTGTGCCTAGACAAATGGTTCCAGTGATTTCTCTTTATTTCCCATGTAGTCAGGGTTCTATCTGGTTTAAGAGCTGTTCCAAACCGCCAGCTGTCTCAGAGTTGGTTTCCGCAGATGCGGCTCAGGCCGCATCTAAAAGTCCCACAACTTTCCCATGGGGCTCAAGTGTTGTGTCAAGTTTTTCAAGAGTCAAACACCGCCGGTTGCAGACAATGACCCGCACGTGGCCAGTCCCCCGAGGGGATGGGGAAGGTACAGATTTGTTCCCAGGATCAGGGGGAAGCCTCCACACAAGGGGAAGAGACAACTGGATTTCACAAGACAGTTCTGTGACCTTGTTTATGGGGTTGCTGTACGTAACACCGCTGATTTTGCGCTACAAAATGTCCCTCACTCTATGGGTACAGTTTTGGCACCATCACAAGATAATGCCACAGTGCAACCCTCCAACTGACTTATTGTAAAATGCCAGGGTGCCCCTCTTGCCAAGAACTCCTCCAGAGTTGGCAGACTTCCTGGCAGGTCTGAGTCCTGGGTCTACACTTCAACTATCATTTCCAATTCCTGCTACTATTGAACTCCCCACAAACCCTGCTTCACGTAAGCCACACAAAACTCCTAGATTGCCTAGGTCGATCAGTGAGTCCACTGGCACTTCAATAGACCCTGGTCCTCCCATCCCCAATGCCGTAAGTCCCACATGTATTGATCACCCTATTCGGACATGTGGTCCACCCCAAAGGTATGGATAGTGGGTTCCCCACTAGGGGGACGGAATGTTGTGTCCAAATGTTATATTGCTTTAAATCTGCAATTGCCATTAAATCTTTGCTGTAAACGCGCACCCTTTTCTGTAAGGTGCCACTTTCATATGTTGTCAATGTACTCTGATTGGTCTAACACAGGCTTTCCACATTAGCAAAAGCCCGGACAAATGTATCACTGTAACTGCCATTCTGCTTTTATATAAGTTGCTACCTCGTCCCTTATTCTCCAGTCCGAATTATCCCTGCAGCAGTATATGAGCTGACAATAAATCACTGATGTTAACCCCAAACTTGTTGTCACATTGCTAATTACCTTCGGACTCAACAGTCTCCTTGGTTTTTAAACTGTCTTAGAATATAGCTTTGTTTCTTTGCAAAGGCCTCATAATTCTTTCTGCTACGCTTATCAAGCAGGTGTGATTAGTAGAAGCTTCTCAGAGCTTCAGGCTTATGTTTTGTCTTCCTCCAAGCCTGGAATGTTCACTTGCATCAACATCCCAAGCCTGGGATCTAGTATCTTCTGCAATGATTGTCTGCCATACCAAGTGAACATTGCTCTTCCCCATAAACTTTACATCATATTAACTACTTCTTCTTTCTCAAGTTTTTTTCTAATCTGTTAGTACTGAGGTCTTGCTCCAGTAGGGAAGACAGATGGTGCTAAATATATATGCAGGAAAACATCCAGTAGAACATTCCCTGCCCACGTAATTAACTAGAAATAGTGCAGGCAGTACAATCCAATCTCAAAAACTCATCAGCTGTAGTGGATTTGGAATGGATGGAAGCTTCCTATGTTAGCACAACTGCCCTTGAGCTGGCAGAAGCCTTTAATGCTGACTGATTTTATATCAATTGGCACAACTGGATTTGAGAACCACCATTCTGGCTGAACCAGAAAAAGGGCAAAGAAGTAGAAGGAGCAGAGGAACAGCAGAGTGACAATGGATCTGAATCTTTCTCAGCCTAGGTTCACAGCACAATATTAGACCTGGATCAGAATAATATTACAGCAATTAGTTTTCAATATCCCAAGACTGAGAAGGGTTTGGATTCAGTAGAGGCTTCACTTGTTCTCAGTCGTTGTAGCTAATTAGGATTCTGGCCTTAGTAAATAAAAACCTTTTTTACTGCATGCCTAAAACTAGACAATGAAGCCTTCAAAAGTCTATTCCAGGAGTTCTCAACCATTTCACACCATGGGGGGGGGGGGGGGGACAACTCCCCCTCAGATAGCTGAATGGGACAGACACATGGTTTCCCCCTGCTGTAAACACTGCTGTAAACCACAGCTGGTGCATTTGCATATGCATGGGTGCATTTGCGGCTGTCATAAATGTGTCTGTTTCCACCTCCAGGGTTGTTGCTATGGGCCAGATGATTCGCCATTGAGGGCCAGGGCCGGCCCACGGACCATAGGTTGCAAACTCCTGATCTATTCCATTTCAGTTATGAACTGATAGAAAAAGATGATATTTTAAATTGAAAAGCATTTTAACTGCCACCCAACTGCCCAACGTTGGCAAACACTCCACAGTATACAAGTGCTTCTACAAAAGAAAATCAATACTGGATTTTAAATTAGTTTTTAGAAGTTAAGCAGAAGAACAATTTCAGAGCTTTGACACTTGCAGCGTCAACACTGACTAAATATGATCTATCTTACAAATTGATGAGCTGCAATGGTGAGCTATGATAAGGAGAGAAGTAGTGGTGGATGCTATGATAACTAAGTAAGAGAATGACCCTCAACATTTTCTGAATGGATATGTGCCTCAAGACCACCAATTCAAACACAGGAAGAGCAAACATTCTTGAGGTTATGCAAGAACAAAATCAAATTAAAAGATGGAAGAAGGAGCTCACTGGACAAGAATTAAAGGATGTTAAATAGGATGCTGTCTGGCTGAGAATATCTACCTCTGCTATGTCACTTGGAGAACCCGGAATAGGCAGAGGTTTGGAGTCCCTAAATGTAAAACCAACATGTTCAAGTGGGGCTGCTGATGGACAACGAACTGTATGAATGTGGAGCAATATACAGGATCCAGATCATTTGCTGGTCTACCATAAACCTGTATCGATGAGGATTTAAGTTGGGCCAAGGAGAAAGCCATGATGGTGACTTCATCTTGGCAGTTTAAAGTCTTACCTGGACACAAAACAAGAAGAAGCTGCAATTGTGTAAATTTGAAGTACATGAAAAAGAGCTAAGGATGTACAAAAAGACTATGAAAAGAAATCATCTTATTTTGGTCAGCAGGTGAGGCCACACTGTATAAAATGGCAGCTTATATTGAATACACAGCACAAAGGATAAACAGCACAAGGCTGCCACCTAGATTCTTGACACCAAAAATAGGGAAGAAAAGCTTTACAAACATAATGCTGAGTTTTTAAGTCTTATGAAAGAGCAGAGTGCAGAGGAGCACTCCCACGCATCATAAAATTATCCACCCTCTTGAAGAAAGGCTAACAAATTTGAGATTTCTCATTCTTTTAGTATGATAATGAGATAAGTATTTCATATCCCTGGTAAGTAAGAAAGCAATAGATAACAATTGCTTCCTTCCCTTTGCAAATAATCGTAGTGATTATCTGGCTGCCAACAACATATTATAAAACAATGTAGCCTTAGAGCATATGTGGGCAATAGTGATGATTTTCTAAGGGTGACTCCTGATGCAATCTATACCTATAAAAAGTGGCCTGAACTATTGGGTTTGTTCAAAGGCTCCCAAACCCGACCCAACCATCTCCGACCGAGCCCTCTGCACTCACCTTAACCCCCACCTTCCCAACGCTGTGGGGGGTCCGGTGGTCACCAGTGGGGCAGCTGCACCACAAACGCGACCAAAAAAATAAAACTGCGAGTCCCAGAGTCCTCTGCACTGTGCAACTCCTCAGCCAATCAGGCTGAGGGATGCGAGCACAGAGGAGGCTGGGAAAGTGCGGCACGCCAACTTTTAAAAAAAAAACACGCCGCAAGGAAAATACTTTGAAATACCCAGCTGGAGCCAGGAGGTAAGCACAGTCGATGGGGGGCGGCACGGCCCCGGTAACCATGCCGCCCCATGGCCCCACCACCTAGCCCCCCTTCCTAACCCCCACTAACCGTGCTTACCTCCTGGCTCAATCTGGGTCTTTAAAAGTCTTTCCCTCCCGGTACAACCTTCTACGTAGGGAGAAGCACCAGCCTCTCCTTTGTCTCTGCAGGCGCCATGGCCTCAACGCCCGCAGGGATGAAGGACAGGCCGGTGCTTCTCCCTTCCATTCCCAGCCAACCCAGAGAGAAGCCATAATCCCCACCGATCGCACTTAACACTGCTTCTCCCCACCCACCAACCCACCCACCATGGTAAACCCTCCCCTACACTGGCACACCCACCAACCCACCCACCACGGGAAAACCCTCCACTCCCTGCCCACCCACCCACTAACCCACCAGGGGAAACCCTCCACCCATGGCCCACCCACCCACCAACCCACCACAGTAAACCCTCCACCCACCCACATACCCACCACACACAACAAACAAAAAATGGGAGCACTTACAAGAGATGTCTTCCCTCCATGCCACCAGGAATGAACTGAACGAAAATTGAAAACTCTTACCACAGCTCCACCTTCAGGCCGTAAGAGTAAAAACAATAAAAAACAAAACAAAAAACCCAAACACAGTACTCTTAACCACAGCCCCACCTAGAGGCCAGAAGAGATGTCTAAACAATAAAATTAAATTAAAAAACCATACAGTCAAAAACAACAAATTCAAATCACCACCACCCAAATCACCCCTAACCAAAAAAAAAAAAAACACACACACGCAAGAAAATGGGCAAGGCTGGGCACAAATATGCTAGTTGAATATATAAATTGTATAGATGTTTGCTTACACAATAATGTTTAGTTTTATACAGTTGATATATTTTTATATATATGTTGACTCAATGTGTAAAAATTTGTTGTTGTTCAGTCGCACAGTCGACTCCGACCCTTTGCGACCCCATGGACCATTTTCCTCCAGGCGCCTCTGTCCTCTACCATCCCCCTCAGCCCGCCCAGCTCTGTGCCCACTGTGTCTATAATACCATCTAGCCATCTCATCCTTGGGCTCCCCCTTCTTCTTTTGCCCTCCACCTTTCCCAACATCAATGCCTTCTCAAGTGAATCCTCCCTTCTCATTTGATGTCTAAAGTATTTTAGCTTCATCTTTACTATTTGACCTTCCAATGAGCAGTCAGGGTTAATTTCTTCTAAGATTGACCTATTTGTTCTCCTCGCTGTCCAGGGGACTCTCAAAACCCTCCTCCAACACCACATTTCAAAGGCATCTATTCTTCTGCGTTCAGCCTTCCTAATTGTCCAGCTCTCACATCCATACATTACTACTGGGAAAACCATTGCTTTGACTATTCTAATTTTTGTTTGCAATGTGATGTCTCTGCTTTTCACTATGTTCCCCAGGTTTCTCATCGCTTGTCTCCCAAGAATCAGTCGCCTTTTTATTTCATGGCTGCAATCCCCATCTGCAGTGATCTTTGATCCTAAGAAAGTAAAATCTGTCACTGCTTCTACTTCTTCCCCGTCTATTTTCCAGGAACTGATGGGGCCTGTTGCCATTATCTTGGTTTTCTTGATATTGAGTCTCAAGCCAGCTTTTGCACTCTCCTCCTTCAGCCCAATCAAGAGATTCTTTAGGTCTTCCTCACTTTCTGCCATTAGGGTGGTATCGTCTGCATATCTCAGATTATTGATGTTTCTCCCAGCGATTTTAATCCCATATTGTGATTCCTCCATCCCTGCACTGCACATTATGTCCTCTGTGTATAGGTTGAATAAGCATGGTGACAAAATGCAGCCTTGTCTTACTCCTTTTCCTATTCCAAACCACTCTGTTATTCCATGTTCTGTCCTAACTGTTGCTTCTTGGTTCATGTACAGATTTCTCAGGAGGCATATGAGGTGCTCTGGTATTCCCATCTCTTTAATTACTTGCCACATCTTGTTGTGGTCCACACAGTCAAATGCCTTAGTGTAGTCAATAAAACAAAAGTAAACTTGTTTCTGGTATTCCTTTGTTTTCTCCATGATCCACCGTATGTTGGCGATGTGGTCTCTAGTCCCCCTGCCTCTTCTGAAACCAGCCTGCACCTCTGGTAATTCTCTCTCCACATGCTGCTGAAGTCTGTCCTGTATTATCTTGAGCATCACCTTCCTGGCATGTGGGATGAGTGCGATTGTTCGATAATTTGAACATTCTTTGGCATTGCCCTTTTTTGGGATTGGGACGTATACTGATCTTTTCCAATCCTGTGGCCACTGTTTTGTTTTCCAAATCTGCTGGCATATTGAATGCAGTAATTTGACGCCATCATCTTTTAGCGCTTTGAAAAATTCAACTGGGATACCATCATCTCCACTAGCTTTGTTGTTTGCAGTGCTCTTTAGGGCCTTTATGACTTCACTCTCCAGGATGTCTGGCTCAAGTTCAATTTCTTCATCATTGTGATTATCAGGAGTGTTGAGGTCCTTTTTGTAAAGTTCCTCTGTGTACTCTTTCCATCTTTTCTTAATTTCTTCTGCATCAGCTAGCTCCTTTCCGTCTTTGTCCCTTATCATGGTCATTTTTGCTTTAAATGTTCCCTTGATTTCCCCAATTTTTTTGAAAAGATCTCTGGTTCTGCCTCTTTTGTTGTTTTCCTCCATTTCTCTGCACTGTTTTTTTAGGTAGTTTTCCTTATCTCTCCTTGCTTTTCTTTGAAATTCTGTGTTCAAATGGTTGTAGTTTTTCCTTTCTCCTTTGACTTTTGCGTTCCTTCTTTCCTCTGCTATTTTAAGACCCTCATCAGACAACCACTTTGCTTTCTTACTCTTCTTTTTTTTTGGTATGGTTTTCTTTGCTGCTTCCTGCATGATGTCCCTCATCTCCGTCCATAATTCTTCCGGTACTCTGTCTACCGAGTCTAAGCCATTAAATCTGTTCATCACCCCCACCGTGTATTCTTTAGGGATGCTGTCTAGGTGATATCTTTCTGGTCTCCGTGTTTTCCCTATTTTCTTTAGTCTAAGCCTGAATTTTGCGATCAGTAGGTTGTGATCTGAGCCAGTCTGCTCCAGGTCTTGTTTTTGCTGACTGTATGGAGGTTCTCCATCTTTGGCTGCAGAGTATGTAGTCAATCTGGTTTCGGTGTTGGCCATCTGGTGATGTCCATGTGTAAAGTCGCCTCTTGTGTTGCTGGAAGAGAGTGTTTGCTATGACCAGTGCGTTCTCTTGGCAGAACTCTATCAATCTTTGCCCTGCTTCATTCTGTGTTCCAAGACCAAATTTGCCTGTTATTCCCTCCACTTTTTGATTTCCTACTTTGGCATTCCAGTCTCCTAATATAATTTGGACATCATTTCTTGGTGTCTATTCTATGAGGTGTTGTAAGTCCTCATAGAACTGGTCCATTGTGGCTTCATCTGCACCAGTGGTTGGTGCGTATATTTGGATCACAGTGACATTGAAAGGTTTGCCTTGAAATCTGACTGACATCATTCTGTCATTTTTGAGATTGTATCCCATTACTGCTTTTCTCACTCTTTTATTGACAATTATGGCTACTCCATTTCTTCTAAGGTTTTCTTGCCCACAGTAGTAGATATGATGGTTTCCAGAGCTGAATTCGCCCATCCCTGTCCATTTGAGCTCACTGATGCCCAAGATGTCAATGCTTATTCTTTCCATCTCGTTTTTTACCACTTCCAGTTTTCCTTGATTCATAGACCTCACATTCCATGTCCCTATGCAGTATTGTTCCCTGCAACACTGTATTTCTCCTCCTCCTTTCCTATCCCTCCCCCTTTTCAGATCTGCTGTGCTGAGCATCCCCTTGTTTTGCCTTTTGTTTTGGTCCATAGGGTTCTCTTGGCAAACTTTGTGGCGTGCCTTGCCGGTCTCTACGCCAGTCTTTTCCCATCACACATGTTATCACAGTTTAAACAGTTTTAAAACAAAGTATTATCATGCACAATATCACAGTTTATCACATAGTATCAAAGTAAAAGTTGAACTAATTAATGAAAGGGAAAGAAAGAAAGAAAGAAAAAGTCCACTATATCAAGTCTCTATGTAAGTCAGTTTCTTGTACAGTCACTATGTCAGTTGCCATAAGCCATCTTTGTTTAGTCAACTATATTATTTCAGTTCGATTACTTATCCTTTGCATGCACACAGCCTCTCTTCGGCCGCATGGAGTCGGTCAAAGGCACCGGCTCGGACCTCGCTGTGATGGTGGTTGTGGATGGTATCTCCTGGGGGTGGTCAGGGGTCTCCGGAAGTGTCCTTCTCTCTGGCCCCAGGTCTTTGGATGGGGAGGGAGGGGCAAGATCCTTTACTCACCTCCCCCTTGGGCCTCTCTGGATGGCAAATGGGCAGTAGAACTGGGCCTTCCTGAAGCCTTTTCTTCCTCTCCAGGCTCAGGTCTTTGGATGGGGAGGGAGGGGCAGGATCCTTTACTCACCTCCCCTGTGGGCCTCTCTGCATGGAATGAGCAGTAGAGCTGGGCCTTTATGATTCCTTTTCTTCTTCTCTAGGCCCAGGTCTTTGGATGGGGAGGGAGGGGCAGGATCCTTTGTAAAAATGCCATATGCTAAATAAATAAACTGCTGCAAATATTTGATTTCTTTCTCTCCAGAATATAAATCATACGGTAAAGGTCTCCCTTGCTCCAAAGCCAGGGTTATCTGACTCTAGTGGGTGATGTCTATCTCCGTTTACAGGCAAAGAGTCAGTGCTGTCTGCGTCTGCAGACATTTCCATGGTCATGTGAAAAGCATGACTAGACAGTGATGCAGGGTGTCCAAAAATCATAGGGGAGGTGTCAGGGGGAAATCCCTAAATAGAAGTTACATTTCACTTAAGTTACTCTGTATACATTAGGTAACATTATAGTTTGATTTAGATCACTCTAGGCCTGAGTTTCTTAACACTCAGCCTGAACCATTGTAATGCCATTTTGCATCTCTAAAGCACACACTCCACATATTAGTGAGTCATTAATGACATAATGTCTGTCAAATGTCCAAGGACAAATACTTAGATCATTAGTATATGAGAAGGCCCTCTTTGAGAGATAACGAAGATCGGAAAAATCAGACAAAACACATTCAGTTGTTAACAAGCAGGAACAGTCGTCATTTCAGGGGACATCAAATGAATCCTCTGAATTCCAATGAGAGGAGAACACCTCAAAATGCCTATTAAAACAAACCCAAAATCTAGGTCCGAGAGGACCCTTTCCGATGCTAGGGGAAACTTTGTCCCTTTTTTAAAAAAGATCATGCCTTGATCTATGCCATGTCTTTTTACATGGGAGTGCAGAGCCCACTTATTTTTTTAATTTGTACTTATTGCTTATGTATCCAGAATAGTTTAGAAACCTTTTTAGAAGAGATTATTTCATTTATTCTGTTTGTTTTATTTTGCTACAATAAAATATACTGCTAGCTTGAATCTCTGTGAGCAGTGTCATTACTTCTCAAATTAGGACATGAGGTAGCATAAAGGAGATAAGGGGAAAATAAGATTATTCTCGGCCTTTTCCTAAGGGGTGCATCAAAGCCTCCAGAGCAGAGTTTCTTTTCTCCAGAGAAGGAGGAGAAGACCAGTCTGGTCCAGTTTCATCTTGAAGGTAATATGATATCACCCCTGGGACCTTCACAGGCCAACCCATCTACTTGGATTTATCAGCTTAGGGTGGTCACATTGACAGGACAATTTCTAATTTGCTACCATAGACACCTGTTACACCCCCCAGGGTCTCTATTTTTTATGAACGTTTATAACTGGGCACGGAGGTCTGTACAGCCAGCCAGCCACCTGGCGCACTCTGCAAACCTCTAACACCACGCACGCCAGCTTCATGACCCAAGGATCAACTGGGGCCGTGAACATTGACCCATTGTGCTGCCCCCCCCTTCACGACAGGAGGTATCTTGGTACAGAAAGCTCTGAAATAGTCTGCCAACAGGGTAGATCATACCAACTATACTTCAGAAGAAGCATCAGATTGTTTTTCATTTCCTCTCTTAATTAATGGCAGTCATATTTATATGATTTTCTCTGTATGTTCATAGTCTTATTGTGGGAATGTATCTGGATTCTGTCAGGCTGTCTCTGACACATTTTGTAAACAAAGGCCTCTTTGCTTGCATGAGAGAGAACGCTGGTTTTTGGGCATGCATAGAATATGAGAAGATTTCTCTTTTCTTCTCCTTATTTGGGTTCTGACTTTCTGATTGGCTTGTAGCTTAAGTTTCGTTTCTGTTATACTCTGCTTGGATGAAGAGAAGCCATTGGTATCCTTTGTTCAGCCAAAGACTGCAGTCGTGTTTTCTGTCTATCTCTGTTCTTTCCTTACTCTGAGCCTAATGAAGCTGGACTTCGTGGACTCTTAAGTTTCTATCTTAAAAGATCTGATGATATAAACTGCTGCTTCATGAGACTGATTGAGAAGAGATCTTTACATGAATCAGATTTCTACATCTTATAAATACTTTAATTTACTGGTATAAAAAAGAGAAAATGACATTTTCTTATGGGTCTGAGGTGAAATGGTTGCATTTGGTATTCTAAATTTGATTGCATAATTGTTTATTTTTCACCTTCTGAAAAAGTGATATTAAAATAACTATAGCAATCACAGAGGCTCTTCAATAGTATTTTCTAAAACTGCGAAGGTTTAATATTTGCCTGCTTCTTTATCCGCTCAGGCAGCTGGGACTTTGGTAATTTCATTTGTCTTCATTGGTTGTGTTAATTTTTCATTCTGTGAAATAAAATGTTAACTTAGCACATAAAATCTTTGGAGGCCACAAAGACATTTATTTCAGTTTGTACAATTTACATGCCATCACTCTGCATTAATGACTGTTTTGAACTTATTTTTTTCTTGCCCAGGACATTTTAAAAATAAAAGTCTGTGATGAGCTTGGAGGCATTTATGAACTGCAGACTTTTCAAGAGGCTATCACTGTTGGCAAATAGTAAGAGTGAGATTTATTTTAAGAAATAATTTACAGAAAATCGTTGATTGGCTTAACCTGCAGAAATGGGGGGGGGGGAATACAAGGATAACTTTCACACTACCTCAAGAAGTAACTTATTGTCTAGATAGAATATCTTTTGTGGATACAAATTATACTTGAAAAAGCCAATCTAATTCTAACACAGGGGTTTTCAACGTTTTCCCACTGTAGGCCAGAACACGCCACCTCAGACAGCTCAGTGGGCCAGACACATGGTTCCCCCTGCCATAAACGCTGCCATAAAACACGTCCACACCTGTCTTAAATGAGTTTAGGACAGCCATGGGTGAATTTACACAGCATTTTTGGTTGTTTTTGCTGGCTTTGGCAGTGGCGGCAGCAGCGAGGGTGGAGTGCCACATAAAATGGTGCCGTAGGCCAGGGCTGGGGCTGGCCCATGGGCCGTAGGTTGCAAACTCCTGTTGTAAAACACCTGGAATTGGAGTGGGCTTCAAAAAAATTCTCCTCAAGGATCAAATCTGTTGAAATAAAGTAAGTTCTATTCCATTACTAGCTTTCAAACTGATGTCCTTTTTAAAAAAAATCAAATTTCTGAGAAACAATTTCTGTGAGATGATGGGAGTGTCTGGCCTAGGAATTTAGTAGCAATCTCTGCTGGGCTAACTGTCAGGCAAGATGAAGTTCTTGCTGTACATGCTATGTTGTATCAGTGCCCAGATAATGGCAAAAGCTGATTAGTGTACTGCAATTTATTAGTCCAGCTTACTAATGTGGAGGCTCAAATTCTAGCATTATTTAAAAAGGGTGGAAAATGTATCCACTTCCCCACACCATACCAGAAATAAGTCTGGTTGTTATCTATTAGGGTTAGGTTTCTAACCCAGCACCCTTTTTTCTGCCTCCTTTCTACATGCAAAGCAAAACAAAGAATTCACACTTATATATCACCCCATAGCACTCTCTGGGCAGTTCAAAAGTTAATTATCCTTTTGTTCCCAACATGCAAGATACTCATTTTACTAACCTCGGAAGGATGGAAGGATGAATCAACCTTAAGCATTGGCTATGATCAAACTCACAACCTTTTGGTTACAGTATAGCAGTTTAACCACTGCATCACCAGGGCTTCTACATGTGTAAGATGATGAATCCAAGGAAGGAAAGCCCCCATTACCTATATTGGTTCTCCATGTAACGCAGGATCCTGATTTTCTGGGCTCTAACTTACATTAAGAACCCACACAATTTCCCTTTTCAGATGCTTTTACCACCAAATGTAAGAAGGTAATCTAATTATCTATTAGTTAGAGGTGGAGGCTTATAGTACAGTACTTTCTTCTACCATTATGAGTTTATCAAAATAGATTATGCCCGGTATGGCCAATATTAAAGAAATCCATCAAATTTCTCTTACATCCCCCTCTCTTTCCCCAAATTTAAACTAACTAACCATGTCCATAGTTGGGCATATCTGAAGTAGCCACATATGTTAATTTATGGATGTAGTTCTCAATATAGTTTGTTTTTGCTATAATTTCTCCTCAATGCCAGATGAAGCATATTGGTCAAAATTTCTCTTTTGTAAGACAGACTTTTGAACATCTATGCAAGTATTTTGGGTACTATTAAGTGTTGAAGCACTTGATAGGAGATGCTGTGTGTTTCTGAGCAATCAGCCTGTCATGTATGCTTCACAAAGGAGAAAATATTCATGACATTTGGACAAAATATAGAAAACAGTGAATAAAAGCCCTCTTGCTTCTTCATCTTGCATCTGAGGCAAAAACTCTCATGGTAAAAATTTTATTGACTAGATGTTTTATCCTGTCAAGCTACTTTAAATTTATGGTAACAAGTAAATCAGTTTAAAGTCTTCACATTATCTTATCAGTGAAGCATGTCTACATGAGATAGAATCCTAAATCTACCCACCCATCCCCAGTTCTGGCTCATGTGGAAAGTAAGACATATGAGATAGATTTCTCATTTAACATCCAGATCATATTAATTTCCTTGAAGCAACTATGCATGATAATGTTAAAAATGCATTGTTGTTGTTTAGTCGCACAGTCGAGTCCAACCCTGGTCCACTACACATCATGGACCATCACACGCCAGGCTCTTCTGTCCTCTGCTGTCATCCGTAGTCCACCCAGATCTATGTACAAAGACCAGGTCAATGATGCCTTCTAGCTATCTCAGACTCTGCTGTCCTATTCTTCTTTTGCATTCGATCTTTCCTAGCGTCAGAGCCTTCTCAAGAGAGTTCTCATTTGGTGGCCAAAGTACTAAAGCTTTAGTTTCAGTATTTGTCCTTCCAAGAAACAGTCAGGGTTGATTTCCTTCAGGATTGACTGATTGCAGTCCAGGGGACTCTCAAGAGACTCCTCCAACACCACAGTTCAAAGGTTCTATTCTTCTGCACTCAGCCTTCCTTCTAGTCTACCTCTCACAACCATACATCACTACTAGGAATACCATTGCTTTAACTATGCAGACTTTTGTTGGCAGGGTGATGTCTCTACTTTTTGTTATGCTGCCTAGGTTTGCCATAGCTTGCCTCCCAAAAAGGAAGCATCAGTCACCGTCTGCAGTGATCTTAGATCCCAAGAAGGTAAAGTCTGTCACTGCTTCCAATTATTATTCTTCTAGCCATCTCATCTTTGGCCTCCCCCTTCTTCTTTTGCCCTCCACCTTTCCCAACATCAGGGCCTTCTCAAGTGAATCCTCCCTTCTCATTTGATGTCCAAAATACTTTAGCTTCGTCTTTACTATTAGCCCTTCCAATGAGCAGTCAGTGTTGATTTCTTCTAAGATTGACCTATTTGTTCTCCTCGCTGTCCAGGGTACTCTCAAAACTCTCCTCCAACACCACATTTCAAAGGCATCTATTCTTCTGCGTTCAGCTTTCCTAATTGTCCAGCTCTCACATCCGTACATTACCACTGGGAATACCATTGCTTTGACTATTCTAATTTTTGTTTGCAATGTGATGTCTCTGCTTTTCACTATGTTCCCCAGGTTTCTCATGGCTTGTCTCCCAAGAATCAGTCGCCTTTTTATTTCATGGCTGCAATCCCCATCTGCCGTGATCTTTGATCCCAGGAAAGTAAAATCTGTCACTGCTTCTACTTCTTCCCCATCTATTTTCCAGGAACTGATTGGGCCTGTTGCCATTACCTTGGTTTTCTTGATATTGAGTCTCAAACCAGCTTGTGCACAATGGGCACAGAACTGGGAGTACTGAGGGGGATGGTGGAGGACAGAGGTGCCTGGAGAACAATGGTCCATGGGGTCGCAAAGGGTCGGAACCGACTGTGCGACTGAACAACAAATTAGCCAGGGAGCAGAGGTGTGCTGGCTGCCCTAAAAGGATGCTGGACAGGGAGTGATTAGGGTGTCTAACCCTAAAAAATTATATATATTCCCACTCACCTTCTAATTTCAACTCCCCTCTAGGGATTCAAACCAACAACCTCCTGCTTACAAGGCAAAATTGCCACTTTTAAGCCACAGTGGCTCCACTATCAACAGAGCTGCTTTTGGTAATCTTATAATAGAGAACTCTATGTTAACCAAAGATGATATCATTCTTTTTTAAAAAATCAGGTTTAAAGAGAAATCCTTAGTGGATAAGTGGTTAGTGTTTTTGACTATGCCCACAAAGTACCGATTTTCATTCCAGGTTAGGACTTACTTTTTTATATATATATATATATATATATATATATATATATATATATATATATATATATATATATATATATATATATATATATATATATATATATATATATATATATATATATATATATATATATATATATATATATATATATATATAAAAAGTAAGTCCTAACCTGGAATGAAAATCGGTACTTTTTGGGCATATATAATTACAATTATATAACAACAACAACAACAACAACAACAACAACAACAACAACAACAACAACAACAACAACAACAATAACAATAATAATAATAATAATAATAATAATAATAATAATAATAATAATAATAATAATAATAATAATAATAATAATAATAATAATAATAATAATAATAATAATAATAATAATAATAATAATAATAATAATAAAATTACTGTTCCATGTTGCATCCTTTCTTCAAACAAAGGGTCTCTCCTGAGGCAGACTTTGATTCCCATTTAGGGCTTCTACAGCCCAGATTTTAAAAACAATGATATCCTCTCTGGTTAACATAGAGTTCTCTGTTATAAGATTGCCAAAAGCAGTTCCACTGGTAGTGGAACCTCTGTGGCTTAGAGGTTGAAATTTTGCATTGTAGGCAGAAGGTTGGGGTTTGATTTCCCAGGAAGGATTGTGGGAACATGTATAATGACCAGAGACAAGGCGGGAGGAAGGCACCCATCTTGCCGGTGTCACTGCCCCACCTCTGATTCCCTTGAGTTAAGCCCTGTGCAGTGCTGGCTTGGCTTCTCCCTTCCCATCCTTTGGGTAAGAAAAATAAAAAAAAATAAAAAAATTCCCACAGGGGTGGAGATTGCTGGGGTGGAGTGGGACATTGCCCGATTGCTCGATACCCCAGCACGCTACTGCCATGATCTTTGCTTTTTTTATGTTAATTTTCAGACCAGCTTTTGCACTTTCCTCTTTTACCCTCATCAAAAGGCTCTTTAGGTCTTCTTCACTTTGTGCCATTAGGGTAGTGTCATCTGCATATCACAGGTTGTTGATATTTAGCCTAGCAATCTTAATCCCTGTGCTTCTTCCAGTCCTGCATTATGCATGATGTACTCTGCATATAAGTTAAATAAGCAAGGTGACAATATACAGCCTTGTCATACTCTTTTTTCTATTCTAAACCAATCTGTTGTTCCATATCCTGTCCTAACTGTTGCTTCATAAAGATTTCTCAGAAGATAGGTGAGGTGGTGTGGTACTCCCATCTCTTTAAGGATGTGCCATAGTTTATTGTGTCCACACAATCAAAGGCTTTGGTGTAGTCAATGAAACAGAAGTAGACTTTTTTTCCTTCTGGTACTCCATTGCTTTCTCCATGTTGACAATTTGTCTCTAGTTCTCCTACCTCTTCATGCATACTGGAACCATAATCCATATTTTCCAGGAACTGCAGAGCAATTCACAAAGGCAGCTGCTAAATTCTTTCTGTTTAATTAAAGGTTTGTGGATAATCAACCATTATTGATGCAAGCCTACTCAATTCTGAACACACTTATATGGAGGAGGGAACATGCTTCACTTTGTTTCAATTTACTTCTAAATAAACTTGCATTGGATTTTGTGGCAAAGCTATAATGATACATTAATTGAATTAATGAAATGCTGAACTGCTCTGACCTCATTGCAAAAATAAATAAGGCCAGATTGAATATTAGTCCCAAGTTGAACCGTTGGTATGTGCTGACATGTCTGATTAGTAAAGTTTTCAAGGTAATATGAGACATCCATTGCCATTCCCCAGCAAGTTTTTTTGGGGGGCTGGGTGAGAATTTGAACCCTGAGTCTTCTGAGTTCTAATCTAACACTCTGTCTACTAAACTTACTGTATTTTCCCTGGTAGAATAGTTCCAATGAAATAAATGTATTCATTGATGGGTCTAGTGTAACAACTGATTTAGCCCTAAAGAAATTTAACATTTCAACATTTGTCTTCAGTATGATCACATTAGATTTATGAAACTAATCAAAACATTTTACTGTCTTATCATGTATCATTTACACCAATTTTGGACTATAATAGCCTGGAGAGAAACATTTTCTAAAATTAAATTTGTTCAATGAATACTTTTAAGTGCCCAAGAACAGGGTAGTAAGAATATACTTTATTTTAGATCAGTAGAGGTGTTTTTTATGTAAGGTAAAGGTCACCCTTGTTTGAAAGTCAACTGTATTCAACTCTAGGGTTCAGTTCCGATCTCCATTTATAGTCAAAGAACCAGCTCTGTATGTGTCTGCAGACATTTCCATAGACATGTGGCAGGCTTGACTAGACACTGGAATGCACAGAATGCTGTTTATGTATATCATCCCAATTGTGTTGAATACCAATTGTAAGGAGAATAGGCAGCCAGACAGTGAAATAGCAGGGGATGAGAAAGCCGTCTGAGGCAAAAATAGTCTTTGTAATTATTGTTGAAATAAAATATGATACCTCTCCATAATCTTTCAAGTATTTAATGAATGGTTCAAAAAATGACTCATAAGTTTAAATAATGATCACTGACCACGGTTGTAGAGTCATGCAGGGAGAAAGGCAAGGGTGTTACTTGCAGAGGCAAACTGCTGCTAATTAACTTGGATTCCTGATCCAATAAGCCACATGACTAATATGTGATGAAGAATGTGATTGGTAACCTGTCTATTCGTAGCAAGTTGCTACTGTGAATTGCACCATTCTGACAACGTATCTCCATGACAAAAAGTGACAGATCAAATAAGTGAAGCTTTTCTTCTTTATATTGAGGAGCTCTTCGCAGAGAGTAGAAAGGAAATGGACAGAATTAGGATTCAAGATTACCATAGCAGGTTATCTGAGAAATGAGACAAAATAGACAAAAATGGAATGAATGAATGAATGAATGAATGAATGACGTGCATCTCAGCAAGTAAAAAAGTAGACATCTACATTTAGGCAGGAAAATCATTAGGCATAGTGTTCAGATTTAAAAAAAATACCATTCTATTCTGCTTTTCCTGGAATACTGTGTCTAGCTCTAGAAACCACAGTTATGAAGGATTATTTATTTATTTTGTTCAATTTCTTCCCCGCCCACTCAGCCAAGGCAGACTCAGGGCAGCTTACAATCACAAAATAAAACAACAGATAAAAAACAGTTAAAAGCAACCCCCTCACACACTAAAAAGAGTGCTGGGTCTGAAGGTGGCAGGGATTCTGAGCTATATCAACCAACCCAAGGTGGACACCCTTCTACCAGCACACCATACTTGGCCAGCCAGCCAGGTTTTGAGCTCCTTTCTGTAGGGCAGCAATTCTGTCCAGAGCCATAACTCTGTTGCCAGGAGGTTCCAGAGGGCCAGTTCGGACATGGAGAAGGCCCTCCTACTTGTGCCAGAGAGGCGAGCCCCTCTGGCTGATGGAACAATTAGAGAGCCCCTTCGGTCCACTCTGGTATGCTGGATATCGATAAGCTGGAATGTGTCCAGAGAAGAGTGATCAACATGGTAAACAATGTTTTAGAGAAGATAGGACATGAAGCAATGGATTCAAATTAAAAGGGTATCAAGATTTTAAACAATCTTTTAGAGAAGATAGGGCCTGAATATTTGGCTAAACATTAGAAAGAACCTATTGACTCTAAGAGCTGTTTGATATTAGAGTGGACTATTTCAGAAGCTTGTGCACTCTTTGAGATTTTAAAACAGGGATTCTCAACCTGAAGCCCATGGGCCGTTTGCGGCCCATGGCACCAATTCATGTGGCCCACCTCCACCTTCACCACACCAGAAAGTGCCATGTGGTGGAGGAAGAACAAAATGGCTATCCGGCTCCTGAAGCTGTCTGAGGGACAATGACTTGGCCCCTGGCTTAAAAAAGATGGGAACTTCTGTTTTAAAACATAGGCTGGACAGCCATCTGACACAAATACTTTTCATATGGCAGTGTGAGTTGTCTGAACATTACTTAAAATGGTGCAAACCACAAACCTCAGGATCAGATTAGCTGTTCTGTCTGATGTATATTTCTTCTTCTCACAACACTATCTCTTGAGGTATTCAACTGTTTCAGTGCAATGTACTGAGACATCGGACATGCGGACAAAGTCTGCTATCTCCAATATGACTGATTAACCAAACAAAGGCAGACTAATTTCCCAAAGGTGGCATCCTGAAAACTTCTGTTAAACAGTCTTTTCTTCTTAAGGCAGCTCTCCTGTTGACATGTTGACTGTATTGCCCAAGTTAGCTTTCAAGATCCCTCAGTTATTGAACAATGCTAACTAAGATGGCTGAGTGCCAGCTGAATTGAAAGCAGTCCAGTCCAAGCTATAATGAATGCAACCCTCCTTCCAGCCTAAGGTTATTAGAAATTTCATAAAACTACTTCACCTTGGCCTAAATTCATGAAGTAGTTGTGTCCCTGAGCTGGAAGAAGTGTTAGAGTTTTTTAGATGGTTCGGCCCAATAACTCCAGAGGTAGTCAATTATAATTAAAGTCTTTTATTCTCACTGCCCGCATGGCGGTCAGTGGCTGTATCAAGGATCAAAGATGGAAGGAAAGGGCATGAGGTTGAGATGGTCCTTTAATAGGGTCGGATGAGGTCAGAGGTATAAGGTTCAAGGGAATAGGGTTACAGTGGCAAGGCAATGTGGTACATGTAGTTCAGGTCATTTTGATATTACATCTGACAAGAAGTTTGATTTTGGCCTAGCTCATATACTCCCTCACCCTGTCACTTCTCTGTCTCTCTTTTGGCTCTTCTGCTGGCTGATATTAGCCAGCACAGCAGTTGTGCTGGCATATCCTTCTTCTGGCAGATGGCTGAGATTAGCCAGCATAAGTACAAGCTGTGCCATCACAAGAGGCTTCTGCCCATTCCAAACCCATGGCAATAGGCACATCTTTGAATTAAAGACTGCACTGTCTATTTCTCTTTTACAAATGCAGAGATACACATTGTTGTGATCCATGGGGTCGCAAAGAGTCAGAATCGACTGTGCGACTGAACAACAACTCACTGACTGCAACTCGTATCTGAGAATGCATTTTTTCCATTGATGACTGCAACTCGTATCTGAGAATGTATTGTTTTTTCCTGAAGCAGGAAAAATGTCACTGCCGTGAATTTGTTCAAGGTGGATCCCATCTTGCCATGAAGTGACCCACACAAAATGAGTGGAAGAAGAACTCTGTGCATTTGTGTACATTAATTACATCTAGTTTGCTTTTTTGAAGTCTTCTGTCAGTGTGTGATCTCAGAGCCATCTCCCATGGCACAATTGAAGCACCACATGCAGGATTTAAAACCATGACTGCAATGCACTGCCACAGCCTTGAGGATATGGACAAGGTGTACCCTCATAGCCTATCCATCTGGCATGGCCTCTTCCACCTCCATGATGTTGGGAATCAGAGTTCTTCTTCCACTCATAAAGGACTAGGGATGATAAGAAAACATTCTCATTGTGTCTCAATGTGGGAAATTTACTTAATATGTGATTTTTAGTAATAATTTTCCATAATTTTATATTTTTTGGAAACTTTAGGGAAAGAGCTTGAGATTTGTTTATTTTTAAAAATAGAGTACAACACAAAAGACATGGACAGGCAAAAGGATTTGATTGCTCAGCACTTTAAAAACCTGACTTCTTATCCCTGAGTATTCAACCATGTTTACAGTCATGATGACTTTGAGATTTAATTGCACTTATTTTTTGGTTGGTTGGGTAGTTCTTGTTTTTTTCTCCCTTGACAGCTGTCTCAATCTTAACAATGACACAGCTAGCAAGCACAGGATTCTCTTCAACCTGGAAATAGCTGTGCATGTTGAATTTAGACAATGGAAATAGCTGGTAATTTATTTTACTCATCTTATTTCATTTTTTTTGTGGCTTCTTTTTCCATGTGAAGGAATCTAAGGCATTTCAAGGATCCAAGGCATCTCAATATATTTTGAGCTAAAGTTTTGTTCTAATATTTCAGTGAAGACATTATTCAAATATCACACACTCACAATAAATCTGGTGTGTGTGTGTGTGGGGGGGGGAAATCTGTGAGATTTTAAAATACTGAGAAAAATGAAAATGACAGATTTGCCCATCTCTAGTACTACAGTATGTGTAGGTTTGTGGTTGTTTAGTGAGCTTGGTCAGCAGGTCAGCAGTTCGAAACCCAAGCACTGCATGACTGAGTGAGTTCTTGTCATCTGTAAGTAGGTGCCAGTTCAGTGGGAAAGGTAACAATGTTCTGTGCACTCCAGCATCTACTCATGCCTGCCACATGACCACAGAAATATCTGCAGATGCAGTCAGTGCTGGCTCTTTGGCTGTAAATGGAGATTAGCTCTGTCCCCTAGAATCAGATATGACTGGCTTTTGAACAAGGAAAACTTTTACTTTAACCCTAGTGCAAAGTATAACATTATGAAATAAACAATGTAACATTTCCAATCTAGTGAATACATAGTTTGGGAACAAAGTTAGATGATTTGGAAAGCCACAAAATTTTCTTACTTCTAAGAAATAGAAATCTTCCTTTTCAGCTCTGGCACTGTGCTAAAAGCTCAGGATAACTTCAGTCTGACATACAGCATACTTTTTTTTTAATTTATGGAAGGAAAATTTCACCTTAGTATCAAATTACTTTTCAGTTTGTAATAGTATTTCTCTGGTTCCCTTATGAAAACGTACTAAGAAGACTAGGCACAATTTAAGATTTAGCACTTTTACTCTACACACTTTCCCATATTGGCAAGCCAGAAAGGTTCCCGCAACAAGAAAAAAAGAACAAGTAAATTGCATTTTTTAAGAATATGGTACCTTTGTAAACTGAATTTAAATCCCATTTTATTACTGCTATAAAATATCTGCCACATAAAGAGCAGGGAAATAAATTTTCTGCTTGTATGCAGCTCCAGGAAGAAAAATCACTGACTACTAAATAACATATTGTTAAGAAATTCAGCCAGTAAAAAAGAAATCATTTCTCATCTCACTGATAAAATTAGAGACACAAAGTAGCTGGAGTAGCATTTTTAAGAATACAATCAACTCATGAGGAAAAAAACCTGGAAGTACTTCCTTGAGGGAACTATGACTGTCAATTAAAACTTTACTTACAGCATTTTGTATTATTGTTGTTGTTATCATTTTGCAGCAGTGGCTGCAGCAGCAAATCCCACCTCATGCTTCAACGTGGTGCAGCGATAACCTTGGCTGCCCAAAAGCTATGGTAGTGGGTGTGTATTCCCCTGGCAGGTTCAACCATGCCAGAAAGGTGTTAGCTAGCGAGCCAGAACAGTTCTCCATTCTGGAATCGCAGGTCAGCTAAGTGGGGTTGTGTACTCAGGCAATGCACCTGGCCAGTGCATTGCTCTAACATGGCCAACTTTGACATGAGACCAGCCAGTTGTGTTGTTGTATTTAAAATGGCTAAAGGAGCATCAAAAACATGGGCCGCAGTACCCTGCTACGGTAGTGCTAGGACCTCCCATTGGCAAGAACCACTAAAATCTCATGGGAGACGGTGCTTCAATCTGCCACATCAAACTAGACATGTGAAGTACAGATCAACCAAGTAATCAAGTAATTTTATTTATTTATTTATTTGCTATTTTGGACTGTTTCAGAAGAAAACTTTTTTCTAGTTTAAGTTACAAAAGAAAGAACACAGGGAAAATCAATTTTCGCCTCACAGTGAGATTTATCCCACATGGCAGCTCCCCACCCCTTTGCAGGGTAATTTGCAGGATTTCCTAATTGTTCTATTGTCATGGAGGGAAGGCATAACTAGGGAACACTAAGTCCAAACTTCACTAAACTTGAAGAGGATTGAAAGAATGGTCAGCAGAAGACCTTATCCCATTTTGTTGGGTCAAGGGCAGGGGTGGCCAACCTTGGTGCTCCAGCTGTTCTTAGACTTCAATTCCCAGAAGTACTTATCAGTAGGTGTACTGATGTGGACTACTGGTAATTGAAGCCCAACAACAGCTGGAGCACCAAGGTTGGCCAGCCCCCATTCAAGGTTGATCTGGGGCTGAGTTACACCTCAAAACCACCCATTGAATTTTCCCCCAACCAGCTGGTGGTGGCTTAAGACTTTTGTACAGTACTGTGTGTGTGTGTGTGTGTGTGTGTGTGTGTGTGTGTGTGTGTGTGTGTGTGGCTGGAATTCTGCTGGCTAACACAACTTGTTATCACCATTATCAAGTAAAGACTTTCTTTTCCAGTTTTTGGGTGCATGCAGTTTTGTCTCATTACAATTGATATGCATCCTGATATGAAAATAAAATAAAATCTTTCCTCTGCAGCAATCTGTTGCTGATAATATCAACATCTATTCCACAGGTGGAGCCAACCAAGAACGTTCTAGCCCACTGATGGCAAACCGTTTTAGAGACCGGGTGCCTAAACTGCAACCCAAATCCCACTTATTTATTGCTAAGTGCCAACACAGCAACAGGAGAGGAAGGAAACACTCCCATTGGGCTGCTGGGCAGAGGGGCAATGTCAACTTTGTGCTGGGGGGAGGAAGTGCTCCCATTGGGCTGCTGGGCAGAGGGGCAGGACAAACTCTGTGCTGGGGTGACTGCATGGGTGCACATAGAGAGGGCTCCGAGTGCCACCTCTTGCATGCCTGCCATAGATTCGCCACCACTGTTCTAGCCTATTTCAATTTGTTAAAAGAAACCACTCCCTCCCTCCCAGGCATTACTAAAAAAACCGTGTTCTTCTGAGCATTTTCTCCTGTCACCTAATGCCAAATGAATAAAAGGGATTTGCAAACTTCCTTTCAAAAATAACACTCCTCTTCTTTGTAAAGAATCCATAGTTCTGTTTTAATAACTCTTGAAGAAATTGAATCAAATCCAATATTTATTATGGTCCAAAACCAATATAATACAGGAAAAGAAAGAACTTAAGATGAGGGCACTTAAAACATATTTTAAGAGGAGCATATATTGAAGAAATCTACTTCCCAGCTGGATGGTTTTGTTTTGTGTTGTATTGTTTTGAAGTTCTAATTAGGTACTAATTTGAAGCTTCTGGTAATGGCTATTCTCTGCACATCACTAAACTGTGTCTATCCTTAAGAGTCCAAAAAGTGATGATGGGAAGGAAGTCAAGGGGGTGGGACACTGCACAAAGCAAGTTAAGTGGAATGCTATAAGGATGATGAGAAAAATGCCAATACCATTAGTGAGAACCTCGAATGTTAAGGATGACAAATGTTCTGTCAGGAAATACCCTAGAAACATTAAATTCAATAGGGCTTATTGTAAGGCAAGTTACAGTAAGATTTAATTCTAAATCTGAAAATTCAGAGAAAGTCTAAGTTGTTTTCATTATCTTTTGTTTCGGGAGAGGAGGAGGAGAAGGAGAAGAAAAATAAAAAAATATTTTTTCCAATGTTGAAGTTAGAAGCAAATGCATGTATGTTTTTCACCTTACTAGAGGTATCCCGGGAATGATTGGGTACAAAATGAATGCAAAACTTTGAAAAACAAGTGATCAACCATTTCCAGAGAGACTGAAAGCTAATGCTGAAATTGAACACTGTTGTTCCTTCAGGATGAGATAACCTATCTCAGGGTGTGTCTTTTCCCCAAGGAGTGAAAAGTTCTGAATGGCCAAGATTCAGAACTGAGCACTACAAACTTACTGCCTCATGTTAATTTTTTCCAGGCCCTTCACATTCCCCTCTCTGTAGCACTTTGATTGTGTGATTTTTGTTGCACATTATCTGTATGGTTTCTTGGGATTTCATACTCACAGAAGCCTGGAGGCATCTGCCGACACACCAGACTATGTCATTCTATTTACCTAATTCCTCTTCAGTGACAAATATGGTACTAGTACTTCAGCATGATGATTTCTTACTAAAGGAATTGCAATCTTTTCATAGCACATGAAATAAAATTGAGAGCAAATAGGTTTTGTAAAGGTGCCCTGGAACAATTATGAGAATGGACATAGATTTTTTTGCCATAATTCCTAATAATTTTCTTATAGCTAAAGATGAATGCTATATCAACAACAACAACAAATTCTTTATTACAGCCAAAGGCCAGTGTTACAATATCACAAAATCAAGCTGCTTGACACAAGTGAGGCAACCTAATAAAACTATCACAAAATCATGAACACCAGATTATATATACAATAGCAACATACAACCAGAATTTCAAGGGATGTTATTTCTATGTCCTGCAGTCATATTCTATGACAGTCAAGTTGTAATCTGGAAGCATTTTCCTTATTCCTTTGATTTTATCTTGCCTTTACGAATGCAAGTTACATACCATGCGAATCTAGCGACCGCTATCGTCGTATCTTGCCCTTCACCCGATAAAAGAATATTCAGTGTCCTGACTTTATTGTTAGACTTCAAGTTCGGGAAAACACTAAAAAGGTCTCTCCTGTGTTTATTATATAGGGGACACTCTAGCAGAATATGCTCAGAGGTTTCTATCGTATTTAGCTGACATGGGCATAAACGCTCGAGTGCTAGGCCTTTCTTAAAGAAATCCTCCCTGTAGGAGGAGGGAAGCATGTTATACCGAATAAGTGTGAAGGAACGTCTATGATCGGGATTTCTTATTAAAGACAAGTATGCTAAGGGCTTAGCAACATTGAAAGTTGATCTATCAAACAATGGGGAGACTAGTTTACTTAAATTATTTTGGCGATGTATATCGAGAATTCTTTGTTTTATTAACTCTCTAGCATGAATAGATCCTCAGGAAAGAACATAAGGTTTTGAAATGCCATAAGTGGTTAGTGTCCTTTCAAGAGAGCTAATCCATGGTGGCATCCAAGGGTCTGACATCACTAGTTTGAGTAAGCCAGATGGGGCAAACAGAATTCTTATCCAATAATTAGCCACGTTTACTAACAGTCTCGCTCGCACTGTATACATTCCAGTTTCTAATCTCAAAGCTGTGTTGGAAATACTGCAAGAGGACTGTAAAATTGTCCTAAGAAACTTTGATTGCGTGACCTCAAGCGGATTTATGTTTGAGTCAAAATACAGAGGGGATCCATACAACATTTGGGCAAGTGACTTTGCTGAAAAAAGTTTAAGGGCCGCAACTACATTATGCCCACCTTTCCTCCGAAGGAAATTTTGTATAGCGGCCGCACTTTTTTTTGCTTTAGAAGCTAAATACATTGTATGTAACTTCCTGCACCCATTAGCCTGAAATATCACTCCTAAGTAGCTGTAATGAAGGACCTGCTCTAGTACCTGGTGGTTTAAATGCCATCGATGTATTTTGGGCTTTCTGGCAAAAGCCATTATTTTCGTTTTTGAATAATTAACCACAAGTTGGTTTTGAGAGCAATACTTAGCAAGCGAACGCAGGGCCCTGCATAACCCCACCTGTGTTCTTGAAAGCAGAACTGCATCGTCTGCATAAAGTAGGATTGGGACATGTTTGCTGTCTAATTTGGGTGGATGGTGATCCCTGCATTGTAAGTACTCGATGATATCATTGATGTATATATTGAATAAGGTTGGTGCTAAGACACAGCCCTGTCTAACTCCTCGACTTGTTTTTATAGAGTTTGACAGATGTCCCTGCTCACTGCACTTCACCCTTATACTTGTGTTGCCATGAATCGCCTTTATAAGAAACAATAGTCGTTGGTCAATGGATGCTTTCTCCAGTTTCTCCCATAGTAGAACTCTTGAGACAGTATCAAAAGCATATTTCAAATCAACAAATGCTGCGTATAAAGATACAGAGGAATTAGAAGAATATTTGTTGATAAAGTAATCAAGGACTACACAATGATCAAGCGCAGAGCGGCCTCCTCTAAACCCACCTTGTTTGTCGGCTAATAACTTAGTATCCTCAACCCAATCTTGGAGCTTTCCTAGAAGATGGCTTGCATAAAGTTTACTAAGGATGCTCAGGAGGCTGATCAGCCTATAGTTGGCAGGGTCACCGCGACTTCCCTTTTTGTGAATTGGGCAGATGACTGATACCTCCCAGCTCTTAGGGAACTGTCCTGTGTTGTCAATTATTGTAAACAGTCTTGCCAGGACTGGGGCCCACCACTCTGAATTTGATTTAATCAGGTCTGGGGGTATTTGATCAAGGCCGGCAGCTTTCCCGGATCTTAATCTACTTATTAATGATTTTATCTCACAGATCGATACTGCATTCCATGGGGGGAGGTTATTGCTACTGGCTGTATACCCACTGGATGTATCACTTGTATCCAAAGCCAGATATAATTCACAAAAATGTTTCTCCCAAATTTCTGGGAGTATGACAGATGGCATATGGGGACTTTTAGAGCAACTGGACACTAAGTTCCAAAATATGGAATGGTTTTTTTTGCTCAATTGCTTGACTTAGCTGATCCCAAGCTCTATTACATTTGTCAATCTTTTTGTGTTTAATTATCTTTTTGTATTGTACCTTGGCTATAGATAGTTCTGTCCACAGGCTATCCGTAGGGTTTAAACAATATTCTCTATATTTAAGTCTCAGGGCACCTTTTGCCTGGAGGCACTCCTTATCAAACCATGATTTACTTTGAGTGCCCTTGGCACTTCTGTAGCGTGAGTTAAAACCCTCAAGGGCTAAAAGAATTTCCTTCAGTAAAACCTCAAAAAGTTCTATTCCCACTCCCATGTTTACGTTGTTCATATATTTATCCAAGATTTTGTTAAAGTCTTGAGTCTTAAACAGATCAGATAAAATCTGGGACATATCCACTTTCCACCTAACTGGATTTAGTTTTGACTCTAATTCAGAAGGCCCCCTGTGTTTGTCCCTGAGTCTCAGATTACTTGATGGTAACTTGAGCAAGAGATTTAATGGCAAGTGATCGTTGTCGTGGTACGAGGAAACCTTAAATTGGTCCACGAACCTGACTGTCTCCTTCGAGACTATGAAATAGTCGATCACACTTTTCCTTTTCCCAGACCAGAAAGTAAATTCGGCTGGATGATCCTCTTAGACTGAGCCGTTCAGTGCCCAAAGATCCAGGTTGAACAACATCCTAGCCAGGAGGCTACCTGCATAATTTGATTTTAGATCCTTTGAGTGTCTATCAAAGGGAAGTGGTGATTGATCACTACTCAAGTAACGGATGATATAATTTAAACCTAAGTATTTGTCGTTAGGTCCCAGTCTAGCATTAAAGTCTCCACACAATATTACAAGTGCTGTGCGATGGTCAGTTAAAAGAATATTCAAGTATCTTTCTAGTTCTGACCAATCCCTGCCGGACTCTATCTTGTTCCTGGCAGGGGGGATATAGATATTGATTACCAAAATAGTAATTTGGCGGTAGCTAATGAGGATGGCCATACCCATGTTGTGACATGAGGGTAAGTCAGAGAATTAACTGCTAGCAATGTGGCCGCCAAGATAGCCAGGCCCCCCGTTTGCTCGGCCATGTGATGAAGGGATAGCTGCCAGGTCCGATGAGGCATATCCTCTTAAGAAAGGGGGGTTTGTAATCCATGTCTCTTGCATAATGACCACATCAAAGTGGAGAGGTAGCAACAAATCGTGGGGTCCAATACTTTAGTAGTCCAGTCCATTACATTCCATGAGATGAACGATAAATTTTCATCATGGTCCTCATTAGACAGGTGGGGTCTGATTGGTTGTCATTCACAGTTTATCTGATCAATGAGGCCTTCTGAATCAAAGACAATGCAACCATTGGCCTCTGATATTGGCTGCTCCCTTGGATGACGAGTTCGGAGATCATTTTCCTGTGCCGGATTGGTCTTGGTAGAGCTAGAAGGATCTTTACTTAGCGGGTTGACCACATCACCAAGAGGGGCCGATTGCTGTTGCTGTATATTAAAACATTTGGTGATGGTTTTTAAGGAGTTAGCATGGATGTCAGCACGACACTGTTTTAAGGCTGGGTTACCTGGCCTTGGCCTGTTTGTAACACAGGAGTCTGTTACATTGGAGGCATTTCCTTGTGTATTAAGCATTGCCCCTGTTTCCTTACTCCTAGCCGGTACCCCCGAGTCTTGATTGCCCATGGATATAATTGTCATAAGTGTGTCTTTAAGGCTGTCTAATCTGTGCAAGATTTCCATCTGCTCTGTCTCAGGTAGGACCCTGAATGAGTGAATTAATGCAAGCTCCTCTTCATCAGGGGTAACTGGCTTGTGATCATCCTTGTGATCATCCTTCTGAGTCCTTAAGTTGTTTGGAATGCAGGTACTTGATTTGAAGGTTGGTAAAACTCTTTCAGCTTTCCCATCATCTATGCTCGCCTTTTTTGATCTGGTATCTTGAAGATTGGTCATAGAATTAAGGAGTGGAATCACAGCATTATCTTGGAATACCCTTTTTGGGAATATCTAGAAAGTTGCTAAATACTGGTTCATTTTGAGAAGCATACCAGGTATAGTAGCCCGACTAAAAATTAGTAGAATACGTTTGAACCCCGGCAGAATTGGAAGCCAGATTATTTTACGTAAATCTAGCTGGCTACTTTGACATCCGGTCCAGGTCCCTGTACCCCGGAGGCCGAATACGGCCAAGAGCCCAGGCCCGGCCCTTGAGGAGCCGGGGGCATGCCCTGCCAGGGGAGGGAACCCAACCGCCCCCCATGGCTGAAACCCCCCGCAATAAGCTGCGGACCAAGCGAGGAAGGCCCCGAAGCATGGACCATGCCAGGGGCAGTGGCCGTTGCTTGCGGGCCGGGGGCCGCGGGCCCTGCCGGGCCGGTATGCGAACACCCCGCCTCGGGCCAAGGGGCTATCGACCCCATCCCACCGGTCCCGGTGGGCTCTGGCAGAGGAAGCTGCTGAGGAGGCGCAGTCGCGGTCCTCCGACCCGGCTGGCGCCTCCGCGCAGAGCGGGCCACGTTCGCAGCCGCCTTCTTCTTGGAAGGCATAGCCGGTATCTGCTAGGAAGCCTGAGTAAAGAAAAGCTGCACCAAAGAGGCTTCCCGAAGGGCAAGAGCGACGGAGGTAAGAGGAAAAAACTTCTCCGCTCCGTCGCTTCGCAAAATGGCAGCTCGGCTGCCTCGTGGCCGCCCCTTATATAAGGGTGCTGGCCACGCCCCCTAACTACCCGGATGCCTTCGTCCGATGGGGGGGCCCGCAAAGAGCGCGGCGGCCATTTTGCCGCCGCGCTTGCATTCTCTCTCCTCCCTTGCAAGAAAAATATCTAACTTCATTTGTTTATCAGTCTCAATTTGCTTGGGAGAGTTCACAGCAGTACAGGCCAGTCTTTTCCTTTTCCTCTGCCTGTGGTGTTGAGTAGATAAGGTTTCATTTTTCTTTCTTTTCGTCATTTGACCTTGTAAGACTACTAGCAGGTACTGTAACCGTGGAAGCACTGAAAAAACTGCTACAAACAAGACAGTGAACTAAAATAAAATAGGATAAACTTGCTCACAGACCCAGCCACTGTCGGGTGGCAGGTTTCAGCAAAAAGACTGATAAAATTGTTGTTCTAAAAGATTATTCTAAAAACTTCATTATGATAATACTCTTGCCCATTCCGAAAAATCATCTAAGTAGAATTAACTGGCTGCAAAAACTGTAGTTTAAAATAAATAAGATAAAAGGACAAGGATATGAGAGCAGAGGAAAACTCAGCCTCACCTCTCCGTGCTGGAACCCTGCTATATCAATCATTATTTATCCTTAAGAACCAAAGGGCAGTTCCTGGATAAAGGAATCAGAAGACATAGAAGAGAAAGAATCTCTGTAATGGCTTACAAATCAGGACAGGAGAGATAACTATAAACGAGATAACCTATAAGTGCACATTCCAAAGGCAAGTGTGCCCAAAAACTTTATTAGACTACTAAAAATTAGAAACATGAACCAGCTTTTGACTCAAATGTATTGTTTTTAAAGTTGGGCACTGAAAAGCTGAGAGTAGTGCAGAACAAACAGAATTACAGTGGCACCTTGCATAACAAATGCATCGCATAGCGAAAAATTCACACAATGAAGTGTTCATTATGCAATGTCAAAACCCCACATAACGGGGAAAAAATTGTTATGTGGGGTTATTGGTAACTGGGGTATACCCGCTTAATGGTAACCCCAGTTAACAAACTTTTTTCCCCCGTTATGTGGGGCATCTCCCATAGGGAACCACATAACGAAAAAACTGAATAGCAAAGAGCTCTGTGGAATGGAGTTTTTTCGTTATGCGAGATTCTACTGTAGTTCCAAAAATCTGTATTCCCCCAGCCATAGGGAGCACAGGATTTGGAAAGATCATGAGGAAACAGCAGGCCAGCCCAAGTTTTACTTAAAAGAAGACATGTTTATTGAGTTTATTGGACTTACACTGTCATCCTACAGGTAGAATGGACAACAGGGATTCACAGCAGTAGCAGGAAGTCTCAAGAAGTTGTGAGTGTTCCAACACTGGAAGCATTCGAGAGAAAATTGGACACCCATCCGTCAGATCATGGGAAACTAGCTAGCAAACGGTGACAATTTTAGTTTGGGGTCATTCTGGTAAGAATTTACCAGAGTTTTCCCATTTTCCCCACAATGTAAATGGAAATAGTTTAGGATTAAAAAGATGAAATATGAAATAAAATTGGCAGATTTATTTATCAAAATTGAGGACTTTATCTACTTTCAAAGAACTAAATATAGGTGCAGACTCCCACTTAAAAACCTAAATGATTTTATGAAAAAGCTGGATGTCAAATAGTGTGGAATACAATTTAGGATTTTGTTATCTGGCAGAATGTCTCTCTAAAAAATTTACCTGCATCACCTGGTCTTCACAGATGGCACAGATTCAGGTACTGACACTGAGAGTGGCAAAAACAAGTTTTGACAAGGGAACTAACCTTCTCAGTGGTGGAACCAAAAATATGGACCACCTTATCTGTGGAGGTGCACCAAGCCACATCCATGAACATATTTAGAAGCTTCTTAAAACCTTACTGTGTAGGGAGGCATTAAAAGACCATCTTCCAACAGTAAGTTAATTTAGTTTAGTTTAATTTATATTATTTTTTTCAATTACCAGACATGTTATTCAGGGCTGAATAATATCCTCAAAGAAATTTTATTATGTCAATTGGAGAGGGAGGTTTTTTTTTTGTTATGTTTGTAATGCCATTTTATTGTACTATTATGTTTATGTTTTTTGTCCACTTGGAAACTGCCCATGGTGAAAAAAGCTATTCCAGATGGGTAGAAGAGAAATGCATATAAAATAAGTAAAAATGAAAAACATGAGAACTAAAGATCAATTCACATGCATCTCTTTCCATGAAAACTGTGAAGGTTTTGTTCAGAGGAAGGATCTAGGTTCAATAATCCCATAGAAATCTGGATATTTAAATGATCCCAATCCTGCCCAAGGTAAAACATGTTTTTTTGAAACCACACAGATTTCAGAGGAAGAGTTTTACAGTGAAATGACCAGGTGGATCAAACTCATCATATTTCTACAATAGAGGCAGAAAGATTGGATTTTGATATACATCAGAAATGAAATTATTCCCTGAAATGAAGCAAAAACTTCACTATTTCATGAGCTACAGGTAGACACAGCTTTTATCTATAAATAGATCAACCTTTTAAAAAAATAAAAGGCAGAATATGATATCTGATTATCAAACCACCTAATTAATATAACCTTTACAAACTGATAATATTTTATATAACTATGTCTTTATTTCCTAGTTCTCTGTGAATCATCCGCTCCACTCTGCAGTGTGTTGGTATCTGCAATTTCTACAACATCATACAAAAAAGTGACATGATAAAGCTGCTGTCATGTCTCACTGTTTAAAATGCCCCACTCAAAACTAATATGTCAGGAGAGAAAAATGTATTTAAAAACTTGTCATGGGCTGTGCACAGTGTAATTGACCACTTTGCAACACAATAAATCTAAATTGTCATACCTTCATTTGTGTGTGCACATTTTCAATAAATTCACTAAAATTACATTATTTTAATGAACACTGACAGAAGGAACAGAACTGAAAAAGAGAACTCATTAATTATCATTTCTATATGACAATTGTATTGCCAATTAATAACTCCATTATCATAATGCTATTAGGAATTAGGTATACTATGAAAATGTGTTGGCTGGATAGCTCAGTGGTTTCGGTATCTGGATGAAAGTTTGATTCCCCCAGCAAGCCTCTGGGAAGAAGAGCCAGCCTGTTTAGCCACATCCTAAGCTCCCAACACAAGAAGAGAATCGAACACAACTTCTTGGAGTCTCTTTCCTAGAAAACTCTGAAAAGGGTGGCCATAAATCATAGACAACATGCAGTTATTATTACTCTGAAAACAGGCAGGAACAAAAAAAAATCCCAACTGTTGGGACTTATTTGGCCATCTAATCTTGTTCCACTTTTCCACCAAGAAACCTCAGGCTATTCAGATTTATGCTTACAAGTATCCTGTGAAGTAAGACTGCATTGAGCTCCACTGGGTTCCACTGCATCAGAGGGTCAAAGTTCAGTATGACCAAATGTCTGCCATTTGAAGTTGATAGCACAAGGCTCTTAGTCTCAAGTATGCATTTGAGACTTCATTTTTTTAAAAAATGAACAAAATGGGGAATCAGCTAGCAGGTATGGTCTCATTCATCCCTCCTAGATATGGTCAGTGAGAGTTTTAAAAGGTCACTTTTTGGGATTACAAAACTGTTATACACTTGGAGAAAGAGAAGGGGGAAATGTGATATACAGTGGTACCTCGTATAACGAATGCATCATATAGCGAGAAAATAGCACAACGAAGCGTTCATTATGCAATGGCAATATCCCGCATAACGGGGAAAAATTTCAGGTACTTCAACACTGTCTGTGTGGGGCTGTCCTTGAAGACAACACATAAGCTGCAGCAAGTATTCAATGTAGCAGCTAGGTTGGTGGTAGGGATCTGGATATTTGATCATATTTCCCTGACTTTGGTCCAATTCAAGCTACTAGTAGTACTTACAAGGCTCTTTGTGGCTTGGGACCTGGCAGAGAATCTCTCCCATATGAATTCAGCATGGACCATCCAGTTTTTCCAAATGTTGGGGCTTCTGATTCCCACCATGAGAGAAGCTCATAAAGTTGTCCCAAGGAGCTGAACTTTCTTGATGGTGGCTCCAGAATTCTTGAATACCCTCCCAGGTTTCCTATGTCAGCCTTCAATTATATTTAGTTTTTCATAAATTAGTAAAGGTCAAGCTGCATAAAGAGGCATTTAATAACATTCTATCCTTCTCTTAATATGACACATATAGTGCTTGGACTTGAATATTTATACTAATTGTAATCAGGCCATCTGCAAACATCTGTAAAAAATTAATTGACATCCTTAGTCTCTTTTATTATTTTATGATTGTGCAATGTATGGTGGTTTTCATGCTACCTAATAACCACCTTGAATGGCTTTGGCCAATAAGGCAGGACAGACAGACATATATTGTTGATGACTATTTTCAGGTTAGCATACTCAATCATGCTTAGGATTGTAGGAAATCTGATCAAAAAATGTATTTCTAAGTTCTGTGTTCAGATATATATAATTACATCACACAGACTGATTGAGATAAGAACCCTTCTTCCTTGATTTCTGCTGGCTTTTACTGTTAACGTACATTTCCTTTCCATCAACCAACATCATTTAGTGAGATTCTAATGCCTTTCATCCTCAAGTATCTATTTTAGTCATCTGCAGTAGATCCTCATTGGGATGATCATCTTTTTTCTAGCTCAAAATATTGCTATGGCTTTTGAAATCTTTGTGCTTTCATTTTCGGCACTATCAATTGCTACTCCTAAAAGCTCTACTTTCTTACCAAAAACCATGGACTAATAGAAATGGCTGCTGTTCTACTTCAAAGCCAATGATTCCTTAATGAATTAAAAGGGAGGCATGGTTGCTAGGAAAATTAAAGAAACAATCTGCCACAGAGTAGTATCCTCAAAAATAGGGCAGATGCAAATGAGAGAAAGAAACCGCTTGAGGCAGGATTATCTTTCAAGTCTCTTTTACTGCAAAGAATACAAAGGAGTGAAGAAATAACATATGTACAGTATCATCAAAACTGTTCTGGTACTGTCAGTTATTCAAAAGAATTTTTCTTCATCAGGATATAATCTTAAGTATTTTTGTGTAGACAATAAAACAAAAACAAAATCATACAAGGACTCTATGCCTCGGCTGCTGCCTTCTGCCTCCTTGAGCCTGCCTGCTCAGTGGATTCAAGGGATGGACGCTGACTCTGTCTGCACAGATGCCAAGGCATGGAGCCCTCCTCCCAGTCTGGCAAATTTAGTAAAGTGAAATTATATTGCATTGTATTGCATTGATTATTGTATTTTGTGAACTGTTTTCTCCCCTTTTTAGGGCATACTATATGTATTGTTTTGTATTTATCTTGATAGTGTATGTATTACGTTGTTATGAAATCTTGTACCTTTAAATACTGTTTCTTAAATATCTGTAAGCCGCTTTGAGTCGCCCATTTGGTCGAGGAAAGCAGGATATACATAAAAGTATTATTATTATTATTATTATTATTATTATTATTATTATTATTATTATTATTATTATTATTATTATTATTATTATTATTATTATTATTATTATTATTATTATACACTCTGACAACACTTTTTTGTTTGGCTGTGAGCCTTAAACCAAGATATCTAAACATAATACATACCAAGAGTTTTTTACACATCTAATATATATATATATATATATATATATATATATATATATATATATATATATATATATATATATATATATATATATATATATATATATATATATATATATATATATATATATATATATATATATATATATATATATATATATATATATATTGTGTGTGTGTTGAGTGATGTATTCATGAGAAATGATTATTTAAAGTGACAACATGCTCAGAATTATAAACTATATAAATGATTATAAAAACCAAGAAAGGTCCAACTCATTATTCAAACCTGATGGAACCAAAGTCTTCAGATGGTGAATATAAAATGCTTCTCTCTGTGTTCTGCACACCTTTCAAGCTCAAAATATCAAACCAAAAGAAGCTAGATTAATTCTATGGAGAGCCAAAACAGCATACCTTGCCGAATGGATGACTATCAAAGAGAGTCTCCCATGAGGACAAGATTCTCCCAGGACCATTTAAAGTCACTTAAATAGACTTCAAAGCAGAATTGAAAGATCAAAGAATGAGCAACTGAAACAGGACTGTTTGGATACAGGACAATTTTTCTCTGAATGTGGAGAAACTAAATCAATACAGCATTTATGTGCATGCAATTTATGTCTTGCCATGTGTTCAAAAGAAGATCTAATAAATTGCCGAGATAATGCCACTGAAGTTGTCCACTTCTGGTAAAAAATAATAATCTAATTGTGCAACACTATGATACAATCAAAGAAAGAATGAATACAGTAATAATGCCATTACACGTAGGCCTGAGAAGAGTTCCTATCCTCCTAACAATCAAAGCTTATTTATAAGACTTCAGGTGCTGGCAGTTACTGGAAAAACAAAAAGAAAGCTTAGTGTGAGAGCAAGGATTCTTCTTGCCTGGAAATAAACACTGACAAATTGCACTACCAAAGGATGGTAATTTAGTCAAACAGTATCTCCACCAGAATCTAGAAGAAAGTAACCAGTGGACTATTATAGAATAATTGCCTTTCCAAAACTCCAGGAAAGCTAGCCACTGTACAACCAAAACTGTGACACACAAAGCCATACAGAACCTGATAAACCTGGCTACACCATCCTTCTTATATTTAGGTGTACATATCCTAAATAAGAAGACTGCGGTGGCTTAGTGGTTAAGAAGCTAAACTTGATGATGAGAAGGTCAGCAGGTTAGCAGTTCAAGACCAAAGTGCTGCATGATGGAGTGAATTCCCATTTCTATCCCAGCTCCTACCAAACTAGCAGTTTGAAAGCAAGACAATTCAAGTAGATAAATAGGTGCCAGTTCACTAAAAAGGTAATACCTGCCACATGTCCACAGAAACATCTGCAGATGCAGAAAGCACTGGCTCTTTAGCTATATATGGAGATGAGCAACAAACCATAAATATGGATACAACTGGACTTCAAGCAAGGGAGCTTTTTACCTTTACCTATCCTAAGTAGAGATACCACTTGAAACCTATATTCATTGTATTTTTTGAAACGTTTGAGGTTATTTTTTTAAAATGCATGTAATGACATGTTAAAGTCACTCTCTGGTGACTAATGATAGGAAGAAAATCTGAATCTCTGTACATCACCTACCGTCGCTTACGCATGGATGGATCACTTCAGCGTACTATAAGATGTTCTTAACAATATGTGCTCTTAAGCAGAGCTGCTGCCGAGGATAGCCAAACAAAGGAAGTGAGCACTGGTAAGTTTTGCAGTTGGAGTACAGCTGCTTTAGATGCCCGTGTGCCTAATGGCGCGCAAGATTGCCAACTAGTAACAAAGGAAGAATATAGTCTTACTAGGTAGAAATTTAGTAAATGTGTACATTGGATTCTGAGGGAACAGCTGTAGTTACCTGCAATACTTGTGCCATGTTTGTGTTCTTGCCAAAGCATATGGAGAACTACACTTGCAGCAAGTGCAAGCTGGTTGCACTACTAGAAGAGAAGGTCCAGCAGCTAGAGGCCCGCATATCTAATCATCAACAAATTAAGGAGCTTGAGCTGTTCTTGCACAGAGCGGAGCAGACTATGCTGGACAAAGAAGAGACAGGGCACAGTTCTGAGGGAGAAGGCCCTTCACTAACTCAGGAGGGAGATGTTTGGAGGAATATGACTCAAAGGAGGAGGAGAGTAGGGGATCACTCTGAGAGTCTGAAATTACAGAATAAATTTGAGGCTCTTTCCCTCATCACACCTGATGAGGAACACACAGAGGAACAACTGGTTCCACCTGATGATCTCTCCCTTAATCACACTTGATGAGATCCAGGAAGATAAACAACAGGAACAAACTGAGTTTCTCTCCCTTAAAATGGTTGATGAGGTGCATGTAGATGAACAGATTGCAGGAGAGAGGCTCCTTGTACTAGGTGATTCAATAATTAGAAATACAGAGAAATGGATTTGTGATGCACATGATAACCGTATGGTGACTTGCCTGCCAGGTGCAAAAGTTGCAGACATCACAAGAAATCTAGATAGATTGTTAGAGAGAACTGGGAACGAACCAGTTGTCATGGTACACGTTGGTACCAATGATGTTGGGAAGGCCAAGCGGTCTGTCCTGGAAGCCAAATTCAGGTTGTTAGGAAGAAGATTGAGGTCCCGGACTTCCAAGGTAGCATTTTCAGAAGTGCTGCCTGTCCCTCGCACAGGACCTACCAGGCAGGCAGAGTTCAGAAGCCTCAATGCGTGGATGAGGCGGTGGTGTCGAGAGGAGGGCTTCAGATTTGTCAGGAACTGGAGAACATTTTGGGACAAGCCAAATCTGTTCAGGAGGGATGGGTTGCATTTGAACCATGATGGGACCAGATTGCTGGCACTCAACATCAAAAAGGCTGCAGAGCAGCTTTTAAACTGATAACTGGGGGAAAGCCGACAGGAGCTGGGCAGCATCCGGTTCAGGAAAGTGTGTACTTGAGTAGTGAGTAGGATGCAAAAATTACTGAGCAGAGCAAGGAGCTAGTCACCAGCACTCTAGCAGAAGGATGCAAGAGGCAGTCTAACAATGCAACTGGACTCAAAAGACTGTATCAGGAAAGCATATATAAATGCTTGTATACAAATGCCAGAAGCCTCCAGAACAAAATATGGGAGCTGGAATACATAGCAATAGATAAAAATATTGATATTATTGGTATCACTGAAACCTGGTGGACGGATCATAACCAATGGGATACAGTTATCCCAGGCTACAAACTGTACAGGAAGGATAGGAAGGGGCAAACGGGAGGTGGTGTAGCCTTGTATGTCAAAGAAGTGATAAAATTGTATGAATTGGAATATCTAGGTGATTTGGAGTCACCATTAGAATCTCTGTGGGTAAGAGTACCAGGCCACAAGGATGGTCTAACAGTAGGCATATACTATCTGCCTCCGACCCAAACTCTTGAGGGAGACTGGCAGTTGGAGAATGTTGTAAAGGAGGCATCCAAGAAGGGAAGCCTGGTTATAATGGGGGACTTCAATTACCCTCACATAGACTGGGTAAACTGTTGTTCAGCACATGATAAAGAGATAAAGTTCCTAGATATGCTAAATGATTGTTCCCTGGGACAGATGGTTGAAGACCCAACTAGAAGTACAAGAATCCTTGACTTGATCCTGAGTAATACTCAGGATCTGTTGCAAGATGTTAATGTGACTGATCCAATAGGGAACAGTGACCACAACTCGATTATGTTTAACTTGATCATAGACCGCAAGTCACTGATAAAATCTAACACAGAGACCTTAAATTGTCAAAAAGGAAATTTCCCAAAGATGAGGAAACTAGTAAAAAAGAAGCTGAAAGGGAAAATTGAGAGAGTCCAAACACTCCAAGAGGCATGGAGGCTGTTTACAAAAACAATAACAGAGGCCCAATTGGAATGCATACCCAAAAGGAAAAAGGGCACTGTCAGGTCAAAGAGGACTCCAATGTGGCTTACAGGAGCTGTTTGGGAAGTGATCAAAAGCAAGAAAAGCCCATTTAGAAGATGGAAGGCAGGGAGCGTGTCAAGATGGAGAGCTGAGAGGAGTGAACTTTCTTCCGCTCAGAAAGGAGGGTTACGAAAGTGGTTGTTAAAAGCAATAATAGTTCCTGAGACCTCGAAAAAAATGGACTAGAACACTTATAAGAAAGAATAGTAGTGGAAATTACCTTGATTGGTTTGAAGTTGTGCCGAGAAAGGGAGAAACTGTGAGTTTCGATCTTGGAGAGAGCAGGGGATGGGCGGTCCTTATTGGCGTCGACTCAACAAACCTTTTAGTTGAAGAACGGACAGTTTGGAGAAGTGTGTGGAGATCGGTGTGCTGGCAAAGTTTGATAGAAACGCAGGCAAACAGACACGCGGGCGAGCGGATCGAAAAGGGTAAGTCTGGTGGGGATCCGAAAGGGGGAAGCTGAAGCGAGCCTCGTTCGGCCTCGCTGGCCCCTTCGACCGGAGCCACGCGGAGCCGAGCAGAGCCGGAATTGGCTTAAGTAGAGAAGCCCCGACGGTGAGAAAATTTGGAAAAATAGGTGGGGAAGGAAAAAAGGAGAAGAAAAGTGCAGCAACTGGGACTGGATTTTTTATTCTTTTACGTCAGTGGAGCTTAGATAAGCCAGGGCCAAGCAACGGTGATAATACCAGGATTTCCTTTTTTTCCTTTCTCTTCTTCATTATTATTTGAGTTTTGGACCTTTAAATCTGGGTATTAAGAAGGAAAGAGGAGGAAGAGGAAGAAGAAGAAGTCGGATTTTTGGAGAACTGGGACTGGTTTTGTTTTGTACATTTTTTCCGAGGCTTAAAAAAGAATAAGACGGTGCTAGGACCCTGAGCTGTGCTGTGAGGGGTAAAGTGTTGTTTTCGTTGAGTCTTGGAAGGCAGACGGCTGACCTTATTTTTGCTTTTTGTTTTTGCTTTTTTGGCCTGGAATAATATAAGATTTACTTTAGCGTGGCTCGAATATATGGGGTTTTTTCTGTTTGGTTTTTTTTGTTCTTCTTTTTTTAAGTTTGGACAGTGCTTGCAAGTTGTAACAGTAAAACAGAGTAAAAGCCTTTGGAAGAGAAACAAAATATCAGTTTTTCGTGGAACAAATATTGAAGATTTTTTTTCTTCTTGCTGTTGTTTGTTTTTGGACCCTTTTTTCTCTTTTTTCTTTATCTCCCTTTCCATTGTGGGATGAAGGGCGAGGACTAAATAGGGAGTAAAGTAGAAGAACAGTGATCAAAAAAAAATTTGAGAAGGATTTTTTTCTTTTTTCCTTTCTTTCTCCCTCTCTCTTTTTCTTTTTTTAGTTCTCCTGGGGGTAAAATATTAAAATTTAAGAGGGGAATTAATTTGGACTGAAATGGGATTTTTTTCTCTTTTTTTTCTTTCCCATCTCTATATCCTTTTGAATTTTGGTGGATATATATACATATATGTATATTTACACGCATACGTAGGTATATATATATATATATATATATATATATATATATATATATATATATATATATATATATATATATATATATATATATATATTTGATAGAGGGGGAGGGAGGGGGAGGGGAAAATAAAGGTCTAATATTATATTTGGATATAAGTATATTAAAATTTGTTAGAGTTAATACATAAGGCAGAGGTAAACAGTAAATTGTTTATGTAAATTGTTAACGTCACGCAATTGGAAATGCACTTGGATGAAACGGCAAGGGAGAGGGAGAGAGAAGGAGAAGAAATTGGGCTGGACAAAAGTGGAGAGACCGACATCTTCGGACAGGAGTTTCAGAAGGATTACAAGGTTAGAGGAGGAAGAGGACGAGATGAAGAAAACAATGCAACAAGAGATGAATGATCTGGAGGAGCAAGAGATGGTGAAGAAGATAGCACAACAACTACAACAGCAACAGCAGCAGAGGATAACAACAACTCCAACTACGATTGTACCAACTGCAGTAAAAACAATTGTTCTAACAACTGCAAAGGTAACAACAGCAACAACTGCTACAACAACTGTAACAGCTACAGCGGCGACAGCAGTGACAACACTGACAACGATTGCAACCACAGCCACAGTAACAACCCCAACAACATTGGTAATGAAGGGGGGCAAGGACTCAAATCTGATTTTGAAAGATTTAATGAGAAGGTTGATAATCTGGAATACAAAATTGGGAATATGTTGGCTCAAGATAAACAAGAACGAAAACAAGATATGCAAGATATGCTGGCGGACATCTTGAATTGATGGTTTAAAAAAAAGGTCAAGATAAGCTTTAAAAAAGAACAAGATGTTATAAAAAAGAACAGGCAGCAATTAAAGTGGAGGTCATAGAATTGAGAGAGAGAGAGAGAGAGAGAGAGAGAGAAAATAAGGTTGGAGATCATGAAAAGAGATTGGAAATGGTAGAAGAACATCTAAGATGAGCAAATGTCATAATTAGAAAATTACCAGAGAATTCCCCGGATAAATTAAAATAAAGAATAGTGAAATGGCTGGTTGAAATTATGGAAGATGGTTTTACACCACAGGATGTTGTAAGTTTATTTAGGTTAGGCTCAAGAAGGGGTAAAGCTGGGTCAAGGAATGTGTTGTTAAAATTTGCTAATGTGTCAGATAAGCTTCACTTAATGGCAATTATTCAGGGAAAAAGGTGCAGAAGTGTTAAAAATTGAAGGTTTAGATATCGAAGTTTACAACAATATCCCAATTGAGGACCGCTTATGGAGACAATCGATGAAACCAATCACAAAGCAATTCCAAGATAAAGGAATAAGGTATAATTGGAAATTTCCACGTCAATTAAGTTTCTTTCACCTGGGTAGACGTTATACGATAAGCAAAGGTCCTAATGTTTTGTTTGTAATGGTGGATGCAAAGTTGTTGGAAGCTGAAACTAAAGAGTGGTTTGATTTGAAGGAAGAGTTGATTATATCTGGTGGATACACAAGGCGGGAGAACAATGGTAACGAGAATATCCCTAAAAGTGCGGAAGGATGAACTGTTCTGGGCGGAGACTAGGTTCAGGCCTCATTGGTGCTCGCACAATCTGTCACACCTCCCCCTCCCCCCTTTGTATTTCAGAGGCTACTTGTAAAGAAGTGGGGAGGGTTAGTAGTAGAATGTATAGTGTGTATTTTTTAGTTATTCTTTTTTTCTTTATTTACTTAGGGTGGAGGAAGTGTTATATGTTAATCACATGGCTGTAGGAGGAAGCGGGAGGAAAATAATAGATGAGAAACATAAAAGTAATATCATGGAATGTGAAAGGTACTGGTAGTCAGGTGAAGAGAAGGAGATTAGAAGCAGCACTCAGAAAAGATAGACCGGATATAATCTTTCTGCAGGAAACCCATAAGAAATCGGAAGAAACCAACAAGTTGTTCTTAGGATGGACTCAGTTTTATGAAAAATCATATGGTACCTCAAAGGCCAGAGGTGTAGCGACTTTGATATCAAATAGGTTGGGATTTGAGATGGTAAAAAGTATTTCAGACCCAGAAGGTAGATATTTGATAGTAAAGGGGAAAATAGACGAGGAGGACATAACGTTGGTGAATTTGTATGTGCCAAATGAACATCAAAATAGTTTTTTAGATAAGGTGTACCGAATATTGGAGAAAGAAAAAACAATAAAAATGATTGTAGCTGGAAATTTTAATTTAATAAGGTCAAATATAGATAGTACAAATATAGCAATAAGTGGGGGAGGAAATAAAATGCATGTGTTAAACAATTGGTTGAAATCTCTAGGGTTGAAAGATACATGGAGGGAACTTAAAGGATTGGAAAGGGTTTATACATTTTTCTCACAAGTCGACAACACGTACTCCAGAATAGATTATATATTTGTTAATGACAATTTGATAAGAAATTTAGAAGATATAGAAATTGGAATTTTTAAAGAGTCTGATCATGCAAAAGTACTGCTGGAAATAAAAATAGATGCTACCAAGATTAGGGAAAACTGGAGATACAATGCTAAATTGTTCAAAGATATAAAGTGTAAAGAGCAAATGGTAGAAAATGGGAAGAAAATTGGAAATGGAACGATACAGGGGATGTTAGATTCCGTATTGTATGGGATACAATGAAAGCAATATTCAGAGTTGAAAGTATCGGGTTGGTAAATATTAAAAATAAACAGTTAAAAAGTAAACAAGAAGAAATTGAAAAAGAGATTAAATGGTTGCTGGAGAAACACGCAATAACCAAGGATAGAAAAATTTATGAAATAATGCAGGGCTTAAAGAAGGAATTAATAGGAAAAGACATTGGAAAAGTGAAAAGAGATTTGGTGTATTTAAAAAGGGAATATTTCGAGTACAGTAATAAAAATTCAAAACTTTTAGCAAGAGCAGCTAAGGAAAAAAGAAGCAGAAGAGAAATAGGGACTTTAGTAGATAAGGAAGGTATAAGATATAACAAAATTAAAGATAAATGTAAGGTGGTCAGAGACTTCTATCAAGAATTATATTCTAAAAAGAAGGTAAACATGGATAAATTAAAAGATAAATTGGGAATGCAAATCAAAAATAAAATAAGTCAGGAACATAAACAAAAAATGGAAGAATCAATAACTGAAAAAGAGATAAAAGAAACAATAGCTAAATTGAAAGCAGATAAATCACCGGGGGAAGATGGATTACCTACAGAATTCTATAAAGAGTTTAAAGATATAGTAACCGCAAAATTATTAAAATTGTACAATGGTATACTTAATGGGGAACAGATACCACCATCATGGGATAGAACAATAATTGTTTTGTTACCAAAACCAGGAAAAGACCCAGAAAAGGTAGATTCATATAGGCCTATTTCTCTGATAAACCAAGACACCAAGATTTTTATGGCAATACTGGCAAGTAGATTAAACAGTTTTATGGATAAATATATAAACAAAGATCAGGCTGGATTTGTGAAAGGTAGGCACATGGCAGATTTAGTAAGGCGAGTTGTAGACTTGATTGATGCTGCAGGGCAAAATAAGAAGAAAGTTGGGTTATTATCATTAGACATCTTCAAGGCATTTGATTCCTTGCAATGGATAACAATTAACGAGATAATTAGAAGCTATGGATTTGGTGATAGGTTTATAAAAACAATAGAACAATTATATCAACAAGGATACGCCAATATTAGGGTTAACAATGGTCTTACAGAGGAAGTGAGATTAGAGGCTGGGACAAGACAAGGATGCCCTTTATCACCAATATTATTCATTATGGCGATGGAAATATTAGCAAATACAATAAGAGAAGATAAAAGCATTGAAGGAATAATGGAAAATAAAATTAATTTATATGCGGATGACACTTTGATAATTATGAAATATCCTAGAAGGACTTTGGAAAGAATTCAAGAACATTTAAATCAATTTGAACAAATAACAGGTTTGAGGATAAATTGGGATAAATCTGAAATGATTTTAAGTAATATTGAAAAGGATGTGCAAGGGAGAATAAGGGATGAATTGAAACTACAGATTAAAGAGAGTTTGAAATACTTGGGGATAAATATCTCTAATAAATTGGATGATTTGAAAAGATTAAATTATGATAAACAAAAGAAAGAGCTTAAAACTAAAATTTTGCAATACCAAAAATTAAGGTTGTTTTGGTTCGGCAGAATAGGGTTGGCCAAATGATGTTGTTACCAAAATTAATTTTTTTGTTTGATGCCTTACCAATTCAACTGACTGACAAAGAACATAAGAACATAAGAACAGCCTTGCTGGAACAGGCCACAGCCCATCCAGTCCAGCATTCTGTCTCACACAGTGGCTCACCATTTCCTTCAGGGTATTCCCAAGCAGATGCCTGTTTAGGATTCCCTGGAAATGATATTGAGAGATATCCTGCCTATCTCTCCAACCCGGAGGTTGTCCTTAAGTATCTATAATTATAGCCATTGATACTCTTGTCCTCCATGAACTTGTCTAATCCCTTCTTAAAGCTGTCAAGACTGACAGCTGTCACCACTTCTTCTGGCAGGGAGTTCCATAGACCAGTAATCCTCTGGGTGAAAAAGTACTTTCTCTTATTTGTTTGAGAACTAGTACCCAAAAGTTTCATCGAGTGTCCCCTAGTTCTAGTGTTATGCGATAGGGAAAACAGTTTTTCCTTATCTACTTTGTCCACACCGTGCATGATTTTATAAACTTCAATCAGGTCACCTCTTAGACGTCGTCGTTCAAGAGTGAAGAGGCCCAACCGTTGCAGCCTCAGATGGTAAGGAAGGTGTTCCAGTCCCCTAATCATTCTGGTTGCCCTCCTCTGCACTTTTTCCAGCTCCATAATATCCTTCTGGAGGTATGGCGACCAGAACTGTACACAGTATTCCAGATGGGGCCTCACCATAGATTTATAAAGAGGCAAAATGACACTTGCTGACTTATTTTCTATACCCTTCCTAATGATCCCTAGCAAAGAAATTAAGGAATTTCAAAAATTATTAAATAATTATTGTAATGGGGGATGCAGACCTAGAATTTCAAAGAGAATGTGGTATTTATCTCAAAAAGAAGGGGTTTTAGGAATTCCAAACTTAAAGAATTATTATAAAGCATTTCATATAAAGAATGTAGTTAAGATCTTAATGAAGGAGCTGGTTATTTGGGAGAAAATTGAAATGAAGGAACTAAAGGAAGTGGGTAAGAGCATTTTTTTAGATAAGGAAACATTGAAAACACCAGTTAAAAATAGAATGCTGAGGTCAATGTTGAGAGTCTGGAAGGTTAAAACGAAATTAGTTCCAAACAATTCACCAATAATTGAAATAGAAGATCTGAAAAAGTTTCCAATAAGAATGGATAATGAGATGAGAGAAATTTTGTTGGCGAATGGGGTTTTCCTGCTGAAAGATTGGATACGAGTCTGTAGAGATAAAGTGATGAAACGAGAGCTATACACTCAGATGAAGTTGAATTGGTTTCAGATAGCGATAGTGAACAAGTGGAACAATAACTATTTGAGGGAACAGAGCCTGGAAAGACATAGGACCGAATTTGAGGAATTAGTATGGAAGATAAGGAAGAAGGAAATTGGAATTAAAGGAATGGTTAGTAAAATTTATAAAATGATAAATACAGAGGGTAACCCACAAGAAATATTAAGAAATACATGGGAACAAGACTTGAATATGAAGATAACAGAAAAGGAGTGGCAAAATAAATGGAGAAAAAGAATTATGAGATCTTTGTCGGTCAGGGTAAAGGAACATAATTTCAAAATGTTATGGAAGTGGTATTTGACCCCTATGAGACTACATCAGATGGACAAAAAGAATAACAAAATGTGTTGGAGAGGCAAAAATACGTTGGGTACATATGTTCATATGTGGTATGAATGTAAGGTGGTAGAAAACCTTTGGGCAAAAATTGATAACGAGATTGATAAGATTATGGGATTGCGTCTCAAATTGGGGCCAAATAACATTTTGCTGATGGACGTAGATAATATGAGTTTAGACAATGATAAGAAAGAACTGTTATCTATAATGCTTGTAACAGCTAGAATGTGTATTGCAAAAAATTGGAAAAATGATTTAGTGCTAAAGGTGGAGGAGTGGTATAAGCAGATGTGGGATCTCGCATTGAATGAAAAATTAACATGGGAGTTAAATTTTAAAAAAAGGTATAATAAAAGAAAACAGATTTTGGAATATATGGCAACAATTTGTTGATTATGCATTGATGAGAGATAGAATGAATAAACTGGCACCAGACCAAATGCAATTTTGGGCACAATAGAAATCAATGGGAAATTCCACATCCTCCAGGGCAATGTATATAGCACAGGGTGATGATGTATGTAATGTGATGATGTATATATTGTATTTTGGAAAATACTTCGTAAATGTTAAAATGGAAGTATAATGGTTTTTAGTAAGGTTGAAGAGTTGAATAAAAGCAAAGTATGGATATAAAAGTAGAGTTGAAATACGTGGATTAGACTTGGAAGATAATGGTTAATAATAAGATAGAAGTACAGTGTGTAAGTAAGAAATCCGTAAACTGTGATAGAATCCAAGGTTATAATAGATTTCTTGTTTTTTTTCCTATTTTTGATGTACATGTATTTTTATGCTTTTATATATATATAGTTATTTTTCTTTGATTGTGTTAGAATATTTGTATTTTTTATTATGTCTTGAATGTTGTTATATATTTTAAAAACTCAATAAATTTTTTTTTTAAAAAAAAGAGAAGATGGAAGGCTTGTCCAAATGAGGACAGCAGGCAGAAACATAAATTCTGGCAGAACAAATGCAAGGCAACAATCAGGAAAGCAAAGCAAGTCTTTGAGGAGCGTATAGCTAAAAATACTCAGAGAAATAACAAAGACTTCTTTAAGTACATTAGAAGTAAGAACCCAACTAGGAAGGCCATTGGACCATTAGATGACAATGGAAGGCAAGGGGTTATTAAAGAGGAAACAGAGATTGCAGAGAGACTCAATGAATTCTTTGCTTCAGTATTCACTGAAGAAGACAGAGACCACATGCCCAAAACAGAGCCTATCTTCGTAGGGAGGGATACCGAAGAATTAAGCAAGATAGAAATAACCAGGGAGGAGGTCCTTGCATGTCTTGTTAAACTAAACACTAACAAATCACCAGGACCAGATGGCATACATCTACGAGTTCTCAGGGAACTTAAAGATGAAATTGCTGATCTCCTAGCCAAAATATATAATCTTTCCCTCAAATCAGGCTTTGTGCCTGATGACTGGAAGGTAGCGAATGTAACACCAATTTTCAGAAAAGGATCCAGGGGTGATCCAGGAAATTACCGACCTGTCAGTTTGACATGTGTCCCAGGTAAAGTGATGGAAACCATCCTAAAAGATAGAATTAATAGGCACATAGTAGAGAAGACGCTGCTAACGGAGAGCCAACATGGCTTTTACAAAGGCAAATCATGCCTCACTAATCTGTTGGAATTTTTTGAGAGTGTCAACAAGCATGTGGATAAGGGGGATCCAGTTGACATTGTTTATCTGGACTTTCAGAAGGCTTTTGACAAGGTCCCACACCAAAGGCTCTTGAATAAACTTACCAGTTTTGGAATAAAAGGACAGGTCTTGTCCTGGATCAGCAACTGGCTAAGGGACAGGAAACAGAGGGTAGCACTAAATGGACACTTCTCCAAGTGGAGGGAAGCAAAGAGTGGGGTCCCCCAAGGTTCAGTACTAGGACCCCTGCTTTTCAACCTCTTCATAAATGATCTAGAGGTAGGAGTAAAAAGCAAGGTAGCCAAATTTGCTGACGACACTAAATTATACAGGGTAGTGAAAACTTTGAGAGATTGTGAGGAGCTGCAGAGGGATCTCTTGACACTGGGGGAGTGGGCAAAACAGTGGCAAATGAGCTTCAACATTAGTAAGTGCAGAGTGATGCATGTTGGGGCAAAGAACCCCAATTACATTTATAAACTGATGGGGTCTGAACTCTCTGTGACAAACCAGGAAAGGGACCTTGGTGTCCTAGTGGACAACTCAATGAAGGTGTCAACCCAGTGTGCCTCAGCAGTGAAAAAAGCAAACTCAATGCTATGGATCATTAGGAAGGGTATAGAAAATAAGTCAGCAAGTGTCATTTTGCCTCTTTATAAATCTACGGTGAGGCCCCATCTGGAATACTGTGTACAGTTCTGGTCGCCATACCTCCAGAAGGATATTACGGAGCTGGAAAAAGTGCAGAGGAGGGCAACCAGAATGATTAGGGGACTGGAACACCTTCCTTACCATCTGAGGCTGCAACGGTTGGGCCTCTTCACTCTTGAACGACGGCGTCTAAGAGGTGACCTGATTGAAGTTTATAAAATCATGCACGGTGTGGACAAAGTAGATAAGGAAAAACTGTTTTCCCTATCGCATAACACTAGAACTAGGGGGCACTCCATGAAACTTTTGGGTACTAGTTCTCAAACAAATAAGAGAAAGTACTTTTTCACCCAGAGGATTACTGGTCTATGGAACTCCCTGCCAGAAGAAGTGGTGACAGCTGTCAGTCTTGACAGCTTTAAGAAAGGATTAGACAAGTTCATGGAGGACAAGGGTATCAATGGCTATAATTATGGATACTTAAGGACAACCTCCGGGTTGGAGAGATAGACAGGATATCTCTCAATGCCATTTCCAGGGAATCGTAAGCAGGTGAAGGCATCTGCTTGGGAATACCCTGAAGGAAATGGTGAGCCACTGTGTGTGACAGAATGCTGGACTGGATGGGCTGTGGCCTGTTCCAGCAAGGCTGTTCTTATGTTTATGTTTAATATCATTGTAAACTGCTTTTTTTTATTATTAGCTCCCCAATTTTATATTTCCTTTCCATTCCCAATTCTATCTGCTCAGGCCAAAATCAAAAGAAAAGATTGTAGAGTTTTTTAAAGGCCAAAACCCCACACAGTTAATGATAGAAACATGTCACATATTTGTTCTTCAAGTCAGAATCTAGTCTGATGCTTGACTCATGGGTTAAAGAATGTGTTGGATCTAATTTAATTTTATTTTTATTTAATTTAATTATGCAATTTTTATCCTGCCCACTCGGGCGAACCCAACTTATGATTAGAGAAACAAAGAAAGGACGAAGTAGTGTATGCCTTGCTGCAGAAAAATGGCACTTGCCAATAAATGTGATGCAAGTAAAATATTAAATTAAGATACAGGTTGAAGCCTTTAACACCAGATAACAATGGACAGGGATTTTACAGTCTTAAGTGATTGTTCTTTACTACCAATTTGATTGGTAACATTTTTTCACATCTCTGTCGCTGTGCCAGTACCTTCTTCCTATTTAACTGGGATTCTAGTTTTTATCTTTGTCTTATTCTGTTTTGAGTTATGTATGTATGCATTGGTTGCTCTTTTTTCCACTGACTTCTATTAGAAGAGGAATCTCTGCATGCTGGAATTCCATTTTTATCCTTTTTTTATTTTGACTGTAAGTACAGATCATAACTGTTAGTAACATGACCTTTTCTATTTAAATATGCATCTAGGGTGACTTCTTTCTATCAGAGGTTTTGAATTATGTGATAAGGGGTGCTGATAAGGCTGAGCTGATTTCTCACATTTTTGCATTTGGGTTGGTTTCTTGCCTGTGTTCTGCTAACAAAAGATATAACCCCATACCTGTCAACCATCCCGATTTGGCCTGGATTACCACCGAATTTGACGCCGATTGACGTCATAACCCGCCCTGCGCTGCAAAAACCCTGTAATTTGGCAGCAGGTGGAAATGCTTTCCACGCATGCGTGGAAGCGCTCTGCCACTTGTGCAGCCCCTATGCAAGCGGTGGAGCACTTCCATGCATGCGTGGAAAGCGACCTGTGCACAAGCGATCTGCGCAGGTCCCGTTTTTTCCAGAGCCGCAGGTTGACAGGTATGAATAACCCTGATCCTAATATTAAGAAACCTTTTACCAAACTTCTCAAATACAGGAGACCCAGAGCTAGCCCACTCATTAGGCACAGCTATCTCAGACAGTAATTTAAGGTTTCAGGACAGAGTAGCAAATGAACAATTATTCAATTTAATGTCACTGCATTTTACAACCTGGAGAGATGTTTGTTAGCTTTTCTGCTTCAGGTGCCAAAATAACTTGGCTGGCCTTGAACACTGCACTCCTTGATTTGAACATCAACTCTTGCTCCAGGATCATGTTTTGAGACAGCAAGTGGCTTTCCCCCTTACTGATTTTTCTTTTCATAATAAGACACTAATTCTAATTTTAGACATGTAACTTAAATGCCTGATTCACTAAATTGGGCTGCAATTCAAAGCCTTTGGGAACTCTTATTTTTTTATGTGTATGCAGCAAACACTCCCTTCATTTCATTGCAGCATGTTGTATAAAACCTACCTATTTCACAAATACAGTGAGGTACGTTCAAAGGAGAAAACAGAGCTACGCAATAAAACATTGACTTACATGAGCATGTTTCCTCTCATTTTCAAGGGTAATCATTATTGCACAATATTTACAATATAGAATAAATTCTGCCACAGAATTTATTTTGAATTTATCATGATGGGAACAAATTCAAAGAGAACTCACTTTCAAGAGCAAGATTCCAACCTATCATCACCCCACCCCCACCCCCAGTATTTTAAATTGGTTCAGCTGGCGGAAAGAAAACTGCAAAGCCAACTATGAAATTTAAATGTTTTTTCTTGAAATGTTAACATAATATTTTAATGAAACTCTTGCATTATATTACTCATACAATCATCATCATCATCATGTGCTATCAACTCAATTAATGCCAACCCTTTCAAGGCTTTCCTAAGTAGAGAGTACTACTCTGAAGTACCATTCTCTTCTTCTCAGATGCCCTAGAAATATGCAGCTTGCACATGATGGCTCAGGTTGGCTCCACTCATAGGAAGCACATTGGAGAATCAAAACTTCCAACCTCTGGCTTCACAGTCAAGATACCTAAAAAATTAAGGTGTATCTTGAAATAAATATGTATTACAAGATCTTAAGAGAAGTCTGATTATAGTTCTTATGTATGTATATCTGCCTCTCCATTCACTTTCATAGTGTTTATCCTTGTTTCTTGCCACACTATCTTATCATACCTTAGAATATGTCCAGACAGGACATATGGTCTCCTAACTGGAGCTCATAGGCTGGGGTCACTCCTAGTTATGGCATCTCCATGATGCAGATACTAGAGTTCACCAACCTCCCCATTAATGCTTCTTTATGAACCCTCATTGGGAGCTCTACTTTTGGCTGATGCTCACTTTTAGCCCATTCACAGCAGTGTGATTATTAAGAACATGTTAAAAGTGAGTCTTGCAGCAGTGAAAGGATGTTTCTAGTGAAAACATGAGAGCTAATGAGCCCTGTCAACATACAAGATAATTGAACACAACCCTGATCAGGACAAGTGAAATATTGTCTTGGAGATCACTGCTAAATCGTTTCACTTAAGGAAAATATATATTTGTGTGAACATGTATTGCCAATCAATTGCTGTCAACAGAAGTGTTCAGTTGTTAATTCCATAAATACACTCTCAATACAGTGGTACCTTGGGTAAAGTCTGATTAGGATAAAGTCACGGTTTTCATGCACACGTGATGCATCGCATAAAGTCTAAAACTGCTAAAAATGGATGTTACCCAAGGTATTTGGTATAGGAACCTCGGATAAAGTCCAATTTTGGATGGTATCCAATGCATTGCCCATTTGATTCGGATACATTCCAAAATTGGATGAAGTCCAAACCTGTGGAACGGAGTTTGGACTATATCCGAGGTTCTACTGTACAGACAGTTGTTCCTCTGTTACAATTCACCTGTTTCACTTTTGCTTTTGATGTGGAATGTGTAGACCTAAGGTAGATAATTTTTCTCTTACATATGTTCTATGTGCAGACTCTAGAAAATTGAAGTTCTTACCTTCACCTAAGCCTATATGTAAAAAGAAATCCCTCTCCTGCAACTTTCCACATAGAGAAAGTGACAATGGAAAGGTGAGGGCAAAGGCAAACTTCTTTAAGAATGGTGAGTGGTTCCATGCAGGTAGTGAATGAATAACCCTAATTAAGTACCGTAAATACTTTAATTATTTCATTCACATCCAAAACTAATGTAGCAGGAACAATTGTAACTTATCTAAATCTTACTGGAAGCGCTATTTGCCAATATATGAATGTAAAAGAAATTGGGGAAAGATTTATGCTTTAAATATATGAATTTTTTCATAAAAGGTCTCCTGTTTATGAATGTGAGATACTGTCCTTCTCTAGACATACAGTGGTACCTTGTATAACAAATGCTTGGTATAATGAAAAATCCATACAACAAAGCGTTTTTGTGCTATGGGTGATGTACCGTATAAAGAAAAGAAAATGTTTGTTATACAGATCACTATTGGCGACCTTGGGGTTCAATAGTGATCAGTATAACAAAACATTTTATTTTCGTTATATGGTACATCACCCATAGGGATCCATATAACAAAAAAACCTAATAGCGAAGAGCTCCATGGAATGGAGTTTTTCCGTTATACGGTGGACCACTGTAATTAAAAATGCCAGAAAATGACCTGATATTGCTGTTGCCAGCAGGTTGTGGATGCCAACATTTTCCGTAGCAAGGACAGCTTGATAGTTGTTGATATAGATGTCAACAGTCTAGATGGTCTACTAAATACCCTCAGGTGTTCATTCCCATTTAAAAGGAGACAAAAAGCAGTGCGGAATCCTAGAACTTGACTTCTTTTTTATCAGATAACCATTCCATACCCAAACACAAAGCAATTGTCAGGGCTGAAAAGATAGAAAGATGACAAATTCCTTTGAAGAGGTATCTGATGATGAATAACTTGCAGTTTTAGAAAATTAGGTGAGCATTTGGGAGGAAAAAATTCACCAAAGAGAAATACAATTCAGAGATGGAGATGATGATGATGATGATGATGATGATGGTGATGATGATGATGATTATTATTATTATTATTATTATTATTAATATCCCGCTTCCCTCGGCCCGAAGGTGACTCAAAGCAGCAAACAACAACAGCAAAAACAATACAATAGGTACAAAAATACAAAATAAATAAATACATAATAGTATACACAAAGTCAAGAGATAAAAAATACAGTAAATACAATTACACTAAAAATACAATAGCATATCAGGGTACATCCCTCACATCCCCACAATCCCAACAGAGCCGGGGCTCAACGTTCTCATGGAGCTCCCAAAGCTCAACGTCTTTGCAGAGCCTGGCCTCCGGAGCTCCCACTTCCCCATCAATCGGCCAAGTCGAGGAGAAGGAGATAATTATCCCAAGCTAAACAGAATGGCCGTCAAAATTTTAACAAGAATATACCAACAAATATGGAAAACAAAACAACAGCCCTCAGACTGGAAATATTCAATATGCATTCCAGTGCCCAAGAAAATAAATTCCAAGAAGTATAGCTGATATAGGACTATTGCATTTCAGGTGAGAAGAAAAGTGTCTGTGTATGTCGGGGGGGGGGAATTTAAATGAAAGGCCTGCCACAGAAGACACACAGAGAGAAAGAACAGTTTTAGGCAAGACATTTCAGCTTCTGCCTTCTTCACTTACTCTCAATCCAGAAACATCTTGACTGAGGTGCTATTTAATTCTTGTTGTTTGATGTTTTTTTGGGAGCTGGCCCATCGGCCAACTGTAACTCAGCCCAGGGCACCTCTCATGCCCCCAGTACCATGACACACCACTTGGGTTCCAATCTAAAGAGACAAGCCGAACTGCGGTGCCCAGAACCATCGAGCAAATGAGTGGGGGTCTGCTCCATGTTCCTCTACCTGCCTTCCACAACCTGTTTTATGCATCCCTATATACTGTACAGTGGTACCTCACTTAAAGAGCTTAATGTGTCCCATGGGATTGCTCTTTAAGCGAAACACCATTATAAGTGACCAATTGTGATTTCTGGGGGGGTGGGGGGTGGGGATTGCAAACCCCAATTTAGTTGTAAAGCGAGTTTTTGGTTGGTTTTAGTTGTTAAGCGAAGTGATCATTCAGAGAAAATCCTGCTCTTTATGCGAGTTAGTCTCTAAGCGAGGCACTGTTTATGCAAGGTTTTACGGTATTTCTGTATGTCATTTAATGGCATGCATTATGCTACACTACATTATTATCATGTATTCAAATGAACTCATTTGAATAATCAAATGAAACATGGTACCTCCTTACAAAATTTCTGTCCTTCAAGAAATGTCACAAGACCACAATTTTTTAATATATATTTTTCCCTAGATGAAACCAATCTGCACAGAATTATTAAAATACCTGTGCAAAATGATATCTTTCCCCACATGAAAGAAAAGTGAAAATGAAACAAGGATCTCATTTGCATGCAGAGCCAAAAAAAAATCTCATTGGTGTAGATTAAAGCTGTGGCATATGAAGAGTTGGATTCCCCCCATGAAAGAAAATGGCATTTTTGAGATACTTTTTCACAACCCAGCACATACATAATGGAAACATAAAAGGACTACTTAAGAGAGATGCAAACAACCCATCCAGTCCCTCAAATCCTGCAAATCTGCCCAAATTCTATTTTGTGTGGAACATTCAGTGTGAAAATGTAAACATGTTACTCCAGGAATTCCTACCCCATTTGTCTTTGCGATAAATAAATCATCATTGGCATTATAGTTCAGAAGAGCATATTGTAACATTTGAACTTCATTAGAACACACAACAATAAATATTTCATTCACACTAAAGGCTTTGAAAGTATCTATGTAAACTCGTGCAGCAACCCAGAATGAAGGAACGGTATACAATGATGTGTACGATCTGTTTTCTCTATTAGCAAATTCACACTTTTAATTGAAGTTGTGTCTGTAATATTGATACTTAAAATGGGTCACTTTGGCTGGCCATTGAACTTTCATCTTACCTCTACAAATAGGAACGGGAAAATCCCAAGATGCTGTGTTTACAGAGTTGGCTATACAGGTGAGTTGAGGATGGCCATCCAGGATGTATCCTGTCACACAGCTGTATCGAATTTTGTCACCAACATCAAATCTTGCTCCATACAGAACACCTTTCGGTGGAACTCCAGGATTACCACAAGAACTGCTCTGTAATTCTGTAAAAGAAGGGTGAAGTAATCGTTAGTGCAAATTATTGCATATTACACAACATTGTAAAGTGAAGTGCTATTGTTACCACTCCTCTGGTTACTTCCCCTCAACTGTGAACTGGCACTCTGTGGATATCAAGTCACATTGATATGGGAAACTTGCACTTTGGGATTGTCTGATACATGCTGTGCAGAGATGGAACTATACTTTGTTACAATACGATAAATCTTCATTGTCCTGTACAGAACAAGATTGAAAATCCACTTATCGACTTAACAAAAGCTAACAAAATACAACATACAAAATTATCAACATACTCCCACCCCACATATACACATTTAACCCCTGAAAAGCTCTAACACTCTATACATTAAATACAGAAGTTCCCTCATAAACTGCCTGAACCACTTTTGGGTAGAAACTATTTCTCAAGTGGCTGGTCCTGGTCTTTATGACCCTATACCTTCTTCTAGAAGGCAGAAGCTGAAAGAGATCATTTCTGGGGTGCGTACTATCCTGCACAATCTCTACGGCTTTCTTATAACACCTGGAGGCATAGATTTGATCTAGGGTGGGAAGAGTACACCCGATTATCCCCTCCCGCAGTCTTTATGACCATGGACAACATTGTTCTTCCCCTAGCGGTGGTACAGTGGTAGAATGACAACAGCAGGTCCTTTGAAAGATTGTTCTTCCTGAGGATTCTCAGAAAGTATAATCTCTGCTGTGCTCTCTTTGTCAGATCTTTGGTGTTTGCTCCCCATGTCAGATCATCTCTCAGCTCCATTCCCAGAAATCAAAATGCCGAGACCTGTTCCACACAATTCCCTTCAATAATAAGTGGCTGAATGTTCAATTTGCATTTCCTGAAGTCCACAATGATCTCTTTTGTCTTTTTTACATTTTTTACATTGAGGAATACATTATTTTCCCTACACCACTCTGTCAGCATCTCACCCTCCTTCCTGTAAGCCGACTCCCCCTCCCCAGCAGTAATCAGACCAACCACTGTGTATCTCTGCCAAAGCATATAGTATAAGACTCAGAGGGACTCCAGTATTTGAAGGTGTATTTGTCTTTCCTTTTTGAGGCTCATGAACTAACAAAGTAAATTTTTGTTCAAATGTTTAGAGTGGTAGAGAACAAGTTTGAAAAGGAAAAACACTAGAAATAAAAAAGAATAAAACAACAACAACCCACACTTTTGTCACCTCCTACTCAGGCTGCAGAAAAGTGAAGCAGGCTTTAGAAGTGGTGGATTGTCAGACTTATAAGTAGACATGTGTAGGATGGCACTGCCACTTTAATGGACATATTGGCTGGGACTCAAAGAATGTTTAATTCCATATACTGAGGCTTTGGAATTGTCTCAAACAACACATGGAAAACTGGCTTTGTAACTGGAACATAAGAACAGCCTTGCTGGAACAGGCCACAGCCCATCCAGTCCAGCATTCTGTCTTACACAGTGGCTCACCATTTCCTTTAGGGTATTCCCAAGGAGATGCCTTCACCTGCTTAGGATTCCCTGGAAATGGCATTGAGAGATATCCTGCCTATCTCTCCAACCCGGAGGTTGTCCTTAAGTATCCATAATTATAGCCATTGATACCCTTGTCCTCCATGAACTTGTCTAATCCTTTCTTAAAGCTGTCAAGACTGACAGCTGTCACCACTTCTTCTGGCAGGGAGTTCCATAGACCAGTAATCCTCTGGGTGAAAAAGTACTTTCTCTTATTTGTTTGAGAACTAGTACCCAAAAGTTTCATGGAGTGCCCCCTAGTTCTAGTGTTATGCGATAGGGAAAACAGTTTTTCCTTATCTACTTTGCCACACCATGCATGATTTTATAAACTTCAATCAGGTCACCTCTTAGACGCCATCGTTCAAGAGTGAAAAGGCCCAACCGTTGCAGTCTCAGATGGTAAGGAAGGTGTTCCAGTCCCCTAATCATTTTGGTTGCCCTCCTCTGCACTTTTTCCAACTCCATAATATCCTTCTGGAGGTATGGTGACCAGAACTGTACACAGTATTCCAGATGGGGCCTCACCATAGATTTATAAAGAGGCAAAATGACACTTGCTGACTTATTTTCTATACCCTTCCTAATGATCCTTAGCATTGAGGTTGCTTTTTTCACTGCTGAGGCACACTGGGATGACACCTTCATTGTCATCAGCAAATTTGGCTACCTTGCTTTTTACTCCTACCTCTAGATCATTTATGAAGAGGTTGAAAAGCAGGGGTCCCAGTACTGAACCTTGGGGGACCCCACTCTTTACTTCCCTCCACATGGAGAAGTGTCCATTTAGTGCTAACCTCTGTTTCCTGTCCCTTAGCCAGTTGCTGATCCAGAACAAGACCTGTCCCTTTATTCCATGACTGCTAAGTTTATTCAACAGCCTTTGATGTAGGACCTTGTCAAAAGCCTTCTGAAAAAACATTCTGGAGAAACATTCAGAAGTAGCACTACAACTTGATTATTATTTTTTTAAAAAGGCATGTCAAACCCCTGGAATGTACATAAAGTATCTTTTTCTACCACATCCAATGTTAGTTGCTAACATATTCCATATTTTCTGTATTCTTTTTCAGATCAATCGGTCTGAAATTATATATAAGCATCTTAGATGTTCTGCCATAATTGATTGCCACTGGATTGTAGCTATAATGGAGAAAGGAAGTTTAGAATTTGGCAAAGTCATTTGGCATAGTTGCTCAGAAGCCAATGTAATCGACGAGATCCCATTATTTGAATTCTTGGCTCACAATATTTAATTTTCATGCTGTCCATGGTTCAGCCCTGTTTTATTAAGGCTCTGTCAACATAATTGCCAACAAATTAAAAGAATGTACTTGTTAATTCAGGGCACACCAAATTGTATAATCATTCACTGCTGCTTGATGGTGTATTATTAATATACGTACATATATATTTTTTTCATCTGATATACCTCTAAGACTGCTATCTTATATCCACTTGAACTCAAATGGACTTATTTCAGAGCAAATGTATATTCTCAATGAGGATGGAAAAAAAACTGTGAATATTCATTACCTTCTTAATTAAGCACAAAAAAACAGGGGGGCACCTAGATCGATGAAACCACCTACCCCATACCTACACCCACTCCAATAATAAGTCTACTCTAAAAGTGGTCAACCAGATTTTCTTATAAACTTGAAACTGCTAAGCCCATAGTTTCCAACACTTCCCACAAGGGGGGTGGGATTTGATTTTTAAGGGAGGCAATTCTTTTTTGTTGTTGTTGTTCAGTTGCACAGTCAAGTCCAACCCTTTGTGACCCCATGAACGACCGCACACCATTCTAGAATGAGTTATTAATAGTGAATGGCCTTTAGGCTTCCTCCGCATAAATATGAGTTGACTTTTTGGATAACAAGAATTTTATGTCATGGGGGGAGGGTGGTCAGGATTTTAGAGACGTTCAGGTGGTCCACTGCCAAAATAAAGTTGGAAACCACCGAGCTAAGTCATTCACAACTCATACCAGAACTAGCTGGCAGAAGTTTAGAATGAGAATAGCACTGATTTACTCACGTTAGATTGGCTTAGGGATATCATTATAGTTTCATATATGGCTGGTTTTCAGTGTGCTGAGTGGGATTGGAAAGAAAATGTACTCTTGGACTAAGAACAGCATGAAAGTGCTTCATATGTCCTAACTAAGAGTTACCTTTTGCTGAACTATCACAGAGTATCTCAAAATTATGAGAAAAGCAAGATTTTCTGCCATAAGAAAAAATGAAATGGTATCTATAATTTGTACAAAATGCCCCTAGTATTCTTTACCATTGAAAAACAAATCATATACTAGACATGTGAATCTTGCAGTCTCTTACATTTTGGTGAGAAACTGAGATAAAATATCCCTCTTTTCTCCTCACAGAGGGATTTTTGTGTATGTGCAAAATTTCTCACCTTTAAGAAATGTCACAGGACTTCTCAAATGTTTCATACTTATTATTTATCCTGGAAGAACACCAATCTGAACAGCATTATTACCTCTGCAAAGTGATATCCCCCCCCCCCCCCATGAATGAATTAAAAGCAAAAATGAGACACGGAAAAAAATCTCATTGGGACAGAATAAAGTCGTGCCATAGGAAAATCTAGGAGAAATTTTTTGAGATATTTTTCATATTCCCAGCATATACACTAAAGGACTAGTTAAGAAACAAGCCAATCAATTCCACAAATACTGCAAGTCTACCCAAATTCTATTTTGTGTGGAGCATTCAATGTGAAAATGTAAACATATTAGCCCCAAAATTCCTTTTCATCCTTACTCACAAGGAGAAAAATTCTATACGAATGAGGATAGGACAAGTTTCCATCCTCAGTCATGGTACTAAAGTATTCACAATGTGATCTATAACTAGCTGGGATCAATAAGAAAAGACAGTAAATAGTGCATAGGAACAGCAACCAAGAAGAGTTGTGACTATAGGGAACAAGCAAAGAAGGCCAAACCCTTGGTTTATAAGCTGTGCTTCTCCCAAAGTGGGCGATCTATAGACACTGCCTCACTGGTTTGTGGGTTTATACCTGATACCTTCATGGTTTGTTTCAGCTGGTTCTTATAACACTTCAAACCAATCACTTCAAAGGAGAATGCCACAGACATGAAAAGGCTAAGCAACAAGCATGGAAACTTCATCTAACTCAGCTACACCCTCCACCATCTATTCAGTGTAATATGTGTGGTTGGATGTTTCATGCCAGAATCAGTTGCTGAGTCATCAGAGACACATCCATCAACTGTGAAAATGACTTCCAGGAAAAATGTGTCCTTGGATATGAGTAGCAGACACTGACGAATATTCTCCCACAACATTTCAGTTGAAAATAAGGGACAATTAGAAAGCTTTTTGCAGTGTTGCAACAAAAAGGTTGAATGGAGAATACTGTGGCAATACTAATACTTTATGAAATTCTTAGTACACTATTTTCTCGGTACAGTGGAACCCCGGTTACCAAATGACTCGGTTAACATAAAAATTGCATAACATAAGGAAATCCATCGAAAATAGTGGCTCGGTTTATGGAATTTTTTTAGAATGGATCAATTGGTTTTCAATGCATTCCTATGGGAAACAGTGTTTCAGTTAATGTATTTTGGTTTTCAATGCATTCCTATGGGAAATCACATTCAATGCATTCCTATGAGAAATTTGGTTAAAGTAATTTTCACTGTAGGAAATATCCTGGAAAATGGATTAAGTATATTAACTGAAGTTCCACTGTATTTACTTGTACTGTATGCATTTGACATGACCACTTCACTTATAATAGCTTGCTAAGGAACAAGTTGACACCTTTTGCATTTTCATTTAAATCCAAACTAGATCCGGGGACCTGACATAATCTGTTTTGGAGTAATCCTAGTACCTCCTCATTAAAGGTTTTCTCATGTTTGCAGACTTCTCTTTTTCAAAAACAAAAAGAAATACAGTACTGTATTTCCAATTCAAATGGCATTGCAGGCGCACCCCCCCCCCCCCAATGATGGACTCAGACACAAATGAAAGTGGATAACGGCATGGGCCACATTTATTGATTCAAGCCCTAGTCCGAATTATAAATTTCTATTGGTAAAACGACCAATCATAATTCTTAAGGCAAGCAGGCCGAAGTAACACTGGTAAGGTACCACCCAAAATTGCCAACGGCAATTGTTACAATGTATCTATTTGTATCAATTTGTTTGTTGACAACAAACAAATTGTTGACCGTAGTCAATATCTAACTAATGACCCCACCCTCTGACGTGTATCCGCAAAATCAGGGGGTGATTCCAGCTGTCTAGTGGTAACCATCACCCCCTCGCCTGGTTCGTCGTTGACCGGACAACGTTTAAACAACTTATGCCTATCTAGTGTTGTCCAGTCAATTGCGAACCTGCCGGATACCTGTGGGTCATAAATGTTTACCTTACCAGTGCTACCCTCCAATGTGACCAAAGTCAACAGTAGCACAGACAGACCCCTATATCAAACCATAGCAACAGTGTGGGATGGGCGAAAAAGCCAGGACTCAAAGGCCAATTGCGAGTCCCAGCCAAAAATTCCCACCCGGCCCCAAAGCGACCAAGAAATCACACTGTTAACTAGGGAGGGGGTGGAGGGGAAAAACTTCTCCGCTCCGTCGCTTCGCCAAAATGGCAGCACGGCTGCCTCGTGGCCAGCCCCTTTTATTAGGGTGCTGGCCACGCCCCTAACTACCCGGATGGTTTCGTCCGGTGGGGGGGGGCCGCAAAGAGCGCGGCGGCCATTTTGGCGCCGCGCTTCCATTGCAGGCGCACCCCCCCAATGATGGACTCAGACACAAATGAAAGTGGATAACGGCATGGGCCACATTTATTGATTCAAGCCCTAGTCCGAATTATAAATTTCTATTGGTAAAACGACCAATCATAATTCTTAAGGCAAGCAGGCCGAAGTAACACTGGTAAGGTACCACCCAAAATTGCCAACGGCAATTGTTACAATGTATCTATTTGTATCAATTTGTTTGTTGACAAGAAACAAATTGTTGACCGTAGTCAATATCTAACTAATGACCCCACCCTCTGACGTGTATCCGCAAAATCAGGGGGTGATTCCAGCTGTCTAGTGGTAACCATCACCCCCTCGCCTGGTTTGTCGTTGACCGGACAACGTTTAAACAACTTATGCCTATCTAGTGTTGTCCAGTCAATTGCGAACCTGCCGGATACCTGTGGGTCATAAATGTTTACCTTACCAGTGCTACCCGCCACCCGGAGAGGCTTCAATAAAGGCTTGACGCCCCCCCCCAAGACCGTCAGCTCGGTCGACAGGCCTGCTCGCCAATCACTCAGCAGGAGGTCCATACCTCCTCGCGACAGATGGGCCCCCTCCCCTGAATAAAGCTCATAATTTTGCAGACTGATGATGGGGAGGCGAATGACGCGTCCCCAACCCATATCAAAAAGGAACCGGGCAATAGCCCTGGAGCAACGAGCCCGGTCAAGCGCCTGGAGGCCAAACGCTCCCCTGTAAGCGTACTGCGGTATCATGTCCGACCAATGAGGGGTGTGGCAGGCCACACATAATGCGAGTAGGCCAGGTGACTGCAAATCGCAAGCTTCCACGATAGGCCAGTGACCTGTCCGAAACCATTGCCCCCAAGGTGAATAACCAGGACATCAGGCGAGTCAGCATCCCTGATGTAGAAAAGGAATGGCAACAGTTCCCGCCATAACATGCCGCGCTTACCACACCACCTGAGATGTGCAGATGCACCCAGTCCCAGTCGGGGTCCCACTCTGTCGCCGCAGCGTAACGCGCTGCCCTGTGCAGCGTAACGCGCTGCCCTGTGCAGCATAACGCGCTGCCCTGTGCACGTGGCAATGGCCCACCAGCCCTACTGTCACCGGTGTAAAACGACACCCAGGGTCTGTCAAGGAAAAAAGGGGGGGTGAGAAACATTGCAGTGACTAAACTGGCACTCACGGTTGAAGAGGGTGAACACAAAACTGAAAACAATGTGATCCCCACCTTCCCATGCGGCGTATTTCAGCCCCAGAGTACCCAAAAGTAGCTGCAGTAGAAACCGCCCCCATCCTGCAGGAATGGCTGAGTGAGGGGAGACTCACCCTGGTGACAGAAAAACGGGGCATGGTGCATGCCACACAGTGCAAGAAACTCCTGTAGGGCACCAACCGGACAGATGTCTTCCAAGGAACATCGTAGCAGTATTACTCAACTGCCTACGCCGTGCTGATCTGTTTTAGAGGAGCGTATCCTCAACTGAGCCCAATCATAGCAACATAGACATCTTCGAGTTCCAGTGCCCTACGACTTGCATCCGCCTTAGACAGCATCATAAGCTCGCTGATGCGGAGCGCTCCAAAAAAGGCCACCGTTGTAGCCGCACGAAACAGGGCTGCCTCATACCTATCGAAACATAGGTCATGCCAGCCTCGTGCCAGTTGGGTAAGTACCCCAGGGGAAATTGGGTGACGGTCGTCCAGGCAACGCCCACGTTCCCGCACCCCCCCTCCAAAACATGTCTCACACGGAAATCAGCGGTACTGTCCGCGTGACCTCCCACCTTGGCCATAAAAGCCAGCGCTGATAGCCTAGATGCCATGGTGCGGGGTGCCAGGCCCTGGGCGTGCAGGTAAACCATGAAATGGAGGATGTGGGCCACTGGGATCGGCCAGGTATCTGGCAGGCGAGATTGGGAACAAAAGGTCCGAAATGCAACCAACGCGTGGTGATACGCCTTACGCGTGCGTGGCGCCAGTGACATGCCTATCGCCCGGTTCACCTCTCCTTGCCAATGGTCCATATCTCCTGCGGTAGTGGCGAGGGAAATTCCTCCGCATCCGGAGCCAAGGCACGGAACCAGGAGATCTGCAGGTGGGACAAAGCGTCAGCAATATCATTATTCACCCCCGGGACATGCCTGGCTCTGAACAGTACATTGAGGCGCAGGCTGCGCAATACAAACTGGCGCACAAGATCCATGACCCTGGGAGATTTAAAGGTCTGTGAGTTGACAATGTGGACAACAGCCGCATTGTCACACCATAAATGCACCACAGAGTTGGCCCACTCCTCACCCCATAGCATCAAGGCCCCCAGTATGGGAAAAAATTCCAAATATGTGAGATCCCTCAGGCGACCCGTGCCTGACCAGGCTGGTGGCCATCCACCATATGCCCACTTCCCATTGAAGTACATCCCATAACCAAGGGATCCCGAGGCATCAGACTGAATTTGAAATTGGGGCGAAGCCAGGAGGTCAGACCTCCAAAATGAGACCCCATTGAACTCCCTCAGGAACTGGAGCCATACGTGCAGATCTGCCCTGATGCCCCGTGTCAATCTCGCCCTATGATGGGGCCTGGATAAGCCTGCCATGGCGTCGCACAAGCGCCGAGCAAATGCCCTGCCAGGTGCGACCACCCTGCAAGCGAAATTGAGATGTCCATGTGGCACCTACAATCCCCGAAGGGATGCCTTGCGCTTAGCCAGCAAGTCCGATATAAGGGCCACTATCCTTGACACCTTGTCTGCGGGCAACCTAGACGCCTGCGCTACCGTGTCAATTTCCACCCCCAGGAATATTAACTTATTAGACGGGCCTTCGGTCTTTTCGGGCGCTAAAGGGACACCGAGTTCCTCCATTAGTGTCTGAAATGTGTTGAGGAGACGTGTGCACGTGTCCCAGCCCCGTTCACCCCCGAATAAAAAGTCATCCAGGTAATGGGCTACAGACCGAGACCCTGACCTACGGACAAATGCCCACTGCAGGAAGGTACTGAAACGCTCGAAAGCCGAGCAGGATATGGAACAGCCGAATGGCATGGCTTTGTCAAAATAATATTCACCCCGGAATTTGAAACCCAGCAACTCGAAGTCACCCGGGTGCACATGCAAAAGGCGAAACGCCGACTTAATGTCACACTTAGCCAACAGTGCACCCGGGCCACATGAGCGCACCATGCGCAATGCCTGGTCAAAGGATGTATACCCGACAGAACAAAGGTCATCAGGGATAGCATCATTGACCGAGTGGCCGGCTGGGTAGGACAAATGGTGAATCAGGCGGAACTCGCCCGGGGACTTCTTGGGCACTAGTCCTAGCGGAGACACTGTAAGGTTGTGGAACGGGGGTGCGGGGAAAGGGCCAGCGACCCTGCCCGCAGCAATCTCCTTATTAATGCTGGCGGCAGCCACCTCCTCCCTTCCCCTAAGTGACGAAAGGTTAGGTGCATCCTGCGGTGACCTATCCCCCGTGAAAGGAATACGAAAACCCAGTTGAAAACCCTGAAGGAGGTACACAGCGTCTGCTCTCCTCGGGTACAATGCGAGCCAACTCTCCAGCATGTCGACATTAATCGGGGAGGGGGCCTTTTGGTGAACCCGCTCCCTCCATGGCAGTCTTACCTGCCCCTTGTCCGCCCCTACCCCTGCCCCCGTATCCTCCCGGCCTGGGACAGGCGGAGGCAGCATGGGGGCCAGAACAAGAGGGGCACTCATGCTTGTACTTGCAATTTTTCCTGTTGCAAGAACCATTGGACGAGAAGGTCCAGCACAGCAGGCGGGCTGGAACCACCTGCCCCGCCACTTGGCGGGGTACCTGTACCGGGGCCGCTCGTTGGACCGCATGTCCACAATGGTATCTCTCCCCAGGCGCCGGGCGCGTGGGGGTCATATACAGAAGCCACAGCTTCTGGCAGGGCTCATCCCACCTCATCTCTGGGTGCAGTGGAATCCTCATGCTGAATTCTTCGTCGTAAGCCAGCCATGACGGACCCGGGAAGTCAACCATAGCCCGGTAAATATTGTCCAGATACTGGACCATAGGGATAGCCAAATCCGGCCTAGCCCTGAGGTAAACGGCCATGTAAATCAGGTACGCTGGCAACCAATTTGCCCACGTGCGTGGCGGCTTACGACGACGTGCCTGCTCCTTATCCTTCTCGTCCAGCCCTTCCCTCTCTTCCTTGGTCGGCTCCCTATTTAGCAGGGAGAAGATATCTACATACTCGCCCCTCCAAATCTTTTCCTTGGTAGACTGGGCCAAATGGTCCCCCAAGGGCAAGGAATACCCTGCTGTTGGCAAAGCCGACACCGGCACTGAGGGAACTACGGGCAAAGGAAAATGAGCCTGAGCCAGCCCGGGGATCCCCAACACATTTTCAGCACATTGGGGGCACCACCCCGACCCAGGCCCTGTGTCACGGGCAAAGTCGCTGGGTGGGCCGGGGGCCATTGGGCCGCCGGGCCACCCGAGCGAGGCCAATGCCATTGAACAGCCCCCCCAAGGAAGTCAGTTGTGTGGGTGCATTAGCTTGGACTGCATACTCACCCGCTGCACCCCCGCGGGCCGCCCCCACCGGGGGTTCCGGCCCGCTGGGGGCGTCGGAGCTCACGACCGAAGCTGAGCTCGTCGACGGGGCCAGACCAGCACCAGACTGCTGCACCTGTGGGGTGGGGAGCTGCGAGGCAGTGGCCACCACCGGCCCGCGCGCCTCAGGCGGCTCAACCCGACCCATCGCCGGCCACTGTTCGGCGGCCAAAGGGGGCACCTGAAAACCTAGAGACACCCCTGTTTGGTTGGCCCTTGCCAAGGACGCTTCAAGGGCCGCCACCCGGGCCAGGAGGGCCTCCACATCGACATAGGCCCCGGCCCCAACAGGGGGCAATTGGGCAACCGGCCCATAATTCACGGGTACCTGTCCAGGTCCCTGAGCCCCAGGGGCCAGATAAGGCCAAGAGCCCATGCTCAGCCCCTGGGGAGCCGTGGGAACGCCCTGCAAAGGCAGGGAACCCAACCACCCTCCGTGGCTCGCACCCCCCATAGGGAATAGCGCACCCGGGCAAGAGGTCCCCGCCGCACAGACCATGGCAGGGGCCAAGGGCCGAGGCCCCGTCCGGGGCAGCAGGTATGCTCCGCGCATCAGGCCAAGGAGCTACCGATCCCATCCCACCGTTCCCGGTGGGGTCTGCTAAAGGTGGCTGCGGAACAGGCGCAGTCGCGGTCCTCCGACCCGGCTGACGCCTCCGCGCCGATCGAGCCACGTTCGCGGCTGCCTTCTTCTTCGAGGGCATGGCTAAGGTAGCTAGGAAGCCTAAAACAAGAGAAAGCTGCCCGAAAAGGCTTCCCCCAAGAGGACACGAGCGACGGAGGTAAGGAGGAAAGAAAAACTTCTCCGCTCTGTCGGTTCGCCAAAATGGCAGCACGGCTGCCTCGTGGCCAGCCCCTTTTATTAGGGTGCTGGCCACGCCCCTAACTACCCGGATGGTTTCGTCCGGTGGGGGGGGCCCGCAAAGAGCGCGGCGGCCATTTTGGCGCCGCGCTTCCATAAGCCACAGACCTTTTCTTAGCATTCATAAAGTCCACAGTTGAAGTGGGCAGGTGCTGACAGTGCATAATAAGAATTGCAATATCCTTTTCATGTTTTATAGATGAAGTATTTTCATTATGAAAACAGCAAAATGAAAGGACTATCCTTTTAAGTATTGCACTCACCATAAGCATTTAATTTGACTTGTGTTTTCTGAAGATTAATAATTCAATGAATCTACTACTTAAGTATATACAGTATATTATCAAACATCACTAGAGATGCCTCTTTGAAAAACTAAATGCAATGTAAAACATCTAAAATCTTAATAAAATGTATAGTGTGAATTGCAATATCGAAATCAATTTGATTTTACCAGTGACAGCAACATTCTTTCTAGACTAGAACACATCTCTTTAACCTCTCTTTATTCTTCTACTTTCCATGTTTCTTTTCCTACATTTCTGGTTTAGTTGCTGTCAGAAATGGTGGAGGGCCTGCAGCGAATGTGATGGGCCCTCGCTTTGCCTACCTTCCCCGGAAGGTGAGATAGGCAGGGAGTGTCGGGTGCCTGGGAGCGGAGCCCCGCCCACCCTGTTAAAAGGCTACATGTGCTCCCGGCCATTGCCTTGAGCGACCCGACCTGCCAATTAGAGCGCACGTGGCCAGGCCTATTTCTCGGCCTTGCTGCCTCGTCGAACTTGCCCCTCGAGCAGAGCATCCACAGGACTGTCTTTGCCTTTGGGCGATCATCTCCTGCTGGCCACTAGGACAAAATATGGCAGAGATAATACATTGATATTTTTAGTTTGCTTAATCGGGAGTCCACCAGGGAGGATAGGGAGAGGGAGGACGATAGGGATAAGGAATTGGCCTGCCGCAGGAAGCCGCCTCGTACCTGGGCAAATTGGCTGCCAGCATACCTAATTTATCTCTCTGTTTCTCTGAGAGCCTGTCCAGATTTGGCTTTACCCCTGATCTAGTACCTGGACATAATATACAGGGCTTACGTGGATTTTCCTGGGGGTTCATGGTTGGTGTACGAGGAATTTCGTATGCATGCAGCCATGCACCCCGAGATGCCATGGGACGAGTGCCAGCAGCTCTTGTGGCTGTTGTATATGACACCTTCGCGCCCGGTTTCGGGTGATAGGTACAATTGTGGACATTCGGTTCAGCGTCCTGGGCAGCAGCAGGTGTCTGTCCCGGTACAGGTTACCTGACCGCTGGCAGGGCAGGGGGTTCCAGCCCACCTGCTGTGCTGGGATTTCTCATCCACGGGTAGCTGTAACTAAAAGCCTTGCAGGTACTGACATGAGTGTTTGATCTGTGCTGGACCTCATTCCACCAGTGCCTGTTTTAAAGCAGGGGGTGCCCACGGGCGAGGCTGGGATCAGGCTGGGCCCAAATGCCCCCCCCAATGACCCCTCTGTCCCTCCCAAAGGGCCCATCGCCAATTAAGCTAGAGGTACTGCGACAGTGGTTGCGCATCTACCAGTGACGTGTGGATGCCAGGTACCTTGAACCGGGCTTTTCAGTTGGTTTTCACATACTGTTTGAGGGGGTTCGGGCTCTGCAGGAGGCTCAGAATCTTAGGTCCCTGCAGGGTAGGGAGCACTTGGCAAGGGTGGCAATTTCCAAGGAGGTGGCCACGGGCAGGGTACCTGGTCCTTTTGAACACCTGCCGTACCCCAACTTGAAGGTTTCGCCCCTCGGGCTCGTGCCCAAAAAGACAGCGGGTGAATTTCACCTTATACATCATCTGTTTTACCCTCCTGGCAACTCAGTGAATGAAGCTATACCGGATGAGCTGTGTTTGGTCCGCTATACGTCATTCGATGAGGCCTTGGCTATTGTCCATTCCTGTGGTCCAGGTGCACTTCTTGCAAAATGTGACATTAAGTCAGTGTTTTGACTCCTTCCAGTGCATCCAGATGACTTTCAGTTGCTGGGCTAACGTTTTGAGGACTAGTACTTTGTGGATCGGGCCTGCCTTTTGGATGCTCCATATCCTGCTTGGCTTTTCAACTATTTAGCTCATTTTTACAGTGGGCTATCGTATCACGGACAGGTGTTCAAAAGGTAGCGCATTACATGGATGATTTCTTGTTTGGAGGCTCGGGGGTTTGCAGGCGTGTGCGTGCCTACTGGCCTCCTTTCAGGAACTAATGGGTGAATTATCTATGCACCTTGCCCCAGAAAAAACTGAAGGTCCAGTCACTGCTCTCACCTTTTTGGGTATTGAGATTGATATGATAGCACAGGCTTCATGTTTGCCTCGTGAAAAGATCGATCGTATCTCTATCAAGATATTAGCAATGTTGGGGAAATGCAAAGTCACTCTGCGGGATCTTCAGGAACTGCATGGACACCTCAACTTTGCTTGCAGGGTCATTGCACCAGGGCGTGCTTTCGCACGCCGTCTCTGCGATGCGATGAAGGGGTTGACAAAAAAATATCACCGTGTACGGCTGAATAGTGCCACCAGGGTAGACCTTTGGATTTGGCTCTCCTTTCTACGGGACTTCAATGGTGTACCATTTTGGCGCTTGGAATCCTCATTCACACCCCGCTTTCAAGTCCAGTCTGACACCTCTGGGTCCTTGGGGTATGGGATTTACTTCGAGGGCCTCTGGTGCTGTGGCCCTTGGCCAGTGGCTTGGAAGGGCTCAGAATTATTAAGTGACCTAATGTTCCTTAAGTTTTTTTCTAATACTAGGTGCATTGTTGATGTGGGGTGAACGATGGGCCAACTCGGTGGTTCACTTCTGGTGCGACAACACAGCAGTGGTACACACTGTGAACAACTTCACATCACGGTCCCCTAGGGTGATGGGTTTGGTTCGCCGCTTTGTTCTCCATTCTCTTTGTCACAATATTCTGTTTAAGGCACGGCACATTCCGGGTATTGACAACAGTATTGCCAACATTTTATCCCGTCTGCAGATCTAGTGGTTCAGGGCACTGGCGCCGGAGGACAGCGATCTCCCTTCCATTTGGCAGGAGGAAATGTGGACACTTGGCAAGGTGAAGTCGAAAGGACCTTATATCTTTCATTGGCAAGCCGGACACACAAGGCGTACGCCTCGAATGTGCGTGCTTTTGTGGATTTCTGGCTAGGTCACCAGTTGCCAGATACCTGGCCTCTGCCGGTAGACAATGTACTATGGTACATGGTGCACCTGCATGAGGAGGGGGTGGCCCCATGTACTATTAGGGGCCACCTTTCTGCCTTGTCTTTTGCGGCCAAGGCTAAGGGCTTGTCTGACAACCTTAGCGATTTCAGGATACAGGGTGTGCTTAAGGGGTGGTCTACAGAGAGGGGTGCTTCTCGTGACTCCAGGCAACCGGTGACACCAGCTGTCATGTGGCGCTTGGCAGCCGTATGGATCCGGATCTGCTCCGACACCTTCGAAGCCGCACTTTTTTCATGCAGCTACCTCTGCAGCCTTTTTAGGGGTGCTGAGGGTCAGCAAACTGGTGGCCACTTCAGGGTCTGACTGTTCGCATAGGGCTTTGGAGGTGTCAGACCTCACGTTTACAGCAGACTCTGTGCGCCTGACAGTGCGGGGTTCCAAAACTGACCAGCATGGCAGGGGCACTACGGTCATCCTCCTGCGCTGTTCCTGGCCCAAGATTTGCCTGGTTAGGGCACATTCATGCTTTCTATCGGCGCGTGGTCCGCACCCTGGTCCCCTGTTTTGCCATCAAAATGGATTGCCACTTACACGTTATCAATATTGGAAAGTAATAGCTGCTGCCTTGGCAGTGGTTGGCCTGCCTGGTGCCAGGTATGGGACTCACTTGTTCAGGATAGGTGCGGCTTCCACAGTGGCTGCTTTTGGTTATAGTGAACAAGACATACAACGTATGGGGCAATGGAGTTCTGGGTGTTTCCATGCTTATGTCCACCCCCTCGTTCAATAAATACCTTGCTGGCCCTCTCTCTCTTTCTGTTTTTTTACAGGTGTTGCAGTTTGTCGACCTCCGGCCAATGTTTGGATCGTGGGTCACAGTTTTGTGTTTTGGGCTGCCCGATTTGCTGAATCTTCTCCTTTTGGCACCCACCTGGGGCTCCAGGTGGTGGCATGGCTTACCTGGTGTGGTTTCAGAGGGATGCGATTGGACCAGCTCCTGTCATTTGTGATGGACGTCTGGGACTGCGTCCCTCCAGATGTGATGGTGCTCCAATTGGGTGGGAATGATTTGGGTTGCATGACAGGCCTCGACCTGTGTGTGGCTATACAGCACGATCTGGCCCTGATCCAACAGAGGTGGCCAGCCGTTAGGTTTGTATGGTCCTCCATCACACCCAGGGCCTTTTTTCGTGGGTCCCTGCACCCGGGGTGGGTTAACCACGCCGGACACCCAGTCAATCGGTCTGTTGCCCACTATTTCTCTCAAGAGGGCATTGGTACCTTTGTGGAGCACCCGGGCATACGGCTGCAAGAGCACCAGTTGTTTCGCAGAGATGGGGTGCACCTCTCTGACAAAGGCCTCCGTGTGTTTCTGGCCTCTATTCACATGGGCCTATTGACCGAATTGTCGGTTGTGGGATGGGTCAGAGCATAGGGAAATCCTGTGCTCCATGTGGTGGTAGCACTGGCAAAGACATCATTATACCCCCAACTACATGGTAGGTGCATAGTTGGTACACCAAAAGAGGGATCAGCTACAAAGAGCAGCGGAATGGTGTACCAAATGCGTACCACGGACAGGGGACTTGCAAACTGGGTGGTTTGCTGACCCCTTAAATTGTTCACCGGTGTTAGTGTCAGAAACAATAGTGCCCAAGGATGCTTTCTGATGGGGGTATGTATTATGGGATAATAAGGACCAGTTTAAACTTAAGACCAGTGATTTACTGAGTCAGAATGGTCAAAAGTCATTGCCAGTGCTATGTCGGCCCATTGCAGTTAAGTTAATAAGTTTATGGTTAAATAAAGTGGCCTAGAATTTTGAACCAAACAATTGTGTCTGTCTCCTTATTCCGGGGGTTGGCTGGGCAATGGTGGTGGACCGGCAGAGAATGTGGTGGGCCCTCGCTTTGCCTGCCTTCACCGGAAGGCGAGACAAGCAGGGAGTGTCGTGTGCCCAGGAGCGGAGCCCTGCCCACCCTGTTAGAAGGCCGTGTGCGCTCCCAGCTGTTGCCTTTTGTAATCGGCTCAGCCAGGGTGCTTCCCTACCCCCCATCCCTTTGATCGCAGTGTGATATATTTTTGGTCGCTACGGGGCTGGATCGGAATTTTTCACTTGGATCTGCATTGGCCCTTGATCCTTGCATTTTTGCCCATCCCACACTGCTGTCGCCGATGGAATATGGGGGTTTATTGTTGCTGGTCACTTGGTGGTAGCACTGGCAAAAACATCATTATACCCCCAACTACATGGTAGGCGCGTAGTTGGTACACCAAGAGAGGGATCAGCTACAGAGAGCAGTGGAATGGTGTACCAAATGCGTACCACGGACAGGGGACTTGCAAACTGGGTGGTTTGCTGACCCCTTAAATTGTCCACCGGTGCTAGTGTCAGAAACAAGAGTGCCCAAGGATGCTTTCTGATGGGGGTATGTATTATGGGATAATAAGGCCCAGTTTAAACTTACGACCAGTAATTTACTGAGTCAGAATGGTCAAAAGTCATTGCCAGTGCTATGTCGGCCCATTGCAGTTAAGTTAATAAGTTTATGGTTAAATAAAGCGGCCCAGAATTTTGAACCAAACAATTGTGTCTGTCTCCTTATTCCAGGGGGTTAGCTGGGCAAAGCTGGCCTGATGTTTGAATCAGAATGAAGTCATTCTAATTTGCTCAAATATGGCACTTCATCTAGTTATTACACAATACACCTCTTCTAAAGCCATGGTAAACTGTATGGTTATTCTGATACGTGATGTTAAATCATAAATTTACCTGTGAGGAAAGGGAGAGAAAGAACCTGGCTTTTAATCCCACCAATTAAGATTTGCTATCATCAATTTTTTTAAAGTTCACATTTTTCAACTAAAGTTTTCATTGATCAGTCTACTGATCCAACCAATTAAAGTTTGAACCTCTATTTTATGATGAGGAACAAAAGGAAAGCATTCTGGACTTCATGTCAATTTTGCATGAAGAGGAAACTGAGCTTAAAAAGAATTTTCACTTAGCATGCAATGCATCTCATTACTTCAGCAACAATTAAAGGAATATATTTCACCACATTAGCAAATACAACACTAATGCCACTGTGGGAGATTGCACATCGTCAAATAGTTGATGCAAGATACAACACACACTTGGCTTATATATTTGCAAAATCTGCCACTCTTGCTTCCACCGAGTTTCTCAAGTTTACTATCAGAATTCTCAATCCATTTCACCTCTGCAATTGCACAACAAGACTTATTTCCCCCCCCCCACATAGAAATGTGGGAATATTTCGCATGTATGCACATGCACGCATGCACGCACATGCACGTGCGTGCGCACACACACACACTGTATTTACATATCTACTAATGTACATGTTCTTACACATATTATTATTTGACTTATATGTGTGCACATGTTTTTTTTAAATGCATGCTTTTTATTAATGCATATTTCTCTAATGCATTCATGGGTTTACAATTTTTTATTTGCTCATTTCATCAGAATCTTTGGAGATGTATAGATTTTTGAAGCAGGATATGCTTCTATCCCACTGTCAATCTTCATAGTGAAAAAATGTTATTTTAATCAGAAAACACAAGCTTTGCAGGCTTTCCTCCCTCTCTAACCTTGGCATATCCATGCCAAGAATGCTTTGTTCCATGACAACTATATATTTTTATAAAGTCCTTCCTTCATGTCAGAGGACTGCACAATTTACAATGAATGTATGTATACGAAGGTAAAGGTAAAGGTTTCCCTTGCTCGAAAGCCAGTCGTATCCAACTCTAGGGTTCAGTGCTCATCTGTTTCAAAGCTGAAGAGCCAGCACTGTCTGCTTCTGCAGACGTTTCTGTGGTCTTGTGGCAGGCATGACTAGACACCTGAGTGCATGGAACACTGTTATCTTCCCACCAAAGTGGTCCCTATTTATCTACTTGCAATTTCTTGCTTTCAAACTGCTAAATTGGCTGGAGCTGGGACAAAGATGGGAGACTATTTCAGACCAAATATGGGCTACTTCAATAATGCTATATTTGCCATTTACTAGGTCTTCTTTTTGCAGATGTGGTGGGGCATAAATTGCATGCACATCAATTCTGTAGCAACTGAATTTCTTCATATTCACAATTTAAAGAAGCCCCATTTTACTTGATTGTTCTTTGATCTTCCTACTTCACTGCAAAGTCTATTAAGCAGTTTTCAGAATGGTCCAACCAGAATCTTGTCCTGGTGGAAGACTCTCTTTGGCAGTCATTCATTTAGGAAGATGTTGTTTTTGTTCTCTAAAGATTTAACCTAGCCTCTTATGGTTTAACATTTAGAGCTTGAGAGATGTGCGGAAAACGTTCCACAATTTTAGCCATCATGTAGGGAAGTGGGGGGAGGGGGGGCATGAAAGAGAGAGTTTGATTCTGATTTCTCTTATTTCATCATTTGCTAACACCTCTTAGTGTAGTTCTGGAGGGGCAATGTCAGCCAAATAGACTTTTTCAGTGTCAGTAGCTTTCAGGCAACCAGTAATAATCATCCATGATTCATTAAAGCTGCATCCATTTGTCTGGCATGCAGTGATTAATACCATATGGCGCTAGCATATTCTGCTGAGGAGTAGCAAAGGAACACAGTCATTGTTCTTATTGTTTGTGGATGTACACCCCAGTATTACCCAACCAATTTCTTATGTATGTTATTTCTGCTGACAACTTTCTGTTTGGTTTGTTTTTGTAGGTCAGGATTCATTTCAGAGTGACACCCAAATACTTTGAGGGTAGGGCAATGTTCCAACATTTTGCCTTTCTGACTAACTCAAAGCCTCCTCTCTTCTCTCTTCTTTAAGTGGAAGGCACAGACCTGTATTTTTAAAGGGCTGGGTTTCAGCTGGTTCTTACAAGAGAAGATTTTTCTAAGGCAGAAATTAGCTGGTGTTCACAAGACTCAAAAGTTTCCCCCTGGAGCATCAAGGCAAGATCTGCAACATAGATGAAACTCTTGGAGTATGGGAACACCATTTAATCTTTTCTGTAACAGTGAAAAAGTAACAGTTCCAGGACACTACTCTGTGGGAGACTGTTTCTTTGATTCCTTTACTGAAATTCAATACAGTTTTCAGTTTTCAAGTCGATTGGTTATCAAATCTATTAGTCCCTGGTCAAGAAGTAGAGCTTTTGGAGCAGCAGATTGTGGGGAAATTCTGGGGAAAATACCCAATCCTTGCTGAGATCCAGCTCAGCAAGTATAAGAAACCAAAAGATCAGAAGGAAAAAGACTGCAGTCTGAGATAATGGTGCGCTAAAATTCTTTGCTCCAGCACCGGGGAAGCAAGTTTTTATTGAAGTTACAGGTTACACAGGATGTCTATGAAAGCATACACAGGATGTATATGAAAGCATATGTGAGTGGTATTCAGCCAATAATATGACATTCTCTACAGCATAACCATATAGGGAGCATAAACTTTATCCTTGTTAATACATGCACAGTAGCTTATTTCCTGTCACATCTAGGCCCAAAGCCTTATTCTGTAACGGTTCCCTTGCAAAAGCTGTTACCTGTAAATAAGATATAACTTCAGCAGTAAAAGGCTGATACCAAAAGCATATATTAGATGATTACATTAAGGTGCTTTTCTGCACCGAGCCAGGAAGCGACTGTTAACTGAAGAAGCAATTGCTCTGCACAGATGCAGAGTCTCTGCACAGAGGCAGGAAGCAATTGCTAGTTCAGGAAACTGTGGCTAAGTGCAGGAAGAGCTAACCACAAATGCAGTTGATGGTGGACAGTGGCATATGCTGCTGTAAGGTCAATAAAGGCTGCTCTGGTTATTTTATGCGTTTTAAAACCATCTTCTATAAATATATAATGTCCCCTAAAAATAGCAACAAAGGACTGTGGTGGCTTAGTGGTTAAGAAGCTCACCTTGATAGCTGGAAGACTGGCAAGTCAGCAGTTTGAGACCTTGGTACTGCATGACGGATTGAGCTCCCATCTCTGTCCCAGCTCCTGCCAACCTAGCAGTTTGAAAGCAAGAAATTACAAGAAGATAAATAGGGACCACTTCGGCGGGAAGGTAAACAGCATTCCATGCACTCCGGTGTTTAGTCATGCCTGCCACATGTCCACATAAACATCTGCAGACGTACTCAGGCTGGTTCTTTGGCTCTAAATAGAGATGAGCACTAAACTCTAGAGTCAGATACAACTGGGTTTCAAGCAAGGGTGATCTTTATCTTTACTTTAAAATAGCAACACTAATTTGAATACAACACAAAGGAGAATTTGTAATTTTTCATAATTGGATCCAATACCTTTCTCAAACATATTGAGTTAAGCATACATCATCAGTGAACATGAGCAGACTGATATTGTATAAAAATATATTGAGGAAATTATATATTACAAATGTACACCAAATCATGTATTGACGGGTAACAAAATTCCATCTGACTTTACAAACTTAGATTCTGTTTTTAAATTCTCACACAGAAAATCATCTGGCATTTCTTTTTTTAACCAAATACTTTTCACCTGTGGTACAATACTGAGCTCCAAACACAAATAATGAGATTCAATCCATTAATTAAAGGTGTTTGTACAGAGACTTTGAATGTCCTGTAAACTCTAATTGTATCTTAAAACTCATCAATCTATCCTGATTAGACACTATGCTCAGTAAAAAGCATGACTGATCCTGAAAGCATAATTTTTATCCCTTCTAGGCCATCAATTAAGTTTTAATAACTGTTGATGCTGAAAATTCCAGGAAGGCTGTTCTTTAGGAAAGTCAAGTAGGTCTGATCATAATAGTAGTGTTCCCAATCTTTTTTCAGACTGTTTAACAACTTTTAATTAAACTGCTAAAAGTTTAGCAACACAATTTTCTTTATGCAGCTAACTTCTCCCTGTCCATTCCATCATGATACTAACTGCTTTTTACATTCTCTTGTTTCCAAACTCATCTATAGTAAGATGGTGAGCAACTACCACTCTGGTTGTACAGATCCAATTATCTGTATGTGTTGTCTACTAACAAGTCACACATCCAAGTTATAGCAACCCCAATAGGCTTTTCAAGGTACAGTGGAACCCCAAATAACGGACACTTCATATAACGAAAAATTCATACAACAAAACATTCATACAACAATTTTTTCATTATATGGGGTTTTCGTTAAGTGAGGTATACCTCACTTAACGAAACCCCATATAACAAACTTTTTTTGTTATGTGGGGTATCGTCAATACCACTTCACATGATGAAAAAACTGCATAGCAAAGAGCTCCATGGTACATTTTTTTTGTTATGTGGGGTTCTACTGTATTTGAAATTTTGGGGGTAGGATGGGGTGTGTGGCTCAAGTAAAATTATTTCTTTAAGGAGTGGTTTTACCCGAGCCATCTTCCTTAATAATTTCCATGGATTAAAAGCTGGTCTTCTGAGTCCACTCCGCCATACTGGGTCTTGGTGACATCTTTTTGGATTTAATTTTGCAGAGCAGCAATGAGTGGATATCTCTATACTACAATTTTATAGAAATCAGTCTGGCCTCTGCATTTTGAATCTGCTGAAGTTTCTGTAATATTTTCAAGGGCAGCCCTCTGTAGAGAACATTACAGTAGTCTATTTTTGAGAGTACCAATGTGTGAACCACTTTACTAGGCATTTCTTATACTAGTGTGTCTGGGAATCCATTAGAACAGTTAGCTTCTTAAAAATAGCTGTGAAACATTTAGTTCACTGTGGTCAGCATTTCCTGCGCTTAGCCACAATTTCCTAAATTAGCAATTGCTTCCTGCCTTGTGCAGAGACTCTGCATCTATACAGAAACATAGATTCCTGTGTGTTCAATATTCTACATGCTTTTGGTATCAGCCTTTTAGATAGCTATTGGTTTTGGGTACAATAGAATTTATGGCTCGTAACTGCTTCTTGCAAGAAAACCGCCACGTATGCAGCCCTTAAGGCTGACGTGGCAGGAAGTAAGCTATTGCGCATGTATAAGCTAGATATAAGATAAAGGTCATGCTCCATATATGGTAATGCTGTAGAGAATGTAATATCATTGGCTGATTGCCACTCACTTATGCTTACATGTATATCCTGTGTAACCTACTCAATAAATATTCCTGGCTGGGTGCTGCCAGGGGGAAGTTTTTTGCGCACCAGATATCTCAGACTGCAGTTTCCCTTACTTCTCTTTTTCTCTCTTCTTATCTTGAACTCACCTATGCACGTTGTTGAGCTGGACTCTCAACAAGTGTTTAATCTCTGGCCAAATCTCCACATCTGTGGTTAATTCTCCACAAGTGTGCAATCAACAAGAGCTGATGAAATATAGGTCTTGGGCACTCTAAATCTTGACCATAGAGAGTCCTGAGTCTAGAAGTATCCCCAAGCTGTGTATCTTATGCTTCAGGTGGTGGAGAATCCAATCAAGGTCAGGTGAATTTCCCTCTAGCCAGTTTGGCAATCCTCCTGACAGTAGGATCTCCATTTTATCTGGATTCCGTTTTAGTTTATCAGCCCTCCATTATCAAACTAGACAGCACTCAAGGGCCTGAGCAGTATCTCCTGAAGATTAAGCAAATCTCTGCATGACATCTCCCAGATATCTCACATGTACTGTAGATGTTTTTAAAAATTTGGGAAATAAAGATATCACTGTACCATAACTGCAAAGAACTGAGCCCCTGAGCCTTAAACTCAGTACCTTTTCCAGAAAGAAAATCCAGTCAATGGTATCAAACTCTAGAAAATGATAAAGGAAGACCATTGTCTACCCCCTTAAGAAACAATCTTGCACAGAATCCTACAATTCTCCGTTAAAACAAAGCACAGTTTTATATTACAATCAATCATTGGAAATTTGGATTTGTTCTAACTTAGATTAACTCTTCCAATAGATCAAACTGGTTTCCTTACTTAGGTCAGGGTTTCCCAACCTTTTCCCATCAGGGATTTGACCATGCCTCTTCAGACAGCTCAGTGGCCCAGACACATGGTTCATCCAGGTAGTGGTGTGTGCAATTGTGCCATGTTTCTGGGCATCCCCCCCCCCCCCATTCACAGCTTCCCTTGGAGGAGTGAGGGTGGAACATTTTTGCATCCTTTTTGAATTTTTTCCAGTGCATTTTTGCCATGCTCAGCAAAAACACATTTTGAGAACTTCTGGTGGCAGCAGGGAACTTCCGGTGATGGCAGCAATCTGGCCTGTGGGCTGGATCAATTTGTGCTATGGGCAGGATCTGGCCTGTGGGACGTAGGTTGGGAATCCCTGTCTTAGGTTGTTCATTAATATTATCAATGCATACATTAGTTTTCAAAGTGTGGATAGAACATGAGGTTTAGTCTAAAATGAAACCATAAGCTTTTGCTCTCTTTCTTAATATATAAGGAAGAGGCATGTATGCAAGGCTTTCCACAGACTTACTACTAGTTTGAACAAAGCCCTTTATCCAGGCCTGCTGTGATTTTAGAAAACAAGAGGAGAGTTTTTATTTTCCAGCATTACCATGACAAATTCTGTCTTCTCATGGAAAGTTCTTATATAAGGGGGAATTATCTTTCCCACACTTCACAAAATTATATATATATATTTTAAAATGATGCTTACCTATTATTCCATTTTAATAAGCTCTCCTCCTATTCTTTCTATATGCAAATCAGCACAGAACATTCAAATTAGCATATCTGGTGTTTACTTTGGACTGAAACATCTTTTCCCTAAACATTTCAAATGAAAGTCAAAAATGTAAAAATCATCCTGCCTTCTAGTATGCAATAACAAACCTCTGAGGGCAAAGTGTTCATTAAACATTTCCTGCATGTGTTTGCATTTCTTATTCTACTCTCGTTCTGCATGGAGAACTCTTCTTAATGTCAATGGGAGTTTTGAGCTAAAACATAGCATTAAATATGCTCCATCTCTTTAGCAGAGATGGGCAAATGATCTTAGAATAGTTAATGAGAAAAATGCCCCTATTTGTAAATACTAATTTAAAAAATTCCAATTAAATACTTCTCACAATTATATTTTTTGATGGAAACTACAAACAGAAGAAACTTCACTCTGGTTAGTTACAAGGAATATCAATTAATTTCTTACAGTTGCATGTTTTGAGGGCCCATGATTCTTTCACTTGTAGGAATATTCTTTCTGTATATTTGGCAGCAATGCAGCCTGGATGAAGAAGGGAATTTAGCCCCTTCCAGCTGAAGAGGCAGGAAGTAGCCTGGGATGCTCTAGTGTTTCTGCTCGGAGATCCAAGGGTGGGGCAAGAGGCTTGTTTTAAGTCCTATCCTGCCCTGATCTGGCCTCTTTGCCTGTCTGCAATGACCCACCCTCCCTCCCTGTCCCTAGAGCAATGATGGCAAACCTTGGCACTCCAGATGTTCTTGAATTTCAATTCCCAGAAGCCTTGATCAGCAGGAGTGCTGACTTGGGCTTCTGGGAATTGAAGTCCAAGAACACCTGGAGAGCCAAGGTTCGCCATCACTGCCCTAGAGTGTTAGGATTACTTTCAGGGGCCAAGTAGAAATATTTTAGCCTTCTGGATTGGCACATGGAAGAGGGGTAGTTTTTCACCTATTCCACTTTTGACACCAGGACAATTGGGGCGTAGGGACATCATTGGTTAAATAGATCACAGTTAGGTTGGTAGTGCTGGGTTAGGGTGGTAGCAAAGAATCTGTCAGGGTGTCATTGGATGAGGGGAAACCTGGGTACCTGGCATGATTTCAGTTGAGCAGTTAGGGGACACCATGAGCCATCTCCATGGTATGTTCAACATTCATTCACACAAATAGAGTTGGAAACGCCCATGACGATACCTCCCCAACTTAGCCGGCCTGGGTAGTAGCTGTAGAAGGTATATCATTGCCAAGGGGCAAGGGATTTGCCCATCCAATTTGGAGAGGGGACAAGTTGTCTCCTGCTCCAGTATCACAAATCATACTACTAGCCCCTCTACAGGTCAGGGGATTAAGTTTATTCAACAAATGTGGCCCAAGCCTTAAAGCACAAATATATGTCCTGCCTGTGTGTGTGTTTCTTTTTTTATGGGCACAGGAGTAATGGATCTCCTATTTATCCGTTGACCACTTCAGACATGGGAAGCATTTATGTGCCTATGCTTTATTGTACTTTTTTTTAGCCACAGCAAGCAAAGCAAAAATGAAAAAAAAAACATTTTTGGGTGTGTGTGTGTGGAGGGAATGTAGCTTGCTTTATAAGAGCTACAGGAGAACTATTAAGAGGATATTAGAAGTGCATAAGATTACACCTTTCATATTGAACAACTAATCCAAACAGCAGTTGGTTAGTCATTACTGATGGAAGGAGACGGTTCAAACAAGATGTTATAACTGCCCATACTGTGTAGTTTTGCTCCTGCAAAGTTGTACTGAACATATTTGCAAGGCTGAAATTAGACAGTATGGGGTTTCCTCTGTGCCAAATTAAGAAAAGTTTGAACAAGCACTTATAAAGTTCTAAATTTTGTTTCTAAATAAAAGCTTCTACTGCCTGTATACTTTTTTTAAAAAATTGCTAGTTGATCTATAAAATCATTTTGAAGATAACTTATCTTAAACTTGTTTGGAAATCTTTCATAAATACTGGTTTAACATGTTCAAGTCTCAGACAGCCGGTTTGTTTTGGGTGAGAACGTGCAGCGCCCGCTCTCTCCCAAAACAAACGGGCTGTCCAATGCTCAGACCACCGGTTTGTTTTGAGTGAGAACACACTGCACCCACTCTCACCCAAAACAAATGGGCAGTCCACCGCTCAGACCACCGGTTTGTTTTGGGTGAGAGCGGATGCCGTGCATTCTCACCCAAAATAAACTGGCAATCCGATGCTCAGACCTCGTTTGTTTTCGGTGAGAACGCGCTCACCCGCTCTCACCCAAAACAAACTGGCAGCCGCCGAAAAGAGCACCCATATGCTAGCACTCTGCACTCACCCGCCGGCCCTCCGGGAAAGGAAGTGACCATGTGCTTGGCTGGTTCCCTTCCCAGAGGGTCGGCGGCTGTCTATGCGTTCACCCGCCAGCCCTCTGGGAAGGGAAGTGACAAGGTGCTTGACAGGTTCCCTTCCTGGAGGGCCGGCAAGTTCTCTGTGCAAGGCAATGCATCGGATAACGCTAAAATAACGTTATTCGGTGCATTTTTTTCCCAAAATTGCACATCATTATCTGATTTTAGTTTTTTCTGATGCGTTCGTTATCCAAGGTATTACTGTACCAGAACTATTTACATTTGCTTTCTATGTAGCATCTCTGCAAATATGTTGTTGTAAACTCTGTTAAATCTCATCCAAATTATAAACCAAGCAAAGCCACTGTTGTGTATGCATGTTCACTGTACTGATAAGAATGTAACCACTCCATTTACAATGTATCTCAGCTGTAAAGGAACGCGACCAAGCAGCCCATAGAGGGCAGCTGCGAGCATTCAGTCTCACATGGTTCACATTGCTCAATCACGGACAGCCACGGGAAAACCTTCCCCGCATTCAGCAGCAGGAAGAAGAACTACTGAAGAGAGGCGTGCCTGGGCGAGGCCACGCCGGTAGCGGCCAATGAGCTACCGTGCTACAAGATTCAAATGTATAATGCTACTGTATATATAGAGATGTATCACCACCATTACCTCATGCTCCACCCGATCATGATGCAATAAACCTGAGTTAAGCCAACCCTTCGGCTGTTCTGTTGTCTTTGGTCCCATACAGTAAACTGGCGACGAAGGTGGGATAATGGCTGCCCACGGGACCAAGACATGCGCCGGCTACGAGATCAGGAAGCCGGGAGACTTGGAGCTGTTTGAGATAGACTTCAACGGAGCGCTGGTGGAGCTCGAAGTCTCAGATGAGGACAAGAAGAGGGCCATCTTCGTCCGCATGCTCGGACACGAGACCAAGAGGACCTTGGTGGACCTGATCGCACCGAGGAGGGTGAGCGACTTCAAAGCCAAAGAGCTCCTGGCGGTGTTGCGCACCCACCTCCGGCCCGCGATAGCGATGTTCCCCGCTCGGAGCGCGTTCTGGAGGCGAGTCCAGGCGCCCGGGGAATCGGTCGCTGAGTTCGCCGCGGCCCTGTGCTTGGCCACTGGCCCATGCAAGTGGGAGACCCCAGAAGTCACCCTCCGAGACTGCCTGCTCTGCGGCCTGAGGGACACCGAGACTCAGCGCGCGCTGATGAAACAGGAGCCGCCTCCCACGTGGCAGCAAGTCCTCGACACGGCACAGGCCGCGGAGGCCACGACGGCCGGGGTGCAAGAGCTCCAGGACTGGCGCCCGAAACCCGCCAAGGCAGAGAGCTCGGTGCGCGCGGCCCGGCGAGTTTCGAACTCGTCCGCGGAGAGCGGCGACGACGAGGACGTCCGGAAGGTCCAGAAGGAAGGCCGGCGCTGCGACGGCTGCGGCGGCGCCCACGCCCGCGCCAAATGCCCGTTCCGCAAGGCCGAGTGCCACAACTGCGGCCAGCGCGGGCACATCGCCAAGGTCTGCCGAAAACGGCGCGAGGCCAAGAGGAGTTCCCCAGACCGCTCGGCGAGGCAGGACCGCACCACAAGGCCCAAGGACGGCACCCGGACCACAAGGAAGCGGGACGGAGTAGGGCGCATCTCCGACGACAGCGAGGACGACACTCCGGTTTTCAGCGTATCCACGGAGCACCCCCGGTACTTCATTGAGGTAGTAATCCAAGGGGCCCCTGTTAGGATGGAGGTGGACTCGGGTTCTTCTTACTCTATCATCTACCAGGGAGAGTTCCTAAAAATAGCCCCCCACGTGCGGCCCAAGTTCAAAGCGTTGAGGGCCACGCTGAAGGACGTGCAAGGGAACCGCATCCCGGTGTTGGGGGTTGGGAAGTTCCAGGTCCAGTTCAAAAAGCGCGCCGCAACGCTTCCCCTAGTCGTCCTCAAGGGAGGTAAATGTAGCCTCCTCGGGACTCAATGGTTCCAGCCCCTGGGGTTGTTCATTGGGGGGGTGCACGCCGTGGGAGTACAAGCCGCCGGGACTGACCCAATACAGAGCGTGTGCGATGCGCACCCCGAAGTTTTCAAAAAGGGACTCGGAAAATTCAAGGGCCCCCCAGTGACTTTCGACCTGGACCCTGGAGTACGTCCAATCAGACTTAAACCGCGCAGAGTGCCTTTCGCACTAAAGGACAAAATAGAGGCGGAGTTGGACAAATTGGTGGGCCAGGGGATTCTTGTTCCTGTTGATTCTGCGGAGTGGGAGACTCCAATTGTAACAGCGCTCAAGGCCAACGGGGAGGTCCGCATATGCGCTGATTACAAGTGCACCATCAATAAGGCGATCCGCCCTAATGCGTATCCGGTGCCAGTAGTCAGCCACTTGTTGGCCAGGTTACACGGGGGGAGGTGTTTTGCTAAACTCGACCTGGCCCAAGCCTACCAGCAACTCCCGGTGACCCCCGCCGCAGCTGCTGCGCAGACCATAGTCACCCACAAAGGGGCGTTCCAGGTATCGCGCCTCCAATTCGGCGTGAATTCGGCGCCCGGGATCTTCCAGTCACTCGTGGAACGCCTCCTGAAGGGGTTAGAGGGGGTGTTACCCTACTTTGATGACGTATTGATTACAGGGGGGAGCCGGGCCGAATTGGCAGAAAGGTTGGGAAAGGTCCTGGCAAAATTCGAAAAGGCGGGGTTGCGGTTGCGGAAAGACAAATGCGTTTTCTTCGCAACTGAGGTTGAGTTCCTAGGGTTCCGTGTTACTCCCGAGGGAATAAGGCCATCCCAATCCAAGGTGGCCGCCATCAAAAAGGCCCCTCGCCCCACCTCCAAGCCCGAGCTGCAGTCGTTCCTTGGGCTGCTCAACTTCTACCACTCCTTCCTTCCTCGGAAGGCAGCCGTGGCGGAACCGCTACACAAATTGTTAAAAAAGGACGAGGCATGGAAGTGGGGCGACGACCATGAAAAGGCTTTCAATGACCTGAAGCGACTCCTGGCATCAGACGCTGTACTGACCCACTTCAATCCCAAACGCCCAGTGGTCCTGATATGCGATGCATCCCCGGTGGGGGTGGGGGCGGTGTTATGCCACATGCTGGAGAACGGGAGGGAGGCCCCGATAGCGTTCTACTCTAGGTCCTTGTCCCAAGCGGAGAGAAACTACGCCCAGACAGACAGGGAAGCACTAGCGATAATTGCGGGGACCAAGAAATTTCATGATTTTGTGTATGGCCGCCCCTTCACCATAGTGACTGACCATAAGCCCTTGCTAGGCATTTTCACCGCAGATAAGCCCACACCCCAAATCCTGTCCCCGAGAATGCTCAGGTGGGCCATTTTTCTCAATGCGTATCAGCACGCGTTGGTGTACCGGCCCGGGAAGGAGATCAGCCATGCGGATGCCCTGTCGAGGTCCCCCATTCCCCGGGATTGCTGCCACGTGGGCGAGGAGGAGAGGGACCACCAGGTCTTAATAATAGAGGTCCTAGACTCCCCTCCAGTAGTACCGGCCGACATCGCCAAAGCGACCGGTAAGGACAAAACGTTAGCTACAGTTTGCTCCTGGGTACAGAAAGGGTGGCCCGTGTCTTCCCCAGCAGTGGAATTCGACACATTTTTCAAAAAGAAATTAGAATTGTCCCTAGAGAGGGGTTGCCTTTTGTGGGGACAGCGGGTAGTGATCCCCACGTCCCTCCGGCCGAGGGTGCTTAAACTGCTGCACGTCAGCCACCCCGGGATCGTCTGCTCTAAGGCACTAGCCCGTAGTTACTTTTGGTGGCCCCAGCTAGACGCCGACATCGAGCACATGGTCGGCACTTGCGAAGCGTGCCAAAGCTCCAGGCCAGAAGAGGCTCGCTTGCCACATAGGGAGTGGGACACAGCAAGGGGGCCCTGGTCCCGGGTACACGTAGACTTTGCTGGCCCGTTCAGGGGAACACTTTTCCTCCTTGTGGTGGACGCGTTCTCCAAGTGGTTGGAGGTCATTCCAGTCTCGAGCACCTCCTCGGCCACAACAATTAAACAGTTACGGAGGGTCTTTTCCATGTTCGGTTTACCCGACACCCTCGTCAGCGATAACGCTAGCTGTTTCACGTCCGCCGAGTTCAGGACATTCATGGAGCTCAACGCCATTCGGCACATCACCTCCGCCCCTTTCCACCCGGCCACTAACGGCCAAGTAGAGCGCCTCATGCGTACCACTAAGGACGCGCTGCGGCGCATGGGCCCCGGAGATCTTGACTTACAACTGTGCCAATTCCTGCTACGGTACAGGGTCACCCCACTAGCGTCAGGGTACTCCCCCGCGGAGTTGTTAATGCGCAGGAAGCTGGCCACAGTAATCTCCAAACTAGACCCCACAAGGGTAGAGGACAAAGGGCGGAATGTAGAGATGGATTCCACAAAGAGCTTCAGCGTAGGTGCCCCCGTGCATTGCAGGAACTACGCCAGCGCGGGACCAGCCTGGGTGCCCGGCATTGTAATAGAACAAACCGGCCCCGTTTCATACCGCGTGGAGACCAATACAGGCCTCCTGTGGAGGCGGCACGCTGATCAACTCAGGCGCAGGGTCCCCGGAGAGCAGGACGAAAATGAAAATAGCCACGAATCAGCATTAGGGTACTCCCCCACCCGCTTAGCCCAAGGGGGAGAAAAAGGGGGACATGGGTCCCCACCAAGGGGGGAGGAAAGGGAATCGATCCTCAGAGATCTTTTGCGGGAGTTTGCGGCGGAAAGGAAGAGCCCCGATCTCGCACATAACCCTCGGAAGTTTCCCCAAAACACAGATTCCCCAAGAAGTTTAGACCTTGATTTACAGTACCAGGGGGAGTTAGCGGAGTGGTCCCCCACCCGTCCTAGCGAAAAGAGGGGTTTCAGTTCAGCCCCTGGTACCTCCAGTCCCAGTAGCCCCTGTGAGTTAGAGTGCAACATAGCGCCTATGCCCCGGAGACCGACACCCCCAAGACAGGAGGCGATGGCGAGTCCGTCCACCACAGTCTCAAGGTCCCCCGAGCGGGGAACAGAAAGTAGCAGAACCACAAGGGCATCCTCGTCGGTCCCGAGATTCGTAATGGGAGGGTCTCCAGGGTCCGCAGGCAACAGGCAGGGGTTCACTTCCCAGCTGTTCATTCCATTTCCATCCCCCAGCGCAAGGCAGGCACGGACGCCCCACAGAGCCACTAATGAGTCCCCGTTTTCCGTTGCAGGACAAGCACCCACGGAGTCAGGGATCACAGGCTCTCCGGTATTAGGTCAGGCGCAAGCACGCCCCAAGCGCACGTGCGGCAAGCCACATTGGTTGCGGGACTTCGTCCCATCCTAGGGGGGAGGGATGTTGTGTATGCATGTTCACTGTACTGATAAGAATGTAACCACTCCATTTACAATGTATCTCAGCTGTAAAGGAACGCGAGCAAGCAGCCCATAGAGGGCAGCTGCGAGCGTTCAGTCTCACATGGTTCACATTGCTCAATCACGGACAGCCGCGGGAAAACCTTCCCCGCATTCAGCAGCAGGAAGAAGAACTACTGAAGAGAGGCGTGCCTGGGCGAGGCCACGCCGGTAGCGGCCAATGAGCTACCGTGCTACAAGATTCAAATGTATGATGCTACTGTATATATAGAGATGTATCACCACCATTACCTCATGCTCCACCCGATCATCATGCAATAAACCTGAGTTAAGCCAACCCTTCGGCTGTTCTGTTGTCTTTGGTCCCATACAGTAAAGCCACTGAACCACCAGAGCTCCCAGGGGTTTTAAGTTATGTGAGATATTTAATGAGTAGTTTTACAATTGTTGCTCTCTACTGAAATTCCAAGACCTAGGGAGGAGTTTGAATCCAGGTCTCTTCAGTCCTACTATATCCATTATTCCACACTTTTTCTTCCTCATAAGCGTAGGTCTACCTCATGTAAGGGACTGCAGTGGCTCAAGTGGATAAGACTCTGAACTCGACAAATGGAAAGTCAGAGTTCGATTCCTGAGTACTGCATGATGGGTTGAGCTTCCGTCTCTGTCCCAGCTCCTGCCAACCTAACAGGTTGAAAGAAAGAAATTGCAAGTAGATAAACAGGGGCCACTTTAGTGAGAAGGTACTGTAAGCAGATGCAGAATATGCTGGCTCTTTGGCTATAAACATAGATGAGCACTGAAACCTAGAGTCGGATACGACTGGCTTTCGAGCAAGGGCAACCTTTACCTTACCTCATGTAAGAGACTGAATATTTGGAATTAATTTCTAGAATGCTGAATAGTGAGTGGGATACCTAGTTTTGGAGCCAGTGATCAGAAATTTGATTCCCTTATGTGCCCCACAGGAGTGGTAAGCCATTTGTTACTACTTATCTGAACCTGATAAACATGATTTCAGCCTCCAAGTACAGAATGCCCAAGTAAAGGGCCTTGATTTTAAAATGCCTGTGACTTGGTTGTTTTCCTCAGGAAACGGTTAACAGCAGGAGCAGAGAAGAAATAAAGAAGAAAGATGTTTTATGTTAAATTTTTCCCCCACAGGGATTTTGATATGCAGGACCGGGAATGCCAGTGCTCACCTCAAGGTCAGAAAGGAGCAGTGGAGTCAAAGCAATTGGAAGATAAATGGGACAGAAATTAAAACATTCTCCTGTGAGAGATAGACCTTGGGGAAAATGAAACTTCTTGCTGGGTAAAATTCAGTAAGGTGGTAGAATCAAAGGGGAGAAGGATTCTAGTAGGTGGCAGGGGTGTGCTGGCTACACTAAAAGGGCAGTGAACAGGGAGAAGGGGTGGACCCTATGGAATTGGTTACGGAGTGACCGAGGCCATGGCAGGGGGTAGGGCTGGTGCATGGCAAAACCTGCCCCACAGAAACAGTGGGGCCTCAACTGCCTCAAAGGTTCCAGTTTTGGCGGAAATTGACCTGCACCATTGTGTAGCCACCCAGTGTCATACTTCTGCCTACCTTGGGGGGGGGGGAGGGCAGACCCTGCGGTGCACTGGGATTTGTCCTGGTGTCCAACATAGCCACCACAGGCCTGGTAGGTAGTGGAATCCAGGAATAGGGGGTAACATTCTCAAAGCTTGGAGAAATGGGACCTGTAGTTATAAGAAAAGGCTATCAGCCAGTCAGCCAGCCAGTCAGTCTTAATCTGCAGGTCAGCAATGTGAGTCCCAAGTGCTGCATGATGGAGTGAGCTCTTGTCTCTGTCCCAGCTCCGGCCAACCTAGCAGTTTGAAAGCAAGAAATTGCAAGTAGATAAATAGGTACCACTTCATTGGGATAGTAACAGTGTTCTATGTGAAGCTTCACCCTTTTGAATTGCAAATGGTTAGTAGATGGATACAAGACAAATATTGTGGCATTGCATGTTGGCTAATGAGTTTACCCTTCAGAACTAATCTGAATAACAGGTATTACCAGTTGTAAAAAAAAGTCCACATTGATTTGTATACTTATCTTTTATGCTAAACATTCCAACCTCTGTACCTGATGTGTATAAATCAGAGGTTCCCTACCTATGGCCCGTGGGCTGGTCCCAGCCTGCAGTGCCATTCCATCCAGCCCGCCACTGCCACACCCAGAAGTGGAAGCGGGCATATTTACATCAGTCATAAAACATGCCCACGCATGCATAAACATGCCTGTGGCTGTCATAAATCTGGAATTGGGTACATTTACATCATAAATGTGCCCACTTCCCCTTTTGGGGAGCATGGTCAGGCCTGTGATGAAAAATGTTTGGCCACCCCTGGTATAAATTAATGTCATGAAGTCTCACTCTTATGTCTGACAAAGTGGACTTGATCCACGAAAGCCAACATTAAAATATAACACTTACCGGTAGTCTTTAAATTGCCACAACTTTTTTGTCTTTTTGTTTTGTTTTGTTTACTCTCTGATACACTTGAAACACAGCCTAACACATCTACCATTTCAAGAATTTTGCCAGTTTGTATTTTATATGTGTTTAGGCTTTTGCCTCATTTCACATTGTCTTCTATTAATTGTATTCCAATGGGCGGGAGATGAAGGGAATCTAGCCAAGCTGTTATGGTTCTCAACTGATCAGAAGAGAATCAAGAGCCAAACACAGAACATACAAATAAAACTCTGAAAGTGGAAGATAAATTGCAGGAGCATTTGTGACACTCTTCATGCCTTCAGCCAAGCCAATGTGGGGAAAGGCTGTTCTCATGTGAAAACATCTGAAACCATTAAACTAATTGCAAGGCTGTGTCCCTGATGTTGATGGCCATACCTGTCAACCGCGGTTCCAGACAATCCGGGACCTGCGCACAATGGTTCTGCGCAAGTCACATTCTATGCATGTGTAGAAAGCTTTTACGCTTGCGTAGAAGCCTTTTACGCTTGCGTAGCCTTCTACACAAGCATAGAAGGGTTCTACGCAAGTGTAAAAGGGTTCTACACAAGCGCAAAAGCCTTCTACGCATGCGTAGAACACAACTTGCGCAGAAGGGATGTGCAGTACCTCTTTCCCTCTGCTGCCAATTCCAGGGTTTTGGCAGCTGCGGGCGGGAAATGGCGCAAATTGGCACTGAAAATCGGGAAATCACGGCCAATCCAGGAAGGCTTACAGGTATGGTTGATAGCCTAGGAGTAATAAGGCCTACCTGGAAATGCACTATCAGAAAAGGTTGAATTTTCCTGGCACTCTCTTGAGAGCATAGAACTTGTAACAAAGATTTAAGATTTCTTCACCGATGGGATACTGAGGGTAAAACAAAATGATGCCACCTAGACTCACTGCCAATGTCTGCTGTACTGTCACAGCAGGTGGGAAAAAGATGTTTTTAAAAGTCAGCCTTGGCCGAGTGGGAGGTATATAAATCTAACAATTACCATTAAACTAAATTTAAAAAGCAGACCTGATGAGAATGTGAAAACTAAAGAAAAACTAATGCAAGTGGATTACATACAAGATTGATGAATAACAAACAGAACAAAAATAACTGTAATGGGGTGGGGTTTGTCTATGCTTTACACTGACATTGTAAATATAGTGATATTCTATTGATGTAATATTACATTTCTACCCTGCCTCTGCAGCTGCATTGGGTTTTCGAAGGCAACTTACAGCTGGCATAAAGTGCAAACAAAATAAAGCAAAAAACATTGATAAAAATCAAATTCAATGGGAAAGTCATTAAAATGAAGTGAAACAAAATACATTTCTCCTCCCCAAAGTATTACATTAACAAACAGTAAAATGAAACAAAATGATGAGGCAGTTTCCAAACACTCCCTTAAAGCAATGAGTGTGGAAGATGATCATGGCTCTGAAGGGAATGCATCCCACATTTTGGAAAACATCCAGAAGAAAATCTTTTTTCCTGCATCTTGGTACCTGTTGGCATTTTCAGGAGGACTTTCCTTTGTGATCTTAATCCAGATTTGTAACAAGGTGGGAAGTCTTTTCAATAACCAGGCTGAAAGCTTTTATATACAATAGAACTGTTCAGTTCTACAACAATGACAATTTTGATCATCCAATTTTGGCATTTTATTAGGGTCTCTGTAACACCTTGTTCTTTCCTCCTTTCTTTTCTGTTTCCATGTTATTTGATGTATTGTATTGGTCTTTCACAGTCAAATAAAAAGACTAAGGCAGGTGGCCACATCCTTAGATGTTCATTCACTTTTCCGAGGGAAATATTGGTCAAAATAATTCATTAAAAGATGCTCTTATTACAAATATTCAACCACTGTTGTCATTTCATATAAACTGCTGAAATTATTTACGCTGTGACTTTTAATTGAACTCAACAATTGACAATTGGAAAGTCTTAATTAGACAGCCTGTTATGGCTCCCTCGTGCATGGTAAAATTTAAGTAACAGTATTGCTGGTTTTGTGCTGACTGCTCATGCCTCAGTATTCTGGGAAAGGCCAGGGGTAATGAAAGAAGATAGGTTGATGATGCACAGATAGGTAGATAGGGAATAGATATGCAGCATACACAAATATTTATTGAGGCTATTAAGTACAGGTGAAATTTAATTCTGTAGCAAACAGAAACAGAGGAATTTTCTTCTTCATTGGGTCTAAACATTCAGCCTACTATTTAAAGGGGAAGATAACTTAAAGAATAAGCATAATTAGTGAGATATATATACCTGCAATATTTGATTATTATTATTTTTAGAAAAGAAGGGATAATTCAGGGTGATAGAATTACAGTACTATGCAGCACAACCCTATGGCTTAAATTATGTTCTGCAGCTTCTTTTGGTGATATTGAGGATACATGCAAACTTTATTGTGTTGTATGGGTTGCATTATTTCCAAATCACAAAAAGAATCCTTTAAATCCATGGCAACATGCCAGTGGAATGCAGAAACAAAACAACAGGATTACAGCCTATGTATGCAAAACTTGTAACTTTGTCTACAAGACACACAGCAGACTGCTCATTAGAAGCAACCAGTATTATTCTAAATCTAAAAAAATCAATACCGCTGTTTATCACCAATGTGAATAAAAATGATTATGTACTACATCTTTTTCAAGATCAGTCATTTCTCAACCCCAGTTCTCAGTACAAAGAATTGAAATGATTAGGGAAGTGATAACTTGATTCTATTTTAAAAAGAGAAAAAGGAAATCAAACGAATATTTTAAAATACAAACAAATGATTAAATCTCACCATCAGATGAGAAGATAATTGATTGGTTTTTATACCTCATTATTAGGAAATGACTGTGTTCTCACAGCAGGTCAATTATTATCCATATCTAAAGAAATGCAACAGTTTAGTTGTGATTACATCAACTTTCATTATGTTATAATGCTTTGGAAGGCTATTGTACAAAGAAATCAGAAATACAGTGGAAGGATACAGGAATTATTACCATATGTATTTAACATTCTCAACAGATCTACATATGTCAGTGACTATATGAGATCCTGCTTTCTTAAATTGGTAAGCAACCTGTAATGGAGAAAGTACCGTATTTGCTGGTGCATATGACACATCAGAGTACAATACACACCCCATTATTGCAAAATAGCCTACTAATAGACCACTATATACAGTACTAGTATATTTGTGCCTGGCCAGCAGGGCAGTTTTTATTTGTCGGGTGGTTTTTTTTGTTTGTTTTTTGGTTGAGGGTGGTTTGGATGGGGGTGTTTTGCATTTGTGGTTTGTGACTTTTTTTGATCTATTTTATTTGATTTATTTGTCATTTTACTTGTTTTTACTCTTCTGGCCTCTAGGTGGGGCTGTTAGTAAGAGTGGTGTATTGCATATTTTTTGACTTGTTTTTTCTCTTCCAGCCTGTAGGTAGGGCTGTTATTTAGATTACTGCGATTTTCTTTTTCTGTCTTCACTTTAGTTCCGGAACGCATGTATCAGGGACGTAGGTGGAGGAACATGCCTCACAAAGGCTTTGTTGGGCTCCCAGAATTTTTCTTGGGAACACCTGGCAGGGCGGACCTTAGATCCTGCGACCTGCTTGCCTCTATGAGCACGCTTCCTCCTAGCCTGATTCGCTGGGGACAGGGACAGAGTAGCCTTCTGCATATGGCAGGTAATATTAATCACTTAGAAGAAGCTAGGCTTCTTAGAGTTGCCACTCCTCCCCTCCCTTTCTGAGACAGAGCTATCCCTCTCACCTCTTTCCTTCTGGCTGGAAGCAATGAGGACAAATTGAAGTCACTTCAGCTCTGCTGGGTTTCCTTCTTCATCTTTACAAAGGCAGGCACATACAACTGACTTTTGAAGATTTATTTCAAGGAAACATGATACAGGATACAGATCTTAACTAAATCTATACTACATAAGAACATAAGAACATAAGAACAGCCTTGCTGGAACAGGCCACAGCCCATCCAGTCCAGCATTCTGTCTCCCACAGTGGCTCACCATTTCCTTCAGGGTATTCCCAAGCAGATGCCTTCACCTGCTTAGGATTCCCTGGAAATGATATTGAGAGATATCCTGCCTATCTCTCCAACCCGGAGGTTGTCCTTAAGTATCCATAATTATAGCCATTGATACCCTTGTCCTCCATGAACTTGTCTAATCCTTTCTTAAAGCTGTCAAGACTGACAGCTGTCACCACTTCTTCTGGCAGGGAGTTCCATAGACCAGTAATCCTCTGGGTGAAAAAGTACTTTCTCTTATTTGTTTGAGAACTAGTACCCAAAAGTTTCATGGAGTGTCCCCTAGTTCTAGTGTTATGCGATAGGGAAAACAGTTTTTCCTTATCTACTTTGTCCACACTGTGCATGATTTTATAAACTTCAATCAGGTCACCTCTTAGACGTCGTCGTTCAAGAGTGAAGAGGCCCAACCGTTGCAGCCTCAGATGGTAAGGAAGGTGTTCCAGTCCCCTAATCATTCTGGTTGCCCTCCTCTGCACTTTTTCCAGCTCCATAATATCCTTCTGGAGGTATGGCGACCAGAACTGTACACAGTATTCCAGATGGGGCCTCACCATAGATTTATAAAGAGGCAAAATGACACTTGCTGACTTATTTTCTATACCCTTCCTAATGATCCCTAGCATTGAGTTTGCTTTTTTCACTGCTGAGGCACACTGGGTTGACACCTTCATTGAGTTGTCCACCAGGACACCAAGGTCCCTTTCCTGGTTTGTCGCAGAGAGTTCAGACCCCATCAGTTTATAAATGTAATTGGGGTTCTTTGCCCCAACATGCATCACTCTGCACTTACTAATGTTGAAACTCATTTGCCACTGTTTTGCCCACTCCCCCAGTGTCGAGAGATCCCTCTGAAGCTCCTCACAGTCTCTCACAGTTTTCACTACCCTGTATAATTTAGTGTCGTCAGCAAATTTGGCTACCTTGCTATTTACTCCTACCTCTAGATCATTTATGAAGAGGTTGAAAAGCAGGGGTCCCAGTACTGAACCTTGGGGGACCCCACTCTTTACTTCCCTCCACTTGGAGAAGTGTCCATTTAGTGCTACCCTCTGTTTCCTGTCCCTTAGCCAGTTGCTGATCCAGGACAAGACCTGTCCCTTTATTCCATGACTGGTAAGTTTATTCAAGAGCCTTTGGTGTGGGACCTTGTCAAAAGCCTTCTGAAAGTCCAGATAAACAATGTCAACTGGATCCCCATTATCCACATGCTTGTTGACACTCTCAAAAAATTCCAACAGATTAGTGAGGCATGATTTGCCCTTGCAAAAGCCATGTTGGCTCTCCTTTAGCAGCGCCTTCTCTTCTATGTGCCTATTAATTCTATCTTTTAGGATGGTTTCCATCACTTTACCTGGGACACATGTCAAACTGACAGGTCGGTAATTTCCTGGATCACCCCTGGATCCTTTTTTGAAAATTGGTGTTACATTCGCTACCTTCCAGTCATCAGGCACAAAGCCTGATTTGAGGGAAAGATTATATATTTTGGCTAGGAGATCAGCAATTTCATCTTTAAGTTCCCTGAGAACTCGTGGATGGATGCCATCTGGTCCTGGTGATTTGTTAGTGTTTAGTTTAACAAGACATGCAAGGACCTCCTCCCTGGTTATTTCTATCTGGCTTAATTCTTCGGTTTCCCTCCCTACGAAGATAGGCTCTGTTTTGGGCATGTGGCCTCTGTCTTCTTCAGTGAATACTGAAGCAAAGAATTCATTGAGTCTCTCTGCAATCTCTGTTTCCTCTTTAATAACCCCTTGCCTTCCATTGTCATCTAATGGTCCAATGGCCTTCCTAGTTGGGTTCTTACTTCTAATGTACTTAAAGAAGTCTTTGTTATTTCTCTGAGTATTTTTAGCTATACGCTCCTCAAAGTCTTGCTTTGCTTTCCTGATTGTTGCCTTGCATTTGTTCTGCCAGAATTTATGTTTCTGCCTGCTGTCCTCATTCGGACAAGCCTTCCATCTTCTAAATGAGCTTTTCTTGCTCTTGATCACTTCCCGAACAGCTCCTGTAAGCCACATCGGAGTCCTCTTGGACCTGGCAGTGCCTTTTTCCTTTTGGGTATGCATTCCAATTGGGCCTCTGTTATTGTTTTTGTAAACAGCCTCCATGCCTCTTGGAGTGTTTGGACTCTCTCAATTTTCCCTTTCAGTTTCTTTTTTACTAGTTTCCTCATCTTTGGGAAATTTTCTTTTTGAAAATTTAAGGTCTCTGTGTTAGATTTTATCAGTGACTTGCAGTCTATGATCAAGTTAAACATAATTGAGTTGTGGTCACTGTTCCCTATTGGATCAGTCACATTAACATCTTGCACCAGATCCTGAGTATTACTCAGGATCAAGTCAAGGATTCTTGTACTACATAAAACACAAACTAATAAAACAAATAAATGAACTTGAAAGTCTTGCTAGCTCCCTAGCAATTTCCCCCTTACATGGTTAGGGGCAATTTAGCCCATCATGGCTAAGTGTTAGCCCCAAAGAGTCATTTTGGGATGCCCACCGAAAATGGCTCCCGCTGCAATCAAGATTATTATGTGGAGGGGCCAGAGTTTCCCCTGGTTCCCGAAGTGTGTGTGCTTAGTGCTCAAATTGGGCTCTTTTTATAAGAAAAAAGGTGCCCTTGAATGTGGTGATCTAATGGCAATCTCATGGGAAAGCCCCTGTGTTTCCCATGAGACAGAGTGAGGTCTTCAAGGACCATTTGCAAGTGCAGGTGCCATCTGCTCCGCATATGGCCCCCACCTTTGCTTTCTCTGGGAATGTTCTATTCTAACAGGTGTCCAGGCAATCAGTTTGATTGACAGGAGTGGAGACATTGCTCCCTCATGGTGTGTCAGCTGACCTAGCTGTCACTCAGTCCCTCGTGGGGCTGCAGGTGTCCCTGGAATAAGTCCAAGGCTGGACACTCATTTTTCCCTCCTCCCTTAGGAGAGAATTCTAATCTTATCTATGCATCATTTGTCATGTCAGGCTATCAGCCTGGCATTTCAATGTGCTCTGCAATGAAATTTGGCTTTCGAGTCTTTAGAAAACTACATGAATCAAATGTCATCTAAAATCAAGCCAAGGTCGCATGTGGAAACCATGGCAGCATGGAGGGAGGAAGTGCTTGGTGAGTTCTCTTGATTGTTTGTTCTTTTTATTTTTTTGTTTTGATTTTGTGGTGTTGGGTTGGGGGATTTAAATAGAGAGTTTCTACTTAAAATCCCTAAGTGTTTCTTGATGGGTTTTTGGGTTTTAGATGTGTTTAATTGCTTTAATTATTTCTGGGATTTTTTAATTTGTTCCATTTTTTTGTTTATTTTGTGTCATTTTTGTTTGTTGATTTAGGTATTTTCATGTTTTAGATAGGTGTTTCTAGTGTGTTTTCATGGTTTTTTCGTTAGACTTTGGTATTTTGGGTGTCTTTTGCTGTTTTTGTTTCTTATTAATAATTTGTTTATTTATTTGTGCTTCATTAATGTTTGTGATTGGAGTTTTGGTTAACTCTTTGGTTTTCTTGTTGTTGTGGGGGATTTTTTTTTTGTGTGTGTGTGTGTGTGAAGAACGGCTTGTCTGTCTGTCAGTTCCTCTTTTCTCCATTGCTGCATCAAAATTTGGTTTTGATGCAGCGATGGGGAAAAGAAAGAGAAGAGCTATCTACCTCACAATGGTTCTCTCCTCTCTGTCTCCTTTTTCTCCTGGCTTACCTAACCAGAGACCGGTAAGGGGTGGTGCTCTTCCTTGCAGATTGATGGCTGCTGCTTTTCTATTACCTCCACCACTGTTTCATGCTAGTTCTCAAAACAGTGGTGTCGGTAGTACAAAGGCAGCAGCCAGTCATCCGCCAGGGAGGGTGCTTCCCCTGACAAACTGTTGCCTGCTGCTGGTTTTTTTTCCACCCCGACTCAACTTACCTTGAGGCCAGTGGTGTTCTCGCCATGTCTTCGGCGGGGTAGCATGGAGGAGAGAAAGTCCCTCTTCTCCCCGTTGCTCTGGGAAAGAAGGCCGGCAGTTGTCTCGCTGTGATTTTTTGTGTTTTTTTTTTGTGAGGCCATGAGGTGCTGCGTCTGCCTGCGGCGGCCTTGCACTCCCGTTGCGGGAGGCCAGCGTTTTTATTTTTTATTTTTCATGCACCGGCTTTCAGCGTTCTGCGCACTCGCACCCTTCAGCCTGATTGGCTGAAGTGCTCACAGCACGTAGGATGCTGGGACTTGGAGTTTTGTTTGTTTTGTTTGTGTCCATGCAGCTTTTTTTCTGAGGCTTGGTTTCTATTGAGCACGCTGCGTTTCCCAATGTTCTGTTAGCCTGATTGGCTGAGGCATGGCACAGAGGACATTGGGAATTGAAGTTGTTTCCCTTTGTTTGCCCCACTGCCGACTTCGGGAACCTTGCGGCGCTCTGCGGTCCGGGTTAAGGCGAGTGCAGGCGGCTCAGTACAGGATACTATAGTCGGGTGCAGGCGTGTATGCCAGAGTCCAATGGTTAACTTCCCTCCTTATAGGAAAAGACAAGGCACACTCCATTTTCCAGTATATTTTAAGGGGGAAAGTGGGACTTATATGCCAGCAAATGTGGTAATTAGTACCACTTATATTGCTAAACGGAACCTCTTCAAGTGAACAGGGTGGTCTTCCTGATCACACCCCACCTGACAGCAAAAGCTCAGAGTGAATAAGCCAATGTTGATCTTACAATTATTTTAATTACAATATTGATTAATTACTATATCTATACATGTTAATATATTGCAGTTCAGCTTGTTGCTTATTGAAATATTTCTTACTGGAGATGCTCAATGCTGCATTAATGGAACTTTATTTTGAACACTGAGTCGTAGAGACTGCGGTGGCTCAGTGGCTAAGAAGCTTGCCTTGTTAGCTGGAAGGTTGGCAAGTCAGCAGTTCATAACCCGAGTACTGCATGATGGAATGAGCACCCATCTCTGCCCAGCTCCTGCCAACCTAGCAGTTGAAAAGCAAGACATTGCAAGTAAATAGGAAAAATATCTTGGGGACATGAAAAGATCAGTGGGAAAAAGATCTTGAGGACATGAAAGGATCCTCTTTTGGGCATCCCCTGAGCGGAGTTCCTCCAGCAAAAATCCTTTCAACCCAGAAATCACTTTTGTGTGCTTCTGACATGATTAAAAAACTGATTCCAGTGGTAGTTGTTCAAAAATGAAAAAGACTGCCCACTGAGGTAATGAGTTCACCTTTATTAGGAATATTAAATAAAGTCTTCAAGGGTATTTGTTAGAAATGTTGCTATATCCATCATCAAACAGTTACACTATTTAGTATCCATTCGATGATCTGTTGGCGAGCTATTGGATGATCTATTGTATGACTGGAAATACTTTTCATGTGAAAAATATAATCGTTAGAAGGTATGATAAATTTTTAGAGAGGAAAATGGAAATTGTTTACATACTGCACACTGTTTTGTTTATAGGCTGTAATTAAAGATCCTAATACAGTAATTAATGTAAATAGGAGAATTTGAATTCTTAGCCAGAAGATAAATAATTCTGTTCTCAATGGCATTTAATGCATGCTAAGCACACTGAACTGAGTTTGTTACAGAACAATAAATGCTAGGCATGGCAAACAATCATGTTCTGTTTTTTTTTCAGCGAATGAATCTAGATAATCAATTAAGACTATGATGGGTTTAACACATGAACACATCTCTGCTGATAAAAATTTATCTCTGTATTGATAGATTTAATTTTCATGTGCTTTCACACTGACTGTGAATGAAAGTTAAGATATGATAATTTCAATAACTACTGCAGAAAAATCTGCTGCTGAATATAACACGAAAACAGCATCTAACACTACAATTTATGAAACATGTTAGTGGACCATGGAGCTAAAAGCAATTTGATCAGACCTATAAACTTTATAGCTAAAGCAACAGAAGGCTCTGCTTCTCATGATCTGTTTTTTCCCCCAATGGCAGCAGCATGACATACTGCAGTATGACCCAAATGTCATCTTAGTTACTAACATTCAATCCATTTCTATGTAATCTTCCTACCACTTAATAAGTAATTTATCTGTGTCACCCTCCTCTTCAGATATGAAGTCTTTTTTTTATTTTATTTTTAAAAAAGGTTAACTGAACATGTACAAGAATACCTACAGGAAGATGAAGCTGTCAGGCCTCCATTTCTGGATCCGTGGCTTCTCCTTAAGCCCCACTGATTATGTTTTACACCACTGTTCTGTTTCCCTACTTCTCAGTTATTTCTGGGAGAACAGTTGAGGGAATGGAGGTTTCACCACATTATCCATTGGTAGCTAATGACTGGACTGGACCATTGCCAGATTAACGGATTGCCATGAACATCCCCAAACTCGTTTTTCTGCTGTTGCTCTATAACTTTACTAAGAATAAGTGAAAGGAGTGGGGAACTAGGCTGCAGAAAGATCAAGCTGAGGTAGCCTTCTGCAATGTCATCTGTCCACAACATTCCTGAGCATTGCTGAAAAGCAAGCTTTTCCCTTCATTTTGCACAAAGAGGAATGCAGTCAGCTGCCATGCAAAGACAGATCAATTTGTTCCAGCATCACTAGGTATCTGTAATTTTAAAATGGAAGGAGGCAGACACAGGCAGTGATGGGCTGGCCAAATCTGTGGGTTGGGCCAAATCTGTGGGTATGGCCAAATCCTGCATTATGGGCTATTGAGGTAGGCATGGCCAACCAAGTGGGCATGGCCTAGGGGAATTTCCACTACAGCGCTACTGGTTCTGCAGAACCTGACAGAACCTGCTGCAGTGCATCACTGGACACAGGGTTGTGCAGGGAACCATGGGAAGGGAGTTGTGAGGGCGCCTTTTTGAGTGGGAGGAATCCCATACATTGCTATTGGTGCCCCAGGGTGCCAGAGCGAGGGTGGGTGGGACAAAACCCGATTGCCTGATATACCAGCATGTGCCTGGGCAGACACAGAGAGAGATGAAGCTGGAAAGGAAAAGGGATAAGAAAGGCAAACAGGGTGAACAACGGAAGTAAAAGAAAAAAGGGGAAAGACAGGACATTTAGAAAACATGACAGAGGTGGATGGAGAGATAAGGGAGTAAAATGAAAGGGAAGAGAGGAGATGATATACAGAGAAAGAGAAGGTAGGCAATACTATGGAAAAGCAAGGCAGGTAAAAAAGAGATAGAAGATGAATAAGGAGAATTGGAAGACCAAAAATAAGCAATTGCTTGAGAAGGAGTAGAAAGGAAAAGAGATGTAGCTGAAAAAAAGCCATTTTGACCTTTAAGTGAAGAAAAGAGTAAAAAGCCTGCCTCACCCCAACCCCATGTTTCTGTATACATGCCAGGAAGCAGGTAAAAGAACTGAGATGTTATGCAAAAGAACTTGATACAAGATGAGGAAGCCTGGTCAGACATGTTCTGTTCTATTGTGAATTTTCTGAATTGTGATGTCTGATGTCTGTCTCAGCCGTCTTTATAAAAAATATTTTTGACTCCTCGCTCTTTGCTGCCTGGTAGAGAGCCTGCGTGCATACATAAGAATGAAGCCTTTATCTCTCTTTCCCTTTTAAATCTCTCCTACTTTTGGTACAAGTATTTCTTTTTGTACCCACAGCCACATGAGCTGCAATTAGCCCATTTTTAGCAGTAGAGATAAAGAAACATCAATGACAAAGAATAATGGGTTTGAGACAAAGAATGAGAGACAGAGAAAGAGAGAGGTAAAAATAGAAAACATTGCTGCCACCTCAAAGTAGGTGCCAGGAAACTAATAAAGCTTCAATGGTAAATTCCAACCATTTGGAATGCCTCCATGTAGAATTGTGCTACATGAAGACAGATGCGAAGAATCTCCTGTGAACATTTTCCCGTCAACTCAATTTGACCCACCCTCTTACAAAAATAAATAAATGCTGAGGTACTCTTTTTTCATCCTGTATTTGTTTTTTCTGTTTTACTTCTAAAAATACTACCAAACTTGCTGAACTTTTACACCCTCCAGATGCTGCTTTTCAGAGCGTGGAAGAAGAGATATTTCATCTGTCCCTTAATTTGTTTTGCATAACTGCATTTCATATCATAGGAGACATGGAAATAGGAGCAAATATGAACAGCTCCCTTGGAACAGTAGCAAATTCACTTATATTGGTGTTAATATGACATAAAACATTTAATAGTTTTTCTCTATGCTATAGAAAATGACTATCTCCATGTCATATAAAATACTTAATAAGCAACACTAGGCTAGTCATTGTGAGATGCGTCCATGTGTGAAAACATTATAGTGTTCAAAATCAAAATAACCTCATAAACTGTGCCTCAGAATGATGACTAATGCATTATGCAAATTTCCAGAAGAAATGAGGGTGAGATCTTGAAGCAACCTTGAACTAGTTGAATTATAAACATTTTAGGGTGCCACCTGGTGGTACCTCAAATACTGACAGAAATTACTGCTTGAGGGGGGGGATCTCCTCCGAAAATCTGTCAAATTCTGCATTTGTGATTTTATTTGCTCTCAAGAAATACATTGTGCTTTTTACTGTACAACATAGTACAAACTGGAAACTGTTTATGCTTGGCAGAGAAATGTGGATAGTGAGATGGCTTAAGAATCTCATCAGGCGACTCTCCAACTTCTCATTTTCAAAGTTAAAAGTAGTTGAGTTGATTGGAATCCGAATGGAATTGCAACACTGGGTGAGGAGGTTTAACTCTTTCTTAATTAAAAGCACATCAAAGCTGCTATTAGGTATAGAAATAACAATTACACTTATATACTGACCCATAGTGCTTAGTTCACAAGGTAATTAATAGTTTGCCTGCAACATGCTGGGTACTCGTTTTACTGGCCTCAGAAGGATGGAAGGCTGTTTTGTCCCCTTCCTGGCAAATTCTGCCCCCTATCTCAAGCAAAAAAAAAGCCTTATAAAAAGATAAAGGCCACCCTTGCTTAAAAAGCCAGTGGTATCCAACTCTAAGGTGTGGTGCTCATTTCCATTTACAGACAAAGAGCCAGTGCTGTCTGTGTGTGCAGGCATTTCCATGGTCATGTGGCAGGTATGACTAGACACTGGAGTACATGGAATGCTGTTACCTTTCTCACCGATGTGGTACCTATTTATCTACTTACAATTTTTTGCTTTCTAACTGCTGGGTTGGCAGAAACTGGGACAGATAACAAGTACTCACTCCATTGTGCAGCACTCGGGTCTTGACTTGCTGACCTGCCAACCTTCCAGTCATCAAGTTCAGAGTCTTAACCACTAAATTACTGCAACCCCTGTCTTATAACTTGTAAAAGGGGTTAAAATGTAGGTATCAAGTGACAGCAGAGGAAGAAAAGCCAAGTTTGATTGCTTAGAAAATACTGGACAACACAGTTATTTCTTTAGTAAAGCAGTTAACTATGAGATCAGGGTTTTATTGCAGCCATGCCAACAAGATAAGATATGAAGTAGTCCAGATGTTCGGTAGCAAAAAATTGGGTTTAAAAATATGGCACAATATATTTTTCCTTTCCTTTCCTCACTTGTTACAGACACAGCGGTAGATCGATCATACTGTCATTTAGAAGCTAATGGCTTGGGAGGCCATTATGCCTCAAGACATGAAATTGGCTCTTTGATTTGCTTCAAAATTCAGTCTAATGGCCTTGCCCTCTCCAGGTCATACATTATTTGAATATTTGTTCTTTGGCAACAAAATATGATATATCACAATAAGATCTTAGAGTCTCTTTCCAAATTTCATCATCAATCATATAAAGGGGGAGGATCCCACAACCACAGGTGTAGAAGCTATGGCTAGGTGCCCAAATCCCTGTCCTATTAGCTGAAACATGATGCAAAGAAATAGATGATGTCCTTATGTTGTCTGTCTCAGATTCCCACTGTGGACAAAATTAAAACTTTCAAGATGCCTTCAAATTAATTTGAACCCAGAAGGTTCAGTTCAATTTACTTTAAATTGTTTTTAGATGAAACACTAAGCATAAGCAGTATAGAAAGTGTAAGGCTGGTGAAATAACAGTGTCAGTCTCACAGAAGTGACAAAAAAAGGAACAGACAAGATAAATATTTAAGTCTCTGTGGTAGATCTTTCTTTATGGAACATCCTCTGTACAGAAATTTGGCTGTCCCAAAAGGGGCTGCGGTGACTTAGTGGTTAAAAAGCTCACCTTGTTACCTAGAAGGCCAGCAAGTCAGTTGTTCAAGACCATGGTACTGCATGACGGTTTGAGTGCCCATCTCTGTCCCAGTTCCTGCCAACCTAGTGGTTTGAAAGCAAGAAATTACAAGTAGATAAATAGGGACCACTTTGGTGGGAAAAGATCTTGGGGACATGAAAGGAGCCTCATTTGGGCATCCCCTGAGCAGAGTTTCTCTAGCAAAAATCCTTTCAATCCAGAAAAATTTCTGACACAAAAATAATAATAATAATAATAATAATAATAATAATAATAATAATAATAATAATAATAATAATAATAATAATAATAATTATTATTATTATTATTATTATTATTATTATTATTATTATTATTATTATTATTATTAAAAAAGCTGAATATTAGGATTTGTTTCCTGAGTAATTTTTTGTTCTAAGCTATATTGTTTCACTGATTTAAAATATATTTGCCATTCTTTTTGTAACTTATTTTGTAGCTATTGCCTTTTTGGCTTTGTATTTTATGTATTTTAATGTCCTATTTGGATTTTTAATGAGAGTATGTACACTGTCTGGACTAGCTTGTTAGAGGGCAGTATACACAGAGGGTGCCAAAAAGTACATTCTTTTTAAGAGTGTTACCTACATCTTACTTTTTGAAATTGAATTGAATTATGGTAGCTATGTGTAGTATGATATTCGCTCAAAAGAATTAATGCTAGTGTCACCATGCGATGCCAGGACAGTCAAAGAAAATGGCAAAAGTATGGTTGTTGTCTGAGGAGCACAAGACCATTTTGAAGAGTTGTAGTTGAGTTTCCCCAACATTATACTGACTTAACACCCCTTGACCTCTACCTCTGGGGGACCTTAAAGGATGTGGTGTGCTATAGAAAACCAACTCAAGCAATAGTTTACCATAATCAGAAGTGCCCCTAAAAATAAGAGCAGATATTAAAAGGGGTTTGAAAAGAAGTTGGTCAGACAGTCTTAAAGGAGAGATACCACAGCTGGCAAGAGCACCTGTACATTATCCCCTTATCGGTCTTCTTCCTGAGGACGTGAGGAGATGGGACCAGGAGTATAACAGCCCTGTCCAAACAACACTAGGTTGCTTAGGGCTTTGGCTCCTGATTCTGAAGTGTTGGCAGAACAGGACAGCCATTTGTCACTAGTCTTGTGGAGCATCAGAATCATTAGTTGTTCACACGGTTGAGTATGACCCTTTGCGACCCCATGGACCACAGCACATCAGGCTCCTCTGTCAGCATTAGTTACATGTAGATAAAATGAGACGTTGGTGTGTAAAGTCTTGCCAAGCAGTCATGTGGCTTTTTGCTTGATCCTGCTCTTTTAAAATTTAATTTAATTTAATTGTCACATTTATATACCGCTTACTCGTCCAAAGCCAACTCAGGGTGGTTCACAATAAAAATAAAAAAAAATGTTAAAAACAGTTAAAACTACCCACCCCCTAAAAACAAGGGGTGCAGGATCCAAAGGCACCATGGGGAGGAGTTCTTCAACACCAACCACCCAATGGAGGTTACCCTTCCACCTGCACCCCACACTTGACTCACCAGCCAGGTTTTAAGTTCTTTTCTGAAAGGCAGCAATTCCGTCCAGAGACGTAGCTCTGTTGGCAGGAGGTTCCAGAGGGCCGGTGCAGACACGGAGAAGGCTCTCCTCCTTGTGACAGTTTAGTGTCTTGCACGGGAGACAAAGAAGGAGTCGCAGGAAGGACTAACACAGGTTTATTGATTGATGATCTGTAAGAACATGTGGTAATGGCGGAGGTACATCTCATTATATACGGTAACACAATACATTTGAATCTGGCTGCACGGTAGCTTATTGGCTGCTACCGGCGTGACCTCGCCCCGGTCACGCCTCTCTCCTGTAGTTCTTCTGTGGTTCTTTGACATGCGGGAATCTCCCGCGGCTGTTCGTGATTTGGGGAATGTGAACCATGTGAGACTGAACGCTCGCAGCTGCCCTCTATGGGGCGGCTTGCTCGCGTTCCTTAGCAGCTGAGATACATTGTGATTTAGGCTTGTTACATTCATACATTTAAAGAGACATTGTACATGCATACATAACATCCCTCCCCCCTAGGATGGGACGAAGTCCCTCAACCATTGTGGCTTGCCGCAAGTGCGCCGGGGGCGTGCGGCCGCCTGACCTAATACAGGGGAGCCTGTGACTCCTGGATCTGTGGAGTCTCATCCTGCAATGGAAAATGGAGACTCGTTAGTGGTTCCGTGGGGCGCTTGCGATGCCCTTGTCTTGGGGGACGGAAAAGGAATGAACAGCTGGGAAGTGAACCCCTGTTTATTTCCTGAGGACCCTGGGGACCCTCCTAGCACAAACCTCGGGACCGACGAGGATGCCCTCGCGGTCCCGCCACCTCCTGTTGTCTGTTCGGGAGTTCGGGAACTAGTGGCGGGGGCGGGTGAGCTCCCGCCAGCTGCTTTCTTTTTAGGGGCCGGGGCTATGGAGTACTCTAGGATACAGGAACCGGGGGGGCTGGAGGTACCAGGGGCTGAACTGAAACCCCTCTTCTCGCTAGGACGGGTGGGGGACCACTCCGCTAACTCACCCTGGTACGGAAAATCAAAATCATCACTAAACTGATCCCTCTCTTTCAAAGTATCCTCCTCTGTGGATGAGAACCCAGGATATGTGTTTGTATCCGCGGGTTCCTCCGTGTCTCCCCCTTGGGTAATGCGGGTGGGGGAGGACCCTAACGCTGACGCCCCTTCCCCTGTGACTCGCCTTCTGAGTTGGTCGGCGTGCCTTCTCCAAAGTAGCCCTGAGTTGGTTTCGACCCTGTAGGATACCGGCCCCGTTTGCTCCACAATTGTGCCCGGAACCCACGCTGGTCCCGAGGTCGCGTAGTTTCTGCAGTGGACCGGGTCCCCTATCGCAAAACTTTTGGAGCTCCCTCCCCCCATGCTTATGTTCCTCCCTTCATCCTCCACCTGGACGGATCCATCCGGTCAAAAAGGGTTGCCGGGCGCCTCCTCATGAGGAGTTCGGCTGGGGAAAAACCTGAGGCTAAGGGGGTTGTCCTGTAGCAGATGAGGAACTGGCACAATTGCAGGTTCAACTCACCGGGACCCATGCGCCGCAGTGCGTCTTTCGTAGTGCGCACTTGGCGCTCTACCTGACCGTTTGTGGCGGGGTGAAACGGGGCAGCGGTTATGTGTCTGACGGCGTTCCTCTCCATAAATGTCTTGAACTCTGCCGACGTGAAGGTACTAGCGTTATCGCTTACAAGAACGTCGGGCAGGCCGAAACAGGCGAACAGCTTGCGCAACTGTTTAATGGTTGCGGCAGAGGAAGTGCTGTTCATGGGAATTACCTCCAACCACTTGGAGTAAGAGTCAACGACTAGGAGGAACAAGGACCCGCGGAAGGGGCCAGCGAAATCCACGTGGATTCGGGACCATGGGCCGCGGGCCGTGTCCCACACTCTATGGGGTAGCTTGGATTCCTCAGGCCGAGAGCTCTGGCAGCTCTCGCACGTGCCCACTAATCGTTCTATATCTGCGTCTATTTTAGGCCACCACACAAAACTCCTAGCTAGGGCCTTGGAGCGCACGATCCCCGGGTGGCTGGTGTGCAGTAGCTTCAGCACCCTCGCCCTCAGCTTCTCGGGAATGACTACCCGCTGTCCCCAGAGTAAGCAGCCCCTTTCCAGGGAAAGCTCCACTCTGCGTCTGCCAAACGGCTGGAATTCCTCACCTGGGGGAGTAGTGGGCCACCCTTTTCTAACCCAGGAGCTGACTTGGGCTAGGGTCTTGTCGGCCGCCGTCGCCTTGGCGAGGTCGGCCGGGACAATGGGGGGTGAGTCGAGGGCCTCGATCAGCAGGACTTGGTGGTCCTGCTCCACCTCACATGTGGGGTCTCCTAGGCTAGGGAGAGGGGATCGGGATAGTGCATCTGCATGGGAGATCTCTTTCCCTGGGCGGTAAATCAGCTCGTACTGGTAAGCGTTGAGGAATATAGCCCAACGCAACATCCTGGGGGATAAAATTTGGGGGGTCGGTTTGCCGGTGGTGAAGATTCCCAGCAACGGCTTGTGATCAGTCACCACCGTAAACTCGCGGCCATACAAGAAGTCATGGAACTTTTTCGTTCCCGCAATTATGGCTAGGGCCTCCCTATCCGTTTGCGCGTAATTGCGCTCAGCCTTAGAAAGGGACCTTGAATAGTACGCCACCGGGGCCTCCCGCACGCTCTCTAGCACATGGCACAGAACCGCCCCCACCCCCACCGGGGATGCATCACATACTAAAACCACTGGTTTCCTCGGATCGAAATGGGTCAGGACAGCATTCGAGGAAAGGAGTGACTTTAACTCTTTAAATGCTTTCTCCTGCCTGTCCCCCCACCGCCAAGCCGCGTCCTTCTTTAGTAGGGCGTGCAGGGGCTCCGCGACCGATGCCTTCCTTGGCAGGAATGCATGATAAAAATTGAGGAGCCCCAGGAAAGACTGCAACTCTGGCTTTGCGGTGGGCATTCTTTACAGCTGCGACTTTGGACTCTGAGGGGCGAATTCCCTCTGGGGTTACCTTAAACCCGAGGAATTCGACTTCTCTTGCGAAAAATACGCATTTGTCTTTTCGAAGACGGAGCCCCGCTTTCTCGAAGACTGAGAGGACCCCATCTAACATCGTGGCTAGCTCTGCCTCACTCCCCGCTGTTATCAGGACATCATCGAAGTAGGGGAGAACACCTGGAAGCCCCTTTAATAGGCGTTCCACGAGGGCTTGGAAGATCCCGGGAGCCGAATTCACGCCAAACTGGAGGCGCGTCACTTTAAAGGCTCCCTTATGGGTTACAATCGTCTGTGCGGCGGCGGCAGCTGGGGTTACCGAGAGCTGTTGATAAGCCTGCGCTAAGTCTAGCTTGGCGAAGCACCTCCCCCCATGTAACGTGGCCAGTAGGTGGCTGACCACAGGCACCGGGTATGCATTTGGCCGAATGGCCTTATTAATCGTACATTTATAATCCGCACATATCCTGACCTCCCTGTTTGATTTAAGGGCTGTAACAATCGGCGTCTCCCACTCCGCCGAATCGACGGGAACCAAAATCCCCTGCCCCACCAGTTTGTCCAGTTCTGCCTCGATCTTTTCCTTTAGTGCGAAAGGCACTCTCCTTGGCTTGAGGCGGATGGGCCGGATCGCTGGATCTAGTTCAAAAGAGACTGGGGGCCCCCGGTACTTTCCGAGCCCCTTTTTGAAAACGTCCGGGTGTGCATTGCACACGTCCCGCATTGGGTCAGTCTCGATGGCGTTAATGCCGGACAGTTCGATTCCCAGGGGAGCAAACCACTGTGTTCCCAGGAGGCAGCACCTTCCCCCCTTGAGGACGACTAGGGGCAGTCTCTCAGAATAGTTCTTAAATTTCACTTTGAACTTTCCCACCCCCAGCACTGGGATCCCCTTTCCCTGCACGTCCCGCAAGTTCGACTTTAGGGCCCGCAGTTTGGGCCACGCCTCTGGGGGAATGCGCATATACTCTCTCTGGGATAGGATGGAATAGGATGACCCCGAGTCTATCTCCATCCTCACTGGGAGCCCCTGTAACTGTACCTCAACGAAGAAACGCCGGTGCTCCAGTCCCACGCGGTTGACGCCTTCCTCGTCGGAACTGGTCGCGACCTTCCTCGTGCCGGTCCCCTTACGCTGGTGTCCCCGGGGGTGACTTGGGCCGCTCCTGTCCTCGGTCCGTCCGCGCCTGCAAACTCTGGCGATGTGCCCCTTCCGGCCGCAGTTGTGGCACTCGGCCTTGCAAAACGGGCACCTCGTGCGGTCGTGGGACGCCCCACAACCGTCGCAACGGCGGTCTTTCCTGTCGCGGGTCTCACGCTTCTCCCCGCGCTTCCGAATCCGCTGGACGTCGTCGTCCTCGCTGGAACAGGGGTATGTCGTCGTAGACGACTCCTCGGACATCGCTGGTGAGCCGGCGGGCGGCTTGGGGGCCCGCCAGGCAGTCTTTGTTGGTGTCCGCCGGGCCGCTTGCACTGGTGACTTGGCCCTCTCGGCCGTGGCCCCTCTGGACTTGAACAGCCTGACCCCGCTCCTGGCCTCCTCGGCCGCTTGGGCCTCCCGCAGCACCTCGTTGAACGTGAGGCGGCTGTCGCGGGTCATCAGGCGCCTCTGTAGCTCCTCGTCCCTCAAACCACACAACATGCGGTCTCGGAGGGCCTGGTCCAGGTCGTCCCATTGGCAGTGCACTGCTGCCAGCCGGAGGGCCGCCGCGTAGGCGGTCACGGACTCGCCTGGGCGCTGGTCTCGCCGGTGGAATGCGACCCGGGCTGGGAAGATTGAGACCGGCGGTTGGAAGTGCTCTCGCAGCGCTTCCAAGATGCGGTCGATGGGCACTTCGTCCACCTTTCGGGGGGCCACGAGGGTCATCAGGATGCGCATCGCAGCCGGTCCCACCTGGGACAGGAAGTGCGAGCGCATCAGCGCGTCGTCGTTGACGCCGGTGGCTTCCATCGTGTGCCGAAACTGGCACTCGTAGAGCTCCCACTGCTCGGGCTCGCTGACATCGAACTGGTACGGCTTGACCTTGGGATTCGCCATATCCCATCCTCGTCGCCAATTTAGTGTCTTGCACGGGAGACAAAGAAGGAGTCGCAGGAAGGACTAACACAGGTTTATTGATTGATGATCTGTAAGAACATGTGGTAATGGCGGAGGTACATCTCATTATATACGGTAACACAATACATTTGAATCTGGCTGCATGGTAGCTTATTGGCTGCTACCGGCGTGACCTCGCCCTGGTCACGCCTCTCTCCTGTAGTTCTTCTGTGGTTCTTTGACATGCAGGAATCTCCCGCGGCTGTTCGTGATTTGGGGAATGTGAACCATGTGAGACTGAACGCTCGCAGCTGCCCTCTATGGGGCGGCTTGCTCACGTTCCTTAGCAGCTGAGATACATTGTGATTTAGGCTTGTTACATTCATACATTTAAAGAGACATTGTACATGCATACATAACAGACAGAGAGGCGAGCCCCTCTGGCTGATGGAACAATTAGAGAGCCCCTCCGGTCCGCTCTGGTCGGATGGACAGACCTCCTCAGGGCGATGCGGTCTCTTAGGTAACCCGGCCCACTACCATATAGGGCTTTAAAGGTCAAAACCAGCACCTTGAATTGCACCCAGAGACAAACTGGCAACCAGTGCAGCTCCCGGAGTAGTGGCAAAGCACAGGCATAACGCCTACACCCCATCACCACCCAGCCGCAATCTGGACCAGCTGTAGCCTCCGAATGGTCGTCAAGGGCAGCCCCATGTAGAGCGCATTGCAATAATCTAGTCTGGAGGTCACCAGAGCGTGAGTGACCATGAGCAAGGAGTCACATTTATATACCGCTCACTCGGCCAAAGCCAACTCCCAGTCCAGGAGTGGGCGCAACTGGCGAATCACCCAAAGCTGCGCGGAAGCCCTCCTGGTCACAGCCACCACCTGTTCTTCTAGCAGTAGCCGCGAATCCAGGAGGACCCCCAAGTTGCGCACCGCGTCTGTCTGGGGCAAAATAGTCCCATCCAGAACCAAAGATGGTAGCTCCCGGGTTAATGCAGGACCCCTTATCCATAGCCACTCAGTCTTGCTGGGATTCAGTTGTAGCCCGTTAGCCCCCATCCAGACCCCAACAGCTTCCAGGCACCTGGAAAGGACTTTGACTGCATCACTGGGGACCCCATGGGCCGAGATGTACAACTGAGTGTCATCCGCATACTGATGGTACCGCACCCCATGGAAACGAATGATCTCACCCAGCGGCTTCATGTAGATGTTAAATAGGAGAGGAGAGAGCACCGAGCCCTGAGGCACTCCCCATTTGAGGGGCCTAGGACTGGACCTCTCACTCTCCAACCACGCCGACTGGGTCCGACCCCTCAGAAATGAGGAAAACCAGGACCACACTGTGCCCTGGATCCCCAATCCTCGGAGCCGTTCCAGAAGGATACCGCGGTCAACGGTATCGAAAGCCGCTGAGAGGTCAAGAAGAGCAAGGGCGGATGGGTGGCCACCATCCCACTCCTGCCAGAGATCATCCATCAGTGCGACCAATGCCGTCTCGGTACCATATCCAGGCCTGAATCCTGACTGAAAGGGGTCCAGATAATCCGCTTCATCCAGTACCCCCTGCAGCCGACGCACCACTGCCTTCTCCAACACTTTCCCTAAAAAGGGAAGGTTGGAGACAGGCCTATAGTTGGTTAGGACAGCTGGGTCGAGGGAAGGTTTCTTCAGGAGGTGGCGCACCAAGGCATGTTTTAAAGGTGCAGGAAACACCCCCTCCCGCAATGATGCATTGATCATAGCCCCAACCCAGCCACCTGTCACCACCTTGGAGGCTTTCACCAACCAGGTGGGACAGGGGTCCAATGGGCAGGTAGTGGCACGCACAGCTGCAAGGAGCCTGTCCACTTCATCAGGGGCAATTGGATCAAACTAGTCCCAGATGGTATGGTAAGACTGTGCTCCAGCTCCCTCCGGACTCTCCCCATCCACGCCAGGATTAAACCCCGAGCAAATCCGATCGATTTTCTCCACTAGATGGTCAGCAAAGTCCTCAGCCGACCCCTGCCAACCAGGCACCGGGGTCCCCCTACCAAGGAGAGACCCGGTAACCCGGAACAGGGTGGCTGGGCGATTATCAGCGGAGGCAATAAGGGTGGTGAAGTATTGCCACCTCACCACCTCCATCACCACTAGATAGGCCCTAATAGCAGCTCTAGCTAGTGTCCAATCGGAGTCTCTCTGGGTCTTCACCCAGCGGTGCTCTAGCCGCTTCTTTGCCCGTTTGAGCTCCCGCAGTTCTTCCGTGAACCACGGAGATGACCTAGCTCCATGAGCTCTGAGAGGCCGTAGTGGTGTGATTTCATCCAAGGCCGCTGTTGTCATCCTGTTCCACAGGTCAACCAGCGTCTCGGGCAAATCGTGTTGCCGATCCAGAGGGAAATCCCCCAGTTCCCTCTGGAATCCATCAGGATCCATCAGTTGCCGGGGGCGGGCCATTCTAATAGGCCCTGCCTCCCTACGATGAAGTGTCGCACCCAGGAAGTCTAGAGCCACCAAATAATGATCTGACCATGGCACAGGTGTTATGTCTAATTTCCGTAGTCTCAGATCACTCTGCCACCGCTCCGACAAAAAGATTAAATCTGGTGTGTAGCCAGTGTCCCTGGTCGGGCCCTGAATTGCCTGAATCAGGTCCATAGCTGCCATGGAAGCCATCAACTCCTGAGCCACCTCGGAACCAGTCCCCAGCGAAGGCAAATTGAAGTCCCCCAGAACCATCAGTCTAGGGAACTCCAAAACCAACGCTGAGACGGCCTCGAGGAGCTCAGGCAGTGAGTCCCTTACCCTGCAAGGGGGCAGGTACAGGAGTAAGACTCCCAACTGACCCTTAGAGCCCAGACGCAGAAGCAAGGCCTCACAACCCAGAATTTGTGGAGCGGTAGCCCTGGCGACTCCCAGTGACTCCCTGGCTATGATGGCAACGCCACCGCCCTTACCCTCATCCCTAGGCTGGTGCCAAATACTGAACCCAGCTGGACACATTTCTTACAGGGGAACCCCATCCTCTGGTCTCAGCTAGGTCTCAGTGATACATGCCAGGTCGGCCCGCTCCTCCATAATGGAATCTTGTATCAGGGGGGCCTTATTACATACTGACTTGGCATTCATCAGCAGCAGCCTAAGGGCAAGGTCACCCTGGGTCAGCTGCTCAGGACCTAGAGGTGTAACCAGGGGCGCTGGAATGAGGGACAGATACTAAGCATCTGCCCCGCATTCCCCGAGTGCGGCCTGCCCCTCGGTACCCGCTATATCCCCCCATGCCCATCACAACCTCTATATTGGCCCCCGGAGCCTCCCTGATTGCCTTGGATAGAATGCTGCCTCTCCTTCCTGGCTGGCCGGGCAGTCTCTCCCTCCCTCCCTCCCACCCCCACCGCAAGGCTCCGGCGGTGATGGAAGTGGTGGGGCATTCTTCCAAATCTACCTCGAACCCTCAACTGGGGTGAGACATTCCACCTGCAGTAGCAATGGCGGTGGGCCGGCTTTTCAAAGCCATCTTGAATCGCCACCTTAATTTTATCCCCATGGACCTCCAAGCCAGCCCCAGACAGACTGCTGCCTCTATTCCCTGGCAGGCAAGTTAGTCCCTCAATCCTTCTAACTCTCCCTCCCTCCCTCCACCATCTCCTCCCCCCTTTTGGCCCATATCTCCCCCCATCCCCCAGTGGGCCGTAGAACTTTCAACCCCCCACCTCCTCCACTCAAGGCTGAGGCAGAGGGAGGAGGAAGAAGGGAGGGCTCAGGACGCCGGTGTTGGAGGCTGCCCTGATGCCTGCAGTTGTTCCAGCTGGCCTCCAGAGTCCCAGGCAATGGAGAAGCCCCTCCAGCATAGCCTCCCTTTAAGCCCCTGCTCAAGGCCAAGGCAGAGGGAGGAGGAGGAGGAGGAGGAGGAAGGAAGGGCTCAGGACACCAGTGTTGGAGGCTGCCCTGATGCCTGCAGTTGTTCCAGCTGGCCTCCAGAATCACAGGCAATGGAGAAGCCCCTCCAGCATAGCCTCCCTTTAAGACCTGCTCAAGGCCAAGGCAGAGGGAGGAGGAGGAGGAAGGGAGGTCTCAGGACACCAGTGTTGGAGGCTGCCCTGATGCCTGCAGTTGTTCCAGCTGGCGTCCAGAGTCCCAGGCAATGGAGAAGCCCCTCCAGCATAGCCTCCCTTTAAGCCCCTGCTCAAGGCCAAGGCAGAGGGAGGAGGAGGAAGGGAGGGCTCAGGACGCCAGTGTTGGAGGCTGCCCTGATGCCTGCAGTTGTTCCAGCTGGCCTCTAGAGTCCCAGGCAATGGAGAAGCCCCTCCAGCATAGCCTCCCTTTAAGCCCCTGCTCAAGGCCAAGGCAGAGGGAGGAGGAGGAAGGAAGGGCTCAGGACGCCGGTGTTGGAGGCTGCCCTGATGCCTGCAGTTGTTCCAGCTGGCCTCCAGTGTCCCAAGCAATGGAGAAGCCCCTCCAGCATAGCCTCCCTTTAAGCCCCTGCTCAAGGCCAAGGCAGAGGGAGGAGGAGGAGGAGGAAGGGAGGGCTCAGGACGCCAGTGTTGGAGGCTGCCCTGATGCCTGCAGTTGTTCCAGCTGGCCTCCAGAGTCCCAGGCAATGGAGAAGCCCCTCCAGCATAGCCTCCCTTTAAGCCCCTGCTCAAGGCAAAGGCAGAGGGAGGAGGAGGAAGGGAGGGCTCAGGACGCCGGTGTTGGAGGCTGCCCTGATGCCTGCAGTTGTTTCAGCTGGCCTCCAGAGTTCCAGGCAATGGAGAAGCCCCTCCAGCATAGCCTCCCTTTAAGCCCCTGCTCAAGGCCAAGGCAGAGGGAGGAGGAGGAAGGGAGGGCTCAGGACACCGGTGTTGAAGGCTGCCCTGATGCCTGCAGTTGTTCCAGCTGGCCTCCGGAGTCCCAGGCAAAGTCCCAGTCTTTTGCTTCTTCCATGAAGGGCAGAAGTTTTTGTAAGTTTTTTCCAGGAAGGTTGTTTCACCTTTCATTTTGGCTTGCCAAAATCAGGCCATTTTGTTTCCCATTCTGAAACCCTTGTTTGAGTGCAGGTTAAATTTATTTGTGTGTGTGTGTATTACCCATCAAGCCTGGTTTTGCCATCCTGTTCTGTGTGTGTGTGTGTGTGTGTGTGTGTGTGTGTGCATGCGTACACACTTTCAGCTATTTTGAATGGAAAACAAAACTATAACAGATACAATGCAGGAAAGAGCCTTGAATTATTTTTCAGCTTCACTGGCCCATCAGTGGTTGGTGTTAGTTGTGTATCGATCACAGAAACCAAGATAGCACAAGTGCTGTCCTCACTCCACTTGTATTAATTTCATCCTTATAACACCTCATGAGGTAGATCATGCTTATTGACTGTAAATAGCCCAAAGTTACCCAGTGAGTTTTATGGCCAAGTGGTCTAAAAAAACCTAAGTGGCTAAAGTTTCTGACCAAGGAGCCGGACATTAGGAGTTCAATTGTTCATTGCGCCTCCTTGACAGGGGCTGAACTTTATGATCCATAGGGTCTCTTCCAGCTCTGCAATTCTAAGATTATATTATTAAAAACAAGGGTGAGGAATCCTTTATTGAACCAGACTAACTCAAATACAGGCCAGTTGGTGGGTTTGAAGGTAGATCTCCTGAATCATATCCAGTACTGCAGACCTTGGAATCAATGACATGGAGAAGTATCTCTCAAACAGAAATTCTGGGCTGAGCTAGAATGAGAACATGGATCTCACAAATCTCAACCCAACATTCTTAACCTTTTCACTAGTGCTTACCGTTACGTGTGCTGGCAGAAAGAAGACATGAACACAGAGGTGAAATGTTTCATACCACAGCCCAGAGGACTGAGATGGTGAGAGAAGATTACACCATCTCAGCCTAAGAACAAAATACCCACATTGGGAATGGGCATTGTGAATAATGATCTGGAGTCAATTTACAGTTCGTCGCTGTCTATGACCTGTCACCCTTCTATTTCAAACTCTGAGCATGATGCACAATGGAAAATATCTGCACAGAGATGTTAGAAGGTATTGAAAAAGAAATGTCTCCTGCAAAGCCATACATTTTTAATGTGACTGTATTAGTCACATTGCATGGGGGATACCAACACTGTTGGATTTGCCTTTGACACATTATTCAGAAGCCATAGTGAGTATAGAACACTAAATAATTATGTTTAACATTCAGAGTCTTAGTCTTTCAATGAAGTACTAATGAAATTGGCAGTGCTATGAGAAGTATTGGAAAAGACAATCCTATATAGAGCAAAAACAAAAAGGGGGATGGGGACAAAAAACGAAATCAGTGCCAAAACTGAACGGAATTTATGTGCACTGCAAAACATTGGTAGCCTGCAGATTTTATTCTCTAACTCCTTATCTGATAAGTGATTGTAATAAAGATATATACCTATTCTCTAACTCCATTGGTCCCAAGACACAGAAACGGAGGGGAACAAAGGGAAGAGAGAAGACTAGTGTTATTTTGTTGTATTGAGTTATCCAGATTGCTCTTTTTTGGTAATTGCAATTTTCTTTCTGGATCAAGTACCAAAATGCTGTGAAATGCTGTTCCTGGGGATATTTTGTAGTTTGCTGCATCAATCTCATCTATTTGTATGTGTGTTGTGAATGTGATTGGTTTATCTTACCAGAAATTGCCACCCCAGGCCATTCTCTTCTTTTTGACTTGATTTGGGGCATTAAAGGGTTAATGAAAGTATAAAAATTGGTGGTAAAGTGTGTTCAACACACACTGCAAATATGGGAACCATTTTTTATTAACCAATACCTCTTCTTGCCTGTTCCATACTGTTCCAGTGTTTACCTAATCCTGATAAATGTTTAGGATTTCAGTGGACCTGACAGAGAGAAAAACATTTTTCCAAGCCCTTTGATAGGCCCAGGAAAGTATTTATGGTTTACTTTGTTTTCTCCACCTTTTAATTTCATTTTCACCTGAAAGCTTAAAAACAGGCATTCACAAACTATGGCCTGCAGGCCTAATCCGCCCCATGGAGTTCATTAATACAGCCTGCAGTGGCCACTCTGGCACCTTCAGAAGCTCCCACCACAACCAGATGTCTGAAAATGTCGCTTACCATGGCGGCGGTGGGAATCACACCATTTCCCCAGCTTTTTGCATAGCCTCTGCTTCTCCCCACAGTGGCAAGAGGCTTTCACTCAATTTTAGGAATTTTTCATAGAGTTTCCGCTGCATTTCAGCAGCTAGAATGTGACGTTTGGTCACTTCCAGTGCTGGGCAAAGTTTAGATCAGCGCCTAGGCTCCCAGAGTGGAACATGGAATTTTCCAACTGCTGCATTCTAGCTGCTTAAATGCAGCAGAGAAGCAGTGAAAAACTCCCAAAATGGAGTAAAAATGCTCCAAAAAGCCTCTTGCCATGGGGAGCAGCAGAGGCTGTGCAAGAAGCTGGGGAAATGGTGCGATTCCCCCCTCCACCTCTGCCAAAAAAATAAGCACTGGGAGCAACCACACCTCCAGCCCTCACAGCTGTGGGTTGTGGCTGTGTCTTGCTCATAGTATTCATGTAATGTGTCTCTGATGTTACCTCTCCACCTTCCTCTGCTCTATCTCGTGCTGTTTGTCCTTCTCCTCTTTTCACATATGCCTTGTAAGGTATGGACTTCAAAGACATTCTCTCCAGATGGGCCTAACCATAAAATCTGAATTGTGAATATTCTGATATACTGTTCCTTAATTAACAGATGAAGGACCTTTGTTGCCCAATTTGTTGCCCCTGAGTTTTAGTTTGAATGAGAATTTTTATTTACAAAGGTTTATAAAAATGTAAAACCTTTTAAAATGGAAACAAGAAGGGAGATCATAAGTGCTAGTTAGACAGCTTCAGCCATCAATGCACAGTGAGAATCTCAGATGAGAAGCTTTACTGAATTCACTTTCGCTGCAGTATTTCACATGAATTATGTGGGATTTGTGTGGCCACATGCCAGGTGAACAGATGAATGGTATTCCCTTCATCACTTGCCAGTCAGGTAGGAAGCAATGAATGGAAACTTTACTTACAGCTGCTTCAGAATCCTACCATTGATGCTTTCAGGCCCTATTAATAATCTGACCTCTTTGAAGCTCATCATTTTTCCACCTAGTTTTCATCTACAATATTATCACCTTCCTCTTTATGTTCCCATAGTGAAATAATATTTTTTCCCAAAGAAGCACTGTGGAATTGTTTTAATTACATGACTAGATTGTTACAAGCTAGTAAAGCACAGGTTAAAAAAGAAAGCATAACTCAAGGAAATTTTATGAAGTTGTTGGTGACAATATCACTGTTGTCCTTCCTTTTTGTTATTGTTTTTATTTTTATCACTTTCCCTTACCCCTCATGGGGAAAATGGGGTTAAAATACTGGTTTCTTATAAATAACCAAAACTAATGAACAACTACATTTGTACTATTGGAAATAGAAAAGGATTTTAATTGCTTTTACCTTTGCCAGAATAAGATGAAATATCCAAGCATGAAATGAAATATATAGCCCTAGAAGGAAGCTACATCTGTCAAATTGTAAGCAGGTGCATATATTTGAAATTTGCCTGGTTGGTTTCCCAATACAGCTATATAATGAAGAAATATACATGAAATACTACATTCTCTTCAGTTTGCACTGTCTGGACATGCTGATTTCCCACCACCACCACCACCACCTCCAGCTAAGAAAGAGGCAAAGGGCTCTTTACCACCTTCATGTTCTCTATAACTTGCCTAAAATGTTTCTGGTTTCTTCTCACACATAGAGCAAGCGCTATGGGTCTGTTTGATTATTAAACTGCCAGCAACTTGTCTACGGCTTCAAATAAAGCAGCAGTTATTCTAAAATCAGGGTCATTTGCACAATTTACAATTTGTGAAGTTTACAATTTATGCAAAGAGCCAGGTTTGCACAAAAATTGGCATTTTTGGTGCGAAAAAAACTTCATTGTTGCAAAGACAAGAATTCTTATCAAAAATACCACAAATTTTCTCACCATTCTGGCAGAAAGGAGGAGATTTTCACAATTTATCCTACTTTCACCACAGGAAAGCAACTTTCAGACATAGTTGCTTCTCATCAAACCAGTGAGTGGCAACATATTTCAAATGAATAGGTCCAGGATTTCTGTGCCAAACTGGACTTTCCATTTGGATGGTATATTAAAAAAGAGGAGATTTGTTGTGAACCATTTAAAAATAACAGAAAATATGATAAGAAAGTAGAAAAACTAAGATGGATAGAAGAGCTTATTGATATGGCAGACAACTTCTATTATTTTTATTCATTTCCCTTTCTTTAACCCATTGGGTTTAGGATGAGTCTGTAGGAAAAAAATACATACATTTGAGAACTATCTCCATGCAAGAAAACTCAAACATTTCAAAAGAACATAGGAAGTTATGATGGTTGAAAATGTATCTCATATTTTTAAGATAGTGAAGCATAATAGATTTCTTCTTATGGTTCAATTCTCACCATTCCTCACCTGCACTTGCTAACTCACTGACTGTAATTCACATAGGAATATCAGTTTTAAAAATAATAATAATAATTAATAACAGTTATTACTACTTAACTCATTTCTATGTTCCTCCATCTCTCTTCCTAACAAAGAGCTGGGATCATGAGATTTATCAAAGTCCCAATTACTCCCCATAGGTGTCTGGTAATTTTTCCCCAAGGATTCTCACAGATAATGCAAGCGCGGCGCCAAAATGGCCGCCGCGCCCTTTGCGGCCCCCCCCCCACAGGACAGAGAATCCGGGTAGTTAGGGGCGTGGCCACCTCCCTTATAAAAGGGGTGGCCACGAGGCAGCCGTGCTGCCATTTTGCCTCAGCGACGGAGCGGAGAAGTTTTTTCCCCTCCACCCCCTCCCTAGTTAACAGTGTGATATTTTGGTCGCTTCGGGGCCGGGTGGGAATTTTTGGTTGGGACCCATATTGGCTTCGGGTCCTGGCTTTTTTGCCCATCCCACACTGTTGCTATGGTTTGATATAGGGGTCTTTCTGCATTTCTACTGTTGACTTTGGTCACATGGGCGGGTAGCACTGGTAAGGTAAACAGTATGACCCACAAGTATCCGGCAGGTTCGCAATTGACTGGACAACACTAGACAGGAATAAATTAGTTAAACGTTGTCCGGTCAACGACGAACCAGGCGATGGGGTGATGGTGATTGCTAACCAGCATGCATCACCCCTGTGATTTCACGGATACGCGTCAGAGGGTGGGGTCATGAGTTAGTTATTGACTACGGTCAACAATTTGTTTGTTGTTGACAAACAAATTGATACAAATTGATACATTGTAACCAATTGCCGTTGGCAATTTTGGGGTGGTACCTTACCAGTGTTACTTCGGCCTGCTTGCCTTAGGAATTATGATTGGTCGTTTTACCAATACAAATTTATAATTCGGACTAGGGCATTGAATCAATAAATGTGGCCCTTTGCTGTTATCCACTTTCAATGTTGTCTGTGTCCGTTATTGGGGGGGTGCGCCTGCAAAACAGAACTGTCAGCCACAGTTTCATCCTACTCCCCGAGTTATCTCTTTTCAAAGAAGAGGCAACTGCTTTTCTGAATGTACATCCCTACACAAAGCTTCATCTGGGGTCCAGCTTTTTTAAATTAACTTCAGAGGAAGTCCTCTTCACCTCGGAAACTTGCAGAATACATCTGGACTGGCCTTATTTGGCTCATAAACCAAGTTTCATTAATAATAATTTCGTGTCAGAAATTGTTCTGGGTTGAAAGGATTTTTGTGGAAGAAACTTCACTCAGGGAACACCCAAATGAGGCTCTTTTATGTCCCCAAAAGCTGGGACAGAGACAGGTGCTCAATCCGCCGTGCAGTACCCAGGTCTCGAACTGCTGATTTGCCAGCCTTGCAGCTAACAAAGTGAGCTTCTTAACCACTGAGCCACTGCAGTGCCTTTTGTTTTATTCAATCTAGCATGTCCCTATTTTTAAGGATAATTAAGAAAAGCTGCAGTTGCCTTTTCTATTTTCATTAGAATTCCGGATTTTTACAAACTGTCTAAACATAGTACAAAGATTCAATTTCTTCAGATATTTTCCTAACTCACAAGCTATGAAAACTGCAGCTGAGAAACATATGCTGGCACATTTTAATTATATGAATCTTTTATCTACATGCTTCAGTAATTCATTACATCACTAGCAGCCCCTTCATGATATGTATAAAGAACAAGCAGTATTGCTGACTCCTAAAGTCATTGTGTGAAATGGATTTTTTATCAATATTTTTTCTGGAATATTTAAATAGAATTGTAACACCTTTCACGCCTTTGCTCTCTACTTTCCTTTTAAAAAAGGGGGATTGTGGTGGCTCAGTGGTTATGAAACTTACCTTGTTAGCTGGAAGGCTGGAAAGTCAGCATTTCAAGACCCAGGTACTCCATGACAGATTGAGCACCTGTCTCTGTCCCAGCTCTTGGAAACATGAAAAGAGCCTCATTTGGGCATTCCCTGAGCAGAGTTTCTTCTGCAGAATCCTTTCAACCCAGAATAATTTCTGACACTAAATTATTAATATTTTTTAAAAGGATATACAATCTTTAGTCTGTACTCAGACATGCAACTTGCAATTTTGGCACCTGGAGGTTCATTGTCTTATGTTGTTGAACCTAGATCATATGAGATCGGTACACATAGGAAAACAAAGGCATGGGGAAGAACATCCGGGGCTGAGTGCCTAGTGGTCATTATCTGCAGTAAACTTTCTGTTTTGTATTTTCTTCTGCACAGAGAGGAGCAACTGGAGGGGACAGATGTGCTCAGGATGGTAAGGAAGATCATGCTTTTCCAGAAGCAAGTAAAAACATTCATGTTCAAGACCCTTCAGCAGTAAATATTTGAACTGTCTGAACCTTGGGCCAAAGATCGAAGCTATAGCCACCCTATCTTTCTCTAATGATACTGAGTCTAAACACCGAATTATATAGCTTAGAACTGACTATTCTTCCTGATTGGATTCATTTTTCCTTTAATAAAATGTATCAGATATTCAAACCAAGACATTCCATATGCAAAATATGTTCTCTAATCTTCCTGTTCCTTTCCATCCTCATTCTGGAATATCTATTGTAGCAGTACTATGACACGAAGTTCCAGTTGAAATACTAAGGACTAGGGAGATATAAAATCCCCTTGAGAAATCTGCTAGTCTTACTGAAACTCAGAGACTTATTTGTTCATGCATGGTTTGATTTGGAAACAGTTATTATGATGTGTGCATTCTCTGCATCATCTTAAGCAGCTCTGAACTACTGCCGCCAGTGACCTAGAATTTTATAGAGTCTGAGATGAAGCAACAAATCCCATGAGCTCCATTTCAAGGCCTTCTAAGATCAGTGAAATAAAGCAATGCTATTTCTACTTTATTTACCACGTCCACACACCATGGTAAATAAAAAAAATGAATACTTTTTGGATCAATTTTTTTTAATTTTGTGTCAGTTCTCACATTATCCTTATATTAAGCAATGTCAACTTCTTTCTTAGATCAATAGTCCATGTCTATCACATTTTGTTTTCCCTGGCAATCCAGAAGCCGACAGTAGAGCATGACAAGTGTTGTCCCACTTTGTCCCCAGTGTCTAGAAGCCAGTGGGGTTTAATTTTGGCTGGAGGGGGGAAGGGGTGTTGCCTCAAAGCAGATCTATCTTCCATGAATCTGGAGTTTTAAAGCCAGTTGCAATTTTAACTTAAAGCTACATTTAAATTGGTGTGTAATTTACTCCCCAAACTACTGCCAATTAGATTTGTCATTGACATTTCACCTAAAGTAGAATTCTGAACTATTCTCTGGTGATTTCTCAGGTGAAGCCAACAAGGAATTACAAGAAACCCCCTATGTTTTGATACAATCTGCAAAATTGCTATGGGGGAGTTTTTGACATCCCTGTTGCCAAACAATTTCACTAAATAAACAGATGGTGTCACTGAAAGACCATAGCATCTTTAAATATATTCTTAGTTAATGTAGATCATGAAAACACTGTCAAGACAAAAATGTGTTGTGTTAACTTTAACTCTTGCCTGAGGGATTGAGACCAAAATACCTAAATTACAATTCTGCCTTGGATTATTTCTTCTTCAACTTTATAGCAGAGAACAGTCCTTTACAGGTGAACTGAAAACCTCTGCAGTACTAAGGGCTTAATAACATTTTTTTATTAAAGAAATCAGCTTCTTTAGAACAAAGGAATATCCCCCTATGTAAATAACACAAAGTACAAATAGTTCCTGCTGTGTTTTGTAAGCTATTATTTTGTTCTCTTCTGAACAGCAACATCTCCCTTGCTCAGGCAGTTATTGACTATGCTTTATTGTTGGACTACAAATCTCAAAGATGGATCAAAGTGATCAGTACAAGTGTGACAACGCCCTGTTGACTAGTATAGATTAAACAATCAATTTTGGCACATGGAACAAGCAGCACTGCCTCCCACCTACTTCTCTCTAAGGCTAATCTTCTTCTTTTTGAGAGGAGCAGGAATAACTCACAATGATATTGTGTCACAACCTTCTCCCCCTACTTGAGCATGGGATGAAGGGAATATGTGATACAGCTGTGTCAGCTTTTATCCACTGTATTTTGGATCAAAGAATGGACACGTTGCTGTGCTATCTTCATTTTTTTCCTTTTTAAAATATTTTTTCATTATTATTATTTTCATTTGAAGTGAATCCAACAGTAGTGTAATGTTTAGGGAGAGCACCTGCCTGCCTGCCTCAAGCAACTTTGTGAAGAGTTCCCCTTAAATGAATCCCTCTGGGAAATGTTGCCATGCATTTCCCCAACTCTCTCTATTCAACTTTCTCCTCCTACTTCAGTTTTGCTCTTTCTTCCAAGCTTTCAATCTCAGGTTGAAAGCTTTTTGAATTGGCCTTTGCTGGCTCATGACAATATCACTGATGCAAGCATTGTTCAGGCTTAAATTAATCTTAAAATAGTCCATCTACAAAGCAAAACTGAAAAATCCAAATGCACAATTGAAGACCAAGTTAATTTCACTATACAATATCACAAAATAATCATGAAACAAGGTAGAAGTAATTTACGGAAGGGCTGTCACAACTCAAAAGAAACAATTCATCATACCATAGCAGAATGTCCTAAACTGCATCAAGGAATTATATGTGCAGGCATAATAAAGTTGCAAAGAGCATTTTTCAGAAGTGGCTAAATCTTCTAGATTATGTACATCTTTTCTTTCATATTATAAGTGCTAGCCACATCTAGGTTTAGAAAATAAAACCACAATACTACACTGGGACACTGATAAAACTATTTTAATAAACTGGATATACAATAGAAACCCTATAGAAGCTGGAGTTCAATTAACAAACAACCTAAAAAGTACAGAAAGCACAAAAAAATTGCAATGGAACAATCATTATTACCTGCTAATTTTCTTCCCAAAATTCAAAACTCACTGATTTTCCAAATTTTCCAAACACATCTTCCTATTCATAGATTTTACAGACTCGACTCTTAATTTTTAGGTCTGCCTTCCCCCATGCATCAGCAATGCTTAGAAATGATAATATTATGTTGTCAACTTTATTCCATTTTATGGTGGTGTCAAGAAACCCAACAACCAACCTGGCTTTTCAATGCCTTTCAGAAGATACACATCTAGGCTAAGATCATTGAGCAGCTGAGAGTGGTTTTATTTTTGTAAAATCTTGCCACTAGTATCTCCTTCACCTTATAACCCTCCCCCCTAGACCAGGGGTCAGAAAACTTGGCTCTCCAGGTGTTCTTGGATTTCAATTACCAGAAGCCCAAGTCAGTACACCTGCTGATCAGAGCTTCTGGGAATTGAAGTCGAAGAACATCTCATTAGCCATGTTTGCTGACCCCTACTCTAGGCAATGAGTAAAATTGAATCTAAATATTCAACCTGAAGAAGCTAGGCTAACCAAAGACATCACACCTTGCTGATTGAATGAATGCTAAGGAGTGTTTACCTCCATGACAAGATTCTGGCTGAACCATCCAAAAGTAATTTAACAAACTTCAAATAAAGTAGGAAGATCAAAGAACAATGAAGGAAAATGGGACAAATTGGATATAGGGCAATTTGCCCATGAATCTTGAAAAATTTAACCAATATGACATTTATGTGAATGCAGTTTATGGCCAACCACATGAACAGAAGAAGATCTAATAAATGGCCATAATAACCACATAAATAATCTGGTGCTAGTAACATCCATCCAATCATTTTAACATTTAAATTTGTTTTGAATTTGTTATAAATTTTTAATACAAATATGAAGAAAAAAGAACCTATCCCCAAAATCCCTTTTACCCTATTTACCCCCTTCCTTTCCTCTCCCGTTCCCCTAAAAAACTACTTTCACCCTCTTGCTGATTTCCCAAAAAAGCCACCTCTATAAATTTGTTTTGAATTTTACCTATTATTATAAGTCTATAATGTTAAATTGTGCAAATCTATGATATGAATAAAATGCTTTACCTTTTTTTAGCTAGTATAGGTAACTGGGTGGATTTTGCCATATCTACAAAATGAGTAAAATGTGCAATGGACATACACATATATAAATTCCACTATATTTTCCTGTCCATATTTTTCAAAACCCTTAGTTTTCTCTCAAGCATTCAAGGCATTAGATAGGGAGGCTATACCATTTGCTTCTCACAATATGTTCTGTGAAATATGTTTTATTAACAGGCTAACAAAAAGGTTCTGTTAATTTGTTGAGCAATAGGACTGAGAAGAGTTGGAACTTTTTGCACTCTCCATCATGACTAGCATTTCACAACATAGCAGACATAAGAACATAAGAACAGCCTTGCTGGAACAGGCCACAGCCCATCCAGTCCAGCATTCTGTCTCACACAGTGGCTCACCATTTCCAACAGGGTATTCCCAAGGAGATGCCTTCACCTGCTTAGGATTCCCTGGAAATGGCATTGAGAGATATCCTGCCTATTTCTCCAACCCAGAGGTTGTCCTTAAGTATCCATAATTATAGCCATTGATACCCTTGTCCTCCATGAACTTGTCTAATCCTTTCTTGAAGCTGTCAAGACTGACATATTTTACAAAATATAAGTAAACTACACTTCAGACAGAACAGTTAAAAGACCATTTATCCAGAATGTTATGCCATTTGCCAAGATTATTGTTTTGCTATTATTGACCCAGAAAGAAACAGTAAGGGGGAGAAAGCTATGGCTCCTTCTTTTCAAATTAAGTTCTGATTGTTCCAACAAATAAGATGCCAAAGACTTATTAATATTTATGTATTTAATATACTTCTATAACACTTGTCTGGGAGATATTCCCACTCTAGGTGGTTTACATGGTTAAAATCCCAACATATATAGTAATTATAAATGGCCCGCCCTCGGCGACTAATGGATCCAGATGGATTCCAGAGGGAACTGGGGGATGGGCTACACGATTCACCCGAGGCACTTGTCGACCTGTGGAACAGGATGGCAACACCAGCCTTGGATGAAATCGTGCCACTGCAGCCTCTCCGAACCCGTGGGGTTAGGTCATCCCCGCGGTTCACGGATGAACTGCGGGAACTCAAACGGGCAAAGAGACGCCTAGAGCGCCGCTGGTTGAAGACCCAGGATGTCTCCGATTGGACACTAGCTAGAGCTGCTATTAGGGCCTACCTAGTGGCGATGGGGGTGGTGAGGCGGCAATACTTCACCACCCTTATTGCCTCCGCTGATAACCGCCCAGCCGCCCTGTTCTGGGTAACCAGGTCCCTTCTCGGTAGGGGGAGATCGGTGCCCGGTTGGCAGGGTTCGGCTGAGGACTTTGCTGACCATCTGGTGGAGAAAATTGATCGGATTCTTTCAGGGCTGAATCCCGGCGTGGATGGGGAGGGTCGGGGGGACACCGGAGCACAGTCTTGCTGTACAATCTGGGATCGGTTTGATCTGACGCCGGCCTCTCGAGGAGCTCCCTGTCTTGCCCGGGAGCCCATGCCATCGGCCCCGGGAGTGGAGACAGGTCGGAGCCGCCGGAGCCGCCGCCGGAGCCGCCGCAGCTGCCTTCGCTCTCCGGGCCCGCACGCCCGGAGAGCAGAAAAGGACGCCGCCGATGCCGGCCCCTCGAGGAGCTCCCTGTCTCGCCCGGGAGCCCGCGCCATCGGCCCCGGGAGTGGGGACAGAAGCAGCAGGACTTGGTCGCCACCTCTGGTCTCCCCTGCGGATGGGGCGGAGAGACCTCTGCAGCATCGGACACCGGGAACCACCACCACCACCGGCGTCCCAGGCTATGCCCTCGGCCAGGGCTTGAAAAGCCATGGAGGCGGCAGGACCTTCATCACTGCCACTTTTCACTTTTGGACTTGTTCGGGCCGGAGAGAGATGTGTGATATGTTATTGCATTACTGAGATGTTACTGTGTTACTGTATTCCATTATATTGTGTACTTTATTTTTTCCTGTATTGTATCATTGTTTGATATGTTGTGAGCCGCCCTGAGTCGGCATACGCTGAGTGGGCGGCATACAAATCAAATAAATGAATGAAAAATGAATGAATCCTGTTGTCCCTGATGAAGTGGACAGGCTCCTTGCAGCTGTGCGTGCCACTACATGTCCTTTGGACCCCTGTCCCACCTGGTTGGTGAAAGCCTCCAAGGTGGTGACAGGTGGCTGGGTCGGGGCGATAATAAATGCATCATTACAGGAGGGAGTATTTCCTGCACCGCTAAAACATGCTTTGGTGCGCCCCCTCCTGAAGAAAATATCCCTTGACCCAGCTGTCCTTAACAACTACAGGGCGGTTTCCAACCTGCCCTTTCTGGGTAAGGTTTTGGAGAAGGCGGTGGCGCGCCAGCTGCAGAGTGTCCTGGAGGAAGCGGATTATCTAGACCCTTTTCAATCAGGATTCAGGCCCGGGTATGGTATGGAGACGGCTTTGGTCACACTGATGGATGATCTCCGGCGGGAGCGGGACAGGGGTTATCCATCCGTCCTTGCTCTTCTTGACCTCTCAGTGGCCTTTGATACCATCGACCACGGTATCCTTCTGGAACGGCTCACAGGACTCGGGATCCAGGTCACCGTGTTGTCCTGGTTTTCCTCTTTTCTGGAGGGCCGTACCCAGTCGGTGTGGTTAGAGAGTGAGAGGTCCAGCCCTAGGCTTCTCAAGTATGGGGTGCCTCAGGGTTCGGTGCTCTTTCCTCTCCTATTTAACATCTACATGAAGCCACTGGGTGAGATCATTCGTTCCCACGGGGTGCGGTACCATCAGTATGCGGATGACACTCAGTTGTACATCTCGGCCCGTGGGGCCCCCAGTGATGCTGTTGAAATCCTATCCGGATGCCTGGAGGCCATTGGGGTCTGGATGGGGGCCAATGGGCTTCGGCTGAATCCCAGCAAGACAGAGTGGTTGTGGATAAGGGGCCCTGTGTTATCCCGGGAGTTACCATCTTTGGTACTAGATGGGGCTGTTTTGCCCCAGACAGACCCAGTGCACAACTTGGGGGTCCTTCTGGACTCGCGGCTGCTGCTAGAAGAACAGGTAGCGGCTGTGGCCAGGAGGGCTTTTGCCCAACTTCGGGTGATTCGCCAGTTGCGCACGCTCCTGGACCGGGGCTCCTTGCTTATGGTCACCCATGCTCTGGTGACTTCCCGACTAGATTATTGTAATGCGCTTTACATGGGGCTGCCCTTGACGACCATTCAGAGGCTGCACCTGGTCCAGAATGCGGCAGCCCGGGTGGTGATGGGATATGGGCGATATGCCCATGCCTCACCGCTACTTCTGGAGCTGCACTGGTTACCAGTTTGTCTCCGGGTGCAATTCAAGGTGCTGGTTTTGACCTTTAAAGCCCTATATGGCAGTGGGCCAGGATACCTTAGAGACTGCATCGTCCCAAGAGTGTCTGCCCATCCAACCAGAGTGGACCGGAGGGGCTCTCTAATGGTGCCATCAGTTAGGGGTGCACATCTGACCAGCAGCCGAAGGAGGGCCTTCTCTGTGTACGCACCAACTCTCTGGAACCTCCTGCCAACAGATCTAAGACTTCAAAGAGAATTGCTGCCCTTCAGGAAAGGATTGAAGACCTGGCTGGCAGGGCAGGTGTGGGGCCCAAATGGGAACACGGTCCCCGCCTGCTGGCTTATGTAAAGAATTAAGAACTCTCTCTTCTTCTTTTTATAGTGGGTGGGATGGGTGGGTGGGATATGGGTCTTTTAAAGTGGGTGGGATATGGGTCTTTTAAAGTGTTTTTATGTGTTTTTAAAACTTGTTGTAATGCCGCCCTGAGTCGGGTTCGGCCTGAGTGGGCGGCATATATAAATATGACTAATAAATAAATAAAATAAAATAAATAAATTTAATCCCAGTAACCAACCCAGCAGAAGCAAGTTGAAATATATATACATTTAACACCTTGATTCCCCCACCCAAAAGGTCATGTCCGACATTTTAAGTAAAACTTCAGCTTCAAGATAAACAGCTTCTTCTAGATGTGGTAACAGCTGCCAACGTGAAAGGCTTTATGAGATGATTCAGAAATCTTAGGCCATCAATAACTACTTGTCAGGCTGTCTATTTTTTATGATCACTAGCAGAAAATGTGTGTGTATATGACTGAAACCCTCTTGTTTAGTGTATTAGGTTGCAACTAGAAAAGGCCAATTGAATTAATGGAATTTATGAAGGATAAAATCCCCAGTGATTCAATTGGGTGTGTGGTGGTGGGGAATCTCGTGGGTGCATGCTTTGCCACCGCCGCCCCCCCCCCCCCCCCCCGGATGAGAGAGATGCAGTGGGTGAGCACAGTGGGCAGAGCCATTTCAGCCCTTAAAAGGGAGCTCTACATGCCCATGCCTGCCTCGTATAGTTTGGCCAGGGCGTGTTTGCCCTCCACCCCCTCCCTAGGCCACAATGGGGCAATTTTTGATCACTAATGGGCCAGATCGAAATTTTCACTTGAACCCCAATTGGCCATCGGGTTCTTGTCATTTTCACCCATCCCACACTGCTGTACATGGTTGAGTTATGGAGTTTGTTTTGTTTTCTGGTCACTTTGGTGGTTAGCACTGGTAAGGACATCCATTCGACCCCAAGAAACCCAGCAGGTACACATTTGGTTGGCCAGTAGAAGCACAAGGAATAGGGAGATTCGGGCTGGCCAGTCAAATACAGACCAGGAATAAGGTACTGTGAAGTTTGGCAACTTGCAAAACCTTAGACAGTTCACCGGAGTTCAGTCAGAAGTGGGAGTCAACAGATTACTTCTGACAGGGGTCAATAATTTGGTCAATAAAGTAAACAATTAGATACAATGTAACAGAATAAATTCAGGTGAATGATAATCAGTCCTTACCAGTGCTACTCCGGCCTGTTTGTTCTAACTCAAGTTAATCCAAATTACAGGTTAATAAAGTGGCCCAATTTTTTAAAACCAACCTTACTCGGGGGTGGGCTTGGCAAGGGTCTATACCATCTTATCATGCTGACCAACAAGATTTCAGCTACTATGTCAGTTGAAAGAGTGCTATTTCCCTCACATCTTGCTTGTATGAAGAGAATGTAGTCCTTGTATGAAGAGAATGTAGTTGGCATACTAAGACTGGCTCTTGTTGTGTTCCTAGGCAAGCTGTCATGAAGCATGGGCCTGTCTATAATGGTTTCATCAGAGACTGGATGTCGTTTTTCCAGGAAGTGACTGATTTAGCCAACTGAATCTTGAAATACACATACAATCTTCAAACAATAAAACAATCAAATCTGAAATACCAGAGGCCAACAAATCTAGAACTCTCCATTATGAACAGGCATGGTTCTCTACTGAGAGGTAATTACATTTAAGTGTTTGCAAGGCAATTGAATTTAAATAACTCAAAACAGAAAAAAGATAAAGACCAGGCTATCACAAATACAGCTATATATATAGCTACCACATTAGCTACCATTGTCTCTCACAAAAAAGTGGCAGGTCAATCAGATAGACAGTCAAACAATGAGAAGGAACATTAAAGGTTGTGTTACAGTTTGAATAATTATTAATACCAAAAAGAATTCCACACCATTTAACTAATCACAGTTTTATCAATATACTTTACGTACAGCATGTATATTCATGGTTTTATCTTACCTTCATAATATACTTTAAATCCATGGGCACTCACTGCAAAGTCACTGGTCAATCTTAGTGAGAATACAGATTTTGTACTGGTCACAGGGGGAGGAAGATGAAATCCTGTTAACCTGAAAGCATAAAACAAAACAAAAACCCAAAACAATTTATTTAATTATCTATTCCATATATAAAGGAGAAACCAAGTTTCATTTACAATATCTAGACCTTAAGATGGGCAAAAAAATGTCAAATTCAGCATTTTTGAGAATTATATTACTTTGAACAATGGGATTAACAATGGGATCAATGAAATTTATGGATCAATATATAAAGGAACAATGAAAAATAATGAGCATCATTACACTGGGGAAGTCTGAAAGCAATCCAACTGGAGAAATAAAATTTACAAGGACGAACTGTTATTTTAACTGGCATAAACTAACTACAGTAGTTGAATACAGCTTGATAGCAGTGTATAGCACCATATTCTGAGCTGAATAAAGTCATTTTGCTACATTACATGAATTACAAAATAACGCGGACAGGGAGTCTGCCTAATGCCCAAAAGTCTATATACAAATGGGTGACTTCACACTCAATCTAATTGTGGGGGGAAAGACTGTAACAGCAGCATCTGTCATAGTGTTAAGTCCAGATGCTGGCCTGGGAACAGTGAGCCTTTTATCACAGAACTTGTTCATAGTCTGGTTTATACTATTTGATGCTATGTGTTCATCACATGTCTGGTGAGATATTTCACAATCATCATATGAGCTAAGGGAATCTCAAAACAGGGAGGCAATCCTTTGTCATCTTACACATTTTAGCAACAACTAAAGAAGACTTACACAGCATATGTTAGTTGAGTTTCTGATTTTGAAAGAACTGTTGTAGTCTAATTAAACATAAGAGATAAAGCAGGGTTCACCAATCACTGGTTGAGGACTGGTACCAGGCCACAGGCTGTCCTGAATTGGGCCATGGGGGGGAGGGGGTGCTGGGAGCCCTGATAGCAGCCATCTGTGCGCAAATTGCTCCGCTAGATCTGCCTGGTAAATGGAGCAAGAGCATGGGCTTCAGACACAGCAGATAGGCAGGTGGCCTGGCCCCTCCTCAACACTGTTTAACTATGATAGGACTCTGCCCCCAGCCTATGTGCAATGTGATACCTCACTGCCCGAGTCACATGGTGTGGCTGGCAGGCAGCTGGGCCCGTCCTCCTTGCCATGCTTTTATTACTTGTGTGGGCAGGGTTTGCAAGGACATTCCCACCACCCCACTTTTTTCCAGTCTGTGGAAAAATTGTTCAGCATGAAACTGGTCTGGGTACAAAAAAAGTTTGAGTACCCCTGGTCTAACAACATAGCTGTCCCAACCTAGTTAATACTGTATAATATGAAAAATAGCTCTGAGTCATTGATCAAGTTGAGTTGGTATGAAACCTTTTGTCTAGGGCTGTTCATGATACACATTTTGAAACTTCAGCTGACAGCATTTGCTGCTCTCAGGATTATACCTGAGGACTTTGGCCGGGGGTGGTGGTGGTATGAGTATGACAGGCTGGATAACTCGGTAGTTTAAGTATCTGACTGTAGAACCAGAGTTTGTGAGTTTGATTCCCCACTGTACAGGTACCTTTCTGGAGAAGAGCCAGACTGTGTAGCCAGCCATCGGCAAACTACACAGTCCAATGGTGCTCTCAGTAAGAAAGAAATGGTAAATCACTTATCTGTATTCTTTACCTGGAAAACCCAGACAAGGTCACCATGAACTGCCTTGGACAGTGGGAGATTTGTTTTAGTTTCTAATGAAAAATGACAGGACTTGTTTTGGTTCAACAGCAAAAGTTGGCTTGTTTGAAATTTCATTGCCCTTTCCTAGTTAACTTTAAATTAGATGGCAAATATAAAAGAAGTACTGTACTTTGGTTAAAGATTTAAATTAAATAAAAGTCAGGCATTTCCATCTGCTCCATGTTCTGACCAATACCCAATCGTATTTTAATTTTAGCCTTGACTGAAGAAGTCGGTCATATGGAGATATTCTTAGTTTCACTAGCAGCTTCTACTACATATTAAAAATAATGAAAATGTGATGTTCCTAATACAAAACTGAAGAAAAAGATATGTAGATATTTGGTAAGGAAGAGACTAAGGTTATGGTGCTAAGTGCCAAACATTAGCATGAACAGATTCATTCTATCTTGAAGTGGAAAATGTTTCAAATACAAACTGCCACACATTTAACAAAAAAGAGCTCATTTTCTTGATAATTTCTTAGAACAGCATTTGTTTTGTTGTTATCATTTGATTTTTATTCAATGAACCAAGAATGTAAGATAAATAAAGTGAGAATCAATCAAGATAAGACTGAGGTAAAGGCAATTGGAAGGAAACAGCATACTCTAGATATAGAGATAGAGGGAACAAGTGGCAGAGCTCAAATACCTAAGAACAACATTTACTGAAAATGGCAAAATGGACAAAGAGATCAACATATGGTACAGTAAGGCAAACCAAATATTGGGACAGTTAGCGCTGCTGTTACAACACAAGGCAATGCCAATCAAACAAAGAAACATCTCCTATAAAGCATATTCATCCCCACCTTATGTTACCAGTGCCAAACGTGGACACTTACAACAGGATATAAATTCATATTCTTGTTGTCGTCGTCCATGGTGATGTACAGTATGTCCCCCCTCCCCACCATTTTTACAAATCTTATGCTATTCCAAATTTGCAATTATATGTATACAATGACCTGGTCTGTGTGAAAATCTTATCTAGGAAAACTAGGCTTAGCATTCTTGCCCATTGCACACAAAAAGGTATTTACATAGGGAATCATTCATTCCTGTAGTCTGCATTGGTACAGCATAGCAACCTCTCTAGAATGCCTTCAGAATGGATCTCATTCAGATCCCAAGGCTTGTTTAGCAGGGTTTTTCAAGAGGATGATATGCCAGTACAGTAAACATTTCAATCATTAACTATACTGTATACACTTTGACGAAGACATATGCCTGAAGAGGAGTTGGCTGCGTGCAATTCTGAACTTCTTCACCATCTAAATTGCCTACAATTACCACCTGACAGGTAACTGGAACTGGAGTCTTTACTAAGAGCCAGCATGAACTGCTGGACTTGGTTTGCTGAAAATATATATAATATACTAGCATAGTTTGCCCGGCCTTGCCGGGCAGTTTTTATTTGTGGGGGTGGGGGTGGGGTTTGGTTAAGGTTGGTTTGGGTGGGTGCGTTTTGCATTTGTGGTTTGTGACTTTTTTGATCTATTTTATTAGATTTATTTGTGATTTGGATTTATTTCTTATTTTTCTGACTTGTTTTTACTCTTGTGGCCTCTAGGTGGGGCTGTTAGTAATAGTGTTGGATTCTCTTTTTGTTTGACTTGTTTTTTCTCTCCCAGCCTCTAGGTGGGGCTTCTTCCAGTAAGTAGTCTTTGTTTCTTCATTTCTGTTCTGGAGTCGTGGAGGGAGGACGTGCTGGTGAGTTCTCTGGATTTTTTTAATCTGGGTTTTGTTTTTTTGTTTTGTTTTTTTGGTGTTGGACTGGGAGGTGTTTCTGTTTCTTCTTTTGTGGTTTTTTTGGGTTTTAGATGTGTTTAATTGTTTTGTTTATTTCTGGTTGGTTTTTATGTTTCTGATTTATTTTGTGATTATTTGTTTAATTTGTGGTAATTTTGTAGTTTGAGTTAGGTATTTTTGTGTTGTAGTTAGGTGTTTTTTCTGTGCCTTCATGGTATTTTGGGTGTTTTTGTTTGTAGATTTTGTTGTTTATTGTTTTGTTGGTTAATGTGTTTATTTATTTATTTATTTGTGTTTTATTATTTTTGGTGTTTGGCGTTTTGGGTAAATGTTTGGTTTTGTTGTTGGTGTGTACTTTTGTGTGAAGAATGGGCTGCCTGTCAGTTCCTCTTTTCCCCATTGCTGCTTCAAATTTTGGTTTCGATGTATCAATGGAGGAAAGGAGGAGCCGGCAGTCAGCCTGCTTTTCCCCCGGTAAGGTTCATTAGGTAGGTTGAAGGAGAAGGAGGCAGAGAAGAGCTATGGTTCTCTCCTCTCTGTCTCTTTTCTCTCCTGGCTTATCTAACCAGAGATCAGCAGGCAGCGATCCGTAAGGGGTGGTGCTCTTCCTTCCGGATTGCTGGCTGCTGCTTTTGTATTACCTCCGTCGGAAGTACAAAGGCAGCAGTCAGTCATTCGCCAGGGAGGGTGCTTCCCCCGACGAACTGCTGCCTGCTGGTGGTATTTTTTCCCCACCCTGGCTCAACTGACCTTGAGGCCAGCGGTGGTCTCACCGTGTCTTCAGCGGGGTAGTGTGGAGGAGAGGGAGTCCCTCTTCTCCCCGTTGCTCCAGGAAAGAAGGCTGGCAGTGGTCTCGGTGTGGGTTTTTGTGTGTGTTTGTTTGCAAGGCCGTGCAGTGGACTTGCGCTCCCATTACGGGAGGCTGGCATGTTTTTATTTTATTTTTCACGTGCCGGCTTTCTCAGCATTCTGCGCGCTCGCGCTCTTCAGCCTGATTGGCTGAAGTGCTCACGGTGTATAGGACACTGGGACTTGGAGTTTTGTTTGTTTTGTTTGCATTTGTGCGGCAGTTTATTTTCTGCAGCTCGATTTCAATTGGGTGTGCCATGGTTCCCAGTATTCTTTTTGCTTGCACCTCTCAGCCTGATTGGCTGAGGCACGCCGCGGAGCAGAGGATGTTGGGAACTGAAGTTGTTTCCCTTTGTTCCCGTTCGTGGGGCTGTTGCCCCATTGGTGACAACCAAAACCCTACGGCACTGAGAAGGCAGGGGTTATGGTGAGTGTGGAAGGCTAGGTCAGGGATGGCTGAGCCTGGTGTGGGAGCCTTTGAATGAACCCAATGGTTAACCCCTCTTTTTATAGGTATAGATGTAAGCTGGAACAAGAGGAAAACCCCAGCTCTTCTTTGTGGTTCATATTTCAAGAAGAGAAAGGCAGCTGGCATTCTCTTTCAAGTGAAAAGCTCATCTCTTTGCTGGGAACCTTCCAGGTTTGCACCTGGTGTGATTCAATAGCTTGGTGCAAAGAGACAAAATAACTGGCACTCCATATGGTTTCTAGTTACCTTATTAAACAAACACCTTGAAAATTGCATGTTGCTTTTTTTTCCTTCAAAAAGAGGACTGGGGAGAAGATTTCCATATGCATAATAAAAATAGGTTGACTTATTTGTGTGTGTGCCAAATCTCTGTTCAGGTCTTTCAAAACTGAACTGAGGAAATAAATGCATGCTTGATTTCTAAGTAGGATTGTGTATCCTCTGTTTTTCTCTGTCACCTGTTAATAGGCTACTCAGGAAAGGCACTAACATAAATGCAAGGGATGGATATCAATTTTTCACTGCCATTTCCCCACCATTTTCTTCTGCCTGTGAACAAAGCAGAAGTAATTGCCATGGCAACAAAGGCACCTCATGACACAATCAGTATGCCATGAGAGAACTCCCTTGTGTAATCGTTAGCAGATGCTTTGGGAGCCTGCCACAAACATTTTTCCTTTGCAGTTGGATTCTTCTGATCCCCTGCCCTATCATGAAAGAGCTATGTGATCATAACAACATAAGGACTTGTGTCATTAGATAGAAGAAAAAGACCATCTAGCTCAGTCTTCTAATTCCCACTGTGGCCAATGAAATGCCTCTGAAAGATCACATGTTGATCTTTCATTTATTCATTTATTTTAGCAACCATGGCTCATAGCTGATGTTAAACCTGCCTTTCACACCATGGGCCAGAACTCTCCTGCTCAGTCAGCTGAGGGGCTGGAGCTGTGGTTCCTCCCATGGCAGCAGTGACAGCACATGCATTCATGGTGCATTTTTGCTGCCTCCTCCACTTCCCAGGGTGAGGGTGGCCCATTTTCACCACATTTTTTATTTATTTGCAGCATTTTCACTGCATTTTTGCTATTTCTGCCACTTCCCGTGGTGGTGGGAGTGAGAGCAGCACATTTCCATTGTGTTTTCAAAAAAAATTGCAGTGATTTTGCCACATTTTTGGCATTTCCGGCAGCAGCGGGGCACTTCCGGCAATGGTGGCAATCTGCACCACAGGCCAGATGAATTGGCGCCACGGGCCATAGTTTGGGCAACCCTGGTCTAATTTGTTAAATCTATGTAATAGTTATTACAATATACAGGGGCTCTACAGTCAAATCATTACCATAATTTATAGATTTAGAAGCCTTAGTGAATATAGTCAGAGGTTTAGAAACTTTGCCGATTCTCTTTACATACACACAGAAGCATATGATTGTGTGCATACACAAACACACGCACACACAACATACTTCATTGGTATTACTCATCCTCTATAGCATGGATTCTCAACCTGTGGCCCATGGACCGAATGTGGCCCATGATGCCATTTCATGTGGCCCCAACCGGCTCCACCACACCAGGAAGTGCCATGTGGTAGACGATGGGCAAAATGGCCATATGGCCCCTGGAGCTGTCTGAGGGAGCTGGCCTGGCCCCCGGCTTTAATAGGTTGAGAACTCCTGCTCTACAGAGAAACTATCTAGATGAACAAAGTGGCAATCAAAAGGAATAATGTCAAGCAGCAGGATTTCTAATATGAAACTGACAGAGTAATATATACATGAGAAGTAATGTAGTCCATTCCTTGAACTACATCATTAAATTACTGGTCTATAAGGTATGAAATCCATTGAATTACAGTTCCTGGAAAACACTTGTTGGCACACTTTTCTTTACCTCATCTGTTTAAATATAAATGACACCTCAAAATTCTTTGTAGAGAAACTGTTGAGGGGACAATTTCGCTGAAACATTCCAAAAGTGAGGGGAAATTATCTAATTGTTTTTTTAAAGAAGTGGTCACAGGCTGAAAGACAGCATGTTTTCTTTTCTTTCCCAAAGATTTTCTGTTGTTTTTCTGCCTCTGTGAATGTAAAGCAATAGTGTTGTTGATCTGGCCACAATTTTATATCCTCCACGATACCCTCACCTAACTTCATTCCCAGCAATTGATGGGAAAAGGGATATTGGCTCCAAGAGAAAACCTCTACGCCTTGTTGACTGATATGTTCTGCAAAATGGTCAGATTTCATGTGAAGTGACAAAAAGAAATCAGTGAAGTTTTCAGAATAGGATCTGAAAAATTCTGGATTGGTGTGGTGAAATATATCTGATTATCCAGAAAATAAGGATTATAGTTTCTCTTAATTACTTTTAATACAATAGTTCTTAGTAAAGATGTGATTAATCTTTCTGATTCTTTTTCTATCCTTGAATGAAAAATGGTGGCTCATTGTAACACTCCTTGGTTCTCTCTCTCTCTCTCTTTATATATATAGCATATTTTGCCCAGCCCTACCAGGCATTTTTAATGTGTGTGTTGGTGGTTTGGGGTGGTTTTGGTTCTGCACAACCACCACTCCTACGTAAAAAAAAAAACACTCCAACCACCAACACACACATTAAAAAAAATTATTATGGCAGGAGTGAAGACGGAGGCCTGAGAACAGAGTGCCTCTCTGGGTCTCTGTTTTCCTAAGGGAAGCTTTTTGCCGGGTTTCTGGAGAGAAGAGGGTCTCCCTTTTTTCTCTGCAAACCCACCAAACTTGCAGTGGGGCCGACGCTGGCCATCGCTGCTGGTCTGGGAAGCAGTCGTGGCGCGGTGGTGGTTTGTTTAATTTCTGCGCACTGCACTTTCCCGGCCTCCTTCGCCGTCGTGTCCCTCAGCCTGATTGGCTGAGAGGTGGCACGGTGTGAAGGATGTTGGGGCTTGAATTTTTTCCTTTTGGTCGTGTTCGTGGGGCTGCTGCCCCACTGGCGACCACCGGAACCCCACAGCGTTGGGAAGGTGGAGGTTACGGTAAGTGCAGAGGGCTCGGTCAGGGATGGTTGGGCCGGGTGCAGGAGCCTTTGTCCAAACACAACGGTTAAGGGTACTTTTTATAGGTATAGATAAAGGATGAAAAAAATCAGAAAGATTAATCACTTCTTTACTAAGAATTAATGCATGTTTGTGAGAAGGAAGAGGCAGGAGTGTGTGCCTTCCACAAGTTTTGTGGGACCCATTCACATGAATGGAGGGAACAAGCATAAAATTAGTGACAGAGTTCAAATACCTAGGAACAACAGTTACTGAAGAGAGTAAAATGGATGAAGAGATCAACCTATGGTGTAGTAAGGCAAACCAAATTTTGGGACAGTTAGTTCTGCTCATACAACACAAGGCAATACCAATCAACACAAAGAAACACCTCATGCAAATCATATTCATTCTCACCTTATGTTATCAGTACCAAACATGGACACTTGCTTCTTTTTTGTCCAGAAAACCTATTCATCAAAATGGGGGAAATCTGAACATCTAACTGGATAGAACATCATGGCGAATGCATATTTCACTATTAAAAAACAGGGCCAAGTGTACTTATTCTAAAGCTTTCCTTTGTCTCTTTGGAGAAAATACCAGATACAGTGATACCTCATACAACGTCCAAACTTGGTTCCACAAGTTTGGACTTTATACGGATTTTTATTTTGTATGAGGCATGCAAAATCCTAGCCGCAATGCCTCATACACTGTCCAAATCCTTGCTGTGATGCCTCGTACAATGTCATTTCCATAGAGATACATTGTACTGTAACAGCACAGACATCAGGGCAAAGTCAAGGAAACTGACAGAACTTTAAGAAATAATTGTCTAAAGGCTAAATACATTACAAAAACATGTCAAACAACCCTGATTTTAGGGGACAAACCATACAACAAGTTTTTAACTTTTGAAAACTTTATGAAGTGCAGGTTTAAAAGTTAACATGTCCTATCATGCAGCACAGTGTTAATCTGCAGCCATGCGGCCGATCATCCATTTTGTACAAGCTACTGTAAATAATTACTGGATGGAAGCAAGGACAAAATGGATTTCAACATGTCCCATCATCCACTGTACCAAAGAATGGTCCAAGAACCTGAAGAAGGCTGCAAAAATCCCAGGAATGCTTCCAAAAATTCTGAAAAAATTCAAAAAATTCCAAAATTGCGCTCAAAACCACTCGGAAACACTCTTCGCCTCATGCAAAACCCACAAGAGCAATGCATGCATGTGTCCTGCCTTTTATACTGCCCAGACACAATGCAACCTGGGAAAACCTCTAAAGCCTCATACAAAGTCGCAGCGACTTTGTATGAGGCAACTTTTTTCAAGGAATTAGGCGGTGTTGTACAAAGCGGACTTTGTATGAGGTATTACTGTAGGTTCATTAATCAAAGTATGTGGCCGTAGAACTAGGGATTGGATGTTATAAGTAAACCATTCCTTTCTTCTCGAGGCACCCAGGGGTTGTGCAGCTTTCCCAAGGCATACAGGCTGATTCTTTTCTTGGGAAGCACAGTGGTAAATCAAAATCCCACTTCTGGCTCTCCAGCCAAATACCTAAACCCCTGAGATATTGTGAGAAGGGTCACTGTAAGTTTGTATTTGGTTGACCTCATTTCATTACTTTTTGCAATCAAGTGTTGTGTAGGGTGTAAATGTTTTTCTACCTCATGGTCTGATAAGAGTATGAAAGCTCCAAGTTTTGTATATCACAAAAAGAGAAAGCCGAGTAATGGTCCATTGGGAATGAGTACTCATTCCTCTATTGCACACAAAAGAAAATTTAAAATATGCATCACCAGAATTGCTTTCTTTTGGATTTCTGTAAAATTGGATGACAATACAGCTGCAGTATTGTATTGTTGTATATTATTATATGCTGTTCTTTATTATTGTATAATTATTGTTTATATTTATTTGTATTTATTTGTTTGTTTGTTTACTCGATTTATAGGCTGCCTTTCTCACCTCGGTGACCCAAGGCAGCTTACAACAATCAAAACATCTCATACGTTAAAAAACCCCTACTAAATAGTAGAATGATAAAAATCTGTAATATCATTATTGTGTGAACTGCCCTGAGTCGGGTTTCTTGTTTGGGTGGCATACAAGTGGGAAATTAAATTAAATTAAATTAAACATGCCAAGTGGTTCTGAGAAATTTGGCTAGCTAAAACCCCAAATTTACTTTGAATATCACTATATGTAAAGTTACTGTGACAATTCTAGTTGTAAGGTATAAGGATCTCATTTGCACTGGTTGTGATGTAAGGATTTTTTTTCTTTTTAAAAATTTAGTTAGATTATATTAGATTAGATTAGGTTATAATGTGTTTCTCCCAGAAAAAGATGTCAATAAACATAGGTATTTAGTGCATCCTGCTTTGGATAGTACCGGTAACTTTAAATCAGTACCACCTTGAGTGCAACTGAACCCTCCGGTCTAGTAGGTTTTACAGCTAGGAATATGTTGCACTTAAAACCAGCTGTTTATAGCATCCTAAAGTCACTTGAATTAAATTAGAGTTATCTGAAGAAGCTGCTGGAACAGTGTCTCTCTCTCTCTCTCTCTCTGTGTGTGTGTGTGTGTGTGTGTGTTTGTTTGTTTGTTTGTGTGTGTGTGTGTGTGTGTGTGAGAGAGAGAGAGAGAGAGAGAGAAAGAGAGAGATTGAGAAGAGAGTGTCTTTATGTAAGTGGCACACTGCCATCTAAAGTTTCTTTCAATTTTTGCTTCCTCATTTTATGCTGAATTGGCAGGTCACCTTGGCCTGCAGGCCTTACATTTTTATCAAGATTGATTTTCAAAGTTGCTCTGAAGTTAGGAGAATAAACATTTAATTGCATGTCAAATGAGCATTCTGTTTCAAAACTGGACTCTAAACTCATTAGGCCTTAAGGAATGATGCACTTTCAATTGCAAGATTGAATTAGAGCCATAGCTTCAAAACTCGTAAGCCAAAATGACGGGAAACAGTCCTGATTTGTCATAGCAAAAATGCTTCCAGAGAACTAGTGTCATTAGAGTGGAATGATATAAATAAGCTGACATCCCTAATGCAGCTGGTAGTTGTAGACTCTAAAGCAAAGGATTTGTAAAAGAAGAAAGTTTGTTATGTAGAAGCTAGATCATGTTCAAATAGCTTCCTGAATATATAAAGTTAATCATTGGTTTTATTTCCAGAGACAGAGTGGGAAGCTTAACTACTAAAAAGGCACAATATTTGAGTAGCCATAGTCTTAATGGCTCATTTCAGTCTTCAGTTTTCTGTCTTCCTTTTCCTCCTCCTATTCTCCTTTGGAAACTGAAGATAGGACAAATATATGATTTGTATGTGGAACATTACTTTATATTGCACTGTCTTCATTTAAATTATATTCCAAATAAAGATTATAGTCCTCTTTGTTTTGTATGACTTCAAGCTGTTTCCATCCTATGACCTCCAGAAGGTCTTTAAACAGTTCTGCACAGCCCCTTCAAAAGAAAGGGTGTGGCTTCCTTTAGTAAGCTCAATACAGCTCACATTTATCTAGTGTTCCTGTTTTTTCCAGTGAAAAACATTATTACCTTTCTTCGGGTATCAAATTCAACAGGAACTAAAACGTAGAAGGAGAGAAGACTCATACATAAAACTGTAAAACCCTGAGTTATGTAAAAAGTTTGTTCCGTAGCTTTTTTATGTAATACGGTTTTTTTTACATAAAATGTGGCATTCCCACAGGGATGCATAAAAAATAAGAACATAAGAACAGCCTTGCTGGAACAGGCCACAGCCCATCCAGTCCAGCATTCTGTCTCACCATTTCCTTCAGGGTATTCCCAAGGAGATGCCGTCACCTGCTTAGGATTCTCTGAAAATAAAAATAACAATGGTCCAGAACAAAAAAAAAAATCCAAATAAAAAAAATCGGAACAACGGGAACATAAACGGAGCAATCTCCCTACCTTTTCCATGCTGCTGCTGCTGCTTCCACCTGAGCGGTTTGTCTCGCTATTGGGGGAGCATGAACCGGCATCACCACCAGTGCTGCTGCCACAGTCCCCACTGCTTATATCAGTACTGGGAGAGTGCAGGAGGCATATCTGCTCAGTTCCACTCTTTGTCCAAGGTCTTCCACTCTTTGTCCACGCTTTAGCTGGGAACGTGCATTGGGCGAAGACTGTTCCATTCCCCTTATTGTCCAATGCACATTCCCAGCTAAAGGGCACCACAGGAGGCCCTTGGACGAAGAGCCCAACCAAGTAGATATGCCCCCTGTGCTCTACCAGTGTCGGTAGAAGCAGCGAGGAGTCAAGAAAATGCGGCAAAACTGCCAAAATCATTGGTGCTGCCTCCACCACCACCACCACGGTAAGTGATGTCTTGTGACTTCCAGCGGTGGGGGCGGGTGGTGCAGGATGGAATTTTTAAGTCTAAAATGGTGCAGGGCTGCCATTTCAAAGTGTAAAATGGTGGTGGTGCCATTTTAGACTTACAAGATGCAAGGAAACCCCTTACATAAAATGATTGATTTGCATAAAATGGGACACACTTTGTGAAAAAAATCATTATGGAAATTGAAATTTACATAAATCGAGACATATGTTAATCGGGGTTTTACTGTATTACTGTGGCCACTTAAACATCACCCATGAAAAAAATTATCACCAAAAGCAGGACATGAGATGCACGAATATGCATAATATAATTTACCAATAACAACAATCAGGTAGAGAAAATTTTGGGAAAGGATAGCATTAAGGTACTGTGGGACTTTAAAATTCAAAAGATAGACATCTGATTCATAATAGGACTGATATAATTGTTGTGGGAAAGAAGACTTGGTTTGCTGACATTGCTATACCAGGAAATGCGCTAATTGAGGACAAACAACTAGAGAAAATCACAAGATATCGTGATTTGCAAATTGAAGTTGAGTGGTTATGGAAGAAGAAATCTGTTGTGTACCCATAGTAATTGGAGCCTTTGGAGCAATACCTAAAGGACTCCATAAATCAGTGATGGTCAACCTTTTAGAAACTGAGTGCACAAGGAGTAATTTTATACCAATATTTGACTGTGAATCTAAAGGTAGATTTTTATTATATGGTATTTTTTATAATGGTGTGTGTGTAATAATAATAATAAATATTTACTGACTCATAGCAGTTCCTCTGGGCATCAGCTAATAGCTTTTCTCAGGTCTGCTTGGAGATGCTAAGTACTGAATCTCCAACATTTTGTATACAAAAGATATGATCTAACTAGAAGAATTCACATTAATATAAAACTATTTTCTTCCCTCTAAATATATATCCTTTGTTTCTGTCTAAAAATGGAAAAGTTAGTTATGTTGCTAGAGGTAAGAGTAAAATCTTCCTCAATTTTGACACAATTGTTCAATCAAATAAAATCTAGATATAGTTCATAATCACACACATGGTCACAACATGAACAATTTCTTCACTTAATACTGTAAAGTGTACATATGTTTTAAAGATGAAGCTGACAATTAAATAGATGGCAAAGTTTAGGCTACAAGTTTTGCATTTAGTCAAACAAGTCTCAAAACACTTTCCTCATTGCCCTTCTTATTCTTATAGTGAAAAGAACCACGTGAACGATGGTCAGACCCTCATTCCTCAGAAATCTTGAATCTGATATTGTACCAGCCAGGATGCTTTTAAACTGCGAAATCTGGCCTGGATTTTTTTATCACCAGAAAACCCCTGGGAGATTCCACAGTTCAATCCCAGCCTGCCTTGACAAATTACAGCCTGCCCTCTTCCTAGGATTAGCTACTAACCAGTGTGTCACCCTAATCTTGGTAGCATAACTTTAAAAAAAAACCTCTCTTTACAGGGGTTAATAAATACAATGGCTGAGATTTTTTTAAAAGTTTAATTTCAATAACACTGAGATATTTATTAATAAATCAATAATTAGGTTTCAAAATTGTGACAAACAAAAGGCAGCTTCAATTAGTACTAATAAACACTTCAAAATACTACAGGCAAGACAGACTATCAATTTTCCCACAAAATATTAACCCTGCCTTTCTACTTTAGAGGAACCTTCCTACCCTTATTCAGCTGAATTATCCATGGACAGCAGCAATCTCAAAGTCCTGCTCATCTTATTTTACCTACGCTCGATCTCTCTTTATTTTTCCTCAGCTATCTCTAGCCTCTCTATTTTACCTCAGCTCTCCTTTTTATCTAAATTCTCCTCAGGGTTCTAGCACCTCCCCATCAATAATTCACTTTCAAACAATCCCAGTCCAATATGCAAATCAGTTCATCTTATCATTCTATCTCTACCCACTGCTGTTAATCTTCCCCGACCTTGCCTTCACTTTTACCAATGCTACTTTCTAACCATTCGTACTCACACTCTGCACATGTTCTCATTCTTTTCTATATTCTAATTACATTCATTCCTTATACCACAAAACACCTCAGCCTTTTGAAAAGTGGATAATTTATGAGTTCCTCAGATGAGACAAAAGAGGGATTACTTTCCCATTCCAATGAAGGAGCAAGGTTCCAGTGGTTTCACATGAAGCAGCATCCTCTCTCTAAATATTTTCTCTTAATTCACATGAAAACAGCATTCTTCAACAGTCCAGTTTTATTTGTATTATGTTCACTCAAACCCAGTGGTGGGCATCAGCAGGTTCGCACCAGTACGCACGTGTTGGTAGTAAAAATGGCTGGCCCTGCCCACCTCCCCACCCCACCCCACCCACCACCTCCTCCTCCTCCTAGAAGAAGCTTCTGATGGGGCTGGCTCCATTTCCCCCTTCGTCCAAGGCTTTTCCTTGGCTCCGTTTCACCCCAAAGTGCATCCCCAGCCACTCCGGAGTGGTTGGGGAGGCACTTCAGGGTGAAACAGAGCCCTGGAAAAGCCTTGGACGAAGGGGGAAATGGCTTCGGAGGGGGCTCTTCGCTATAGAGCTATGAAGATAGAAGCCCCTTCTATTTTCATCACTCTATAGCGAACCTCTGAAGCCATTTCCCTCTTGTTCAAGGCTTTTCCTGTGCTCAATTTCACCCCAAAGCACATCCCCAGACACTCTGGAGTTTATAAAGTAAACTTTTTAGGTTTAACAATCCGGATATGATTTATTAACTAATTTAATTTTTGTAAAATTAGCAAATTATTTATAAACAACAATCACAGGTCAAAGCCGAGCATTCTATAACTGACTAGCAGCTTTGAACTAATCAAGTAATTACTTCCCAGCTCCTGGTACAATCATTTATATTCTTTATAAAACATTGGTTAAGGGTGGGGAGACAAGTTTCTTCCTAATAGCAAAAATATGTATGTATATACATTGAGGTTAGTATGAATTGAACAGGTACATTCTCATTAAGTTGCTAAAAACTTAGCATGGAAGTAAGTTTTGTACTGTCTGTCTACCTATTTACCTTATCTATACAACTATAGGGAAAAGTGCAAAAATTTATAGTACACAAAAATGAATGCTAAGAAGCAAGATTCTCATTTTGTTTGTAACATCTAGTAATGTCCTAATATAAAACATTGTTCATTTTCCTTCTTATGCTCCATATCACTGTCTAATACTGGTTTCAGGCAGTAGAAACCCATTTAATGTTATTATATCATTATGGGACGTACTGTATTGGATCTTATAACAGGAATGCTACATACTGTTTTACTAAGGTTGTCTCACACTTGTGATTTGGATTATCTTGATCTGGGCAAAGTTTAGGGTTAAGGTCATCAGTATTTCATCACTTTCAGTATGGCCAGACATCCCACTACAGTAATGGAGTAGACCGTACAGCCAGTAACTCAACACCAAGTGCTGGGCGGAGGTAAATAATCTGACTCCCTAAAGGGGCCAATGGCTACAGGCAGATGAGCCCCTTTAGGTGGGGTGATGGTCCCTTCAGTGAAGGAAATGCCACTGGAAACCATCATATTCAGCCCAATGGCAAAATGAGCAGAGGGAGGAGGAACTCTGATTCCCAAACTGTCATAGAGGTGGAAGAGGCCATGCCAGATGGACTGGCTGTGAAGGCACACCTTGATAATATCCTCAAGGCTGCGGCAGTCCACTGCAGTCCCAGTGTTAAATCCTGCATGTCTCATTTCATTTCATATGTGTCACAGGAGATGTCTCCGAGACCATAGTGTGTGGGTCACTTCATGGCAAGCTGGTATCCACCTTAAACAAATTCACGCCAATGGCATTTTTTCAGGGAAAAATGCATTCTCAGATACAACTTGCAGGTGATGATTCCATCATTAAGCTCATTCTGACCTAGGTCTATATTAGACTCCAGTCCTATGGATTTTTGCAGGCATTTTGCAAAATGTGTGTGTGTGTGTGTTGCCATTGGGCTGAATATATATATATATATATATATATATATATATATATATATATATATATATATATATATATATATATATATATATATATATATATATATATATATATATATATATATATATATATATATATATATATATATATATATATATATAGGACTGCAGATAGATAGATAGATAGATAGATAGATAGATAGATATAGATATAGATATAGAGATAGATAGATAGATAGATAGATAGATAGATATAGATATAGATATATATAGATAGAGATAGAGATAGAGATAGAGATAGAGATAGATAGATAGATAGATAGATAGTGAACTGGAAATAAGCACTGCTCTGCACACACACGCACACACACCCAAAAAAATAAAGTACATATTACATATGTTCATCTTGATCCTGGCCTCCCAAGCATCATAAGACTCAGGCATGTATAGATTTCATCAGCATGTTGCACTCCATTTTGTATTAGTTCTGGGGTTGAAGATTGGGCATTCTCACATTTAAATACAAAACCTCTTCATTACACTCAGGTAAGTGTGGTGAAGATGCAGAATCAGCACTTCTCAACCAGCACAATTCTGAGTAAGTGGAGCACCTCTAAAATCTGGAACTGAGATGGCCATTTGGTCCATGAGTCACCTCTGGCCAGGAGACTGAATGGAGCTAAGATCAGATCTTTTTGGAAACAGATATCCTTCATCATCTCAAGATTGTTGCTTGGCAGAGCATCTTCCCCTCAAAAATCAGTCCCGCTTCATCCTCTCTTCTCAGACAGCACAACTCTTAGTTCTGAATCCCAGGTTGGCTAGTAAGTCCACTACCCACCACGGGGCTTTCTCAGTGGCAGCTCCAGCTCTATGGAATACACTACTAGGGGAGCCAGCTCTATGGAATACACTACTAGGGGAGCTGCATCTGATTGACTCCTTAGGTTCCTTTAAGAAACAACTGAAAACCTTTCTGTTTGAGGAAACCTTTAGCAGTTTGCTAAAGACCAAATAGGAGACCCTCCCATTGCCTTTCTGTCACAAGAGTTTGGGGTCCTCAGTTCTGATTTTAATTAGGTAGGTGGGGGTTGTTTTACTCTCTTAATGATGTTTGGTTCACTTTTATTATATTATATTTTATTTTAATAGTGTAAGCAGCCCAGAGTGGGAGTCCATCCCAGATGGGTAGGGTATAAGTGCAATCAATCAATCAATCTCTCCTCAGGAAGTAAATTATCCTGTTCTAAATAGGATCAAGCAGTTTAGGTTACTGGCACATAAAGCAAAGCAATCACACTTATATACCACACCATAGCGCTTTAGTGCACTCTGTTGGCATCTGTTGGGTTAACCATACGCAGCAGGGTGGGTGCATAGTGGCCAAGTCAGCAGAGACGCACCTGGAAGGTAGTTCACTCCTTGATGAAGCAACAAAGTAGACAAGTCTTGGTGAAAATTCAAAATAGGTTTACTCAGGTAACAAGTGGTGTGAATGTATATACAGTGTGAAACAACAGAAAGTAGATTCAGTCTCTGGAGTTTCTCAGTTCACTCCAATGAGAGGGTATATAGATTGTGCAGTATACATACAAGTCTCTACCCAGACTAGGAGCAGTCCAAAACAGGCTATGGTCACAAAGGGCAAAAGGCGAACAGCTTTATAGCTTACCCTCGAGTAGGCTTTCTGTGTCAGCAAAACAGGAACAGCCAGGAGCCAAAAGCTATTCCTCAGGATAGTGTGGGAGTTTAGTCCTTGCAGTAGACTCTTAAAAGCTTTGTCCAAAAACACTGGCAGGAGAATCCAAGCTGAGGCATTGAAGCTGAAGGATTATATCCACGCAGCTCAGTGGCTCCCACAGTCACAAGTACCCGTTCAAGCATTGTAGTTGGAGCTGAGCATCGAACCACACATTGAAGCAGAAGCCGCCTGCCTAACTGTGATTTTGCTTTGGCATATCTACACCAGCCACAGAGCTCTCTAGAACAGTCACAACACCTATGTGCCTTTGCTACAATGTCTTAATGGCACAGTATGCCTTGCAACATGTTGGGGCAAGGGACAAAGACTTACACCCCCAACACACTCTCTGGGCGGTTTACAAGATAATTAGCATTTTGCCCCCAACATGCTGGGTACTCATTTTACTGACGTTGGAAGGATCCATGGCCAGAATCGAACTCAGAATCGAACTCACAACCTTTTGGTTGTAGGACAGCAGTTTATCCACTGCACCACCAGGGCTCAATACAGAAAAGTGTGAAGCCCGCTTCTGGACTGGGACTCCCTGCTCACGGTCAATCACGCCCTGATCACCTCCAGATTGGATTATTGTAACACGCTCTACATGGGGCTGCCCTTGGCGACCATTGAGAGGCTTCAGCTGGTCCAGAATGCAGCTGCTCGGGTGGTGATGGGGTGTGGGCGCTCTGTCCGTGCCTCGCCACTGCTTCGGGAGCTGCACTGGCTTCCGGTATGCCTCCGGGTGCAATTCAAGGTGCTGGTTTTGACCTTTAAAGCCCTTCATGGCATTGGACCAGGGTACTTAAGAGACCGCATCACCCCAAGGTATTCAGCCCAGACAGGAGGGGCTCAGTGCTGGTTCCTTCTACAAAAGAAGTCCATCTTATTGGGGCCAGGAAGAGAGCCTTCTCCGTGTCTGCCCCAGCCCTGTGGAGTGTCTTACCACCAGAACAGCGACTCCAGTCAGATCTTCTCCCATTCAGAAAAATGCTGAAGACCTGGCTATGCCAGCAGGTGTGGGGCATGCTTGATTCTACCACGCAAGCCTGCTGGCTCGTTTAGACTATCTGAAGGATCCTGCTTGTTTCTGTCTGTTTTTATTTTAATGTGAGGAGGAGGGGGAGAGTAGTTTTTATTGATAATCTGATTGGTTCTATGTGTTTTAATTTTTTTTTAGTGTGTGGGGAGCTTAACTACTGTTTTTTAGTTGCTGTTGTTTTTAGCTCATTGTTATTTTAAATTGTTTGTATTGTTGTTCTCTTGCCTTTGCATGTTGTTTCGGCCCTGAGTGGTGTTCCCCACCAGGAGGGTGGAATACAAATCCACAAAAATAAATAATAAATAAATAAGAAAGAATTACTGACAAACAGGTGAGTCCAAATGCTAAGGCAAGACCCAGACAATTCAGAGCCAAGATTTCATCTTCACAGGAATAAGGTAAGGGTTTGGCAGAGGAGTTGCTTGAGGTTTTCTGACAGAAACAATATAATCCAAAAGAAGTATATCATTAGATCCCAATATATGATACTGTATCACATTGTGTGCTTTCCTATAGTGCAATCTTGCACATTCAGATGTCTGGTTGGGAAGGCATCGGGTTAGGAAGAAAGATGGACAAGAGAGCTTTGGGTCTACTTCAGCACAGTTCTTATTGATGTCAAATTAGAAATTTTGGCTACAATATTTGCTCTACTCCTACATCCAGCTGTATACATCTCTCATACATAAGGCAACACTATGTATCAGGATAATGAACAGAACTAACAGGACATTTTTCTTTAATAATATTATGGCTATTTATTAAATGTATTTAGTTTAATAATTCAATATCCACAAAACAGTCCCCCTCCTCACTACCAATATTTCTTTGTATTAACAGAAACATACTCAAAGCCAGAAAAACAGAAAGCAAACCATGCCAACCATGGGAACATATGGAAGGGTAAAGTGGCACAATCTTGCTGCCATCGTATAGAATTTATAGAGGTCATTAGAGCAACAGAAAGCTCTGCCAAGCCTTCTGTGAATTTATGAAGTGCATCCATGGGCAAAACGCCAATAGCATCATTTCTGCCAATCCAACTTTAAAGTAAGCTGGAGGGAAGAAGGGAAAGGTTTGAGGACAGCAAATGTTCCCCAGTGCATAATGGGGGGTGGGTGGGTTTGAGGGTAACAAAGCAAATAAATAATTTATTTCTAGTTAGTGAAGCATAAACAGAAGAATATTACATTCTTTCTTTCATCTAAAAATAAAACAACAATATAGCTTCGCAGCAGTAGAACTGTGTTGACGGCACTTGAAGAAATGAGATTTTAATATTAGTTTTATTTATTTCTTAGAATACAGAAAATAAATATTTTTATTTCTTTTCTTTTTCTTTTTTGTAGTTTTGTAGAAGTAATTCTACAATAACTTCTGTCTGCTAATTACTATTGTAGAAATAGTTGTAAGAAACTAAGAGATGTTTAGGAAAATTTAGGTTATAAATGTTAACATGCATTATTTCTCTTATTCAGTTTAATTTATAGTTAGAATGTGTGTATCTTTGACTAGTTTATGTCATTGTACTATTGCCATCCCTCTTTTTTGTCAATGCTGTGAAATAAATAAATAAATAAATAAATAAGTTTGGAAAAAATCAAGGGAATTCTGGGACTTATGGTTCAAATACTGTTGAACTTTGCACAGCATGTGATTGAACTGTGCTGGTACACTTATATGCTTATATTTTCTGATGTTCCTAGACGATTACTGTTGGGCTGCAGCAATTATCTAGGAACATCAGAAAAATATTAAAGGTTTCCCCTGACTTTCCACAATCCCACAATGGTCTGGGGAAGTACTTGATAATCAGTGATGTGATTGCTAGAGCACAGCTCCAAGAGAGGCATCCCTAAACCACCATGTTGTTCGAGAGTCAATCTGCTGAGGTGTGTGTGTGTGTGTGTGTGTGTGTGTGTGTGTGTGTGTGTGTGTGTGTGTGTACATACATACATACATACATACATACATACATACTTTCATTTTATTCACTCCTGTTTCAAACAGTTACAAAAAGATTTCTTACCATTTCATTCCATTAGATTTGTTTAACCTTTCTCCTTCTTTCTATGATGAGCTCAGAATGACATGCATGAGGATATCCTATTTTTAAATAACAACAAAACAGTACTATGAGGCAGGATAGGCTAAGGCAGGGGTTAGCAAACTTGGCTCTCCAGGTGTTCTTGAACTTCAATTCCCAAAAGCTCTGATCAACTGGTGTACTGACTAAGGTTTCTGGGAATTGATGTCCAAGAACACCTGGAGAGCCAAGTTTGCTGACCCCAGGTTAAGATATGGTGAAGGGTCCTAGAACTGTTACTGAGATCTTCCTCTAACAGTATATAGTTTTCTGTTGTTTTAATCTTCCTGTTAACTAGAGACACCATTAACTAGAGCTATCCATTGCCTAAGATTTCAAAGCGAAACACATGAAACCAGAAGGTGGGCCCTTGTGATGTCACACAAAATGAGTTCAGCTACAACAGTTTCAAAATAATATACATATATGTGAGTATGCATGATAGAGTAAGCCACCACAGATTTCATGCACAACTTCCTAAATGAACATTATAAACGCAAAAGCCAATTACAACACTAGGTCACTGAACCAGTGAGCTCTGAGACCACCTTGAAGTGAGACAAGATGGTTGCCCAGCCATTAGTGCCAACACGATACACAATAAAATTAAACCATATCTTCCACCATCAATAGTTGAGATGCAGGGAAACAGCAGTTGTCTCAGACCTCAGCCTTGGGACCTGGCCCTAATATTGTTCTTGGTTGCCAACCCATTTTCAACTGCTATGGTAAGAAGCCTAGAAACCAATTGGCAGCTGATGCAGCTGTAACAGTATCAGAGTAATATGCTTCATTCAGAAATTCCAAACAGTAAGTAATAATAATAATTGCATAACGTCAACTCAGTTCTTTCCAAGGTTTTCTAGATATATAGACTGAGAAGTGGTTTACCATTCCCTTCTTCAGGGGGCATCCTGAGACTGTGCAGCTTGCTAGAGCCTACACAGGCTGGCTCCACTCCCAAGAGGCACAAGTGGGGAACTCTGGCTCCACAGCCAGATACCGAAGTCACTGAGCTGAATAGTCACCTCAGACAAGAAATAGGCAGTAGCTATCAGGATCCTCTTACTCACAAGTAGCACTCCGGCCGCCTCAGATGGAATCCCACCTGATACTGCCTGCTCTCTGGCCCAACAGTCCAGGCGTTTCCTAAAAGCTTGCCTTCTCACTCCTGCCATGGGTCTAGGACGGTGGTGAGTAAGGTAGCTCATGGGATGAGTGTAGGTAATGCAGCGCAGCTAAGTAAACACTCCAGTCTTCAGGTATTTTAAAAGTATTTTAAAATCAAAGTAAGTTAAAGTTACAGAATAAAGTCCTGCAAAAATTCAGAAAGCATATCAAAATAAAGAAAGCTGCTTTTTAAGGGAAAGCCCAGTGGCCCTACTTCTGGCTAAAGCAACTACATGATTGCAGTTCAAAGCATCACATCCAAGAGAGTCTCTTGGCCCCCACCTTTTGGGTTTTATCTCCTCCCTCAGGATCCACCTCCTTGCCATTTGCCTAAAGGATTTCAGCCAATGATCTTACAGCATGACATGTCCATCACACACTAGGCTCCATCTCTTCCAACCCAGGAGACCAGCATGTTTACACATTCCAACCCCTGGAATGAAGGGTCTCCCACACATTAAAATCTCCATCTTGGATGGGCTAAACCAGAGCACAAATTTTGCTCTGAAGTTATTTTTTTTTTGAATTTTACAAAAATACTTCAGAAACAGTCCTTTGTACAGCATTTAGCAATGGGACTGCGGTGGCTCAGTGGTTAAGAAGCTCATCTTGATAGCTGGAAGGCTGGCAAGTCAGCAGTTTGAGACCTGGGTACTGCATGATGGTTCGAGCGCCCACCTCTGTCCCAGCTCCTGCCAACCTAGCAGTTCAAAAGCAAGAAATTGCAAGTAGATAAATAGGGACCACTTTGGTGGGGAAAGATCTTGGGGACATGAAAGGGGCCTCATTTGATCATCCCCTGAGTGAGTTTCACCAGCAAAAATCCTTTCAACCCAGAATAATTTCTGACACAAATTTATTTTTATAGCATTTAACAGTAGTCCAACTGTGTGTCATTAAGGCATGAATCAGCTCTTACAATGTAACATCACATGGCTACCGTGGCTAAACTGCTGATGCTGTGAGTTCAATCCTGATGGGGATCAAGGTTGACTCAGACTTCCAACTTTTCAAAGTCAGTGAAATGAGTACCAAGCATGTTGAGGGCAAAATGCTGATTACCTTGTGAACTGCCCAGAGAGTGCACTAAGCACTATGGGGCAGTATATAAGTGTTATTGCTATTGCTATAGTAGGTCTTCTCAAAGATAAATATTCTGGTATCAAGATTTATTCTGTGTAGGGTTGTAGATTTAAAGGAGGCTTATTTTCCCCCTTAAAACACATTTGAAAGTTCATAATTAAATGACCTAAAGGTATTTCAGATTCTAATCAATTAAAGCTAGGAGTATGTATGAGCCGGGACTACTGAAAACAGGAACAGCTAACATGGTAAGGCAAAAAGGCAAAGATATAGATCAGAGGTTGGCAACCTATGGTCTGCGGTCTGGATCCAGCCCCTGGTGCCAAATCATCCCACCTGAGCCCCCACTCCAGGCATGGCCACTGCAGACACGTTTACGTAGGGTTGCCATAATTCTCTCCCACAAAACCGGGACATAAGTAAAGGTTTCCCTTGCTCAAAATCCAGTCGTATCCAACTCTAGGGTTCAGTGCTCATCTCTGTTTCAAAGCTGAAGAGCCAGTGCTGTCTGCGTCTGCAGACATTTGCATGGACATGTGGCAACAGGCATTCCAAGACACCAAAGTTTTGTGGCACCTTAAAGACTAACTCCTGTTTTGACATTAACTTTTTATTTGCATAAAAGTTTACCCAATTTCTTTCCTCTTTGGCCACCAAGGTGCTGCTGCTGCGACTGCGCGGCTGCTGCTAATGACGTTGGCTGCTGGTGCTTAAATAGAGGTGCTGCTCTAAGGCGGCAAGAAAATGTGTGGTGTTTTTTCAAACCAAGCATGACCCTTGGTTTGAAAACCGGGAATTTTCACTGTTTTTTATGGAACTGGGCGGGACAGTTACAGCCTGGAAAATTCCCGGGTTTTCGTGACGTATGGCAACCCTACGTTACGGCAACCATAAATGTGTTTATGACACCCAAAGATGCATTTACAGCAGCTGTAAATTCCTTTATGACAGCAACAGATGCATTTACGGCAACATTTATGGCAGAGGAAATGCCAGTCCAGTCCCGTCAACTGCATGGCCCAGGCCCCTACCTAAAAAGGTTGCCGACCCCTGTTATAGATGATACAACACAGAACTGAGTCAGTTTAGCTGACATATTGATGTATATATGCTCCAGTATTCTAGAGCAGCTTAAAAGCATTTAGTTATACTTATTTTTAAGAAGATACTTCAGGCTTCCCTATTTGCATATTAAAATTTCATCCAATGCCAAATGTATTTAGCAAAGTTGCTCGTTTTGAATTTTGAACAGCAGATAAAGCCAGGAACATAGATGACATTGAGTTTCAGTCGTCTCAGACATTGAGGACAAGCCATACTTGTAAATACATTAAAATTGGTAGATACAGAGAGTAATTCTGTTCATTGGTAGGTCTGGAGAGGCATACTAAGCATACTGGTAGGCATACCCATTTTAAAAGGTGAATTACTGTATGGGAAAACATACCAAGGCACATTTTCTTCAATGCAAAAAATGCACATAGTAGGTCAAATGCATTAATCATTGTGCATATTAGGAAAATATATTAAAAGTTTATGAATATTAATGTAGGAAAATGGACAAGGCATCAGAACCAAGTACAAAAAAAAAGAATGGGAAGAAATATATAGGAAATTAATTAAGCAGTAGAAGAGACTGTGGTGGCTTAGTGGTTAAGACGTTGGGCCACAATCCTATTAGCATCCTGAAGTTGGGGAAATGGGAGAAAGTGAAAGAGGAGCAAAATATTGGGGCACATTAAAAACTTTGAGCTCTTGTACTCAAACTTGCCTTTTTCAGACATTTTGGTGCATATTCTCACCCTGAAATATATCTGTTGTTCTTCAAAGTGACACAATATCTTCTGTCTCTTTCTTTCCCCACTTTAATTCTGCCAATGTACTGACTCTGACTAAAACGGCTACGTCTTTTGAAAATCCTATTAACACTTTCCTAGGAGAAAGCCCTATTAAACTCAGTTGGGTGTATCTTTGAAAAGACAAAAAACAGCAATCACATTCTGTGGTCTAAAAGGGAAAAGTATGAAATAATTGGCAACACGATCTTGTTACCAAGGTTTTTCTATTTTTCTCTTCTAATGTATGTCACTGAGTGTGATTGCCCTATTTTTTTAAAAAAAGCGTAACATGCCACACAATGCGCTAATAATTGTACATGTGAAGATGGACAAAGAAATGGTGACCAGAGCACTAATAGCCATGGGAGGCAAAAGAAGAATTGAGGTATTATTGTGACTTTACATTTACAAGCCATTTGCAGCTCTAGGTTCATAACTCGGCAGCCCTAAGTTCATAACATTATACAGTACATATCTCTAATGTTGGGCTGCCACCAGATGCTTCTTCATCATATATTATTGTCTCATATTAATGATGTGACATTTTTGTTAAATACAGCTAAGGAAATATCCATCAAGAAAAGGTCTGTTAGATTATAGGCTCCAACAAGCTGCCCTTTTAGCACAGGCATAAATTTGCTCCAGCTAGTAACATGGCCTGTTTGGAATGTATTCAGCACTCTTACTGGAAAGGAATCCAAGGGAGACTGTTACAGCTTCGGAAGCTGGATCAGGTCACCTTGAAATGGAGGGGATGCAGAGGAAAAGAAGTGTACTTGAATCTAACTTTAACTACAAAGTTTGGCTCTATCTGGAGTATTTTATAATGGACGTTCAACATCATTCTTTGTGTAAAATCATCAGAAGAAACAACTGAAAGCATACGTGGGAAGGAAGGGAAGGTTAACTTTCCCATTATTAGTCAGAAGGAGACAAAGGTACAAACTGATATTATCGTTCTGAAGTTGGGTAAATGAAACTGAAGGGCTACTGAGCTTGATGACTGGAAAGTCAGCAGGCCAGCAGTTTAAGACCCGAGTGCTGCATAACAGAGTGAGCACTCATCTCAGTCCCAGCTTCTGCCAACCTATCAGCTTGAAAGCAAGAAACTGCAAATAGATAAATAGGTACTGCTTTGGAGGGAAAGGTAACTATGACCCTTGGCTCTGACATCTAGTCTTGCCTGCCACTTGACCACAGAAACATCAGCAGAAATACAGATAGCTGTAAACAGAGAATGAGCACCAACCTCTAGCAGATATGACTGGCTTTCGAGCAAGGGAGATCTTTACCTATAAATGGAACTAAATGGAACTTAATAGGAGTTAGAACATAAGAACATAAGAACAGCCTTGCTGGAACAGGCCACAGCCCATCCAGTCCAGCATTCTGTCTCACAAAGTAGCTCATCATTTCCTTCAGGGTATTCCCAAGCAGATGCCTTCACCTGCTTAGGATTCCCTGGAAATGGCATTGAGAGCTATCCTGCCTATCTCTCCAAGCCGGAGATTGTCCTTAAGTATCCATAATTATAGCCATTGATACCCTTGTCCTCCATGAACTTGTCTAATCCTTTCTTAAAGCTGTCAAGACTGACAGCTGTCACCACTTCTTCTGGCAGGGAGTTCCATAGACCTGTAATCCTCTGGGTGAAAAAGTGCTTTCTCTTATTTGTTTGAGAACTAGCACCCAAAGGTTTCATGGAGTGTCCCCTAGTTCTAGTGTTATGCGATAAGGAAAACAGTTTTTCCTTATCTACTTTGTCCACACACTTTGTCCACATCCACACCGTGCATGATTTTATAAACTTCAATCAGGTCACCTCTTAGACGCTGTCATTCAAGAGTGAAGAGGCCCAACTGTTGCAGCCTCAGATGGTAAGGAAGGTGTTCCCATCCCCTAATCATTCCCCTAACAAGTTGACTTGTTAAATTCACACTGGGCCAAGACAAATTGCGACTTACTACTGGGTTTCCATGGGTTATGAAATATAATTTTTCTGTTTCCGAATGGCAACTTTCAAGTCTTGTCCAGGTAGACTGAAACAGTATGAAACAGATTTCTGTGTATTGCTATTCCTAATGTCTGGTTTATGTCCATTAACTCCTTTGCGCAGAATAAAAGAGAAAACTCTTTTACGAATAATGTCCTCCTTGTTGGAGTCTTTTGTTTTACACATCATTTTTGGCAGCAGAACACTGGGTTGTTGCACGCACACACATTCCCCAAAAAATATTCTCTTCAAATGGTCCTGACTTCTCTAACTTATCTAATGTCCTTGAAAGAACACAAGTAATTCAAAACACATATTAGGAAGAATGGAACTTTAGAACAAGAACAATTGTGCTGCAAAAATTAATGAGGTGGAAAGCAATGCATCGACAAAATATAAAGCAATGTTTAAAGGGAAGAAATTGGATTTTATAGACATGGTGGTGCTTTTTGCAAAAGAAGCACCTTGGAAAGAACTCAAGAAAGATAAAGGTTTCCCTTGCTCTAAAGCCAGTTGTATCCGACTCTAGGGTTCAGTGCTCATCTCTGTTTCAAAGCCGAAGAGCCAGTGCTGTCTGCTTCTGCAGACGTTTCCGTGGTCATGTGGCAGGCATGACTAGACACCGGAGTGCACAGAATGCTGTTCCCTTCCCACTGAAGTGGTACCTATTTATCTACTTGCAATTTCTTGCTTTCAAACTGCTAGGTTGGCATGAGCTGGGATAAAGACGGGAGCTCATTCCGTCCTGCACTACTCGGGAATCGAACTGCTGACCTTCCACCTCCCAGTCAGCATCTTAGCCACTTGAGCCACTGCAGTCAGAGGAAATAAATAAGACCACTTCAAGAAAGAACATATATGTATTGTTTTCAAGGTAGTCCATAAAAACTACCCACATCAAGCAAAACCTTTCTACTACAAACCAATGTTGTATTAGAAAATATTTTTAGAATGTGGATTACTGACTAGCCTGTAAATTGTGGCTTCCTTCATAGTTTGACAAATTGAATTTTTCACCTTAAAAATGTATCTCTTCTCCTTATAAATATTTGAGTTTTGTGCCTAGCTTAAAAATGATGAATCGAAAGTTGTAGGCTATTAAAACTATAAATCTGTCTCACATGGATCTGGTAAATCGTCAGTGCTTCAGCTAAGAATATGCTTTGCATTGTCAAAGTAGACAAGGAATTTCTTAGTAAGCAAGGGTACAGAGAGACGTTCCTGAGTTGACATTTTCTCTAGTATTTTTATTTTCAAAAGAAACAAGCTCTTGCTGTCTGGAGCTTTGCTCTGCACTGCATCTGAGCACTTGCAAAAATAACTGACTCCATTATTTAAAAAGCAATCAATAAAACCTGTCTCACATCCTTAAATAAATAAGAGAACAACTCAACAGCATTGATATTTGTGTTGTTTTCAGACACATCACCCTTTCAAAGTGCAGTCTGCCCTCCAGTCTCCCCGGTATCTTTCTTCCCTTGCTCCACAAGAAAACCTATTGCAGGCTTGCATTATGAACTCTGCTAGATATTTGGAAAAGAAACTTATGCAGAGCTTAAACATACCGTAGTAGGTGATGTTCTGCAGAAAAAAATGGTGTTAACTTTTAGTTAGAGCAGGGGTTCCCAAAATTTCCAATCCATGGCCCAGTCATCTTTGAGAGCTGGACAGCCATTTTGCCGAGCCTGCACAGCGGGGGTGGGGCTAGCCATTTTGTCCCAACAGCTTCAAAGGGGTGGCCATTTTGTTTCTCAAATGCTCTTAGAGGTGTGGGGGACCACATGAAATGGTGCTGGGGGCCAGATCTGGCCTGCAGACCTTAGGTTGGGAACCCCTGACTTAGAGGAAAGTTTGACAACAAACTCAAACACTTGCAAATGTGAAAAAGAAAGGCAGAACAGGGGTTCCCAAACCCCCAGCCCATGGACCTAATCTGGGGAGTGGAGGGGGTGGGGTGGCAAAGAAAGAATAATAAAGACGGAGTTCTGTTTCTGAGGATATTATTGATTTCAATTTCATACCAGAAAATATGAAACTGGAAGCAGAGCAGAAGAGGATAAAAAAAGAGATATCACCCCATGGTACATAGTGCACTCTAAGATTGTTGTGTTTTTGAACCACATCAGGTGTACCCTTGGTAATGGCAATCTTTTGTTGCTGGTTAATCTTTCTCACACTAGGTCAGGCGAAGGGAACTGCAGAATGAACTCAACAAATGATGCCTTCATTTTGGCAGTTACACATCTGGCCTAGACTGAGGAGGAGGTGAAGAAGAAGAAGAAAGACTCTTTTGGCAGATGTTGTAAGGCCTGTATACATTCTTTTGCCAAATAATGGAGTTAAGAATCTTTGAAGTACCAGAATCCTATATTCCCTACAAAATGCAAACTTTCTTTGGAAAAATAAACAAAAAAGCAAAATTGTTCTGAGAAAAACACGGGGAATAAGGGTTGCAGGAGCAGGCATAGCCTTCCAATATGTGGGCTTGTGTGACCCCTGGTCCATTGATGATTACCCACATCTGCTGCAAATATTACTAAGACGCTGACTGGGAGGCAGAAGGTCAGCAGTTCAAAACCCAAGTACTGCATGATGAAAAGAGTGCCCATCTCTGTCCCAGCTCCTGCCAACCTAGCAGTTCGAAAGCAAGAAATTGCAAGTAGATGAATAGGGACCACTTCAATGGGAAGGCAAACAGCATTCCGTGCACTTCAGTGTTTAGGCATGCCTGCCACATGTCCATGGAAACATCTGCAAATGCAGGCAGTGTTGACTCTTCAACTGTAAACAGAGATGAGCACTGAACCCTAGAGTCGGATACAACTGGCTTTCAAGCAAGGGTGACTATTACCTTTACCTATTATATCTTTATCTGCTCTCTAAGGGTTACCTGCATTACTATATTTATAGAAAGCCTATATATGACATTTTGAGTCTCATTATTTCTTCTCTTCCTCCTTATAACTCAGAATCCCCATGGTGAGTTTTAACTTCTTCTGTGCTTTCTCTGTATCTGTCTAAAGGGTGGCCAAATTGGCAGCACTGTGTGAGGATGCTGAAGAAAATCAATGATTCTGTGCTCAGTGGCTTCAAGGTGTGTCAAAAATGCTGAGACCTTAATTTGTTCCTAATCATTTCAGACTGCTGTTGCTCAGTTGGTCCATTTAGATGGAGCAGGAGAAGTGAAGAAAGAAGCAAATTACTGAGACCTTTTTATAACAGCTACGTGCTTTTTGAAAAGAACCCCACAAAACCCTAGAAAGCTCAGAAGACCCCTGTTGATAAAGGAAACCATATAATGATCAACAAGTCCTCCATAGAGCAAATGTGTCTGACCTCTGCTTTTAAAAGAGTCAAGATGTCATTTTCATCAATACAAGAGATATTTCTGTATGCAATTGGAGTGCTCAGACACTGAAAGAGCTTTATGTCTTCTCAAATACAATTTAAAAATTGGGCAAATATAAGCACTGGACACATTACACACAGGCTTAAATCCTGCTGAATATTAATGGACATGCATGAAAAAAGCTGCTGTGGCTAATTGCATTTCCCTGAAAAGAGTGTAAATATCCAATGACATTCCAGACACCATCTCCAGGCATCAGTGGATTTAGGCAGCTCATCTTAATTATCTCCATACAGTGGACCCTCGAATAACGACCCCAAGTAGCGTCGCTATTTGAATAACATCGTTATCTAAATAACAGCAAAAAACGTCGTTATTCAAATAACGACGGTAAAAATACCATCGTTAATCGAATAATGACGTCGTTATTCGAATAACAATGGGAAAAAGTACCATCGTTATTTGAATAACGTCATTATTGGAACAATCACATTGGGAGCGTCGTAGCAATGTTAATCAAGAATAGTGCAATTTAAATGCGTCGTTAATCGAGGGTCCACTGTATTTTCATGATTTTGTGGAGCCAAAAATCCATTTATCCAAATTGATACCAACAGAAGTTACAATGTTAATCAGCTGGTTCAACAACCACTATCAAGTAAAGGAAAATAAGGAAATTACAGTATTTTTGGACCATAAGACGTACCTGACCATAAGACACACCCAGTTTTTAGAGCAGATAAAGAAGAAAAAACATTCTGAACCAAATAGTACTGTATGTATGTGCACCACCACCAACCAGTGGTGGTGCTGCAGAGGAAATGGGCAGGCAGGCCACTTGCACTGAGGCTGGAAGCGATGCTCCAGCCTAGCCTCTTGCTCTCCCTGCAAGCAGGAAGCATAGCTTCCTCCTCCATTTTCGACAACATGGAGCAGGGACAAAGGAGCAGGGACACATGGAGCAAGAACAAAAAAGGTAACTGAAACCCTTTCTTTTTATGCACAGGTTTGGTTTCCCACTTAAATGCATTGGAAATATACAAACAGAAAAGCTTTAGAATACAAGAAATTGATTTTCAATGCATTTAAATGGGAAATTGTGATTTGCACCCTCTTGTGGCCACCTGTGGTAATGGCCTGCCGAAAATATGTTTTTCTTTCCCCTCTCCTGAAGCCAAACTGCACCGGAGCAGCTGTGCAGTGGCAGTGGAGGTCTTCGGCCAGCCGTGGCTGTTGTAAAATATCCTTTTACAACAGCCTTGCTGGACAGCATTTGAACTATTAGACGCACCCTCATTCCCTCCCTTTTTTGTGGGTGAGTGCGTCTTATGGTCCAGAAAGTACGGTAGTTCAGAGGGAAGAATCCATGGTTATCTATGCAGCCTTTTGAAGGTTACTTATCATTACTCTTTCATATGGCCAGAATAACATCTCATCTGATGTTTATTGCTGAAGTGTAATCTTCTTGAGTGAAGTACGTAATTAAGAAGACACAATTTGTCCTTACTTGATTAATCCAAGATGTCAGGTACCAGTAGGCATCTGATGAAAGTTGGCAGGTGCTAAACTGAGGTCCAAACAGGCTAGAATGAGGCCCAGATAATCAACTCAGTTTCAAAGGGGTGAAGAAAGCTGACAAGTCAAAATTCGACAGAAATAGCAAGAAGTTCTGAGAAAATTTGACTACTTAACAACTTATCTATGTAAATGGTCATTTGCCTTAATTCTACAAATATTGGTTGGAAGTAATGATGCAAAACAGAAACATCAGAAATATATTTTTCAGAGGTAAAGAGTAGGAGTTAACTACCTCTCTCTTCTCTTTAGGATCCCTAGATCTTTCCAACATTCTTTGGCTGTTATTTGCATAACAAAAATGTGCATGCTGTATCTTTTCTGGAACAAATGTCATATGCAAACTGATATTGATACAGAGGCTGTGTTTTGGTGTAAATTAAACTCATTTTTTAAAAAATTCAGACAAGTAATATTTGGATTTATACATTTGTGAACTTGTTTAAAATCCCTGCCATCTGGAATAAAGAAGTAAGGCAACTTAACCTTCTTGCTTTCATCTGCCATGCTAATGCAATCTTGCTTCTGCAAGTTTTAATATCTGTGTGATTTAAACAGGACTGGTATACTCGCTTGCTAACAACCTAAGCTCTCAATGTAAGCTCTCAGTCAGATTGTTACACATGAATTTTCTCATCCCAGATCAAGGGAATGGTTGCACATTTTACATAAGCTGCTCTAACGAACCACAGTGCAGACAGTAGGGATATAACAAATAGTCATAACGTTTCCCATTCCTGGTGGATCTCACCATGCCAACTCTACTAAGATATTCCTCTGAGAAAGAAAACTTCTATTTCTCAAGTTCACCTTTTCTTTTGTTGCCTGTTGATCTGCACAGGAAACCTCCATATTTTTATACCACCCATCTTGTGAAGACTACTACTCTGGGAGCTTTACATATAAAAGAAATAATTCACACTGACCACCCAAAAATATAAAAATCAAACAAACATAACTACAAGGAAATCTAATTAAAAATAATGATCCAAGACAGAAGCAAACAATATAAAAGGCATCCATTTCCCCTTTCAAATTATTCTTGTGACAATCCTTTAAGAAGAATTATAACAATCCCGTGTTGAATTGCATTTCTTGCTTTAAAAGAAATGACCTCAAAACTTGCAGGGAATTCTGTGAGAGTTCCCATGAGATTTTTGAGGAGCAAACAGCCTTTGGCAATGAAATCTTGCTGTCAGTGGGAAAGTAAGATTTTTTTTCCTCAGTTTCTTTCTAAGAAAAAACATACTATACTATATCTTTCCAAACCAGATTTAATACTATTTTAGTTATTTATTCATCACATTTCTTCCCTATCTATGGCAGTTCATAACAATTAAAACTGTACAATAATAATCTTTACCTATAAAAAGAGGGTTGGGCCATGCATGTCTGGCATTAGCGGCCACACCCGGCCCAACCATGCTGTACTGAGCTGCCCACACTTACCTTAAGACCCTGCGAGGGTTGCCGCAAGGGTCCAGACACCAAGAGTGGGGCAACTGCCGCACGAAGATGAACAAAAAAAACCTACAGTTCCCAGTGTCCTCTGCGCCATGCACCCCTCAGCCAATCAGACTGAAGGGTGTGAGCATGGAGGAGGTGGGGCAGCCGGCGCGCGTGTTAAACAAACCGGCTGATGTGTCCAGGAGACAAAGGCCAAGAATGGTGCTCGGTTCTCAGCATTCGACTCCCAGAGGTAGGCCATCGTCTCCCCGCAAGGCCAGCAATGGCCTCACTGTGGCTTCGGGGGGGGGGGGGAGGAAGGAGCCCCTCCTCTCCCCGTGCGGCTTCAGCAGGGAAAGCCCATCATCTCCCCCCCCAAAGGCCGGCACTGGCCTTGCCATGGTTTCGGTGGAGGAGGGAGCCCCTCCTCTCCCCACATGGCTTCGGCGGGGAGAACCCATCATCTATCTGCTGCCCCAAAGGCTGGTGCCAGCCTTGCCGTGGCTTTGGGGGAGGGGGGAGCCCATCCTCTCTCTGCAAGGCTTCGGCAGGGAAGCGGGGAGAGTCCATCGTCTCCCAGCCGACCTGAAAGCCAGCGCCGGCCTCACCGTGGCTTCGGGGGGAGGGAGCCCTCCTCTCCCTGCATGGCTTCGGCGGGGTAGCGGGGAGAGAGCAGAATGCGGAGCTCCACCCCTTCTCTCCATGTGTGTGTGTGTGTGTGTGTGTGTGTGTGTGTGTGTGTGTGTGTGTGTGTGTGTGTGTGTGTGTGTGTGTGTGTGGTTGTGTTGTGTGTGTATTGTGGGGGGGGTTGTGTTGTGTGTGTGTGTTTATTGTGTATGTGTGTTTATTGTGTGTGTGTGTGTGTGTGTGTGTGTGTGTGTGTGTGTGTGTGTGTGTGTGTGTGTGTGTGTGTGTGTGTGTGTGTGTGTGTGTGTGTGTGGTTGTGTTGTGTATGTGTACTCCCCAAAACTACCCCAACCACCAGCACACACAAAACCTGCCCGGCAAGACAGGGCAAAAAATGCTAGTATTTTTCTATTTATTCTTATTGTGAATGTATCGGACATAAAGTGATAACATTGACATATAAAGCCCAACACAGTTTAGGACAGGGGTTCCCAACCTTTTCAAGCCAGGGTCCAGGTCATGCTCTCTCAGTCAGCTTTGAGGGCCAGTCAGCCATTTTGTCCTGCCTGAATGATGAGGGTGGCCATTTTGCCCCAACAGCCTCTAAGGGGGTGACCATTTTTTTCTCAAATGCCCTTGGAGGAGTGGGGCCCACATGAAATGGTGCCATAGGTCAGATCCAGCCCATGGGTTTTAGGTTGGAACCCCTGGTTTAGGACCTTGTTATCTAATGGAATGTCCACTCAGTAATGGAATATCTGTGCCACTCCCCCTCACTTCAAATAAAGAGGCAGGACACATATTTGTAGTTTAAGGTTTGGACCACATTTATTAAAAAAATTGAATCCACTGACTTGCAGAAGGGCTGGTAGTGCCCCTTGTCCCCTCTCCAGACTGAATGGGCAAATCCTTTGCCCCTGGGCAGTGATATACCTGAAACAGCTACTACTCAGGCCAGCTATATCAAGCGGATATCCCTTCAGGCATTTCCAACTCTATTAATGTGAATGGATGTTGGACGTACCACAGAGATGGCTCATGGTGTCTCCTAACTGCCCAACTGATGCACTTGATTTGTGCCTAGGCACCCTGATTTCACCTTGTCCAATGACACATTGAGGGATTCCCTGCCACTACCTGCCTAAATGTGAACTATGTAACTGTCTATGCCCATAAACCACAATTGTACTGTGGTCCAGAGTGGGATAGATATAAACATCACCCCTTTTCATGTAACTACTCTAGAAGATAGGGTTTCCTTTGAGGCTGAATAGGATTTTTTAGCCTAACACACTAGGCATAGTGAGGGAGGGCCATTGCAAAGAGGCAAAGAGGCCTGATCAGGGCAGGCCAAGTCTTACAATAGGCTTCTCACCCAGCCTCCAGACTGAGCAGGAATGTTAGAGCATTCCAGCAGCTACTTCCTTTCTTCCTCACCCAGAAGGGGCTAAAGTCCCTCCTTCATCCAGGCTGTGGTTCTACACTTGATGATTGTGCTATTTTTGGAACAATAATGAGCCATATCCTGGGCAACAACAACTTTGTGCCAGCTAATCTTTCTCACACTAGGTCCAACAAAAAGAACTACTGAGTGAATTCACCAAAAAGGTGGCTTCATTTTGGCAATTTAAAGTCCAACCTAAACATGGAGGAAGGAGAAGAAGATTGAACTAATATTCCATTTACAAATCCAATGTTCCAATACTGTTCTATAGCAGATGTGTGAATAAATATAGCATATTACCAATAACAACTATCCTTATTTGGTATAGAACAACAAATGGCATACAATGAATTACACATTTTCTCTATTCCTAGGTGTACAAAACCATAGTATTTATATTGAATCAACTGCTAGTCTGACCCTGAAGGTGAGCTGGCAATGCTATCTTCAGACAATTCTTATTCAACAGTACAGTAATACCTCATACAACGTCCAAACTTGGTACCACAAGTTAAGACGTTGTTTGAATTATGACTTTGTATGAGGCATGCAAAATCCTAGCCGCGATGCCTCATACAACGTCCAAATTATTGCCACCGATGCTTTGTATAACGTCGTTCCCATAGAGATACACTGCACAAACTGCAGGGCAAAGTCAAAGAAACACAGGAAACTGACAGAACTTTAAGAGGGGCCTTCGGCTCAACAACTGAAACAAGATTTAGCAAGGAGCGGGCTCAACAACCACGTCGGAGCCCAACTCCAAGTCCTCAGGATCATCACCAGAGCAGGGCAAATAATTATAATTATAATTATAATTATAATTATAATTATAATTATAATAATAATAATAATAATAATAATAATAATAATAATAATAATAATAATAATAATAATAATAATAATAATAATAATAATAATTATAATTATAATTATAATTATAATTATAATTATAATTATAATTATAATTATAATTTAAATACCGCAATTCTCTACCTTTGCATTTTTTTTTTGTTCAGTCGCACACTCGATTCCGACCCTTTGCGACCCTATAGAACATCATCCTCCAGGGATCTCTGTCCTTCGGGATGCTGGAGGAGAAGCTGACAAGCCTCGTCGTGACTCTCCCGGGTCCCCGCCATCGGCCCGGGGTGGGAGTTAGCTGCGTCTACCACCCCCATGTCCCTCGGGCCCTGCCTTGACCAGAGGGATAAGAGAACGCTGGAGGAGCAGCCGACAAGCCTTACCGCAAGTCTTCTGGGGCCCCGCCATTGGCCTGGGGTGGGAGTCAGCTGTGGCCAGGAGCCACGCCTTCCTCCGGCCCTACCTCACCTCGTCTCCACCAACGCCAGGGCTTGGAGGCCCCACGGAGCTTGACCGGCAGCCGGCCAGAGGAGATGGGGAAGAAAGAACTCACCGGAGAGGTGAGCCCCAAGTGCGGCAAGTTCTTTCTCCCCCCCTCCTCCAGCCAGCTGCCAGTTAAACTCCATGCGGCCTCCCAGCCCCGGCATCGGTGGGGTCTGTTGGAAGTGGGGAGCCGCTTTTGGGGCCACGGACAGGCGAGCCCCAAGTGCGCTGAGTTCTTTCTTTCCCCGCCTCCAATGGACCCCACCAACGCCGGGGCTGGGAGGCCGCACAGAGTTCGACCGGCAGCCAGCCGGAGGAAGCGGCGAAAGAAAGAACTCGCCGCACTTGGGGCTCACCTCTCCGGCAAGTTCTTTCTTCCCCGCCTCCTCTGGCCGGCTGCTGGTTGAGCTCTGTGGGGCCTCCAAGCCCCAGCGTTGGTGGAGGTGAGGTGAGGCAGGGCAGAGGGAGGCGGGGCCACTGGCCACAGCTGACTCCCACCCCAGGCCGATGGCGGGGCCCCGGGAGAGTCGCGGCGAGGCTTGTCGGCTGCTCCTCCAGCGTTCTCTTATCCCTCAGGTCAAGGCAGGGCCGGAGAGAGGCGGGGGCAGTAGCTGCAGCTGACTCCCACCCCAGGCCGATGGCGGGGCCCCGGGAGAGTCGCGGTAAGACTTGTCAGCTGCTCCTCCATTGTCCCGGAGGACAGAGATCTCTGGAGGACGATGTTCTATAGGGTCGTAAAGGGTCAGAATCGACTGTGTGACTGAACAACAACAAAAAAACTGAAAAAACCCTAATGCCTCATACAACATCCGGCTAAGTTGTATGAGGCACCTTTTTTCCCAAGAATTGGGCGATGTTGTATGGATCCGACGTTGTATGAAGCGGACGTTGCATGAGGTATTACTGTATTTGCTACAGAAACATACCTGTCAATTTGCTGCGGCGAAAAAACAGGAAGCACCAATGTGTCTGATGGGCGCTCATGCATGAAGGGGTTAGGGTAGTAGTGTGCATGCACGAAGGGGTTACTGAGCATGTGCAGTGACCCCATTGTGCATGTGCACCACTGCAGTAACCCCTTCATGCATGTGTACCACTTCCTCTGATGGGCACGCATGTGCAGTAACCCCTTTTCTGGCCATTCAAATATGGGATGGCTGTGGAAAGGACCAGGAAAGAGGAGTGAAATACGGGATTTCCTGGCCAATATGGATACTTGACAGGTATGTACAGAAAACTGGACATACAAGATAGCCAAGGGAGTATAACAACTCAGTAACAACATTGAAAAGTCAAGAGAGACAAATCTAGCAAAGATATAGATTTGTAGTCAGCCATTTTTAAAGAAGATTAAAATAATTATTGTGAGCTGCCTCACAATAGTCAGGCACTAATTATGGCAGGAAACAACTTAAATAAATAAACAAAATGGAAGCAACATTTACCTTGTCCTGAAGTTTGTAGGATGAGGATGTCCATCATATAATGATAAATAATCATATTCTTCTTCTAGAGCAAAAGATTGAAATACTATCTGAATTCTGTTTCTTTCTTCTGCAATTATTACCCATGTACAATTGGCACCATTTGGATATCCATATGGGAAGCCGGGGCTTTCTATAGTTCCATTGAGTCCTTTTAAAGTTCCACCACATGTATAAATAAATCCTGCAAAGAAGAGGAGAACATTAATTGTTTTTATATGCTGTAAAATGACTTCTGACTCATACTGAATTAGTTATGACCAAAAGTCCTCTCATTCATAGCCTTGCTCAGATCCTGTACATGCAAAGCCGTGATTTTCTTTACTGAGTTGTTTCAACTCATATTTGGTCATCTGCTTTTCCATTTTCCTTCAACATTTCCCCAGCATTATTGTTGTTGTTTTTTTCAAATAAAAGAGTTAGTCATTTTAGTAAGTACTTGTTTACATGAAGCATGCCGTTCCTTGTCAAGAAACAAATTCATTAGTGATACAATATAAAACTACTGTATTCAACGTCTCCTGATATGTCAGCCCTGGTCTGGTGTTAGAAAGATTAGCCGGGAAAGATTGCCACCCAGAGTATGCCTGATTGTATTCACAATTTTCAAGGAGCCTCTTTTTGTGTAACCTCTTGTTGGTACTAAGCAAGAGAAATACTTTAATATTATACAAGTGATGCTTGCACCAAAAGGGTGGGCTATAAATGTAAATAAATAAATAAAGAGCCAAACCAAATTAGAAAATATAGGAAGGAGCTCATTGGGAAAGGAACACATTAAAGGAGGTTATGGCTGAAGAACTCAACCTCCCCTACGTCACTCCTGAATAGGCTGTGGGTTGGAGTTTCTAAATGCAAGACCAACATGCTCAAGTGGGGCCTACAACACATGGTGTGAATGTGGAGAGATTCAGAATCCAGCTCATTTACTGGTCTGCTGATTATTACCAGAAACATGCACTGATGAGGACTTAAGTCTGGCCAATGACAAAGCCTAAAAAGTGGTTTCATTTTGGCAGTTCCGGTTTGTTTGGGACACGAAAGAAGAAGAAGCCCTAGGGTGAGTCTTACAAAGAGAGGTTTTTCAATGGCTACCACTGCATTAGGGAATGTGTGACCAATCAGATGCTTTCAGGTTCCAGATGCCATATTATTAGCTTTCTTTCCATCTATGGACCACCTTCAACTTCTTAATGATGCCAAAACTTCAGCTACATGAAAATAAGTGTTCCATTTACTATTATAATTACAATAGCAGCATTCAATCATCCTGAATTTTAGTGCAAACTGTCTCAAGTGATGAGGTTAGAGTAGGGACCTGCTGTTTCACACTCATTTGTACAATTCTAGGCACAACAGTAAGTGCCTAGGCTAACTTCTTCATTTGCAACCAGTCACTGCCGAGACTTGCACCAACAATAGGCATAAGTAGTCAAACTCTGGCCAGTGTATTTTGTCTATTTTCCCCCATTTCTGATATTACTGTTATGAAAACTATTTCCTTTAAGTTGTACCTGTATTGGTTTCTTGTATTGTGGGGGGGGGGGAGTCCACCCCCAAGAACAGATTAAACTGTGTGTTGTAACCTAGATTCTAAGCAAAATTTTATCTCCCAAAAAGTAGAGCAAATTAAGGTAGTGGCACAGGATGCAAACAGGTTTCCTCAAGTGTTCCTATTAAACAATTAAACCCTAAACAGTTTGAGACCTGATTGCCAAAGAGATTGCCCTTTTCTTCATGCAGTGATGCAGTTAAAATAATTACTAGCCCCAAACATAAGGAAAGGATAGCAACATCTTTCATGATGTGTCTTTTACTTTGCATTGCAGTTCTATCTCTAACTGCAACTTAGAAAGCCTTCTTATTGTGATACAACTATTATTTCTCTTGAGTTCATTTTGCCATAATACTCAGCTATCTTAAGATAGAGTATCTAATGTATTAACTAGCATCACAGTAAGAAGCTTCCAGATGCTTCATGTTCTCTCAATACAATATGTTTTCACCACTCTAAGTTGTGATACAAGTGAAGAGGGGAGGGACTCATCCGAATATGTTATCTGTTTATTTTTGAAGGATTTGCCTTCCACTATTCGGTTTACAAAAGAAATGTTCCAGAATGGCTTGTTAGCTAACACCTATGGTATTGAGAAGAGTGAAGTGAAAATGATTTTTCCCCTTTGCACTACAGTTTCTTGAAAAATCACTGAAGGAAATGAAGGAACACTAGAAATATGTTTTGAGGGATTTGACTGAAATGAAGGATTTTTTGAACAATGGGGACAGGTGCAAAAAGGCAAGAGGAAGGGGGTGTTCAGAATTATTCTCCAGCTAAGACTTTGATATAGTGGGACCAGTGCATCCTTTCTGGTTTAATGCGACTGTTCAGTCACACACTAAGTTGTGATAAAAGTGAAGTCCTGATCAGCATGAGTGCTGACTTGGACTTCTGGGAATTAGTAATAATTAATAATAATAATTTCATGTCAGAAATTATTCTGGGTTGAAAGTTGCTGTCCAAGAACACATGGACTGCCAAGGTTCACCATAATGGAACTATGTCATGTACAAGTCTGGAGTCAGACTTTTGTAGGCCCAAGACCATGGTTCATAAGCCCACACCTCATCTCTACTTAAAATTATTTTCTCTGAGCAGAATAAAGCTATTCTATCCATGTTACTTTACAATGGGCTGTGGTGGCTCAGTGGTTAAGAAGCTCACCTTGTTAGCTCGAAGACTGGCAAGTCAGCAGTTTGAGACCCGGGTACTACATGACAAATTGAGCACCTGTCTCTGTCCCAGCTCTTGGGGACCTGAAAGGAGCCTTATTTGGGTGTTCCCTAAGCAGAGCTTCTTCCACAAAAATCCTTTCAACCCAGAATAATTTCTTTTTTATATTATTTTTTTATTAAGTTGTTATGTGTAAAACCATATATTACATACAGACAAACCTTATATTACAAACAAACAAATAAACCATCAACATTACAGTACCCATCTAACCTTCACCTTCGATGCCCTCCACTTGCCTCCCTGTGCTATACATGTCAGAACTAGCAATTACTTTCATTTTATTTTTAATGTTCCCAGAACTTTTATGTTTCCTGGCTAGGTTTGGTGCCATCTTCATTCGTTAGAGCATATACCATAAACAGGTTTCATATATCCCAAAACACATTACTATTAATTATACCTTTTTTTTAGTTTGTATTCTATTGTTAGCTTGTCATTTAGTGCCAATTGCCAAATCTTCCTGTACCATCTTTCTTTGTTAAACTTGAACTTGTTTTTCCATTCTCGGGCAATTATAAGTCTTGACACCAATAACAATATAAACGGCAACTCCTTCTTATTTCTGGCCACAGTAACATCTTCAGATGCAGACAGCGCTGGGTCTTTGGCTATAAATGGAGATGAATACCAAAACCTAGAGTTGGCTATGACTGGCTTTTGAGCAAGGATGACCTTTACCTTTACCTGTGTCACCTGTAACTGAAATCTATTGCCCAAAGACATCAAATTTTCCCTCTTTGGTACCAGTCTTGGCCTCATCAACTCATGAATTATTTTTAAGTGGTATCTGGAAAACTATCTTTTTTATATTATTTAACTCCATCTGCATTATCTAACTCTGTAAAAGCCTTTGAGATACATTTGGTTCAGATATGGTTTCTCAGAATGAAGTTTGAATTACTTATGAGGAATTATCTTCAATTATTTATATCAGCTGTGCCTCAGGGTTTTGGATAAAAAACTCCAGTTTTTGACACAAGTGAACTCTGTTGTTTTGCCAGGAAGCTGAGGAACTGTGACTACCAGTGACTTTTCTCTCAGGAGTTTATATCATGCTTTCCTTCAGGGTAAACAAGAAAGCCTCAGAAACACACTCTACTTCACAACCCATTAGAGCTTCTGAACGCTCTCCACCCCAAACTAAAAATAAAAAATAAAACCATGCACTTGAACCATGTTAGTTATTTCTCACTTCAACTTATAAAATTTAGGCAAAGGATGTTTTAGCAATACGCCTCTAATGAATAAATCTTTCATGTACTTCTGCCACCCTCTGCCCTCCCTCCAGACAAATATGTTGTCTCATATTTTGAGGGGAACTCTTGACACATTTTATGAATTCACTGAGAAGATAATTGTGGCTAATTGTGCTGGACATGTCTTGGTCATGTATTTGGATGTACACTCAATTGCACCACTAAGATGCACCCTGGAATCCCATTAATTAAATAGAATTACTTGCAGTAAGTTACACATACTTTATGTGAATACCAGTTGGATTCTTGCCAGTATTTCTTGTAAGGTAGGGAATGCACTTTTCTTTAATAGCATGTATTTTATTAGCATAAGTGAAGGTTAACTTTAGATGTTCTACTCTTTCAGTTTGACAAGAAAAGTAGGAGCCCATCAGCACTAACTGTCATCCACCAGGGCTGCACGAAAATGACCTTGCAAAATAATTTCCTCACTTTGCTGGTGGCAAATAGTGTGGAAATTTACAGAACATTCATTGGTCAGAACAGGATTTCTTCAGCATTTCTGAGAATTTAGACCAAACTCATTGATTATTCCAGCAATATTTAAGGCATATAAAATAATGTGTTGTTGTTGTTCAGTCGTACAGTCGATTACGACCCTTTGTGACCCCATGGACCATTGCCCTCCAGGCAAAAGACACTAATATTGCTTTAAGCAATGAAGAGGAAAGGGTATCAACTCAATGAATATTGTTAGAAGAGAGGTGAAAGGCTGTAGAGCAAATGAGTCAAATTTTGTATAATATTTTTTTTCTGAAAGTGATTTTCTAAAAAGCCTCATCTCTAAAAGTAATAACATTCCTCAAGGCCTACTGGTATTTTTATTCTGAAGGCAAGATAAGCCATTGTTCATTTACCCATATTTTCCTGTGAATAGAGAAATGTTATTGATGTGTATTGAACCACAATTGCAAAGTAGCACAGGAAAACTATTGCAAAAGGAAAATGGCGGTTTCCCATCATTCTAGCAAGAAGCCCAAAGTGGCGTGAAACCCTTACAAAAGGGTGCCCTTGTTAGACTAAATCAAAGCACTGTGATTGGTTACAATTTTGGGTCCTGTTCTCCATTGGTTAATTACATTTATCCCCAGTTATGATTGGTTAGTTTTGTCCATCTGGCGGGTCGCTACCTTGTATGCAGGAGCTACTGCCAGAGAGACACTATATAAGCCCCACAGGTACACCAGGGTGGGGCCGGACTGGATCTATACTTCACACACACCAGTCGGGTAGCCGGGTAGCGATATGCCCTGGGTCCCTCCACTGCTGTGCTTCATGGTAGCACGTATATTGCCCAAAGATGGGTAAGAGTCTAGAGGGACTGAATACGCTGGGATTGTATAGCCATCTTGGCATTCGGGAATGCTTTGTAAGCTCTTCTCTATTTGACTGTTAATAAAGCCTGTTGCTGTTTGTTACATCATTGTCCTGGACTAGTGTTTATAAGGGCCGAATCCAACAGTTGTGCTAATCAAAATGCATGATTTCTGAATAACAAATGGACCAAGAGTCAGGTCCTTTCCCCACAGTGGTTGCCTATCCTTGATTTGCTTCATTTTTATAATAAATTAATGGGACTGCACTGCCTTAGTGGTTAAGACACTGAATTTGATGACTGGAAGGTTGGCAGCTCAACAGTTCAAGACCTGAAAACTGCACAATTGAGTTTTAAAAAAAATCATGTCAGAAGCACACAAAAGCAAAGCAATCACACTTATATACCACCCCATAGTGCAGCTGAGTCAACATTGACCCCTGGTCTGGATTGAACTTACAAACTTTTGGTTGCAGGAAAGCAGTTTAACCACTGTGCCACCAAGGCTCCTTAGGGCTTTCTGGGTTGAAAGGATTTTTGCTGGAGGAATTCAACTCAGGGGATGCCTGAATGAGGCTCCTTTCATGTCCCTGGGATCTTTTCCTACCAAAGAGGCCCCTTTTTATCTACAGTACTTACAATTTCTTGCTTTCAAACTGCTAGGTTGGCAGAAACTGGGACAGAGATGGATGCTCATTCCATCATACAGTACTTGGCTCTTGAAATGCCAACTAGCCGACCTTCCAGCTGACAAGGCAAGCTTTTTAACCACTGAGCCACCACAGTCCCTTGCATGATGGAGTGAGCTCCCATCTCTGTCCCAGCTCCTGCAACCTAGCAGTTCAAAAGCAAGAAAATGCAAGTAGATAAATAGGTACCACTTCGGTGAGTAGGTAAACAGTGTTCTGTGCACTCCAGTGTTTAGTCATGCCTGCACATGTCCACAGAAACATCAGCAGACACAGACAGTACTGGCTCTTTGGCTATAAACAGAGATGTGCACTGAACCCTAGAGTCGGATATGAATGGCTTTTGAGCCAGGGAGACCTTTACCTTTGCCATTTGAATTTTGATACGACATAAGCCACGGTAAGCTTTTTTTGTCACTGTTGTTACAAAAAGAAGATAGGAAATAAATCAGAGTTAATTTGAAGTCAGAGCACAACCACTCTAGGAAAACAACAAAGCATGCCTTTGAAAGCTTTCCCAAAACTCACCTTGCCCGTGGACGCTCCTTAATCCAGCACAAATGTGACCTTTGTGGAAGGAACTTTGCTCATTTAATTGTTTCCTGGTGCCAGCCTTTTAAAGCAGCCTGTTTGCAAAGCAGAACAAGATGGACACATTTCTCTTTGTATGAGGGCACTTCCAAAAGGCCACATTTTAGGAAAACTTCACATCCAATCTAATCCTTTGATTATTTTGGTTTCCCTGTCCTCCGCCTGATTAATGCTATAGTTTGGCTTCACTGTACAGTGAAATAAAGGATCTTACTCTGGGCTGCAGCCCTGGAGGTTTAAGGGCAGAAAGCTGGCATTCATGTGAAGATGTGCCGACAAAAGAGACCTCTCTTGTACAGATATCTGAGGCAACATTGAAAGACAAATCCCTCTTATGCTGTGGCAATTTCCACTGAATTGATTGCTTCTCTTCTCAGAGGAGACTGAGACTCTGGGACAATGAATCATGTCAGTAGACTGCGGGTCTTCAAATGCAGAAGGAGAGTGACAGACTGGAAACCTTCTCCATGGCATGCTAGTCTTCCAATAGCAAAAACTCCTAATGTTTGGATTTAATCCAGCCAATTAGAAACCTTACATCAGGAGTTCTCAACCGTTTAAAGTCGAGGGCCAGGTCACTCTCCCTCAGATAGCTTTTCACGGCTGGACAGCCATTTTGCCCTTCCTCAACCACATGGCACTTCCTGTTGTGGTGGAGGCAGTGGGGGGCTACATGAAATGAGGTGATGGCAATTGGAAAGAAACAGCAAACTATACTCTAAATATCGAAAGAGAGGGAACAAATATAAAAAAGTGGCTGAGTTCAAATACTTAGGAACAATATTTACTGAAGATGGCAAAATGGACGAAGAGATTAACATATGGTGCAGTAAGGCAAATCAAATATTGGGGCAGTTAGTTCCACTCTTACAACAGAAAGCAATGCCGATCAGCACACAGAAACACCTCATACAAAGCATATCTATTCCCACCTTTTATTACAAAGTGCCAAACATGGACACTTACAACAAAAATGTAAACAAAAGTTGGTCAACAAGGAAATGAGATGTCTGAGGAAGGTTGCTGGAGTGACCAGAAGGCATAAAATCAGGAATGAGGTTATAATGGAAGTAATTGGAATAGAACCAATCTTATAGTACATACAGAGACAACAAATAAAGTGGTTTGACCATCTGGAGATAATGTCTTAGAATTCAATACCATACAATGTATATGTGGAAAGTGGAGAAGGATCAAGATGATAAGACAGACCCAGAACAAGGTAACTTTAAAGACATATTACAAGAACACCAAAAAAACTCCAGTGGTGGCTGCTAGAAGTGCCAGAACAAGAACCTTGCACCTCCCTTGACACCCAATGGGGTAAAAGAGGAAGCAAAGAAGAAGAATGAGAAACCATTTTTTAAAAGGTAGTTGAAAAATTCTGCAAAAGCTACCAGAACAGACAGTCAGGCAAGCCACACAATGAGATGCAAATGAATTTGATTTGCATAATCCTCTCTGAAAGAACATATACAGTAGCACCGTCTATTTTTAGACAAATGTGGGGTGGTTTTGCACAGATTTCTAGGCTTTGCTTGCTTTAAATGACAGAGATTCCAATGCATTCCCCATGAGAAAATGGAGCTGGAACATACCTGTCAACCCGCGGCTCCGGAAAAATGGGACCTGCGCACATCGCTTGTGTGCAGGTCGCGTTCCACGCATGCGTGGAAAGGTTTTACCCCTTCCACGCATGCGCGGAAGCGCTACGCCGCTTGCGCAGCCCTTACGCAAGCAACGTAGCGCTTCCACGCATGCGTGGAAGGGGTAAAACCCTTCCACGCATGTGCAGAAAGTGTTTCCCCCGCTGCCAAATTACGGGGTTTTGGCAGTGGGGGCCGGGTTATGACGTCAATCGACGTCAATTTACAGGGTAATCCTGGCCAAATCGGGAAGGTTGACAGGTATGAGCTGGAATGATATTTCAGTGTGGCCTCTGCACATATACAGGTATGTGGGAGAGATATCCACAGAGGGACAAAAACTATAGTGAAAGTCAAAAACCCTGATAACAGCAACACATCTGTTCTTAGCATAAACAAAACAAAAACAATGTAGCACTTTAAAGACTAACTGTTATATTTCAATGTGAGGTTTCGTGGATAAAGTCCACTTCATCAGACATGGGAGTGAGGCTTCATGGCATCAATTTATACATATCAGGTACAGAGTGATTGGTTAGCATAACAGATTAGCATACAAATCATAGTGGCTTCATACAATTGATAATGGCAGATGATCTCTGGTTGTTATTCAGATTAGCTTTAAATCCCCCTATTTTTCAGTTGCAACCAGAGATCATCTGCCATTACCAATTTTATGAAACCACTATGATTTGTTTATTCTTTGATATGCCTGAAACACAGACTAAAATGGCTACTATTCCAAAAAGTTGAACATCTGTTCTTATTATACACAAACATGAAGACTTTATTAGAACATGAAACAGATGTACTCCAGAAAACATAGGATTCATTGGTCTCTTCCTATGCCTTGCGTAGAGCTCATAAAACATTGGTGGGAAGAACTCTTGGCTATTTTAGGTCAAGGTCCCTGGGAGCAGTCATACTGCACAATGCAGAAGATGGTTTTGTACAGCTGGAATCTCCATTTATGAATGAAATTGCACATACACACAGTATCACCAGTACATACAGTAAGGCACTCAATAAAATCTGTGGCCACACTACTGTCATTTTTTTCCACCCATATATTCTGTATGATGAGGAGTGAGTAACCCCTCCCGTTGACCATCAGAGAGAGGCAAAATTGCACATAGACACTCGGGTGGCTGGTGGAAGGGAGTATTCTTTCTAGCCCAGCTAGCTTATCAAGGGCAGTTTCCAATGGGAGGGAGGAGTTGGCCTTGACAGGGAGAAGAACAAAAAGGCTGTATAGTTCTGGCCAAGAGTTACCCCAGAGAAGGCAAGGCAAAAAAGGCCTCAGACCATAGCTGTGAAGGCCAGGATTGGATAACAACTGTGATTGACAGAAGGGGATAATGGAAATGTTATAAATATGAGGCCACAGGGGTGTGTGTGGGTGTGAATGTGAATCTAAATCTAAGTTAGTCTTCTTTTTCACTTGGTGTATGTGTGTTGTTAAAGGAAGGGGCCATGCTGGCCTTAGGTTTATTGTTTTGGCACCCTTTGCTGGGAAATGCTTTGTTTGCACTACAATAAATCACTCAGATTGCAAAAGAAACCATGTTTGAGTTCTCTTTGATGTTGAGAAACTTAAGAGCTGAAGAATGGGCAAAAGGGCCACAGAAAAATGCTACCAGCCTAGGTCTTGTGGCTCTTCTATTCCTTGGCATTTTTCATAGTTATATATTGACCAATGAGCAAGGGTGACCTTTACCTTTATATTGACCAACTAGTTTCTCTTTACATAGTACCATGATCCTTTTCTGATGTTATACAAACATATGGGAAAGTATTGTGCAGCCCCGCGTCTCAAAAAGGGATAGAAATGAACCCTCATAGATTATGCTGACAAACAATAGTGACAAATGGGGAAGCATGCAGGGCTATATCAAGTTGTCAGGTAACTACAAATGTATCTCATTGAATCATAGAATCATAGAATAATTGTGTTAGAAAGGGCCTATTTGACCAAATCCCTGCTCAATGCAAGAATCTAAATTAAAGCAGATCTGACACTTGGTTGCCCAATTTTCTCTGAAATGCCTCTGGTGTTGGAGCACTCACCACCTCCCTAGGTAATTAGTTCCATTGTTGTACTGTTTTAATAGTTAAGAGGTTAACATAAGAACATAAGAACAGCCTTGCTGGAACAGGCCACAGCCCATCCAGTCCAGCATTCTGTCTCACACAGTGGCTCACCATTTCCTTCAGGGTATTCCCAAGGAGATGCCTTCACCTGCTTAGGATTCCCTGGAAATGATATTGAGAGATATCCTGCCTATCTCTCCAACCCGGAGGTTGTCCTTAAGTATCCATAATTATAGCCATTGATACTCTTGTCCTCCATGAACTTGTCTAAACCTGAGGTTTCACCTGATACTCAGCCTACAGTATATCTGGCTTCTGTAACTTGAGCCCATTATTACTGTCTTACACTTTGGGATGATTGGGAATAAATCCTCCCATCCTCTTTATGACTATCTTTCAATTGGTTGAAGAGAACATCATATCATATCTCGTCTCAGTCTCCTTTTCTCAAAGCTAAACATACCCTCCTCTGAACATAGTCTAGTTTATTAGCATCCTAGTGCTGAATAGAGGGTTTTGGAAACCATACTGCAATTAAGAACATCCACTTTCTGATTCCCAATGGTCATGGAGGTGGAAGACGCCTTGTCAGATGAACTGGCTGTGAAAATGCACCTTGATGATATACTGCAGTTCATTGCAGTTCTGGTGTTAAATCCTGCATGTCTCCTTTCATATGTGCCGCAAGAGATGGCTCTGTGATCGCAGTGTGCAGGTCACTTCATGACAAGTTGGGATCTATCTTAAACAAATTTATTCCAGTGGCAATTTTCCTGCTTGCCTTAGCCCAGAGCCAGACAGCCTCCAAGACCAGGCCTCCTGGTGCCCTGGGGCAGGAAAAATGTATACTCGGATCAAGTTGCAGCAAACGACTCCAGTTAATGCAGCTTAAAATAGCATTGGCCTTTTCTGCAGCCACATTGCACTGTTGGCTAACATTCAGCTTGTGTTCCATAACAATTCAAGGTCCTTCTTGCTCATAGTATTACTGAGTGAAATGTCCTCCATCTTGTACATTTTATTCCTCCACCCTCAGTGTAGAACTTTGCATATATCTCTTTATAATTTCATTCTGTTGTTTTCATACCAGTATTCAAACCTATCAAGATCTTTTTGAATTCTTTCCCTATCTTCTATGGTATTGGCTATTCAAGCTGAATTTGTGTCATTGACAGTTTACAGCTCTCCTAATGAAGTTCATGCTGTGTCCGAACACATGAATGGGACTTGTTAATAATAACTTTGTGTCAGAGATTACTCTAGGTTTAAAGGATTTTTGCTGGAGAAACTCTGCTCAGGGGTCGCCTGAATGAGGCTCCATTCATCTCCCCAAGTGCAGCCCTCAGGTATCAAAACCCGACCTTCCAGTCTCCAGCTCAGCATACTAACCACTAAGCCACTGGGGGAGCTGTTTGAATCTTGTTAAGTCAACAATTGGGTGAGTCCCCATTGATTAAATTGGATTACTCCAAGTGGAACTGATTGTTGTTTTTAGCACATATTATCTGAAAGGACACAGCAGCTATATATGTGAACACATGGGTTTCTCAATCTACACTTGCCCTGACAACTTGGTTATGAGGCAGAATGTAAAGAGAGGAAACCTATAAGCAAATTTACAAAGAAATAAGTAGCAAGCAGCACTTATGAATCTTTGGGTGTGTAAGGAGATTTAAGGAAAAGGAAAAAGAACAAACACAAAGGTATAAAGAAATTCAACTGAGAGGGATCTATTGTATGTGGCAAAGGATGAGGAAAGCTAAATATGAAGTGAAAAGTCATACCAGAATTGTCCATGCACTCAGTACTTTGGAAGTCAGTAGGCAGTAACATGGTCAAATGAAGTTTTGTGATGGCATGCGAAAAATATAAAGTGGTAGTTTACTGATCAATGAGGCAGTGTTGTGAGAGCAGTCATGTATAAAACATTTCTTGCTTTACTGTGATGACCTCAGAATAAATTTCTTCATTAAAAGCAATTTAGATGGACATATATTCCAGGGGTTCCCAAACTTGTCATGCCGTTGGCTGGTCTCGTGGTTCCTCCCGCCAAAAATGCTGCCATAAAATTTGTCTGCAGCTGTCATAAATGTGTTTATGACAGCCCTATGTGCATTTACAGCAGGCGAGTTTATGCATGTGTGGGCACATTTTACAGCTGTTGTAAACATACTCACTTCTGGTAGTGGTGAGGGCGGCAGCAGGCCACATGAAATGGTGTCACAGGCCATGGTTTGGCCACCCCTAATGTACCGTATACGATTACACAATGAACTTCTTGAAGTAAAAATTAAGAATTAAAGCACAGGGGGTAGGGGAGATTTGATCCAAATTCAAGTGTAGTGCTGGGTTAAGTTTTTTTTTAATTATACTTAAGAAAGTGGTGTGATCTATAGTGACTTCATTTACTTGCTGTTGTAAAACTGTTCCATTACATCATAGTGAATTAATCTTTAATGAAATGTTACTCGGAAATTTAGTTACTTGGGATAAAGCAGTCACCAAATACTTGAAGTCTGCTTGTTGAAAATCCCAAGACAGCCATTGGGCGACAGGATTTTTCACAGTTGTGAGTTGTGTTAGTGAGTTAAAGTAAATTGCACACATTGATTTTTAAAAAAACGCAAATAATCCTCTCCATAGTGTAGAGCTACATGATGTCAAAGAAGGAAAGCAGGGACAAGATTAAATCATCAGTAAAGGATGAAAGTTAGCTGCAGTAGATATTCAAGTGTAAGCTAGTAAAGTTCTGACAAATAGCAGGAGTCGTGTGAAGTAAGCTTCACTGAGATTTAAAAGGTGTTCAATGTCTCAAGACTTGAAACCACAGGAGAACATTGAGAAGATGCTAGTTCAGATTTCAGCCAACAGAAACCAACACAGTGTCAAAGAGGAGGTTTAAAATCTCAGCATGCTCTGGATCTCAACTATCTTATCTTAAGAAACTCAGAAGTCAATTATATTTTATTGTATCTGTTCTCTATATTTTTCCCTTCAGTGAGGGTCATGTACATTATTTGCCCCTTCCTCACTTCATCCACACAAAACCATGCAAGGTTCATCAGATTGTGGGGTGAAAGAGAGAGAAAGACACTACCTGAAGTGACACATTATGCAATTAGATCAGGAGTTTGGAACCTACGACCCATGTGGCCTGTGGCAGCAAATAATCTAGCCTGTGGTGATGATCCCAGAAGCAGAAACGAGCACATTTTTGACAGCTGTAAACGTACCTGCCTGAGTGGGTGTGATAACAGCCTGTTCCACAGAAAGCTTGAGAACCCCTGAATTAGATGGCTACAAAGACACTTGCCTGATCACATGAGAAAATGTCACTTAAATGGCAGTGATCTGCCTTAAAGTGACACTTTTGTTTGTCAGGGAATCACTCCCAGTGATGGCTAACCTTGGCACTCCTGGTGTTCTTGAACTTCAATTACCAGAAGCCCAAGTCAGCATTTCTACTGATCAGGGCTTCTGGGAACTGAAGTTAAAGAACATCTGGAATGCCAAGGTTAGCCATCACGGCATCCCACAAAAGTAGAATCAAAACAATCCATTTTGGGAATGGATTGAGTTTGGGATTGAACCCATTTTCTGTACATTGTGTGATCACTGGGAAACAGATCATATCAAATTGTCCTACAAGTGTTCCAATGTGCAATCAGTTTCCCCTGGTGATCACTATGTCCTAATGAACTTAGATTTCTCAAAATCCAGGTCAACACTCTAGAAACACTAAAATATACATTCTCTCTCTTTTTACAGCTACCAGCTGTTTGAAAGTTGACTGCATCCCAAAAAGAAAAACAAATCCCATCCATTTCTTCTACCCCTCATACAGTACATATCACAGGAGAGGGGCAGCTGGCATAAACTAGCTGGATCCACTTTTTCCACCTTGTCATGCACTACTTTCTTTCAGCACCTTCCAAACAGTGAACCAAAGTCTTCTGCATGGAACTGATTGTATTTATGCAAGTTGGAAATATGAAATTTCAGCCCTCTTAAAAGCCTCCAGACCTCCTCCATTCCTCCAAACCCAGAACAAAGCAGTAATTCCCCAGAACAGCAAACCATACAATGCAGGGCTTGTTTGATTATTTATTCATTTATCTGTCAGATCTGCTTTGATTTGGGCTCCTGTATTGAGCAGGGGGTTGGACTCGATGGCCTAAAAGGCCCCTTCCAACTCAGGGATTGTATGAACTTAACTATAAAAAGCCCAACAGTTATAAAATAACATATAAGTATCAACAATTTTTAAAAGCATTAAAATTTCTGAGTTAATAAACAGATCATTCTTGAACAATAGCAATTACATTTATTTACCAGCCCATAGGGCTTACTGTACTCTCTAGGCACAAGAGGGAGTGGGGCATCTTGGCTTCTTAGGGGAGCAAATGACAAAGCTTCTCTTATGTCCTCATTAATCAAATTGAGAAGTTGTGGAACAAAGAAAAGTTCATCCCTCCAGAAAATTTTAAAAGCCAAGAAAGGATAGTAAAGGTTTCCCTTGCTTGAAAGCCAGTCGCATCCGACTCTAGGGTGCAGTGCTCATCTCTGTTTCTAAGCCGAAGAGCCAGCGCTGTCTGCTTCTGCAGACATTTCCGTGGTCATGTGGCCCTTGATATGATCCTTCAAATATCCTGGAACAAAGTCATATAACAATTTATAGGTAAGTACCAGCACCTTGAATAGGTCCAGAACCAGACTGGCAGCCAGTAAAACTGTTGTAATAATGGAGTTACATGCTTCCTGTAACCAATAGCATTTTGAAGTAGCTGAAGTTTCTGAACACTGTTCAAAGGCACCCTCACACACAGTGCAGTGTAGTGCACAAATGGGAAGTTACTAAAGAATATGTCCAGTAGTGAGCATCAGCAGGTTTGCACCAGTTTGCCAGAACTGGTAGCAGAAAATCTGGCTGGCCCCACTCATCCAAGTTTTGAAATTGTCATAATTTGTCATAATTTGGATAGTCATAATTTGTCATAATTATAACAAATAGTCATAATTTGGATGCAATGCAAGGCTTTCCCCTTGGCCATGCCCACCATACCACGCCTACAGTGTGGCAGTAATTTTTTTTGAGCCCACCACTGAATATGTCACTGTGGCCAAAAAGTATCTCAAATGTTGGGTGCAGCTAGCTCATCAGCTTTAGCTGTGCAGATACACTCCTGAACAACACTGAAATCTGCACATCCAAGATCAGGGTGTAATCCAGGAGAGTACCCAAGTAGCAAATCTAACTTTTCAGGGAAATTGTGACCATCTAGTACTGGGGTTCTTAACCTTTTTAAGCCATGGGCCGGGTCACACTCCCTCAGACAGCTTAGCAAGCCAGATGCACTGTAAACAATGCCGTAAAACATTTTCACAGCTATCGTAAATGTGTTTATGTCAGCTGTAAATATGTCTGCAGCTGTTTCCTCTGCTTCCTCCGCTTCCAGTGAGGTGGGGCAGGAGCAAGGGAAGCAGGCCACATGAAATGGTGCTGTAGACCAAATCCAGCCCATGGGACATAGTTTGAGAATCCCTGATCTAGTACATGCTGAATCCCTATTCCTTGATTAGCCTTTTGACTAACCAAAAGCATCTCTGTCTTGCCTAGCTAAAGTTTCAGGTTTTTTTACACTCATTCATTTCCCCCCCTATATTTAGAGAATATATATTATCTCATGCATCTAATGAAGTAGGTCACAAAGCCTTATACAAAAATAAATGTATTAATCCCAAATCCTGTTTGATTTTACTATGTATATACAGGTTGCTCCCCATAACACAGAGGGTATATTCCAAGATCTTCAATGGATACTTGAAGCCATGAAAAACAACAAACTCCATATTTAAGTACACATACCAGGTCACAGATGCAGGGTGTGTCTTCAAATGTCTCCAGCCTTCTACACATTTGCTAACAAAATAGCTGCTGTAGAAAGCACACTCCGTTCCTTCTCAACATTACACTGTATACAATGGCCTCTAGTGGCCAGCTCTATTAATGTCCCATAGAAATACATAAATATTATATACAAAACCCAGGAAAAATGTGTAAGAAATAGCAAACAGATGCTGTCTCTGTAATACTTTTCAGTATAATAACTTTATATAACAACTTTGGAAATCTTAAAACTCTTAAATTTGACAGCATAACTTAAATATGACATCTTCTCATTTAGCTTCAAGACTATCTTAACAAGAATCATATTCTCAGTACTACATAGATTTCACCTTTAAAAGGTGATGTACTTTAAATGGTAATATTTGTGACAGCATATGTTACAACTATTATTTTGCCAGCCTATGGGCACTGAATATGACATCTGATCTGATCCGGTGTTACAGTGGGCTTAGCAAATACATCTATCAGACATCTTCTGGTTGCAACTTGCTATAGGCTTAGATTATCTGTCTCATTCATGGAGAGCAAGGAGTACTAATCTAGCTATCTCTTTGCTACATAGTCATGATTAATCTGATATAAAACAATATCCTAAATCTGACCCGAAGGCAAATGCTTTTAGCTTTGTTTTCTGCCGAGTGCACAAAATCTGTTGCATATATAATTAAAGTTTAAGTAGAATGAGGATAAGCAGAGAAATTTCTGTCTTCCAAAGCAATATTATTCTAGCTCTTCTTCAGATGGCATTTTTTTGTGAAGAAGAAAAAAACATATTTACAGTTTATGTACATTGTCAAGTATATATATTTGAGGATTGGAAGTGGTGGAAGACTTTAACGTTCAAGAATCATCCTGACAGGACAAAAGGGATTCTCTGGGAGCCTTGGGACTTTCAGAAGTCCAAAAACATTTTATCTCCAAATAATTGCCATGGAAGATGAATCATCAGCCTTACCTGATGTAAAAGAAACAAGATTTTAGTCATTGTATCTCATCATTCTTCCAAAGATTCGCAAACTCACATTTTTACAAATTCAGAACCAAGTAAAGTTCAACAGTTGGAGAGCTAATGGTTAGCTCAAGGTTATTTAATGTGGAGAGGTGGGATTTTGAACCTAGCTGTTCTCTGTCATAGACCAATATATTAATAATTAGAAAAATAAAGATAAGTCATGCATTGTAGTTCGTCCTCCTAATTTACTGTCTTCCCTCGAGTTTTCTCAATCTGATCAAGAAATGCAAGTGACATAACTCTCATTTGCAACATGTTTACCTAGGTCACACAAGGAGGTTTTGGAATTATTTTGTGCAGTTTTCACAGTTGGCATTTGTTTGTGCACCATGACACACTATCATTGCACAAATGAACAAGCATACCACAAAGGCAAAACATGAGATTATGCTATGCTTGTCTGTCTACAAAATAGTACATTTTTGTACTTGGTTAATCCAGAATTACCTGCAGGCAGAAATTTTAACTTGTCCAGAATTCAATTGGCTATTTACCCTAACAATTACACATTTTCCCTAGGACATCATTCTGTTTTTTCACACCATGCTCCATATCTCTAGTGATTTTAGGATTGATGTATGGAGAAATTCATGAATTTATTCACTGAATGTAGCTGGGTACCACTTTACTTTAGTGGTAAAGATTGCCAGGTATTGAAATAGTGGTACTGAGTATTGCATAGGATGAATGTATGTGCCAGTAGCTTTAAGAGCCTGTATCTGTATTGCACAGCTGATATCACTGATATGTGTAGCTACAGTGTTATACTCTATAAATGAAGTCCTTCCAGAGCACTTATTTGGAGGTGTTATTAAGGAGTCATTGAGGAGTACTGGTGTAATCCAGGAGTTCATGCTGGAGTTGCTGAAGCAAGAAGAGAGAATACAGAAGGACTGTTTCTGCAGCTCTTGCTGAAGTTACTGGGGAGGAGCTCAGGCAGAAGCTTTTCTACAATTGAGCCTGCACTGAAACCTGGAAGCATTCAGTAAGCACTAACTAATCTCTTTTGCCAGAGTGTGTGTATGTTTGTGCTTGAAAGAACTGAACTGCTTATGGCATTGAACTGGAGAACTTGAAGCCAGAATGAGTCTTGGCTTTCATTCCTGCTGTTCTGATTCTACCAAAGACTTTAAGCAAATCCACAAGCCTCTAATCAGCCTCAGAAGGACCTTGAGAGATTCCTGCCAAGGCGTGAGACTTTGACTTTATGTAAATACCTTTTGTGAGAGATGTTATCAACAACAACAACAACAAATTCTTTATTACAGCCCAAGGCCAGTGTTACAATATCACAAAATCAAGCTGCTTGACACAAGTGAGGCAACCTAATAAAACTATCACAAAATCATGGACACCAGATTATATATACAATAGCAACATACAACCAGAATTACAAGGGATGTTATTTCTATGTCCTGCAGTCATATTCTATGACAGTCAAGTTGTAATCTGGAAGCATTTTCCTTTGATTTTATCTTGCCTTTACGAATGCAAGTTACATACCATGCGAATCTAGCGACCGCTATCGTCATATCTTGCCCTTCACCCGATAAAAGAATATTCAATGTCCTGACTTTATTGTTAGACTTCAAGTTTGGGAAAACACTAAAAAGGTCTCTCCTGTGTTTATTATATAGGGGACACTCTAGCAGAATATGCTCAGAGGTTTCTATCGTATTTAGCTGACATGGGCATAAACGCTTGAGTGCTAGGCCTTTCTTAAAGAAATCCTCCCTGTAGGAGGAGGGAAGCATGTTATACCGAATAAGTGTGAAGGAACGTATATGATCGGGATTTCTTATTAAAGACAAGTATGCTAAGGGCTTAGCAACATTGAAAGTTGATCTATCAAACAATGGGGAGACTAGTTTACTTAAATCATTTTGGCGATGTATATCGAGAATTCTTTGTTTTATTAACTCTCTAGCATGAATAGATCCTAAGGAAAGAACATAAGGTTTTGAAATGCCATAAGTGGTTAGTGTCCTTTCAAGAGAGCTAATCCATGGTGGCATCCAATGGTCTGACATCACTAGTTTGAGTAAGCCAGATGGGGCAACAGAATTCTTATCCAATAATTAGCCATGTTTACTAACAGTCTCGCTCGCACTGTATACATTCCAGTTTCTATTCTCAAAGTCGTGTTGGAAATACTGCAAGGGGACTGTAAAATCGTCCTAAGAAACTTTGATTGCGTGACCTCAAGAGGATTTATGTTTGAGTCAAAATACAGAGGGGATCCATACAACATTTGGGCAAGTGACTTTGCTGAAAAGAGTCTAAGGGCCGCAACTACATTATGCCCACCTTTCCTCCGAAGGAAGTTTTGTATAGAGGCCGCACTTTTTTTTGCTTTAGAAGCTAAATACATTGTATGTAACTTCCTGCACCCATTAGCCTGACATATCATTCCTAAGTAGCTGTAATGAAGGACTTGCTCTAGTACCTGGTGGTTTAAATGCCATCGATGTATTTTGGGCTTTCTGCCATTAAATCTCTTGCTCAAGTTACCGTCAAGTAATCTGAGACTCAGGGACAAACATAGGGGGCCTTCTGAATTAGAGTCAAAACTAAATCCAGTTAGGTGGAAAGCGGATATGTCCCAGATTTTATCTGAACTGTTTAAGACTCAAGACTTTAACAAGATCTTGGATAAATATATGAACAACGTAAACATGGGAGTGGGAATAGAACTTTTTGAGGTTTTATTGAAGGAAATTCTTTTAGCCCTTGAGGGTTTTAACTCACGCTACGGAAGTGCCAAGGGCACTCAAAGTAAATCATGGTTTGATAAGGAGTGCCTCCAGGCAAAAGGTGCCCTGAGACTTAAATATAGAGAATATTGTTTAAACCCTATGGATAGCCTGTGGACTGAACTATCTATAGCCAAGGTACAATACAAAAAGATAATTAAACACAAAAAGATTGACGAATGTAATAGAGCTTGGGATCAGCTAAGTCAAGCAATTGAGCAAAAAAACCATTCCAAATTTTGGAACTTAGTGTCCAGTTACTCTAAAAGTCCCCATATGCCATCTGTCATACTCCCAGAAATTTGGGAGAAACATTTTCGTGAATTATATCTGGCTTTGGATACAAGTGATACATCCAGTGGGTATACAGCCAGTAGCAATAACCTCCCCCCATGGAATGCAGTATAGATCTGTGAGGTAAAATCATTAATAAGTAGATTAAGATCTGGGAAAGCTGTCGGCCTTGATCAAATACCCCCAGACCTGATTAAACCAAATTCGGAGTGGTGGGCCCCAGTCCTGGCAAGACTGTTTACAATAATTGACAACACAGGACAGTTCCCTAAGAGCTGGGAGGTATCAGTCATCTGCCCAATTCACAAAAAGGGAAGTCGCGGTGACCCTGCCAACTATAGGCCGATCAGCCTCCTGAGCATCCTTAGTAAACTTTATGCAAGCCATCTTCTAGGGAAGCTCCAAGATTGGGTTGAGGATACTAAGTTATTAGCCGAGAGATGTTATCTATATTTACGTTTTACACTGAAAGATAATTAGCATCAGAAAAGTAAATGCAGTTTGTTTTCTGTTGAATTATGCTGCCATTCTTCTTTTGTGTGTGGGCAGTCCAAGGCACGCTGCTTCCACTTGCGTTACGCTTACACACTACTCTGCTAAACATGCTTGATGACCAGATCAGCAGTTCAAGCCCTGAGAGCTGTGCAACAGATTAGGTTACCATTGTCTGTTCCAGCTCCTGCCAACCTAGCAGTTTGAAAGCAAGAAATTGCAAGTAGAATAGATAGGTACTACTTCAGTGGGAAAGATAACAGCATTCTCTAAGCTTTGGCATTTAATCTTGCCTACCACATGACCACTGGAACATCTGCAGATGTCGACAGCACTTGTTCTTTGGCTGTAAACAGAGATAAGCACCACCCCCTAGAGCAGAGATGACTGGCTTTCGAGCAAGGGAGACCTTTACCTACTGGGTAGATCAGAGGTTCTCAACCTTTTTGCGCCACGGGCCAGACTACATCCTCCCAGATAAGTGTGGGTGAGAGGTGTGGTTCCTCCCGGTGAAAGGGGCAGGTGCAGTCATGGAGCATTTTCACCCGCTTGTGATACTTCCCATGGTGATAGCAGCGGCGGAAGCAAGGACGGCTCATTTTTGCCTGTTTTTGGCCCACCATGTCTGGTGGCAGTGCCAAGTTCCTCACCGTGGGCCAAATTAGGCCTGTGGGCCATAGGTTATGAATCCTTGGGGTAGATACTATAAGAATGTTCTTGCTCCCCAAACACGCAACTGACAAAAGGTGAGACAGATTTCACCTGGAATGGAGCCTCCAGCTAGCATTCCAGGTTTTTTGCCTGCCTTCCACTGTTCAAGGCCTGAGCCTGACTGTCAGGAAAGGTAGTGAAAAGAAAAGCAAAAGACCCAGTCAGTTTCATTTGCTTTACTTACAAAAACAGTTACAGCAGAAAACAGAAGATTCCATGGTAAATAGAGCAATTTCAGTCAGAGACGCCTTAAAAAGAAAAGAAAAACACTAACTAATTTGAAAGCAAAGAAAGGCTTTTTTTCCTTTCTATGTCTAGCTCACAGCTGCATGATTAATCCACACAAGGAGCCCCACCCTTGCAAACAGCTGCAGTTTATATATCTTTTCCTTGCTCCCTCAGGATTGAGGTGGGAATGACAAAGCCCTGACCTGGTTTGGAGAAGAGCCACCTGGATTTGATGAGAGTTTGCATGACATTCCCTACGGAAAAACATGTTTTTCCCTCTTCTTAAAGCATACCCATCAAGCACCGCTCCGGAAAATAAGGGAACTGCTCCGGCCTGGGTGTGCATGTGCAGGAAAAACTCCTTTGTGCATGTGCAGAACCCCTTTGTGCATGCGCAGAACACATTTACACATACACAGATGGGTTCTGCGTGTGTGCGCGTGTGCAGTAACCCCTTTCCCTGCCATTCTAAATGTGGGACAGTGCCAGGAAAGGGGAGGAACGTGCGCCAAAATACGGGATTTCCTGGCCAATCCAAGATACTTGACAGGTATGCTTAAAGGCACAGCTAAGAGCCCAGTCTCCCTTAAGTCTCTTTGAACCAGGATGTCTCTATTTTGAACCAACTCTGGGCCTTACAGATACTAGACACAGAGTACTTTGGTGGAGAAGATTTGATTTAGTGTTTGAGAGATAATAACAGGATCAAAAGAAAGATATTTGAGAATATCTTTAAAAGGAAAGCATGCCACTTGTAATTCACAGCAGTAATCTGAAATAAGTATTAATAAATGCATAGATACCAATGAAGCATTTGTGATCCAGTTCTGATGGGCGTCACTGCATTTTGTTCAATTGGCTTGCATATGAACACTCCTTTACAAGTGGGTTTTCACTTCTACTATGTGCTAATAGGAGTTTCTCAACCAAAGAGAACTCAATTTTCCTCTTTTGTGTATTATCTGCATAATTAAGGATATATATATTTCTGCTATTTGTAAAATTAAATGAAAATGAAATCCACAACCAGAATGAATAATTTACCCTGGGTGTATGAAAGTTAAGAAAGTACAAACAAAAACAAAAATTAATTATGCTATTTCGGCTCTCATTTAATTACTTAACAATAATTGAAGGGGTGCAACTAAGTTATTAAGAAACTTGTTAGTGAGCCTAACAAATTTTAGAAAAACAACAAATTTATCATTAGTGTTTAGGATGTGTTGTCATTGCTGAATTACTGCTATAAATTGTGTATGATTAACGAAGGGAGAAAATAGCAGTGTATTAAAACCAATCATTCTGCTATAATTGGATGATAAAAATTTTACTTAATGTTAGAAATGCACATTGAAATGTAATATGAATTTGGTACAAAAGAGTAGAGACTTTATTAATATTCAGAGTGAACAACTGGAATGGTTTCTGAAACAGCTCACAAATATTTAATTACATTAATTTAAGCTACAGGTCTATAGACACATTTGTATGAAAGTCATCTTCGGTTTAGTGGTAGATGTGTATAACAATGTGCTATTTAAAAAAGCAGATGTCAGGTTATGACTGGGAAGGAGGCCATGACTTAGTAACAGACTACTCAACAGTGAATGAAATGTTCATACAAATCCCCTTGCCTCTTTCACATACTCTCAAATTCACATAAATGCATGTACATGAAACACTCTTTCAATCAATCAACCTACCTATCTACCTCATGAGTTCTGCTAATACAAACTTCACAAATATTTTCTATAAGTATGAGTACTTAATTTTTTTTTAAAAAAACCAACAGTAATATATAACAAAATTGGATACTACATTTTGTACAGTTCCGGATGCATCTATCTATTGATATGTTCTTGTGGGTTAGGTTATGTGGGGGTGACTTCCCACACAATAAAAACTAGGGTGGGGGAACACAGATCTAAAATCCGCAATAAGAACCTGTCTGCACAGCTTGTCAGCCACTTCATTGAAGCAAACCACAACGACCAAGATTTCAAATTTGTAGTACTGGAGAGATAAACAACAATCATTTCACCGCACTAACTTAGATATTGCTTTAAGACAGAGGGAGAGTTATTTCATCCATCGGTTCAACACCTTGTACCCATTTGGGCTCAATCAAGAAATTGATTTTACTTGTTTCTTATAATTCCTGTCCTTAATCAGCTGTGTAAGTTTAGTATCCTTAAATATGAACTCCGTCGACACCATAAGAATAAACAGGTGAGGTCTAAGACGCGATATAATAAATAAATAACAATGAATTGGACCTCAATAAGACACTACAGGTAATATTGTAAACCTTTATTCCAAGATCGTGTATATATGTATATATCCTTGTATATATCTGTTGGTAAACATTGTTAAATTGTTTATTTAGATCCCTGAGAAAATAACTGAAAATTCCTGTTATCGAAAGGAGTTCGGATCTTTGTGTTATAAAGACTTTTTGAGAAGCTTGCAGAAATCATTAAATCAATCTTATTTGCCAAGACAAACGGTTCCAGTTTACTCTAGTTTCCACATGGACACAAAAGACTCATATAACATTTTTTTTCAGATACATGTTACATGCATAGATACATATAGAAAATTATTTTGTTGGATTTAGTTGTGCAGGGTGAGATCTGTTGGCAGAAGAGTAAAAAATGAGACAGAGGAGAAGCAGGGTCAAGAAGGAACCAAGCTATGCCTGATCCACACCTCCTCAAATTCTGTGACAGAACTATTAGGCTGGTGCAAATTTGGGGCATTTTAGGTAATTACTTGCATCCCTCATCTGGTTTATTCTAAATGAGTATTTCCCAACCTTTAGCTTTTGGAATTCAATACCCAGAAGCCTAAGTAAATTCCCAAATGTACTGACTTAGGCTTCTGGGAATTGAAGTCCTCCTGTGGGATATGGTGCCCACATTGGGAACCACTGTTCTAAACTCATCCAGATCTCAGCCATGATAGATTTATGGATACATGTGGTGAGGTTGTTAAAAGTCAGCTGTCAATACCCTTCTGAGCCCTTTATTTAACCAGATCTCGGCACCATAGCCTTATTTTACCTTAGAGAGGCAAGGTTTATTACAGTTTATGTGGACACAAGATTAGAGATCATCTCTTCTAATGTGTTCTGTCATGACTCCTGCAATTCAGTTGAGATTTCATACTTCATTAGTTTTCCTCTTATCAAGGTAAGAGCACTAAGAGATTATCCAAACATGAAATATAAACGGCGAGGGGACAGCAAAGAGCTGTACAGAAAGGTTTCCCTCTAAATATCTTTAAAGCCTTTGCTTCTAGAGAAGAAGTCAACCTGAATTTAAAGAAACCAGATAGGCTTACATTATGACTGCAACATGTTTCAGAATTTTCTTTGGTTTAAATTTTTAACTGGGCTTCACCATGTGATCTATATTCCACAAAGGCAGTTACCTTTCTATTGCAAGCGCGGTGCCAAAATGGCCGCCGCGCTCTTTGCGGGTCCCCCCCACCGGACGAAGGCATCCGGGTAGTTAGGGGGCGTGGCCAGCACCCTTATAAAAGGGGTGGCCACGAGGCAGCCGAGCTGCCATTTTGCGAAGCGACGGAGCGGAGAAGTTTTTCCCTCTTACCTCCGTCGCGCTTGCTCTTCACCGGGAAGCCTCTTTGGCGCAGCTTTTCTTTCCTTAGGCTTCCCAGCAGATACCAGCTATGCCCTCCAAGAAAAAGGCGGCTGCGAACGTGGCTCGCTCTGCGCGGAGGCGCCAGCCGGGGCGGAGGACCGCGACGGCGCCTCCCCAGCAGCCTCCTCTGCCAGAGCCCACCGGGACCGGTGGGATGGGGTCGGTGGCCCCTTGGCCTGAGGCGGGACGTCCGCAGGTCTGCCCGGCGGGGGCCGCGGCCACCGGCCCGCAAGCAATGGCCAATACCCCTGGCATGGTCCATGCTTCGGGGCCTTCCCTTCTGGGTTCGCAGTTCCCTGCGGGGGGTTCCAGCCATGGTGGGTGGTTGGGTTCCCTCCCCTGGCAGGGCATGCCCCCGGCCCCTCAGGGGCCGGGCATGGGCTCTTGGCCGTATGCGGCCTCTGGGGTCCAGGGACCTGGACCAGCCCCTGTAACTTGCGGGCCGGCTGGCCCTTTGGCCCCTTTGGGTACCGGCCCTTGAGGCATCGCTCGCGAGGGTCAACCACCCAGGGGCGCCTTTTGGGTTGCAGGTTGATCCTTCGCCTGTCGGGCAGCGGCAGGCGGTGGGACGGGTCGAGCTGCCTGAGGCGCGTGGGCCGGCGGCGGCCGCTGCCTCGCAGCTCCCCACTCAACAGGCGCAGCAGATTGGTGCTGACCAGGCCCCAGCGACGAGCTCAGTTTCGATCGTGAGCTCCGACGCCCCCAGTGGGCCGGAACCCCCGGTGGGGGCGGGCCGCGGGGGTGCAGCATGTGAGTATGCGGTTCAATCCAGTGCACCCACACACCTGACTACATTGGGGGGAGCATTTCAGTGGCCGTGGCCTCGCACGGGTGGTGCGGCGGTTCAGCCGCCGCCGGCCCACCCGGCGACTTCACCCCTGACCCAGGGCCCGGTTTGGGGTGGTGCCTCCTACTCTGTCGGGAACGTGTTAGGGGTGTCAGGGTTGGTGCAAGCTCCTTTTACTTTACCCGCAGTTCCCACCGTTGCCGACAGCGGGGTATTTCTTGCCCCTAGGGGACCATCTGGCCCAGTCTACCAAGGAGAAGATCTGGCGGGGGGAGTATGTGGACATCTTCTCCCTTCTTAACAGAGAGCCCACCAAGGAGGAGAGGGAGGGGCAGGATGAGAAGGATAAGGAACAGGCACATCATAAGAACATAAGAACATAAGAACAGCCTTGCTGGAACAGGCCACAGCCCATCCAGTCCAGCATTCTGTCTCACACAGTGGCTCACCATTTCCTTCAGGGTATTCCCAAGGAGATGCCTTCACCTGCTTAGGATTCCCTGGAAATGGCATTGAGAGATATCCTGCCTATCTCTCCAACCCGGAGGTTGTCCTTAGGTAGCCATAATTATAGCCATTGATAGCCTTGTCCTCCATGAACTTGTCTAATCCTTTCTTAAAGCTGTGAAGACTGACAGCTGTCACCACTTCTTCTGGCAGGGAGTTCCATAGACCAGTAATCCTCTGGGTGAAAAAGTACTTTCTCTTATTTGTTTGAGAACTAGTACCCAAAAGTTTCATGGAGTAAGCCACCGCGCACGTGGGCTAACTGGTTGCCGGCGTACCTCATATACATGGCGGTTTACCTCAGGGCCAGGCCGGATCTGGCCATCCCGATGGTCCAGTATTTGGACAACATCTACCGGGCAATGGTTGATTTCCTGGGCCCATCGTGGCTGGCTTACGACGAGGAATTCCGTATGCGGATTCCCCTGCACCCAGAGATGAGGTGGGATGAGCCTTGCCAGAAGCTGTGGCTTCTGTACATGACTCCCACGCGCCCTGCGCCTGGGGAGAGATACCATTGTGGACATGCTGTCCAACGAGCGGCCCCAGTGCAGACACCCCGCCAGGTGGCGGGGCAGGGGGTTCCAGCCCGCCTGCTGTGCTGGACCTTCTCGTCCAATGGTTCCTGCAACAGGAAGAATTGCAAGTACAGGCACGAGTGTCCCTCTTGTTCTGGCCCCCATGCTGCCTCCGCCTGTCCCAGGCCTGGGGGACTGCGAGGTAGGGGTAGGGGTGGTCAAGGGACCGGTAGGACTGCCGCTGAGGGAGCAGGTCCACCGAAAGGCCCCCTCACCAATTAATGTGGACATGCTGGAGCGTTGGCTCGCATTGTGCCCTAGGAGGGCAGACGCAGTTTACCTGCTTCAAGGCTTTCAAAGGGGGTTTCGTATTCCTTTCACGGGAGATAGGTCCCCCTAAGATGCACCCAATCTTTTGTCACTCAGGGGAAGGGAGGAGGTGGCTGCTGCCAGCATTACTAAGGAGGTTGATGCGGGCAGGGTCGCTGGCCCTTTCCCTGCACCCCCGTTTCCCACCCTTAAGGTCTCCCCATTGGGCTTAGTTCCCAAGAAGTCGCCGGGTGAGTTCCGCCTGATTCATCACTTGTCCTACCCAGCAGGCCGATCGGTCGGTAATGCTATCCCTGATGACCTTTGCTTGGTCAGGTATACATCCTTCCACCAGGCGCTGCGCATGGTGCGCTCATGTGGCCCGGGTGCACTGTTAGCTAAGTGCGACATTAAGTCGGCATTTCGTCTCCTGCCGGTGCACCTGGGTGACTTTGAGTTGCTGGGTTTCAAATTTCGGGGTGAATATTATTTTGATAAGGCCATGCCTTTTGGCTGTTCCATCTCATGCTCGGCCTTCGAGCTTTTCAGTACCTTCCTACAGTGGGCTTTTGTCCGCAGGTCAGGTTCTCGGTCTTTAGCCCATTACCTGGATGATTTTTGTTTGGGGGTGAACGGGGCTGGGACACGTGCACACGTCTCCTCAACACATTTCAGACGCTAATGGAGGAACTCGGTGTCCCTTTAGCGCCCGAAAAGACCGAAGGCCCATCTACTAAACTAGTATTCCTGGGGGTGGAGATTGACACGGTAGCGCAGGCTTCTAGGTTACCAGGTGAAAAGGTGTCCAGGATAGTGGCCCTCATATCGGAATTGCTGGCTAAACGCAAGGCATCCCTTCGGGAATTGCAGGTGCTTCATGGTCACCTTAATTTCGCTTGCAGGGTGGTCGCACCTGGCAGGGCATTTGCTCGGCGCTTGTGCGATGCCATGACAGGCTTATCCAGGCCCCACCATAGGGTGAGACTGACCCGGGGTATCAGGACAGACATGCTCAGATGGCTCCAGTTCCTGAGGGAGTTCAATGGGGTCTCAATTTTGAGGTCTGACCTCCTGGCTTCACCTCGTTTCCAGATACAGTCTGATGCCTCTGGATCCCAGGGTTATGGGATGTACTTCAATGGGAAGTGGGCCTATGGTGGGTGGCCTCCAGCCTGGTCGGGCACGGGTCGCCTTAGAGATCTCACGTATCTGGAATTTTTTCCCATTCTGGGGGCTTTGATGCTATGGGGTGAGGAGTGGGCCAACTCGGTGGTGCATTTCTGGTGTGACAATGCGGCTGTTGTCCGCATTGTCAACTCACAGACTTCTAAATTACACAGGGTCATGGACTTGGTGCGCCAGTTTGTATTGCGCAGCCTGCGCCTCAATGTACTGTTCAGGGCCAGGCATGTCCCAGGGGTTAATAATGATATTGCTGACGCTTTGTCCCGCCTGCAGATCTCCCGGTTCCGCGCCTTGGCCCCCGATGCGGAGGAATTTCCCTCGCCACTCCCGGAGGAGATATGGACCCTTGGCAAGGAGAGGTGAACCGGGCGATCGGCATGTCGCTGGCGCCACGCACGCGTAAGGCGTATCACCATGCATTCATTTCCTTTCAGGCATTCTGTGCCCAATTTCGACTGCCAGCCACCTGGTCAATCCCGGTGGCCCACATCCTCCGATTCATGGTTACCTGCAGGCCCTGGGACTTGCACCCCTCACCATAGCATCCAGGCTGTCAGCGCTGGCTTTTATGGCCAAAGTGGGCGGTCATGCGGACAGTACCGCTGACTTCCGTGTGAGACACATTTTGGAGGGGTGGGTGCGGGAGCGTGGGCGTAGCCCGGACGACCGCCACCCAATTTCCCCAGGGGTACTTACCCAACTGGCACGGGGCTGGCATGACCTATGTTTGGATAGGTGTGGGGCAGCCCTGTTTCATGCGGCTACAACGGTGGCCTTTTTTGGAGCGCTCCGCATCAGCGAGCTTGTGATGCTGTATAAGGCGGATGCAAGTCGTAGGGCACTGGAACTCGAAGATGTCTATGTTTGCAATGATTGGGCTCAGTTGAGGATACGCTCCTCTAAAACGGATCAGCACGGCGTAGGCAGTGGAGTAGACTGCTACGATGTTCCTTGGCAGACATCTGTCCGGTTGGTGCCCTACAGGAGTTCCTTGCACTGCGTGGCACGCACCATGGCCCATTTTTCTGTCACCAAGGTGGGTCTCCCCTTACTAAATTTCAATTTTGGAGGGTGACCGGGAAGGCACTGGCCAGTGTTGGCCCCCCTGGGGCTCGTTGCGGCACCCATTCATTAGGGATAGGGGCGGCTTCTACTGCAGCTGTTTTTTGGGTACTACGGGGCTGAAATACGCCGCATGGGAGGGTGGGGATCACAATGTTTTCAGTTTTGTGTTTGCCCTCTTCAACCGTGAGTACCGGTTTAGTCACTGCACTGTTTCTCCCCCCCCCTTTTTTCCTTGACAGACCCTGGGTGTCGTTTTACACCGGTGACAGTATGGCTGGTGGGCCATAGCCATGTGCACAGGGCAGCGCGTTACGCTGCACAGGGCAGCGCGTTACGCTGCGGCGACAGAGTGGGGACCCCGACTGGGACTGGGTGCATCCGCATGTCTCAGGTGGTACGGTAAGCGCGGCATGTTATGGCGGGAACTGTTGCCATTCCTTTTCTACATCAGGGATGCTGACTCGCCGGATGTCCTGGTTATGTACCTTGGGGGCGATGGCTTGGGACAGGTCACTGGCCTATCGCGGAAGCTTGCGATTTGCAGTGACTTGGCCTACTCACCCTGTGTGTGGCCTGCCACAACCCTCAATTGGTCGGACATGATACCGCGGTACGCTTACAGGGGAGCGTTCGGCCTCCGGGCTCTTGACCGAGCTCCACGCTCTGTGAACAGGGCTATTGCCTGGTTCCTTTTTGACAAGGGTGGGGGTCGCGTCATTCGCCTCCCTACCATTAGTATGCAAAATTATGAGCCTTACTCAGGGGATGGGGCCCATCTGTTGCAGGGAGGTATGGACCTCTTGTTAGAGGACTGGCGAGCAGGCCTGTTGACCGAGCTGACGGTCTGGGGGGGTCGGTGAGCCTTTTGGGAAGCCTCCCCGTGTGGCGGGTAGCACTGGTAAGGTAAACATTTATGACCCACAGGTATCCGGCAGGTTCGCAATTGACTGGACAACACTAGACAGGCATAAGTTGGTTAAATGTTGTCCGGTCAACGACGACCCAGGCGACGGGGTGATGGCTACAGCTAGACAGCATGCATCACCCCGTGATTTTACAGATACGCGTCAGAGGGTGGGATCATTAGTTAGATATTGACTACGGTCAACAATTTGTTTGTTGTCAACAAACAAATTGATACAAATAGATACATTGTAACAATTGCCGTTGGCAATTTTGGGTGGTACCTTACCAGTGTTACTTCGGCCTGCTTGCCTTAAGAATTATGATTGGTCAATTACCAATAGAAATTTATAATTCGGACTAGGGCATGAATCAATAAATGTGGCCCAATGCCGTTATCCACTTTCATCAGTGTCTGAGTCCTTTATTGGGGGGTGCGCCTGCAATGTCACCCTCCACTGGATGTTGTGATGCAGTTTTCAATTTTAAAAAGTCTCAAAATACACATCTTTCAGATTAAAATTCACACAAAAAATAAATACATGGGTTGAAAAGAAATTTTAGTGTTGTTTGTTTGTTTAGATTTATATTGCTGCCCACTTGCCGTGGCTACTCACTTGTTACATTTGAAAACAATGTGAAATGTTATATGTTACATGTTTGAGAGAATTAATGCAACAATGCCAGACTAGACTAGAAGCAGACTGATCCACCCATACCTAGTGTTAGGTGTTGTGGTCTGGGTTCGAATCATGCAGAGTTAAGCAGTTAGCTTTTGGCAGCAGCGGCGGTGCCCGTATGGTTTTATCTCTCTCTCCCAGACAATAACAAGCAGAGATGCAGAGTAACAGTGCAACAGAAACAGCTTTTACTCAGCAGAATAGTTCATAAAGATAACATAAATAACAGATTCTTCTCTGGCAGATAAACAGTCTATAAGTCCTTGTGAGCACTACTTTAAGTCCTGAGGCACAGTAAAAGTACTCACAGCAACTCCAGCCTTTTCCTGGCTGGCTGTAGGTTGGGCAAAACCCTTTTTCTCCTGGCTTGTTCCTTCAGGTGAGTTTCAGTCCTCTTAAGTCTGCTCTGGCTCTTTCTCTCCTCCAGAGAGTGTCAGCAAAGCCAGCAGCTTTTTCCTCCAGGCAAAACAGTGATGTTCATAAGGCAGTAAAGCTAGCAAGCAGTCCGGCTAGCATGCATCCAGTAGTTTAGGCATATAGCAGTTTTTGGCACAAAGCAATGTGGCTTTTGAGAAGCCCTAATTTATACATGATATTCTGCTCAGTCACCCACTCAGTGAATTCAGCTGGGTGCTGCTCTGTTGAAACCCTTAAAGACATAGTTTCATGTATCTTACACAATACTATTCACATGTATACATTACATCCGTATCACCTAGTTTTACACATAATTTACACGCATAGTCATGCATATACTTGTGTAGAAAAATGCACTTGTGAACACACACATAAACTAAGAGAGATGGCTGCAGTTAGTTTATGTGTTTAAAAAAATCAGATAACTTGGATTTTTTATAAAAACAAGGAACAATATTTCAGAGAAACCTGATCTATGCCTAACAGAGATAGAAAAAATAATGTACATTTCTCCTAATTATCAAGAAATTTTAAAAATCCTCCATTCTCAAATCCAGCCACTTTGTCAAGTGAGACTAAGAGCTTTTCCCTTCTGTCACTTTCATAAAATGAAACTTTCCTTTGGGAAGCAAAGTATGCCATTCACAGTGAGCACAATGGACGGACTCTTAGGAAAGATACAAATAGCCCATATAGTGCTTTGGATTCATAAATAGAGGAGTCCCCACAATTTTGTGCAATACACAGAAGAATTAAACAAATGGAATGGTACAATTTTATGCAAATATTTGCCCACCATTTTCTGTAAATTAAAAAAAGTATTTCTTACTCATGTCAGAGCTATCAAATTGCTGATGCAAGAAGTGTTTTGCCACACTTCACCTTGAAAATCCACGCATTTGTGATGATTATGGGGGATTTCAGAGAAATGGAGTGAAATCCTATTTGGGCAATTATTCCTGCATTAATAATAATGACCATTGTGTGCCATCAAGTCAATTCTTACTTATTGTGACCCTTTCCAGGGTTTCCCAGATATAGAGTGCTCAGAAGTGATTTGTCATTCCCTTCTTAGGACAATGCAACTAGCCCAAGGCCACACAAATGTCCCCCCCCCCCCCCCCGGAAGCATAGCGAGAACTTAAATATCTTGGTATTTAATTTACTGAAATATTCAGCCAGTGATACCTGCACTAGGGTGATAATACTACCATTGGGTTGATTTTTCAGAAAATTAAATACTCGTTTTCTGTAGTGCTCTCAGCTTCTTTGCAATCCATTTATCATATGGATGTTGTGGAAGCCACAGAACAGAAGAAAGAAGTATCTAATTATGGTAATTTGTACCCTGCAGATGACATTATCAGCCTTCCACTGGTGTTGCAGGAGCAGGATTTCAACCATTAAGTCTAAAACTGTGCACACGTTATGAAAAGCAAATGTCTAAACAAAGGTTAATATATACGAAAACACTTTAGTTAATGAGAAAACACTGTGAGAACTAGGTGAAATGTGTAAAAATATGCATTCATTAGGTTAAAAGTATTTATCAGTGTGGAAAGAAAAAAAATACAAGTGAGAAAAAACTGCAGATAGGAAGAAATGAAATTGGGTTAAAGAGATGGTTCACATTCCTACCTCTGTCTTTTCAAGTTTATACTTCACAGCTCCAAGTAACTCCTTCCAAGAGTGTTTTTAAATTATATCTACAAATGGAGACTGGGGACAGAGACATACTAGTATGCATGGTTTGAAGTGACATCCCCATTTGGTCAGAATCAAGCTACGTGAGTTAAAGTCTGTTCATTTGAATTCATGGCTTATTTAGATAACTGAAGGATCGCTCTGTTATGTATGTTAACTGTGTTTTCTGAAGGGAGCAGAATGTATCTTTTCTCATGTATCTATTATTATGCAAATAAGTGGATTGAAAATGTGCACACTCTGTTAGCCAATGGGCTTGTTGTATTATTGTTACTGCTACTGTTTATAGCGTATATAAGTCCTAGTTTTGCCCCATGCAAACTGTGTTCAAACCCCACTATTAAAGAGCTGAATTTCACTACTTCCCTCGTCTGCTTCTTCATTCCCTGAACACAACATTGTTTTGGCAATTCTACTCTCTTTCTGATATTCTTTGGGAGTTTATGTAGCCACAAACACCATGTGGAAAGCATAATTCATTGTTTCATAGCCATGGTGGCTTAGTGGTTAAGGCACTGAGCTTGATAACCACAAGGTCAGCAGGTCAGCAGTTCGAGACCCGAGTTCTGCACGACGGAGTGAGCTCCAGTTGTCTTTCCCAGCTCCTGCCAACCTAGCAGTTTGTAAGCAAAAAATTGCAAGTAGATGACTTGGTACCACTTCAGTGGAAAAGGTAAGAGCATTCCATGAGCTTCAGTTTCTAGACATGTCTGCCACGTGACCATAGAAATGTCTGCATACACAGGCGTGGCTATAAATGGAGATGAACATCACCCTCTAGAGTCAGACATGACTGGCTTTAGAGCAGGAATTCTCAACCTGTGGCCTGTGGTCCGGATGCGGCCCATGACACCATTTCGTGTGCCCCCCTTTGATGTTTGCAGATTGATACGCAGTAGGCAGCAGTTACTGGGCCAAACATCTTTATTGCAAGATATGCAATCTGAACATGAGGTAATGGTGGAGGCGCAGCTCCTTTTATACAGAGTTGTACATTTGAATCTAGCCACACAGTTCCCCATTGGTTCCTGTATGAGTGACGTCATGGTGACGCCCCTCATTCTTTACCTGGTTTACCTGTGGCGGGAATGTTTCCAGCAGTAGGCTGTGATTGGATGATTAATACCATGTGGTCGTGAGTCACTGCCATCTAGTGGCAGGTGAATCACGTTCCATCCAGCTGACTTACATTGAGTTACATTGTATTCAATTGAGGTTACATTCTTTCATTCTTCCTGTTACAGTTTCTCTTAAAGGCATATACTTTCATACACAACACCCCCCACTGCCTTCACCACACCAGGAAGTGCCATGTGGTGGAGGTAGGGCAAAATGGCTATCCGGCCCCTGAAGCTGTCTGAGGGAGCGTGACCCGTCCCCCAGTTTAAAAAGGTTGAGAACTCCTGCTTTAGAGCAAGGGAGACCTTTACCTTTACAAATTCCAGCTTCTAGTTACAATTTTGTAAGTTACTATAGTTAAATACATATCTGAAAAAAACAGATTTTCTCATTTAAACATTGTCTTTCCCATGAGATGAATAATCATCTAGCAGGGGAAAGAGTCGTCCATTTAGTCCCATTCATGTTAGTCCAGATCTAGCATGCTCCCTGTAAGCCAAAAACTTCTATCAGACCCTGAACTCAACAGCTAAGCTTCAATTGGCTACCAAAGCAGATGAGAGGGCTGAACTTGATGGGAAAGAAACTGATATCAGTGCAGGGATGACTTATAAGCCCTCTTCTTCCCACTCTCATGTCAACCAGCTGCTAGATCCCCTGCCAACCTGTACAGTAATTACTTTACCATACGGTAATTAGGCCCTCCGTACGGTGTACGGTTACCATACGGAGAAGTACAGTAATTTAGAAAAGTACTGGCAAATATTTTTTTAAAAGCTTACTTCTGTTTTTTCCTGGAAAATATTTTTAAAAAATGCCCGCCCAAACTCCACCCAGACTCTGCCCACAACTCCGCCCATAACTCCGCCCACTGCCCATATGGTATAAGTATGGTAATTTGGCTTCAGCCATACAGTAATTTGAGGTTCCTAGGTTGGCAACATGCCAGGCACCTGGTCACACTTTCTCAGTCAGCTTTGAGGGCTGGACAGCCATTTTGCCTTGTTTCTATGATGGGGGTGGCCATTGTGTCCCAACAGCTTCAAAGGGGTGGTCATTTTGTTTCCTGAATGTACTTGGAGGGGTGGGGGGGGACACATGAAATGGTGCTGCAAGCTGAATCCGGCCCACAGGCCTTAGGTTGGAAACCCCTGTGCTAGAGGCTTGCTAGCTCAGTGTTAGGTGAGGACTAAGCTTGTCTCATTCTATCCTGCAGATGAGGAAGCTTGGAGTAGCTTCAAAATTTCTTTGCAAGTTGTCTTACCAAGGTTAAACAGCCTACATCAATGAAAACAGTTATTTGACCAGCTACAGTTTATGTTCCTACCTAGATGTAAGACCTTAAATGTTATGAACATTTTAGGTATGGCTTGTGGGCACCGGCAAGCCATAGAGATGTTACATCAAAGTGAAAAGTCTCTTTCATGTCTCAATTTTCTTTACTGCTAAATGTAACTATGGGCAGACATTTTATTATACCTTGAATCAAAAATAAAAACAAACAAACAAATGTTATGGCTGCTATTAATCATCAGTTTGCAGACCTGATGTTGGTTTATCTCTGTTTAGGGTCAACCAGAATAGGCTTAGTAAATGTTAAATGATATAAGGGCATGATGATACATGGAAACATGATGCACAGAAAGTTAGAGGGTAATAATTTGCAAAAGGTGCATGGAATGTGGTGGAAACCCCTTTATTTTCTCGATTTTGTCATGACAGAATGTTGCTGAAGGCACATGAGTAAAGCCAGCCAAAAAGAGGAAGAAAAGAAAGAAAAAGGATTACCACTCTTTTTCATCGGTTCACAAGTCACCAAACTTTAAAATGGATGCCAATAATCTGGGACAAATTCAGAAGAGGGAAACAAAGATGAGCGGAGGACTGGAAACCAAGTCCTGTGAGGAAAGACTGAAAGAACTGGACATCTTTAGCCTTGAGAAAAGGAGATGGAAAGAGAATATGATAGCACTTTTCAAATACTGTGCTTGAAAGATAGTCAAGAAGAAGGGTGGGGATTATTCAGTTGGGCAACCATCTGTCAGATCTGCTTTGATTTGGATTCCTACATTGAACAGAGGGATGGATTTAATGGCTTCATAGGACCCTTCCCATTCAATTATTCTATTAATCTATGATTCTATAAATCAAAATACAGTTTGCCCCCCTCCCACATATTATGGGTTCTGGATCTGTGTTTTCATTTACCCATGGATCCAAAAAAAGTTAAATGAAAAATCCCTGAAATAAATAATATACAGTACAGTATATGCATTTCCAAGACATATTACCAAAGCAGGCCTCTAAATGTAAATGTAAATGTTTCACTTGTCAAAAGCCAGTCGTATCCGACTCTAGGGTGCAGTGCTCATCTCTGTTTCAAAGCCGAAGAGTCAGTGATGTCTGCTTATGCAGACGTTTCCGTGTTCATGTGGCAGGCATGACTAGACACTGGAGCACACAGAAAGCTGTTTACCTTCCCACTGAAGTGGTCCTTATTCATCTACTGGCAATTTCTTGCTTTTGAACTCCTAGGTTGGCAGGGGCTGGGACAAAGACAGGAGCTCACTCCATCGTGCAGTACTTGGGAATCCACTATTTACAAAGTAATGTTGATAAGGAATCGATTGTTTCCCCGGGAATCCTTTCCTGAATTGACCTGATAAATCAACAGAGGCATTTCCAGCAACCCCCCGCCCCCCTGCTTGTATGGCTCAGTTTGTGGGGTTCATTGCTGACACAGTTTCGGTATCTGCAGAAGGTCTTGGGATGCATCCCCTGCAGATGTGATGGTGACCTGTAGTTGCAATAGTGGTCTGGAAAATTAATGGAGGAGCTCCTAGGAGTACAGAGGATATTAGGATTGTACTAAAGATTCCTGTGCCTAAGCAAAGCATAACTGAGCATAAATTCAGATTCATAGCCTATGATTAGAGATGTGCAAGTGGCCAAGATGCTTGGTGCTGTGTATGTCTGCTCACAAAATTAGGCATGGTAACATCAAGATCAGTGATGGCAAACTTTTTAGAGACTGAGTGCCCAAACTCAACAGGCTGCTGTCCGCACCGCAGAGGGGTGGGGTGAACTCTCTGCTGGGGGAGGGAGGAAGCGCTCCCATTGGGCTGCTGGGCAGAGAGGCGGGGTGAACTCTATACTGAGAGAAGGAAGAATTACTTCCATTGTGCTGTTGAGCCGAGGGGCAGAGCAAACTCTATACTGGGGTGATGGTGCATGTGCCCACAGAGAGGGTTCTGAGTGCCCCCTCTGGCATGCATGTCATCAGTCCATCACCACTGGTCTAGATTCTTCTGAATGGAGAAGTCATGCTTTTGCCTTTATTATGTTTTCTTTCTGCCACTGAAACTGGAGTATTGAACGTGTCAACTAACATATTTACATAGAAGGAATGTACAATGACAGTGTAAACAGTGGAGTAAGAATGTTCACACTGCATTGCTAAACGTAGTGTGATAGTTGAATCCCCTCACAAGAAGGCAACAAGGATTTGCCAGGAGCATGAGCTTACAAAACATGACTCACATTTTAAAAAGAATACAAAATGCAAAACATTGATATTAACCCTTGATATGTATTATGAGCAATTCTCCCCAATAACCTTAAAACTACCTTTTGCATGATATTGTACAAGGGCCTTAGAAAGCTGTGAAGATATAACTGAAGCCGTTTCCTTTTTTGACATCAGACCCAGCCTCCTAGTCACAAAATTATCCACAAGAACTGCATTTCTCTGCTCTGACCTTTTATTTATTCTTAATCATTTCCATTTCATTGTAGCCTAAAGATATTCTAGGCAGTGCATTTCTGAGAGTTATTGCATTTTGTCAGGTGGCAAGAGTCAGTCTGCCTTCAGAAGTTGAGAGTTAAATCTGCCAACAGTTCCATAATGCATCTTGGGTGCCTAACAATCCTAGAGACATGAGCTGCCTGTCATGTCTTTTCCCCATAAAATTCTCTTGCTTTAACATGTTCAAATGCACTGAGATGGAAAGGGCAAAGAAAACCTCACTTTTCAAAGTGACAGGCTGCTCCTCAGATGCTGAGAGACACAGTCAGTTCTTTCTGTCATACAGATTCAGGAGAAAGAAACGAGTCAGTCTACTAGAGGATCTTGCATAGACTGAAGTCGTATCTCTCATTACCCAGAAATAAGCTTCATTGAAATCAATGTGGCTTCTTTCTGAGTAGATAAGGGTGAGATTGCATTGATTTCTCATTTATGACATTTCTGCTACCATTCCTCCTCAATTAATAAGCCTGTAGGTGGATTTCCCCCTGTTGTGTTATAATATTATCATGATGATGTTTGTAGCACAGGTTTCTGAATCTGATTTTTGAAATTGGAGGCTGATGTATCTTTCATGGGTCACATTTGATAACCTTTTACATTATTCTGGATCTGTTGGTTTCATTGCAGAAGACCATCTTGGTTCCCCATCTGGAGTGTACCATAGTTAATACCACATAGGTGCAGCCTGTGGATCCCACTTCATAATGAATATAATTTCCCCTCACCCCAGATAGCTGAATATAAATTTAATGGATAATATATTTAATTTTATTCACCCAATTTATATCATGTATTGTATTTCCATTATATATAACACTGCATCACAAAAAAATAAATATTGTCTGCTACTTGGTCTAATCTCTGTGTCTTATACTAAATCAAGTGCGTTGAATCAAAATCTGAAGTTCGATTCTGCCCAGGATGTCAGGACCTTAAGCTAGCAAATCTCACCCTCTTGGTCAGGTTCTTGCATTGATCACCAATGTAGCAAAAATTGTCCAGTTTATTAACACAGGTGCACCTACTCATCTTTAGCTCAAAACAGACTCGTTGTGGCCTAGCTGTACTATCCAATAAGATGGTTTTGCATGAGACAAGTCCTTGGTCCATCTCGCCTTATATCTATTTCTGACCTCAGCTCACTGACTTGCTCAGGCATTCCCAGCCACTGCTGGAACAAGCATGCCACCAAGGAACGTGATTCAGCTGGGGTGGCAGCAGGCATAGTGATAGCTTCAACTGTTATAATGTCCTGATGTAATCATACATTATCCAATTACTGAGCATTTGAACAACTATGGCATGCCTAAAAATCTGTACATGATAGGCAAATTCTGAGTTCAGATTTGGAATCAGCACACTCGATACCATGTACAGCAAATCACGTGTGTTATTCCCAGCAGCAAAATCATTGTTGTGCAGTGTAATGGGCATGTAGTGTATCGATGAAAACTACTTAAAATACAGAACAAACTAAGTAATTAAAAGCATATCTTTTATAAAACAACACTCATTGCCATATCAGGAAAACAATAATCTGGAGTGGACAGCACTTGAGTGCAGGTAAAATTGTGATTAGAGTTTTACCGCCAGCCAATTGGCTGAAATTGTTGGCAGGAGGAAGAGAGCTATGATAGTTGTGTTGGATGGAGAAGGTGTTTGGATGACAAGCAACATGTTTATAAATAAAAGGTAAAGGTAAAGGTCACCCTTGCTCAAAAAGCAGTCGTATCTGATTAGAGATTCATTATTTTTTGAATAAAGGAGATATTAAAATGCAATACAGTATTTGACCTTGAATGCCTAATGTATCCCCCTTCTTCTACTTCAAATCCTTCTGTCTGTTATCTCCACACATTATCAACAATCAATTTTCATTCTTCTGTTGCAGCAAAGCAATCTTAACTAGCCAAAATAGCTGAAAGTCAGCTAACCAGAATCCAAACTTGTCCTGCCCAAGGAAGTTGGAAATTACTTAGGGATGCCCTTAATGAAGTCTACTTTTTAATGTCAATATTATGGCTGTGATTCTGGGCTAGGGAAACCATGGAGCTAACACTCTTTATTCCCCTGAACTTTTGTTCCCAAATACTTTTTCTGAAACACTTTATGCTCTTCTTCTTGCAGATCCAAACCAAAAGAGGAGGTCTGCTGTCATATCTTTCTGCTGACATAGCTCAGGCATGTCCCTGCTGGCAAAAGAAGAAAACTGTGTCTATTCCTAATCCTACTATAGGTAATGCAACTTCAAATTCCAATTGCATTTTGAGATTCCATATTTCTTACCTTTTGGGATGGTCTCTTTGCTTTGTTTCAATTGGCTAATGAGCCAATTCGCCATGCAGGCAATTGAAACACTTTCCTTGTTCCATATGGAGAGACAGGGAAAGAGAATTATTTTCTCCCTTGCAGATATTTTCACCACGGTATTGACAAAAGGAGAAAAATCATTCCCCTCAACAGAGCAGCATGGAAAGTGTAAAATGAAATCATCCAATATGTTGATGGCCTTGTTAGTCCCATCAGCATCCTGGATTTTTACAGAGGAAACAGCCTTTGAAAACTACTGCCTCTGTTAAATGGCATCCAAAGAATCTGTAGGTGCATGAGATGACATATTTTTGAATATTTTTTTAAAGATAGTACCTCTGATAGATGTTCTAAATGAAGTGTTTGGTGGGAGGTTGAGGCACTCCAGCCTCTATCACAGTAAGCTTGGGGGGGGGGATGTGCTAAGCACTTGTCTGGACATGGTCTTAGTTGCCTTTGAGTGCTGCAGTTGTCCCAGGGCCACACAAAATTAAACATACATTTCAACATTAGAAGTTCAAAAAAAATTGAAAAGCAGGTTTTTTAACTTAACTCAAGTGATTCTGCAAATTAGCCGCATCCAAATTAAGTCAATCTTTGAAAATTGAAAGCAACACTGGATTCTGAAAGGCACCAGATGCAAATTGACTGATAAATATTGATGCAACAAAATTTCTCTGTCTGTTATATGTTGTCAAGATATTTCTAAGTCATGGTAACCCTAAGAGGGTTTTTGAGGTGTGGGAGAAGTTCAAGGAATAGTTAATCTTTACCAATCCCAAATGAGTTTCTATTTCCGAGTTGTAATTTGAACTCAAGTCTTCAATGTCTTAGTCAGATATTGTTTCTCTAAACCATACTGGCTCTTTACCCCTCTACTTATATTTATATCCTGGCTGTCCCCGCCATGATCTCAAGGTGATACACATGATTCTTCTTCACCTTCTTTCCAACTCCATAAAATTGGTCAGACTGAGGTAGAGAAAGTTTCATAGCTCACTGGGGAGAAAGACCTCCATTTTGCAAGTCCCAATCTAACACAAAACAATATGCAACCTAATGGCTCTCAAGAAAATGTATACATATAGGGCTTCTCTATGTGGGAAGGAGGCTCATAGGACTCAAACTAATTCACAGAACCTTCAAAACTAGTTTTTTAAAAAAAGCAAAAGTAATGATAGATAAGGTTTCCTTCTGGAATTAAGAATGGCTGCACTTACATATGAATCTCAACTCTAGCAGCTCCCCCAGTGGCTTAGTGCTTAGGATGCTGAGCATGGAGACTGGAAGGTCAAGTTTCAATACCTGAGGGCTGCACTTGGGCACATGAAAGAAGTCTCATTTGGGCATCCTCTGAGTGGAATTTCACCAGCAAAAAATCCTTTCAACCAGTGGTGGGATTCAATTTTTTTAACTACCTACTCTTTGGGTGTGGTATGGTGTGTGTGGCCAGGGGGGAAGCCCTTTGTTGCACCCGAATTAAGACTACTGTACTTTATTTCAAAACTTTGATGGGTGGGGCCAGCCAGAATTTCTGATACTGGTTCTGGTGAACTAGGGTGTACCTGCTGAATCCCACCACTGCTTTCAGCTCAGAGTAATCTCTATCATGAATTTATTATTATTATCTCGACTCTCTCTTTGCATCAACACTGAATGAGCAGTCACTACAGTAGCATAGGCTATTGTCTTTTAGTTACAGGCTCTGGAGGAATTTATTTTATATCCTGCCCCAGTTGATACAACCACCACTCTGGGTTGCTTACAACAATGAAATAAATAGCCCACAAAACAAAAGAACAATCTAAACAAAATCAATTTAATGATAAACCTTAATAAGATACATACCTAGATGGCACTGATAAATTTAGAGTCTTACACTAATTAATAACCTTCATTTTTTATTCGCAGTCAAAATCTAACTCAGTCAGCAAAACCAGTCAGAGTTGAATTAAAATTAAGTTGAAAATAATAGCATTCATTAATTGAGGAACGCTGCACATTTGTAATCATTTTATTTAATAGGGAAATGCTAGTTGGAAAAGGAATATTTTTAGTTGTTTACAAAATCCCATAATTGGGGAAGTAGATCTAATGTCCACAGGCAACTTGTTCCTTAAAGTGTGGGCGCAGCAGAGAAAGAACTTGTTCTTGTTACTGCCTTTTTGACTCCTTTTGGCATGCCAACACATAGGGACTCTTTTGCACACAGGCACATTGTGCTATGGGATTTATAGTACATTGGATGGCAAACTGATTTGCTTGTATTGTGAAGCTTGTTTCTGCTTAAGAGCTCCACTAGGAGACCACAGACTTCAGCCTGTATTCTATTTGGTAGTCCTCTTTATTGGTTCAATTGTAAAAATGTAAATCAGGGAACATACCAGCAGGAGATGATCCAATTTTTTAAAAATTGCATGACTGAGTATTCTCTCCATTTTTTGTTGAAATGCTATTCAAAGTTCTGTCCTCCCACCCTTCTACTCCCAGCATCCTGCCACATGGTTCAGCTGTTTGCATAGTGTAACACACTGGATTAGAAGGAATGATAGATAAGAAACCCAGCTGTGTGCCTGGAGATTTATTATGGCTGTAAATTGTCAATGCTGTATAAAAGTACAGTAAATAGGAGCTAGCCAGATGGCAACAGTGAATGTGAAGCAGGCCAAACCAGCTATTAATTGGTTATGATAAATATATGTATATACGAGTAAACGAAGCTTCATCTTTGTCAAGAATATACTGTACTTACTGTACATTTTCATGATTACACTGTACAGTGTAAGCTGCTCTGAAAAATCTGTGGATTGAATAGGGTAATGTAAAAAAAGCAAAACAAAAAAGACAAAACAAAAATAACACACACAATGCAAGCGCGGCGCCAAAATGGCCGCCGCGCCCTTTGCGGGCCCCCCCCCCACAGGACAGAGAATCCGGGTAGTTAGGGGCGTGGCCACCGCCTTGATAAAAGGGGTGGCCACGAGGCAGCCGTGCTGCCATTTTGCCTCAGCGACGGAGCGGAGAAGTTTTTCCCCTGCGTCTCCGTCGCTCGTTGGTGCTACCGGGAAGCCTTTTAGTTCCGTTTACTAGCTAGCTTCCCTTTCTGCTGCGGTGAGATGCCTTCCAAAAAGAAGGCTGCTGCGAATGCAGCTCGGGTGGTTCGGAGGCGTAATCCGGGTCGGAGGACCGCGGTGCCGCCTCCCCAGCAGCCACCTTTGCCATCCCCGGCCGGGGCTGGTGGCATGGGGGCTATCGCCCCTTGGCCCGATCAAAGTGCGGGCGCGGAGGGAGTTCCGGCCCGCGGCCCGCGAGCGGTGGGCACCGCTCATCCTCCTGCTCAATCGGTTGGGCCTATTCCTGTTGGGCCGCAGCCTCTCCCGGGGCCCTCTAGCCTTGGGGGGTGGCCCGGCTCCCTGCCTTGGCAGGTTAATCCACCAGCCCTCCCGGGCTTCGGCGGTAGTCAATGGCAATATACGGCCCCTGGGGTGCAGGGTCCTGTCCCCATGCAAGGATCAGGTGGGCCGGCCGGCCCTTTACCCATGGTTAATGTGGACTCCTTACTGGCACGTATTGCGGCCCTCGAGGCGTCTTTGGCCCGGGCCAGTCAGGCAGGTGCCCCTTTTGGGGTACCTTTGGAGGCGCTAACGGCAGCAGGACAACAGCCGGCGGGGAGGGTTGAGCTGCTGCAGGTGGGTGGCGCGGCTACGGCCACTGCCTCGCAGCTCCCCAGCCAGCAACCTGGTGCGGGTCAAGCCCCGGTGATGAGCTCTACATCGGTCGTGAGCTCCGACGCCCCCAGTGGGCCAGAACCCCCGGTGGGGGCGGCCCACGGGGGTGCAGCATGTGAGTATACGGTGCAAACGAGTACATCTACACATATTCCCAATATAGGGGGGGCCTTTCAGTGGCCTTGGCCTCGCTCGGGTGGTGCGGGGGCTACCCCTCTGGTGCCCCACCCGGCGACAACGACTGCCACCATGCCCACGGGGGTGGGCCTAGGCTCTTACACTGCTGGCAATGTCTTGGGGGTGGCAGGGTTAGCTCCGGCTCCCTTTACCAGGCCTGTTGTCCCCTTTTCGGCTTTGCCGACGGCAGGGTATTCCTTGCCACTGGGCGATCACTTGGCACAGGCTACCAGAGAAAAGATTTGGAGGGGGGAGTATGTAGATATCTTCTCACTCCTGAACAGAGAGCCCACCAAGGAAGAAAGGGAGGGTCAGGATGAGAAGGACAAGGAGCAGGCACGCCGCCGCAAGCCGCCGCGTACCTGGGCTAACTGGCTCCCCGCTTATTTGATATATATGGCGGTATATTTGAGGGCGCGGCCGGATCTAGCTATTCCCATGGTCCAATATTTGGACAACATATATAGGGCGATGGTAGATTTCCCGGGCCCCTCATGGCTAGCATATGATGAGGAATTCCGTATGAGGATCCCCCTCCATCCCGAGATGAGATGGGATGAGCCCTGCCAGAGACTGTGGCTCTTGTATATGACACCCACACGCCCTGCCCCGGGGGATAGATACCATTGTGGACATGCGGTCCAGCGAGCAGCTCCAGCGCAGGTTACCCGCCAACCGGCGGGGCAGGGGGTTCCAGCCCGCCTGCTGTGCTGGACTTTCTCGTCAAATGGTTCCTGCAACCGAAAGAACTGCAGGTATAAGCATGAGTGTCCCACGTGTTCTGGTCCCCACGCAGCCTCGGCTTGTCCCAAGCCTGGGGGGGCGCGAGGCAGAGGGAGGGGTGGACAGTGGGCTGGCAAGGCTGCCACGGAGGGAACTAGTTCTCCAAAAGGCCCCCTCCCCAATTAAGGTGGACATGCTGGAGCGCTGGCTCGCATCGTACCCAAAGGGGGAGGACAGAGAGTATCTCATTCAAGGTTTTAAGCAGGGATTTCGTATCCCTTTTATGGGTGTTAGATCCCCTCAGGATGCTCCCAACCTGTTATCCCTCAGAGGAAGGGAGGAGGTGGCTGCGGCCAGCATTAAAAAGGAATTAGACGCGGGCAGGGTCGCTGGACCTTTTCCTGCACCCCCTTTTCCCAACCTTAAGGTTTCACCATTGGGTTTGGTTCCCAAAAAGTCCCTAGGTGAGTTTCGCCTTATTCATCATTTGTCCTACCCAGCCGGCAGATCGGTCAACGATGCTATACCTGATGACCTTTGTTCGGTCAGGTATACATCGTTCGACCATGCGCTGCGCATGGTGCGCTCGTGTGGCCCGGGTGCCTTGCTGGCCAAGTGCGACATTAAGTCAGCTTTTCGCCTCTTGCCAGTGCACCCGGGTGACTTTGAATTGCTGGGTTTTAAATTTAAAGGGGAATATTATTTTGATAAGGCCATGCCTTTTGGCTGCTCCATATCATGCTCGGCCTTCGAGCGTTTTAGTACTTTCCTAGAGTGGGCTTTTGTCCGCAGGTCAGGGTCCCGGTCTGTAGCCCATTACCTGGATGACTTTTTATTCGGGGGTGAACGGGGCTGGGACACGTGTGCACGTCTCCTCAATACATTTCAGACGCTAATGCAGGAACTTGGTGTCCCTTTAGCGCCCGAAAAGACCGAGGGCCCATCGACCAAGTTAGTATTCCTGGGGGTTGAGATTGACACAGTAGAGCAGGCTTCTAGGTTGCCGGGTGATAAGGTGTCCAGGATAGTGACCCTTATCTCGGAATTGCTGGCCAAGCGTAAGGCATCCCTGAGGGAACTCCAGGTGCTTCATGGGCACCTTAATTTTGCCTGCAGGGTGGTCGCACCGGGCAGGGCTTTTGCCCGGCGCTTATGCGACGCCATGGCAGGGTTATCCAGGCCCCACCACAGAGTTAGGCTCACCCGGGCTATCAGGGCAGACATGTTCGTCTGGTTGCAATTCCTGAGGGAGTTTAATGGGGTCTCATTTTGGAGGTCGGACCTCCTGGCTTCCCCCAATTTCCAGATCCAGTCTGATGCCTCAGGATCCCTGGGCTATGGGATGTACTTCAATGGGAAGTGGGCCTATGGTGGGTGGCCACCGGCATGGGCAGGCACAGGTCGCCTGCGGGATCTCACATACCTGGAATTTTTTCCCATTCTGGGGGCTTTGATGCTATGGGGCGAACAGTGGGCTAATTCGGTAGTGCATTTTTGGTGCGACAATGCTGCTGTGGTACACATTGTCAATGCACAGACTTCTAAATCGCCCAGGGTTATGGATCTAGTGCGCCATTTTGTGCTGCGCTGCCTGCGCCTCAATGTCTTGTTCAGGGCCAGGCATGTCCCAGGGGTTAATAATGATATTGCTGATGCTTTGTCCCGCCTGCAGATCTCCCGGTTCCGCGCCTTGGCCCCGGATGCGGAGGAATTTCCCTCGCCACTCCCGGACGAGATGTGGACTATTGGCAAGGAGAGGTGAACCGGGCGATTGGCCTTTCACTAGCGCCACGCACGCGTAAGGCGTATCAACAAGCACTCAGTTCATATAGGGTTTTTGCCACTCAATTTCACTTGCCAGAGACCTGGCCTATTCCGGTGGACCATGTACTGCGGTTCATGGTCCACCTCCATGCACAGGGCCTTGCACCTCGCACCATAGCATCCAAGCTCTCGGCGTTGGCTTTTATGGCCAAAGTAGGGGGTCATGTGGATACCACCTCTGACTTCCGCGTGAGACACGTTTTGGAGGGGTGGGTGCGCGAGCGCGGGCGTTGCCCGGACGACCGGCACCCTATTTCCCCAGGGGTTCTTACCCAGTTGGCCCGGGGCTGGCCAGGCCTCTGTTTTGATCATTATGAGGCAGCCCTTTTTCATGCAGCCACAACGGTGGCATTTTTTGGAGCGCTCCGCGTCAGCGAACTCGTGATGCTGTCTAAGGCGGATGCAAGTGGTAGGGCACTGGAACTCGGAGATGTCTACGTTGCCAAAGACTGGGCCCAGTTGAGGATTCGCTCCTCAAAAACAGATCAGCACGGCGTAGGCAGTGGAGTAAGACTGCTACGGTGTTCTTTGGCAGACATCTGTCCGGTTGGTGCCCTACAGGAGTACCTGGCACTGCGTGGCTGGCACCACGGCCCGTTTTTCTGTCACCAAGATGGGTCTCCCCTTACTAAATTTCAGTTTTGGAAGGTGACAGCCATAGCCCTCACCAGGGTGGGTTTTTCAGGTGCCCGTTATGGCACACATTCGTTCCGTATTGGTGCAGCCTCTACAGCAGCTGCTTTTGGGTACTCGGGGGCTGACATACGCAGCATGGGGAGGTGGGGCTCACAGTGTTTTCAGTTTTATGTGCGCCCACTCCCGCCGTGAGTACCAATTCAGTCACCTTACCTTCCTTTTTTCTCAATTTTATTGCAGACCCTGGGTGTCGTATTACACCGGTGACAGTATGGCTGGTGGGCCACAGCTATGTGCACAGGGCAGCGCGTTACGCTGCGGCGACAGAGTGGGGACCCCGACTGGGACTGGGTGACCACGCCAGTCTCGCATGGCATGGTAAGCCTGGGATGTTATGGCAGGAGCTGAGGCCTTTCCTTTTTTCTGGCCTGGGGGCTGACCCGCCTGACATTCTAATTATCCACCTGGGGGGCAATGATTTGGGCCAGGTCACCGGCTTATCGCTCAAGCATGCGATTTGCGAGGAACTCGCCTACTTGCACTATGTCTGGCCTGCCACAACCCTGGTTTGGTCGGACATTGTTCCGCGCCACTCTTACAGAGGGGGCGTTAACCTCCTTGCGCTTGACCGCGCAAGGCGCGCGGTCAACAAGGCGGTGGCGCGGTTTCTTACCACCAGGGCTTGGGGGCGGGTTAGTCATCACCCCGATATTAGTCTGCAAAATTATGACCTCTATGCAGGGGATGGGGTCCATCTGTCGCGAGGAGGTATGGACCTCCTGTTGGGTGACTGGCGAGCAGGCCTGTTGACCGAGCTGACGGTCTGGGGGGGGGCGTCAGGTCTTCTGTGAAGCCCCTCCGTGTGGCGGGTAGCACTGGTAAGGTAAACAGTATGACCCACAAGTATCCGGCAGGTTCGCAGTTGACTGGACAACACTAGACAGGAATAAATTAGTTAAACGTTGTCCGGTCAACGACGAACCAGGCGATGGGGTGATGGTGATTGCTAACCAGCATGCATCACCCCTGTGATTTCACGGATACGCGTCAGAGGGTGGGGTCATGAGTTAGTTATTGACTACGGTCAACAATTTGTTTGTTGTTGACAAACAAATTGATACAAATTGATACATTGTAACCAATTGCCGTTGGCAATTTTGGGGTGGTACCTTACCAGTGTTACTTCGGCCTGCTTGCCTTAGGAATTATGATTGGTCGTTTTACCAATACAAATTTATAATTCGGACTAGGGCATTGAATCAATAAATGTGGCCCTTTGCTGTTATCCACTTTCAATGTTGTCTGTGTCCGTTATTGGGGGGGTGCGCCTGCAAAGGCAGCAGGTTCACAGCTGCTACAGCTGATTTAAGTGTGGGAAGGTCCCCTGAATTCCTACAATTTAACTCAGGGATTTGTAACCTACGGCAGCAAATAATCCACCCCTGACCTTGCTCCAGCCTCTCCCACTGCTGGAATGGGCCACAGGCTCATTAATGGTTGCATAAACGCGTTTACTACAGCCATAAATGAATCAGCGGCCCTCATAAACACATTTATTAAAGCTGTATATGAGTTTGCGGCCATTGTAAACACGTTTACGACAGCTGTGGATGTGTTTTATGACGCCAGTCTGGCATGCTCAGCTGTCTGAGAGTGTGTGATCTGGCCCACGGCTGAAAACGTTGAGAACCCCTGGCTTGACACAATGTCCAGTGAAGTCTTACTTTCAACACTGCTCTCAATTTCATGTTACGTTTCCAGGGATTTTCAATTTTTTAAAAAAACCTCATATGTGTGTACAACCATTTCCAATGACATATTCTACTGATAATATATTTGTGGCAAACATCTTTGCTTATCCTGCCTGTATATGGGGAAAAGAGACAACACATTCTTATGTGATTCATGACCCCATTTCTTTTAAAAATTGGCTTTATTTGATAGTAAGGGTCCTCCTTTGCATACAGAATATATCTTCCACTGGGTGGCAGTATAAAGCCAATTCCGAGGCAACCATGCAACCATAACAGTTCTCTTAATGTGAGAAATCTATCTATCTATCTATCTATCTATCTATCTATCTATCTATCTATCTATCTATCTCTATATCTATCTCTATATCTATCTCTATCTATCTATCTCTATCTCTATCTACATTTATATCTATCTATCTTCTCAAAACTTCTTGAAATGTGAGATGACACCTCATTTAAATGTTTAATTTAAAACAGTGCCACATAATTACTCTTTTTGAGCAGTTTGTTTTGCCTGGGCATTGTTCATTTGTGAACATGAGTTCATGAATTTGTTTTCATCAGCAAATCAATGGTAGGATAAACATTAAAGTAAGTCATGGACAGAATGGATTAACAACAGTTTTGCTGTGGAACCCAATTTAAATGATAATGTCACAGAGTCCTATAAACATGTACATCTGCACAATACAAAATGAATGTATGTATGGTATTTCATTTATGTGCACAACATTAGATAAATTATTTAATAAAATAAATTAATAAAGGTTAGAAGAGGTAAATGTCCACTTCATAAAGGAGTAAACCCAACTGATATCACTGATATTTCACCTAGAGAAAAATATATAAGCTCTATTAGGATGAAAGACTTCCTGGATAATATATCAAAGGGAAATAGTATAGGGAAATGATTTTTTAATATACTAGAAAAAATATCCTATGAAGGATGCTGCACATAGTTAGATATTAATCACCAGATTTCTATTTAAAAAACCTGATAGCCAACATGTATTTCAAAGCATTTCCTCAAGGAAACTTGGAAGTTTTGCTATTGGCTGCAGGAATAATTAGGAGCTGGGGTGTGTGTGTGAGGGAATCACATATCCCAAACAAAATTACATTACAGTATCAAAATTGCATTAATACAGACTTAACGGCTTTGTAGCTAACATAGAACCTCTTTTGCAAGCATTTATGAGGGGTCCTTCCTGGTATGTTATGACCAGCTAGGCAATTTTTTCAAAACTACATTTTATCAAGGAAAGGTTGGACTTTGGTACAGCTCTATCACAATTAAACAGGCTTTGGGAAGGTACCTTCTCAACCCTTGTCACCCACTGCTTTTATGAGGACAAGGAAAATGGCATATTGCAAAATAATCATCTTTGCATGCCAATCTTTCTATCTCTTCCTGTTACTCAAAGGAGTGGATCTCTTGCATATTGGATGATAATTAAATGGTTTTAATTAATTAAAATACTTTTAGCAATAAATGGTTAGATTTTGCTACATTTGAAATGTTGCCACATTAAAAATGTTGCTGGATGATGTACCTGGTCACTGCCTTGTGTGTTGTATTTGCCACTTACCTATCTGGAACATAGATATAGACAAGAACAGAAAAGGCCAAAGTGTAGCAAAAATCCAGCATCAGGCACAAAAAACGTGAAGTACAAAATGGGAGTGGTGAGATGACCTAGTCCTAATGTTGCACATAAGAGATTTAAGACATTCATGGCACATTTACACACAGAGTCGCTCCTTTTATTGCATTGGAGATCTGCAGCTGCCTAAATAAAAAGATGAAATGAAAATGAAGGTAAAACAAATAGCAATCTTTAACATACTAACATCTTTCCTCACACCTGTATAGACATAAAATGGCCACAAATCAAAGTACAAGGGATTTTACTTAGTCACTCTAAATCATCCCCAAACATTCATGTATAGGAGACCTTTAGTTTTTCATTGGTGCTTGAGCTGTTATTATCTTCTTGCTTTGGGCTTCTTAGTTCTGTTAAATTATTTCATTTTCTTGCTGAGATTCACAGTTAACAATTTTTAAAACAACAACAAAGCATCAGAGCAATATTCAGCGCTTCACAGGGTCCTGATACAATTTTGGCATCAGTTCAGGCTTCCCATTACTTCAGATTCTGAATAATTTTCAAACCTGAAGTACAGTATGTCCCTAGTCATGACTACTTTAAACCAGTTTTATCTAAGTGTATTAGAAGTTAGAAGCAACACAATTGTCCAAAAGAACTCAGGTTCCAATAGAATATATACTCCTCAGAATAAATGTTCCATTTCTTTATTTTAATGAGGCTTACTTCTAAGCAGGTATATTTAGATCATAGATCAGTGATGGCCAACCTTGGCACTTCACGTGTTCTTGGACTTCAATTACCAGAAGATCAAGTCAGCACTCCTACTGATCAGGGCTTCTGGGAAATGAAGTTCAAGAACACCTGGAGTGCTAAGGTTGGCCATCACTGTCATATATTATACTGCCAATTAGCTTCAATTCTAAGGAGGTATTTGTTCTAAGAATTCTTCATTCCAAATTGGTCTTTCAATTAACTACACCAATTTATCTAAACTCTTCGTCCTAAACACACTTTGTTTTGAGATTCAGTAGTTTGGACATGTTGTATAACTTAATAAGGAAGATACTTCCTAAAATTAAAATGATGGTATGGCATTTACCTTTTTCAAAGAAAAGATGGCTGAAATCTAGTAGTAAGCTGCAACTACAGTAGGCACATTGATTCAATGGGGATTTGATGAGTCAGTTCTTCCATAAATTCAGTTGTTTCAATGCACCTACTTTGGTTGTGATTTACCACTGGATTTCATCCATTCTATATGCTGTCATGATTGTGTGTTGTTCTTTTTCTCTTTTGTTTAAAATCAGTATGGCTTTCATATGGCATTTATTTTGATGCTTGTACAGGAGTTATATTTGGCAAGAAGCAGATCTGAAAATTCATCAAAGGGATAATGGAAGAAGAGGAATTACAGAATATTAAACAATATGTGAAAGATCTGCTCTTTAAAAAGGTCAAGCTTTTGCTTTTTCCAAATTTAACATCCCTCAGCATTCTGTCTGTGGGGAAAACAGACAATGAAATCCTGCCTCTTTTGAATTCAATGGGCATTATTCAAGATGCATCTGCCATCATCCAAAAACAACCTGCCAACATTTTAAATAGATACATGGGGCTTTTGCAACCCCTGCCATTTCAATTGCATTGGAGCAGAAAGATTTCCTAGCGAATTTGGTCTTCCCTGAGTGTGTGCTGCCTATCTTTCAAAATGATATTTTATATCTACACCACACAACAACAGCAACAACAACAATGGTAATAATAATGGTAATAATAATAATTGTTTGTGTCAGAATTTTTTTCCGGGGGGAATGTCCCCATTAACATATACATTTTATAACAAATCTAGATAAATTTCCAGAGGATTTAATAAATAAACAGCACAAGTAAAGGAAGTATTAAAGGTAAAGGAATGAATAGAAAAGTGTTTTAAAAAGGAAGAAAGGGAAATAATACTACTAGAAATAAAGTTACCTTGGTATAAAAGATTACAATTGGGAAATGGACAAAATATTGGGCAAAACAACATGGAGAATGTAGGAAATTAACAGAGTTTGAGTAACTAGTTATAGAGTTGGAGAGGAAGAAAATTACATCAAAAGGGTTAGATAGCAAGATTTACAATATACTACAGAGCCACCAAGCACAAAACAGCTTATGATCAATGTGGGAAGAGGAATTGACGATAAAAATTAAAGAAGAGGAATGGAATGGTATTTGGAAACAAAATATAATGAAAAATATGTCAGTTAGGATTAAGGGAAGTTGCTACAAAACAATTTGGAAGTGCTATTTGACTGCAATACAATTAAGGCATTTTAATCCTAAATATATGAACTGTTGGAGGTGCAAAAAAGAATTGGGAACATATCTATACCTATGGTTGTACTGTACATTTGTAAAAGAAATTAGGGGAAAAGTATGCATAGAAATTGAACAAATCCTCTCAATACATTTGCAGATAAGTATTATAGTAGCCATACTGATGGATTTTGGAAGTAAAAAAGAGAGAAAAGAAATACATGTTCTGTATCATGATAACTGTGATCAGATTAGTCATAGCTAAGAAACAGAAATCTGATAACAAAATAGAATTAGAAGAATGGTACAGAGAAACATGGAACATGGCAATAAATGATAAATTAACATTAGAATTAAGAGTCAAAAAGGAATTATAAAGAAATAAAATTTTAAGGAAATATGAGGAGAGTTTGTGGACTATACACTGTTAAATCATCATCATGGTGTGTGTGTTTTTTGTTTATTGTAATATGTAATTATTGGTTACAGTAAAACCTTGCATAAAGAGCGCCTTGCTTAGAGACTAACTCACTTAAAGAGCAGAATTTTCTCTGAATGGTCGTCTTGGTTAACAACTAAAACCAACCAAAACTCCCTTAATAACTAAATCGAGGTTTGCAACCCCCCCACGCCGCCAGAAGTCTCAATTGGTCACTTATAAGAGCCAAATTTTCTCTGAATGATCACCCTCGCTTAACAACTAAAAACAACCAAAACTCACTTAACAACCAAATCAGGGTTCACAATCCCTCCCTGCCAGAAGTCACAATCGGTCACTTACAATGGCAGTGGTGGCGCTTTTTCCAAGTGTTTTGCTTAAAGAGCAACTCGCTTAATCAGCAATCCTGTGGAACACATTATGCTCTTTATGTGAGGTACCAATGTATTTTGGGTTGAGAGGATTTTTGCTGGAGAAACTCCACTCAGGGGAAGCCCAAATGAAGCTTTTTTCATGTCCCCAAGATCGTTTCCAATCGAAGTGTGTCCCTATTTATCTACTTGCAATTTCTTGCTTACTACTAGTTTGGCAGGAGCTGGGACAGAGACAAGCACTCAAACTGTCATGTAGTACCCGGGTCTTGAACTGACTTGCCGGCCTTCCAGCAAACAAGGCAAGCTTCTTAATCACTGAGCCACCACAGCCCCTCTATCTCAGATGAAAGTCACATATTTCAGTCTTAGTGTGGTTGGGTTAGGGTTAAGGCATTTGCGCCCATGCCACTATGTAAAAATAAATGTGTGAAGTACGGATCAATCAAGTAACTAAGTAAGTATTCTTAGTAGGTTTCATTGCTTTTTCCAGATTTTAGGTATTCTTAGTCAGTCAAGACAATTATTCAAGAAATTAAGGAGCACACAATTTGTTACTGTGCCAAAATGTTTTATCTGTTCTAGGTGGATGATTTCTTAGAGCAAGGAATAGGTCAGGAATCTGAGACCAATTAGCTTTTTAATGTGATGCCAGAGAGATCAAGAACAGAATTGATCAAGGCAACCTAATTTCTGTGTTCTGCTCCTACACAAGCCCAATCAGAAATTGGATAGTGCATCAAGTGAGTGTATTTTTGACCTACTTATTTCCCAAAAGGCTCTGATGAGCCACTGACATACATAAGGGGCTAAACCAAATAGATTCTTGGCCAAAGTCAGCAACTCAAGTCTTATACTTTGCACATTGCTGATATGCGACCTGTTCGAAACCAAAGAAAATAATCCATTGCAGTAGCTTACTAAAAACTCTTAAAATCCTTGCTCGTAGTTCTTCCCCTTCAAAGTAGAGAACTGCAGTTTCCTCTCCATTATCAGCAGTAGGGGAATATCTTTCCTTCCTTCTGAACTGCCCTTAGGCATTTGCACCCAATATGAAAGTATTCAAGTACACTTTATTATATAATTTATGATTTATTCCACTCACTTCTGGTAAACATTTTGCTTTCCTCAACAATTTGCTACTATATGAAATGTGTTATGGCTGAATTCAGCCTCCAGACAAAGTTTTCTTATCTACCTCCTCCTCCCCCCCCTCCCCGCCCTGCTTACCCCTCTTTCCAACTATTCATGTGTCTCTAAAAATAACACTCCAAGCTTGAACAGACACAAACCTTTCATATATATAATCACTGATGCTTCTTTTTTATTGTTTAAGCTGTATTCTTCTATAAATATATATATATATTAAAAAATCTGTATTTGTGTTCCAAGCTAGCATGTGCCTTTTCTGAGAAAAGCAGATTTTTCAAACAATATATTTACAGAGATTGTATCATATAATATGCTCATCCTGGAAACGTAAGAAAAAATGAATTTGACATTATTTACCCTATTTGGAAATGGTCTGTGAAGTAATGGGGGTCCCCTAGAGGAAATAAGGCCAATGGTAATAGCAATTACACTCATATACCACCCCATAGCACTTAGCGCATTCTTGTTTGGCAGTTCACAAGGTAATTAGCATTTTATCTACAACATGCTGGGTACTCATTTTCCTGATTTTGGAAGAATGGAATACTGAATTAACCTTGATTCCCATTAGGATCAAACTTACAAATTTAGCAGTTTTAGCTTCAGTAGTACAATGTCCCCCCAGGGTTTTTAGAGGAGAACGTTTTCTGTAAAATACATAGATTTCAATGGCCATATATTGCATCTTTTTAGGGAAAAATGTTATTGATGGAACCCTTTGGGGGGAATTGATGAAAATTTACTCAGCCCATATTGGGCCCATATGTGGATGACATCATATGGTGACGAAGTGTGGAATTGTCCCCCCACCCCTCAGAATAATCAGACATTAATATCTTCATTGAACCTCTGCAACCCCCTGCTCTTTCTCTGAAATACCTTTTGTATTACTGTACATGTGAAAAGGGTTAACTATAGTGCTCCTGAACTCAGTTTCTCCCACATGGGTTGAATCAAGGCCCTTTTCAAATCCAACACATTCCTATTTCTTCTTTGTAATAAGTGCACTGCCCATTACTTTGTTTTCTTTTGCCTCCTTACTGTTGATTTCAACATACATCATTTTACATCCTGCATTATAATCATTTTTCATACCATGTTCCCATCTTCAGAGGTATTTCATTTGTGACTCAGCGAGGGGAACATCTTCATGTTTGCATTACGAAAAGAAGCAAAGAAATTTCAGTTGGTGGACCTTTTTTTTACCCAATTTTAAATGTATTTAATTATTTTTATTAACTATTACAATATTATCACAGCTGAAATGGGTTGATATGAGCATTTCATCCCTTCTGAAAGCTGCTGGGGTCTGAATATTTTATGATGTCTACTGATGCTGATTCTTGGCACTTCTACCAACTCATTCCTTTTTCTATAGGAGAGAATTCTTCTTCCATGTGTAGGCCAGATGTGAAACTGCCAAAATGAAGGTAACTTTGGGTGAGTTCATTCTGCAGTTCCTTTCGCCTGACCTAGTCTGAGAAAGATTAGGTGGTAACACAAGGTTGCCATTACCAGCATACACCCAATTATGGTTCAACAATACCTCCATCTTTGGGAAGGTGCTTTCTGTGTATCCCTATGGGAGAGACAGCTAACTGTTAGTCTTGCAGCTTTTGACTATGGGAAGCCTACCATCATTTTGAATTCTGACAATGCCTTGGAACAACATGGCATAAGGGGACTTGTAAGTAACTGAAACAATGAACCATCTGTGGCCATTTGTCTCAGATCAAGATGTTGGTATTATTACCTATTGATAAGCCCATCCTACAGGGAAATGTTGAGGGAAAATTGATAGATGCCATTTTGTCAACAAACAAAGAGCCGAAATGTAATTGTGATGCAGAGTTACACTGCATGGATCATGAGATCACCTCTGTTTCATTCTGTGTAAATTTCATGTATCCATCCATTTATTTATTTTGTTATTTATTTCAATAGCCTACATCCCACTGAGTCAATGGGATTTGCATAAGTATTGACTTACAATATGTAGGAATTTTATTGCTACTGTAATTGGAATGACAGGGAGAGCCTTTTCTGGGCTTGGGGGACTGTCTATCTATCCAGCCCTAACCAATCATTCTTTCCTATCTCTGAACTCAAAGAGATACCCCCCCTTCTCTCTACTCTGTGCTCTCTCCATCTTTATTGTCAGTTGTTTGTTACTGTTGATCTGTTCAGTTAGTTGTTAGCATGTGTGCAATAAAGAAAGTAGAATGCACACATCTGTTATACCAAATAAATGTAGATTTTTAGTCAAGATTTTGTGATTTTAAGATTTTTAGATTTCAGAGATTTCAGAGTTTTTATGATGTTTTATCTATATGTATGGGTTGTTAGCAGTGATGCACTGCAATTATTTTTACTACCTGCTCTGTGAGCTGGCCAAATCTTTGGGAGGGGCCAAATCTGTTGGTGGGGCCAAACATCCTGCATTATGGGCTATGGAGGCAGACATGGCCAACCAAGTGGGCATGGCCTGAGGGAATTTCCGCTACCGGTTCTGGAGAACCTGACAGAATCTGTTGCAATGCATCACTGGTTGTCAGAGTGTGTTATGTTGGAGGTGTTTCTTGTGTTGTAAGCTGCCCAGAGCCACCTTGGTGAGGGGGCGGTTAAACAAGTCAAAATAGATAGATAGATAGATAGATAGATAGATAGATAGATAGATAGATAGATAGATAGATAGATAGATAGATAGATAGATAGATAGATATTTTTATTCTTTCTACTACAAATGTCTCAGAAACTTTGAATGCCAGTCAGTGGGAAAGAGATGAACTCTGGGAGATTTGTAGCTCGTCTCTGTGGTTTCTGCGCTTCTGTTGTAGATGAAAAGGGGATTTTACTAGAAAATCATAGCTCTTCAACACCATTTATTGGTTGATTTAATGCTTCTACTTCAGCAATTGCATTTCAGTTAGTATTTTTATAATCTGCATAACAATTCATACTGAAACATGCATTTAAATAAACCTTTTTGAATGTATTTTCTCACAAGATGCTCATCTTTAAAACATTTTCTGTCCAAGTATCTATTTCTAAATGCATTTAATTCTAAAATTTGAATTTTTATGTATGCTCAGGCACACATTTTGAGCTACAAAATTTGATGAAGCATGAGTTGCTCATGCTGTTTTTTTTATCATGGGGTCGCAAAGGGTCAAACTCAACTGTGCAACTGAACAACAACGGGTTGCTCAGCTATGTTCTAATCCACACTTTAGTCCAGGAAGCATGGATTAGGTTTGTTCACTTTGAGATTCAGACTAAACAAAATTCTCCTCGATCCCTATTACATTTTTCCTAAACTCTTGAAAAATGTCAACTGTCAAATTAAGGCTATCTAGTGCAGTTTAACATCCTCCAGATGTTTTAAACTAGCATAATTAATTTTCCTGGTCTTAAAATAAAAGCTTCAATTCTTGCTTGTTTAGTTGATTCATAATTTCATCTGAAAGATATGTTAGAAATCATGGAAAATATAGTTCAGATCTTTAGATCTTTGTTTATTTAATTAATTAGCCAGGAAGAGTAATGTCTCTTATATATTAAGCCAAGTTTAATCTTCGTATCTTCATAACTCATATTTTCACATCTGTCAGGTATACTTCAGCCTGGATTACTGCATTGAACAAAGGAGTGGACTTGACTGATTTATAGGCTCCTTCCTATGATTCTATGAAAATGTACACATTTGACTTGCAGCTGTATAATGTCATTATGTTGTTTGCTAGCAATGAGAAAAATCCACCCAAACACAAAATTAATTATAAACACCATTATTGTTTTTGCAAAATTGTTGTGCATTAATCAATACCAGCACCACCAAGACATGCACTGAACACTTTATATAGATTTGCTTTGCACAGTAAAATTTACAGTGACATACTGTTTTCCCTCATATATTTTAAACCAGATAGTGAATACTATATTAACTAGCTCAGCAACTGGAAAGCTCCATCTGGTGGTTTTCATGCATCACAGCAAAATAACAATTTTCATATCTCTTCTAGCAATCAAATCTCAAAAGTCACATATTATATGACACTCATGGTGATTTCAAAAGAGCTAAATGTTCACTATGGGCTATTTCGTCTCCAACTTTCGTGCCACAATAGTGTGTTAGCTATTATCCACAGATTCTGCACAACAGTTCTAACCACATATCAAATTAAATATGTTCATTAAGTTTGTTGAATTACTGTAAGGCAATATCAAAGTAAAAGTGTACATTTCCAATCTCACAAATTCGTTTTAGGTCATATAAAATCAGTGCAGTACACAATGCTGACATTAAAGTAGTGATTCCATGCTTGTCTAGTCATTTCTTCAAGCTAAAAACTAAGAGTATCAGGATTGTAGTTTTATAAATACAAGAAATGTGGAAGAAAACTGGTGACTTTATGTAACTGTGAATTCATGTGTATAGGCATTTTTTAATATAAAGTCTCACTTTGGTACCTATTTCAACACTGTATCGTGGTTCCTGTTAAGGAAAAATATTGTAGATGAGATTCTTCTTATTTCGTGTTCTGTTCAAACCTTGGTCTGCCAAAATGAAGTCACTTTCTTCACTTTGTTACTTGGCAAACCTAAGCTCTCATAGGTGCATATTTCTGGCAATAATCTGCAGACTAGTAAATGAGCTGGATTCTGTATCTCTCCACATTCACACAGAATATTTTTATCCACCAGCAGTCCCCACATGAGCATATTGGTTTTACATTCAGGCTTTCTGACCCTCAGTCTCTTCCTCAGCTATTCCTCCTTTAATGTTGTTCCTTGTCTAGTGAGCTCCTTCCTCCATCTTCTAATTTGGTTTTGCTCTTGCAAACTCTCAAGAAATGTTTGTTCTTGCCATAAAGCTCTTCCTGGATCTGAGCCAGTGGGCTTCAGGCTCATATCCATTCAGAGGATGCCGAGGATCATTCTCTTCTTAATTCTTTTGGTGTCCACTGTTACTTCTCTCCTTATCTTAGGTGGAGTGATACCAACAAGAGGACATTTTTTTATGAAAAATAACAAAACACCCTTTTCCATTCAACATTTTTCTTTTGAAATTGATTCTTTTGGCTTCTTGGTTTTACCAAATCTTTTCAAAATTTACTTTGACTTCTGGCCATCTTTTTTCCCCTCAGAATCTTCTTTAGAATGGGACATTGTGGGAATCCTTTTAAGAGCTTTAGGAAACAATCTAGCTTAAATTTTCTACAAAATTTATAACTTCATGTCGCAAAATGCCATAAAGAAAAAGTGCAGAAATACATTTTTCTGTTCTATCCAACAGTTAAACATATAAAATACTTGATCTTTATTGGATCTACTCACCATAGAACATGTTCAATGTTGGCAAAACAATCCAGCAATGCTGTCTTTAAGGGCTAGGTGACTGGGAGAAACTGAACAGATAATTTTCAGCCTCCAAACTATTCCAGTAACGTAGCAGTGTTTCTGGATTACAAAGAGTCAGAGTAGTGCTGAGAGTGAACATCACTAACATTAGTCGCCCCTGAGTCCACCTGCTTTCTTTGTTCCTGCTTTCTCCAGAAGGAAGAACTTGGAGTATGGAACTACCATGAACCAGAAGAAGAAGAAGAAGAACTGGACCAAATCATTCCAGATGGCATTTTACCGCAAACATTCTTACACACATGTAAACAAATAAACATCGTTTCATGTCCACATCACAGGTGTGATGTTTCTCCTTCTACCTAGGTAAGGTCACCCTTGCTGAAAAGCCAGCCATATCCAGCTCTAGGGTTCATGCACATCTCAGTTTATTGACAAAGAGTCTGCAGACATTTCCTTGGACATGTGGCAGGTATGGAATGCTGTTTACCTTCCCACTGAAGTGGTCCCTATTTATCTACTGGCAATTTCTTGCTTTTGAACTGCTAGGTTGGCAGGGGCTCGGAAAGAGATGGGAGCTCATTCCATCGTGCAGTACTCGTGCGTCGAACTGCTGACCTACTAACTTTTCAGTCATCAAGTTCAGCATCTAAACCACTAAGCCACCACAGTCCATTTCCACCCAGGTAATAGACCTGAGGAACAGCAAAGTCTTGGAATATAAATCTTCACTTGTTAAACAAAAAATTTCTTCTCAATTGCCTGGCAGTGAAATATTTTCTGTTAGTCTCATTTTCAGTTACCGCAACCATGCAAATTTCTAACATTGTTTAGCTGCTCTATGCTATCAATTATCTTGTTGTATGGACTTTTAAATCTCAGATGCTATCAACTGCTAATAGCAGTTCATCTTTTTTGAATCACTGTACAGTACCAACTGTCCTCTGCTTGCTTTCTCTCTGTGTGCCTGTTTTATTTTCTTTGTTTTTGCTGGAAATTGTTCATGATGGAGACATTATACTGAAAGCCACTGGGTATTTTTGGAAATGATTTGCCTTTAGTATGTTAATTAACCTCTATCTCATCACCAGATTTAAGGGCATGAAGGTGCAGAATTGCTGCTTGGAACTGGTAATGAGCCTGATGAGAGCCAATAAGTCAAAGCATGAGATTTGCGTGCTATCTTGTACAGTACTGAAAACTTTGTACTGTATATACAGGAATTGTAACAAACAAAACTATACCAGATAAATAAAAGGTGAACTCAGACTCAATGGAGGCATAGTTGTTTGAATGTTCATATATCCAGATAGCTGATGCTTAACCAAAAGTCCAACAGTGTGGAGATTCTTTTAGGCATAGTTATTTTTCATCAGAGGCCAAAGAAGCCACTGTAATACAGTATGGTCTTCACACTCTTCATTTAGATAGCCACTTCCAGCTGTTCCTGCACAGAGATCTGCTAAGCTTTCATTCAGGCTACAGCCATGTCTTATTTATTTATTATTCAAATTTATATATTGCCGCCCAATTCGAATTAACGACTCTGGGGGGGCATAACAACACTATTTAGTTATTTATTTTGTTTTATTTTTCTGATTTATATTGCCACCCAACTCTGAAGACTCTGGGCGGCTCACAGAAAATAATACCAATCACATTTTAAAAACCAATAAAAAACCCATTAAAACTGCTACCAAAAATTAGTCTGACCCCAATGTAATATAAAACATTGCAGTCTTAAAACATTTTAAAAAAAACCTTAATACACTTAATAAATTCTAAGATTACCCCACGCACACACGCACACACACACCCCATCAGTTATTTTAAAAATTGCAATTAAAAGAACAGAGAGGCCTATGCTATATGAGCCAACTTGGGGGGGGGGGCACCATGCCACCGCTGCCCCACACCTGCTTTGCCAGCCAAGTTTTTAGCTCTTTCCTGAAGAGCAACAGTTCCATCTGTAGGCACAACTCAGTTGGTAAGAGGTTCCATAGGGCCAGAGCAGGCACTGAAAAGGCCTTCCTTCTAGTGCTAGCCAGTCAGGCCTCTCTAGCTAATGGTATCTTCAGAAAGTCTCTCTTCTCCGCTCTGGTGGGAAGGACAGATGTTCTAGGGGTGATGTGGTCTCTTAGGTATCCTGGCCCACTACCATGTAAATTATGTTGCCACTGAAACTAATGCATACATTTGATACATTATGTTGCCACTGTAACTAATTCATACATGTGATACATCATATGATTTTCAGAATGTTTACTGGTAAGGCTCTGTTTGTGAATTTTATTCCTATCGCAAAAAAAATAAAAATCTTCAAAGACACCAGTCCTATTCCAGATCCAATTCAATTGTGATTTTTAAAAGCAACAAAAAGCCTGGGAGCCAAACAACTGAAGGAAATTGCTTTCCATATTCTTCTATGTGTGCTTTAAGATTTTCTAATGAGGTCTTCATCCATTTGCCTTTTTATCCCATGGTTAAGAGAAGGTCTTTGTAGATCCCAGGTAATGAAATGGAATGCCATTCCTAAAAGAGACTAGGTTTGTGCAATTGTTTCATACTTTTCATTGCCAGGCTAATAGTTTGGGTTGGTTGGTTGTTGTTTTTTTAAAGTAACCCAGCCATGTCAAATTACACATTCTAGGTTTTGTCTTCATTAACCAGTCAAGATACAGATTGTTGCTTACAAATCAAATTCAGTTGGTTGTAGACCAAGCATGAGTCCTGCTTTCAAGAAGGACCAGAACAGCATCATGGAGAAGTTAGATAAAAATTGACCATATGTACTCCATTTTATTAGCTACATTTATATTTTCCCTTTCCTCTAGTGAGTTGAAGACTACATGGTGCCTTCATGTGGTTAACACACTGAACTTGACAACTGGAAGGTCGGCAGATCAGCAATTCGAGACCCAAGTACTGCATGATGGAGTGAGCTCCCATCTCTGTCCCAGCTTCTGCCAACCTAGCAATTTGAAAGCAAGAAATGGAAAGTAAATAAATAGGTACCACCTTGGTGAGAAGGTAAACAATGTTCCATGGACTCATGTGTCTGGTCATGCCTGCAAATGCAGATGGCACTGGCTCATTGGTTATAAACAGAGATGAGCATTGAACCCTAGAATCATATACGACTGGCTTTCGAGCATGGGTGACCTTAACACCCCCCTCCCCCCCAGTGTTTAGTGCACTCTCTGGGTGGTTCACAACTCAATTAGCATATAGCATCTCTAGCAATATGCCCCCCATATATAATGTATGTACAGTATTAGCCTTTGCTTGTATATTATGTGATTCTAAATAGGATTTTGTTGGTGTGTCTCTTTCTAATTAAGTAGCTAACAAAAATTAATTCTTTATCACCACTGACAAATTATTTTTAATGCACAATTCACAGTGGTGTACTATTCACAATTATTGCAGTGGCTTAGTGGTTAAGACACTGAACTTGACAACTAGAAGGTCAGCAGTTTGAGACCCGAGTGCTGCACAACAGAGTGAGCTCCTGTCTCTGTCCCAGCTGCTACCAAACTAGCAGGTTAAAAGCAAGAAATTGCAAGTAGATAAATAGGCACAACTTCAGCGGGAAGGTAACAGTGTTCCACCTGCTAGTCATGCCTGCCACATGACCATTGAAATGTCTGCAAAAAAAAGAGAGAGCTGGCTTTTTGACTGTAAACTGAGATGAGCACTGACCCCTAGAGTGAGATATGACTGGCGTTCGAGCAAGGGCAACCTTTACCTTTACCTAATATTCACAATTAAGTATTTTAAATTGTATATTTTATATTACCTTAGAATAATGAATAAAAGCATGTGACCTATTTTATTACTCTCTCCCCCCCACATTGAGCCCATGCACACAATTCATTTAATCTTTTAAAATCCATAAGTACTTATAAAATTCAGCCATAGCAAAATTTGAAAATTCAGGGGGAAATATGTGACAAAACTAATGAAACATGCTTATCTGTATTCCCAGCCATCCTAGTTAACTGAAACACCCAATGAGTGAAATCTTTGTCTAATAATTACCTTCAACATCTGTTTATCTTTTAAACAGGTTGGTTTTTTCACCTCACAATTTCTAAAAACCTCCTGTTTTTTTAAAGAAAAGAAAAGTGGGATGTAAAAATAATAGTAGGAATAAGCTGCAACTAACTAATTTGCTAAAAGGAAAAAAAGATACTTGACAAGCAAGTATATTAAATACATATAGTATAATTACATACCTTGGGTCATTTGGAAAGAGAGCTATCCCTGTGAAAACATAATACTGCAAGGATTGTTCATTTCCCCCCTCACATTTTATTTCTCAAAGATGGATTTAAAGAACATCATTTCTTTGAACAAAATATTTTTGGAAACATAAAGTGGTTGAGGTGAAAGGCAATGCCCTGGTAACCCTAAGAAGCCAATATTTACATGGTGGTGGTGGTGGTGGTGGTGGTGGGGTTTGCTGATACATATCTGGTTGTCCACCTTAGCTTCAGTAGATGAAAGGTCAGCATTTAGTCCACAGCAATTATTATTGTATCGTTACAGAGTAATTACGCATAATTATTCCTGTCATCCAAAGTGCTGCAGAGGTCATGCGGTAATTAGTCAGATTCTGCTAAGTGTAGTTGAGCAAGTAATCATAGTTCCGGAAGAAGTGAAAGAATTAATAAAGGAGGGGAGGAAAGGGAAGTAGAGAATGAAACAAAAAGACAGTTTATGCTAACAGGTGCAGGCTAGTCAGCACAGCAATTAAGGAACATAGGATGAGTAATGAGACACCATTTAATCAAGCCATCCCTTATACCTGAGCAATTTACAACCTCCTTGTAGCTTCCCATTTATTCCTCAGAGGGGCAGAAAGATCTGTGGAACAGTGTGCCATGAAAAACTAATCCACCTGTCTTGTTGTTCAATCTTAATAGATATGCGCATTTAACTATGTTGTAACAACTCAGATGACACTGAATGCATCCCTTAAGAAAATGATACTTGGCTTGCTTTATACATTTCTTTTCTAAACTTGCAGGAAGTCCTGTCTTTCTGAAGAGAAACTTTCACCAGACCAATGACAAACTACAAACAGCTAAATTTAAGGGAAAACAGTGTCCCCAATTACTCAGAATTTAGGTAAGGTTATCAGTAGAAAATCTGACTGAAAGGTCTAATAGGGTTTACAGCTCTCACAGCAAAATGGAGAAAAGCCTTTGTACTTTTTTTTTAAAAGCATGCCTTTGAGGCTTTTTGCCTTAAGGCAACTTTGCATGTCTTAGTACTATTTTTATTGCTGTCTGCTCTTGGCTTCCTCATCTGTGTCTATGGAAATGAAAGTCTAATGTTATGTGCATTATAGTTAAGTGTTTAATGTATGTGCATAATATTTCAGCAATTGGAATTATTTTTAAGCTTGCTCTGTATTTCATATGAGGAGATTTCTAACACAGAAGTTGAATTTAAGTACAAAATAGAGAAGGCATTGGCTATTTTTTTTTTCATTTCCATTTCCTAGAGCCCCATTCAGGGAGATGTGAATGTTGTCTAAGGATTGTTCATGTTGGACTTTTATGGCTTGAGTGATTATCTATCCAGCATTAAACAATTGTTCCTGTTGTTTCAGAATACCAAGAGACCGCAGAAGCTCACTCTGTCATGCAGTACTTGGGTCTCAAACTGATGACGTGACCAACTTCTGGTTGTCAAGCTCAGCATCTTAACCACTAAGTCACCAAAGCCCCCATAATGCTCTAACTAGGAATATATAAACCACTCCATTTTTATTTTATTGCATCTGAATGCCGGCTGCATTTTTTTTCATCCTTGTTTTCCTAATCTGAAAATCTTCAGAATATGGTTTGCAATTTATTTCTTTAGCATCTGCTTAGAATAATAAATTCCACTCAGATTCTAATCTATTTAGAGGCATACTGATACTCTTCCCGAGGGAAACATATTGCCATCAAAATGAATAACCAAGCTTAAACCTCCATGGATTTGCTTAATCTCCTATGAAATCAATCAAAATTGGATTCCATTGCTAATTTTTGTGGTGGCAAAATAAATAGCGCAACTTTCCACAATGTGAAGAGTTTTATTTAATCTCCAAGCAACCTTTTATGCATGCAGCTCACCAGGGTCTTGATGAATTTCCTATGTTTTGCATACTTAGGAATGTAAAACTAAGAGGCGAGGATACTGCTGAATACTGGAAAGATAACAATGAATGACAGTCCTATGTTTATCTTAGCAATTTTCATAATACTGTATTATGGCCTATTTCCTATCAATGATAAATTAAGATCCCAATATACATGAAATTATCTTTGAAATGATAATCATTTTCAAAGTATTTTGTGCTTGTTACTTTCCCTAGGTTGCCCAGTCCAGGGCTCTTTTCTATAGGCAATCACAGATAATTATCTTCTTCTCTTGTGGCAGGTTAATGCAAGTAAATGTAAGTTGTAATGATGATTATAAATGTCAGTTGTAATGATGATTATAAGTCTATGTCTGGCACTATATTTTTTTCAACTTTGAAGTCACCCTTGGACATGGCAAAGCTCCAAGAAGTTGAAACTCAATGAAAAGCACAAATCTAGGCTCTAGAAAGCAAGATGCCTACCTTGCAAGGGTAAGTTTGCCACCACACCCACTAAAAAGAACAAAATCTCCAGTTGCGGATTGAGGCAAGACCTAGATTTAATTACCACAACCTTCAGAGCCAAAAATCCAGACAGTTGCTTGAAAATATTTTTTTTTGTATTTTATTAAAAGAGATTAAAAGTTTAAGAATGCAAAAAGCAAAATGTTCCAAACAGTTACAACGGGGGAACCACATGTCAGGCCTGCTCACAGTCTGAGGGTGAGTGGTTGGCCTCCAGCCAATGGTGGGGAAACCTTGTTCTAGGGAAACTAGCTAGACTATCTGATAGTCTCACCTTGGTGGAGAAGTAAATTCATTCTGAAACACAAAGTTTCCAGCACAGCATCAAAGAATAGCAATGGGGGGGGGGGGGAGAGCTAGAATTCCTCCTAAGCTGCAGCCTTTGCTCATGGACAAAGCCCACTTCCTTCTGAGCAAGAGAAAGCCAGTTCAATAACTCACCAGCTTCTTTACATACATAAATGGACCATTCACTTTTAAACATTTAATATATATTCCAGACAAAAGCATTTTGGCTTCTTCTTTTCATTTGCTTGTCTCTGGGCAAGGAAGCAAAACTAGCTTTTGAAGACAAAAATATGCCTGAAGAGACTTTCTTTGAAGTCTCTTTTCTGAAATGTGTCAATTGAATTGTATCAGAGAGTAAACAAAACAAAACAAAATAGCTGTGGCTCCTAAAAGACTAAAGCCTGCATTTTAATGTTAGCTTTCATGGATCAAGTCCACTTGTAGTAGTCAATTGCAGGTGTTATTTTTTCCCCTTTATTTACACTGACTTTTGGGGTACACTTGGTCCAGCCAGCACTGCTTAGTTACATACACAGATGCTTCCAGAGCTTCTAATAGAGAGTGTCTGTGTTCTGTGCATGTCCATTTTCTTAATTTCTACCCACCACCTAATATGCTATGGCTTATGTTTAGATCCATACTGCTAACATACATACTGTACTGAGGCTGTGCAATTGGACTAAGGATAAATAAAGATACTACGTTTCTACAAGGATAAATTCTGTCACTGCAGATGTTTAGAGATTTGCCATGAGCTTCTCAGTATTACAAGGTCAGTAAAAGAGCTCAGATATTTAACAGCTTTGTGAGAGTAGCATATTTATTCAAGAATCTCAACACATGTGTTTTCCTTTACATTACTTAAATAACATTTTCCAAAAAGAAAGATCAACAAACTCTCACAGAATCTGGCCACAGTATGAATTTCTCTAATGCCCTCTTGCCTCTAAAGTAAAGTCAAGTACACTGAAATGTGTTTTTTTTTTTAAAAAAAAAGTTGTAATGATACATCTAATGGCTACGCTGCAGGTACTGTGCCATTCTGAGTACTCACTTTGCTATTTATTTTACAATAAATTAGCAAATTAACTTAACATTCAGGTCACTTTATTCTTCTTTGCCCTGTATATTGTGCCAAAGTACAGCCCATGGCAATTCATCTGGCCTGGACCACCCTCATCGCTCTTGGAAGAGGAAGTAAAATGTGCCCATACAGCGGAAGTAAAACGCGATGAGGGTGGTGTGGGCCAGATGAATTGCCATTGGGTAGGTGGATCCAGCCCATAGGCCATAGTTTGGGCACCCCTGGTTTAGGCAGAGAAAATGGACACCTAAAATCTATCACATCCAATTGCAAAACAGATGGCAAAGGACATTTTATTTCCACTTCCGGTGGGAGGAACTATGTGACCGGCCCATGGTCCAAAAAGTTTGGGCACCCCTGGCCTAAGCCATTTAGCTTATGTGATGAGATACAGTATTTGAATAAGTGCTGTGTTGTATATTAATTTTTAAAAAATCAGTTTCAACAGTAGTGTTTCTGTCTTCATGGAACAGATTTTAAAAGAAGATTTGTACTGAGATCTGAAAAGCTCTGAACAAGAAAAATATTCAACTACCGTTTAAAGCAATGAACATGGACACACAAAGTAGACAGTAATACTGTATTAGCCATTTCTGATATCATAGGTAAAGGTAAAGGTAAAGGTTTCCCTTGCTCGAAAGCCAGTCGTATCCGACTCTAGGGTGCAGTGCTCATCTCTGTTTCAAAGCCGAAGAGCCAGCGTTGTCTGCTTCTGCAGACGTTTCCATGGTCATGTGGCAGGCATGACTAGACACCGGAGCGCATGGAACGCTGTTACCTTCCCACCAAAGTGGTCCCTATTTATCTACTTGCAATTTCTTGCTTTCGAACTGCTAGGTTGGCAGGAGCTGGGATGAAGACGGGAGCTCAATCCGTCCTGCAGTACTCAGGAATCGAACTGCTGACCTTCCGCCTCCCAGTCAGGGTCTTATCCACATGAGCCACTGCATATCATGCTGGACCATTTATCTGCCTAACCCAACATTCTTGGCTCAGGCTTTCAAATTTCCTGTTACCTAAAGCTTTGAAACAGAGATACCAGAGGCTGAATCTGGAAAATTTATGCAAAGTATGTCCACAAGGCAGGTAATGTGTCATATTCTTTGAAACAGAACAATGATCCTTAATTGGAACTACTCCATTATAGTAGCCATGTATTTAAAAATAGTAGCCATGTTAGTCTGTGTTTCAGGCATATCAGAGAATAAACAAAATGAAACAAAAAGGTTGCAGCACTTTAAATACTGTTATTTTTCAGTGTGAGCTTTCATGGATCCACTCCACTTCATCACCAATCACTCTGTACCTGATGTGTATAAATTGATGCCATCAAGCCTCACTCCCATGTCTGATGAAGTGGACTTGATCTATGAAAGCTCACAATGAAATATAACAGTTAGTCTTTACAGTGCTACAGCATTTTTGTTTCATTTTGATTCTTCTGTGATATGTCAGGAAATCTCAAGTTTTGGTGGCCACCACGAATATCAGCTCAATAGACACAATAGAGCAGTCCACAGAGGAGAAGGAATATCAGAGCTTTACCTACCAATTTTGGCAACAAAATTTCAGCATCTCCCAACAATCCCCTGAGTCATGTGTAAGAAATGCCCGGCAACCTTTGCTAGTGCCCAATAAAAAGGAGCACATAGTATTCCCTCAGAGGTAAAGTGGAACATCTTTAAATGTGAAGGATACTTTCTGTTGATCTTGAGGAACATAATGGCATACTGCAGTTTAGTCCTTTACAAATGAAATTAGTCCTTTACAAAAGATTATTTCTGAAAAGGCAAACATTACTTATTCATTTATCCCAATGCAACTCAAGTTTAAGACTGTCGATTATTCTCAAATTACATTCTTGGTAAAAAAATATATTCATGTGGACTCTTATGAATGCTTAACTATTGGCAGTTAAGAACTCTTCTCATCATGTCAATGTTTAGTTCTGCTTTCTTAATTTGTCATTTGAGTGACAGATTTACACAGTAAATTGACTGATGCTATTGTTCGGTGTATTCCATAGCATTTGGCCAGATCTATGGTAACTGTGGTGCTGGAGAAGATTTTTGAGAGTTTCCTGGACTACAAGGAGATCAAATCAGTCAATCCTAAATTAAATCAACCCTGATTGCTCCTTTGAAGGGCAGATACTGAACCTGAAGCTTAAATACTTTGGCCACTAAACGAGAAGAGAGAACTCACTGGAGAAGGTCTTAATGCTAGTTAGGATTGAAGGCAAAAGGAGAAGGGGCCAGCAGAGAATGAGGCAATTATACAAGATTGTTGATGTGGTGGGCATGGAGGAACCTGCCGTGCTGTTGTCCTTAGGGTCACAAAGACTCGATTGTGTGACTGAACAACAAGAAGAACAAACAAAGCAAAAATGGAGATACAGTAACTTCAAGAGTAAGTCAGACCGATCCTTCCTAAAGTTGGTATGTGAGTAGCCCTACCAGTCTCCTGCTGTGACCCCACAGCATTCTGTGATGTCATAGCACTACATAGCAAGTAGGATTTGGCTATGCAGTTATGGTGCTAAAGGTATATGAAGCTAATTGGTAGCAGGAAAAAAGTGATAAATGGATGGCCAGGTTCACAAGGGGCATAAAATTAATTTCTGAAATGCATTCTTAACCACTGCCAAAAATATTAATAAAAATTAAGCCATGTCTGCTTACTTACCAAAGATCTGTGCGTTCACTAAAACATAATCACATCACCATTTGCTACTAAGCACTTCCTTGATGATGATTTCAATGCATATATTCTGAGACACTAAAGCTAGTTTTCTCAACAAGTTATTCTAAAAGTGTGGATGTAATTACTTGCACAATTGCACATGCCTATCTTTGGCATTCTCCAAAGTGCAATCTTCTGCACACTTAATGTTGTTGCCTTTAAAAGCCTGGTGCTCTCTTTCTCATGGTTAGCTGAACATTCAGCAAGACAACCTAGAATACACACACAGAGAGAGATTTTTTTTAAAGAACATGGCCAGTGGAACTAAGGCTTCAGACGGAATTGCTGCCCTTCAGGAAAGATCTGAAAACATGGCTGGCGGGGCAGGTGTGGGGTCCTGAAGATGTCATGACCCCCACCTGCTGGTTGGTTTAATATCAAAGTAATCTTCCACTTTTTAATGTGTGGGGTTTTTAGCGGGGTAATTTCTTTTAATCGGGTTGTTCTTGTTTTAAGGGTTTTAAGATTGTATGCCGCCCAGAGTCTTTGTGAGTTGGGCGGCTATGTAAATATGAATATAAATAAATAAGTAAATAAGTGCTCAGCAATGCCAGCTAGCACCTCTTACCACCTTATAATTTTCGGTACACCAACAAGAGATTTGAGAGCTCATTGTAACAATAGAAAATGGGTCCACTGGTCAAGAAAATCAGTGATAGTTACACTAAAGCAGATTATTATTATTATTATTATTATTATTATTATTATTATTATTATTATTATTATTATTATTATTATTATTATTATTATTATTATTATTATTATTATTAATTCGATTTATACCCCGCCCTACTCGGCCCAGGCTGACTCAGGGCGGCTTACAACAGGTAAATTAAATACAGTATAACAAATGAAATACAATATAACAATATAAACAACACACAAAATACAATTACACACAAAGTATACAATTGCAAATTACAGGTTGCAAAATTACAAATCAGTACAAAATAAATATGACATAGTATCACAAACATAACGGAGCAAAGCTCAACATACTTAGTATCAGCAATCAACGAATCTTATAGAGGTGATTAATCAAATTGCTGTTGATTCAATGGGCCTAGGCTAGCATAATATACTACTCTAAAAGCCATGTTTTTTGGCCATATTGTGTTTAGCATGCTTCACTTTCTGATTGGTCAATTAAAAGTAAACATGGCCTCATTTTGCAAGTCTGATTGTCGAGGCATGTATCTCTGAAGAAAACAAATTTGCATGAGAGAAAATGGCTTAATGACAAGGAATATTAACTTAACATCTTGCTTGACCCTAAAACAGCATTCAGAAATGTTTGAATAGACAAAGAGATCTGAATATTTTGATTTGTTACAGAGCTTGGCAAAGCTACTTTTGGAAATATAACTCCTAAAATATCCTATTCCACCTTTGACTATCTTTCAACATTTTTGCATTTTGAACTGGCCACCTTGTACCACCCTTATTTTTACTTGATCTCCTTAAAATCCTCCTCAGCATTATAGGGGACTTTAGAACAGGTATTGTGAAATTCAAAGCACGTTGCTTTTCCTTGTTTCTGAAAAGGGGTAGTCCAAAGAAGCTTTTTCCACTGCTGGTTCTTAAATTATATCTGGAGAAATGTGACTTGACACAGCACTTTGGGGTATGAAGGAAAGCATATCTTCCCACTTTTAAGCACAGTTTGCAGTAAGTTTGATAATAACTCTATTTTTGCTGGCTTCATATCAATGAACCGATGTCTTGGTTGAACACAGCTTGGGGGCATGAATTGTGAACAGCTGCCCCATCTCTCTTTGTAAATAACGTTTTCAGGACAATAGCTCTCAACCAGTAGGCCATGACAAAAAACAGTACAACAAATATGAAACCAAAAATGATCTGTATTGTAGAATGTTCCATAGTACCCAAGAGACCAAAATCTCATGACAAACAAGCTTTCCCAGCACTCACACTGAAACAAATAATGTATTTGGAATCCAGTGAATGAAAAGGTTAATAAATCCCTCGAGGTCAAAATAATATATATATTTTCTCGACTGACAAATGCTTGGAGTCATTTTAATCTCGGTGTGTAAAGTTTCATGTACATAAAAATTTTATGGACAATGGGTTAAAAATAATGAAAATCACTGATCAGGATTGCTCTTCCAAAGAATCATACACTATGTCTTAATTGAGTTTATATCGGAATAAACATGTTTTCCCCATGTTTTGCAAATTGTATATAGTTTTACTACAGGTCAGGCCATATTATGGCAGTTTAGGGCCAGTCCTCTCATTACTTAGATTTTGACCAGTGTTTCCCAACCTTTGGTTTTTGGACTTCAATTCCCAGAAGCCTAAATCAATTCCCCAAAGCACTGATCAGACAATGTACTGACTTAGGCTTCTGGGAATTGAAGTCCCCCTGTGGGGCCACATTGGGAACCACTGACTAAGCCCCTCCCATGCTATGTAGCATATCCAGCAACGAGGGATCACCAACGGTTTTGGTCTTTGGCGAGTACTTCAACATCCTCTCATGTTATTTTCAGGGTCTTTAAATCTGCCATGAAAGTTCTTTGCCATGTATTTTGAGGGCATCCTCATTGTTGTTTGGCATCCCAACTTATTCCCACCTTAGTTATCCTTTTTTTCTCCATATGGAAAAAATTCCCTCCCATTAGGCAGAATGAATCTGTTCTTTAGATAGCAGATACTGCGTGATAGCAAAATCACACTGGAAGAATGAAAGCGCCGCGCCAAAATGGCCGCCGCGCTCTTTGCGGCCCCCCCACCCGGACTCAGACATCCGGGTGAGTTAGGGGGCGTGGCCACCCCTCTATAAAAGGGGTGGCCACGAGGCAGCCGAGCTGCCATTTTAAAAGAGCGACGGAGAGAAGTTTTCTCCGTCGCTGTTCGTTCTTTCCCCCTTTGGTCCTTCCCGGCTGGGAAGGAAGGTTTTGCATGGAGCCTTTGGCTTGCTGGCTCCTCTGTGCCTTTTTGCGCTCTTCGATCCCTGGAAAGGGATCCTGCTCCTTCCGATATGCCTCCCAAATGGAGGGCCTCGGCGATGAAGCCGCAGCCCATGGGGAGGACTTTTGGCCCTGCGCAACGTGGGGGCCAGCCCTCGGGTTGGAGGACCAGGGCTGCGCCCACGCACCAGGGATCTACCCCCACCGATACCGGTGGGGCGATGCAGGCTGCTTGGCCCTCGGCCGGTCAGCCTTTGTCTGGCCCTTCTGGGGCTTCGGCCCTCGGCCCGCAGCTACCGGCCATGGGCCCTGGCAGCGGGGGTGGGCCCGGTGCTGGTGCATAGCACATTCCACCTCCGGCCCCTCATGGGCCGGAGTTTTGGGCATGGCCCTATTCAGGCCCAGGCTCTCATACCGGGGTTCCTGGTCCAATGCCTGGTGGGCCGTCCGGCCCACCCGGCCCACTTTATACTGGGGGATCTGTGGCAGTTGATGCATTGCTAACGCGTTTAGCTGTGCTTGAGGCATCCTTAGGGATGGCACACAACCCCGTGCCTGGTGGCCCTTCATTTGCTGCAGGGGCCCCTTTGGGTCCTCCGCCTGCCTCAATGGCCCCCACACTGCAGCAAGCGGCCGGGTTGAGCTGCTGGAGACGCTCCGGCCTACCCCGGCCGGTGTCTCGCAGCTCCCTGTTCGGCCAGAACTACAGCAGGAGAGTGGTCAGGTGCGGCCCCAGAGCTTGATTCCGGTCATGAGCTCCGACGCCCGCCATGGGCTGGAACCCCCAGTGGGGGCGGCTCACGGGGGGTGCAACTAGTGAGTATCAGGTTCAAGTTAATGCACTGACATCACAGTCCACTTCCAATGGTGGGGTTCAGTGGCCATGGCCTCGTAATGTTGAGGCGAGTGGGCATCAGTTGCCACCCTATCCCAGTGCCCCTTGGTTCCATACTGGTGCAACGTTGGGGGTGGGGGTTTCCGCCCCCGGGACAGTGCCGGGCATCGCAGGGACTGTCCAGGTTCCGCTGCGTATGCCCCGGGTACCTAATGTGCCGGTGACGGCTTTGCCGACGGCTGGTTATTCGTTGCCCCTTGGTGATCATTTGTCCCAGGTCATGAGGGAAAAGATTTGGCAGGGGGAGTACGTGGATATATTCTCCCTATTGAACCGTGAGCCCACTAAGGAGGAGAGAGAGGGACAGGATGACAAAGACAAAGAGCTGTCCCGCCGTCGTAAGCCACCACGCACCTGGGCCAACTGGTTGCCCGCATATCTTATTTATATGGCATATTTATATGGTGTATCTCAGGGCCCGGCCAGACCTGGCCATTCCTATGGTCCAATATTTGGACAATATTTACAGGGCGATGGTGGATTTTCCTGGCCCATCGTGGTTGGCTTACGATGAGGAATTCAGAATGAGGGTGCCCTTGCACCCGGAGATGAGATGGGATGAACCCTGTCAGAAATTGTGGCTATTATACATGACCCCCACGCGTCCAGCGCCTGGGGATAGGTACCATTGTGGCCATGCCGTTCAGCGAGCTGCTCCAACGCAGGCTTCCCGCCAGCTGGCGGGCAGGGGGTTCCAGCCCGCTTGCTGTGTTGGAGCTTCTCGGCCAGCGGTGTGTGCAATAAGCGGCAGTGCCGATATAAACATGAGTGTCCCTCTTGCGCTGGCCCCCACGCCGCTGCCGCGTGTCCGTGGGCCGGCGGGTCACAGGGCAGAGGTAGAGGTGGACAGGGAGCGGGCAGAGCGGCTGCTGAGGGAGCTAGCCAGGCAAAAGGTCCCCTCCCCAGTTAATGTGTATATGTTGGAGCGATGGCTCTCAACTTATCCATGGAGAGAGGATGCAAAGTACCTCCTTGAGGGTTTCCAGTGGGGCTTCCGAATCCCATTCAAAGGAGTGCGGGGACCCCAAGATGCACCCAATTTACTGTCCTTGAAGGGTAGAGAGGAGGTGGCTGCCCTGAGCATTGCTAAGGAGGTTGGGGCCAAGAGGGTGGCAGGCCCCTTTTCTGTGCCACCCTTTCCCAACCTGAAGGTCTCCCCTCTGGGGTTGGTACACAAGAAGGCCCCGGGGGAATTTCGTTTAATCCACCATTTATCGTACCCGGCGGGTTATTCTGTCAATGATGCTATCCCTGATGACCTTTGTTCGGTCAGGTATACGTCCTTTGACCAAGCCCTGCGAATGGTGCGCTCTTGTGGTCCTGGTGCGCTCTTGGCGAAATGCGACATCAAATCGGCATTCCGATTGTTGCCAGTGCACCCTGAGGACTTTGAGCCTATGCCTCAACGTGCTTTTCAGGGCCAGACATGTACCAGGCATTGATAATGATATTGCTGATGCTTTATCCCGCCTGCAGATCCCCCGGTTCCGCGCCTTGGCTCCGGATGCAGAGGAATTCCCCTCGCCACTTCCGGCCGAGATTTGGACATTTGGCAAGGAGAGGTGAACCGGGCAATTGGCATGTCCTTGGCGCCCCTCACGCGTAAGGCGTATCATCATGCTTTCGTTCAATTTAATAGCTTTCGTGTGCAACTTCAGTTGCCAGAGATGTGGCCCATTCCAGTGGAACATGTTTTACAATTCATGGTTTATTTACACAGTCAGGGCCTCACTCCCCGCACTATAGCATCAAGGCTGTCAGCATTGGCATTTATCGCCAAGGTGGGGGTTTTTGCTGACGGCATGAACGATTTTCGCATATGGCATGTTTTGGAGGGGTGGACACGGGAACGTGGCCGCCGCCCAGACACTCGGCACCCAATTTCCCCAGGGGTGCTCACACACCTTGCACGAGGCTGGCCTAACCTATGTTTTGACAGGTATGAGGCAGCTCTTTTTCATGCGGCTACCACAGTGGCCTTCTTTGGAGCGCTCCGCATCAGTGAGTTGGTGCTACTGTCTAAGGCGGATGCGACTCGTAGGGCACTGGAACTCGACGATGTCTATGTTTCTAATGAGTGGGCTCAGTTGAGGATACGGTCCTCAAAAGTTGATCAGCATGGCGTAGGCAGTGGAGTTAGACTGCTACGATGTTCCATTGCAGACATCTGTCCGGTTGGTGCCCTACAGGAGTTCTTGGCAGTGCGTGGCATGCACTCTGGCCCGTTTTTCTGCCACCAGATTGGGTCTCCCCTTACTAAATTTCAATTTTGGAAGGTGACCGGTATGGCACTTTCCAGTGTTGGCCTCCCTGGGGCTCGTTACGGCACCCATTCATTTAGAATAGGTGCTGCTTCAACTGCAGCTGCATTTGGGTACTCTGAGGCTGATATACGCCGTATGGGAAGATGGGGATCTATGCGTTTTGCATTATATGTTCGTCCTCTTCAGACATGAGTACCATTTAAGTCACTGTTCTCTTTTTTCTCTTACAGACCCTGTGTGTCCCCGCACACCGGTGGCAGTATGGCTGGTGGGCCACAGTTACGTGCACTGGGCAGCTCAGTATGCTGCGGCGACAGAGTGGGGACCCCAGCTTGGACTGCGTCCGGCCGCATGCATACGTTGGTACGGTAAGTGTGGAATGAGATGGCGGGAACTGTTGCCATTACTTTTCTCCATTAGGGATGCTGAACCGCCTGATGTCCTTGTACTGCACCTCGGGGGCAATGACCTCGGCCAGGTCACTGGCCTTTCTTTAAAATTTGCGATTTGCAGAGACCTAGCTTATTTGCACTATGTGTGGCCGTTCACCAGGCTGCTATGGTCGGACATCATACCACGTCACGCTTACGGGGAGGTATTGACCTCCGTGCCCTTGACCGTGCTCGTCGCTCGGTGAACAGGGCAGTTGCCCGGTTCGTGGCAGACAAGGGTTTGGGGATGGTCGTCTGACACCCCACCATTAGTTTACAAAATTATGATCTGTATGCAGGGGATGGGGTCCACCTGTCGGATAGCGGTATGAACCTCTTTTTGGAAGATTTGCAAGCAGGCCTGTTGACCGAGCTGATGGTCTGGGGGGGGGTCAGTCTTCATTGAAGCCTCCCCGTGTGGTGGGTAGCACTGGTAAGGTAAAGATTTGTGACCCATAGGTATCCGGCAGGTTTGCAATTGATTGGCCAACACTTAGACAGGTACAGGTGTAATAACGTTGACCGGTCAACGACGAACCAGGCAAGGAGTGATGGCAGGAGCTTTTCAGCATGCATCACCCCGTGATTTGACGGATACACGTCAGAGGGTGGGGTCAGTAGATAGTTTATTGACTACGGTCAACAATTTGTTTGTGTCAACAAACAAATTGATACAAAATGGATACATTGTAGCCAATTGCCGTTGGCAATTTTGGGAGGAACCTTACCAGTGTTACTGCGACCTGCTTGCCTTAAAGAATTATAATTGGATGAGTACCAATTGAAAGTTATAATTCGGACTAGGGCATTATTCAATAAAAGTGGCCCAATGCCTTTATCCATATACCGGTGTCTGAGTCTTTCTTTGGGGGGTGCGCCTGCAATGAAAGTGCGGCGCCAAAATGGCCACCGCGCTCTTTGCGGGGGCCCCCCACCCGGACTCAGACATCCGGGTGAGTTAGGGGGCGTGGCCACCCCTTTATAAAAGGGGTGGCCACGAGGCAGCCGAGCTGCCATTTTAAAAGAGCGACTGAGAGGAGAAGTTTTCCCTTCACCCCCTCCCTAGTGAACAGTGTGATATTTTGATCGCTTCGGGGCCGGGTGGGAATTTTTGGTTGGAACCCACAATTGGCCCTTGGGTTCTGGCTTTTTTGCCCATCCCACACTGTTGCTGAGGTTTGATATAGGGGTTTTTCTTGTTCTTGAATTTGGTCACTTAGGTGGGTAGCACTGGTAAGGTAAAGATTTATGACCCATAGGTATCCGGCAGGTTCGCAATTGACTGGCCAACACTTAGACAGGTACAGGTGTAATAACATTGACCGGTCAACGACGAACCAGGCAAGGGGTGATGGCAGGAGCTTTTCAGCATGCATCACCCCATGATTTGACGGATACACATCAGAGGGTGGGGTCAGTAGATAGTTTATTGACTACGGTCAACAACTTGTTTGTGTCAACAAACAAATTGATACAAAATGGATACATTGTAGCCAATTGCAGTTGGCAATTTTGGGAGGAACACTTTACTGCGGCCTGCTTGCCTTAAAGAATTATAATTGGATGAGTACCAATTGAAAGTTATAATTCGGACTAGGGCATTATTCACTAAAAGTGGCCCAATGCCGTTATCCATATACCGGTGTCTGAGTCTTTCTTTGGGGGGTGCGCCTGCAAAGAGTTATGTGCTAAATAGTCTCCCTGGTCCTATATTATGTCCTGTTGTGTGGTATCCTATTGCTAGAGCTGAAGATGCATTGGACAACCATTCACTTTTTTAATACATGAAATGGGAGGTGATATTGCCTTAGGCCACAAATGTCATGTAATAGACTTGAATCAAATTATGTATAGCCTCCATTTATGCATTGAGTCAGGAATCCTTTTGAAAAAGCCTGCTTCTTTAGCTATCTCTCAGAAACCTGTTCTCAAGGAAACAGCAAACCAAAGCTAGAAAGAATGGACTTTTGAAATAAAATATAATCACTGCATTTTATATGCAAATATCTCAAATTTAACATGTGAAATTAGGTATTTTTCTATGTTAAGCTTGCAGGTGTGCAATTTATGGATCCCATTTCCCCTCAAATATATCTTCTTATTTTTGCCTACTCACCCTGGTCTTTTTATGTTTCTAAACAGATAGAAGCATTAACTTCCATCAGTATTTTGTTATAGCCCTGTAAACCAGCCTAAAGTTACTTGTTCTTGGAATTCAAAATGTGCCCATACTTTAATCCCAAAATATAGATTGCTTGTAAGGTTTTAGTATCAGAAGAATGTCTTTTGAAAAGGCAGAGATACCTTTATCTTCAGTCACTTTTATATATCTATTTTTCCCTGTGACTTTAAGAAAGAAAAACGTTCTCTGGGTATCTATTGCTTGGAACATAGATGATTATCAACAGCTCTGATAAAACTTCTGATTGTGGGAGGCTGAATGATAGGAATTTATTTATCCATGTAATCAAACATAATTATGTGTCAACTGGTCAATATGTATGGATAGAGATGATATGATTTCACATTTCAGATCCTGGACTTTTCAGCTTCAGAGAATGGAAGTTTTTCCACTTCTCATCTGTATCAGGACTCTTCCTTTAGTTTACTGAAACATGGTACCAGTTGAACTTCCACTAGGTGAGAGGGTCAGAAGGAGACACTGGGGATCAAATGACAGGTGTACCCCTCCCATGTAATTTCCTTTCAGGGAGCCACATTTGTACCAGGACCATGGTCCAGGGCTCTTCTAGAAGATAGACAAAGTCTATGGTCCCTGTTTCACAAAAGATGGGACCTGGCACTTTGGTAGCATTGCTCTATGCCTCCTCTTTCTTGCCATCATCCATTGATTCAGCAGATCTCATTGCCAGACCTTCTGCCTCTTCCTTCTCCCTCTTCTAGCTACTAGCCTCAGCACCTACCTTCTAATTCCTTGGGCCCTGTCTTCTGCCTCTTCTCCTCTCTGTGCCTGTTGTCTTGCATTTGTGACTGACAGTTCCTCTTGGGCATATGGGGTGAAGGAAGATGACCCTATAGGGCTACTCATAGCAGTTCCTTCACAGAAACAAAAAAATATCTTGGGGTCTTTGGAATGGTATACTTTACTGTTTAATGACCATTCTCCATTAATACAGATTATGGGAGTTTTTCCCACCCCCAAGCCAGCAGGTTTCTGTTATAATCTAAGCATTTGAGTACAACTCATTACTTAGTCAACCCTTCAAATCCACATTTAGAATACAATGTCTTGCACTCAACACCTTCTCTAATGTTTGGAAACAGAAACCAAGGAGCCTGCCTCATGTTTACCTTTGCCTTGTAAAGTACAATGACATTGATGTTGCTTCATAACCACCTGAAATAGGAGGGGTATATTTTCACTAAGTGTCAGGTTACAAATCAAAACATAAAGGTGATGTTGGACAGCTTAAGATTTCTTCTTGACCTAGAAGAATGTTGGTTAGATTCTTCTGAAATCTGACAAATAGTGTTGGCCTGAAATTCCCATGGTCAGTCAACAACTAAAAATGCTGCCTAGGGCAGATAGACATTGCAGGACAAAAAGAGAAACAAGTAGAACAAGGACTTTTTCCCCTCTTTGGGGTGGGGGTGGGGGGATAGGGTGAAAGACTGTATTGAATAACAAATAATGGTAGTAAGTGACAACAAAATTGAGTAAACACACTGACTTGTATGCTATTCAGAGCTTTGCTGCTGCTATATAACAACAACAACAGGATTTTTGTGGAAGAAACTCTGCTCAGGGAATGCCCAAATGAGGCTCATTTTATGTCCCCAAGAGCTGGGATAGATATGGGTCCTCAATCCGTCATGCTGTACCGGGGTCTTGAACTGCCAACTTGCCAGCCTTCCAGGTACATGATTGATCCTGACTTTAGTTGCTAGATCAGGCATGAGGCTGGAGGCTGCTGGATCAAGAGAGTCATTCTGTGACAATTAAACAGGATATTGGCCCATTATAAACAGATGTCTATATTATCAACCATGAACGAGAATTTCAACCCACATTTCTCCAAGATTTGTGGTTGTGATGTTGCATCACATTGCATCTAACTTGTGGAGTCCCTAGAACTCTTTAAGGAATGTAAGATATTTAAGGTGTGTGTTTGTTCCCACAGTTGCCCCTCGGTAAGTTTGTATGGCTCAGAAGAGATTTGTTTATTTGTTCACATTTATATTGCACCCACTCGCCGTGGTGACTCAGGGCGGCTTACAGCAATGCAACAATACAACAACAGTAACAAAATATGGTAAACAAACGCAGAACATCTCCCCTCCAGTCATTGGTGGGGGCCTGGAGGTGGCGGCAAGGCCTTCAGCAGCTGGTCAGTCCATGGCAACTCCTCCCTCCGGCCGTTGGTTTGAATTCAGGTCTCCTAAGACTTAGTTCAACCACCTATCCATTACACGACACTGCCTCTCACCATTAGTATGAACAGTTATCTTTTCTCTTTAGCCATCCTCCCTCTTTAGTCATGCTTCTCTTTCTACATCTTTCTTTCAGGACCTTATCCTCTCTCTTTAGCCAGCACTGTGATTAAAATGTATTAAAGGACAAATAAACTGTATTAAATTATTCAGAGAATTGCAAACCATTACACATGCAATTATTTTCCCTTTTAAAGGCGAAGGGTTGTGGAGAGTAAAGCACACTTCCATAGAAGCCTTTTTTCCTGAATGTGGGAGAGTGCTGGCTTGTTTTTGCTATCCAGTTTGCCATCCTTAAGCACTACTAGTGACCACCCACATAAAGTCGGACTCCATCTGGAAGCATTTCCTCCTGTGAAAGACTGTACAGATTGTTCCACAACCTCTAATTCATTCTCTCTATTGGAGTACATTAAAAGCACTCTGAAATGCTTCAGCTGAATTTATTTAGCTGGCAACTGATAGCAATTGTGAAAATTCTGAAAGGCAGGGGAAAATCATAACCAATATTTCAATTCCTTTGAATAGCATTGTAGGAGTGAAGAGCAGTCAATTGCTACTTTTTGAATGTTATCATAGCCTTAATACACCACCGTAAGGAGAATACACCTTTTTCACATGTGAACAAAAGGAATTGTGGAAGCCAATTAATGAAATACTGCTCTTGTATGACTTGTCTGCATTTATTTTGTTTCCTTGCCTGTTAAACACCCAGAGTAACCTTATTGTTAGATGGGCAGTATGCAAATTGGATTAATTAATTAAATGTATGCCTGGTCGCCTTCCCAATACACATCCTATACTCATTTAACTGCAATTAGCTATGGCCACATCTGCAATTCCTCATGCATGCTGATTAAAAAAAAACAGAAGGAAGTTGCTTGCTGTGTTCACATATCAAAGTCATAACAGATTTCTCAACCTGCAAAATTACTAATTGACCTAAAATGGGAATACCTGTACACTGTTAAGAAAATTGTGACTAGGGACTCTGAAAAACCTCTTGTCCCCTAAAAAGAAGTTTCTTGAAAACAGAGGATGCAATTCTAAAATGTCTGATGAGGGTATAAGACTCAGTGAATGAAATGGTGTTTACATCTAAATGAATGTGCATAGGATTGTATTTGTATTTGTATTTGCATTTGTATTTGAAGAAGAAGTAATAATATAGGGAATACAGTTAAAACCCAACTTACAAATGCCCCGAGTTACATAAAATTTGACTTACAAAATGATTTTGTGCTAAAACCATGTCCCGATTTACACAATTTCCTATGGGTTTGCTTCGAGTTACATAAAGATTCTTTTTCCAATGGGTTTTCCTATGCTTTGATTTACATAAAAATTGCATTTTTCCTATGGGTTTGCTTTGAGTTACATAAAAAATATTTTTTCCTATGGGTTTGCTTCGAGTTACATAAAAATTTGACTTAAGAAAAAAGCCTATGGAACAGACTTTTTCGTAAGTAGAGGTTTTACTGTATATGGAGATAATGTTACAGTTTTATAGTAAGAAATGAAATGAGTCAATATAATGTCCTTATCACTGTAATTGATCACTTATCACGTAATGGGCAGTGTCTACAACACAGTGTTGAATGCACTTATTATAAAACAAGTAGGAAATTCTTCTGTAATACTGGATGTCCTAAAATGTCTGTTTGGGTCTACTGATTCTTTCACATTTTTCCAGGTTGAAATCTCCTGAACCAAACAATCAAGCAAACAAACAAAGTTAATTTTGCAATGCAGCACATGAGCAATTGTGCAATTTCATAATTTTAGACCATGAATTTTAGACAATGTAAGAAACAGGTGTGATTTTTTTCTTGTTGTTGTGAGACCCATAAACACATACATATATTAGGATGCCCCATGATAACAATAGGCAACCACTGCAAAATGTTTGCTCCTGTGTGGCAGTGATGGTTTATAGGAATCTCATGTTTGGAAAAATAAGATGAAGAACATATCAACACATGCAGATCACAGTAAGAAAAGCTTTAGACAGGTATGAGATCATTATAAAGCCCTGTCAATGAATGTGTCACAGGTTCACTCAAAACACACCAGGTTTTGATTGAGAAGCTTATATATCTGCTCTTTAACCAGCCCAAGGTAGCAAATATGGCCCATCTCTACTTTTTAAGTCCAAAACAATCCTTTGAGGCAGATTTATCAGAGAGATCATCACTGAAGGAAGGTTACTCAGCATGCTTTATGGCTGAATGGAGACTTAATGTAAGATGTCTTTGTTTATAAGTTCATTATTCCCCACCTATTATTCCTTTCTTGAACTTGGAGTTTACATGATGTGAGTTTACTCATATATTCCATGCATACTTCAGACCCCAGTCAAATGGGACATTTAGCTGTGGTGGGGTTGGTTCCCCAAGAAAAAGTAAGGTGGCTAAACAAGATCAACTGAAGCATTATAAAACTACACTAATTCTGTGTTACTGCGTTTGGTGACATTCATGTTATACCTTGTCACGAAAGGAATTTACTCACAAGTAAGCCCTTCATACTTCTGAGCTGCCGCCCCCTGGCTGAGCAACCCAGGATTCTAGATTAGTGTAAAAAAGTAGCATCGAGCCAAGTAATCACTCCAGGCCTCTTCAGATATTTTAAAAGTATTTTAAAAAGAGCTGCTATCTTTTAGGAAAGGGCTGAAGACATGGCTGGCCCAGCAAGTGTGGGGAGCTGACAGAGGATATAAACATGCTAACTGCCACCTGAGTTTTTAGGTTTTATCTATCTATTTGCTGTGAAGATTTTATAATAGACTAGCATAGTTTGCCCTGCGATGCCGGGCTGTTTTAAATTGTGTTTTGCTTTTTTTTTGGTTTTTGAGTTAAAAATCAACAGAGGATGCTATAATTTTGTTTATGTAACATATGTTTGTTATTTGTGTAAACTTTTGATGTATTGTTATTTGTTTGACTTGTTTTTACTCTTGTGGCCTCTAGGTGGGGCTTTATTGTTTTTTAGTTGTTTTTACTATTCTGCCCTGAAGGTGGGGCTGTTAGTGGTTTTGTTTTCATTTCACGTGTTTTTCTCTCCTGGCCTTTAGGTGGGGCTTCTTCCAGTAAGTAGTCTTTGTTTCTTCATTTCTGTTTCGATCTCGTGGAGGGAGGACGTGCTAGTAAGTTCTCTGGTTTTCTTTCTTCTGGGGTTTTTCTTTGTTTTGTTTTGTGGTGGTGGGACGTGATTCTGTTTGTTCTTTTTTGTTTTGGTTGGGCTTTAGAATTGTGTAATTGGTTTGTTTATTTCTGGTGTTATTTTTGTTATTTCATTGTTGTTTATTTGTGTAATTTGTTGTAGTTGTGTTGTTAGAGTTAGGTATTTTTGTGTTGTAGTTAGGTGTTTTGTTTGTGTATTTTGTGGTTTACTTTTTTGTTTATTATTTTTTAATTGTTTGTTTATTTTTGTTTTATTAATTGTTATTAATTTTGGTGTTTGTTGTTGGTGTGTAGGTTTGCGTGAAGAACGGGCTGCCTATCGGTTCCTCTTTTCCCCATTACTGCTTTGAATTTTGGTTTCACTGCAGCAATGGGGGAAAGGAGGAGGAGGCAGTCAGCCTGTTCTTCCCCTGGCTGGTAAGGTTCGTTAGGTAGGTCAGGGGAGAAGGAGGCAGAGAAGAGCTATCTCTGCCTGATGATGGCTCTCTCCTCTCCATCTCCTTTCTCTTCTGGCTTACCTAACCAGAGATCAGCAGGCAGCGATCCGTAAGGGGTGGTACTCTTCCTTGCGGATTGCTGGCTGCTGCTTTTGTATTACCTCTGTCAGAAATACAAAGGCAGCAGCCAGTCATCCGCCAGGGAGTGTACTTCCCCTGACGAACTGCTGCCTGTTTTTTGGGTTTTTTCCACCCCGGCTCAACTTTCCTTGAGGCCGGCGGTGGTCTCGCTGTGTCTTTGGCAGGGTAGCATGGAGGAGAGGGAGTCCCTCTTCTCCCCATTGCTTCAGGAAAGAAAGCCAGCAGGTGTCTCACGGTGCAGTTTTATGGGTGTTTGGTTTGCGAGGTTGCCTGCGGCAAACTTGCACTCCCGTTGCGTTTTGTAATTTTATTTTTCATGTGCTGGCTTTCTCAGCATTCTGCATGCTCACGGCGTGCAGGACGCTGGGATGTGTAGTTTTGCGTTTGTGGTTTGCCTTCGTGCGGCTTTTCCCCCCAGCGGTTCGATTTTAATTGGCCGTGCCACGTTTCCCAATGTTCCTTTTGCTCGCACCTGTCAGCCTGATTGGCTGTGGTGTGGCGCGGCGCAGAGAACATTGGGAATTGAAGTTGTTTCCCTTTGTTCACGTTTGTGGGGATCTTGCCCCACCGGCATGTTTCTCAACCCTGCAGTAACCTCCGGACCGGGTTCGGGTGAGTGCAGGAGGTTCAGTACGGGATAGGATGGATGGGTGCAGAAACATATAGCAAGTTCCAATGGTTAACCCTTGGATTTATAGGTATAGATTTTATAGTATATTTTATGTAAGGTTTTTAATGGTATGTCAGGTTTTTATGTAAGGTGAAATGTAATTGCATAATAATAATAATAATAATAATAATAATAATAATAATAATAATAATAATAATAATAATAATAATAATAATAATAATAATAATAATAATAATAATAATAAAGTTCAGAAAACATAACAGATAAAGAAAGCTGGCTTTTTGGGGGAAAGCCCATTGCCTCCCCTTCTGGCTAAAGCAGGGGTGCCCAAACTACAGCCCAGGGGCCAAATTTAGCCCCTGATGCCAATTCATCTGGCCTGCAAAGCCCTTGTTGCTCCTGGAAATGAAAGTAAAACATGCCTGTATGGGTTGTTTTACTTCCGCTTCCATGAGTGACGAGGGCTTTGCAGGCTGGATGAATTGGCATCGGGGCCTGGATCCAGCTCCCAGGCCATAGTGACTAGCTCCCTAAACCACGCATACCTGTCACGTATCCCGGATTGGCCGGGATTTCCCATAATTCAGCACCACAAACTCTGCTTTCCCGCCGCCATGCACCGCCATCCTGTAATTTGGCAGCAGGGGAAAGTAGTTACTGTGCATCTCCTTCTGTGCAGAACCCTTCTGCACATGTGTAGAAGGGTTATGTGCAGAAGGCTACTGTGCAGGTCCCGTATTCTCCAGAGCCGCACTTGACCTGTATGAAACCACATGACTGGCCTGTGGCCCAAAAGATTTTGGCACCCCTGGGCTAAAGCATCTACATTTTTGCAGTTCAAAGCATAGCATCCAAGAGAGTGTGTTTGTTACCCGGCCCCACCTTTGGGTTTTATCTCCTCTCTCAGGGTCTGCCTCCCAGCCATTCCCCTAAAGGATTCCAACCAATGATCTTACAGCATGGCATGGCCATCGCACATTAGGCTCCATCTCTTCCAATCCACCAGGCCAACATTGTTTACACATTCCAATCTCACTAAGCTATTTTCTAAAGCTTCTCCCACACATTGAAATCTCCATCTTGGATGGGCTAAAGCACAAGGTAATTTGGTGGGCAAAATCTCAGGAAAAATTACAAACTCGGTAATGGACATTTTCATGACATACCTATTTAGGGTTGATGTGTAAAAGAATACCTACTGTATCCTTCATTCCTGCTGACTTACCATTAACTTAAAAAGGTACATTATTTCCCATTTCCACGGGAGGGGGGGCTTTCTCTTACAAAGGACACAAAATTTATTATGTGAAGGTCAGTGTCTACACAGTATTGAGTTCTAAATATCCCTCCACAAAATTTAATTTTTTAATTTTAATTTAATAGTCATATTTATATATGCCGCCCACTCAGGGAGAACCCGACTCAGGGAGGCATTACAACAAGTTCTAAAAACACATAAAAACACTTTAAAAGACCCATATCCCACCCACTTTAAAAGACCCATATCCCACCCACCCGTCCCACCCACTATAAAAAGAAGAAGAGAGAGTTCTTAATGGTTTACATAAGCCAGCAGGCGGGACCGTGTTCCCATTAGTGCCCCACACCTGCCCTGCCAGCCAGGTCTTCAATCCTTTCCGGAAGGGCAGCAATTCTCTTTGAAGTCTTAGATCTGTTGGCAGGAGGTTCCAGAGGGTTGGTGCGGACACGGAGAAGGCCCTCCTTCAGGTGCACCCCTAGCTGATGGCACTATTAGAGAGCCTCTCCGGTCCGCTCTGGTTGGATGGGCAGACACTCTTGGGATGATGCGGTCTCTAAGGTATCCTGGCCCACTGCCATATAGGGCTTTAAAGGTCAAAACCAGCACCTTGAATTGCACCCGGAGACAAACTGGTAACCAGTGCAGCTCCCGAAGTAGCGGTGAGGCATGGGAAAATCGTCCGCATCCCATCACCACCTGGGCTGCCGCATTCTGGACCAGCTGCAGCCTCCTAATGGCAATCAAGGGCAGCCCCATGTAGAGCGCATTACAATAATCTAGTCGGAAAGTGACCAGAGCATGGGTGACCATAAGCAAGGAGCCCCGGTCAAGGAGCGTGCGCAACTGGAGAATCACCCGAAGTTGGGCAAAAGCCCTCCTGGCCACAGCCACTACCTGTTCTTCTAGCAGCAGCCACGAGTCCAAAAGGACCCCCAAGTTGCGCACTGGGTCTGTCTGGGGCAAAACAGCCCCATCCAGTACCAAAGATGGTAGCTCCCTAGATAACATGGGCCCCCTTATCCACAGCCACTCTGTCTTGCTGGGATTCAGCCGAAGCCCATTGGCCCCCATCCAGACCCCAATGGCCTCCAGGCATCCGGATAGGATTTCAACAGCATCACTGGGGTCCCCACGGGCCGAGATGTACAACTGGGTGTCATCCGCATACTGATGGTACCACACCCCATGGGAACGAATGATCTCACCCAGTGGCTTCATGTAGATGTTAAATAGGAGAGGAGAGAGCACCGAGCCCTGAGGCACCCCATATTTGAGGAGCCTAGGGCTGGACCTCTCACTCTCTAACCACACCGACTGGGTACGGCCCTCCAGAAAAGAGGAAAACCAGGACAACACGGTGCCCTGGATCCCCAGTCCTTTGAGCCGTTCCAGAAGGATACCGTGGTCGACGGTATCAAAGGCCGCTGGGAGGTCAAGAAGAGCAAGGACGGATGGATAACCCCCGTCCCGCTCCCGCCAGAGATCATCCATCAGTGCGACCAATGCCGTCTCCGTACCATACCCGGGCCTGAATCCTGATTGAAAGGGGTCTAGATAATCCGCTTCCTCCAGGACACTCTGCAGCTGGCGTGCCACCGCCTTCTCCAAAACCTTACCCAGAAAGGGCAGGTTGGAAACCAGCCTGTAGTTGTTAAGGACAGCTGGGTCAAGGGATATTTTCTTCAGGAGGGGGTGCACCAAAGCATGTTTTAGTGATGCAGGAAATACCCCCTCCCGTAATGATGCATTTATTATCGCCCCGACCCAGCCACCTGTCACCACCTTGGAGGCTTTCACCAACCAGGTGGGACAGGGGTCCAAAGGACATGTAGTGGCACACACAGCTGCAAGGAGCCTGTCCACTTCATCAGGGACAACAGGATCAAACCGATCCCAGATCGTACAGCAAGGAAATGTTCTTCCATTGTGACAAGCAAAGAGCATGGGCCTGTGCACACACATATTGATCAACCACAGAATAACTGGTTGATAGCTAATATATATAGAAGCAACCCTTCTGATGCTTTAAAAGTCCATGCAACAAATTAGATGTCATTGCCATGTTGCATTAATTGCATTAAGGCATTATTTCTGCAAAACTCACTTGCTCAAAACCATACATTCCTGATTCAGGGTGAGCTGCACAATTTTGTGGTTCTCCATCCTTTTGTGCAATGACAAATGAAGATTTGTGTCTCCTCATTTTATTTTAAATAATCATCACTGTTTTATTAGAGTGGACACCTAAGTTGGAAAATTTGAGGCACATTTGAGGATGTTAGTTGAGAATGAACCGTCCCCCATATGAGAAATTTCAGGAGCAGGTAAAGAACTTCTGATAAGACTTGTGGTGCTGCTTAAAAAAGAATTCTCTTTCTGTCCACAATTTCCAGGGGGGTAGCCATGTTAATCCGTTTTATCAAAACCAATACATGGCCTAAAACTAGCAAATTTTATTTTTAATCACAGATAAAATGTGTTCAAAGGACACTTTATTGCTTGATCAACTGCCACTAAATTCTGCTTACATCATGGAAAATTTGTACATACCTTCCTCAGCAAAAGAGACAAGCAGCATATAAGGAAGGTTAAAGTATTTCAGCAAAGTTTCTCAATGGGCTTGTTACATTAACACAAACTTTTTAAATGCATCATCTTGTGCCTATTGGATTTTTAAAAAAAAGAACCTGAAATGGTGAAGCATTTATTCAAACTCTCTTATTTTTCCTTAATTATGTCATTGTAGGTGGGTGGATACAATCTCTACTCACAGTCAGCTGCAACAGATATTATCCTGCAATGTGTGGGCTGGAATGAGGGGTATTTTAGGGCATTGAACAAAGCTCAGTCATGACTAGCCTGGATCTCTGCATGAGTGGAAGACTTGAAACTGTAAACATCCTGTAACAAATTCATATGTTCTCTGAATTCCTTGGAGACAAATCAGAATTTGAAGCAGACTTGCAAAGCTTGTAGAGTGCAAGATGCAATTGGCTAAGGGATAAATCTGCTACTCAATTCAACTAGAGGAGTCCTCTTAAAATCAATTGAATTTATTATGCTTGTGACTACCTAGGCTTGATGATTTTAGGCTGAGACTAGCTAGTTTCCTACTAAGATAATACTGTTTCCTTAGATTTAGAAACCCAAGCAACAACAAGAGATGGGGTCAAAAATATCAATTTTAGTAGGCAGGATTCAATTATGTATTTCAACTCATGGGACCAGTTTCTCTGATTGGAAGCAAAAGAGGCAAAAACTCCCAAAGTATTTTGTAGACAATAACACATGCTTTCCACAGACTAGAAAGCCTTATGGGACTTTTTTATTTTATTTTTTTGCTGGGAGGGGGAAGAAGCGAACAGAAAAATAGAACATTTAAGTCCCCTGCTCAATGCAGAAATTCAAATCAAAGCAGATCTGAAAGATGGATGCTCAATTTTCACTTAAATGCTTTCAGTGCTCAAGTGTTCACCACCTCTCGAGGTAATTGATTCCATTGTCACACTGCTCTAGCAGATAAGACATTTTCCTGATATTCAGCCTACATCTGTCTTCCTGTAATTTGAGTCCATTACTACATGTCCTATGCTCTGAGATTATTGAGAACAGATCCTGCCCAGCCTCTTTATTAGTATCCTGGATGAAATCAGGTATATTCAGGGTAACATACAGTTTTCAGAGTTCCTCTGCAGTTACTTTTTTCCAACTCAGATGGTGATGGAGAAAGAAATGGAAGGCAGTTATGCTAGCAGGACATTCATGAGTAATGTGAATGCCTGAATAAGGCAAAATATCTGAGACAAGTCACAAGGACCACCTTCATATTTGTATCACATTAAAATGGCCAGATAACCTATTTCAAATGCTTGATAGATGACTTCTCAACCTCTTCTTTTTCCTCCTCCTCATACGCTTATTGGCCAGAGTGCTACAGGCTTTCTATGCTGGAATAAGTAAGGCAAAGGTTGCCCTTGGTTGAAAGCCAGTCGTATCCAACTCTAGGATACAGTGCTCCTCTCTATTTATAGCCAAAGAGCCAGCACTATCTACGTCTTCAGACATTTCCATGGACATGTGGCATGCATGACTAGACACCAGAGTGCACGGAACTCTTCCCACTGAAGTGGTACCTATTTATCTACTTGCAATTTCTTGCCTAGGTTGGCAGGAGCTGGGACAGAGACAGAAGCTTACTCTGTCATGCAGCACTCGGGTCTTGAACTGCTGACCTGCCAATCTTCCAGTTGCCAAGTTCAGTATGAGAAATATATAAGGTTTCCCTTGCTCGAAAGCCAGTCGTATCCGACTCTAGGGTGCAGTGCTCATCTCTGTTTCTAAGCCGAAGAGCCAGCGCTGTCTGCTTCTGCAGACGTTTCCGTGGTCATGTGGCAGGCATGACTAGACACCGGAGCGCACGGAACGCTGTTACCTTCCCACCGAAGTGGTTCCTATTTATCTACTTGCAATTTCTTGCTTTCGAACTGCTAGGTTGGCAGGAGCTGGGATGAAGACGGGAGCTCATTTCCGTCCTGCAGTACTCGGGAATCGAACTGCTGACCTTCCGCTTCCCAGTCAGCGTCTTAGCGACTTGAGCCACTGCAATGACTTAAATTAATAGCAATTCACTGCTGCAAATTCCATCATTTGACTTACACTAGGTTAATTAACCAATAGGATTCTGGCCATTATTTTCAAAAGCAAGTTGAGCTGTTTGGCTCTGCAATTTTTTCTTAGGACACACAGTGTACTGTGGAGTTCAGCTTCCGTGTCTCCAGACAATAGTGAACTATCCACTCTGCTAAGAGTTATTTTCTTTGAAATAATTGCTTGTCCTAGAAGTATTCTAGTAACTGTACCAACTCTTTGTTTTGCTATCAAGGGAGAATAGTTTCAATTATGGCATTAATGCAAATATTCTAACTTCAATCAGCCATCACAGATAATGGGTGTGGGGTGTGGGGGTGGAGATGCTTCATCAGAATCATGTAACTTTTTAAGAAAATAAATATTTAATTACATTACTACAACAATTCCCTTAACAAGCCTTCTGTGCGAATGAAAACGTGGCGCCAAAATGGCCGCCGCGCTCTTTGCGGGCCCCCCCACCCGGACTCAGACATCCGGATGAGTTAGGGGGCGTGGCCACCCCTCTATAAAAGGGGTGGCCACGAGGCAGCCGAGCTGCCATTTTAAAATAGCGACGGAGAGGAGAAGTTTTCTCCGTTGCTGTTCCTTCGATTCTTCGGCTCTTTAGCCCTTGGCTTTCCCGGCTGGGAAGGAAGGAGTTGCACAGAGCCTTTGGCTTGCTCGCTCTGTGTTTTTTGGCATCGGTTGATCCCTGGACACGGATCCTGCTATTGCTATCGATATGCCTCCCAAACGAAAGGCCCCGGCGACGAAACCGCGGCCAACGGGGAGGACTTTTGCTGGCCCTGCGCAACGTGGGGGGCAGCCCTCAGGTCGGAGGACCAGGGCTGCGCCCACGCGGCAGGGCACTACCTCCACCGATACCGGTGGGGCGATGCAGGCTGCTTGGCCCTCGGCTAGCCAGCCTTCAACCGGCCCTTCTGGGGCTTTGGCCCTCGGCCCGCAGTTGCTGGCCATGGGTCCGGCAGCGGGGGGGGGGCGGTGCTGGTGCCCCTGGGTGATCATTTGCCGCAGGTCACGAGGGGTAAGGTCGGGAGGGGGATATGCAGATATTCTCCATATTGAACTGTGAGCCCACTGAGGAGGAGAGAGAGGGACAGGACGACAGAGACAAAGAGCTGTCCCATCGTCGTAAGCCACCGCACACCTGGGGCCAACTGGTGGTCGGCATACCTTATATATATGGTGGTATGCCGCAGGGCCCGACCTGGTTGGGCCATCCCGATGGTTCCATATATTGCTAATATTACAGGGCGATGGTGGATTTGATGGGCCCATCGCAGTTGGCTTATGACGAGGAATGTGGATTAGGGTGGCCCTTCACCCTGAGAGGAGGTTGGATGCGCCCTGTCAGCACTTGTGCTCGTGTACATGACTCCCGCATGACTGGCGCCTGGTGATAGGTACCATGGTGGTCATGCTGTGCAGCGGGCTGCTCAGACACAGGCTCCAAGCTAACTGGTCGGGCAGGGGGTTCCAGCCCGCCCGCTGTGTTCGACCTGCTCAGCTGGCGACGGGTGTACTAAGCGCCAGTGTCGTTACCGACTTGGTGTCCCCTTTTGCGCTGGCCCTTACACCACCTCTGCGTGCCCATGGGTTGGTGGGTTACGGGGCAGAGGTAGGGGTGCACAGGGGCGATCAGAGCTCCGTCTGAAAGAACTAGCCTTGTCAAAGCCCCCCCTCCCCAATTAGTGTACTCAGGCTGGAGCGATGGCACTCAGCTCACCCAAGAAGGGATGATTCGGGGTACCTGCTGGAGGGTTTTCAATGGGACTTTTGTATTCCATTCGGGGGTGGTAGGGGTCCCAGGATGCTACTAATATGGTTACCTTGAAAGGTAACGAAGAGGTTGCTCCACTGTGCACAGCTATGGGAGTTGGGGCTATGAGAGTAGCGGGTCCCTTCTTGGAACCACCTTTCCTAAGTTGAATGTCTCCCCTATGAGGCTAGTACCAAGGTAGAACCAGGGTGAATGTCGTTTAATCCTCCATTTAGCTCACCCTGTGGGTTATCCGGTTAGGGATGCCATTCCTGATGACTTTGTTCAGTCAGGTACTCGTAGTTGGTTCAGCCCCTATGGGTGGCTCGCTCATGCGGTCCCGGTGCTTTCCTGGCACAGTGTGCTATGCACTCGGCTTTCAGATTACTGCCAGTGCACCCAATGGATTTAGAGCTATTGGGTTTTTAGGTTCCAAGGTGAATTTTACTTAGATAAGTCCAACCCCTGCTGACTGAGTTAATTCATGTTCAGTATTCCAACGATTCGGGACTTTCATTCAGTGGGCCTTTGCTCGCAGGTCTGGGTCTCGGTCTCTAGCCCATTACCTCGACGACTTTTGGTTCGGGGATGAACGGGGCTCGGACACGTGCACGCGTCTCCTCACTACATTTCAGAACCTCAGGTGGGAACTGGGTGTCCCCTTGGCGCCTGAAAAGACCAAGGGCCCAGCTACTAAGCTCACATTTCTAAATCGGCTCTGTCGCACGGGCATCCGGGTTACCCATGAATAAGGTGGCTCGGATCTCCGCGGCGATTTTGGCATTGATTGCCAAACATAAAGTGTTCCCTTGTGACCTGCCCTTACTTCATGGCCACCTTAATTTTGCCTGCAGGGTGGTTCCACCCGGCAGAGCATTGGCTAGGCGCCTGTGTGAGGCCATGGTTGGCCTGTTAAAACATCAACACAGGGTCTGGCTGATCAGGGGCATATGGGTGGACCTTCCGGTCTGGCTCAAATTACTCCTGGGTTTTAACGGGGTCTCTTCCTGGAGATCAGACTTGATGGTCTGCCCTGGATTTCAGGTACGGTCGGATGCCTCCGGCTCCCAGACTTAGGGGGGTTTTCTCTGAGGGTAGGGGGACTTACGGCCGATGGCAGCACCCATGGCTTGGCACGGATCGCCTCCGCGATCTTACCTTCCTTGAGTTTCTTCCCATTTTGGGGAGCACTGATGCTATGGGGCGATGAGTGGGCCTACTCAGTGGTCCATTGTTGGTGTGATAATGCGGCAGTGGTGCACATTGTCAACACCCAGACATGCAAATCCCCCAGGGTCATGAAATAAGTTTGTCTATTCTTTTTGAGAAGCCTACGCCTAAATGTGCTGTTATGGGCCAGACATGTTCCAGGTATTAATAACGACATTGCTGCTGCTTTATCCCGCGTGCAGATCTCCCGGTTCCGTGCCTTACTCCGGAAGCAGATGAATTCCACTCGCCACTCCCGGCCGATATTTGGACGATTGGCGAGGAGAGGTGAACCGGGCATGTCATTGGCACCTCGCACGCGTAAGGCATATCACTACTGCGTTCATGCATCGTGTTTTGGAGGGGTGGACATAGGAACGTGTCTGCCGCCCGGACACGCGTCACCCCAGTTCCCAGAGTTTCTGACCCACCTTGCACGAGGCTGGCATTACTTATTTTCGGATAGGTGTGAAGTGGCTCTTGGTCACGCAGCTACCACGGTAGCCTTTTTGGAGCGCTCCGCATCAGTGAGTGGGTGCCAGAGTTGGTACCATCTGTGTAAGGCGGATGTGTCTCGTAGGGCACTGGAACTCGACGATGTCTCTGTCACACATGAGTGGGCTCAAGTGGGGATACGGTCCTCACAGGTTGTTCAGCACGGCGTAGGCAGTGGAGTCAGACTGCTATGAAGTTTTATTGGAGACATCTGTCCGGTTGGTGCCCTACATGAATTTTCGACAGTGCCTGCTGCGCGCCCCAGCCTGTTTTTCTGCCACCAGGATAGGTCTACCCTTGCCGAAGTAATGTTACTGAGGGTGACCAGTGCCGCGCTTCGCGGTGTGGGGGCCCGTTTTGGCACCCATTTATTTAGGATAGGCGTCGCGTTGATCGCGGCTACGTTTGGAGTACTCAGAGGCGGACATGCGTGTACGCGCAATTTCTTATATGTATGTGCCCTCACTGTACGAGTACCTAGTTATGTCCTTAACCTCTTCTCCTCTTTTACAGATCCTGTGTGTCTCTACACACCGGTGGCAGTGGGGCTGGTGGGCCGCAGCTATGTACACTGGGCAGCAGTATATGCTGCGGCGACAGAGAGTGGACCCCGACTTGGGCTGTGTGCATCCGCACGTATGCGATGGTATGGTATGCGCGGCACAAGGGGGCGGGAACTGTTGTCATTCCTGATGTCTGTCGGGGATGCTGGACCACCCAATGTTCCTAATAGGCACCTCGGCGGCAACGATCTTATACGGATCACTGCTGTTACTAAACTGTCGAGGGGCTGCGACCTGGTGTTTTATATCACGTATGGCTTACACACGGTCGCTATGGTCTAACATCATGCCGAGACACCAATTTAGGGGAGACGTGAATCTCCGTGGTTTGGACTGTTCCGGCAGTCAGTGGACAGGGCTGTTGCTCAGTCCCTTGCTGAGCATGGCTGGGAGACAGCCATTGGACACCTGAGGATAGGCTTACAAAAATTTTGCCGGTAGGCAGGGGAAGGGGTCCACCTGTCGGCTGGAGGTATGTACCTCGTCTGGGTGTGGTGCAAGCAGGCCTGGCGACCGAGCTAAAGGTCTTGGGGGGGGGGGGCGGTGAGTCATCATGGACGCCTCCCCGTGTGGCGGGTAGCACTGGTAAGGTAAATATTTATGACCCTTAGGTATCCGGCAGGTTCGCAATTGACTGGCCAACACTTAGACAGGTACAGGTGTAATAACGTTGACCGGTCAACGACGAACCAGGCAAGGGGTGATGGCACAAGCTTTTCAGCATGCATCACCCCGTGATTTGATGGATACACGTCAGAGGGTGGGGTCAGTAGATAGTTTATTGACTACGGTCAACAATTTGTTTGTGTCAACAAACAAATTGATACAAATGGATACATTGTAGCCAATTGCCATTGGCAATTTTGGGAGGAACCTTACCAGTGTTACTGCGGCCTGCTTGCCTTAAGAAATATAATTGGATGAGTACCAATTGAAAGTTATAATTCGGACTAGGGCATTATTCAATAAAAGTGGCCCAATGCCTTCATCCATATACCGGTGTCTGAGTCTTTCTTTGGGAGGTGCGCCTGCAAAGGCATACACTAACTGGACATGACAATGGCTAAAATATAATGCAGTAAGTTGCAACTAGAGTATGTCCAATTAATCATTGGGATTTGCTAAGTCAAAGATTCTGTAAGTTCCTTTGATTTAATTAGCCTACTCTAGCTGCTGCTACTAGATTCCAGCCAGTGTGTCTTCTTTCTCAGTTCAAGAGGAAGGTAGCCACCTTTTTTCCTTACATTTTCATCCCCATGAGCAAAAAAAGATTATGGTTTTTTCCTTCTGGCTCAGAAGACCAACAATAACAAAGATGTATCAAAGCATTCAACATTTCACTAGGGAATCCAGTTATTCTCCATTAAGTAGCAACCAGACCAAATAGATATGATATGGAGATGAGACTCAGTGTTTGACAGGTTTGTATAGGTCTACTGGTCTAATACAAAACAAGGGGGCTCTTGCTGCCTTGATAGTAAGGGATATTGTCCTGCCATGTGATTCTGATTTGTAGGAAAAGGTATTATTCAAGTCTTGTCTGTGTGGAGTTAAATTGTAAAAATTTTCTCTCCCACCTTCAGGTCTTTGCCAGTGAAAATGGCCTCTCTGTGTTCCTCACACCCAAAATAATGGATTCTTACATCACAGACCTCAGTGCCTTTGCACCTTATACCTTTCATTAAATGGGTGGCTGTGTCAAAAATCATAGTAAGCAGCTGGGATCGTCATGGTAAGTTGTTCATCAAATATGTCTAAGAATCAAGCGTCTTAGGGAGGGTAATCACAGCAGTACCCACAATAAATACTCCATCACTCAACCTTGATTTCTGTCTGGCTTGACAACAGCCTTTGTCTGCCAACAGTTCCTCTGCATATAGCCTATTAACTGAAATTCTGTAAAATCCACAACAGGTGTAGATGTTAAATATTGAATGTCATTTTGAAGCAATAGTCCAATAATATATTTCTGAAAATACTGTGATGAATCATCTTCTTCTGATGTCTGTATATGTTAAATTATTTATATATGTTATAGTGAATGGGAACAATGAGGCCCAATATATCTCATATAACTACATTATTAGTGTAAGAAGAGAAACTACAATATTCTATGTAGTCCACTGTTAACACTCTGCAGCTGAAAGGAACATGTATTGAGTTGGGTAAATGTCTAATTGAGTCATACAGATGCTACATGTGGAATTTGTAATACAACATCCAAGTGCACCGATCTAATCTCATCATTTTAATATTTACAGCTGTAACCCCTTAAATTTTTGGATTACCTTGAAGTGAGCAGCATAAATGAGAGTCTCCACTCCAAATAAGAAGTACTGGGTTGTGTTTTAAGATTACCTGTAATTTCTTCATTTTTTCCATATAATCTGTTAAAAATGAATTCTCTTGAACAACAGTGAACCAAATATTCACCCTTGTCTAAGTGTAATAATGTAATCCAGAAAAGCCAGTAGCTACTAGTTTACAAGCCCCCAGTTTAATTCATACATGCACACCGAGCCATGCTACTGGTCCACAATTACAAATTTAATTAAGGACTCATTAATCAGCAGCCCTTAGCCACCCCAAATTGCACCACTGCACTTAGCCAGAATAAATATTTGGTTGGATTCTTACCAATATTGTTACTATGTTCTACTCTTTAATGTTTTAACTGTTATTTTTTATGAATTTAACTCTGTCATGGATTCTGTACTTTATGAAGTCCGTAGTTTTAAAAGATGGATATAAATGGCTATTATAAAAACCTATTAAATTGTAATAAATACTGCTGCATGTCAGCTATCAAATACTCAAACTAAACATCAATAAAATATGTATATGTTACATTACTTTATGCATCACTACCTTCGAAGGCAATGAGGCCAAATTGCTTCCAGCTAGAAACACATGTATATTATTTTCGTTATTTCTTCTCTCTTCTGTACAGTGGTGATCAAAGCAATTTTAAAAATGAGTGGCCGAATTACTTGCTTTGTTTAGATAAAGGCAATGCCTAGCAAATCTTGGATGGTTTTGAAAAGAAATGTAGGGAAGAGCAAGAGGTATTTTCTCTGTGTATGAAAGCTTAGAAAAGCCACAGAATCATGCTCCTCATGAATCACTTATCATCAGTTAATTATATATAATGAATAGTGCAATATTGAATGATGCTCACCTGATTTCCATTTCTGGCAGACTGGTACAGATTCTCATTAGAATGGCTAATTGACAAGCATTTGACTTACTTCTTCACCTCTCTCTTCAATTAGATTAGAAGTTCCTAAGCCATTTCCAATGCAAAGCTTGTGGGACAATTAATAGGAACAATCTCTAAAGATGAGACAGAATGATTGCATTCCAGAAGGAAGTTAAAATAATGCATTTGCTGGTGCAACCAACATAATGAAATACTAAATTAACATGCCTTATAAGAACACATGGAGAAGGATATTTGGGCCATGCCAAATGATAAAGGAATGTCATTTGCACAAAATAATGTTCAAAGGCTCCAGATAATTCAAGATAAATCCATAAGTAATAATGATACTTAACCAAGTCTGTGAAATTCCTGCTATTTACACTAGGGAACATGTTTCATTTTAAAGCTAAACAAAATAGATGAAAATGTGTCAATTGTCTGAGATGGGAGAGTATTATGGTGTGAGCTTGCTTAAATCCATTCATCCAGAGATTGAAGCTCTGAAGATTTTAGAAGGGAACATGTGGAGAATAGCAAAGAAATGTCTTTATTTTGATTTCTATGTGTTCACCAGAAGATAAAAATGCCTTTAAACACATACAGTCTGGATCTTACTGTATATCAGGGACACCTTTCATTCATGGGTGAAATCAAGGTCCACCAGGAGAGAAAATAGTGGTCAAATAATTTTCTCTAAATTCCCAGGGATAATGGATTGTTGGACTTTGGCCTATAAATCCAGCCTTAGATACACCCTTGTAAATCCCAATATTCACATAAGACTAAAGTTCCACTACTGGGTACCATAGCAGAGAGGGACGAGGAGATACTTAAGTTTATCAAGGGGTAAAAAAAAATGTGGTCTAATATATGGACTCTCAAGCAAGCCTTGAACTATGGAACAACCACTCCATAAACTTTTATTAGGATCCTCTGGTAGAGGACAAAGAGCCCAGCCTTTGCTTATGCCTACAAACTTGCTAAGAGTCTATGCCTTCAATGTCTGTGAAGAAACTTTGTGACAGAAATGGTGGGGGGTGGGGGGAGACCATTAAATGCTAAAAGCTTAACAGTAACTACCATAAGTAAGGCAACATGTCCATCACCCCAAATTAATGAAACCAGCAACAAATAAATATAAAAATTGTTCTCAATATTGAATGGCAGCTAATCTCTGGATAACACAATTTTCATCTGCTTCATCATTTTTCTTTCCCAAGACAGAATTACCTCTGAGATGCATAGCTCTGGACTCAGATTTACAAATTAAACCTATGCTTATTTTTTTGCTGACAAGGCATGGAATAAAGTATACTAATTGTAAAGTAGCATAGGTGAAGTGACATAGTTGAGAAAATCACAAAATATGACAAACAATTGTTATTTACCATTTGGAGGATCTCTCAGCAACCCAGGATATGGTCTTCTTTCGCCATTTATCCCAAGCAATGGGTGCTTTTGAAAAGGGAAGGTGGGCAGAGATGTTGAGGATGGACACCGTGAAGGAGCTCTTTATGGCTCCTTTTAAATCTATTTGGGGTGATGCACATGTTGCCGCTCAGAGTCATTGTCGAGTTTGGCGGAGATAGAAATATGAAAAATAAATAAATATTTGACCACTGTACTTGCAATTCTTTTGGCTCAGAGCATATAATGTGCAATGCAGGGATGGAGGAATCACAATATGGGATTAAAATCGCTGGGAGGAACATCAACAATCTGAGATATGCAGACGATACCACCCTAATGGCAGAAAGAGAGGAAGACCCAAAGAACCTCTTGACTGGGCTGAAGGAGGAGAGTGCAAAAGCTGGCTTGAGACTCAATATCAAGAAAACCAAGATAATGGCAACAGGCCTAATCAGTTCCTGGAAAATAGATGGGGAAGAGGTAGAAGCAGTGACAGATTTTACTTTCTTAGGATCAAAGATCACTGCAGATGGGGATTGTAGCCATGAAATAAAAAGGCGACTGATTCTTGGGAGACAAGCTATGAGAAACCTGGGGAACATAGTGAAAAGCAGAGACATCACATTGCAAACAAAAATTAGAATAGTCAAAGCAATGGTATTCCCAGTAGTAATGTATGGATGCGAGAGCTGGACCATTAGGAAGACTGAACGCAGAAGAATAGATGCCTTTGAAATGTGGTGTTGGATGAGAGTTTTGAGAGTCCCCTGGACAGCGAGGAGAACAAATAGGTCAATCTTAGAAGAAATTAACCCTGACTGCTCATTGGAAGGTCAAATAGTAAAGACGAAGCTAAAATACTTTGGACATCAAATGAGAAGGGAGGATTCACTTGAGAAGGCATCGATGTTGGGGAAGGGGGAGGCCAAAGATGAGATGGCTAGATGGTATTGTAGACACAATGGGCACAGAGCTGGGGGGGGCTGAGGGGGATGGTGGTGGACAGAGGCGCCTGGAGGAAAATGGTCCATAGGGTCAAAAGGGTCGGAGTCGACTGTGCGACGGAACAACAACAACAACGTACTTGCAATTACTTGCTTTCAAACTGCTAGGTTGGCAGGAACTGAGACAGATGATGGGTGCTCACTCTGTCATGCAGCACTTGGGTCTCAAACTGTTGACCTGCTGACCTTCCGGTCATCAAGCTCAGCGTCTTAACCAATAAGCCAATGCAAACCTGGGACGTATAGCTGAAAACATTGCTAGCATTTTTCTTAGCAAAAATCTGCCTGCAATATAGACATTTGAAAAAGAGCTTGCTTCTACTCAGAACAGCATTGATTATGAGTTTTCTGGATCAATTTGCCTATATACCCCAGAAGGAAAATTGCAAATATCCTTTGGAAAAATTCATTGATTCATCTTCCTTTCCTAATTAGGGACATAAATATCTCCTGAACTTGATTTAAAAATACCTAAGCAATATGTAGTGATGTAGCTAAACAACAGCTGTTATTATGCAAAAAGAAAAATGACAAGAAACTTGCATAATACTTCATAATAAAAACTGAGATCTCAAAGCATTTATGAGTCAATCTCATACTGTACTATTTGTAGTCTGTTAAAAAGGAAGAGAGGAAGAAATAAAAGGAAAAGAAATGAAGTTACAGTATTTCAGTGGAAGAAAATACATCAATGATAAGATGATTATAAAAAAGTTCAAAATTAGGTCTTCAGGGCCATAGCCAGGATTCTTGATTGGGGGTGGGGTGGGGTGTTAGGAGGGGCAAAAAAAATTCAGGAGGGGCAACAATGTCACACTCACATATATAACATTGGTACCATGGGTTGGGTTGGGGGGATGGGCTGTTAGCTCAGGAGGGTTTCCCCCCTGCCTTCGTGGCTACGGCCCAGTAGCTCTAACAATAGTTTTTTTTTTAAAAAAAAGTTATTTTCCCAAAAGATCAGAAAGGACAATACTGGCAAGACTCTGCAAATTGGATTATATCTCATGAAATTGCTAGCATATCTGTTGTAATCAAGCCATGCAGTTTGGAAATGTCTTGTGTTATTTTGTGCTGACTGACGGTCAAATAAAGATATGTGTGTGTGAATTGTCTTCCAACCTACTTGATTGATTGATTGATTTTTTGATTGATTCATTCATTCATTCATTCGATTCGTATGCCACCCACTCAGTATATGCTGAATCAGGGCGGCTCACAAAAATCACAACATATCAAACATTACAGTACAATAAAATATAACAATACAATAAATTTTAAATGCAATAAACAAATGTAACAATACAATATAACAATACAATAAAATGTAACTTCCCTTTCAGTTATTTAAGTGGCTGTTTGGTAGGAGCTGCACATGATTTTCTGTGCAAGACAACTTCAGGAAAAATCCAGAGAACAACATAATCTGTGCTTCTTAGTATTTTATGGCCCGGAAAAGGCTTTCGATTCTGTCCCAAGACCTGTTATGTGGGCTGTGCTGAGACGCTTTTGTTGCCTTGAGCGTTTTGTAGATTTGGTCCAGGTGCTTCATGACGGCATGTCTGGGAGGGTTCTCCATCAAAACAGCATATCAGATGCCTTCCCAATCACCCACAGATTGAAGCAGGGTTGCATGCTTGCTCCATCCCATGCAATATGAAACATCTAATAACAACACAGGTGTAGAGATTAAATACCACTTCGATGGAGGACTCTTTAATTTGGCTAGACTACACTCCCGAAGAATAACCAGTGCTAACAGGATAACAGAAATGCAATATGCTGATGATACTGCATGGCCTGCTCTCACACCTGAGGAGCTGCAACAGTCAGTCAACTGTTTCAAGAATGCATGTGATCGTTTTGGCCTCACCATAAATGTTCAGAAAACCAAGGTACTTGCACAACCTGCCCCAAGGACAGTTCTTCCTGAGTTCAGTTTCATCATCTCAGATTTGACACTGGAATGGGTAGACCAGTTTTCTTACCTTGATAGCATCCTGTCTAAAAACTGCACCTGTGAACAGGATATGTTGAAGAGAATTGGTGCTGCCCATTTTGAATTTGTTTATGAAGACCCGGTGTGATAGACAACCAAAGATTTAACAATCCAGACTAAGCTCATGGTATACCAAGCTGTTGTTGTCTCAACATTACTATATGGCTGTGAAACATGGACCCTCTATCACCAAGACATTAAAAAGCTTGAGCACTTTCACCAATGGAAGCTAAGGTCCATCTTGAACATCAAGTGGGATGATTATCATTGCAGTCCTCGAGAAGGCAAATGTAAATAGCTTCCATCATAGACCATTTTTGGAGGGTGGTGATTTCCTCCCACAGACCATCAACTTAGATGGATAGGGCATGTCCACCATATGGATGGTTCCAGGCTTTCTCATCAAATTCTTTATGGGGAACTTAGCTCCGGTACAAGACATCACGGAGCACCTTTGAACAGTTATAACGACCAGGTGAAACAAACCATGAAGGTGCCATGTATAAACCCACAAACTTGGGAAGCAGCAGCCATAGATCACCCACTTTGATGCCAAACCATCTCCCCTGCTGCGAATCACTTTGAAGGAGAATGCCGCAGATATGAAGAGACTAAGTGACAAACATGAAAGCTTCATCAAACTCAACTACGCCCTCCACCATTCAGTGTAATGTGTGTGGTCACATGTTTCATGCCAGGATAGGTTTATTGAGTCACCAGAGACACATCCATCAACAGAGAAAATGACTTCCAGAAAAAATGTATGCTCGGATACGAGTAGCAGCCAACAATGATGATGGCAGCGAAGGCTTTCTACCTTATCACTGAAAACACAAAGAGCTCTCAACATGGACTTGTGTTTCACAAGGTTAAATTTCACTTAAGCTAAATTTGCTGAACATCAATATAGTGCTAAATAAACTGTCCCTATAAAAGGATGCACTGACAGCAGTATTAGACATCGCTGACACCTACAATGAAGAATGCTATGTGTTTCTGTTTGTTTGCAATATTCATCACTCATCCCTCTGTCAACGCCCTCAGAGAAGTGTTTTCACCCCACAAAATATAAAGCAAGTCAGATGTCCCTCTTCAATTTCACCACCCTTGAAAAGATGTCAAATTGCAAAGAGGGGGAATTCGAAAGCAGAAACATATATAGAGATGTAGAATAGGGAAAACATGTCAATAGCAAGCAGTCACATACCCAGTTTTTTGTGTTGGTAGTTTTAACACAGTAAGTGAATGCTTAACATATTGTTTTCACTACTTACAATCAATCTGCTATTTTAAGACTGAGAAAGGTCATAAGGACATCTTTGAAATTACTACTGGGGTTAGGCAAGACTGTTTCCTATCTCCATTCCAAATTACATAACATCATTGCAAAAAGAAGACTCAAAATGGCAGGCCATATTTTCCGTAAGGAGAAAAACAGGATCCCTAAGGTAGCAATGAGTTGGATCCCTCCTAATGCCAAATGACAATGAGGACACCCTCGAAATACATGGCTAAGAACTTTCATGGGAGACTTAAAGACCCTGGTAATGACATGGGAGGATGCCAAAGCACTCTCCCAAGACTGAAACTGATGGAGATCCCTTGCTGCCGGGTATACTACATAACATTGGAGGATCTAAGTCTAAAAGTTTGTATGGCATGGTACTTTTGGCAGAAAAACTTGAAGATGATGTTCCTTTCTTCACCCTTCAGCCCTTTGGGTAGGGGAGATGCTGACCAGTAACTACAGGTGTGACTTCTACTACCACATGGCAGAGATGAGAGGAGAAGGTTTGTTCAATTTTATTCCCCATCCCACCTGAACCTTTGACCCAAAATGTAAGGCAAAAAACAGTTTCCAGAATTTCCTCCAGCTTCCAGCTGTAGATTCCTAGCAAAAATAGAGAAGGAGTCCTGGGAGGTTATTTTTTACCACTCACAAAGAACAATGTCCCCAAACTATTGGTCAAAAATCAATATAGACCAGCTTCCAATTTCTTGAAACTACAGAACTAAAAAAGAAGCAAACTCCAGACTCTACTGCCCTTGGTCTGGCAAGTGAACCAAGGCCAGTACAATACTTTCATTCATTCATTCATTCTCTGCCATGTCTATGACCATGGCCTTTTCCAAGGAGCTCATAGAAATATGGATCAATTTACCTTCTTCCTTCCTTTGTAGAAAAACATTTGAAATTGTTTAGAATATGCATCTGTGTATGAAACTAAGTGAAGGCCATTGAGACTCAAACCAGATGATACACTTAGCATATTTTTAGAATATGTTCTCCTTCAAGTGGTAAAAAAAACCTCTGTCTCTCGTTGCACTTGGCTATCTTTACTTATTTACCCTGCATTTAGGTTTGCTTTCTGATTGCTCGCTGGAAGATAAACAGGCTTAATTTGCATTTCTGATTGCTGAAGCATGTATCTTAGAGGAATGCAGTTCTTCTGCATCACTGCTTTCTTTACACAATCAGTCACCCAACAGTCAGAAGAGGAAAAGATCGCCATGTGAGCAGGAACCCAGACATGCCATCCAAGATAGTATTTTAAGAGATGGTGACTTGCCTAAATTCTTCAGTAACTATCATAGTGGAGCCAAAGAAATGGATGTGAGGTTCTGACATTCAAATGCAATAGTGTCAGCAGTGCACAGACAATTTGTGCATGGGTGGAGACAGGAATTGGCCTTCCCTACATATATTGATCATGACAGTTGACTAGAACCTATACATATTTGTCCTGCTGATGTAAAGCACTTTGCCCACCATTCTTCATTGTTTCTTGATAGTACATGTGAATTTTAGATTCACAGGCTGACATCCTATTGCTTAGCAATAGGGTAGCCCCACTGAAGAAGTGGAGATTTGGTGGGTCAACTCCTTTTATAAGTTCCATTAATTTAGATGTAGTTGCAAGGGCTGCAGTGGATTAGAGTTTAAGATGCTGAGCATGATGACTGGAAAGTTGGCAGGCCAGTGGTTCAAGACCTGAGTGTTGCATGATGGAGTGAGCTCCCATTGTTTCTCCCAGCTCCTGCCAACCTAGTAGTTTGAAAACAAGAAATTGCAAGTAGATAAATAGATAGAGGAAAGGTAAAAGCATTCTGTACACATCAGCATCTAGTCATGCTTGCCATATGACCATGGAAACGTCAGTAGATGCAGACAGTGCTGGCTCTTTGGCCACAAACAATGAGCACCTACCCCTAGAGTTGGACACAAATGGCTTTCAAGCAAGGGAGACTTTTACTGTAGTTGCTGCTGCCTTGAGTGTAATAAGTTTAGAATGGCTCCATTTGAATCAGTAGAACATAAAGAGGCATTATCTCACCAAATCCCAATAGATTCATTGGGCTTGCTTTCATCTACTACACCAGTGATGGTGAACTTTTTAGAGACCAAGTGCCCAAACTGCAACCCAAAACTCAGTTATTTATCACAAAGTGCCAACATAGCAACAGGGGAGGAAGGAAACACTCCCATTGGGCTGCTGGGCATAGGCGGGGTGAATTCTGTGTTGGGGGGAGAGGGAGGAAGTGCTCCCATTGGGCTGCTGGGCAGAAGGGTTGGGTGAATGTGGTGGGGGAAGGATCAAGTGCTCCCATTGGGCTGCTGGGCAGAGGGGTGTGGTGAACTCTGTGCTGGTGTGACTGCACAGGTGCCCACAGAGATGGCTCCAAGTGCCACCTCTGGCACACATGCCATAGTTTCACCACCACTGTACTACACTAACCAACAGGATTTCAACCATAAGGTTTGCTTGGAAATTATGATGACTGCATGGGGTGAGTGGAGAAAAATAAAAGCCATTTTCTCTTCAGTAACCCCCAACATGTTGCCAAAACATGACCACTGTCAAAAACACATTATCCAGAATGCATGGTCATTCCTATGCAAGATGCAATATCTAACTGATCTGAGATCAGAAAAAGGATGGCATGACCCCCTGCTACATTTTGCCCTTGAAAAAACCTTCCTTCTACTTTCACTTTCTTAACAGTTATGGTAATTATGGCACACTCTTTGAATGAAATGGGAAGAAAACATATGCAAATAATAACGGAATATTTCCTAGTGAAACGGGCTCACACAATCAAGAAGAAAGATCTTTTTTTACTTAGTTGCTATGGATATCAAACTTCTTGGTGTTCCACATCACAAATTTATAGAATTAAAACTTTCAAACATTCTTAAGGGTCACACTTTCAGCTCCATGTTTATATTAAAAGATTAAAGATCCTCATCTGAGTGAAATCCTGGTGGGACAATTCTCCCAAGAGAAAGGCAGCCAATCATTTTTAGGTTTCCTTTTATCTATTTCCAGACAAGTTAATTGTGATGACCCAGATTGTAGTGGTGTATTATCCTCTTTTGTTATTCCATGGAGTAGCACTTGATGGCTATTGCACAGAAATTGGAAGGGAGAGTTAGTATGTGATGATGCATTGGAGACCCAAGCACTTAGCATTTCCACAGAAAGATGTGAACTTGTAATACAAGGAAGAGAAGGTTAGGTGGGAGATTAGTCATTCACATTTCCTCCACCAAGGGGACCATCACCCCACCTAAAGGGGCTCATCTGCCTACAGATGTTGGCCCCTTTAGGAAGTCTGGTTATTTACCGCTGCCCAACATGGTGTTGAGTCACTGGATATATAGTCTACTCTATTACCACAGTGGCATTTTAGGCCCAATGGCAAAATGAGCAGAGGATGAACTCTGATTCCCAATGGTCAATGGAGGTGGGAGAGGCCATGCCAGATGGACTGGCTGTGAAGGCACACATTGTCTATATCCTCAAGGCTGCAGCAGTCCATTGCAGTCCTGGTATTAAATTCCGCATGTCTCATTTCATATGTGCCACAGGAGATGGCTCTGAGATCTTAGTGTGTGGGTCACTTCATGGCAAGCTGGGATCCACCTTAAACAATTTCATGTCAGTGGCATTTTTCCTGATTGCCTTGGAGGGTGAAGGCAGCCCAGAACCAGCTGGCTTCCAAGACCAGGCCTCCCAGTGCCCTGGGGCAGGAAAAAATATATACTCGGATCGAGTTGCAGCCAATGACAATGAGACATGCACTGGCATTGGGCTGTTCTTTGAATGGTATTGCCTCTGAACTCATATGACAAGTTCTTCATTAGTTGTCCAAATCCCAGTTTTTAAAGTTAAAGGGCAATGATTCACAAGTTGTGGTATGCAGACCATTGATGGTCTACATGTTCCATTCAGAGTATCTGTGGAACACATGGACAAATATACAAAAATAGCATTTCTGCTTCTTTGCTATGTTGAGTCATATATGTAAACCTTCTTGAAATCTAGATGCAGTCCATGATAATTTACTGCTTGCAAACTAATCACTGGCCATAGCAGGTAGAAGGGCAATGTTAATTACACTAAGGAGTCACAATTTTACATGCTCTGATTTTGAACATGAGAGCAGATTACCAGAGGATGCTGTAGCTTTTTTTTTCCAGGCGAGATATGATTTTTGTTTTATGCATATATATTTTGTAGGTTTCATTTTATATAATTTTACAGTATTCTAACTTTTCAAATAATATTATTTGTAAGAATTTGAGGTTCATTGTCAATGTATGAAGTGTGCACTTGAAAAGCTAAAAAGAAGCAGAATGTATCTTTAAATGTGTACCTTTCTTACATTCATAGCAATTATGGTGTGCCATCAAGTCAATTCTGACTTATGTTGAGTTTTTTAGGTAGAGAGTACACAGAAGTGCTTTATCATTCCCTTCTTCTAAGGGCATCCTGGGACTTTGCAGCTTGCCCACAACTATATAGGATGGTAAACTGAACTGTTCTGGGGGGTGTACACTGTAGAAGTGAACCCCCAATCTCTGGCTCCATGGCCATGTATCTAACTCCCTGAGCTTTCCATCTAGAGCAGTGATGGTGAACCTTGGCACTCTAGCTGTTCTTGAACTTAAATTCCCAGAAGCCTTGATCAGCAGGAGTGGTTACTTGGGCTTTTGTTAATTGAAGTATAAGGCATCACTGATCTAGAGGATAGACTTGGAAGGATTGGGTTCAAATCACTGCTCAGCCATGGAAACTCACTTCAGGTGTGAAATTAAGTCTTATTAAGTCTTACCTTGAAAGCCCTGTCAGGATCACTATAAGCTAGGTTTGACTTGAAAGTACATAACAACATCTTCAATTCTTACTATGCTCATGTGATTTGAACATGGTAGGATCTACAATCAGAGCTAAGAGTTTGCTATCATTCAAAGACTTCCTCACAAGGACTCCACATTGCTTAGTTTACCACTAAATGTAATCTTCAGCTCTTCTGACATGAAAATCTTGGTGCTTTTACTCCTAGCCAGAGTACAAGCCACAAGCTTTAACAATAGGGAAAGGAGGGTTTGACTTTAGAACTGGAGAAAGACTAATTACTCTGCCTTCCCTGAGGTGAAATTAGATACCAACACACCTCTGGTGGTTTTATAAGTTTGCAGTCTCGACCTTGGGATTTTAACAATAGAGCCTGCAGTTTCAACATCTGGTGAAAATGTTTTCTTTTTCTCTGCCTCCAATAAGGCAGCCTGAAGAAGAGTCCTAGAGAAGCCAAAGGCATGGTTGCTTTTGACACATTAAAGGGTCAAATGACTGTATTATTTTGGGATTATTATTTTTTACAATCATGTTTATATTTAAAAGAGCATGAGCAAAAAAGTATGCATTTGACATGTTTTTATTTTGAAACATGTACACAAAACATTTGATTAAACAGAAAAACTACTCAGAAAATCAAAGGAAAGAGTTCTATTGGGTAATTACTAACAAGCAAACAAAACTGTATAAATTATGGCAGCAAGTGACAATTAATAAACAAAACACTAATTGCAGATGTGATCATGTGCTAGTCCTGTGAGAAAGCATGTGACAAGGCATTCAACAGGCAACTTGCTAATTAGTGGTTTCATTAACTCCAGGAGGAATCCCAATAATATTCTGACTGAAAGATAATACTTGATGGAAAATGCAATGGACTTAATTGAGAAGCCTGACATGTTAATCCATGCCAACATATTTAGTGTTTATGGAGTTTACTCAGTGCACCTGGTGGTGCACAGAGTAATGTAATGTCAAAAAAGTAAAAGTAATGCAATGCCTGCTAAGTAAGTTTCACTTTAAATCCAGACAGTAGGTCCCAAGACAAGGAGACCAAAGGATGGGAAAGATATAGAGGCAGAAGTCAAAGCCAATGGGTAAGAGTGAAAGCGACTTTAACTAACATTGTTATATGGTCAATATTTCTTCCTGCTAAGCCTTTGTATGATGACATTTGCAAAAAAACAACAACAACCAACAAACTATTGAGTGATTATGTTTAGAATCTGGCAAGCTCACCTCAGATAAAAAGAGCAGTGAGGACTAACAGAGGTGATATGATCCATATAGACAAGTTAGTTATCCCTATGAAATATAGTGGCATCCCCTTTTCCAGATATCTATTTCTGAACTACATGGTTAGTGTGAAATTTCTGAACTAGAGATTAATTTGGGAATATGCACTTGAATTTGTTTTACCACAAATTCAGGTATACTTGATTCCCAAGCAAACTGGAAGGTGTAAAGACCCTCAGATTAGTAAAAACTGAGCCACATCACTATTAGGGTATCTTGACACTCATAAACTGACTTCCTCTAAATGAACAGTCATCATATTATAGCATCTGATTTGATTGTGACTGAACCAAGTCTCAAAAAAATCTGCCTAGACTGAAGAAATTCACTCTGGTGGAATCATTTTTTTTCTATGCATTGTTTTCTTTTGGAAAAATTGAGAAGGTCTGGAGAAAGCAACATTTAAAAATACTTAATTTGGAGAGAAAAATGTTCACTTTTTCAGCTTAGTTATCTGTTGTCTACATGGACAAAAATCTAATTGAAGTAATTAGAAGCCATGACAGTTATCACCTGGGCACCATTTTGAGAAATCAATTGTCTCAAAATAGTTGAAATTCACACCACCTAGAGATAAAAACAAATGTTTTCCTTACACACTAATAAAATGACTTGATATGCTCCCAGTGACCCCAAAATAAAGTTATTCGATACATCTTTCTGTTGTTTTAATTGACTGTGAGTCAACTTGGTTTCCCTCTGGGAAGAAAGGCAGGAAAAAACAAAACAAAGCAAAACACTCCCCAATATTAGTATTTAATACACCATTTTTTCATAATACCATAGTTGCAAACTCATTACTTGAAAAAGAAATATGTTACAAATAGAGTTATGCACCAGATTATAAATCAAAAAAATAAAAAAGAAATAAAAGAAATCCTGAATTACAAACTGAAACAACCTCATTGGGGGGAGTACAGAATACTTCAACGTTTTATTTGTTGTTTGCCTGTTTGACAAGCAAACTTTGAAGGTGCACATCTCTGAAGCTAGTTGTCTCGAGTCTGGCACATTTACACCATTATTTAATGTCTATTATATCCTTGACAATGCCAACCAAAATAAAAGCATAGCTGTTTTGGGTTTTCAAGTGCAAGTCAATGGGTGGATTACGCGAAGACCTAGATTCAAAAACAAATCAAACTGGAGAGGGCACAGATCACTCCAGATCAAATTAGAATGCACTCAAAAGCCCCAAATTGGTCTTCAAATCAAAACAGGGCCCATGCTAGTCCTTTTTCCAAGTAATGTCACTTCTTGTAATGTGCTAATTCCAACCTTAAACCTCAGTGTTTCAAATTGTGCAGAAAGCCTCTATGGATAGTTTTCACTTAAAGAGTTATGGGTGCAGTGACAGAACTAGTAGAGTTAGCATATTCTTCTGCCCCATGTGTTGAGTAAAAGCATACAGAGAATAGAGGTACATCGTCTGAATTTTCCCTTGGTCCACTGCTGTTTAGGTCTTTTGGAAGACTTCCAAGTACTGTAAATGATCAGTGTGCTATAGACATGTGGTGCAGGAGAGCATCTTGTGGCATTCCAAATACTATACACAAAACCACATCATATGTGGCTAGACAGCTAAAGGTAAGTAAGTGATCATCGAAATTGCTGCAAGTTGACCACCAGTAAAACATTTCAGTGATATAAATATGGCTATGCTACTGCTAGGGACCATGGTGACTTACTGGTTAAGACACTGAACTTGATGCCTGGAAAATTGGCAGGTCAGCAGCTCGAGACCCAAGCACTGCATGATGAAGTGAGCTTCCGTCTCTGTCCCAGCTCCTGCCAGCCTAGCAGTTTGAAAGCAAGACATCGCAAGTAGATAAAGAGGCACCACTTTGGTGGGAAGGTAAACAGTGTTCGGTGCACACCAATGTCTAGTCATGCCTGCCACATGTCCACAGAAACATATGCAGACACTGACAGTGCTCTTTGGCCAAACCCCGAGATGAGCACTGAACCCTAGAGTTGGATATGACTGGCTTTCAAGCAAGGGTGACCTTTATCTTTACCTATGCTACTGCTATAAACCAAAAAGTTTATTTTGATCTATGATGACCCGAATAGGGTTTTCAATACAGGTATATGTATCTTGTTCAAGAAGTAGTTTACATTGTCACCTTCCAAAGGACCTTTCCTGGCCAAGTAGGAATTTGAACCCATGTTTCAAGCAGCAATAATTTTAAACAACTTCTGATTAAAATGAAATATAAAAGCAGTCAAACCAGGTCTGCATTAAGAAGACAAAAATCATGACTATAGAAGAACTGCACAACTTCACTACTACCATGAAGAAATTGAGATAGTTAAAGATTTTGCATACCTTTGTCCAACCATCAATCCAAATTGAGATAACAGCCAAGAAATCAAAAGAAGACTGAGATTCAGAATGGCAGCAATCAAATAGAAAGGATTGTCAAGTGTAAGAACACATCACTGGAGACCAAAGCCAAGATCATCCATATTATTATATTCCAAATCATTATGTATGGGTGGGAAAGCTGAATAGTTAAGAAAGCTGACAGGGAAAAAATGATTCATTTCAAATATGGTGTTGGAGGATAGCTTTGAGTATACCCTTGACTGCCAGGAAGATGAACAAGTAGATCCAAAAACAAATCAAGCCTGAAATATCTCTGGAGGCAGGATGACTTGGCCAGACTTGCACTTAAAGCAGGGTTTCTCAACCTTGGCGCTCCAGTTGTTCTTGGACTTCAATTACCAGAAGCCCAAGCCATCACACCTGCGATCAGGGCTTCTGGGAATTGAAGTCCAAGAATAGTTGGAGTACCAAGGTTGACCATCCTGTCCTAAAGGAACCATAGACTTGAGATTGCAAAAGCTGAGGAGAGCTATTGAGGACAGGACATTTTGAAGATTTCTCATTTATATTGTCACCAAAAGCCAGGGATGACTTGGTGATATGTAACAACTCCTCCTGAATAATCTGACACCCCATCCATTACCCTATGTTGATTCTCATATACATAGATATATTTATAAATATAGCTACAGATATGTATATTATTTTATATTTCTATATAAGTATTGAAATAAAAATAACAGACTAAGAAAACTATCCCTTCCATTTCCAAGAGATGTCTTGGTCATCTGAGCAGAAAACTTGGATTTCATCTCCAAATTTGCTGTTAGTGAAAAGTTTTGAGAACTACTTGCAGTGTTTACTCCATAGCATTAAGAAAAATCCAATTATATTAGATTTCACATATTATTTATTTCCCCTCCAAGTGCAAAACATAAAGAACCAAAATGTAAGTCCTTATATGTTGGTTGAAGTACTGTTCAAAGCTCTGCTTTAGGTGATGTCAAATTTTACATTCTCCTTTCTATCCCCTAGACTCTAGAGACATTGCAATATGCCCAAATACTCTCTTTTTCCTTCTATATAATCCTCCATTTATTTATTCATTAGCTTTTACAGTTTTCAGGCTGCTCTACAATCCTCTGACTTTGGCAATGATGCCTTTAATACATTCCTTTAAGCTAATCCCCTCATTATTGATTCTCTGTCACGCATCATGTGCATTTGGTTAAAATACCCACATATTATGCAGAAGACATACCCAAACAAATGGTAGGATGTAACAGCTTCAGTGGACATAGTGGTTATTTGAAAACAGAAATCAATAAGAGGAAGGCTAGATAAAAAGCAAAACCTGTTAGCAGCAAAATAATCAAGAAAAAACAGGATTTCACCAGTCACATAACTCATATAAACATGGATTGTTTGTGAGTCTCACATTCTATCATATCCAAATAGGTTTCAAATTCAAATTATTCCCACCAAATCTTGAGTTTATTCCATCAAAGCTACAATTGGTTTTTTTTTTCTTCAAAAAATGTGTGTAACTCAAACAATATTCTCAACCACCAATATTGGACAAATACAGTACTGTACATGCAACTATTACTGTACATGCAACTATTAGCATCGAATTTGGGGTCACTGTCACTTTAGATCTACCTGTCATGGAGCTGCTGAAGACTATCAAAATATGTGTTACCCTTAATTCTATACCACAAATACAGGTAGAGTATGACTATTGTGATTTGATTTGCAGCCTCAGCTAGCATTGAAATCCTAATGAATCCTCATGCTGAACTTGTGGATTGAATTGGAAGTTCAAGGTCCACACAGGTGATGTGATTGGCATTCCAATCCAACCTGCAGTCCCCTCTTCTTTTCTTCCTTTCCATGATCCTGGCTCCACCCATCTTTCCTTCTTGCAATCTTGGTCATTTTATGGTGTTTTTTAAAAGACGAGAATAGTGCTATATTATCTTATCACCATGAGAAAATATAACCTCTTGTTGGTATCACTCCAGTTAAGCTAAGGAGAGAAGTAGCAGCAGATGTCAAGAGAATAAAGCATAAGAATGACCCTCAACAGTCTCTGAAACAGATATGTGCCTCTATCCTCTGACTCAGGTCGAAGAAGAGCTTTATGGCAAGAACAAACATTATTGAGGGTTTGCATAAGCAAGATCAAATTAGAAGATGGAGGAAGGAGTTCGTTGAACAAGGATTAACATTAAAGGAGGATATGGCTGACGAACTCAACCTCCTCTATGGCACTTGGAGGACCTTAAATAGGCTGAGGATCTGAGTGCCTAAATGTAAGACCAACATGCTCAAGTGGGGGCTGCTGGTGGACAACAACACGCTGTGCGGATGTGGCGCGATACAGGATCCAGCTCATTTGCTGGTCTGCCAGTTACTACCAGAAACATGCACTGAGGAGGATTTAAGTTTGGCTAACCACAAAGCGAAGAAGGTGGCTTCATTTTGGCAGTTTCAAGTTTGATCTGGACACAAAAAAAATTTTTATCACCTTATTGCTAGATCTTCATTCTTATGATTATTTCCTATATATATCTCCCTGTCTGTTTCTCAGACAACATCAGTAGAAGAAACAATTGAGATCAAATCAAATTTTTAACCTTAGTTTTGAAAGGGTTACAGTATGTTCTGGATGAAGTGGAAGCATTCCAAACATATAGAAATACATATTCAGTAAATAAATAAATCATATTTGGGCTTGGGGATTTAAAGTGCCCAAAGGATAATTAGGTAGATGCAGAAGCTTATCGATTTGCTAAGGGTTGACGGCACCATTTAAAATTTGTACATTACACAGCAAATAGAAAACTCCATGCATTCATGACTTATTTATTTATCATATTTATGATTTTTCATTCTAAGGAAGTAAGACAAGGCATACAAGTATCATCTATCATTATTCTCTCAGCAAGCATGTGAAGTAGATTCCAGTGAGCTGAAGTTGTTGATGTATAAAAATCCATTCTGTGGCTGAACTCTTCAAAGTTTACATATATCCAACTACTGAAGTTACTGTTTCATGCTGTCTTTCAGATTAAAAGAAGAGAGGACTCCCTTGAGAAGGCCTTGATGCTAGTAAGATCGAAGACAAAAGGAGAAGGGGGTGGCAGAGGATGAGTTGGTTAGATGGCATTATTGATTCATTTGGCATAGATCTGGGTGGGCTATGGAGGATGGTAGATGACAGAGGAGCCTGGCATGCTGTGGTCCATGGGGTCACAAAGGGTAAGACTCAACTGTGTGTCTGAACAACAACAACAATGTCAAGCTTCATAAATAAAAAAATCTTAAAACTGTATGATAATCTATTAAGCTTGTTCTTGTCCTCCTTTTTGAACTATTACACTTATTTTACTCCAGGTCTGCATTGGCTTGAGAACCTTTGCAATTATTCCCATGTACAGTGTTGAATTAATTTTGTAAGCTTTGCACATTTTCTCATTAACAAAAATGCGTACATGCACATTTTTGTTATGCTACATCACACTGCAATGCCTAAACAATCATATGGATCAAAAATCTGCAATGAGGTTTGGATCCTTTCCTGAAAGGTATAAATGGAATAAAATGCATCAAAGTGTAAATCCATTAATCTTTACACCCATCCCCATAATAACAAATGGGGGTTAAGGTTTTTCCTCCAACACACTTGCTACATCCAGTGTCTACTGTTCACAAATATTTTTATCCCGAAATGAACATCTTAGTGTGAGGAAAACATGGTAGTTCAACAAAAGTGTCCTGAAAAAGGAAACATAAACTAACAACTCTTATGCAGTATTTGGATAAAGCTTGTGGGGGGGTTTATGAGAAGGATTTTTTGTGTGTATACAGATGAATCACAGTATATGTCGTCACATCAAAGATTAAACTGGCATTGCAAAACCCAAATATAAAGGCAAAGATGAACAATGACTGTCTTGAGAGTGCCTGTCATTTCACTTGCCTAGTCTATCAAAACACAAATCTCTTTGTACTCACACAATGTTGGAGAGTACAGAATTTGAAGAAAATGGTTGGCAGCAAATGTACTTTCAGCATGAAATGGTATTTTTTTCACTGTTGGGGGGGGAGGGGGGAAATGGTATTTTTTTCACTGTTGGGGGGGAGGGGGGATATCATGTGTCGCTATCCTTTACTGTCTGTTGGGATAGATCTGACAAAGTCTATGTTGCCCTGTTTGTGACTTTCTCTGGCAAGGCAGAGTCCAGGCAGAGAGAAGGCAGTTCAAGATGGGCCAGTCTGGAAACAGGATTGCCAAAAGGCAGTTCAAATTGCAAGCCAGCAGGGTGCAATGAGAGAACAGGTAAATTAGATGACTCCAGTCTAAGGGAGTGTCAAAAGCAGTCTAAGTTAAAACATGAAAGTAGTCCAACTCAGTAGGAGTCAAAGCATCAAGGAAGATGCTAGTAGGAACAGGAGACATCTTCAGAAACTGTTTCCAACAACTATTCTCAATTAGAATTGAGTGTTTGGATACAGAAAAGCATTCTTTTAAGAATGTCAGTTTTTGCTGTACTTTCAATAGCTCATATTCTCTGGTCAGCAGTCCTATTTTGTACTCTGATTTAGATATGAACTCCAGGAACAGAATCCATCTTTGGTGCCATCTGGCCCAACATTATGTTCAGACAGGGAGCCCCCTAGGAAGAGCACAAGAATGTATCCCCCCTCTTATTTGGTATAATAACTTTTAAATTGGCTTATATCATGAAGGCTTATTGACAGCACAGGAGAAATAACTGTATGATAGCCACTGCATGAAGGAAAGTATTGGATTATGGTCACCAACTCTATTCCCAGCCTCCCTATCTTGACTGAATATTCTGGCCAGACCATAGATGTTCACAAAATTTGCTTAGGATACATAAGCTTCATGTGAGAGATGACTATTTTTAAAGATTTGGGTCAGATATATGTTTTGGACAAAAGTCCTGATCAACACATAGAAATCAGGAAATAAGGCATCTAGACCAGTGGTGGGCACAAAAAAAGATTTACTACCACACCGTGGGCGGGGTTAACTCTGTGGGTGAGGCTAACTATGTGGGTGGGGCCAAATATGTGGGTGGGGCCAAATCTGGTCATGTGACTTGCTGGGATGGCCATGTGATCTAGTCATGCCTGCCACATGTCCATGGAAATGTCTGCAAACATTTCTGTAAATGGAGATGAGCACTGCACCCTACAGTCGGATATGACTGGCTTTTCAGCAAGGGAGACCTTTACCTTTACTAACTACAGCAAAACTGCCCCGGTGGGAGCGAAGAGGCCTTCCGGCCACACCACCGGCCGGCGTCCCGGGCCCCGCCCTCCACCCCTCGCCAGGACTTAAGGCGAGGGGTCTGCCGGGCGAGTCCACCGCCGCAGCGCTCCCGGCCCCGGTGGGGGCGAAGAGGCCTTCCGGCCACACCACCGGCCGGCGTCCCGGGCCCCGCCCTCCACCCCTCGCCAGGACTTAAGGCGAGGGGGTCTGCCGGGTGAGTCCACCGCCGCAGCGCTCCCGGCCCCGGTGGGGGCGAAGAGGCCTTCCGGCCACACCACCGGCCGGCATCCCGGGCCCCGCCCTCCACCCCTCTCCAGGACTTAAGGCGAGGGGGTCTGCCGGGCGAGTCCACCGCCACAGTGCTCCCGGCCCCGGTGGGGGCGAAGAGGCCTTCCGGCCACACCACCGGCCGGCGTCCCGGGCCCCGCCCTCCACCCCTCGCCAGGACTTAAGGCGAGGGGGTCTGCCGGGCGAGTCCACCGCCGCAGCACTCCCGGCCCCGGTGGGGGCGAAGAGGCCTTCCGGCCACACCACCGGCCGGCGTCCCGGGCCCCGCCCTCCACCCCTCGCCAGGACTTAAAAGGTGAGGGGGTCTGCCGGGCGAATCCTCCACGCAGCGCTCCCGGCCCCGGTGGGGGTGAAGAGGCCTTCCAGCCATACCACCGGCTGGCATCCCAGGGCCCTGTCCTCCCCTTCATAAGACTCTGGAGGCAGGGTTTTTTTTTTTTGTGGGTGGCTTCGGTTGAACTGTTTTCTTTTTTGATGTGGTGCTGATATTTTGTATTTTGTGGATTGTTTTGCTTAATATTGTAATTTGTATTATTGTATTTACTTGAAACACTGTATTGATTATTGTGTTTTGAACACTGTATCTTGTATCTTATATGTAAACCCCTTGAGTTGTCCTGGGGTTATTTATATGTTGTTAGCCGCCCTGAGTCGGCCATGTGTTGAGTAGGGCGGGATATAAATTGAATAAATAAATAAATAAATAAATAAATACCAAACAGGGATCTTCTGTTGAAGGCCAGAAACTTTGCTTTTAGAACTGGAGACCGGGGATTGTATAGTATACAAAGGGTGAACCTGAAGAGGGGTATAAGGAAGGCAAAAGCTGTGTATAGTGGGAAAATTGAAGATCACCTGAGTAGTCACGACACCAGGCAAGTGTGGCAGGGGATCCAGCACCTTACTGACTACAAACCCAGTAATTCATCGCCTGTAGAGAGCAGTGCTTCTCTGGTGGAGGAGCTGAATACCTTCTGCGCCCGATTTGAGGTGACACCAGCAGTGGATCCAGCAGTGTTGCCAGAGTCATCGTCATTACTCCCCTTAGGAAATGTTGCCAGGGTGGAAGAGGGAGAAGTGAGGCAAATATTAAAAGGGATAAACACGAGCAAGTCTATGGGTCCTGATGGAGTAGCTGGTAGGGCACTAAGAGATTGCTCAGAACAGCTGGCGCTTACACCTGTCATCATGAAATGCTTTGAAAAGTTGGTGCAGAACCATATTATGGCTTGTTTACCAGTTGGACTTGACCGTTGTCGATTTGCATATAAGAGAAAGAGATCCATGGAGGATGCTGTGGCTACGGCCCTACATGCTGTTCTGACCCATTTGGAGAAACAAGGAACTTATGCGAGACTGTTATTTGTAGATTTTAGTTCTGCTTTTAATACTATTGTTCCACATAGACTGGTGCCCAAATTATTAGATCTGGAGCTTCCACCATGCTTATGCAGGTGGATACTAGATTTTCTATCTGATCGCTCCCAATGGGTCAGGATGGGCTCTCATGTCTCTGCGGATTTCAGTATAAGTACGGGGATGCCGCACGGGTGTGTGCTGAGCCTGCTTCTGTACACGCTTTACACATATGATTGTGTTCCCAGTTACCCCAGCAATAAGATCATCAAGTTTGCAGACGACACAATGGTGGTTGGTCTGATTACTGCTGGGGAGGAGGAGTCGGCTTACAGGAAGGAGGTTGAGATGCTGACAGAGTGGTGTGGGGGAAACAATTTATTCCTCAAAGTAAAAAAGACAAAAGAGATTATTGTGGACTTTAGAAAATGCAAATTGAACATCCAGCCACTTATTATTGAGGGGAATTGTGTGGAACAGGTCTCGGTGTTTTGATTTCTGGGAATGGAGCTGAGGGATGATCTGACATGGGGAGCAAACACCAAAGTTCTGATGAAGAGAGCACAGCAGAGGTTATACTTCTTGAGAATCCTCAGGAAGAACAATCTTTCAAAGGACTTGCTGTTGGCATTCTACCACTGTACCATAGAGAGTGTGTTAACCTATGGTCTGTGTGTATGGTTTGGGAGTTGTACAGCTAGGGAAAGAACAATGCTGTCCAGGGTCATAAAGACTGCGGACCGGATAATCGGGCGTACTCTTCCCACTCTAGATCAAATCTATGCCACCAGGTGTTATAAGAAAGCTGTAGAGATTGCGCAAGATAGTACACACCCTGGAAATGATCTCTTTCAGCTTGTGCCTTCTAGAAGAAGGTATAGGGTCATAAAGACCAGGACCAGCCCTTGAGAAATAGTTTCTACCCAAAAGAGGTTCTGGCTTTGAATGCAGTGCAATGCAGTCTATGAGGGAGCTTCTGTATATAGTTTTTAGAGTTTTTAGAGGTTTTAGAGCTTTTAGAGCTTTTTAGGGGTTAAATGTGCATATGTGGGGTGGGAGTATGTTGATGATTTTGTATAGTTGTATTTTGTTTAGGTTTTGTTGGGTTGATAAGTGATTTTCCCCCCCCAATCTCATTGTTCTGTGCAGGACAATGACAATAAAGATTTATCTATCTATCTATCTATCTATCTATCTATCTATCTATCTATCTATCTATCTATCTATCTATCTAAAGGTTGGCCTTGCTCGAACGCCAGTTGTATCCAACTCTAGAGTTCAGTACTCATCCCTGTTTATAGCCAGGGAGGAGAGGAAGACCGCCCGATGTGGCTGGAGGCCTGCCTGATGCCTCCACTCTGCTGCCACCTCCACGCTCAAAGCATGAAATGCCGGCTTTGCTTGGTGCACATGCACAAGTAGGGAAGTGGGCGTGGCCACCAGAAAATTTTACCACCACCACCCCGCGCGGACTGGGGCAGACTGGGAGCTGCCCACTACTGATCTAGACACAATTTTAATCGCTCTTCAGATATGAATTATCCCTTGATATCATGCAGGACCATATAACCTATCATGCAGGACCATATAATATGCACAAGATGTAAAGTAGAACATGTTAGCTTCAGGCTTAGTGGTTGAGAAGCTGAGTTTGATGACCGGAAGGTTGGCAAATCAGCTGTTTGAGACCCAAGTGCTGCATGACAGAATGAGCTCCCATCATCTGTCTCAGCTCCTGCCGGCCTAGTTGTTTGAAAGCAAGAAATTGCAAGTAGATAAATAGGTGCAGTTTCAGTGGGATAGGTAACAGCATTCCGTCTGCTCCAGAGTCTAGTCATGCCTGCCACCTGACCATTGAAGTGTCTGCAGATACAGACAGCACTGGCTCTTGGGCTGTAATGAGAGATGAGCATGGCCTCTGGAGTTGGATACCTTTATTATGATAATAGAAAAATGCCACGCTGTAGGCAGCTCATTACAAAGAATACATGGTTCTCTCCATATTTTTTTATTTGGTGGGGAGCAAGCACCTCTCCTGGTCCAGATGGAAATCAGACAGCTCTTCAGCCTCACAACACAGCTCCATGGTTTGGTTGAATTTTGCATCTGAAATAGGTTACAATGTAATTCACAACCATTTTGGCACAACTAAAGCAAAGTGCCTTGGGAATAATAGTTTTTACAACAACAAACCAACATGGATACTTCCTTGAAATGAAACTGGTTGCTTCCCTTCAGTCATAACAATTTTCAATAGGAAATTCAATCTACACTTTCACACTGTTTTTCTGGTCAGCAGTAATCACTGTGAGAATGCTGGTCCTTGCAAACACTTGTTAATGTACACTGTGCAGCACCCGTCTCTTTCCCAGCTCTTGGGGGCATGAATGGAGCCTCATTCGGGCATCGCCTGAACAGAGTTTCTTCCACAAAAATCCATTCAACCCAGAATAATTTCTGACATAATAATAATAATAATAATAATAATAATAATAATAATAATAATAATAATAATAATAATAATAATAATAATAATAATAATAATAATAATAATAATAATAATAATAATAATAATAATAATAATTTGTCATTGTATGATCTTCCCTATGGGAAAATCCATACAATGATTTTCCCTATGGAGGAAAACTGTATAACAATGTTTGGCGCTAAGCTGTTTTTCTCATTGGAAAATTGTTGTATGGATTTTCCCATAAGAACAACCACTATGTGGAATGGCTTTCCCCCCTCCAAGCCTCATTGCTATGCGATTTCATCACTGTATGGGGCAATCGCTATACATGGTTCTACTGTATTTGCTTTTGTACTTGCTTGTTTCAGTGATCTGGTTTCACACCTGGGACATTTATGATCTTGCTTTGGTGACCAGAACATCTGCTCCACAATGGAAGATCTTATAAGTCAAATATTAGTCAACGCCTTTTTAGAGCAATGAAGAGCTTACCGCTACAGTGGCTTTTTTCCTGATTAGTTTCAGCTGTCACCCATTCTGATTGGAAAGACATAGAGAGTACCAAGACACTATTGGTATGGATGCCAAGGGCATTTTTAATATATAAAATTGCAATTCAGAAAGGAACAGAACATGAGAGAGATGAAACAGCCAGACCGATCATGCTTGAAAAAGCACAGCCTTTTGGAGAAGAAGCCAATTCTGAATACAGATCAATGGCCAGCGATAATTAAAATGCTCTCTTGAATACAAGATGGCCCCTTGACAAGTGACATTATGTCTTTCTGGGAATTAAGTGATTTCTTAAAGAATCTGAAAACCCACTGCTAGAAATCATGAATTAGTTGCTATAAAAACAATGTTAAGGAAAGATGTGGAGAACATGGCTTGATATTGTTGGATTACAATTCCCACCAACCCCATCACTGGATATGCTATCCAGAGCTGCAGGTTCATGTTAGCCAAAGGATAGCTATGTGTAGATATGTGAAAAATTGGTCTGATTTATAAAATCTTATGCATTTGAAATCCTAAACATGAAGAAATTAATAATCTTGGTAACTTAAAATCAGAAGTGAAAAGAAGTGAACTCTAACCCATTCACAAATATTTTAGAAAAAAAGTATTCAATATCTAGGTAAAGGGGAGATAGCAAGTATTCTTGTTATTTCAGTAAACATATCTCTGAACTTACTTTTTTTGTCTACTATCTTGATGGATCTTAGCTTCCTGAAATAAAAGCATCACACTTACAATTCTCCATGCAATCAAGTTTAGTTCATTGCAAATTAGGCTTGCAAATGTAGGTTATTTTTCTCTCTCATCCCAAAGGGTAAAAAAAGCCTTTCAAGCTCACTGAGAAAAAAAGCATTAAACATGAGATGAACTTTAGTGACAGAAGAAGAATATTAAAATTAGCATTGTAAGAGTAAGTATCCACTTATAAACATGCTCTTGGACTGGACCATTTCAGACAGCAGATGTAGAAAAGAGTCTTTAAGTATTCTGTGCTTGTGTGTGTGTGTAGTTTCTATGTATAGAGAATATGTATATCATGTCTTCTTTATCACATATAATCTGTAGATTTTTTATCTGCAAGGAGATTCTTTTTATTATTATAGCTATAGTATTTATTTCTCAGCCTTACTTGTGCACAGGGATGAACCAAAGACTCAAGACTAAACATTAGATTGAGATTTTTAAAATGTGTGGGTGACAAGACATGTTTGCAAAATCATTGATATTTGAATTTCAGGAAGCAAATCATCTGCTATTAGCGATTGCTTTAAACTGGTAAACAAAAATGTTGGAACAATTCCCATTGCTGAAATTAATATGGGGAGGTAAATGAACTGATTTTGCTTTCATATTCTCTTAATTTCTTTCAAGTTTGGTACTTTGTAATATTTATACTTTTGTGCTTTGGGGATAGCTTGTTGATGGAACTCTAATTACTCTAAGTTACATTTTTCTTTGTTGCTTATTTAGAAGCATAATATCCAGCCTATTGAAATAAATTGTTTTATCCATGATGACTTGTTTCCAACAAGTATTACAGTTTCATTTCCCAAAACTAGTGGTGGCGGGACTTTGTAATATAGATCAGTGGTTCACAACATAGGCCCACGCCCCACAGGGGGGCTTCAATTCCCAGAAGCCTAAGTCAGTACATTGGCTGATCAGTGCTTTGGGAAATTGACTTAGGCTTCTGTAAACTAAAGTCCAAAAACCAAAGGTTGGGAAACATGCAAGTAATCCAAAAGAGTTAGCTAACTGATCTTTACAACCCAGCTACATCGGCATAGGGGTTAGCAAACTTAGCTCTCCAAATGTTCTTCGACTTCAATTTATACCTGTCAACCATCCCGATTTGGCCGGGATTACCATGGAATTTGACGCCGATTGATGTCATAACCCGCCCCACGCTGCCAAAACCCCATAATTTGGCAGTGGGGGAAAACGCTTTCCACGCATGTGTGGAAGGGTTCTACACAAGTGTAAAACCCTTCCACGCATGCATGGAAAGCGACCTGCGCACAAGCGATCTGTGCAGGTGCTGTTTTTTCCGGAGCCGCAGGTTGACAGGTATGCTTCAATTCCCAGAAACCCTGATCAGCAGGTGTACTGGCTCGGCCTTCTGGTAACTGACATCTAAGAACGCCTGGAAAGCCAAGTTTGCTGACCTCGGAGCTAGATGAATTGTTTCCTTGGATTCATGACAGATCTTATACATATCAATTACACCTTGCTTCATAATTATTTTTCTTATAGCATTTACTGCAAATTACTTGTTCCTGGGTTGCACATATGAATCCCTCATCTTCAAACGATGGCCAAATTCAAGCCAGAGGTTCAGTGATGATGATAATGACAAATGGAAAAGCATTCAGTGTTGCAGTCCTCTTTCTAATGTGATCTAGTCCAACAGTAGTTCTGGTCTTGGTCTAGAGTCAAATTCACAATGATGAATCTGCCTTACTCATTTCAACAGGTCTACTCTATCTAGCACTAAGAATGGATTTAGCTCACAGTAATTTTAACAATGTAAACATGGCATTTCACAGACAGGCAGTTTTGAGTAACAGTTTAAAATTAATTAAAGTGGGCATACATTTTAGTCATACTGCACATGATGTGTTGAGGGGGAGTAGAGGGAAAAACATGTTAGACCTTCTATAATACTAAAAGAAATACTTTCCTGAGGGCAGCACATTTTATTGATAGGAAATATTCTTAAACATTTGCTAAATATTGAGTCATAGTATTGAGTGTAACACCTCATTGTAGCTGATATTATAAAAAAATCACACATATTCTTAGCCCCCTTTATTTTAAAAAAATATTCTTTTCTGTCTGCAATATTAAATGCAGTAGCCTTGTTTCTGCAGAACCTCATGTGTCTCATTTCATTTTCCACAGTTCAAGACCCAAGTGCTGCATGACTGAGTGAACTCCCATCATCTGTCCCAGTTCTTGCTAACTTTGCAGTTTGAAAGAAAAAATTGTAAGAAGATAAATAGGTATTGCTTCGGCAGGAAACGTAACCATTATTCATGCTCTCTGGTACCTAGTCATGGCTGCCACATGACCACAGAAATGTTTGCAGATGCAGCCAGTGCTGACTCTATGGTTTCAAACAGAGATAAGCACTGTACTCTACTATCGGATATGACTGGCTTTCCAGCATGGGCAACCTTACCTTTATGACTTCAAATGACTTTCTGTTATTTTAAAGTTCGAAACACTTACTATTTTCCCTTTCCCAATTTCACAAACTTTTAATGCTACAGACGGACAGGCTCAATTAAAAACTACACATGCAAGTACTACAAATCTCATCTGATTTACTTTTGTACTTACTTATCAGGCAAAATACAATCAAACATGTAACATTACTGAAATTATTTTGTTTCCTCAGATAGTTTGCAGTACTGCCACTTCACCCATATTTCTGATGGGCAGAAATGTCTGGTATTTCCCCTCCTCAACCATCTGTACATAATTTCTACCTGTATTAGATCATGAAAAGGAGTCTGATTTCTAAACATCAAGCCCTTGATGTTGCTGTAACCATTCTAGGAACAGAATGTGACCATATTTGATTCCCATAACAAGTAAAATGAACGAAATAAGATAACTAATTAGTATTTGTGTCCTTATCATGATTCATTTAGTTTCTCAATTTGTCTGTATTTTGCACTTCTGCAAACTCTGAATAATTAGATTGCATTGTTATTTTCTAAAAGCTATGTTTCACTGCTGTGGAATGTGGAAAGGATTCACATTTCTCATCGAATATTCACTTAATTGCTAGAATGACTACTTAAAGTTTTATTAACAGGAATAAAGGACTAATTAAAGACAAAGCATCAAAGCAAGGAGTAGCTTTGATAATATAACACAGCTGTAATTGAAGCACAATTCCAGATTGCCAGCTGTGTTTCCCCAAACAGAAGGACAGTACCTTTTCAGACACTGTGGCTGTGGAACAGTTCTACCATTTGAACACAAGCAATACTCCCCATGTAAATAACATGAATTATTTCTTTGAATACTCACTCTGTTATTTAAAAATTTCATTAATAGCATCATTTTGTGTTATTGCATGCATACCAAGCACAATGATCTGTTGTGACCTATATAACAACATTGGAAAGTAGGTCATTATTACAGGTGGCTAAGGCTAACTGAGTGTGGCTTGCCTAAAGGTAAGTAAGGAGATCATGGAAGAAGCAAGATTTCAACTGTCATTACTGATAGCTTAGTCTCATTGGGCCAAAGTAGATCGATTCGACATTTGTCAAGTGGTTTGCCCTTGCATAACTTTAATCCTTTGCACGTCAAGGTTGTTGCAATAATCTCCCTCTATATTCCTCTCTGTCTCTCTCTCATTCTCTCTCACACATACACACAGCATTTGAACAGAGGAAAATTTACAACTAATTCGAATAATAACCAGAGATCATCTGCCATTACCAATTATATAAACCAGGGGTGCCCAAACTATGGCCCGTGGGCTGGATCCAGCCCCAATGCCAATTCATCCAGCCTGCACCACCCTCACTGCTCTCGTAAATGGAAGTAAAATTCACATGGGCAGAACACTGCTCTTGTAAACACATTTATGACAACCATGGGTGCATTTATGGCAGTGTTCTACGCATACATGGGTGTGTTTTACTTCCACTTCTGGTGGGAGGAACTACGTGACCAGCTTGTTGATCCAAGTTTGGGCACCCCTGGTATAAACAAATATTGATTTGTACACTTATCTGTTATGCAACCTTGTGTTGCCGGCTAATCTTTCTCACACTGGAACTGTTGAAATGAATTTACCAAAGGTGACTTCATTTTGGCAGTTTCGTGTCTGGCCTAAACTTGAAAGAAGAAGACCAATCACTCTGTAACTGATGTGTATAAATTGATGCCATGAAGTCTCACTCCTGTGTCTGATGAAATCGACTTGATCCACAAAAGCTAACATTAAAATATAACAGTTTATCTTCAAAGTGCTACAATGTTTTTGTTTTGTTTATTCTCTGATATGCTTGAAACACAGACGAACACAGCTACTATTCTAAAAATTCCCCTATTAGTTTTTTTAAAAAACAAAATTAGATAAGAGTATGTATCTAAACAATACTCACTAAATCCCTAATTATCTTCACTTTTGGTTGTTTTTATATTACAAGCCACCATGGCAAGAAATCTGAAGTCCTGCAATGTCCCTCAACCACTGTCAAGAATGAGAGAAAGCACTGTATCTTTCTTTCCAGGACTCTTTAAAAATGGCTTTACCATTTAGCTCCTTTGAAAAACCAAATAGACACATAAGGAGGGATAGATGGATTGACATGATTGCAAGTATCCAATCCAGTACCTCAAATGCTTGAAGAAAGTAGCAGCTTGAAGGCAATTTGTGCAATTTGCAAATGGGTAATTTTAAGCAAAACAGTGCTGTAGCTAAAGAGGCAACTTTAGTGAAAGTGTCAAGAAAATTCTTACCAACTTCATCCACAAATAAAAGAATGTGGCACTTCCTTGTCCTTCTGCCTGAGGATGGGAATGATTGTCCAAGTGACAAATTGAGGATTATATCTCACAGAGAGAGAGAGAGAGAGAGAGAGAGAGAGTCCATTTCAGCTGTAAAGTAACCAAAATGGTCCTCCCCATTTTACTTTTGAAAACATGTAATGTTTGTTGTCAGTGGTTTAGAACCCAGCTTGGATTTCACTGTGGAGTAAATGAAATCACATAAGTCAGAGCACTGAATCCCCATTAATTAACAAAGTGTGTGTGGTTTTTCTGGCCACATGAATGACATGTAACCAGGTGCAGAGCCAGACACACAAGTGGGATCTTGTTTATTAGATGTAGTTTACTGCCATCTGATATACAATTGCATTGACTTAGAGTAGAATCCCATTAGGATCCTACCTACTATATGGCTAATGCCATACTTTGTTTGGCCCATAGAGATGCAAGCTGTGTTGCAACACTGACACAGCTGCCACACAATCAAAATATGTTTAATTTACATTGTTAAGCTTTGGCTGTGGATTTTACTCAATTATCACACAGCCATTGTTCATCATACGCTATGTTCCATATGCTAAATCAAACTATTGATCTCAAAAGACTGGATGAAGGAAACCAGTTAAGTCAAGACCTACAGTACATATACCCCATTGGTTTGATGGGTCTACTCTAGTTAGGACTAGAGAACAGTTTCATTTATTTCAAATATAAGGATATTCACATTTGCATAGTGCACTGCACACTCTCTTGTGATGCATTTTTCAGAAGTTTGGCTTTTGTGGTAATTTTTCTAGGAAAAAAATGGGTGATTGTGATTGATAAAGTGCAATTCAGATGGTTGACTTGCAAGAGTTGTCCTTGAATATTTCCCAACATTTACATCATCACTAATAAGTGCTAGATGTCTTCAGATCGTCTGTTTCAACATTTCAAGTCATATAAACATCAACTGTAATTATACCTTGTGGGGAATGGGAAGGATACCATCTTTACAGTCTAAACCATGTGTGTTCATTCGAAAAATCAGACAACCATGTTCTGCTGTGTGCATGTTGATTGTAAAAGCCACATAGTCAACTATTGCATCTTGCTCATGACTGCCAGATAGTTACAATCTCTGCCTCTCTCTCCTCCAACCTGTTTCAGAGGAACATCATTTGGGATAAAAAAATGCTCTTTTTGTTTGAACCAGGCTGACAGTGATTTCACAAGATACCAGTCATGTGAAAGAAGTGAGTTTTTTATGAAGAATAAGGTGCTGCACTGATGTTCACTCTTCTCTTAATAGTGGCCCAGTATGAAACAAAAATGGAAAGATCAGAATGGAAGTAAAATTTCACAAACAGGGATGAGCAATGTTGTTATGATTTTGCCAATTTTAAATAAAACCATTAAGAATACAAGAGCTGTACTTTATAAAAGTCTGAAGGTCTGAAATAAGATTTAAATTGTACACAACACACAAATGATCCAGTTTAATGTGTGTAGCCTCATTGGCCCTAATTTTCTTCTTTAGTCCTATTTTGCCATTATTGTTGCCTATCATTGTATTTTAAGCAGTTTAGTTTACATTTAATAGCTGGTTAAACTAATGGTGTTTTTATTACAGCAATCTGAATTTTTGTTAATTGCTTTACATCAATGAATTGGCACATAGCAGATGAATATGTTAGCAGTTTGGCACATTAAACTTGGGTACTATACAACATAACATCCATTGGGTGGAATAATGTTGCATTGTATAGGAAGTCACACTAGAGTAGGTCCACTGAATCAGTAGAGATTTTGTTAGTCATATTGTTCACTAGTTCCATTATTTCAACTGGGCCTACTCAATTTGTTATGCTAAAGTCACTCACAACTACAATCAATCAAATGTATGGAGTTTAATCACCAAATCCTCACTGATTCAAAGGGGCTACTTTAGTGTTAAGCAACAGGATTTCAGTGAATGAGTTGTACTTTGTAGAATTGCATTAGGCTGCTCTGTTGTAAGAGGACGGGGGAGAGGGAAAATAACACCTACAACTTATCTTTTGTCAGAAAGTAAATCAAAGCCGTGTCAATGGGAGATTACCTCCTATTAGGGAAAACATCAATGAATGTCAGCGTACTTCCAGTTTGCTTCCTCCATGGAAGGGAAAGGGTATAAGGTACTTTTGTCTTGGTAAACTTTAAGTGAATCCAGATGTTTGATTAGAAAGTTCTGGAATAAGATGTTTAAGGTATAAGAAGGGGTCAATCCTAGCTAGATGGCTCAGCCTGTTTCAAAGGAGGGAGGCTTTGCTCAATTACTATCTTGCAATGGCTGTGAAGGATGTGTTCTCTGTGTGTTCCTCAGAACTATATTGACCCTATACTAAAGTGTGAATATCAGGTAGACTAGATTAGTTTTATTATTTTCTGGTGTGTCTATAAATTGTTTTATTTTTTCTCATTTTGCTCTCTGTGTTGTTTGAAATGCTTATTTGAAACCTTTTGACTTCTGCTGTTACCTTTTTTTTTTTTTGCTTCCTTTAGAAAAATATATTTGACCAACTATCTTGGTTTTTGGCTTAGAGAGTTTGTGGTACTAAAATGAGGACTTGACTTGGTCATCTGCTGGATTTTTTTGTATTTGTGTGGGTGTGGTGGTAGCTCTACCTGCAAAGCAGAAACATTGGCTCCAATTGCCCAGTGTCATGATTTTTAAACTCTTTGGACCAGTGCATAGGGAGATGTGAAACAAACCATTAAAAATACCCTCTGCTTTTGATAAAAATCAAGTCTGTTTTTAATTTATTCAGTACTACATAATGTAAGAGAGATGCCTATTAGCCATGACTGAAGTTCATAACTTTATTTCAAGACAGTGTTGCCCCAAACAGATATTTAATCCCAATTCACACAAAAGGTTTTTATTGGCAGCAACACTGTTAGGGAAAATAGAGTAGTTGCAGGTATTATGCGATAAAATACCGAGCTTTTTCATGCGTGTCCAGTGGATTACTTATGAAACATTCACACATAGCATTTTACAAGTCAAAGAAAATAAAGAACCCAGCAGAAGGCCTTCTTTGATATTTTGTAATGAAAACATGTCACACCGAGCTTGCTAAAAACAACTGTATTCAACATTACAATGTTATGCAAACATCGTTGAATCATAAGAAAAACTCTGAATCAAACTCTATCATAAAGGCAGATTTTCTAGTAACTAAAAGCAATAAAAGCTTAAGAATTTGTAAACAAATATAAAAGAACGATATTACATTAGGCATTAAACTAAGTATTCATACCTGTTTTTTCATACATGGCTCAGTCTTAGAGATTGGAAATGCTCCCTTTTTAAAAATACCACAGCCAGCACAAGCACGGGCTACATTATTTGGTAATATGGGGGCTTCTAGTCCAGAAGTAACATTTCTAAGATTTGACACACATTTATGAAAAGAAGATGGCCAATTAATGGCAGAATCAGGTCAGCACGAATGGTACATGGCTGACTTTTATGATGCCTGGTCCTTACCCCATCTCTTTTTAAAAAGGAGATTTTTGGTTTTGTTGTTATTCAGTTTTAGAGAGATTTTGTGCATCTTTGAGACTCCCCCTCCCCAACACACACACACCCTTTGGCTCATTAAAACTGTGGTAACTTTTGCTGCATTGCATCAACTATTAAAAGCAATGGCATGGGTGTGATTTCGTGACCCATAGACCTATTCTTCTGAGTGGGCTTTGTTTTCATGCCTGACTGACAAAGGGAAAGTCACTACTTTGGCATTTACTTATTTTTTTATTTTTTTATTGTGCCAAATGCAAGAGATATGACAATGGTGCCATAGTCCCATGCTGGAGGCAATCTGTCTCATGGGGACAGGGGAATCCTAGACAGGCTGTCTTGACAGCAACCTGATTTTTTTTTCACATCACTAATTCTGCTTTCTTTCTTTTAAGCTTGCATTGGGCTATGCCAAAACTATAAAGACCACTATTACAAATTAGCCTGAAAATCTGTACAGTGCTCACTTTTAGCATCTGGTTCAGCAGGACACCTAGGAGAAATTATGTATAGAGCCATGTGTAGCTACACAATGGGAATCCCTGCATCCATAAGAGTTCCTGATAATATTAAATCAGGACATGCAAGGCTAAACCTATGCAGAACAAAAGCAACACCCCTTGTTAAATGTATGAATGCCAAAGTGTGTCTCCCACTAGGACAAGATTCTGGCTGCACCATCTGGACATCACTTAATAGACTTCTAAGCAAATCAGGAAGATGAAAGAATAATGAAGAAACATGGGGCTATTTGGATACAGGACACATTTTTTTCATGAATGTGAAGGAATTCGATCACTGCAGCATTTATGTGCATGCAATTTATGTCACACTATATGTACAGAAGAGGATCTATTAAATGGCCAAAAAAACCTGTATATAGATGTAGCCCCCTTCCAATCAGAAACAGACTCATTATTTAACATTTAAATTTGTTTTGAATTTTAGCTATATTTTATATACATCCATGATTTAAATCAGAGGATCCGGCCCCAAATGCCAATTCATCCAGCCCACAAAGCCATCGCCACTCCAGGAAGCGGAAGTAAAATGCGCCTGTATGTAAAATGTGCCTGGGAGGACCACATGACTGGCCCACAGCCTGAAAAGGTTGGCTACCCCTGATTTAAATTGTGCAGCACTCTGAAACAAAGGCATTTCCGTGGACATGTGGCAGGCATTACTAGACACCGGAGTGCACAGAACGCTGTTACTTTCCCACAGAAGTGGTCCCTATTTATCAACTTGCAATTTCTTGCTTTCAAACTGCTTGGTTGGCATGAGCTGGGACAAAGACGGGAGCTCATTTCGTACTGCAGTACTCGGGAATCAAAATGCTGACCTTCCGCCTCCCAGTCAGCATTTTAGCCACTTGAGCCACTGCAGTAAGTTATTTGCTTAGAGAAATAATTACCTCTAAGGCCCCATATCATATGTACCTCTGGAGCCCTATCCTAATGACAGATATTCATAATTTGATTAAATATGCCTCTTCTTGTAGGAACTATCAATTGGATATAGGTCTGTATAGATTTTTAAGGATCCAGAAATGCAAATCAGTTTACTTTACATGCTACGTGTTAATAGACTTGCTCTTTTTATGCCTTCAAACTTGTCAGCAAAATCTTGTTAAACTCTTATATTAAAGTAACATACTTGTTTTTTTTAAAAAAAATCAAGAAGTGCAAATCAGTTTACTTTGTGTGCTACATGTTTTATATTGTGGACTTTTAATATGCTGTCCATATAAAGGAAATGCAAGCCACTTGGTTGTAATTGATTCTTCTTCCCTTTTTCAGTTTCTTCACAGAATACAGATATCTACAAATGACATGAGGTGGGTGCACTTTTAGGAGTACAGGAACTTTAAGAAGATACAACACAAGCCTCTTCTGATAGACCAAGAGTCAGCAAACTCACCAGGTGTTCTAGCACATCAATTTCCAGAAACCCAAGTCCATACACCTCCAGATTAGAGCTTCTGGGGATAGAAGTCCAAGAACATCTGCAGAACAAAGTTTGCTGACCCCTGTGATAGACACCTACTCTATAGTTTCAGTCGTATAATGTACAGTATCTGCATTTGTTTTAAATGATTTAACAGCAACCCTACTGGAGAAGGATGTAGAATGATACAGCTTACATGTAGAATGATACATCTTACAATAAACTAATGATTTTAATCAAAATAATCTTATCATTTCCATAGCCTTCCACACAAGGCTTATGCCTGGAAATGTTAGATTCAAAATCTACACTTGAATAATATATTGATTTATTGTATGAAAGTTTCTTTCAATTTGGCTTCATTTTCTGTTAATACATGCAAATCATCATTTTATGTCTTATGTTAAAGCAACATATTTCTTTAAAAAAATAAATTAACTCAGCTACTATTTATCTTCCCTTTAGTTTCAGTTGTATAATACATCTGCATTTTAAGGAAGTTTATCAGCAGCCTTCTGGTTTTTATAGTATCACAATCCATTTTCATGTGTTTTAAATTAAAAAGAAAAACATCCAGTTCAGAAAAAAATAATTAAAATGTTAATACAGCTTGGCTGCACTGTAAAATCCCACTCTTTTTCTGTTGAAAGATTTCCACAGGTCATCTTTTTAACATATTAGTGAAACTCATGTATACTTTACTTATAGGCTACTGAAACAAATGAAAAGTAATGGGAAATAAAAATCTAAGGAGTAGATTCTTGTTTCAGCCAATAGTAATACAGTTTGGGCTAAATCCAGATATTAGTCCCAATTAATGATGTGCCAAATGCTCAGAAATCTTTCATTTTCAGTGTAAAAGAGATGTTTCAACACATCAAGACAGTCTGTCAAGTACTGTAGTACTTTTGGTACTATATAGCAAGGAAAATATTTGATTTTCCCCCCTTTCAGTCAGCAACAGCTTTTTCAAAACAAAATCACCCTAGTTTTCTTTGAAAAATGTGTACTTTGCATTAAAAACCTTGTAGAAAACTCAATGTTTTCTGCACAAAGTTCAGGATTTCTGTGCATAATACAAGATATAATGAACAAGATAGGGTCCCCCCCTAACATCCCCACTTCCATAAATATCTCTCAAGTTGTGAAAAGCAGGAAAATTTATAAAATCTCCTTTGATCTCACCTAAAAGGCAAACATAGGCAGCATAATAAAAAGTAGAGACATCACCCTGCCAACAAAAGTCTGCATAGTTAAAGCAATGGTCTTCCCAGTAGTAATGTATGACTGTGAGAGCTGGACCATAAGGAAGGCTGAGCATAGAAGAATAGATGCCTTTGAACGGTGGTGCTGGAGAAGACTTTTGAGATTCCCCTGGACTGCAGCAAGATTAAAGCAGTCAATCTTAAAGGAAATCAACCCTGACTGTTCCTTGGAAAGCTGAAGCTCAAGTACTTTGACCACCAAGTGAGAAGCGAAGAATCACTGGAAAAGGCCCTGATGCTGGGAAAGATCAAAAGGAGAAGGAGAGGATGAGATGGCTAGATGGCATCATTTGTAGACTGGGTGTATATCTGGGCGGACTACAGAGTATGGCAGATGACACAGGAGGTCCATGGTGTCGCAAATGGCCGGACGCAATTGAATAACTGCAAACAGGGAGAAATCTTAGAAATTTTCCATTCTTCTATGCAGGAATAAAGTAGATTTACTTCACTGCTCCCAAAGTAGATTCATTGTTTCAATAACATTTTTATAAATTAACACTTAGGTGTGACTTGTTCAAAGGATTACTCAGGTTGGGAGAAACAATTTAATTATTCTTTTTCTGTTTATGTTATTTCTAACACACATATCTTTCTAAAGGTGGCTTGAGGCACCTTACAAATGGCTATAGGGCACAAATAATTTAAATAACAAAAATGTAAAGTGTTAAAGTGGAATTCAAAATTAATAGTACATATGCTTATCAAAGCCACAAAATGCCAGTTTTATTGCATTTTATTCAGCAAAAACAATAAAATACTCTGCTCCCCTCACAAAGATTCATTTATTTCATGGCCATTCACTATTTCCATGAAGGAGTTGTACAAGCCCTGCAATCTACCTCATTTAAAAACATCTAAACTGAAGCATTTTGAAGGAGCTGAAGTTTCTAAACTGTCTTCAAATGGAAACAGTTGGATTCAGCCCTCGAGCACCAGTTAAACTCAGGGATTTATGGTTAAGCTTGGATTTATGGTCAATTTTACCTGAGTTTTAAGTAAACAGTGATAACATTGTGTTTTTAATCCAATAGAGAATAGTTTGCCACTACCAGATAATTTGCCACTCCAGAATAATTCACAGAATCTATATGCATGTGTATATATACACATACTCAGTGTTAAGTCCATGGAAATCAGTGGGGTTTACTGTTAAATACAGATATCCTAAGCATGAAATTGTAATCCTGCACAGGTATGACATTTATTACCGAAAATCAAAGGTAGTTATTGCACAAAATGACAGTCTGGAGGCTAGGTACATTGGATGGCAGTTTATCATGGGCCAGAGGTCTGGAAGCTTATACTATAGCTGAACACAGCCAAACAGCATGCATTGAATTCCGTACTCTATCTGCTAATTCCAGATGTATTGTGCAGGAGGCATTGGACAAACCCATCCCAAACTCATTGCAGTCAGTTTGAGGCATTCTGAAATGTCTTCAATTTCCTGCTTGTTTCTTGTTTTCTCTTATTTCATTATTGTTATTTGGTCACTGCTCTTTAGGAAGTGTGTCTGGTAGAACAAGATCTTACAATAGCATAAAATGTGTGTCTCAGAAACCAACTCTGCCAACAGTCACTGTCTTTTTCAATCTGTCTTTCATATATCATAGGAGATATTGACTGAGGTGTTGCAACAAAGATGGCCAGTCTCGCTTGGTCTAGCCATTTTGGTCAATTCTAATGTTACCTTTTCCTGGACAGGTGGAGAATACACAACCTTGACAAATCCATGGATAACCTTCCCTTAAAAACTGTAGAGCAGTGGTTCCCAACATGGGGCACATGCCCCAGAGGGAGACTTCAATTCCCAGAAGTCTAAGTCAGTACATTGGTTGATCAGTGCTTTGGGGAATTGACTTAAGCTTCTGGGAATTGAAGTCCAAAAACCAAATGTTGGGAAATGCTGCTGTAGAACCTTAAATTGTGCTACCATAGCAAACAATTGGATCTAGTCTGTTCTATCATCTCACATTAAATTTTACCAACCCTTCTGTAAATCCCTTCTGTAACATCCATTCTAGCCATCCCAAGTACTGTTTTAAAGTAATTTTGAAATTAAAATAATTTAAATAGTCATGGTCAGTGGACTGTCCACTGAATATATGTGTATTTTGCTTATAAACAGGGGTTGCCAACTTTTTCAAGCCGGGTCCCGGGTCACACTCTCTCAGCCAGCTTTGCCCTGGGGTGGTCATTTTGTCCCAACAGCTTTGAAGGGGCAGCCATTTTGTTTCTCGAATGCCCTTGAAGGGGTGGAGAGCCACATGAAATGGCACAATGGGCCAGATCCAGCCCATGGGCCTTATTTTGGGAACCCCTGCTTGAAAAACAAAAATTCTTAGGAAAAAGTCCAAGCCATTAAGAACCAGAAAAAGGGAAGTTTTAATCTGATCTTTTCCTGTTTGCTAAAGCATATATTGTCTGCAATGACTGAGAATGCATAAGAGATTGTTTCCATTAGACCTACCAACAGAAAAATCCAAGACGAGGATCTCTGAAAAGTATAGCTTGCCAGGCTTTCAGCTCCAACCTATAGGCCTGTGATGGCAAACCTTGGCACTCCAGCTGTTCCTGGACTTCAATTCCCAGAAGCCTAAGACTCTGTGAATCCACACTAATGACATTCGTGTGGATTCACAGAGACTTGAGCTTCTGGGAATTGAAGTCCATGAACAGCTGGAGTGCCAAGGTTTGCCATCATGGCTATAGGCATTGTGATATGGAATTCCAATACTGTTGATGACCCTGAAAGGTAAATTTGGAAGAAAGGAACACATACATGTTCAGCTGTGTTTACAAGATGTAAAAGGATGATTAAAATACTTATTTTACCTAAACTGGGGGAGAAAAGACAAGTGGTTCCTTCATAGATGGATTTACTTCATACCAAAGAAGGGGAAATAGTGGTGGCATAAGTAGCAACAGTCATGCTGCTTTTGAAAAAGTTTGTAAAGGTCACCCTTGCTCGAAAGCTAGTCATATCTGACTCTAGGGTTGAATGCTCATCTCCGTTTTTAGCCAAAGAGCCAGCACTGTCTGCATCTGCAGATGTCTCCATGGACATGTGACAGGCATGCTTCGACACCAGAGTACATGGAACGCTATTTACCTTCCCACTGAAATGGTACCTATTTATCTACTTGCAATTTCTCAATGCTTCCAAACTTCTAGTTTGGCAGGAGCTCACTCCGTTGTGGGAGCTCACTCCATCATGCAGAGATGAGAGCTCACTCGGTCATGCAGTACTGTACTCAGGTATCAAACTGCTGACCTGACGACCTTCCAGTCATGAAGTTCAGTGTCTTAACCACTAAGCCACTGCAGTCCATTGAAAAAGGTGCATAGCCTTTTATAATCTGGCAGGAGCATAATGGTAAAGGTCCTACAGTTCCAATCCTGCAGAAGAATATGACTTTTGAACCTTTGGCAACATTGTTACCCACTATGCCTGCCTAGATGTTAATGTGCCCATAAACCACATTCCCAAATGGATTAGAAGTCAGCGTGGCTCAGGACTGACTTGGAAGGACCCTTTTAATGGCTTCTGTTAGTGAGACATTGCAATTCTGCTTAAATTATAACAAAATCAGTTCCATTTTATAGCTCTACATATAAATTAGCCCACCTCATTTTATGTTATGCAAAATTGTGTATATATTTCTCCCTTTTTTTTGGGGGGGGGGTTGTTTATCGGTAATGTGCATTCTCTTTTTCTGCACTATGTAAACAGTCATCTTTGTCAAGACAATATCTGATTCCCCATGAGAGATTTCACTTCTAGAGCCCAAAGAAATACGCTAAAATAGACCAAACACAAACACATGCTCATCTACCACTTAAAAAGAAAACCCAGTCTTGGGAAGGCAATATTGTAGACAGAAGGTAGGGGGAAAAATTAATAAATAGGAACAGTTGGAGAGGTTGCTGAATTATGCTTTTAAAGAATCCGCCTCCTGTCCCTTTTCTTCTTCCTCTTTTTCTGCATTCAAGCACGACAAACAAGGACACCGTTGCCACTGCCCAGAGGGCCTTGCAAATTCCTCCAGATGCACGTAATTTCGTTAGGACACAAACAGTGCCATTGACAGAGCTCTGCATTATTGATGAGAACAAAGCTTGAAGTAAAACAGAGAGAGAGAGGGAAGTGGACTGGGGAATGCACCAACAGATTATTTCCACATGCCGAGAATGTTTTTTCCTCCTTTCCTCACTAGCTATTCACAGATGGCTTTAGATTTTACATGGTATTTCATCTGTGATTTCCTCGCTGGGTGGTTCTCCTTCCTCTTCAACCTGCTCATTCTTCAAGTTAGCTGAATGTTCTCAAGCAGGTGAATGACTTGCGGCTCTCCAGAAAACTTTGTTGATGTAGTTGCTGGCTCCATTTAGATACACTGGGTAAGGACTACTGGATATGTATGCCCCATGACATCTGTGTGTGTGCACTACAAGTTGCCTAAGTCTGCACTAGAGGGAATAAAAATACAGTGATACCTTGCTTAAAGAGCATAATGCGTTTCACAGGATTGCTCTTTAAGCGAGTTTGCTCTTTAAGTGAAACACCATTGTAAGTGACCAATTGTGACTTCAGGTGGGGGGGGGGAGATTGTGAACCCCAATTTAGTTGTTAAGTGAGGTGACCATTCAGAAAAAAAATCTTCTCTTTAAACAAGTTAGTCTCTAAGTGAGATGCTCTTTATGCAAAGTTTTACTGTACATTCACAGTATAAAGGTATTTTTCTCATTGTTAAATCAAGATTAGGTTGGGGAAAGCACATAGAGATTCATCCCATTTCAAGATGTCAGTGTTAGGCAAGAATCACTGCTAGGTACGTACTTAAAGATATTTAAGAATATTTTGCACTCCTAATAGGATTTAGAAACATAGGGAGACTAAGTCTCAACTAGTGTAGGCCCATTGAATCACAGAGTCTTTTCAGTGGTTGCTCAGGCTTTGGGATATATTGATCCAAAAAGACCCTTTTCTGTTTCCTTCCATCATCAGTCAAAGACCTTCCTTTTTAGTTAAGCTTTTAAGAAAGATCTCAGGAATACTATATTTATTAAATTTAGAAAAAAAATGTTTTTTAATTGTTTCAATATTGATTTACAGTATGTTTATTTGTTCTTTGATATAGTTTCCATAACATTTTAAAACTGTTGATTATGGAAAGTTTATAATTGTTGAGAGCCATATTGTGTCTTCTATGGGGAACAAATCTGTCAGATAGATAGATAGATGGATGTATAGATGGACGGATGGATAGATAGATAGATAGATAGATAGATCTTATAGAGAGCCAGACTCCCTGTTGATCTAGCAGACCTCCTCTACCATTACTTACGATGCTAAACTGCAGGACTAGCAAGGACTACATGCTAATACCTGGATCCTTCTGAATCTAAGCTTCTTCCCTCTCTTTTTGGTCCCACTTCATCTGACCATTTTAAATTGGGAGAAAGGTCATTGCTATGGTTGTGCCCAGTGTCCAAGCAGGGCCATAGCCAGGGGGTGGCCAGGGTGGGATTGGCCCACCCTGAGTTAGCAGTTTGCCCACCCTGGCAAAGCATGGTTTCCCATAGGAATGCATTGAAAAGAGGCTCCGTTGCCCATCCTGAAAACATATATATAAGAACCCGGGAATTTGAGGGTGGGAAAACTGCTAACTCAGGGTGGACGATGCCCACCCCGGCCACCCCCTGGCCATGGCCCTGTAGGAGGCACATAGATAAAACATAACACCATGATCCAAAAACATTCAAATACATGAGGCAAGTACTGCCATTAAGCCTCCATAACTACTTTTCAGATTTTGATATTAGTTAACTACAGGAAAAGGACATCTGCAAAACTGCTTTACTGCCATGATTCAAAATAATCTTTATCACAAGAAATTCTTCATATGAAATGGATGGAAAACTATGGCCCACCAGAAATGGTTGGACTGTAGTTTCTAGTCTCACTTAACAGTGGCTGTCATGGCTAGGATTGACAGAAATTATAGGCTGCTGCTATGACTAGACAGCTCAGTGGAAAGGTTGGAAGTTTGGTTCCTCACTGTGCCTCCTGGATAGCTCAGTGGTTTAGGTCTCTGGCCAGAGAGTAAGAGGTTTGGGGTTTGATTCCCCATTGTGTCTCATAGGAGAAGAGTCAGCCTATAATGTCATAGGCAGGCTGAACAGTTTCAGGACATCCCCAGAGGAGAGGAAAGGTTTATAATTTCTGTGTATTTTCTACTTTATATACTCTGAAAAGAGTTACCATAAATCTGAATTGATTATACAGCAAACAATTATTATTATTTTTAGTATTAAGGGAATCATGTTTCCTCATCAATAACATTCTGCCTCTTCCCCAATCAAACTCAACTAAATTGTAGTCTATGATAAAAATTAAGAATTAGGCTGTTACATGCTACATCATTAGATGAAGTAGGCTGCAGAATGGGATAAAGTCTATACAGCCATAGTGTTTAAGGTGCTTCTGGGCTCTAGTATTGTTGCTACAATACAATGGCTATAGTTTTGTGAATACGGCTAAAATTCTTTACCAGTGATGGTGAACCTTGATACTCCACATGTCCTTGGACTGTAATTACCAGATGCCCAAGTCAGCACTCCTACTGAAGCTCCAGAACACCTGGAGTGCCAAGGTTCACCACCATGGTCCTATGCATATTTACATGGGATATCATTGAATAAACAAAACAAAAAGACAGATAACATTGTGGCACACTAAAGACTTACTGCTGTATTTTAATGTTAGCTTTCATGGATTAAATCCATTTCATTAAGTCCACTTGAGCCACAAAAGCTAACATTAAAAGCTACTGCAGATTATGTCCTCTGATGGCATTAACTATGCGATACAATTTCGGCCAGTATGGATTTCTTCACCTATTTCAAGGCGTGCTACAGGGATTTGCTGTGTTTAGCAGCCTACCTGCTTGTTCTGTTAAGTGGCATGCTGGACATTTGCCTAAAAGTCCTACCCTGGCAGAATCCCTGGCTACACAGCAAGGAAATGAGGCATAAATATCTCCTAGCAAAGGCTGCATGCCAAATTCCTCTAACAGAACAGAAGCCATTGACACTTTTCCTCTTGATTTACTCAAGAAATATTGCCACTAATGTCATCTATATCCGCTAATAGGTGGAAAATTTGGAACAATAGGCATTTCTCTTTCTTTCTGCTACAGATTAATATTTCAGCTGATATTATTGCAGTTCTCTTCTTTTCCAACTCTACATTTTTTACAAGAATATAATGCTGTATCTTTCCAGATGAAACCCATTATAATGTGCAGAGTGCTGACTTAGAGAAAGCCTTTTTTACATTTTAAATTCATTGCTATGCTCTCTCCTGTTTTTCATACCTTTTAAAAACCTAGCACAGGCAATTTGTATGACTAAATAGGGCAGCTGTACTATAGGAATTCAGCTAGGACTCAGTGAAACCTGACTCTGAATAGACAGGTGTAAGATTGCCCTGAAAATAATACTAGCTCCATTTATGTCTACATATCTTCTCTGTCTAAAAGTATATTTTTAAAAATGTACTGAAAATATATTTTCCCTTTTGTAAAATTATCTCCTGCAATCTTGCTAATTATCATCTGTCAACATTCCTGAAAAATCATTCATGGCCACTATTAATTTATGCAATGAATAGACTGGCTGAGTGCTGCTAATATGATTTGCATATTTATATTGCTTCTATTTACCTTTATCATGTCTCTATTTTTTTCTTTTGCTTACTCTTGTCATATCTAGCCATACCAAAGTAGTGAAACTGAAAATTAATGAGTATCTTTAACTAATTTTATCTTTCAGATTATTTTCCTATTTTAGCAATTTAGTCTTGTCCATTTCAGAAATAACTCCCATTCTATTCTATGAGATCTATCCATCAGCAAGTATGATTAAGATTGCCATCTGTCAGCAAAAATATTATGCAAGTCTATTTATAATTCAGAAATAAATACATTTTGCCCTAGGAGCTCAGGGTACCAAAAATGTCCCTCCTCTTAATATTATCAAATCAAAGCAATTACACTTATATACTACCCCATAGCACTTAGTGCACTCTCTGGGAGGTTCACAAGTTAATTCGCATTTTGTCCGCGAACATGCTGGGTACTTGTTTTACCAACTTTGTAGGATGGAAGGCTGAGTCAACCTGGAGGCATTTCAAGATCAAACTCACAATGTCTTTGGCTTCAGTACAGCAATTTAACCATGGCGCCACCAGGGCTCATGCAACAGGGCTGTGAGTTAGGCTAGGCCAGTGATGGTGAACCTTTTAGAAACCGAGAGCCCAGACTTCAACCCAAAACCCACTTATTTATCACTAAGTGCTAACACAGCAATTTAACCTAAATACTGAGGTTTTTGTTTAGAAAAAAACCTTACCTTCACCACAGACTCAACAGGCTGTCCTCCACACCACACACTCATACAGCAGATGGGAGGGAGGAAACGCTCCAATTGTGCTGCTGGGCAGAGGGGTGGGTGATATGAGAAATATCCTCAGGTGCACATGGAAAGGGGGGAGGGGAGCAACCTGGCCTCACATCCCTCTGGCTTTGTAGTAATGAACTCTGGTGAACTCTGTGCTAGGGTGACAGCATGCATTCCCACAGAGAGGGTTCTGAGTTCCCCCTCTGGCACACGTGCCATAGATTCACCACCACTGGGCTAGACTGAGGTACAGTAACTGGCTAAAGGTCTCCAAGTAACCTTCATGTCTGGATGTAATTTATATTTAGATCTCACAAATCATAGTCCAACAATTTAAGCCTGCATTCTTCTTGCTCATGTGGATTAATTCCAGATGTAAATGTATATGCAGCATTACAGAAAATGCTACCTTTATTTTAGTAGTAGGAAATTCATATGTCATGGTTATCTATTTGATTAATATTATTCTCAGTCTTTACATGCACAGAACAAACATGTCCATGCCACACAATCAAATGCTTTTATAGCATCAACAAACATTATTGACTTACCATTTCACACAATTACATATATTTTTTTCATACTCTTAAAACTACACTTAGCCATCGTATGAGAGGTAACTAATTTTAGTAGATTATCTTCCATTTGTTAGCCATCTGCTAACAATTCTTCCTAACTAAAATGCCAACCACAGTTGATATAATTGTTCTGGTAATGCAAATTCTTAGTGGGTGGTATTTTGAAGTCTGAATTATTTACATACCAATCTGTAACTGTTTGCTTAATTAAAAACTTGTATGTAAATAAACAAGACAGGAAAATTTGGGCAGCATAAAAACAGGAACAATGGAGGAAACCCTGAGAATATATTAACATGCTATGAGAGAACAGTTTTTGCTTCTCCAAAGAGTAACATGGTAGAAACAAAAAAGGAATTAAAACAATGACAAGTTTAAAAGATTAAGGAAAGCTATTTAAGTTTGATAGACCTCAAATAATGGGGAAATGTTTCATCAAATCCAACAGGCCTGGAACAGTAGAATCAAGAAGAAAAACTTCAGGTAGAACCAACCATATACATTGGGTCTGATTGGATTGAGTATAAAAACCAACCCCTTGAGGAGGGGATGTATGGACTGAGGCTTTAACATGCTGCTTAGCGCTAAAGTTAAGTCAGTGTAGTAACAATTTGAGATAGTCTAATCTATTGATGAACAGTTTTTACTGTAAGGAAGCATATCCTAATGTTTAAATTAGTTATTCTTATAATTTCTGGTCATTCAATCTAGATACACAGAAACCAAATTTAGTTGAAAATGTTTAGTCTCCTAGCCTAAAAATGATTGCTCTCTCAACCCTTCTTCTTCTGGTTTGGTTTTCAAATTTTTTAGGTAAAGGTTGCCCTTCCTCGAAAGCCAGTTGTATCCAACACTAGGGTTCAGTGCTTACCTCCATTTATAGCCAAAAAGCCAGTACTGTCTACTTCTGTAGATGTTTCTATAGACATGGGGCAGGCATGACTAGACAATGGGGTGCACTGAATGCTGTTTACATTCCCACTGAATTGGTTACATATTTATTCTTGCTTTCAAACTACTAGGTTGGCAGGAGCTGGGACAGAGGTGGGAGCTCACACTGTCATGCAGCACTTGGGTCTTAAACTGCTGACCTTTTGGTCATCAAGTTAGTGCACATGGTCCTAATTTTCAACATCCTTCTTAAACCTTGGTGCTCATTATTCCAGGTGAGGTCTGACATAGTTGTACTTTCATCTGATAATTGTATCTCTGATAATGAATAAGCAATTCCATATTTATTTATTTATTTATTTATACCCTACCTTCCTCATCCCTAGATGACCCAAGGCAGCCTACAGCAAAAATTTAAAACATACACAATCTTAAAAAACATCTAAAATATGAAAGGAACATCTTACTAACTAAAATTAATGACTATATATTGAGGTATCAATTTAAGCAAAAGTAGCCTTTTCAGACTTCTGATTCAGTGTGGAAGAAATTAACCTCATCTTGAGAACATGTGCCTTGATGAGGCTTACTCTCTGTTCCAGAGGTGGGGAAATAGCATGACAAACACTGTTCATATTTCAAAGTGAAAAAGGATAAAGATGTGCACAAACATGCTTTAGTCAGAGGGATAAATTGAGTAAATTAGATAAAATTTTCACTGTAAGATAGTAAAGGTAAAAGTTTCCCTTCCTTGAAAGCCAGTTGTGTCCATCTCTAGGAGGCGGTGCTCATTTCCTTTTACAACCAAACAGCCAGCACAGTCTGCATCTGCAGATGTTCCTGTGGTCATGTAGGAGGCATGACTAGACATCAAAACAGATGGAACACTGTTTACAGGGGTGGGATTCAATTTTTTTTTCACTACCTACTCTGTGGGCATGGTATGGTGGGTATGACCAGAGAGAAAGCCCTGCGTTGCACCCGAATTAGGACTACTTTATTTCAAAACTTGGGTGGGCGGGGCTAGCCGGAATTTCTGCTACCTGTTCTGGCAAACTGGGGCGAACCTGCTCAAACCCACCACTGACTGTTTCTTTTACTGCTGAAGTGGTATCTATTTATCTACTTTAAATTTCTTGCTTTCAAATTGCTAGATTGGCAGGAGCTGGGACAGATGATGGGCACTCACTCCATCATGCAGCACTTGGGTCTCAAACTGTTGCTTGGCCAACCTTCCAATCATCAAACTCAGTGTCTTAACCACTAAGCTACCATGGCATCACTGCAAGATAACCCCCACCCCACAATATTTTACAATCCTGTACAAAATAAAGGTGGAAATAAATGATAGTAGGATTCAGAAAAATACAGTAAAATTAATATGGAGAGAAATTTCTCTTTCCTGTATCAAACTTTTTAGCAGTATAAAAAGTCTTCAGGGTGGCAAAAAGACCACAGAGGGCAGAGACAGCATGGTGAATGGGTATGAGATGTCAACTCTCAAAAGAATGCAAAAAAATCCCAAATGGGTTCAAATAACATGAGGGGAAATCAACTTGCTGCAAAACGAGAAGAGAGAAAGAGTCAGAAGTTGTAAAAGGGACAAAGAAAAACATTTCATTGTCTGGATATATTATTTCCTGGTTCACACAGTGGCAGGCCAGTGCTGGCCATTTGGGACACAGGGAAAAGTCCCAGTGCACCCCAGTGACTGGCTCCCCCAGAGGTGGGCAGAAGTATGTCACCTGGTGGCTACACAAGATTTCCAACACAGCCCCCCAACAAAATGGAACCTTCTAGGTGGTAGGGTGCTGTTTCCATGGGACAGGTATTGCCGTGCACCAAACAGCCCCACTCCCCACCATGGCTGGTTGGTGCATGTTGGGTATCGCTGTGCACCAACCAATTCACCCAGCACTGCCGCAAACCGCAAGCTGCGAAGAAGCCCAGTGGGTCTTTCCCATCTGCCAAGGCCAGGGGGCAGGGCTGGTTGGTACACAGTGATATCCACCATTCACCAACCAAACCCGCCCCCTCATGGATTTCTTCACAGCTTACGGCGGTGGCAACAGCAGTGGATGTGCCAGGTTAGATCCCGAGGGAGAAGGCAGGGGGAGGAAATTGGAGACCTCATACCATAAGCCATCCCAGCAGTCAGGGTCCACTGTGCCCAAACCAAAGTGCCAGGGAGAGAGGGGGGTAGGTAGGAGAGGCAGCTGAAGCAGATTAAAAGTCTCTCTCTCTCTCTCTCCGCTGCTTGCCTCCTCTTCCTTCTTTCTGCCCTTCACCATTGTCTGGCGGAGGGGTGGAGAGGAAGGTGAGGGAAGCGCCTTTCTCTCCCATTCCCCTCCATGCATTACTCTCCCCCTCCACAAGGAGGGAGAATGAGGCCCCTTTCATGTCCCCAAGATCTTTTCCCACTGAAGTGGTCCCTATTGATCTACTTGTAATGTCTTGCTTTCGAACTACTAGGTTGGCAGGTGCTGGGACCAGAGATGGGCACTCAATCCATGATGTCATGCAGTACCCCCCATAGGTGCTGCCACTCCCTCCCTCTCCAGCACCCTTTTAGCATAGCCTGCATGGAGGAATCTTCCTAGGGATTGAAGTGCTGACCATAGTAAACCATAAAGTAGGTGTGGGTGTACCCCTCCCCTTCCAGTGATGAGAGTAACTGGACTATCAATCACATCAGAACTTGACATGGATCAACTTGAGATCGATCCATCCATTCCCAATTTCTGCATCCATCTTAGTTCAGACCCACACCTTTCACAGAGCTCAGCCTGAAAACATCAAGAGAGCAATGCATTTAACTGCATTGATTTGTTTTGGTGCTCTAGGAAAAAGCTATTGTCTGGGGAATGCTAGTGATGGAACCATCTTATCTGCTGTCTAGACATCATTTGTATAGCCTAGAGGAGAAAGATCACCCTTAGTACTTAATTGTCAGGAAACATAACACCAAATTGTGTGAGAGATACATATTTATTTAGAACTCTTTGCCACCCATGGTCTCCTAGGTACAATTCTTAACTATGTTTGAATGAATTGCTGTGTAGCACTTTGAGTAAGCTGGAGTTTTAGAGGTGAACTCCATTAATGTATTTTGCATTATTCTAACATGTAATAAAACAACTATGTTCTTCTTTTCCTTTATACATCTCATTTCCCAAACTAACTAGGCTCATCGTGGAATGGGTGATAGTTACGCTAGAGCAAGATTTTCATGAACAAACATAAAAGGTTGTGTTCCATACTAGTCATCTTTTTGAAACTTATTTTCATTGATTTCACCATGTGGGATCTCATTGATGGTGTTACTGCCATTCAGCTTGCTTTTCAGGACTTTTCTAACCCTTTGAGTATATTATTTACTAACCACATTTTTCACCTGCCCATGCTTGAAATTATCCAATTGCTGTATGCCCAGATATTTATAGGCTTCAGAATAATGACAGTTAATGGCTTGTCCATTTGGCATTTCAATTCCATCACTCTCAATTTTTCCTTTTCTCAATGCCACTGTCACACATTTATTCAGTCCAAACTCCATAGTAATGTCAGTACTGAATATCCGGACTGTATTAGTCAATTATTGTATTTCGGCTTCTGATTTTCCATACAACTGCAGATCATCCATATACAATAAGTGAGAAATTTTCCTTGAGTTTTTAATGGTCTGGTATCCCAACTTGTCTTCTGCAGAATTGTTGACAGAGGGATCAAGGCAATGGTGAACAGCAAGGGTGACAAGGAGTCACCTTGCAAAACCCCTTGTTTGATGTTAACAATTCCATAACTTTCATTTCCAACAAATAATTCTGTTTTCCTGTTCTTCATCGCATTTTCAATGAGGGTACCAATTCTTTTACTGTTTAGGCTAAGGTTGGGAGTTCAATTCCCCACTGTGCCTTTGGGAAGAAGATCCAGCTTATATAGCCTTGGGCAAGCTGTTGCCCGAAGAAGGGTTGCTGTATGTCAGAATCAATTTAATGGCACAACAAAGTAGTAAGAGCATACTTTCCTCTTTTTGACCCTCAATTAAGACTGCTGGTTAAGATATCTGGTTCTGGAGCCAAAGGTTGGGGGTTTGATTTCCCATTGTGCCTCCTTGACAGGCTAGACTCAATGATCTATAAGGTCCCCTTCCAACTTGGCAATTCCAAGATTAAGATTAATAAAGCTTTCAGGCAGCAGCTGTTGCTATGCTCCTCTCCGAAACATTTACTTTAAGCAAGGAACCAACATCCAAACCAAAATAAAAGGAACCAACAAACCCAAGACAGATGCATAATCTGGAAGTTGGTAAAGCATTGTGTTTAGCTGCCTATCAAGTTCAACTGTGCTAAATATATAGAGTCGGACATGTAGCAAAATTGTCCTCTGTTTTCACTGTACATGAATCAAACTTGAGTAGAGAATCTTGACTAGGGCTGGGATACAAATACAGAAAATTTCTACCCACAGGTGCAATGCAGAAACATTTATATGATGTCGTGAAACAAAACATTAATCAGAGAATATAAATGGCACGTGCAGCCTGTATTAAGGCTGCAATAAATATAATCATTGAATATGAAACATAACAAGGACTATCTGCAAAAGGTGTACATGCGAATGAAAGACTCTAATTTTCCTAGTTTTAAATTTTGTTTTGTGTGTATGTTTGCAATATATTTTTTAAATTGGCTGCAAGGTATGATAAGAGGCAATAACAGCAGGAAAACACAAAGAGAACCTCTTGTACACTCTCAAAGGACCACTGAGTCATTTGAGGTTCAACATTCAACTTACACTGAGATGGTTTTAATATTGTCGGTGGGGGAAAGTTTGCACCTTAGCAGACCGGTTCAGAGCCTCTGACTCTACATGGAAGTAATGACAAAGCAGACATTCCTGCAGATTTTGCATGCTCTTCAATGGTCAGAGGGCTTGTTTCCAGCTGCCTTCTATAAATGAGAAAAAACACTTCACAGAGGTGAATAAACACATAAAGACCTATATGAAGGGACCTTACAACCAAGCAATATACTTGATGTGTCCTGTCAAATGAAATCCTCCATTTTCTTTCTTCATTGTTGAGTTTTTGAAAATAATGTGAGAGTTATAGAAGTCGCACTCTGAAGGACAATAACTGTGGAGTCCCTTCCAATGAGCCAAGGGCAGCGGGGAGTGGGAGTGGGGTGTCTTTCTCTTCAGTAAATAGACTTAACATTGCATTGCTAAGCCCGACTGAAATTAACTAAATTTAAGCTATTCACAAGGTATTTTTCTGATTGGCAGAACAAAAGCATAACTTATATTTATTGGCCCCTGTATATTACTTTTATATATGTTCAATGTGCAGCGTTTTATTTTACCTGCATATGTCTGTTTTTACAGTCTTTAACGCTGCTTCTCCTAAATGTAATCTTATATTTGAACACTACAATAATAAAAGAGGCCTCTTAATTGATGTGCCTGTTAAAGTCATCACTTCAAATCCTTGAAATCTTAACAACAAAACATAAGAGAATCTAGAGATATGAATCTTAGGGTTATTTAGTTTATGAAATTGATTTATAGATATTTTTGTTACTTAACATCTGTCTTTAGCCTAAACTACTGGGTTCAATCATTAGTTCATACCTGTCAAGTTTCGGGAAATTTCTGTCAAATAAGGGAAATTTCCTGGCCAAAACAGGAAACTGGACAGCTATGCTTATCCTGTGCTGGCCTCCAGTCTAACTCCGGTCTAACAGCAGTCTAACTAATACGGGATGATGGTGGGAAAGTGTGTAAAATACAGGGGTTTGACAGAAATTTCCCAAAACTTGACAGGTATGCATTAGTTGCCAGACTTGTTGAACTAGGTACAAACACAGGGAAAGAGGGTATAAGCATTGGAGTTGGAGGAGGGAAAAAAGGAGAGGCAAATTGCAGGAGGAAACAGGAGTACTCGGGTTGGATAGAGAATGTTCCCTTGGGTGGATATGGAAAAAGAATTAGCACTTGGTTGGTTAACAAGAAAGAAAACACTGGGTCATATGGCTAAATTGGTGAAAGGACAGGAAGATCACCTCGTTTAATGGATGGGTTAGTGAGGAGAGAGAGGAGGATGTTGCAGGCTGTGTGGAGACTCATAGAATGACCCATCATGTAGAACATTCCTCTAAATCAATGTTTCCCAACCTTTGGTTTTTGGACTTCAATTCTCAGAAGCCTAAGTCAATATCCCAAAGCACTGAACAGCTAATGTACTGACTTAGGCTTCTGAGAATTGAAATCCCCCTGTGGTGCTTAGGTCCCACGTTGGGAATCCTTGCTCTAAATGAACAGTAAATTCATTCTCACAGTGCCAAGATGGTACCATCTGTCATAGCAGAATTTATGCCCTGGTTTTAGACTGCAGTGACTCAATTGGCTAAGATGCTGACTGAGAGGCGGAAGGTCAGCTGTTCGATTCCCGAGTACTGCAGGATGGAATGAGCTCCCGTCTTTGTCCCAGCTCCTGCCAACCTAGCAGTTTGAAATCAACAAACTGCTAGTAGATAAATAGGTACCACTTTGTTGGGAAGGTAAACAGCATTCTGTGCCCTCTGGTGTCTAGTCAGGCCAACCACATGACTACAGAAATATCTGCAGCAGCAGGCAGTGCTGGCTCTTCGGCTTTGAAACAGAGATGAGCACTGCACCCTAGATACAACTGGCTTTCAAGCAAGTGAAACCTTTACCTTTACTTTATTTTCATACACAAGATTGGGATATTAACAAGCTTCAGCAATACTAAGGTTTGGAAGAATATGTATACACACACACACACACACACACACACACACACACACACACACACACACACACACACACACACACACACACACATGCATATGTATATGTAGAGACTTCTATGACATCAGAAAGGGCCATGCAATTGATGTTAGAGGTTACAAGCTCACCACTATCAGCACATTATACTTCAGATTTGGGGTACTGTGAAAGAAGAATTGTGCATAGAATTTTTTTACCACAAATTAGACAAATGTCCCTAAGCCTAATGAGGATTGAGCAAGCTGCATTATCACAGTGCACTGGCTTGGTGGGGGTCAGAAGTAAAATCAGGGAGGAGAAGTGGAATAGAATATCAGAAGAGAAAGCTAGACAAAAGGATATTTTTTACATTTTGCTCCAGATCCCACCTGTACACATTTTTTCCTCACTGACATACCAAGAGATTTGTCATCTCATGGTAAATAATGCATGAAGCTGTTCTCACCTATAGCCTGATGTGCATTTTAACTCTGAGGTTTTTATGTACTAAACTTCCAATCAACTATTTTCTTATCTCGATGTTTCCAAGCACCAGCAATGTACCTGTTAAGCCATAAATTTTCCATTTGTCCTTCTCATCTCTTCAGTTTATCAGTGAATGCAGGATGTCATTCATTAAATTCTATGAAAACTTTCCACATCCCTTTCTGTATATGTTAGGGAAATCTGGTACAGTATTTGTTCAAGATTAAAAATAGTGTTTAAATTAGCCTTCTTCCAAGCCAGTTGAAACAGAGTAAATATAATGGGTTTGAAGGTATGCTGTGTTATATGAAATACAGTATCACTGTTGCACTCCAAAGTAAGCTAACTTTACAATTCATGCTCACATTTTGGGATGGGTTTTTGCCTAATGTTGTCTATAAGCACCCCCAACCTGACCTCTGAATGTTCTAGAGATGCCAGTTTGCCTCCCCAAAATCCTGCCTCCTCCCAAAAGCCCAATCCATGGGATTCTTCTAATAAACCCAATCAGAGAAAACAGGGATTGTGAAATCCCTTTAACTTCCAATTGAAGAGTAAAGATAACACTCAGGATCCTCCTTGTGGGGAAGATCAGTGGCATATGGAAAATACTGGAAAGTCATCACAGGTTGGAATTTCCTTCATCCCATGTTCTCTGTGGTGGGGAAAAGCAATAAGCAAGCAAAGCTTCTGGTATCTGGAATTTTTGAGTCTTGGGTTTCAGAATGAACTTTACACTTCCCACTTTCACAAGCACAAGTACCAGCTGTCAAATTTGCACCTTGACTTCCTCATCACCTTCCTCAAAGAAAGGTATGAAAAGAAGAGCTAATCTAGACTTCTGATTATCACTATGCCTGGACACTGCGGCTGTGAATGATGATCCTGTACCCTGGCCTGTGTTGGTGTAGGAGAGGTGACCTCTGAGACACCCATCCCTTCAACAATGGCCTGCCATTTGGACATTTGGAAACATTTTTGGTTTCTTCACTAAGGTAAAGGTCTTCCTTGCTCGAATACCTTGCTCCATTTATAGCCAGAGCCTGCACTGTCTGCATCTGCAGACATTTCCATGGTCATGTGATAGGCAAGACTAGATGTGGAAATGTACAGAATGCTGTTACCTTTCTCACCCAGGTGATACCTATTTACTTGCAATTTATTATTTTTGAGCTGTTCGGTTGATAGGAGCCGTGTCAGACAATGGGAGCTCACTCCATTGTGCAACATCTTAACTACTAAGCCATCACACACCTTCTTCACCGAACAAAGTCTATTTAAACCTATTTTCCCTCATCTTGGGATACCATTTTCCCTTGCATATCAAGTTTGAACTTGATGTACCATCGAGTTGTTTTTGACTTTGGCAACCTGCCAAAAGTGGTTGACTAGCCCCTCTTTTCAGTGGCATCCCAGGGCTGTGTTGCTTGGCCAAGACCATATAGGCAGCATGACACTTGGTGTCATTGGCCATGCACTGATTGCCTTTCCTGGCAGGCACAGGGATTCTGGTCCAATGTTCTGGCTAAGGTCAAATTCACTGAGATGTACCACCTAGATATTCTGAAACAATCCTGGAAAAATATAATTCCCCTATACAGTATTTGACAACTGATTTCTGGAGAAAATGTTATTGTAATTCAAGCTAACAAATGAAAGCCAGAAATGCCTTCCCTTTTAGTTATCAGATATCCACAACCAATGCAGCAACTTTTGTCAAATTCTGTCATCTCCTAGGACCTGGATAAAGCACAAAAGTAGCTTACTTAACATGGCAAGCAACACTCCCCTGAAGGTTACCACTGGAAGTAAAGAATAAGATTCGATTTATGCAACACGGGGAATATAGACAGGCAAAAAGTCATGTTTTTCCCCAAGCTGGACTTTAGCCAGAACACTGGGCCTTGGTAACAATAGTCGCAGAGAAAATGTCAAGGTATCTCTTGTGCCCAGACATGGTCAGCTAAGTCTCAGCTTATACAGTGGCAGGGAAAATGAACTATTTTGTAAGCTTTAAAAGTAAATTGGACTTTTCTACTTGTGATTTTGTGATCAGCAATGGGTGTCGAGTAGAAAGAGTAATGCATCCTTTATTTGTTTATTGCTGTATTCCTTAAACACAGTCATTTCTTTGTTTAAAAGTGAGCATTGAAAAATTCCCTTGCGCTCAAAATAACATCAGCAACATGAACAACTTGAGATTATTATTATTTTTTAAAAAAAGAAAATGAATGTGGGGAGAAAATAGCAATATTAAAATTCTCCCTCTAGGAGCAGGATTTTGAGTGCTGAAGTTTTAAGAGTCTATCTTTGTTTCCTGGCCTTCAACTCCATCCATGGTACTGAATTAGAAATGTTCCCACATACAAATACTGAACGTTTTATATATTGTAAGCCCCTCTGGGTGGTGCTTGCATCAAATGGGAGGGGTTTACGTGTAAATAAATAAATATTTTAATAAATAGTTAATTTAATAAATAATTTTAATAGCAGTTCATGTGTTCTAGTTGTATTCTCAAAGTTCTATGGATCTATACCAGGGGTTCCCAACCTAAGGCCCATGGGTTGGATCCGGCTGGTGGTGCCATTTCATATGCCCCCCACCCCTCCAAGGGCATTTGAGAAACAAAATGGCTACCCCCTTTGAAGCTGTTGGGATAAAATGGCCACCACCATCATGCAGGCAGAGAGCGTGACCCGACCCCCACCTTGAAAAGATTGGGAACCGCTGATCTATACTGTGGAACAAATGAAATATAATACCATGTATACCACCACTAGTTATGAAAGGTAGGTTTTTCCACAGGTAACAAAAGATGACATGAAGTCATGCTTAGGAACCAGGTATTTCTGTTAATCCATTGTTCCTGGCTGTCTACCTTGCATGGAGCCTTTAGAATACAACAGATTTATGCTACATATATGGCATAACATCTTCCCTCCCAAATATTTCCTACCCACCCAAATCTCTGTATTTATATGTCAAACCCCTTAATAAAATATGAGATAGATAGAGAATCATTTAACAGAATCACAATACAGGTAATTATGGATCTGTCAGCATTTCCAATATGAACTCCATTTAGCATTGAGGAATTCTATCATTTCACAAAATGTCATACTGAAAGCTGACACACAGATTAACAGCCTGGATGAAAATTTGTTTACCCAAAATATTTAAATCTGTTCAGCTGTTTTTGATTTGGACAGCAGTCAGAAAATTCAAATGTCTATTGATCTCTCACCCCATGGGATTCTGCTAAATTCTCCATCAAGCTACAACAATCTGGAAATGGCCAATAATAAAAACTGATCTTATTATTTATTTTTTGCAAGCTTTGAACCAGGTTTCTATTTATCTTCAACAACTGTCTTTAGAACATATAGCCCATAATCTTATTGCTTAGCACAGAACATTTCACTAGAGTAGGCCTAATCATTCAATGGGGAGTTGGGAATCAACTTCTTCATAAATTCCATCAATTCAAATTGGTCTACTCTAACTGTAACTTAAAGGTAAATGTCTCTCTTTCTCAAAAGCTAGTCATATCTGACTCCCACTTCCGGTGGGAGGAACCACGTGACCAGTCCGTGGCCTGAAAAGTTTGGGCACCCATGCTATAATGAAAGAACTAGTAGACTGTACTGGTACCGCCAGGGCAAATGGTTCTAGACTACCAAAGCAAGTGAATCAAGCAACACACAATAGAGAAAGACAAGCCACAGTCAGGTCTATAGATATTTTAAGCCAACTAGACTTGAAGAGGTTTCTTCCCTAATTGAAAATCAATCATACTAATGATCATTTACGGTTCAGGTCTAAGTAACTTTCAACTCAAAATGGTTGATTGCGGTAAAAATAGTGGAGAAAGACATTTCAATTCACATCTGGAGGATCAAGAAGTGAACTTTTTTAGTTTTATCACCACCGTCATCAATAAAGTTAGACCATGTCAGAATCATTTTCATGAAAAATAAAACTTAGAAACATTTATTAGTTTTGTAGGGTTTCTATGACAGCTGATTTTCTGACAGTGGATTAAATTTGTAATCCACTGTTCTTAAGACATTATTTATATGTTCATAGCTGTGCATTCAGCTTTGTAGACATTTGTGACATAATTAAATGCATTCACATTTCTTATTTTTGACTAACTTCTGAGAGCCGATATTTGTAACTTATTGTTCCTTCTAACTCACTATTTCCCAATGTGGGGCCTAGAAGCCTGAGTCAGTACATTGGCTAATCAGTGATTTAGGGAATTGACTTAGACTTCTGGGAATTGAAGTTCAAAAAACAAAATGTTCTTCCTTTTTAACAAGGCCATAATTGTGTGCAATGAGTTATGCTATCTTTCTTCTCACAAAAATCTTGTGAGGTGGATTAGGATGAAAAATTTCACTTTGCATGAAAACTCCACTACATGGAGAGTTCACCTCAGATATTTGCCAACTTATGTTCTTTGTACACTGCCTCATTACCTTTTATATTGTGGCTATATTGCCTGGTGCGTCTATAAATGTTGTGACTAAGTAGATGCAGCAGCAGCTGCTTCTGCCTGCTCCCCATTTGTTTTTAGTCCTTTTCCTTTATATTATTAAATTATTCCCTTTTGCTGGTTCTCCAAGCAGATATGAAGAAGAAATATTTTCCATTAATGTAATTAAGATGGCAAACATTTAAAATACAAGCTGTAAAGGAGCTCCACATTACAGCAGCTCCATTAGTTGCTACAGAGTATTTTAGCATAGAACCAATATTAAATCAAAAACATTGAAAAACAGGTTGAAACCTGGCAATGATTCAGCCAATATCCTGCAGAGAAATTTGTGTAAGTATAGGCTCTCTGTGGCCCTATATGCATTAAATAAAGGTTTAATTATTTGATTGCCATTGCTTTAAATCTAGCAAGTTTCCCTTCTTGTGCTTACATGCATGATAAAGGAAAGCATTCATTTTATAATTGCCAGCTCTGGACTTCATTCACTAAATACCAATTGAAATCCATTTATTACTGTAATTAACTCAAAAATATGAAACATATGGTCATAGAATTTATTGTTGCAAACTGAAAAAAATACATTGAAATTTTGTAAACCGGGACGGCATTTCCATTTGATTTGCCATTGTAAACCACAGCAAAATTAAACTGAGGTGGTTGTTACCCGGGGTTTTGCTGAATAAGTTACAGTATATTTACAGCTTGGCCAGGAAAGAAAGAGTGAGCGGTGCCTTTACAATTTGGCTGCCAGCTATCTCTAGATTCTCTATAGGTGAAGATCCATCCCCTAAGACAGAGGTTCTCTACCTATGGCCCAAGGCACCATTCCATCTGGCCCGCACCACCACAGCCACTGCCACCACCCATATTCCCTCTGCCTGGCTTATTGTGTCCCTATTGCCGCTCCATAGCAGGGCGGATGTTGTAAGAAGGTTTAAAACATCCACCCCAGCTTCGTTGTGTTTTTTTAGGGGAGGGGGTGGACTTGGAACATTTGGTTCAAAGTCTTCCTGTGTGGAATATATCAATATCTGTTGATTTATCTACCCTCTAGAGTTTTCATTAGTTGCTCTTTGTTCTTCATGGAGATAAGTACAAGGAATCGGCTGGCCTTTCCATTAGGCAGAATGATGCAACTTCCTGACAAGGGGTATAATGAAAGGCAACAAATCATTATTTTATCTGTTATTTAAAAATTGTCAAACAGGGGAAGAAATTATTTGGAGATTTTTGTCTGCCTATGTTAAAACCAGTCTTTAATTTGGGCTCTATATATCACCTTAGGAAACAATATTTCTTTGCTGGTTCTTCATAAAGAATAATCCCCAGTGTAGCAACATACCTACAAGGCTGCACGGATCAAGGAAGCCAGGAGGTTTCATTCAAAATCACCCTGAGCTGTTCTGCTACTTAGACAGCAAAGAAACGATAAGAATATTGCATTCAACTTTCAAGATTTTAGAGAAAGCAACTTGAGAAAGGGGTGCACTGATGGTTAAAAGTGTTAGGCTCCACAGATACACATACAACAAAACCAATCTAATCCCCACATATTCAGAAAAGAAATGTTGAAATTCTATATGGCAAACTGACACAAATTATATAAATGTTCAAGTGACTTCAACCTCATTGCGGCAGACTGATACAAATTCTATATGAGCAAAATGTGTGGAAACAAATGTGTGGAAACTATCTGTGCATTTCTGGGGTGACTAGTGTTAAGCAAAGACTCAAAAGGCATTAATAGAGCAGTGGCACACACATGCGCGCGCGCACACACACACACACACACACACACACACAAATAATTCAGTGAAGATGTTGAGCCGGTGGAAAAGGAGAAGGTTGGTATGCTTTTTTACATTGGGAATGGACCTTTTTTTGCTTTTTTTACAGCAAAGTAATAGATTAAAGAAGAGGAAGAGGAAAGAGTAAGGAAGGAGAACAAGTGTAAAGAACCATAGGCCCCCTGCATCTTACTTATAGAAAAGATTAAAGAAGACTGTGCCAATGTTCCTTTTAACTTCCCTGACTCTCACCCTCCCTTAGGAAGCCAGCTGGAGCTTTGCCCCCCAAATGCTGAAATAAGGAGTCCAAAATAGAGTTGGAGAAAACTAGGGCCTCAACTTTATTAACTTTTAAATCTTTTTAACTGTTCTTCCCCCTCCCAGATCTGCAGAGGGCCTACCATAATGTGGATTTCTAAGTCAAGAGCAACAGGATTCCTTCTGGCACCTGCTCCCACTTATTATGGGTGAGTTCCAAGCCCTGGGAGTGTGGTGGCAGATGGCTGCTACCCCCGGCCAGTTGCTTGACTGGTGACGTATCCCTACCACCAGACACCTAGCTCCATAATTCAGATGTCCAACAGCAGTGACCACAACCTGTGTGTCCATCCTTGCCCCACTGTCTGAATACTGCTATCTGCACTGATTGGATGAAGACCGCTGGTTCCTCACCACCCCTGGAATTCACAATGACATGCTTCTGGTCTGCACTACCCATAAATTGTGACCCATTTTTGGCAACCCACTCATGATTGCCCATGACCCAGAAGGCAGCCAGTGTGGGATCAACAACAAAAAAAACTCACCACCTTTTGAAACTGCCAATCAGATGAGTGAGCCAAAAATTCCTATCAAGCCCAGGAGTAACCAGCTAGTCTTTCAATGAACCTCAGGCCAGGTGGGTGGGTCAAGGGTTGCTACCAGGTCCAGAATGGAGGAGGAGGGGGAACCCAGTATAGTGGTGTTTCTCCTTCCCCCACCCTCACATCTCATGGAGAGTCCTACTTGACTCTCTCCAGTGGCTTGGTTCTCTCTCTGTACAGTAGCAGCAAAGAGTCCCTGTCATAGAGCCATGATGGTAAACCTTGACACTCTAGGTGTTCTAAGATTTCAATTCCCAAAAGCCCAAATCTCTGTGAATCCACAGGAATGGGTTTACTACAGTAAACCCTTTTGTGTCGATTCACAGAGACTTGGGCTTCTGGGAATTGAAGTCCAAAAACACCTGGAATGCCAAGGTTCATCATCATTGCCCTAGAGAAAGCTCAATCAGACAGATGCTAACCTTGGTCTAGTACCTCAGGAGAATAGAATAGAATCCCTGGCTCTCAAGACAGTTCCCTGGTTAGAAGCTTTTTTGCCCTGCCTGTACTGTTCAGTCTAGACTTGCTGCTCCACCACTGGAAATAGAGTTTTCCTAGAGAATATCATTTTCCAGGGTTACTGGCACAGATCTAGATAAAGATCAGATGGGAGATCATCCGAAAATGCATAGAATATACTCTTATTCAGGCATGACATGGACTGGACCGGTGGGGTGGAGGTGGGGGAATTCATGCATATCCATAATGATAACATAGTAAAAATTAACATCCTCTTATATTTGATTAGTGATGCCACTCTGTGGCTAAAATCTTGTTGATTAGCGTATTAAGGTACAACTAGAACAGGTCCATTGAATCCATGAATCTTACGAAGGAGGTAACTCACCAAATCCACATGGGTTTAATGGGCCTTTTCTAATTGCAACTTAGTATACGGAGCAACAGGACTTCAGCCTGCATTAGTTGTTTTATTTTGTACTGTTAAGAAATTTTCTTAGCAGTTGTAAATCAAAGGAGGTTGTGTTTGTGCAGTAGCAAATTTTTATTAAACAGACGCCGCAGGAAATGATTAACATTCCTACTAGAGAGGAAACTGTGTTAGCTAGCGATGCTTATGTGTCTCTATGAACTTTCTTTCTATCCAAAATTGGCTTTAAGGAGGAAATCCTGACCTCCTTTGAAGATATAAATCCTTGAGGTTCATCTCTATTCCACGTTCATGTCATTCTTTTCTTCTGAAATCTTCATGATTGTCACTTTTCTTTTACATAATTTCTGAGCAAGGAAAGACAGTGGAAAATTCAAATAATGCTCTTCCATAGTTCAACTTACTCTTATTATCCCACCCAAACATCCTACTCTAGAGGACTGCAGTCACAACATTTCAGGGAAACTCCCTCTCCAAACAATATTTGGCAAGCCTACATGTTCCTTCTGAAGACTAATTCACTGATTGCATCACTTCCACTGAGAGAGAATAAATTGTTAGCTGGTGAGAATATAATTTTTGAAGTTCGTTCTACCAACCCTCCCTTTCTGTGAATTGTGACTCACTTGTACAGCCCCTCCCTTCCTCTTTACCATTTCTGACATATCTAATATTCTTTTTAATCCTCCTGCATCCACATGGATTGACATTTTGGGGTAGCAGTCTTTCTCACTGTCATGTCATTGAAAGAGGGTTGAAGCAATACAGTCTTGAAGGCAATGAAATCAGAGATAAAATATGCATAGGAACATGTCTATATTATTATGCATTGTTGCCTCTCCTCCCACACAGAAAAACACTGGATTTTTGTTGTTGTTGTGTCCTCTTGCAGGAAATGTTAAGGCTTACAGCTGAGCCAGCACCCAAATAAAGCCAATTGCAAATGCAGACTTCATCACTATTGCTTAATGTGTTGGATTGACAGTTGTTAAAATTGCAATTTAAGTACCACTCAATGGAGCTCCAAGCTATTATCATGAAGCTGATAGATTTGATGTCAGGATTGAGAAAATTCATAGCCCTACCCTATCTTGAAAGCCACATAACTGGAAAGAAATATCATTAACAAAGATTTGGGATTTTCATTGATCAAGCATCAACATCACAAGAAATCACAGAAACTGAACTGCTTGGGGAGATGATTAGAAAGACCTACAGAATCAAGCTAAAATACATTTTAAACTTAGGGTTTTAACAACATAGTTAGGAAGCTTTGACAACCATAATCTTTTCAAAGGAATATTAAAGGGAATCAAAATTATTTTGCTAAAGGCATTGCTTTCCAGTCAAGACAAGAAGAGGAACGACTATATAATATCCATTCATTATACATGTTTTGTAGATCCAATTCATAAGAAAACCTGAGAAAAAATTCTGTCCCATCTAACTGTCTGAGTCTCCTCTTCAGTCAAAAAAGTATCAAATCCTTCTCTACAGAAATCTATAGATAACTATGGATTATGGGTGGGTTTTTTCAAATTTAAAATTGTAAGGATATATTCTTATCTGAGAGTCTCTTTTCTCTTCTGGTTATCTTCCATCAACTATCCCCTTCCCAGTTGTCATAATCAAAAACTCTGAAGGTCTATATTTGAGGATGTTTTCTCCTACTCTGCCCTTGGTGTAAAGACAAGCTTCCTGGGGTTTGAATACCTGGTTCTTCTCACCTATGAGCATGCTAAGTAAAATCATTAACATTCTGAGGACAGTTCCAGCTCTCAAGAATGTAAGGAAATCCTATCCCTTTTCCTACAGGCTGTTCTTCTCCATCTCATTAGGTGACTGTGGAGTCACCATGATGACATGGATTGGTCTTGGGCTCCCACAGAACCATTATCAGATGGTTGGCCAAGCTGCGCCATGCCTCACTCACTTACTCCTGGAAGAAATTTGGGGCTGAGACTGACTGGAATCTCTGCCCAAAACTTTTCTTGCCTGTGCCTCTCCTGGCCTCTTCCTATTGCTTGCACCTGTTCTCCATTCTATATTCCAGCATTTCCCAAACTATGTTCCGTGGAACACTGGTGGACTTCAATTGCCAGAAAACTCAGTCAGTACATTGGCTGATCAATGCTTTGGGGAATTGACTCAGGCTTCTGGGAATTGAAGTCCAAAAACCAAAGGTAGGGAAACACTGCTCTATTTCCTCTTTCCTTTCCAGAGAATATGTCAGTGAGCTACAGTTTCCATTGGCCATGCTGTCTCCCATGCTGGGAGCTGTAGTCACAAAAAGTAATGTTTTCTTAGCTCTATTTTTTTCTCCACTTCTCCTTTTACATCCCTTTCTTTATTTCACCCTCCTTCTGTCTACAGCCTCTGACCTACTTAGAAAGCTCCCTACCAAAACTGGAAATGGAAAAGAAATATGCATGAATCACGTTTTATTTTTATTTTTTAAAAAAAGACATTTTAATTCCTTGTTTGTGAGACTAATCACTAAAGTATATTTGTATATTTTTCTCTTTTGGAGAAAACTGCAAACTTCAAATTCCACCTTCCCTTTTCCCCCTTGTATATAAGTAAATGTACATGATTGCAAATATGTATGTTTGAAAAATGCACGGAAACAGCATTTGATAGAGGGGGAAACATAAATAATGCATACATTTTAAAATGTGTACTAAAATACGCACATGGAAGGGGAGGAGAAAGTCTTTCAAACAAGGAAAGAACTTGTACATGATAGAAAGGTACATAAGATTCTGAGAAATACAACAAAAACATCACCTTATCACCATGAACAAACTTCATCTCATTTGATTTCAGAAGCTAAGCAAACTCAGGCTTGGATACTCCTAGGATAGTGATGGTGAACCTTGGCATTCCAGCTATTCTTGAACTTCAATTCCCAGAAGACCTGATCAACTGGAGTGCTGACTTGGGCTTCTGGGAATTGAAGTCTGAGAACAACTGGAGTGTCAAGGTTCACCATCACGGACCTAGGATGAGATAATCCAAGGGAAGTATCTAGTATGAGTAGGGTGTGTGTGTGTTAATATTTCCTGAAACCCTGGATGGCTATTGCTGTTGGTCATGATTTTCAGTGTTGGGCTACAGGAATCAATAGTCATATATATGAGAGAATGAATGAGAAATTTTCACATCCATGTCCCAAAGTAAGCCTGGAGTTTCCTTGCCTGGTTTGCTATACTTGTGGCATCTCCAACTGTTTGGCATGCAGAAACGATTGGCACTGCTTTGCGTCATATTACCAGGCTTCTGCTGGCTTCTGCCATTTGCTCCCAGTGTCAACAACAATGGAGAAGAGATATTTGAAGTGGTAGCCATGTTAGCCTGTGCAAACATATCAAGAGAGTAAACAAAACAAAACAGCAGAAAAAGAAAAAAAAATGTGGTGGCACCTTAAAGACTACCTCCTGTATTTAAATGTGAGCTTTTGTGGACCAAGTGAACTTCATTAGACATAAGAGTAAGGCCTCATGGCATCAATTTGTACACATCAGGTTCACAGACACACAATGGAGAAGAAGACATTCAATACAGAGAAACCAAGTGAACCCTCACACTAACTTAATAATATCTTGGTGATCAGTCTTTGGTGGAGTTTGCCCATTCTGGTATTTCATTTAGTTCAAGAAGTACTAAAAGGAAATGAATCTGGAATCTTTTGCATGCAAATTATAAGTTTCACCATGCAGCTATGGAGCCTGCAAATGGAATTGTGGATGTAACTTGCAAGGCAAACTGGAATCTGCTTAATTGAATGCAGACCCTTAGAGTCCATCTCTTCTACTGTTTTAGTTTTAAAAATCTAGCCTCTTTATGATGAATTATCTAGAAACATAATCTAGAAACCTCATTGACAGAATAATAAAAAAGTAGCTTGTTTCTAGTTGCAGGGGCTGGAGATCAATCAATAGAAAGACAGTCACTTCTGCAGTGAATTGGGACCACCTGTTCAAACAATCATGTTTAGTCACCACAATGATCAAGGATAACTTGGAAAACTCAGTGGAATTAAGATGTGGGATGCTCGATACTAGACATCTTCTAAAGGACCATTAACTTTCTACTTACTTTTAAAGAAAGCTAACAAAATACAGTACACACTTATTTTGAAAGCAACATGCAGATGGGAATTTAGTATATTCCCAGCCCTTCGTGTTGATAAGAATCAAAATGACACAGGGTACCTCTACTAAATAATTAGTAATATAATCTGAAAGCAACTTTGGAATTTACTTAATCCAACTCCCTGTTCCATGTAGGAATTTTATTACTATGGGACTTTTGAGAGATGGCCATGCAGATGCTGCTTAAATATTTCCAGAGAAGAACCCACAAGCTTCCAAGGAAATAGTTTCTACTATTGAACTGGTCCTTTTTGTTGTTGTTGTTGTGTTGTTCAGTCACACAGTCAATTTTGACTCTTTGTGACCCCATGGACCATCACTCTCCAGGCACCCCTGTCCTCCACCATCCTCCTTAGTCTGCACAGCCCCATGCCCATTGTATCTACAATACAATAACAATACAATACAATAACTGGTCCTACAGTTAAGAAATTCCTCTTTCTGTTTAGCCAAAATCAGCATGACTCCAGTTCTTAATCTTCTGTTTGCCAAACCAAACCCACTTATGGAGTCTCACTAGTTCAACAAATCAAAAAAGAAAGGGTTAGAACAGTGATGGTGAACCTTGGCACTCTAGGTGTTCTGGAACTTCAATTCCCAGAAACCCTGATCAGCAAGAGTGCTGACTTGAGCTTCTGGTAACTGGAGTCCAAAAACACCTGGAGTGCCAAGGTTCACCATCATGGGCTTAGAATATATGATTATACATTCTCAGCACTTTCATCAAACTACAGTTTCCAGGATTCTTCAATGGAGGAAGTCATGTCAAACTAGTCTCAGACAATTAGACAGCATATATCAGAGATAGCATCTTGCTCTCTGACTTAGTAAGCCAATCAATCACTGAAGCTGATCTGCCAGTGTAAGACAAGATTGCAATATGCTTGACAGATAGCTCTTCTCCCATTTCTTACAATACTCCTAGGAAAGCCTATACCAGAATGTGAAAACATGCGTTCCTACAGATGTGCATTAATTGCCATTCTATCACCTATTGTTGTTGGCTGTGTTGGAAAGGATTGATGGGAGTTATAGATCACTAACAACTTGGTTGCTGTTGCCCATTGACATGAATAATCAGAGAGCTTTTATACAGCTTATCTCACATGGTTAGTTTCTGGCTTTATCCCATAAATTCAGGTTCTTCAGAAGCCTTCTTCATCCTAACACTCACTTATTTAATCTAACAAGGCCTTGCTGGAGCCACACAGCTTCGCACACTTCTCATCACTAACTCCAACCTGGCAGGGTCACCTCACTCCCATCACCATTCATTGAAATCTCCTTGGTACGTTTCCTGTAAAATGAATCTAAATAATATGTTAATCCCAGTTGCCTTTGTTTGAAGCAATAAAATCCATTAAACTCAGTGGAAACTGAATATGCATATTTAAGGTTCAGTTGCAGCAATTTCAAATTGTCATTGCTGCTGCTGCTGCTACTACTACTGCTATGCTTACTACTAGTAGTAAAAGGTGCCTTCCTATAGTCTAAGAAGTCTATTGACTCTTCCTCTTCTTTACTGGCATACTAAGCAATTGTTTCCCCTTCTGATTTTGTCCTCTGTTAGAATTTATAGAATACTGTATATTTTTATTATATGCTAGTTCCTGTTCCTTATCCCCTCTTGGCAAAAATGGAACCATTTCTTTTAGCAATGGCTGTCACCTCTATTTTCTGGACTTTTCTCTTTTTCACCTTCTTCCCACTGCCTCTGACTGGCATAATGCCATCAAAGGGTCTGGCCAGGTTGCCTACAGACTAGTTTACTCAATCATGCCCATCACTGTATGTTTTATTACCTTATGACTGCAACATAATGCTTGAAATGAACTCAGTCTGGAGTATGGCTATGTGTATGTATGTGCAGAAACCTTGTGTTTCAGGTGACAGCGGATGGCACAAAAGTTATATTTGTGCTACAGGACCTGTGATGGCTTATGTTCACACCCAGCACTCAGCCCTTGAGGTTATAATCGTAAAAAGATGACTCTGCAGATGTACAGTCACCCAGGAAGATTATTGGGGGATAGAATAATTATTGTAGGAGAATATTTCCACATGACTCTTAGTAAAGCAAATATATCTTTCTGTTCTCACTTCTACCTTCTCTTCACCAGTTCAGCAATATATATTTAAGAAGAAGACCTTTCCTTTGAAACCACAGATTGAGCACTTCCCCATAAAAGATACCACATGAATTGTGTAGCCCTGAGGTATATTGGTTGAGCAAGCAAGTCACACACAAAATGAAAGGGGGGTGGGGGTGGAAAGAGGGGGAAAGGATGCTTATTGATGAGTTTTTGCTTTCTGCAAAAGTCAGCCCACCATCTCTCCATGCACACCTAAACATGTACAACTGGCAGCCCTTTCTGACTCTTGATAAATGGTCCTTGGATGTCTTGGCTGAATCATTTCTCTGAAGAAAACCGGGCAAAACATGACAGGGAGAAGCGGATTGCGTCAATGGGTAGAAACATGGACAAGCTTTCTGTAATTAGATGGTGCATTAAAATTCCAAGCATGAGCCTTTAGCCTGGTCAGTGGGATTGGGGGGGGGGGGCATGAGGTAAATCCTTAACTCCCCCCCTTTCTAACATTAGCAGCCCTAGGCATCCCTGAATTATCTGGTCCATCCTTCTCCTTCATCCCTCCCACCACACAAATAGGACTCAACCAGCTGCAAAGAGAGACAATCAAGTGTTTCATAAAAAAGACTCTGCTCCATTGGGGCTCTTGGGGAGGAGGGGGGGAAGAGGAGAAAAAGCAAGCTCTTTTTCCCCCAAAAGGAAAAGCCAAATAGCTCTATGGGAAGAAAGGACTCCCAGCTGAAGATGCTTTAAACTCTCAGCAGTTTCATCTTTCTCCCTCCTTCATCAGATGAATGAGGGATGTCCTAAAAAGATGGTTTTTAAATATATACAGTATACATACAGTATATTGTTGCAAGAGTGGTTTTTCAGTAACAGGTATGATCTTTTTGGCTTCCAATTATGTCTTGGTTCTAACCAGGATTCCCCCACTGAAAAGTACTGCCTGTGTCTCTGGAAAGTGTCCACCAAGGGATCCATTCATCCTACCCTAATCCATGAGATGTCATTTTCTCTGTATCTGCCTATGCTTCCATTCCTCCAAAAGCTGCCCTCAAGAAGAGTCTAGTATCCACCTTCATTCATTCATTCATTCTGATGATGGAAGGTTGAGCTTTGCCCCTGGCCAAAGAGTGACCGTACCAAGATATCCAGCTGGAATAGACATTTTATCTAAATGAAAATACAGCCCAGCCATTGGAATCCCCTACAGCCTAGTTTCCCAAATGACAATCATGGTTGGCCAACTGTCTGTGCCTCTCCACATCTCTCATAACTTACAAAAGGGATGTTTGTTTGTCTTATTAATGGACCAGAAAAATTCATTTAACTGGGGGGTGGGGGGTGATGTTTAACATTACAGACGTTTGGGTTGCTCTGTGCGCGTTTGTTGGCGTTTTTCAGACCCAATCTGCCTGTTGGTGTAGAAGGAAATTAATATAGAGAAGGGACAAGACAAGGCAACAACCATCAGCAGTCTCTTTCCTCCTGACTATCTGAGTGAAAGAAATCGAGCTACAACGTTACAGGGATTGGAAAGCCGGAGGGAGGGAGAAAGCCATCCTCCAGCGGTTCACCCTGTTGGAACATCCACTCGTTTCGGGGGACCCAATTCACGTTTCCCGACGCGAGCGCCTGGCAAGAATATTTATTGGGTACCAGTTCCCACTAGCTGCATTGAACGCCAGGCTCGGCAAACAAGACTGGCATCTCCGATCGCCGGTTAGGGAGAGCTTGGGAATTTGGGGAAGGGGAAGGGGAAAAAACCCACCGCCAGCCCCCTCCCTTTCCAAATTATCCCCCTCCCTTTTTCACTCCTCCTCCCTGCTTTCCCTGCCCTCCCTCTCCCTCCCTGTCCTTCTACAGTGATCTTTTTAAAAAATCATCCACAATCATCACCCCTCCCAAATAGATATCAAATCCTGGAGAATGACCACCGGCATAATAATGGGGAAACCTTGAGAAAGGACAAAGCCTCATATATAGATTCTCTCTCCCCCCCCCCCCCCCGTGTTTGGCAATATGATGCTCTCTCCATAACACAGGATTACTTATATATTTCTAGCCCCCTCCATCCTTTTTAGGGGGTTTGGATGGGGAAGAGGAAAGGGGTCTGGAGGAAAGCACGCATGCCCCTTCTCTCTATCCGCCCCCTCCTCCCTATCCACGGTCCTTTCTCCCCACGCCCTTACCTTTCACACAGGACAGCATCCAGAAGAAGACGAGGTGGCCCAAGATAAATCCACTTTTAATCCCCATGATCTTGCCCAAGAAGAGACCCAAGTCCGGGTGGAGGCTTTGCCCACATCCCACTTGCCCCAAATCTGCGGCAGCATCAGCAGCATCAGTGGCTTTCCTTGGCCAGGTGGCCGCTTTGCAGTGGCAGCAGATCCTTTGCATCTTCCCTGGGCTGCTCAGCGAGAGCTGCTCGATCCCTCTCGGTCCGGATCCGATGGCTGGCTCGCCTGCTGCTGCTGCCCCCCCTCCCGCCCGCCCCTTCCTCCCCTGGTTTGGCTTCTTCTTCTTCCTCCTCCTCCTCTTCCTCCTGCCAGCCCTTGCTTAGGCTAGGGCGCAGCCGAGGAGTTTGCGCGGAGATCTGTGCGCGTATGTGTTGCGTGTGTGTGTTGTGTGTGTGTACTGAGGATGGTGCGCGGTCACAGCTCCGAGGGAACGGCGTTTCTGGGATACCACAGCAACCTTGACGAGGAGGACTCAACCATCTCTCCGCTGGGGACACAGCGTCTCTCTCTCTCTTGTTCGAGCTTGCGGTGGGGGGAAAGGGGGCTTTTTCTTCGCCCCTGCCTGCGATCCAGCCCTCCAGTGCCACTTAGCTCGTCCTCAGGCTGCTTCGATCGCTTGGCCACACCAGCCGGCCACCTTCCTCCCTTTTTTTTGTTTCCAGAGATGGAGGGTGGAACCCCTAATAAAAAAAATAGTATCTTTAAAAGAGGGGATCCAAACCACAAACAGAAGCAAGGCTTCGACGTCGACGCCAGGCGCGCCTCGAAACCGGCCAGACGCACTCCCGGGTCTCGAACTCTCCAGTTTCTCAGTGGCTCTCCTGCTTCACCCTGTCTCGACCCTCTTTTTTTCTCACTCTGTCCTCGCTATTTCGAAGACGAGTTGAGGACGAAAAGAAATAGGTCCCTGAAGCTTTGGGGGGGGGGGGGGAATCGGTGGGGTTTCGTGGCCGGGAATAATCACGAGAAATTCGCCAACAATCCCAAAGACGCAGTTGAGCGAATACAGCAGGCTCCCTCATTCATGTCTATCCCTGACAGAGGTGTGTGTGTGTGTGTGTGTGTAAGAGATGGGAAGGAAAACAAGCCAAGCCTCTCGATGTTTTTTTTTTTTTTTATGTTGAAGGAGCCCAGTCGTTGTCGAGTTTTCTGCAGCCTGGTGTGATCGCCGCGCCACACACGCATCCGCGCGTACGAACACGACACACTCGCGCGCGAGCTTGTGTACAAACCCCCCTTTCCTCCCCCCGCTTCTTCTTCTCGATTCGCAAAACCATGTGTTGCTTCAGGAGTTGCAGGTTTCCTTCCTCTTCTACACGAATGGCCGGATCGCCCTCCCGGTAATGAGAAAACACCCCCTTCCCTAACCAGGATCGGACTCGCGGTGGATGTTGTAAAGGATATAAATAAATAAACCCACCCGTGTCCCACAAGATCGCCTCTCCCACCCCACCCCTCCCCACCCCCCACAAGGCTGCGGTTGCTTCCCGATGCTACTTCAAGTGTCTCTAACTCCACCCCCCTTCAAGTCTCTCTTGACTCTACTTCCCTCTCAAGTGTCTCTACCCCCTCTACCTCACTCTCAAGTGTCTCAACCCCCCTCAGCTACCTCCCTCTCAAGTGTCTCTACCCCCTCCAACTCCCTCTCAAGTGTTTCTACACCCCCTACCTCCCTCTCAAGTGTCTCTACCCCCCTCTACCTCCCTCTCAAGCGTCTCTACCCCCTCTACCTCCCTCTCAAGCGTCTCTACCCCCTCTACTTCCCTCTCAAGTGTCTCAACCCCCCTCAGCTACCTCCCTCTCAAGTGTCTCTACACCCCCGGCTACCTCCTTCTCAAGTGTCTCTACCCCCCTCTCAAGTGTCTCAACCCCCCTCTACCTCCCTCTCAAGCGTCTCTACCCCCTCTACCTCCCTCTCAAGTGTCTCTACCCCCTTCTAAAGTGTCTTTACCTCCCTCTACTTCCCTATCAAGCGTCTCAACCCCCCTCCGCTACCTCCCTCTCAAGCGTCTCTACCCCCCTCTACCTCCCTCTCAAGTGTCTCTACACCCCCGGCTACCTCCCTCTCAAGTGTCTCTACCCCCCTCTAAAGTGTCTTTACCTCCCTCTACTTCCCTATCAAGTGTCTCAACCCCCCTCCGCTACCTCCCTCTCAAGCGTCTCTACCCCACTTCTCTCTCTCCCCTCCTCCCTTTCCGCGGTCTCGTTTTCACGCCCCTTCCCCTTCGCGACCTTTTCGAAAGCCAGGCCTAAAGTTAACAGGAACGTGGGTCTTAATTTTTTGCAAGTAGTCAACAGAGGTGTAAATTGGAGGAGCGCGAGGGGAGGGAACAGGTCGTTAGCCAAAGCGTGGAAGGCGGGGCGGGGGGGGGAGGGTGGTAGAATAGCGAAACCTCAACGCGGATCCTTGTCCAACCCGAAAAGCGTTGAGGTCGGGCAAAGAAAGAGCACTGGCGCCATCTACCGCTCAACCCAAGATCGCTCGCTTTGTTTTGGAAGGGATGTTGTGGATGGAGCCCACACAAATGCCCCTCAGTGGGTCCGGGACCAAGCCGGGTACAGTTCAAGCCAAAGAGGAAGCAACATTATTGCCTCTTTCGTATTACTCTATTTTTTTAATTAATCAAATCTATTTTCATGGAAGATCTGTTTACTCATGATCAGAAGCAAATGAATTGCTATGTGTGTGTGTGAATTTTTCCAAGGTTGTCTTCCTTGTGTGCTGATCGGGAGCCCTCCTACTTGTAACCGAGTCGCGCGTGTGCGTGGGTGTGGGCAGGAGCGCGGATGGGCACGCACCCGCTCCGGCTCTATTTGCGCGGGTGGGATCTTCAGCCAGTCCTGTGCTGGTGGAAAGGGGCACTTGTATTTTAGCAGAAAGTTAAATGGACTGGTCAATCGATGGATGGATCGATCAAGAGGGGATCAGGACCGCAGGCACTTTTCTTCCACCATTAAAGTAACCCGTGTGAAGGAATGTACAGAAAGGTTCACCTCTAGCTGTGTCTTTGTGCATGAGTGCAGCAGCAGTTGCATGCATTAAGGAACATCTATGGTTCAGTCGTGCATGTGTGTGTGTGTGTGTGTGTGTGTGTGTGTGTGTGTGTGTGTGTGTGTGTGTGTGTGTGTGTGTGTTGGGGGATATCACCACAGGAGTAGAGTGTGTACAAGTTGTTCGATTTCTGCTCTGCTACTGTCAGCACATTGAAAGCAAGAAATTGCAAGTAGATAAAAATAGGCACTGGGACTGCAGTGGCTCATGTGGTTAAGATGCTGAACTTGAAGACTGGAAGGTCGGAGTTTGATACCCGAGTACTGCAGAACAGAGTGAGCTCCCATCTCTGTCCCAGTTTCTGCCAACCTAGCAGTTTGAAAGCAAGACATTTCAAGTAGATAAATAGGGACCACTTTGGTGGGAAGGTAAATAGCATTCTGTGCACTCCGGTGTCTAGGCGTGCCTGCCACATGTCCATGGCAATGTCTGAAAATGCAGACAGTGCTGGCTCTGGCTGTAAACAGAGATGAGCACTGAACCCTAGAGTTGGATATGACTGGCTTTCAAGCAAGGTTGACCTTTACCTTTACCTAAATAGGTACTGCTTATGCGGAAAACGTAACTCCGTTCCATGCACTCAAATATCTAGTCATGACTGTCACGTGATTACGGTAATGTTTGCAGATGCAGACAGTGGTGGCTGTTTGATTGCAAACAGAGATGAACTCCACCCCTTAGAGTCGGACATAACTGGCTTTTGAGCAAGGAGACTGTTAAAAAAAACCGGGAAAAAAAACGAGGCACAAATAGGGAACTGTGGATGTCAAAATGCTTTTAGGTTCCAATTTCCATCATTCCCAGCCATCATGGATGCTAAGACCTGTATTTTATCAACATTTAGAAGTCTGCACCTCCCTCAGTCATGATTCATCATGAATCTGGATTTGTCAGTGCATTTTCTTCTGGTTCTTCTAATTCTTCTACTGCCAAACGTCTGACATCATAGTTGTTCCAATCTTGGATACATCTGCTCCAGGCCATGAGGCTGTCTCGCTTCAAAGCAAATCTCCAAGGTTTCTGGGCCAAGTAGTTCTTGTTCTTCCTTTTCTCTAATTTATTTTACCTTGAGAAATCAGTAGGAACAATCTGTACTTCTTGTTTCTTATTACGCAATCAAAGAATTCTAGTTCCCTGCATTTACATGGTTTATTTACTAGCTCCCTGCATTTGCATGGTTTATGATGCCTTGGTCATACTTGATTTCCTACTTTTTCACTGGTCTAAGAAATCTCTCAATCTAACAAATTTTTAGCATGCCATAATAAATCCATACTGTTTTTCAAATCCTTATTTTTTTAAAAAAAATAGTAGCATGTTTTAAAATACACAGTTCATGCCTTTCAATGGAATCATACAGCGAGTCACTTTACATGAAGAAAAGTGGGGTAGAAAGCAAAAAAGCAAACAATACATAGAACAATACAATCTTTCAACTTGGATCATTTTCTCCTTTTCTTTATTTATTTGCACTCTGTTTTCAGAAAACAAAACCATTGGCATACTCCCATGTGTCAGCCATTGGAATACTCCCATGTTAGTCTTCAACACACGTGGATACATAGAAGCCAACTCCAAGCTTTTGTACTCAATTCTAGATTTTTATCCTGAATTTCTTAGAAAAATAATTATATATTTTTTCTTTCACCTTACTAGAAGTGCATTTACATGTGACTGAAAACTTCTAATTCATAGGCATATGTCTGCCTTTGAAGCCAGCAGCACTCTGCTAACATAATTGCTACACATCCAAATGATTCATTGACTTGATTGAATAATGTTTACAGGTCATGATATGTTCTGTAACTGTATTATTCTGCTTATGAGATGTTGTTTCCCTTTGCTTTGGCAATGATATTGTAATTTGAATAAACAAGTGTTTCTCTAAAGATGTATTTGTAGTCAAAACTGAAAAACAGTAAAATAATAACTATCCATGTAATACTGTACTCATTTTTGTATCTCTATCATTAGACCTTCAACTTTCTGTGTAGCTTTTTCTTGCCAGTAAACATTGCTGATTATACAGATAACCCTTTTTGAATCAAGGATATTTATTTGTTTTAACCAGCAAGTCAGCCAACTTCCCATGTTGGGTTCAGTCAAAATCTTTTTAATAGCAATTAAACTCTAATGCAATGGTTCTCAGTGTTTTGCCCTGGAAAGTCGGCCGGTCAGCAGTTTCTTGACCCAAGTGCTGCATGATGGAGTGAGCTTCCATCTCTGTCACAGCTCCTGCCAACCTAGCAGTTCAAAAGGAAGAAATTGCAAGTACAGTGGAACACGGAATAACAATGCATCCAAATAACGTCGAATCCGAATAACAACGCATTATTTTTTTAAATGTCATGCCCCAAATAACATGACGTCGTTATTCAAATGGATCGTATTTGGGTTCTCAGCCAGTGCGGGTGCCTCTCTGAGGCTCAGGGGAGTCAATCGGGGCTTTTTCCTGCCTCACCCCCCTGCCTGGACGCTGCTGTAGATAAATAGCTACCACTTCGGTGAGAAGGTAAGCAGCATTCTGTGCACTCTGCTATTTAGTCATGGCTGCCACACATCTACGGAAATGTCTGCAGACGCAGACAGCGCTGGTTCTTTAGTTATAAACAGAGATGAGAACTAAACCCTAGAGTCGGATACAACTGGCTTTCGAGCAAGGGAAATCTTTACCTTTACCTAAGTATCCAAATATACTAGCCTCTGTAGCCAGTAGTCCTGCTGGCTAGCCGTCCTACTTTGGGGAAATTAAGTCCCACAGGATTTCACCAGTGTGAGATGCAATCATGAAAGGTGGTGGTGGTGTGTGTGTGTGTTGCCAACACAGGCTGCCCAGGCTTTCTGGGTGAAGAAACAAAGCTTTATTGGACAGTCTCTAAGCTGTTCTCTCCTTTGACTTCTAAGCCATTTAAAATAAAAGACTATGAAGCCTTAGGTGACAGTAGGCTTCCAGTTGCCTCTAGACAATAATGTCTATAGGTGCCAGCCTTCTGGGGACAAGCAGTTATCTCTGGAACTGAGATAATTAAAGTAGCAATTTTATTTGTTTCAGAATGAAATGGAGATGGATAGCTTGAATCAGTAGTCAAGAGGAATGGTTGACTGCAGAAGTAAGTGCTATAGGATTAATCAACTGGACAGGATAACATTAAAGGACTAAATCTAGTTATCACTCAAAACCAGAGCAGGTGAAGAACAGCTCCCAGAACTCCACCTGGACTTTCCTAAGTGTAGATTTAACAAATTCTGTTCAATCAGGGGATCTGATCTAGCTGGGAGTAAAACTTGGATTTAATTCAAAATGTTTATTTTAAATCTTATATACCACTTATGTGACTCATTGGTCATAAAGTGAATAAATAACATAGAGAAATGCAGAGGCAACTGTTGTTGTTGTTGTTGTTGTTGTTCTTCTTCTTCTTCCTGTTCCTGTTGTACAGTCGCATAGGTGAGTTCAACCCTTTGTGATAGGCACCCCTATCCTCCACCATCTTCCTCAACCCATCAAGCTATGCGCCCATTGTGTCACCAATACCATCTAGCCATCTCATCCTCTGCTGCCCACTTCTTCTTCTACCTTTCCCAGCATCAAGGCTTTCTCAAGTGAATCCTCTCTTCTCATTGGGTGTCCAAAGTACTTTAGCTTCATCTTCAAGATTTGACCTTCCAAGGAGCAGTCAGGGTTGATTTCCTTCAGGATTGACCTATTTGGTCTCTTTGCTGTCCAGGGTACTCTCAAAATTCTCCTCCAGCACCACATTTCAAAGGCATCTATTCTTCTTCACTCAGCTTTTCTTATGGTCCAGCTCTCACAACCATACATTACTACCATAAATACTATTGCTTTGACTATGCAGACTTTTGTTTGCAAGGTGATGTCCCTACTTTTAACTATGTTCCCCAAGTTTCTTATTGCTTGCTTCCCAAGAATTAGTTGCCTTTTTATTTCATGGCTGCAATCACCATCTGCGGTAATGTTGGATCCTAAGAAAATAAACTCTGTCACTGCTTCTACTTCTCCCCCATCTATTTTCCAGGGACTGATAGGACCTGTTGCCATTATCTTGGTTTTCTTGTTGTTGAATCTCAAGCCAGCTTTTGCACTCTCTTCTGTCAGCCTAAGCAAGAGATTATTTAGGTCTTTTTCACTTTCTGACATTAGGGTAGCATCATCTGCATATCTCAGATTGTTGATGTTTCTCTCAGCAATTTTAATTCCAGCTTGAGATTCATACAGCCCTGCATTGTGCATTATGTGCTCTGCATACAAGTTAAATAAGCAGGGTGACAAAATGCAGCCTTGTCTTATTCTTTTTCCTATTCCAAACCACTCTGTCATTCCGTATTCTTGACTCATGTACAGATTTCTCATAAGACATATAAAGTGTTCTGGTATTCCCATCTCTTTAATTACTTGCCACATTTTATTGTGGTTCACACAGTCAAAAGCCTTGGTGTAGTCAATGAAACAGAAATACAGTATACTTTTTTCTGGTATTCCTTTGTTTTCTCCATGATCCAAAGTATGTTTGCAATTTGGTCTCTAGTTCCCCTACCTCTTTGGAACCAAGCCTGCACTTCTGGAAGCTCTCTATTTATCTCTATTGTTTATCAATATTATTCATAACATCTGTAGAAACCATGAATCATTTTAATATGGGTAGGCATTGAAAAGGCCTGTACTTTGACATTTTATGAGTGAGGATCTTAATAGGACACAGAAAGCATCAATGTTATCCAGTATAAAGCAGCAAAACCTAATGAGCAGCCCAATGGGTTTAATCCAGACTTAATCAACACATTGCTTTGTGCATGTCAAATCAATTCTGATGTATATAACCTCTTTCAAGATTGTCTAGGTACAGAATACTCAGAAATGGTTTACCACTGCCTTCTTCTGGAGCATTCTGGGACTATTTCTCTAGCTCAAGACTACACAGGCTGGCTCTTCTTGCAGGAGGCTCAGTGGAGAATTGAACTTCCAATTTCTGGCTCTGCAGCCAGATACCAAACTCACTGAGCTACGCAGCCAGTGCACTGCTTTATAGACCCAGGAAAAAAAATGATGGATCACATTAAGTAATAGCACACATAATTCCTATTGATTTCAGAGGTCCCATTACAAGAATGACTTGGTCTGGATCCAACCCAGTATGTATAAAATTGTGATAGTTTTTGAAGTCTACCATTTTATTAAGATTCAATATCCTGGCCTGTGTGCTTTGAAACAACAGCCTGATCTTCAGAAATCAGAAAATGGTCATTTCCATGGTGGGACAGAAACATTATGTCCTTTAGAGCTTGGAGGTTACTTTTTTGGAATTGCATTATTTGATTCTGAAAGTTGACACCCAGAAAAAAGTAACTTTTCCAAGATTTGTGAAAGCCATATGGTTCAAGAGTTAGCAGTTTTGTGTAGGAACAGAACTGATCCTGTGGGCTAGGTTTCAATCTGTCACCTCTCTGGTAGGCCTCTGCTGTGAAGTGGAATATTTCCCTCCAAATCCTTTCTTCAGAGACATCAAGTCACATCCTCCTCCCCCCCCAATCAGGTGTTGAGTGAGATGCAAGGTTCTTGTTCTGATACTTCTGGCAGCCTCCACCATTGTTATTTCGTATTCTTGTAATATTTATTTGATGTTATATTTCCACCTCCTCTGGGTCTGCCTTGTGGTCTTTGTCCTTCTCCTCTTTCCATGCAGCAGGGATATGTACTATCACCGCTATTATTAGTCACCTACATAGACAGCATAAGCAAGAAAGCTAAGTCCATTTTGCCTTACTTTGGAACTCTTATTTTATCTTGGCATGGAGAAAGGTGTTGAGCTGGTCCTTGGAAGATTGGATTTTCCTAGGGTCATTGTAATCATATTCCTGCTTAGCACACTGCTTATCATCATGCCTGGGGCAGTGGTGGCACACACAGAGGTCTGGATGAGTGAGGTCTGATGGTTGATTTGAGATAACAACATATTTCTTCTTCTAGTGGTCATGGAAGTGATAGGAGAATGGGTCATATCTGAGATGGGACCTTTGTGGCTGCTTGGGGAACCTCCACAGCCAGGATTAGGTCCATGGATTGGCTTGTTCCAAACCATGTATTTGGTAGAGGAACATACCTATGTTTTCTCAAATATACTCCAGCTGGTAAAATTGTGAGTGGATAACCTTTTAATAAAAGTGGAAGCTGGACATTCAAGAGTACAGAGGAGTCTGGTACAGAGAAGATCTGATTCCTCTAACATCTTATTCTTCTGTCTTGGAGCTCTGACACCCAAGGAGAACCAGGTGGAGCTAGTAACTTAATATTCCATTACCTCCCTGAAATGCAATTTGAAGAAGTGGTTTCAACTAGTGGCACCTGAATCATTGGTGGGACACGGGAATAATCTAGGTGAGACACCGGTTTCTCATAACTGTTATCAAGAACTTACCTGTCCCATCATCTTTGTCCCTCCTGCTGATGTTTCATCTGCTACTGAAAGTACCTGCCATGGAACATGCATAAATGACCTTTCATGTTAGTAATAACTTTGAAAACTCAGTTTTCTCTTTGGCAGTAGGCAGGTGTAAGCTATTTGCTTTTTGGCATGCCCAGAGAGCCTATTGATCCCGAATGGGTCAAGGAGGACAAATATTTGACAAGGGCCATTAATTCAATCACTGTGATTAAACATTCTGGAAAGGGTGGTGTTTTCCCCCAAGAAGGTGCAGATGGGAAATGGGCAGCCAATGTAGTGTTTATTAAAGAATGCCAATGGGAAACAGACATGTGAACATCTCTCTTGACGAGTCTCCTGTTTGATGCAGTAGACTTTCCCAGAAGTCTTCCCATCCACCAAGATGATGGATGGGTTAGGACTGATTCTGGCTGAGTGATTTTGATGATTCTTAATAAGGTAGAACATTCATCTCTGTACTTGTAGAAAATCATATATCTGGTGATATTTCCTTTCTTTGATAGTTTACCCTGTTTGAACAAAAACAAGGTGCGGCAGAGCTCTGATCTCAACTTGGAAGATCAGGGCTCTGATCCATCTTGTTTTTTGTGGGTATAGAAATATTGATAGGAACAATACCCTTGCTCACTATACTTTTGACTTATGACCTGCAGCCCTACATTTGTAAACAGGGCAAGGTAACTGGGGCTTTGACCCATGGAACTGAAATTTAAGGTAAAGGTAAAGGTCACCCTTGCTTGAAAGCCATTTGTATCTGACTCTGGGGTTCAGTGCACTTTATTAGGGCACAAAAAAAAATCTGCGAAAATACACAAATCTATTTGCTGGTGTTTGCTTCTGAAAGGGTGCAAATCTACTCATCCTGAACACACACATATCATCTATAGCTGCTCCTCCTCCTCCTCAGGCAAAAGCAAACACAAAAACTATGAGCTCAGAAGATCATCCACATGGCTGCCACACACACAGTTTCATGTGCTCATTCCCATTCTTCTGTCCTTTTCCTCAAGTGCCACTCTCATAAGACCTTAGCTTAACTAATAGGATGGTGAACAGCTGGATGCCAAATTTGTTCACTGTGGTTTGGTACAATTCAACACCTGTTTGCTAAGTGCAAATTAAAAAGTTTCTGTGCCTTTTCACACTGTCTTTAGCTTTTTATAGCCCTCTGCCTGCTTTGTCCCATTTTATTATGGCCTTTCAACATCATCAGGAAACTCACAAACTATAAATGGGGGAACTCAACCATCCATGCTGCACATAACAGCTTTGGCCCTGAGCATCTCTGCAGCACAGTATGCTGCTCCAGTATGGAGCACATCCACACACGCAAAACAAGTTGACATTGCTGTTAATGAAACCATGCATGTAGTGACAGGATGCCTCAAACCTACACCAGTTGAGAAAATATACCCTCTTGTTGGTATTGCTCTACCTAAGATCAGGAGAGAAGTATCAGTGAACACTGAGAGAACTAAGCAAGAGAACGACCCTCAACACCCTCTGAATGGATATGAGCCTCAAGTCTGGCAGCTCAGATGCATGAAGAGCTTTATGGAAAGAACAAACATTCTTGAGGAGCAAAACAAAATTAGAAGATGGAGGAAGAATCTCAATGGACAAGGAACAATATTAAAGGAGGATATAACTGAGGATCTCAACCTCCCCTGCATCACTTGGAGGACCCTGAATAGGCTGAGGGTTGGAATGCCTAAATATAAGACTGACATGCTCAAGTGGTGGCTGCTGGTGGACAATAACACATGGTGTGAATGTGGAGAGATACAGAATACAGCTCATTTACTGGTCTGCAGATTGCTGCCAGAGGCATGCAATGATGAAGACTTGGGTTTGGGCAACAACAAAGCAAAGAAAGTGGCTTCATTTTCCAGTCCATGGTTTGATCAGGACACAAAAGAGGAAGAAGAATGGCCTTTTCAGAAATCTTATTTAAAGCTACCTATCTCTGGGCCAGTTTACTAGGATCCTTGGCTGTTCCTGGCCTGAAGCAAAGTGAGATTCCATTGGAGGTTTCTTCCTTTTATCTGCTTCCTTTTTCTCACGTCTCAATCTTCCACCAATTTGTCCCTCAGGTTTCTTTCTTTCAGAATTACACACTCATTTTGCACTCTTTTTTAAAAACAAGTTTTCTTTCTCACCTCTCATCTTTAGCTTGCTCTGTAAAGTAACAAGTCAAGGGTAAAAGTAAAGGTCTTCCTTGCTCAAATGTCAGTTGTGCCCATGTCTGGGGGCAGTGTTCATCTCCATTTACAGCCAAAGAGCTAGTGTTGTCTGTGTCTGCAGACATTTCCATGGCCATGTGGCAGGCATGACTAGACACTGACAAGTGAATTGCTGTTACCTTTCCCACTGAAGTGGTACCTATTTATCTATTTGCAATTTCTTGCTTTCAAACTGCTAGGTTGGCAGGAGCAGAGGCAGATGACAGGCACTCATTCTGTTGCACATCACTTGGGTCTTGAACTGCTGACCTGCCAACCTTCTGGTCATCAAGCTCATTGTCTTAACCACTAAGTCTCCACAGCCCCAAGTGGGCAATAGATGAACCTATGGCACATGTGCCAGAGGAGGCACTCGGAGCCCTTTCTGTGGGCACACGCACCGTCACCCCAGCACAGAGTTCACCCTGCCTCTTTGGCCAGCTGTTCAATGGGAGCACTTCCTCCCTTTCCCCCAACATAAAGTTTGCCCCACCCCTCTGTCCTGCAACCCAATGGGAGCACCTCCTCCCTAGTACAAAGTTCACCCGCTGTGTTGGCACTTTGCAATAAATAAGTGGGTTTTGAGTTGCAGTTTGGGCAATCAGTCTCTAAAAGATTTGCCATCACTGGTATCGACTGTAACTGCTAAAAAATGTTAAATTCATTCCTTGCAAGACATTACTGGGGCAATCATGGCTACTTCAAGGAAAGAACAGCGAAAATCTCGTGAAATAGACTGAAAAAAGGGAGAACTCGTTGATGATGCTATTGTCTCTTATTGTAAGAAAACCTGCAAAACATAAGCCAAGATGTTTAGGAGAAGTTTTCTAATGCATCATCATGAGTGCAGAAAGTGCCTCTCCATCTTCTTAGATGTACAAACTTCTGATGAGCCCTCATTTCATTAGATTTGACTGTGATTGCCTCTCAGTTTATTGAGCCCCCCCCCCCCCCCCCCGTTATTCCTTGTAGTTAGTAGAATATGAGGTAGGGATAAAACAACATCAGGAAGAGATAAACCCAGTCTTATCAGACCTCTCTTTGTTTGTACACAAACTAGCACTTTGTATGATAAACTCACGTTAGAAATATTTGTAGTAGAAAAGGGTGCCTTTAGATTAATATGATCATAGAATAGTCAAGATGGAAGGAGTTTGTGAGGCCATTGAGGCCAAACCCCTGCTCAATTCAGGAATCCAGATCAAAGCAGATTTCTTTAGCAATAGCAATTACACATATATCACCCTATAGAAAAGTCCTGGTGACACAGTGGCTAAACTGCTGTACTGCAGCCAAAACATTGTGAGTTCAATCCTGACAGGGCTTGAGGTTGACTCAGCCTTCCAACCTTTTGAGGTCAGTAAAATGAGTACCAGCATGTCGGGGGCAAAATGCTAATGAACTTGTGAACCACCCAGAGAGTGCACTAAGTGCTATGAGGCAATATAGAAGTGCAATTGCTATTGCTCTAACCAATGCTTAGTGCACTCTCTGGACAGTTCACAAGGCAATTAACATTTTGCCCCCCAACATGCTGGGTACTCATTTTATCAACCTCAGAAGGATGGAAGGCTGAGTCAATCTTGAACCCTGTCAGGATTGAACTCACAATGTTTTGGTTGCAGTACAGCAGTTTAGCCACTGTGTCACCAGGGCTCATATTTACAGTTACAGTACCATCTGTAGCTACAGTCAGAAGGGAAAAAATGGAGTCCAGCTTAGGGAAGGTTGGAGAGGGGAGAGAGGGCTTTCAACAAAGCAATGAATGAGTTAAAATGAAAGAGGGGTGGAGGCTTGCATCAAATGCAGATGGAGGAAAAGAACCCTGCCAACCAGGTTAGCAGCAAAGGACAAGCATATTAGGTTTTAATTTCCCCTCTCACTGATACCTGGTTCTAGTGCGTGCAAGACTGCTATTATCCTAACAAATTTAGGGGGCTGCAGATCTTACACTTAAAAGTCATTTTTCAAGAGGTATGAAGGAAATATTCATATTGTTACACTTGCTTGCCTCTTCTGGATTTATAGATAGTCCCTGTATAGATAGATAGATAAATCTTTATTGTCATTGTCCTGCACAGAACAACGAGATGGGGGGGGGGGAGACACTTAACAACTCAACAAAACCTAAACAAAATACAACTATACAAAATTATCAACATACTCCCACCCCACATATACACATTTAACCCCTAAAAAGCTCTAAAAGCTCTAAAAGCTCTAAAACCTCTAAAAACTATATACAGAAGCTCCCTCATAGACTGCATTGCACTGTATTCAAAGCCAGAACCGCTTTTGGGTAGAAACTATTTCTCAAGTGGCTGGTCCTGGTCTTTATGACCCTATACCTTCTTCTAGAAGGCAAAAGCTGAAAGAGATCATTTCCGGGGTGCGTACTATCTTGCGCAATCTCTACAGCTTTCTTATAACACCTGGTGGCATAGATTTGATCTAGAGTGGGAAGAGTATGCCCGATTATCCGGTCCGCAGTCTTTATGACCCTGGACAGCATTGTTCTTTCCCTAGCTGTACAACTCCCAAACCATACACACAGACCATAGGTTAACACACTCTCTATGGTACAGTGGTAGAATGCCAACAGCAGGTCCTTTGAAAGATTGTTCTTCCTGAGGATTCTCAAGAAGTATAACCTCTGCTGTGCTCTCTTCATCAGAGCTTTGGTGTTTGCTCCCCATTTTAGATCATCCCTCAGCTCCATTCCCAGAAATCGAAACACCGAGACCTGTTCCACACAATTCCCTTCAATAATAAATGGCTGGATGTTCAATTTGCATTTTCTAAAGTCCACAATGATCTCTTTTGTCTTTTTTACATTGAGGAATAAATTGTTTTCCCTACACCACTCTGTCAGCATCTCAACCTCCTTCCTGTAAGCCGACTCCCCCTCCCCAGCAGTAATCAGACCCACCACCGTTGTGTCGTCTGCAAACTTGATGATCTTATTGCTGGGATAACTGGGAACACAATCATATGTGTAAAGCGTGTACAGAAGCGGGCTCAGCACACATCCCTGCGGCGTCCCTGTACATATACTGAGATCCGCAGAGACATGAGAGCCCATCCTGACCTGTTGGGAGCGATCAGATAGAAAATCTAGTATCCACCTGCATAAGCATGGCGGAAGCCCCAGATCTAATAATTTGGGCACCAGTCTATGCGGAAGAATAGTTTTAAAAGCAGAACTAAAATCTACAAATAACAGTCTCGCATAAGTCCCTTGTTTCTCCAAATGGGTCAGAACAGCATGTAGGGCCATAGCCACAGCATCCTCCGTGGATCTCTTTCTCTTATATGCCAATTGACAAGGGTCAAGTCCAACTGGTAAACAAGCCATAATACGGTTCCTCACCAACTTTTCAAAGCATTTCATTATGACAGGTGTAAGCGCCACAGAGCGGAAGTCATTCAGACTATCTATGTTAGACTTTTTAGGCAGAAGTATAATAGTAGAGGATTTCAGACAAGGTGGGACAATGGCTTGGGCCAAAGACCGATTACAAATCTTCATAAAAGTTTCTGCCAGCTGTTCTGAGCAGTCTCTCAGTGCCCTACTGAGAGTATGTCTGGACTGGACGTTTATTTTTAGGAAGCCACAAACATAGGTGATGATCGTAGTGGTGGTGGAGCCGCAGTACAGTGCAGAGTTTCAAACACTGGAACAGAAACTATTGTATATAGGAATTATGGAAGGAACCCCCTAGCAAATCTGAAATGTGACAGAAATGTGCAGATATACATTTGTATTATTCTTCCCTCTGATGAACAAGGATCACAGAAATGGTGTATGTATTTATATGCCCCTTATCATGTTAAACTGAAATCATAGGTAAGCCAACACATGGCTGGTGAAAGGGACCAACATGCAGGGCCAAGGGAACTTCCACCCCACCTAAATTCCTGCCTTTCAGTCCCCAAATTTTATTTTATTTTATCAAAATACCTCTTCTGTCTTCTTGGTGGCCAGAAGGGATTCTGCCATGTTTTGAGTATTGCAATACAATTGCCAACCTTTACAGATTTTAACATTGGCATGTGTAAGGGGGAATTTTTAGTTGCTGTTTTTTTTTTAAAAAAAACTCATGATTTTAGGTAAACCAAATATTCAGTTAACAAAAATCTGTTGTTGTTGTTGTTGTTGTTGAGTTGAACAGTCAAGTCTGACCCTTGCTTCTGCTTCTTGAAAAGATCTATTTATTCTTGGAAAAGTATATATGGTATTTTCTAATTTATTCACTATTATGCTGCCAACCTAGCAGTTCGAAAACAAGAAATTGCAAATAGATGAATAGGGACCACTTCGGTGGGAAGGTAACAGAGTTCTGTGCGCTCTGGTGTCTAGTCATGCCTGCCACATGACCACGGAAATGTCTGCGGAAGCAGACAGCACTGGCTCTTTGGCTTTGAAACAGAGATGAGCACTGCACCCTAGAGTCAGATACAACTGGCTTTCGAGCAAGGGAAACCTTTACCTTTTAATATTACCATAATTATCCATGTTTTTGTCACCTTTATCTTGGAATACTATAGCAATAGCAATTATACCTGTATACTTCCCCATAGTGCTTAAAGCACACTCTTGGTGGTTCACAGGTAATTAGCATTTTGTCCCCCAACATGTTGGGTACTCATTTTACTAATCCCGGAAGGATGGAAGGCTGAGTGAACTTTGATCCCCGTCAGAATCAAACTCAAATCATGAGCAGAGTTACTGCAGCTTAACCACAGTACCATGAGGGTTTAATATGACGAACACTTTGCTTGCAGCACCATCTGTGAAAACCTGTTGGAAGAAGCTAGAAAGGATGCACTCTGTGCTATCAAGCTTGGCTTTCCAAACGGCACTGTGTAATTTGTGATTTGTATCACTGTGCAATAGATACACTAATATCCCATCCGGATGAAGCCACACAGGTACCCTTTGCTTTAAAGGAGAAGATAGAAGCTGAGCTGGACAAACTGGTGGGGCAGGGCATCCTAGTGCCGGTGGACTTCACAGAGTGGGAGACACCAATTGTGACTGCTTTGAAAAATAACAGGGAGGTCAGGATATGCGCTCACTACAAGTGTACCATCAATAAAGCTATTCGCCCAAACACATATCCTATGCCCATGGTAAGCCACCTTCTTACCTCCTTGCATGGAGGAAATTGCTTTGCAAAACTTGACCTTGCCCAGGCTTAACAACAATTAACTGTGTCTCCTGCTGCTGCCATAGCCCAGACCATAGTAATGCATAGGGGGGCAATTAAGGTAACTAGACTACAATTCGGGGTGAATGCAGCCCCCATAATATTTCAATCTCTTGTAGAACATATTTTGAAAGGGTTGCCTGGTGTCCTGCTATATTTTGACGATGTCCTGATCACCGCTAAGGACACCGTCGAACTAGCGGCCAGGCTCAATCGAGTCCTGTCATGTTTCAAGAGGGACGGTCTACGTCTCAGAAGAGACAAATGTGAGTTTTTGGCATGGGAAGTGGAGTTCCTGGGGTACCGCATTACACCCCAAGGTAGCATGCCCTCTGACTCCAAGGTGACGGCCGTGCGGAATGCACCCAGGCCGAAATGTAAAGCCAAATTGCAATCATTTCTAGGATTGGTAAACTTCTATCACACTTTTCTCCATTGCAAAGCCTCAGTTGCCAAACCATTACATTGGCTTCTTAAGAAAGATACTGTTTGACACTGGGGCTATTGCCAGGAGAAAGCGTTCCTAGAACTCAAAAGGCTGGTATCTTCGTATGCTGTATTAACTCATTTTGATCCTAACAAAGAAGTTGTACTTGTCTGTGATGCATCCCCTGTGGGGGTGGGAGCTGTGTTATGCCATGTACTAAGTGACGGGAGGGAAGTCCCCGTAGCATTCTATTCCCGTCCGCTCTCAAAGCCTGAGAAAAATTATGCTCAGACAGACAGGGAGGTGTTGGCAATCGTGGCAGGCACTGAGAAATTCCACTATTATCTTTACGGAAGGCCTTTTACCATCATAACTGACAACAAGCCCCTCCTTGGAATCTTTGTGAACTGGAAGCCCACGCCTCAAATTCTGTCCCCAAGGATGTTGCGTTGGACAATTTTCCTAAATGCATACGATTTTACTTTGGTGCACAGGCCCGGCAAGGACATCAGCCATGTTGATGCCCTGTCACGTTCTCCACTGCCAGGTGTCAGGGAAGCCGATTGCGAGATCGAAAGCAACCACCAGGTCCTCATGATTGAGGCATTCAACTCACCCCCAGTCATCCCCTCAGATATAGCCAAAGCTATGGCCAAAGATGTAACATTGACTTAAGTAATGTCTTGGGTACAAAAAGGCTGGCCTGTCTCTCCTCTAGCTGAGGAATTCAGAACATTCCACTGCAAGTGTTTGGAATTGTCAGTGGAATGAGGTTGCCTTTTATGGGGCCAGTAGGTGGTCATTCCTATCACTCTCAGGAAAAAGGTTTTAATTTACTTCACACACGTCATCCGGGAATTGTATGTTCCAAAGCTTTTGCCCGTAGCTACTTTTGGTGGCCTCAACTGGACCAAGACATAGAGCAGATGATTGGCACTTGTGCCAGCTGTCAATCCTCTCACCCAGAGCAATCCCACCTTTCCTCTTGGGAATGGGATTCTACTAGGGGCCCGTTGTCCAGGTTGCATATAGATCTTGCAGGTCCTATTTTTGTTGGTTGTAGACTCATTCTCTAAGTGGCTGGAAGTGATTAGAGTGCCTAATATCACTTCAGCCACCACAATAACCCACCTGAGAAGGTTGTTTGCAGCATTTGGACTTCCAGATATGCTGGTATCCGACAATGCATCCACGTTCACATCTACAGAATTCCAATCCTTCATGGAAAGGAATGCAATTAGGCACATCACTGCTGTCCCATTCCACCCAGCCACCAATGGCCAGGTGGAGTGGCAAGTGCGCACAACTAAAGACACATTTTGGCATATGGGTGAAGGGGATTTGGACCTCCAGCTATGCCAGTTTCTTTTCACGTATAGACTCACCCCCTTTGCCTCAGGGCTGTCCCCTGCTGAATTGCTCCAGTGAAGGAAACTGTCATCCTTGCTGGACAGATTGGATCCCTCTAGGGTGGAGGACAAAGGCACAAATATAGTGATCCAACACCAGAAGGGTTTTTCTCCGGGAGACCCTGTACATTGCCACAATTATGCAGCTGGTGGTCCTACATGGGTGCCTGGGTTTGTGATCGATCAGACTAGTCCTGTTTCTTACAGAATCGAAACAGCCACTGGTCTGATATGGAGGAGGCACGTGGATCAATTGAGACCCAGAATACTGGACCCACAGGACGAATACAGACACTCAACATTAGGGTTAGCCCCCACCCATTAAATTTTAGGGGGCAGAGGTAATAGTCAGCAGCAAGCTAACTTAGACCCAGATGTGTGTTCTAGGGAAATTGTGGAATGCTCCCCTACTCCGGCCATGTGTACCCCTACACTGTCCCAGCCTAGCACTCTGGATTCCTTTATTGATGATGACCAATTTTGTTTGGAGTCACCCTCCACTCTCAGTACACACAGTAGGGACCCTGTGTTGTCTTATTCATCCACAGAATTAGATTTTGGTTTTGAGCAATCCCCTGCTCCTCCATCTGACAAATGGGGCTTTAATTTGGGTTTACAATCCTCCCCCTCTAGTCAATCCCTCACTCCAGTTGGGTCGCCCATCCTACGAGCCCCTGAGCCGGCTCAGCCAAGCATCCGACCGAGAAGGGAAACTAGACCACCATCCTGGTTAAAGGATTTTGTTTTTACCTAGGGGGGAACAATGTTATGTATGTTAACTGTGTTTTCTGACAGGAGTGGAATGTATCTTTTCTCATGTATCTATTGTTATGCAAATAAGTGGATCGAAAATGTGCACACTCTGTTAGCCAATGGGCTTGTATTATTTTTACTGTTACTGTTTATAGGAGCAGAATTTATCTTTTCTCATGTATCTATTCTTATGCAAATAAGTGGATTGAAAAATGTGCACACTCTGTTAGCCAATGGGCTTTTTGTATTATTGTTACTGTTACTATTTATAGTGTATATAAGTCCAAGTTTTGCCCCATGCAAACTGTGTTCAAACCCCACTAATAAAGAGCTGAATTTCACTACTTCATTTGTCTGCCTCTTCATTAATTGAACACTAAAGTATCATAGACTGTGCAGATAAAACAGTATGGTCACCCAAAACCATTTTTAGTTTCATTACACTTCAAAAGAACAGTCCTACAAGGTAGGCCTTTTCTGAAAATGTCTTCTGAAGTCTTCTAACCAGTGTTCCAGGCTTTAGCTACTTGTCAAGTCTAATTTTCCCCTCCTTGTCAAATAATAGGTTGGACAAAAATTGCCCTAATAAATACCCTATATGCCATTTTATGGTGAAGTGATTTATCACAGTTGTCAGGAGACTGGCTCCCTTGGAGTGGGAATGCTGGAATTCCTATGAGGAAATATGAAGCATGTAATCTTAATCCTAAACCTGACTTCATCCTTTACTCCCACTGATGAGCCTCAATGCATTGGAATTCTTATGTGGTTTACAAAATACTCCAGAACTCATTCAATGCCAGATGTTTTTATTAAAAAAAGTAATTATAGGCAATGGTTAAGCCAGAAAGAAAGAAAACTAAAATTAAATTGGGTAAACCACCTGTTTCACATGAAGGAACGCCTTCTATTTTGGTTGCGATCACTTGAAAGCCAAACAAGTATCTAAGGACGTCTCAAGAAGAATGACACTGAGTGAGTTTCATTGTGTGAAGTAATTTCTCTTCCCATTCAGACCAAAGCTGAGATGGGCAGTCATGGGGACAACAAGCAGCATGTAGACTATTAATGAGTGCTTGAATGTATTTGAAAGGGACCCTTCTGTGTTGTTGCCTCCATGGTCTGGAATTCTATTTCTGAGTTTTTGCAGAATATGAGATCCTTGCAGGGACTCAGCAGAGGATGTTAAGCAGAGTTGTTACAGTGGGCCTTCAGAAGCAATGAACTGAACTACTTACTATTCCACCACATATGTGGCATGCATTTTTCTACATCAATCTGTATTGTGCTGCTAGTTTAATGTATTTTATCATTTATAAGGATTTTTTTATTAGTATATACATTGTTTTTGCATTGTACAATCTCTTTGTAGGAAAGAACAGCAAACAAACAGATACCGTATTTGCTGGCATATAAGACCCACTCCCCCCCCTAAAATACACTTGAAAGTGGAGTACACCTTGTACTGTATATTCTGGCCTGCTTAGGTAACAAAGAGGTGTGTCTTATACTGTGATGCTTCTTATACACTGGCAAATACAGTAAATAAATTTTCATGTGTACTGTTTCCTGAAGGAAATGATTTATCTACATATCAGAGATGGTATAATAGCTCAATAAAACATTGAATCTGAAAGTCCCAGACTAAACCACAGCATATTCTGCAAAATAAACTGGGTAATAGTTGATACAAAAGAACTCTGTTTGAAAACCTGGATAGATCCTGCTAGTTGCACTAGTCAGTACACTATACAAGGTGGATATACAGGCCAATTGGTGTTTGTGTCTAGTTTCCATAACTTGTCACAGTTAATTGATAACATATGCTGGCAAGAGCATGATCAGGCATGCACTGAGATGTACCCCAGCACATTGTCAAGTAGCCACAATTATATATGGCAAGTTGGGCAGATTTTATGTAAACACTAGTAAGATTAGAGCAATAATCTGATCTGGAAGAAAACACATTCATATGTTCCATATTAGATTTTAGACTTAACTATGACAACATAGCCAAAATATGAACAATCTGTAAGCTGTCTGGGAGACAGAATTGTGCCGGAAGAGATGAGTATGAGTAGAAATTGGATAGCCAATGGCTGGAACTGGCTCATCCAGAAATGTAAATAAAAAGTAGAACCTTTGAGCACAGGAATGCTTTTCAGGAAAGAGAATAAAGCATCAAGATCCAATAGCACACAGAGTAGCGTTAGAGTTTGTTGGAAACCAAACAGATGGAGGAACAAGCCAGCTCTAACGAGCCCATAATGAGCACAGTTCAATGCCTAGAATATAAAAACAAGGAGAAGCCAACTGGCAGAAAGCAGAGCCTTGAAATGACCTCTGAGGAAATTAAAAGAAGGAAGTGCAAAAACAGGACTGCAGTTGGACAATAAGATAGAAATCATTACTACAGAGGAACTATGCAACTTTAATGCCGACAATGAAGACACTGGAATTGTTAAAGATTCCATATAACTTGGTTCAATTATTCGTCTAAATAGAGATTCTTCTTCTTCTTGTGCCGTATCCAATTCCAAGTATTGGCTATCAACATGGTGATCAGCCATGAAGATTGTCCTGGGGATAATATAATGCAGTGCTCTTCCATTTGCCTTCTGCATTGCAGCATGATACCCACACCGCTGATCCAGTTCTGTGTGTGATTTTCTGGTCCTGAGCCCTTTTGGCACACAAAGTCCTTCTCAGCCTCAGGCCAGTATGGATGAAGCTGCTGCCCTCCTTTAAGATTTTGCCACTCAAGGCTGTTAGTCCTCAGGGTTGCCAGTTTAGTTAACCACCACCTGGCAATTGGTGTTGAGCTGGTGGCAGTATGGTCTACTCTATTACCATACCAGGATAACCTGGCCAGGCTGGCAAGAAATTGCAGCCAAAAATCAGAAGATGACTGAGACTCAGAAGGGCATTAATAAAAGAATAAGAACAGATCATCAAGGGTAAGGTTGAGTCACTGGAGACCAGGATGAAGATCATCTACTTATATCACTATGTATGGGTGTGAAAGTAGGACAGAGAAGAAGGATGATAAGGGGGAAAAGATTAATTTAAAATATGGTCCTTTGCAGATACCACGAGCTACCAGAAAGACAAAGAAATGGGCCCTAGGGCAACACAAGGGGCTCCGGTGGCTCAAGTGGCTAAGGTGCTGAACTTAAGGACTGGAAGGTTGGAGTTCAATACCTGAGTACTGCACAACGGAGTGAGCTCCCATCTCTGTCCCAGCTCCTGCCAACCTAGCTGTTCGAAAGCAAGAAATTGCAAATAGATATCTAGGTGGGATATTGCAAATAGATACCTTCTGTGGGAAGGTAAACAGCATTCCATGCCTGCCACATGTCCATGGAAACGTCTGCAGAAGCAGATAGCGCTGGCTCTTTTGCTGTAAGCAGAGATGAGCACTCTAGGGTTCCTAGAGTCATATGTGACTGGCTTTTGAACAAGGGTGACCATTATCTTTACTAGAGCAAAGCAAGTTATTAGTGGAGGCAAAACTGAAGCTGTTGAATTTTGGGAACATCATGAGAAGGTGAGATTTCTTGGAAAGAAGAACAATGTTAGGAAGAGTTGGAAGCAGCAGAAAAAGAGGAATACAGTGCAACTCCGGATAAAGACAGCACTGGATAAGGACAAATCCACAAAACAACACATTCGTTATGCACCACGTGATGCTCTGCATAAGGACGATAAAACACCAAAAAATGTCCTTATGTGGGACATTTGGTATCGCTGCTCTGGATAATGATGTTTTTTGTCGGGGGTTTTTTCCCCATCCTTATGTGGAGCATGTCCCATAGGGACCGCATAGCGTCAAAATCCGGATAACAACACAAAAGTGGTGAGAAGGTTTGTCGCTATCCGGAGTTCCACGGTACCAAATATGAGATCAACTAACTTTCCAAAGGAATTTACAAGAGCTGAGCAGGGCTGTTGAGGATCGGACATTTTTGGAGATCACTCATTCATAGGCTTGCCATAAGTCAGAGGCAACTTGGTGACACATAGCCACTTTGAAATACTGTACTGGAGGATGCACCACTATGACATTGGGAGGAAGTATTTGGGGAAGATCTAGCTAGATCTAGCATTAAGCAAAAATTCTAATCCAGAATTTTTCTCACCACTTTTGTGGAAATGCTAGGATTTGGGTACATGAGAACTGGCCCAAGGAAAAGGAAGAAAGACATAAAGGCTGGGGATGAAAGTTAATGAATAGTTAATGTTTAGTACTTACATTTAAAACAAACTGGTTGGAGTGATTCTCTCTTGTGTACAGAAAGCATATCTGAGTTTGGTCCATATCTTGATAGGGGATCACTATGGGACTATGTGTGTATAGTCCCTTGAGCACCACAGAAAACATCCAGATTACAATTTTTAATAAACCAATTGTTGTTGTTCAGTCGCACAGTCGATTCCGACCCTTTGCGACCTTATGGACCATCGTTCTCCAGGCACCTCTGTCCTCCACCATCCCCCTCAGTCCTCCCAGTTCTGTGCCCATTGTGTCTACAATACCATCTATCCATCTCATCCTTGGCCTCCCCCTTCTTCTTTTGCCCTCCACTTTTCCCAACATCACGGCCTTCTCAAGTGAATCCTCCCTTCTCATTTGATGCCCAAAGTACTTTAGCCTCATCTTTACTATTTGACCTTCCAATGAGCAGTCAGTGTTGATTTCTTCTAAGATTGACCTATTTGTTCTCCTCGCTGTCCAGGGTACCCTCAAAACTCTCCTCCAGCACCACATTTCAAAGGCATCTATTCTTCTGCGTTCAGCTTTCCTAATTGTCCAGCTCTCACATCCATACATTACTACTGGGAAAACCATTGCTTTGACTATTCTAATTTTTGTTTACAATGTAATGTCTCTGCTTTTCACTATGTTCCCTAAGTTTCTCATCGCTTGTCTCCCAAGAATCAGTCGCCTTTTTATTTCATGGCTGCAATCCCCATCTGCAGTGATCTTAGATCCTAAGAATGTAAAATCTGTCACTGCTTCTACTTCTTCCCCATCTATTTTCCAGGAACTGATCGGGCCTGTTGCCATTATCTTGGTTTTCTTGATATTGAGTCTCAAGCCAGCTTTTTCACTCTCTTCCTTCAAACCGATCAAGGGATTCTTTAGGTCTTCCTCACTTTCTGCCATTAGGGTGGTGTCGTCTGCATATCTCAGATTGTTGATGTTTCTCCCAGCAATTTTGATCCCATATTGTGATTCCTCCATCCCTGCGTTGCGCATTATGTGCTCTGTGTATAAGTTGAATAAGCAGGGTGACAAAATGCAGCCTTGTCTTACTCCTTTTCCTATTCCAAACCACTCTGTCATTCCGTGTTCTGTCCTAACTGTTGCTTCTTGGTTCCTGTACAGATTTCTCAGGAGGCATATGAGATGCTCTGGTATTCCCATCTCTTTAATCACTTGCCACATCTTGTTGTGATCCACACAATCAAATGCCTTAGTGTAGTCAATAAAGCAAAAGTAGACTTGTTTCTGGTATTCCTTTGTTTTCTCCATGATCCAACGTATGTTGGCAATGTGGTCTCTAGTCCCCCTGCCTCTTCTGAAACCAGCCTGCACCTCTGGTAGTTCTCTTTCCACATGCTGCTGAAGTCTATCCTGTATTATCTTGAGCATCACCTTGCTGGCGTGTGGGATGAGCGCAATTGTTCGATAATTTGAGCATTCTTTGGCATTGCCCTTCTTTGGGATTGGAACATATACTGATCTTTTCCAGTCCTGTGGCCACTGTTTTGTTTTCCAAATCTGCTGGCATATTGAATGCAGTAATTTGATGCCATCATCTTTTAGAGCTTTGAAAAATTCAACTGGGATACCATCATCTCCACTAGCTTTGTTGTTTGCAGTGCTCTTTAGGGCCTTTCTGACTTCACTCTCCAGGATGTCTGGCTCAGGTTCAATTTCTTCATCATTGTGACTATCAGGAGTGTTGAGTTCCTTTTTGTAGAGTTCCTCTGTGTACTCTTTCCATCTTTTCTTAATTTCTTCTGCATCAGCTAGCTCCTTTCCGTCTTTGTCCCTTATCATGTTCATTTTTGCTTTAAATGTTCCCTTGATTTCCTGGATTTTTTTGAAAAGGTCTCTGGTTCTGCCTCTTTTGTTGTTTTCCTCCATTTCTTTGCACTGTTCTTTTAGGTAGTTTTCCTTATCTCTCCTTGCTTTTCTTTGAAATTCTGTGTTCAAAAGATTGTATTTTTTCCTTTCTCCTTTGACTTTTGCATTCCTTCTTTCCTCTGCTATTTTAAGAGCCTCATCAGACAACCACTTTGCTTTCTTACTCTTCTTTTCTTTTGGTATGGTTTTCTTTGCTGCTTCCTGCATGATGTCCCTCATCTCTGTCCATAATTCTTCTGGCACTCTATCTATTGAGTCTAAGCCATTGAATCTGTTCATCACCTCCACCGTGTATTCTTTAGGGATGTTATCTAGGTGATATCTGTCTGGTCTCTTTGTTTTCCCTATTTTCTTTAGTCTAAGCCTGAATTTTGCGATCAGTAGGTTGTGATCTGAGCCACAGTCTGCTCCAGGTCTTGTTTTTGCTGACTGTATGGAGGTTCTCCATCTTTGACTGCAGAGTATGTAATCAATCTGGTTTCGGTGTTGGCCATCTGGTGATGTCCATGTGTAAAGTCGCTTCTTGTGTTGCTGGAAGAGGGTGTTTGCTATGACCAATGCGTTCTCTTGGCAGAACTCTATCAATCTTTGCCCTGCTTCATTCTGTGTTCCAAGACCGAACTTGCCTGTTATTCCCTCCACTTTTTGATTGCCTACTTTGGCATTCCAGTCTCCTAAAATAATTTGGACATCATTTCTTGGTGTTTGTTCTATGAGGTGTTGTAAGTCCTCATAGAACTGGTCCACTGTGGCTTCATCTGCACCCGTGGTTGGTGCATATATTTGGATCACAATAACATTGAAGGGTTTGGCCTGAAATCTTACTGACATCATTCTGTCATTTTTGAGGTTGTATACAGTGGCTCAAGTCGCTAAGATGCTGACTGGGAAGCGGAAGGTCAGCAGTTCGATTCCCGAGTACTGCAGGACGGAAATGAGCTCCCGTCTTCATCCCAGCTCCTGCCAACCTAGCAGTTCGAAAGCAAGAAATTGCAAGTAGATAAATAGGGACCACTTTGGTGGGAAGGTAACAGCGTTCCGTGCACTCCGGTGTCTAGTCATGCCTGCCACATGACCACGGAAACGTCTGCAGAAGCAGACAGCGCTGGCTCTTCGGCTTAGAAACAGAGATGAGCACTGCACCCTAGAGTCGGATACGACTGGCTTTCGAGCAAGGGAAACCTTTACCTTTACCTATCCCATTACTGCTCTTCTCACTCTTTTATTGACAATTATGGCTACTCCATGTCTTCTAAGGTTTTCTTGTCCACAGTAGTAGATGTGATGGTTTCCAGAGCTGAATTCGCCCATCCCTGTCCATTTTAGCTCACTGATTCCCAAGATGTCAATGCTTATTCTTTCCATCTCATTTTTTACCACTTCCAGTTTACCTTGGTTCATAGATCTCACATTCCATGTCCCTATGCAGTATTGCTCCTTACAACATTGCATTCCTCCTCCCTCCTTCCTGTCCCTTCCCTTCCTCCACTCTGTGGTGTTAAGCATCCTGTATCACCTAGCCTGCCCCTTTGTTTGCCCCTTTGTTTTGCCTTTTGTTTTGGTCAATAGGGTTCTCTTGGCAAGCTTTGTGGCGTGGTTTGCCGGTTTCTACGCCATTTTTTTTCTCGCATCATACATCATATCACAGTTTTAAAAAATTTTTAAACAGTTTAAACAACATATTATCATGCATAATTATCACACTCTAAAACACAGTCTCTATGTTAATTGCTAAATTAAGTCAGTGTAAAGTCTCTATGTCAGTTGCTATATTAATTCAGCTACATTTTTCACATCAGCTACTTATCCTTGTGTCCTCACTCCCCAGGTGGGGTTGTTGTCTCTGGGCCCCTTGCTCCCGTGACATCGCAGTGGCGAGCAGTGGATGTTTTCCCCGTGGGTCAGCTGTTCCTCTTCCTCTGCCTCTGGCGGTGGTGTTGGATGGTGACTTTTCCCGCCGCCTGCCTGGTCTTCCTCACCCCCGGCTGGGGTGGTCTCGCGGCTGCTCCTGTCCACGGGTAGCCTCCTCGCGGTGGCGGCGGTGTAGGATTGCGACCTCTCCTGCCGCCTGCCCGATCTTCCTCACCCCCGGTTGGGGTGGTCTTGCGGCTGCTCCTGGCCGCGGGTAGCCTCCTCGCGGTGGCGGCAGTGTAGGATCGCGACCTCTCCCGCCGCCTGCCTTGTCCTCCCCACCCCCGGCTGGGGTGGTCCAATAAATTTCCTTAATCTTAAAGCAGCCACTTTGAGATGCAAAAATTGCTTCACAGCAACAAAATACCAGGGATCCTCCTCCTAAAATCTCTGCTCCACCTTTAGTTTTTGAGGAGGTCTTCAGTGACGCTCTTAGGGACGGCAGTGGCTCAAGTGGTTAAGATGCTGAACTTGAATGACTGGAAGGTCAAGCAGTTCGAGATCCGAGTACTGCATGACAGAGTGAGCTCCTGTCTCTGTCCCAACTCCTGCCAACTTAGCAGTTTGAAAGCAAGAAATTGCAAGTGGATAACTAGGTACTTCAGTGGGAACGTAATCAGCCTTCCGTGCACTCTGATGTCTAGTCATGCCTGCCACATAACCATGGAAACATCTGCAGAAAACAGTGCTGGATCTTTGGCTGTAAACAGAGATGAGCACTGAACCCTAGAGTCAGATACGACTGGCTTTCGAGCAAGGGCAACCTTTACCTTTACCTCTGTGATAATCTACCCCAACTGCAGCTTGGCAAGGTACCATCCAAGAAGAATTGAGCTGCTGCTCTCCAGAACTATGGCAACCTTTATGACCTACTCCAGGCTAAGTGTGTGAGATTATTTACAGCTAGAAACTACTATGAATTTTTGCTTGTACTAATAATTAATAATTAATTTCCTTTTAAAAATGTTGTTGATCTGACCTAAGGCATTAGAAACATAAAAGTTTGAAAATCACAATACTAAAAGGCAAAAAAAAAAGTTCTGGTAAATAATTTAAAGGATATTCCCAATATTTATTTATTTTTGAAAACTTTTCTAGAAAAAAGAAAAATCTGAATAAAGAGAGCTGTGTTCTTTTTTTTAGTACAGCGGATTCTGCACATCTATGCCGAATGGTTTTAACAGTCTGATTCAGCTTATTATTGCTACTCTATTCTATGGTAATGTGTTTTGTTTTTTCTGAAAATGCAGAAAAGTTCTTTAGGAGAGATTTTTACATACTGCAAAAACTACGAATCCCAGGATTTTGTAGGATGTATCCATGGCAATTATCAAACTAATGCAACTGTATAGACTTTCAGTTTACTGTCCTGCTGGAAGTGGCTATAGTTTAATATTCTACCTGTGGAATTGTGTGATCTCCAGCTTACCATGGGCTCAAACAGTAATTACCTTGTTTAAAGGAACAAGCCGAGTTGTTCCCACAATGGACACTTATGTGAACCCTAAGAGGTGAAAAGAGCCCACCTTCATAAAGAACCAAATACCTTGCTGGAAGGTCATTGCTCCATGTACAGCCAGTAACTATGATAAGAATCAATATATTTCAGAGATTTATATGTTTCTTGTGAAATACATGGGCACCTCTTCACAATGGGATAGCCTGCACCTCCTTGGGAGGTCCTTGTGATTGGTTTCCCACATTTTAAAATGGCCATTAAACAAATGCACGTAATTAAAAAATTGTTGAAGTGGTAGACATGTTAGTTTGTGCAAGCAGATTAGAGAGTAAACAAAAGAAAGCAACAAAAATGCAAAAAAGTTGTGGCACCTTAAAGACTAACTCCTGTATTTAAATGTGAGCTTTCATGGATCAAGTCCACTTCAGCGTGGACTTGATCGATGAAAGCTCATGTTTAAATATGGGAGGTTTTATTGTTTTGTTTACTCTCTGACATAGCTTTTATGTTGCCTGTCTTTTTTGCCCTTCTTTATTTAACATCTTCACCTTTTGGACTTTCTTGACACTTTCTTCCTTTAATAACAAAGAAGTAAATAGTATGTCAGATACCAGGGATATAGGTGGCTCATGGAATGGCATGAGGGGTGCCTTGCCCAAAAACTTTTTTGGGTAGGGTACTCCTCTCACTCTGGTACAAATTGCCCCTGGCTAGGAGACTGTGTCAAATCAAAGCAGCCATATTTGGTTGTCTTCCTTATTGTTCTGCATCTGTCATGACTGGCATAAAGGTAAAGGTAAAGGTTTCCCTTGCTCGAAAGCCAGTCTTATCCGAGTCTAGGGTTCAGTGCTCATCTCTGTTTCAAAGCCGAAGAGCCAGCGCTGTCTGCTTCTGCAGACATTTCCGTGGTCATGTGGCAGGCATGACTAGACACCGGGGGGCACGGAACGCTGTTACCTTCCCACCGAAGTGGTCCCTATTTATCTACTTGCAATTTCTTGCTTTCGAACTGTTAGGTTGGCAGGAGCTGGGACAAAGACGGGGGCTCATTCTGTACTGTAGTACTCGGGAATCGAACTGCTGACCTTCCACTTCCCAGTCAGCGTCTTAGCCACTTGAGCCACTGCAGTCCCTGGTCATGACATTTTCTAGTTACTTTCAGTAATCATATTAAGACATTTTAGAGACAGACAAGAATTTTTCATTCTTAAAATAAATCTCTTCTTCATCCTGAGAAGTAAGAAAGAATACCTCTTTTTTCTTTCTTTTTAGCAGGTATTTTCAAAGGGGAATAACAGAATCTGTTGTTAGAAGGAACTCAAGAGTTTTATTTGTTGATCAGCTGGCTGGTACAGTTTACCACATATTTCTGCAGTCCCTGGTCATGACTGGCATACTTGTAGATAAAGTTCTACATTTCCCCAGAAATATGTGGTAAACTGTACCAGCCAGCTGATCAACAAATAAAACTCTTAATATGATTACTGAAAGTAACTAGAAAATGTTATCTTCTACAGCAAGAGCTAACTTTATAACTCCTTCTTTAAAATGGTCCTTTCTTCTGTCCTCATTATCCCCTCCAAAGTACCCAGTTACAGGTAACTCCATAATTCCTAACAGTGATTTTCTAGCTCTTGTGTATTTATTACAGAAAAATGCACCATTAAACTGGAATCCTTCTGGAAAATGGAGACTGGCTTTCAGGACAGGCAAAAAGTAGACAAACAATCATTTTTTGGTTAAAGCACCCGTTGGAAAGCTACAGAAATATAACTTTCAAAGACAAGTCTGTTTCTAACAGGGGTATGAGCAACATTAATCATATCACAAGGTGTAAAAAATACCCAAAGGAAGACTTATTTTAGTGACTGGCTGTCTAGGGCTCTTTTTAAATGGGAATATTTCATTTTCATTTTTTGTTTTTAGTACTGTCTATCTGTAGGTTTTAAAAGTATATTTGTTTAATTCTTTTCAATACTTCAAAAATTGTTTTTCGCTTTTGTGCAGTTCATTTTTAGTACTGTAATCCACCTTGGATCCTTTTATATAGATAGATAGATCAGGGATTTTCAACCTGCGATCTACGGGCTGGATGCAGCCCATGGCACCATTTCATGTGCTCCACCACCACTACTGCCTCCACCACACCTGGAAGTGCCATGCAGTGAAGGAAGGGCAAAATGGCTGTCTGGCTCCCAAAGCTGTCTGAGGGAGTGTGACCCGACCCCCAGCTTAAAAAGGTTGAGAACTCCTGTGATAGATGATAAGGTGGTATGTTCCGAAGACATCCTACAATTGATATTCTGCTTACAGGGCAGGGTAAAATAGGCACACATTTTCCATTTTATAGTCAAGTACTAAGCTTCACAACTGGAAGGATGGCAGACCAGCAGTTTGAGATCCAAGTACTGCATGACAGTGTGTGCTCCCATCATTTGCCCCAGCTCCTGCCAACCTAGCAGTTCAAAGCAAGAAATTGCAATCAGATAAATAGGTACCTCTTCATCAGGAAAGGTAACAGAATTCTGTGTGCTTTGATATTTAGTCATGCCTGCCCCATACCCATTTGAAGGTATTGTTAGTAAGATCTACACTTTTAATGGAAGAAGGGACTGCCCTAAAACCACTGAAGGAAATATGGAAAATGGATTTGAAATCACAAATTATGGAGACAAAGAATTATGAAGAGTATGTCTGTGAGAATTAAAGAACATTGCCACAAGTTAATCTGGATATGGTATGTTTTGTTGTTGTTGTTCAGTTGCACAGTTGATTCCGATTCTTTGCGACCCCATGGATCATTGCCCACCAGGCACCCCTATCATCCACCATCCTCCTCAGCTCACCGAGCTCTGTGCCCATTGCGTCAACAATAGCATTTAGTCATCTCATTCTCTGCCATCCCCTTCTTCTTTTGCCCTCCACCTTTCCCAGCATCAAGGCCTTCACAAGCGAATCCTCTCTTCTCATTTGATGTCAAAAGTACTTTAGCTTCATCTGCACTATTTGACCTTCTAAGGAGCAGTCAGGGTTGATTTCTTCTAAGATGGACCTATTTGTTCTCCTCGCTGTCCAGGGTACTCTCAAAACTCTCGTCCAATACCACATTTCAAAGGCATCTATTCTTCTGTGTTCAGCTTTCTTAATGGTCCAGTTCTCACAACCATACATTGCCACTGGGAATACCATTGCTTTGATTATGTGAATTTTTGTTTGCAAGGTGATGTCTCTACTTTTAACAATGTTCCCCAGGTTTCTCATAGCTTGTCTCCCAAGACAAGCTATTGTTACCCCAATTCAATTAAGTCACTATGATTACATGTATAAAGGGGACTGTTGGAGATGTACAGAAAATCCTGGGACATATTTTCACTTATACTGTAAAAAACATATTATTGCTTAAAATACGAGTTTGCCTCAGGATTGCATAGTTACATTATCTGGGAGGGTTTATTTATTTATTTAATCATATTTCTAATGCTGCCCCCTCGCTGAGGCGACTCCGGGTGGCTTACACATACAATAGTAAAGGTAAAGATTTCCTTTGCCCGAAAGCTGGTCGTATCCGACTCTAGGGTGCAGTGCTCATCTCTGTTTCAAAGTCAAAGAGCCAGCGCTGTCTGCTGCTACAAACATTTTCATAGTCATGTGGCAGGCATGACAACACCGGAGTGCACAGAACACTGTTACCTTTCCACCAAAGTGGTCCTTGTTTATCTTCTTGCAATTTCTTGCTTTCGAACTGCTATCTTGGCAGGAGCTGGGACAAAGACGGGAGCTCATTCCGTCATGCAGTACTCGGGAATCAAACTGCTGACCTTCCACCTCCAAGGCAGCGTCTTAGCCACTTGAGCCACTGCAGTCCCTACACATACAATAAAAGCACAGAAACATTTTAAAAGTATTAAAAATTAAAATCATCTAAAATTAAAAGTTTTAAAATTTTCTTTAAAAAATAACCTCCAGTGCCACATCCCAAGCTACAAGAACTGTCTGCTCAAACAAGCCAACCCAAGGTAGTTGTCTCCCCAGCCGCCCTCCATACCCGTTGCGCCTGCCAGGTCGTAAGGCCCCTGTGGAAGGGTTCAATTGGTAGGAGGTTCCACCGGGCCGGAACAGACACAGAGAAGGTGGGACTATGAGAGAGCCCCTCTGGTCCGCTCTACTGGGATGGGCAGATGTCCTTGGGGTGAAACCTATGAAAACACAGAAAAGATATGACAGCTGCAAGTATTTTAATAGCCAGAAATTAGAAATGTCTAGGCATTGAGGTTTAGAAGAATGGTATAAAGAGATTTGGAATATGAAAATTAATAATAAATTGATGTGTGAATTGGAATTGAAAAAAGGTATTAGAGTAACACCTTGCATAAAGAACGCCTCGCTTAGAGACTAACTTGCTTAAAGAGCAGAATTTTCTCAGAATAGTCACCTCACTTAACAACTAAAACTAACCAAAAACTCGCTTAACAACTAAAGTGGGGTTTGCAATCCCCCCCCCCCCCCCGCCAGAAGTCACAATTGTTCACTTACATTGATGTTTTGCTTAAAGAGCAAACTCGCTTATAAAAGAGCAATCCTGTGGAACACATTATGTTCTTTAAGTGAGGTACCACTGTATTAAGAAAAGTGACATTGTGGATATTTGAGGAGAATTCATTGAATATATGAATTTATGAAATTTGTATAGTTGATAAACTTAATGTAGTAGATAAGAACTGATGTCCACGGGTGATGGGTTTATACAGTATGTTCAATTTAAAAAAAAAAACTTTTGTAGTATTTGTGTTTTCTTTCTTTTTTCTTTTTTGTACATTTTAAAATAAAATTAAAAATATGGGGGAAGAGGGATAACCACGGAAAGGTCTGCAGATACAGACAGCAATGGCTTTTTAGCTGTTAACAGAGATTAACATCTCACCTTAGAGTCCAATGCAACTGGCTTTTGAGCAAGGCAGACCTTTACCTTTATCTTTACTGAAAGTAAGGTTTCCTACCATAGCCAGGTCAACATTTTCAGAATTCATTTGTATTCCCACCATCACCATCATTGCATCTCATGCAAGAGCCTTCCCAAAACAAGGGAGATAACTGGGCAAGGAGGGGCATTCTCATCTTCCAAATCCATACAGCTGTTCCTGGACTTCAGACTTCTATTCTCCTCCAGCTTCTACTCCTGCAAGAAACCCTGCCTCTGTCTGCCTAGTTGGAAATAAATAGAAGTCTCCCAAACCTAAACCTTAAATATAAATGCAAATGGAAGGCAAAAAGTTAATTGTGGTGAGATGAACATACCCCTCACTGTCTTGATGAGTCAAAGACCCATTGCTATTCCGTTATATTGCAGGGCAAATAACCAAAAATTTAAGAAAAGCTGAGAAATAATATGCATTTCTGCTTAACTACCGAGCTCAAAACATTCCTTCCAACATGGAAAAACCCTTCTTCCTCCTAAATTTTCTGGGATGTTAAACTCATAAATGTCTATCATGAACGCGAGGAAATAGCTAGCACTAGGTATAAGCCATTTGATAACATAGTAAAATCCCCATCTGTTTACCTCCACTGTTTTCCATTTCAGCTATGACTTTCAGCTAGTCTTTCAGCTAGTCCCTTCCCCTCATCTGAAGGCACTCTGTAAGCTTTCATGTATACACTTCTACAGCACAGCCTAATACTGGGTAGATGCAACTGCATTTGCATAAATATGCGAACAATGATGTGGTAGCACCGAAAACACAAGGGCTTAAGCTGATTCTCTGCTTATAAAACAGTCTTTGCTCCTGAGCTTTAATCTGCCTCTCTGTACAAGATCCCTGTATGTTACACAATCCCTCCAAGTGTGAGGGAAAGGAGAGGCATGGAACTGCATTTCTCAAGGACTCCAGCATTAGGCAAAGTGGCTGTGTGCAGTGCCGGGAAAGAGTGTTGGCTCCCAGGTTGCTTGCCAAGCCTACTCCTTTCTTATTAGAAAGTATAATTTGATTGATTTTTTTTTTGCTATATTGAAAAACACATGTTGTTAATTTTATTGTTAATGGTGGTAATGTTAGATAGCTCAGTTGCTCTTGAGTTTACTATGCCCCCCCCCCCAGCTGCAAACTCCAATGTGGACTAAAGCAAGACTGGTTGGAACAGATCGTGCTGTAATTTGCCTTTGGACTGATATATTTGAAGCATCCAGGGAAATAGATTAGGCATGAGAAGTATACATTTACAAATCAGTCAGTAGAAAATGTTGGCTTCCCGAATTGTTATTACTCCCCTGTTGACTAGGATATTTCTGATTCTGCCTTTTGAATCATGCTTCTTAATACATAACACCAAGGAACCTCAATAGGCACAAAAATATGGACCTCTAGTGCCAAATGTTTTTACAGGTGGTGGTGATTGAGTAGTTTTCTTGAATGCACTTCTTTGGAGCAGAATAGAGAAACCAGCAGTAGGGGAGTAGGGTTACAGCGCGCGCACACACAACACACACACACACAATTCACCTCACTAACAAAAAAGTAAAGCAACTGGAATTAATGAATGGGGGTTCTACAAGCCCAAGATGAATTTCAGTGTTGTTTTAGTATGACAATTAATTCAATTGTGCTTCAATATCATAGTAAAACCTTGCTTTTATAGTATTTGTTTTCTAAATTATGTTGGGCCAATCTAGGATATCCAATGTGGTACAGAAGACTGATTGATGCACTAGGACTCAGGAGACCAGCATTCAAATCTCCATCTGGCCTTGGAAAATTCACACTCTTTCTTCTTTTTCTTTTTCTTCTTCTTCTGTGTCTAGGCCAGACCGGAAACTGCCAAAATGAAGTGACTGATGACCACCTTAAAAATCTGACTTACCTTATATAAATACCCCATTAGGGTTCCAACTTTGGAGATACATAACACACACACAAGGCACTTTGAGTCTAAAGCATGGAAAAGAGACAGCATATTTACCTAACTAACTAACTAACTCACTCACTCACTAATCTTTGCTGATTGCAGAAAGAAATAATCTGCATCGTATTAGAACTTCAGAGCTGTTTGGGACCATATGGGTCATTGACTCCAGCCCCTTTCAAGGAGACAAATTGAGGAATCAAATTCACAACCACCAGTGGTGGGATTCAAAATATTTTACTACCTACTCTGTGTGCGTGGTATGGTGTGTCTGGACAGGGGGAAGCCCTGCATTGCACCTGAATTAGAAATACTTTATTTCAAAACTTGGATGGGCAGGGCCAGCTGGAATTTCTGTTACCGGTTCTGTTGAACTGGGGTGAACCTGCTGAATCCTACCACTACCAACCCCTGTCTAAACAACTGAGTTATTTAACTGGCTTGTATAACAAACCAGGGATTGTGGTGGCTCAAGTAGTTAAGACGCTGAACTCACTGACTGGAAGGTCAGAGTTTGATTCCTGGGTACTTCATGATAGAGTGAGCTCCCGTCTCTGTCCCAGTTCCTGCCAACCTAGCAGTTCGAAAGCAAAAAATTGCAAGTAAATAAATAGGGACCACTTCAGTGGTAAGGTAAACATTGTTCTGTGCACTCCGGTGTTGAGCCATGCCCGCCACAGAAACATCTGCAGACACATGCTCTTTGGCTGTAAACAGAGATGAGCAGTATATGACTGGCTTTCAAGCAAGGGTGACCTTTACCTTTACCTATAACAAAATAAAGACAAAAGAACCTTGGAATTTCAAAGACTGTTAGATTTTGTGGATTGCAATCCAGTTCCTCAGATATATGAGGCATAATAATTAGGCTACAGGATAATATACACAGAAGACATGATATTGTGGTGTAGGATATAAATTCAACAAATAAATAAATTGTGTGTGTTTTGTTGGAAGAACCAATATGTACTGATGGCAGGAGCTCCCTGGAAAAAAGTGTGGGATGAGAAAGAAATGTATGTGATAGTTTACCTTCGTGGCCATATGGTGTACTCTTAATTTAATTTAATTTTAATTTGATTTAATTTTCACACTTGTATGCCACCAAATCAGGAAACCCGACTCAGGGTGGCTCACATGATAATTAAACAATATACACAGTAAATACACAATAATACAATATGCAAAATTCAATCTACAAAAACAGCACATAATAATACACAACAACACAACACAATACTATAATGATAAAGTCACAACCACATAAAAAAGTTCCCAAACAAACAACAAAGTCCGGCGGTAGGGTGGCAGGCATCCTTAGCCTCTGGGCGGGACCGTCTTCTGCCGCTCGAGCTGGCATGGTTTTTCAAGCCCCCGGCCAGATGGAAGTCTGGGGGTGGGGCAGCAGGTGTCCTCAGCCTCAGGGCAGGACCGTCTTCTGCCGCTCGAGCCAACATGGCTTTTCAAGCCTCCAGCCAGGTGGAAGTTCAGGGGTGGGGCGGCAGGCATCCTCAGCCTCAGGGCGGGACTGTCTTCTGCCACTCAAGCCGGTGCGGCTTTTCAAACCCCCGGCCAGGTGTGGCAGGCATCCTCAGCCTCAGGGCGGGACTGTCTTTGGGGCATGTGGGGGTCAGGTTGGTCTGATCATGTGCACATGTTGATTGGGGCAATCTATTCAAGACTGCATCCAACCCAATCCATTTTGAGACCCCATTAAGGGGTTCAACTATATTGTCTCACTATACTTTATCTTAGTATCAACACATGTCCAATTGGGAAATGGGATAAAATAGACCACATCGGTAGCCACCAATTGTGCTGTAGGAGCCCCAGGAGTAGCAGCTTCCTGGCTGCTGGGGAAGCACTCATCCTATCAGCTGGGAAGTGCCATTACCATTGATGTTCTGACACCATCTTGCTCCATTGGAGGAATATGATGCTGTTTAGGTGCCAACATTTTCCTCTTTCCCCAGACATGTAGCTGTATAAAGGTCATTCTACATTGTCCAAGGACGGTCACTGTAAAAAGATTCTGAATTTGCCCCTTCTCTAAAACTAAATGTACTGAAACATCTTTCTTAGATTTTAGCTACTTTTTTTTTTTAAAAGTCTGCTGTTAATTTTTCATAAAACAAAACTGAAAACGTATAGTGAAAGCCATTTAACAATAGCCAGACACACTCCTGGTTTCAGCCTGGTTTCTGTCACTATACATTTTTGTAACCATTATAAAAATAAAATGAAAACAGGCTCTACTCCTGACATCCATTGTTGAACAGTTAACTGCATGTATCTCTGATTTTCTGCCGTTTTAAAGAAAATGTTTCCACTTGTGAGGAAATAGTCTTAGTGCTGACATTTTAATGGCCCCTAGCGAAAATCGTGTCAGACAGACAGAAAGTGACATGCAAACATATTTTCCCCCTAAATGATAGATCAAGTTTTATTATTATAGAGTTAATCACAAAAATACTGCAAACAAAAGCAGTTGCAAGAATGCTTGAAGCCTAGAACTGGAGAATGGCAACTCAAAGCATATCCCACAATCCAATCTATTTCAATTGCTCTGTTATAGCCCTAGGATTCTCTGTGCTGTTTCAAGACATGAAAAAGAACTGGCTATTTTATATGCTTTTGCAGTTACATTTCAGGTCAGCAGCTAGTGTGGACCAATTTACACCATGAAAGAATCACATGTAAATTGGTTGACACATGGAAGTTGACACATGGAAGCCATTTCTGGGTCTAGGACACATTATGCATGTGTGGACTATGGACTCTGGTTCAGCACAATGGTTGAGGAAATTATTGGAAGGGGCTGAGAAAGAGTTAGAAATAGCAGGAGAGTGGAGAGGCAGGAGCTTCTGTTCCATGGAGGAGGATAAGGCACTTGTCAGGGGTTCTCAACCTTTTCATGCCATGGGCTGGGTCACACTCCCTCAGGCAGGTGAGTGACCAGATTGGTGGTTCCACCTACTGTAAGTGCTGCCATAAAATATGTCTGCTGTCGTAAATGTATTTATAACAGCCGTGGGTACATTTACGGCTGCCGCAAATGCGTTTATGACAACCATAAATGCAGACACAGTGGCAGGAATGAGGGCGGTGGGCCACATGAAATGGTGCCCCAGGCCAGATCCACCCCACAGGCCATAGGACATGAACCCCTGGTTTAGGTAGTGGAATGTCAATATATTTGTGCAGGAAAGGCACTGGGTATTTGCATTCATGTTGTATTTTAAGGTTTTAGGAGCCATATATGATGAGCCAATCTGTTTATGTTGTGGATGTCCTATATCGGGTTCTGCCTGAGTGGGCGGCATATATAAATATGACTATTAAATTAAATTAAATTAAATTAAATTAAATTATATGGCTTGATAAATATTTCTTGGATTTTGTTCTTATTTGGTTTCAAAAAAGAGACTTTTGAATTCTTCTTGATAGATAGATAGATAGATCCAGAGAGTGTTATATGTGCATATGGTGTCTTTTATAGAAGTTGACACATGGAAGCCATTTCTGGGTCTAGGATACATTTTCAGCAACTATTCTCCCTCCCTGCTAAAAGCTTTCACAGACACATGGAATCATAAAGCTATTCAAAACGTGGAACTGGGAAATATCCCAAGTGTAACTGAGTCCAACCTCCTGGCAAAGCAGGACACCCTTGACTAAAGCAACCCTGACAGGTGGCCATCTAACTTCTGTTAAAAACCTTCAGTGGAAGAGAGTCCACCCCTTTCCAAGACAGTCTATTCGACTGATCAACAGCTCTTACTGCCAAGAACATCTTCCTGATATTTAAGTGAACTCTTTTCCTGTAATTTCAATCTATTACTTCAGGTCTCACTCTCTGGAGCTTGCTCCCCCTTCTTCATGACAACCTTTCAAATATTTAAATGCGGTGATCATATTGCCTCTCATTCTCTTCTTCAATCAGAATTCCCACAGTATTTACAACATTTGCTGGATAGCTCTGTGCATTTGGTGCCCAGCTACAGAGCCAGAGTGCATCCTTCTAGCCCAGTGTTTCCCAATGTGGGGTCCACGCCCCACAGGGGGACTTCAATTCTCAGAAGCCTAAGTTTGTACATTGGCTGATCAGTGATTTGAGGAAGTGACTTAGGCTTCTGGGAATTGAAGTCCAAGAACCAAAGGTTGGGAAATACGGGTCTAGTTTATTCTCCATTGGGAAAATGGAATAAATGGAAGCACTCAAGATATTGTACCTTGTGCTGATCCCCAATTGTCTTTTGAAACACCTTACTACAGGACCCATTTTCTAGCATTCATCATCATTGTGATGCTGGATTGTATTTGGGTCTCTGGTGTAACAAAGCTGGAGTTCCCATTTCTTATTCTTGAGTTGGAATTGCAATGTGAGGGATAACAGAAGAATACTCACCAACACATTGAGATGTGATACCACACTGAGATGTTCAATATCAAGCCTGTGGTGAGAGACCTGTAGTTGCTCTGGAACTTGAAATGTCTGATGGGGATAAAGCAGGGTAGGTGGCATGGTGGTGAAATTAAAAATAAGAGATATTAAGCACATGCTTCTAGAACACCACGAAGTTGAGGAGCTTGATATTCTATGAAAGTCCCTACATGTGCACAGTAGATGGAAAGGTGATCTGCAGCTGGATTTTGTGTAGTCATAATGTCATAAACCATGTGTTGATAACCAGCTCTTGTGGGCAATAAGTGCAAGAAAAGCTAGTCAGCATAGCATTGTATTATGGAAATTTAGTCTAAAACATTTGGTTGCCTATCACTGTCTCACTGCTGTAACAGTGGTTAGGGTTGGAGTCCCTAAATGCAACACCAACATGCTCAAGTGGTGGCTGCTGGCGGACAACAACACACTGTGTGAATGTGGAGAGATAAAGAATCTGGCTCATTTACTGGTCTGCCAATTACTGCCAGAAACATGCACCATTGAGGACTTAAGTGTGACCAATGACAAAGCCAAGAAAGTAGCTTCAGTTTGGCAGTCCAGAGTTTGATTGGGACACAAAAAACTGCTGTAACATATTTGCATGGATGGAAGATAATTTTTAAAATTATAATTTTGTTTCCATCCAAAGATAATCGATGCTGAATGTGTGTGTGTGTGTGTGTTTAAATTGAGCTTTTAATCTACATTTGCCTGGATGTTTTCAAATGGAAGGTGAATGCTGTGGTTCAGGGATATGCATATTGAAATACACAAGTAAAATAGAGGGTGGGGAAGTGGTGTGTAATTAAAATTCTTCAATTTAGGACTGGCAAGTGCAGGAGATCATTTTCATGAATCCTTGATCACTAGAGAGTTCCACTTTAGAAGTCAGTATATCTCTCCTAAGCTCCATCACTGGAGTTATACCAGTAGATGCTGTGGAGCTCTGAAAACAAGTAAACAAACTTCAGTCTCTGCTATAATGCTTTCTATTTTCTATTGGGGCAGCACCTGAAAATAAAGAGAATCATATGAGTGAACTGAAAACATAGCCTACCCTGGGGAAATTTGTCTGCTAGGTTCAACTGACTGTTAGACATTTTCTTCCTGACTCATAGTGAACTAAAAGGAGAACAGATTCTACTCTCTAAATATTGATACCTTAGGAAAAAAAGACCTGTTAGGTAGTTTATTATAAATAAAAATGAGTAGAAAGCCATAAGCTGGCTGGAGAGTTTTGAGATGTTGACATCTGGCTGCAGAGCCAGGGATTGGGCATTTGATTCCTCACTGTGCATCCCAGAAAATCCTAGCCCCATGATGGCGAACCTTGGCATTCCAGCTATTCTTGGACTTCAATTCCCTATGAATCCACACGAATGGGTTTACTGCACTTGCAGTAAAGAAAGTTCAAGAACAACTGGAGTACCAAGGTTCACCATCACCGGCCTAGCCTGTGTGGCCTTAGAGAAGTTGCCCAGTCCCAGGGTGTCCCCAATGGAAGGGAATGGTACCTTGAAAGCCCTGGAAAAGTTTGCCATGGGTCAGAATTGACTTGATGGTATGCAATATGTACATAGAAAGTCACAAGGAGATTACTAGGTATGAAATTGCCAAAGTAGATACAGTATGCAGCCTCTGGAACCAATAAGGGACAAAGTGATTGTTTGCTATCTTTTGGTTCAATGTACAGTATCCTGCTATCCTCTGAGAAGGATGGGAATTGAATAATGGGCATCTTCTTCATGCAATACTCTGTTACTGAATGGCAACCTTCCGCCATTAATTCCACATATATTTTCCACTGTACAACCAAATAAAATGTTATTCAGATAAATGCATTTTTTCCTCTGCAATTTTCCAGGCTTTGTTGTTATTGCTGCAACTATAACCACACTAGAGGCTTTCCAGAGTACAGTCTCACATTGTCAATCTCTAAATGTGTTTGGATTCAGGTTCAGTTTCTTGTGTGTGAAGTGGAGAATTTCATATAAATCTGAAAACTCAATGAATTATGCACTCATTCCCTCTTCCAAAGAGATTTAACAACAGCAAGTAAACTTATATATTGTCCCAAAATGTTTAGACCAGGAGTTCTCAACCTTTTAAATTCATGGGCCATGTCACACTCCCTCAGACAGCTTCGGGGGCCGGATGGCCATTTTCCCCTCCTCCACCACATGGCCCTTCCTGGCAGTGGGGGGCCACATGTAATGGCACCATGAGGCATATTTGGCCCATGGGCCACAGGTTGAGACTCCTTAGCTTAAACCATTCTCTGGGTAATTTACTAGGGAATTAGCATTTTGGTGCCATTGAGGTGGATACTCATTTTACTGATCTCAGAAGGATGAAGAAAGACACACACACTTTTGACAATGAGAGAACACCTGCAATGCTCTCTCTCTCTCTCTTTCTCTCTCTCTGTAAATGTACATATTCATGGGTTTATAAAATCATAAATATTCAGTTTCTCCCAATAATAAACACAGGCCATGGACTCTTGTGTCATATTTATAAAGCATTTTTATTGAATATTTTTCCTACATACACAGGAAAAGCCAGTTTTAATTTAAATGTGGCTGCCATAGGTTCATGAATTCCATTTTTATGCTGTTAAATCATTTCTTTTAGATGCTGTATTCACTCGTAAACAAAATATTTCTTAAAGAGGGATTAGGGGCAACCTTGCCTATCCACCTTGAAGCTTTCAAACTTTAGATCCTTTTGTGAAAATAAGCAGATTTTATTTGGGTTACTTGTGGGTAAAGAAAGAGCCCTCTTCATGATTCTTAGACATGCATGCTCGAGCCTATGTGCCTCCATGTCCCAAGAATCACAGTGGGAGCCTTTTATTTATCAGAAAGAAACAGACATAAAACTTACCACTTTGCTTACAGTATAAAACAGATTTTCAGGCAGTAAATCATAAATAAATTAAGACCAAAATCATTTTTAAACAAATAAATGTATTTCTTTATGTTTCAGCATTGGATGTAGGTGATATTCCAAGTGCATGACAAGTGAAGACCAACTAGATACTATGGTTGGTATTCTGTTGTGTTACACTATTGCAGAAAGGTTATCACACAAGAATTCCCCAACTCTAAAGCTTCCATTCAGTGCCAGGCTAATTGTGAGATTAGTCAAAAACAAAAGTGAAGTTCCCTAATTGTGAGGTTATTGCTGCATCCAGCCACTTGTTCAGAGCTGTTCTCAACTAGCAACTGGTATGAAGACTCTATGACCCTACAGAGGTCAATGGACTACAACTTACCAAAGTAGCATAACCAATGTGAAAGATATTGGGAGTTGCAGTGAAGCGATATCTGGAAATCTACAAGTTGCTCACAGTGGTTTATAGAGGATTGGATAAATACATTTAATAAAAATGGGCCATCTGATCTTGAAATCATTATCCTCCATCAAATACAAGTACTGTATTTCTTATTTTAACTCATCTGTTCTATGTGTTCCTCCATACTTTCTTCTTGTCTCCCCCTCCCCCCAAAAATACACTGTCACCACCTAGGAAAAATAAAGTTCATCTGTTGTAGTCCCAATTTTTCAGGACAAGTATGCATACCTGTCAAGTTTTGGGGAATTTCTGTCAAATAAGGGAAATTTCCCGGCCAAAACAGGACACTGGACAGTTATGCTTATCCTGTGCTGGCCTCCAGTCTAACTCCAGTCTAATTGCAGTCTAACTAATATGGGACGATAGTGGGAAAGAGTGTAAAATATGGGGGTTTAACAGAAATTTCCCGAAACTTGACATGTATGAGTACGATGAAATAAAAGTGGCACACACCCAAAATTTGACCCAAAACACAAAGAGAGGCTTAGCTTCAAAAAAAGTAGGAAATCAATAAGGCAAAGTTCTATTTGTTTTTCTTCTTGTCAGATCTTTATGCTTATAAATGGGTCATGATCATTGAAATGATGAAAACAAATTGTTGTAATCTTCACTGAACAGTGTTCATGCTGTTGACCACCTGTTACTCACTCCCAAAGCAAACTCCCAAGATTAAACTTAATGCTTGAGCATGATACATAGTCACACCTTTCATATTATTCTCCATAATAGATGCAACATCAAAATCAATGAGAAAAACAAAAAGAATCCCCATATCAGGAAGTAGTGTATATTTTCTAATGTGGACTCTGCTTGAAGGACCAAATCCAAATGAATTAAATGGCAGGCTCCCGTCTCTTGGGAAATGAATAAGAAAGTGCACAGATCTTCTTCTTTCTTTTTTTGCTTATGAACCCATGAGCATTGTCAGTGCCCAAATACTTATGCTTAGCCCATGGACAACATCAGATTTAACCCCTTTTTAGCTCCATTGAAACATGCAAAGAAACAAAATATGAAAAGATAGCAAACAGGTCCAATGCCCTTGTCACACTCAGCCTCTTACTATGGAGACTAACAGACTGAAAAGAAGAGCTTGTTCAGTGGGTGCTCTCCATGTAGCCTCCATGAGATCCAAAAGTCCTTGATTCCTCAATTGACCAGACTATCAAGGTATGCAGCATCCTAGACTTGGGCATGACTGGCTTTCAAGAAAGGGTAACCTTTATGTTTACTTCGAGCCCAGGAATAGATAGGTGGGGGTGGGGCAGTAGGAAAGTTACAACAGCTGCCTCAGCCTCCACATTTCACTCCTGCTTTAGACTGCCACTCTCCACATGCAGAATCATACCTGTCAAGTATCCCGTATTGGCCAGGATTTCCCATTTTTCAGCACTCGTTCTTCCCCTTTCCTGCCGCTGTCCCATATTTGAACTAGAAATCTACAAGTTACTGTGCATGCGCGCCCACAGTATGCATGCACAAATAAGTTACTGTACATATGCACCCACGGTGTGCATGCACAAATGGGTTACTGCCCATGCATGCACAGTAATTTTCCATATTGTGCAGAGCCGCGCTTGATAGGTATGTGCAGAATGCAATGACCAGTCATGTTTATTTCAATTAGCTTCAAAATATCTGAACAAACTTGATTATCCTATAGTAATACTGTAAGGGAATTGCTGAAGATTCCAGAGTCTCCATTTAGACCCCCAGATTCCTCCAGAACACTGGGCTGTAGATCATACTGCTGGAGGGATTCTGGGAACTAGAAATCACATTCCACTTTAGGTAGCAGTACCATTTTCTGCCTCCTCATCTTTTTCTATTCTGTCTCCCACATTTGATATAAAGACTGGCCAACACTGAATATATGCTGCCCATTGTACTGAAGAGATGATTAATAACTATATTTTGACTTTCGTTAGGAAAAAAGCATTTCACACATTTGGTTACAGCCATCTTGAGCACTGAATCTTCAGTTTTATAATAATGAAATTAGAATGCAGGTTGTCCCATCTAACCATGGGGGATATGTTCCAAGATATTCTGCAAATGCCCCAAATCATGGAAAGCAGTGAACCCTGTCTTACAGAACACATACCTAAGTCATGCAAGCAGGGAGTGGTGCAAATGCCTCTATGATCTTTCATGAAATGGCTCCCCTGGGCACACAATCTATTCCTTCTCAACATTACATTACACATATTGGCTTCCAGTGGCCTGTTCTGGTAATGCACATTGAAAACACATATATATTGCCGTATATATTTCAGAGTTTTTTCACTGAATATTTTTAGCTCATGATAAGTTAAACTCGGAGACACTGGGATGTGTGTGTGTGTGTGTGTGTGTGTGTGTGTGTGTGTGTGTGTGAGAGAGAGAGAGACTTTAGAAGGTTGGTTTGGAAAGCAGATATTCAGGAGCAAGTTCACCTCAGATTGTTTTGTACTTCTACATTATCATGTCAAAGCTCTGTGTATCCTAACAGATGCCCACCCTGTTCAAGTTCTATTCTATAAACAGAGACTTTGCTTCCAAAATCGTCATTACGGGAATGTGAAATACATCTGACTTTTTTATTACCTAAGAAAGGAAAGTGAATGAGATCTGGCACCCCACCTCTCTGAATGGTTACATATACATTTGCTGTAGTGTGCCTAAAAGAAAATTTACAAAGATTAAAGTCTTTTAAATGTTTGTGTCATATAGTCTCCATTTACCACAAGGGCACTGTAGCTTGATTCAGATTTCAGCACATCTTTGTTACCTCTTACCATGTAAAAATGAATCTTTCCTTCTCAGGCGCATTGTTCCCTTGCAACCAAAATGACTCTGGGGGCAATGGCACTCCCATCGTAATGTATTGAGCAGAACTGGGGACATATCACCTTGGCGAGCCCTGGTGGAGCAGTGGTTAAACTACTGTACTGAAGCCAGAAGGTTGAGAGTTCAACCCTGACCAGGGCTCAAGGTTGACTCAGCCTTCCATCCTTCTGAGGTCCGTAAAATGAGTACCCAACCCAGCATGTTGGTGGCAAAATGCTAATTGAGAGTGCACTAAGAGTGCACTAGAGAGTGCCCAGAGAGTGCACTAAGTGCTATGGTGGGTATATACTGTAAGTGTAACTGCTGTTGCTATTGAATGCTGTCTCATAATTACAGATGGTGTGCACCTGCACAGCAAGGAAGCACAAAAAGTAAAACAACATGACTTTCTTCAACCAAACTATTGTGAAATCACTGTCCCACACTGAACAGGCATTTGTAGGTATATTATGAGGGAATAAGAGCTCTTAGGATCAAACAGGTCCAAGGGTTCTTCTCCCCTCCACCAAACTTTGCAAAAGCTGCTTTACTGATATTGCAGATAATACTCTAGGAAAATAATGCAAACTGAAATGGCTGTTGCTTTGAAATATGACTTGTGATATGTCAAGACTCACCCATCATATATAGCAGTCTGCTGTTAATTTAAGTAAATAACATTTTTATTGCTTGCTGGGAACTATAAAAAGACAATTAATGGAGTATATCAAGTGTATTTGGTTCCGAAGTTCTGTTTGGTTTCATAAACAAGGATAGATAACTCTAATTTTTGAATCCTCATTTTTTCCAGTCATATGCCCAGTGTTTACAAAGATCAGATTGGTTCATCCAGAATTTCAGCTAACACCTCAGGGTATTTTGATTGTTTGTATGAGAAAGTATGTGTTTTTGTGCTTTGTTTTAATTTCCTACATAATTCTAATGACTGCATTTGTGTAATAATACTAGAATTATATCTATTATACAGATATTTCCAAACAACATACTGTAATGTCTTTTAATACATGCATTTTTGTGTCCATTTTCCAATGATACCTCTGAATGGCAAAATGCACTATTTACACAACTGAAATACAAAAGTGTGAATTTCAAAGGATAACTAACTTCTCAGACTTGTTCAAAAGTGTGACAATAGAGAAGTGTGCATTCAAACACAGAATCAAAATTCATCCTCTCCAGCTTTCTACATAGATCAAAAGTTAAGCAGACCTGTCCCTATATAATCCAGGAACAGATCAAAGGAACAAACTTTAGATATCTTCCAGGCTGTGAGAATCTTACTCTTGGCTCCTTTAAAAATGTATACATATATTAATAATAACTAGGTGTAATCAAGTCACTTCTGACTTATGTTGATTTTTTCAGGGTTTTCCAAGTAGAAAATAGGCAGAAGTAGTTGACCATTCCCTTCTTTTTGGGGCACTCTGTGTCTGTGTAGATCACACCGGTTGGCTCTTCTACCTGGAGACTATGTGGGGAATTGAACTTTGACCTTCTGGCTCTTCAACAAGATATCTAAACCACTCAACTGCCCCACCAGCTTTACACACATTTAATCTAATAAAACACATGACATTTCAAACATATGATCTGGATATCCATACACTGCCAAGTGTTTTGCTATCAATTCCTAGAATTTCCAGTTTGAATTGTTGCTTTAAGTGATGTCTATATCTTTAGTCACTTGTGATGTTGCCAAATGCAGACAGAAGTGGGCATTTCTGACAACTAGCCAGCTTTACTGCTTTGATTTCAAAGTGGCAAAACATTTTGGGATGAGTCCCTTTATGTAAATCTGTGATTCACAGAATCTCCATTTCTCTTGATGGAAATAGTATTGCTGATATTTCCTGCTTGTTTTGGGATTTTGAGAAATGTAGGTCTTTAGTTCCAATGAATCATAATCCAATATGATTTTATCCAACAATTAAGCAGTGGTTGAAATCAGAAGCTGGAATAAAAATTAGTGATTTTTGCCAATTTTGTAAAATTGGTTTAGCCACGTCCTTAGCTACTCAAGGAAGAGATTATGCAGAAACACACAGAAGTTTAATTTCTTACAAAAATGCCCACTTTCTTAGATGATTCTTGGTTTGCAGGATCAGTGTGGTGTCTTCCTCCTTAACTAACTTTAATAAAAATATTTCATAAAATTCCATCCATTTGTTTGAGTTTTTGGCTTAGAATGCTTGTGGTACCTAAAACCTGTGCAATGTGTCTTCATATAATTAGATGGCAAATTGTATATGCTATGATTTAAGAGTTCTAAATGTACGCATAGTATTTTATGTGTACACATTTGTGAGAGTTAAAGTAGTATACAAATTAGATGCCTGTCACAGCCATATTCTTCTACCGGTTTCCAAACATGGGATCAGATAATGGTGATTTAGTATTCTGGGTTAAACTGGTGGGATAGGTCAGTGGTTTAGAGAAGCCAGTGGTTGGAAGTTCAATAACCTACTGTGTCTCCTGGGAGAAGAGACACCCTATGTTAAACCATGGGCAAGCTGCACAATCCCAGGTTTCCCTCATAAGAAGGGAATGGTAAACTTATTTTGAGTATTCTTTACTTGGAAAATCATGGAAAGAGTAGCCATGGACTGGAATCAATTTGTCAGCATACATTTATTCTTATTTTTATTCGAGTAAAGCCAAGGTGTGCTTTTGAATGCTTTCTGAGATTGCTTTTTCCTCTTCTGCTGGACCATATGTAATATTGGCCAAAGGCCTGTTAGTTAGAGTAGCTTAGAGAAACTTGTACTTCAGGTTAGAGTGCCAGAGCAGAGTATTCAATGGGATTTGGTGAGTCAACGCCTCCATAAGATCCACTGGTTTGAATGGACCTACTCTAGTTGTAACTTACAATGTTAAGCAACAGGATTTCAGCCAATGTCTCCTGTGTAAAGAATGAGTAACACCTGATTTCAACCATTCTCAAATTTTATTTTCTAATTAAGTATAACAGGATAATATTTCTGCTGAAACACAATTGAGGTATCCAGTTTTTGAAAGGATGTATTTTTCAGGGACAGGTTTAATTGAGTCTTGTGAATTGCTTATTTTTAGTGCATTTTTGTACAAGGACTTTCCTTTGTTACAGGAGTAATAAAATGAAAACTAAAATGATGCCTGCAGAAGTTCTCTTTTTTTTTTATAAAAAAAAAATAACATTAAAAATTCTTTATGCTACTATAGTTGCCCTATTCCAGATTGATCATGTATAATTTTCTCTCTCCTATTCTGGGCACTCAATAGATTCATGGACTGTACCATATTAAACTCAGTTAATTACTTAGTGAAGTTGCATTTGTATTTTTCAAAGCTACCTTGGCAAGCAGTGCCAGGAGGGTTCTATAAAAATAAACATAAATATCAATGTAGGAAAAGAGTTTGCAGAATGTTGTTGAGCTGCTCTCTCATCAAGTAGAACAAATGAGGCTCAGATGTTGGTTGGTTTTATTATTACTAAACTCAGAGGTATTCAAGACAAAACTAGATACTAAAAAGGTCCTTAACAGTGCAGTCATATAGCATGTCTATTCGGCTGTTTGTCTTGTTCACTAGGACTTACTCATACATAAGTGTGTAAGAGGTTTGCAGCTGAAGCAACTTCACTCTCTTTCTTTGTCTTTTTATCTTGGAGGCTCTTGAAACTTATTCTTGATGATTTTGAATCTGTATAGGAATTATGGTCCCAAACAAGCTGTATGACTGGGTGACAAGTGAAATGGCTACACAACGTAGCATCCATTGCTGACTCTAGTTTCAATCCAGTTTAAAAGAGCATTAGCAATTAGCAATTACACTTCTTCTTCTTCTTCTTCTGTATCCAAATCCAAATATTGGTGATCCTTATGACACTTAGCCATGACAGATGTCCTGAGAGTATAATGACTTCTGCATCACAGCATGACACCTTTACCACTGATCCAGTTCCATGAGTCACTTTCTGGTCCTGAGCCCTTTGGGCACACAAAGTCCTCCTTAGCCTCAGGCCAGTAAGGATGAAGCTACTGCCCTCCATCAGGATGGATTCAAGTGGGATTTAGTCCACTTGGGGACAACCGCCCTTCCCCATGGACTTCAGCACTGAAGCCATTAGTCCTCGAGTTTGTCAAGTGAGTTAACCACTGCCTGACACTCCATGTTGAGTCACTGGCAGTATGGTTTATTATATTACCATAGCAGGATAACCTGGCCAGACATCTAATAACACTTATATTTCACCCCATAGCACTTAGTGTACTCTTTGGGTGGTTCACAATGTAATTACATTTTGCTCCTAACATGCTGGGTACTCATTTAACCAGCCTTAGAAGGCTGGAAGGCTAAGTCAACCTTGTGTCCCATCAGGACTGAAGTCACAATTTTAGCAGTTTTGGCTGCAGTACAGCAGTTTAACCACTAAGCCACCAGGGCTCTTACTGGCACTTACTAATGGCATCATCCCATTAGCTCCCTATGTTATACATCACTAGTATTGTGGAAGATCTGAAATGAAACACAGTCTTTAACAACGTTAGTGTCTACAAACAACTGTAGCACAGTTTTGTCAATAGGTCATTAATAGGTACACAGAAAGAGCCTCCTCGAAGATTGTGGTATTTTAAAACCATATTCAGGCATACCCTGGTAATGGCAACCTTGTGTTGCTGGCTAATCCTTCTAACACTGGGTCAGGTGGAGGGAACTGCAGAATGAACTCACCGAAATGTGCCTTCATTTTGGCAGTTTTACATCTGGCCTAGACATGGAAGAAGAAGATTTTGTGCTCAAATGTACAATGTGAAACATACAAAGTCAAAACTGTAGAGGTGAAAGTGAGTGCAGGTGTCATACAATCCAGCCCTTTGCTTAGTAGAGGAATTGTGGCAAGGTGTGCAGGAACAGCAGCCCTGATAGCCATCTATTACTCTGGATTTGAGGAGAACCCAGCAGCTCATAAATAGGGATTGTGATGGAAATGAACTGTGAAGAATCATATTTTTGTAGCAACTGAAGGTGGGATTTGGAAGAATAATTAAATCCAGAGCTTCACGTTGTTTCTCCAAAGGCAGTTGGCTCCACTACAGAACATCTAATGCAGGGTTTCTCAACCTTAGGCCTCCAGATGTTTTTGGACTTCAATTACCAGAATCCCAAGTCAGTATACCTGCTGATCAGGGCTTCTGTGAATTGAAGTCCAAGAACAGGTGGGGGACTAAGGTTGAGAAACCCTGATCTAATGCCATCAAGAAGCTTTCTATGAGCACCATTCCCTTTAATGGACAATGTATTTTTTATTTAATTTATTTAATTTTTAAACCCTTTATTGATTTCTCCTATTTTATTCAAAACTGTCATGAGTCCTATTCATGACAAAAAGACAGGATACCAACCAACCAACCAATCAACAACCAAATAAATGAATGAATGAATGAATGAATGAATGAATGAATGAATGAATGAATAAATAAATAAATAAATAAATAAATAAATAAAGTTTAGCTAAGATCTGCTGTTCACTGATATTCATCCATAATCCTTCCTCTGCATCAAGCTATTCAACAGTTTGGGGAAAAAGCTACAATATCTCCTTCATGCCTTCTCTTCTTCATACTAAATATACATAGTTCTTCCGACTATTATCAGAGGATTTATGTCAGACCTCTCATGATTCTACTCACCCTCTTTCAGAGTTTGGAAGAAACTAAATACAAGGAGTGATGAGTGATCTAATGTTACAAAATGACAGAGAAAAATATGTCACAAGTGGTAAAAATGTTTTTTAAGTATAATTTGTACTGCTATCTGTTACTTTTAAACATTTATTTTAAAAAGGATGTTGGGACATTTTTAAAGTAATTTTGACCAGAATTTTCCAGGTTTTATAAGTTCTTCTTATCAGTCCAAAATTGCAAAGGCAGTATTGTTTTCTTTAGTCTCTCACATTTTTCTAAATACTTGCAAGGTTGAATAACATTTCTCTGTATTTTTGGGCCTACACATGATGCCAATGTAGTTACAAACCTATAGTACAGGGGTTGGCAACCTATGGCCAGTGGGCCATATCTGGCCAATGGAGCCAAATCATCAGGCCCCCACCCTCACTCCAACCACTGCTCCCGTCGGAAGTGGCCATGGCCACATTTACGGCATCTGTGGATGCATTTACGGCAGTGTTTACAGCAGTGGACCACCAGTCTGGTCTGAGGGGGTGTGCCCCAGCCCCTGACTTATAAAGGTTGCTGACCCCTGCTATAGCACAATAAATTATTGAAATAATAGCACCAACAACCTGGATACTGAAAAGAAATTAGTAAGTCAAAAAGGCCATTAAAAACGGATTTTGATCTTTGCCCTCTACCGGATCTGATCAATTTCCCCCTCTTTTTCTTCACATCTGTTATCCAAAGTGGATACAGTGATCCAAATGTGGCATAATCCTAACTTGGCCATTAAAGGACAGAGTGTTGGGTGGTAAACAAGTCAACAGTTCTTTCATTCAGGAAAAGTGTTACTCAATTATTTGGATGAAGAATCTATTACTGACAATGTAAGCGCGGCGCCAAAATGGCCGCCGCGCTCTTTGCGGCCCCCCCCATAGGACAAAGAATCCGGGTAGTTAGGGGCATGGCCAGCTCCCTTATAAAAGGGGTGGCCACGAGGCAGCCGAGCTGCCATTTTACCTCAGCGACGGAGCGGAGAAGTCTTTTCCCCTGTGTCTCCGTCGCTCCTTAGCTTACCGGGAAGCCTTTTGGTAGCGGTTCTTCCTTTTCGGCTTTCCTTTGCTCTAGTAGAGATGCCTTCGAAGAAGAAGGCAGCTTCGAGTGCGGCTCGCGCTGTTAGGAGGCGCAACCCAGGTCGGAGGACCGCGGTGCCGCCTCCTCAGCAGCCGCCCTCGCAGGCCCCGGCCGGGGCTCGCGAAATGGGGTCTATTGCCCCTTGGCCCGGAGTGGGCGAACAGAATGCGGGCGCGGAAGGGATTCCGGCCCGCGGCCCGCGAGCGGTGGACACCGCTCCTGCACCTTCCCACCCTGTTGGGCCTGCTGCTCTTGGGTCGCAGCCTCCCCCTGGGCCCTCTAGCCTTGGGGGGTGGTGCGGCCCCCTGCCTTGGCAGGTTTCTCCACCGACCCTGCCAGGCTCCGGTGCTGGCCAATGGCCATATTCGGGTCCTGGGGTACAGGGACCTGTACCCACGCCTGGACCGGGCCGGCCGGCCGGCCCTTGGCCCCAGGTCGACGTGGCAACCTTACTGGCCCGTATTGCGGCCCTGGAAGCGTCGTTGGCTCGGGCCAGTCAGGCGGGGGCCCCCTTTGGGGTCCCTTTTGCGGCGATGTCGGCAGGAGGACAACAGCCGACAGGGAGGGTTGAGCTGCTGCAGGCGCGTGGCGCGGTTTCCGCCACTGCCTCGCAGCTCCCCAGTCAGCAGCCAGGTGCGGGTCAGGCCCCGGTGATGAGCTCTACATCGGTCGTGAGCTCCGACGCCCCCAGTGGGCCGGAACCCCCGGTGGGGGCGGCCCGCGGGGGTGCAGCATGTGAGTATACGGTGCAAGCAAGTACATCCACACACATTCCCAATATGGGGGGGGGGGCTTTTCAATGGCCTTGGCCTCGCGCGGGTGGTGCGGGGGCCACGCTGTCGGCACCCCACCCGGCGACGACGACTGCCACCCTGGGCACTGGGGTGGGTACTTCTTCTTACACTGTTGGGAATGTCCTGGGGGTGGCTGGGCTAGCTCAGGCCCCTTTTCCTATGCCTGCGGTGCCTTTTTCGGCTTTGCCGACGGCTGGGTATTCCTTGCCACTGGGTGATCACTTGGCACAGACTACCAGAGAAAAGATATGGCGGGGGGAGTATGTAGATATCTTCTCACTCCTGAACAGAGAGCCCACCAAGGAGGAAAGGGAGGGACAGGATGAGAAGGACAAGGAGCTGGCACGTCGCCGTAAGCCGCCACGTACCTGGGCCAACTGGCTCCCTGCTTATTTAATATACATGGCGGTGTACTTGAGGGCGCGGCCGGATTTGGCTATTCCCATGGTCCAATATTTGGACAACATATACAGGGCGATGGTTGATTTCCCAGGCCCCTCGTGGTTAGCTTATGACGAGGAATTCCGTATGAGGATTCCCCTTCACCCCGAGATGAGATGGGATGAGCCGTGCCAGAGGCTTTGGCTGTTGTACATGACGCCCACACGCCCCGCCCCGGGGGACAGATACCATTGTGGACATGCGGTCCAGCGAGCAGCTCCGGCGCAGGTTACCCGCCAAGCGGCGGGGCAGGGGGTTCCAGCCCGCCTGCTGTGCTGGACTTTCTCGTCCAATGGTTCCTGTAATAGGAAGAATTGCAAGTACAGGCATGAGTGTCCCACGTGTTCGGGCCCCCACGCAGCCTCCGCCTGTCCCAGGCCTGGAGGGACACGGGGCAGAGGGAGGGGCGGACAGTGGGCTGGCAAGACTGCCACGGATGGAGCTGGTTCTCCAAAAGGCCCCCTCCCCAATTAATGTGGACATGCTGGAGCGTTGGCTCGCATCGTACCCGAAGGGGGAGGATGGGGAGTATCTCCTTCAGGGTTTTAAGCAGGGATTCCGTATCCCTTTCATGGGTGATAGGTCCCCTCAGGATGCCCCCAACCTGTTATCCCTCAGAGGTAGGGAGGACGTGGCTGCGGCCAGCATTAGAAAGGAGTTAGATGCGGGCAGGGTCGCTGGACCTTTCCCTGCACCCCCGTTTCCCAATCTTAAGGTGTCGCCACTGGGCTTGGTCCCCAAAAAGTCCTTAGGCGAGTTTCGCCTTATCCATCATTTGTCCTACCCAGCCGGCCGATCGGTCAATGATGCTATCCCTGATGACCTTTGTTCAGTCAGGTATACATCGTTTGACCATGCGCTGCGCATGGTGCGCTCGTGTGGCCCGGGTGCCCTGCTGGCCAAGTGCGACATTAAGTCGGCTTTTCGCCTCTTGCCAGTGCATCCGGGCGACTTTGAGTTGCTGGGTTTCAAATTTAAGGGTGAATATTATTTTGATAAGGCCATGCCTTTTGGCTGCTCCATATCATGTTCGGCCTTCGAGCGTTTTAGTACCTTCCTAGAGTGGGCTTTCGTCCGCAGGTCAGGGTCCCGGTCTGTAGCCCATTACCTGGATGACTTTTTATTCGGGGGTGAACGGGGCTGGGACACGTGCACACGTCTCCTCAACACATTTCAGACGCTAATGGAGGAACTCGGTGTCCCTTTAGCGCCCGAAAAGACCGAGGGCCCATCTAACAAGCTAGTATTCCTGGGGGTGGAGATTGACACAGTAGCGCAGGCTTCTAGGTTACCGGGCGATAAGGTGTCCAGGATAGTGGCCCTTATCTCGGATTTGCTGGCCAAGCGTAAGGCATCACTGAGGGAACTGCAGGTGCTGCATGGTCACCTCAATTTCGCTTGCAGGGTGGTCGCACCGGGCAGGGCTTTTGCCCGGCGCTTATGCGACGCCATGGCAGGGTTATCCAGGCCCCACCATAGAGTCAGGCTTACCCAGGGTATCAGGGCAGACATGTTTGTCTGGTTGCAATTCCTGAGGGAGTTCAATGGGGTCTCATTTTGGAGGTCTGACCTCCTGGCATCCCCCAATTTTCAGATCCAGTCTGATGCCTCAGGATCCCTGGGTTATGGGATGTACTTCAATGGGAAGTGGGCCTATGGTGGGTGGCCACCGGCCTGGGCAGGCACGGGTCGCCTGCGGGATCTCACATACCTGGAATTTTTCCCTATTCTGGGGGCTTTGATGCTATGGGGCGAGCAGTGGGCTAACTCGGTTGTGCATTTCTGGTGTGACAATGCTGCTGTTGTCCACATTGTCAATGCACAGACTTCCAAATCGCCCAGGGTTATGGAACTAGTGCGCCATTTTGTGCTGCGCTGCCTGCGCCTCAACGTCTTGTTCAGGGCCAGGCATGTCCCAGGATTAATAATGATATTGCTGACGCTTTGTCCCGCCTGCAGATCTCCCGGTTCCGCGCCTTGGCCCCGGATGCGGAGGAATTCCCCTCGCCACTCCCGGACGAGATGTGGACTATTGGCAAGGAGAGGTGAACTGGGCGATTGGCCTGTCACTAGCGCCACGCACGCGTAAGGCGTATCAACAAGCATTCAATTCTTACAGGGCATTTTCTGCTCAATTTCACCTGCCAGAGACCTGGCCTATCCCGGTGGACCATGTTCTGCGGTTCATGGTTCACCTGCATACACAGGGCCTCGCACCTCGCACCATAGCATCCAAGCTCTCGGCGTTGGCTTTTATGGCCAAAGTGGGAGGTCATGAGGACAGCACCTCTGACTTCCGTGTGAGACATGTTTTGGAGGGGTGGGTGCGCGAGCGCGGGCATTGCCCGGACGACCGGCACCCCATTTCCCCTGGGGTTCTTACCCAGTTGGCCCGGGGCTGGCCAGGCCTCTGTTTTGATCATTATGAGGCAGCCCTTTTCCATGCAGCCACAACGGTGGCATTTTTTGGAGCGCTCCGCATCAGCGAACTTGTGATGCTGTCTAAGGCGGATGCAAGTTGTAGGGCACTGGAACTCGAAGATGTCTATGTTGCCAAAGACTGGGCCCAGTTGAGGATACGCTCCTCTAAAACAGATCAGCATGGCGTAGGCAGTGGTGTAAGACTGCTACGGTGTTCTTTGGCAGACATCTGTCCGGTTGGTGCCCTACAGGATTACCTGGCACTGCGTGGCATGCACCACGGCCCGTTTTTCTGTCACCAAGATGGGTCTCCCCTTACTAAATTTCAGTTTTGGAAGGTGACAGGCAGAGCCCTCACCAGGGTGGGCCTACCAGGTGCCCGATATGGCACACATTCATTCCGTATTGGTGCAGCCTCTACAGCAGCTGCTTTTGGGTACTCTGGGGCTGACATACGCAGCATGGGGAGGTGGGGCTCGCAATGTTTTCAGTTTTATGTGCGCCCACTCCCGCCATGAGTACCAATCCAGTCACCTTACCGCCTTTTTTCTCAATTTTCTTACAGACCCTGGGTGTCGTATTACACCGGTGACAGTATGGCTGGTGGGCCACAGCTATGTGCACAGGGCAGCGCGTTACGCTGCGGTGACAGAGTGGGGACCCCGACTGGGACTGGGTGAACACGCCAGTCTCACATGGCATGGTAAGCCTGGGATGTTATGGCGGGAGCTGCGGCCTTTCCTTTTTTCTGGCCTGGGTGCTGACCCGCCTGACATTCTCATCATCCACCTGGGGGGCAATGATTTAGGCCAGGTCACCGGCTTATCGCTCAAGCATGCGATTTGCGAGGACCTCGCCTACTTGCATTATGTCTGGCCTGCCACAACCCTGGTTTGGTCGGACATTGTCCCGCGCCATTCTTATAGAGGGGGCGTTAACCTCCTGGCCCTTGACCGCGCTAGGCGCACGGTCAATAGGGTGGTGGTGCGGTTTCTTGCCGACAGGGCTTGGGGACGGGTCAGTCATCACCCCGCTATTAGCCTACAAAATTATGACTTGTACGCAGGGGATGGGGTCCATCTGTCGCGAGGAGGTATGGACCTCCTGTTAGGTGATTGGCGAGCAGGCCTGTTGACCGAGCTGACGGTCTGGGGGGGGGCGTCAGGCCTTCTTTGAAGCCCCTCCGTGTGGCGGGTAGCACTGGTAAGGTAAACAGTATGACCCACAGGTATCCGGCAGGTTCGCAATTGACTGGACAACACTAGACAGGAATAAATTAGTTAAACGTTGTCCGGTCAACGATGAACCAGGCGACGGGGTGATGACGATAGCTAACCAGCATGCATCACCCCGTGATTTCACGGATACGCGTCAGAGGGTGGGGTCATGAGTTAGATATTGACTACGGTCAACAATTTGTTTGTTGTCAACAAACAAATTGATACAAATTGATACATTGTAGCCAACTGCCGTTGGCAATTTTGGGGTGGTACCTTACCAGTGTTACGTCGGCCTGCTTGCCTTAAGAATTATGATTGGTCGTTTTACCAATACAAATTTATAATTCGGACTAGGGCATTGAATCAATAAATGTGGCCCGATGCTGTTATCCACTTTCAATGTTGTCTGTGTCCGTTATTGGGGGGGTGCGCCTGCAATGTAATTGCTGATGGAAGAGACTGTGAGGGGGAACATTTTACTCTGTTCTAAGGATGAACAGCTCTCCTCTCCATTGACAACATCATTGCTGTGTCAAGGAAAATTACTTATGCTATTTTTGTGGCATTCAATATTGAAGGTTGCAGCTTGCAAGCACAGTTTCTGATGTCTCATTTTGTCAAACATATAAATCCATATTGAGCAGACGAACTCTTAAAGAAATCAAGATCAGTTTTGCCGGAGTCAGTTTGGTAACAAGATATGAAGGTTAAAAAAACAACCAGATTATAGGAGACCTCCATTGTTAGCATACTGAACATCACACCGAGATCTCGGATGAACCAATACCTAAGGCTCTTGCAAACGCTCTATTAAAATAACATGAACATAGGCAAAATTCAAGAACATATATTTAATTATGCACTAAGATGTGGCATGCTTCTCATCAAAATTACTAGGAGTAGTTTGCAGCAGAAATATCAACAACTTTTTTTAGACCAGTGATTTTCTACATCAAAATAATACCAATGAATACATTAAAAATTTAAAAAGTTATATTTATTTCTACACAAAAATTCAGAGTTTTTCCATTGTGTGTGAGTGTGTGTGTATCTATCTATATCTAATCTAGATATAGATATAGATATAAAATTATATGCTGAAATTACAATTCAGGTTTGCCAAAACAAAAATACTTCCAGTTTCCCCCCAAAAGGAGGATCCATGAATATTTATCTACATTTAAACATATAGCTCACTGTCTACTGAAATTATGTATTTATTTTTTGCTTAGAGATAAACAATGGAAGAAAAGCCCCATCTGCAGTTCTTCTCCAAAGTGCTGCAAGCATTTGTTGAACTGAGAAACCCATTTGAGGTGTTCAATGACAAGATTCATCTGATTCTGTAATCAGAGGAAGTAGGCCATCTTCCCCTCCTCCATCCTAGTTCCCAAATGTAGAAAGCTAAATCTCAACAGCAAAACCATGTAAGGATGTGAATCTCACAGCCTCACACTTTCATATCAAACTGAAGGGGGGAAACCCACCTCTTGTTTATCCTTGTAGAAAGATGACTCTATGTGAGCCCCCCCCCCTTTCCTGAGAAATTTTATGAGATTTCTTACATATGTCATGGTCATTTCTTTTCCCCTGGAAGAGCTAGTGATTTGCATAGAATTCTTAAAATGTCTGCATAAAAGGATATTCTCACTGTGCAATATTGCCTGGAAATAATGCTGAGCTGCACATAATTTGATAGTTTCATGTTCAAACCAAGGTGAGAAATCTCAGTGATAGATTGGCAAAAATGTTTTGCCATATCAAGACTGAAAAACTGCTGAGAGTGAGATGATGATGATGATGATTGGTGGCTGTGGTGGTGGTGGTGGTGGTGGTGGTGGTAGCAGTAGTAACAGTAGCAGCAGCATTCTTCATATTCCTAGAAATGTTATCTTCCCATGGAGAACTCTTTGTACAATTAGAAGCCCTTCAAAATCAGAGTGTTTGAATGGTTGGAAATATTCCATTTAGACACAATGCTCTACTCTTTAGGTCTCATTTTCCATATGTGAGGCCGAGGACATTGGGAACAGGGCTAACTTGCTGTCCGTGGTCATGGGGTCAGATCAGTGGTGGGCTTCAGCCAGTTCAGACGAGTTCGGGAGAAGCGGTAGTAAAACTGACTGGTCCTGCCCACTGCCCCACCTTGTCCTGCCCACTTCCTCCTCCTCCTTTCACCCTACTCCAGACTCCAGCATCCTTGCTTCTAGGTCCAGGTGCCCGGAGTGGGGTGAGGCTGAGCCAGCTGCCACCCATGCACCGACTTCCTTCTCCTCGCCACGTAAATTTCTTTCAGTTACTCGTTAAAGGAAAATTAGAGCATCAAATTGTAATTGCTAACTAATAGCCTGACGAAGTAGACTCGATCCACAAAAGTTCACATTAAAATACAGCAGTTTAACCACACCCACCCAGTCACCTGGCCACACCCACAGTTGGCCATGGCCACAGTGTGGTAGTAAAAAAAAGTTGAAGTCCACCACTGGGTCAGATTAACCCTTTTGTTGAATAACTCAGTAGAGTTAGAGACAATATGGCTCACCTGTTACACCAGGGATTCTCACCCTGTGGCCAATGGGACAGATGTGGCTTGTGGCACCATTTCATGTGGCCCACCATCACCTCCACCACACCAGGAAGTGCCATGTGGTTGAGGAAGGGCAAAATGGTAATCTGACCCCCGAAGCTGTCTGAGGGAGCGTGACCCAGCCCCTGGCTTAAAAAGGTTGAGAACTCCTGTGTTACACAAACAACAGCACTGTTTCTGAACAGCTGATAACAATGGGATAGGTTATTTGTCTGGGACATGGGAGGCTTACACCATTACAGTAGGGATATAGTATGGATCACCTTCTAAATATAAAACACTCCATTAAAAACTACAGAAATTTTGATACAGTATTTTTAAGAGGTCAGATATTATTGCTCCTGTAGACAATTCAAATTCTAATACTAGGAATTAACAATAGAAAGGTTGGAGCACCCAAAGAAGTTTAAAGTATCCATGAAAAAGAAACAGTCGCAAGCCTAGCAAAGACTAGCACTTGAACCACATGAGGTCCTTCTCCACCAGTATTTGGTGAGGCCACTGTCACTGAAACTGTAAGGAAAATGTTACAGTTATATGATGAAAGGAGTAAACTTATCCCCTACTAGGTCACAATTGTAATGTAAGATAGTGAATGTAACTAATCCATTTCTTCAATAAAAATATGTGCCAGTGTTACTTCACAATTGTAGATGAAAAAATAAATTAATCATAAAAAACTAGTTATTTGCAACTTGAGATCTCCATTTAAGAATATATCCTTTTGCAATGGTTCTGTAAGTGCTTGACTACATATAGTACTCTGTATGTGCTTGGCTGCATATAGTATGTTGTAAGAACATTTAACATTGACAGTAGTGGAATAATAATAATTTTGTGACAAAAATTACTCTGGGTTGGAAGGATTTTTGCAGGGGAAACTCCATTCAGGGAACGCCCAAATGAGGCTCCTTTTGTGTTGGTTCTGGGCTCACAGTTGTTTAACAAAAGCTGACTATTTTTGCATGTGTAAGTAGAAAGCTTATAGGTATTGCTTTGTGAAATTCATTTACGCTGGCAGATAGAGCCCTAAACATTGTTACTACTGTTAGTTTCTATGCATAAATAATGCTGGTGATGGGGAGACAATGGCTGTGTTGGCTGTGTTTTTATACAGTACTAGCAAATTTTGCCCGGCAGTGCCGGGCTGTTTTAAATTGTGTTGGAAGGTTTTTGTTTTGTGAATGTTTGTACAAATGAGGTTAGTCTATAATTGTGATTTTTAAAATGTTTCTTTATATACACGGGCTGTTATAAACTGTGTATAGCTTTTTTGGGTTTGTTTTTGTGGATTAAAAAATAGAGGAAAGGATGATATAATTTTTTACAATTATTTTTTTAACATAATAATGTTTTAGTATGTGAATTATTTTTAATAGTTGTACCTTGGATAATAAGTTTAAAAATGTGAAAGTACATGTTTTTTTAACATTCAAGGTCCACTGAATCAATGGAACTTATGGCATCCTTGTCAAATCCCCACTAATTTAATGGGCCTACTCTAGTGCAACATACTATAGTAAGTAACAGGATTTCAGGCATAATGTGCCACCTCTCTCTAACAAAGGAGAATGAGAACTATTTTGATTTTCATGGAGAAGGTTGACGCCAATCCTGAGTATAGCACTCTATCTATACAGAGCAGGTGGTTACTTGGAAAAAAGGGAATAGGTAGACCTGTTCTTTTATTTGAGTATTGTCACACCTCTACTTGTTGAAGTTGCTTGGTACATGTGTCAATGTGTTAAACCTCCAACAGAAACATTATTGGATGCTCTATTGTTGTTGTGCCTGGTGTCACGTTGTCAAGTGGGCAGCATACAAATCCAAACAGCAATAATAATAATTATATTGTCCAACAGATGTATTTATTTATTTATTTATTCACATTTATACCCTGCCCTTTTGGTGCAAGCACCAGATAAAGCAGGATAAGCTTGAACTCTATGTAGGACTTTGTTGAGTTACCAGTAAGCACATAGAATTCATAACCCATTAAAAATTTCATCAACATTATTGATCATTTCTTTCCCTCCCCACTCTGTAGCTTAACAGCTACTCAGAGGTTTTCATCCAAACCCAAGCCCTCTGTTCACTTTTAAGTGTAAACTCTGCAACAAACTAGGGAAACTTAAGTGTCCTTAGAAACATTGCTGTAGACAGAAAATGTATAGCTTGGCATGATTACAACTACCGTATCTTGTAATAGTTAAACAATATTATTTGGCAAACCTCGCATCCTTCACAAGGAAACTGTGTAATATATGAACTAATTGTACACATTAAATTAACTGAAATCTGCTGTATTCTATCTTTGCATCGACTATATCCTGATCTAATTTTTCAAGTGCCATATCCATTCCAATTATTAGCTATCATCATGGTGATAGTCTTCATGTTCTTAACTACTCAGAACAGTTCTTCCGAGGACATTCCACACCAGTAGCTCAGGTTCTTTAGCCATTGAGTCCGCATCGCCCTAAGGACATCTGTCCGTCCAACCAGAGAGGACCGGAGGGGCTCCCTAATTGTGCCATTGGCCAGGGGGGCTCACCTCTCTGGCACAAGGAGGAGGGCATTTTCCGTGTCCGCACCAGCCCTTTGGAACCTCCTGCCAGTGGAATTGCGTCTCCAGATGGAGTTGCTGCCCTTTAGGAAAGAACTAAAAACCTGGCTGGCTGGCCAAGTTTGGGGTGCAGGTGGAGGGGTGGTTTCCGTTGGGTGGCTGGTTTAGAGGATTATGCCTTCCCCCTCGGTTCCTTCAGTACCTCCACCCCTTTTTAGAGGGTGGATTTTAATTCTGTTTTTATCGGTTTTTATCTGTTTTATGTTGTGATTGTGAACTGCCCTGAGTCGGCCTTGCTTGAGTGGGCGGCATAGAAGTCCAAGAATAAAATAATAATAATAATAAAAATAATAAATTCTATGTCCAGGTCTTCTCTCCCCAAGGATTTTCCCTTGCATAAATGAATTTGAGTATTCTATACACTATGTCATTCTTCATGATATGCCCAAGATATTGGAGCTTTCTTTGTTTAATGGTCTTAAACAGTTCTTGTTCTTTATCCATCTGGCACAACACTTCCACATTAGGCACATGGTCAACCCATGATATCCTTAGCAGCTGTCTAAAAGCTTCAATTTTATTTTCAGATACTTTAGTCTGTGTTCAAGCTTCAACTCCATATAGCAACACTGGGAACATATAATAGTTCACTATTCAGATCTTCATAGCGAGAGTTAGATCAGCTAACTCTGATCAACTTTTTAAATTCAGAGTACTCCTGTTTGTCTTCATGAGACCATTTTAAAAATATTATTTTGCTTATCATCTTTTTGCTTACTTTCAGAGCAAGTTCCACTTGAACAAGGAAACTTAAATGACTCATTGTTTTAACACTGACGTTGCAGCTTGAACTCTCCTCATGAAAAGCAACAACTATATAATAAGCTAGCACCCAATGGCCTTTGTACTCCCAAGCAGTTCAGGGCACCAACTTTATTAATATTAATCTTTTACTGTGTCTAGCTGGAAGAAAGATTAAAAGACATATTGTACGGTTAGTGGGTTTAAAACAAAACCAAGAACATTAACCGTGCATTTCTTTTTCTTTTTGTATTTTACAGCATGAATATTTAAAGTCAGATATTAAAATGATCAATTAATTTGAATTTCATTAGCATGGTGCTGACTCGGCAGGGTGAAGAATACACACAGAAAGAAGATGCTGTAATTGCTTCTAGTGTCTCTAAGAAAATACTGCAACCTGTGGTGTATGAGCATTTACGGTTATTCTGGCAACCGTAAGTGCTGTGAAGGACAGAACCACAAGGCATGCATTAAACAAAGCTTATGTTTCTATTCTGCTTTATTTTATTACAAGGAAAATCCAGATGCTTAGAGAAAGAACAAAATATTGTTTGTTCACAATTAGGTCAGAGAAATATACATGTGCTCAGGATTCTTGGTGAGATTGTTTTTAGAAAGAAGTACAGTTAAAGTAAAGTCTTTAGGTCTTTTAAGTTTTTTAGGTTTGCCATGTGGCCTGCAAAGTGGAAAAGCTCAAATAAACATTCTTCTTCTTTGAAAGACAAAAACCAAGAGAGAAGGCTAGAAAATACAAAGCCTTAATACATGCAAATAGGTCAGATGATCCCCTAGAGATGGGAAGATAGGACATTTTCCAACTGGTTACTTAGGAACAAAACAATATAAAACAACTTCCTTTAGTTTAGGCTAATACTTGTCTCTATGGTTATTATGCTAACACCCACTGCATACTGGGGTTGCACTACAATAATCAACAAAATAATCTTTGCTGTCCCATACATAGCACATTGTAGCACACTAGCCTGGATGTGCTGGCTATATTAAAGGTTCCTTTGTCTTCATCTAAGAGAATCAGACCAAGCAGAGGAAAACTGATCCCATTTTACAATGGATTTGACTGCCTTCACGCTAGAGGATGGCTTCTCCTTCACTAGAGATTTTAAAGTAGATATTGGATGGCCATTTATCAGGGATGATTTAGCTGTAGATTTCCTGGATTGGCAAGTGACTGGACTTGATGACTCCATGATTCTGTGATTCTATGAAATAAGATGTCATATATATCATGTGAAAAAATTGGGAAAGTGGGAAATATAGGATCTGATATTTTTTCAGAAAATTCAGGTTTTTCAGTCAGTGCTTGGGAATGGTTGGCTGAGAAGGGGAAGAGCAATTTCATTTCATTTCACTTCATTTATTAGATTTGTAACCACCCTACTCAACAAAAATGTGACCCAAGGCAGCTTACAGTATAGAATATACAATACATGGCACTTCCAGTGGTATTGCACCTTTAAGAAGAAGGACAGAGGCTAGGAGCTGCTGGTGTTTGATGTGAAGTCCCTCTGGTTGTCACAGGAAGCAGGTCACACAGAGAGGATGACATACACCATTGGGAAGAGAGGACGATGGCTTCTTTCCAACACATGACACGTCTCTCCTTTGGGTCTACAGGCTGACTAGAAAAGGCTTGAGAAACCTCCTCTGGTATCCTATTCACAGTAAACTACCTCACCTTTTATAACTATCACCACCATTATTTTTCCTTTGGCCCTGGAGCACAGTTTGGGTCCCAATCATGATAACAGAGAATGTCACCATTTTAGTCCTAATCACCCTCATCATCAGCCAGCCTGAATCATGGGAGGGACAAAAAGATCTTCCTTAGAACAGTTATGACAAACCCTAGCACCCCAGGGATTCCTAGACTCCAACTCCCAGAAACCCAAGTCCCTGAGAATCCACATGAATGGGTATACTGCATGTATGTGCATTCGTGTGGATTCTCAGGGACCTGGGCCCCTGGGAACTTGGGAACAATGCCTACCATCCTGTAGTTTATCTCAGGGCCAAGTCAACTTATACCTGGTACTGAGTTAACTGGAAGAGGATTTCAACTAGGTGAAGGGAGAATGAAAATGCAACTGTTTATATATTGCTTCATAGTGCAAGAAAAAAAGTCTTCTTGTTTTCATGAATGTTCAAAAGAACTGAATGCCTGATAAGTAGAACATCTTGAAGGATTCAGAATATGAAGTTTAAGGTATATAAAAGGATCCAGAAGTTAATTTAGCAATTTAGTCACTCTTAGGATGGGATGCTGTTGTGAATTCAGGCAGAATTGCAAGTTGCTCAAGCAATGCATTGCAAAGACAAAATGGCGATTTCCCGCCATCAGAATAAGGAGCTAGATTTGGCATGCAATCTCCCCTTCAGGGAGCACTCATTATGATAATTAGAGTTCTGTGATTGGTTACAACTTTGGATCCTGTTATGATTGGTTAATTATGATTTTCCGGTGGGTTACTACATTGTAGCAATGGAGTCACCGCTGGGGAGACACTATATAAGCCCTATGGGTAAACAAGGGTGGAGCCGGGCTGGATCTATGTTTCCCATTACCGCTGCAGGTTAAGCCACGGAGGGCTAACCTGGGGTCTTCTCTTTACGCAAATCCACAGGGTGTAGCTCAGTGCATTGCTTTCTATGGGGGAATTCAGAGAGATCAATTACATGGGACTTGTGTAGCCATCTGATGTCTGGATAGCCTTGTAAGAGTAACCAGAAGGACTTTAAAATAAACCCTTGTTGTTGTTCTGTTCATTGTTGCCTGTACTATTTTTTACAAAAGGCCGGACACGACAGGTGCCCAAACCTTTTGGGCTGTGGGCCTGACCATGCACCCCAGACAGCTGATTGGGCTGGTCACATGGTTCCTCTCACCGGAAGCAGAAGTAAAACATGCATGCATGGGTGCATTACAACCCCCCCGCATGCACAATTTATTTCCACTTCTGGGAATGGCAAGGGAGATGGGCTGGATGAAATGGCTTTGGGGACTGAATCCAGCCTATGGGCCATAGTTTGGACACCCCTGTCTTAGGAGATGCTACGCTCAGTTGCTGTCTTCTCATGCAGTGCTGACAAAGATGCATTCTGTACATGCTCCAAGACCATACAGATGCTACACCAGACTGTGAATATTAGCTATATTATTTTCTATTGTGCTTCTCTTATTTGCTATATTTTCCCTCACATTTTGACTGTTTGCTCCAAAGTAGTTTTAAAAACCTTTTAACAACTTTGGCCTTTTCTTTTGTACTAAGTTCAATAAAAATATTTTTAAAATTGCTTCCATTTATCTAAGTTTTTGGCTCAGAGAGCTTGAGATACCTAAAACCAGTCCTTGTCTTGACCAGTTACTGGAAGCTTTTGGTGTTTTGGGGAGTGGTGGTAATTCTATCTTGCAGGTTTACAGTAAGAGTTTAATAATCTAACCTTGGGGATTTTTTAACCTCCCAGGAATAGAATGATGGGAAGAACTGGGGCCAGGAAAGTTTCCTACTTATCGTCACATTTAGTTCTCCTGCTTTCACTCATCCCTGATCAACAGGATAGTATTGTTGAGTGGTTAGAGTAGAACTCATTGAACCTGGTGACCTTGAACACATGAAGGTAACTTCAGGCAACATCTAGACCTGTTTATAATTACATGTACAGTAAAACCCCAACTTACATATGCCCTGAGTTACATAAAATTTGACTTACATAATGATTTTGTGCTAAAACCATGTCCCAATTTACACAATTTCCTATGGGTTTGCTTCGAGTTACATAAAGATCCTTTTTCCTATGGGCTTGCTTTGAGTTACATAAAAATTCATTTCCCTATGGGTTTGCTTTGATTTACATAAAATTTTCATTTTTCCTATGGGTTTGCTTCAAATTATGTAAAAATATTTTTCCTATGGGTTTGCTTCGAGTTACATAAAAAAAGATTTAAGCAAAAGCCTACGAAATGGACTTTTTTTTAGTAAGTAGGGGTTTTACTGTATTGAGGAATTTCATGGGAGCTGTATATTTTAGTCTATAGCTACAGTATCTTCTCTCTCAAAAGGAACCCCTGTTAAGTCAAGAGTTCAAAATTCTGCTTTCCATAAGTTTGCCAGAAGAAAAGAAAAAAGCCTAGGTAATTTCTTTGATGTCAAGCATGTAAGAAGGGTTGTGAGAAAATTGACCTTGAGGAAACAAAGAAATAACTGATTGCTCATTGCTTCCCAGCACTTAATAATCAACAGACATAGACATTTTTCTAGATTCTTTTATTGGACTGATTGAAACAAGAGTCTGGAGGCAAGAAATACATGTGATGAAGATTAGTCCTTCTACTACTTAAGGGCAGTAGCTGAAGAAAGTATTAGGGGTGGGGAATTTTTGTACACACATTTCTACAATGAATCCCCAGAATAATTCAAGACAACAGGGTGAATATTTATATACTGTATTGCTAAAACTATTTCCATAGGTTTATTTATGGCAATATATGAAATCTTAGAAATAATTACAGTAGCTCAGTGGTTTAGGTATTTGGCTGTAGGGTCAGAAGTTGTGAGTTCAATGGCCCACAGTCCCTATTTGGAGAAGAGTCAGCTGTATGACCTTGGGCTGTAGATTTCCAGGATGCATCTAGAAGAAGGGAATGGTTAAACCTTTCTATTAACCTTGAAATCCCTGGAAAAGATCACCATAAATCAGTATTGACTAGAAGGCACAGATTTTTTATTATTATGGATATATAATGGCTTGTATTGAATTATGTCATTGTGCTAGTGCAATGTAGATTGTAACAACTGGAGAGGCATAACACTACTATCAGTCCCTGGGAAAGTGTTATGTCTTGTGCTACTCAGAAGACTGCAGCATCAAATTGATGCATACCTATGTGAAAAACAAGCAGGATTCAGGAAAAGATGTTCTTGTAATGACCAGATTATGACCTTAAGAAACATCGTTGAACAGAACATAGAATTCCAGAAGCCAATGGTAATCAGTTTTATTAATTTCAAAAAGGTGTTTGACTAGACTCATCAAGATTCACTATGGAACAGTGTAAAGACTTATGGCAGTCCACAATGCTTTATCAACATCTGCAAGATCCTGTATCTTAACTCTAGCTACTGTGTATGAATGGAATATGGTAACATGGACTTCTTCAACATCAATACAGGAGGAAGGCAGCTTCAATCATCTGATATTCATTCATTTATTCAAAACATTTTTGGACCGGAAAGTCCTTCAGATGACAGTTAGATAACTAGAAACAGGTCACCTACAAACTAACACACATTTCCAGCTTATGATTATTTTATTTCTTTATCCAGTCAAAGGTGACCAAAGGAGTCATTATGCACATGGTGCAAGCTGTTAAATAAGCATGCTCCAGATGGGAGAAGACTATACCAATCAGGTTTTCATGCACCTGGACCTCTCAAGGAGTTCCACCTTCATAAAGTGTCTACAGCTGATAGAACCTATGCTGGAGAGGATTCTTCTTCGCTCTCAAACTCACAGCCTAAAGTGACATTTTGTGCTACATTCGTCAGGTGAACTGTGCATACTCATCATATTCAAGAGTATCATCCGGCTAGGTTAGCATGTGAATTAGCCCACAAACACCAAAAAATAAGGCTTATAACTATAGCATGTTTATTACACACTTGTTTTACTAGCTGTCTTTTGAAGGTGCTTATTTCATTGGTGTTTGCTTCATGACACACTGCAATCTCTGAAGAGTGGTGCAGCTCACTGCTGTTTATGTAGGTGTGAGTGACAGTATATCTGTCCTATAATTTTTATAACAAAGTTGGATGAGTCGACCTATATTTTTTATTAAAGTAAGAGAAACGAACAGACCAAACCATTGATTTTAGCACCCTGCCATTTTCAGGTGACACATCTCAGATAAAATTAATATGTATAATTCTAGAGATCATGCAAGAGACTAGCTTGAACTGCCAATTGTCAATGCTTATGTTTGCATTATCTGTCCAGACTTGCTTCAGGGGTTGGAAGCACAGGCAAAGCCTCAGATACTATGGAATCTGGCTGTTTAGGAATTTAAATGAAACCAGGCAAGGAACAGGGGGAAGTGGGGAGCTGGCAGGACTGCACAATTCAATTGCCAAGTCTATAAAAGATATTTAGTGTTTCAAAATGTCAACACTTAGCTCTCCTTTACTACATTTGCAGGTGATATGGTACAGATCCTTGAGCACTGCCTGGCTGCAATAATAGATTGGACAAGGGTGGGCTTCAAAAACTTTTTTTACCACCTACTCTGTGGGTGTGGCCTGCTCTATGAGTGTGGCCTACTCTGTGGAAAATTCTCAGTAAGCCTTGGGTGACAACCTGGCTTTGTCCCTGCAGTGCCTGGTGCCCTCCATGGGGGTACTTTCCCCCAAAATGATACAACATTTTCTAAACACTTTTTACCGCCCTTTTTATTTTTGGGTATGGTTTTCTGTTTTTATTTTTAAACCAACCACCTTCCTCCTTTGATCTAAAATCTCTCTTCCTTATGGCCACCACCAACCCCAAACCCCACCGATTCATTTTTTATTATTAAAACAAGACAACATTCAAACACACACACAAATTACACTATTTTAATTATTATTAATCACTATTGCAATAACAAATTATATGTATATATAATTTTATATTAACAAAACAATCCTCTTTGTGTTCCTCACCACTTATGGGACTTATATTTTCAATTTATGATTATTTTATATTCTATACATTCACCCCTACTTCCCAAAAAGTTATGTATTCCTGTTCAGGTATTGTTCCTTTTCCTTTAATTAAGACATGTTCTATAAATTCTCCTTAAATCTCTTTGAAGTATTTTTTTTATTAATCCTTTTTTCAATTTTAATTCACGTCAGTCTGTTGTTCATTGCACTGTTCCATAGCTCTTTGTACCAATCGTCCAGCTTGATTTCACAATATATGTTCCATCTTTTAACAATAAGTAGTCTCATAGCTGTTACCATTGTTATAATCATTTCCTTCTTATTTCTTGCTATGGTGATGGTTCCAAAGTCCATTAATAAAGCTATTCTGGGACATACATCTAGTTTTATAGACAGTATTTGATTAATTTCATTAAAAACTTTTTTCCATATTTTAACAGATTCCAATTCCCACCATAAATGTAGATATGTCCCATGCTCTTTTTTACATCTCCAAAATTCCTTCTTGTATGTTGAGTTATTGTGTTATATATAATATATACTATTATTATTATTTATTGTACTTATACCTCACCTATCTGGGATAACCCACCCATCTGGGATGGGATGGAATCCCACTCCGATTGAGCGATTGGTTACATGGTTCCCATTGTGACTGATTGTAGAATCCACCTGCAGAAGTATTTTGTGATAAAACTTTGGCCTTGGTGCTACTACAGCTAAATACCTATTCAATGTGATTTAATGAATTTCATTGTACTGCATTGTACTCTATTTTCTGGAGTATGGCTAGAATCCCACAGCCAGCATCATCACTGGTTAGGGAATTATAGGAGTTACAATGTCGAAAAGTAATATTGCCAAGCTCCTTGCACAACAACTAGTATTGACTTCTTTAATGTCCTCTTAATTTACCAATCAAGTTTTGAAATGTAAGGGGCTTCTACTATCAAATATGGACCTCTTCATTTGGAAAGAAATGGTCCTTGATTACTTGGTGGTCTGCCAATGTAAGTAGAATAGCTACTACTTTTTTTAAAAAAATGTACAAAAGTCATTCTCCCAAGAACTGTGGCTAATACCACAAGAAAGTATCTCGATGTCTCTTAAGGCAAGGAGAAAATGTCTGTACACAAGAATGAGACAAAAAAGAATTTACATCCCTACCAAGAGTGGACATCATGGGATCCTTCTAATGATCTTGGACTGAACATTTCATTACCTCTACATAATTGAGTCTATGATAGGGGGTTTGAAGGTTGCAGTCCAACAATGGCTGAGAATCCCTACTTGCATCATAATATTATAACTAGCTTGTGAAAATTCATTGAAATAACCAAATTATATGATTTTTTTTTTAAAAAAGGGAGATATGAATCAGGTCTCAAATAGCAAGATATTTTTATCTCTACACTATGGAAATACAATGTTTAATTCCAGATCATTTTGATGAGGGGGGAAATCCCACACAATCTATACCAGAGGGCTCCTCAAGTGTCTCCTAGCAACCAAGCTTTTCGTTTTTCCCTGTTGTGAATTTGCTTGGCCAATACAGTGTTTTGTAGTACAAACCAAATCAGAGAGATTGGAAGAAGTCAAATTAAAAAGATAATACTGTCAGAAATGAGGTCACATGCATACCGTAACATGTGTCTAATTAAGAAATATATTTTAAGCATAAATTAATTTCAACAGAACTTTTGGCTTACAGCTCTGGTGTAAACCAGAAGGATGTATAAGAAAAAGATAAGGTCTCAGTTGCCATGGAGCAAATGGGACTTTGCCATTGAGATTGAGTGCAAAGAACATTTGTTATTTAGAGATTTAGGAGATAGGATTTTTAGCTTCAAATTGCAGGTGCTAAGTGCTGAACGTCAGCTCTTTAACTGGGCCTTTAACATGCATTTGATTTGACAAAATTAGCAAGCAAAAATATTTATCATCATGTCTCAGAAACCCCAACTACTGATTTCTGCATATTAAATGGTTGTTAAATGTTCAAACAACCCTACCTCAGGTATTTGACAGTTTTAGTGATATATGGACAGGGCCATGGTGGCTTAGTGGTTAAGACACTTAGCTTGATGACCTGAAGGTCAGCAAGTCAGCAGTTTGAAACCCAAGAAAAAGGGTTGAAAAAACTGGTGTTCTATGTTCTTTGAATGAAGTAAAATTGAATCAGTAGGAAACCCACAATATGGAAGAAACAAAATGAAACATATAGGCTATATTTAGATGTTATATAAAGTGGTTTATTCAACAAGCTTAAAGGGACATGGTTAGCCCTTCCTCTCTTGTTATTTCATGTAAACAGTGATGATTCAGGAAAGGAAACTTTCTACCAATATGTAGTTTCCACATGTAAGGAAAAACCCTGGAAGATCTGTAATTTTGACACTAATTTGCAGTAGAGATTGCTATCCTGCCATGCAATGCCTGCTACAAAGTTTATGGATCATTTCATAAAGCCATAATCTTGGATTCATTATCCAGAGTAGAACTGGATAAGAGAAATGCATGATATTAAACCTCAAATACCTTTACCCAGTGGTGGGCTCCAAAAAAATTTACTACCATGCTGTGGGTGTGGTGGCATGGCCAGGGGAAAGCCTTGCATTGCACCCGAATTAGGACTATTTCATTTCAAAACTTGGATGGGCGGGGCCAGCCAGAATTTCTGCTACTGGCTGTGGCGAACTTGTGTGAACCTGCTGATGCCCCCCACTGCCTTTACCCTGCAGAAATTCAGAAAACGAGTTTACTCTAGAACAGTGGTTCTCAACATGGGGCCCATGCCCTACACAGGGACTTCAATTCCCAGAAGCCTAAGTCAGTACATTGGCTCATCAGTGCTTTGGGGAATTGACTTAGGCTTCTGGGAATTGATGTCCAAAAACCAAAGGTTGGGGAACACTGCTCTAGAATAAGTAAGCTGCAGTCTGAAACTTTTTTCTCAAACCTCACACTGACTGATTCTTAAAGAAATAAATTTGCCATCTCAGTTGAGGAGTTTCAGTTCATCTCCTCAGGGGAACACATATCAACTATTGACAAATCAGTTTCTTGAATCTCATTAAAATGACTCAGTGGAGATCTTTAAGTGAGACAATGATGATAGATAAATGACTTTTGTGTTTGAAGGAACCATTGTATTGTTCATTAGAAGAAAGTGAGTGCCTGATACAATGTCTTTGAAAGATTACCCATCTCAGGAATAAAGTTACATTTTAAAAAGGAACAACTGGTATTCGGTAAGTATTTTTAAGTACAGGCTTTGAAAATTGTAATCCTATTTTATTAAACTTGCAGCCTGCTGTTTGGGAATTTCAGCATAGGCTGCTACTTGGAGCTTTTAACTCATTATGCATTAACTCATTTTGTGTTACACCATTTATGTAGTTGTAGCAAATGTAGGTCTGTAGTGGATCTACAGATGGCTGCTAAGGATATAATGAGTTGACCATATGACTAACATAGAAGTATTGTGCCAAATGGATAAAGAACAAGAACTCTAGAATACCATTAAGCAAAGAAAGCTCCAGTACCTTGGCCATATCATGAGGAACAACATAAAGTATAGAATACTCCAACTCACTCTGCAAAGAAAGATCCCTGGGAAGAGAGGGCCTGGATGTAGATGGACTTCATAGTGGAAGAACATGAGAGACTGGTGTGGAATCCTTGGAGGAACTGTTCTGAGGAGTTAAGAACAGGGAGACTAGTGCTGTGATGATAGCCAATATGCAGAATGGATATAGCACCTGAAGAAGAGAAAGAAGCAAATGTAATGATGCAAACCTTACTGAATGGGATCCAAGGGAAGCATTCCTAAAATGTTTATTTACTTGGGTTTTAAAACCTATGTACTGTACTTCATATTGACTGTGCTTTTATCATCATTGGTAAAAGGAAAATAAATATGGGCTTAATCTGCAAATCTGATTGCTATGAATACAGCTATGAAAAATCTCATTATGGGGAAATGTTAATTGGTTTAGTTAAGAATTTGTGCAATACCCCTGAACACTCTGTACCTTAGTAAAGAACATAGAGATTGGCATCGACCATCATTTATTCTTTATAAGGCAATTTGATCCATTTCATTCCTATGTCTTTGACATTTCAAGACCTCACTTTTAAAATAGCATCCTGTAAAATAACACAAATATCCTTAATTTTGTCTGTTTTGTGCAGTTGTTCAAACATAGTTCTCATGACTTGTCTAGATTGGCCCTTGTTCTATTAGAAGTCATGAGAGTTACAGAACAGATTAATTTGTAATTAAACACAAAATCACTGAATTTCTTTGCTACCACAATTCTAATCACATTAGGCGAAAGTACATATTACTGTTGACATAATCCATGGACATTCTTTCACAAATTCATTTCCTAGAAGATTCGTGGTTTGAATAATACCCTAATGTTTGGTCATAAATATAACCCTCTCTCTTTCTTCTTTTGTAAGGATTTGCTTTTAGGTACAATAGATTTTTTCCCTGACTTGTGGGTCAAAGTGCATATGGACAGACTGAATAGCAAGTTACATATTCAGGTAGTTCTGAAGTTGCTTCAGCATGACTGCTCAAATGAATAATTGTTTCTCGAATAAATAGCTGTGAAGCAGAGTCTTATGTAAGATGACAGAGGTAGTCAGGGAAATTAGCAATTAATTAATAGCAGCCTTAGAGAAATGAATAATTTACCGCCAACTTGAGGAGGAAATGAAACCCAAAGAATGGTAACACAATCTCTAGAATAGGAGTTTTTAGAAGAGGACCACCATTAAGGCAAAAGTGAATGCATTTGATCTCAGACACTCTTGTCTGGGGGGGAAAAAGGAATGAAATCAACAAGATTATCATAGGTAACCCACATGTCTGTGATTTCTAGACTCCAGATTGAAGCCACTCCTGCTTTTAGAATTCTCCATTTGGATTACTTGTCCTCTACTTCAAACTGCAGCACTGAAGACAGGGGTGTCCAGGGCACCATGGGAGGGTGCTGGACAGGGAATGATGAGGGCACCTATTTTGAGGTTGGGGTTTGGGAGGAATCCCATGCATTGCTGCATGTCACGCCAGGAGGACCAAGTGAGGGGGTGGTGGTCATGGGGATAGGGGAGAAGGCTGCCCCAGGAACTTTTAGAAAGGTGGCATGGATACCTTTGGAATCGCCCCTCCACTGCCCACTGCCCATCCACTCACCCGCCCTGCATCATTTACCTCCAGGGGTCGCCTTTCCATCCAGGGGTCAGACCAGAAGCGAAGGACTATCGCCTTCTCCTCAGGGCCCCCCTCATGCCTTCCTCCTGAACTGGCTTGAGTGAGTGAGGGAGCAAGGGGGAAGCCAGAGAGCCACCTGACACTGCGGAAGAGCTTGTCACACCCTGGTGCTCCCGGGTCAGATTCCAAGGGTGAAGGCAGGGGTGGGAGTTGGAGGCCTAGTCCCAGCAGCTGTGGAAGGGACTCCTTGAGGAGAAGGCATGCAGGTGCACCTTCCCCTCGGGGAGCCCCTTTCATGGCTGCTGGGACAAAGCCTCCGAGACTCCTTCCCCAATCCCTTGGAATCTGACCCGAACACTGTCGGAACTGGTTGTACCAACCAGCCATGGCAGAGGATGGGGTTGTTTGGTGCATAGTGATACCCGCCCCATGGAAACAGCACCCTGCCACCTAGAAGGTTCCAGCTTGAGGCAGATTGTGGCAGATATATTGTGCCAGGGTGAATTTGCCTCTTGGGGGAGCACCACTCACTGGGGTACAGCGGGATGTGTTCCGGTACCCAGTGGTCCAGCACATACCTGCCTGAAGAAGCAGTTCTTAGATATATATTGGAATTATCCTGCCTGAAGCTATGATTAGTGTCCCTCAACTGTGCTGAGGAATGTAAATAAAAATCAACTCTTGCAGTGAGATTTTCTAGACAAACCAACCAACCTATACTTCTCCATTCTGAGATGTTTAATTTAATTTAATTTAATTTAATATTCACATTTATACGCCATCCACTCAGGCGAACCTGACTCAGGGAAGCATTACAACAACTGAAAAAACATATAAAAACACATACAACTCCAATTATCCCACCCACCCAACCCACCCTCTATAAAAAAGAGAAAGAGAGGGCTCCTAATTGCTATCTTGTTGTGAGCCAACAGGCGGGGCCCGTATTCCCATTAAGGCCCCACACCTGCCCTGCCTGTTAGGTCTTCAAACCTTTCCTGAAGGGCAGTAATTCTGTTTGTAGTCTTAGATCTGTTGGCAGGAGGTTCCAGAGGGCTGGTGCGGACATGGAGAAGGCCCTCCTTCGAGTGCTAGATAGATGTGCCCCTCTAGTTGATGGCATAACTAGAGAGCCCCTCCGATCCACTCTGGTTGGACGGGCAAACACTCTTAGGGCAATGCGGTCTCTTAGGTATCCTGGCCCACTACCATATAGGGCTTTAAAGGTCAAAACCAGCACCTTGAATTGCACCCGGAGGCAAACTGGTAGCTAGTGCAGCTCCTGAAGTAGCGGTGAGGCATGGGCATATCGTCCACACTCCATCACCACCCAGGCTGCTGCATTCTGGACTACCAATCTTGCCTTATAAAAGACTAAATTTTGGCGCATCAAGGGAAAGGCCTAAGTGGATGGTTTTGATACTTAGCTAGACCTAAACTGCCTATTCTTACTCTGGTGCTAGCTGGGAGTTTTCCTTCTGAGTAGGAAAAGGCCTTCCAATGAAGACTTTTCTCCCAGTTGCATCACATTTAGATATCTGTAAGTTTGTCTATAAGGCAGGTAGAACTTTCAGAATGGAGAAGTATAGTATTTGTGGTACAGAAAATCTGAAAGTCCCATCCCTAATTAGTAGCTGAGATCTATGCATATCCTTAGAACTCGGTGCTTCCAGAGCATCTATTAAAGAACAACAGGGACAGGAAGAGATTGTACAAAATGCAGTTTATGGCTTGCATGCAGCTCCTTGGATTCCTGCTAAACTCATTTTTATTTAGAAATAAACAGATGATGAAGGTAAACTAACCTGAGCAGATAGTCTTAGCACCTGCACACTAGATTGACTCAATCAATTCTTTAAATGCATGCAGAGCTGTAAAATGGAAGAGAAATTATAGTCCCATGTGACTTCAAAATTGCTCCTCAATAGAGAACAAAAGGACTCTGCTGGTTGGGAGAACAATGTATCTCATAAAATCCAGATCTCTAGGCAATGTGCCACCATTCCATGGAAAGATTATATTTTATTCAAAAGCTTAAACTTCTGTTCTTGTTTTTAGAAGAAGAGCTGTTCTTTTTCTCCAAAGTTTAGAGTCCAAACTTTGAAAGGCAATAGAGCAAAAGGAGAAAAGTAAGAGATGAGTGAGGACATCAACAATTTTTGAGCAGATGGTTATGCACATACAGTGTACATATGTTTTATTCATGTTACAGATTAAGAGATTATGCAAAATGGCCGCCGCACTCTTTGCAGGCCCCCCCACCCGGACTCAGACATCCGGGTGAGTTAGTGGCCGTGGCCACCCCTCTATAAAAGGGGTGGCCACGAGGCAGCCGAGCTGCCATTTTAAAATAGCGACGGAGAGGAGAAGTTTTCCCTCCACCCCCTCCCTAGTGAACAGTGTGATATTTTGGTCGCTTCGGGGCCGGGTGGGAATTTTTGGCCTGAACCTACAATTGGCCGTTGGGTTCTGGCTTTTTTGCCCATCCCACACTGTTGCTAAGGTTTGACATAGGTTTTTTTTGCTCTTGACTTTGGTCACTTAGGCGGGTAGCACTGGTAAGGTAAATATTTATGACCCATAGGTATCCGGCAGGTTCGCAATTGACCGGCCAACACTTAGACAGGTACAGGTGTAATAACGTTGACCGGTCAACGACGAACCAGGCAAGGGGTGATGGCAGGAGCTTTTCAGCATGCATCACCCTGTGATTTGACGGATACACGTCAGAGGGTGGGGTCAGTAGATAGTTTATTTACTACGGTCAACAATTTGTTTGTGTCAACAAACAAATTGATACAAATGGATACATTGTAGCCAATTGCCATTGGCAATTTTGGGAGGAACCTTACCAGTGTTACTGCGGCCTGCTTGCCTTAAGAATTATAATTGGATGAGTACCAATTGAAAGTTATAATTCGGACTAGGGCATTATTCAATAAAAGTGGCCCAATGCCTTTATCCATATACCGGTGTCTGAGTCTTTCTTTGGGGGGTGCACCTGCAAAGCCATTATAGAAGAGGAAGGGTTTGATTCAGGAAAGATTTGATGTGAGAGAAAGTGGTGTCAGTATCATGGAAAGTGATTCTGGTATTATGTGGAACCATAATGCTTATTTATTAACAGTAAATATTTTATTTTATAACTTATTGCAGCAGCTTTGTTTTACTTAACTTTGTAAGCTGCTATAAGGTAAACAGGATAGTAATGATCATCACCATCATCATCATTTCTCTTGAAATTAAATCGCTCATGTCAGACTAAGTCTGTTGAAGAACTGAAGCCTTTGCTATTTCTGATACAGTTTTTCTGAAGCATTTACACAGAATCATAAAATAAGTAACAGCATAAGTAAGCAACCTTCCCCAGTCTAACTTTTATATTGGTTGAATGACTACCTTCCACAGACTCCATGATAAGTGGGAGTGATGGGCATTGTAGTTTTCTAAAGTGAACTTCACCACAGTTTGTGGTGCACAGAAATTTCAGGCAACTCCAAGAGAGACTGAGATCTAGTACGAAGGGGCTGTCACACCATGTGATAAACCCTGAACCAAATGACCTGTCTAAGTCTGCATACAATATATACTTTGCTAGGAAGAGTTCATACTCTTCTTAAGTGAATCTTAGAGAGCATCTGCTGGAATGGCTTTGACCTACGACAGTCTCGTAAACATCAGTAAAAATAAAATAAAATAAAGGTGATGTGTATCCAGAAAAAAAACCCACAAAAGAAGACACTGACTTCCATAAAATGATTATGCTACCTTATCAATACTTTGTACAGAATTACAAGTTATTTCACCTGAGTGGGAAACCTCATCCATTTTTGACAGCCATCCTCCAATCGCTCATGTCAGACTAAGTCTGTTGAAGAACTGAAGCCTTTGCTATTTCTGATACAGTTTTTCTGAAGCATTTACACACAATCATAAAATAAGTAACAGCATAGTCCCGTGATGATGAACTTTGGTACTCCAGATGTTCTTGGACTTCAATTCCCAGAAGCCCCCGTGAATCCACATGAATGGGTTTACTGCAATTCACCTGGCCCACGCCGCCCTCGTCGCTCTTGAAAGCGGAAGTAAAATGCACCTGTATGGGGAATTAAAGTCCAAGAACATCTGGAGTGCGATGGTTCGCTATCACAAGCATAGTCCCCTTGAGATTGCCCAAACACACTCCATTTTGAGTCTGTGCTCTGGCATAGTTTGTTCTTTCCCCCCTCATTTCATACATCATTTTCAAGACACCTGCTACAGAGATTCAGTTGTGCACTTTGATTTTCACAAAATAAAAAATATGGCAAAATAACAAAAATGATGAGGAAGGAAGGACTTACTGACTGGAGAAATCTATTATTTTCCCCAGTAGAAAATGATCTAAAGAAGAATAAGCTGTCCATATAAGCTGTTCGGCATTTATATGTCATATTTATATTCTCCCATTGTCCCATTAGCTTTCCTTCTTTTCACTTTGGCTTCACCACATCTTGTGAGGTAGACCCAAATGAGAGGAATTGTCCCAAAGACATGATACATTTCATGCCTCACTAGGGTTCACAATAATGATCTTCAAAGTCCTAGTATAAAATCCTGACTACTGCGCCACTTTGACTAGTGAAAGCTTGAATATTATTTTTTACAAAAACTTACTGTAGACTCTAGGTACATGGGTAAGGTTGTCCTTGCTCAAAATCCAGTCATATCCAACTCTACGGTTTAGTGCCCATCTCTGTTTATACCCAAAGAGCCAGTGCTGTCTGTGTCTGCAGGCATTTCCATGGACATGTGGCAGGCATGCCTAGATACCAAAGTGCACGGAACACTGTTTACTTTCCCACCAAAGTGGTCCCTTTTTATCTGCTTGCAATTTCTTGCTTTCAAACTGCCAGGTTGGCAAGAGCTGGGACAGAGACGGAAGTTCACTCCATCATGCAGCACTTGGGTCTCAAGCTGCTGACCTTGTGGTCATGAAGTTCAGTGTCTTAACCACTAAGCCACCACACTGTTCCTCATTCAACACTCTTTGAACTGGCTCTATTTGACCAATTCCATATATACCTGTAAGTGTAAGCTTATCATAGGAACCAAATAAATCCTTGAGGTCTTAGTCCAACTCCAGCATCCAGTAAAGGATTAATCTTAACCCATGACTGGCAGGCTAAACCTAGCCAGAGGGCCCCTCTATGATAAGACTTCAAGTAGAGAACTAAATATGAAGAAGAAAGCAATCTCTATAGGTGGGGGCTCTGCCACAGAAACTAGAGAACCTGAGGGGGGAAATGGATTCCTGATCACATATAGATACTCTACAGGGGCTGAAAGATTAAGAGAAACCTTTTTCTGAACATTTGTGTCAGGTCTTCATGTTAAAGGATTGAGAAGATAAGTATGTGCCTAGTCTCTCCAGCACAATTGATGGTATATGAATGATTTAGAATGGATATTTATCTTACCGGCATTTTCCTCAAGTGGATTGAAGCTCTGAGATAGATATGAGAATTCAGTTGAATCTGACATGCATTTTAATAAGTAAAACAATATGATTCTTTAAAAATGCATCTTACTCCTTTCCATAAATTAGGAGTTTATAGAAACTCTACTGTTATGATTGCAAAAATCCATTAGCAGTAAGATTTATAGTAGTGAGGATGTAAATAAGGTTTCCCAACATGGAAAGATTGTATCATAAATACATCATTTTTTTAAAAAAAAATCCTCAAGATCTGTTTGTAGTTTTGCAGACGTAGGTCAATTATAATTCCCGATACTGTTTCTGAAATAATTGAATCAATATGTTCAGGAAGAAGCAGGTGGCATAAATATCTATTGCTTTCTGCGGCAGTAGGGAATACATTCCATTTGTTCCAGTTCACAAGCCACTTGACTTTACAGGCTTAATTTATCTAGATGTTTGTTGATCATTTTTAGACAGTGGGGTGGTGCTACCCATTAATGGCCAGAATCCTATTAATTAACCACAGCAGCGAAAGCACAGTGTTGTAAATAGCAGCAGCAAATGGCTACTACTTAACGTGTCCTTTACTAAGGGCCACTCATGTTTGTTGGCGTGTAACAAGGAAGACAAATTGGAATTCATTGATGAATAGAAACTCTTCACTCCAGTTTACATCACCACTGCAATTTACACCAAGATAACTAACCAATAGAGTCTCCTGATTCCCCCACCCCTTAATGGGAAACAAAGGATTCCCTTGTAGTACAGTACTTTAAAGAAAAACATGTTGTACTGGAGTGTTCGTCAGAAATTAATCTACTTAATTAGGTTGCTGTGCAAGAAGTACAAAGACCAAGAGGCAGACCCAAGGGAAGGTGGAGAGATAATATCAAAGAAATATTACAAGAACACCGAATGACAACAGGGGAGGCCTCTAGAAGTGCCATAGCAAGAACCTTGACACCCAATGGGGTAAAAGAGGAAGCAAAGAAGAAGAAGAAGAAGAAGCAGCTCTTTAGGATGCTCTAAGACTTTTTTGTTATTTATTAATACAACTGACCAACTGGAATATTGTTGCTTGGTAATGTTAGGTACTTTGTAAAGAATAGATGGTGATACTGAAATTACTGTATAACCATTTGGACCATTATCCTGTTCCATCCCAGGAAGTGGATTTTCAGATTATGTTTATGTCCCATCTGTCCACCAAGAAAGGTATGTTTTAGAGCAGGGGTGCCCAAAGCTTTTGGGCCGTAGGCCAGTCACATGGTTCATGGGGCCAGTCACTATGGCCCGTATGCCAGATCCAGCCCCCAACACCAATTCATCTGGCCCACGAAGTCATCATTGCTCCCAAAAGTGGAAGTAAAAACTACAGTCATGTTTTACATCTGCTTCCAGGAGCAATGAGGACTTGGCAGGCCAGATGAATTGGCATCAGGGGCCAGATCTGGCCCATGGGCCATAGTTTGGGCATGCCTGTTCTAGAGCCTAGGGTGAGACATGCTTGCTGAAGCCTCCTTGTCTCCTCCATGAGCCAATTTAGATCATCATAATGCAAAGGAAGTTCTGCTTCTTCTGGGTCTAGTAGGCACAGAATGCCAGTCTTTCAGATTACAGACCAGTTAAGACTGTATACATGACTTCTGAGCATTCATACAACCTCAAGAGATTTTGTGTGTACATGACAAGCATGTCCATCAAAACAGAATTTCTGGTAGCAGAAGGCAGCATATCATTTTCTCGGCTATTTATTTCCCAGAACTTAGAATAATATTGTGTTCCCCAAGTTTGCTGCTAACTCCCCTTTATGCATGACTGGTGATATTTTGGCTATATCAGTTAGAGCAGTAAGAATTTGACTATCAGAACTAGAAGTAATTATGCATTCATACATGAATGAACGCATAAATATGCCACTGATTCTTGAGGAAGAAAATAATGGATTGAAACTTTTTTCAGGTAAATAAATATGATCTACTATTTTGTGATATATTTAGGTCCATGTCCCACAGGGGGATTTCAATTCCCAGGAGCCTAAATCAGTACATTGGCTGATTAGTGCTTTGGGGAATTGTCTTAGGCTTCTGGGAATTGAAGTCCAAAAACCAAAGGTTGGGAAACACTGATTTAGGCAACAACCGCAATATTAAATAACCAGGATGGATCTTGGTAATGAAATCTGTACAATTTTAGACAGCTGATACATTTTGAAAGAGAAAAAATGATCACCAAAACATGAGTGTATTTTTTAAAAAAGGGCTCAAGTAAACATGAATAGTTTTAAAATATGCACACAAATAAACACAAGACAATTAACAATGTTTCAGAAGTTGAATTTTAGAGGAATCTATAGACATGTACAGCTTGGGGGAGGGAGCAAAGATATTTCCAGGTGGGGCAGTATGCTGAATGTGGTGCAGTCTTGTAATCATTACGGAAATGGATTGGTACCAAGATGCTACCAGAAAATTAAGACAATAAATAAGAACAGCACTGATATATTTCTGCATCTGCTTTTGTTTGAATGGTTTCATTCTCTTATCTAATATGTTTATGCTGTGTTTCCTTTGTTTTATTATTTTTTGCTTTATTATATAAATTTTAATTGGTGCAGTTCTTTGCTGCTGGTTGCCCTGAGGACTATGTTACAGGATAATCTAAACACACACACACACGATGGACAGCACGATGGCAGCAGATCTGGGATACATCGACCAAGGAACGGTGGACTTATCGTCTCATCGTGGACATTAACGCATGATCAACAAGATAGCATGGAGAGGTGGGTTATTACCACACACAGCTGTTGATGGGCCATGGCTGCTTCAGAGCCTACCAACACTGATTAAAGCTGGATGATGATGCTTCATGCCCCATCTGCCAGACCATTCAGGAAGACGCGGAGCACGTGTTTTTTCACTGTCCGCGTTTTGATGCAGAACAGGAAATTCTGCAGAGGCATTTTCGACGACAGCTGTCTCTGGAACACATCATCGGTGAGATGTTGAGCAAGGAGACTACCTTGGCTGCGATGTCTAATTATATAGCCGGAGTCATGTTGTAACTTAGACATGTGGAGAAACTAAGAAGAGGGCAGCCAGAGGTATAGAGGAGGGTGCGTTACAAAATTGGAGGAGGGTTTTTAACAGCCAGTCTTACCACTGTGAAGTAATGCCTGATGGCAGTTCTGCAGGGTGGCGGGGCATAATGGGAGGTGGTTTTAGTGGGTAAAAATCCCACAAACTGTGAAGCAAGTGCTCCATAGCGTCTAGTTTCAAATGTGCTTAATCGTGAATCCTAAAATAGTGTAATATGCCACTTTGCATTCCTAATCCATACTTTGCTATTCATAGTCATAGCCAACCCTCTAATTAGAGGCAATGAAGTACCCACACCAAGGGGCAGTGTTTTACCAGTTACAGGCAGGGGAACCCTTCAGAACCATTGTTTGAACCAGGACTTTGGAAATAAATACTGTAGTTGTGCCAAGTAGTCACTCCTTTCCCCAGTAATACTTATTGAGTTCATTTGTTCATTAACTCAGAGCTTGGAAACAACTAGTTAGATTTAATTAATTATTAGCTAATTAACCTCCTCCTCCCAACAATACTCAAAAAGTAAATGTAGTGGTTAACAGCACCTACTATTGCTATTGTGCAATGAATAAGAGATCCCCCCCCCCCAAAAAAAAAAAATTCTTAATAATTGTAAGGTGTAATTTCAAGAAGTGAACAATGGCTGGAGAGCACTGGCATTTTGAGACAGCGGGGAAAGCACGAAACAAACATGAGACCTCATTTACCAGCTTGCAAAACATGAATTGATCTGTGATTGTCACACTTCTTGAGTGCTTGGGAAAGTGGAGAACCAGTTGTTCAATAGTATTGGAAAATGTTCTGTAATTGCTTGGTGGCATTCTGGTAATTTTTATCTTAAGAATTCTCCAATCTTGATTCATCTGGCTGGTCTTTGAAGCCATTTATTTTGCTACTTCAGTATGCATGAGATGGGTGTCCTCTAAGTTCATGGATATATAATGTTTTATCCATCTGATTTGACCCAGAAGAATGATCTATAGTTTTTGAAGGGCATGTGAGAAACTTCCATGTTGTTGGTGATGGAAATATAGAGGTGAAACCAGTGACAAAACCATAATTGAACAGCTTGCTAGATCCCATGCTCTAAAACATAACCTTCCTTAATTTGGCAGTCTGCAGACATGGACACTATAAATCACGTTATCTACAGGTATCACTCAGATACCAGGATTTATACCTCAATGCATTTGGGAGCCAGATAGGGAAGGGAAGTCAAAAACTGCAAATAGAGATTTTTTTGACGATGCTAGAACTAAATTGTGCCACTAGGGAGCAACAGCGGCTACCAAATATATTGTCTGCTTTCTTTCTTTTTAAATAAATCACTTAAAATTAATTGGCTGTAACTCAACAGATTAAATTTCATTCCTCCTATTGTAAACAACTATTTAGTTTCTGAAATTTCAATTACCAATGTTTATGAATTCATTTTTAAACTCTATAGTCTAAACCAGGGGTGCCTAAACTTTTCAGGTTATGGGCCAGTCACGTGGTTGAGCTTGCCAGTCATGTGGTTCCTCCCACCAGAAGCTGAAGTAAAACATATGCACATTGCATGCCCACACATGTGCATAACGCTGCCATAAATGACCCATGGCTGTCGTAAATGCATTTATGACAGCCATGGGTCATTTATGGCAGTATTATGTGCACACACATGCATGTTTTACTTTTGCTTCTGTGAGAGGTGATGGTGGCACAGGCCAGATGCAATGGCACCACGGGCCGGATCCAGCCTGCAATCCATAGTTTGGGCACCCCTGGTCTAAACTTGAATTTCAAGTGTAGGTTGCAGGTTTGTTGGAGAGCTCTGCACTTTGGTAGACTTTGCCACATACCATGGTTTCTCCCTGTTATCTAATAGACTGTAAAAGAAGATGATGGGTAGCATCGATAGTAGTAAAACAAGGAACGTGTGATGTGAAGCAGCAATGACATGAGGGAGATTTTAAGGGACCGTGTGTCTCTTTTCGTCTCATGTAGTGGAATTACTCATTCTGCTACTGTCCATCAAAATCCTTCAGTTTTCTCCAAAAATCACTGCACTTGAATAATCTCTCCTGTGTCTTTCAGTACCATAAACAGATTTCAGACAGGGATTTAGCTGCTAGTAGTTAGATGCTGACTACACCATAGTAACAGCTACTGTCACCAAATGGTGCTGTACATAGCTGGTGTTGTACAAATCTCTCAGTAGCTCAGAATTAGAAAGGCTGAGTGAGTGAGTGTTGTCAACATGTGGGAATTATGTGGCATGCTAATTACATACACTCCTTGGTTGCTTTTTGAGATTCAAGATATTGTCCCCTTTTTAAAAATTGCTAGAATCATGTCTCTGGAGAAGGGTTTCTCATAATCTTTGGTGAAAGTACTATCAGACACCCATGGGGTATGGTTCACCTGTGAAATAAAGTGTTCCCCTCATACAAACAGAATCTCCTATCTGTGAAACCTTCGTGTGTAGAAGATAACAATAACAGGAGTTAACTAGGTGTTGCCGTCAAGGATGGTGAGTCTATCTATGAAGGTAAGTTTTGAATAGGTTAATGGGAGAGGGACAAAATTTCAAAACTGTTGGAAATACTTACCTTGTTGGAAATCTTTTAAAACCATTCTGTTTCTAATAAATGACTATTTCACTGTGGGTCATGTTGGAGCCTCTTGTGTAGGTGGCTACTGTGAGAGGCACCATGGAAGAAAACAAGATTGTGGTTTTTTGAATGACACTGTGTAATTATCATTCCAACAAGTAAAAAATGTATAGGGAAGTGTTGACAATTATTTTTAAGTATACTGCTACCTGAGACACTGAATAACTTGGTATTTATGACATTTTCAGAGGGTTAGCTATGTTACTCTATAACTTATCCCAGTAAAACTAACAAAGAGTAATATGGTTTTTAAAAGATAAACATTTCATTTGGCGTCAACTTCCATGCAATGCCTTCCATTTAGTTCACACTATGGTCCACACAAGACACATCTCATGCTAAATAAAACTTGTCCTTAAAGTGTCATAATGCTCTTTATTGGATGCATTTGAGAAGAATTTTTTTGGAAGGGAAAACCACTACTGCCCCCCAATAATAATAATAATAATAATAATAATAATAATAATAATAATAATAATAATAATAATAATAATAATAATAATAATAATAATAATAATAATAATAATAATAATAATAATAAATCTTCACTTCTAAAATTCTGGAATTTATGTTGTTCCTGGAAAAATATCTTGCAGTGTTATTTTAAGGTTTAAATATCGGGTCAGAGTAATTGAAGACATTGCATAATTAAATGTTAAAAATGGTGGTGGGGTCAAAGAAATGTGCGAATTCCCAAAATTGGTGTCTGGCATTGCTGCCTCTGTCCTCTCCTCTGCTTTGGAGCCAGACATTTAATTTAATTTATTTTAAATTTAATTTAATTTTTCACCTTGTTCGCTGACCACTCAGGCAAGCCCGACTCAGGGCGGCTTACATAATCTAAAACCCCACACAATAAAAACAGTTTAAAAAAACCACCCACATTAAGATCCCACCCACCCCAAGAAGCAGAGAGAGGAGCATCATATGGTAAAAACTAGCAAGCAGGAGCCACATTGCCCTCAGGGCCCCACACCTGCCCCAACAGCCAGGTCTTAAGTCCTTTCCTGAAGGACAGAAACTCCATCTGCAACTGTAGCTCTACTGGCAGGAGGTTCCAGAGGGTTGGTGTGGACACGGAGAAGGCCCTTTTTCTTGTGCCAGAGAGGCGGGCCCCCCTGGCTGATGGAACAACTAGGGAGCCCCTCCTGTCCACTCTGGCTGGATGGACAGATGTTCCTAGGATGATGCGGTCTCTTGGGTATCCTGGTCCACTACCATGTAGGGCTTTAAAGGTAATAACCAGCACCTTGAATTGCACTCGGAGGCAAACTGGTAACCAGTGCAGCTCCTGGAGCAGAGGCGAGGCATGGGCATAATGACCACACCCCATCACTACCCGGGCTGCTGCATTCTGGACCAGCTGTAGCCTCCGAATGGTGGTCAAGGGCAGCCCCATGTAGAGCACATTGCAATAATCTATGCATATTAAATCGGCTGTGGAGGCACATCAAACGTATCAAAACTGCCTTTGAACCCATAGAGATTGCAAGTTGGCTGCTCAAGTGAATGGTCAGACACCTATTACTTTCAAATGGTGCTGCTAATTAAGGAGTCAATGTGGTCTCCTTTATTGCACACTAATCATGTGCTGTAAAAAACAAGGAAGAGTACAAATGTCATCTCCTTAACTAGGGACAATTTGCCACTGTGATTTACATTGTTTGACTTACACTGGGATTGTTGTCGTGTCCGAGTATACATTTTTTCCTAGAAATCATTTTCACAGTTGATGGATAAACAGGAAAAATGCTATTGGCGTGAATTTGTTTAAGGTGGATCCCAGCTTGCCATGAAGTGACCCACACACTGTGATCATGGAGCCATCTCCTGCAGTACGTATGAAATGAGACATGCAGGATTTAACACTGGGACTGCAATGAACTGCTGCAGCCTTGAGGATATTAAAAGGTGCGCCTTCACAGCCAGTCCATCTGGCACGGTCTCTTCCACCTCCATGACCGTTGGGAAACAGAATAGTGAAGTGGTTCATACTCTGCTTAATTTGGCATTGGGTGATGGTCCATGGGGTTGCAAATGCTCGGAATTGACTATGTGACTGAACAACAACAATATGATAGTTTCTAGTGGCATTTCCTCCACTGAGGGGGCCATCACCCCACCTAAAAAGGTTCATCTGTGCCCATAACCATTGGCCCCATTAGGGAGTCAGGTTATTTACCACCACCAAACACTTGGCACTGAGTCACTGGCTGTACAGTCTACTCCATTACCATAGTGGGATGTCTGGCCAAACACTGGAATACAACACGGGCAACATGAAAATATTGTAAAAGAGACAGGTGTGGACTGCCTTTACAAAGTCTGGAAGTAGCACTGGAAACTTACAGAACTCTGGAACTTGTTCCCAATTCCAGAGTTCTGGCCATACCAGTCAAGTGCGGCTCTGGAAAATACAGGACTTGCACAGAACCCTTCTGCGCAGAAGCCTTCTGTGCATGCACAGAAGCCTTCTGCACATACGTGCATGCGCAGTGACTACTTTCCCCGCTGGTCAAATTATGGGATGGCGGCAGGAAAGTGGATGAAGCGGCGCAGAAATACGGGAAATCCAGGCTAATCCAGGATACTTGACAGATATAGTTCTGGCAGCTTCAGGTGCCTACTTCCAGATGAAAAGATTCTGTCCACCTGAAGCAGTTCTCAATGATCGACCATTTGTACATGTATAGACCCTTCCATATTTCTGAATTGGTATTCCAATTTCACAGAACACTGGATGTCACACAATAGCTGAGTATGCAGGAAAGTGGGGGGGGGGGGGAAAGACGGCAGGAAAGAGACACACAGAAGTTTGTGTTTTCTTCTGGCACAATAGCAGATTGTGTTAGTCTGAAAGAAGGAGGGAGAATTGAAGCCAGGCAGGAATTATTTTAATTAGGTTTGTTAATTAAAAGAGTATTTGTTTAGCTAATTCCTTGTTGACATTTTACTAATGGCAAAGACATCTTCCACTGTTATTCATACAATGGCATTTTACTATAACTTGAGAACACAGGCTACCGTTACAGGTTTCTTTATTAATTAATTAGATTTCTATGTTACCCTCCCGACTGAAAGGCCACTGAGTTTTTGAGGAAGCCAATAGACACTTAGTGTGGGATACAGTATCTCTGGCACAATCTTGCCTGGGGTCTTTTGATCTTTTGGTCTTTTCACTTCTCTATGCAGCAATGAAATTATAAAAAAAACACAAAACATAGCACATCATTCCTGAAATACACACAGAAAGACAACTTCTTTTTCTAGCTGAAAGTTTCTCTGGCTGACTTACATTGTAGTTTCCAAAAGGACACTGATTGAATTTTTCAGTTGAACTTCAGCTGAGCTGTTCCAAGTATACATTTCTTTTCTTGTTTTTATCTTCCTTGCTTCTAGTGGAAAATCCTTCCCATTGACTTATAGAACATCTGTAATTCTCAGTATTACAGGTGGAAGATAGCTTACTGTGATTTAAAGATATTTGAAAAGTGAGTTAAAATTTGCTTCTGAATGTCAACCAAAGCAAAAATATGTGGAAGATTACCTATGGGCAAAACAACGATAGAGGTTTGGTTAAAAAAATGGAACAAAAGAATAGTACTGAAATGACATTTCTCTGAAAAATCAAACATAGTCACCTTAGCTGTCCCCCTGAGCATTTAGCAGTTAGAGAAATCATGGCTTGGTGTCCATTCCTTGAATTTGCTATTTGTTTTTAAATCTTAATTGTTGTAAACATTAAATATTTGAAAGAGTTAAAAAGAGTTTGCCTCGCCAGTGGCTGACATGATACTCAAATTTATTTATTTATTTGTTTATTTATTGAATATATCTGGGTGTTATCCGACTCTGGGCAGTGAACAAACAGAAAATAAATGACAACAATACCCATACAAATCAAAACTCACCACCAACAAATACATCATTGACTAAAATAAAATAATTGGTGACAGAGGACATTGAAACTGAGCCTGGCTGGCTAATCTATTGACAAGGGAACAACGCCTGAAAGGCCTCCTTGAACAGGAACATTTTAAATTGTATTTTAAAAGTAGCCAGTGATGGGGCCTGGCGCAGCTCCACTGGTAGTGTATTTCACAGTGTAGGTGCCACCACCGAGAAGGCTCTCGGTGTTGGCACCTGGAGCTGCACTGATTGTGATGACCTGGTGATGTGGGGAGTTGTTCTAAGTGAGAGACGCTCTGACAGATAGTAAGGTCCCAAACTGTATAGGGCCTCGTATGATAACATTAACACCTTGAATCTGACACGGTAGGCAACAGGTAACCAGTGCAGGCCTGCCAAGGCTGGGGAAATATGATCAAATTTCTTTTAACCAGTCAACAGCCTGGCTGCTGCATTCTGGACCCATTGTAATATGCATATCAGACACAAGGGCAGCCCCACATAGAGAGCATTACAGTAGTCAATCCGCGAGATTACCAATGAATGAGTCAGTGTTATGAGAGATTGCCTTTACAAGTCTGGAAAAAGCAGCTTTGGACACCGCCGCTATCTGTTGTTACAATGAGAGCAGTGGGTTCATAATGATGATCGAGTCCATTATCAAGTCCATTCATACCATTATCGAGTCCAGGCACTCATCAAGACATCGGACCACATCCACTGCAGATGATGAAAAGGGGAGATAGGATTGGGTGTCATCCACATATTGGAGACACCGAACCCCAAATCTCCTAATGACCTCTCCCAACGGCTTCATGTAAATATTAAACAGCAATGGGAAGATGATTGACCCCTGTGGAACGCCCCATTGAAGAGTCCAAGAAGCCGAAACACTCTCCCCGAGTTGAATTCTCTGGGGCTGCTCATCAAGGAAGGAGTGGAACCACTGTAATACAGTGCCCCGTATCCCCAAATGACTAAAAAAAATATGCCAGCATGCAAATAGATTTGATTTCTCAAGTCCATTTGCATGTGCAGAATTTCATCACGGAGATGTCTATGAATGTGCAGACTCCTCGCTGAATAACAGCTCCAAGGTATCCAAGGTAAAACAGTTTTAATTGTATTCTGGTTATTTTAATTTATTTTTGTGTGATTTTCTGGGATGCTTAGCTCAAGGGAAGCCAAAAAGACAACAATTAGAAACAGAGTCTTCTCAGCTGTGGCTCCAACATTGTGGAATTGGCTCCAAAGTTAATTCACTCCTCTCTCTCTAGACTTTCAAGAAGTTCCTAATAAGAGAGGTGTATAGAGATCTTCTACACTAACTTGATATCATGATGCCGTGTTTTTGTCTCATTTATTTGACTCATTATTGGATTGCTGCCACCAATTGTATCTTTTTATTGATTTTTATTGTACTGTTATTTGTTCATTTTAGTTGTTTTTATTATTGTCATTTATATCTTGGTTGTAAATTGCTCAGAGTGGTACATACATTCAATCAATCAATCAATAAATCAATCTTAGAGCTCAGATGACGCTTAAGATATGACCAATGAAACTACTTGTGAAAGATCTTTCTCTCTGGCATCCACTAAACTTCACACAAGAATAATTCCGAGTTGCTTGAGATAATAATCAAGATAATTTAATGGCTAATCTCCTGCTGCACAGCTACATGTGTGCAAAATGATGATGTCATCACCAGTGGCAAATTACTGCTGATTAAAGGCTTTCTTTGGGAAATTTAGGTGAACATTATTTTCTCACATTGTGTATGTGCTGAACTCACCTCAAAATCACTTTTGATTAACAGTGATTTGTCATTAATTGGTGGTAATTTGCTGTTGCTGATGTCAGCTTTGTTGCAGGCACAGAGCTGCACTAGAGGTCTTCAGCCATTATATAACTTTCCTAAAAGCCTTGTAATTAGAGAGTGGCAGTGAGATCCTTGACTCAGATTGCATGTTAAAGCTGCCCATTTACAAAGCCAACTTTCTTCCCAATCAAACCATCTTGTTGGAGACAAATTGTTTGACTTGTTCCTGCTAATTTTCAAAGCTAGAATCTGGGGATTATCCCAAATTGCTCTGGGCAAGTTTGCTTTACACTGGAAAAATGTCAAGCCGTTCAGTCTTGATCTGTAGTTCATATGATCCAGTCCAAAGGAGGCCAATTCATTCACAATTCAGAATTTGACTGGAGCCAGTGCATACCTAAAATAATTTTTTTATATAAATATGTTTTTAACTAAGGATGAAAAATCCTGGTTCTCCAATTCTTTCCCGTGAAAATGAGGAACTGTATTCTTCCTCTCTCCTTTGTTCATAACAGCAAAGTGTGATGGTTTTTATGATATTTCTTCTCCCAGGAACTGCTTATGAGCAAATATCTTAAAGAACTTAAACTGCATGATTTGTTAGGTAACATGGACAAATTTATCAGAAGCAATAGCTGCTGCCTTGTTTTATGGCCATCAGATGAATTGCTTGTATAATTGTGTTTGGTCAGCAAGTTTTTCAGTGCTTAGAGTGTGTAAGTTTGGAAAAGGCAAAGATATAAGTGTTCAGTGGGAAATTTGTGAAAATTGTGAAAATCTTGATGAGAAGAAAATTATATTTCTTGTTTCAGTCTCAAGCTAAGGTGGGAAATATTACAAAGCTTAACAAACTCTCTGTTGTTTTTCCTAACACAGTCTCTTTTGAAGAGAATGAAGAATGAAGAATTTAATGAGAATCTGTCACATCCCTACTGGAGGGGCATATATGATCCAACATGCACAAGGTTACCTGAGAAGAATAGATTTTCATATGCCTCCATTTTAGTACAGAGGGCAATTATGTGCACAGAAATGATTATTATTTTTTTGTATATGAAATTTCTCCCATAGTGCAGCTAGTTAGGACACCTTAGGTAGATATATATGGCTCTTGTTGGTCTCTAAACTGACAACTAATGGGGTGCACATGGTGACCATTTGGTACATTGCTTATTGCACAACTTATTGCACAACTGATTGTGCAACTCATTGCAGTATTAGTCATACAACTAGCCACAGAAGAGACACCCCACCATATAGCACAACTATTTGGGTGCATGGAAATCCAAACACTTGCCCAATCCTCTTGAGAATAATCAGATGGAAAAAGTAATTTTATTGTAGGCAGTGTGGAAAGCATCTTCATAATTATTAACATTTCTAGGAGGCACGACAAGAAATCCCAAGCCATGTGCTCCAATCCACTGAGCCATCCTCCTAACAGTTGATTGGATTGCACCAAGGTTATGTTTTTGCAACACAAATAAGTAATACTAAAAAGTTTTAAATATTACATTTTTTTAAAAAAATGTATAACCTATTCCAACCCTTGTATAGGCAATTCATACAGTATTGCCATTAAGATATTATGCCTAGACTTCAGTCGGTCAGAAGCATGTGATGACAGATGAACCAGCTGATAGTAATTAGTCATGAGACTGGGAGTCAGGAAGGATAATCAAATGCCTATTAAGGTCAGATATCTGAGACAGACAGATAGGAAAAAGTCAATATAAGTGTGTGCTGAGAAAATTTAAGAAGGCTAAGAGAAAAGAAAGGCCAAATTGACAGTAATTCACTATGGCTCCATGTGAAGCTCTTTTATATGCTGGAAGAGAATATGCTAGAGCCATATTACTGACTTTTTTTTTGGGGGGGGGGGGCAACATAATATGAGAATACTGTCATTTGACATTTCTCTAGATTGTGATTGTGGTACACCACTTTTTCTCTCACTTGAGGATTTGAACATAGAGGGTGTTTTGCAGAAATAATGGATACCTATTTAATGGTAGGACTTTGACAGCTTCCAAGAAGAATCTGACTCACCACTGAATTAAATGGATCTTTATCTTCGGAAACTACTGAAAAAATGGGCTACTTTAAATCTGTGTTCAATTTCATTACATTTTCTCTTTTAAAGAAGTCCTTACTAAAGAAATGATAAATGCAAGGGTAAGACAAAGTTCTCCTCTTGCTTATTATATTTTCCATTCCAGACATGGGTCATTATTATTATTATATCGTTAAGTCTTTTCAAAATGCAAATGTGCTGTGTTATAAAGGTTGAACACATTATACCATTTAAAAATTAGAAGATCCTACATTTAACATTCTGTGAATTAAACACTTGATTACTAATGGGTGGAAGTGTGAAATGTTACATTTCCCTTTCCCTAGCCTCTCCTTCAAAGTAATATTAGCATAGTTAAAACTTCCCAAATGTTATAATTGTAGCTGAGTGAATAAAATGTCATTTTAGATAATGAAATAAGTGCAACAGGATGGTCATAATAATAATTGCTAAGCCTATGTTTAAGTTTGCTTGCTTATCTTGGTGCTTCTAACAGAGTTTGGATTGTGAGAAAAGAACTAACTTAGATCAGGGGCCTTCTCAGGAGGAGAGTGTACATGTAGGAACATAGCCATGAGCTGGTCAGAGAAAGGGCTGATGGGTGGTGATAATGGATCATGCAGAACAGGTCAATGTGGAGGCAAATGAAGATCTCAATTTTGGGCTGCCAGAAGCCCAAGTCAGTATACCTGCTGATGAGAGCTTCTTGGAATTGAAGTCCAAAAACATCTGGGGGCTCATGGTTGAGAAACACTGTGTAAAACAGGGTAGGCCAACCTTGGTGTTCTGGAACTTCAATTCTCAGAAGCTTTGATCAACAGGTGTGCTGGCTTGGGCTTCTGGTAACTAAAGTCCAAGAACATTTGGAGCACCAGGTTGGCCACCCCTGTTGTAAAACATACATTCAGCCGAATAGGATGCCTCTGTTCTGCACAATGCTTACACTTTTATGGAGATGCTGAACTTCAGCATAACCTTAGGACACTATTGTTTGTAAATTACTCTTTTTATGCCTCTCTTCTTCCAATTACCTTCCTCTTTTTACTCCCACAAAAACTTGCCCATTGTGAATGCCTTTATACAGATAATGGGAAGTTGTCATATAGCTGGAAGTTCTCACAAAAAGACAAGAGTCCAGAAATTACGAAAAAATGTACTCATGAAGGTGGGTAGAACTATAGGTAAGATAAATAGGGGAACAGAAAACACCCCAATTAGTATGAAGCAAAACAAAAAGGTAAAGAAAAAAGAAAAAAGCATGCTCCCTTTTCTCTAATTATTTTGGAGGAAAAACCCTCTTATTTTGGAGGAAAAACCCTCTACCTATTCTCATCAACATATTTTGCTCCTGTGTCTTCAGCTCCATTCGGTAACTATTTTTTCTGGAACTTGAAAGATTGGGTTCAGTCACTGGGAATTTAACAATATATTTTTATGCCACCTTCTAGCATTTACTAAAGTTTAGTATGTGACCCGCCTGGCCAGAATTCTGTTCTATAATTATGTTGGCAGAAGGGAAAGAGCATAATTCGCAGTGACTCCCTACTTACTGTGAGTTTATGCTAATTTTCACTTGGCTGCTCCATTCAGTGCCAGGGGTGACTTAGTGCACAACCAAGGATCCAAGCAGAGACTCATTAATTAGTGGCAATTAGGCACTGTGAACTATCCCAAGGCCCTTCTGCTGGCATAACGTTAGAACAGGCTTTTGACTTTTGCTAAGTTAAATAAATGAACCTGTGGTTTTATTTAGATCAGAGTTTCCCTACCTACAGCCAGTGGTGGGCTCCAAAAAAAGTTTACTACCACACTGTGCGCATGGTATGGTGGGTGTGGCTAGGGGAAAAGCCCTGTATTGCACCTGAATTAGGGCTACTTTATTTCAAAACTTAGATGGGCGGGGCCAGCCAGAATTTCTGCTACCAGTTCTGGTGAACTGGTGCAAACCTGCTGATGCACACCACTGCCTACAGCCCATGGACCAGACCCGGCCCATGATGCCATTCCCTCAGGCCCATCGACTTCTCCCCCACACCCAGAAGTAGAAGCAGACACATTTACATATTTGTGGGCGCATATCCGTGCTTGCACAAACACACCCATGACTGTCATAAATGCAGAAGGGGGCACATTTATGAAAGCCATAAATGTGACTGCTTCCACTTCCACTTCTGGGGGCATAGTCCGGCCCACTCAGCTGACTGAGCAGCATGATCAGGCCCATGGTGCAAAAAGGATGGCCACCCCTGATCTAGATGAAGCAACATGTAAGGTTGAACTATACGGGTTGAAAATCAAGAACAGAAACAATTAGTAATTAAGTCCATCAGCCTGTACAAAGCAATGGTTATTGGCTCCACCTCCCATGAATTCTGAAATGCCCCTAGCCTTCTGTTCCACAGAACACCACACATGTATAGATTCCTGCACAGAGAATGAAAGGCCATCAGTTTTACAAATGTTAAATAATTACATCTGATTTTATGGTTGAAACCTAATCTGGAAAAAAAATCAACAAAATATGTGCATTCCGTTCATGAAATAAAGAGGCAAGAAAGAAACTCAACATAACCTGGAAATGCCACAAATTAAACAACTGTGACAATCCAAAATATCTGGGTGTATAACTAGCCCATGCTTTAGCTTAAAATATTGTTGCCAGGATATTAAGGTATGAGCCAGGAAAAACTTTTTCTGCAAACATATTAATACCACATGGGCATTAATAAATTTAATTAATTAATAGGTGGCCAGACTATTGTTTTCTATAAATCTGCCCTTGCTCTGTGTTTATCTGCTGCAGAGTATGCTGCCCATTTGAAGAAACTCTGTCCATGCTAGTCAAGTTAACATGGCCCTTTGTGAAACAGGCCATATAGTGACAGTCTGTTTATGACCAATACAATCTTCTATTAATAAAATCTTCTCACCCGTGGGTATACCACCACCATATGATAAAAGACAGCATATATTGAGAAGAAAAAACAAGAAACAAACCCAAGGCATCTAATCCTTGAACTTCAACATCATCCAATAGTCAATATACTTTCTATTGACCCCACCCACTGATGTGTATCCGTTAAAATATCAAGGTGGTGCAGGCTGTGAAGCTACTAGCATCACCCCGTTCATGGTTCGCCCTTGACCGGCCAAGCCTGTTTCCCCTGTACCTATCTACGTATTGGCCAATCAATTGCGAACCTGCCAGATACCTATGGGTCATAAATTTTACCTTACCAGTGCTACCCGCCACACGGGGAGGCGTCCATGACCGACAGCTCGGTCACCAGGCCCGCTTGCACGTCCTCCAAAAATAGGTCCATACCTCTAGCCGACAGGTGGACCCCATCTCCAGCATACAGGCTAAAATCCTGCAACCCTATCCCCGGGTGTCGAATGGCTGTTCCCAAGCCATTCTCAATAAGGAACCGGGCAACAGCCCTGTTCACTGACCGCCGGGCACGGTCGAGAGCACGGAGGTCGATGCCTCCCCTATAACAGTGTCTAGGCACGATGTCTGACCATAGCAACCGTGTGTATGGCCATAAATGGTGAAGAAACGGCAGGTCACTGCACAGCGACATTTTTAAGGCAAGGCCAGTGATCTGTGCGAGATCATTGCCGCCGAGGCGGTCCGGCATCCCTGATGGACATCAGGAATGGCAACAGTTCCCGCCACCTCATGCCGCGCACACCATACTACTGCATACGCGCGGATGCACGTAGCCTGAGATGGGGTCCCCACTCCGACACAACAGCGTGCTGTGCCACCCAGTGCACATAACTGTGGCCCACCAGCCACACTGCCACCGGTGTGCAGAAACACACAGGCTCTGTAAAAGAAGGAGAGAGTATTGAGGGTATAACGAGGCAATCATGCAGTAAGGGGACGTACATACAAAGAAAAACACGCTGATCCCACACCTGCCCATCCGACGTATATCAGCCTCTGAGTACCCAAATGCAGCCGCCGTTGATGCGGCGCCTATCCTGAATGAATGTGTACCATAACAAGCTCCTGGGACACCCACACTGTCAAGTGCCATCCCGAATTGGAATTTGGTAAGGGGAGACCCATCCTGGTGGCAGAACAACAGGCCAGGGCGTGAACCATGCACTGCCAAAAAAGCATGTAGGGCACCAACCGGACAGATGTCAGCAAACGTGCATCGTAGAAGCGTCACGCTATTACCCTTCCCTTGCTGATCGGCCTTTGAGGAACGAATCCTCAACTGAGCCCATTCCTGGTTGAGAGACACATCTTCCAGTTCCAGTGCCCTACGGGACATGTCCCCTTTTGAAAGTGGGACTAACTCACTGATTCTCAGAGCTCCAAATAAACCTACGGTGGTAGCTGCATGAAAAAGAAACTCCTCATACCTATCATAACACAGGCTATGCCAGCCCTGAGCAAGTTGTGTGAGAACACACGGTGAAACAGGCTGACGTGTGTCCGGGCGGCGGCCGCGTTCACGTGTCCAGCCTTCCAACACATGGCGTATACAAAAATCACCCATGCAATCAGTAAAGCCCCGTGCCTTAGCCATGAATGCCAAGGCCGAAAGCCTGGTGGCAATGGTGCATGGGGCCAAACCTAGAGCATGAAGGTGCACCATGTACTGCAGAACATGGTCAACCAGGATCGGCCACATGTCAGGCAGCTGCCTTTCCCTACAAAAAGCCCTAAACTGAAGGAGCATGTGTTGATACGCCTTACGCGTGTGAGGTGCCAAAGACATGCCAATCGCCCGGTTCACTTCTCCTCGCCAAAGGTCCACATCTCGACCGGAAGTGGAGAGGGAAGTTCCTCTGCATCTGGAGCCAAGGCATGGAACAGAGAGATCTGCAGGCGGGATAAAGCATCAGCGATATCATTATTGACGCCTGGCACGTGTCTGGCCCTAAAGAGCACATTAAGGCACAAGGACCTAAGAACAAATTGTCGAACCAAGGCCATGACTCTGGGAGACTCAGATGTTTGGGCGTTAACAATATGCACTACAGCAGCATTGTCACACCAAAAGTGAACTATGGAATTATCCCACATGTCCCCCCAGAGCATAAGTGCACCTAAAATCGGAAAAAATGCAAGAAACGTAAGATCGCGTAAGTGATCTGTGCCTTGCCATTCCTGGGGCCATTTACCGTAGGCCCATCTACCCTTGAAATAAATCCCATACCCAAGGGAACCTGAGGAGTCCGACTGGACCTGGAACCGAGGGGTGACCATAAGCTCGGCCCTCCAAAAGGAGACGCCATTAAAGCCCTGCAAGAACATGAGCCAAACCGACAGGTCAGCCCGCAAACCCCTAGTCAGCCGGACCCTGTGGTGCTTTTTTGAAAGACCCACCATAGCATCACAAAGACGCCTGGCAAAGGCCCTACCCGGTGTTACTACCCTGCATGCAAAGTTGAGGTGGCCGTGGAGCACCTGCAACTCCCGTAGAGACACCTTACGCATGGCGAGCATTGCCAAAATTGTATCCGAGATCCGAGTCACCTTTTCCATGGGTAACCTGGATGTCTGGGCAACGGTGTCAATGTCTATACCAAGCAAGGTGAGGTTGGTGGCTGGGCCCTCTGTCTTTTCAGGTGCCAGAGGAACACCAAGAAGCCCCTGAAATATAATAAGCAGGCGTCCACACGTGCCCGAGTCGTGTCCACCCCCGAACAAAAAATCGTTGAGGTAGTGTGCCATGGACCGGGGTCCCGACCTCCGAACGAAAGCCCAATGAAGAAAGGTGCTAAAGCGTTCAAAGGCCGAGCACGAAATGGAGCAGCCAAAAGGCATAGCCTTATCCACATAAAACTTGCCCCGAAAACAAAAACCTAAAAGCTCAAAGTCATCAGGGTGCACTGGCAACAATCGGAATGCCGATTTGATATCGCACTTTGCCAGTAGCGCCCCACGACCACATGAGCGTACCATCTGCAAGGCCTGGTCAAAGGACGTATACCGGACCGAGCAAAGGTCATCCGGTATAGCGTCATTGACCGAGGAACCCGAAGGGTAAGAAAGGTGGTGAATCAGACGATATTCACCCGAGGACTTTTTCGGCACTAAGCCCAGAGGGGATACTTTTAAATTTAGGTACGGGGGCATATCAAACGGTCCAGCAACCCTACCCTCTCTAACCTCTTTGGCTATCTTCTCCGCCGCCACATCCTCATTACCCCGAAGAGACAGCAAATTCGGGGCATCCTGAGGCGCGCGAACACCCCTGAAGGGGATGCGGAAGCCAAAAGTAAAACCTTCTAGCAGATAGAGCGCATCATCCTGTCTACGATATACGCGTAACCATCATTCAAGCATGCTAAGATTAATTGGGGAGGGGAGATTAATTGTGTGAGATCATTGCCGCCGAGGCGGTCCGGCATCCCTGATGGACATCAGGAATGGCAACAGTTCCCGCCACCTCATGCCGCGCACACCATACTACTGCATACGCGCGGATGCACGTAGCCTGAGATGGGGTCCCCACTCTGACACAGCAGCGTGCTGTGCCACCCAGTGCACATAACTGTGGCCCACCAGCCACACTGCCACCGGTGTGCAGAAACACACAGGCTCTGTAAAAGAAGGAGAGAGTATTGAGGGTATAACGAGGCAATCATGCAGTAAGGGGACGTACATACAAAGAAAAACACGCTGATCCCACACCTGCCCATCCGACGTATATCAGCCTCTGAGTACCCAAATGCAGCCGCCGTTGATGCGGCGCCTATCCTGAATGAATGTGTACCATAACAAGCTCCTGGGACACCCACACTGTCAAGTGCCATCCCGAATTGGAATTTGGTAAGGGGAGACCCATCCTGGTGGCAGAACAACAGGCCAGGGCGTGAACCATGCACTGCCAAAAAAGCATGTAGGGCACCAACCGGACAGATGTCAGCAAACGTGCATCGTAGAAGCGTCACGCTATTACCCTTCCCTTGCTGATCGGCCTTTGAGGAACGAATCCTCAACTGAGCCCATTCCTGGTTGAGAGACACATCTTCCAGTTCCAGTGCCCTACGGGACATGTCCCCTTTTGAAAGTGGGACTAACTCACTGATTCTCAGAGCTCCAAATAAACCTACGGTGGTAGCTGCATGAAAAAGAAACTCCTCATACCTATCATAACACAGGCTATGCCAGCCCTGAGCAAGTTGTGTGAGAACACACGGTGAAACAGGCTGACGTGTGTCCGGGCGGCGGCCGCGTTCACGTGTCCAGCCTTCCAACACATGGCGTATACAAAAATCACCCATGCAATCAGTAAGCCCCGTGCCTTAGCCATGAATGCCAAGGCCGAAAGCCTGGTGGCAATGGTGCGTGGGGCCAAACCTAGAGCATGAAGGTGCACCATGTACTGCAGAACATGGTCAACCAGGATCGGCCACATGTCAGGCAGCTGCCTTTCCCTACAAAAAGCCCTAAACTGAAGGAGCATGTGTTGATACGCCTTACGCGTGTGAGGTGCCAAAGACATGCCAATCGCCCGGTTCACTTCTCCTCGCCAAAGGTCCACATCTCGACCGGAAGTGGAGAGGGAAGTTCCTCTGCATCTGGAGCCAAGGCATGGAACAGAGAGATCTGCAGGCGGGATAAAGCATCAGCGATATCATTATTGACGCCTGGCACGTGTCTGGCCCTAAAGAGCACATTAAGGCACAAGGACCTAAGAACAAATTGTCGAACCAAGGCCATGACTCTGGGAGACTCAGATGTTTGGGCGTTAACAATATGCACTACAGCAGCATTGTCACACCAAAAGTGAACTATGGAATTATCCCACATGTCCCCCCAGAGCATAAGTGCACCTAAAATCGGAAAAAATGCAAGAAACGTAAGATCGCGTAAGTGATCTGTGCCTTGCCATTCCTGGGGCCATTTACCGTAGGCCCATCTACCCTCGAAATAAATCCCATACCCATGGGAACCTGAGGAGTCCGACTGGACCTGGAACCGAGGGGTGACCATAAGCTCGGCCCTCCAAAAGGAGACGCCATTAAAGCCCTGCAAGAACGTGAGCCAAACCGACAGGTCAGCCCGCAAACTCCTAGTCAGCCGGACCCTGTGGTGCTTTTTTGAAACACCCACCATAGCATCACAAAGACGCCTGGCAAAGGCCCTACCCGGTGTTACTACCCTGCATGCAAAGTTGAGGTGGCCGTGGAGCACCTGCAACTCCCGTAGAGACACCTTACGCATGGCGAGCATTGCCAAAATTGTATCCGAGATCTGAGTCACCTTTTCCATGGGTAACCTGGATGTCTGGGCAACGGTGTCAATGTCTATACCAAGAAAGGTGAGGTTGGTGGCTGGGCCCTCTGTCTTTTCAGGTGCCAGAGGAACACCAAGAAGCCCCTGAAATATAATAAGCAGGCGTCCACACGTGCCCGAGTCGTGTCCACCCCCGAACAAAATATCGTTGAGGTAGTGTGCCATGGACCGGGGTCCCGACCTCCGAACGAAAGCCCAATGAAGAAAGGTGCTAAAGCGTTCAAAGGCCGAGCACGAAATGGAGCAGCCAAAAGGCATAGCCTTATCCACATAAAACTTGCCCCGAAAACAAAAACCTAAAAGCTCAAAGTCATCAGGGTGCACTGGCAACAATCGGAATGCCGATTTGATATCGCACTTTGCCAGTAGCGCCCCACGACCACATGAGCGTACCATCTGCAAGGCCTGGTCAAAGGACGTATACCGGACCGAGCAAAGGTCATCCGGTATAGCGTCATTGACCGAGGAACCCGAAGGGTAAGAAAGGTGGTGAATCAGACGATATTCACCCGAGGACTTTTTCGGCACTAAGCCCAGAGGGGATACTTTTAAATTTAGGTACGGGGGCATATCAAACGGTCCAGCAACCCTACCCTCTCTAACCTCTTTGGCTATCTTCTCCGCCGCCACATCCTCATTACCCCGAAGAGACAGCAAATTCGGGGCATCCTGAGGCGCGCGAACACCCCTGAAGGGGATGCAGAAGCCAAAAGTAAAACCTTCTAGCAGATAGAGCGCATCATCCTGTCTACGATATACGCATAACCATCATTCAAGCATGCTAAGATTAATTGGGGAGGGGGCCTTTTGAATGGGTAGCGGCATCAGAGGGAGCTCTGGCCGACCCCTCGTATCCCTTTCCCCTACTGCGGGGCCCAGCAGCCCGCGGACACAAGGAGGTGGCATGAGGGCCGGAACAGGAAGGGCACTCATGCCTAAATTTACATTGGTGCCTGTTGCACACTCCATTGGTGGAGTATCTCCAACACAGCAGGCGGGCTGGAACCCCCTGCCCCACCGGCTGGCGGGGAACCTGTGTAGTGGCAGACCGCTGCACGGCATGGCCGCAGTGGTACCGGTCACGTGGCACCGGCCGTGTAGGTGTCATATACAGGAGCCATATACAGGAGCCATAGTTGCTGGCAGGGCTCGTCCCACCGCATCTCCGGGTGAAGGGCTGCCCTCATCCTAAATTCCTCATCATAGGCCAACCATGATGGGCCAGGGAAATCAACAACAGCCCGGTAAATATTGTCCAGATACTGGACCATCGGAATGGCCAAATCAGGACAAGCCCTAAGATATACTGCCATGTATGTTAAATACGCTGGTAACCAGTTGGCCCACGTACGAGGAGGCTTACGACGATGGGACAATTCCTTGTCCCTGTCATCCTGCCCCTCCTTCTCCTCCTTAGTAGGTTCACGGTTAAGGAGGGAGAAAATATCAACATATTCCCCCCGCCATATCTTTTCCCTAGTTGCCTGGGATAAATGTTCACCCAGGGGGAGGGAGTAGCTGGCTGTCGGCATGGCCGTAGTTGGCACAGAGTGAAGTGGAGGAACGTATAATGGGCCGTGTCGCCCCCCAGGGACTTGAGCTGGAACCGATGGGGCGGTAATCTCCACCTGGGAATAGTTGGGAGCCCCAAAGGTCAGAGGGTATTGCGCAGTGAACTGGCCACCCGCAGCAGACTAGTGAGGCCAGAGCCACTGCACCCCACCAGTAGCATGTGTAAGTGTTGCCTGTGTGCTGACTTGACCAGCATACTCACTTGTTACACCCCCCTGGGCCGCCCCCACTGGGGGTTCCGGCCCTTGGCGGGTGTCGGAGCTCGCGATGGAAATCGAGCTCTGAGCCGCTGGACGTCCAGACCAAGTTGGACCGGTCAACAACGGGGTCGGCTGGACGGGGAGCTGCAGAGCACCAGCATGCATCGGCCTGGCGGCCTCCAGCAGCTCAACCCGTCTGATGGCCTGCTGATATGCCGGAATAGGGCTATGGGCCGCGGCCGAAGGATAGCCGAACCTATAGTCCAATGGTGATGGGGCGATCCCCATGGATGCCTCGAGGGTCACTATGCGGGCAAGCAACATATCCACAGCGTCTGACCCACCATGATAAGGTGGGCCGGGTGGGCTGGATGGCCCACCAGGCAATGGTTGATCATGCAGAAGGGAAAAGCCTCGCGGCAGTCCCTGGCCGCAATAAGGCCAGGCCAGATAATCCGGCCCGTGGGGTGCTGGGGTGCCGACAGGGCACTGTCCTGTGCCATGCCCGACTGTGCCACCCTGCCCCACTCCGGGCAGGTCAACGGGGGTGGAAACCCCCGGGGAGCAGGCCCGCACAGCCCCCGCCCGAGTCCTACGACTGGGCAGTGGGGCAGGGGCCTGGTCTCCAACATTGGTGGCAGTGGTCAAAGGAACCCTGCCACCCACCTTTGGCACCCTCGCACGAGCCCTCTGTCCTGATGGTGGCCCAAGTGAGTGGTCAAGGGGGTAGGGTGAACCCTTCCGCCTGTGCGTGGCCGCGGGGCTACGGTAGCCTTTCGTTTGGGCGCCATGGACACCCAAACCCTAGCACCCAGATCGGAGAAGAGGATTCTCCGACTAAAAGGAAGTCAAGTTTGAGCAAGAGTCAAAATAGCAGCATCAGAGCAAACTTCTCCGCTCCGTTGCTGTTCTAAAATGGTGAAGGGGCCGCCTCGTGGCCACCCCTTTTATAAGGGGTTAGCCATGGCCCCTAACTATCCGGATGTCTGTGTCCGGGGTGGGGAGGCCCTCAAAGAGCGCAGTGGCCATTTTGGCACCGCGCTTGCCTTCTCTGAGTTAAAGGAGTAATAGACTAAAATTGTGGTCCCATCTCCAATATAGGATATGGAAAACGCTGAGTAGGCTGAGAACTGGGATGACATGATGCAAAACAAACCTAAAGAGGTGGGACCACATTGACAATGGTGAACAGTGTGAATGTGGCAAGAGACAAGACTAAGAACATCTGTTAATCTGTGGCATCTGTCTGACTGGACATCCCACTACACTAATGTACAGCCAGTGACTCAATGCCGCGTGTTGAGCAACAGTAATTAACCTGACTCCCTAAAGGGGCCAATGGCTACGGGTGGATGAGTCCCTTTGTTTGTGGTGATGGTCCCCTCAGTGGACGGAATGCCACTGGAAACCATCATATTAGGCCTGATGGCAAAATGAGTGGGGAAGGAACCACTTATTCTGATTTCCAATGGTCATGGAGGTGGAAGAGGCCATGCCAGATGGACTGGCCATGAAGGCACACCTTATTAATATCCTCAAGGTTGCAGCAGTTCATTGGAGTCCCAGTGTCAAATCCTGCATGTCTCATTTCATACGTGCCGCAGGAGATGGCACCTTGGTCACAGTGTTTGGGTCACTTCAGGGCAAGCTGTGATCCACCTTAAACAAATTCACACCAATGGCATTTCCCCTGAATTTTCAGGGGGGGGGGAGAGAAATTGTATCCTCAGACAAGAGTAGCAGCTGACGATGACTTTCAAAGTCCTCTTTTCCCTTTATGGCCTCATTTCATATGCACCCCAGGATATGGCTCCATGAACATAGTGTGTGGGTCACTTCTTGGAAAGCTGAGATCCACCTTAAACAAATTAATGCCAGTGGCTTCTTTCCTGTTTGTCATTCTTCTTTCAAAGTCCAATCAGTGCCAGTAAAATAGTTACATCAGTAAAATAGCAATATCTATAGTTGAAATATTTTTGCTACAAAGGATGCATTGCAAAATATTGGCCCAGCATGCTTCAGCAGATATTTTGTACTGCTCCGTCAGTCACTTTGTTGCAAACTATGATCAGCACCATAAAACATGAGATTTTTTTTAAAAATTAAAAGCTTTAAAATGTAGTTAAGATATCTTATTTAAAACGTATTCGTTCAAAATTAGAAAAGTCGAATAAAATGAGTTTTAAAAATTAGTACTATGGTGACTGCTACTGTAAAATAGCATTCACAGCTTGTGCCACTGAGGGGTCTACTAGAATTGTTCTTCTAATCTTGATTGCTGTAGCACAAAACTTGGTGGTATAGCAGGTAAAAGTGGGACTTTCATCCGATAATAGCCAAATAGTGTTGCAATCAATGCTTACAATGTCTTTTGTAGGACTAAAGTGCATTCCAAACTGCATTTTGAAATGTGAAAGACTAAAATACATAGAATTGGGGGGGGGGGGAATCCATGCTAAAATATTCAGTGAAATGGGGGATTTATAAATGAAGTAAAAAATATATAAAAGTGAATATGAGGGAAAATAAATAAATGCACATACAGTACTGGGAAAATTTTCAAAAAAAAAAGCACATTACGGATTTCAGTGCAACAAAGTAAACAAAGTCTTACAGACAAAATTGAGACTCAGAGGTATTCATATGTCTACCGATATCATACCTGCCTTGGGCAATGTAAATCCTCTGGATAGTCCTGGCTGTCTCTGTTCCCAAATAAAATACATTATTTGCTGTTTTAGATTTAAAATATAGGATTTCTTCAGCTACATCTCCTGAGCAGTTTTAATGCCACATTACTTGCATACATCTTAAACAATTGGTTAAAAACACCTTGGAAAATATTCAAGAACATTTATCTCCCCAAAGAAATCTGATACATTATCCCAAGCATAATATTGTGCTGAAGGAGTATAAATATTCATGTCCCTAATTATATTGCCTCTCCATACCCCTAATTATCTGTAAGTAAGTACTGATATAAGCAATCTATTAAATTAAGTTTTCACTTACAGAGATGTCTTCTTAAAGTACAGTTTTAAAGTAGCGGTTTCTCTAGTAACAGCAGAGATCAAAAATGTTCACAAAAATCATAGTGTGAAAAGTTGTTTACTCTTTAGCTGGCAAATAATATGTACTTGTTGCAATTTTTTAAAAAAAATCTTATGTTTAATTAAATCTATACAGTTGAGGAGTTCTCAGGACCCTCAGAACCAGGTGATACTGCTTTTGAACATTTGGATGCTGCAAGCAGTAAGAGTGATGTCTTGTTCACAAAGCTAGAAACACCTTTTGATGTAGAAATGTGAAACAGCCAGCATACAGGGCCAAACAACTTTATTAGGCAGTCAGAACATGGGGAGCAATTGTGCAGCACTGCTAAATATATACAATCAGGAATGGATACATTTGGGCAGGAAATGACAGGAAGGGGAGTGGGGTGACTGGGAGGTTAACTGACCGGAGTGAAGACTGTACAGGCTACATAGTTTAGGCGGGAACGCAGTCCTGCAATATGTCAAGACCAGAAGAAGGAGACAAAATGGAGGATCGTACTGATCCCAACTATTTTACAAAACGTTACAGCAATAAATGTATTCAAACACAACAACCTTAAAGGTAAAGGTTTGCCTTGCTTGAAAGCCAGTTGTATCCAACACTAGGGTGCAGTGCTCATCTCTTTTTCAAAGCCGAAGAGCCAGCACTGTCTGCTTCTACAGCCGTTTCCGTGGTCATGTGCATGGTGGGCATCAGCAGGTTCACACCAGTTCGCCAGAACCGGTAGCAGAAATTCTGGCTGGCTCTGCCCACCCTAGTTTTGAAATAAAGTAGTCCTAATTTGGGTGCAACACAGGGCTTTACCCCTGGCCATGCCCACCATACCATGCCCACAGTGTGGTAGTAAAAAAAAAATGAGCCCACTACTGGTCATGTGGTAGGCATGACTAGACACATGGAACACTGTTTACCTTCCCACTGAAGTGGTCCCTATTTATCTACTTGCAATTTCTTGCTTTCAAACTGCTAGGTTGGCAGGAGCTGGGACAAAGACGGGAGCTCATTCCGTCATGCAACACTCGGGAATCGAACTACTGACCTCCCACCTTAGGCAACATTAGAATCTTATCAGCTCAAATTCTATCCTACTCATTTTTTTTCCAATTTAACCTCTTGCCTGCTGTTATGTGTTGTTTTGTTATCACTATGCATTTACAATTTACATTTGCAGCATGAATGAATATCAGTCCCTCAGGGTAATTTTATAAGATTCTAACAAGCATAAACATTTGGAATTCTGGCAAGAGTCATCTTCTGCAGCAGTAATCTGAAAAGAGAGAAGACAGTTTCAGATGTTACCCAGATGCTATTTTGACTTTTTTTAAAAAGAACATAAGAACTGTTTTTTTTTATAAAAAAAATGTCTTTGGGGAAGAAAGGAGCCATGGAACTGGGAAAAGTTGGTTTGTACTGTATCTTAATTTATTAAGAGCTCTGTTGGACTATAATAGTAATAATAATTTCATGTCAGATATTACTCTGGGTTGAAAGGATTTTTGCTGGAGAAACTCCTCTTAGGAGACACCTGAATGAGGCTCCTTTCATGTCCCCAAGTCTCGGGTATTGATACCCCACCTTGCAGTATCCAAGCTCAGCAACTTAACCACTAGCCCACAGGAGGCGCTGCTCTGTTGGACTAGGACCACAATGGTGAACCTTGGCACTCCAGGTGTTCTTGGACTTCCATTCTCAGAAACCCAAGTCATCATTCCAGCTGATCAGGGCTTCTGGGAATTGAAGTTCAAGAACAACTGGAGTGCCAACGTTCACCATCACTAGACTAGCATAATATCTTAGGTGATCTAGTATTCTGTTCATACAACAACCATTCATTGTGAAATACCTATAAGATACAATAAGATAAGATAAGATTCTTCCTTCCTTCCTTCGTCCTCTTCTTAGATGCTGTGAGTGTGCTAGTGTGGATTCCTTGTAAGGTGAAAAGAATTATTCTCAAATACCAAGATGCATTTCTATGGAATGAATTATTCCTTTTCTTAATCTGTACAGATGTAATTAAAACCTAGCAGGAAACTCCTTTTGGCTCAAATAAATGAAGACTCTTTGTAGATAAGACAAAGCCTGCATTATTTTGCATTACAAAGCTCACAATTATAAATACTGAAACAAGAGTCTTTCTTAAGATGCATAGCAATGAAATATGGAGTGTAGATAAATAATAATTTTAAAATGTTTGCTATTAATGTATGTATAACTTAATGTTTAAATATTCCCCCCCAAAACACACACTTTTTTTTTGCATAATCCAATGATGTCTAAAAGCGACACCAGACATGGAAGACCTTTTGGCTCTTATGCTAAATACTGGTTTGACTATTCAAAATCTAATAAGCATTTATACAGAGTGGCCCATAAGTCCCTACCCGGCCCATAAGTCCCTACCCGGCCCATAAGTCCCTACCCGGCCCCTCTGTGGGCACGTGCCCCACCCCTCTGCTCAACAGTCCAATTGGAGCACTTGATCCTTCTTCCCAGCACAGAGTACCCCATCCCTCTGCCCAGCAGCTCAATAGGAGGGCTCCCTCCCCAGGCAAAGCCCTACTCTCCTTGTGGCCACATAGGGGCTTACGGGCCACCCTGTATTTTGGTTCAAAGTCTGACTGATCTGTGCATCAGTTAAAGGTGGAAAGACAGATATGTCACAAACTTACTACTTACAGTGAACTTTGTGGGTATCAAAAAGATGGACTACAATTAAAAAGGAGAGCAGAAAGAAATAATTTAAACTTTTGACCCAAAGATTAATTAGTAAAGAGCCAGTCTTTAATTGAGGTAAATTTTGAACAGGCCATGTATGAATGGACCCATGAGATTATAGGAAGACTGTAAATGGTATAGAATCTATAAATGCTTGAAAAACAAGGGTAGAATCCCCCCTTGCCATTTTTTTTAAAGAAGGCCTTCATTTCTTGTTGTTTGTGTGTAATTGCCTCCTAATCTCTCTGTTCCTCCATTCTGTAGTCTTCTGTAGAACTTGAAAGAAGTAATTGGCTTTTGTTTTCTTCTGTCATGTACTTGGATAAGAGCTGGATTTTGAATTTTTTCACGTTCTTTAGTTCCAAGTTTCATTTTAAGTTTTTAGTTTTAAGCTTAACTTTAAACCTTTAGTTTTACAATTTCATTTCCAAAAATCTTGTTTAAACCTTTTGATTCTTCAAGTTTTAGGATAAGTTGCATTCAGAGTGTTGATGAATATATGTGTGATTTGTATTTTTTTGATGGAGTCTGTAGTCCTGTGTGTGCTTTTTGGCTGCTATGTTCTCAGTGATGCACTGCAGCAGGTTCTGTCAGGTTCTGCAGAACCGGTAGCAGAAATTTTCACAGGCCACACCCACTTGGTTGGCCACATCCACCTCCATAGCTCATTCTGCAGGATGTTTGGCCACACCCACAGATTTGGCCAGCCCACAGAGTAGGTAGTAAAAAAAATTGCACTGCATCACTGTATGTACTCTAAAGTTTGCTTCGACTTGTAAGTCAGTTCAGAAGTGCTTAACAAATGAATGATTGCACTCTAAAACATCCCATCCTTAACAGGATGTCTCAGGTCTAGTAAACTCAAGGTTCTAGCTTCCTTTCTGGAGTCAATTCATCTGATATTTGGTCATCTTCTTTAACGCCTGCTTTCATCTTTTGCCAAGCATTACTGTCTTTTCCATAAGAAGTCTTGCCTTCTTATGAAAGCATAATAGCCTCAATTTTGTCATTTGTGCATGCTTGCCTCAGCATAAATCTGTATAGAAAGGACTTAAAGATAATCAAACTATTAGAATTAGAGCAATCATAAGACAATTTTCACATGTTACATTGTAAATGTTTTCTATCACAATTATGCATTTACTATATATTTTCTTGTGCTGATGAAAGCCTCCTATGTGTTCTTGCCGAACTCATTTACTCTGTTAAGTGCTGTAGTAAAAATTATTCACAGTGTTGTTTTTAAGCTAATGGAGCTTGAAGATGTGTTAGAAGACTTCACAATTATTTTGCATTTATTTAGAAGCATTATTTTCTACACACACATTTTCTCTTTTTTTCAAGTATGTGCTGTCCTAGTAATCATGGTAATCACATGCTTGCTTGTTTGCTTATAGCATTTCTGTATTGCTTGATTTAGTAGCAAGCCACTTCTCCTTTGGATGGTCAAATACAAAATAATAATCCCCACTAACACAACCCTTCTCATCAAAACCCCACCCAAGCCCATAACCCATCAACCACTGCTTTGCTTTATGCAGTATTGTTAACATCAATGCAAAGCACTATTTCTTCTTACTTTTTAGGAACAGCTATGTATTTTTTTTGCCATTTTGTCTGTTACTTTAATATATGATAGTGTATAGTGTAGGCCACCAGTTGGATCGGGGAAATTTCAATGAATAATTTGGGGAGGCATAACTCAGCTCCTAAGCCACCTAGACACTCCAACATGGGAGAGATTCTTCTGATGTTTCTCCTCCCAACACTCTCTAGGTTTGGTGAAGTTTGGAATTATGGTATTTGAGTTGTGCCCCTCACGATCACTCACTGAATATACCAAACTAATTGAGTTTTTTCAAAACCATGGGTAGATGTCTTTGCAACCAGCCAAGAAAAAGAAAACTGTGTGGTGTTGGTAGTACAAAGCAAACCTAAGGCCAAGGAATAATCTGCAGTGGTGTTCCATTATCTCTGATTCATTCTTGTGTGTAGACTTCTAAATGAATATGCTTTTTGTTCCATCAATAAATGAGAGCCAGTACATCTATACTTGACATTCAAATTCAATTACTCTGACATTGAAAGATGAAAAATGTGATTCCAGGTTTGTGTGCAATTTTGAAGGTTCATCATCATGTTGCTTTGGATGTTGTGATCTCTGTTTGCTAAAGGGTCCCAGGTGCTTTTAGTTGTTGTTTTTCTTTTAGACTTCCTTGTAAGCATGGATATTGCACAGATACTATGCCCCTTTTTGTTGTATATTGACAGAAAATTATCTAGGAGGAAAGATTTATTGAAATCGAAGTTGTTTTTACGTTTACTGACAAAAACACAGAGGAACGTTAATATTTTAAGAAGAAGAAGAAAGCCAGGTGTGTGAGGGGGAGGCAAGTCTGTTCCTAGCAAAACTCTGAGCTGGAAATTTCTGTATTCACCTTGGGACAAAAAGAATTTCAGTGGTTTGACTTTCTTCTTGAAAATACTCATTTTGTACCCCAAAGGAGTTAAAGTGAGATAAAGTCCATCTTTCCTTTGAAATCGGCACATTTGAGAGGCATGTGATAAGCTTCAGTCAATACCATACACAGGTATTTGAAATACTGCCATCACTAGATGCATACAATAAAAAAATGCACAAGCACAGTTTAATGAATGGAGCAGTTGTGTACAAAATTGTTTACAGGGGGAAAGTAGGCCAATAAATGTATACTTTATGAGGAATAAATATAGAGATCACATACAGGATTGAAAATGAAAACTAAAAGCAAAGTCCCACAAACTGGTATGAATCAAGGATAGGATGAGAAGGCAGGCATCTTGAGAAATTCAATGAAACTGAGACTAAGAGATGTTCTACATCTCTATTGTAAATCTTAGAATTGTATGTATATGATCTTATATCTTAACCTATAAGGAAGGGATGTGGTCGTGCGTGCACAGAATGCATTTTCACACCCGCCGAGCCTATCCCGTAATGAGCTGGCCACACTTACCTTAATTCACGGACATCACCCCCGCAAGGGTCCAGAAGCCGAGAGTGGGACCAATGCCCCACGAATGCCGACAAAAAAACCTATGAGTCCCAGCATCTGCTGCGCCACGGCACGCCTCAGCCAATCAGGCAGGATGGCCCGAGCGCGGAGGAGCGGGACACCCAGCGCGCACGTGAAAAAAAAAATTGGTGCGAACCCAAAACAACAGCTCAGGGCCCTGCTTTACCGAGGAAGACAGAGCCCGGGCTGAGGGAATGGTCTGCCTGCTGCCCCTTCTACACTGCCTGAGGACACAGCTGGGTGAGCCAGCCCTCAAAACAACAGAGGAGAAAATGCAGAGGCGGCAGCCAGCGATCCGACAGGGAGAGTGCCTTCCCTGACGAATCCCTCTCTGGCACCTTTGCTTTTCCCCTCTGCCATTTTGAGCCAGCCATCGAAACAGTGGAGGAGAAAATGCAGAGGTGGCAGCCAGCAATCCGCCAGGGAGAGAGCCTTCCCTGACAAATCCCTGTCTGGTGCCTTTGCTTTTCCCCTCCGTTGTTTCAAGCCAGCCATCGAAACAGTGGAGGGGAAGATGTAGTGGCAGCAGCCAGCGATCCGCCAGGGAGAGTGCCTTCCCTGAAGAATCCCTGTCTGGCACATTTGCTTTTCCCCTCTGCTGTTTTGAACCAGCCATCGAAACAGTGAAGGAGAAAATGCAGTGGCGGCAGCCAGCGATCCGCGAGGAAGAGAGCCTTCCCTGATGGATCCCTGCCTGCTGACAGCCTGCTATCCATCGGGGGGGGGGGGGAATCCCCGGTCAGAAAGAGCAGCCTGGCAGTCACCTTCCCACTCCACAGGGCCCAAGTGACCCGACCAGTGAAGCCGGTTAGCAATTGCTAGTAATAAATATGTATAAGAAAACAAATGAACAGTGAACAAATCACCAACATACCTAAATCCAGAAGAGTGACAAAGGCACTGCTTAGAAGAAGGTGGTTCACATGAAATTCAATTGTATTTCTATAAAGATGAAGCTAGAGCCAGATGTATAATGAGAAAGAAAATGGCAGATGATGGAGATAGTGCCAACCAGATATTTGCCATCTGACAGGCACAGACATTGTAGATAGACACAGTTTGCTTTTAGGCCTTTTCTTTCTTCTTACTAGTAGAATAACATTTTATAACAAGGGGGAAGACAGGTGGGTTATTGAAATGACTACTGTACATTGTCCTTAGTGAAAAATTACTTTTATAACCCACTTAAAAAACAAGTCAAATCAGGGGTATTTATCCTTTATTTGGTTGATGATAAGGTGAAGCAAGACACCCCCAATTGCTCTCAGGGTGGTAAATCTAGTCCAGTTGATCACCCAAGTTAGCTCTGGCAGTATTGGGGTTAAAACAGTATCACAAGAAGGCCATCCATAGGAGAAAGAGACAGATATTTGAACTACCATATATACTCGAGTATAAATTGATCCGAATATAAGTCGAGGTACCTAATTTGGACCTCTAAAACTCAGAAAATAGATTGACCTGAGTACAAGTCAGGGGTGGAAAATGCAGCAGCTGCTAGTGAGTTTCAGTATTCAAACAAACATGAAAATTCAGTCAAATTAATTAATTTAAACATTTGTGTGGGCATGTTTTTGAGTGTTGACGGTAGTTACTGATTTGTTAAAAACTGTATTTGCTCCACCAACCAATGGTGGCACTGCAGGGGAAATGGGCAAGCAGGCCAATTGCACTGAGGCAGGAAGTGATGCTCTAGCCTAGCCTCTTGCTCTCCCTGCAAGCAGGAAGCATGGCTTCCCCCTCCCTTTTAGCCACATGGAGCAGGGACAAAGATACGAAGGTAAGTGAAACCCTTTCTTTTTATGCACTGGTTTGGTTTCTCACTGAAATGTATTGGAAACAAACAAATTAATTTCTTGTATTCTGAAGCTTTTCTGTTTGTTTGTTTGTTTGTTTGTTTCCAATGCATTTAAATGGGAAATCACAATTTGCACCCTCTTGTGGCCATATGTTTTCCTTTCCCCTCTCCTGAAGTCGAAAGCCACATTTAAGCTCCCGAACTGCACCGAATCCAGCACAGTTTTGGGACCCTTGTGGTTGCTGACCCATGTATAAGTTGAGTCAGCTTTTTGGACCTCATTTTGGGGGCTAAAAACTCGACTTATACTCAAGTATAAGATGGGAGCAAGGTGCACCCACTGACATCGCCTACCCCCTCCGAGGCATGCCCGCCGGAGGGGAGAAAAGCTGCTGCCACTGCTGCACTGGATGCTCCATGGGCTCTCTCTGGAGCCATAACATCGCTCCAGAGATGGGAGGCAGGTGCACCCACTGACATTGCTGCCCCCCTCTGAGGCACGCCTGCCTGGAGGGGAGAAAAGCCGCTGCCACAGCTGCACCAGAGGCTCCATGGGCTCTCTCCAGAGCCATACCATCACTCCAGAGATGGGAGGCAGGTGCACCTGCTGACATTGCTGCCCCCCTCCGAGGCACGCCTGCCTGAAGGGGAGAAAAGCTGCTGCCGCAGCTGCACTAGAGACTCCATGGGCTCTCTCTGGAGCCACACCATCGCTCCAGAGATGGGAGCCAGGTGCTCCCACTGCCGTCATCACCTCCCTCCGAGGCATGCCCGTCGGAAGGGAGAAAAGGCGCTGCCACCACCACTGCACCAGAGGCTCTGTGGGCATTCTCCAGAGCCATACCATCACTCCAGAGATGGGAGCCAGGTGTCCCCACTGATGTCGCCATCCCCCTCTGAGGCACGCCTACCTGGAGGGAAGAAAAGCTGCCGCTGCTGCCGTACTAGAGGCTCCATGGGCTCTCTCTGGAGCCATAACATCACTCCGGAGATGGGAGCCAGGTGCACCCGCTACTGTTGCTGCTGCACCCGAGGACTTCTGTTTTCCCTTGGAGCCACTCATTTGCTCAGGGAAGTATATTCCGTGCTTCGCCCAGAGTTTGTTTTGATTTAAGCCCGAACTTGTATTTTTATCTGTAATTGTATTTTTTTTCTTCCCCATTGTATTTATTGTATGCATTTTGATATATTGTATTTTGTATGCTCTGTTGTAATTTGCCGCTTTGGGTCGCTCATTGGGCAGAGGAAAGCAGGATACAAATATGAAATGAAATGAAATAAATGAAAAGTATAAATGGTAGCAGGGATACATCAGATATTTCCTGGTTAGTCTAAAATCTGAGACCATAGAGGTGGGCTCAGAGTGAGGAATACTCAAGGGAATACATATAGCCAACAGGATCACCAGTAGCTGTAAATTAATGACAGGGAATCTTTCAATAGATGATGATGAGGCCTTTGGGGTGGGGTGGGGACAACTCTAACCAGTGCAGCTCTTCTTAGAGCACCTGGCCACCACCATGACTCCGCTGGTCAGCTGGAGTCCCAACACCTGGCTCTCCTATGACTCCAGAGGGCTACAAAATGCCATCTCTTTCATCACTGCAGAAGCACCGGGGGCCCCCATGACTCTGCTGGTCAGCTGGAGTCCCAGCACCTGGGCTCTCCTACGACTCCAGAGGGCTACAAAACACCATCTCTTTCATCACTGCAGAAGCGCTGGGCCCCCCCCATGACTCTGTTGGTCAGCTGGAGTCCCAACACTGGGCTCCATAGTGGGTTTCCAAGATTCTCCATCTGGACTGGCCGACTATGGGAGGTGGTGTCATATTTTGAGACTACCCCCACAATGGGGGCTATGAGAGCTATGGAGAACTCACCCGTATCCAACACTGAAACTCTCATTTTGAGGCAGATTCAGCGGGGGGGGGGGGGGGGTGTTGGCTCTGCCCCCAGCGGTCTGACTTTTGCCGCTATGCTGGGTTTTGAGCTGGAGGTACCAGGACAACTTTCTACCCCCGGCCTTGACCTTCTCCCCTGAAGGAATTCTAAGACTGTGTTGTGAGGGTGGTTGAAATCTTGCTACCCCTCTATATGATGTTGGAGCATTTGGAATGAGGATAGCAATATAGTAATATGATTTTTCTCTGCTTATTGATATGCTGTTTTGTTTTTCGAATATTCAAATGTATTTATGCATTGTTTTTTGCTTTGTTATTTTTATATTGTAATTTTGATGCTATACTGTATTTATATATGTTTTGTTGATTTTTGAACATGTTGTGAACCGCTTTGAGTTTGTCGTTGACACAGAAAAGCAGTATATAAGTTCAAATATAATAATAATAATAATAATAATAATAATAATAATAATAATAATAATAATAATAATAATAATAATAATAATAATAATAATAATAATAATAATAGAGTGAAGGAATTAGGGCCACTGGAGGGCCGGGGCGCCCGGAGGATGACTGATCAAGTAACGACACGAGACAAGGAAGCAGGATCGATCAGTACTTTAATGGCAAAAGGCAATATCATTTATAGGGAAGAAAACGCAACGGTAGCAAACTGTCATCTAACAGAGCATTACCTCATACGTTGACTCAGGTTAATGGGGAAACCTTCAAAGGGGAAGTTAATTAACTCGGGCAAACACGGGGAAAGAATGACCATTGTGTTGGGGATTAGGCAGGGACAAACATGGCTTATTTGCGCCAGGGATTTCCCAAACCGGGAGATGAGTTTATTACACTTAATGTTACACAGGAGTTAGCTATCTGCTTACTTGGCAGCGTCGCGGGTCAGGTCACGGTAATTGGGTGAATCAAACCCTATACTTTATTCACCCCCCTTAATTTGGCGGCCGCAGAACCCACAAGCAAGGAGCGTCTCTCACTGCAGTGGTTTCAGGCGGGCCGTTCCATGCCCTATGGGGCATGGGGAATCCGCATCTCCCCTTTAATTTTTCTATTTAAGGACCTGAGCGGCGACCTTACGCAAGATCGGCATCAGCTGTTGAGCAGGGATGACGTCACGGGGTTTCTCTCTGGGGCGGCACTGGGCGATCAGCGAGGGGATGCATTGAGCCAGGCAACATATCATAATGCCTATAATGACAATCCCGACGACTATCTTGAGTACCGTTTGCAACCATCCCCAGGGAATCCATGACCACATCCAATTCCACAGAGAACTCCACCAAGCCCCCCATGCAGAGCCTTCTGTGATGCCTGCAACTATGGTGTGGAGATCCGTGAGCTGGTTTTGGATCTTGCGGGAATTATCAGTGAGGTTGAAACAGCACATTCCATGAAAAGACTCGCAACCCAGGTGATGTAGCAAGAGGAGGTAGTCGATAGCCGCTCGATTATCAAGGACGGCATGGCGAAGCTCTGCCTGTTCCTGATTAAGGAGCGCTATCGCTGTGGAGGTATGGTTAATGGCTTTAGCCAAACCGCAAGCTAAGATGCCGATCCTCCGTGCGTTACCGACGGCCAAGCCTGGCACGCCGATTAGGCTGACCGCCAGCGATACATACTCAGCGGGACTTAACACTCTGAAGCTGCTGTCACAGGAGCTGTCTAACTGGGTTGTGCGTGTGTGCCGTATGAGTGGGGAAACATTAGCAATTGATACATTTGCGTCAACAGTGCTTGGGGCAATCATGTCCTTGGTAGGAAGTAACAGTGTCAAACGACTGATACAACACATCGAGTCCGACAGATTCGCAGGGATGTAGTTCCATGTGAACTGGTTACAGGTGAAAAACCACCCAGGAGGTAGGGTGACATATGCATACAATGAGATGAGTGTCTCTGGTTTGGTACAAGTCCAGTTGCCGCTGCCAGGGTCCACGCAGCGGCGCCGCGCCTGACCGCCTGAGGTGCAACCGGTCATGCGGGTACAGGCAGCATCCGGGCTGATCGCCACTCGAGGGGTATGAAGAGCGACTGCATCAGCCGGCAAGGTTGACACAAGCTTCTGTCCTCCCCAGCGTGCATATGCTGAGAAGGCAGTAGGAGAATGTGGCCCAGAAAAGGCCTTCAGCAACCAGTCGCCATCCTTGGTGCGTGCGTCCGGAGTGTGGCACACGGGGATGAGACAGGTGCTGAGGATAGATGCAGAACCAACGCCCTGCTGTAAGCAAAAATCGGACTGGTTGACGAGACCCGCCAACCTTTCCCACAAGTTGTACTGCATTCGGGTAGACAAATCTTCACCAGGCGGCAAGCCGTCGGCCTGGATTGGAGTAGCCCGAACGCCTCCCCCCAAAAGTAGGGAGAGGGCCAGGATGATGGTGATTGCCACTGTGTTGGCATGGAGTTGAGCGAAGACTGCAGCTGTGAGGTTCTCCGGTGTCAGCTCCTTCTCCTCGCGCTGGACGGTGTCCTGGGCGTCACGGCAAAGAGCTTTGACCATCCCCCAGGTGATCTTGGGCATCGGTGGCCGCTTCCTCCGGCGGATCCGCTGGGTCAGCGTGAGGTCCTCCATCTCCGGGATCGGACTCGGGTCGACCTGGGTCCACGCCATGCGGTTCCAAATGAGGCTTGACACACCGAGCTGGAATCCAAACGACACCTGTAGGAGACATAACTGCAGCATACCCTCTTCCCCACGTTATGAGCGGCACCGGGCCCCTCCAAGAAGGGTCTGGTGGCACTCGGTACCGGACCATAGGTCGCGGGAGGGCTTCCGAACGGCGGAAATGCCTCTCCTGTGGCGTACAGTCCGAAAAAACATTAAGGTGATTGTAAGTGAACAATACCTTATTCAAGCAAAACTGTGCTTCTCCTTGTGACTTGGGGAGGGCAGGAGGTTCCCCCCTTTCTGTTTGTTTGTCAAGATAGGACTTTAGCGTCCGATTTACCCGCTCTACAATCGCCTGCCCTTGCGGATTGTAGGGAATTCCAAAAGTGTGCTTGATGTCCCAAGTCGCCATGAAGGCGGCCAACTGCCTAGAGCAGTAGGACGGTGTGTTATCCGTTTTCACGTGCCGTGGCTTGCCCATCGCCGCGATGCAGGAAAGGAGGTGCTGCTCCACGTGGGTAGCCGTCTCCCCTTTCTGCGCCGTGGCCCAAACGAACTGGGAAAAGGTATCAATGCAGACGTGCATGTACTGCCATCTGCCAAACTGCGGCACATGCGTGACGTCCATCTGCCATACCTGATTGGCCTCAGTCCCCCGTGGGTTGACCCCCCACGAGGGCCCCCCCGGCGCTCCTGCGCAATGCTGGCAGGAGCGGACTATACCCTGGGCTTGAGAGAGAGGCAGATTGAACTGTCTGGCGAGTGCTTTGGCATTTTGGTGAAAAAATGCATGACTTTGGATTGGAGTAGTGAAAACTCCCAAAACTGAACGTTGCTGAATTTCCCTTGCGGCCGCGTCCGCTCTGCTATTGCCCGCGGAAATTGGACCCGGTAGGTCTTGGTGACTTCGGATGTGGGCAATATAGAGCGGCTCCGTGCGGTTTCGCAAATGAAATTGAGCGGTGAGAAACAGACTAAGTAAATTCTTGTCTATCGCGGGAGTGATGTAAGCTCCCGGGAGACTGTGCAACAAATTCCTTACATACAGGCTGTCAGTTATGATATTCAAACGCTCCTGGGCGAAGGTGCGCAAGGCAAGGTTCACGGCTGCCAACTCTGCCCGCTAAGCGGACTTCTGTGGAAGAGTTAGCAGCATGTGCCAAGCTTCGCCCTCCTGCCAGGTCAAAACACCATAGGTGCGACCACCGTCTGTGAAAACTGTCCTGGCCCTCTGAAGCGGGACCAGCGAGAGCAATTCGAACAAGCTGACTGTTCCCGTCTGTAGTGAAACGAGTCTAGGATCTTTGGGCAAATGGTACGCCAAACTCCCAGTGAAACCTTCCAAAGCTATCGGAAGCGAATCACCTAGCTGCATTAACTGATGGATTTGTTCTTTGGTGAAAGGAACCACAATTTTGGCCAAATCATTTCCTGAAATGTCCCTAGCTCTCAGCCTGCCGCGGTAGATCACCGCGGAGACCAGCTCTTGGGGCGGAACGATGTTCCGTGATGATGTGTTAGGCAAGTAAACCCACTCCACAATTTTCGCTCCCTTTTCTGAGTCTACGCCTAGCGCCCCCGTGAACATGGATCCTGACCGTACGATGTACAAATTCAGGATCGGGGCATAAGGCCCCTGGGCGATCCTATCCACCCACCTCTGGCTGAGAGCTTGGTTAACTTTCTCGAGCGCCAAGCGCGCGTCTCGAGAGATCTTTATCCGGTCTGCCGGCTGCTTACCTAAAGTTAGCAGCGAGAAGAGCGGTTTCAAAAGATTCGTATCCAATCGGAAATACGGTCTGGCCCAATTAATATTCCCTAAAATCTGCTGCAACTCCACGAGGGTGACTGAGTCCTGTAGGGCTATCTGAGGCAAAACTGGTGCGGCAAAAGAACGGAGAAGCCGATGACCCAGGTATGAAAAGGGCTCGGTTCTCTGCACTTTCTCAGGGGCAATGAGTAAACCTTTGTCCCCCAGGCTGGCCTGGAGGTCGGAAAACATTTCGTTGCCGAGTTGCGGCATAGCGACCAAGATATCGTCCATGAAGTGACAAACAATAGCTTTAGGGTAAAGGCTTCGGAACTTTTCCAGCGCGTTGTGAACATAAATTTGGCACAGGGTGGGCGAATTGAGCATGCCCTGTGGCAAAAATTTCCACGCGTAACGGAGCGTGGGCTCACTGTGGTTCACAACCGGCACTGTAAAAGCAAACCTTTCCCGGTCCCTGGGGTCTAAGGGGATTGTATAAAAGCAATCCTTGAGATCTACAACTAGAATCTCCCACCCCTCGGGAATCATATTAGGATTCGGGATGCCGCATTGAAGCGGACCCATGGGCTGAATACACTTATTGATCTCCCTGAGATCGTGGAGGAGTCGCCACTTCCCCGACTTTTTCTTAATCACAAAAATTGGCGAGTTCCAGGGACTGGTGGACTGTTCTATATGTCCTGCGTCTAGCTGCTCTTTCACTAGCTGCTTGAGGGCAACTAATTTCTCTCCCACAACCGGCCATTGTTCCACCCAGACCGGAGTGTCGGTGAGCCATTTAAGTGGCAACGCCATTACCCGAAGGTAAGGGTGGCACCGTACTGCTGGAGAATGTCTCGCCCCCAAAGGTTGACGTGCACGTCAAGAATGTGCGGCCGAATTACCGCCGTGCCGTCAGCCCCTGGGATCGTGACTTCTACCCACTCTCGGCTCCTAAACGCTTCCTGAACACCGCCTACCCCCCACACATCGGAGACCGGCTCAATGGCCCACTCCCTTGGCCACTGGCTCCTGCTTATCACGGATACATCAGCTCCGGTATCGAGTAGGCCTGAGAACACTCTTTTGTTCAAAAATACCTCGATAACGGGGCGCTGCCTCCACTCAATGTTGGTCTCCACGGTCGCTAAGACCTGGTATCCTTGCACTGCCTCAACCGCGCTCAAGCGGTCTGTTGAGCCGGGCTCTGAGCTGTCACTGAGCCTCCCCTGGCTGCCTGCTGGCGAGCGACAAGGAACCATGATCAGTTGCGCTAAGGAATCTCCCTTATGAATGGTCTGGGGCAGGTGTGTCCAGAGTTGGACCTGGAGAACGCCTGAAAAATTCGAGTCAATGACTCCTGGAATTATAAATATTCCGCGGGCTCCAGCTACACTACGGGGCAAAACTAAACCTAAAAAGCCTCTGGGCAGGGGACCCATGTACTGGGAATCGACCAGATAGACTGTGCCTGGCAGATCGCATGTAACGTCTGCCTGACAAGTCAACTCTAGCCCGGTGCTACCCTTGGGGCTGGCCTGTGCCCTCGTAGTGTCTGGAATGTGCCTGGAACCTAGTCCAGCTCGGGGAAGTCCTGGTTCTGGGGAATGAGTGAAGCCTCTGTTTGGACTGGGGCCAGAGACATGCCCGCGTTCCGGTTTCCCGAACTCGGACAAAACTTGGCCCAATGATAGCCTTTTCTGCACTTCGGACATGGGGTTTTCGGAGCCTTGGGCTGGCTGGACCTTTGCCCGCCTCCCTTGAGTCGGCACTCCCTAGCGAAGTGACCGACTTTGCCACAGGAGTGGCATGCCCCCTGGTTCTTTCCTTTGGATTTTTTACCCCCTTGCACCACCGCCGCCAGCAGACCCATCTTGTAGGAGTCTGTGCCGACGTCGGAGCAAGCTCTAATCATGTCCGATAGGGTCAGATCAGGACGATTGCCTAGGGACTGCAAAATCTTACGACAGTCCAAGTTGGCATTGTCCTTGGCTAGCTTGATCATGAGCTCTTGCTGGGCTTGCTCATTGTCAATCTGCCTGGTGATTGCCTCCTCCAGGCGATTGATGAAGTCCATGTAGGGCTCTTGGGCTCCCTGCTTGATAGCGGTGTAGTTTTTAGCCGCTTTGCCAGACGCTGGGATCTTGAAGTACGCCCTATAGGCGGCTTCGGCGGACATCTCTAGCGTGGCTAGAGGCAGGTTGATCTGAGCGTTGATGGGCTCGAAGGCACCTGAACCGTATAGCTGTTCAGCAATTACTGCGCCTCCCATCCTAGCGGCCCTGGCCTGAGCCTCAAGCCGATACTCGCTGTCCCAGATCACGTACTGGCTAGGGGTTAGCATCATCCTCATGACGGCTTTCCAGTCGTGAGGAATCCACATGGTGGCTTCGCACGCCTGCTGAAGCGTGCCCCTGGTAAAACGGCTTTGGAGCCCTGTCTCTGAAATTGCCTTCCGTAAAGCCATGAGAAGCTTGTACGGGACTGGGGAATGAACGATCTGTTGGGCGCCTGTAAGCGCGTCCATCTCCATTCGGATGGGACAAATCTGTCGAAGCTCAGCTAGCTGTTCTGCTGACAATTCCCCCTTCTTGAGCTCTATCTCTGCTGTGCGCTGAAGGGCACTCTTTACAACTAGGGAAGCCGGTGCTGTCAGAGAAGCGCCTGCGCTCCTCATTCCTTGCGTTCCTTCGGTGACGTCTGCAGCTGTCACCGGGGGAAGGCTCCCTTCGCTGCTATGCTGATAGCTGAATGACGGACAGAGCGCCGTGGGCGCAGTCGGGTTGACTGGCTGACTTGATGACTCTTCTAACGGGGGTTCTAGGGCCTCTATCCGGACCAGTTCGATCTGCTCTAAGAGCCTCCTACACTTTTTCCATGTGCTGACTACCCTGCCGGGCGCTTTGGGGGGTTGCTGGATGCAGTCTCCTATCTGATCCCAGAGCTTCAGGGTTAACGTACCTACTTCTGGGTAAAGTAGGCAGTGTCCCCTGAGGTACGCCAAAAGTCTCGCTAGTTCTCCGCTGTGAAATCGCAACTTAAAAACCCTGGCCAGGATTATGAACTCTCCCTCTCGAGTTCTTTGGCTAGCGGACGGACTTGGTCTATGAGAGCAAGTCCCCATATTACCTGCGATGGTCCTCTGAAGTTTCCTCCTCGGGACGAGTGTCGACGCGTCTTTGCAGGCAACAGGTTCGGGCGACGAGTGTCTGGGGTAGCCCTCGGAGCGTGGACCTTCTGCCACGGGCCCTCGGCGGCCTCTGCGTTGTCAGGGGCTCACAGCCTGCCCTGACCGGAACGCGTTTTTCCCTTCGCAAACCTCCCAAAGCCGGGAAAGAGGTGGTAGGAATGTCTCTTTGGAATGCCTCGTCGCAGGCCACCCCTCTGATCGGCTGGCTGCCGGCCGGAGTGCTGCGCAGTCCTCCGAGCTGCTTTTGGTCGTGGTTCAAGCGTAGAACCAGACCGCGTGAAGCGTTACTCACGAGTAGACCTCTCCAGGGTCCTTTACTCACGAGTAAATCACGTCGGGGTCACCAGATGAAGGAATTAGGGCCACTGGAGGGCCGGGGCGCCCGGAGGATGACTGATCAAGTAACGACACGAGACAAGGAAGCAGGATCGATCAGTACTTTAATGGCAAAAGGCAATATCATTTATAGGGAAGAAAACGCAACGGTAGCAAACTGTCATCTAACAGAGCATTACCTCATACGTTGACTCAGGTTAATGGGGAAACCTTCAAAGGGGAAGTTAATTAACTCGGGCAAACACGGGGAAAGAATGACCATTCTGTTGGGGATTAGGCAGGGACAAACATGGCTTATTTGCGCCAGGGATTTCCCAAACCGGGAGATGAGTTTATTACACTTAATGTTACACAGGAGTTAGCTATCTGCTTACTTGGCAGCGTCGCGGGTCAGGTCACGGTAATTGGGTGAATCAAACCCTATACTTTATTCACCCCCCTTAATTTGGCGGCCGCAGAACCCACAAGCAAGGAGCGTCTCTCACTGCAGTGGTTTCAGGCGGGCCGTTCCATGCCCTATGGGGCATGGGGAATCCGCAATAGAGACCTTCACACCACTGGAAGTCACAAGAAATCACTTACCTTGGTGGTGGTGGTGGCGGTACTTTTGCTGTGTTTTCTGGAGTCCCCGCTGCCTCTATGGGGACTAGGTGAGTGCTCAGCTGTTTGTTCGATAATAGCTTTAAAAGGGGGGGGGGGATGATTCCATGTCATTACAGAGATGGCTACTAGGTTTCCAAAGCACAATTCTGCATAAGGACTCATTGAAAACCAATTTCAAGCCTGCTTTTTTAAAAAATTTCAATGCATCCCTAGGGAAATGCATGAATTTATGTTAAAAACCCCTATTTGCGTAAGAAGCTATGGAATGGACTTTTTATGTAAATCGGGGTTTTACTGTATCAGAAACTGAGTTTAGTATCTATGTGTTGTGCTCTTTCTCTTCAGTGATTTGTTACATTTTCTGTAATATTATTTGGACAAAATGTATGCTTAACATTACAAGCAGAAACTGATGGTTCTTGAAGTTTCTGACAGAATTCAGCATGACCAATGTTAACACTGGGAGCCCTAGACTATTGTTATTTGTCATACAAGGATGCTGTATTTTCTGCCCCAGTCTGCCTACCAAAAATTTATTTACACAATAAATATAGTGATATATTTCAATTTCAATTTCATTTTATACCCCGCCCTATTCAGTGCAGGGCAACTCAGGGCGGCATCCAACATATCAATACAGGTACAGCATGGCAATATAATAATACAAAAAGATAAATCTATACAATACAATACAATTACAGATTTCAAAACAAGTACTGTTTTACAATAGACATAATTTAAATACTGAAATTACAAAAAAATTACAAGATTAATTGCACAGAACCCCCGGCTACCCAACATCCACAATGGAGCCTCATGGCTCAAAATGTCCATGACAGAGCCCCATGGCTCAACGTCCATAACACAGCCAGGAGAGAAGACCCAGCCCCAACTCAACTGAGGCAGGAAAATGTCCCAGCGGTTAAAGTGGTAGTCTTTTTCATGGCCCTGCCGTGGTCAAACAGGCACAGTTTTGCTCCCACCTCCCCCGACCAGACGGGCCAGGGGAGGGAGCTGAGGTGTTGTGGCAGCTCAGCGGTGAGGGGCTTTTGACGGCCCCGCAGGGGCAAATTGGTTCACTTGTGCTCCCACCTCACTGGACCGGCAAGGGAGGGAGCTGGGGTGCTGTGGTGGCTCAGCAGTGCTGGCTTTTAACGGCCCCACACAGGCAAATGGGTGCAGCTGTGCTCTTACCTCCCCTGCCTGGACAGGCCTGGGGGGGAACCGGGGTGTTGCGGTGGCTCAGTGGCGGCAGCTTTTGATGGCCCCACGTGGGTAAACAAGCGCAGCTGTGCTCCCACCTCCCCTGACCAGCCGGGCTAGAGGAGGGAACCAGGGTGTATATAGATACAGTAGGCTTGGGAAACTAAAAATTGGAGTATTTTCAGTCATGTCTGAGGAAAAGCTTCCCAAAGTGAGAAAGAAGCTCTTATGATGCAGGTCCATTGCAGATTTTCAGTTGTTTATACAAGATATTTCATATTGCCAAACCATATAGGTTTTGTTTTCCCAGTCAGGGGGAAATAGGGTCTGCATGCCAAGAGAAGTGTGTTAGACTAGCACATGGAAATGGTCGTTTTCAGTGGTGGCCCCTACCATATGGAATGGGATTCCAGCTCACATCTTTCAGCCCCATCATTTCTAGATAGAACCTTCAAAATTATACATAGGGAATCTATTACTTTTGTTTTGTCCTCTTTCAAATAATTCTTCTCTTATAATTCTCTCCATTTTGAAGATGTTGATAAATGTCAATAAATTCTTCCTCAATGAATTCTAAACAAGTTTTCCGGTGGTTGTTCCTGCCAAATGTAGTCAGTACACCTACTACTATTATGGTGAACAGGAAAGGAAATGCACAATCCTCATAAAAAATCCAAAAATAAAAGTGGACAATACTTTTATGAGACCACTAAAATCTCCTAGACATGTGCCAGGTTTTGAAACCTGTAGGACTTTTCAGATTGTGTATAGGATTTAAATTTTTCATTGGATTGTGAAGAATACAGTAAAACCTCTACATACAATTTTTCCCATTCCACGAGGTTATTTGTATGTCGAAAAAATTGTATGTCGAAAACACATTGCATTACTAGAAAAGGCCACTAGATGTCACAGTATTTTTTGTATGTCAATTTTTTCCTATTATAAATTTGTATGTTGATATTTTTTTTAGCCAGGATTTCTATTTGTATGTCAATTTTTTTTGTAAATCATACCGTTTGTATGTCAGGGTTCCACTGTATCTTGATTGGCTGGTAAAGCTATTTGGCCATAGATGGGTATTTACCACCATTCATTAAGGACTGCACTGAACTGAGGACTAGATATATCCTTTGACAGCCATAATTGACTGTTTCTTAACTTGTGTGTAAACTAAATCTTCTCTCAGCCTTCTCTAATAAGGCAAGACCTGTGTGGCTCAAATATATATCTAACCTAGCAAATGAAGATGAGATTGAAGCACATAAAATAACTGTAGCAGCATTTGTTGGCCTTATGACAAAATCTAATACTTTCCAGCATCAATTGCTACTCAGTAAGCTTTACCTCCTTACTAAATATCATGGACAAACAGAAATGGTCAACTTTCAACTTGAAAACTAAAGATTTTTTGTTGAGTTTCAAGGCAGGCACAGTGCTGAAGAAATCAAAGGAACGATCTCATACAGAATTGTATCATGGCACCATTATTTATTAACATTTACAAAAATGATCAGCCCATGTTTCCAAACTTCCCAAGCTTTATCTATGCTGATGATTCTGACTTGACAGTCCAGGGAGAAACCTTTCAGTCCATCAAGCACCAGTTAACGTCAGCATTACAAAATCTTTACTTACATTATAAAAACAATCAGTTGAATCCAAACCCATTGAAAGCACAGCTCTGTGCCTTTCACTCAGAGAATAGAGAAACAGAGATGAAGCTCTCAGTTAACTAAGTAGTTGAAATTTTAGAGCATTGCCCTATGTCAAAGTATTTGGTTGTCACACTGGAATGCACCCTGAACTACAAATATATTAATGTCTAAACCATAAAGAAAGTTGTCATCAGAAATAAAATACTTAGGAATCTTGCTGGGTCAGACCATGGTGCACACTCACAAACAATAAGAACAATGGTTTTGTCCCTGTGCTACTCCATAGCAGGATATGCTAGTGTCATACAGTATAAATTAGCACATGCCAAACAAGTAGATACAGCACTTCATAAATCATTTATGATTATTACTAGCTTCCTAAAAACTAGCCCCACAGAAAAAGTCTATTATTTGACTGGAAATGTCCCTTTAAAAGTATGTAGAAAATAATGAATGGAATAAGGTGATATAACACCAATGCCCTAGAACCCTGGTGGTTAACCTTGGCACTCCAACTGTTCTTGGAAGCCCAAGTCAGCACTCCTGCTTATCAAGGCTTCTGGGAATTGAAGTTCAAGAACAACTGGAGTGCCAAGGTTAGCCATCAGTACCCTAGAACAGTGTTTCCCAAACTATGTTCCACAGAATACTAATAATGAGAAACCTGTTAAACATGGCACTTATAATTCATAACTATTAAGGCTAATAAACTTCACTTAATATTTCTTAATTCATTAAGAATGATAATTTGTTTTCAAAAAGATGATAGGCTTTTGGTTGGTGGTGGTTGTCTTGAAGAAATTTGCCACATTTTTATGAGCGAGTTTCCTGCATTTCTGTTAAATGTTTATTATCAGACAATATAATAATGGTTGCCTCCAGCATCCAGAGGCACTGGGAATAGTGTATGTGGGACCACACCCAAAATGTTGACCCTCTTAATGTGAGTTCAAAGACATGCCTTGGGGACAACTAGAACTGCCCTGGTATCCAACGTGTCTAGATGCCAGAAGAAGAAAAATGGATCAGCCCACCCAAAAAACAAAGTGGAGAACAGACTTTATGCCTATCCAGACAGGTTCTAAAATCCATCATGTTTGGCATTCTGATGTTGTGCTGGAGATGAAATATCTTAAGTTGTATGTGCGCAGAATCTTTAATGTGTTGCTTTGCAGTACCTAGATTTACAATAATTTGACTGTACAGTACATATGGCAATATGATGTCATGTATGGCAGGATGCCTTGGCAATATGACTATGTATAACTGGCAGTTTGTTAGATCACTGAGATTGCGAGCGCGGCGCCAAAATGGCCGCCGCGCCCTTTGCGGGGCCCCCCCATCGGACGAAGGCATCCGGGTAGTTAGGGGGCGTGGCCAGCACCCTTATATAAGGGGCGGCCTCGAGGCAGCCGAGCTGCCATTTTGCGAAGCGACGGAGCGGAGAAGTTTTTCCCTCTTACCTCCGTCGCTTTTACCCTCACCGGGGAGCCTCTTGGCTGCTGATTTTCTCCTTTTCGGCTTCCCATCGGCTAGCTGCAATGCCCTCAAAGAAGAAGGCGACTGCGAACGCGGCTCGTTTGGCGCGGAGGCGCAATCCGGGTCGGAGGACCGCGGCTGCGCCTCCCCAGCAGCCTCCTATGCCAGAGCCCACCGGGACCGGTGGGATGGGGTTAATTCCCCCTTGGCCGGAGGCTGGGGGTCCGCGTGCGGGCCCGCTAGGGGCCGTGGCCCTCGGCCCGCAAGCGGCGGCCGCCCCTCCTGGCGTGGCCCATTCCGCTGGGCCTTCCTCCATTGGGGCGCAGCTTAATGCGGGGGCTTCCAGTCTTGGGGGGTGGTGTGGCCCCCTTCCATGGCAGGGTACTTCCCCGGCCCTACCGGGACCGGGCTTCGGATCGTGGCCCTATTCAGGCCCCGGGGTACAAGGACCTGTACCGACGCCTGTAGTTAGTGGGCCGGCTGGCCCTTTACCCCCCTTGGTTTGGGGGGCTATGTCAGCGTGGAGGCCCTCCTGGCCCGCGTTGCGGCCCTTGAGGCATCCCTGGCCCGGGTTAGTCACCCTGGGGCCCCTTTTGGGGTGCTGGTCGATCCATCGTCTGCTGGGCAGCGGCAGGCGGAGAGTCGGGTTGAGCTGCCTGAGGCGTGTGGCCCGACTTCGGCCACTGCCACGCAGCTCCCCAATCAACAGGCCGGTGCTGGTCAAGCCCCGTCGACGAGCTCTATGGCGGTCGTGAGCTCCGACGCCCCCAGTGGGCCGGACCCCCCGGTGGGGGCGGCCCATGGGGGTGCCGCATGTGAGTATGCGGTCCAAACTAGTGCACCTACACACATGGCCACGTTGGGGGGGGGGGCTTTGCAATGGCCTTGGCCTCGCACGGGTGGTGCGGCAGTCCAGTTGCCGACGCCCCACCCGGTGACTTCAACTATCACCCAGGGCCCCGTGGTGGGGGGTGCTTCTTACCCAGTCGGGAATCTTCTGGGGGTGACCGGCTTAGACCAGGCTCCTTTTCAGATGCCCGCAGTTTCCACCGTGCCGGTGTCGGCTTTGCCGACAGCAGGGTATTCCTTGCCACTGGGGGACCATTTGGCCCAGACCACCAAAGAGAAGATCTGGTGGGGGGGAGTATGTCGACATCTTCTCCCTCCTTAACAGAGAGCCCACCAAGGAGGAGAGGGAGGGGCAAGATGAGAAGGATAAGGAGCTGGCGCGTCGTCGCAAGCCACCACGTACGTGGGCCAACTGGTTGCCGGCCTACCTCATATACATGGCGGTCTACCTCAGGGCCCGGCCGGAGTTGGCAATTCCGATGGTCCAGTATTTGGACAACATTTACAGGGCGATGGTTGACTTCCCGGGCCCGTCGTGGTTGGCTTACGATGAGGAATTCCGTATGCGTATTCCCCTGCACCCCGAGATGAGGTGGGATGAGCCCTGCCAGAGGCTGTGGCTTCTGTACATGACGCCCACGCGCCCTGCGCCCGGGGAAAGATACCATTGTGGACATGCTGTCCAGCGAGCGGCCCCAGCACAGGCTCCCCGCCAGGTGGCGGGGCAGGGGGTTCCAGCCCGCCTGCTGTGCTGGACTTTCTCGTCCAATGGTTCCTGCAACATGAAGAATTGCAAATACAGGCATGAGTGTCCCTCCTGCGCTGGCCCCCATGCGGCCTCCGCCTGTCCCAGGCCTGGAGGGATGTGGGGCAGAGGAAGGGGCGGACAGGGGGCTGGCAAAACTGCCGCGGAGGGAGCTGGTTCACCAAAAGGCCCCCTCCCCAATTAATGTGGACATGTTGGAGCGTTGGCTCGCATTGTACCCGAGGGACGAGGATGCGGCTTACCTTCTTCAGGGTTTTAGACAGGGGTTCCGTATTCCTTTTGTGGGCGATAGGTCCCCCCAGGATGCCCCCAACCTTCTGTCCCTTAGGGGGAGGGAGGAGGTAGCTGCTGCCAGCATTACCAAGGAGGTTTATTTGGGCAGGGTCGCTGGCCCTTTCCCAACACCCCCGTTCCCTAATCTTAAGGTATCACCCTTGGGCTTGGTGCCCAAAAAGTCATCAGGCGAGTTTCGCCTGATTCATCACTTGTCCTACCCAGCCGGCCGATTGGTCAATGACGCTATCCCTGATGACCTTTGCTCCGTCAGGTATACGTCTTTTGACCAAGCCCTGCGCATGGTGCGCTCATGTGGCCCGGGTGCGCTATTGGCTAAGTGTGACATCAAGTCAGCGTTTCGCCTCCTGCCTGTGCACCCGGGCGACTTTGAGTTGCTGGGTTTTAAGTTCCGGGGTGAATATTACTTTGATAAGGCCATGCCTTTTGGCTGTTCCATATCATGCTCGGCCTTCGAGCGTTTCAGTACATTCCTACAGTGGGCTTTCGTCCGCAGGTCAGGGTCCCGGTCTGTAGCCCATTACCTGGATGATTTTTTATTCGGGGGTGAACGGGGCTGGGACACGTGCACACGTCTCCTCAACACATTTCAGACGCTAATGGAGGAACTCGGTGTCCCTTTAGCGCCCGAAAAGACCGAGGGCCCATCTACAAAGCTAGTATTCCTGGGGGTGGAGATTGACACGGTAGCGCAGGCTTCTAGGTTACCGGGGGATAAGGTGTCAAGGATAGTAGCCCTTATCTCGGACTTACTTGCTAACCGCAAGGCATCACTGAGGGAACTGCAGGTGCTACATGGTCACCTCAATTTCGCTTGCAGGGTCGTTGCACCGGGCAGGGCATTTGCTCGGCGCTTGTGTGACGCCATGACAGGCTTATCTAGGCCCCACCATAGAGTTAGACTCACTCGGGGTATCAGGGCAGATATGCTTATCTGGCTCCAGTTCCTGAGGGAGTTCAATGGAGTATCATTTTGGAGGTCTGACCTCCTGGCTTCCCCTCGCTTTCAGATACAGTCCGATGCTTCGGGATCCTTGGGTTATGGGATGTACTTCAATGGGAAGTGGGCCTATGGTGGGTGGCCACCAGCCTGGGCAGGCACGGGTCGCCTGCGTGATCTCACGTATCTGGAATTTTTCCCTATCCTGGGGGCTTTGATGCTATGGGGCGAGGAGTGGGCCAACTCGGTTGTCCATTTCTGGTGTGACAATGCGGCCGTTGTGCACATTGTCAACTCACAGACTTCCAAATCGCCCAGGGTCATGGACCTAGTGCGCCAGTTTGTGTTGCGCAGCCTGCGCCTCAATGTCCTCTTCAGGGCCAGGCATGTCCCGGGGGTCAATAATGATATCGCTGACACTTTGTCCCGCCTGCAGATCTCCTCGTTCCGCGCCTTGGCCCCGGATGCGGAGGAATTTCCCTCGCCACTCCCGGACGAGATATGGACCATTGGCAAGGAGAGGTTAACCGGGCGATTGGCTTGTCACTAGCGCCACGCACGCGTAAGGCGTATCACCACGCATTCAATTCTTTCAGGGATTTCTGTACCCAATTCCGGCTGCCAGAAACCTGGCCGATCCCAGTCACCCATGTACTTCGGTTCATGGTTTACCTGCATGCCCAGGGCCTTGCACCTCGCACCATAGCATCTAGGCTGTCAGCATTGGCTTTTATGGCCAAGGTGGGCGGTCATGTGGATAGTACCGCTGACTTCCATGTGAGACATGTTTTGGAGGGGTGGGTGCGGGAGCGTGGGCGTTGCCCGGACGACCGCCACCCGATTTCCCCAGGGGTTCTTACCCAATTGGCCCGGGGCTGGCATGGCCTCTGTTTTGATAAGTACGAGGCAGCCCTCTTTCACGCGGCTACAACGGTGGCCTTTTTTGGAGCGCTCCGCATCAGCGAGCTTGTGATGCTGTCTAAGGCGGATGCAAGTCGTAGGGCAATGGAACTCGAAGATGTCTATGTTGCCAAAGACTGGGCTCAGTTGAGGATAGGTTCCTCTAAGACAGATCAGCATGGCGTAGGCAGTGGTGTAAGACTGCTACGGTGTTCTTTGGCAAACATCTGTCCGGTTGGTGCCCTACAGGAATTTATTACACTGCATGGCACGCACCATGGCCCGTTTTTCTGTCACCAAGATGGGTCTCCCCTTACTAAATTTCAATTTTGGAAGGTGACCGGCAAAGCGCTGGCCAGTGTTGGCCTCCCGGGGGCTCGTTATGGCACCCATTCCTTCAGGATAGGGGCGGCTTCCACTGCAGCTGCTTTTGGGTACTCCGGGGCTGACATACGCAGCATGGGAAGGTGGGGTTCGCAATGTTTTCAGTTTTATGTTCGCCCTCTTCCACCGTGAGTACCAGTTTTGTAACCGCACCTTTCCCTTCCTCGTTTTTACTTACAGACCCTGGGTGTCGTATTACACCGGTGACAGTATGGCTGGTGGGCCATAGCTACGTGCACAGGGCAGCGCGTTACGCTGCGGCGACAGAGTGGGGACCCCGACTGGGACTGGGTGCATACGCAAGTCTCACAGGGCATGGTAAGCCCGGGATGTTATGGCGGGAGCTGTTGCCATTCCTTTTTTCAGGCCGGAATGCTGACCCGCCTGACATTCTGATCATACACCTAGGGGGCAATGATTTGGGCCAGGTCACCGGCTTATCGCTAAAGCATGCGATTTGCGGCGACCTTGGCAACCTGCATTACGTGTGGCCCGCCACAACCCTCGTTTGGTCGGACATGGTCCCGCGGCACACGTACAGGGGAGGTTTTGACCTCCAGGCCCTCGACCGTGCTAGACGCATGGTGAATAGGGCTGTGGCACGCTTCCTTGGGGACGGGTCAGTCGTCACCCCGCCATTAGCCTACAAAATTACGGCCTTTATGCAGGGGATGGGGCCCATCTGTCGCGAGGAGGTATGGACCTCCTGTTGGGTGATTGGCGAGCAGGCCTGTTGACCGAGCTGACGGTCTGGGGGGGCGTCGAGCCTTCTTTGAAGCCCCTCCGTGTGGCGGGTAGCACTGGTAAGGTAAACATTTATGACCCACAGGTATCCGGCAGGTTCGCAATTGACTGGACAACACTAGACAGGCATAAGTTGGTTAAACGTTGTCCGGTCAACGACGAACTAGGCGATGGGGTGATGGCTACAGCTAGACAGCATGCATCACCCCGTGATTTTACGGATACGCGTCAGAGGGTGGGGTCATTAGCTAGATATTGACTACGGTCAACAATTTGTTTGTTGTCAACAAACAAATTGATACAAATAGATACATTGTAACAATTGCCGTTGGCAATTTTGGGTGGTACCTCACCAGTGTTACTTCGGCCTGCTTGCCTTAAGAATTATGATTGGTCAATTACCAGTAGAAATTTATAATTCGGACTAGGGCATGAATCAATAAATGTGGCCCAATGCCGTTATCCACTTTCATCAGTGTCTGAGTCCTTTATTTGGGGGTGTGCCTGCAAAGCTCCCTCCACATAAATATTGAACAGGATATTAATTCAATATCCCCCCCCCCAAAAAAAAGGGAGAGAGATGACCTTCCGAAGATTGGGTGCAATGTTTATAGAAGACCCATCAGTATTTTTTTCCAGCCTCGTAAGAAAAATAGATATGTGAGGGAAGATTAAAAATGAAAAATATGTAAACTTAGCAGATAGGCATCTTCAGGTTAGTCAACATATTTGGGAAAAAGCGACTTTTACTTAAGATCTGTTTTGGGGAAAGTAATAGGCTTTACAGTTATTTTTCAGTTTTAGGTTTCACTTAGTATTTTTAACCAATGCAAGAATCAGTTTTAAAATTGTGATCAAAATTGCAAAGACATTTTAAGCATTGTAATTTCCCAGGAAAACGTCTGAAAACTAGCTCTTCAGATTCTAATCAATGGAAGAAATGTCACTGTGTGAATTCACTTACCTGGCTCTAAAACAGCTTCCTGACCACAGGGAAGTAAGCAACAATAAGCACTAATGCAATTTTGTTCTAAATACTCCAGAATGGAAGTTCTCATTTCCACAAAGTCTTCAATCACTGAGAGCTCTGAAAGATCAAAATAAAAAAACAAATCACTGTAGACAGTTAATACAAGAAGCGGGTCTGCTACATAAATGCTGATTTACTTTTATAGTTAGATCATGTGTGGGCAAAGTAGTGAAAGAAAAGTCAGGTTGGAGAAAAATACTGACCTAGGTGATGAAGAATCACTTAATAATCTACAGTACAAAGGTGGGGTAATATCTTGCACCTGAGGCATTAATACTTAAAGATGGTAAATCTGTTTCCCAGCTTGAAGTAAAGTGCCCTATAACTTCTCTCCCTGTTCCCATGGTCCAGTGCAAGCTAAAGACACTCGGAGTTTTCCAGCAGGGTTTGGCTTACAAAGAGAGCACTAGGAGATACTGTAGCACACAAGTGGCATGCAGAGGCTGCCGCTGCTACTCCCTCTCGCCAAAGGGATGGTGGTGAGAGGGGAGGTTGAAATCCTGCTTGGGAGGCTGTGTATGAGTGAGGTAAACTCATGGTGGTGGGGAGCACCCAGGGGGAAGCACCCACCAGATGGCAAGCACACACAAGGTGTCACTAGTGCTCCACAAGCAGTGTGTGTGTGCATGCATGAACACTCCTGACTTCGCCAGAGGCATGCCAGTGACATCACATGGGTGTGTGGGCACTTGTGGTGCCTTTACGCATGCCGTCACCTCCCCCGTGGGTACTCGGTCACTCAAAGGTTCACCATCACCATCACTGCCCTAAGTGGATGCAATATGTACTTGCTTTCCACATAACCTAGAATGTCTTGTTTTTGTTAAGATTACAGTTCACTCCATTATTGATAATATCTCATAAGTTAAGGACACAAAGATAAATAATGCAGTGGATCTCAGCCTTAATATTAATCTTAAGACACATGGTGAAAGCATAGGAAACAAGGAAGTTCTAATAAAATGTCACATGATGAGGAATAATAGACCAAACTCTCATTAGTATTCTAGTAATTGCTTCAATATGTCTGACAAATAATGCCATTGCATACAATGAAATTATATTTCTCCATTGCAAGGATAATTTTGGATAAGTGGTCTGATCACTGAAACAGGATGTGCTAGGTTGCTTTTCAGCAAAACATTTCCATACTATCAAATATAGTTTATTGTAAATTGCACATATATCCCATGTGGCTGGTGAAAGAATTCTGTTCTTTTGAATGACCTGGATGATGATGTTGGCTTCCCTTTTTTCATTGGGTCTGATAAATATTTCTGGGTCTAAATCTCTTTCCAAATTGCAGAATGTATTACTGTACTCCAGGCTTTTGCAACAAGTCCTATTCACTGAATGACTGTCTGACTACTTTCTTCACAAAAAGAGTCACTGCACTTTCTGCAGGCTATACTTCCAGGAGGTCTCAGAACGCAATGGAAGGGGAAAGAGAGGCACAACCCACATCTGCAACCTAGAACTGTCCTTACATCCTATCAAACCAAACACTGGTTATCTCCACTGCCCACCTGCATAGTCAGGAAAGATATTTCTTCTTCCTCTTCCTCCTCCTCTTTTTCTTCTTATCCATCTCTTCCCCAGCATGTTAACCCTTATTAATTTTATTAACAAAATATTTTGAACTGGCATAACACTGGATTGATTTCCCAAGAAACCAGCTCAACACTGGATTAAATGGTTTATAAAAAACAAAAATAAACCACACCAAACATTCACATCCTTTTCCATTTCTCCCTTCACAAGGGTGCTTTCAATTTCCTAGTAGCAGATGAGATCCTGATGTGGCCTGAGCAAAGTCACAGCTTTAGCCATTTGCTTTGGTTTGATGCCAGTAATCACACATGTTGGAACCAAACAAAAATGGAACATTCATACTGGCACCAAAACATTAGTGGGTAAACATGGTTAAAAGATGGATTAGTTCATGACTGCCCATACTTTGTGGATACCGGGGAGGGGGGGGGGCCTAATGTGGACCAAACTGGGACAAATCCCCATCAGATCATACTATGAGTTCTACTCCATCTAACATAGGCTGAACAACTCTCCTGTCTTCACCTATATTAACAACTTCTTAAAATTTCTAATCACATTTTGTTTTTTTCAGTTTTGCATTCTGTAAAGCTGATGACATATATTACTTTACAATTTTGCTCAAACAAAGAACTTAAGTGGTTTTTTTTATAAAAAAAGTTTTACAACTTCCTATAAAGTGATACTCATATATGAGATCTCAGTGTGACATGGCCTTTTAGACCTGCTTACATGCAAGAATATAATTCCAGCTGAAAATCAATGTAAATATTTCTTGTTCTCACTTGGAAAGGGAGAGGAGTACACAGAAAGAGACTGCTTGAAGATTGCGGAATTTTGAACCACAATCGGGCATGTCCCAGGCAACAGCCACTTTGTACCAGCTAGTCTTTCTCACACTAGGTCAGGTGAAGGGAACTACAGAATGAACTCCCCAAAGGTGGCTTTATTTTGGCAGTTTCATGTCTGGCATAGACACGGAAGAAGACTTGCAAAGGGGATCAGTTTCACCTTGTTCCCTTTTTGCCTGCAGTAGAAGCATTCAGGGGGGAAAATCCTGAATCTTGATTCCACCCCTAAATTTATGTTCTGCACCCAGCTTCTATTTTCATGGCTACTTTGATAGAATTTCTGGAAGTTAATTTTTGCAGGACCTTTATGTAATCTTGCTCTAACCCCAGAGTTATTTATGGAAAAAATTGGCTACAATTCTTTGCCACCTTATTTGCGCTAAAACTGCCAGTCTCCTACTAGAGTATGATTCTGCCATGGCATTCTGTAACTATAACATGAAACCACCCTAGCAACAATACTTTTCATGTGTGAAAGAAAAATCCTATTCATCAACTCTATGAGAGTAGCTGCATTCTGCACAACACACTTGGAAAAGTGGTTTCCTCACCTATTTATCTAGTATCTCTGAAATGCTCCAAGCTGTTGTTTAATACTTGTCAATATCCAGTCTTTCTAGACCTGCCAAGCTCAGTGGTATTTAATTCAGCTATTTAAATGTTAATGGGTTGAAAACAGAAGAGTGGAGACAATGCATTTTTCCTTTTAAAGCAATGCCATGGGGAAGATGACGATGGCAATCTCATTTCATGATAGCATATCTCCCAAAACTACAGGCCTATTATCTTTAATTAATTAATTTCTGCAGGAGAAGCATTGCTTTTATGGTTTGAGTTATATCTGAATTTTCATTAGAAGCCCTTCATTTTGATGTTTGATATTTTGGTCAATCTGTCTTGCTTGAGGCTAAAACTTAATATGCAATCCACTTTAATGTGCAAGATGCCTGCATAGATGTAAATCTGGGATTTGTTAAGTTAGTTGAGCCTTCAATTTAAGTTGCAGCACATGCACCTTGGCATATGCTGCTGAGCAAATTTGCTTTTCAGATTTCTATATATGATGGCTTTGCTAAAAATAAGGGTGATAGGGGAAATACAATATAACTCATGCCTTTTATATGCATATTTTCCTTTGTTCTAAGGAAGGATCTTCTTAAAAGCATACACATGTAACCATCTGATATCACAATATCAAAGGAGATTGTGTTTCATTAGCATCTCCAGGGCAAAGATGCTTTCCAGTATTCTTAGCTGGAGGCTGCCATGCCTTCTTGAAACAAGATGAACAACTTACAGAGAAAAGCTTTGAAATGTTCACATGGCCAAACAGCAATGGCCCAACAGGGAAAATATCCTGATAAACAGGATCTGAGAAAGGAAATATTTCTTGGACTACAAACCCCATAATATCCCATGCTGGAAGTTTTACCTGATTTATACACTTAGACACTCACCTGGGAGAAAAGACTTAAACTAGAAGGCTTTGAGGATTACCTAAGCCTAGCTCTCTGCTCGGGAAGAAAGCTCTAAAGTAGCACTAGGTCAGGAACAGGAAGCTTGGGTGAAGCTAGATCTAGTCAAACTCAAAGTCATCCAGCTTTGGCTTTGTAACAGGTAAACTGCATTTAGTGTCTATATGATATGTGTAAATCAGATAGAGCTCACAGAATAAAGAATTATAGATGTAGTCCAAGAAATCGCTAAATTCTATTTCTAGCTAAGCAGGCCAACCAAGAGGTTGGATCCAGGCACTCTATGACTCAGTCCAATGGAAAAGAAACTATGTTGTGGGTGGCTTCTTAAGGGGAAATACAACCCCATTCAGAGCAGATTGACTACCCAACTTCTGGACAGAGGGTGCGGATTCTTGGAATTCAGTTTCTGCATATTGGCTCTCCTCTAGCTTGGACTAGAGGACTTTGGTGACATAGTGGTTAAGACACTGAACTTGATGACTGGCAGGTCAGCAGGTCAAGATCCAAGTGCTGCATGATGGGGTAAGCTCCTGTCTCTGTTCTAGCTTCTGCCAACTAGCAGTTCGAAAACAAGAAATTGCAAGTAGATAAATAGGTATCAATTTGTTGGGAAGGTAACAGCATTCCATGCACTCCAGTGTTTAGTCATGCCTGCCACATGATTATATTTTTGAACACTGGTTCTTTTGATATAAATTGAGAAGAGCACCAAATCCTAGAGTCAGATACAGCTGGCTTTCAAGCAAGGGCAACCGTTACCTTTTACTTAGCTTGGCACAGCATTAAAACACTAATTCAGAACCTGTATAGTCAGATCTTACTCATATGACTAGGAGAAACAGAGCTTGCTGTCGTCAGTGTCCTCATGTTACTCAACTCTATAGCAACTAATGGATTTTACTCTATGGCTCCACACAGATCTTTTGTATAACTAAGTCTAAAATGGAAAGAGAAACATCCTTGAAGGTCCTGATGCAACACCCACAACTTTTGGAGGCCTCTTGAAGAAGAATTAGGAAAACAGCAACAAAGCCCGGATGGCTGCAAAATGTCTCTTGGGAGGTTTATGTGGCGTATGGGTTCTATCTTGCTTACCTCTACCCCAAACCTAATCAGACGGTCCATTTTTATGAAACTTTATCCATTCAGATGTGAAAGAGCTAAGCTTACATGTTGTGGAATAGCCAGATTCAAGCATCTTTTTCAACAGTGGTGCCCACAATAAATAAAATTGACCCAAAGTAGCCAGATCAGATGATACTCAAGAGCAGGGGTTCCCAACCTATGGCCCATGGTCTGGACCCAGCCCATGACACCATTTCATGTGGCCCGCCACCACCACCACCACCACCACCACCACCACACCCAGAAGTGGAAGTGAACGCATCTTCAGCTGTAAAACATGCTCACACATGCGTAGATGCACCCACAGCTGTTGCAAATGCTGAAGTGGGTGCATTTATGACAGCCGTAAATGTACTCACTTCTGCTTCCGGGGTGTGTGGTCCAACCCGCTCAGCTGTCCAGGTGGCATGATCAGGCCAGCTCAGCTATCCAGGGGGCGCAGTCAGGCCCACAGGGTAAAAAGGTTGGGAAACCCTGCGCTAGAGAACAGTGTTTCCCAATGTGGGGCACATGCGCCTCAGGGGGACTTCAATTTCCAGAAGCCTAAGTCAGAACATTGGCTTTGTGAAATTGATTTAAGCTTCTCGGAATTGTCCAAAAATCAAAGGTTGGGAAGCACTGCTCTAAATCTCTCCAGATAGCCCCTCCACCCCTTGCAAGAGAGCATGAATAACTTTCCACTCCTTTAATGCGTGTTTTAAGGAACAAATACAATGAAAACATAACTTCTGCGGCTTAACTTCAGTGTTATACATGTGAATTTAGCAGGAACAGATGCTCTGAGGGGTGCAAAAATGGGCCATATGTTACTTATCCCTTTTCTAACAGGATAACTAACCAGCAAGCTATATTCTCAATATTTACTAAGAAGCTGTTACTATATCTGCAAGCACAGAAACATCTTAAGCATAATTCATGCAGATGCTGAATGTACAAACTAATTGTTAGAATTTCAAAGAATCATCAGTCTCAGAAATGCAACATATAGGAATGGTAATGCTGAGAAGAGATATCTCCAAAATATATCAAAGAGTTTATGCTGAAATAGACTTATGGATATAAAATGTACATGCTGCTAGTCTTTATTCTATCCTGAAGTTAAAGAGGGACAAACATCCTAATTGTAGGGTATACTTTTGCAAGACTAGTCTTTTTCCTCTTTCAACTTGAGCTATGGAACAATAACATGGGAAGCAGTGATGCATGATGGAACCAAGTCTCCATTTACAATGGATGACTATAATAATTTTTAAATTGTAAGTCAGGATGTAAAGCCTCTCATTTTCACAAGCAAGGATAAGGAATTTCCTAACATTTCTGATACAATTTTAACAACTGGAGGAGAGGGCAATTTTTTTGTTTAAAAATACAAATATGTAACTCATAATCAGTTAAAAGACTACTTTCAACTTGCCCCTTGTTTAACTGTTCATAATTATGATAACAGCTATGAGACTGTTGATAGCAAAGAATTGGAAAGTGTGCATCTCCTTAAATTTGGAAGAGTGGTACAAAGAAATATGGAATATAGAACTGAATGACAAGCTGACATGTGAACAAAAAACAAAAAAGGGGGTGATAAAGAATAACAAATTTTTACAGCTATGGGGAGTCTTTATTGAATATGTGTTACAAAAATCTAAAGGAATCAAGCCAGGTCAAGAAAGTATTAGTTTTTGGAAACAGGAGAAAGTATAATAATTAAAACAGAAAATAAAGGTATGTGGAACAGAAAGTTCCCAAGGGTGGAGGGTGCACTTGATAAGGGTAAAAGAGGAGAGTGCAAAAGTTGGCCTGAAACTCAACATTAAAAAAACCCCAAGTAGTAATGTATGACTCTGAAAGCTGGAGCATAAAGAAGGCTGGGCACGGAAGAATAAACACCTTTGAATTGTGGTGCTGGAGGAGACTCTTGAGAGTCCCCTGGACTGCAAGGATATCAAACAAGTAGATCCTGAAGGAAATCAACCCTGACTGCTCCTTGGAAGGACACATACTGAAGTTGAATCTCAAGTACTTTGGCCACCAAATGAGAAGAGAGGACTCGCTTGAGAAGGCTGGGAAAGATTGAAGGCAAAAGGAGAAGGGGGTGGCAGAGGATGAGGTGGCAAGATGGTATTGTTGATGCAATGGGTGTAGAGCTGAGTGGGCTGTGGAGGATGGCGGAGGACAGAGGAGCCTGGCGTGTGGTGGTCCATGGTGTTACAAAGGGTTGGACTCGACTGTGCGACTGAACAACAACAATATATGTTTTACATAATATAACTGAGGATGACTAAATAGTGCAAATCTTGTTACAAGCTATATATTGTTATGTTTTTAAATAGTGCAAATCTTGTTACAAGCTATATATTGTTATGTTTTTTAAATAGTGCAAATCTTGTTACAAGCTATATATTGTTATGTTTTTTATTCTTATTTCCTTTTTATACTTTGTGTATGTATTTTTATGTGTTTTGAAAACTACAATTTTTTTAAAAAAATAAAAATTGCCCCTTCTTTGAGAAATTAATATTGCATGGAGCAGCAGCAACACGGAGCTATCCATAATGCAGAGTTTCTGAGAAAGTACTACTCTCCTACCATCATAGCAGCATTCAACAATCCTTCAATTGGCTTTTAAGAGGACTTAGTTGCTTTCTTTATATCTCCATTCCAAACATAGGTTGACAATATGGAGAATGATTCTTGGGAAATAGACCGATTGCTTGCAAACCCCAAGCTAACTGGTTGCAGTTTGAAGAGCTCATTAACATTTTAAATTTTATTTGTAAAGATTTAATGGAAATTATTCAGGCTATTTAAATTTTTATAGAAAAGTAAATTAAAAACAAATGTTAGGGTAGCTTTAAGGCAAAAATAGTAAACTCTAAATGCTAATAATCTTTGTCACCTGAGAAGTACTTTATTGTTAATGTCCTTCAGTTGTGTTCTCCTAGTGAACTTGGTTTCTACAGATGTATGACAGGAATCAAAAGCAACAGGAAAGAACTCAGTAAGAAAGGAAGTATAGATCACATAGTCAGCATATGAGATTAAGGTTCTCACCTACAGGCCAAAATATTCTTCTCATCAGTGCTAAAAGTAAAGGTCTCCCCTGCTTGAAAGCTAATCGTACCTGATTCAGTGCTCATTTACATTTACAGCAGGGGTTCCCAACCTTTTCAAGCTGGGGGCCAGGTCACGCTCTCTCAATCAGCTTCAAGGGCTGGATGGCCATTTTACCCTGCCTGCACCATGGGGTGGTCATTTTGTCCCAACAGCTTCAAAGGAGTGGCCATTTTGTTTCTTGAATGCCCTTGAAGGGGTGGGGGCCACATGAAATGGCACTGCAGACATTAGGTTGGGAACCCCTGGTTTACAGCCAAAGAGCCAGTACTGTCTGCGTCTGCAGACATTTCTGGGGTCATGTGTCAGGAATGAGTAGATGTCAGAGCACAAAGAACACTGTTGCCTTTCCTGTCAAGTCCGTACCTATTTATCTACTTGCAATTTCTTGCTTTCAAACTGCAAGGTTGCCAGGAGCTGGGACAGATGACAGGAGCTCACTGTCATCTGTCCGTGGAGGTTTTCACAGACTATACTGTGAATATTCTTGTTTCCTGTTACAGTTATTATTGTTTACAGCATTCATGAAGGACACATTGTGATGCAAACAACCACAGAAACAGCTTGCTGCTGCTTAGCTATTAAGCAGTAGTATGCTAATCTGCACAGCCATATCCAGGTTTTAGATAGGTTTAATTTTTTTCATTGGAATTGGCACTTCTGATAATCTGAACCCCATATTAAACATTTTAATGAGAGCAGACAAAAAGATATATAGTACACCTGCTAAAGTATGATTGAAGCCACTCCTTTCATTGAAAAAGGTCTCACTTTAAGACTCATATTCTCCTGCCATTTCCAATAAATCGTAATTATCTAGCTACACAGCTTTGTCACTTCCAATCCTATAGATTTTAGGTCAGGTTTTATGCTGTTATATAATTAATGTATTTCTGGACAATAAAGTAAAATAAAGTTCAGATGCTGTGCCATTTTTCATTGACTCAAAGTTTTCTCTTTCTTCTTGTTCTTTTCCATTCTCTTGAGCCTTATGCATTTGCTACTATGTCCAATATAGTTATCATGGGTAGAAGAGATCATTGCAATCCTACGCCCAATGTTTCCAGTTGTGTCACACTCGTACATGTGAAGAGCAACAAATCTGAAGGTAGACCCATGTAAGCAAGGCTACTGATTTACAAATTCTACTTCTGAATATTAGCCACGAAGCTGGAGACAGATGGGGTTGGGTCAGGGAGCACTCCTATACCATTTTTAAATATGCCACAAACACTGATTATTTTTGAAAAGGTGCAAAAGAAATCTGGCAATGCACAGGAACAACCTCATTGTCCTGAAAAATGAAAATGGCGAAGAACAACATCATGAGAAAGGATGGAAAAAATCTGCAAAGACTTTTAATAATAATAATAAAATAAAATTCTATTTATATCCCACCCATCTGGGGTCACCCGCACTCTGGGCAACAGCACATTAAAACATAATAAAATCACATAATAAAATACAAATATAAAATCTAATTAATGGCGGGGGACCGAAGCTTGACACTAGTCTGGTGACTACCCCTACTCAAATGCCTCCCTAAACAGAAGTGGTGTTTTACACCCGATTATTTTACACCAGATCAAAGTGCAACCGCTGAAACTCAAAAAAGCAGACTGTGTTATCCCACCAATTACAGGCAGTGAGGTGCAATATGCTCTGAGAAAAATGGATGATGATAATGTGCCAGGTATAGATGGAATCTCTGTGAAAGCACTGAAAGCAGGAGGCTATTGTCTCTAGAAGGAGTTGGCGGAATGATTCAGTGAATATATCAAAGTTGGTGACTTCCCAGATGCTTGGAGAGAATCAAAACCCATCTTGCTCCATAAGAAAGGCAATAAAGAGGATCTTAAGAACTGCAGATCAATTTGTCTCCTTTCACTGTTCACAAAGATCATCACTAACCACATAACAATGGCATTAGAAGACCAGCAACCATGGGAGTAGGCAGGTTTTTGAAAAGAGATCACATTTTCGCCTTAACCCAGCTACTCAAACGAAGCTGCAAATACAATATTCTGCTTGTAGTAGCATTTGTAGATTTAAAATGGCATTCGACAGTGTGGAAGTTAACGCAGTTCTTAGAACCCTAAAGGAGCAATGAATCCACCCTGAACTCTCCTTTTTAAATCCTCTTTTCTGTGGCAATCCCATATATGCGGTTCTCAACATCTCTGGACACTGGAAATGGCATATATGGGAGGCTGACACCCACCAGCTACTTCTGCTGTCAATATCCTGTGTGCTAAAGGAATTAATGAACTCCTGCAGCATAATGAGTATTGCAATTAAACATGCCCCCTTCTCCTCTGCAGATAGTTTGGGAAAGTGTTATTGTTATTCCTCCTTTTAGCTGATTGCGGTAGGATGGTTATGAGAGGGAAATGACACTTTCTCTGTCCCTCCATGGAGGAGCAAGGGAATTGGGTCATTTGGCATTTTTGGGTAGGGGAAAAAGTTACCTAACAATCAGCTGTTTCTGGATATGCTATACATTTAAGATTCTGCCAGTGAAATGGAATTTCTTCAGTACCTGGTCATAGAGTGTTTTTTATTTATTCTCTCACACACACACCTATCCTTTGTTAAATGATTTTTTTTCACATTAATACATCTCTGGTACACTGACAAGGAGCTGTGTGTGTGTGTGTGTGAGAGAGAGAGAGTGAGTGAGAGAGAGAGGGGGGATGGAGGGAAGGAGGGAGAAATTATATATGTGTTCCTCACTTTATTAACCACAAACCATCAAATGTGTCATTCCTTCAAAACCTGTGCTAAAAGATTGATTGTATATTTGAGCTCAAAGGGGGGTCTTATTAATGTTCAAACTCTGAACATTTTCCTTTTCACTCTGAATCCATGTCCTAGTGCAGTGATGGCAAACCTTGGCACTTCAGGTGTTCTGGAACTTCAATTCCCAGAAGTCCTGATCAGCAGGAGTGCTGACTTGGGCTCCTGGTAATTGAAGTCCAAGAACACTTGCAGTGCTGAGGTTTGCCATCACTGTCCTAGTGTCACAGGCATCTTGAAGAGCAAGGCTGCAAAACCCTGAGTTTGACAGTACATTCAACTGGAATGACAAAATTCCCCAAAGATATTACAAGTCTTTTCGAGTATTGAAGGTTGTAATTGTACAGCTTGTACAAACACCTATACATCAGATCTTGTTACACATTTAGGTCATTTAAATATTATTCTAGTTGTGCAGAACCCACTTACCAATAGCATTCCTATATAGTCTGTCAAAGATATCTAAACCCAACGTCTAAACTAATAGTTTGTGACCTATGGCCCACTAAATATTATTGTACTCTACCACCCATCAGCTCTGGACCACAGAATGAGTGCTCAAGGTACATGAAAGCTGTAGTCCAACAACATTTACAAAGCCTGAGATTTTTCATCTTTGTTTTAGGAGGTAGGCACCTTCAGAACCTTGGATGAAAAGCAGGATATGAATAAAGTAATACAATTTATGTAAAGGAACAAAAAATTTCTAGCATCTCTACCCCAACATCAATGATTTTAAACACAGTGTTGACAAATCTGCCATATATCTTATGAACATCTGTTGAAAACTAAATGGATCAAAAACAGAAAAATGTCGAGGCATCCTAGGACATGGAATTTATGTAAATCAAATTCTCTCCGACTCACAAAGAGGTTTTCTCATCTCTAAAGTAATTCTAAAATCAATCGAAAGCCCTAAATGAAAAGTCTGTTTCTTTCACTTTAATCAAAGGCCAAATCAGAGACCTTATAAATTTATAAACATGGTTGCAATTAGATTTCTTATACTGAGGATGTTTTTGCAACCCTCTGCATTTTTTCATGCCAACAACGGACATCTTTTGCTAAGGAAAGCAAAACAAAACAGTTTCAGCAGGAGCAAATCATTGAGCCTTTCTTCTTCCATGTCTAGGCCAGAGGTGAAAGTGCCAAAATGAGACCACCTTTTGGTGAGTTCATTTTGGAGTTCTTTTCACCTGACCTAATGTGAGAAAGATTAGCTGGCAACACAATGTTACCATTACCAGGGTATGCCCAATTGTGGTTCAAATATACCACAATCTTTGAGGAAGCTCTTTCTGCGTATCTCACTCTGATAGATGTGCCACACATTTCTGAACTTACACTGATCTTGTTGCTGGAATTATACCACTCTTTGACTGTGAATCTAAAGGTAGATAGTTTAAATAATATTAATACTGTGTCATCAAGGTTATCTACAGGTAGATAGAGAATACACAGAAATGGTTTACCATTCCCTTTCTTCTGGGAGCACCCTGGGATTGTGCATTTTGCCCACTACTACGGAGACTGGCTCTTCTCACAGAAAACAGGGAGGAATCAAACCACAGAGAGAAACCTAATACATGGAGCTATCCAGCCAACTCTGCAATAGCTTTTGTGCAAATGAGGACCATACTAAAATCAGCCTTAAGCAAATTTCCCAGCCATGAGCTTCTTCTTTCAGTCATTTCTGCTTTTCTTTCATCCTCATTTTCCATTTTAAAAATCCACAATATTATTTTTGCTCTCAAATCCTAAACCTCCTTAGAGGTAATGGGTGAGCTTGAATGTATATATGCAGAGTAGTATGGTTTGTTTTCTGTTAGGAAAATTTAATGGTATTTAATGTTTGTTTAACAGGCAAGCCACTGTAGATAAAATGTTGAGAAGTCTTTTGAATGTGTTAATCAGTCAAAGAATGATGCCAATTTCATGGTGCATTTTGTTGGTCTATGAACTGTTCGGCCTAAAATTATACTAATTAAGAACATTCATTGACCATTACTGGATTGTCATCAACACCTCCAGTAGCAACAACAGTCTTGCACAGCATCAATTTCACTGAAAGCTCCTCCTTCCTTCTTGTTGCTCAGAGATATAAATTTGAAACAGCCTCTTACAGTTCAGCAAAACAAAGGCCCACCTTTTATATGTTCACTTGTTTTGATGGTTAATTTCTCTTGCTATTTCATCAGTACCTTATTTTTCCCCTTTACAAAGAACATCTTCATCACTCCCCCAACAACCCTCTATTTCAATCTCTGTTTTTGGTGTCCCCAAACAATTCCAGCCTCCAGTATAGCCAAAGGCAAAAACAATTATTTGCCAATAGATGAGGCTTTTTAATAAAGTGTAACAGGTTGTAGAATGAGACACAGTCAGTTTTCAAGTGTTTATGCCTTGACATGATGCCCCTCCTTGTTTTAATTTAATATATCATTCTCATTCCCCTTAGGTCTCTCTTGCTTGAAAGCCAGTCATGTCCAACTCTAGGGGGCAGTGCTCATCTCTATTTACAGCTAAAGTTCCAACGTTGCCTCTGTGTGCAGACATTTTTGTGGTCCTATGGCAAGCATGACTAGACGACGGAGCACATAGAATGCTGTTACCTTTCCTGCCAAAGCAGTACCTATTTATCTACTTGCAATTTCTTGCTCTCGAACTGATAGGTTGGTAGGAGCTGGGACAGATGATGGGAGCTCACTCTGTCATGCAGCACTCTGGTCTCGAACTGCTGACCTGCCAACCTCCTTGTTATCAAGCTCAGCAACTTAACCACTAAGCCACTATGACACTACCTCATTCCCCTTACCATTAAGTAATATGATTAAACGTGAAGGCTGTTGCTCATTAAGAACACCTTTTAGGAAAATTGCTCATTTTGCTGTTGTTCTAGTAGAGCCTACATATCACAAACTTTGGAAGACACAGAAAAGATGTAGGAAAATATTTTTTGCAGATTCAGACTAGGGGTTCATCTATCCCAGTACTGACAGCTCAGATGGGCAGCAGTTCTCTAGGGGTTGACACAGCATACTTTTCTAGCCCACCTTAAGATTTTTAGTATTCCCTGATAAACTCTCATCCAAACATGAACCCTCTCTTACTTAGTTTCCACAATCAGTGTAGATCATGTGTGCTCAGGGTACTAAAAAGAAAGCAAACAATGGGATTTGGGTAAGTTACCATTCAACCAAACTGTCACACCATGTCTTATTTCTTTCCAAACAGTGGCCTACCAAACCACTAAAGGACTAATATGGTAGCATGTTTGCTTTCTTCACTTCCTTTCATTTATTTCATTAATGCATCCAATGAAGTAGGTTGTAGCCCATGATTGCTTATCTGTACCTATAAGGAAGGGGTGTGGCTGTATGTGTGCAGAATGCGTACCTACACCCCTGGAGCCTATCCCGTAATGCTCTGCACACACATACCTTTTGTCCCCAAGATCTGCACCGTGAGGGTCCGGGGGGCGAGAGTGGGGTCTAAGCCCCACACAATGGGAAAAAGAACAGAAACTACAACTCCCATGGTGCCATGGGTGAAAAAACGGCAGTTTAACAGCCAGGCCTGGAAACATAATTTTGGAAATAGCTGATTTGCATTTTGGACTGTGATTGGTTGAGAGTAAATGACTGACGGAGAAAAGTCCTGATGTGGATGGAACAAACCCATTCCATTTAAGCCTCTACAGCCCTGGAACGAGACACTTTCAATGTACATCAATGGTGTGTGAGTGAGAGACAGGGAGTGTGTATCTGCGACAAACCAGGAAAGGGACCTTGGTGTCCTGGTGGACAGCTCAATGAAGGTGTCAACCCAGTGTGCCTCAGCAGTGAAAAAAGCAAACTCAATGCTAGGGATCATTAGGAAGGGTATAGAAAATAAGTCAGCAAGTGTCATTTTGCCTCTTTATAAATCTATGGTGAGGCCACATCTGGAATACTGTGTACAGTTCTGGTCGCCATACCTCCAGAAGGATATTATGGAGTTGGAGAAAGTACAGAGGAGGGCAACCAGAATGATTAGGGGACTGGAACACCTTCCTTACCATCTGAGGCTGCAACGGTTGGGCCTTTTCACTCTTAAACGACGGCGTCTAAGAGGTGACCTGATTGAAGTTTATAAAATCATGCACGGTGTGGACAAAGTAGATAAGGAAAAACTGTTTTCCCTATCGCACAACACTAGAACTAGGGGACACTCGATGAAACTTTTGGGTACTAGTTCTCAAACAAATAAGAGAAAGTACTTTTTCACCCAGAGGATTACTGGTCTATGGAACTCCCTGCCAGAAGAAGTGGTGACAGCTGTCAGTCTTGACAGCTTCAAGAAAGGATTAGACAGGTTCATGGAGGACAAGGGTATCAATGGCTATAATTTTGGATACAACCTCGGGGTTGGAGAGATAGGCAGGATATCTCTCAATGCCATTTCCAGGGAATCCTAAGCAGGTGAAGACACCTCCTTGGGAATACCCTGAAACAAATGGTGAGCCACTGTGTGAGACAGAATGCTGGACTGGATGGGCTGTGGCCTGTTCCAGCAAGGCTGTTCTTATGTTCTTATCTGTATGTATATGCAAGACAATGAACAAGACAGTGGGTTCCGGATCAGTCACTTGTAGGTGTGGGTGTGTGGGTGTGCCTGAATATATGAGAGAGAGAGAGTCTCTGTGTATTGGGGTGTATCAGGGTTTGAAAAACATAAACATACAACAAACACCCCCTGGGCAAGGCTGGGTAATTAGCTCTCATTCTTCTTCCCTTCCTTCTTTCCCTCCCTCCCTCCTGCGTTCTTTCCCTCCCATCTTCCTTTCCTCCTAAATTTCCCACTAGATACCTACCATCCTTCCCTCATCATCATGCCGGGTTGAGTCTGCCCAGGCTCCTTTACTGAGAGCCAAGGGGCATCACAAACAGTGTGGGGGGAGGCAAAAAGGAAGAAACCCTCTCCAAGCCACCCCCAACCTATGGGTTGAGCCCCCCCCAAAAAAACACACACAAAAACCAACCCCCATTGAACACGGGCACCTATGCTAGTCCCAAATAAATCTGTTTTTCTTCTTTTTCTCTTGGATGGTTTTGGTGCCCTAAATTAACATAGTCATTTTCATCCCCAAGAAATTATTTTGATTTTATTTCATTTTCTTTTCAATACATCAATATTAAATTATATTATTACCTCTCTTCTCGACCAGATAGACCTAAGGCAGTTTAAATTGATTCAAAAGGTGTCAGAAAAACCTGGAGTACAATAAGGTAGTACTGAGATAAAATTATTTGCTACAGTGCTTATAGTGCATGCATGCTTAATAAGATAAAAGGGGAAAGATGCTAGTTTCATTGCATAGCATTTTTTTTTGCAACAAAATGTGCATCACAGCTCAATCTTGTCAGGTGATTTCAACTTGTATGTGTGTCAGAGTCTGGTGCATGGGTGGCTAGCAGGTAAATCAAATGCCAACACCCAGTGCAACCAGGTAACAGACCAAACATTAACCAAATCTCAGTCCAAACAAGCCAGAAGCCAGGTGACTGGGAGAACAGACAAGGGAGAGTATTTTCAGGGTTAGAAGCAAGGTGAGGATAGACGTCCAGGAGCAAAGATCCAGGCTGGCAAAACCATGGTCCACAGGAACCAGGAACTGGGAATAAGTCTTCAGAAACAGGAACAAAGCAGAAGATCTTTAGGAAACTAGGAAAAAGGCAAGAGGTCTTCTGAGACAGGAACAAGGCAAGAGATCCAGGAGCCAAGCAACTGCAAGTCTGCTGACCTTCATCACTGAAGACACAACAACACCCACAGGAACTTGGCAGAGGTCTTCAGAATGGGAACCAGGAACAGGACAAGAGATCCAGAAACCAAGCAACTGCACATCTCTTGACCTCATTTGCTGAGACAGCTTCTTAGAGGGACAGGATCTTATATAGCAGTGATGGTGAACCTAGGCACTCCAGATGTTCTGGAACTTCAATACCCAAAAGCCCTGATCAGCCAAGGTTCACCATCACTGTTATATAGCTAAGCAACCCAGGATCTCTGGGTGGAGCCTATGAAGGTCCAGAACCATCCCCAGGACTCTCAGGTGGGGCTTAGTAGTTGCAGCAGGTGATGGTCCAGCCCAGCAGCTGCAAATCCTGACAATGTGATGAATATTTGTCCATTTTTCTCTCATCAAAAACTGGTAAATACTGCAATATTTTTCACTTTTGTCTGAGAGCGTAATGTCCAATACAGCCAGTTTTCTTCCATCAGCCTGTCCTCCCTCACAGCCTTCCAACTTAAGTTCTTCTCCCAGGTGAACCACATTTTGGTGTCTGACTGGCAGCTGGGGCTCCTATAATTGAGAATTATGGGATTTCTCTCTCACACACACCCAAAATCCACAACCTGATAACAATACAGTGAGAAGGAGGAAATCAATGTATACTACCTCGAGCTCATCATTAACGGAAAAAATAAGGAAATGAATAAATGGAAGGCAGTAAGCTTTATTGCCATGTTATGTGATGGTTCAGCACTTCAGAGCAGCCGCTGATGATATAGTATTGTTCCTAGAAATTTTCCTTAACCAGCCAAGAGACTACAGAGGGCAAACCTATTGCAATGATTTGTGGCAGCACTTTTTTAAAGAGTGAAGAAATAATGAATCAATGTGGGAGGTGGGAACTCCTTCAGCTACTTTGAATGGATATACAGTACTAGACTAAGCTCTATCTCAGCATAATTTTCTTCAGTATCACCCCCTAAATTTAATTCTCCCTCCTTCACATTTTTTAAGAAATTGACAAAATAGTTTGGGAATTTCTTTTAACAGAGCACTAGTTTTATTGTAGAAACCTTTCTAGCATATTTCAAAACCAACAAGGAAAACACAATTGAGACTCTGGCATAAATTTGTGTTTACTCCATGGAATAAAAATGTGTACTATCTTCTATTGGAAATCTATATCCCAGCTTTCTATAACAGACTAGTTTAAACAGATATGAACCATAGTTCCATTAATTAAGTGAATGTATTTTAGGACAGCAGCAGCAGAAATCAGATAAATGCAGAAGGAAATTTAAATTACAAATCAATGTGCACCAATAATTGTGTTTCATCAAGTTGATTCTGAATTATGAGGACCTTTTCCACAGTTTTCTGCATAAGAATGACTCAGAAATAGTTTGTGACCTGATTCTTCAGGGGCATTGTTAATGGACTGTGCAACTTGCTCATGGCTATACAGGGTGGCTGTTCTCCTACATGGCTCTTTATGGATTATATTGGTTGGGGGGAAATTATTGTGAAATAAAGCTAGACCAAAATGCTGTTGAACACAGCTGAAGTGTTACTGGTGGCGCAGAGGGTAAACTGCTGCCCTGCAACCAAAAGTTTGAAAGTTTGATCCTGACCAGGGCTTAAGGTTGACTCAGGTTTCCATCCTTCCAAGGTTGGTAAAATGAGCACCCAGATGTTGGGGGCAAAATGCTAATTAGCTTGTGAACCACCCAGAGAGTGCACTATCGGATGGTTTATAAGTGTGATTGCTTTGCTTTGTTTTACATTTCATCCATTTATTTCCATATGATCTATGGATTACTGGTGGAAATAATGGGGCTTTTGTTCATTCAATGAGGTTCTGTCCATTTCTTTGTGCAAGTTTAAATCATGCTGCACCATGTCTGCAGCAGCCTATTCCACAACTGCTTCTCCTGAACAAAAATCTAGCTTGTTTTCTACAAATGGTTGAAATCCTGGTGCCACAATTCAGATTGTATAAAGTTGATGATGTCATTATTGGCAGCAATTTTTCAGAAACAAAGCATTTCAGATTCTCATTTTTAAAAAAATGGCTCCAAAGGATCCTTTTTATTGTAGGCAAAATTTGGTAGCTTCCCACAATGAAAGGGGGACTTTCATATAGGTATGGAACATTACTGCAGCTCTTTCTTCCCCTCAATTTTCTCTCTCACAACCTTTCACTAACATCCTCCTACTCTGTCTTTTAAATCTATTATTGCATTTCTTATTGTAAGCTAAACCACAGTTTTCATCCATACAGCTGAACCTTCTATTCTTGGTTGCCTCCAAAAAGTATAGTCTTCATGCCTGGGGACCATAAAATGTATACTAGCGGGAATAGTGGGATTTTTATTATTATTATCATGAGTTAGGGATGACAGTAAGACCAGGGTTGTCTTGGTGTGCAATCACACAGGAATATAGTTTGTACGTGGACCACGTGGTCTGGTATGATCTATTTCCCAGTGATTTTTTTAAAATAAATTTTTTATTAATTACTTTACAATACATACATCCGACAAAATAACATTACATACAATGCATACAACATAGCACCCCCACCACCCAACCCACGCCCAACCCTGTATAAAGTTTAAAAAAAACTACCCTTGTCGCTCAATTATTATTTATAAGTTTATAAATCCGCCCAAAATTCATATTCTTCTTGTACATGCTTTATTCCGTCTTCACTTGACATACCATATACTATCCAAGGTCTCCAAATTTTCCAGAAAAGGTTACTCTTAACTTCACCTCTTTCTACTCTCATTTCTGATGTTAGTTTATCATTTAACGCCAATCGCCATATTTGTTTAAACCATCTTTTTCTGCATTTATTTATTTTGTTCTTCCATTCCAAAGCAATTATCGGCCTTGTTGCAGTAAGCAGAATGGATAGCAACTCCTTTTCATTATTATCAATATTTATATCTTCTAACTGTCCCAGCAAAGCAATTTTAGGGTTCAATACTATCTTTTTATTAAAGATGTTATTTATTTCCTGTTCTAGCATCTTCCAATAGTTTTGTGTATATTCACAGTCCCACCGCATGTGAACATAGGTACCTAAATCTCTATTGCATCTCCAACATTTATTTGATCTTGCTTTATCCATATGATGTAAAATAACCGGGGTCAAATACCACTTCCAAATTAATTTAAAATTATGTTCCCTTCCCCTCATTGATAACTGCTTCATTATTCTTTGACTCCACCTTCCTTTCCATGCCTGTTCATTTATCTTTATATTTAATTCTTCTTCCCATCCATTCTTTATTAATCTTTGCGGATCTTCCTTTTTGTTTATTATTTTATATAATTTACTTACCATTCCGCTCTTAACTACAAACCCCTTTCTTAAGCTGTATATCAATTCTTCAAACTTTGATACCTCTCTAATTTTTTGTCCCTTTTTTCTTATTTTGCTATCCCATTTTTCCTATTTCCCAGTGATCACATCATTGTTGTTCAGTTGCAGTCAAGTCCGACCCTTTGTGACCCAATGAACCACAGCATGCCAGGCTCCTCTGTCATCTCCTATTCTCCGTACTCCACCTAGATCCACACCCATTGCTTCAACGATGCTGTCTAACCATATCATTCTCAGTTGTCCCCTTCTCATAAGAACATAAGAACAGCCTTGCTGGAACAGGCCACAGCCCATCCAGTCCAGCATTCTGTCTCACACAGTGGCTCACCATTTCCTTCAGGGTATTCCCAAGCAGATGCCTTCACCTGCTTAGGATTCCCTGGAAATGATGAGAGATATCCTGCCTATCTCTCCAACCCGGAGGTTGTCCTTAAGTATCCATAATTATAGCCATTGATACTCTTGTCCTCCATGAACTTGTCTAATCCTTTCTTAAAGCTGTCAAGATTGACAGCTGTCACCACTTCTTCTGGCAGGGAGTTCCATAGACCAGTAATCCTCTGGGTGAAAAAGTACTTTCTCTTATTTGTTTGAGAACTAGTACCCAAAAGTTTCATGGAGTGTCCCCTAGTTCTAGTGTTATGCGATAGGGAAAACAGTTTTTCCTTATCTACTTTGTCCACACTGTGCATGATTTTATAAACTTCAATCAGGTCACCTCTTAGAAGCCGTCGTTCAAGAGTGAAGAGGCCCAACCGTTGCAGCCTCAGATGGTAAGGAAGGTGTTCCAGTCCCCTAATCATTCTGGTTGCCCTCCTCTGCACTTTTTCCAGCTCCATAATATCCTTCTGGAGGTATGGCGACCAGAACTGTACACAGAATTCCAGATGGGGCCTCACCATAGATTTATAAAGAGGCAAAATGACACTTGCTGACTTATTTTCTATACCCTTCCTAATGATCCCTAGCATGGAGTTTGCTTTTTTCACTGCTGAGGCACACTGGGTTGACACCTTCATTGAGTTGTCCACCAGGACACCAAGGTCCCTTTCCTGGTTTGTCGCAGAGAGTTCAGACCCCATCAGTTTATAAATGTAATTGGGGTTTTTTGCCCCAACATGCATCACTCTGCACTTACTAATGTTGAAACTCATTTGCCACTCCCCCAGTGTCGAGAGATCCCTCTGGAGCTCCTCACAATCTCTCACAGTTTTCACTACCCTGTATAATTTAGCGTCGTCAGCAAATTTGGCTACCTTGCTTTTTACTCCTACCTCTAGATCATTTATGAAGAGGTTGAAAAGCAGGGGTCCCAGTACTGAACCTTGGGTGACCCCACTCTTTACTTCCCTCCACTTGGAGAAGTGTCCATTTAGTGCTACCCTCTGTTTCCTGTCCCTTAGCCAGTTGCTGATCCAGGACAAGACCTGTCCCTTTATTCCATGACTGGTAAGTTTATTCAAGAGCCTTTGGTGTGGGACCTTGTCAAAAGCCTTCTGAAAGTCCAGATAAACAATGTCAACTGGATCCCCCTTATCCACATGCTTGTTGACACTCTCAAACAATTCCAACAGATTAGTGAGGCATGATTTGCCCTTGCAAAAGCCATGTTGGCTCTCCTTTAGCAGCGCCTTCTCTTCTATGTGCCTATTAATTCTATCTTTTAGGATGGTTTCCATCACTTTACCTGGGACACATGTCAAACTGACAGGTCGGTAATTTCCTGGATCACCCCTGGATCCTTTTTTGAAAATTGGTGTTACATTCGCTACCTTCCAGTCATCAGGCACAAAGCCTGATTTGAGGGAAAGATTATATATTTTGGCTAGGGGATCAGCAATTTCATCTTTAAGTTCCCTGAGAACTCGTGGATGGATGCCATCTGGTCCTGGTGATTTGTTAGTGTTTAGTTTAACAAGACATGCAAGGACCTCCTCCCTGGTTATTTCTATCTGGCTTAATTCTTCGGTTTCCCTCCCTACGAAGATAGGCTCTGTTTTGGGCATGTGGCCTCTGTCTTCTTCAGTGAATACTGAAGCAAAGAATTCATTGAGTCTCTCTGCAATCTCTGTTTCCTCTTTAATAACCCCTTGCCTTCCGTTGTCATCTAATGGTCCAATGGCCTTCCTAGTTGGGTTCTTACTTCTAATGTACTTAAAGAAGTCTTTGTAATTTCTCTGAGTATTTTTAGCTATACGCTCCTCAAAGTCTTGCTTTGCTTTCCTGATTGTTGCCTTGCATTTGTTCTGCCAGAATTTATGTTTCTGCCTGCTGTCCTCATTCGGACAAGCCTTCCATCTTCTAAATGAGCTTTTCTTGCTCTTGATCACTTCCCGAACAGCTCCTGTAAGCCACATCGGAGTCCTCTTGGACCTGGCAGTGCCCTTTTTCCTTTTGGGTATGCATTCCAATTGAGCCTCTGTTATTGTTTTTGTAAACAGCCTCCATGCCTCTTGGAGTGTTTGGACTCTCTCAATTTTCCCTTTCAGCTTCTTTTTTACTAGTTTCCTCATCTTTGGGAAATTTCCTTTTTGAAAATTTAAGGTCTCTGTGTTAGATTTTATCAGTGACTTGCAGTCTATGATCAAGTTAAACATAATTGAGTTGTGGTCACTGTTCCCTATTGGATCAGTCACATTAACATCTTGCACCAGATCCTGAGTATTACTCAGGATCAAGTCAAGGATTCTTGTACCTCTAGTTGGGTCTTCAACCATCTGTCCTAGGGAACAATCATTTAGCATATCTAGGAACTCCTTTTGCCTTCAATCTTTCCTAGCATCAGGACCTTCTCCAGTGGGTCCTCTCTTCTCATTTGGTGGGCAAAGTACTTGAGCTTCAACTTTAGTATTTGTTCTTCCAAGAACCAGTCAAGGTTAAATTCTTTTAGGATGGACTGATTTGTTCTCCTTGCAGTCCTGGGGACTCTCAAAAGTCTTCTCCAGCACCACATTCGAAGGCATCGATTCTTCTGCACTCAGCCTTCCTTATGGTCCAGCTCTCACAGCCATACATTAGTGATCACATTACATGCATGGAATATCACTCAATCCCGATTCTAATCATGCCAAGTGATTTGGCTACTAGATTTTGGGGCCAAGCTGGAGTGAGTCCCCAACAGATGTCCTTAAGCTGGAGTGAGTCCCCACTTTAAGGGAGTTTGCTCCCTGCAAAGCAGTTATTTCCAGTGTGATCAGATGTGCACCTTTCTTGTGATCTGTATGCCCCCTTGGTGCACTACATGAAAAAATGCAGAAATATTCCTCACAGTATTGAGAAAGCAAGAGTTCTCTTGCCAGTATCAGAGATAAATGTTGTGCCTTTGTGAAACTGATTTTCCACACAAATGGGCAAAAACTGAAACTGTGTTTTGTGTCTTTATGAGGAATCCTTTTGTGTAAGGGGCTGTTGTGGCTCAGTGGTAAAGAAGCTCACCTTGTTAGCTGGAAGGCCAGCAAGTCAGCAGTTCAAGACCCAGGTACTGCATGAAGGATTGAGCACCCATCTCTGTCCCAGCTCCTGTCAATTTAGCAGTTCAAACAAAAACAAGAAATTACAAGTAGCTAAATAGGGATCACTTCAGTGGGAAAAGATAATGGGGACATGAAAGGAGCCTCATTTGGGCATCCCCTGAGCAGAGTTTCTCCAGCAAAAATCCTTTCAACACAGAATAATTTCTGACATGAAATTAAATTAAAGCTACATGTGTGTTGTTTTCAGAAAGAGAAAAATACTAGATATACTATGCACAACACACTTGTTTTGGGCTGGAGGTGACATTTCTTGTGAGAGTTTGAGAATCTTACCTCCGAGCCTGGCTGCCAGGCTAGGGTGAGGGAGTTGTTTTTGCTCCCATCATAGGGGAGGAGACTGGGGTATTACGTGGGGATGCAGCCTTGCATCAGAACTATATATTGTTTTTAAGTTTTGCTGAGCAGCCAGCGAGGTGTTTGCTGGACTCTGTACACTGCCGAGAGTCTATTGATTGGGGCAGTATATAAATCTAAATAAATAATTATATAAATAAACCAGGGGAGAGCATCGCTGTCAAGTATCCCTTATTGGCCGGGAAAACCCCTTATTTTACCCTCTTTCCCATCGTCATCCCTTATTAATTAGACTGCATTAATTAGACCATTGAAGGGCAGCACAGGATAAGCATAGTTATCAAGTATCCCTTATTTGCTGGGAAATTTCCCTTGTTTCCAAATCCAAAACTTGACAGGTATGGGGGAGAGGTACACCAGGGCTTTTAAGTTGAAGCCCATCCCCCATCCAGCCTCTTGCCACTCGGATTCTTCCCACCTGCCCACCATGGAGTCAAGGATGCTATTGGGCCACCATTTGGGGCTGGATACAAATTTTTGGGACCAGCTTCATATTGGCTACTGGATGGAATTGCACTTTAAGTCATGTACATAAGTGGGTAGTGCTGGTTTAGGGTGGCAGTGGTGATTCCCTCAGGACATCTTTGATGGAGCGGAAGCTGTATCCCATGCTGGGTTTCGTGTGAATTAGTGTGGGCGTGGGGAACACCAAGATTTACTCAGGAGAGCAGAAGTGGAAATGGTCGCACACATGCCTCCCCAAAAAGCCAGCCCACCAGTGGCTAGCAGGTCAGCACTGAGTGGGGGCAATTGATTTGCAAATCCAGCCCAGGAAAGGGGAGATTCATTTCCCTTGCTCTGGTGCCAGGTTATGCACTACCTGCTCCTTCATAGGTCCTAGAGGTGAGAATTTCAATAAATGTGGGTCAAGTCTTTAACCACTGTATTTGTATCTGATCTCCTTATTTCTGGGTAAGGACAGAATTCTCAAAAGGTTGTTTTGTTGTATTGAGACAATTTTTCTGAACTATAAATGAGACACTGCCAAGATTTCTTTCTTCATATCTCTTCCATAAATACAAACAAGGTTTACGTTTAGAAATAGCATAGTCTGTTCACATAAAATAATTCTCACGACTCACTTTTCAGTTCCTTCACCAAAATACAAGAGATAATATTCAGATTCTGTCTGAGCTCTGAGTATGAGGATCTCCAGTAAAAGTCAATTAAGGGAATTAACACATAGCCACAAATTAAATAAAAAATTAGGAGAAAATTGGATGCTGCCCAGTTATTTGATTCATGAAGGCCATCATTTAATTTATAAATAATCATCTGAGACAAAAGAAAAAGACACAACAACGGGGCACTAAATTTTAGGAGGATAATCCTCTAGAAATTTGGGATTTAGGAGAAAAATCCCAGAGGAGAAAATGCTGTAAAAACTTGCCATTCTTGCAGCCATATTATAACGTAGAAGCTTTTACAGTTGCAAAAAATGTCAGTCAAATACTTGGATTACATTGTCTTCTTAATTCCTCATCCATTGTCTTGTTCTTTGATAAAACCTACATTTTCAAGAATGGAATTAAAAGAGTGTTTTGGACACCATACCGAGGCAAAACTGAAACTGTTATTTTCCTCAATCCTCTTCGTCTATCTACCTATTCGTCACAGTACCTAAACAACGGAAACATGTAACTTTTACAGAACCTAGATGATGAGGCAGAGAAGTCTAAAAAGCATCCATACCTGTCAAATTTTGGATTTGAAAATAAGGGAAATTTTGGTCACACCCCTCTGTGGGTGTGGCCAAATCTGTGGATGTAGCCATGTGACTTGCTGAGCTCTAGTCATGCCTGCAACATGGCCATGAAAATGTCTGCAAACACAGACAACACTGGCTCTTTGGCTGTAAATGGAGATGAGCACTGCACCCTAGATTTGGATACGACTGGCAGATTTTACTTTCTTACGATCAAAGATCTCTGCAGATGGTGATTGAAGCCATGAAATAAAAAGGCGACTGATGCTTGGGAAACAAGCTATGAGAAACCTGGGGAACATAGTTAAAAGTAGAGGCATCACCTTGCAAACAAAACATTGTATAGTCAAAGCAATGGTATTCCCGGTGGTAATGTATGGGTGTAAGAGTTGGACCATTAGGAAAGGTGAGTGCAGAAAAATAGATGCCTTTGAAATGTGGTGTTAGAAATAGGTCGATCCTAGAAGAAATCATCCACGACAGCACATTAAAGGTCAAATAGTAAAGATGACGCTAAAGTACTTTGGACATCAAATGAGAAGAGAGGATTCACTTGAGAAGGCCTTGATGCTGGGAAAGGTGGAGGACAAAAGAAGGGGGTGGCCAAAAATAAAATGGGTAGATGGTATTGTAGATGCAATGGGCAAAAAGCTGTGTGGGCCAAAGTACCCTTTCCCCATCTTCTTGGGGGACTTTTGTTTTGTTTTCTTTCTTGTTTACTTAGTGGCTTAAGTGGCTAAGATGCTGACTGGGAGGCAGAAGGTCAGCAGTTCGATTCCCGAGTACTGCAGGATGGAATGAGCTCCCATCTTTGTTCCAGCTCCTGCCATCCAAGCAGTTCGAAAGCAAGAAATTGCAAGTAGATAAATAGGGACCACTTTGGTTGGAAGGTAACAGCGTTCTGTGCGCTCTGGTGTCTAGTCATGCCTGCCACATGGCCATGGAAACATCTGCAGATGCAGACAATGCTGGCTCTTCGGCTTTGAAACAGAGATGAGCGCTGAACCCTAGAGTCGGATACGACTGGCTTTCGAGCAAGGGAAACCTTTACCTTTACCTTACTCATTTTTAATTATTTTTTTTCCTGGGAAGCAAAGAAAGTGCACCAGCCCCCTAGGGTTACCAACTGCTTGTAAGCAGCTTGGCTTTAATGAACTAGCCCTGCACATGGCTAGACACTCCCCCCCCCCGATTAGGGTGGAGGAGCAAGGGATTAATTTCCCCAAATTAACCAATCTATTTGTTCCTCACTGCAACCAATTGAAGCACCAACATCTGAGAATGTCAGATCCAGATTAAGGAAGGGAATTAGTAAAGAAGTAAAAAGCAACCTCTGTAGTTTCCAAGCCTCCCAGCAGCTAATCTCCCTCCAGATGGTTTGTTAGAAGGTGGGGTGCTCTCTCTCTCTCTCATATAATGATCAAGCAACATCCCCCATGCCCCCCTCCCAAGTTAACTCTAGAACAGAAACAGAAGCCTCCAGCCAGGAGGCAGGGCAGAAACAGGTCAATAAACCATGAGAGTGAGAGAGAAGTCTCTCACTGATTTGCCCCTGCATATATGAAATATCGCTCATCTCTAGAGTAGACTCCCGTCCCATTGTGGCTCCAAACAGCAGCAGCAAAAATGAAGCCTCCATGACCATGTGGCAGGGAAGGGAAATGAAAGAGAAACTACAGAACGCCCCCACCACCTTCTCTCTCCCCTTCCACAAGCAAAAACCCACACAGCGACCTCTGGTGGCCAGAAAAACATACTGCAGCTTCGCCTATGATGGCTCCAGTCAGGATTTTTTTTTTAAAAAAATAAGGGATATTACAGGGAAATTAATAAAACGGGAGGGGGCGGGAAGAGGGGTAAAAATAAGGGGTTTTCCCGGGGGAAAATAGGATACTTGACAGGTATGAAAGCATCCTGACTAGATATGAATCTAAAATACAGTAAAACCTCACATAAAGAGTGCAACTCTTAGAGACTAACTCACTTAAAGTGCAGAATTTACTCTGAATGGTCACCTCGCTTCACAACTAAAACCAACCAAAAACTCTTTTAACAAATAAATCGGGGTTCGTAATCCCCCCTGCCAAAAGTCACAATTGGTCACTTACAATGGTGTTTCGCTTAAAGAGCAAACTCGCTTAAAGAGCAATCCTGTGGAACACATTATGCTCTTTAATCGAGGTACCACTGTATAGGATAAATTTAGCACCCAACAAGCAGATAGGCATCTTTCTATGTGCTTCTGCTTCCAGCCAGCACAGGAACCAAAAGACAACAGAGATTCTCCATTGGCTTTTCAGTGACTGGCAGTCCTTCTTCTATAGATATGGAAAGAGAACGAACTGATTCTGTAGCCTTTGAGGTGTAACCAGATATCACATGCTAACAAGAGTTCTTCACTTTTGCAGTTGTCATTGTGATCAGTTGAGCATCAAATCCGAGCATTTCATCATCTAGCTAGGATTTTTTTTACTTTTCAATTTTTTCTAAAACTCCCGAGATATGCATCACTCACACTTATAAAAAGCCTTAAAGTAAGCTAAAGAAAGGTGGAAGAGATGTCTTGTTAAGGGAGACAGAAAAGGATAGGGTAACAATATTTTTCCTATTCTTAGAGCTCTTTCTCTCCCCCCCCCCATGCTAAGTGCGTGTGAGAGAGGGAGAGGGCCGAAGGGAAGGAGGAGGAGGAGAAGCTGTGGGTTGGGCAGCAGAAAGGACCTGAGCCCCAAACCAGTGTCCCTTCGGCCATTGCCAGTGGCCAGAAGGGAAAAGAAATTGTCACAGCGGTACAGTCGGCAGAGGAGACCAGCACAGCCAATGCTGTTGCCTCCAGACTAACCAGTGGCTGGAGCCAGGACAAGAGAAGGAGTTGTTGTGAGGCTGCTTTGATCAAAGACTTGCAGATGCAAGCATGTGATAAGTATTGTAATTGAATTACTGTAGTTGACTGAATATAGTGAGCTTTTCTGTCATGCCAAGGTTTTCCTTTTCATACCAAGGTTGATGACTAATGAGATACTTTTTAACTTCTGACTTCATATATAACTTCTAACTTTATATATCCAGTACTAATTAACTCAACTTTTTAATCTGTTACTTTGTGTTAAACTGTGATAATATTTATGATAGGGAAAAACTGGCATAGAAACTGGCAAACCATGTCAGGAAGTTTGCCAAGAAAACCCTATGGACAAAGACCAAAAGGCATTAAAAAGGGGGCAAAATAGATGAAACAGGATGTTTAGCCCAGTGGGTCAGAAGAGGATGGATAGGACAGTGGGAGGAGAAATAAGGTGTTTTAAGGAACAATACTGCATAGGGACACGGAATGTAAGATCTATGAATCAAGGGAAGCTGGAAGTGGCAAAAATGAAATGGAAAGAATAAGACTTGACATCATGGGAATAAATGAGTTAAAATAGACAGGGATGGACATACATTGGATCATGGAGAAAACAAAGGAATATCAGAAACAAGTCTACTTCTGTTTCATTGACTACACCAAGGCCTTTGATTGTGTGGACCACAACAAAATGTGGCAAGTAATTAAAGAGATGGGAATACTAGAATACTTTATATTCCTCATGAGAAATCTGTAAAGTTAGGACAGAACATGGAATGACGGAGTGGTTTGGAATAGGAAAAATAGGAAGACAAGGGTGCATTTTGTCACCTTGCTTATTCAATTTATACACAGAGCACATACTGTGCAATGCAGGGATGGATGAATCACAAGTTTGGAACAAAATTTCTGGGAGAAACATCAACAATTTGAGATATGCAGATGATACTATCCTAATGGCAGAAAGTGAGAAAGACCTAAAGAAAATCCTGCTTAGGTTGAAAGAAGAGAATGCAAAAGCTGGCTTGAGACTCAACATCAAGAAAACCAAGATAATGGCAACAGGCCCTATCAGTCCCTGGAAAATAGATGGGGAAGAAGTAGAAGCAGTGACAGACTTCACTTTCCTAGGTTCAAAGATCACTGCAGATGGTGATTGCAGCCATGAAATAAAAAGGGGACTGATTCATGGGAGACAAGCTATGAAAAACCTGGGGAACATAGTCAAAAGTAGAGGCATCACCTTGCAAACAAAAATTTGCATAACCAAGGCAATGTTTTTCTTGTGGTAATGTATGGTTGTGAGAGCTGGACCATAAGGAAAGCTGAGCACAGAAGAATAGATGCCTTTGAAATGTGGTGTTGGAGGAGAGTTTTTAGACTACCCTGGACAGTGAGGAGAACGAATAGGTCGATCTTAGAAGAAATCAACCCTGACTGCTCCTTAGAAGGGCAAATAGTAAAGATGAAGCTAAAGTACTTTGGACATCAAATAAGAAGAGAGGATTCACTTGAGAAAGCCTTGATGCTGGAAAATGTCGAGGACAAAAGAAGAAAGGCCCCCAAAAATGAGATAGCTAGATGGGATTGTAGATGCAATGGGCTCAGAGCTGTGTGGGTTGAGGAGGATGGTGGAGGACAGAGGTGCCTGGCAGGCAGTGGTCCATGGAGCCACAAAAGGTTGGAATCAACTGTGCAACTGAAGAACAACAACAACAAAAACAAGAATAACAAGAACAACAGCAAGAACAACAACAACAACAAACAACAACAACAACAACAAGACTCTAGTGTAGCATAACGTAAATTGAACATTACATTCATGAGCCCTGGTGGCGCAATGGTTAAACTGTTTTACTGCAGCCAAAACTGTTGCTGATGTAATTTTGATCCTGACAAGGGCTTAAAGTTGACTTAGCCTTCCATCCTTCTCAGGTTGATAAAATGAGTACCCAGCATGTTGGGGGCAAAATGTTACTTGACTTGTGAACTGCCCAGAGAGTGCACTAAGTGCTATGGAGTGGTATATACATATAATTGCTAATAATGTCCTCTTTTCAAAGTAATTTTATCAGGTTTCCTTGTTGGCTGAAAGGCTGGCAAGCTGGCAGTTCGAAACCCGGGTACTGCATGATGGATTAAGCACCCATCTCTTTCCCAGCTCTTGGAGACATGAAAGGAGCCTCATTTGGTCATTCCCTGAGAGGAATTTCTCCTGCAAAAATCCTTTCAACCCAGAATAATTTCTGACACAAAATTATTATTATTATCAGGTTTTCCCATTCTATGTGTTTTGGATTGGGATAGACATCTTAACCTGGTATGTCTTCATTCTATAAACTATATAACACTTTTTTGTTCTCAGTACAACATGACATGATTATTATTATATATTTTTTGGTTTTGTCTCAAAGATGTTCAAGTTTCAGAAAGAAACCAGCACTTTGAAAACTGATCTTTCTGAATTTCTGTAAATGCATAAAATGTAAGCATGAAAGTAAATGTTGCCTTGTTACCAGTTGTGGTAGTTTTGAACCACAATCGGGCGTACCCTGGGCAATGTCAACCTTGTGCAGGCTAATGTTTCTCACACTAGGTTAGGCAAAAGGAACTATGGAATGAATTGACCAAAAAGTGGCTTCATTTTGGCAGTTTCGCATCTAAAATAGGCATGGAAGAAGAAGTAGAAGCTAGGCTATTAAATAGTAGCATCACTGCATGGCTTTTTGCTAAATCATTCTGTCCTTTTGTGCTTGCTGTTCTTGTCAGCAGATGCATCCTTATAATTGGAGAATATGCAAGTATTGTGCTTTGCAGGCGCACCCCCCAAAGAAAGACTCAGACACCGGTATATGGATAAAGGCATTGGGCCACTTTTATTGAATAATGCCCTAGTCCGAATTATAACTTTCAATTGGTACTCATCCAATTATAATTCTTAAGGCAAGCAGGCCGCAGTAACACTGGTAAGGTTCCTCCCAAAATTGCCAATGGCAATTGGCTACAATGTATCCATTTGTATCAATTTGTTTGTTGACACAAACAAATTGTTGACCGTAGTCAATAAACTATCTACTGACCCCACCCTCTGACGTGTATCCGTCAAATCATGGGGTGATGCATGCTGAAAAGCTCCTGCCATCACCCCTTGCCTGGTTCGTCGTTGACCGGTCAACGTTATTACACCTGTACCTGTCTAAGTGTTGGCCAGTCAATTGCGAACCTGCCGGATACCTATGGGTCATAAATATTTACCTTACCAGTGCTACCCGCCACACGGGGAGGCGTCCATGATGACTCACCGCCCCCCCCCAAGACCGTCAGCTTGGTCGCCAGGCCTGCTTGCACCACACCCAGACGAGGTACATACCTCCAGCCGACAGGTGGACCCCTTCCCCTGCCTACCGGCAAAATTTTTGTAAGCCTATCCTCAGGTGTCCAATGGCTGTCTCCCAGCCATGCTCAGCAAGGGACTGAGCAACAGCCCTGTCCACTGACTGCTGGAACAGTCCGAAACACGGAGATCCACGTGTCCCCTAAATTGGTGTCTCGGCACGATGTTAGACCATAGCGACAGTGTGTAAGCCATACGTGATATAAAACGCCAGGTCGCAGCCCCTCGACAGTTTAGTAACAGCAGTGATCCATATAAGATCGTTGCCGCCGAGGTGCCTATTAAGAACATCGGGCGGTCCAGCATCCCCGACGGACATCAGGAATGACAACAGTTCCCGCCCCCTTGTGCCGCGCATACCATACCATCGCATACGTGCGGATGCACACAGCCCAAGTCGGGGTCCACTCTCTGTCGCCGCAGCATATACTGCTGCCCAGTGTACATAGCTGCGGCCCACCAGCCCCACTGCCACCGGTGTGTAGAGACACACAGGATCTGTAAAAGAGGAGAAGAGGTTAAGGACATAACTAGGTACTCGTACAGTGAGGGCACGTACATATAAGAAATTGCGCGTACACGCATGTCCGCCTCCGAGTACTCCAAACGTAGCCGCGATCAACGCCACGCCTATCCTAAATAAATGGGTGCCAAAATGGGCCCCCACACCGCGAAGCGCGGCACCGGTCACCCTTAGTAACATTACTTCGGCAAGGGTAGACCTATCCTGGTGGCAGAAAAACAGGCTGTGGCGCGCAGCAGGCACTGTCGAAAATTCATGTAGGGCACCAACCGGACAGATGTCTCCAATAAAGCTTCGTAGCAGTCTGACTCCACTGCCTACGTCGTGCTGAACAACCTGTGAGGACCGTATCCCCACTTGAGCCCACTCATGTGTGACAGAGACATCGTCGAGTTCCAGTGCCCTACGAGACACATCCGCCTTACACAGATGGTACCAACTCTGGCACCCACTCACTGATGCGGAGCACTCCAAAGAAGGCCACCGTGGTAGCCGCATGAAAAAGAGCTGCCTCATACCTGTCAAAACATAGGTTAGGCCAGCCTCGTGCAAGGTGGGTAAGCACCCCTGGGGAAATTGGGTGATGAGTATCCGGGCGGCAGCCACGTTCCCGTGTCCACCCCTCCAAAACATGCCGTATGCGGAAATCGTTCATGCTGTCAGCAAAACCCCTCACCTTGGCAATAAATGCCAGTGCTGACAGCCTGGATGCTATAGTGCGGGGAGCGAGGCCCTGACTGTGTAAATAAACCATGAATTGTAAAACTTGTTCCACTGGAATGGGCCACACCTCGGGCAACTGAAGTTGCACACAATTTTTTTTAAATTGAACGAAAGCATGATGATACGGCTTACGCGTGCGGGGCGCCAAGGACATGCCGATCGCCCGGTTCACCTCTCCTTGCCAAATGTCCAAATCTCGGCCGGGAGTGGCGAGGGGAATTCCTCTGTGTCCGGAGCCAAGGCGCGTAACCGGGGGATCTGCAGGCGGGATAAAGCATCGGCAATATCATTATTAATGCCTGGTACATGTCTGGCCCTAAAAAGCACATTGAGGTGTAGGCTACGTAACACAAATTGGCGAACTAAAGCCATCACCCTGGGTGATTTAGACGTCTGAGCATTGACAATGTGCACTACCGCAGCATTGTCGCACCAAAAGTGAACCACAGAGTCGGCCCACTCCTCGCCCCATAGCATCAAAGCTCCCAGGATTGGAAAAAACTCAAGGAATGTAAGATTGCGGAGGCGATCCGTGCCCCGCCATGCTGGAGGCCATTGGCCATAAGCCCACCTCTCCTGGAAGTAAATCCCATATCCCAGGGAGCCGGAGGCATCCGACTGTACTTGAAAACTAGGGGAAACTAAAAGGTCGGATCTCCAAAAGGATACCCCGTGAAGTCCCGCAGGAATGAGAGCCAAACCAAAAGGTCAGCCCGCATGCCCCTGTTCAGTCGGACCCTATGATGGCACCTTGACAGGCCAGACATGGCGTCACATAGGCGCCGAGCAAATGCTCTGCCAGGTGTGACCACCCTGCAGGTGAAGTTAAGATGGCCATGAAGTACCTGAAGCTCACGAAGTGACACTTTACGTTTGGCCAGCAAGGCCAAAACCATCGCGGAGATCCGGGTGACCTTATCAATGGGTAACCGGGATGCCTGTGCGACCGTGTCAATTTCAATACCCAGAAATGTGAGCGTAGTTGATGGGCCCTCGGTCTTTTCGGGTGCTAAAGGGACACCCAGTTCCTGCATTAGCGTCTGAAAGGTGGTGAGGAGACGCGTGCACGTGTCCAAGCCCCGTTCACCCCCGAACAAAAAGTCATCGAGGTAATGGGCTACAGACCGAGACCCGGACCTGCGAACAAAGGCCCAATGAAGGAAAGTGCTAAAACGTTCAATGCTGAACAGGATATAGAGCAGCCAAAAGGCATGGCCTTATCTACGTAAAACTTCCCTTGGAATCTAAAACCCAATAGCTCAAAGTCCTCCGGGTGCACTGGCAACAATCGGAATGCCGATTTAATGTCGCATATTACCAGGAGGGCACCGGGACCACAAGAGCGCACCATTCGCAGGGCTTGGTCAAAGGACGTATACCTGGCCGAACAAAGGTCATCAGGGATAGCATCGTTGACAGAATAATCCACCGGGTACGATAAAGGGTGGATTAAACGAATTTCCCCCAGGGCCTTTTTGGGTACCAACCCCAGAGGGGAGACCTTCAGGTTGGGAAAGGGTGGTACAGAGAAGGGGCCTGCCACCCTCTTGGCCTCAACCTCCTTGGCAATACTCAGGGCAGCCACCTCTTCTCCGTCCTTCAGGGACAGTAAATTGGGTGCATCTTGGGGTCCCCGCACTCCTTTAAATGGGATTCGGAAGCCCCACTGAAAACCCTCGAGGAGGTACCTCGCGTCCTCTCTCCTTGGATAAGTTGAGAGCCATCGCTCCAACATATACACATTAACTGGGGAGGGGGCCTTTCATCCGGCTAGCTCCATCAGCAGAAGCTCTGCCCGCTCCCTGTTCACCTCTACCACTGCCCCGTGACCCACCGGCACGCGGGCACGCGGCGGCGGCGTGAGGGCCAGCGCAAGAGGGACACTCATGTTTGTATCGGCACTGCCGCTTATTGCACACACCGTTAGCCAGGTGATCCAACACAGCAAGCGGGCTGGAACCCCCTGCCCCGCCAGCTGGCGGGAAGCCTGCGTTGGAGCAGCTCGCTGCACGGCATGACCACAATGGTACCTATCCCCAGGCGCAGGACGCATGGGGGTCATGTACAATAGCCACAATTTCTGACAGGGCTCATCCCATCTCATCTCCGGGTGCAAGGGCACCCTCATTCTAAATTCCTCATCGTAAGCCAACCACGATGGGCCAGGTAAATCCACCATTGCCCTGTAAATATTGTCCAAATATTGGACCATAGGAATGGCCAGGTCAGGCCGGGCCCTAAGGTACACCGCCATATAAATAAGATATGCGGGCAACCAGTTGGCCCAGGTGCGTGGTGGCTTACGACGGCGGGACAGCTCTTTGTCTCTGTCATCCTGTCCCTCTTTCTCCTCCTTAGTGGGCTCACGGTTCAATAGGGAGAATATATACACGTACTCCCCCTGCCAAATCTTTTCCCTCGTGACCTGGGACAAATGATCACCAAGGGGCAGCAAATAACCAGCCGTCGGCAAGGCCATCACCGGCACATTAGATACACGGGGCAGGGGCAGGCCGGAGCGTCTCAAGCAGATCAACCCGGCTGGCCGCTTGCTGCAGTGTGGCAGCCGTCGAGGTAGCCGGTGAACCCGAAGGGCCCCCCGCAGAGAGTGAAGGGCCACCTGACATGAGGTTGTGTGCAATCCCCAAGGATGCCTCAAGCACAGCTAAACGCGTTAGCAATGCATCAACTGCCACAGATCACCCAGTATAAAGTGGGCCGGGTGGGCCGGACGGCCCACCAGGCATTCGACCAGGAACCCCAAAATGAGGGGCCGGAGGGGGAACATGCTGTGCACCAGCACCGCCCCCCCTCTGACTGGACCCATGGCCGGCAACTGCGGGCCGAGGGCCAAAGCCCCAGAAGGGCCGGTTGAAGGCTGGCTAGCCGAGGGCAAAGCAGCCTGAATCGCCCCACCGGTATCGGTGGAGGTAGTGCCCTGCCGCGTGGGAGCAGCCCTGGTCCTCCGACCTGAGGGCTGCCCCCTGCGTTGCGCAGGGCCAGCAAAAGTCCTCCCCGTTGGCCGCAGTTCCGTCGCCGGGGCCTTCCGTTTGGGAGGCATATCGATAGCAATAGCAGGATCCCTGTCCAGGGATCAATGCCAAAAAACACAAAGCAAGCAAGCCAAAGGCTCTGTGCAACTCCTTCCTCCCCAGCCGGGAAAGCCAAGGGCTAAAGAGCCGAAAAAGCGAAGGAACAGCGACGGAGAAAACTTCTCCTCTCCGTCGCTATTTTAAAATGGCAGCTCGGCTGCCTCGTGGCCACCCCTTTTATAGAGGGGTGGCTACACCCCCTAACTCACCCGGATGTCTGAGTCCGGGTTGGGGGGGCCCGCAAAGAGCGCGGTGGCCATTTTGGCACCGCGCTTTCATTTTCGGTGGAAACTATAGAACCTGCAACTTTTGAGGAGCATTCAGTTTCTTAGTCTTGTACGGGAGGCCAAGAATTTTAGTGGAACACAGAGAACCTTTGGTCTTACCACCTAAAGTTAGTCTGTTCTACCATGTAATGTTAGCCTGCTTCAATCAAAATCATACCAGTTGACAATGAAACTATGGTGTCTATGAACTTCACTGAAAGTTGAGCTGAACTAAGCGAAGCTGTTTCTGCCAAAGTAATATGCAGATTGACTGGCATTCACACTTTCTAAATGTTCTTGGCATTTAAAAATATGCATTAGAGAGAAAACATGTTTAGAACTGCAGATTTGAGAGCAAAGGAGTTGAGAATGCATACTTTGAGAGAAGTTGCCTTTAAAACATCACTTTAAAAACATAAATGCATTTTTAAAAAAGTAACAAAGTAACAAGGGAAAAGGATGGAACAGATGTGTGTCTGAATACATGAGAAAGTGGTATATACCAGAAATAAACTCTCATCCCTACTTAAGATCGGGGGGGAGGGGGTACCATCCATGCCAGTCATGAGACTATTTTGAAAGTAGTCTCAGTTTTTGGTGCCCCTGTCAAATGCACATGTAATCTTTTTGGCAAAATCATTTGCAGGCGCACCCCCCCAATAACGGACACAGACAACATTGAAAGTGGATAACAGCATAGGGCCACATTTATTGATTCAATGCCCTAGTCCGAATTATAAATTTGTATTGGTAAAACGACCAATCATAATTCCTAAGGCAAGCAGGCCGAAGTAACACTGGTAAGGTACCACCCCAAAATTGCCAACGGCAATTGGTTACAATGTATCAATTTGTATCAATTTGTTTGTTGACAACAAACAAATTGTTGACCGTAGTCAATAACTAACTTATGACCCCACCCTCTGACGCGTATCCGTGAAATCACAGGGGTGATGCATGCTGGTTAGCAATCGTCATCACCCCATCGCCTGGTTCATCGTTGACCGGACAACGTTTAACTAATTTATTCCTGTCTAGTGTTGTCCAGTCAATTGCGAACCTGCCGGATACTTGTGGGTCATACTGTTTACCTTACCAGTGCTACCCGCCAATGTGACCAAAGTCAACAGTAGGAACACAGAAAGACCCCTATATCAAACCATAGCAACAGTGTGGGATGGGCAAAAAAGCCAGGACCCGGAGCCAATATGGGTCCCAACCAAAAATTCCCACCCGGCCCCGAAGCGACCATAATATCACACTGTTAACTAGGGAGGGGGTGGAGGGGAAAAAACTTCTCCGCTCCGTCGCTGAGATAAAATGGCAGCTCGGCTGCCTCGTGGCCACCCCTTTTATAAGGGAGCTGGCCACGCCCCTAACTACCCGGATTCTCTGTCCTGGGGGGGGGCCCGCAAAGGGCGCGGCGGCCATTTTGGCGCCGCGCTTGCATTGCAGGCGCACCCCCCCAATAACGGACACAGACAACATTGAAAGTGGATAACAGCATAGGGCCACATTTATTGATTCAATGCCCTAGTCCGAATTATAAATTTGTATTGGTAAAACGACCAATCATAATTCCTAAGGCAAGCAGGCCGAAGTAACACTGGTAAGGTACCACCCCAAAATTGCCAACGGCAATTGGTTACAATGTATCAATTTGTATCAATTTGTTTGTTGACAACAAACAAATTGTTGACCGTAGTCAATAACTAACTTATGACCCCACCCTCTGACGCGTATCCGTGAAATCACAGGGGTGATGCATGCTGGTTAGCAATCGTCATCACCCCATCGCCTGGTTCATCGTTGACCGGACAACGTTTAACTAATTTATTCCTGTCTAGTGTTGTCCAGTCAATTGCGAACCTGCCGGATACTTGTGGGTCATACTGTTTACCTTACCAGTGCTACCCGCCAATGTGACCAAAGTCAACAGTAGGAACACAGAAAGACCCCTATATCAAACCATAGCAACAGTGTGGGATGGGCAAAAAAGCCAGGACCCGGAGCCAATATGGGTCCCAACCAAAAATTCCCACCCGGCCCCGAAGCGACCATAATATCACACTGTTAACTAGGGAGGGGGTGGAGGGGAAAAAACTTCTCCGCTCCGTCGCTGAGATAAAATGGCAGCTCGGCTGCCTCGTGGCCACCACTTTTATAAGGGAGCTGGCCACGCCCCTAACTACCCGGATTCTCTGTCCTGGGGGGGCCCCGCAAAGGGCGCGGCGGCCATTTTGGCGCCGCGCTTGCATTGCAGGCGCACCCCCCCAATAACGGACACAGACAACATTGAAAGTGGATAACAGCATAGGGCCACATTTATTGATTCAATGCCCTAGTCCGAATTATAAATTTGTATTGGTAAAACGACCAATCATAATTCCTAAGGCAAGCAGGCCGAAGTAACACTGGTAAGGTACCACCCCAAAATTGCCAACGGCAATTGGTTACAATGTATCAATTTGTATCAATTTGTTTGTTGACAACAAACAAATTGTTGACCGTAGTCAATAACTAACTTATGACCCCACCCTCTGACGCGTATCCGTGAAATCACAGGGGTGATGCATGCTGGTTAGCAATCGTCATCACCCCATCGCCTGGTTCATCGTTGACCGGACAACGTTTAACTAATTTATTCCTGTCTAGTGTTGTCCAGTCAATTGCGAACCTGCCGGATACTTGTGGGTCATACTGTTTACCTTACCAGTGCTACCCGCCACACGGAGGGGCTTCAAAGAAGACCTGACGCCCCCCCCCCCAGACCGTCAGCTCGGTCAACAGGCCTGCTCGCCAATCACCCAACAGGAGGTCCATACCTCCTCGCGACAGATGGACCCCATCCCCTGCGTACAAGTCATAATTTTGTAGACTAATATCGGGGTGATGACTAACCCGTCCCCAAGCCCTGGTGGCAAGAAACCGCGCCACTGCCTTATTGACCGCGCGCCTAGCGCGGTCAAGGGCCAGGAGGTTAACGCCCCCTCTGTAAGAATGGCGCGGAACAATGTCCGACCAAACCAGGGTTGTGGCAGGCCAGATATAATGCAAGTAGGCGAGTTCCTCGCAAATCGCATGCTTGAGCGATAAGCCGGTGACCTGGCCCAAATCATTGCCCCCCAGGTGGATAATTAGAATGTCAGGCGGGTCAGCACCCAGGCCAGAAAAAAGGAAAGGCCGCAGCTCCCGCCATAACATCCCAGGCTTACCATGCCATGCGAGACTGGCGTGGTCACCCAGTCCCAGTCGGGGTCCCCACTCTGTCGCCGCAGCGTAACGCGCTGCCCTGTGCACATAGCTGTGGCCCACCAGCCATACTGTCACCGGTGTAATACGACACCCAGGGTCTGTAAGAAAATTGAGAAAAAGGCGGTAAGGTGACTGGATTGGTACTCATGGCGGGAGTGGGCGCACATAAAACTGAAAACATTGCGAGCCCCACCTCCCCATGCTGCGTATGTCAGCCCCAGAGTACCCAAAAGCAGCTGCTGTAGAGGCTGCACCAATACGGAACGAATGTGTGCCATAACGGGCACCTGGTAGGCCCACCCTGGTGAGGGCTCTGGCTGTCACCTTCCAAAACTGAAATTTAGTAAGGGGAGACCCATCTTGGTGACAGAAAAACGGGCCGTGGTGCATGCCACGCAGTGCCAGGAATTCCTGTAGGGCACCAACCGGACAGATGTCTGCCAAAGAACAACGTAGCAGTCTTACACCACTGCCTACGCCATGCTGATCTGTTTTAGAGGAGCGTATCCTCAACTGGGCCCAGTCTTTGGCGACATAGACATCTTCGAGTTCCAGTGCCCTACCACTTGCATCCGCCTTAGACAGCATCACGAGTTCGCTGACGCGGAGCGCTCCAAAAAATGCCACCGTTGTGGCTGCATGAAAAAGGGCTGCCTCATAATGATCAAAACAGAGGCCTGGCCAGCCCCGGGCCAACTGGGTAAGAACCCCTGGGGAAATAGGGTGCCGGTCGTCCGGGCAACGCCCGCGCTCGCGCACCCACCCCTCCAAAACATGTCTCACACGGAAGTCAGAGGTGGTATCCACATGACCCCCCACTTTGGCCATAAAAGCCAACGCCGAGAGCTTGGATGCTATGGTGCGAGGTGCAAGGCCCTGTGCATGCAGGTGAACCATGAACCGCAGAACATGGTCCACCGGGATAGGCCAGGTCTCTGGCAAGAGAAATTGAGTAGCAAATGCCCTGTACGAATTGAGTGCTTGTTGATACGCCTTACGCGTGCGTGGCGCTAGTGACAGGCCAATCGCCCGGTTCACCTCTCCTTGCCAATAGTCCACATCTCGTCCGGGAGTGGCGAGGGAAATTCCTCCGCATCCGGGGCCAAGGCGCGGAACCGGGAGATCTGCAGGCGGGACAAAGCGTCAGCAATATCATTATTAATCCCTGGGACATGCCTGGCCCTGAACAAGACGTTGAGGCGCAGGCAGCGCAGCACAAAATGGCGCACTAGATCCATGACCCTGGGCGATTTGGAAGTCTGCGCATTGACAATGTGTACAACAGCCGCATTGTCACACCAGAAATGCACCACCGAATTAGCCCACTGTTCGCCCCATAGCATCAAAGCCCCCAGAATGGGAAAAAATTCCAGGTATGTGAGATCCCGCAGGCGACCTGTGCCTGCCCATGCCGGTGGCCACCCACCATAGGCCCACTTCCCATTGAAGTACATCCCATAACCCAGGGATCCTGAGGCATCAGACTGGATCTGGAAATTGGGGGATGCCAGGAGGTCAGACCTCCAAAATGAGACCCCATTAAACTCCCTCAGGATTTGCAACCAGACGAACATGTCTGCCTTGATACCCCGGGTGAGCCTGACTCTGTGGTGGGGCCTGGATAACCCTGCCATGGCGTCGCATAAGCGCCGGGCAAAAGCCCTGCCCGGTGCGACCACCCTGCAAGCAAAATTAAGGTGCCCATGTAGCACCTGCAGTTCCCTCAGGGATGCCTTACGCTTGGCCAGCAATTCCGAGATAAGGGCCACTATCCTGGAGACCTTATCACCCGGCAACCTAGAAGCCTGCACTACTGTGTCAATCTCAACCCCCAGGAATACTAGCTTGGTCGATGGGCCCTCGGTCTTTTCGGGCGCTAAAGGGACACCAAGTTCCTCCATTAGCGTCTGAAATGTGTTGAGGAGACGTGCGCACGTGTCCCAGCCCCGTTCACCGCCGAATAAAAAGTCATCCAGGTAATGGGCTACAGACCGGGACCCTGACCTGCGGACGAAAGCCCACTCTAGGAAGGTACTAAAACGCTCGAAAGCCGAGCATGATATGGAGCAGCCAAAAGGCATGGCCTTATCAAAATAATATTCCCCCTTGAATTTAAAACCCAGCAACTCAAAGTCGCCCGGGTGCACTGGCAAGAGGCGAAAAGCTGACTTAATGTCACACTTGGCCAGCAGGGCACCCGGGCCACACGAGCGCACCATTCGCAGCGCATGGTCAAACGATGTATACCTGACTGAACAAAGGTCATCAGGGATAGCATCATTGACCGATCGGCCGGCTGGGTAGGACAAATGATGAATAAGGCGAAACTCACCTAGGGACTTTTTGGGGACCAAACCCAGTGGCGAGACCTTAAGATTGGGAAACGGGGGTGCGGGGAAAGGTCCAGCGACCCTGCCCGCGTCTAACTCCTTTCTAATGCTGGCCGCAGCCACCTCCTCCCTTCCTCTGAGGGATAAAAGGTTGGGAGCATCCTGAGGGGACCTATCACCCATAAAAGGGATACGAAATCCCTGCTTAAAACCTTGAAGGAGATACTCCCCGTCCTCCCCCTTCGGGTACGATGCGAGCCAGCGCTCCAGCATGTCCACCTTAATTGGGGAGGGGGCCTTTTGGAGAACTAGCTCCATCCGTGGCAGCCTTGCCAGCCCACTGTCCACCCCTCCCTCTGCCTCGCGCCCCCCCAGGCCTGGGACAAGCAGAGGCTGCGTGGGGGCCAGAACATGTGGGACACTCATGCTTATACCTGCAGTTCTTTCGATTGCAGGAACCATTTGACGAGAAAGTCCAGCACAGCAGGCGGGCTGGAACCCCCTGCCCCGCCGCCTGGCGGGTAACCTGCGCTGGAGCCGCTCGCTGGACCGCATGTCCGCAATGGTATCTATCCCCCGGGGCAGGGCGTGTGGGTGTCATATACAAAAGCCACAGCCTCTGGCACGGCTCATCCCATCTCATCTCGGGGTGGAGGGGAATCCTCATACGGAATTCCTCATCATATGCTAGCCATGAGGGGCCCGGGAAATCGACCATCGCCCTATATATGTTGTCCAAATATTGGACCATGGGAATAGCTAAATCCGGCCGCGCCCTCAAATATACCGCCATGTATATTAAATAGGCGGGTAGCCAGTTGGCCCAGGTACGCGGCGGCTTACGGCGGCGTGCCTGTTCCTTGTCCTTCTCATCCTGACCCTCCCTTTCCTCCTTGGTGGGCTCTCTGTTCAGGAGTGAGAAGATATCTACGTACTCCCCTCGCCATATCTTTTCCCTAGTAGCCTGTGCCAGGTGATCACCCAATGGCAAGGAATACCCTGCCGTCGGCAAAGCCGAAAAGGGGACAGCCGGCCTGGTAAAAGGGGCCTGAGCTAACCCAGCCACCCCCAGAACATTCCCTGCAGTGTAAGGACCAATGCCCACCCCAGTGCCCAAGGTGGCAGTCGTCGTCGCTGGGTGGGCCGCCGACAGCGTGGCCCCCGCACCACCCGCGCGAGGCCAAGGCCATTGAAAGGCCCCCCCTTGATTGGGAATGTGTGTGGATGTACTCGCTTGCACCGTATACTCACATGCTGCACCCCCGCGGGCCGCCCCCACCGGGGGTTCCGGCCCACTGGGGGCGTCGGAGCTCACGACCGACGTAGAGCTCATCACCGGGGCTTGACCCGCAACTGGTTGCTGGCTGGGGAGCTGCGAGGCAGTGGCCGAAACCGCGCCACGCGCCTGCAGCAGCTCAACCCTCCCCGCCGGCTGTTGTCCTCCTGCCGACAGTGCCTCAAAAGGAACCCCGAAGGGGGCGCCCGCCTGACTGGCCCGAGCCAATGACGCCTCCAGGGCCGCAATGCGGGCCAGCAAGGTGTCCACGTTGACCATGGGCAAAGGGCCGGCCGGCCCGCCTGGTCCAGGCATGGGTACAGATCCCTGTACCCCGGGACCCACATATGGCCATTGGCCAGCACCGAAGCCCGGCAGGGTTGGTGGAGAAACTTGCCAAGGCAGGGGGCCGCACCAACCCCCAAGGCTAGAGGGCCCAGGGAGAGGCTGCGGGCCAAGAGGAGTAGGCCCGACAGAGTGGGCAGGAGCAGGAGCGGTGTCCACCGCTCGTGGGCCACGGGCCAGAACCCCTTCCACGCCCGTACTCTGATCGCCCACTCCGGGCCAAGGGGCAATAGACCCCATTCCGCTGGCCCCGGCCGGGGCCGGCAAAGGTGGCTGCTGAGGAGGCGGCACCGCGGTCCTCCGACCTGGGTTGCGCCTCCTAACAGCGCGAGCTGAACTCGAAGCTGCCTTCTTCTTCGAAGGCATCTCCTCCGAAGCAGAAAAAGGGAAGCCGGCAAGGCAGAATCGCTACCAAAAGGCTTCCCGATAAGCTAACTAGCGACGGAGACACAGGGGCAAAAACTTCTCCGCTCCGTCGCTGAGATAAAATGGCAGCTCGGCTGCCTCGTGGCCACCCCTTTTATAAGGGAGCTGGCCACGCCCCTAACTACCCGGATTCTCTGTCCTGTGGGGGGGGGCCCCCGCAAAGGGCGCGGCGGCCATTTTGGCGCCGCGCTTGCATTCCCTTATTTCCAAGCTGTCAGGTAAGTATGCAGTCTTCTGAGCTGCAACTGCCATACATTGTCCATTCTGGCAGTTCTACCTACCTTACAAACACTTGACTGTGATCTATCTGAGTGGAAGGTCTAACTCAGTGGTTCACAACTTGGGGCACATGCCCCACAGGGGGATTTCAATTCCCAGAAGCCTAGGTCGGTTCATTGGCTGATCAGTGCTTTGGGGAATTGACATGCTTCTGGGAATTGAAATTCAAAAACAAAAGGTTGGAAAACACTGGTTTAAGTGGAAGGTTTTAAGGCTCACCTGGGCCTAGCTGTTCAGAAGCTTCCTTTTCCTATCCTGCCAGCTGGGAGCTTTAAGGCTTAAGTCTCAAAGCCTTCCAGTTTAGACCTTTCTCCCAGAATAGAGAAACAACCATATTGCATACAGTAGTTAAGCTAATTTTCAATCCCTCTATGGTGGAAGTGATTTGGATTCAGCACAGCTTCATCTTGTTGCATATAAACTCCACTGTTGCTTGAACATTTTGATTAGTTAAGTTTTGTTTTAATGATTCTTTTTCTTTTCAATATTTTAAAATCTTTTTATGCTATTGTTTTGATCTATAGCTCCAGCAATCTTATTGGCTTGGGGATTCTGGAAATTGTGGTCCACAGAGGTAGTTTATGAAGCATCATTTTTCCCCTCTCCCTTCCTGAGCAGGAGATATGATGCTATTGGTTAACATGCCAAAGTAATCAATGTACCTTCTTTGCTCTAAGCAAATGAAAGAGGTCATGCTAATGAGCCTGTTAGATTTTATTACTGTTTGTGACAAAGAAGCTGAGGAAATATCAGAGAGTGTTTCTGCATGTATTTCTTTCTTCACACTATGAGTTTAAATGGTAACACTTCTTTACAAGACTGCATTTCTAATTAACAACAGAAGATAGCATTTAATCTAGCTGAAGATCTTTTGTTAAAGCTCAAGGTTACTTACAAGCTGAATCTAAGCATCAGATGTAAGCAGTTTTGGTTCAATCGTAGTTATGTGCAGGTAAATAAGATTGCAGACATGCCCTATAAATGTAAGTGTAATTTTGAGATGTTATTGATTTTGTTCTGAATACTGGTGTTTCATGGTAGAGTGTGTTCAGAGTGTTAGATTTGCTGGTTAATAATAAAAAGAGGATATAAATTTGTAATTCCTGGGATATGACTGCAGATTCTCCGTGACAGCAAAATAATTAAATCATTTTAGCCAGTTTGGGTCAAAATGTATGGGAAAACCGTACATATGCAGTGGTGGCCAACCTTGGCACTCCAGCTGTTCTTGGACTTCAATTCCCAGAAGCCCAAGTCAGCACACCAGCTGGTCAGGGCTTCTGGGAATTGAAGTTCAAGAACACCTGGAGTGCCAAGTTTGACCACCACTGTGTATATAGCATATAATTGCCCTAGATTGAATAAACTCTGCCCATGCTACTCAAGTTAATGGGACACTATAAGAGAGGTTGTGAGGGGTCTCAAGCTGCCACCATCTCACAACTTCCTCCTTTTTAAGCCTTCAAGGTGCTGGCAATTTTGCCTGGGTGGGTGTGACAGAAGCTGTAAAATGATTTAAAACTCTGCACCTCCCTCCTACAGCTCCCATTGGCTTTCAGCTGGCATGAAGCCTCGTGAGTCCTCTGTTTCCAGGGAGTGCAGTTATTTTGCAGTAGCGTTATAAAAGCAGGAAGATAGTGCAATAGCTATGCCCAACAGCTTCTCTTCCTCTCCTCTCTTAGGATTGCAGAAGGAAATCAGACTCGGCTTTTTCTAACTCCAAAGATGAAGACTTTATTTTCAAAGGTGTTTTCCATAGCAGCATTAAAATAAAGAACTTAAAAGTTTCAAAGTATTTTCAAAGTCCAGAATCAAAGTCCCATTCAAGCTAAAGGATGAAGTCTGAAGGGTTCTTCTCCTGGTCCAAAGATGAAAGAAACAGCATCCAAAGTTCTCCTGAAGCTCTGCTAATGACAAGCCTCGGCTTGAGGTTGTTATAGCCTAAAATGTCACTCCCTCCCTCCTTTGGAATGATAGGTATCTAAAGGTTAGATCTTTATCTATTAGGGTTCACCCTTCCCCCACTGGAACATCAAGGATGCCCTTCCCCCACTGGAATGTCAGGGATGTCACAGGTCTGACCCGGGGAGTTTACTATGGGTCATGGGGAATTGCTTCCTTTCCATGCCCAGTACTACAGGCGGTGAGTAAACACCCTACACTACTGAATAGCGTAGCATTTGTAAATAAAGATGAATCGCATTTGTCATCAGAATTAATTTTCAGGGAACATTCTCGAGTTTGGATAATTTCTCTTCTGCCCCCCTTTATAGAACTCTTTATATAGATGGTAGAACCCAGTGACACCACACAAACTAACTTGAATGAATCAAAAAAGCTTGACACAGAAGGATATGCTTCATTTGCTTTTATTATTATTTAAAAAAAAACATCTTTAACTTGCAATCTGCCATGTGGAAGTATGATATTTCATGACCACCATTTGTATAGATTGCTAATTGTTAAATTTTAGCCTCATGTTGCATGATTTACAATATATGACCAACAAATACAATATATACAGTATGACTGATATTGTGGTGTACAAGTCTTATTTTTTTAGGAGTGGTGATAGCTCTGTGGAATGGCTCATGTTTTGCACAGAGAAGATTCCAGGCTCAATCCACAGCAACTCTAGAAAGAAATAATAAATGAATGAAAGAAAGAAGTTCCTATGAATGGGCAGAAACAAATATGGATGATCTCAGGAGATAGTACACAGTTCCCTAATTGTATAATGCATCTATTAAAAGTCTATATGAAAATAATATTTCCACAAGCTATCTACATTGTTTGTATCATTAGTTCAGCCTAGGTTCTACCTCCTCTGAGGAGATAGTCGCTCTTCCCAACCTTTGGGCAGCTGTTTGACTTCCCAATCCACAATTCAGGTACAGTATTCATTTTTCTTAGGGAACTGGAAGGGCTGCTGTGTGAAGGAGGGAATTGCTTCTCCAATTCTAGTTGTACATTGCTGAATCCGAATCCAAACCTGTGTGTGAATCAGGGACATAAAGGGTTAATGTCATCTGATACAACATGCAAATAGTTAGGCCTGTTGATATGATCAGTCTAGAAAGAAGACCACAAAGAATTCATAAAATGGTAGAAGCACAATGATTACAGAAATAGCAAAGATTAAGTAATAAAGTATTCAGGAAGGGGGGGATATAGTCAAATGAAGCAAACTAATATCTCTATGAGATTGAGGCTGCCACTTAAAAATTTGGTAGTGCAGCTACCTGCTTGCAGAGGTCTTGCAAGGATAAGAAGAGGAAAGAAGGAAATGACTTTTCCTAAACCACCTTCACATGGGATAGATTGGGGAGCCACCAATATGTCATGAAAATATTGCTAAAGACAGCTTGGGGTGACAAAGATTACTTCTCCCTAGTCCAGTGTTGCCTCTGGGGAGAATTGAAAATCCAGCAGGAACGATGTAAAATAATTATTGACCATGGATCACAAGAGAAGATCAGCTTAAACCAGGAGTTTAGGAAAGAAATATAGGCTAGCATGATTCTCTAAAGTCCTTGATTCTAGGAAGCTGATAGAGTGATTTCAGCTCTAAACAGTGAAGTCAGTTGAGAGAGGCATGGCAGAGATGTACAGGAAAGCTTCAGTAATAGCAGGGTTTGGGCAGAGATCAAGATATCAAAGAAGTTTACCCAGACCAAATAACATTGCAATCACAAGCTTGTTTATGGGACTCTTAGAGTGATTTACTGGAGTGACTCAGTCCCCTTTCCAGTTAGTCTGACAAATAAAAGGGTTCTGTGGAGTGCCCTGAATGGCAAGAACAACCTTATCGATTATTTTCAATTGGAAGAAAACTGCCGCCAAGTGCCACAGTGCAAAAACTGATTGTGTCCATCAACGTGCTATAGAAAATAATTTTTAAGGCAAGCAAAAGATAGAAAAAGTTGTCAGCAATGAAGTACCTCAAATAATATCTCAGCTGTAATGCTGGATAATTGCTTTCCATCTTTTATATCTTTAGTTGAGTTTTAAAATATTGACCAAAGACAACGACTAACACCTTATGCTTAGACTGTGGCAAAATGTTCAGAAGAGTCTTCATCCATTTTAATAATTTTAGTATGATCCCATATATATCGCATTCCTTTTATGGGGCTGCGCTTGCCACAGGATGCTCCTAATCTGGTCACGTTGCGGGGCATGGAACACATGGCCAGGAGTAAGATTTTTAAAGAGGTGCGTGAAGGCCGGGTAGCTGGCCCTTTTGATATGCCTCCTTTTCCCAATGTAAAAGTCTCCCCCCTTGGTTTGGTTCCTAAAAAGGTTCCAGGTGAATTCCGTTTGATTCACCATTTATCTTACCCGGCTGGCAAATCTGTGAATGATGCCATACCGGATGAGCTGTGTTCCGTCTAGTAGACATCGTTTGACCAGGCGCTCAGCATGGTCCGGGCCTGCGGGCCGGAGGTACTCTTAGCCAAGTGTGACATCAAGTCGGCTTTCCACCTCCTACCCGTCCACCCAGACGATTTTGAGTTGCTTGGTTTTAAATTTTGAGGGGCAATATTTTGTAGACAAGGACATGCCCTTCGGGTGTTCTGTTTCTTGCTCGGCATTTGAGCATTTCAATTCATTCTTGCATTGGGCCTTCGTCTACCGTTCAGGGGCTAAGTCAGTTGCGCATGTTCTGTTTCTTGCTCAGCATTTGAGCGTTTCAGTTTATTCTTGTATTGGGCCTTTGTCTACCATTCAGGGGCTAAGTCAGTTGCGCACTACCTGGGGCTGCTGCCAACTCGGATGAGTGTGGCCATTTTCCAGGAGATTATGGCAGAATTGGGGGTGCCCTTGGCTCCTGAAAAGACTAAAGGGCCCGCCACCACTTTAGTTTTCTAGGGATCAAGATTGACACTGTGGCTCAGACCTCCAGGTTGCCCATGGACAAGATTGCCCGCATTTCAGAGGCTATTCGGTCCCTGTTGGCCAAACGTAAGGCACAACCTTCAGGTGCTTCATGGGTACCTCAACTTCGTGTGCAGGGTCATCGTGCATGGCCGGGCTTTTGCCAGGCATTTGTGTGACACCATGGTTGGGTTATCCAGGAAGCACCACAGTGTTCGGTTGACTAAGGGCAGCAGGGAGGACCTTAAGATGTGGTTAGTGTTCCTATCAGAATTCAATGGGGCCTCAATGTGGCGTGCTGAGCGCATAGCGGCACCCGTTTTCCAGGTTCAGTCAGATGTGTCCGGAGCGTTTGGCTACAGTCTGTACTTTGACGGTCACTGGTCATACGGCAAGTGGCCTGAGTCTTGGCAAGGCAGGGATGTGCTCAGGGATCTTACCTTCTTGGAATCTTTTCCTATATTGGGCGCACTCCTGCTCTAGGAGAAATCATGGGCTAACTCAGTTGTTCATTTTTGGTGTGACAACGCGGCCGTTGTCCACATAGTGAATTCTCAGACGTCCCGTTCCCCCTGGGTCATGGCCCTTGTCCACCACTTCGTGTTGTGTGCATTGCGCCTCAACATACTGTTTAAGGCCAGACACGTCCCGGGTATCAATAATGATATTGCTGATGCTTTGTCTCGCTTATAGATAGATCGGTTCCAGACTCTGGCGCCGGAGGCCGACAACATGCCTTTGACACTCCCGGCCGAGATGTGGAGGTTTGGCGTGAAGAGGTGAACCGGGCCATCGGTTTGTCACTGGCTAGCAGCACCCGTAAGGCATACGCTCTCACGCACAGGGCCTTTGAGGCGTTTTGCCACAAGGCTTCCCTCCCTATTTGTTGGCCCGTCCCTGTGGAACATATCTTACAGTTTATGGTACACCTTCACTCCCAAGGCTTGGCACCTAGGACTATTGCGGGCCGTCTCTCTGCCTTGGCCTTTTATGCAAAGGTCAATGGCCTTTCTGATGCCAATTCTGATTTTAGGGTCCGCCGGGTTTTGGAGGGATGGGCCCGTGAACGCGATCTCGCCCTGACTCCCGACAGCCTATTTCTCCAGATATTCTCCTGCGCCTGGTCGAGACTTGGCTGACTGTTTGCAGGGATCTGTATGAGACTTGCCTGTTTCATGCGGCTGCCACATTGCCATTTTTCGGTGCCCTCAGGATTAGTGAGCTGGTGGTAGGGTCCCGCGGTGATGCATCTTGCAGGGCTCTGCAGCTGTCTGATGTGTCCATGGACCAAGGCTTGGTGCATCTTTCCATCCATTTTTCCAAGACCAATCAGCTCGGCAAGGACAGCACGCTCACGCTTTACAGGTGTGGTCACCTCTTGTTTGCCCTGTTCGGGTGCTGGGGGCCTTTTTGGCCATTCGTGGCAGCTTGCAGGGGCCTCTTTTTGCTGTCATCTGGATTCCTCCCCATTGACCAGGTACCAGTTTTGGAGAGTCACTGGTGTGGCATTGGCTAAGTTGGGACTTGCTGGGGTGTGTTTCGGGACCCATTCCTTCCGCATTGGGGCAGCTTCCACTGCGGCAGCATATGGTTATCCTGCGGAGGCTCTTCGGTCCATGGGGAGGTGGGATTCCGATCGCTTTCGATCATATGTACGGCCCCTGTCCCAGTAGCACTTTGCTTGTGCACCTTTCTTTTCCTTTCTTTCAGCTCTGGCCCATCCTCGGCTGCCCGTCCGGGTTTGGATTGTCGGACACAACTACGTGTACTGGGCTGCATGCCACGCAGCATCCACATCGTGGGGCACTCATCTAGGCATCGGTGCAGTGGCACTGCTTCGATGGTTTGGCTTCCGCGGGATGCGCTGGCAGGCGTTGCTTCCATTCCTCAGGTCCATGGGGGGCCAGTGTCTGCTGGATGTCCTGGTTGTCCACCTGGGCGGCAACGATTTAGCCCAGTGCACAGGTTTGGATTTGATCTGTGCCATCCGTGGGGACCTTGCCCTGTTGGGTCAGTCCTGGCCGCAGGTGCAGATCGTTTGGTCCCAAATGGTCCCACGGGTGTCATACCGGGGTGGGATTGACTCCCGTGGTGTTGACTGGGCCTGCAGGTTGGTCAACAGGGCAGTGGCCCAATTCCTTTATGCCAACACACTGGGGACAGTGATCCCACACACCCTGATCCACATACAAGACCGCAGTCTGTATCGTGGTGATGGGGTGCATTTGTCAGCTACTGGTATGGATATTTTCTTGTCATCCTTGCAAACGGGCCTGTTGACCGTTTGCGGTCATGGTGGGGCGGGGAGTAGGTAAACTGCTCCCCGTGTGGCAGATAGCACTGGTTAGGGGCAACTGCATTACTAATTAATAGGGCAAATCCACTTGGTTGGCCATAGGGAGGACAAGGTTAGCCAAACTTGTATGGCCAGCCAACTTACGTAGCAGCATAACATCTAGATTGGGTCGACAACACGCTTCCGCAGAAGCAGGTTGTTGACAGAGGCTCACACCTGTTACCGCAGTAACAAGTGGTGATGGGCCTAATTAGGGCTTTAATTGGATTTACCCCTTACCAGTGCTATTTCAGCCCATTTGATCCTTAACCTTTTGTTAAGGTAGGCCTATTTTGAATTTCAATAAAAGTGGCCCAATTTTCAATCCATTAACCGTGTCCGTGTCGTTATTGGGGTGTGGGTACAGCAAAGGAAGTTTTCTCTAGAAATTATGTGTTCCTGATGAAATATTGGATGCAGATATGTAAAAATAGAGAGACAATATTAGAGGTATACAAACAAATGAATCTGAACCAGTTTCAAATAGTGTTAGTAAAGATATGTTTGAATTTATAACTTTCTCTATTATCTAGAAAAGTAGAGGAGTGAAATACAAATAGAAAACCTAAAGTCTACGGAAGATACTGTATTTGTCATTTCCTTAGAAGTCATTATTTCTATTATAGTTCACACAACATCTTTCCAGACTCTGAGCTGGTATTTTGGGGTCCCATGAAAGTAGAGTTTTTATTGGTAATTGTAAAAAAAAAAATTTCATCAGATTTCTATAAAACTTTTCTTTTAAAAAAAGTGCTATTTTCGTTTTGCATGCCAATCTTTCATTGAGTGCAACTGACCATATCTGACTCGTCCAAGTGTTTGTTGATGTGCCTTCTAACACCCCCACACACACACACACACACTTTTGAGCTATTTCCATCCTTACAGCTGCTAATAACTTTATAATCAGTTAACATTATGTGTAGAGAAAAAGTATAAGCTGACCACAATATTCCATTATCCGACTAATTATCTCATTGAGAAATGAGACAACACTCTTCCAATGTTGTACAGTAACAAATCTATTCTATCTTTTTGCTAGTAATTATTTTTGCTAAGATCTTAAGGTCTTGGTACATCAATGAGTTATCTATAGGAGGTTCATTTGGTAGGATCCCCACCTAGTTTTATAATTATTAAAATCCTGGCTTGCAACTAAACGGTTGGTATATGTCAGTGATGGTGAACCTTGGCACTTTAGGTGTTCTTGGACTTCAATTACCAGAAGCGCAAGTAAGCACTCCTGCTGATCAGGACTCCTGTGAATTGAAGTTCAAGAACATCTGGAGTGCCAATGTTCACCATCACTGGTATAGGTCCTCCAGAGACTGCTATTGCCATGTAGTCTCACTCTTATTTCACTGGAGGTGTCTTGATCCACATTAAATTGTCACATTATTGTATTTATTTGTCCTACTTTTGTTTTGTTTCTTGTATGATATAGTTCCCAAACAACATAACATTGAATAAAGATGTAAGATACAATATCAAACCAGTATTAAAACTTTTATAGAATTCTACTGGGAGCCTCTCAGTTCCTGGAAATTTACCTATTTAAATTTTTTTTTATTGCCTACATGATCTCTCATGGTGCACTAGCTAAAAGCTCTGCTCATGATCTGAGTTCAGTCCCAACAGGATCAAGGATGACTCAGCCTTCAATCCTTCCAACATCATTAAAATGAGTGCCCAGATTACTGGGGCAAATTGCAATTTGTATAATTATCATTTCAGCCTACCCAGAAAGTACTTTAGTGCTGTGAGACTGTACATAAGCAGCTTCATTACAGCTCTTCCACCTCTTCTCCCATGTCTAGGCTAGACATGAAACTGCCAAAAGAAACCCACCTTTTGGTGAGATCATTCTGCAGTTCCTTTAGCTTGACCTAGTGTGAGAAAGATTAGGTAGCACAAGGTAGCCATTAGGTAAAGGTCACCCTTGCTCAAAAGCCAGTCGTAGAGTTCAATGCTTGACTATATGCTTTTAAAGTCCAGCGGCTTGGACTTTAAAAGCTGAATGCCACCACTGCCTTGCTCTGGCCTCTCCCCCGGTCAAGCTCTGGCTGCGGGGGCTTCCTTTCTTCCTTCATGCCCCGACTTGGGCTTATAGCATCTCTTTTTCTATCTTGCCCTGGTGACGCTGCAGAGGTTGTGGACTTTGTCCTAGCTAGGGTTAAGGTTGAATCCTGACCCTAGTTTAAGGCTTGTTTATGGTCATTGAGCCTTCGGCTCTGACCCCCCCCCCCTTCCATTTTTGATATTCTTGATTTGTATTGTAGATATTGTGTGATGTACTTACTCCTTGTATTATTGCATTGCTATTTGAACTTGTATTTATGCTTTTCTGTATTACTTTTGCTGTTGTTCTGCCGCTTCGAGTCACCCTTTGGGCTGAGGGAAGTGGGATATAAATAAAAACTGAGATTGAAATGCTTATCTCTGCTTATAACCAAATTTGCCAGTGCTGTCTGCGTCTGCAGATGGACATGTGGCAGGTATGCCTCAACACTAGAGTGCACTGAACACTATTTACCTCCCCTACTTGCAATTTCTTGCTTTTGAACTGCTAGGTTGGGCAGGAGCTGGGACAGAGATGGAAGCTCACTCTGTCATGCAGTACCCAGGAATTGAACTGAAACCTTCCAGTCAGCCATTGCCCAGGGTGTAGCTGGTGAGTTAAGAAGGTCTATGCACATCATTAGCTGGACATATTTTTATCATGACTTGACTCCAATTTATATAGTTTCATACAGAATTATTGGAAGGTCTTATTAATATCAAGAGGATTTGTGATCAGTCTGCTCATTCAGATCTTATTGCAGTTATAACAGTTTTACTCATTCTCTGTTTTACAGCACTGGATAACATCCTTGAACTTTTATTATCAAATTCATAGAGCTGACGTTTTAATTATATTAACAATGTATTAACAATATTTGTATTTTACCAATAGCCAAAGCTTTTAATTCAGCTCATTTATAGTCTAATTCAGATAAAACTATCTAAGTACCAGTTTTCTTATGTTCCCCCACCCCTTCATGAAAGGCAGGCTACATCACTGGTCAGTGCTTAATTGAGTTTTTCTCCTTTCTCTCTTTTTAGCACATAATCCTTCTTTAAACAAAGGGATCCCCAAGAATAGCTTTAGGGGTATACCACAGTCTCTAAAGTGGCATTGTGCTTGTCAAATTCCCTAACATCTCTCCTCATTTGACTGGGAGGAGGAAGGTCAGGAGTTTGATTCCCGAGTACTGCAGGACAGAATGAGCTCCCATCTTTATCCCAGTTCCTGCCAACCTAGCAGTTCAAAAGCAAGAAATTGCAAGTAGATAAATAGGGACCACTTCGGTGGGAAGGGATCAGTGTTCCATTTGCTCCAGTGTCTAGTTGCCACATGACCACGGAACTGTCTGCAGACGCTCTTCGGCTTTGAAACAGAGATGAGCACTGAACCCTAGAGTCGGATACGATTGGCTTTCGAGCAAGGGAAACCTAATCTTCAAATGATTTACAGGTTAGGAAATTAGTGTTTAGTCTCCATATTCTTTGTATACCTTGTTAATAGTTTAAATCCCATAGCAAAATTATACAAGCAAATGGAGACATCCATCATTTGATTCATAAGTTTTTTCTTTTGTGAGTATTATTATTATTATCTATATAACTAAAATCAAGGTCCGGTGCTGTATGTTCCTTATACAAATCCACACCCCTGCACCAATCGTGCTGAAACTCAACACATACATACCTTGGGACGAAGAGAAGGTGGGCGTGTCAAGCCCCATGTGGAGGGGTACACCCCCTAAATCAATCTGTAAAGAGGATGCCCCCACCGACAGGATAAAAAGCAAGGGGAAAAACCCAACCAGGGGGGATTGTGATGTCATAGCCACAGCTCAACCAATTCCCAGCTGACCAGATCTGGGGCTCTGTGATATCACAGGTCTCCCTCATACAAAGCGACATCCCTGCACCGATTGCATTGAAAACTGTGTGCACACCTATCTTCAATGTCTGGAGTGGCTAGCGTGGGTAACCAGCAGCCACCGAAAAGGGGCTGCAATGCCCCCCCCCCCCAGCTGGCAGAAATGACCAGGGGAGGTGACTGCGCATGCACAAGAATCCACACATGTGCCTAACCCTACCTGGCATTCCAGACAGTGGCGCATGTGCAAAATTCCACACATGCGCCAAAGTCTGCCTGACTTTCCAGGTGGTGCATGGTCTAGCCACCAGTATGGATGGCAGCAATTACAGCCATTATGGCCGCCCCCGCCCCAGTGACTACTGTCAGTGGGTGGCCACTGTGGAATGACTCCTCTGCACTCCTGAGGCATGCCTCAGGGGGAAGGGTGAACCCACAGCCAGGGGGTGGGCAGAGGGTGGGACCGGGCTGCCACCTTCCACAGGCATCTGCCCCACAATGGGTCCTCTGTCCACTCACCCAAATGGAGCCTCCCTTCTGCCTGACACAACCCACGGGAGGATGGAGGGGCTGCGCTGTGATGGCTACCCACTGACTGTAGTCGCTGGGGAGGCCGGCGACAGTGGCCAGAGTCAGACTGAGATGGCACCTTGCGGCGGGGCTGAGAGAGCGGCCGTGATGATAGAAGACAAAAAGGAAAGGCAGCTGGGGTGGGGGCGGGACCGGGTCTCTCCTTGGCCGGGGTAGGGTATCCCCAGGCAACTCCTCTGCTAGTGTAAGGCTATAAAAATGGTATAATCTCTGTACAATTTGATATGTGTAATGTTGAAATAAGTAAGGAGAGTGTAGAAAAGTAGCTCTGAAAATAAAAATGAAAGATAGTCATTACAAAACTATTAGCTAGCTCCATTCAAGCAAGCTGATGAAACAAGTTGTGGCATTTGATAAAGGCAAATCTGATAATTCTCAAGGCTTGTGCGTCTTGGCTCAGTTCCTTTTAAAGTGTAGTATCTAAAATTATAGATTGCTAACTATTAATAATATTTCTTCTTCTAGGTTGCCTCTGGCCTCTAATCAAAACACCTCCTGAGTATAGCATGTTTTGTATAGCTGGAATCTTTAACTCTTGGAGAAAAGTTTTTAACTGCTAATTTTAAATCTAGTTCATCTAGGAGTCTCTTCACTAGCTTCCCTTGCAATGCACAATCCTCTGGAGATTCAAGACTGAACAATTAACTAGCTAGCTCTTTCCTGTCCAGGCAGGGAGATGAAAAATGGTTTGTAGCTGAAGACTATAATATCTACATTGCAAGAGAGTGTTTCCATCAAATTGTATTTTTGCGCTTGTAGTACATTAATACTATCTTTCTCAGCTCCCACTGTATCTTCAGGTAAATTATCATTTAATTCTACAGGTATCTTCTTTAATTTCATCTTTTTCTTCTGGAATGTAGAAAAATGATTTAAACTGTACTTTGCACATCTTTGCTCTGAATTAAGGTTTTCTTCTGTTTTCCTGTTACTATCATATTTATGAATTAACCTCAATATAATATAATACAAAGATTGAGAATTTGAGATGTAGATAGAACAAAATCTAGGTTGTAAACTAGACTAAGCTATGGGCATGGGTATACAGTGTTAATTATTCAAAAACTCATATTCATGATCTATGCATTAAAACGTCCTATGCCAATTAATTCTTCTTAGTGATAATAAGTAATAGTTAAATAATAACAAATTGGAGCTGTCTTTCTGTATATCTAATAAAACATTAAGTACTGAATATAATATAAGAAGAACAGTTAAACTTATGGGTTTATAGCATACAAAGCAAATAATCTCTAGTTATAGAGATTATTAATTAAAAGTACTGATTAAAATTCAAATAAAATAGGAAAAGACACTTAGAATTCAGTTTAAACAATTTAAGCAACAACGAAAAATATGATTATATAATATTATCAAAGCCATTTCACTTATACACATAAAAATCAACGAGGCAATAAGTAAACTAATGACCACTCAGTGTCTACAGAAAAGCATAAAAAGCAACAGTGATTTAGTAAGCTACACATTTCTCTTCTTTAGGCCTTTCCCTGGCTTCCAGCACTGAAGGTACAAATAAACATAATGGTAGTAATTGTAATAGTAATGTAATAACTCCATCCTGGAGATAGAGAAAAATATAAGGGTAGCTAATTGTATCATAAGAAAATAAAAAGACTCATAAACAAGCCTGCTTCTTCAGCACTTTAATTGTCTCTCTAGTCTGTTTATTACAATTGTTATTATTTTATTAGAAGTCAGGTTTTCAGTTTGTAGAAGTTGCAGCCTTCAACCTGTTTTAAACTCTGTTGCCTGTCCAATTGAAGCAAAGCCAATGTGCAGAGGAGTCAGACATGAGAGGCAATGGGAGAAGACAGTATCAGCAACTAAATAGCAATTAAAATGGATTATTCACTTATGCCTTTCACTGGATTCCCTGGACACTGCTTCTCCTTAACTTAATTATCTCCTTTTCTAAACATCTTGGATCAGTTTCTCCATTTCTGTCTCCTGCCATGAAGCATTCCCAGACTACTTTTACAAATTCTAATCACAGTTGAAAAAATGCTCTGTCACCCTGCCTGCCTATTTATTTTGTTTGTACTTGTCAGGCCAGAGACTCTGGTGCCTGCTCCTACAGACCACAAGGAATCTTTAGGTGCAGAGGTGGCCAACCTTGTCACTCCAGAGTTTTGGACTTCAATTACCAGAAGTCCAAGTCAGCACTCCTGCTGATCAGGGCTTCTGGGAATTGAAGTTCAAGAACACCTTGAGTACTAAGGTTGGCCATCAAGGGGGGGGGGGGTATCAGAAGCCTGTGCTTGTCACAGCTGGCATTGATCCCAATAAAGGCTTAAATCCAGAATGAAACCAGACAACCATTTCCAATCATACTAAAATTCATCTGGGTACCAAGGTATAAATTATTCCAGTATTGTGATAATTCCAATTGGCATCAGCTTATCAAATTCTACATTATTTTTCTACGTTACTTCTATGTTCCATGAACTCAAAAATCTCACACGTGGAATATTCAAAATCTGTAACAGTATCTTACAGCGATGGGAAACTACAGGCTCAAACATGAAAACTTTTGTTGTTCAGTCGCACAGTCAATTCCGACCCTTTGCGACCGTATGGACCATTGTCCTTCAGACACCTCTATCCTGCACCATCCTCCTCAACCTGCCCAGCTCTGTGCCCACTGTGTTTACAATACCATCTAGCCATCTTTGGCTGTATCTAAGCGTATTTAAGTCAGAATTCAGGAGTATGAAAAGACAAAAATACAAGAAAAGTTTAAACTATAAATCAGTCCTTGCAATTTATGAAATCTACTGTCTTCCCATAAAATGCCAGAACCAGAAACTAAAGTACATAGAAAGTATAATGAAATATTAAAAAGATTACTTAATCTATATTACAAAAATGCTAGAGTTTATAGCCTTAAAAGGCACACTGAAAAAGCAGAGACTGCATCTCTAATATTTTAGTGTTAAAATATTTTATATGTATTTAAATTATTCAAAGTCTTGAAAAGTAAAATCATATGAAAGGAAACACATTTTTAAAAAAATATTAAGATGGTAATAGCTTGCCTACCTTCACTGTTGTTGTGTAATTAAAAAGTCTTCTTGCCTCTCTGGCAATTTTCTTTTGTCAGGCTTCAAATATCATGAATTCTCACATTACTGATGTAGAAGATTTTCTTGGCTAATGAAGGAATTTGGGTACTGGAGTCTTTGGTCTATGTGTTAAGTGCCACATAGGATAAGGAGTGTGGCTTTTTGTCCACTTGTGAGCAAAGGAATAGAAGAGGGGAGCTAAACTAGAATATCAGTGTACTGATAATGTGATTGAGTAATAAAACTCAGTGTTTTACAAAACATCACAGTCAGCTTAGTGTGTTATCACAATACCACTCACAGCCATGTCCTCCCCCACCCTTTTGGAGAAGGGAACATTGAATCTTGTGCAATGAAAGTCTGTTTTAATCATTCTGCTTGAAAAAATTGAAAGCCCTCAATGGCAGATGGGAGGGGGGGAGGGATCTGTGCTGAGAGCAAAAAAGGGCCAGGCTGAAAAGCTAATTGCACTTACAGCAAGTTCTGGAGTATTTGATCACATAGTCATAGCTGAAATGATAGTCAGAGACTTTAGGCTCCACTGCTTTTCTCCCCACGATATATAGTGCACTCTAATATTTTTTAACAGAGTAAGACTTGGTAGCTAGGGTACTGTGATGGATCTATAGTTGATTAAGAATGGGAAATGTGTAAATTATAACACCCATATTGAATTTGCTGAGTAGGAACACATTCTGTAGCAATTATCATATTCCCCTGACACAGGATCTGTCCAGTTTATTTATACATGCTCTATTAGAAAACTAAAATAAACTTGCTACAAAACCAGAGTTAAGTGGTTTGTCATTTACAAATTTGGAGATTGAGGAAAGAATGGGGGCTGGGGGAACCTTTTTAAATTTAATTCACAGAACCTCTTCAACCATTGCACAAATAAACCTTATCAAGCACTGATTAATCAAACCTGAAAATAATGCATACTTCAATTTCACGAGAGAGAGCACTGAGGGTTCATAGGCAGGGATGTGGTAGCACTGTGATTACTATTTTTGCTTTCTCTGTTGTGTACCAGATATTAACTAATTGTAGAAACCCACTGTTTATTGCCTTAAATTCAGAGTTGCCATATTGTAATGGACTGTGAACTTTCCTTTCTCCTGCATGATGGAGCAATGCTTTCAGTATGCAGTTATGGTCAATGAAGACATAGCTTTAGCATTTTGAGCTCCTAAAAGGGCTTGCTTTGCAGGCGCACCCCCCAAAGAAAGACTCAGACACCGGTATATGGATAAAGGCATTGGGCCACTTTTATTGAATAATGCCCTAGTCCGAATTATAACTTTCAATTGGTACTCATCCAATTATAATTCTTAAGGCAAGCAGGCCGCAGTAACACTGGTAAGGTTCCTCCCAAAATTGCCAATGGCAATTGGCTACAATGTATCCATTTGTATCATTTTGTTTGTTGACACAAACAAATTGTTGACCGTAGTCAATAAACTATCTACTGACCCCACCCTCTGACGTGTATCCGTCAAATCACGGGGTGATGCATGCTGAAAAGCTCCTGCCATCACCCCTTGCCTGGTTCGTCGTTGACCGGTCAACGTTATTACACCTGTACCTGTCTAAGTGTTGGCCGGTCAATTGCGAACCTGCCGGATACCTATGGATCATAAATATTTACCTTACCAGTGCTACCCGCCACATGGGGAGGCATCCATGATGACTCACCGCCCCCCCCCAAGACTGTCAGCTCGGTCGCCAGGCCTGCTTGCACCACACCCAGAACGAGGTACATACCTCCAGCCGACAGGTGGACCCCTTCCCCTGCCTACAGGCAAAATTTTTTGTAAGCCTATCCTCAGGTGTCCAATGGCTGTCTCCCAGCCATGCCCAGCAAGGGACTGAGCAAAAGCCCTGTCCACTGATTGCTCGGAGATCCACATCTACTCTAAATTGGTGCCTCGGCACGATGTTAGACCATAGCGACCGTGTGTAAGCCATACGTGATATAAAAAGCCAGGTCCGTATACGATCGTTGCCGCCGAGGTGCTTATTAAGAACATTGGGCGGTCCAGCATCCCCGACGGACGTCAGGAATGGCAACAGTTCCCACCCCCTTGTGCCGCGCATACCATACCATCGCATACGTGCGGATGCACACGGCCCAAGTCGGGGTCCACTCTCTGTCGCCGCAGCATAAACTGCTGCCCAGTGTACATAGCTGCAGCCCACCAGCCCCTCTGCCACCGGTGCGTAGAGACACACAGGATCTGTAAAAGAGGAGAAGAGGTTAAGGACATAACTAGGTACTCATACAGTGAGGGCACGTACATATAAGAAATTGTGCGTACACGCATGTCTGCCTCTGAGTACTCCAAACGTAGCCGCGATCAACGCGACGCCTATCCTAAATAAATGGGTGCCAAAACGGCCCCCCCACACCGCGAAGCGCGGCACCAGTCACCCTCAGTAACATTACTTCGGCAAGGGTAGACCTATCCTGGTGGCAGAAAAACAGGCTGGGGCACGCAACAGGCACTGTCGAAAATTCATGTAGGGCACCAACCCGACAGATGTCTCCAATAAAACTTCGTAGCAGTCTGATTCCACTGCCTACGCCGTGCTGAACAACCTGTGAGGACCGTATACCCACTTGAGCCCACTCATGTGTGACAGAGACATCGTCGAGTTCCAGTGCCCTACGAGACACATCCGCCTTACACAGATGGTACCAACTCTGGCACCCACTCACTGATGCGGAGCGCTCCAAAAAGGCTACCGTGGTAGCTGCGTGACCAAGAGCCACTTCACACCTATCCGAACATAAGTAATGCCAACCTCGTGCAAGGTGGGTCAGAAACTCTGGGAACTGGGGTGACACGTGTCCGGGCAGCGGACACGTTCCCGTGTCCACCCCTCCAAAACACGACGCATGAACGCAGTAGTGATACGCCTTATCGTGCGAGGTGCCAATGACATGCCCGGTTCTCCTCTCCTCGCCAATCATCCAAATATCGGCCGGGAGTGGCGAGTGGAATTCATCTGCTTCCGGAGTATGGCATGGAACCGGGGGATCTGCAGGTGGAATAAAGCAGCAATGTCGTTATTAATATCTGGAACATGTCTGGCCCATAACAGCACATTTAGGCGTAGGCTTCTCAAAAGAATAGACAAACTAATGTCATGACCCTGGGGGATTTGCATGTCTGGGTGTTGATAATGTGCACCACTGCCGCATTATCACACCAAAAATGGACCACTGATAGGCCCACTCATCGCCCCATAGCATCAGTGCTCACCAAAATGGGAAGAAACCCAAGGAAGGTAAGATCGCGGAGGCGATCCGTGCCAAGCCATGGGTGCTGCCATCAGCCGTAAGTCCCCCTACCCTCAGAGTAAACCCCCATAAGTCCGGGAGCTAGAGGGATCTGACCGTACCTGAAATCCAGGGCAGACCATCAAGTCTGATCTCCAGGAAGCAACCCCGTTAAAACCCAGGAACACTTTATGTTTGGCAATCAATGCCAAAATCGCCGCGGAGATCCGAGCCACCTTAGTCATGGGTAACCCAGATGCCTGTGCGACAGAGTCGATTTAGAAATGTGAGCTTAGTAGCTGGGCCCTCGGTCTTTTCAGGCGCCAAGGGGACACCCAGTTCCCACCTGAGTGTCTGAAATGTAGTGAGGAGACGCGTGCACGTGTCCGAGCCCCGTTCATCCCCGAACCAAAAGTCGTCGAGGTAATGGGCTAGAGACCGAGACCCAGACCTGCGAGCAAAGGCCCACTGAATGAAAGTCCCGAATTGTTCGAATGCTGAACATGAATTAACTCAGTCAGCAGGGGTTGGACTTATCTAAGTAAATTCACCTTGGAACCTAAAAACCCAATAGCTCTAAATCCATTGGGTGCACTGGCAGTAATCTGAAAGCCGAGTGCATAGCACACTGTGCCAGGAAAGCACCGGGACTGCATGAGCGAGCCACCCATAGGGGCTGAACCAACTACGAGTACCTGACTGAACAAGGTCATCAGCAATGGCATCCCTAACCGGATAACCCACAGGGTGAGCGAAATGGAGGATTAAATGACATTCACCCTGGTTCTACCTCGGTACTAGCCTCATAGGGGAGACGTTCAACTTAGGAAAGGTGGTTCCAAGAAGGGACCCGCTACTCTCATAGCCCCAACTCCCTTAGCTGTGCACAGTGGAGCAACCTGTTCGTTACCTTTCAAGGTAACCAAATTAGTAGCATCCTGGGACCCCTAACACCCCCGAATGGAATACAAAAGCCCCATTGAAAACCCTCCAGCAGGTACCCCGCATCATCCCTTCTTGGATGAGCTGAGTGCCATCGCTCCAGCCTGAGTACACTAATTGGGGAGGGGGGCTTTGACAAGGCTAGTTCTTTCAGACGGAGCTCTGATCGCCCCCTGTGCACCCCTACCTCCGCCCCGTAACCCACCAACCCGCGGGCACGTGGAGGCGGTGTAAGGGCCAGCACAAAAGGGGACAGCAAGTTGGTAACGACACTGGCGCTTAGTACACCTGTCGCCAGCTAAGCAGGTCGAACACGGCAGGTGGGCTGGAACCCCCTGCCCGACCAGTTAGCGTGGAGCCTGTGTCTGAGCAGCCCGGTGCACCGCATGACCACCATGGTACCTATCACCAGGCGCCAGTCACGTGGGAGTCATGTACACGAGCACAAGTGCTGACAGGGCTCATCCAACCTCCTCTCAGGGTGTAGGGCCACCCTCATCCACATTCCTCTTCGTAAGCCAACTGCGATGGGCCCATCAAAGCAACCATCGCCCTGTAATAGTAGCAATAGATGGAACCATCGGGATGGCCCAACCAGGCCGGGCCCTGCGGCATACCACCATATATATAAGGTATGCCGACCGCCAGTTGGCCCCAGGTGCGCGGTGGCTTACGACGATGGGACAGCTCTTTGTCTCTGTCGTCCTGTCCCTCTCACTCCTCCTCAGTGGGCTCACAGTTCAATATGGAGATTATCCACATATCCCCCTCCAGACCTTACCCCTCGTGACCTGCGGCAAATGATCACCCAGGGGCAAGGAATAACCAGCCGTCGGCAAAGCCATCAACGGCACGTTCTGTATCAAGGGCATACGCAGCAGAACCCGGACAGCCCCTGCGATGCTCGGCACTGCCCCGGGGGCGGACACCCCCGCCCTTAACGAGGGACCATTTAGCACCATGGGATACTGGGATAAGATGGTAACTGATGTCCGCTCGCATCAACTGTACTCCCCCCACCAAATCTTTTCCCAAATGACCTGGGACAAATGATCACCAAGGGGCAATGAATAACCAGCCGTCGGCAAGGCCGTCACCGGCACATTAGGTACACGGGGCATACGCAGCGGAACTTGGACAGTCCCTGCGATGCCCGGCACTGCCCCGGGGGCAGAAACCTCCACCCCCAATGCTGTACCAGTATGGAACCAAGGGGCACTGGGATAGGCTGGCAACTGATGCCCACTCGCCTCGACTTGACGAGGCCATGGCCACTGCAACCCCACCATTGGAAGTGGACTGTGATGTGGGTGCATTAACTTGAACCTGATACTCACTAGGTGCACCCCCTTGAGCCGCCCCCACTGGGGGTTCCGGCCCATGGCGGGCGTCGGAGCTCGTGACCGGAATCGAACTCTGGGCCACACCTGACCACTCTCCTGCTGTAGCTCTGGATGAACAGGGAGCTGCGAGACACCGGCAAGCGCAGGCTGGAGCGTCTGAAGCAGCTCAACCCGGCTGGCCGCTTGTTGCAATGTGGCGGCCGTTGAGATAGGCAGTGAACACGAAGGGCCCCCGGCAGAGAGTGAAGGGCCCCCTGACATGGGGTTGTGTGCAATCCCCAAGGATGCCTCAAGCACAGCTAAACGCATTAGCAATGCATCCACTGCCACAGATCCCCCAGTATGAAGTGGGCCGGGTGGGCCGGATGGCCCACCAGGCATTTGACCAGGCACCCCAAAATGAGAGCCTGGACCCGAATAGGGCCATGGCCAAAACTCCGGCCCATAAGGGGCCGGAGGGGGAACGTGCTGTGCACCAGCACCGCCCCCCCCCCACTGACCGGACCCATGGCCGGCAACTGCGGGCCGAGGGCCGAAGCCCCAGAAGGGCCGGTTGAAGGCTGGCCAGCTGAGGGCCAAGCAGCCTGCATCGCCCCACCAGTATCCGTGGAGGTAGTGCCCTGCCGCGTGGGCGCAGCCCTGGTCCTCCGACCTGAGGGCTGCCCCCGTGTTGCGCAGGGAGCAAAAGTCCTCCCCGTTGGCCACGGTTTCGTAGCCAGGGCCTTCCGTTTGGGAGGCATATCTGAGAAACTGAGCAGGATCCCTTTCCAGGGATCAACCTAACGCCAAAACACAGAGCAGCCAGCAAGCCAAAGGCTCTGTGCAAGATCCTTCCTTCCCAGCCGGGAAAGAGTAAGGGCTAAAGAGCCGAAGAATCAAAGGAACAGCGACGGAGAAAACTTCTCCTCTCCGTCGCTATTTTAAAATGGCAGCTCGGCTGCCTCGTGGCCACCGCTTTCATTTTGTTCAGTGGTTCACTGGTAGAATATTAATATCATGTGTGGTAATGCAGAAGCACATGGTGAATTTCATATGACTGTAAATGTCTGTTTAACAAGTCTTTAATATTCAAGCAGTGAACCTTAATTCAATAGTTAAAGTAACACTCAAGAGTCAGAATGAGATAGTCACAAAGTGCACTAGTGTTAGATACCTTTTTAAAATCTGTAAGCCACTGCTATAAGACTTTCTATTATATATAATCAGCTGCTGCTATAAGACTTTGTGACCATACCCCCCCCCCCCAATTGAAGAGACATACGCTGGAGTTGGATTAAAGAACAGGCCACTTTATTGATAAACAAAACAATGCACTGGGACAATAGTGCAGGTAGTGAGAGGAAATTTTGTAACCAACATTGGCATAGGGAGAAAAACTCTATGGGCCAAACACACTAGAGTCCGATAACGAGGCACCCAAGGTGACCATGGTAGACATGGCTTACCAATAAGCCAACACCGGTGAGAGGTTGCTTCAGACACCTTGTGGCACACCCCTAGATGATAACCTTCCAGTTTAGGCAACAACCCCAGCCCGTACCCGATGACCATAGTGAAGTTTTAGAACAGGATGCACCTGCAGTAACCACCACATGGCGAGAGACAACGAACTGACCCACCCAGCCCGAATGATCAGAATGGGGGAGCCCCAGTGCAAAAAACAATGGCAAGGAGACCGCTGCAACCCACTAGGGTGCAGGGGGGGCACGGGAGCCCAGAACCAGGAATGAGAAGATGAAGCCAGGCTGCAGGTAGGGACCTGTAAGGAACAAAGTAAATCAGAGAAAGAAGTTCAGTAACCACAACATGAGGAAAGGTGGAGTCAGGAGCCTGCAGGAGGCTGAAGGGAAGCCTGGGCATGAATGGGAGAAGCCAGGCGGGCCGAGGGCCGCCTGCCGGCTGGGGGGAGAGGCAGGATGAAGCCAATGAAGGGCAGGCAGATGCACCATGGTTGCCCTGGCAAACCAAGCACTCATGCTTGTACCTGCACTGCTTCTTGGCACAGTGCCCCTGGGCAGCATATTCCCAACAGAAGGTACGGGCTGCTGGGGTGGGCGCCTTGGCAGTGGGGAGCAACCGGCAAGGCAGGGTGTTGAACTAGGTGACCACAGTCATACCTGTCGCCATATGTGGTGGGCCGCGGAGGGGCCATACATTGGAGACACAGATTGGAGTTAGGCTCGTCCCAACGCATGGAAGGCTGGAGGGCCGCACATTATGGAAATTCTGGTCGTAAGCCAACCAGGCTTCCCTGAAGAAATCAACCTGTGCCCGGTAAATAAGGTCAAGGTACTGGATAAGTGAAATGACCCGGGCAGGGTAGGCACAAACCAAGACACTGGCATAGATCAGGAATGCAGGCAGCCAATTGGCCCGTGTGTGTGTGTGTGTGTGTGGGGGGGGCTTTTTATGCCAGACAGCTCCTTGTCTGGGTCATCGAGCTTATCAAAATCTACCTTAAGTGACTTGCGGTTGAGTAGACCCTTTGGTCCACATAATCGCCATGGACAATCTTGTCCCTAGTAGACTGGGTGAAGTGGTCACACAAAGACAGGGCCATATCACTGTGTGGGGTGGAGGGCCAACAAAGGGACAGTACTATGGTCAGGCCCAACTGGGCCGCATGAAGGCCAGCCATGTTGAGGCAAGCAATGGGGGCCATAAAGGCCAGGAGCAGGCCAAAGGGAGAAGCCATAAGTGGGGGAGGGGCTGGCGGAGGCTGGTTGCCCTTGATGGGGCCAATGCCATTGCCATCCAAATTGTGGATAAGGGGGCACCGGGTACACAGTGTAAGGTGCACTGACTTGACCACCATACTAACGTGTGCCCAGAAAAGGGGCAACAGTAGAAGATGACCCGGGGATCAGCAGAGAGGCCCCTGCACCAGGCCCGGGGTCGAGGCACCCCTGGTAGGAGTCTGGGGGAGGAGAGAGCAGCCTGGGCTGGTGGACGGGAGAAGCCGCCCCAGCAGCATCCAGATCCAGGGTGAGATCTTCCCCTCCTAGGCAACAGGAGGCCCGAAGCCAGGCAGGATGCGGGGTGGAGGCCTCCAAGGCAGAAATCCACTGAATAAGCAAAGCCACAGTAGTGGTCCACCCAGGATCCAACCAGGCTCACACTGAGGGTGGCGAAGCCGGAAAGGACCATGATCTTGGGGAGCCAGCCACGGGGCACCGGGCATAAATGCGCACCGAGGCCCTGGAGAAGGCTGCCACCAATGGGCCCTCAGAGCGCGGGCAGCAGTGGGAGCAGCTGCCTGGAGAGTGAGGCATCCCGACAGGAATGAAACAACAGCAGGCAAGGACCGTCCAGTTCGCCCAAGCCTTGTGGAGGAAAGACCTGCCAAAGGAGAAGTGAAAGCTTCTCTGGGAGCAGGATTGCAGAGGGCGAGGCAGGGAGGAGCCACCCTTTATAAAGGGGTGCTGGCTCCTCCCTGCCAAACCGGAAGGACTGCACGCTCCCATATCTTGGGGGCATGGCCGCAAAGCACGCACCAGCAGAGGGGCTGCCGGCGCGTGTTCTTTCTATTATATAGAACCGTCGTTTTCTTTCAGAGCAAGGAAATAGTCTGAAGCTTCTGCATTTATGCATCTTTACAAAGCATCAAATCCAGGAAAGAGAATACAGTAGAAGCTGTATCACAACCTTTTTATTTTATCTTCTTTTCTGTCTCTCAGTTACTTACTGATGAGGCAGCCACTGTTTCGACTCCTTTCTTTGTAGGAAAACCCACAATTAAAACATCAAAACAACAACAAAAACAAAACAACTCAAAACCTCAACAAATTTCCTGAGAGAAATTTTAACTTATTTGGTGGGACCATAAAATGTCAACAATTTTACTTTGGCTCCTCATCTGTGTTTGGAACATTAAAAGGGAGAAATCTGACACCCTGACACTCCTTCATCACTATACTACCCACACCCTAAAAATATATGCCAATCCTTGAGTTTGCATACATTTTCCTTCCCATTGAAATTGATGGAAGTAGAAGAGGGGACATAAAAATTAATTAATTCAGTCAGGAGTATTTGTATGATTAATGACCACAGGACAAGGGGGAGGGACAGTGTTCAACCCCAGGCAAAGAGACACCACATCAGATCAATTGTACTGTATCCCATTTGACACTGGAAGGATGTGAGGTTCATTTACAGATTTAACAAAAGGAAGCACACATCTGCCTATGCAAAGGGAGATGAAAAAAAGAAAAAAAAACCTGAAGATTTGATGGCAGAAGACTGAGTGGTAGAGTGGGGAAAGGATAGACTAACAAACAAACAAAAAATCCAATTTCATGCCTTTTCTTGTTTATGGCAATAAGAAGAAATCTGCATTTTCTAGCTGTGACCATAGTCACAAAGAGTTAAGGTAGCAAAACATTATTCCTCTTTCTGAAAAGATTGCTTCTATGTGTGTGAACATTTATTTATTTTTACCAAATTCCTCCTAGTTTTATGTATTTTAAAACAGATTGCCGTATCAGCCACTTTTATATTTAAAGTTCTGACAAGTGCACATTTTAGTGGATGGGTTTCATCTGTTCTTTTCTTGTCAAATCCTGCATGAAAACAGAAAAGGCAGAACTGTAACTTACAAATAGATCAATGCCCTTTGAGGCCTACGATGAAACACAGAAGAGTGACAAATACATTTTTACCACCAAATGACATGAGGGAAAATGATATCAAGCGTTTTGTCAAAAACTATACTAAATGTGATTACAAAGTATTGCACAGCATAAAAGGTAGGAATAAAATACAGATTCCCTGAAGTTTTGCAGCAACATCCCCCCCCAAGTCAGGCCTGTAACAATTTTTCCTGTTTTCAACACCGAATTCATACAACATCGCCTAATTTCTTGAAAAAAGTTACCTCATACAAAGTCGCTTGACTTTGTATGAGGCATTGGGTTTTTCCCAGGTTGCATTGTGCCTGGGCAGTATAAAAGTCAGGACACATGTGTGCATTGCTCTTGTCGGTTTTGCATGATGCAAATAGTGTTTAGGAGTGGTTTTGAGCGCGATTTTGAATTTTTTTGAATTTTTCCATCAGACTTTTTAGAAGCATTCTTGGGATTTTTGCAGCATTCTTCAGGTTCTTGGACAATCAGGGTTGTTTGACATGTTTTTGTAATGTATTTAGCCTTCAGACAATGATTTCTTAAAGTTCTATCAGTTTCCTGTCTATTTCCTTGGCTTTGCCCTGAAGTCTGTGCTGTTACAGTACAATGTATCTCTATGGAAATGACGTTGTATGAGGCATCGTGGCAAGGATTTGGATGTTGTATGAGGCATTGCAGCTAGGATTTTGCATGCCTCATACAAGGTCCAAATCCGTATAAAGTCCAAAGTTGTGGAACCAAGTTTGGAAGTTGTATGAGGTATCACTGTATGTCTATTAGTCCTCTTCATCCATTGACAGCACTGGACACATACCTGTCAACCATCCCGATTTGGCCGGGATTACCCCCTAATTAGATCTCATTGACATCATAATCTGCCTCATGCTGCCAAAACCCTGTAATTTGGCAGCGGGAGAAAACACTTTCCACACATGCGTGGAAGTGCTACGCCGCTTGCACAGCCCCTACACAAGCGGCGGAGCGCTTCCACGCATGTGTGGAAAGCGACCTGCACACAGGCGATTTGCGCAGGTCCCATTTTTTCTGGAGCCGCTTGTTGACAGGTATGACTGGACAAATTCCCAAAGACTGGGCATCAGAAGTCATTGTTCCCATATTGAAAAAAGGAAACAAGTACAACCCCAGGAACTACAGGCCAATCAGCCTAATCAACATTATCAGCAAACTCTATGCAGAGCTGGCTGGAAGAGGAAAACTTCTTAGCAGAGGAACAAGCGGGCTTTAGGGAAACCAGTTCCACAATAGACTACTGCCTAGTCATCTAACACCTCATTGAAAAATACTCTTCCAAGAGCCCAGTATCTCTGTATGCTACTTTCATCAACCTAATGCAGCAGTGGGATTAAAAAAAATACTACCTACTCTGTGGGCACGGTATGGTGGGCATGGCTATGTAGCTGCCCTTTATATAGAGACATTTGGAACAAGTTCATATCTCCACTGCTCCGCAACTATCCTGGCGGGACAAATGGCAAATACACCCACTTGCTGCTATCTGATGAAAGATTCACCTTCACCCACAACACTGCCAGATTCTGTGCTGCAGCATGTAAGATCAGAAGAACAATCCTGACAGGACCTTCAACCAAGTAATATACTTGTGCCACAGCATAGGCTAGTAATAACTGTAATACTAGTGGCTCTTTAACACTGAGCAGAAATGCTTCTTTTTAAGCCCCCTCATTTTATCTTTTGTTTCTTGATATATTTTAATTCCCCCATTATAACTTCTGTTCCCTCTGCTGTTCTATGCTGGAGCAAAAATGCTCCCTTTTATGCACCCTCATTAAACTCTTGTCTCTTGATATATTTTAGTACCCCATTTTAACTTCTGTTCCCTTTGCTGTTCTATGCTGGTCTTGGATTGTAATAAAGATTAGATTTCATTTAATAAGCATTGTCTGATTCAGCTGTATGTCTGTTAGTCCTGTGTGTGCACTATTAAGCCAAGATGAACAACAGTATTCAGTGACAGAATATGATAATGCTAGGGGGTAGATCTAAGAACTTGATCGCTGGCACCCCAAGAAGTGCCTGCTAACTTATGTAAGATGTTATTTCTGGTTTTTAATATTTGCTGCCACAAACAGAAGAATTATATTGATGCATAATTTCTTGAACTATTTTCTTATTATGTTCCACAACAATTTATTTTTTCAGATATTGCTTTATAGTGGTTAGGACATAAAAACCACTGTTAATTGTATTGATTTCCCACCTTGCTTATTGTAGTCTGGTTATAGACCTGTTTTCAATTTGAGAATAAAATTTTAAAATACAACAAATTAAAACAACAACTAGGGTGACTGCAGTGCAGTAGGTCTATAAGTACATCACAATTACATTTCTTGACTCTGAAGTTTGATTCCTTCCTAAATAGAAATGTGAAAAACTCATTTGATGCGCTTTGTGGCAATAATAATAATAATAATAATAATAATAATAATAATAATAATAATAATAATAATAATAATAATAATAATAATAATAATAATAATAATAATAATAATAATAATAATAATAATAATAATAATAATATTTTCATGTCAGAATTTTTTCTGGGTTGAAAGGATTTTTGCAGGAGAAATTATGCTCAGGGAATGCCCTAATGAGGCTCCTTTCATGACTCCAAGAGTTGGGACAGAGATGGGCACTCAATCCGTCATGCAGTACCCGGATTTTGAAATGCCGACTTGCCGGTCTTCCAGCTAAGAAAGTGAGCTTCTTAACCACTGAGCCACAACAGCCCCCTTTGTAGCCATCATATTCAAGAGAGATGGGGCACAAAAGGGGATTCAAGGAGACATAGCTTGTCATGAGAATATATGTGGCAACTTTAAAAAATCAATAATACATGATTTCTCCACCTAAAGTTTCCATTTGCAGCCAAAGCAATATTTGTGTAAGATATCCAGGTGAATTGTCAGTCAACGATCCTGTCACCGAGCGAACAGTTACCTTGGACACAGTAAGAATTAGCTGTTCTCAGAAGAATAACCCATTTCATTTTACTGTCTAGACCAATTGAGCAGGTATGATTATAACAATCAGCACAGGGGATAGTAAATGGATACTGGCTGCATTGTACGTGAACTGTGAGATTTCTTTTTTGAAAGATACAGCAACTATATTTTGAAATAAATCTTATTCAGTGGCAGAAAAGTCTTTTTACCCCAGTTTTCAACTGGAAATGACTAAAAGTACACCTTTAAAAGATAAATATTAATATAGAATTGAGTGGCTGGGCAATATCCTGCTCCAGTCCTGTATGTGTGACAGTGTTTTGATTATTTTTACAAACTAGTATAGTTTGTATACTGTTCCAGACAAGAAGGATTGACCACAGTAGCTTAGTAACACAATAAAGATAACTCAGGAATCATCCAGTGGATTCAGTTCAACCTTATCAGCACAATAAGAAGTCAACAGCTCAGCAGTTTGAGACCCGAGTGCTGTGCAACAGAGTGAGCTCCTGTCATCTGTCCCTGCTCCCACCATTCTCGCAGTTCAAAAGCAAGAAATTGCAAGTAGATAAATAGGTACCAATTCAGTGGGAACGATAACAGCATTCTTTGCACTGCCACATGACCACAGAAATGTCTTCAGATACAAACAGTACTGGCTCTTTGGCTGTAAACGGAGATGATCACTGTCCACTAGAGTCAGACACAACTGGCTTTCATGCAAGGGAGAACTTTAGGTTTACCTTGCAAGCAGAGTTTCTTATAAGGGGCACGCCTGAGTGTGTAAAAATCAACAGACATCGATGGTAAGTCAGGTTTCTTGCATTTAGAAGTCCAAGTCTATCAATCAAAAGAGCCACATTTCCCTAAAGGTATTCCAGAACCAAGAAGTGGTACCAAGCCAACAAATGGAAAATACTAGTTTCTCAAAAGAGGAAACTTCTCTCTATGCTGAAAATCCATGGGAAGGGTTGTTAAATGTTAGAGTTGACTTCATGGCATATTAGAAGGCTTTGTCCACGTCTGAGCCCTGGCTTTAGAATGCACTATCCAAAAAGCCAGGATGGCCCCTTTCCTTTTGTCCTTCCATTATTTTGCAAAGAACTTATTTTTAAGGCAGCATTTTAGGCAATAAGTAGGGGTCTCAGGAATGTTTTGGTTATTAAATTAAGAAGTTTCAAAAAAATTTTAAATTTTCCTTTCCATCGTTGATTTTAATATTGATAAATGTTTAATTGTCCTGCTAACCAATCACTCTGTACTTCTAAACCTGATATGTATCACCCTTATGTCTGATGAAGTGAACTTGATCCACGAAAGCTAACATTAAAATACAGCAGTTAGTCATTAAAGTGCCACAAGGTTTTTTTTGGTGGTTTTTTTTTGTTTACTTTCTGATATGTTCTTTAATATAGTTTCTTTAGTATTTTTAAATTGCTGGTTATTGTATAGTTTTAATCACTGTAAGCTGCATTGTATGTCTTATGTGGAGTAAAGTGGCAAATAAATAGTTGTATAGGAGTCTGGCCAGGCTATCCCGCTATGGTAAGAGAGTAGACCACACCGCCAGTTACTCAACAGCGAGTTTCAGGTGGTGGTTAACTAACCTGACAAATCTGACGATTAATGACCTTGGGTGCCAAAGTCCACAGGGAAGGGTGATGGTTCCCAAGTGAATTAAATCCCACTTGAATCCATCTTGATGGAGGGCAGCAGCTTCATCAATACTGGCCTGGGGCTGATGAGGACTTTGCATGTGAAAAGGGTTCAGGACCAGAAAGTGGCTTGCGGAACTGGATCAGTGGTACAGGTGTCATGCTGCAAAGTGGAAGGCAGATGAAAGGCCACTGCATTATATTTTAAGGACAGTCATGATGGCTAATCACCATAATGATCACCAATATTCAGATACGTCAGAAGAAGAAGAAGGTAAAATTATAAATTAATGAATTTCTTGATTAAGAATGAAAGTGTTAATTATACTTTGGATTACTTAAACAATCCTTTATCTGCTTGTTCTGCTAGGATGCTAAACATATGAGTGAACCAGAATAAAGGCACTGTAACTGACCTCTTTTAAACCCTAGATCAAAGACATTTCTTTACATAGGTTCCATTGGCTGATGCAAAAACTGGTACAGTACAGGGAGAGCAGAGAGCTTTGATACTATCCTACATAGATTTTGCAGCCCTAGAGGCCAAATGTTTCAGTCTCAAAATTCACTAAGTAAAGCTGATTTTATTACCACTGCAGAATGAGTAGCTAGCAGAAGAAAAGTGTGGTGGAAATACATAGGAGAAAAAATGATGCACATGAAAGTAATTATTTGAACTGGGGAGAATGCGAGCGCAGCGCCAAAATGGCCACCGCGCCCTTTGCGGGGGCCCCCCATCGGACGAAGGCATCTGGGTAGTTAGGGGGCGTGGCCAGCACCCTTATATAAGGGGCGGCCACGAGGCACCCGAGCTGCCATTTTGCGAAGCGACGGAGCGGAGAAGTTTTTCCCTCTTACCTCCGTCGCTTTTACCCTCACCGGGAAGCCTCTTGGCTGCTGATTTTCTCATTTTTCGGCTCCCCATCGGCTAGCTGCGATGCCCTCAAAGAAGAAGGCGACTGCGAACGCGGCTCGTTCTGCGCAGAGGCGCATTCCGGGTCGGAGGACCGCGGCTGCGCCTCCCCAGCAGCCTCCTATGCCCGAGCCCACCGGGACCGGTGGGATGGGGTTAATTCCCCCTTGGCCGGAGACTGGTGGTCCGCGTGCGGGCCCAGTAGGGGCCGCGGCCCTTGGCCCGCAAGCGGCGGCCGCTGCTCCTGGCGCGGCCCATTCCGCTGGGCCTTCCTCCGTTGGGGTGCAGCTTAATGCGGGGGCTTCCAGCCTTGGGGGGTGGTGTGGCCCCCTTCCATGGCAGGGTACTTCCCCGGCCCTACCGGGCCCGGGCTTCGGATCGTGGCCCTGTTCAGGCCCCGGGGTACAGGGACTTGTACCGACACCTGTAGTTAGTGGGCTGGCTGGCCCTTTACCCCCCCTTGGTTTAGGTGGCTATGTCAGCGTGGAGGCCCTCCTGGCCCGCGTTGCGGCCCTTGAGGCATCCCTGGCCCGGGTTAGTCACCCTGGGGCCCCTTTTGGGGTGCTGGTCGATCCATCGTCTGCAGGGCAGCGGCAGGCAGCGAGTCGGGTTGAGCTGCCTGAGGCGCGTGGCCCGGCTTCGGCCACTGCCTCGCAGCTCCCCAATCAACAGGCCGGTACTGGTCAAGCCCCGTCGACGAGCTCTATGGCGGTCGTGAGCTCCAATGCCCCCAGTGGGCCGGAACCCCCGGTGGGGGCGGCCCATGGGGGTGCAGCATGTGAGTATGCGGTACAAACTAGTGCACCTACACACATGGCCACGTTGGGGGGGGGCTTTTCAATGGCCTTGGCCTCGCACGGGTGGTGCGGCGGTCCAGTCGCCGACGCCCCACCCGGTGACTTTGACTATTACCCAGGGCCCTGTGGTAGGGGGTGCTCCTTACACAGTCGGGAATCTCCTGGGGGTGACCGGGTTAGTCCAGGCTCCTTTACAGATGCCCGCAGTTTCCGCCGTGCCTGTGTCGGCTTTGCCGACAGCAGGGTATTCCTTGCCACTGGGGGACCATTTGGCCCAGACCACCAAAGAGAAGATCTGGCAGGGGGAGTATGTGGACATCTTCTCCCTCCTTAACAGAGAGCCCACCAAGGAGGAGAGGGAGGGGCAAGACGAGAAGGAAAAGGAGCAGGCGCATCGTCGCAAGCCACCACGTACGTGGGCCAACTGGTTGCCGGCCTACCTCATATACATGGCGGTCTACCTCAGGGCCCGGCCGGATTTGGCAATTCCGATGGTCCAGTATTTGGACAATATTTACCGGGTGATGGTTGAGTTCCCGGGCCCATCGTGGTTGGCTTACGATGAGGAATTCCGTATGCGTATTCCCCTGCACCCCGAGATGAGGTGGGATGAGCCCTGCCAGAGGCTGTGGCTCCTGTACATGACTCCCACGCGCCCTGCGCCCGGGGAGAGATACCATTGTGGACATGCGGTCCAGCGAACGGCCCCAGCACAGGCTCCCCGCCAGGTGGCGGGGCAGGGAGTTCCAGCCCGCCTGCTGTGCTGGACTTTCTCGTCCAATGGTTCCTGCAACAGGAAGAATTGCAAGTACAGGCATGAGTGTCCCTCCTGCGCTGGCCCCCATGCGGCCTCCGCTTGTCCCAGGCCTGCAGGGATGCGGGGCAGAGGAAGGATTTGTGATGCACATGATAACCGTATGGTGACTTGCCTGCCAGGTGCAAAAGTTGCAGACATCACAAGAAATCTAGATAGATTGTTAGAGAGAACTGGGAACGAGCCAGTTGTCATGGTACACGTTGGTACTAATGATGTTGGGAAGGCCAAGCGGTCTGTTCTGGAAGCCAAATTTAGGTTGTTAGGAAGAAGATTGAAGTCCCGGACTTCCAAGGTAGCATTTTCAGAAGTGCTGCCTGTCCCTCGCGCAGGACCTACCAGGCAGGCAGAGCTCAGAAGCCTCAATGCGTGGATGAGGCGGTGGTGTCGAGAGGAGGGCTTCAGATTTGTCAGGAACTGGAGAACATTTTGGGACAAGCCAAATCTGTTCAGGAGGGAAGGGTTGCATTTAAACCATGATGGGACCAGATTGCTGGCACTCAACATCAAAAAGGCTGCAGAGCAGCTTTTAAACTGATAACTGGGGGAAAGCCGACAGGAGCTGGGCAGCATCCGGTTCGGGAAAGTGTGTACTTGAGTAGTGAGGAGGATGCAAAAATTACTGAGCAGAGCAAGGAGCTAGTCACCAGCACTCTAGCAGAAGGATGCAAGAGGCAGTCTAACAATGCAACTGGACTCAAAAGACTGTATCAGGAAAGCATATATAAATGCTTGTATACAAATGCCAGAAGCCTCCGTAACAAAATAGGGGAGCTGGAATACTTAGCAATAGATAAAAATATTGATATTATTGGTATCACTGAAACCTGGTGGACGGATGATAACCAATGGGATACAGTTATCCCAGGCTACAAACTGTACAGGAAGGATAGGAAGGGGCAAACAGGAGGTGGTGTAGCCTTGTATGTCAAAGAAGTGATAAAATCATATGAATTGGAATATCTAGGTGATTTGGAGTCACCATTAGAAGCTCTGTGGGTAAGAGTACCAGGCCACAAGGATGGTCTAACAGTAGGCATATACTATCGGCCTCCGACCCAAACTCTTGAGGGAGACTGGCAGTTGGAGAATGTTGTAAAGGAGGCATCCAGGAAGGGAAGCCTGGTTATAATGGGTGACTTCAATTACCCTCACATAGACTGGGTGAACTGTTGTTCAGCACATGATAAAGAGATAAAGTTCCTAGATATGCTCAATGATTGTTCCCTGGGACAGATGGTTGAAGACCCAACTAGAGGTACAAGAATCCTTGACTTGATCCTGAGTAATACTCAGGATCTGGTGCAAGATGTTAATGTGACTGATCCAATAGGGAACAGTGACCACAACTCAATTATGTTTAACTTGATCATAGACCGCAAGTCACTGATAAAATCTAACACAGAGACCTTAAATTTTCAAAAAGGAAATTTCCCAAAGATGAGGAAACTAGTAAAAAAGAAGCTGAAAGGGAAAATTGAGAGAGTCCAAACACTCCAAGAGGCATGGAGGCTGTTTACAAAAACAATAACAGAGGCTCAATTGGAATGCACACTGCCAGGTCCAAGAGGACTCCGATGTGGCTTACAGGAGCTGTTCGGGAAGTGATCAAGAGCAAGAAAAGCTCATTTAGAAGATGGAAGGCTTGTCCAAATGAGGACAGCAGGCAGAAACATAAATTCTGGCAGAACAAATGCAAGGCAACAATCAGGAAAGGAAAGCAAGACTTTGAGGAGCGTATAGCTAAAAATACTCAGAGAAATAACAAAGACTTCTTTAAGTACATTAGAAGTAAGAACCCAACTAGGAAGGCCATTGGACCATTAGATGACAATGGAAGGCAAGGGGTTATTAAAGAGGAAACAGAGATTGCAGAGAGACTCAATGAATTCTTTGCTTCAGTATTCACTGAAGAAGACAGAGACCACATGCCCAAAACAGAGCCTATCTTCGTAGGGAGGGAAACCGAAGAATTAAGCCAGATAGAAATAACCAGGGAGGAGGTCCTTGCATGTCTTGTTAAGCTAAACACTAACAAATCCCCAGGACCAGATGGCATCCATCCACGAGTTCTCAGGGAACTTAAAGATGAAATTGCTGATATCCTAGCCAAAATATATAATCTTTCCCTCAAATCAGGCTTTGTGCCTGATGACTGGAAGGTAGCGAATGTAACACCAATTTTCAAAAAAGGATCCAGGGGTGATCCAGGAAATTACCGGCCTGTCAGTTTGACATGTGTCCCAGGTAAAGTGATGGAAACCATCCTAAAAGATAGAATTAATAGTTACATAGAAGAGAAGGCGCTGCTAAAGGAGAGCCAACATGGCTTTTGCAAGGGCAAATCATGCCTCACTAATCTGTTGGAATTTTTTGAGAGTGTCAACAAGCATGTGGATAAGGGGGATCCAGTTGACATTGTTTATCTGGACTTTCAGAAGGCTTTTGACAAGGTCCCACACCTAAGGCTCTTGAATAAACTTACCAGTCATGGAATAAAGGGACAGGACTTGTCCTGGATCAGCAACTGGCTAAGGGACAGGAAACAGAGGGTAGCACTAAATGGACACTTCTCCAAGTGGAGGGAAGTAAAGAGTGGGGTCCCCCAAGGTTCAGTACTGGGACCCCTGCTTTTCAACCTCTTCATAAATGATCTAGAGGTAGGAGTAAAAAGCAAGGTAGCCAAATTTGCTGACGACACTAAATTATACAGGGTAGTGAAAACTGTGAGAGTTTTCAGTTTACATTTATAAACTGATGGGGTCTGAACTCTCTGCGACAAACCAGGAAAGGGACCTTGGTGTCCTGGTGGACAGCTCAATGAAGGTGTCAACCTAGTGTGCCTCAGCAGTGAAAAAAGCAAACTCAATGTTAGGGATCATTAGGAAGGGTATAGAAAATAAGTCAGCAAGTGTCATTTTGCCTCTTTATAAATCTATGGTGAGGCCCCATCTGGAATACTGTGTACAGTTCTGGTCGCCATACCTCCAGAAGGATATTATGGAGCTGGAAAAAGTGCAGAGGAGGGCAACCAGAATGATAAGGGGACTGGAACACCTTCCTTACCATCTGAGGCTGCAACGGTTGGGCCTTTTCACTCTTGAACGACGGCGTCTAAGAGGTGACCTGATTGAAGTTTATAAAATCATGCACGGTGTGGACAAAGTAGATAAGGAAAAACTGTTTTCCCTATCGCACAACACTAGAACTAGGGGACACTCCATGAAACTTTTGGGTACTAGTTCTCAAACAAATAAGAGAAAGTACTTTTTCACCCAGAGGATTACTGGTCTATGGAACTCCCTGCCAGAAGAAGTGGTGACAGCTATCAGTCTTGACAGCTTTAAGAAAGGATTAGACAAGTTTATGGAGGACAAGGGTATCAATGGCTATAATTATGGCTACCTAAGGACAACCTCCGGGTTGGAGAGATAGGCAGGATATCTCTCAATGCCATTTCCAGGGAATCCTAAGCAGGTGAAGGCATCTCCTTTGGAATACCCTGAAGGAAATGGTGAGCCACTGTGTGAGACAGAATGCTGGACTGGATGGGCTGTGGCCTGTTCCAGCAAGGCTGTTCTTATGTAAGGGGCGGACAGGGGGTTGGCAAAACTGCCGCGGAGGGAGCTGGTTCATCAAAAGGCCCCCTCCCCAATTAATGTGGACATGTTGGAGCATTGGCTCGCATTGTACCCGAGGGAGGAGGATACGGTTTATCTTCTTCAGGGTTTTAGTCGGGGGTTCCGTATTCCTTTCGTGGGTGATAGGTCCCCCCAGGATTCCCCCAACCTTTTGTCCCTTAGGGGGAGGGAGGAAGTATCTGCTGCCAGCATTACTAAGGAGGTCGATTTGGGCAGGGTCGCTGGCCCTTTCTCAACACCCCCGTTTCCCAACCTTAAGGTATCACCCTTGGGCTTAGTGCCCAAAAAGTCACCGGGCGAGTTTCGCCTGATTCATCACTTGTCCTACCCAGCCGGCCGATCGGTCAACGACGCTATCCCTGATGACCTTTGCTCAATCAGGTATACGTCTTTTGACCAAGCCCTGCGCATGGTGCGCTCATGTGGCCCGGGTGCGCTATTGGCTAAGTGCGACATCAAGTCGGCGTTTTGCCTCCTGCCTGTGCACCCGGGCGACTTTGAGTTGCTGGGTTTTAAGTTCCGGGGTGAATATTACTTTGATAAGGCCATGCCTTTTGGCTGTTCCATATCATGCTCGGCCTTCAAGCGTTTCAGTACGTTCCTGCAGTGGGCTTTCGTCCGCAGGTCAGGGTCCCGGTCTGTAGCCCATTACCTGGATGATTTTTTATTCGGGGGTGAACGGGGCTGGGACATGTGCACACGTCTCCTCAACACATTTCAGACGCTAATGGTAGCACAGGCTTCTAGGTTACCGGGGGATAAGGTGTCAAGGATAGTGGCCCTTATCTCGGACTTGCTTGCTAAACGCAAGGCATCACTGAGGGAACTGCAGGTGCTACATGGTCACCTCAATTTCGCTTGCAGGGTCGTCGCACCGGGCAGGGCATTTGCTCGGCGCTTGTGCGACGCCATGACAGGCTTATCTAGGCCCCACCATAGAGTTAGACTCACTCGGGGTATCAGGGCGGATATGCTTATCTGGCTCCAGTTCCTGAGGGAGTTCAATGGAGTATCATTTTGGAGGTTTGACCTCCTGGCTTCCCCTCGCTTTCAGATACAGTCCGATGCTTCGGGATCCCTGGGTTATGGGATGTACTTCAATGGGAAGTGGGCCTATGGTGGGTGGCCACCAGCCTGGGCAGGCACGGGTCGCCTGCGTGATCTCACGTATCTGGAATTTTTCCCTATCCTGGGGGCTTTGATGCTATGGGGCGAGGAGTGGGCCAACTCGGTTGTCCATTTCTGGTGTGACAATGCGGCCGTTGTGCACATTGTCAACTCACAGACTTCCAAATCACCCAGGGTCATGGACCTAGTGCGCCAGTTTGTGTTGCGCAGCCTGTGCCTCAATATCCTCTTCAGGGCCAGGCATGTCCCGGGGGTCAATAATGATAACGCTGACGCTTTGTCCCGCCTGCAGATCTCCCGTTTCCGTGACTTGGCCCCGGATGCGGAGGAATTTCCCTCGCCACTCCCGGACGAGATATGGACCATTGGCAAGGAGAGGTGAACCGGGCGATTGGCTTGTCACTAGCGCCACGCACGCGTAAGGCGTATCACCACGCATTCAATTCTTTCAGAGATTTCTGTACCCGATTCCGGCTGCCAGAAACCTGGCCGATCCCAGTGACACATGTACTTCGGTTCATGGTTTACCTGCATGCCCAGGGCCTTGCACCTCGCACCATAGCATCTAGGCTGTCAGCATTGGCTTTTATGGCCAAGGTGGGCAGTCATGTGGATAGTACCGCTGACTTCCGTGTGAGACATGTTTTGGAGGGGTGGGTGCGGGAGCGTGGGCGTTGCCCGGATGACCGCCACCCGATTTCCCCTGGGGTTCTTACCCAATTGGCCCGGGGCTGGCATGGCCTCTGTTTTGATAAGTACGAGGCAGCCCTATTTCACGCGGCTACAACGGTGGCCTTTTTTGGAGTGCTCCGCATCAGCGAGCTTGTGATTCTGTCTAAGGCGGATGCAAGTCATAGGGCACTGGAACTCGAGGATGTCTATGTTGCCAAAGACTGGGCTCAGTTGAGGATACGCTCCTCTAAGTCAGATCAGCATGGCGTAGGCAGTGGTGTAAGACTGCTACGGTGTTCTTTGGCTGACATCTGTCCGGTTGGTGCCCTACAGGAGTTTATTGCACTGCGTGGCACGCACCATGGCCCGTTTTTCTGTCACCAAGATGGGTCTCCCCTTACTAAATTTCAATTTTGGAAGGTGACCGGCAAAGCGCTGGCCAGTGTTGGCCTCCCAGGGGCTCGTTATGGCACCCATTCCTTCAGGATAGGGGCGGCTTCCACTGCAGCTGCTTTTGGGTACTCCGGGGCTGACATACGCAGCATGGGAAGGTGGGGTTCGCAATGTTTTCAGTTTTATGTTCGCCCTCTTCCACCGTGAGTACCAGTTTTGTCACCGCACCTTTCTCTTCCTCGTTTTTTCCTTACAGACCCTGGGTGTCGTATTACACCGGTGACAGTATGGCTGGTGGGCCATAGCTACGTGCACAGGGCAGCGCGTTACGCTGCGGCGACAGAGTGGGGACCCCGACTGGGACTGGGTGCATACGCAAGTCTCACATGGCATGGTAAGCCCGGGATGTTATAGTGGGAGCTGTTGCCATTCCTTTTTTCAGGCCGGAATGCTGACCCGCCTGACATTCTGATCATACACCTAGGGGGCAATGATTTGGGCCGGGTCACCGGCTTATCGCTAAAGCATGCGATTTGTGGCGACCTTGCCTACCTGCATTATGTGTGGCCCGGCACAACCCTCGTTTGGTCGGACATGGTCCCGCGGCACACGTACAGGGGAGGTTTCAACCTCCAGGCCCTTGACCGCGCTAGACGCATGGTAAATAGGGCTGTGGCACGCTTCCTTGCCGACAAGGGTTGGGGGCGGGTCAGTCGCCACCCCGCCATAAGCCTACGAAATTACGGCCTTTATGCAGGGGATGGGGCCCATTTGTCGTGAGGAGGTATGGACCTCCTGTTGGGTGATTGGCGAGCAGGCCTGTCGACCGAGCTGACGGTCTGGGGGGGGCGTCGAGCCTTCTTTGAAGCCCCTCCGTGTGGCGGGTAGCACTGGTAAGGTAAACATTTATGACCTACAGGTATCCGGCAGGTTCGCAATTGACTGGACAACGCTAGACAGGCATAAGTTGGTTAAACGTTGTCCGGTCAACGACGAACTAGGCGATGGGGTGATGGCTACAGCTAGACAGCATGCATCACCCCGTGATTTTACGGATACGCGTCAGAGGGTGGGGTCATTAGCTAGATATTGACTACGGTCAACAATTTATTTGTTGTCAACAAACAAATTGATACAAATAGATACATTGTAACAATTGCCGTGGGCAATTTTGGGTGGTACCTTACCAGTGTTACTTCGGCCTGCTTGCCTTAAGAATTATGATTGGTCAATTACCAATAGAAATTTATAATTCAGACTAGGGCATGAATCAATAAATGTGGCCCAATGCCGTTATCCACTTTCATCAGTGTCTGAGTCCTTTATTGGGGGGTGCGCCTGCAAAGGATGCCAAACTGGGATACGAAATATACAAGCATCTGTTTCCCAGAAGCTGGAGATTCATGGAAACTGCTATCAAGTACCTGGGGAATATCTGAACAGTTTCTGTACATGCAATTTGTTTTTACATCTACGAAAGACAGGTGTTGTGCCAATGTTTACACCAGGGGTTCTCAATGTTTTTCAGCCGTGGGTCAGACCCCTCAGACATCTGAGTGGGTTCGACTGGTTGTTCCCCCTGCTATAAACACTGCCGTAAAATGAGTCCATGGCTGATTCCAGCAGTGGCGGTGGCAGTGGCTGGAGCTAGTTCAGTGGCCAGATTATTTGGTGCCATGGGCCAGATGTGGCCTATGGGCTGTAGGTTGCAAACCCCTAGGTGAAACAAACAACTTTTAACCATGTAGCCCATTCTTGCCCAAAAGTGATTTTACAAGCAAGCCACAGCTTTGGGGAAATGGGTGCTATATACACATTAGCTAGGGTATTATCTGCAGAGTAGAAATGTCAAAGAACAGTGTTGAAGCTGATAACTGTTCCATCTCTGGAGCCAAACCCCCCAAAAAGTGAGTTTACATTTATGGGTAAAATTGATAAATAGTTTCACATTGTGTTAAGATGTGAGTGAAAAGCTTGCCATTTCCAACCACTGCTCCTTAAAACTTTCTGCACACAGTTTTAATTAGCTTTAACTAGTTCTCACAATAAAGTCTTCTGAGACCCATGATGAAAATGAAATGTGTGAGAATCTGTTTCAGTGTAGAGGTGAAACAGATGAGTTTCAAGCAATTGGTCTTTGGGATTAACAGCTGCGTGACTCTCTCTTCCGTCTCCTGGGAAAGACTACCCCACTTAGAAGTAAAGCTGTCATATTCAGCTTTCACTGACTGAACAGACTCAATTAGGGAGTAAGGTATAGTTCCACAAAATTTTGTTCGATTACTTTCCCACACATGAGAAGCATGAGAAGCCCCAGGGGAGTGGCAGGTACCATGTGAACCATCCTATAGTAATGGGAGTAAGAACAAAAAACAGATCATATATAATATTACAATGAATTCACAAAAAGTTTCAATGAATAAGTTGGAATGATCTCTCAAAAATAGTCACACAAATGTTCTATGAATTATGACATTCATCATTTTTCAGCCTTCCTACAATAGAATTTCATTATGTGCAGGGAACATGCAAGATTTTTTTCTAACTAGCATTTGCCACTCCACACACACACCCCACCCCACCTCCATGAGAATAATGCCTGTCTTTATAATCTGAAAGCTTGCTCCAACTCTAGCAGCCTAACTTTGTACAGTATTTCCCCATCTCCAAAAATAGATGTGACCATATGTTCAATTAGGCTGAAAAATAGAGTCCAGCTGGCATTTTTAACCAGAACAGAATGGTCAAATCCAAGTACCAGTCTGGGACTCTTATCTGTTCCTCTAGTGATATAGTCGAAGGACTTTTGACTATAGGTTGTCCTTTATAATAACAAAGACATAGAACAATTTCTACATGGGACAGAGAAGTGTTAATCTCCATAAAAAGGGCAGTGGTGAGTGGAAGCACATACAGAAAAAAAGGAAACAGTAACAGCATTTAAATAAAAAAACCAATAAAACAATTCATGTAGGCGTGCACTTATTACAATACACTATGCTGGATGAGTGCTCTGCAATTCCTAACACCCAGCTTACACATTTTATAGGTCTAGCCCACACAATATTCCTGCCACAGTTGTGCCTAAGAAAAACCCTCTGAGTTTGAGTGATGCAAATACTTATATTTATTCTGTCTTGAGTCAACATGACATCTTTACAAGGACTGCTCATTCTATGTCGGAACAAAACAAACAGCTCCATATTTTCTTCTCATTAGAGCTTCCATAATTTGTACACATTGCCTCCTCATAAAACTAGTGTTTTTTCACTTTGAAAAGCAAAGCCAGCGCACAATGACTGTGTGACCGTTGAAAGACAAACAGCCTCTCTGATGTTTCCACTTCTCATAGGTCAATGCAGCAAAGCAGGAGTCATCAACATTATGAATGCATTGTCACAAAGTTTAAGAACATAAGAACAGCCTTGCTGGAACAGGCCACAGCCCATCCAGTCCAGCATTCTGTCTCACACAGTGGCTCACCATTTCCTTCAGGGTATTCCCAAGCAGATGCCTGCTTAGGATTCCCTGGAAATGATATTGAGAGATATCCTGCCTATCTCTCCAACCCGGAGGTTGTCCTTAAGTATCCATAATTATAGCCATTGATACTCTTGTCCTCCATGAACTTGTCTAATCCTTTCTTAAAGCTGTCAAGACTGACAGCTGTCACCACTTCTTCTGGCAGGGAGTTCCATAGACCAGTAATCCTCTGGGTGAAAAAGTACTTTCTCTTATTTGTTTGAGAACTAGTACCCAAAAGTTTCATGGAGTGTCCCCTAGTTCTAGTGTTATGCGATAGGGAAAACAGTTTTTCCTTATCTACTTTGTCCACACCGTGCATGATTTTATAAACTTCAATCAGGTCACCTCTTAGACATCGTCGTTCAAGAGTGAAGAGGCCCAACCGTTGCAGCCTCAGATGGTAAGGAAGGTGTTCCAGTCCCCTAATCATTCTGGTTGCCCTCCTCTGCACTTTTTCCAGCTCCATAATATCCTTCTGGAGGTATGGCGACCAGAACTGTACACAGTATTCCAGATGGGGCCTCACCATAGATTTATAAAGAGGCAAAATGACACTTGCTGACTTATTTTCTATACCCTTCCTAATGATCCCTAGCATTGAGTTTGCTTTTTTCACTGCTGAGGCACACTGGGTTGACCCCTTCATTGAGTTGTCCACCAGGACACCAAGGTCCCTTTCCTGGTTTGTCGCAGAGAGTTCAGACCCCATCAGTTTATAAATGTAATTGGGGTTCTTTGCCCCAACATGCATCACTCTGCACTTACTAATGTTGAAACTCATTTGCCACTGTTTTGCCCACTCCCCCAGTGTCGAGAGATCCCTCTGGAGCTCCTCACAATCTCTCACAGTTTTCACTACCCTGTATAATTTAGTGTCGTCTGCAAATTTGGCTACCTTGCTTTTTACTCCTACCTCTAGATCATTTATGAAGAGGTTGAAAAGCAGGGGTCCCAGTACTGAACCTTGGGGGACCCCACTCTTTACTTCCCTCCACTTGGAGAAGTGTCCATTTAGTGCTACCCTCTGTTTCCTGTCCCTTAGCCAGTTGCTGATCCAGGACAAGACCTGCCCCTTTATTCCATGACTGGTAAGTTTATTCAAGAGCCTTTGGTGTGGGACCTTGTCAAAAGCCTTCTGAAAGTCCAGATAAACAATGTCAACTGGATCCCCCTTATCCACATGCTTGTTGACACTCTCAAAAAATTCCAACAGATTAGTGAGGCATGATTTGCCCTTGCAAAAGCCATGTTGGCTCTCCTTTAGCAGCGCCTTCTCTTCTATGTGCCTATTAATTCTATCTTTTAGGATGGTTTCCATCACTTTACCTGGGACACATGTCAAACTGACAGGTCGGTAATTCCCTGGATCACCCCTGGATCCTTTTTTGAAAATTGGTGTTACATTCGCTACCTTCCAGTCATCAGGCACAAAGCCTGATTTGAGGGAAAGATTATATATTTTGGCTAGGAGATCAGCAATTTCATCTTTAAGTTCCCTGAGAACTCGTGGATGGATGCCATCTGGTCCTGGTGATTTGTTAGTGTTTAGTTTAACAAGACATGCAAGGACCTCCTCCCTGGTTATTTCTATCTGGCTTAATTCTTCGGTTTCCCTCCCTACGAAGATAGGCTCTGTTTTGGGCATGTGGCCTCTGTCTTCTTCAGTGAATACTGAAGCAAAGAATTCATTGAGTCTCTCTGCAATCTCTGTTTCCTCTTTAATAACCCCTTGCCTTCCATTGTCATCTAATGGTCCAATGGCCTTCCTAGTTGGGTTCTTACTTCTAATGTACTTAAAGAAGTCTTTGTTATTTCTCTGAGTATTTTTAGCTATACGCTCCTCAAAGTCTTGCTTTGCTTTCCTGATTGTTGCCTTGCATTTGTTCTGCCAGAATTTATGTTTTTGCCTGCTGTCCTCATTCGGACAAGCCTTCCATCTTCTAAATGAACTTCTCTTGCTCTTGATCACTTCCCGAACAGCTCCTGTAAGCCACATCGGAGTCCTCTAGGACCTGGCAGTGCCCTTTTTCCTTTTGGGTATGCATTCCAATTGAGCCTCTGTTATTGTTTTTGTAAACAGCCTCCATGCCTCTTGGAGTGTTTGGACTCTCTCAATTTTCCCTTTCAGCTTCTTTTTTACTAGTTTCCTCAACTTTGGGAAATTTCCTTTTTGAAAATTTAAGGTCTCTGTGTTAGATTTTATCAGTGACTTGCGGTCTAGGATCAAGTTAAACATAATTGAGTTGTGGTCACTGTTCCCTATTGGATCAGTCACATTAACATCTTGCACCAGATCCTGAGTATTACTCAGGATCAAGTCAAGGATTCTTGTACCTCTAGTTGGGTCTTCAACCATCTGTCCCAGGGAACAATCATTTAGCATATCTAGGAACTTTATCTCTTTATCATGTGCTGAACAACAGTTCACCCAGTCTATGTGAGGGTAATTGAAGTCCCCCATTATAACCAGGCTTCCCTTCTTGGATGCCTCCTTTACAACATTCTCCAACTGCCAGTCTCCCTCAAGAGTTTGGGTCGGAGGCCGATAGTATATGCCTACTGTTAGACCATCCTTGTGGCCTGGTACTCTTACCCACAGAGCTTCTAATGGTGACTCCAAATCACCTAGATATTCCAATTCATACGATTTTATCACTTCTTTGACATACAAGGCCACACCACCTCCCATTTGCCCCTTCCTATCCTTCCTGTACAGTTTGTAGCCTGGGATAACTGTATCCCATTGGTTATCATCCGTCCACCAGGTTTCAGTGATACCAATAATATCAATATTCTTATCTATTGCTAAGTATTCCAGCTCCCCTATTTTGTTCCGGAGGCTTCTGGCATTTGTATACAAGCATTTATATATGCTTTTCTGACACAATCTTTTGTGTCCAGTTGCATTGTTAGACTGCCTCCTGCATCCTTCTGCTAGAATGCTAGTGACTAGCTCCTCGCTCTGCTCAGTAAATTTTGCATCCTCCTCACTACTCAAGTACACACTTTTCCGAACCGGATGCTGCCCAGCTCCTGTCGGCTTTCCCCCAGTTATCAGTTTAAAAGCTGCTCTGCAGCCTTTTTGATGTTGAGTGCCAGCAATCTGGTCCCATTATGGTTCAAATGCAACCCATCCCTCCTGAACAGATTTGGCTTGTCCCAAAATGTTCTCCAGTTCCTGACAAATCTGAAACCCTCCTCTCGACACCACCGCCTCATCCACGCATTGAGGCTTCTGAGCTCTGCCTGCCTGGTAGGTCCTGCGCGAGGGACAGGCAGCACTTCTGAAAATGCTACCTTGGAAGTCCGGGACTTCAATCTTCTTCCTAACAACCTGAATTTGGCTTCCAGGACAGACCGCTTGGCCTTCCCAACATCATTGGTACCAATGTGTACCATGACAACTGGCTCGTTCCCAGTTCTCTCTAACAATCTATCTAGATTTCTTGTGATGTCTGCAACTTTTGCACCTGGCAGGCAAGTCACCATACGGTTATCATGTGCATCACAAATCCATTTCTCTGTATTTCTAATTATTGAATTGCCTAGTACAAGGAGCCTCTCTCCTGCAATCTGTTCATCTACATGCACCTCATCAACCATATTAAGGGAGAGAAACTCAGTTTGTTCCTGTTGTTTATCTTCCTGGATCTCATCAAGTGTGATGAAGGAGAGATCATCAGGTGGAACCAGTTGTTCCTCTGTGTGTTCCTCATCAGGTGTGATGAGGGAAAGAGCCTCAAATTTATTCTGTAATTTCAGACTCTCAGAGTGATCCCCTACTCTTTTCCTCCTTTGAGTCACATTCCTCCAAACATCTCCCTCCTGAGTTAGTGAAGGGCCTTCTCCCTCAGAACTGTGCCCTGTCTCTACTTTGTCCAGCATAGTCTGTTCCGCTCTGTCCAAGAACAGCTCAAGCTCCTTAATTTGTTGATGGTTAGATATGCGGGCCTCTAGCTGCTGGACCTTCTCTTCTAGTAGTGCAACCAGCTTGCACTTGCTGCAAGTGTAGTTCTCCATATGCTTTGGCAAGAACACAAACATGGCACAAGTATTGCAGGTAACTACAACTGTTCCCTCAGAATCCATTTTAACAAGTGCAGTATACCGTGCCTCAAAAATGTACACGTTTACTACCTTTCTACCTAGTAAGACTATATTCTTCCTTTGTTACTAGTTTGCAATCTCGCGCGCCATTAGGCGCGCGGGCCTCTAAAGCAGCTCTACTCCAACTGTAAAACTTACCAGTGCTCACTTCCTCTGTTTGGCTCTCCTCAGCAGCAGCTCTGGTTAAAAGCACATGCAGAGTCAAAAGGGCTGACCCTGAAAGAGCTTAGAGCTTTTAAAGGCTACTGTGGCTCCGCCCCTATGAGTCACAGTTCAGGAAAGGGCCTGGTGTGGCTCTGCCCCCCTGCTTCTGGAAGCTTCAAACTGCTTCCTCTGTTTGAACAGAGGTGGCTCTCAGTAGTTTAAATTATCAATTCAAATTAGTGGAGGCCTCTAAAGCAGCTCTACTCCAACTGTAAAACTTACCAGTGCTCACTTCCTTTGTTTGGCTCTCCTCAGCAGCAGCTCTGGTTAAAAGCACATGCAGAGTCAAAAGTTTGTTAAACTGTTACTTATTCTGTCTGCAATTTTGCTGAATTAGTGCAAAAATATATTCATATGCCACATAATACCCTACCTTCTCATGAAATTAAGGAAGATAACTTCACAATGCCCTTGGCCTCATGAAGAAAGATTAGACAAGCTGAGACATGCTTCCTAAAACAGTTTTTTCCCCAAGCTAGAACCCAACAAGCTACAAAATTGGATACTATAATTGTTCACCAATCACTCATTGAGGATACTTCATAGTTATCCATAGAAAGAGACATGAAGATAATCTCTTCACAGAAGGACTAATGTCAATGGCAGCTGGTTGTTCTTCAAAATTTATGAAAGCTGAATTGTGATTACTCCTTTAGTACAAGCAAATTATTATTTTTTAAAAAATCCCCCCATTTAGCATATAGGATACTATGCAATGTTGAAATAACCCCAGTCAATTTATGATCATTACTTTCTTACTGCAAGGTTGCACTAGAAGATTCAGTCCTCTTCAATTTAAGTGGTCACACAGAAAGACGAGAGAGAGAGAGAGAAATCACTTCTAACTGCAGTTCTGTTTGAAGCATCTTTATGGTAACCAAATTTGCTGATGACACTAAATTTTCCAGGGTAGTGAAAACTGTGAGAGATTGTGAGGAGCTTGAGAGGGATCTCTTGACACTGGGGGAAGTGGGCAAAACAGTGGCAAATGAGCTTCAACATTAGTAAATGCAGAGTGATGCATGTTCGGGCAAAAAACCCCAATTACATTTATAAACTGATGGGTTCTGAACTCTCTGTGACAAACCAGGAAAGGGACCTTGGTGTCCTGGTGGACAGCTCAATGAAGGTGTCAACCCAGTGTGCCTCAACAGTGAAAAAAGTAAACTCAATGCGAGGGATCATTAGGAAGGGTATAGAAAATAAGTCAGCAAGTGTCATTTTGCCTCTTTATAAATCTATGGTGAGGCCCCATCTGGAATATTGTGTACAGTTCTGGTTACCATACCTCCAGAAGGATATTATGGAGCTGGAAAAAGTGCAGAGGAGAGCAACCAGAATGATTAGGGAACTGGAACACCTTCCTTACCATCTGAGGCTGCAACGGTTGGGCCCTTCACTCTTGAACGACGGCATCTAAGAGGTGACCTGATTGAAGATTATAAAATCATGCATGGTGTGGACAAAGTAGATAAGGAAAAACTGTTTTTCCTATCGCACAACACTAGAACTAGGGGGCACTCAATGAAACTTTTTGGTACTAGTTCTCAAACAAATAAGAGAAAGTACTTTTTCACCCAGAGGATCACTGGTCTATGGAACTCCCTGCCAGATGAAGTGGTGACAGCTGTCAGTCTTGACAGCTTCAAGAAAGGATTAGACAAGTTCATGGAGGACAAGGGTATCAATGGCTATAATTATGAATACCCAAGGACAACCTCTGGGTTAGAGAATAAACAGGATATCTCTCAATGCCATTTCCAGGGAATCCTAAGCAGGTGAAGGCATCTGCATGGGAATACCCTGAAGCAAATGGTGAGTCACTGTGTGAGACAGAATGCTGGACTGGATGGGCTGTGGCTTGTTCCAGCAAGGCTGTTCATATGTAACACATTTCAAAAGAACTACCAAAGAGTAAATGAGCAATTGATGCCTTAGTTGATCACTCATTTCCTCACCTTATCTTGCCAGCAGTAAAGCTAGTTAAACTCTGCCCAGGTGAAGCTGTTCCAAAAATATATATATCTTGGGAGAGAATCCTTGCTAGGAGATGCTTTGTTTGTATGTGAGTGCTACTAGTACACACCCCTCCCCGCGAGAGCCTTGCCAGGACGCGGGGGCTTGAGTGGTCTAACTAGGCAGTATTGCCCATCTCTTGTCAAGGATGTTAGACCAGGACGAAAACTCACCAAAGCATCCTCCATCAGATCCCTTGGGCAAGGTGAAAGTGCAGGGCACATGTCATGGTGACATGATATTCAAATGGCTTTAAAAAAACTGCATGCAAATGGACTTGATTTCTCAAGTCCATTCACATGTGCAGAATGTTGTCGTGGAAACATCTACCAATGTGTTGACTCATCACTGAATAACAACTCCAAGGTATCCAAGGCTCCTAATAAACCTTCATGAAGCAAGGGGGAAAGGCACTTTGCTAAAGCACAGTTTGTGTGTGTGGTTCAAAGTGTTCACAATAAAGTGAAACACACACACACACACACACACACACACACACACGCACACGCACACACACACTTCAGCTTTTGGGCAATTATTCTCATTGTGATATCCTGCGACTACACATTCCATGATTGCCTTTAGCATATTTAACAGATATGGAAGGCTGCTTTACTATTACTGTACCTTCAGAGTGATGAATACTCTCCCATAAATGCAAAACAAGACTTCATATTTAGTTCCACAAGGCTTTCCTCTTCTTTTATCAAGTGATGCAGTTATGATTTTAGCTTGTGCAAAAATAGAAAATAGTATTTCCTCTATTCCTTTTCTGCTCGTAATCATGCTCCACCCATCACTACCATTTTTCACCCTGAGAGATAAAACGCAGAAGGTACATACACAGAAATGAGATAAACTGTACAATCCCATGTATATCTCCCCCAAAGTGATTTCCATTGAATTCTGTAGATCCTATCAAATTAGAATTGTAGTCAATTCAGTGCTATTCATGCTTTCCTGGAAGTTCTACTTTTATATAAGGCTTACTTCCCAATAACGGTGTTAAAGATTGCAATCTGAGAGTCCATCAATTTATGAACAATGTTTTTTCTGCTTTCAGATAGGCTTTTAACAAGGGTTTGCTCTTAGAAAAATATTGATTGATTGATTGATTGATTGATTGCATGGCACACCCACATTTCAATTCAATAAAGGTAAAAACACAAGAGGTAAAAATTCAGGATATAAAATCTGAAGTATAAAATTATAGATACATATCTAGATTACAACAATAATTTTTTGCTTCATTTGTCACAGCCAGGATAGCTGCAAAATCTCCATTAGAGGCTCTGTTTTGGCACTCTATCACTATGTAGTGGATAGTTCGCTTCTCAACCCCACAGTGACAATTTGGTAATATTATTCTGTCCCCTTATAAAAAGGGAATCTGCACATTGACAATGGCCTATGTGGATTCAACTCAATGTTGTGCATATTGCTATTTCTCTACAACTGAGCAGGTCATATGGCAGTTTCTACCCAGACTTGAATCTATCCTATGCTCTTGTTTGTGCTAGGAAGTGGTCCAACCTTGTCATCCAGCTCAGGGACACAGCTATGTTCTTCTAGAAATTCAGCCTATTCAATCCCTAAGGAGCTACAATCTAAAGGTTCTTAATGCTCTTCTCACATGTGAGGTGCAGGGAATTCTGGCTCATCTTCTTTGAAAGACTTAGCACAGGGGTGCCCAAACTTTTCGGGCTGTGAGCTGGTCACGGGTTTCCTCCCACTGGAAGTGGAAGTAGAATGTGCATGCGCAAAATGCTGCTGTAAATGCACCCACGGCTGTCGTAAATGCATACATGATAACCGCGGGTGCATTTATGACCGTGTTTTGTGCATGCATGGGTGCGTTTTACTTCCACTTCTGAGAGCAGAGAGGGTGGCACAGGCTGGATGATTTGGCGCTGTGGGCTGGATCCAGCCAGACAGGCATTAATTTGAGCATCCCTGACTTAGCAAGTGGGACCACAGGAAATTAGTGTTTGTAACTAGTTCTCTTCACATTCTAATTACCAAAGCACATTATCATTTTTTCTTTCTGTATTTTTAACCAAAGAGACAGAAGAGCAGTGTACACTGAAAAGCAACTTTTGATATGACTGAAGATTCCCCAGTGGTAAGCCTAGTTGGTTTGGGAAGACTCATTCCAAATGTAATCACAAGTTTAATCTTCTGTTACTGCTAGAGAGCACTACAAAATTCAGTGGAAATCATTAGCATATCTAACTGGAGAGGTGATTAGTTTATTCGGTATTATTTGTACATTTTTGGTCTTAGAAATAGCACCTTACTAGTGAAACCAATTTAGAAATACTGACATAGCAGTGATTCTCACATCACAGCATTATAATGGCTTTAGTATTTTTGTATGACTCAGTTTTTAAAACAGTCTTTCCACTAATAGCTCTCAAACTAAATAGACATAATAAAAATATAATTTTATGTGTATCATTATAATTTTAGACTATATTTCTATATATCAATTAACAGACATATTAGATGATTAAATCTAATATATAGATGTAATATAATGAAAAGTATGAGAAATATATAATTAAAGGAAGTTTTTTGTCTGCATTATTTAAAATATTTGCCAAATATAGTTGTAGTTGTTAACAGAGATGGACATGTCATGTGGTTCCTTTTATAGAGATAATTTATGTGTAGGAATTTAACTATTTCCCAGTTAAAAGCATTGTATGCATTGTTTTCAGACAATTTTGTAAAAGAACCAGAATGAATCAGGGAAAATCTGTTCACTGTTTGGCTGACTACAAGATGGGTCATAGAGAAACTGTTTACTTGAGAGTGAAATAAAACCACAATAGGTTTTTTTGTATGCTATTGAATATTGGCAGGGTTGATAAAGTAGTTTGCAATTTAAATTGATAAAGGAGGGTGTTGGTGGTATTGAAGAAGACGGGTCACACCTGAGCCTCCCATAAAACTCAAGATCTACCTAAGACACTCCAACTTCAGAGGTACTAGACGGAGCTTGGCTTGCGATTGGCTGTCCCATCAGCCATTTTGCAAAACAGTTGTGTGCTGCTGTCTGGATAGCATTTTCCTCCTTTCAGCTTAGTTTACCATTCTTTAGTAAATGGTACAACTTCTGGAATATCACTAAATGATGATGAATCCTGCTTCAGTGGAACTTTGTTCATTTTCTTCTTTCTTTCCTTTCTTCTGCATCCTACACTTCTTCCAAATCAAGTACTGAAGTCAATTTTATAGTGGAGAAATATGTGCATGTTCACATATGTATTCATATAAATAAGCCTTACTTAAATATGCAAAATGTAATTAAAATATAATTTTATTAAAAAGCCATGCATTTACACGAATCTGGAAACAAACAAACAAACAAACAAACAAACAAACATACATACATACATACATACATACATACATATATATATATATATATATATATATATATATATATATATATATATATATATATATATATATATATATATATATATATATATATATATATATATATATATATATATATATATATATATATATATATATAAACTTTTTTAAAAACTCATTTTTGTTGCAACCTGTTTGGTAGACAAAATTGGCTAAAGAGAGGCATCTTTGCCTGCCAGCAGAAGAACAGCAATGACACCAGCATAGACTCCCAAAGAGGAGGATTTCAAAACCTTAGAGCAGCCACTGAAAACCTTTTTCCCCATGGTCTCATGTGGCTGTGAGAATGGTTAAATTGAAAAAGATCTGAAAGATCTGAAAACTTCAAGAGGCACATATAGGGAAGTGCAATCCTTCAGAAAACATGAACCAAGGACTTATAGCCTTTATAGGTCATATCCAGGACTTTGAATGTTTGACCGAATCATGAATCATGAAATAATTAGTTTATTATTGTTAACAAAACACAGGGTCTGAATGTTATGACTAGGGAGGCTGATAATGTAGCATGAGACAAATGTATTTCTCTCCAAAGCCAAACTATCAATTATAGATTGCCAATACTATTTCACACATATTTATTTTTTACTTTATTTGAGATATTGCACAAACAACATTTCTTTACACAGTTGAAGATATTTGCACTATAAAGCTATTACAGAATCTTGGGCATCAAGCTGTGGTGGCACCATGCTGTTTCAAGAATTATGATAATAGAGTTTCTGAATGCACAATCTCACCACATTTGAAGAAGCAACTGAACAACATAAACGAGGGGTCTTCCTACTGACATTCATATTATGCAATGTGCATGAAGATCAGGACTGTATCTGTGAATATTAATTGGATTAATAGCAGTGAACAGAATCAGGCTGAGATGTAAGGAAAGTGAAGTTGCTCTATGTTGAAAATGAGTTTTCATGGTTGTCTCTTAACGCATTCTGTAGCCTAAAGGCATGCTTGTGAAACATCTTGTACTTCAGTAAGAGGCATATCTCAATGCTGCAGCACTCAGCCTTATAAGACCAATTCTGTTCCAGTCACTCTGACCATATGTAGTGTGATAGCTTAATAAAAGAAATACTACAGAAAGTGCTCTTTAAGATGCATACTAATAAGGAAGGCAAAGAATGCCAAGTCTATGTTGGTATCATGAAGACAGCACCTCATTGAAAATATGATTTTCTAGTCATGACTAGGGTTGTGCTTTGCCTTTGGCCAAATGTGGAATCCTCAGTTGAACTGGTCTGATTCAGTAGGAGGTCAAAGCAGAATGGGCCAATTCAGTTCATGGAGTGAAAACACTGTTTAGAATGACTCAGTCATTTGAGTGTCTGAAATGAGGAGCAGAGGTGGAGAGGAATGAGATGGACAGTAAAGATTAATGATTGGAAGCGACAGAAGTAACAGTCAACCTGGGATGAGAATTCCATTTCAATCATGGTGGCAAGCTAAGGAACCCAGTATGCAAATCCTTGAAAGCTGCAGTCTAAACCAGGGATTCTCAACCTATGGCCCATGGGCTGGATCTGGCCTGCAGTGCCAAATAATCCAGCCCCTGCCCTCGCTCCAGCAGCCACCACCAACAGAATCAGCCACAGATTCATTTATGGCCATCATAAACACATTTATGACAGCTGCAGACTCATTTACAACTGTTGTAAACACATTTACAACCATTGTAAATGAGTTTATGGCTGTCATAAATGTGTTTACAATGGCCGTAAATGAGTCTGCGTCTGATGCCTATGGAGGCATCAGCTGGAGCGAGGTCGGAGGGTGGATTATTTGGTGCTGCAGGCTGGATTCAGCCCATGGGCCATAGGTTGAGAACCCCTGGTTTAGATTGCTGCTTTCAAGGATTTGCACATTTACAACAGCCACAGACTCATTTACAGTTGTATAAATGTGTTTTTAACAGCTGTAAATGAGTCCGTGGTCAATTCCGGCACCGGTGGCACCGGCTGGAGCACCAGTCTGGTACACAAACTGTTTGAGGGAGTATGACCAGGCCTCTGACTACAAAAGGTTGAGAACCCCTGATCTAAACATTTGAATATTTACTCCTTACTTTAAAATAACACTTCTCTGAAGTTCATTTCCAACTAAGCAAAAATAAGAAACTTCATGCCATTTTAGTTTTTCAAGGGAACTCAATAGGACAGCTGGCAGTCAGAATTTTAAAAATCATGAGGATCTGAGACACAACTCAAATTAGGCACCAAAGATCAAATTGAGATTCATCCCAAAATGTCAAGATGCATTCTGACCAAATTGGTGGACCTGTCACCTGTGCACAGCCCTAGATAGGACACAACCAAGACATGCTGATGTCATTCAGGATTTACAAGTTACTTTCAAATGAATTTTTTAAAATCTTAGCTACACTGTGGATGATGACAATGTAGCAACTATGAGGAGTGTGAGAAGAAAGGAAACAAAGGTCACTTTGTGTGGCCTGTCACTTTCCTTCTCTGCCACTATACCCAGTGATCAAACTACAGTAAAACCTTGCATAAAGAACACCTTGCTTGGAGACTAACTTGCTTAAAGAGAAGAATTTTCTCTGAATGGTTGCTTCGCTTAACTACTTTTGTTGTTGTTCAGTCGCACAGTCGATTCTGACCCTTTGCGACCCCATGGACCCTTTTCCTCCAGGCACCTCTGTCCTCCACCATTCTCCTCAGCCCACCAAGCTCTGTGCCCACTGTGTCCACAATACCATCTATCCATCTCATCTTTGGACGCCCCCTTCTTCTCTTGCCCTCCACCTTTCCCAGGATCAAGGCCTTCTCAAGTGAGTCCTCCCTTCTCATTTGATGTCCAAAGTACTTTAGCTTCATCTTCACCATTTGTCCCTCCAATGAACAGTCAGGATTGATTTCTTCCATTATTGACCTATTTGTTCTCTTTGCTGTCCAAGGGACTCTCAGGACTCTCCTCCAACACCACATCTCAAAGGCATCTATTCTTCTGCGCTCAGCCTTCCTAATGATCCAGCTCTCGCATCCATACATTACCACCGGGAATACCATTGCTTTGACTATGCGAATTTTTGTTTTCAAGGTGATGTCTCTGCTTTTCACTGTTCCCCAGGTTTCTCATAGCTTGTCTCCCCATAATCAGTCGTCTTTTTATTTCATGGCTACAGTCGCCATCTGCAGTGATCTTAGATCCCAGGAAAGTAAAATCTGTCACTGCTTCTACTTCTTCCCCATCTATTTTCCAGGAACTGATGGGACCTGTTGCCATTATCTTGGTTTTCTTGATATTAAGTCTCAAGCCAGCTTTTGCACTTTCCTCCTTCAATCCAGTCAAGAGGTTCTTTAGGTCTTCCTCACTTTCTGCCATTAGGGTGGTATCATCTGCATATCTCAAATTGTTGATGTTTCTCCCAGCAATTTTGATCCCATATTGTGATTCCTCCATCCCTGCATTGCGCATTATGTGCTCTGTGTATAGATTGAATAAGCAGGGTGATAAAATGCAGCCTTGTCTTACTCCTTTTCCTATTCCAAACCACTCTGTCATTCCGTGTTCTGTCCTAAATGTTGCTTCTTGGTTCATGTACAGATTTCTCATGAGGCATATGAGGTGTTCTGGTATTCCCATCTCTTTAATTACTTGCCAAATTTTGTTGTGGTCCACACAGTCAAAAGCCTTGGTGTAGTCGATAAAACAAAAGTAGACTTGTTTCTGGTATTCTTTTGTTTTCTCCATGATCCAATGTATGTTGGCAATGTGGTCTCTAGTCCCCCTGCCTCTTCTGAAACCAGCCTGCACCTCTGGTAATTCTCTTTCCACATGTTGTTGAAGTCTATCCTGTATTATCTTGAGCATCACCTTGCTGGCATGTGGGATGAGCGTAATTGTTCAGTAATTTGAGCATACTTTGGCATTGCCTTTTTTTGGGATTGGAATGTACACTGATCTTTTCCAATCCTGTGGCCACTGTTTTGTTTTCCAAATTTGCTGGCATATTGAATGCAGTAGTTTGATTCCATCATCTCTTAGGGCTTTGAAAAATTCAACTGGGATACCATCATTTCCACTAGCTTTATTGTTTGCAGTGCTTTTTAGGCTCTTTCTGACTTCACTCTCCAGAATGTCTGGTTCAAGTTCAAATTTCTCATTATTGTTATTATCAGGTGTGTCGAGGTCCTTTTTGTAGAGTTTCTCTGTGTACTCTTGCCATCTTTTTTGATCTCTTCTGCTTCAGCTAACTCCTTTTCATCTTTGTCCCTTAACATGGTCATTTTTGCTTTAAATGTTCTTTGATTTCTCCAATTTTTATGAAAAGATCTCTAGTCTTGCCTCTTTTATTGTTTTCCTCAGTTTCTTTGCACTGTTCCTTTCCTTATCTCTCCTTGCTTTTCTTTGAAATTCTGTATTCAATTGGTTGTATTTTTTCCTTTCTCCTTGGACTATTGCATTCCTTCTTTCATCTGCTATTTTAAGGGCCTCATCAGACAACCACTTTGCTTTCTTATGCTTCTTTTCTTTTGGTATGGTTTCTCTTGCTGCCTCCTGCATGATGTCCCGTGTCTCTGTCCATAATTCTTCTGGTACTCTGTCTATCAGGTACAGGACATTAAATCTGTTCATGACCTCCACTGTGTATTCTTTAGGGATGTTGTGTAGGTCATATCTGTCTGATCTAATTGTTTTCCCCATTTTCTTTAGTCTAAGCCTGAATTTTCCAATCAGTAGATTGTGATCTGAGCCACAGTCTGCTCCAGGTCTTGTTTTTGCTGACTGAATGGAGGTTCTCTATCTTTGACTGCAGAGTGTGTAATCAATCTGATTTCAATGCTGGCCATCTGGTGATGTCCATGTGTAAAGCCACCTCTTGTGTTGCTGGAAGAGGGTGTTTGCTATGACTATTGCATTCTCTGGGAATCTTTGTCCTGCTTCATTCTGTGTTCCAAAACCAAACTTGCCTGTTACACCATTTACTTTTTGATTTCCTACTTTGGCATTCCAATCTCCTAAAATAATGTGGACATCATTTCTTGGTGTCTGTTCTATGAGGTGTTGTAGGTCCTCATAGAACTGGTCAACTGTGGCTTCCTCTGCACTAGTGGTTGGTGCATAGACTTGGATTACAGTGATATTGAAAGGTTTGCCTTGGGTTCTGACTGACATCATTCTGTCATTTTTGATATTGTATCCCATTACTGCTTTCCTCACTCTTTTGTTGACAATTATGGCTACTCCGTTTTTTCTGAGGTTTTCTTGCCCACAGTAGTAGATATGATGGTTTCCAGAGCTGAATTCACCCATCTCTGTCCATTTTAACTCAATGATGCCCAGGATGTCAATGCTTATTCTTTCCATCTCATTTTTAACCACTTCCAGTTTTCCTTGATTCATAGACCTCACATTCCATGTCCCTATGCAGTATTGTTGCCTGCAACACTGTATTTCTCCTCCCCCTTTTGTATCCCTCCCCCTTTTCAGATCTGCTGTGCTGAGCATCCCCTTGTTTTGCCTTTTGTTTTGGTCCATAGGGTTCTCTTGCCAAACTTTGTGGCATGCCTTGCCGGTCTCTATGCCAGCCTTTTCCCATCACACATGTTATCACAGTTTAAACAGTTTTAAAACAAAGTATTACCATGCACAATATCACAGTTTTTCACATTGTAGCAAAGTAAAAGTTGAACTAATTAATGAAGGGAAAGAAAGAAAGAAAGAAAGAAAAAGTCCACTATATCAAGTCTCTGTGTAAGTCAGTTTCTTGTACAACTAAAACCAACCAAAAACTCACTTAACAACTAAATCGAGGTTCACAATCCCCACCACCAGAAGTCACAATTGGTCACTTACAATGGTGTTCCACTTAAAGAGCAACCCCATGGAATGTATTATGCTCTTTAAACGAGGTACGACTGTAATTCATTTGTTCTCTCTATTTGAGATTAGTAATAGACATGGCCATAGCCAGGGGGTGGCTAGGGTTGGAGTTGCCCACCCTGAGTTAGCCATCTGCCCACTCTCAAACTCCCAGATGCTCTTTTATATATATAATGCAATTTTATGTGCATTTATGTGAATATATATCATTTTTGGACCTTTTAAATATATACAGTATGTTTTGCATGAAATTATCTTCAAAATATTGGAGTTTTACTTCTTCTATCAACTAGCATGCACATTTTGCCTTGGATTTTTAAAACTGGAGACAGAATCACATGATTCCAAGGAATGAAATATAAAAGTATAACTTTGTTTTCTTTAATGCATTTGTTCATTAAGTGCAAATCAGGATGGCTTGCATTGAGGTAAAAGTGGAACAAATGTCATCTGTACTCTGTTATGTAAGCATTTTGTTATGCAATGTATATCAGTTTTGCTTCATTTCTCTGGACTGGGATAGATAACAATATACAGATAAGCCAATGTTAACATGCATAAATGACAGATAATTAACCTGGATTAAACCTCCTAACTCACTGCAGAGGTGAACAAAGTCTTAGGGACTGGGAGCCAATTTCAAACATGTTCTCTGCTGCCCACATGGCAGCAGAGCCCAATGGCTGTGGGGAGGGAATATCCATGCCCAGACAGGCACTTCTAGTTTTGTTGAGTGGTCACAAGGGACCTTTGCTCAAAGCATTATTCCTATGGATTTGATTTGACAAAAAATGACTTCTTTTTTTTAAAAAAAAATACTGGGGCTTTGGGGAGCTCTATTGTTGTTCAGTCACATAGTTGATTTCAAACCTTTGTGACCCCATGGACCATTGCACACCAGGCACTCCTATCATCTACCATCCTCCTCAACCCACTCAGCTCTGTGCCCATTGCATCAACAATACCATCTAGCCATCTCATTCTCTGTTGCTCCCTTCTTCTTTTGACCTTGACCTTTCCCAACATCAAGGCTTTATCAAGTTACATAATGTTTCTCAAGCTACATAATGTTCTGGGGGAAAATTTGCCCTTTCTAGCTGTATTGGACTAAGGTGAGCTTCAATGTGGGGACTAGAAAATTTCAAAGAACTGGAGCTTCATAGATTCAAGCAGAAAAAGGCATTACATGTTCTGAGTGCATTTGTGTGCTTTTAACCACTTTCACTTTCTTTCCTTTTGGAAAGACCAGCAGTGACTAACACCTTGAAATCCCATCAAATTTCCAAGAATACCTCTACCTTACTTTTTCTTATCATTCTTCTCATCACAAACCACTATGCAAAGTTGTACCAGCAAATTGTTCCTGCTTCAGAGAGCTAAAAAATGGGGGAAATGAAATAGTTTACTTATTACAAAGAGTTGCTTTATTGAGAAACATCCTCCAGCAATATAGGATTTTCTCATAGGGATATGACTGTTCCACAACCTGGGATTTAACTAGTACAGAAACTGAGAATTGAGAGAATTCATCTCTACTTTCCCAAACATTTTTGACATGATAGCCTGGGGATAATTATGAAACAGTGGATATGAGTTTGAAATGAAGGAATGGAGAGGAAAAGGAGTTGCAAGTAGAATGGTTCAGTACCTACTGTGGATCTGGTGTACAGCTAGTTATTGCTTCCATTAGGTACTTAAAAATCTTGTGTTATGCATCACATATTAATTTTGGAAGTGTGAATTTATAGCTCCTTGAGTTTCAACTCCCAATACAGTAACTTCTTCTGAAAATACAAGCTGACCTATGTTTTCCTCCATTAGTATCTACAAAACAGCTAAGTGAGATATTTTAAGTTGATGTAGGGGAACATTCTTTACAATATTACATTTTTTGTGGGGGTAAGATGGAACTGCATTAAAATAATAAGTAGGAGGTTTTTTGTCTTCTATTAATATAGTACATGTAAGTTTGCATACCAATAGAGATTATAAGGTGATATTTTTGTATGTATTTTAATTGAATAATTTTCTTTTTCTTTCTTTGTTGTATGTGTAAAATTAAAATTTAATAAAATTTTTTTTAAAAAAAACACAATACTACATTTTAATGAATCACTTAAATACTCATAGAAGGTACTCATAGAAGGTACAAGGCAAATCCAATTTTTGTAGCCCCACTTGCCTTTGTCACCATTGTTTCCATCTTTGTGCATATGGAAGATAATAATAAGAAGGAAAGGCTCTAGTGTCTGTGAGAACTCTTATATGAATCAAGATCCAGAAAAGCAAGGTGTTGAATCACACAGAAATTATCCCCAGATAATAGAGTTCTTCATCTTCAGATGCATTCTTTTCTATATGTAAGAGGGCAACAATATTTGTGATAGAAGGAGGAGGGTGCAGAGTACCTCCCACATGCACATGGTACATTTAGCTGAATATAACTAAGATCATAGAAGGAAGAAAAAGAAAGGTATGAGACAGTCCAGTCCTCAACACAATGCTGCACTTCAATAAAATCTATTGCAGGGGTGGCCATCCTATGGCCCGTGGGCCTAATCCAGCCCATGCATATCATTAATCTGGCCCATGGTGGCCACCCGGGCACCTCTAGACACATCCACCACTGGAAGTTGTGATACATCACTTATGGTGGCAGCGGGAATTGCACTGGTTTTCCAGGTTCTTGGACAGGCTTTGCCACTTCCCAGGGAGGTTTTTTGGAGCATGTTTGCTCCAGTTTGGGATTTTTCTGATGCTTTTCTGCTGTGCTTCAGCAGCTAGAGTGCAGCCTGTGGGTGACTTCTGGTTCTGGGCAGAGTTTACTGTATGTTAGTGCCTGGTATCTCAGTGCAGAACCAGGAAGTCACCCATGGTCACACACTAGCTGCCGAAGCTCAGTAGAGAAGCATCAGAAAAATCCCAAACCAGAACAAACATGCTCCAAAAAGCCTTCCGCCACCCTGGGAAGTGGCAGATCCTGTCCAATCACCCACTAAAATGGCACAGCTGCTGATGACAACAATGATGATTAAAATGTAAGTAGTGCGCATGGCCATGCCTCTGGCTCCCACAGCTGAGCATGTTGCTGGGAACTGTCCTCTGGTGGGAAAACATTGAGAACCCCTGGTTACTTGGCTAGTATATAGATTGGGCTGAAATAATCTTTTCCCTTTGTTTTGTCGTTCTATTTCCTACTGTCCCACCTGCTGGGCTTTATAGAATGGGAAATAATAAATCTCAAAGTGATTTCGTAGATGCTCAGTTTAATCATCACACAGCATTTCTTCTTCTGAGCCCATTTATGTGCTTTCATCCACTTTCACTTTCTTTCCACTCAGGAAGACCAGTGAATAGCCCCTTGCAAATGCCAACCAGTTTCCAAGAATACTTCAGCCCTACTTTTTCTTAGCACTCTTCTCATCACAAATTTATTGTCAGGTTGCCGGGGGGGATTGACAATAAGGTGCATCACGTCGTGTGACTGATAATCCTATTGTTCATCTGTGTTAGGAAAAATACCACATATTATAAAATAAGGGATTAGTTAATTTTCATGGATGCATCACGTTCCTGCAAAATGTAGATATTTGTCCTGGAAATTTATTAATTAGAAGACTTCTAAGAATAATTATGGGAGAAAAATTCTCAGCCTTTACAAAGTAGAAAGAAATTAATGTTTTGGAATTGTTGGTCAAAATTCTGTTGTTTATTCATTTATTCATTTACTCTTATACTGCCTATCCAGTAAATATACCACTTTGTGTGTTTACAACCAAAGAAAGACCAAGCAAACAAAGTCAGACAATAAAACTAATAAAAACTAAATAAAAGTATTATATTAGATAACATGAAAAAGTAAAAAGCAGCATAGCTACAATTGAGGATTCATAACATCAAGAGACAAGAACACAAAGGGCCACAGATTTCATTAGTTGAGTAGATTTCTGAATAGCTCAGTTTTACTAGCCTCTTGAAAGTTTGGACAGAGGGAGCCATGCATCCCACCTGTGGAGGTGAGTGCCATAAGGATGGGGCCAGAGTCAAAAAGGCCCTATTCTTTGTTAGTATCATCTTGGCTTCCTGTGATGTAAACACACAGAGATGCAGGATCAGTGAAGACCAGGCAGAATGGGCAGTAGAACAAGAAGAGACACTCCAAAAAGTAAAGAAGTCCCAAATACCATTCAGGGCTTTCTATGTCAATACCAACACCTTGAACCTTACACAGGAGCAGCCAGGGATCCAATGGAGGTTAGCCATGATTGGGGTAATATAATTGAATTTGCCTACCACTTTCTGTACTTGCTGAAGCTTCTGAGTCAACTTCAAGGAAAGCTCCACATACAGGGCATTACAGTAGTCAGTTTATGAGATTACCAGTGCATGAACCAAAGTTGCTAGTGACCTCTCATTCAAGTAGAGGTACAGTTGAGAAATTTGCCTAAAATGGAAATAAGCAGAGTAGACCATGGCAACTACAGTACCTGCTATTCCATCGTAAGTGCCAGGTCAGAAAGAAGACACAAGCTATGCACCTGATTTTTAAGTATGAGGATAAATCAATCCAATTTAGGTGTTATGTCTCCAAGCCTGTACAGATGGCCTCCCAACAACTGCATCTCTTTCTTGTCTGGATTCAATTTTGTTTTGTTCATCCTAATCCAATTCAAAATGAAAGATTTTAATTCTGACTATACACTTTTGCTTTCTGATCATATACTGTGTATTTATTTTGAAACCAAGTTTCTAATTTTTGAAGTACAATAACTTCAATGGGTATCACTCTTAGGTAAATGATCATAGGATTGCAGTCTTAGTTTATCATGGATAAAGCTACAGGATAATTAGATTAATCTGAATAATACAGCCTAAAGATACGCTTACTCAGATACTATGATGTAGCTGAATCAAGCTGGAAATAGCTGAATGAAGGTTAGATTGATTTTAGTTAATCACTAGGTAACAAACATTTGAAGTATTTCCAGAAAGAATGTAGATGGAAAGTACATGACAATTAATATTTTTTTAAAGGAAGATCTTTTGATTTGCTGAATAATTTTGTGCATTCTTCAGGGTCTAAATCCAATTATTAGTGCCATTTTCTCAGCCAAATATGGTGGATTTCCATGGAAACTCTGCCTACCTATTTCTTGTAGGCTGATTTTAATGGATAAAACCCTTTTCTTCCTTTCACATTATAGAAGTAAATTCAATCCTGTGCTGAAAGGTATCTCCTACTCTTGAAGCAGTACCTTAGCAGTGTTCCAGCTTTGAGCTTGAAATAGAACTGGAGAACTATAGAGCTGCTTTTGAAAGAAGAAAAAACTGTTGCATATTAAAGAGGGAAGTAATCAATGTTTGCAGGTATTCCTGAATAATGATGCTGATAAAATGAGTCATGAGCCTACTCGAAATGTGTCCCATTTTGAGATGGATGCAGGTAATGTGAGGACATCCCCTGGCTGCAAATACAAATACTCACAATCATACAGGGTTGTAATTATGACAATTGTGTCTATATTTATCTAAGGCAAAACCATGATTACTTTGGGCCAACATGGTATAAGAGGAAGAATTCAGAATTTCAGTATAAGTATACTTAAGAGTCAAGCATGGAAAAAACCTATTTACAAACCTTACAATCAGAAAGTTCAGTATTCAATCAAGCAAGCAAGCAATGATGCCAGATTAAAATCTGTTGCGCAAGTGGCTTTAATACTCAAATGTCTTTTTTTAAGCAAATGCAAGCGCGGCGCCAAAATGGCCGCCGCGCTCTTTGCGGCCCCCCCCACCGGACTTGGACATCCGGGTAGTTAGGGGGCGTGGCCAGCACCCTTTAAAAGGGGTGGCCACGAGGCAGCCGCGCTGCCATTTCGCGAAGCGACGGAGAGGAGAAGTTTTTCCCCCCTTTTGCTCCGTCGCTCTTCCTTTTAGCTGGGAAGCCTCTTTGGGCAGCGGTTTCTTCTGCGATTCTTTTCTTCGGCTTCCAGCGAATTCCGGCGATGCCTTCTAAAAAGAAGGCCATGGCGAACGCGGTTCGCACTTCACGGAGGCGCCAGCCGGGTTGGAGGACCGCGTCTGCGCCCCCTCAGCAGGCCCCCTTTCCGGGGGCGCCCGCCGGGACCGGCGGGATGGGGTCGATTGCGCCCTGGCCCGAGGCTGGGCAGCCTCAGACCACCCCTGCAGGGGATGGGGCCCCCAGCCCGCAATTAGCGGCCACCGGCCCGGGCTCGGCGCACAGCCAAGCTGGGCCTTCGGGCCCTGGCATGCAGCTTCCAGCGGTGGGCTTTAACCAAGGGGGTTGGCTGGGTTCCCTTCCCTGGCAGGGCATGCCCCCGGCCCCCCAGGGGCCGGTGGTTGGGGCATGGCCATATTCAGCCCCCGGGGTCCAGAGACCTGGCCCGGCGCCTGTGACCGGTGGGCCGGCTGGCCCTTTGCCCCCCATCAGCGTTGGGGGCTATGTACACGTGGATGCCCTACTGGCCCGCGTAGCGGCCCTGGAGGCATCTTTAGGGGTAGTTAATCCATCCGGGGCATCTTTTGGTTTACAGGTCAACTCAGCGCCTGCAGGTCCTCGGCAGGCGGCCGAAAGGGTTGAGCTGCCTGGGGCGAGTAGGTCGGCACCAGCCGCAGCCTCGCAGCTCCCCACGCAGCAGATGCCGCCGGCAGGTAGTGGTCAGGCCCCATCTACGAGCTCGGTTGCAGTCACGAGCTCCGACGCCCGCAGTGGGCCGGAACCCCCGGTGGGGGCGGCCCATTGGGGTGCAGCTTGTGAGTATATGGTCCAAACTAGTGCACCCATGCCACAACCCACAACGGGGGGAGGTTTGCAGTGGCCATGGCCTCGCCTGGCTGGGGCGGCGGGTCAGCCGCCGCCGGCCCATCCGGGAACGGCTCCGGCACCCCAGGGCCCCTCTTGGGGCGGGGTACCCTGTCCCGCGGGGAACTTACTGGGGGTGGCGGGGCTGGTCCAGGCTCCTTTTATGGTGCCCAGTACTGTCACTGTTCCGGTGTCGGCCTTGCCGACAGCAGGTTATTCGTTGCCCCTCGGGGACCACCTGGCCCAGGCCACCAAGGAAAAGATCTGGTGGGGGGAGTATGTGGACATTTTCTCCCTCTTGAATAGAGAACCCACCAAGGAGGAGAGGGAGGGGCAGGACGAGAAGGACAAGGAGCAGTCTCGTTGACGTAAGTCGCCACTCACGTAGGCCAACTGGTTGACCGCGTACCTTATATACATGGCGGTGTACCTCAGGGCCCGGCCTGACCTGGCAATTCCGATGGTCCAGTATTTGGACAACATTTACCGGGCGATGGTTGATTTCCCTGGCCCGTCGTGGTTGGCTTACGACGAGGAATTCCGTATGAGCGTGCCCCTACACCCAGAGATGAGGTGGGATGAGCCCTGCCAGAAGCTGTGGCTTCTGTACATGACCCCCACACACCCGGCGCCAGGGGAGAGGTACCATTGTGGACATGCGGTCCAGCGAGCTGCTCCAGCCCAGGCACCCCGCCAGGTGGTGGGGCAGGGGGTTCCAGCCCGCCTGCTTTGTTGGAGATTCTCGGCCAATGGTGCGTGCAACAGGAAGCAGTGCCAATACAGGCACGAGTGTCCCTCTTGTGCTGGCCCCCATGCCGCCTCCGCGTGTCCTAGGGCAGGCGGACTGTGGGGCAGAGGTAGAGGTGGACAGGGAGCAGGCAGAACTGCCACAGAGGGAGCTGGTCAGGCAAAAGGCCCCCTCCCCAATTAATGTGGACATGTTGGAGCGTTGGCTCACGATGTACCCTAGGAGGGCAGACGCAGCTTACCTGCTTGAGGGTTTCCAGCAGGGGTTTCACATTCCTTTCACAGGGGTCAGGTCCCCTCAAGATGCACCCAACCTGTTATCACTCAGGGGAAGGGGGGATGTGGCTGCCATGAGCATTGCTAAGGAGGTTGCTGCTGGCAGGGTCGCTGACCCTTTCCCTCTCCCACCATTTTCCAACCTCAAGGTTTCCCCGTTGGGGTTGGTGCCCAAGAAGTCACCGGGAGAGTTCCGTTTGATACATCACTTGTCTTACCCGGCTGGCCGTTCGGTCAACGATGCTATCCCTGACGACCTTTGTTCGGTCAGGTATACATCTTTTGACCAGGCCCTGCGCATGGTGCGCTCATGTGGCCCGGGTGCGCTGTTAGCTAAGTGCGGCATTAAGTCCGCGTTCCGTCTCCTGCCAGTGCACCCGGGCGACTTTGAGTTGCTGGGTTTCAAGTTCCGGGGTGAATTTTATTTCGACAAAGCCATGCCTTTTGGCTGCTCCATTTCATGCTCAGCGTTTGAGCGCTTCAGCACCTTCCTCCAATGGGCCTTTGTTCGCAGGTCAGGGTCCCGGTCTGTAGCCCACTACCTTGATGTTTTCTTATTCGGGGGTGAACGGGGCTGGGACACATGCACACGTCTCCTGAATACATTTCAGACGCTAATGAAGGAACTCGGTGTCCCTTTAGCGCCCGAAAAGACCGAGGGCCCTTCAACCAAGCTCACATTCCTGGGGGTTGAGATTGACATGGTTGTGCAGGCATCCAGGTTACCTGTTGATAAGGTTTCACGGATCGTTGCACTCATTTTGGACTTGCTGGCAAAACGCAAGGTGTCCCTTCGGGAGCTCCAGGTGTTACATGGTCACCTCAATTTCACTTGCAGGGTCGTTGCACCTGGCAGAGCATTGCCCGACGCTTGTGCGACGCCATGACTGGCTTGGCCAGACCCCACCACAGGGTCCGACTGAACAAGGGCATGAGGGCTGTTATGCTCATCTGGCTCCAGTTCCTGGGGAAGTTCAACGGGGTGTCCTTTTGGAGGTCCGACCTTTTGGTTTCCCCTCGTTTTCAGGTTCAGTCGGATGCATCTGGGTCCCTGGGTTATGGGATTTACTTTGAAGGGAAGTGGGCCTACGGCAAATGGCCGCTAGCCTGGTGGGACATGGACCGCTTGCGCGATCTCACGTATCTGGAATTTTTCCCATTCTGGGAGCTTTGATGCTATGGGGCGAGGGGTGGGCCAATTCGGTCGTCCATTTCTGGTGTGACAATGCGGCAGTTGTCCACATTGTCAACTCACAGACGTCTAAATCTCCAAGGGTTATGGAACTGGTTCGCCAGTTTGTGTTGCGCAGCCTACGCCTCACTGTGCTTTTTAGGGCCAGACATGTTCCAGGTATTAATAACGATATTGCTGACGCTTTGTCCCGCCTGCAGATCCCCCGGTTCTGTGCCTTGGCCCTGGAAGCAGAGGAATTTCCCTCGCCGTTCCCGGACGAGATATGGACGCTTGGCAAGGAGAGGTGAACCGGGCAATCAGCATGTCGCTCGCCCCTCGCACGCGTAAGGCGTATGACCATGCATTCAGTTCATTCAGGGCCTTTTGTGCCCGATCATGACTGCCTGAATATTGGCCCATCCCAGTGGCTCACGTCCTCCAATTCATGGTTTACTTACATGCTCAGGGCTTAGCCCCCCGCACCATAGCATCCAGGCCATCAGCGCTGGCATTCATAGCCAAGGTGGGCGGTTTTGCTGACAGCACAAATGATTTCGCATACGACATGTTTTGGAAGGGTGGGTGCGGGAACGTGGGCGCAGCCTGGACGGCCGCCACCCTATTTCTCCAGGGGTACTTACCCACCTTGTACGGGGTTGGCATGACCTGTGTTTCGACAGGTATGAGGCAACCCTGTTTCACGCGGCTACTACGGTGGCCTTTTTGGGGCCCTCCGCATCAGTGAGCTGGTGCTACTGTCTAAGGCGGATGCGAGTCGTAGGGCACTGGAACTCGAAGATGTCTGCGTTTCCAATATTGGGCTCAGCTGAGGATACGCTCCTCTAAGGTTGATCAGCACGGTAGGCAGTGGTGTAAGACTGCTATGATGTTCCATGGCAGACATCTGTCCGGTTGGTGCCCTACAGGAGTTCCTTGCACTACGTGGTACGCACCGTGGCCCGTTTTTTCTGTCACCAAGATGGGTCTTCCCTTACTAAATTTCAATTTTGGAAGGTGACCGGTAAGGCCCTAGCCAGTGTTGGCCCCCCTGGGGCTCACTACCGCACCCATTCATTCAGGATAGGGGCGGCTTCCACCGCAGCGGCGTTTGGGTACTCTGGGGCTGAGATACGCTACGTGGGAAGGTGGGGATCACGATGTTTTTGGTTGTATGTTCGCCCTCTTCTACAGTGAGTACCAGTTAAGTCACTGCCCTGTTTCCTTTTTCCTTGACAGACCCTGGGTGTCGTTTTACACCGGTGACAGTATGGCTGGTGGGCCACAGCTATGTGCACAGGGCAGCGCAGTTTGCTGTGGCGACAGAGTGGGGACCCCTGCTGGGACTGGGTGCATCCGCAAGTCTCAGGTGGTACGGTAAGCGCGGAATGTTATGGCGGGAACTGTTGCCATTCCTTTTCTCCATCAGGAATGCTGACCCGCCTGATGTCCTGATTATGCACCTTGGGGGTAATGATTTGGGACGGGTCACGGGCCTTTCGCTGAAGCATGCGATTTCCGGTGACCTGGCCTACTTGCATTATGTGTGGCCTGCCACAGCCCTGCTTTGGTCGGACATGTTACCGCAGCACGCTTACAAGGGAGGGTTTACCCTCCAGGCCCTTGATCGGGCTTGGCGCTCGGTGAACAGGGCTATTGCCCGGTTCTTTCTGGACAAGGGTTGGGGGCGCGTCATACGACACCCCACCATCAGTCTATGAAATTATGACCTTTACTCAGGGGATGGGGCCCATCTGTCGCAGGGAGGTATGGACCTCTTGTTGTGAGATTGGTGAGCAGGCCTGTTGACCGAGCTGACGGTCTGGGGGGGGGGGCGGTGAGCCTTTTGTTGAAGCCTCCCCGTGTGGCGGGTAGCACTGGTAAGGTAAACATTTATGACCCACAGGTATCCGGCAGGTTCGCAATTGACTGGACAACACTAGACAGGCACAAGTTGGTCAACGTTGTCCGGTCAACGATGAACCAGGCAATGGGGTGATGGCACGAGCTAGGCAGCAGGCATCACCCCGTTATTTTACGGATACGTGTCAGAGGGTGGGGTCAGTAGTTAGATTATTGACTACGGTCAACAATTTGTTTGTTGTCAACAAACAAATTGATACAAATGGATACATTGTAACCAATTGCCATTGGCAATTTTGGGTGGAACCTTACCAGTGTTACTTCAGCCTGCTTGCCTTAAGAATTATAATTGGTTGAATACCAATAGAAATTTATAATTTGGACTAGGGCATGAATCAATAAATGTGGCCCAATGCCGTTATCCACTTTTACCAGTGTCTGAGTCCTTTATTGGGGGGTGCGCCTGCAAAGTGTCATATGTTTGTACAAAATATGACAGCAAATAGTTTTCCACACTAAAAAATTAATAGATATGTGGAGTGTTAATGTTCATTCTTTCAAGATTAATCATTTTGAACATCAAAATAAATATATATATATGGATATGAACTAATCTTTTTCATTATAATCATCATTATTATTGTCCACAATGTTTTCATTTTGCAATTGTGCCTCCAGCAGTGAACTGGGGAACAGAGAAGATATACAGAAAAGGCGCTCGAAATTAGCATGCAGTATTTCAGCCCCTGCTGAGTGGATCACAACAGGAGTTGGTTTTAACACAAAGTTAGCAGACTGGCTGATGAGAGTGCCCACAGAGTTGGTCAACATGCACTTTAAGTACCTTAGGCATGCCATGACCAGTAAGTTAAAGATAACAGAAGTGTGGCTCTATAGCTGCTGCTGCATGAAAGGAACTTCATTCTTCTTTGATAATATTCAGAAGAGAAAATTCTGCGCTCAGCACCTCCTTGAGATGGGCATTTTAATTTCTCTAAGCATATTCCACTGTATTTGTATATACTATGTTATCAAAAAGGACCACAATGTTTAACTTTGTTCTAAGGTTTAAATGTTACATCACAAATTAAAACAGGAAAGTCCTTAGTTGATGTTTTGCCAAAGTGGAAGCTTTCCACAGTTCCTGTCATTTTCAGATTAGCTTGTTTTGGATTTTGACGTGTCTTCAAGCATAAAAATGAACTTAATTTTCACAGAGTGGGAAACTTACAATATGAATTTGAACTCTTTACAAAGGAATACAAACACCTATCTTTCTATTTATCTCCCTTGACACCCAAAGTGGTAAAAAAGGAAGTGAAGAAGAAGAAGAAGAATTTTTTTTTAAAAAAAACCTACTAATTAAGCCTTATGATTAATTGAAACAATGCCATAAGAACCATTTGGATGACAGTGACAACTCTGTTGTTTTGTGAAACACTTCAAATCACGATAAACTTAATTAGATTAATTTGCTCAATCTCAGAAAATTTCTACTCATCCACTCATTGTCAAAAATGTGCAATTGTCCTGACAGGCAAAACATTCATATTTTAAGAGGACAGGATCTTTATGCTTATCATTTTGTTTATAGATGTTCTTTTGCGGGCTGTATGCAAGACAATCATTTATGGGACATTCTGAAGCAATTGTTTATTAACTATAACAGTTCTAGCATCTACTTTAGGGAGTAGGATGTCTATTCTGCACATTTAAACCTGGAACTTTATAGTATCATTTTTAAAAAGGTAGTAGATTTCTGCGTGTCTGACTTTAACAATAAAATGGGATGTCCAGAGGATGAATACTAGACTTCATATATCTTATAGTAAAGATAAAGGTTTCCCTTGCTCGAAAGCCAGTCCTATCCGACTCTAGGGTGCAGTGCTTATCTCTGTTTCAAAGCCGAAGAGCCAGTGTTGTCTGCTTCTGCAGATGTTTCCGTGGTCAAGTGGCAGGCATGACTAGACACCGGAGGGCAAGGAATGCTGTTACCTTCCCACCAAAGTGGTCCCTATTTATCTACTTGCAATTTCTTGCTTTCGAACTGCTAGGTTGGCAGGAGCTGGGACAAAGACGGGAGATCATTCCGTCCTGCGGTACTCGGGAATTGTACTGCTGACCTTCTGCCTCCCAGTCAGCGTCTTAGCCAATTGAGCCACTGCAGTCCCTGGACCTTATACTCACAAATCATTTGTTCAGAGGCACATTCAATAGGACAGTCTGAATTCCCCATTAGGTGAGAACCACATAATCAGTTTTTTAAAAAACTGATAGCCTTTTTGAATTTTACTCTGAGTTCTGTAGTTATAAAGCTGCATGAAGATTTCTTCCATAGGCTGTTGCCATGGCTACTGATATGAACAGGTTTTTTTATAATGATTTGATTAAAAAAACAAGAATGGCATGTGTCCACATCCTTTCTCACTCTTATTTCCTTATTTGTTATTTCCCCATCTTTTCATTTTTACATCTGTGCTTAAAGCATACACAACACATCTGCTGGAATGTGTTGGGCAAGTTCTTTATAAATACTACACGATTGCTTTTCTTCTTCTCAGGTGATTGATGATTAAGGAGGTAGAAAAAATATCTCAGATGCAAAGATTTTAATCAAGACCAATAATCTCATCAAGAAATGAGAACAGAACCACCAAACCTATAAGCTTCAGCTTGCAAGTTAAAAATGGCCAACAATTTTCATTGCACCATTTGTAATTTGTACAAATTGTTTCTCTGAAAAAAAGAAAGTACATTTGTTGTTCCAAGCAGAAAAGCACAGATATATGAATTACAAAACACACCACAGACTATCCAAGGCTACTTTTTTTTGCTAATTTATTCCACAATGCAGAAGTTACTACATTTTTGCAAATTGTGTATTTTACAGAAATAAACAAAATCAGGTCTTAAATTAGTAAAATATCTCTAACTGGGGAAAATCACACCATCATATTATGTCAAAGAGAATTTGGCATGTCATTTTAGTTGTCCCATTTGCCATATGAGAACAAAATCATGGTTTATTTCTTTCCAATGAGCTATAAGTTTTTGTTGTTGTTGTTTGCTATCAGGTTGAGAACCCACTCATAGTGACCATGAGATATTGTGAGATATTTAAGGTGTGGCTGTACTGGGTCCATCACATCTACAGAGCTCCCATAAATGAGCTTGGTTTTGAACACAGTTCTCCTGAGTCCTGTTCCGTCATTCTATCTGCTAAACCACACTGGGTACCATACATGATTTTGATTGTTGTTCAGTCACATAGTTGTATCTGACCCTTTGAGACCCCATGTACCATTGCATGCCAGGCACCCCTATCGTCCACAATCCTCCACAGCCCACTCAGCTCTATGCCATTTGTGTCAACAATGCCATCTATCAATCTCATCCTCTGCCGCCCCCTTCTCCTTTTGCCTTCTATCTTTCTCAGCATCAAGGCCTTCTCAAGTGAGCCCTCTCTTATCATTTGGTGGCCAAAGTACTTTGCAGGCGTAAACCCCAAAGAAAGACTCAGACACTGGTATATGGATAAAGGCATTGGGCCACTTTTATTGAATAATTCCCTAGTCTGAATTATAACTTTCAATTGGTGTATTCATCCAATTGTAATTCTTAAGGCAAGCAGGCTGAAGTATCACTGGTAAGGTTCCTCCCAAAGTTGCCAATGGCAATTGGCTACAATGTATCCATTTGTATCAATTTGTTTGTTGACACAAACAAATTGTTGACCGTAGTCAATAAACTATCTACTGACCCCACCCTCTGACGTGTATCCATCAAATCACAGGGTGATGCATGCTGAAAAGTTCCTGCCATCACCCCTTGCCTGGTTCGTCGTTGACCGGTCAAAGCTATTACACCTGTACCTGTCTAACTGTTGGCCAGTCAATTACGAACCTGCCGGATACCTATGGGTCATAAATCTTTACCTTACTAGTGCTACCCGCCACACGGGGAGGCTTCAATGAAGACTCACCGCCCCCCCCCCCCCCAGACCGTCAGCTCGGTCAACAGGCCTGCTTGCAAATCTTCCAAAAAGAGGTTCATACCTCTAGCCGACAGGTGGACCCCATCCCCTGCATAAAGATCATAATTTTGTAAACTAATCGTGGGGTGTTGGATGACCATCCCCAAACCCTTGTCTGCCAAGAACCGGGCAACAGCCCTGTTCACCGAGCGGCGAGCGCGGTCAAGGGCACGGAGGTTAATACCTCCCATGTATGAATGACGCGGTATGATGTCCGACCATAGCTGCCTTGTGGACGGCCACACATAATGCAAATAAGCTAGGTCACTGCATATCGTGAATTTTAAAGAAAGGCCAGTGACCTGGGCGAGGTCATTGCCCCCGAGGTGCAGTACAAGGACATCAGGCAGTTCAGCATCCCAGATGGAAAACAGGAATGGCAACAGTTCCCGCCATCTCATTCCGCGCTTACCGTCGCATGCAGTCCAAGCCTGGGTCCCCACTCTGTCGCCGCAGCATACTGCGCTGCCCAGTGCACGTAACTGTGGCCCACCAGCCATACTGCCACCGGTGTGTGGGGACACACAGGGTCTGTAAAAGAAGAAAAGAGAACAATGACTTAACTGGTACTCATACCTGAAGAGGGCGAACATATAATGCAAAACGCATAGATCTCCATCTTCCCATATGGTGTATATCAGCCTCAGAATACCCAAATGCAGCCGCAGTGGATGCAGCACCTATCCTAAATGAATGGGTGCCATAACGAGCCCCGGGGAGGCCAACACTGGATAGTGCCATACCGGTCACCTTCCAAAATTGAAATTTAGTAAGGGGAGACCTATCCTGGTGGCAGAAAAATGGGCCAGGGTGCGTGCCACGCACTGCCAAGAACTCCTGTAGGGCACCAACCGGACAGATGTCTGCAATGGAACATCGTAGCAGTCTAACTCCACTGCCTACGCCGTGCTGATCAACTTTTGAGGACCGTATCCTCAACTGAGCCCACTCATTAGAGACATAGACATCGTCGAGTTCCAGTGCCCTACGAGACGCATCTGCCTTAGACAGTAGTACCAACTCACTGATGCAGAGCACTCCAAAGAAGGCCACCGTGGTAGCTGCGTGAAAAAGAGCCGCCTCATACTTATCAAACCACAGATTATGCCAGCCTCGTGCAAGGTGGGTTAGTACCCCTGGTGAAATTGATTGGCAAGTGTCCGGGCGGCGGCCACGTTCCCGTGTCCACCCCTCCAAAACATGTCATATGCGGAAATCATTCACACAGTCAGCAAAACCCCTCACTTTGGCCATAAATGCCAGTGCCGACAGCCTGGATGCTATAGTGCGAGGAGCCAAACCCTAACTGTGTAAATAAACCATAAATTGTAAAACTTGACTGGAATGGGCCACACTTCGGGCAACTGAAGTTGCACACAAAAAGTTCTAAATTGAACGAAAGCATGGTGATACGCCTTACGCGTGCGAGGTGCCAAAGACATGCCGATCGCCCGGTTCACCTCTCCTTGCCAAATGTCCAAATCTCGGCCGGGAGTGGTGAGGGGAATTCCTCTGCTTCCGGAGCCAAGGCACGGAACCAGGGGATCTGCAGCCGGGATAAAGCATCAGCAATATCATTATTAATACCTGGTACATGTCTGGCCTTAAAAAGCACATTCAGGCGTAGGCTACGTAACACAAACTGACGGACCAACGCCATCACCCTAGGTGACTTAGACGTCTGAGCATTGACAATGTGCACTACCGCCGCATTGTCACACCAAAAATGGACCACTGAGTCGGCCCACTCCTCGCCCCATAGCATCAAAGCTCCCAGGATTGGAAAGAACTCAAGGAATGTAAGATCGCGGAGGCGATCCGTGCCCCGCCATGCTGGAGGACATTGGCCATAAGCCCACCTCCCCTCAAAGTAAATCCCATTTCCCAGGGAGCCAGAGGCATCCGACTGTACTTGGAATCTAGGGGAAACCAAAAGGTCGGATCTCCAAAAAGAGACCCCATTAAATTCCCGCAGGAATTTAAGCCAAACGAAAAGGTCAGCTCTAATGCCCCTGGTCAGTCGGACCCTGTGATGGTGCTTTGACCGGCCAGACATGGCGTCACATAGGCGCCATGCAAATGCTCTGCCGGGCGTAACCACCCTGCAGGCAAAGTTAAGATGGCCATGAAGTACCTGAGGCTCATGAAGTGACACTTTACGTTTGGCCAGCAAGGCCAAAATCATCGCGGAGATCCGGGTGACCTTGTCAATGGGTAACCGGGATGCCTGTGCGACCATGTCAATTTCAATACCCAGAAATGTGAGCATAGTGGATAGGCCCTCGGTCTTTTCGGGCGCTAAAGGGACACCCAGTTCCCGCATTAGCGTCTGAAATGTAGTGAGGAGACGCGTGCACGTGTCCGAGCCCCGTCCACCCCCGAACAAAAAGTCATCGAGGTAATGGGCTACAGACCGAGACCCGGACCTGCGAACAAAGGCCCACTGAAGGAAAGTGCTAAAACGTTCGAATGTTGAACATGAAATAGAGCAGCCAAAAGGCATGGCCTTGTCTACATAGAACTTCCCTTGGAATCTAAAACCCAATAGCTCAAAGTCCCCCGGGTGCACTGGCAGCAATCGGAATGCCAATTTAATGTCACATTTTGCCAGGAGGGCACCAGGACCACAAGAGCGCACCATCCGTTGGGCTTGGTCAAACGACGTGTTCCTGACCGAAAAAAGGTCGTCAGGAATAGCATCATTGACAGAGTAACCCGCCGGGTACGATAGATGGTGGATTAAATGAAATTCCCCCGGGGCCTTTTTAGGTACTAACCCCAGAGGGGAGACCTTCAGGTTAGGGAAGGGTGGTTCAGAAAAGGGGCCCACCACCCTCTTGGCCTCTACTTCTTTGGCAATACTCAGGGCAGCTACCTCCTCCTTACCCTTCAGGGAAATTAAATTGTGAGCATCTTGGGGTCCCCGCACCCCTTTGAATGAGATACAGAAGCCCCACTGGAAACCCTCCAGGAGGTACCTCGCGTCCTCCCTCCTTGGATAAGTTGAGAGCCATCGCTCCAACATATACACATTAACTGGGGAGGGGGCCTTTTGACTGGCTAGCTCCATCAGCAGAAGCTCTGCCCGCTCCCTGTCCACCTCTACCTCTGCCCCGTGACCCACCGGCCCGCGGGCACACGGCGTCGGCGTGGGGGCCAGCGCAAGAGGGACACTCGTGTTTATATCGGCACTGTCGCTTATTGCACACGCCATTAGCCGAGAAGCTCCAACACAGCAAGCGGGCTGGAACCCCCTGCCCCGCCGGCTGGCAGGGAGCCTGTGTTGGAGCAGCTCACTGCATGGCATGGCCACAATGGTACCTGTCCCCAGGCGCCGGACGGGTGGGGGTCATGTACAAGAGCCACAATTTTTGACAGGGCTCATCCCATCTCATCTCCGGGTGAAGGGGCACCCTCATTCTAAATTCCTCATCGTAAGCCAACCACAATGGGCCAGGGAAATCCACCATCGCCCTGTAAATGTTGTCCAAGTATTGGACCATAGGAATGGCCAGATCAGGCCGGGCCCTAAGGTATACCGCCATATAAATAAGATATGCCGGCAACCAGTTGGCCCAGGTGCGCGGTGGCTTACAACGACGGGACAGCTCTTTGTCTCTGTCGTCCTGTCCCTCTCTCTCCTCCTTAGTGAGCTCACGGTTCAATAGGGAGAATATATCCACGTACTCCCCCCGCCAAATCTTCTCCCTCGTGACCTGGGACAAATGATCACCAAGGGGCAAGGAATAACCAGCCGTCGGCAAAGCCGTCACTGGCACATTATGTATATGGGGCATACGCAGTGGGACCTGGACAGCCCCTGCGATGCCCGGCACTGCCCCGGGGGCGGAAACCCCCACCCTCAATGAGGTGCCATTTTGAAACCAAGGGGCACTGGGATAGACTGGTAAATGACGCCCACTCGCCTCAACTTGACGAGGCCAGGGCCACTGAACCCCACCACTGGAAGTGGGCTGTGATGTAGGTGCACTAATTTGAACCTGATACTCACTAGGTGCACCCCCGTGAGCCGCCCCCACTGGGGGTTCCGGCCCACGGTGGGCGTCGGCGTTCGCGACCGGAATCGAGCTCTGGGGCCACACCTGATTGCTCCCCGTCTGCAGCTCTGGACAAACAGGGAGCTGCAAGACACCGGCAGGCACAGGCCGGAGCGTCTCAAGCAGCTCAACCCGGCTGGCCGCCTGGTGCAGTGTGGCAGCCGTCGAGGTAGCCGGTGGACACAAAGGGGCCCCAGCAGAAAGAGAAGCGCCCCTCCCCACAGGAGGCTGTGCAATCCCCAAGGATGCCTCCAGCACTGCTAAACGTGCTAGTAAATCATCCACTCCCACAGAGCCCCCAGCATAAGGCGGGCCGGGTTGGCCGGAAGGCCCACTAGGCAGTTGGAAAGGGACACTGAAATGAGAGCCAGGGCCAGAATAGGGCCATGCCCAAAACTCCGGCCCATGAGGGGCCAGAGGGGGAACGGGTTGCGTGCCCACACCAGGCCCTCCCCCGCTGCCCTGGCCCATGGCCGGTAAAGGCAGGCCGAGGGCCGGAGCCCCTGAGGGGCCAGCCTGTGACTGGCCAGCCAAGCCCGACTGCCAAGTGCCAGCCTGAATCGCCCCACCGGTATCGGTGGGCAAGGCTGGCATAGTGCCCTGCAGCGGGGGCGCAGCCCTGGTCCTCCGACCCGATGGCTGCCCCCCATCCTGCGCAGGGCCAGGGAAAGTCCTCCCTCATGGCCGCGGCTTCGTCGCCGGCGCCTTCCATTTGGGAGGCATGTCGAGCAAAAGTAGAATCCCTTTCGAGGGATCAAAAAGCAGCCAAAGCACGCAGTAGCCAAGGAACCAAGGCTCCGCGTGCACAAATCGTCCTTTCCCAGCCTGGAAAGGCTCAAAGGCTAAAGAGCCGAAGACTGAAAACAACAGCGACGGAGAAAACTTCTCCTCTCCGTTGCTATTTCTAAAATGGCAGCTCGTCTGTCTCGTGGACACCCCTTTTTATAGAGGGGTGTCCACGCCCCCTAACTCACCCGGATGTCTGAGTCCGGGTGGGGGGCCCCTGCAAAGAGCACGGTGGCAATTTTGGCGCCACGCTTTCATTAGCTTCATACTCAATATTTGTCCTTCCAAGGAGCAGTCAGGGTTGATTTACTCCAAGATCAACTTATTTGATATCCTTGCTGTCCAGGGTACTCTCAAAATTCTCCTCCAGCACCACATTTCAAAGGTGTCTATTCTTCAGCGCTCAACCTTCCTTATGGTCCAGCTCTCACAACCATACATTACCACTGGGAATACCATTTATTTGCCTATGAGGACTTTTATTATGTACCCTAGGTTTCTCATAGCTTGCCTCCCAAGGATTAACCGTCTTTTTATTTCATGGCTGCAGTCACCATCTGCAGTGATCTTGGATAATTTCCCAAGTTATTAAGTCCCCTCCATTCGTGTCTCAGATCCATGACATACACAGCACTACAGTTACCTTTCCCACATCCCCCCTCCTATTTGTTTTTCCTTCTTTTTTTCTCTTTCAAGCATTCTGAGAAATCTTAGTCTGAGGAATAGATTACAGACACTCTTAAACAGACAAATGTCTGAGCACAAACAGGGTGTGTGGGTGGCGAGTGACCTCAAGCCTTTTATGTTTTTAGAACTTTGTAACTGTAGTCAGAGATGTCTGCAGAAAACCTGAGATGCTAATTCTTTAGGATTTGTTTTATATCTCTGTTGTTATCCTGCTTCTTTGTGTTGTTGCCTTTATTTTCCCCCCCAATGACTGTCCAAATTTAATTGCTAAGAGGCTCTTGAGAAATAATTGTTTTGAGATTTTCTCTGTTGAGGAGGATGGCTGTATTGACCTTCCTGATAAAAGAGAGTTGGCAGTACGATGTTTCAGGCTTCTACCTTCAATTTTCAATTTGGTTTTACTTGTGCTTCTGCAAAAACCTTTTTATAAATGCCTGCTGAAAACATTCTGCTAACCTAGCTGATCCTAGCGATAAACAACAAACCTTAATCTACTGAGCTGATTCTCCAGAGGACATTTCAACATTTTTCTCCAGGGAAAAGAAAGGAGTGTCCCAAGAAAAGAAACAATCAAGTTGGGAAGTCCTTATTAGCAAGCCCTTTCTGGGCCCATTTGAAACATTGGCTCCGCAGTCTTGTTTACTTGACTCTTTTCCGGAGACTTTGCTGTTGCAGGTTTTATAGGGACATCAAGGGGGCTGAAGCACTCTGAAGCAGAGAAGCGATGGATACAGATTCATAGCTTTACATCAGAACATCCATTGTAAAGCATTCTAACTTGCCAATAAATAAAATTACTCTCGTGAAATTTACAGCCAAGAGGAGAGTCCCAGAAGAAATATTATTTTCTTTCAATTAGTGTAACTGGGCACCATTGGTATCATGCAAAGTAACACAAAGAAATGAGACTTTGACAAAGGATCAAAGAGGGAACATTTTGGTCCTCCAAGGGTTAAGATCATTCATTTGACAGCAGCATCAAACATCACTCTTGGCTGGTGATTTTAAATGGATTTTTGGAAAAAAATTATTATTGTTGTTATTATTCTTTTTCCTTTCTAGAAAATAACTGGTTTGCCTAGTGAATGTCATTTATCTGTCAAATTAAGTGCCCAATAACTGTTAATACAGTAATTAATTTAATGGGTGATTCAGAAGACAAGCATTTCTATGTACATCAACCAAAGCTGGAACACTGAAGGAACAAAATAATGTTGGGGGAAGAAAAATGCTGGCTTCTATATCAATGGTTTTAAAATAGAAATTGATATATGCTTGAAACAGTACATAGCAGGATGAAGAAGCAAGCATGAGATAGAAGAATTATATTCAACAAATACATGGTAGAATTCTGTGTAGTTTCCAGAGGTTGGCCTCTGTTCTGGTGATGGTTGACTCTACAGTTATAGTGGAATGATTCATAGCAGGTTGTATCTAAAAGAAAAGAGGAGTCCTGAAAGCATTGCAACTAGTGCCAGTCCAGTACTAGTCCTACCATTTTACAATATGTACTTTTGAGTGGTGTGCATTTTTACATGCATAATTCAGGTAAAAAATGGAAGGGATCAAATCTGCCATTTGATGCAGAATCTGCTATGAATCCAGGATATCCATGCTGATGTTTTATCCAGCACAGGCTGAATTCTTATTCACCAATCCCCAATGTCCCTTTTGATTGACCAGCAGCACCTCCGTATTCTCTGGCTTATGGATCAGTTTCTTCATTTAGAGCTGTCTGTATAGCTCTGTGGTGGAGTATGGAGCTAGATGTTAGGTGTTCAATTCCCTACTGTTCCATCAAGGCAAGCATCAATCTGTGCAGTCATGGGCAAGTTGCACAGTCCCAGGATTCCTCCAGAAGAAGGAAATGGTAAACCAAGTATTCTGTACCTGGAAAACCCTGGAAAAGGTTGCCAAAATAATAACTGATGTGACAATGTGCAGTTGTTATAATTGTTCATTCACATCATTGAAAAGACAATAATAATAAGAAAAGGTGAATAAAGTATTTATAGAAGAGGATGGATTAATTCAATAAAGAATGGGCATGACATTTAGTTTGCAAGCCATGAGTAAGACTGTTAAGGAGCTATTCATATGATGGATTTTGATGACATATGACAACTCTATGTCTTTCACATTAGAAATGGGAGATGTTTGATTAGGAATCAATGCAGGGGGATTCCAGATCATACTTATACATAGCCTAGTACTCCCACCCACCCAAATAAACACCGTTGCAGAGCAATGTGAACAGAACTACCATATTCCCATCTGTCCAATAACTGGTACAGCTGAACTATTATCTTCTCTGTTTTCTTTGGACTGAATCACAGATCACTAAGTCCCATCAAATTCATCCATCCACTCTTCTTCTTCACCTGCCATATCCATTCCGGATATTGGCTGTCATCCTTGTGATAGTCTTCCTGTTCTTAACTCCTCATAACAGTTCTTCCAAGGACATGCCACAGGTTCTTCAGCCATAAAGTCCATCTACGTCCAGAGCCAATCTTCCCAGAGATCTTTCCTTGCAGAGCGAGTTGGAGTATGTTGTTCCTCATAATGTGTCCAAGGTATTGGAACTTTCTTTGCTTAATGATCTTAAAGAGTTCTTTTTCTTTATCCACCTGGCACAATAGTTCTACATTAGCCACACAATCAACCCATGATATCCTTAGCATCTGTCTATAGATCCATCCATTACCTCAGCTAAATTTCTAAGGAAAATAGGTAACAGGGGATGGTGTAATATACATTTTAATAACTCTTCATTAGAAATCCCCATAGTGCTAGATACTAAAAGTCTCACAAATAAACATCCAGCAGACAAAAGTAAATATACATTTAGTAGACAGAAGTACCAAACATATGTCTAACAAAATCAGGAGGAGTGATGTTTCAGATATCATGGAAGCCACAGGATAATTATGATGAGAAGAACGAAATGTCCCTCAGTAATAGATTCCTGTAAGTTTCAAATGGAAGTTAAGTTTAAGAACATGAAAGAAAAAGCTTTTAGTGTTTTCCTTTCCATGACTTTTGGGCATTTCTGGTACATACTGTAACGCTAAACCAAGCAAGGTTATAGTGTGTCATACTTTTCAAAATTATGACTCAATACTGCAGGACTTTAATCACTCATTGTCTGAAAGCTTCAAACAAAAAACAAAGCAAGACAAAATTTCCTACAAGAGGAAGATGATTTCTTTAAATAGATGACCTCTTGCTACTACTGCCCATTTATCCACTAGAAAAAAAAAGTTAAGACAAATATCTTACATGCTGATTAATTAATAGTGAATTGCTTCAGTATTTATTAAGTTTATCAATAGTTAATAAAGCAAAATTAAATATTGCTTAGTGGCTTGATGAACAAATTATCATTATCAACTAAGGAAAGTAACAGGAAATAACAACAATGTGGGGAAAAATCTCCCCTTTCCTCCATGTACTTAGCAAAGCTAGAATCATGACTGACATGGGCACAAGTATTAGAAGGAACGGTATTCTACAAAAGTTTTAGGCCACTACCAGCTAGTTTGGGGAAAATTCAGGGAGTAATTTAGGGGGTTCATTGCTTAGCTCTCACACAATCTAAACACCCCAAAACTGGAGAGTCTTAAGCTGACTCTCTGTCTCCATGTTTGGTGATATTTGGAGCTATGGTTTCTGAGTTATCGCTACCCAACTAGACTTTCCCCAAACTAGACTTTTTGCACAGTAATTGTATGTAAGATGGACTCTGGGATATCTTCAATCAGTTACATCTCTGTCAATTACTTCTTCATCCAGACTGGCTGACAGAAATGCAGGGAAGGTTTTTTTTCTTTTGCATTTTGTCTCAATTTGATGCTGTTAGAGCTCAAGTCTCAATTACAGAAAAATGTAGCCATTTCAGAAACTGAAAACTCATGAGCTGATGACTTACCTAAATCACCACCTACAGGATAGTGATAATAATGAATCTTCTGTTCTTCACTGAACATGATTACTTACAGAGATGACCGATAAGTTGGGAAATGTGAATATTAATACAGACTGAACAGTACGACTGAACATCACCATCAACACCTTTAAAGCATTCAACAAACTAGGACCTGAATACTTATTGGAACATATCTCCTACAAAATAGCTGTCCCTCCCCACTATTTGCAGTAAATGTTGTTGAGAACCTCAACTCTGAAGGAGACCAGAAAATGCACCAAAAATGTGTTTTCTCAGTGGTGGCCCATCTCTTTGGAATAAATGTCCTCTAGATGTTCAACAGTTCCCTTCTCTCCAAGTGTAAAGAAACAGATAAAATCACCTTTTAAAACAAGCTTTTTAATGTTGTTTAATTGTTTCCTTTTCCTTTAAAAATTGTATGTTTGATTGGATGGTTTTGCTTGATTAATTTTGCTGTTGTTAACCACTTAGAGTGCTATGCACTGTGAGGCAGTACATATTGAAGACATTATTAATTAATTAATAATATTATCCAAGTGCTCTGCAAATGTGTTACTAGAGCATTCTGAGCCCACCACAACACTGCAATCTAGAAGATGGTGGATGACAGAGGAGCCTGGAGTGCTTTGACTCCATCCTCTGGAGTCTACCCAGGTCTACACTCACAACATCAATGATGCTGTCTAGCCATCTCATCCTCTGCCACCTCCTTCTACTTTTGCCTTTGATTTTTCCCAACATCAGGGTCTCTTCCAGTGTGTCCTCTCTTCTCATTTGGTGGCCAAAATACTTGAGCTCCAGTTTCAGCATTTGTCCTTCCAGGGAGCAGTCAGGGTTGATTTCCTTTAGGATTGACTGGTTTGATCTCTTTGCAGTCCAGAGGACTCTCCAGAGTCTTCTCCAGCACCACAGTTTGAAGGCATCTGTTCTTCTGCACTCAGCCTTCCTTATGGTCCAGCTCTCACAGACATACATTACTACTGGGAAGACCATCACTTTATTTATGTGGACTTTTGTTGGTGATGTCTCTACTTTTTATTATGCTACCAAGGTTTGCCATAGCTTGTTTCCCAAAGAAAAGCATCTTCTTATTTAATGGCTGTTGTGTAGACCTCATCTACAGTGATCTTAGATCCCAAGAAGGTAAAGTCTGTCACTGCTTAAATCTCTTTCTTTTCTATTTACCAAGGTGTAATGGAGCCAGATCCCATGATCTTGGGGGTTTTTTATGTTAAAGGGAATGAACTGGCAACCCACTCTAGTGTCCTTGCCAAGAAAAACCCATGGACAGTATTAACAGGCTTTATATAACCAGCATTTTAAATCATGCACAAAAACTAACAGAGAGCCAATAAAGGTGTGTCAAAACTGGAACTGGGGTACATTCAGTTATTGTGTGAGAAAAGTCATTGCTATATCACTACAGTAGTGTATGCTGAGCCTTTATGTTAGCAAAGTACTTATGAATTCTCTGCTACTGAGTCATTGCTTGAACTATGGTGCTTGTTACCTATCTAACAGAAAAAGCCCAGAAACAAAGACCTATATGGTGCTCTAAATAGGAACAGGAAGGCATCTTGTCATTGAAATAAACATACAGCAAGTAAAAAATGTTACAGTTCTGTGGATTATAAAGATACACACAATCCATCCAGTGCCACTAACAGTTTGTTGAAGAAAGCATTGAAGGATCTCAAATGAAATTGGTATTTACATCGCTAGCTCAGGCTACCTTTTCTTTTGGAGTAAAGGATGCTGTAGTAAGAAGGACAAAGTAAGTCCTCATGTACTTCATTCCAAGGTAATAGAGAGGTGTTGTTTTAGCTGTTGTGGCAATAAAATACAATCTGCATTAGGCTTCTAGCCAAACACATTTGCTACACACTGTAAGTTAATGTAATAATATCATAGCAGTGATGAAGGGAGGCAATGATATTCAAACACACACCACTTTCAGTAGTACAATACCCAATTCTTACTTTACATAAATGAGTCTTATGGAATGTCTTAAAATGCATTAGATATGTTTCCCAGTTGTGTTTTCAGAATAATATGAACTCACTTACTTTGCCTAATACATATGAACAGGGGTTGCGGTGGCTCAGTGGTTAAGAAGCTTGCCTTGTTTGCTGGAGGGCTGACAAGTCGGCAGTACGAGACTTGGGTACTGCATGATGGTTTAAGCACCCATCTCTGTCACACCTCCTGGGAACATGAAAGGAGCCTCATTTGGACATTCCCTGAGTGCAGTTTCTTCCACAAAAATCCTTTCAACCCAGAATAGTTTCTGACACTACCGTAAATTATTATACACATGAACAACAGCATGCTCCTGTTTTAGCTGCATTTCTCCTGCAACTTCATACATGCAATTTAAGTTAAACTTGACTGAAGTTTGGTTGAATTCAATCCTCCCTTCCCTCAAACAAGTGATCAGTCTTATTGACAGCTGATCTTACTTTTAAAAGCTTCAGCCATGGGCAGAATCAGAATCAGACCAAAATTTCTCTCAGCTCACACATGTTTTCTTGTTACTAAATAGGTCTTCTCAGAACTTGAAAAAATTAGTCAGAAATAATAAGCTAAATAAAGTGAATCTCCCCGCATCTACTAGCAGAAGTATATTACATTATAATTGAGACATAATGGAAGATACTGTTGCTCCTTCTTTAATGCAACATTCATTCATTCCATTTCTAGCCTGGACTTCTACTACACAGTGCTCTTCATGGTGCTTTAGAAATTTCAAAATAAAAATAGCAAATTAAAAACAGATACAATCATAAAACTATTTAAATCTGTGTAATTTATAAAATGGTAGTTGGAATCATCATAGAAGAATATAGGGTGTACCTTTGATCAAACTTGACAGATGCCTCTCCGCTTTAGGTTCAGTCTTTTGTGCCCCCTCCCCTCCTCCCTCCCCTCCTCCCCTCCCATCCCCTCTCCTTCTCCCTCCACCTCCCCCCTTACTCCCTCTTTTTGGGATTCAGTCCTTAGGCTATTTTTCCCCTGTTTTGGGGTGCAGTCTGGGGACTCCAATTTAGGGATGCACCCCAAAATCTGTTTGTTTGCAGGGCATGTGGCAGCAGTTAAGGGTTTTTGTTTTATATATTTTATTTATTAATCTGAAAGAGAAATATAATAAAAAAGAATTAGGCATAGGGCTCCTTGTGGGAGCATCTGACCTTGTTCTTAGAGTTCTGCAGCTGACTGATGCTCTCAGCTGTGAGAAGCTCTCTTAAAGGGCTTTATAAGGCCCCACCCACAACTACGTGGCCAACACTGATTGGTTAGGCCTGCCCACCACCTTGTGGCCAATGCTGATTGGTTAGGACTTCTCTGTTCTTTCTCCAGCCAATGAGCATATGCCGTGAGCCGCTCACAGTGTACTGCCCACATATGTGTGTGTGTGTTGGTTGTTGGGGTAGGAGATGTAGCAAGAGCCCACAGCATACTGCCCATAGTATAGGGCACTTGTCCCAGGGGCTGTGCTGAATGACTCCCCTATTACTTGTTCTTGATCAAACCAGCCTGATATTATTAGCTTGATCAGACAAATAGGAAGCTTCTACAACTTGAAGGACATAAGGATGATAGGTCACAGCTTCCAGCATTAGAAGGGGCAACTGGCCCATGCTTATGTTTTCACATGGTTACAGGTAGAAACAACTATACAAGCTGATTTTGTTTTACAAACAGCAAGGTTTAAAGATATAGGATCAACATTTTACCACCTGCAATTGCACAGCCGTAGAGAGGGGGGCTCCATTCTACCCTCCCTTTGTTTGAGGCACTTCACAGCATTATACCTGAAGTACAATATGTAAAAGACTGAAGAACTTGAAGTCTAAAAAGCATACAAAGTATTGGAGGCTAAACTGTATATTGGACATCAGGCCCTTTTAGTGTTGGTAAAGATGGGGGAAAGAATAAGAAGTTAGAAAGAACAGAGTTGCCAAGGCAGAAATTCAGAAACAAAATATTTTATCTCTTTGTTGTTGTTGTTGCTGTTGTTGGATAAGTAGTGCAAAGCTGTGCAAGTTTGAGAGTAGTCTACAGAATTTCCAATCATCTCCTATTAAAAAATTGATTAAGTTAAAATGAAAAAGTTTCTCTCACATCTAATTTGAGCTGACCACTTAAGCAAGAATCACGGTACTCCCCACAATAGCTTATCTCAAGAGAATGGCACTTGACCTCAGGGACAGAATGCCTTGACCCTAAAGCAAAAATAGAGGCTTCCACAAGAGGTTTTTCCATGCCATATCTCTGGTTGACTAAAGATAGTTTAATATAGGTAGCCTTCTTGCATCATGGTTCCAATCAGAAAGACAGATGCAAAATGCCACTTGACCTAAAGGCAGAGTGATACTTGACCTCAAAGCAAAAAATTGAAGCAGTGAGTTAGACTAATGCCTTTTTAGATTTCCTACACATGAATAGGATTTTACTTTTTGAATATTAAGACTTATATGACATGTGCAGTAGGAAGATTTTAGATGTGCTTGTGGGGCTCTAGTCATACAATAACATATTGTGTGATTGTGAAGAGACACACAAAAAGTTGGGAACTGTAAGCAATTGTGGAGTGGCCCAGCTGGTTGACCATCACACACACACACCCTTCACCCCACCTCACACCTCCCCCGGCCCTTTCCACATCAAGCCTTTCTAGCAATGTCCTAACAGGCACAAGAGCCCCCCTTAAAGGGTTTTTAACATCCTTATTTTCTAACCCCAAAGCCATAACCTTTGATGACTATCTATCTACATTCTCTAGTATATTTATTGCTCCCAAAAGCAATATAGTAGAATGAAAGAATATGATGCTCAGGGTAATTCTGGAATGTACACCCACACACCCTTCCCTGAGCAAGACAAGTCAGGATAGTGCAAAGTGACAGAAAGAGATGCAACCTTTTTAATGTCTGGATATCAGTAAGCCCGGCAGTATATTTTTAAATGTATTGCAGTATAATTAACCAATTGGTTGATTTTGATAATAAATAGAGTACAAACTCAAAATGCCAATGATCTTCTGCATGGAAAAGCTTACATCTTGGGGAATTTGATAGGAACACCAAAATGTTGGGCATGGAAATTTTTTGTCATGGAAAGGTCTTCAGGCCCCTTACCCACCGGCCCTCAAAGCAAAAATAGTCTTCCACAAGAGTACCAATGATAAGGGGTATCTATCTGGATGTTCTTAAACTCTTAAAAGATAGGAATATACTGCGATGTTTCAAGGACATTTGACTAAATATATTTTTTAAGATAATCTTCTGCCCTCAAAGCAAAAATAGAGTTTTCCACAAGAGGCACTGATGATAAGGGGTTATTTCTAGGACTCGGGGGGGGGGGGAGCTGATGTTTCCTCTATGTTGAACATGTGCAGAGAGCAGGCAACTAAAGCTGTGTATCCATAGTGATGAGGAATGGGCTCTAGAAGGGGTATGGTGTACTGTTGAGTTAAATGTGGCCTTAAAAAAAGGATACCGGCTAGTTAAAATTTTTGAAGTCTGCCATTTTGAAACCAAGTCTGACACCCTGTTTACAGAGTACATTAAAATGCACCTTTACCAAAAACAAGAGGCTTCGGGCTATCCTGAGTGGTGTGTCAGTAGCAATGACCAAAAGCAGTATATTGCAGCATATCATGAAAGAGAGGAAATAGAGCTAGACCCTAAGCAGATATGTAAGAATCCGGCAAAGCACCAAATTGCTAAATTGTTTCTGAACTCCCTGTGGGGAAAATTTGCTCAGAGTACTAATCAGGGTAACACTGAAATTGTGAGAGACCCCAATTATCTCTTTCAACTTGTATTTTCAGAGAAATATCAAGTATCTTCATTTGATTTTATTGATGAGGAAGCAATCTGTGTATCTTGGAAACATGGGGCAAATCGCATAGTTCCCCCCAGGAACACCAATGTCTTCACTACTTGCCGCTTTCACTACTGCTTATGCCCATTTAGAATTGTATAGTTTGCTTGATAAGCTTGGAGAAAGATGCTTTTACCATGACACAGATTCTGTAATATTTATAAGTGATGAAAAATCCTGGCAGCCACTGCTTGGGGATTATCTGGGGGATCTTACGAGCAAGTTATCACCAGAACAGCATATTACAGAGTATGTGGCATCTGGTCCTAAAAGTTATGCCTACAGACTTTCTGATAAATCAGTGTGTATGAAGGTAAAAGGAATCACATTGAATGCTGCAAATAGTGAGAAGATACATTTTGATAGTTTAAAAGATATGGTCTTTTCTTATGTCTCTAATAGGCACCAGCCTCGTGAAATAGTGATACAGCAAAATGGTATTGTTATATAAAAAAGCAGTTCTGTGTAGAAACAAAGACTCTTAGGAAGACTCAAAGAGTTGTTTATGACAAGCGCGTGATTGTAGATGGTTTTGAAACTCTACCCTACAGATACTGAAATACTGAAATATGGATATTTGTTGGCAGCATCCTTTCTCAATGATTCTTGCAGGCCCTAGCAACTGTGAGAAGAGTTGCTTTATAAAGCAAGTACTACAAAATGCTGAACTGTTGCTTTCCATTATGCCTGAGAATGTTGTATGGTGCTACAGTTGTTGGCAACCGCTTTATAAAGACTTGATGACTAGATATTCTTTTATACGGTTTATTGAAGACATGCTCCCTACCCTTGATGATACTGATTTACTTCCAAACAATAAAGTTAATCTTTTGATACTGGATGAACTTATGGAGTCTGCTTGCCATAGCGATGAAATTCAGAAAGCATTTACCAAGTACGTACATCACAGAAACCTAAGTATCATGTACATTGTTCAAAATTTATTCTGTCAGGGAAAGAAGAGCTGGACAATTAGTCTTAATGCTAAACATATGGTTCTCTTTAACAGTCTGAGAGATAAATCACAAATAGAAATTCTGGCTCGGCAAATGTACCCTACCTAGGAATGCAAAATTCTTTTTGGAGGTCTTTAATGATGCAACCTTAAAACCTTATGGGTATCTCCTGGTCAATTTAAATGCGACAATGCCTGAAGCATACAGACTATGAACAGGGGTTTTCTCTCCAGATCTTCCTGCTGCATTCACTATGAAAAAGCCTTCGGGTAGTTATAAAAGGAAGTGATTATCTACAACCAAACTAATTTCTACCACTGTGCAACAAGCGGCAGCATGTCACACAAGGTAAACAGAAACTTGGCCCTTCTGAAAATACTTGTTAAAGCCAGTCCCCAGCAGCGAAGGAGTATTTTGTGTTCAGCCTCTGATGATCTTAGAACAGCTATTGCTGAGATAGCTCTTAACACCTTGAAAGGCAATATTCCTTTGAAACCTTCACAAGTGGGTATATTAAAAAGAATAGCTCTATCATCAAGAAACTGGGGAATAAAAAAATTCTCTGAAGAGGAAAAGACATATTATCAAACAGTCAGGAGGATTTCTTGCTCCTTTACACAGTTTTGCTATTCCCCTCCCTACCAGCCTCTTCGCTAGGTAAAAAAGGAACAAAATGGAATTTGCTGAAAAAATGTACCTGGTTCCTCATAGGCAGTTAGAAGAAGTGCCAGAAAATATTCGAACCAGTACTGTGAGATGGCTGGATTCTGATATGAAAGAAATTCTTTTCAGATCAGACTTGTCTGAGTATGAAAAGGCAAAACATTACACTGCTGTGCTACAGAGGTTTTCATCTTTGAGCAGACAGCCTGAGGTGGAGAAAGCAACTTTACCTCCCCTTCCATCTCCAACACCCCCACCAAGCTCTCCTGATGAAAGAGATGTTGTTCAAGAAATTTTAGAGGACATCCCCAATAGATATAAGAAAAAGGCAGAGTTATTGCTAAGTAAGTTAAAACAACATAAGGACATTTCTTCATGGGATGACAGAGGAACATTCCTGTACCGGGGAGAGGTCTTACCGGGGACGAACATCATGGATCTGGTCAAAGGAGCCACACAACCTAATACTATTTCTGCTAAGAGGAGACCTAAGGGCTGGGATGTTTTTCTGAAAGCTATGGTCGAACTACATATGCCTTCATCTATTGTGGGGAATTCAAACACCAGAGAGCAATTAGAAAAATTGAAAGTGCCTCTTCCTTCTTATCCACCACCAAAGCCTCGTCGCTTGAAACGTATGGACAGCCCTGAGTGGATACGTATGACGGATCTTCCTATAACACCTTCAAGTAGCCCCACACTGAAAACAGGCTGGCTCACTTTCTAAAGCATATCAATAAATATATCAATAAACATGAGACATATAAATCAACCAAATCTCTCTTTATTTTGTTATGCTCAAAATTTCATTTGGGTTTTATATAAAGGTTGGCATGTCTGGACCTGCTGAAACAAGAATAGGGGTGGTAAAGTGTTATAATGGTAACCCGGGGGAAAAGATGTTGAATCCCAAGAAGACACATGAGACGAGAGTGTGGTGCAAGCCATATCCCCACTATATTGGGTGGTATTTTATTGACTATAATTTGTGTGGGCGATCACGTATAGCTCACGTGAGACCCCGTGACAGAAGGCTGGATTACTATGTGGCACTTGACTGGTTAGAATACATTTTCCAGCCTGATTGCCTAGGTTAGCCATATGTGTACTAATCAACAGGAACAGAGAATCACACTGTACCCACCTTATCTAAATATCCTTGCAAATACTAAGCTTCTATGATTAAGATGTTTTGGCTAGCTGGAGTTTTGTGTCTCCTAAGAAATGGATAAGGTTATGCATGGTGTTTACAAGACACTGTGACACCCAATTGACACTTATTCTACTCCTCTCAATGCCCCCAGCTGAAGAAGCCTGCAATTGCTTTTGTTACTTGTAACTTTATTAGCCCATTACCCAATTTCCTTTCTTGTAAAGCTCGGCTGGTTTCCAGCGGTGTTCTCGCTGAACGAACCCATCGGGAAAGGTTGTTGTCAATAATTGAACTGGGCATCCATAGTAAAGTTCATTAATTTTTCTTTCCTTAACAAAACGTACAACCATGCAATCGTTTGGGGAAACATCTTCAGAATATAACTTTGAAATCTGATCAAACGTTAAGCCCCTTGTGCGATTCTGTAAAAAGAATACACAGTGGTAGCCACATGTAGTTGAAAGTGGGTGCTGTATTTGGGACTGTTGGAATCTTATCTCTTCACTCTGTTGCAACAAAAAGTCCATAATGGCTTTAGGAATGAGCGGGTTATCAGGGGCTAACCCATATGAATCAAAAAATTCCCCAGGGCCGACAGCTGGTAAATACATAGCTATCCAATGTTCACCAGGCAGAGCCTGAGGGTGGGTGTTCACCACTATTCCTGCGGGTCTTTTGTCAATGAATGCCCTTGGTAGCAGATCACAGGGGTTGACACCTAGAAAGTTCTTATTCTGATATAATAAGTTTGATAACTGAAGGGTGTTCATCTTTACATGTAATCAAACAGGATATTTCTGCTATGACTAATTTCAATCACATTGTCAAATACCCCGTATAAGATCATATTAATAGTCTCTGGGAGGGCTTGAGCAAAATGGATCTCAGCCCTGAGATTTCCTGTTTTGATCAGGAAATAATGGTTGGTGCAGCTCTGATCAGGACTTAGGTCAAAGGCGTATAAAGTATATCCATGCTTAAACTCCTTGCGATTGATCAAAAGGGGTCGGTCCTTCATTTCCTTCCCTGACACCTGTACCAGTTGCATATACTCTCTGACACTGAGTCCATTTGCATAATCAGGCTGTAGAGGCTTAGATGGAACTTGAACCCCATCAACATATAATGCTACAAAATTAACATTGTAGTGCTTGAAATTGAAAGGGTTTCTGCTGTAGTCTCCACTGAAATAGGTATTGTCAACAAATCCAATGATTAGCTGCTTGGGCAGCTGCCCCAGGAACAAATTTTCTTGGTTGCACACTAAGCTGCCAGCTGGAATGCTAAACACTTTCATTCCAACATGCTCAATGGGGTCTTTTTCATTAGAGGTGAGAAGGGCTTCTGAATCCCCCAGACACACACCTGGAGCTACCTTCACCCTCTTCATAAAGAGAGACGTGTTTAAAATATTCACCCTGTAATGTTCATTAGCATCTCCACTCATCACACAAAAAGGCATCTTTGCTGCGTATAAGCTTAATTTTAATGTCTACGCCATTCAGCAGCATTTTCTCCTGAAAAAATAGATCACTATGCAGGGGGCCCATCAGATCCCATTTCCGACTGCTTGCTGTATGCTGCACTCTTAGTTTAAATCCTGGATTTCCAGCTGCTGTTATGAGGGTATTTTCCATATCCATGTGGCCATCTTTATAAAATCCACCAGCTGTAAACTATGTGTTCAGGGTATCACCACTATAGTTCAGAATCAGTTCTAGCATGGCTCTGTATGGATAAAGATTATTCAATTGAGTAATCAATCTATCTCCCAGAGCAACATCCAGTTGGCTAAACAGCAATGCGATGGGGTAGTTTACTAAGGCGGCTTTTGCATCATCAGCAAAGTTTGAATCATCTGCTTTTGTGATCTTACAGCCGATATAGAGCAACGTATTGTTTAAATCAATATAATCCTCACTGCTGCCAGTTATGTAAAATTCAAGCGGCACGTTTGGTGTAAGGGCCGACAGTGGGGGTACTTCAATATACATACAGCTTTCAACGCTGGTTTGTGTTGGCAATAGTTGAAAAAGATCCAGTTCAGATTTGGTACATTCTTCAGAAGAGGTGTGAATGAAGGCCATTTTAAAATATATCATTCCGGGCTCTCTTCACAACCTTTGCAGGCGCACCCCCCAATAAAGGACTCAGACACCGGTAAAAGTGGATAACAGCATCGGGCCACATTTATTGATTCATGCCCTAGTCCGAATTATAAATTTCTATTGGTAAAATGACCAATCATAATTCTTAAGGCAAGCAGGCCGAAGTAACACTGGTAAGGTACCACCCCAAAATTGCCAACGGCAATTGGTTACAATGTATCAATTTGTATCAATTTGTTTGTTTACAACAAACAAATTGTTGACCGTAGTCAATATCTAACTAATGACCCCACCCTCTGACGCGTATCTGTGGAATCACGGGGTGATGCATGCTGGCTAGCTATCGCCATCACCCCGTCGCCTAGTTCGTCGTTGACCGGACAACGTTTAACCAACTTATGCCTGTCTATTGTTGTCCAGTCAATTGCGAACCTGCCGGATACCTGTGGGTCATAATGTTTACCTTACCAGTGATACCCGCCACACGGGGAGGCTTGCAAAGGCTCACCGCCCCCCCCCCCAAGACCGTCAGCTCGGTCGACAGGCCTGCTCGCCATTCCAGTAATCCAGAGGTCCATACCTCCCTGCGACAGATGGCCCCCATCCCCTGAGTAAAGCTCGTAAATTTGCAGACTGATGGCGGGGAGGCTAATGACGCATCCCCCGCCCTTGTCAAGGGAACCGGGCCATAGCCCCGTTCACGGAGCGTCGGCTCTGGCAAGAGCCCCGAGGCCGAACGCCCCCCTGTAAGCGTACCGCGGTATCGTGTCCGACGTGCGGATGCACCCTGTCCCAGTCGGGTACCCACTCTGTCGCCGCAGCGTAACGCGCTGCCCCATGCAGCGTAACGTGCTGCCCTGTGCACCTGGCTACGGCCCACCAGGCATACTGTCACCGGTGTAAAACGACACCCAGGGTCTGTCCAGTAAAAAAGGGAAGGGGGGGGGGAGAAATAGTGCAGTGACTAAAACTGGTACTCACAGTTGAGGAGGGCGAAGACAAAACTGAAAACATTGTGATCCCCATCCTCCCATGCGGCGTATTTCAGCCCTGTAGTACCCAAAAAACAATTGCAGCAGAAGCCGCCCCTCTGCAGAGCGAACAGGCGCCGCAACGAGCCCCTGAGAGGCCAACACTGTCTAGTGCTTTCCCACCACCCTCCAAATTGGGATTTAGGAATAGAAGACCCACCTTGGTGACAGAAAAACGTGCCATGGTGCGTGCCACACAGTGCACGGAAATCCTGTAGGGCACCAACCGGACAGATGTCTGTCGAGGAACATCGTAGCAGTCTACACCACTGCCTACGCCGTGCTGATTCGTTTTAGAGGAGCGTATCCCCAACTGAGCCCAATATTGTCCACACAGACATCTTCGAGTTCCAGTGCCCTACGACTTGCATCCGCCTTAGACAGCATCTCAAGCTCGCTGATGCGGAGCGCTCCAAAAAAGGCCACCGTTGTAGCCGCATGAAGTGGGCTGCCTCATTTATCCAAACAGAGGCCAGGCCAGCCCCGGGCCAATTGGGTAAAAACCCTGGGAAATTCTTGCATCCGCCTTATTCAGCATCTCAAGCTCGCTGACGCGGAGCGCCTCCAAAAAGGCCACCGTAGTAGCCGCATGAAATGGGCTGCCGCATCTATCAAAACAGAGGCCAGGCCAGCCCCGGGCCAATTGGGTAAAAAACCCTGGGAAAATCTTGCAACCGCCTTACTCAGCATCTCAAGCTCGCCGATGCGGAGCGCTCCAAAAAGGCCACCGTTGTAGCCACATGAAGTGGGCTGCCTCATTTATCAAAACTGAGGCCAGGCCAGCCCCGGGCCAATTGGGTAAAAAACCCTGGGAAAATCTTGCATCCGCCTTATTCAGCATCTCAAGCTCGCTGATGCGGAGCGCCTCCAAAAAGGCCACCGTAGTAGCCGCATGAAATGGGCTGCCTCATCTATCAAAACAGAGGCCAGGCCAGCCCCGGGCCAATTGGGTAAAAAAGACCCCTGGGTAAATCGGGTGGCGGTCGCCCGGGAAACGCCCGCGCACGCACACCCACCCCTCACAAACATGTCTCACACGGAAGTCATTGGTGCGGTCCGCACGACCTCCCACTTTGGCCATAAAAGCCAACCCGACAGCTGAGATGCTATGGTGCTTGGTGCAAGGCCCTGGGCATACAGGTAAACCATGAACCGCAGAACATGGGCTACTGGGATCGGCCAGGTTCCTGGCAGTCGAAATCGGGTACATAATGCTCTGAAGGAACTAAATGCGTGGTGATACACCTTACTCATACATGGCGCTAGTGACAGGCCAATCGCCCGGTTCACCTGTCCTTGCCAACGTTCCATCTCTCGTCCGGGAGTGGCAAGGGAAATTCCTCCGCATCCGGGGCCGAAGCACGGAACCGGGAGATCTGCAGGCGGGACAAAGCAGCAGCAATATCATTATCAACCCTTGGGACATGCCCAGCCTTGAAGGGAACGTTGAGGCACAGGTTGCATAACACAAACCAGCGCACTAGCTCCATAACCCCGGGCAATTTGGAAATCTGTACCTTGGCGATGCGGACAACAGCCGCGTTGTCGCGCCAAAATTGCACAACCGAGTTGGCCCACTCCTTGCCCCATAGCATCAAAGCACCCAGGATAGGGAAACATTCCAGATACATGAGACCATGCAGGCGACCCTTGCCTGCCCAGGATGGTGGCCACCCACCATAGGCCCACTTCCAATTGAAGTACATCCCATAAACCCAGGAATCCTGAGGCATCGGACTGCATCTGAAAGCAAGGGGGAGCCAGGAGATCAGACCCCAAAATGACACCCCGTTGAACTACCTCTGGATCTATGGCCAGACAAGCACGTCTGCCCCGATACCCCGGGTAAATCTAAGCCTATGGTGGGGCCTGGATAATCCCGCCATGGCGTCGCACCAGCGCAGAGCAAATGCCCTGCCCGGTGCGACGACCCTGCCAGCGAAATTAGGGTGACCATGTAGCACCAGAAGTTCCCTCAGTGATGCCATGCGCTCGGCCAGCAAGTCCGAGATAAGGGCCACTAGCCTTGACACCTTATCCCACTGCAACCTAGAATCTTGCGCTACCGTGTTACTCTCCACCCCAGGAATACTAGCTGTGGAGATGGGCCCACGGTCTTTTCGGGCGCTAAAGGGACACCAAGTTCCTCCATTAGCGTCTGAAATATGTTGAGGAGACGTGTGTACGTGTCCCAGCCCCGTTCAGCCCCGAATAAAACCATCCAGGGAATGGGCTACAGACCGGGGCCCTGACCTGGGACAAAAGCCCACTCTAGGAAAGTGGTGAAACGCTCGAATACCGAGCCCCAATGGAATAGCCAAAAGGCATGGCATCATTGAAATAATATGCTCCCCGGGACGGGGTGCAGGGACAGGGCCAACGACCCCGCCCGCATAGACCCTCTTGTCAAAGCTGGCAGCAGCCACCTCCTCCCTCCCCTTAAGGGACAAAAGATTGGGGGCATCCTGAGGGGACCTATTACCCCTGAAAGGGATCCGGAACCCCTGCCTAGAACCCTGAAGGAGATAACCCGTATCCTCTCCCTTCGGGTACAATGTGTGCCAACGCTCCAACATGTCCCCTTAAATGGGGAGGGAGACCATCGGTGGACTAGATCCATCTGCGGCAGTCTTGCCAGCCCCCTGTCTGCCTCACCCTCTGCCCCGCATCCTTCTAGGCCTGGGACAGGCAGAGGCCGCATGGGGGCCAACACAGGTGGGACACTCCTGTCTGCATTTGCAATTCTTTCCATTGTATGAGCCATTGGACAAGAAAGTCCAGCACAGCAGGCGGGCTGGAACCCCCCGCCCCGCCCCATGGTAGGTGACCTATGCTGGGGCCGCCTGCTGGACCGCATGCCCACAATGGTATATCTCCCCAGGCGCAGAGCGCGTGGGCGTCACGTACAAAAGCCGCAGCCTCTGGCCTGGCTCATCCCACCTAATCTCGGGGTGCGGGGAAATCCGCCTACGGCATTCCTCGTCACAAGCCAACCACGATGGGCCCTGTAAGTAAACCATCGCCCGGTAGGCATTGTCCAAATACTGGACCATCGGAATTGCCAAATCCGGCCGGGCCCTAAGGTACACCGCCATGCATACGATGCAGGCCAGCAACCATTTGGCCCACCTACTTGGCGGCTTGCAACAACGTGCCTGCTACTATCCTCCTCATTCTGCCCCTCCCTCTCCTCCTAGGTGGGCACTCTGTTTAGGAGTGAGAAGATATCCACATACTCCCCCCGCCAAATTTACTCTCTGGTGGCCTGAGCCAAGTGGTCACTCAGCGGTAAGGAATAGGGACTTGGACCAACCCAGCCACCCAAAACATTCCCCTCAGGGTAGGGAACACCCCCCACCACGGGGCCCTGAGTGGTAAAAAGCTCCCCCCATAGAAGCAATGTGTGCGGTGTACTGGCTTGGACCGTATACTCACATGCTGCACCCCCGTGGGCCGCCCCCACCGGGGGTTCCGGCCCACTGGGGGCGTCGGAGCTCACGACCGACGTAGAGCTCATCATCGGGGCCTGACCTGCACTCGTCTGCTGGCTGGGGAGCTGCGGGGCAGTGGCCGAAGCCACGCCACCCGCCTGAGGCAGCTCAACCCTGCCCGCCGCCTGTTGTCCTCCCGCCGACGGCGCAGCAAAAGGGACGCCAAAGGGAGCCCCAGCCTGGCTGGCCCGAGCTAAAGACGCTTCGAGGGCCGCCAGGCGGGCCAGCAAGGCCTGCACGTCGATCTAGGGCCAAGGGCCGGCCGGCCCGCCAAGTCCAGGCGCGGTTACAGGTCCCTGTACCCCTGGACCCGAATTGGGCCATTGCCCAACACCGAAGCCCGGTAGGGTCGGTGGAGGAACCTGCCAAGGTAGGGGACCACACCACCCGCCCAGGCTAGAAGGCCCAGGAGGAAGAGAGGCAGGCACAACAGGATGGGCAGAGAGAGTAGCGGTGTCCACCGCTCACGGGCCGCGGGCCGGAGCCCTTGCCGCGCCCGCATTCCGATCCCCCGCGTCCGGCCACGGGGCGATGGACCCCATTCCGCCGGCCCCAGCGGGGGCCTGGACAGGCGGCTGCTGGGGAGGCGCGACCGTGGTCCTCCGACCCGGGTTGCGCCTCCTCACAGCTCGAGCCGCACTCAAAGCTACCTTCTTCTTCGAAGGCATCTCAATCATAGGAAAGGGAAGCTGAAAAGAAGATTCGCCGCCAAAAGGCTTCCCGCGAGGTAAGGAGCGACGGAGACACAGGGGAAAAACTTCTCCGCTCCGTCGCTTCGGAAAATGGCAGCTCAGCTGCCTCATGGCCACCCCTTTTATAAGGGAGCTGGCCACGCCCCTAACTACCCGGATGCCTTCGTCCTATGGGGGGGCCCCGCAAAGGGCGCGGCGGCCATTTTGGCGCCGCGCTTGCATTCTCTTAGGTGCTCCTTTCTTCTTTCTCTCCCTGAACTTCTGTGGGTTTTTACGTTGCCCTCCAGCTGCTTTTAAAGGCTGGGGAGGCCCACTGCAACAAAAATAAGCTTTTCGCTTAACTCCTCCCTTTCTTTTTAAGTACATGATCCCTAATCCCTCCTGAGGGCCCATTTTTTTCATAACATTCCCGATTACCTCTCCAGCAATGTTATGTGCAGCTGTCTTAACATGGGACTTAATAAATTCTAGATCTCTCCTTAAAAGAGGGACGGCTCTTCATAAGAGTCCTCTACAAATGCCCCCAAACCCATTTCCATACATGTTGGGTGCTCCATGGAAACCTGATAAGACATTTCCTTTTTGGTTATTATAGTACGCCCTATAAACATCGACAACTCCATAATCTTTTAACACAACCATTTTCCTTTCTCTTTTTCTCTAAGCACAGGCTTTTCTAGGACGAATATGCAACCTCACGACCACCTTCCCTACAGTGAATGGCATGTGATGGTTCTGATCCGTCTTTATTTCAATGCTTATTGTGTCCATGTGCTTCTTACTCATCAGCATGTAATGGGGCTTGTCATAAGTAACAGTAACACCCTCAAGGGCTTTCCCTCTGACAGGAATACAACGTAACAGTGGCATGGAGGAATCTCCCACAATCTGATGTTCTATTATATCGGTGTATACATACAGAAGGCTGAAACCTCCAGTAATGTCTGAAGCACGATTGTTTTTTTTTATCAAGCGCTGTCCATAAGCTAATCACTCTTTATTGTCATGTTTAATTATTTGACTAAAGGCAGCATGGGGATCTTTGGCGATCGCTACTGTATTCTGAATTTTAACGGCTCTTATAAGATGTTCCGTTCTTAGCGACAGACATTTTAGGGAAGTCGCAAAAATACAGATCACGTGCAGATTTTTTTCCATTTGCAACTTTTTTTGCAACAGCTTTTAGAATAGAATTTGAATAGTCTTTTGTCCAATAAAGGCACATGTGTCCCTCTTGATTATCCAGGTCTAAAACACACCCCTCACATCTCGAAAACAATATTTCTTTGAAGCAGAAGTCTATACTTGAAAACATCACAATTCTAACAACTGAGTTCATTGCAGATTTCACCTTCTTGGTATGTACCAAATCTTCAGGTTTAATGCTTAACTGAAGGTAGTCATTCAATTGAATATGTGGTGGTGGTTTTTCAGTTGCATTTTCAAACCGTGGGCATAGAGATTCACACAGGCAGGACTCTTCCTCCTTTGCTTCAGCCTGAAAATAAAATGTACAGTCCATTTAAAAATAAATAAAAAATATCAAATAGTGATTCTCCTCCCTGCTTCACCATCCAGCCACCCCCGGCCTCTTTCTAACCCCCTTCCCTGCCCCCCCCCCCATGTGATACTACATACATACCTTGCATAATTCTTTTGCTTCATTCTCAGACACATCCTGTGGAGACCCTGAACTCTTCTCCTGTCCCCCATCATCATCATTTTCATATAGAGCTGGAAACAAGTACTTAATCACAGGGTAAAAGGTTCCATCTCTGGTGTCTATGCCATATTGTCTTTTCAGAACCTTGCGCTTTATCACTGGTGGGTTGTCCTCATTTCCCAAGACCTGGATCAGGGGTGTTGCATCTCCATAAGCCGACATGTCTGATGATTCCATGGCTGTGCAGCTGATACATTTGGCAGGTCAGAGATACAGTGCACCAATGCCCCATGGTCCCTTCATATAGCTATGGGGAGGGGGCGTTCCCCTGGCTCTACAATGCTCATTGGTACATTCATTGGGTAGGAGGCAAGCGGACCAATCCGCACCCCACATCCCCACCCATAAGCACCGTACCCTGTAGGAGTGGTCTAACCAATCAGTGCTGGCCACGTAGTTGTGGGCGGGGCCTTATAAAGCCCCTTAAAAGAGCTTATCACAGCTGAGAGCATCAGTCAGCCGCAGAACTCCAAGCACATGGTCAGATGCTCCCGCAAGGAGCCTATGTCTAATTCTTTTTTATTGTATTTCTCTTTCAGATTAATAAATAAAGTATATAAAACAAAAATCCTTAACTGCTGCTACATGCCCTGCAAACAAACAGATTTTGGGGTGCATCCCTAAATTGGGGGTCCCCAGACTGCACCTCAAAACAGGGGCAAAATAGCCTAAGGACTGAACCCCAAAAAGAGGGAGTAAGGGGGGAGGTGGAGGGAGAAGGAGAGGGGAGGGGTAAGGAGAGGAGGGGGAGGGGCACAAAAGACTGAACCTAAAGGGGAGGGGCACCTGTCAAGTTTGATCAAAGGTACACCCTATATTCTTCTCATCATAACAAATTATAAACAGTTCTATAATCCATTCTCTTAAAAAATTGCACATTTTACCTATCATGAAAGCAATAACAGTGGAAACTGATCACAACCCTAAGGGGAATGTAGTTCAGAGTCACGGAGCACAACAGGAGAAAGCCATCTCTCATGAATCTATCAGGCAAATTTCTGTAAATGTTGGTATTCCAAAGGATGGTACTACTGCAGACTTTACTATCTGATAGGTTGAAAAGAAGACAAGTAGTCTTGCAACTAGTCAGGGATCAAGCCATTAAGTGCTTTAAAGGTTTAAATCAATATATTGAATGCAGCCTGGTAAGTAATTGCTAACCAGTACTGCACAGGTACGGACTGCAGTGGCTCAAGTGGCTCAGATGCTGTCTGGAAGGCAGCAGGTCAGCAGTTCGATTCCCGAGTACTGCACGATGGAATGAGCTCCCGTCTTTGTCCCAGCTCCTGCCAAACTAGCAGTTCAAAAGCCTGAAAATGCAAGTACATAAATAGGGACCACTTCAGTGGGAAGGTAAACAGTGCTACATATGCTCCAGTGTCTAGTCATGCCTGCCACATGACCACGGAAACGTCTGCAGAAGTGGACAGTGCTGGCTCTTCAGCTATTAAAAAGAGATGAGCAATAAACCCTAGAGTCAGATATGACTGGCTTTCAAGCAAGGGTGACCTTTATTTTTACCTTTATTGTACAGGTATTACAGTATAAGGGTCTTATGATCTTTCCAGAATAATCATAAGCAATTACATTTTAGCACTGAAACTTAAATGGATCTAGTATTTTTTTAAAAAAACAACAACACTATTTCAAGTAAGGTTGTGCATTGTGACACCAATTCAGTGCATGTCTACACAAGTCTACACACATTTAGTTAATATTAATATTGTGCCTTCCCAAGAGATGCTTCAGCCTGATCCTTGTTCATTTGTGTGTCAATATTCACATGCTACCAAATCCCTATTCTCAGAAACAGGGAAACATTGCAACTTGGGACATTGCACAGACTTTGAGGATTATTTCTGGTAGAGTTATCTGCCCCCCCCTCTCAGCTGCTGCTCATGTCCAAATATAGATTCCTCACACCCAAAAAAAATCATTTTTACAGTTGATGGATGCTGCCAATGTTCAAGTTTTAACTAAAGGCTTCAGTTTCACCTGAAATCTGCCTCCACTGTCCATATCCTATCACCATTGGACTTTGAAAGAAGAATGACAAACAGGAAAAATTCCATTGTTGTGTATTTGTTTAAGGTGGATTCCAGCTTGCCAAGAAGTGACCCACACACTATGATCATGGAGCCATCTCCTGTGGCATGTATGAAATGAGACATGCAGAATTTGCCCCCGGGACTGCATTGGACTGCTGCAGTCTTGAGGATAATAACAAGGTCCCCTTCACAGCCAGTCCATCTGGCATGGCCTCTTCCACCTCCTTGACCTTTGGGAATCAGAATAGTGAAGTGGTTACTCCTCTGCTCATTTTGCTGTTGGGCCCAATATGAGGGTTTCTAGTGGCATTTCCTCCACTGAGGGGGATCATCACCCCACCTAAACGGGCTCATCTGCCCATAGCCATTGGCCCCTTTGGCTAGTCAAGTTACTTACCTCCACCCAACACTCGGCATTGAGTCATTGGCTGTACAGTCTACTCCATTACCATTATGTCCGGCCAGACATATAATTATTTGTCCACCTCTTGTCTAAAGGACACAGAAAAAAGAAACAAGAACTTATGAACTTTGCCAATGATACCACTGCCCCAACAAGAAAATGGAAACCAGAAACTGAATGGTCAATCGTCCTTACCACTCTGTAATGATGTTTTGACTAACCACTCAAAATACATACAAGAATGTGTGCATTCACATGCACAGGGCCAGCCCTATTATTCTGTTAGTGAATAATAACTGTTATAAGGAAGGTAAATTAACTGAAAAACACATAAGCAGCCCAGGTTTGGTGAGTGTTATGACTAATGCATCATACAGCTGTTGATCCAAAACTCTGGGTCTCTTCAATTAACAATAAGCATTGGGCACAAGGTCAGATAAAAATGAGGTTACCTGCATTTGGCACTAGCCCTACTTACAGTATTGACAAACAATAATATATATATAAACAAATATTAGTGATTTTTTTTTAAAAAAATATTTTATTTATTTATTTATTTATTTATTTTTTCATGCTTATATACCGCCCACTCAGGTACAACCCAACTCAGGGCGGTTTACATAGCGGACAGTAAATACATAAAAGACACATGATAAAAAAGTTAAAAGTTAAAAGTTTTTTTAAAAACCCACCCCTAAAAGGTGCGCAAGAACCGAAGGGACCTTGGGGGAAGGCACACTTCTCTATACCAACCACCCAACGGTACCCCCATCCCCACCCGCACCCCAAACTTGGCCCGCCAGCCAGGTCTTTAGTTCCTTCCTAAAGGGCAACAACTCCATCTGGAGACTCAATTCCACAGGCAGGAGGTTCCAAAGGGCTGGTGCGGACACGGAGAAGGCCCTCCTCTTTGTGCCAGAGAGGCGAGCCCCCCTGGCTGATGGCACAATTAGAGAGCCCCTCCGGTCCGCTCTGGTTGGATGGAAAGACGTCCTTAGGGTGATGCGGTCTCTAAGATACCCTGGCCCACTACCATGTAGGCCTTTAAAGGTCAAAACCAGCACCTTGAATTGCACCCGGAGACAAACTGGTAACCAGTACAGCCCCCGAAGCAGTGGTGAGGCATGGGCATAACGTCCACACCCCATCACCACCCGGGCCGCGGCATTCTGGACCAGTTGCAGCCTCCGAATGGTCATCAAGGGCATCCCCATGTAGAGCGCATTACAGTAGTCTAGTCTGGAGGTCACCAGAGCATGAGTGACCATGAGCAAAGAGTCCCGGTCCAGGAGTGGGCGCAACTGGCGAATCACCCGAAGTTGGGTGAAGGCCCTCCTGGCCACAGCCGCCACCTGTTCTTCTAGCAGCAGCCACGAATCCAGGAGGACCCCCAAGTTGCGTACCGGGTTGGTCTGGGGCCAGGCCGAAGACCGCCGCCCGGAGCGCCGCGCAGCTGCGAGGGGTCCCGCCTTCCCTCCCTGCTCCACCGGGAGGATAAAGGGCCGGGGGCCGCCGGGGCCAGGCCGAAGACCGCCGCCCGGAGCGCCGCGCAGCTGCGAGGGGTCCCGCCTTCCCTCCCTGCTCCACCGGGAGGATAAAGGGCCGGGGGCCGCCGGGGCCAGGCCGAAGACCGCCACCCGGAGCGCCGCGCAGCTGCGAGGGGTCCCGCCTTCCCTCCCTGCTCCATCGGGAGGATAAAGGGCCGGGGGCCGCCAGGGTCATTCAGTGGAACTGTTGAGCTGATGGCTCCATTACCTGTGGAATTTTGTCCTTTGCAATTTTGGTATTTTGATGCTGTATGCTTTGATTATTGATTATATTGTTGTTTAACGAACTGTATTGAATATATTGTAATGTATTGTGATATATTGTATTTTTTGTGGGATTGTTATGCTGTATTACTGTGTTGTATTCCTATTTTGTAAACCGCATTGAGTCGGTCCTTGGGCTGAGAATTGCGGTATATAAATTTAAAAATAAATAAATAAATAAAACAGCCCCATCCAAAACCAAAGATGGTAGCTCCCGGGATAACACAGGACCCCCTATCCATAGCCACTCAGTCTTGCTAGGATTCAGCTGTAGCCCATTTGCCCCCATCCAGACCCCAACAGCCTCCAGACAGCTGGAAAGGACTTTGACTGCATCACTGGGGTCCCCACGGGCCGAGATGTACAACTGTGTGTCATCCGCTTACTGGTGGTACCGCACCCCGTGGGAACGGATGATCTCACCCAGCGGCTTCATGTAGAAGTTAAATAGGAGAGGAGAGAGTACCGAGCCCTGAGGCACCCCATATTTTAGGGGCCTAGGACTCGACCTCTCACTCTCCAACCACACCGACTAGGTCCGGCCCCTCAGAAATGAGGAAAACCAGGACCACACCGTACCCTGGATCCCCAATCATCGGAGCCGTTCCAGAAGGATACCCTGGTCAACGGTATCGAAGGCTGCTGAGAGGTCAAGAAGAGCAAGGACGGACGGATGACCGCCATCCCGCTCTCGCCAGAGATCATCCATCAGCGCGACCAATGCAGTCTCAGTACCATATCCAGGTCTGAATCCTGACTGGAATGGGTCCAGATATTCCGCTTCATCCAGTACCCCCTGCAGCTGACGTGCCACTGCCTTCTCCAAATAGTCAGAATTGTATTATGTATCCAGACTTACTTAGCATTTCATCTCTACATTTAATATAAGAATGAAGTATACATGCAGATGAAGTCTTTGATTTCTTAATATTGGAACAATACATTGTTGTCAGTATATCAACTTGAAAATACTGTAGTCCAGTCAGAATAAATGGTACTCAAGAGTGTCATTTTTTTTTATTTCTCCTGCTTTCCTAGCTTTCTTAGATTTTACCCTTGCACAGCTCTGCAGAGAAACTGCCTGACATCTTCTCTGCTAGTAAGGAAGACTTTGCATAGAAGTTTGAAATGGAAATCAAAGAATTTTCTGTTCTGTACCTCCTTGATTGATACAACTCTTAAGATAGCAAACCATTTAAAGTTGTTTTAAGAGAGTTTTGCATATAGTAAGCTGCCAGAGCTTCCTGTATTAGAAAAACAGCTGGTTTCAAATCTTCAAGTCAAAAGCCCAGAGACAATGCAAAGAGATATACATCGAATTTATTTATTTTATTTTACATGCTACTTTTGTCCCATAGGGAGCTCAAGAGACTTACAATCAAGAGAAACCACATAACCCAGGGATTCTCAACCTGTGGCCCATGGGCCATGAGCAGTCTGCGGCACCATTTCATGTGGCCCCCACAGCTTTCACCACACCAGGATGTGCTGTGTGATACAGGAAGGGCAAAATGGCCATCCACCCCCTGAAGCTGTCTGTGGGAGTGTGACCTGGCCCGCGGCTTTAAAAGGTTGAGAACTCCTGACATAACCTATAAGGAGTGAACACACACACACACACACACACACACACACACACACACACACACACACACACAGTTTAAATATGTAACAATATCAAATACCAGATGGAAAATGCTGCAAGTGAGATATATTTGTATACAGTTAAGAAGGGGATCAACTTCTTAGGAGGTGCTAAATATATGCATTGCAGGGTTGATGGCAGTTGGCTATTTTAAGACAAGTTGGTGTGAGGATCAAAGATTGACGGTGATGAAAAACAAGTACTGCAGTTACCTATTAACTAATTACTCTTTTGGGGTAACAAGAGTATAATGATGTTACATTATACGCTGTAGCACAAGTAGAAACTAAGTAACTTTGAGTAACATTCAATATATATATATATGAAGAGAAGAGAGAATGCTGCATGTGATGGTGGTGAGCAATATCTGCTGTTCCTTAATGAAGTCATTTCTTTTCTTGATTGCCTTTGAGGAAACAGTTATGACAACAAGAAATCTTAACACACTTTATATATATACTTGACAATTTCAAATCTAAATATTTTACACAATGCAGACAAATTAAACATCTGTAGGTCTGCAGTCCATTTAACCATTTGCTTGGGAACACTGAATTCAGTTGGCCTCACTTTTTAATAGGAACATGAAAAATTCTCACAAAATTGCTCATACTTCATGTGATAGAGCAGGCGGTCTCAACTTCTGGCCTGCGGGCCTCATTGGGCCCATGCATATCATTATTCTGGTCCATGGTAAGAAGCCGGACACCTCCAGGAGTGCCCCCCACCTGCCCACACCGCCTGACATTGCAATATGTCATTTACAATGGTGGCAGTCACACTTTCTTCCTGCTGTTCTGCTCTCAGTGCTTACGATTTTGACATCATCCATGGTGGCGGCCATGGTGGTTGTGGCGGCTCCAGCAGCTATGCTTTCTCCCTGCTGTTCTGAACAGGCTACTCTTTGTGGAGGTGGATCGTTGCATTTTTTTAAAAAATGCACTGCTTTCCCACTTTGTAATCTGTGCCATTGGAAGAGTTTTTTTAAAATGTTTTTCACACCTTCTTGTCCCACAGACATGTGTGCACCATTTTCCAGCAAGGCTTTGTGAGACAGAATCTGTGCAGTAATTCAATATGAAGTAATTTTAAGAGTTCACATTCCATTGTCATTAAAGTAGTTACATTGGATGAGTGTAATTGTAAACCCATTTTATAAATGTTTAAAATGCTTCAGCTTACATATGCAATTCTGGTTCCCTAATAGTTGGAGAAATATCAATAATGCTATGATAACAAACTCTAACAATGGAACTCTTCTAGTGGCACAGATTACAAAGAGAGGAAGCAGCGTTTGTTTGTTTTTTAAATGCAGCAATCCACCTTGGCAAAGTCTTCTGCTGCCCCGGGTACCAGTGTAGCCTGTTCAGAACAGCAGGGAGAAAGTGCAGCTGCTGCGGCCACCACAACCACTGTGGCTGCCGCTGTGGATGACATCAAAATAGTAAGCACCAAGAGCTACCTGCCTCCGACCCCCGCAGCTGCATGTCAGGGGTGGGACTGCCCTGATCTGGGGGGGAAAGGTTGAGAATGCCTATGATAGATCCTTCAGTGTGTGAATGAGACAAAGAATCTTTTTTCATATCAAGGTTTCATAATCCATACAAAATGTCCCCAAGCAAAATAAGTGACTTTTTCCTTTCATGAAGCAAAGAACAAATACACATGAAAAAGTGGTTTTAAAAAAATGAAAACAAACAATCTGATGGTTCTTATTTCTGGAAGTCCATGCAACCTATCAATAGCTATTGCAATTCACACAATTTGTGCAAAAAACATTCTTTCAAAAGTGACAAATGAGAATGTACATTCCTCATTTGGTGTAAACACAAACAACCTAAGTATTTGTTCAATAAATTAGAATATTACAGCTAGCTATATACACTGTTTTTGAACATATGTGCAACTCCAGGACAAGAAGAACAAGAAGCTGCTTTTCACTGGCAAAGTAGGAAAAATAACTACAACAGCTGCTTTGTATCTTCTTTGGTATTTGTAGGGTTAAAATATGGTCAACTGTCATTCATCTCTTTTACTGTCAGATGCTCAGATTACTGTATTATGTATTCTTTAAAAATAAAGAGTAGTCTGAGTTAATGACAGAAAAATGAGATGAATAAGACCTGAAGTTCTCAATAAAGCCTGACATCTCCCTTGGACATTCTGACTACTGAAGGGCCATGGAGGGATCAGATTGAAGTCACTTTGAAGTATGGATGCAAAGAATACTCTCTCTCTCTCTCTCTCTGTATTCTTAGTGATTTTCCAAGTCTTGCTATGCTGAAAATACTTGCTGAAGCTTTCTCTGCACTTGCTATATTTATCATCTTCCTGAAAATATAAGATCCCAGCCTCTTGAGCAGGAAACAAGCAAATATGTCACAGCTCAATGTGCTTCCTTGGGAAACATGTTGAGGAAAGATGCCATGTTGCTTAAGAATTATAATAATTCTTCACAGTATATTTTTTCCTGGGGAAAACATGGAAGAAATTACGTGAAATTTCTCAGGAAGAAAATGTCTCAGAGAAAAATCTCACAGTGAGGGGAAAATAGATTTCCTTGGCGTTTGTTGGTTAGGTTTCTTGGTTGGTTTTTCACAGAGATTGAGAGGCTGTGAAATCCACATGCCTACTCCATTTTACAAATTTATCCTATTATATCCACTCTGCCAGCCATTTTGTGGAGATGTACAGTGCAAAGAAATACTTCTGCTACTCTTGAAGTAGTCTATTTAAATTCTGGAATACATACTTTTTGCTGTCTCACCCATCTTGGCTTACAAAAACTTTACAGAACTATGAAGCTAGGATTGAATTCTAGGACTGAATGTGTGTGGAACTTTGGGATGATGATTCTTATGTAGGCTTTTGAGTACATACATCATACAATTAGGGTCCTGCTTAGTCCACAGCTATTTGTATTTCTCATATTTTCAAGACTTCCCCCCAAAATGGAGATCCCAATTATCTGCATAAGTCTGACATTTAAAATGAATAAAACATTCAAATAATTATGTTTAGTATGATTTGGTTCAATATATACAAAAGGAAATATCAAAATAATGACATAGTATCTTTCATGGTACTGTAATGTATGGAAATTATCCCTAAAGCAATCTGCAATGTTTTGACAATATACAAGATTTTGAGAGGAATATATGCTAATATGGCCAAATACCTATGACACTCCTGGTTTTTCCCTTTAATTTAATTTCTGTGGATGGCTATCTTGAAGATAGACTCTAGATATGTGCTTAGAAGGCAAAAAGGTGCATTTTAGTGTGTAGCATCCTCCGAGACTAGGATTGATTTACAAAAGCTGGAAGTGCATCATTGAACTGAAGACACTTAAAGCTCCTTACACAGAGCAGAGGAATTCTGTCCTTGTAGAGATGAAAATCAGACTTCGGGTCAAGTTTATTGTCTACAACAGAGAAGCTCCTTCAGAACCAAGCATGTCAATTTCACTGCTGCTCTTTGCTTTGATCCTGCAGCTAAAGGAAAGAGTTGGGTGGGGAAACAATGTAACCTTCAGGGATACACTAAGTAGAGATGAGAGAGTTCAGAAAGCCCAAGGATATCAGAAACAGTCTAGAGTTTTCTGAATCAGTGGGGATGTATGTCTCTGATTCTTCTTCTTTCATGTTCTGATCAAAGCCTGAACTGCCAAAATGAAGCCACTTTCTTCGCTTTGTCATTGCCCAAACCAAAGTTCTCATTGGTGCATGCCTCTGGCAGCAATCGGCAGACCAGTTCTTCTTCTTTTGTGTCCTGTTCAGAATGCGGACTCTGTGTCTCTGCACATTCACACCAGAAGCCAACCAGCAGCCTATTCAGGGTCCTTCAGGTGATGTAGGGGAGATTGAGATCTTCAGCTATATCCACCTTTAATGATGTTCCTTTTCCAGTAAGCTCCTTCCTCCATCTTCTAATAAAGCTCTTCCTGGACCTGAGCCGGTGGCTCATATCCATTAAGAGGGTATTGAAGGTCATTCTCCTGCTTAGTTCTCTCACCATCTGATGCTACTTCTCTCCTGATATTTGGTGGAGCAATAACAACGAGAGGATATATTTTCTAAAGTGGTGTAGGTTTAAGGCAACCTGTCACTATCTGTATGGCTTCATTAACAGCAACAGCAACTTTTTTTGCGTGTGTGGATGCATTCCATACTGGAGCAGCATACTCTGATGCAGAGATGCCAAGGGCCAAAGCTGATGTGTGCAGTGTGGATGATTGAGTTCCCCAATTATAGTTTGTGAGTTTCCTGATGATGTTGTTCCTTGTACTAACCTTGTTGGATAATCCTACTAACACCAGATCAGATCAGGCAGTCCAGTAAATGAACTGGATTCTGTACCTCTCCACATTCACACAGTGCATTGTTGTACACCAGCAGCCCCCACTTGAGCATGTTGGTCTTGCATTTAGGGACTCCTACCATCAGCCTATTCCAGGTCCTCCAAGTGATGTAGGAGAGATAGGTTGCCTCACTTGTGTTAAGCAGATTGATTTTGTGATATTGTAACACTGGCCTTTGGCTGTAATAAAGAATTTGATTGATTGATGTAGGAGAGGATGAGTTCCTCAGCTATATTCTCCTTTAATGTTGCTACTTCTTTCATCTTTTAATCTGGTTTTGTTCTTGTGTACCCTCAATAATGTTTGTTCTTGTCATAAAGCTCTTCCTGGATCTGAGCTGGCAGACCTGATGCTCATATCTAATCAGAGGGTGTCAAGGATCATTCTCTTGCTTAGTTATTTCAGTGTTTGCTATTACTTCTCTCCTTATCTTAGCTGAAGCGATACCAACAAGAGGGTATATTTTCTCAACTGGCATAGTTTTGAGTTATGGCTTCATTAACAGTGATAGGGGCTGCAGTGGCTCAGTGGTTAAGAAGCTCGCCTTGTTAGCTGGAAGGCTGGCAAGTCAGCAGTTAGGGACCCAGATACTGCATGGCAGATTGAGCACCCGTCTGTGTCCCAGGTTTTGGGGACATGAAAGGAGCCTCATTTGGGCATTCCCTGAGTGGAGTTTCTTCCGCAAAAATCCTTTCAGCCCAGAATAATTTCTGAAACAAAATTATTATTAACAATGATGTCAACTTGTTTTGTGTGTGCGGATGTGCTCCATACTCTGCTGCAGAGATACTCAGTCTCTGATTGTGTGGCTATTCCACTTGAGGTTTTAGCCTGAACCTTTGAATCTGTTTTGGGAATAGAGTTGAGCACATTGGATATCTTCAGACTGATTTTCTTCCATGAAAACAAAGTCACCCACCTCCACTGATCTATAAATATCTGACCTGATAGAATGCAACATCAAAAATGTCCATAAAACCAAAGGGTCAACAAAAAAAAATACAGCAGCATTTAGAAATGTAGTTTGACAGGGAGAACTCTTCCTTCTATTTGCTATATATTAAACGAATGCTCCATTTTTTCCTACCTATTTTCAAAGCTCAAAGCTCTATCAGCCTTATTAGTAAACCCTTGGGCATTAATGATATGACTCATATTTTCAGCATTCTTACCTTATGTATATCCTTGCCCTCATTCTCTCATATACTCAGCAAAGGGATTTTGGTAGTAACTATTTATAGGAAGTTTCAATGTCTTAAAACTAACTTACACCATTCTATCTTTCTAGCTGAAGGGCTTCCCTGGTCAAAGGTACTCTGGTTACCCTCATAGAAATAGTGATAGTATGAAAAACTCTTTCTTTCTTTGATGACTTAAGGGAATGAACTAAATACTGAAGTCAATGAAACCTGTTGGTTTACTAAACTTTATGGGAATATCTGGCTTTAAACCACTACTCTGTGATATCCTGGTCAAATTTGCTATCATAACATTATAGATATTTCTCCAACTATTAGGGAACCAAAACAGCTGAAGCATTTTAAACATTTATAAAATGGGTTTACAATTACACTCATCCATTGTAACTGCTTTAATGACAATGGAATGTGAACTTTTAAAATTACTTCATATTGAATTACTGCACAGATTCTGTCTCACAAAGCCTTGCTGGAAAATGGTGCACACATGTCTGCAGGCCAAGAAGGTGAAAAACACTTTTTTTAAAAAAAATGTGTAAGCCTAACATTTTGGCTTGCAAGTGCCCACTAGTCCCACTCAACACGGTCAATGGAAGGAATAATACAAAACATCTGGAAGTGCTCTGCTCCTGGTTTATTGAGCTATGATGGATTATTGAGAGTCCTGCATTATGAACTATTTGGATGCTGGGGCTATTTTTTGATGGGAGCTTGCAAGATATTTCTATTAAAGTAGGCACAAAATATATGTATTTTTATGGGGATGGCTAAAATGCATACAATTTTAAAAATGAAAAGAAAGTCCCATCAGGCAATATCTTTAACACACCTGATATTATCTAGCCTGCAGAGATCTGTGAGGAGAAACCCACCTTTCACAATTACGGTACTCCACTTTAATTTAAGAGGCTCAGGCAACTAGAACCAACAAAGGTCAATCCAAGGACTATAGAGATAATAAAAAAAGCTCAAATTATTGTTACAACCAAGGTTCAAATCAGCTGTCATTTATAACCCCTAGGTTGAATCCAGCAATGTAACATCAGATAGTATTGCACCAAATTTATTTCTAAACTGGTTTGACTGTGATGGCTATCTCTAAAACCCCACTTGAGATGGCTTATTCCACAATCCAGGGAGTGTTTTTAGGTGAGTCCAATTGGTTTAACTTTTTCAGATACTTGGAACTCATTAAATTGATTAGTAAATTTGTTCAATCTGATAACATCTGTCCTTAGCATTTAAATTGGGTTCTACCTTAGGCTCCTTTAAACAACCAGGTACCTCTAAGGCTGTTTCTTATTTTTAAATGTAATTAATGGCCAGTAACAACAACAAAGTCACAAATCCTGAAAACTGCCTTTGGAGTTCTTAGTCTTCACTTCATTTGAAAAAAAAATGGAGGTTGAGAGATACTGAAGATCAAATAATTCTGTCAACTGTGTGTGTTTAAATAAATTAATATTTGTCAGTGATGAGGGCTATACATCATGTGAAGTATCAGAAAAAGCATATTGTTGTGTATGAGTTGCTGAAGAACTTGAGATGGGTAGTGTAGTTTTCATTTCATCATTTCCTCTTCCTGAGTTTATCATACAAAATTGTTTGGCCAGTGTGTAATTATTGGATGAGATAGGTCTGATCCAGCATGGGTCATTTTATGTTCTTATGATTCTTAGCACACCTAGTTTTGATTTGGCATCTGATCCCAGATTTTAATTATTAATATTTTAACGTATTGTCTACCAACATGATCTAATTCACTATGGCTAAAAGTCATACAGCAAAGTCATAACTAGAATAAGCCTGTTGAATTAATGGAAAATATGAATGTTAACTGACAGTCTCCAATAGTTCAATGGGCCTACTCTATTTGTGATTTAGTATTGGTTTTTAACCACCACCACCACCACCACCACCACCAACAACAACAACAACAACAACAACAACAACAACAACAATAATAATGTGTCAGAAATTATTCTAGGTTGAAAAGTTTTTTGCTGGAGAAATTCCATTCAGGGGATGTCTGAATGAGGCTCCTTTCATGTCCCCGAGATCTTTTCCTACCAAAGTGGTCCCTGTTTATCTACTTGCACTTTCTTGCTTTTGAACTGTTAGGTTTGCCTGAGCTGGGAGAGAGATGGGTGGTCAAACCATCACACAGTACCTGGGTCTCAAATTGCTGATTTGCTGGCCTTCCAGCTAAGAAGTCGAACTTCTTAACCACTGGGTCACTGCAGCCCTTGCTGATATAAATGGTGGAAAATATGTACTTTTGGGACTATTAAGCACACACAAGCATTTTCTCTGTTCTCTTACTCAATAACTACTATACATATCACATCCTTAATTTCATGTGATAAGGTTGTAATTTGAACTTCTCAGAGAACAGGTAATATGTCAGTTACTAACAAGTAATCATGTACTACATTTATCGACTCACAAAGAAAGCCATGGCAGATTGCAAAATGAAAGGTTTAAGTCGTTAAACAATCAATACATGTAATGACTAGCAGGCTGAGATAGATTGCAAAGTGGATCATATTTTTCACTGTGAAAGGCCATTTTGAATAGGGCCTTGCAATCATTCTCTGCTATGGTAGGATCCTAAAATAAACAGCAGTAACTTTCTCCACTAAATATTGTAGCTCCAATAGTACAACTATCTTACTAAACAACTCTCCACCATTGTTATGTTGCAAATGTCAATTATTGACAGTCGCTTGGTTCTTACATTCAACCCACACCCACACACCCCAGCAGGAGTTAGCCTGAGGCAGTTAACAAGATCTTATTTTATAAAAACCACCACTAATATTTTTAAGATGTTGTACCACATCTAACAAGCCAGCAGGAGAGATTGTTTGGAAATCATCCGAATTCTTGTGATGACTCACTTGTGTGATGTTTGATTTAGCAAAGTATAATATTCACTAATCATGGATTACAGTGTTTTCCAGCTATAATTTAACTATGGTTTCAAAATGTCATCATTTTGCAAGCCACAGATCATCTTCTGGGAGTGTCTTTGGTGCAGTGCCTTAACTGAGCAAATTCCTTCCACAAGGGATATTTTTTAAAAAAGATGAAAGAGTGCAGTGGCTCTGAGGTTAAGAAGCTTGCCTTGTTAGCTGAAAGGTCAGCAAGTCAGCAGTTCAAGACCCAAGTAATGCATGATGGAATGAGTGCCTGTCTCTGCCCCAGCTCCTGCCAAGCTAGCAGTTTGAAAGCAAGAAATTGCAAGTAGATAAATAGGGCCGACTTTGGTGGGAAAAGATCTTGGGGACATGAAAGAAGCCTAATCCGGGCATCCTCTGAGCAGAGTTCCTCTTTTCAACCCAGAATAATTTATGACATGAATTTATTATTACTATTATTTTAAAAAAGATCTATGCACCATAAGCCAACATATGCAGATTTCCATAATACTGTATATAATGGTTTGTAGAAATCAGGTACATCTATGTAAAACGTATGCCTTTTCTTTATTTAATGTATGTATTTATAGCCCATCTTCCTTCCCAAACTGAGACTCATAGGGGCTTGGAACAAGATTAGAAAAAGAAGCATAGGGCATACTCGTCAAGCGTGGCTCCGGAAAATACGGGAATTGCTCCAGCCTGGGTGTGCATGCACAGCAATATCTCCTTTGTGCATGTGCAGAACCCCTTTGAGCATGTGCAGAACTGCCTCTAATGTTCATGCATGGACAGTAACCTCTTTCCCCGCCATTCAAAATATGGAATGGTGGTGGGAGGAACGATCACTGAAATACGGGAAATCCTGGCCAGTACAGGATACTTGACATGTATGGCATAGGGAGGTAAAGGTAAAAGTTGCTCTTGCTCAAAAGTCAGTCGTATCCGACTCTAGGGTTCAGCACTCCTTTCTGTTGATAGACAAAGAGCCAACACTGTCTGTGTCTGCAGACATTTCCATGGACATGTAGCAGGCATGCCTCAATACCAGAGTGCACGGAACACTGTTTACCTTCCCACCAAAGTGGTCCCTATTTATCTACAGTACTTGCAATTTCTTCCTTTCAAATTTCTAGGTTGGCAGGAGCTGGGGCAGTGACAGGAGCTCACTCTGTCATGCAGTACCCAGGGATCAAACTCCAATCTTCCAGTCAGGGAGTTCAGCATCTTAACCACTTGAGCCACCACAGTCTCATCAGCATAGGAAAATAAGATGGCAAAATATCAGCAAAAATATGAAATAAGGAGCAAGGCTGCTTAGGTTGGTTTTCTTTTCAGAGTCAATAGAGTTTTGAAGTAATTCATTAAATGTAACAGTTATTCTAAACAAGTTACTCATTCTGTTTAATGAGTAAATGCAAAGGAGTAATGAGTAAATGCAAATTTTTTTAGATGTAAAAAGTAGCAACAAAGTTACTTAAGTGTGATAAGTCTTTTTAACGGGATTGTTTTTATTTGTTTTATGCTATTACTGGTTTTATGCTTTTATCTTGTATATGTTATATATACTGTTGTGAGCTGCCCTGCATTGAGTTCCCACTTCTTTTTTTAAAATTTTTTTATTGATTTTTCAAAATATATAACATACATTTAAGGACATAATAACAACATTCAGAAAGAAATAAAATAAAACGAATCATCTGATTACATAAAATAAAAAAGAAAAGACAAAAAATATACATATACAAAATGGGGATGAAAAAGGCAAAAAACACTATCATCCATCTCTAATCCACATTTATCAACTCTACTTTAATATCCGTACTATACTTTTATTGAACTCTTCTATCTTGCCAAGATCTATTATATTTCAAACACATCAGATTACATACAAAATCACCCTGTGCTATGTACATTGTCCTGGAGGATGTGGGAATTCCCATTAATTTCTATTGTACCCAAAATTTTGTTTGTTCTTAATGGTATTTTATGAGGCATTTTGGCAGAATTTTTCATTATCTGATCAATCCTAAATGGCACGGGAACTGTTCTTTAGTTTTTGCCTTCAGTAGTCTTCTAAATGTGTACCGTGCTATATTAGAATTGAAAATGGGAGGGAACTAAGGCTGTGTGTCAGCTTTGGACAGATGCTAAATACTAGATTATATTTTGGAGCATTTGTGTTGATTTGGGCTCAAATTAAAGTACTCAGTCTCTAATCAGTTCTGATACAGACTGGGAAAATCATGGATCACATGAGAAAAGATATTATTTTCCATAATAAAATTATTGGCTGAAATCTTCTTGCTTCACATAGTAAGTCACAATTAGAGTAGGCCAATTAAATAATTGGAAATTTCAAAGGAATTAACTCACCAAATGCCCACTGTTTTGATGGACCAACTCTAATTGTGAATTTGTGTGTCCAGAGGGCTGGCCTAACAGGATCATGGGTAACAAGGCCTTCTTTGTTGGTTGACCAGTCTTCCTGGGTTTTAGTTAACAGTCTCTGGACTAAACTATACAAAGTCAACTTATTAATAAATTAATAAATTAATATATATGACATGCTAAACAGTTGTTGTTGTTGTTGTTGTTGTTAAGTCGCACAGTCAATTCCGACCCTCATGGGCCACCACATGCCAGGCACCCCTATCCTCCACCAGCTTTGTGCCCATTGCATCAACAATGCCATCTCATTCTTTGCCACCCCCTTCTTCTTTTGCCCTCAACCTTTCCCAGTATCAAGGCTTTTTCAAGAGAATCTGCTCTTCTCATTTGATGTCCAAAGTACTTTAACTTCATCTTCAATATTTGACCATCCAAGGAGCAGTTGGTGTTGATTTCTTTTAAGATCAATCTATTTGTTCTCTTTGCGATCCAGGATACTCTCAAAATTCTCCTCCAGCATCACATCTCAAAGGCATCTATTCTTCTGCGTTCAGCCTTCCTTACGATCCAGCTCTCACAACCATACATTACTACCAGAAATACCATTGCTTTGACTATGTGAAACAATATGCATGCATTAAACAAACTCTTGATTTATTTTTGTAGCTCTGCCATTGATGTTGGAGATGCAGGAAAGTTGTTTAGTCCTGTGTTCCTTGCATTTTTTCCCTGTCATGAATTACCTTCATTTCATGAATTCCAAAGTAGGTTGAGTGTGTTTTGCCTGGCTTCCCAAAAAACTGCAAATTAGGGCTTGGTTCCCCCATCCCAACCATCACACATTGGCTAGAATTTTTGAAGCAGAACTTCAGATCACAGAGCTGTTTGCACAACTCAAATTCCCCAGAGCTTGGAGGTAACTTTTTGGATGTTAATTCCTAGAGTCTCCAGCTACCACATTAGCTAGGGAATTCTGGGAGCTGTAGTCTGAAAAAGTAACATTTCCAAGCTCTGATAATAGCACACTATGTGCTGTTAATGGTTTTTTTTTACCCCAGCATCAATCAACTCTATATAATTTTTAATTTATATCTTATGCATTGACTTATCAGGCTTGCATTTATCTCAGCATGTTTGTATTTGAGCTAGTGAGCACCTTTGGAAGTCATATGCTTTTCAATATGTGTGGGTTTTGTGACAGAATCAGTAAGAGTGAAAGCTAATACAAACAAACCAAGTTGATGTTTACTTGGCACTATTCTTGGTAACAGTGCTTGCGCCTGTTTGTCATTGTAGGAAATCCATTGATACTGTGACATAATGTGCACATACAGAGGAAGCAACAACCCAAGGATATGTTAACTGCAACGCAGCACAAAGCAAATGTGAATCAACTAATGTACTAGAAGGAGAGGATCTGACATTTTATGCTGTAAATCTGGGAAACAGCAAAGTGTCTTGCATATTTCAGAGTGTTTTCATCTCTTTGTAGTGGATTCATTTCATCTTTTCCTTTACCACAAAATACTTGTCACTGAAGGTTGCTTGCTGTCTGATTTTGCTCTCTCTTGTTCTCTCTCTCTTTTGCAAGTCATTAAATTGCCCTATGGAAGGTGGAAATTTTACTGAAATAACTGCTTTATGGTAAGCTCAAGGGGCAAAGAGTGATCATAATATGTGAAGAAAGAGAGGATCAAAGCTAAATTCTCTGGTCTGCTACCTGGAGTCTTAGCATCTCTCACTGTAATCATGCCAGTCCATATTATGCAAAATTTTCTCTCCCAGAAACATTACATACATAAGATGAATGTAATTTCCCTGGCATGGAAAATTGAAGGCATCCTTTGTACAAAAAAATCACAATGTTTTGCTGCATTGTGAGAACCTTACTAGTTTATGGCATAAGCTTTTGGGATAACAGGTTTTTATTGGACTCATTTGTTAATTCACTAGTAAATGCCAGGAAGTTTACATCTGCTTTGTGACCAACACTGGTTCAAACTTTGTGACTGAAATAGTAATCAATGCATTTTAGTCAATGGGCACCATGAGTCCTATAATCATGACTTTCTGCACTTTCTACATTTCATTCCTCATGTCAGGAGATTAAATTTCACTTGAATTCATCTTGATGGAGGGCAGGAGCTTCATCAATACTGGTCTGGGGCTGAGAAGGACTTTGCGTGCCAAAAGAGCTCAGGACAAGAAAATGACTCACAAAATTAGATTACTGGTACAGGTGTCATGCTGTGATGAGGAAGGCAGATGAAAGGCCACTGCATTATATTCTCAGCACAGTCTTCATGGCTGATCAACGGGATGATCACCTGTATTCAGATTCAGATACAGCAGCAGCAGCAGCAGAAGAAGAAGAATGAGTCTCCTGCTTACTTATGCTTGTGAAGCCTGTAAAATACATAAAATAATTCACAAGTGTTATTTATAATATAGAGAGCTGTGTAGTGCATAAAATGACAAACTAGGACACCTGAAGTTGAATCTCTGCTTAGCCATGGAAGCTTACTGGGGACATAGAACCATACCTGTCAAGTTTCGGGAAATTTCTGTCAAATAAGGGAAATTTCCTGGCCAAAACAGGGAACTGGACAGCTATGTTTTTCCTGTGCTGGCCTCCAGTCTAACTCCAGTCTAATTGCAGTCTAACTAATATGGGATGATGGCGGGAAAGAGTGTAAAATACGGGGGTTTGACAGAAATTTCCCGAAACTTGACAGGCATGCATAGAACTGGTAAAGCCACTCCATATATATCTCACTTACCTTTAAAAGCCCCATTAGGTCACTATAAGTTGGTCTGACTTGACAGAACACAACAACAGAAGTACTGTAAATCACTCAAGACAGCTATTGACAATTTCAAAGAAAAAAAGTGTGTATATGCATGCACACATGCACGCATACACGCACACATGCACACACTTTCTGTTTGTATTTTGTTTGCAATTGTTGATAGTTGTCTTGAGTGATATGTAAGTATTCGACAGAAGAGTTGTACATTAGATATGTTTCTGAATTAAAATAAATAAAACTAGTTATACTCAGTGTTACCTGTGGTAGAAGAAGAGAGCTAGTATCATAGCCACTAATTTCAGTGTCTGCTGATAGATGGAGAAATTAATGCTTGAATGAGCCTTAGGAAATGACTCACATAGGAGAAATAACTATTATCAAGCTGGCTGTGCTCAACTTAGTAAGGAGTCTCCAAATTTGTCCCACCATGCTTACAAAACAATTTTGTATTTATGTACTGGAAACTTTTCGCTCTTCAAATATCTGCAAGACCTCCAGAGAAACAGTTCTGAGGTAAGGAGCGTATGGTGAGGCAGAACAGTTGTATCTAAGGAAACAAAAATAATCTTATACTTTTCTACAAGAGCAGAATTTAAAATTAAATTAGCCTGTGTAAAGCACCAACAAACCAAAAGTGGAGAATTTGGATAATGCTTTTCAGGCTGATGTTGCCAGAAAGCTACCAACTCAGATATCGGAGGATGCTCGATTTGAGAATGCTTTTCTGAGTTGACATTTGCTACAAACCTCTGTATTAGAACATTGAAACAAACAAGATATAAATGAATGCAGCATTGGAATAGGATTTAGGAGGTGTTTAGAAGACCACAGTTAGGTGATCTGTTTCTTCATTGAATTCTAGACTATAGCCCAATTCTGGAGACACTGTTTGGAGAAATGGACTTCATTCTCAGTTTCTCCAAGGACTCATTAGGGATGGTTGTTCACCAAACCATTGCTTGTGAATATGTTATCTTTATGTTAGTCAAACATAGAATCAGGGAGACAAATATTGGGAAGGAGGCAACTATTTAAGTCAGAGAAGCTCTACTCCATGACTACAGATCAAAAATCAAGAATTAAATTTCTAAGTCTTAAATAAGCAGAGCTATCCATTTCTATTGAGCCATTTAATTCCAAACTTTGCATTTTAATTTTAAATAAATAAATGGATGACTAATACCAGCTTTGTACATGTGTTCATCATCAATTTAAGTAGGGCTGAACTAGTTATGGTCGTTGTCATCATCATTGGCTGCAACGCGTACTCAAGAATGCATTTTCCCCCTGAAGCTGGAAACATTCCATTGGTGTGAATTTGTTTAATGTGTATCCCAGCTTGCCATGAAGTGATCCACACATTATGATCACAGAGCCATATCCTGTGGCACATATGAAATTAGACATGCAGGATTTAACACTGGGACTGCAATGGACTGCCACAGCCTTGAGGATATGGACAAGGTGCACCTTCACAGCCAGTCCATCTGGCATGGCCTCTTCCACCTCCATGACCATTGGGAATAAGAGTTCCTCCTCTGCTCATTTTGCCATTGGGCCTAAGTATGGAAATAGCAGGAAATGGTGCATTAGTATAGATAGATCACTGACCTACCTCAAATTTAGTCTATGCACAACCAGCCCAATATTTAAGCACATACTATGTGTTGGAGTACCCTGAAAGGCAAAAGGTCATCCCATGCCTCCTGACAGCTGCCAGTAGTATCATGCAAGCAGTTATTGTCTTCTTCTTCTCTGTGTGGGTCATACATTAAACTGTCAAAATGAAGCCACCTTTGGTGAATTCATTCTGTAGTAACTTTCACCTGACCTAGTGTGAGAAAGATTATTTATTTATTTATTTATTTATTTATTTATTTATTTATTTATTTATATACTGCCTTCTTCACCCTAGGGTGACCCAAAATGGTTTACAAAATAAAGTACCAAATATACAAAAACATTACATCAAATTACAGTATCAAAATCATGGTACCAGGGCAATTACAAAACGTTTTACAAAATAAAGTATTTAGCAGGCAAAGCAAGGTTGACATTGCCAGGGTATGATGATTTGTGGTTCAGAAGTACCACAAAGCAAGCTTCTGAATCAATAAGCTTTAACTACTGTAGCCTGGGGTGGCAATTCTCTTACCCTTCTCTGTAAAAAAAAAAAAAAAAGATAAAAATCGCCAAGCCTTTGGTATTGATAGTGATACTTTTTGCCAATGAGCAGTTATCACCATGAGAGTAGGTGGTCTTAAAGTTTTGGACATATACTTAGATAGGATTTGGCCATTTCCTGTATGCTTCTTGGGCTTGTATTCTCTGATCACAATATCAGGATAAAGTGCAAACATGATGGAAAACAATATTTGTTTGTTTGTGTTACCATAACTTGCACTGTACAACCAGTATGTGTTGAAGTTTTTCATTCAGCAGCTATAGATTTGAGCCTGGTTTTGAGATTGGGAAATTGGATATTCTCCCTCCCCCATTCTGTACATGGAGAGCATTGACTGTGGAATAGACTACTGCTTTGTATGCAAGGCATTATCTTTATTAACGAGTGTGAAAGGATCTGAACAGGCATAAGAAAGAAAGAACTATGCAGAAGGAAATCCAGCTGTTAAATGGAGTTTACATTTTAGAAGACTTCTATAGGGTGGCAATAAGGCAATAAAACCTCTCCCTCTCTCTCTCTCTCTCACACACACACACACACACTTTTCTTTTTTCATAATTTTCTTCCTGTCTTTTCCCCTCCAAAGCACAGTGAAAATATTACATGGGAATTTTCAGTAATGTTTGCTAGTTTTTTCTTTTGCAGTTCTTTAGTGTATGGGACCAAAGACAACGAAACAGCCGAAGAGTTGGCTTAACACAGGTTTATTGCATGATGATCCGGGGGGAACATGGGGTAATGGTGGCGGTACATCTCATTATATACTGTGGGACTATACATTTGAATCTTGCAGCACAGTAGCTCATTGGCTACTGCCGGCGTGGCCTCGCCCAGGCACGCCTTACTCTCACAGTTGTATCTTCTTCCTGCTGAATGCGTGTATCTTCTTCCTGCTGAATGCGGAGACATTTCCCGCGGCTGTCCGTGATTGAGCAATGTGAACCATGTGAGACTGAACGCTCGCAGCTGCCCTAAGGGGTTGCTTGCTCGCGTTCCTTTCAGCTGAGGTACATTGTAATTGTGATGGATACATTTTTATCTTGATAGCTTTACAGTCCATTGATATGCATACATAACACCCCTCCCCCCTAGGATGGGACGAAGTCCCGCAACCATTGTGGCTTGCCGCACGTACGCTTGGGGCGTGCGGGCGCCTGACCTAGTACAGGGGAGCCTGCGATCCCTGATTCCGTGGAGGCTTGTCCTGCAACGGAAAATGGGGATTCGTTGGTGGCTCCGTGGGGTATCTGTGCCCGCTTTGCGCTGGGGGACGGAAATGGAATGAACAGCTGGGAGGTGAACCCCTGCCTGTTGCCCTCGGACCCCGGGGACCCTCCTATTGTGAACCGCGGAACCGATGAGGATGCCCTTGTGGTTCTGCTACCTTCTGCTATCCGCTCGGGGGACCTTGAGACTGTGGTGGGCGGACTCGCCGTAGCCTCCTGTCTTGGGGGTGTCGGTCTCCGGGAAATTGGCGCTATGTTGCATTCTAACTCACAGGGGCTACTGGGACTGGAAGTACCAGGGGCTGAACTGAAACCCCTCTTTTCGCTAGGACGGGTGGGGGACCACTCCGCTAACTCCCCCTGGTACTGTAAATCAAGGTCTAAACTTCTTGGGGAATCTGTGTTTTGGGGAAACTTCCGAGGGATATGTGTGAGATCGGGGCTCTTCCTTTCCACCGCAAATTCCCGCAAAACATCTCTGAGGATCGATTCCCTTTCCTCCCCCCTTGGTGGGGACCCATGTCCCCCTTTTTCTCCCCCTTGGGCTAAGCGGGTGGGGGAGTACCCTAACGCTGATTCGTGGCTATTTTCGTCTTCGTCCTGCTCTCCAGGGATCCTGCGCCTGAGTTGATCCGCGTGCCACCTCCACAGGAGGCCTGTGTTGGTTTCCACGCGGTACGAGACGGGGCCGGTTTGTTCTATTACAACGCCCGGCACCCAGGCTGGCCCTGCGCTGGCGTCGTTCCTGCAGTGTACGGGGGTGCCTACGCTGAAACTCTTGGTGGGCTCTATCCCTACGTTCCGCCCTTTGTCTTCTACCCTAGTGGGGTCTAGTCTGGTGATTACGGTGGCCAGCTTCCTACGCATTAACAGCTCCGCGGGGGAGTACCCTGATGCCAATGGGGTGACCCTGTACCCTAGCAGGAACTGGCACACTTGTAAGTCGAGATCTCCGGGACCCATGCGCCGCAGCGCGTCCTTTGTGGTGCGCACGAGGCGCTCTACTTGGCCGTTGGTGGCCGGGTGGAAAGGGGCGGAGGTGACGTGCCGAATGGCGTTGAGACCCATGAACGTCCTGAACTCGGTGGACGTGAAGCAACTAGCGTTGTCGCTAACGAGGTGTCGGGTAAACCGAACGTGGAAAAGACCCTCCGTAGATGCTTAATTGTTGTGGCCGAGGAGGTGCTCGAGACTGGGATTACCTCCAGCCACTTGGAGTACGCATCCACAACAAGGAGGAAGAGCGCTCCTCTGAACGGGCCAGCAAAATCTACGTGTACCCGGGACCAGGGCCCCCTTGCTGCGTCCCATTCTCTATGCGGCAAACGAGCCTCTTCTGGCCTTGAGCTCTGGCACGCTTCGCAAGTGCCGACCATGTGCTCGATGTCGGCGTCTAGCTGGGGCCACCAAAAGTAACTACGGGCCAGTGCCTTGGAACGGACGATCCCCGGGTGGCTGACATGCAGCAGTTTAAGCACCCTCGGCCGGAGAGACGTGGGGATCACTACCCGCTGTCCCCACAAAAGGCAACCCCTCTCTAGGGACAACTCTACTTTTTTCTTGAAAAATGTGTCGAATTCCGCTGCTGGGGACGATACCGGCCACCCTTTCTGCACCCACGAGCTAACTGTCGCTAACGTTTTGTCCTTGCCGGTCACTTTGGCGATGTCGGCCGGTACTACCGGGGGCGAGTCTAGGACCTCTATCATTAAGACCTGGTGGTCTCGCTCTTCCTCGCCCACGTGGTTGCAACCCTGGGGAAGGGGGGACCTCGATAGGGCATCCGCGTGGCTGATCTCCTTCCCTGGCCGGTACACCAACGCGTGCTGATACGCGTTGAGAAAAATGGCCCACCTGAGCATTCTCGGGGACAGGATTTGTGGCGTGGGCTTATCTGTGGTGAAAATGCCTAGCAAGGGCTTATGGTCGGTCACTATGGTGAAGGGACGGCCATACACAAAATCATGAATTTTTTTGGTTCCCACAATGATCGCTAGCGCTTCCCTGTCTGTCTGGGCGTAGTTTCTCTCTGCTTGGGACAGGGACCTGGAGTAGAACGCTATTGGGGCCTCCCTCCCGTTTTCTAACACGTGGCATAACACCGCCCCCACCCCCACTGGGGATGCATCGCATATCAGGACCACCGGGCGTTTGGGGTTGAAGTGGGTCAGTACGGCATCGGATGCCAGGAGTCGTTTTAGGTCGTTAAATGCCCTCTCATGGTCGTCGCCCCACTTCCATGCCACGTCCTTTTTTAACAACTTGTGTAGCGGTTCTGCCACGGCTGCCTTGCGCGGAAGGAATGAGTGGTAGAAGTTGAGCAGTCCGAGGAACGACTGCAGCTCGGGCTTGGATGTGGGGCGAGGGGCCTTTTTGATGGCGTCCACCTTTGATTGGGACGGCCGTATACCCTCAGGAGTTACTCGGAACCCTAGGAACTCTACCTCGGTCGCGAAGAAGACGCATTTGTCTTTCCGCAACCTCAACCCCGCCTTTTCGAATATTGTTAGGACCTTTCCCAACCTCTTTGCCAATTCAGCCCGTTCCCCCCCCCGTTATCAGTACGTCATCAAAGTAGGGTAACACCCCCTCTAATCCCTTTAGGAGGCGTTCCACGAGTGACTGGAAAATCCCGGGCGCCCAATTTACGCCGAACTGAAGGCGCGTCACCTGGAACGCCCCTTTGTGGGTGACTATGGTTTGTGCCACAGCTGCGGCCGGGGTCACCGGGAGCTGCTGGTAGGCTTGTGCCAGGTCAAGCTTAGCGAAACACCTCCCCCCGTGTAACCTGGCCAGCAAGTGGCTGACTACCGGCACCGGATATGCATTAGGGCGAATCGCCTTATTGATGGTGCACTTGTAATCAGCGCATATGCGGACCTCCCCGTTGGCCTTCAGTGCTGTTACAATTGGAGTTTCCCACTCCGCAGAATCTACAGGCACAAGAATCCCCTGACCCACCAATTTGTCCAGTTCCACCTCTATTTTGTCCTTGAGTGCAAAAGGCACTCTGCGCGGTTTTAGCCTGATTGGTCGTATTTCAGGGTCCAAGTCAAAAGTCACTGGGGGGCCCTTGAATTTTCCGAGCCCCTTTTTGAAGACCTCGGGGTGCGCGTCGCACACGCCCTGTATTGGATCAGTCCCGACGGCGTGTACTCCAACTGCATGCACCCCCCCAATGAACAAACCCAGGGGCTGGAACCATTGAGTCCCGAGGAGGCTGCAGTTACCTCCCTTTAGGACGACTAGGGGGAGCGTTGCGGCATGTTTTTTAAATTGGACCTGGAACTTCCCCACCCCCAACACTGGGATGCGGTTCCCCTGCACGTCCTTCAGTGTGGACCTCAATGCTTTGAGCTTAGGCCGCACGTGATGGGCGATTTTCAGGAACTCTCCCTGAGAAATGATAGAGTATGAAGAACCCGAGTCCACCTCCATCCTAACAGGGGCCCCTTGAATTACTACCTCAACGAAGTATCGGGGATGTTCGGCGGACACGCTGAACACCGGGGCGTCGTCCTCGCTGTTGTCGGAGATGCGCCCTACGCCGTCCTGCTTCCTCGTGGTCCGGGTGCCATCCTGGGGCCTCGTGGTGCGGTCCTGCCTCGCCGAGCGGTCTGGCGAACTCCTCCTGGTGTCGCGCCGTTTTCTGCAGACTTTGGCGATGTGCCCGCGCCGGCCGCAGTTATGGCACTCGGCCTTCCTGAAGGGGCATTTGGTGCGGGCGTGGGCGGCGCTGCAGCCGTCGCAATGCCGGCCTTCCTTCTGGACCTTCCGCACGTCCTCGTCGTCTCCGCTCTCCGCGGATGAGTTTGAGGCTCGCCGGGCTGCACGCACCGAGCTTTCAGCCTTGGCCGTCTTCGGCCACCAGTCCTGGAGCTCCTGCACCCCGGCCATCGTGGCTTCCGCGGCCTGCGCCGCGTCTAGGACCTCTTGTAGTGTGGGGGGCGGCTCTTGTTTCATCAGCGTGCGCTGAGTCTCAGTGTCCCTCAGGCCGCATAGCAGGCAGTCCCGGAGGGTGACTTCTGGGTTCTCCCACTGACATGGGCCGGCGGCCAGTCGCAGGGCCGCTGCGAAATCGGCGACCGACTCCCCGGGCGCTTGGACTCGCCTCCAAAACGCGCTCCGAGCGGGGAACATTGCTATCGCGGGCCGGAGGTGGGCGCATAGCACTGCCAGGAGCTCCTTAGCTTTGAAGTCGCTCACCCTCCTCGGCGCGATCAGGTCCACCAACGTCCGCTTGGTCTCGTGCCCGAGCAGCCTGACAAAAATGGCCCTCTTTTTAGCCTCGTCCGTGACTTCGAGCTCGACGAGCGCCCCATTGAAGTCTATCTCGAACAGCTCCAAATCTCCCGGCTTCTTGATCTCGTAGCCGGCGCATGTCTTGGTCCCGTGGGCTGCCATTAATCCCACCTTCGTCGCCAGTTTAGTGTATGGGACCAAAGACAACGAAACAGCCGAAGAGTTGGCTTAACACAGGTTTATTGCATGATGATCCGGGGGGAACATGGGGTAATGGTGGCGGTACATCTCATTATATACTGTGGGACTATACATTTGAATCTTGCAGCACAGTAGCTCATTGGCTACTGCCGGCGTGGCCTCACCCAGGCACGCCTTACTCTCACAGTTGTATCTTCTTCCTGCTGAATGCGTGTATCTTCTTCCTGCTGAATGCGGAGACATTTCCCGCGGCTGTCCGTGATTGAGCAATGTGAACCATGTGAGACTGAACGCTCGCAGCTGCCCTAAGGGGTTGCTTGCTCGCGTTCCTTTCAGCTGAGGTACATTGTAATTGTGATGGATACATTTTTATCTTGATAGCTTTACAGTCCATTGATATGCATACATAACAAGTTCCTTGGCAGGGTGAAAAACCTCCTCTTTTAAAGATTGGCAATTGGAACACAGGGAGTATGGTGGCTTAGTGGTTAAGATGCTGAACTTGATGACTAGAAGGTCGGCAGTTTGAGACCTGAGTGCTGCATGATAGAATGAGCTCCCATCTCTGCCCCAGTTCTTGCCAACCTAGCAGCTCAAAAGCAAGAAATTGCAAGTAGATAAATAGATATCAGTTCAGTGGAAAGGAAAACAGCATTCAGTGTGCTCTGGCAGCTAGTCATACATGCACATGACCATGGATAAGTCTGCAGATGCTGATAGTCCTGGCTCTTTGGCTATAAACAGAGATGAGCACTGTGCTATGACTGGCTTTTGAGCAAGGCCAACCTTTACCTTTGTTGTGCCCCTAGCTGCTCAGACCTAGTAAAACTCCAGGTGGAGTTTGCAAAAAACAAAAACAAAAACACACTATACAGTGTGTTTATTTGATCAAGCAAACAACAGTCAAGCAGCTGCTGTAAGAAATTCCTCAGAGTGCCACCCAGAAGCAGAAAAGGCCAAACATTTTATACAGTTCACACTAGCAACCTTCCTAACAGATAAGGGGAACATTTTGCTACTATATAAGGAGACACTGCAATACAGCAAATCTTTGTCATGTGCAATAAATTTTATGCTGTATCATTGTGTTTTGCGTACATGGCATGCCTGCTTTTCCCTAATGGCAACTGTCTCACAAGATTCAGATTAATTTTATGAACCATTCTTTTATGTTCTTATCACCTTTGCTTAATTGGAGAAAATTATTTTAATGAATTGGAGCATGGCAGGATTTTAAGAAATTGAGCAGTGAGGGTGAATAGATGGGAACCATCAATGGGTAGGAAGCAGCCATAGTGTGGCTGTGGTGGGATCTCAGAGCAAGGAAAAGCAAGAAGAGGTGAATTGTGTGAAAGCAGGGGTGAAAGCTAAAACATCAGAGCTACCTCACATTTTTGGGGATTAAATGACTTTTAGAGAAGCATATGGGTGAATAAACCAGGTTTCTGAAACCAAGCATAAAGGGGATCCCTAGTGGTAAGAAAGACTTGTAATACTGTGACAATTCCAGTACCTTCTATGGATGCCTGAAACCATGGAAAACAGTGAACCTTATGTTTTCAGCATGCATACCTCAGTCATAGAAGTGGTTTGTTCAAATGTATCTGTCATTGCAGGCGCACCCCCCAATAAAGGACTCAGACACTGGTGAAAGTGGATAACAGCATTGGGCCACATTTATTGATTCATGCCCTAGTCCGAATTATAAATTTCTATTGGTATTTGACCAATTATAATTCTTAAGGCAAGCAGGCCGAAGTAACACTGGTAAGGTGCCACCCAAAATTGCCAACGGCAATTGTTACAATGTATCTATTTGTATCAATTTGTTTGTTGACAACAAACAAATTGTTGACCGTAGTCAATATCTAACTAATGACCCCACCCTCTGACGCGTATCCGTAAAATCACGGGGTGATGCATGCTGTCTAGCTGTAGCCATCACCCCGTCGCCTGGTTCGTCGTTGACCGGACAACGTTTAACCAACTTATGCCTGTCTAGTGTTGTCCAGTCAATTGCGAACCTGCCGGATACCTGTGGGTCATAAATGTTTACCTTACCAGTGCTACCCGCCCATGTGACCAAAGTCAATAGCAGCAACATAAACCCCTATATCAAACCATAGCAACAGTGTGGGATGGGCGAAAAAGCCAGGACCCGAGAGCCAATTGTGAGTCCCAGCCAAAAATTCCCACCCGGCCCCGAAGCGACCAAAATATCACACTGTTAACTAGGGAGGGGGTGGAGGGGAAAAACTTCTCCACTCCATCGCTTCGCAAAATGGCAGCTCGGCTGCCTCGTAGCCACCCCTTTTATAAGGGTGCTGGCCACGCCCCCTAACTACCCGGATGCCTTCGTCCGGTGGGGGGGGCCCCGCAAAGAGCGCGGCGGCCATTTTGGCACCGCGCTTGCATTGCAGGCGCACCCCCCAATAAAGGACTCAGACACTGGTGAAAGTGGATAACGGCATTGGGCCACATTTATTGATTCATGCCCTAGTCCGAATTATAAATTTCTATTGGTATTTGACCAATTATAATTCTTAAGCAAGCAGGCCGAAGTAACACTGGTAAGGTGCCACCCAAAATTGCCAATGGCAATTGTTACAATGTATCTATTTGTATCAATTTGTTTGTTGACAACAAACAAATTGTTGACTGTAGTCAATATCTAACTAATGACCCCACCCTCTGACGCGCATCCGTAAAATCACGGGGTGATGCATGCTGTCTAGCTGTAGCCATCACCCCGTCGCCTGGTTCGTCGTTGACCGGACAACGTTTAACCAACTTATGCCTGTCTAGTGTTGTCCAATCAATTGCGAACCTGCCGGATACTTGTGGGTCATAAATGTTTACCTTACCAGTGCTACCCGCCACACGGGGAGGCTTCCCAAAAGGCTCACCGCCCCCCCCCCCCCCCAAGACCGTCAGCTCGGTCAACAGGCCTGCTCGCCAGTCCACTAACAAGAGGTCCATACCTCCCTGCGACAGATGGGCCCCATCCCCTGAGTAAAGCTCACAATTTTGCAGACTGATGGTGGGGAGGCGAATGACGCGTCCCCCACCCTTGTCGAAAAGGAACCGGGCAATAGCCCAGTTCACGGAGCGTCGGCTCGGTCAAGAGCCTCGAGGCCGAACGCTCCCCTGTAAGCGTACCGCGGTATCGTGTCCGACCAATTGAGGGTTGTGGCAGGCCACACATAATGTGAGTAGGCCAGGTCACTGCAAATCGCAAGCTTCCGCGATAGGCCAGTGACCTGTCCCAAGCCATTGCCCCCAAGGTACATAACCAGGACATCAGGTGAGTCAGCATCCCTGATGTAGAAAAGGAATGGCAACAGTTCCCGCCATAACATGCCGCGCTTACCATACCACCTGAGACGTGCGGATGCACCCAGTCCCAGTCGGGGGCCCCACTCTGTCGCCGCAGCATAACGCACTGCCCTGTGCAGCGTAACGCACTGCCCTGTGCACGTGGCTATGGCCCACCAGCCATACTGTCACCGGTGTAATACGACACCCAGGGTCTGTCAAGGAAAAAAGGGGGGGAGAAACAGTGCAGTGACTAAACTGGTACTCACGGTTGAAGAGGGCGAACACAAAACTGAAAACATTATGATCCCCACGCTCCCATGCGGCGTATTTCAGCCCCGGAGTACCCAAAAACAGCTGCAGTAGAAGCCGCCCCTATCCTGAATGAATGGGTGCCGCAACGAGCCCCAGGGAGGCCAACACTGGCTAGTGCCTTCCCGGTCACCCTCCAAAATTGAAATTTAGTAAGGGGAGACCCACCTTGGTGACAGAAAAACGGGCCATGGTGCGTGCCACGCAGTGCAGGGAACTCCTGCAGGGCACCAATCGGATAGATGTCTGCCAAGGAACATCGTAGCAGTCTCACTCCACTGCCTACGCCGTGCTGATCCGTTTTAGAGGAGCGTATCCTCAACTGAGCCCAATCATTGCAAACATAGACATCGTCGAGTTCCAGTGCCCTACGACTTGCATCCACCTTAGACAGCATCACAAGCTCGCTGATGCGGAGCGCTCCAAAAAAGGCCACCGTTGTAGCCACATGAAACAGGGCTGACTCATACCTATCAAAACATAGGTCCTGCCAGCCCCGTGCCAGTTGGGTAAGAACCCCTGGGGAAATTGGGTGGCGGTCGTCTGGGCTACGCCCACGCTCCCGCACCCACTCCTCCAAAACGTGTCTCACACGGAAGTGAGCGGTACTGTCCGCATGACCGCCTACTTTGGCCATAAAAGCCAGCGCTGACAGCCTGGATGCTATGGTGCGAGGTGCGAGGCCCTGGGCATGTAGGTAAACCATGAATCGAAGGATGTGGGCCACTGGGATCGGCCAGGTGTCTGGCAGCCGAAATTGGGCACAGAATGCTTGGAAAGAAATGAATGTGTGGTGATACGCCTTACGCGTGCGTGGCGCCAGCGACATGCCGATCGCCCGGTTCACCTCTCCTTGCCAAGGGTCCATATCTCGTCCAGGAGTGGCGAGGGAAATTCCTCCGCATCCGGGGCCAAGGCGCGGAACCGGGAGATCTGCAGGCGGGACAAAGCGCCAGCGATATCATTATTGACACCCGGGACATGCCTGGCCCTGAACAGCACATTGCGGCGCAGGCTGCGCAATACAAACTGGTGCACCAGGTCCATGACCCTGGGTGTTTCAGAAGTCTGTGAGTTGACAATGTGGACAACGGCCGCATTGTCACACCAGAAATGAACCACCGAGTTGGCCCACTCCGCACCCCATAGCATCAAAGCCCCCAGGATGGGAAAAAATTCCAGATACGTAAGATCTCGCAGGCGATCCGTGCCCGACCAGGCTGGCGGCCACCCACCATAGGCCCACTTCCCATTGAAGTACATCCCATAACCCAGGGATCCAGAGGCATCGGACTGTATCTGGAAACGAGGTGAAGCCAGAAGCCGGACCTCCAAAATGACACCCCATTGAACTCAGTCAGGAACAGGAGCCAGATAAGCATATCTGCCCTGATACCCCGGGTCAGTCTCATCCTATGGTGGGGCCTGGATAAGCCTGTCATGGCATCGCACAAGCGCCGAGCAAACGCCCTGCCTGGTGCGACCACTCTGCAAGCGAAATTGAGGTGACCATGTAGCACCTGCAGTTCCCGCAGGGATGCCTTGCGTTTAGCAAGCAAGTCCGAGATGAGGGCCACTATCCTTGACACCTTATCCCCCGGTAACCTAGAAGCCTGGGCTACCATGTCAATCTCCACCCCCAGGAAGACTAGCTGGGTAGATGGGCCCTCGGTCTTTTCGGGCGCTAAAGGGACACCAAGTTCCTCCATTAGCGTCTGAAATGTGTTGAGGAGACGTGTGCACGTGTCCCAGCCCCATTCACCCCCGAATAAAAAATCATCCAGGTAATGGGCTACAGACCGAGACCCTGACCTGCGGACAAAAGCCCACTGTAGGAAGGTGCGGAAACGCTCGAAGGCCGAGCATGATATGGAACAGCCAAAAGGCATGGCCTTATCGAAATAATATTCACCCCAGAACTTGAAACCCAGCAACTCAAAGTCACCCGGGTGGACCGGCAGGAGACAAAAGGCAGACTTAATGTCGCACTTAGCTAACAGCGCACCCGGGCCACATGAGCGCACCATGCGCAGCGCTCGGTCAAAGGATGCATACCTGACCGAGCAAAGGTCATCAGGGATAGCATCATTGACCGATCGGCCGGCTGGGTAGGACAAGTGATGAATCAGGCGGAACTCGCCCGGTGACTTCTTGGGCACTATGCCCAAGGGGGACACTTTAAGGTTGGGAAACGGGGGTGCAGGGAAAGGGCCAGCGACCCTGCCCGCATCAACCTCCTTAGTAATGCTGACAGCAGCCACCTCCTCCCTTCCCCTAAGGGACAAAAGGTTGGGGGAGTCTTGGGGGGACCTATCCCCCTTGAAAGGAATACTAAACCCCAGTCGAAAACCCTGAAGCAGGTAGCCGCGTCTGCCTTCCTCGGGTACAATGCGAGCCAACGCTCCAACATGTCCACATTAATTGGGGAGGGGGCCTTTCGGTGGACCAGCTCCCTCTGCGGCAGTCTTGCCAGCCCCTTGTCCACCCCTACCTCTGCCCCGCATCCCTCCCAGCCTGGGGCAGGCGGAGGCAGCATGGGGGCCAGCACAAGAGGGACACTCATGCCTGTACCGGCAATTCTTCCTATTGCAGGAACCATTGGACGAGAAGGTCCAGCACAGCAGGCGGGCTGGAACCCCCTGCCCCGCCACCTGGTGGGGTGTCTGTGCTGGTGCCGCTCGCTGGACCGTGTGTCCACAATGGTATCTTTCCCTAGGTGCAGGGTGCGTGGGAGTCATGTACAGAAGCCACAGCTTCTGGCAGGGCTCGTCCCACCTCATCTCTGGGTGCAGGGGAATTCGCATACGGAATTTCTCGTCGTAAGCCAACCACGACGGGCCCGGGAAGTCAACCATCACCCGGTAGATGTTGTCCAAATACTGGACCATCGGGATTGCCAGATCCGGCCTGGGCCTGAGGTAAACTGCCATGTATATGAGGTACGCTGGCAACCAGTTGGCCCACGTGCGTGGCGGCTTACGACGACGTGCCTGTTCCTTATCCTTCTCATCCTGCCCCTCCCTCTCCTCCTTGGTGGGCTCTCTGTTAAGAAGGGAGAAGATGTCCACATACTCCCCACTCTTTTCTTTGGTAGCCTGGGCCAGATGATCTCCAAGGGGCAAGGAATACCCCGCTGTCGGCAATGCCGACACCGGCACGGTGGGAACTGCGGGCATTGTAAAAGGAGCCTGGACCAACCCGGTCACCCCTAACACGTTCCTGACTGAGTAGGAGGCACCACCCCAAACAGGGCCCTGGGCGGGAGGTGAAGTCGCCGGGTGGAACGTCGGCGACTGAAACGTCGCGCCATCCGTGCGAGGCCACGGCCACTGAAATGCTCCCCCCAAAGTAGTTAGGTGTGTGGGTGCACTAGATTGAACCGCATACTCACATGCTGCACCCCTGTGGGCCGCCCCCACCGGGGGTTCCGGCCCACTGGGGGCGTCGGAGCTCACGATCGCGATTGAGCTCGTCGATGGGGCCTGCTCAGCACCAGCCTGTTGATTGGGGAGCTGCGAGGTAGTGGCCGACGCCGGCCCACGCACCTCGGGCAGCTCGACCCGTCCCGCCGCCTGCCGCTGCCCGGCAGACGAAGCATCAACCTACGCCCCAAAAGGCACCCCCTGGTGTTTGACCCTCGCGAGGGATGCCTCGAGGGCCGCAACGCGGGCCAGAAGGGCCTCAACATTAACATAGCCCCCTAAGCCAAGGGGGGGGCAAAGGGCCAGCTGGCCCACAGGTTGCAGGCGCCGGTCCAGGTCCCTGGACCCCGGGGCCCGGATACGGCCACGAGCCCAGGCCCGACCCCTGCGGGGCCGGGGGCATGCCCTGCCAGGGGAGGGAACCCAACCACCCCCCATGGCTGAAACCCCCTGCAGGAAGCTGCGTACTAAGAGAAGAAGGCCCCGAAGAATGGACCATGCCAGGGGCAGTGGCCATTGCTTGCGGGCCGGGGGCCGCGGCCCCTGCCGGGCCGGGATGCGGACGCCCCGCCTCAGGCCAAGGGGCTATCAACCCCATCCCACCGGTCCCGGTGGGCTCTGGCAAGGGAGGCTGCTGGGGAGGTGCAGTCGCGGTCCTCCGATCCGGCTGGCGCCTCCGCGCAGAGCGAACCGCGTTCGCTGTTGCCTTCTTCTTAGAGGGCATAGCTGCTATCTGCTGGGAAGCCGGATAAAGATAAAGAAAAACCGCAACCAAAGAGGCTTCCCGGCGAAAGGCAAGAGCGACGGAGGTAAGAGGGGAAAAACTTCTCCGCTCCGTCGCTTCGCAAAATGGCAGCTCGGCTGCCTCGTGGCCACCCCTTTTATAAGGGTGCTGGCCACGCCCCCTAACTACCTGGATGCCTTCGTCCGGTGGGGGGCCCCCCGCAAAGAGCGCGGCGGCCATTTTGGCGCCACGCTTGCATTATATCTAGGGGTGAAGAAAACGGCTGCTGTAACAAACAATCAGTTCCTTCTAAACATTACATTGTAGACAGTGGCAATGCACCATAAAAATAATATATATTATGCATTTCAAGGATTTGTATTGTACATTTTTGGATAACCCCTGGGGAAGAAGAGGGCAGCAGTGAAACAAATGGAAATTGAGTTGTGACCAGCAGGAACTTGTTCCTTTATAGTCTGGTCAATCAAGGAATCAAGGATAACTGAAACCATGGAAACTGAACCTGTGGATATGAGAGATGACCTGTTTCTAAATGTAAATTTAGACTTTGGTCACGGTCACTCATGCTCTGGTCACCTCCAGATCAGATTACTGTAATGCGTTCTACATGGGGTTGCCCTTGACGACCATTCGGAGGCTGCAGCTGGTCCAGAATGCAGCTGCCCAGGTGGTGATGGGTTGTGGGCGCTATGCTCATGCCTCACTGCTGCTCCAGGAACTGCACTGGTTACCAGTATGCCTCCGGGTGCAATTTCAAGGTGCTGGTTTTGAGCTTTAAAGCCCTACATGGCAGTGGACCTGGATACCTAAGGGACCGCATTGCCCTGAGGCATTCCACCCATCCTACAAGGGCAGACCAGAGAGGATCTTTGATGGTACCAGCCACTAAAGAGGCACATGTGGTGGGGCCCAGAAGAAGAGCCTTTTCGGTGTCTGCCCCAGCCCTGTGGAACCTCTTACCATCAGACCTATGCCTCCAAACAGAGCTGCTCCCCTTCAGGAAGGCCCTTAAGACTTGGCTGTACCAGTGAGTATGGGGTCCATCAGCTGTAATGGCCCACTCCCACTGGCTGGTTTGATGGCCTGTCATAACACTCCTGTCTGTTTTTATTGCACATGCCTGTTTTTATTTCTCCCCTTGTCCCCTGTTCCTTCCCCTTCCTTTTTTAGCTTTTCAATATTTTAACATTACTTCTGGCATTGTTTAATTCTTTTTAAATTCAGTTTTTAATTTGTTTGTGTAATTTTTTCTTAAGGGGTTAGGGGCATGGGGGCAGATGTTGTTGTTTTTAACCTGTATATATTTTAATTTGCCATGTAAGCCGCCTTGGGTCATCCACGGATGAGGAAGGCTGGCTATAAATCTTTTAAATAAATAAATAAAATAAAATAAATACAGATATTGCCTTTATTGTAGATGAAATGCCATTTCAAAGTTTTAAAATTTAGATAGGTTTGATGTTCAGGAATTGAAGGGAAGAAGCCAGCATTACAGGGCCAAACATAACTTTATTGTAAGCAAACTGAACATGAACAACAATGGTGCAACAGCAATTTATATACACTGTACAATGGATACATTTGGGCGGGAAACAATATGATTGGTTAGGAGAGGAGTGGGGTGATTGTGGGGTTACTGGACCTGAGTGAAGACTTCGTGTGTCTTGTTAGAAAGGGCGGGAACGCAAGTCCCACGAAAGTTCAGTACCAAGAAGAAGACAAAATGGAGGATCACCCCAATCCCAAAATAACAATTACACAATGTTACAGCAATAATTAAAGTTACATACACAACAATAGGTAAATGTGTCTGTATGAAATTAATATCTCCTTTTCCCCATAGCTCTGTCACCCCAACTGCACCCATTATCTGTGGTACCTTTTGTCGTACTGAACATAAGAGGCACCAACTGCCAATAATGTTCTGTTTGTCAAAGTTCTAACTCACAGGAACTTTGTAAGCAATTCAACTGAGTATGATTAAAAATCCCTTTCCAGAACTTCACTGAATGCATGTAAATTGAAGCATAGTCAAGAACTCAGGGACAGTTGGAAATGAGCTCTGTCTATGAGCTTTCTTTCTAAGATCTGTATTTATGGATATACACCCACTCCTTCTCATCTTCACAATACTAAATCCCAGGCTTGAATGAGTATGTCTTGTCACAGGAAAATCTCATCTTACCTGAAACTATAAATTCTTCTTTAGCATTTCTATATGTTTTCTAAAAGAATGTTCTGGGACCTTGAAAATGTAAGCACAGAGAGAGAGAGAGAGATTGTTATCCAAATCTTCCTTCCCCAAGTATTCTTAATCTTAATGCAGTTGTCTTAATAAATTTGGAACACTGGATATTCCCTTTATGTTTTGCGGAATGCAAGCTGGATGCAATGTTATACTCCATCCATCCCACTGCATCATTTAAAGCACTTTATGGATACACTTTACAAGGCTTTTACAGATGTACTTCACAGCTTAAGCAGTGAACATGCAAAGTGTGAGGTACATAAATGTGACCCAAAATCTACTGGTGCTCCTTCAGGGCATAGTTTATTGTGTTGAGGGAAGTGTGTTTGCTTTCATTCTTCAGATATTCAATGGAGGAAGCACCAGGGGCGTTATGGCAAACATGACTTCTGTTATAAATTATGAACAGAAGCTAAATGTGTTAAGTTATTTGTAGCATCAACAGAGCAAAGTGGGGCAGGTTTTATGCAATTTTATGTTTGAATGCAAGTCTCCCAGGTCACCCCTTTTTAGCCCAATGAATAAACACACTTGTACTAGATACTTGTGAAAAATAAAAATATCATTTATTCACAAAATGAGTTCAGAAGATACATGTGCTCAAGAGTCTTGGTACAGTTGGTTTAGAAAGAAATAAACTCTTTCTTCCACCCATGTGGCCTGAAAGATAGAGGAGCTGAAAAGGACATATTTCCTCTTAGAAGGGCAGAAAAGCAAGAGAAAGAAGGTCAAAGTAAAAGAAAGGCCTTAACACATGCAAATTAGGTGAGGTGATCCCTTAGGTAGAAAATAACTTTTCTAATTGTAATTAAGGTAAAGGTAAAGGTTTCCCTTGCTCGAAAGCCAGTCGTATCCGACTCTAGGGTGCAGTGCTCATCTCTGTTTCTAAGCCGAAGAGCCAGCGCTGTCTGCTTCTGCAGACGTTTCCGTGGTCATGTGGCAGGCATGACTAGACACCGGAGTGCACGGAACGCTGTTACCTTCCCACCGAAGTGGTCCCTATTTATCTACTTGCAATTTCTTGCTTTTGAACTGCTAGGTTGGCAGGAGCTGGGATGAAGATGGGAGCTCATTTCCGTCCTGCAGTACTCGGGATTGAACTGCTGACCTTCCGCTTCCCAGTCAGCATCTTAGCGACTTGAGCCACTGCAGTACCCAGGCAAACAATGCAAAACAATTTCCTTTAGGTCAGGCTATTCTTTCTTGTGTATCTGGTCAGTGCATGCTGGGGTTGCACTAGAATATGCAACAAAATGAAAAACCTTTCTAGAGCACAGGTCCTCAAACTTGGCTCTCCAGATGTTCTCGGACTTCAATTCCCAGATGCCTTGATCAGCAGATATGCTCACTTGGCCTTCTGGTAACTGAAGTCCAAGAACACCTGGAGAGCCTAATTTGAGGACCTATGTTGCAGAGCAGTGGTTCCCAACATGGGGCATGCTCCACAGGGGGACCTTAATTCCCAGAAGCCAAAGTCAGTAGATTGTCTGATCAGTGCTTTGGGGAATTGACTTAGGCTTCTGAGAATTGAAGTTCAAAAGCCAAAGGTTGGGAAAAACTGTTCTAGAGCAAAGCTAGAGGAATACTTTCCATTCACCATTTCTTAGGCTATAAGGAGAGAGAGAGAGAGAGAGAGAGAGAGAGAGAGAGAGAGAGAGAGAGGTTTAGTTCAAGTATTCTACAGTTAAATTATGTTCAGTGATCAAATATGGCTCGGGTATTCAATAGCCTTTGTGATTCATGAGGCCAGAAAAACAAATTGAGTGATCTCAAAGATATCTTTAGCAGATGTCTCACTACAGCTTTGTTGCATTCTGTCCTGCTATAGATGTGTCTAGTCTCTTTTCTTTTTGAGAAAGCAAGGCACAGCAAGTACAGAAATACTAGTTGATTGTGCAGAGTATCTCAAATTCTTAAATAAAGTAGTCATCCTCCTAGTTTGAGCAGTTTGTGCAGTTATATCATTTGACACAAATAACTGAACCATTTTGCAGAGGTGCAATAGCCTCCAATATATTATGGAACAAGGGAAAATGTGAAGCATTAAATGAAAGATGTTTTTCTTTTTGAAAGAAAATGTCCCCTTCTGCTTCCCCTTACTCTCAGGCACTGAAAAAAAATCAGAACAAAGTATCCATTCAAAGTATTTGATTAAAAAATATGACTTGGGAAAAAAAACTAGGCTAGAAAATGAGAACACTTACTATGAATAGTGTCCAATAAAAAAGAGACATGCCTAATCTTCTTTACATTATTTTCATTTCACTGCTGAATTATTGAACAGTATTTCCCCCTACCTCTTTGAACTCTGAAATGGCATTTTCAGCAATACTTATACTTTTGTCTGTGCAGTATCAATCAAATCAAACTAACATGGAATCTGAGAAACATTTTGGGATAATACAAAGATACAACAAGCTTCCAAGAACCAGCCACTTGACAGAGTTCTGAAAATAATGGAAGCAATTCCATTAAATATAATGTCCCATTATTGGTTTCACAATGGAAAATCAATTGATTATTGCAAATAAAATAGAAGAGTTTATTCCATTTATCTGTTTACTATTTACTTTCAAAAACTGTATACATTAAAAACAACCACAAAGGAAGTGTTCACTTCATTACACTGCATGTATGTTTACACTATACACTCACTCATTCAGACAAGAGACTTCGAAGCGTGCGAGCTACATTTCCTAATGAGAGCACTTACATTTTTTCACAAGGCTAAACACACACACACACACACACACACACACACACACACACACACACACACACACACACACTGACTTGGAGAGCAAATGTTTAACAAATGTTAATTTTCTCAAACTTTGGATGAAGGAATAACAGAAAGATAAATAGATAGATGAAGCTTATGAACACAGAATGAAAGAACAAATATGGTACAGCAATGTAAACAGGTTAAGGTTCAGAGCAAAGACTTGTTATTGGCTAATGAGATTTAATGTTCCACTTCTTCCTTTCAGAATTGCCAGAGGTAGGGCAATTCTATTTCAATGCAAAGCCCCCTTTTAATACCCTTTCCTGCATGAACAGAGATGATGGAAGTCCAGGGTATAACAAGGAATATAATTGTGTCATATAAATACTGATTTCCCGAGAGAATTCATGCAAATGGATAACAAATCACAAGAAAATAAAGGATTCAGGCCCGGGTATGGTACGGAGACGGCATTGGTCGCACTAATGGATGATCTCTGGCAGGAGCGGGACGGGGGTTATCCATCCGTCCTTGCTCTTCTTGACCTCTCAGCGGCCTTCGATACCGTCGACCACGGTATCCTTCTGGAACGGCTCAAAGGATTGGGGATCCAGGGCACTGTGTTGTCCTGGTTTTCCTCTTTTCTGGAGGGCTGTACCCAGTCGGTGTGGTTAGAGAGTGAGAGGTCCAGCCCTAGGTCCCTCAAGTATGGGGTTCCTCAGGGCTCGGTGCTTTCTCCCCTCTTATTTAACATCTAAATGAAGCCACTGGGTGAGATCATTCGTTCCCACGGGGTGCGGTACCATCAGTATGCGGATGACACCCAGTTGTATATCTCGGCCCGTGGGGACCCCAGTGATGCTGTTGAAATCCTATCCGGATGCCTGGAGGCCATTGGGGTCTGGATGGGGGCCAATGGGCTTCGGCTGAATCCCAGCAAGACAGAGTGGCTGTGGATAAGGGGCCCCGTGTTATCCAGGGAGTTACCACCTTTGGTACTGGATGGGGCGGTTTTGCCCCAGACAGACCCAGTGCGCAACTTGGGGGTCATTCTGGATTCATGGCTGCTGCTGGAAGAACAAGTGGCGGCTGTGGCCAGGAGGGCTTTTGCCCAACTTCGGGTAATTCGCCAATTGCGCACGCTCCTGGACCGGGGCTCCTTGCTTATGGTCACCCATGCTCTGGTTACTTCCCGACTAGATTATTGTAATGCGCTCTACATGGGGCTGCCCTTGACGACCATTCGGAGGCTGCAGCTGGTCCAGAATGTGGCAGCCCGGGTGGTGATGGGATGTGGGCGATATGCCCATGCCTCACCGCTACTTCGGGAGCTGCACTGGTTACCAGTTTGTCTCCGGGTGCAATTCAAGGTGCTGGTTTTGACCTTTAAAGCCCTATATGGCAGTGGGCCAGGATACCTTAGAGACCGCATCGTCCCAAGAGTGTCTGCCCGTCCAACCAGAGTGGACCGGAGGGGCTCTCTAATGGTGCCATCAGTTAGGGGTGCACATCTGTCTAGCACCCGAAGGAGGGCCTTCTCCGTGGCCGCACCAACTCTCTGGAACCTCCTGCCAACAGATCTAAGACTTCAAAGAGAATTGCTGCCCTTCAGGAAAGGATTGAAGACCTGGCTGGCAGGGCAGGTGTGGGGCCTGAATGGGATCACGGTTCCCGCCTGCTGGCTTACGTAAAGAATTAAGAACTCTCTCTTCCTTTTTTAGAGTGGGTGGGATGGATGGGTGGGATAAGGTTTTTTTTTAAGTGGGTGGGATATGGGGTTTTTAAATTGTTTTTATATGTTTTTAGAATTTGTTGTAATGCCGCCCTGAGTCGGGTTCTGCCTGAGTGGGTGGCATATATAAATACGACTAAATAAATAAAATAAATAAATAGTGCGTGTGTGTCTATATGTGAGAAAGAACACTCATATAATGACTACATCCTCTCATCCCTCAACACTGATCCATTCCCTGGCTAAACTAAACTACTGGCACTTTGGACTGATTGGGAAACTAACTGGAAGATCTAAAGTCAGATGGAAAAGCTAACAAACCATCTAAAATACCAGAAAGAGAGGATTCCATAGATGAGCTGGAATTATGCATTCAGGTGAGCCAGAGCTGCTTTTTAAAATGACAGTATATCAAAGATAATCTCAGTATGTGCAAGATTGAGTTGAAACCCTATCTTGACATAGTGAGGCAGCTTCGTAAGAATTATTCAACTCCTTTGAGCAATCTTACCTCCACTGCAAGATTGAAGCATGGATGTTGTCATTGTTGTGTTTAAAAATCACACTTTCCCCAACTTGGCAGAACATACTTTCTGCAAAAACCCTGTAGCAGCAGAAAATTACCAACTCTTTCCTTTAACTAAGTGTAAACATGCATGTACATATATGAGTAAAGACATACAGACAGCAAGTCCAAATGGCTAGGTTGAGTGAGCATAAAGAAACAAAAGGTATCCCTTGCTCGAAAGCCAGTCATATCCAACTCTAGGGTTCAGTGCCCATCTCTGTTTCAAAGCTGAAGAGCCAGCACTCTCTGCTTCTGCAGACATTTCCGTGGTCATGTGGCAGGCATGACTATAAAGAAATAAGCAACCCATCAAATGCTACTACTCTTGCAAGTTCATGCAATGAAGTCACAGTAATTTCAATTTGCACATTTTATAGAAGTGGTATAGGTAGACTGCGATGGCTTAGTGGTTAAGATACTGAAATTGATGACTGGAAGGTCAACAGGTCAGCTGTTCAAGACCCAAGTGCTACATGATGGAGTGAGCTCCTATCTATGTCCCAGCTCCTGCCAACCTAGCAGTTCAAAAGCAAGAAATTACAATTATCAATACACCAAATTTTGCTGGTCCTACCGATCTTTCACTGCAGAAAAAATCCTGTAAGATCGACATTTTCATTTCATGTTAAATTGTCTGGAAGCTCTATGGCACATAAGTCACCAAAATATGGAGAATTAAACAGTGACAGGTCACAAAATGATTTTGAACAGCTGTTCTTCCTTCATATGTATTTTCAGCACATATGAATGCACCACTGCAAACGCTATTTGGAATGCTCACATTTCCTTGCATGTATCTATTCAGTGATTATCCAGGTTTCTCCTTTATGGTAGCAATGTGCCCATGAGTTCAATCTTTCGGCTTTCTAGCTCTACAAATGGATAGCACAATTGAGATAAAGAGTGCAAGCCCTAGTCTTTTATTGGTTCTTTTCCTTGTTAATAATCCATATCATTTGATAGTTTTAGAAGAAAAGGTGCTTCGCACACCAGAGTTCCAAAGATAAATCTTTGCACTCATTCATTCTTGGGGCAGTTGAACGTAATGGATGGTATACTCTTGCTTGTTGCCTGTTCAGTTTGTGTGGTGAATGTAGCATCCGCTGGAGCGCAAGCAATTTAGACTAGAGACCTGATTATGTCAGCTCAAAAGGAATTGATCTTCTTGAAAGAAAAATAAGCTTTATTGATTTTAAATGGGCCAAGCTCCTTTGCAGGTGGTGTGTGTCCAATTGAATCCTAATCTCCCACCGTTCATTATCTGCTTTGATAGCTGATCATTTTAAAATTCTTTAGCACAGCCATGGATTTTGGGTGTCTCATGTTAGCCAACCAGGTTTGAAAAATTGATCCTCTGCATGAGTGGAATTGTGTACAGCAGAGAGCTATAGAGACTTCAGTGAGGTGACTGAAGTGTGTTTCTTCTTACACAGAATGTTTCAGGGACTATCAATACCAATGATAACAAGGAGAAAACCACAGAACCAAAACAAGGGAGGAAAACAACATGGCAAGAGGTGCAGCATAAAATAAAATGGGATTGCTCTTCACATTGATTTCTAAGTTCTGGAAATACCTTATGAGCTATAAGAAAAGGATATACTTCATTAACTACAAATTATGCTGGAATGAGAAACATTTGCCTCTCCAGATGCTATTGGGCTGCAACTTTTCAACCCTAGCCAAGAAAGCCAATGATGGGGAGTGCTGAGAGTTAAAGTCCAGCAACATCTGGAATAGGAGCCAGGTCCATACCCTTAGCATTTTTTGTGCATAATAGCCTGGTAAGTGACCTGGAGAGCTTGCTAAGAAAGGTAGAGATCAGGTGTTTGACTGCCCACTGTGCCTTCCAGGAGAAGAGCCAACCTGCGTAACTTTAGGCAAATTACCACAGTTCCAGAATGCCCCCAGAAGGAGGATGTAGTAAATAATTTTCTGAATACTTTGTAGTTAGGGGATCCCAGAATGGATTGCCCAAAGTCAGAATTCACTTGATGGCATAGAATTGTTGTAATAAATATGTTCTTGAAGAAGAATGGTTACCTTGAAACACGTGGGAATCTGTGTATTATCACTTAGTTTTATCTTAGCTAACACGAGAATTTTTGTTCTTTCTCCCCCTCCTCTCATGGACAACATATTTATGTTGTATGGAGAGGTTCTACCCCTCAGGCATGCTTCAAAAGATGATGAAGTAAGAGAACAGATACCACTGTCTCTGAAAGTTAGGATTTTAAACTTACTCTTGCTTTTCATATTATTTCATTACTACGTGCTTTACCTTAGAACAGGCAAGCCTACAGTTCTATGTTCTCATGGGCTACTGTATTCTGCATTGATTAATTCATTCTTCATATATGTATTTTACTATATAAAATCTTCTCAGAGATGGTTAGACTTAGTTAAGATATTGGTGTATCATCTATTGTGCCAGTATTGTTAACGGTTGTTGTCTGGCCAGACATCCCACTATGGTAATGGAGTAGACTGTACAGCCAACAACTCAATGCCGAGTGTTGGGTGGCAGTAAATAACCTGACTCCCTAAAGGGGCCAATGGCTACAGGTGGATGAGCCCTAAGTAAATCACATTGGTACATTCATGTACCTGATTAAATGGTAAAAAAAAAATTCAGATTCTCACAACACAAGCAAGCCAGAAGTAGATAGCTCCAAGGGCTGGAGCAAGGCAAGAACAGGGTTCAAGAAGTGAGGACCCATGCAAAGCATAACAACTGTCTATAGCAGGAGTTCTCAACCTTTTAAAGACGGGGCCCGGGTCACACTCCCTCAGACAGCTTTGGGGGCCAGACAGCCATTTTGCCCTTACTCCACCACATGGCACTTCCTGGTGTAGTGGAGGCAGTGGGGGCCCAAATGAGATGGCACCAAGGGCACGGGCCATAGGTTGAGAATCCCTGTTCTGCAGGAGCCAAAAACAAGACCCAGGAACCAAGCAACAGCAAGCATACCAACTTTCATTATTGAGACACCTTGTAGGAGGAAGAGCTGGTTCTGATGTAGCCCAACCTCCCAGAGCCTCCAGGTGGAATCCATTAGTTGCTTCTAGGCTGAGGACCTAGCTTTGCAAGAACAAGTGCAGCTGTTACAGATTCTGACACATCAGAACAAAACAACACATCATCCATGGAGTGAGAGACTCTGGGAAAATAAAAAGTATCAGTTACTAAGATACACATTCCTGAGATGTTCCTGCATGACATTGTGTACAGGGTAGTGTTGAACCAGGCACAGTTTTGCAGGATCCAACAATATCCAACAATAGCAGTCACACTTATATGCCGCCCCAAAGTGCTTAGTGTGCACTCTGGGCAGTTCACAAGGTAATTAGTGTTTTGTCCCAATGTTCTGTTTTACCAACCTCGGTAGGATGGAAGACTTTGTCAGCCTTGATCCCTGTCAGGAATGAACTCAAGTCAGCCATTTGGGCTGCAGTACAAATTTTCTTGTTTCTTCAGTAGTGAGCTAGATATATTCTGCTGTAAACACCCTTCTTGATGGGCAACCATAAAGGTAAAGGTGTCCCTTGCTCGAAAGCCAGTCATATCCGACTCTAGGGTGCAGTGCTCATCTCTGTACCAAAGCCGAAGAGCCAGCACTGTCTGCTGCTGCAGACATTTCCGTGGTCATGTGGCAGGCATGAATAGACACTGAAGCACATGGAACGCTGTTACCTTCCCACCAAAGTGGTCCCTATTTATCTACTTGCAATTTCTTGCTTTGAACTGCTAAGTTGGTAGGAGCCGGGGACAAAGACGGGAGCTCATTCTGCAGTACTCGGGAATCGAACTGCTGACCTTCCGCCTCCCAGTCAGCGTCTTAGGCACTTGAGCCACTGTAGTCCCATGAGATGTTACATCTGATCCAGAGAGGGCAGATGGCCATCACTACATTAGACAACATTAACAACTGTCAGTACTTAACTTTTTCTTTGTTTTAAAACCAATCTCTGTTCTCATAGCAGTTCATGGCAACAACCCCCTTGCTGTTGAAGTGTTTGTCATTTTTATTTCTTGTGAATATCTCCTCTCTTATCTTATGAAGCAAAAACATTAGATTGTCTACATCTCACACTGTTTCAAACATTTTAGATGGAATTGTGTACTTCCTTACAAAATGCTCAAACAACTCCACTAAGTCAAATATGGATTAATCACAGACCATTGCAACTATAACTTGAGAGGTGGGGATTGCTTGCGCCTCACTCCCTATCATTGTGTTTAACTGTGTTAGTCCTTCTCTATATTTCCCCTTCTCATGGGTATGGAAGATATAAAAATGAGGAAATGTGTTAATATTTTCTCCTGCATTCATTTTTAATCTTATTTTAGAATTAAAGAGGTGGAAAGGACCCTATGGATCATTGAGTCCAGCCCCTGTCAAGAAGGCAGAAGTGGGAAATCAGACTTGCCAAACAACTGCACAAAATGGCTGCCAGAATAGCTGCAGGGAGATACGTATACTACACAGTGAGAACTTTCTAGTGTCTCAGTTGTTGCAGTTGCCAGGAAGATCTGAACATTACTAGGGTTTTAACTGTCCTTTACCTTCTCTTTTGGCACCAGCAGCTCAGGCTACTAAATTACTATTGATTTCCCCTTTCCTCAATTCAAATTGTTGACCCTTTAAAAAACATCTTGTGTATATCAAATGAGCAACAAAGAACTCATTGTGCTTTTTCCACCCCATGGTAAAGAACTCCTCCACCTACAATTTAGTTTCTCAGAACCACAAAAAGATTCCATTTGTTCAATTTTTCTACTTCTTTCTAAAAGGAATACAAATATCTAAATACAAGGCATGGCAGGTGTGGGGCACCGATGGAGGGGTGACCCCCGCCTGCTGGCTCATATAAAGATTTTTCTCTATCTTTTAATGGATGGGGTGAGTGGTTAAATTATTTAGAATTTTTATTGGACTTTTAAAGGGCTTTTTAATTAGTTTGATATTGTTTTTAATTGTTGTTAGCCTCCCAGAGTCATTGATGAGTTGGGTGGCAATAGAAATTAGAAAATAAAAATAAAAATAAAAAGGTTGATTACTAGGCAGGTTAGAGTCCCCCCGTCCCACTTCTTTTATTTATATATTTCTGTTGGCTGTTATAAAGTAATCTCTCCTTCCCTCCCCCCCCCCTCCACAAAAAATTGTTTTTTTTATATTTCCTTCAGACATTTAGCCCAATATTCTTTATTAGTCCCAGTTAGAATAGACCTACTGATGCAATGAAATTTACATTAGCTTTTACTTACTATATCAGTTAACAGTTGATTCACTGTGTTTGTTAAAAGCAATTGGACACTGGCTATACTGTAGGGGTTCCCAAACTTTTTGGGCCACAGGCTGGTCGCATGGTTTAGCAGGGTGGTCAAGCGATTCCTCCCACCAGAAGCAAAACACTGCTGTAAATGCACCCATGGCTGATGTTATGTACTGAATAGAATGTGACACGGACTCTTTAACTGATTGTATCCGGCAATTGTATCCATTGTAAATAATCAGAGACACATTGTAGCAAGCTGTTAAGAATGCTGCTGCTGGCTGCAGTAGCAGCATCCAGCTCACATGATACAGATTCCCCAGAATACCTGAAGGGCGGGAAACCTTCCCGCCATGCTGCACCTGGAGAAGATGGGCATGACGATCCATGGCGTCACGCAGACAGTAACCAATGGACTATCACCCGGGTTATTCAAAATGTACAGTGTGCTATAAATAGAGCTGTTTGGTCCACCATTGCCTCATGTTCACTCTGACTACCATGCAATAAAGTTGTGTTTTAGCCCTTACTGTGGCTCCTTCTTTGTCTTCTGTGCAAGACACCAAATTGGCGACGAGGATGGGATGGTGTCCCAAAAAGTGAAAATCGCGCCCTTTGACACCACGAAGACAGAAAAATGGAAACTCTACGAGCAGCAGTTCCTCTACGCTATGGACCTCGAAGGCATCGAGGAGGAAGCTCAGCGCTGGGCATTCCTACTGGCCCAGTGTGGCTTAGAGACTTTGGAACTGGCCACCAACCTCCTGACGCCGAGACCGCTCTTGGCGGTACCCCTAGATGAGATCTTCACTGAGCTGAGGAAACACTTTCACCCGAAAGTGTCGGTGTTCCCGGCAAGGTTGGCGTTTCAGCAGCGGTGCCAGTGGGGCGGTGAGTCTGTGGCAGACTTTGTGGCAGCCTTGCGGGTGGCTGCCATGCCTTGCCGGTGGGGAGCATCCCTGAGCGAGGTGCTGAGAGACAGGCTCCTGCTGGGCCTGCAAAATGAGGGGGCCAGGAAAAAACTACTGGCCAAAGATGAGAGCATCTCGTTCGAGCATGTCCTCCGCATCACCCAAGCCGCTGAGTCAGTGCAACAAGGCAAACGGGTGTGCTGGGCCAAGACCGCCATGGTTGGGGGACCCCCCCCCCCCGCCTGCGGTAACAGTCCACAGCTGTTCCTCCCATGGAGAGCAGGGGGCCTCCAAGTCCACCACGTCCACCTCTGACTTCAGCGAGGACAAGGATGTGCAGCGGGTACAGAGGAGGCCTGAGGTTCGAGACCACGCCAGAGAGGACCGCCACTGAGACGGATGCGGGGCATCCCATGACCGGAGCTGATGCCCATTCCGGAAGGCGGAGTGCCACAACTGTGGGCGGTGCGGGCACATCACAAGGGTCTGCAGGCGTCGTCGAGATGACAGCAAGGGCAGGCAGAACGGCCCCAACAAAAGGCAGATGGGTCGGGCACATCTTCGATGACAATGAGCCCCAGGAGCACTGCATGTCTCGACAGGTTCCTGATGACCGCGACCAGGTGGTCCACAGCATGCAATTGCGGCGCCCCTGGTTCTTTGTTGAGGTACTGGTACAGGCGGTCCCAGTAAGGATGGAGATTGATTCGGGGTCGTCATACTCCATCGTCTCCCACAGGGAATTTCTGCGCATTCCCCCCAAGTCACGCCCCAAACTGAAGGCCCTTAAGACTAATCTGCGGGACATTCAGGGCAAGAGTATACCAGTGTTGGGGGTGGAAGAGTTCAAGGTCCAGTTCAAAAGGCACTCCGTGCAGTTGCCCCTAGTAGTTCTAAAGGAAGGGTCCTGCTGCCTCCTGGGTACACAGTGGTTCAGGCCCCTGGGGGTTTTCATTTGAGGCATACACACCGTACAGGCTGACCCGATCATGGAGGTGTGTAACGCACACCCTGCCATTTTTGAGAAGGGGTTAGGGAAGTTCAAAGGACTCCCAGTTTCCTTCGAATTGGACCCCGACATCCGACCCATCAGGATGAAGCCAAGAAGAGTGCCTTTTGCACTAAAGGACAAAATAGAGACTGAACTGGACAAACTGGTGGGCCAGGGGATTTTGGTGCCCGTGGACTCCACTGAGTGGGAAACCCCCATTGTTACGGCACTTAAGGCTAACTGGTAGGTCAGAATGTGCGCTGACTACAAGTGCACGATTAACAAGGCAATTCACCCAAATGCGTATCCAGTGCCGGTAGTTAGCCACCTGCTAGCAACCTTGCATGGGGGAGGTGTTTCTCCAAGCTAGACTTGGCCCAGGCATACCAGCAATTGTCAGTAACCCCAGCTACAGCTGCCGGTCAGACAATTGTTACCCACAAGGGAGCCTTTAAAGTGACGCGCCTCCAATTCGGCGTAAATTCAGCTCGGGGGATCTTTCAGTCCCTCGTAGAAAGATTGTTGAAAGGGCTCCCAGGTGTTTTCCCCTACTTTGACGACATTCTGATAACAGCGGGAGGGGAACAGGAATTGGCCAAGAGGTTAGACCGGGTACTAACAGTGTTTGAGAAAGCGGGGCTCAGGTTGAGAAAGGATAAGTGTGTGTTTTTTGCTGAGGAGGTAGAGTTTCTGGGTTTCCGAATAACCCCCCGAGAGCATAAAACCAGCAGAGTCCCAGGTAGCGGCAGTGAAAGATGCTCCTTGCCCTACCACCAAGGCCGAACTACAGTCCTTCCTAGGACTCCTAAACTTCTACCACTCTTTCCTCCCGGGAGAGGCATCATTAGCAGAACCACTGCATAGATTGCTCAAAAACGATGCGGCTTGGCGGTGGGGGGACAGCCAGGAACGGGCATTCTGGGGGCTCAAACAGCTTCTATCTTCCGAAGCTGTGTTGACCCACTTCAACCCAAGGAAATCTGTTGTGTTGGTCTGCGATTCCTTACCGGTGGGGGTGGGGGCAGTCCTCTGCCACGTGCTAGAGAGCGGGCGAGAAGCCCCAGTGGCATACTATTCGAGATCCCTGTCCAAGGCAGAGCGCAACTATGTGCAAACAGACAGGGAAGCCCTAATGATTGTTGCAGGAACCAAGAAGTTCCACGACTTTCTCTATGGCAGGCCATTCAAAGTCGTGACCAACCATAAGCCCCTCTTAGGAATTTTCACCACAGATAAGCCAACCCCGCAGATCTTGTCGCCAAGGATGCTGCGATGGGCGATTTTCCTCAATGCGTACCAGTACGCATTGACCTACCGCCCCAGAAAGGAGATCAGCCATGCTGATGCCCTTTCCAGGTCACCCCTCCCACAGGCAGGGGACCCCTTGTGTGAGGTAGAACAGGACCACCAGGTGCTCCTGTTTGAAGCCCTAGAGTCACCCCCAATTCTGCCTGCGGAGATCGCCAAGGCTATGGCGAAAGACAAGTCATTGGCCTTAGTCAGTTCATGGGTACAGAAAGGCTGGCCGGCAACCTCCCCTACAGAGGAATTCAAGATTTACGGTAGGCAGAGAGACGAGCTCTCCCTAGAAAGGGGCTGCCTACTCTGGCGGCAGCGGGTAGTAATCCCCGAAGTTCTGAGGTCCTGCGTACTCAAGATGCTGCATATCAGCCACCCGGGGATCGTGCACTCCAAGGCGCTAGCTAGGAGTTATGTCTGGTGGCCCAGACTGGACACAGATATAGAGCACATGGTAGGCACTTGTGAGAGCTGCCAGAGCACCCGGCCCAAAGAGTCCCGACTTCCGCACAGAGAATGGGACACGGCCCGGGGTCCGGGGTCATGTCTACACGTGGACTTTGCGGGTCCATTCATGGGTACCCTTTTCCTTATAATAGTGGACTCCTACTCCAAGTGGTTGGAGGTAATTCCGATGGCAGTACATTGTCAGCTGCGATGATTAAACAATTACGCAAGGTATTCAGCTGCTTCGGTTTACCTGACGTACTTGTGAGTGATAACGCCACAACTTTCACGTCAGCGGAGTTCCAGGGTTTCATAGAGATTAACAAAATTTGCCACATAACTGCTGCCCCCTTTCACCTCGCTACAAATGGTCAAGCGGAACGCCTGGTGTGAACAACAAAGGACGCACTGTGTAGGATGGGCCCCGGGGAATTGAACTTGCAGCTCTGCCAATTCCTATTAAGGTACCCTGTAACCCTCTTAGTGTCGGGGCTCTCATCCGCCGAGCTCCTCATGTGGAGGAAACCCACCACGATTCTCTCGAGATTAGACCCAACCAGGGTGGAGGACACGGGTAGAAACATAGAAACGGGGGGCACCAAGAGTTTTGAGATTGGCCAGCCAGTACATTGCCAAAACTACGCGGCTGGCGGCCCCACTTGGGTACATGGAATAGTGGTCGGACAGATGGGGCCAGTCTCCTACAATGTCGAGACAGGCACAGGACTCCTCTGGAGGAGGCATGCCAATCAACTCCGAAGTAGAGTAGTGGGAAGGCAAGACGTGAGTGACCAAATGGAGCAGTCAGCGTTAGGGTTCTCCCCCACCTGCTTATCCCAAGGGGGAGACACAGACCACAGGGGGGAGGGAAAAGAGACAAACCCATATCCTTTTGACCCCCCGGGTAACAGGGACAACTTGGAAGAGAGAGATCCCGAGGAATTGTTAGATTTTGAGTTAGGAGACCGGGGGGATTTTTTGGAGTGGTCCCCCACCCATCCAAGTGAAGAGAGGGGTTTTTCTTTAGTCCCTGGAGCCCCCGGTCTCACATCCCTGCAGTTTACTCCCACACCTAGACCTTCCCAATCCCCGGCTCACGACTCTGGCCCAAAGTGCGGCCAGCACTCGCCCAAAGCCTCAATGGCTAAAGGTCTTCGTCCTCACCTAGGGGGGAGGGATGTTATGTACTGAATAGAATGTGACAAGTACTCTTTAACTGATTGTATCCGGCAATTGTATCCATTGTAAATAATCAGAGACACATTGTAGCAAGCTGTTAAGAATGCTGCTGCCGGCTGCAGTAGCAACATCCAGCTCACATGATACAGATTCCCCTGAATACCTGAAGGGCGGGAAACCTTCCTGCCTCGCTGCACCTGGAGAAGATGGGCGTGACGATCCATGATGTCATGCGGACAGTAACCAATGGACTATCACCTGGGTTATTCAAAATGTACAGTGTGCTATAAATAGAGCTGTTTGGTCCACCATTGCCTCATGTTCACTCTGACTACCATGCAATAAAGTTGTGTTTTAGCCCTTACTGCGGCTCCTTCTTTGTCTTCCGTGCAAGACATCAAAGCTGTCAAACACATTTATGACAGCCATGGGTGAATTTATGGCAGTGTTTTGTACATGCATGGGTGCATTTTTCTTCCACTTCCAGAAGCAGCAAGGGGCAAATGATTTGGTACCACAGGCCATAGTTTGGGAACCCCTGATGTAGTGTGTAGAAATGTTGAAAGCCACTATTTTTAAAGAAATGTGCAATATTTAATTTAATGGGGATTCCTATTTACATAAATTTCCAGTTAGATATACTGTACATATATTTCTCTGTGTTACAGCATTTCCATATGACATGTGGGAATGAATATCCAAGGTTTATGGAATGTGGAGCTCTTTGCTTGAAATTCAAATATTATTTACCTTGAAATTCAAATGTTATTTATCTTGACATTCAAATATTATTTACCTTGAACTCCTGTGTGTTCAGTCCATACAGTGTGTATGAAAACGTAAATTAAAAAGTCCCTGGGAAATTGCACTGAATAAATCTGAATAAGTAAAATATAAGAAAAACCTATGAACTGTCTTCAGACATTTTTGATCTGAAATGAGGTTTTGTTTATTGTCAGAATTAATTACAGTGTGACTCATTTTAGACAAAGTATTGTAACCATCTAATAGTGTAAACACATATTGAAATATAGAGGTGAGACATAGAGAAATGTATTTTAATTTAGGCCCATGGTTAATTAAAATAATTAAAGGATCTGAAAAACTAAGTTTGTAGGCAGCTAATCACTAGGCATGTCCATGCTCTTAGCCTAGCAGTTGTTTAAATGAGTCTGCCCTGAGATGCGAAAGGACGGGCTTTCTTACCAACTTCTTTCCAAAGCTATAACTTTCCTTTGTGCACAGATGTGTATATCATGTCCTTGTTCAACACTGTGTACTAAATAAGAAAATGTAAAAAGTACAGGGGCTTGATTTTGAAAAGAGTTTGTATTTGGCAAGATAATTTTGAGTCGAATGAAAAAAGATCCTCTAATCATGGATGTGAACTGGAATCTGGACTATGAAAATGTACACTGTGGTACATTTTGTTACTCTTAGACAGACTATAAAGAGACAAAACAGTTTTCTTACATCAGCCTTTGCGATGCAGTGGCTAAACAGTAGTACTGCAACCAAAACTCTGCTAGTGATTTAAGTTTGATCCTGAAGGGACTCAAGGTTGACTCATCCTTTCATCCTTCAGAGGTTGGTAAAGTGAGTACTCAGCATGTTACCTGTGAACCATCGAGATAATGCTTTCAGTACTATGGGGCAATATATGCGAAATTGCTATTTCCCATAGGCAAAGATGTCAGACAAAGGTGCATTTTTACTCAATCTGTATGTGGAACGTATCATATGGAAAACGGAACTAGATTTAGATGAAGGAGGACTAAACATTGGTGGAAGAAACATGAATAATTTAAGATATGTAGATGGCATCTTACTGGCAGAAAGTAGCAATGATTTGAAAAGGATTGTAATGAAAGTCCAAGGGGAAAGTGCCAAAACAAAACTGCTGTTGAGAACATTAAGAAGACAAAAATTATGACTGCAGAAGAGCTATACAATTTTAATATTGACAATGAAGAAGTTGAAACAGTAAAATATTTTGTATACCTTGTTTCAGTCTTCAATCCAAATGGAGACTGCTACCAAGAAATGCAGCCAAGACAACAACAACATATCTTTTTGAAGAGAAATCTTTTCATAATCTGATGAGACTTCTTGGCTATACCATTCTGTTTTCCACACAAAAGAAAAATGTCCTTACCATTATTATTATTTTTGCTTTAGAAATCATCTGGGTGTGAGATGTTAGGGTTTTCTGGTGAAGGGAACAGAGAGACCACTCTGCCAGTGTCAGTTTTCATATCAGCTACAGAGAACGGAAACTCGTTCCACACTGAATTTCCTTTGCAAATAAAATGTCTGTCATCCCAATCTTTGAGGAACATTGTGGTGATACCTCAGTAAATAATTTATTTGCTAGACCTCTGGTGTCCCCCCCCCCCTCCAGTGGTGCTGGAAGATAGTGGTATCTTTTTAAATTCCTCATCTCAGGTATTGGGTACAGTTACTGAGTCCACCAGAACTTATGTGCCTGTTTGTTTCAGAGCCAGGATGTGACAACACACAATGTTCTAATTTGAACTAGGCAGTGAGCACTCTTGGGCAAGCCAGGCTGTTAAGAAACCAAGGGGACATCTTCTGTAAAACAAACTTATATTTTTCTCTGAGCAAATGTCACTAGAGGGACAGGGAGAGAATGAAGCTGATAGGAGCTTGGCCTGCAACTCCAAAAGTCCATCACATCCCTAAAGTTAATGGTTCTGTGTAGCCCTTCCCAACTCATTCCAGATTTTAGACTTTTCTTCCTCCAACCAAAATCTTACAAATAAATATAAATATTTGCAGCAACCTATTTAAGGTCCCAATTTATATTATTATTATTTATCATCATCATCATCATCATCATCATCATCATCATCATCATCATCATCATCATCATCATTATTATTATTATTATTATTATTATTATTATTATTATTATTATTATTATTATTATTATTATTATTATTATTATTATTATTATTAATCTACCGCATTCCTCATCCTGTGGGTGACCCAAAGTGGTTTACAGACATTCAAAGATACAGTATGACAAAGAGCAAAAATACAATATAGCAGACATAGTATAAAAATAGTTCACAATAATGCAATACACATTTCAAAACAATACCCGTTACAAAATAGAACCCCAAGTAGAACTACATTACAAATACATTACAACAACAACTCTATATATGGCATATATTTTGATACTAATCACATCCCCTTCTACAAACCAAAAGGAAGCAGAGCTAGACTTTAAATGAGGTAGAATGGGAGAGATGCCTCAGATGGCAAATACTGCATGTTGAAACCTAAGTTGAATACTGTCCTGTAATTTTCTGTATAATCCTTCCTCAATCCTTCCTGTAATGTTTACAGTGTAAACTAATTTGATGCTCTAGGTGCCATAGACAATGGTGCACAGAATCGTCTAGCAATCAATTTGCCATTTCTGAGGTGGTTAAAATAATTAGGGAAAGGTCTCCCTTGCTCGAAAACCAGTTGTGTCCAACTCTAGAGGATGATGCTTATCTCCATTTACAGCCAAAGAGCCAGAACAGACATTTCTGTGGTCATGTGGCAGGCATGACTAGACAATCATGTTGTTACCTTTCCCGCCAAAGTGGTACCTATTTATCTACTTGCAATTTCTTGCTTTTGAACTGCTAGGTTGGCAGGTGTTGGGACAGAGATGGGAGCTCGCTCCTTTGCACAGTACTTGGGTTTCAAACTGCTGACCTGCTAACCTTCCAGTCATCAATCTTGGCATCTTAAACACTAAGCCTCACAGCCCCTTTAAATTAATTGTCCTTAGGCAAAAATAAAATACATTATTCCAAAGGTCAGCATCTGCATCTTACAGCTGCAATTTTTCAGAATAAGAAAAAACAGAACTATACTTTCAAAATTATGTTTTCACCTCACAAGGAACCACATCATAGTTGTATTCTATTTCAAATGCTTCCCTGTTACAGCTGCCGACCATAACATCCTGCAATGTTTTCTCTAAGGCCTTCAGGGCTGAAAATCAAAACATCTCATTAATGATGCAAGATTATTTGCTTGAATGGCTTTACATGCTTTTCTCCAGCGAAATATTCTGAGTATTGGGGCACAACAGGATTTACTTGATCACCAAAGCCACACAAGAAGAAACATGCATGCCATGCTAATTTTTCTTACAAGTCTCTCCCCCGTAATATTTGAAATAAGATTTCTAAAAACAGCCTATGGATTTAACTTGCATGGTATCACTGAATCTGAGTCAAATAGCATATACTATGAAAGTATGAAGGTCACAATTTAAGCTACAATTAATCCCCAGGAGGAAATGTGATCTTTCACTTGAACTGTCCTAGTACCACATTAATTTTAAAAGATTTGCAAAAAATACACCCAGTCTGTTATTTGAAAATAAAGATTGTACACAGTGAAGTATTAGATTGTACTTTATTGCTGTGGATTATTTAGTTATGAAGGAGCTGACCTGGTTCCCCTAGGTGCCATGTGCAATTGTGCAGATTCTTGAGTTTTTTCATGTGTATGTGTATGGGGGGAGGGCATGGAAAGTAAAACAGAAATTTAAATGCTGGTGTGTACATGCGCACACACACGCGCACACATGCTGCATGCACACACACTGTCCCAAAGGTTGTCATACATAACAACAGAAATCTTGGAACGTGTTCACCATGAGTGGAGGAGAAGACTTTGTGTAAGTGGGTGTAGAAAGAAATGGCCAACATGTAGAGAATATTTTGTAAATATTTTGTAAGCTTATGTAATGAATATTTTGTCAATAAATTTTTAAAGAAATTGAAGGCAGGGGAAATAATGAAACTATAGGTTCATCCATTCAGGCACAGGGATGTACTGTTCAACTTTTAAAGACTGGGTTAGAATTTCTGCGTGCTAAAAAATGTTATTGTAAATCTAGAATTATACAAGTTTTTCTAATCATACAACCTCCTCATGTTTTAACTCATTTCTGCAAGGGGATACAACATAATCTCTTCAGTATTAGAAAAAGTTATACTGATTCAATTTGGGGACAGCCAGCAGATCTTTTCAAATCAACTGTTCCAAAGTTCTCAGACCACACATTGGGAATAAAAAGAACTTGACTTTTTTTAAAAAAAAAAAAGTGGTGGGAGAGAGAGAGAGAGAGAGAAAATGCAGCAGAAAGTAAATGTGGCAGATTTCTCCATCCTTTATATTGGTACTGATGTGCAGGACCTGCACTTTCAAAGGAACTCTGATTAAATAGTGGGATTTAATGTCACAAGGTATGATGACAGCCATCAACATCATTAGTGTTAACAGAAAGTTGGATGCATTGAGGGATAATGAAGCTATCAATATGAACTGCTGATGGTGGCTATACCTCACTAAGATCAGAAGCAACATACACAGTAATAAAGTGTCTACATACCATTAAGAAAGAAATAGAGAACACGTGGAGGTGCAGCTGGTGTTGGATTGAAGCGCCCATAAACTTTGACACTGTAGGCAGTGGGAACTACAGCCCAGCAACATCTGAAAGTCTACAAGTAATTAACTTCTATGCTAAGAGTTGCTACAGTTTTAAATTGCTGAATATAAAGAAAGCTCAATAAGAAGTGACTGGAGAACAAGCTTCTCAGTTTGCTTAGCTTTATTTGACAGCTGAGTGTGTAAGATGCTGATTTTTGTTGTTCAGTCACACAGTCGATTCCAACTCTTTGCGACTCCATGGACCATCGCTCTCCAGGCACCCCTGTCCTCCACCATCCTCCTTAGTCCACACAGCCCATTGCGTCCACAATACCATCTAGCCATCTCATATTTGGCCATCCCCTTCTTCTTTTGCCCTCCACCTTCCCCAGCATCAAGGCCTTCTCAAGTGAATCCTCTCTTCTCATTTGATGTCCAAAATACTTCAGCTACATCTTTGTTATTTGTCCTTCTAAGGAGCACTCAGGGCTAATCTCTTCTAATATTGACCTATTTGTTCTCCTCGCTGTCCAGGGGACTCTCAAAACTCTCCTCCAGCACCACATCTCAAAGGCATCTATTTTTCTTCGCTCAGCCTTTCTAATGGTCCAGCTCTCACAGCCATACATTACCACCGGAAATACCATTGCTTTGACTATGCGGACCTTTGTTTGCAGTGAGATCTTTACTTTTCACTATGTTCCCCAGGTTTTTCATAGTTTGTCTCCCAAGAATCAGTCGCCTTTTTATTTCATGGCTGCAATCTCCATCTGCAGAGATCTTGGATCCTAAGAAAGTAAAATCTCTTACTGCTTCTACTTCTTCCCCATCTATTTTCCAGGGACTGATATGGCCTGTTGCCATTATCTTGGTTTTCTTGATATTGAGTCTCAGACCAGCTTTTGCACTCTCTTCTTTCAACCTAATCAGGAGCTTCTTTAGGTCTTCTTCACTTTCGGCCATTAGGGTGGTATCATCTGCATATCTCAAATTGTTGATGTTTCTCCCAGCAATTTTGATCCCATATTGTGATTCCTCCATCCCTGCATTGCGCATTATGTGCTCTGTGTATAGATTGAATAAGCAGGGTGATAAAATGCAGCCTTGTCTTACTCCTTTTCCTATTCCAAACCACTCTGTCATTCCGTGTTCTGTCCTAACTGTTGCTTCTTGGTTCGTGTACAGATTTCTCATGAGGCATATGAGGTGTTCTGGTATTCCCATCTCTTTAATTACTTGCCACACTTTGTTGTGGTCCACACAATCAAAGGCCTTGGTGTAGTCAATGAAGCAAAAGTAAGCTTGTTTCTGGTATTCGTTTGTTTTCTCCATGATCCAACGTATGTTGGCAATGTGGTCTCTGGTCCCCCTGCCTCTTCTGAATCCAGCCTGCATTCAATCACTAAACTGATACAATCACTAAACAGATTAAAAAATGGATCTATGCTAGCATTCTGCTCCATTTTTACTCTAAAAGAAATATTCTTTTCAAATAGGGGTAGGTGCCTGTACTCCGATATGTTGTACTATCTGGATCAAGGGAGGGAGTGTACCATTACTTTCCGAGTAGGTTGTTCTGAACTGCTGTATATTAGTATCTTGTAATATGGTGAAGTCACAGTAAAGACCAACTTTAGTCACTTCACAAATGTCTGCTGGCTCATGTGCTTAGAAATGCTAAGCTTCTAGTAATAATATATGCCTTAAAATGAACTTGCATAGATGTCATTCTGGATTTGTGCATGGAACATTGGATTTAATACAGAAAGTCCAATTTTTATAGCTCTGATTCTAATTTATGACATTGAAAAGCATGGTAGTTCGGTGCCTAGAACTAGTAGGGCAACCCATGACCTGGTTTGTCCTTGCATAGAGCAGTGTTTCCCAAACTGGTGGACTTCAATTCCAAAAGGCCTGAGTCTGTACATTGGCTGATCAGTGTTTGTGGGAATTGACTTAGGATTCTGGGAATTGAAGTCCAAGAACCAAAGGTTGGGAAAACCTGGCATAGAGTATAAGAAAGCGGCAACTATCCCCTCTCAAACTTGAAGAGGATTTGCTCATTTGCAAGGCAAACAATTGTGTACCTTAGTAAATGTACAAACTATAAAGGTAAAGGTTTCACTTGCTCGAAAGCCAGTTGTATCCGACTCTAGGGTTCAGTGCTCTTCTCGGTTTCAAAGCTGAAGAGCCAGCGCTGTCTGCTTTTGCAGAGAAACTATAGAATTATAATAATTTTTTTGTTGCAAGGACAATTAAAATTAAAGCAATAGATTGGTTCTTTGTACATTTGTAAACAATCTTTCCTCTTTGCAGGCGCACCCCCCAAAGAAAGACTCAGACACCGGTATATGGATAAAGGCATTGGGCCACTTTTATTGAATAATGCCCTAGTCCGAATTATAACTTTCAATTGGTACTCATCCAATTATAATTCTTAAGGCAAGCAGGCCGCAGTAACACTGGTAAGGTTCCTCCCAAAATTGCCAATGGCGATTGGCTACAATGTATCCATTTGTATCATTTTGTTTGTTGACACAAACAAATTGTTGACCCTAGTCAATAAACTATCTACTGACCCCACCCTCTGATGTGTATCCGTCAAATCACGGGGTGATACATGCTGAAAAGCTCCTGCCATCACCCCTTGCCTGGTTCGTCATTGACCGGTCAACGTTATTACACCTGTACCTGTCTAAGTGTTGGCCAGTCAATTGCGAACCTGCCGGATACCTATGGGTCATAAATATTTACCTTACCAGTGCTACCCGCCTAAGTGACCAAAGTCAAGAGCAAGAAAACCCCTATATCAAACCTCAGCAACAGTGTGGGATGGGCAAAAAAGCCAGAACCCAAGGGCCAATTGTGGGTTCCAACCAAAAATTCCCACCCGGCCCCGAAGCGACCAAAATATCACACTGTTCACTAGGGAGAGGGTGGAGGGAAATCTTCTCCTCTCCATCGCTATTTTAAAATGGCAGCTTGGCTGCCTCGTGGCCACTCCTTTTCTAGAGGGGTGGCCACGCCCCCTAACTCACCTGGATGTCTGAGTCCGGGTGGGGGCCCCCGCAAAGAGCGCAGTGGCCATTTTGGTGCCACGCTTTCATTTGCACTTCCTATATGTGTGTGATTAGTTTCACAAAGGGGAAAAAAAGGCACTATAGATGAAATCCTGTTCATTAATATAGTAATTTGAATTGGAGTAAGCCCCTAGAATGAGTGCAGATTTGGTGAATCAACTCCTCTCTACATCCATAGTTTCATATAGATCTACTTTAGTTGTGACTTAATATGCTAATGTTAAGTCACAAGCAGATAGGATAATTTGCATTTTGTAGTTATACCCAGTGGTGGGCATCAGCAGGTTCGCACCAGTTCGCCAGAACCGGTAGCAAAACTTCTGGCTGGCCACACCCATCCAAGTTTTGAAATAAAGCAGTCCAAATTCGGGTGCAACGCAGGACTTTCCCCCTGTCCACGCCCACCATACCACACCCACAGTGTGGTAGTAATTTTTTTTGGAGCCCACCACTGGTTATACCCTGTTGTCTATTTCTGTTCCATAATCTTTGAACTATTTTTATATTAAATGATTCCCAGGTGACAAATACAGCTTCTGGAACAGCTGGAAAGTTATGATGGCTATGACATATTTCATTCATCTATATATGAGCTAAAGCAAACAAAGCTTCGTTTCAAAGTATTTAAGTACAAAACAGGGCAATCTTCACCAGATTTCTGACAAAATGAAGGATGGAATTGTTCTGTTGAAATTGAGATGAAGGGAAATATCAAAATGATGGGCAATAATTATTATTGCTTAGGCAGGCTTCTATTAAGAACATCCCTTGCATATTTCTGAGATTTTTCAGAGCAATTTTACATTGTGCGCTAGGAATCAGTAATAACTGTTTTCACTTATGTACTGTTATGTTATTAAGAAAGCACATTAAATCATCAAGGATATTTATGGCTATCATACCAATCTCTTGCAACCGAACAAATCTTGAAGTTTTTGGGAATTCTCTACCATGTCAGATAATATGGAGGAATCCAATCATTTTTGCAAAACCTATTTTCATTACATTTTTTTATAAAACATGTGGACTTAGCCTTATTTCTCATTATCAATGGTTGTATATGGCCCTCTTTTTTCTTTCTTTCTTTCTTTTTTTTTTGGCAAAACAGCAATGCCAAAGCAAGCTCTCCCACTTCCTTTACTGGGCCAAAATTTCACATAGAGGCCTTTCTAAAAGCCTAAAAGAGTTTCTTTTTTAAAGGGAAATTTTAAAAATACTATCTGGAGCTTTAGAAGGTCCAGTTCCTACAAAATAACATGGAAAGGGGTGAAAGGTAGTTCTGAGGGAGTAAATGCTGTTTCCTACCCCTTTTCCTGTTTTAACATGGGCAGTTCAGAGGGGATGGGAATAGGTTTCCCAAGAATCCAACCATGGTAGACAGAAGCCTAGAGAAGGTTAAAAATGGCCCCTCAGACTCATATATATCCATTCCTGATTTTGAGATGAAACTCTTCTCTTTTGTTGGGAAAAAACTTTTATTTACCACCTATGTGTTAATTTGCTTATTCCAGCTCGGATATCCATGTCACTTCCCAGTTCCTGTCAGATGACTGCTGTTATCATCACCACGGTGCTTGTGCCCCTTGGATTTCTATTACATTGAACATGCCTTTATCTCCTTCCCCATTCTTCATGTGCACAAAGACCTAGCTACTAAATCCACAGGGGAAATCTCTAACAAAGCAAACTACAGAGAACAGAAATGTATGCCAAGTAAAACCCATTAATTTTTTAAACACTACAAGATCTTTACTGTAAAAACATAAATAAAACTACAACACAGTGTGAGGGCATCTGTTACCTACCCAATTTCATCTGTGGTCACAACACACCAAAGGCAGTAGAAATTTCAAGTACCTGGATTTTTATCAAGGAAAAAGAAAGCTCTGTTCCAAGCTGTCTCAGGTTAATGTCCACAGTGGATGGCTACTTGGTTCACTATCAGTCGTCAGATAGATGGTCCATTCTTGTCTTTGTTTCAAACACTGTCAATACCAGTGGACATACTGACAACAGCTGGGGCACTCAGAGCCACATCTGGTGTTCCCAGAACCCCAGGGAGCCCATGGGGTGCCCTGGGTAGACATTATTGGCTACGTCTTGTCCCACTCTCGCTCTTTCCAATAGGACAGCTTGTGGGGCTTCTTCTCACAGGCCTCCTCCTGTAGTATGCAGGATTGTACCCATTCCCCAGTCCAAGGGTCCTCCTTAGTGACCCAAGTCCACTTGGGTGGAAGAAACTCATCCTTTTCCAGGGTCATGGGTTTACTTTTGTTCCCTTACTGCTTCTTTCGCTTTGTGGCTTTCATGCCCTGCACAGTTGTTCCTCTTTATCCCTTATCTAGGACTCCCTCCAGCACTGCATCTGCCAAATCTTTTAATATCCTCACTAGTAATTCCTTTTCCCATTCTTCAACAGGTTTCTCTACCAAGGCTTTAAAAATTCTGGTGTCCTCACTTTTCCAGTATCCTGGTGAGCTAGAGATTGTGAACCCCAGTTTGGGGCTATCAGGAGATGATGGGCAGCCCCTGTCTTATGGGCATCTGAACACAACATCCTGTTGAGAATTTCAGCCTACTAACAATATTCTTTTCCAGGACAGTCTATTTCTGGGTTTTCATTATCATACAACAAAAGGAACGTAGTGTTCCAAAGCCCTTGAACACTGTGGGCTAACGTGAAGTACTCCTTTTTCCTATTTTCAACTCACTAGGTTAAGTTGTCTTCCCAAAAGCTCAAAAGTCTCCAAAACCTTCCAATAATTTACCCCTTGTGTGTAGACAGTGTCATTTTAGTCACATAAACAATGGCAAATTCAGCCCTCAGCAAATTATTTCATAGTTTGTACATAGAATTATGAAATGCACTGCACATCTACCAACAGTGACATTCAATGAGGGTTTTATTAGAGTCCCTAGACCAGTGATGGCAAACCTTGGCACTCCAGGTGTTCTTGAACTTCAATTCCCAGAAGCCCTGATCAACAGGAGTGCTGACTTGGGCTTCTGGGAATTGAAGTCCAAGAACACCTGGAGTGCCAAGGTTTGCCATCATGGCTTTAGACCATATTAATAGCATGGATCTTGTCTTGAGAAACTCAAGGAACATTACATTTTATATATCATGTGTATTAGAATTTGAATAGGTTGAGAAAGATAAGCCTCAATTTAAAGTACAGTAAAACCTCGCATAAAGAGCACCTCACTTAGAGACTAACTCGCTTAAAGAGCAGATTTTTCTCTGAATGGTTACCTTTCTTAACAACTAAAACCAACCAAAAACTCGCTTAACAACTAAATCGGGGTTCGCAATCCCTCCTGACAGAAGTCCCAATTGGACACTTACAATGGTGTTTCACTTAAAGAGCAAACTCACTTAAAGAGCAGTGCCTTATGCTCTTTAAGCGAGGTACCACTGTACGACATTTCTCATTGAATGACAATCTACATTCCAGAGACACAACATCACTAAGCTACTGCCCCTAGTGGACAGACACTTGTTAGAGTCCCTGGGACTTGCTCAACCTTGGGGAAAGGGCCAGAAATAAACTGGAATAACTCTGGTTCGTTCTGACAAATGGTCGGTCATTAACCTTGTAAGAGTTGGGGGGGGGGGGGAGCCCAGGAAGGGAAACACTTCACCCAGACTCAACCTTTAACCAGACTTTTGAACTCTTACACCTGAGGTAAAAGGTAGATGGGAGACACAGATAGGATTCTGGGTCCCCCCCACTGAGAGATGCACCTGTAGGAAAATCTTACATCAGGTTTCTGGAAAGACACCTGTGAGAAGTTGATCATTCCCACCTGACATTCTTGAAGGAGGGGGAAGAGTGCCAAAATTGTTTAAAAACCCTTGATTTTAGTCACTAAGAGAAGAACATTTCCAGGATGGCGGGAGCCTTTCTCTCTACATCTGATGAGGACAATGGGGCATCAGAGAGGGAAGACATAGACTGGAATGAGGGCCAGCGACCCCACACTTAGCTGATATTTTGATTTCAGCGGGACTCTGCTTCTGAGAGCTGAGAGATGGAGGATTTTAGCAAATTCAGATCTTTGTTATTTTCTAATTATTAGAATAGATTAGATACCCAAATGGTGTACTTTGTTATTTTCTTAAGGAAAGTATTTTTAGTGCAAATAGTTAGTCTATTAGTTTGCTTTGTGATATGGATTATTTCATCATGCATCATTTCTGCAATAAAATATTAAATGACATCAATATTAAAAGACATCTTTGGAGTGAGAAGAGAGGATTTTGGAGCTTTTTTTTCTGCCAAGACAAGATTCCTGGGTAGCTGTGATTTTCTACAATTTTCCCACAAACGAACTCTGCTGAACGGAGAGTGGAGGAAGGTTGGGTCTTCAAAGACATTTGGCTCTCTAAGCTGATAAAGTTGCTAACAGGGAACTGGTGGGAGTATGCCCTCAAATCAGCTAAACTCGGAGCAAGGCCTGAGAACAATAATTTGCCTGTGTGTCCCACACTAAGGAAAAATTACATCAAGGCAGTTCTCATGGTCGCATCCAATCCTTTCCTGGTGCCAGGTGGTCTTCAAAGGACTGTTAATCAGCCATCCATCTGTGTCACCCATGGCCCCCAGAGGTCCACCTTCACTACAGATCTTACAACCATTTTAAAGTGTTCCGAAACTGTTCTGTCGTTAATAAAGTTTTTGTAATTAAAAATACAAAAAGACCTGATCCAATGATGTTTTTATTAAGTAACCAGCTACAATAATGGCACGACAGATTTGGTACAAAGATTGTCCAGAAAGCAACCAACATTTTCTTAACTATATTTATAGAAGTTGCCCCCACCTTGGGTTCTGTTTTCATAGTTTCAGTTACCCATATGTCTAAAAATATTTAATAAAAAATCCCCGAAATACACAATATTACCAGAGCAAGCCACTGGAAGCCACTCTCTGCAATGCAGTGTTTACAAGGAATGGAGACAGACATATTGAACGATGGAGGTATTTGAAACCTCTTCCCCACTTTTATTACTCAGGTATTAGTGTTAAATATAGGGTTTCTAGTTAACTGCAGTTTCAGGTATCCACAGAAGGTTTTAAAACATATCCCCTGTAGATACAGGGGTAGACCTGCACATAAAAACTGCTTACATTTCTACTGTGTTCTTCCTCAAACTTTCACGTACTTTCTGAGGCCTATTCTTGGGCATATCTAATTGCAATTTCTTCATTTCTCATCAACCTTTGCCTTCAGCTTGTCAATAGGAAAACTTCATCTTGTGTGTTCCTCTGTCTTCAGTCTTCTTTTTACCTGAGGTTTCATATAAAATCACACTGTATCTAATGGTTTCTCACACTCTGACTGACATACTTTATATGAAAGGCTGCTCCATTCTTCTGGCTGGACTAGATAGACCTGGATCTCATGAACTTCAGAGAATGCAAGCGCGGCGCCAAAATGGCCGCCGCGCCCTTTGCGGGCCCCCCCCACAGGACAGAGAATCCGGGTAGTTAGGGGCGTGGCCAGCTCCCTTATAAAAGGGGTGGCCACGAGGCAGCCGAGCTGCCATTTTACCTCAGCGACGGAGCGGAGAAGTTTTTTCCCTGTGTCTCCGTCGCTCGTTAGCTTACCGGGAAGCCTTTTGGTAGCGATTCTGCCTTGCTGGCTTCCCTTTGCTTCGGTGGAGATGCCTTTGAAGAAGAAGGCAGCTTCGAGTGCAGCTCGCGCGGTTAGGAGGCGCGACCCAGGTCGGAGGACCGCGGTGCCGCCTCCTCAGCAGCCGCCTTTGCCCGCCCCTGCCGGGGCCGGCGGAATGGGGTCTATTGCCCCTTCGCCCGGAGTGGGCAACCAGAGTGCGGGCGCGGAAGGGGTTCCGGCCCGCGGCCCGCGAGCGGTGGACACCGCTCCTCCACCTGCCCACCCTGTTCGGCTCCTCTTGGGTCGCCCCCCCTGCCTTGGCAGGTTTCTTCACCGACCCTGCCGGGCTTTGGTGCTGGCCAATGGCCATATTCGGGTCCTGGGGTACAGGGGCCTGTACCCACGCCTGGACCAGGCGGGCCAGCCGGCCCTTCGCCCCAGGTTAACGTGGAAGTCAGGCGGGGCCCCCCCCCCTCCTTTGGGGTTCCTTTTAAGGCGCTGTCGGCAGGAGGACAACAGCCGACAGGGAGGGTTGAGCTGCTGCAGGCGCGTGGCGCGGTTTCGGCCACTGCCTCGCAGCTCCCCAGCCAGCAGCCAGGTGCAGGTTCCCCGGTGATGAGCTCTACGTCGGTCGTGAGCTCCGACGCCCCCAGTGGGCCGGAACCCCCGGTGGGGGCAGCCCGCGGGGGTGCAGCATGTGAGTATACGGTGTAAGCGAGTACATCCACACACATTCCCAATATGGGGGGGGGCTTTCCAATCGCCTTGGCCTCGCGCGGGTGGTGCGGCGGTGCGCCCGCTGACGCCTCACCCGGCGATGACAGCCAACACCCAGGGCCCCGTGGTGGGGGGTGTTCCCTACCCTTAGGGGAATGTTTTGGGTGGCCGGGTTGGTCCAAGCCCCTATTCCTTACCGATGAGTGACCACTTGGCACAGGCCACCAGAGAGTAAATTTGGCGGGGGGAGTACGTGGATATCTTCTCATTCCTAAACAGTGTGCCCACCAAGGAGAGAGGGAGGGGCAGAATGAGAAGGATAGTGGCAGGCACGTTGTCGCAAGCCACCAAGTATGTGGGCCAAATGGTTGCCGGCCTGCATCGTATGCATGGCGGTGTACCTTAGGGCATGGCCGGATTTGGCAATTCCGATGGTCCAGTATTTGGACAACGCCTACCGGGCGATGATTTACTTTCCGGGCTCAGCGTGGTTGGCTTGTGACGAGGGATGCCGTAGGCGGATTTCCCCGCACCCCGAGATTAGGCGGGATGAGCCGGGCCGGAGGCTGGGCTTTTGTACGTGACGCCCACGCGCCCTGCACCCGGGGAGATATACCATTGTGGGCATGCGGTTCAGCGGGTGGCCCCAGCACAGGTCACCTGCCAGGGGGCGGGGCGGGGGGTTCCAGCCCGCCTGCTGTGCTGGACTTTTTTGTCCAATGGCTCCTCTAATGGGAAGACTTGCAAATACAGACAGGAGTGTCCCACCTGTGTTGGCCCCCATGCGGCCTCTGCCTGTCCCAGGCCTAGACGGAGGCGGGGCAGAGGGTGAGGCAGACAGGGGGCTTGCAAGACTGCCGCAGATGGATCTGGTTCATCGAAGGGCTCCCTCCCCAATTAAGGTGGACGTGTGGGAGCGTTGGCTCACATGGTGCCTGAAGTGTGAGGATGCGGGTATCTCCTTCAGGGTTCTAGGCGGGGGTTCTGGATCCCTTTCATGGGTAATAGGTCCCCTCAGGATGCCCCCAGTCTTTTATCCCTTAAGGGGAGGGAGGAGGTGGCTGCTGCCAGCTTTGACAAAAGGGTCTATGCGGGCAGGGTCGTTGGCATTGTCCCGCACCCCCGTCCTGGGGAGCATATTATTCAATGATGCCATGCCTTTTGGCTATTCCGTTGGGGCTCGGTATTCGAGCGTTTCACCTTTTTCCTAGATTGCGCTTTTGTCCGCAGGTCAGGGTCCCGGTCTCTAGCCCATTCCCTGGATGGTTTTATTCGGGGCTGAACGGGGCTGGGACACGTACACATGTCTCCTCAACACATTTCAGACGCTAATGGAGGAACTTGGTGTCCCTTTAGCGCCCGAAAAGACCGAGGGCCCATCTCCACAGCTAGTATTCCTGGGGTGGAGAGTAGCACGATAGCGCAGGATTCTAGGTTGCAGCAGGATAAGGTGTCAAGGCTACTGGCCCTTGTCTCGGTCTTGCTGGCCGGGCGCATGGCATCACTGAGGGAACTTCTGGTGCTACATGGTCACCCCAGTTTCGCTGGCAGGGTCGTCGCACCGGGCAGGGCATTTGCTCTGCGCTGGTGCGACGCCATGGCGGGATTATCCCGGCCCCATCACAGGCTCAGATTTACCCGGGGTATCGGGGCAGACGTGCTTGTCTGGCCATAGATCCAGAGGTAGTTCAACGGGGTGTCATTTTGGGGTCTGATTTCCTGGCTCCCCCTTGCTTGCAGATGCGGTCTGATGCCTCACGATTCCTGGGTTTCTGGGATGTACTTCAATTGGAAGTGGGCCTATGGTGGGTGGCCACCATCCTGGGCAGGCAGGGGTTGCCTGCATGGTCTCACGTATCTGGAATGTTTCCATATCCTGGGTGCTTTGATGCTATGGGGCAAGGGGTGGGCCAACTCGGTTGTGCAACTTTGGCATGGCAACGCGGCTGTTTTCCGCATCGTCACTGCACAGAACTCCAAATCGCCCGGGGTTATGGAGCTAGTTAGTTGGTTTGTGTTATGCAACCTGTGCCTCAATGTTCCCTTCAGGGCCAGGCATGTCCCAGGGGTTGTTAATGATATTGCTGCTGCTTTGTCCCGCCTGCAGATCTCCCAGTTCCGTGCCTCGGCCCCCGGATGCGGAGGAATTTCCCTCGCCACTCCCGGATGTGAGATGGACCGTTGGCAAGGAGAGGTGAACCGGGCGATTGGCCTGTCACTAGTGCCATGCATGAGTAAGGCGTATCACCACGCATTTAGTTCCTTTAGAGTATTATGTACACGATTCCGACTGCCAGGAACCTGGCCTTTTCCAGTAGCCCATGTGCTGCGGTTCACGATTTACCTGTATCCCCAGGGCCTTGCACCACGCACCATAGCATCTCAGCTGTCGGGTTGGCTTTTATGGCCAAAGTGTGAGGTCGTGTGGACAGCACCAATGACTTCCGGGTGAGACATGTTGGGAGGGGTGGGTGCACGTGCCCGGGCGTTTCCCGGGCGACTGCCACCCCATTTACCCAGGGGGTTTTTGACCCAGTTGGCCCGGGGCTGGCCTGGCCTCTGTTTTGATAGATGAGGCAGCCCACTTCATGCGGCTACAACGGTGGCCTTTTTGGAGCCCTCCGCGTCGGCGAGCTTGAGATGCTGAGTAAGGCGGATGCAAGAGTTTCCTAGGGTTTTTACCCAATTGGCCCGGGGCTGGCCTGGCCTCAGTTTTGATAAATGAGGCAGCCCACTTTATGCGGCTACAACGGTGGCCTTTTTGGAGCCCTCCGCATCGGCGAGCTTGAGATGCTGAGTAAGGCGGATGCAAGATTTTCCCAGGGTTTTTACCCAATTGGCCCGGGGCTGGCCTGGCCTCTGTTTTGGAAATGAGGCAGCCCACTTCATGCGGCTACAACGGTGGCCTTTTTGGAGCGCTCCGCGACAGCGAGCTTGAGATGCTGTATAAGGCGGATGCAAGTGTAGGGCACTGGAACTCGAGGATGTCTATGTTGCCAAGGACTGGGCCCAGTTGAGGATACGCTCCTCTAAGACAGATCAGCATGGCGTAGGCAGTGGTGTAAGACTGCTACGGTGTTCTTTGGCAGACATCTGTCCGGTTGGTGCCCTACAGGAATTCCTGGCACTGCGTGGCATGCACCACGGCCCGTTTTTCTGTCACCAAGATGGGTCTCCCCTTACTAAATTTCAGTTTTGGAAGGTGACAGCCAGAGCCCTCACCAGGGTGGGCCTACCAGGTGCACGTTATGGCACACATTCATTCCGTATTGGTGCAGCCTCTACAGCAGCTGCTTTTGGGGTACTCTGGGGCTGACATACGCAGCATGGGGAGGTGGGGCTCGCAATGTTTTCAGTTTTATGTGCGCCCACTCCCGCCATGAGTACCAATCCAGTCACCTTACCGCCTTTTTTCTCAATTTTCTTACAGACCCTGGGTGTCGTATTACACCGGTGACAGTATGGCTGGTGGGCCACAGCTATGTGCACAGGGCAGCGCGTTACGCTGCGGCGACAGAGTGGACCCCGACTGGGACTGGGTGAACACGCCAGTCTCGCATGGCATGGTAAGCCTGGGATGTTATGGCGGGAGCTGCGGCCTTTCCTTTTTTCTGGCCTGGGTGCTGACCCGCCTGACATTCTCATCATCCACCTGGGGGGCAATGAATTGGGCCAGGTCACCGGCTTATCGCTCAAGCATGCGATTTGCGAGGAACTCGCCTACTTGCATTATGTCTGGCCTGCCACAACCCTGGTTTGGTCGGACATTGTTCCGCGCCATTCTTACAGAGGGGGCGTTAACCTCCTGGCCCTTGACCGCGCTAGGCGCGCGGTCAATAAGGCAGTGGCGCGGTTTCTTGCCACCAGGGCTTGGGGACGGGTTAGTCATCCCCCCGATATTAGTCTACAAAATTATGACTTGTACGCAGGGGATGGGGTCCATCTGTCGCGAGGAGGTATGGACCTCCTGTTGGGTGATTGGCGAGCAGGCCTGTTGACCGAGCTGACGGTCTGGGGGGGGGGGGCGTCAGGTCTTCTTCGAAGCCCCTCCGTGTGGCGGGTAGCACTGGTAAGGTAAACAGTATGACCCACAAGTATCCGGCAGGTTCGCAATTGAATGGACAACACTAGACAGGAATAAATTAGTTAAACGTTGTCCGGTCAACGACGAACCAGGCGATGGGGTGATGACGATTGCTAACCAGCATGCATCACCCCTGTGATTTCACGGATACGCGTCAGAGGGTGGGGTCATAAGTTAGTTATTGACTACGGTCAATAATTTGTTTGTTGTCAACAAACAAATTGATACAAATTGATACATTGTAACCAATTGCCGTTGGCAATTTTGGGGTGGTACCTTACCAGTGTTACTTCGGCCTGCTTGCCTTAGGAATTATGATTGGTCGTTTTACCAATACAAATTTATAATTCGGACTAGGGCATTGAATCAATAAATGTGGCCCTATGCTGTTATCCACTTTCAATGTTGTCTGTGTCCGTTATTGGGGGGGTGCGCCTGCAATGCAAGCGCGGCGCCAAAATGGCCGCCGCGCCCTTTGCGGCCCCCCCCCCACAGGACAGAGAATCCGGGTAGTTAGGGGCGTGGCCAGCTCCCTTATAAAAGGGGTGGCCACGAGGCAGCCGAGCTGCCATTTTACCTCAGCGACGGAGCGGAGAAGTTTTTTCCCCTCCACCCCCTCCCTAGTTAACAGTGTGATATTATGGTCGCTTCGGGGCCGGGTGGGAATTTTTGGTTGGGACCCATATTGGCTCCGGGTCCTGGCTTTTTTGCCCATCCCACACTGTTGCTATGGTTTGATATAGGGGTCTTTCCGCGTTCCTACTGTTGACTTTGGTCACATTGGCGGGTAGCACTGGTAAGGTAAACAGTATGACCCACAAGTATCCGGCAGGTTCGCAATTGAATGGACAACACTAGACAGGAATAAATTAGTTAAACGTTGTCCGGTCAACGACGAACCAGGCGATGGGGTGATGACGATTGCTAACCAGCATGCATCACCCCTGTGATTTCACGGATACGCGTCAGAGGGTGGGGTCATAAGTTAGTTATTGACTACGGTCAACAATTTGTTTGTTGTCAACAAACAAATTGATACAAATTGATACATTGTAACCAATTGCCGTTGGCAATTTTGGGGTGGTACCTTACCAGTGTTACTTCGGCCTGCTTGCCTTAGGAATTATGATTGGTCGTTTTACCAATACAAATTTATAATTCGGACTAGGGCATTGAATCAATAAATGTGGCCCTATGCTGTTATCCACTTTCAATGTTGTCTGTGTCCGTTATTGGGGGGGTGCGCCTGCAAAACATTAACTGCAAGTTCCCATTCATTCTATGCTAGGAAATGTACACCATGCAACCTGGGAAGAATACTACTAGAAGGTCATGCTATCTTCTATATTCTGTCAGCTTATCTTGTTTTCTCAGAGAAGAATGCAACACCTTCTTAAGCCCTTCTTGTCAGTTTTCTGTCAAACAGTTTGGGAACAAGAATGATGCATGACTTTGCAGTACATTAATATGATTCATCCTTATCTTTATCAATGCCACCATTGGGATTGTCTTGTAACTGTGTATTGAACTTTAATGTGATTGATTGATTCCCAACTGTGATTGATTCCCAGGTTTTAGCTGGAGAATTACTTGAATAGCAACCATTGTATGATTGGATAATCAGTTATCTATATAAATAGGACTGTTAATAGGTATTGACATCTAACCTTGGAATGATCTCTATCCCTATTTTTTTCCATTTAGAAGGCTGTTGGAACTAGTGACAAAGCTGAAATGTCTATGCCTACAGTAAACCATGCAAATTGGAAAGGAAAGGATCAGCTCTTGATGCAGAGATTTTGTCCTTAGAAGCACTAGTATCAGAAGGTCAAACTACATATGAGACAGGTACAGAGCCCTTGTGATGCAGTGGTTAAGTTGCAGCATTGCAGCCAAAACTGCTAACAATGTGACCTCAGACCTGACAGCCTGAAGGCTGACTCAGCTTTCCATCTTTCTGAGGTTGGTGAAATGAGTACTCAGCATATTTGGGGCAAAAATGCTAGTTACCTTGTGAACTGCCCAGAGTTCTCTAAGCAGTATGAGATGATGTAAATATACTTATTGCTACAGGCTATCAATAGGATTTCCTCATCTATTGACCTTTTTCCTTTCTGGAATTTTAAAATCAAGAGGTTTGATAATCCTGGGGAAATGTTTATACACACTCTTCTCCTTTGTAATAATCTTTCTCATCTAAATCACCCAACCATTCGCTTTGCTGTTCCTTTTGTAGAGAAAAATAGGCATCACAAGACTCCAGTAGCAGTTTCTGGAGTGAGTGGAGTTCTTTCAGAAAAGCTTCTTCCCTAACACCCTTTCATTTAAAGCAGACACTTGGTTATTCTGAATTATGATATGATTAGTTAGTTCCCTCTTGTGACAGATTTCCAGTTCCTCACTTTAAAACTAAATTTCAACAATATGTGTGGTCAGTTTCACCCTTGGCATAGATTCGGGGTTCCCAACCTTTTTATGCCACAGTCTGACTACATCCCCCACTCAGACAGCTGAGTGGGCCAGACCACGCCCCCGGAAGCAGAAGTTAATGTGCCTGCCTCTGAGTGTACGATAGCCACAGGCACATTTACGGCTGACGTAACTGCATTTGCATGGGCACATTTTACGGCTGTTGTAAATGTGCCCAATTCCACTTCCAGATGCGGCAGCGGTGGCAGCAGGTCACATAAAATGGTGCCATGGGCCAGGTGCGGCCCATGAACTGTAGGTTGGGAACCCCTGCCATAGATAATTCAGCTGTCAGTTTCTTTTCAATGGTTCTCAATTTCTCTTCTCTTACAGAAGCTCACAGAGTATGAGTTTAACATGTTATGGCCACAAACCTGTCAAAACAGTGTGAATGTACCACTATGCTTATGCAAAATGTATCCTTATTACATTGACACTGAAGTGACATAGTAAAGGTAAAGGTATCCCTTGCTCAAAAGCCAGTCATATCCAACTCTAGGGTAAAATGTTCATGTCTGTTTCAAAGCCAAAGATCCAGCGCTGTCTGCTTCTGCAGACGTTTCCATGGTCATGTGGCAGGCATGACTAGACACCAGAGTGCAAGAAACGCTTTTACTTTCCCACCAAAGTGGTCCCTTTTGATCTACTTGCAATTTCTTGCTTTCAAACTGCTAGTTTGGCAGGAGCTGGGACAGAGATAGAAGCTCATTCCGTCCTGCAGTACTCGGGAATCGAACTGCTGACCTTCTGCCTCCCACTTGAGCCACTAACCCCAATTAAATCTATTATGCATATGTATGCAAAATATGAACATGTATGAAGGATCATTACTGTATTTGTAAACAGAGGATCAAATTGACTATTGGTGTGGAGCATTCTCTGAACTGCAGATAACACATTAGATCCATACTCAGTCATCTAAGAATGGATTTGCTGAATTCATTGGGACTTAGTTGCAAATTTGTCTGATTTATTTCAATGAATCTATTCTAAACATGACAGTCTGGATCCAATAAAGTTTTGATAATGATGGACCTACAGCATTTTTCATGTATTATTATGAAATACTTACTGAGCTAGAAACAAAAAACTTTTCTTTGGAGACCTGGGTTGGGAAGAGAGTGATTAATAAACACTTTTAATAATTATAAATAATTGAATCTTACAGCAGTTCAATATGTTGATTGATTGATAAGATGCCTTTTCTTCAGGTAAAGGTCTCTCTCGCTCAAAAGCTGATTCTCGTGGGTAGTACTCATCTCATTTTACAGCCAAAGAGGTAACACTCTGTTTGCAAACATTTCCATGACTAGAGGCCAGAGTGCACAGAACACTGTTACCTTTCCTGCCAAAGTGGTACCTATTTATCTACATGCAATTTCTTACTTTTGAACTGCAGGAGCTGAGACAGATGACAGATGCTCACTCTGCCACATAATTATTATTATTATTATTATTATTATTATTATTATTATTATTATTATTATTATTATTATTATTATTATTATTATTATTATTATTATTATTATTATGCTTTGATTTCTATACCGCTTTCCTTCCCCTAGGGGAACTCAAAGCGGTTTACAAGTAATACAAAGCAATATAGATAATACAATATAAATAATACAAAGCAATATAAATGACATAAAGCATTTACAAATCACATTTCAAAAATAACAATGTTAGAGATTACAGGATCCAAAATACAATATACAATATACTAAGTAAATTAACAATTTCTACAAAAAACATACTATAATCATTTCAATGAGTCCTGATGGAGCAAAAGCTCAACCTTCTGGTTGTCATGCTCAGCATCTTAACCACTAAGCCACCAACCTTCTGGTTGTCATGCTCAGCATCTTAACCACTAAGCCACCACAGCCTGTTTTCTTCAGGTACCCAGACCTAAATGTCAGCTATTTTTCCCAGTCTGTAAAATCCCGTTGTGAGCATTCAATGGACTCTTGGCCAGAAATACAGGAGTGACTTGAAATCTGAGTAAGAACCTGTCATATATCTTTCCCAAATTATCCATGCTAAACTGACTTTAATCATATACGAATAAAAACATAACACAAGCTGTAGCTGTCAAGCCAAATTCCTTCCTGACAACCAAGCCATGATTACAATTTTTAACTGGCAGGGCTATGAAGCAATCCTAGTAAAAGAAGTAGTACAAACATCAAATGAATAAATATGAGTACTTTATAATTAGGGAGAAAAAAGTGGGAGGGAAGGAAGGAATGTTTGCTAGAGAAAAACACTAAGACACCAAAGGTTATGTGGTTATTGTGGAAGATCTGGAGATCTGCAATGAAGCAGGGACAATATGTAGGAGTAGGGCAATTTATTCCTCTTCTTTCATGTCCTGATCAAACCCTGGACTGCTAAAATGAAGCCACTTCCTTCATTTTGTCATTGTCCAAACCCAAGTCCTCATAGGTGTATGCCTCTAGCAGCAATCGGCAGACTAGTAAATGAATAGGATTCTGTATCTCTCCACATTCATACAATGTGTTGTTGTCCACTAGCAGCTCCCACTTGAGCTTGTTGGTCTTGCATTTAGGGACTCCAATCTTCAGCCTATTCAGCTATATCCTCTTTTAATGTTGTTCTTTGTCCATTGAGCTCCTTCCTCCATATTCTAATTTGATTTTGCTCTTGTGTTCCCTCAAGAATGTTTGTTCTTGCCATAAAGCGCTTCCTGGATCTGTGCCATCAGAGTTGAGGCTCATATCCGTTCAGAGAGTGTCAACAGTTTTTATCTTGCAATTGGATGGAACCTTTTCTTTGCTATATATTTACTTCTGGTGTTATTTTACAAAAATAAACTCACTACAGATAAGCAACTTCTCCATTATTATTTCTGTGAGTCCCCTAGATGTAAAGGACAGTGCGTCTAAAGAAGGAGAGGCCCTCTTTCTGGAGTTTTATCAGATGGGACCTTGATTTTCCAAAATCCTGGTCTATTTGTAGAACTGCCATGGATAGCAAAGCACTTCTCCTTCAAACTTGTCACTGTCCACACTTAATAGAGAAACAAAACCATGAATAGATGTGGAAGGACTAGTGAACCCACCTCTACCCATAAAGAAGAGAGATGCTATTATAGATGATAAGAGGGCTATAGTCCATTCATTTTAACAGCATGCTATAGTTAATAGGAAGGACTAGGGAGTTTCATAAGCTTGGTGCCTCAATGTTAAAAAAAACCCCAACATGGCTGGTTGCTGTTTATTGTTATACATGTTGTTCAGTCGCACAGTCGATTCTGAACTTTTGTGACCCTATGGACCATTGACCTCCAGGCACCCCTGTCCTCCACCATCCTCCTCAGCCCGCTCAGCTCTGTGCCTGCTGTGTCCACAATACCATCTAGCCATCTCATCTTTGGCCACCCCCTTCTTCTTTTGCTCTCCACCCTTCCCAGCATCAAGGCTTTCTCAAGTGAATCATCTCTTCTTATTTGATGTCCAAAGTACTTCATCTTCATCTTTACTATTTGACCTTCTAAGGACCTTATATGTAGCTGTCCAGTTTTCTGTCTTCTGAATGCCAAGTAATGTTTTAGCATTCAGAAAAAGCATACACTTGAAAGCATAAGTGGAGAGAGGGAGAGTTCTAGCCCTGATCTTGCCTGTCATTCTCTCCATAGGGAATGTGACTGCCTGAAGAGGAAAGATTCTCCAGGTATATTTTCCCGACACACCTGGCTATCATGAGAAATAAAGGTTCACAATCATGAGAAGAGATTTCATGTGTGACAGACTGTCCCTTCTTCAGAATGTCCATCTCCCCATTGAAACTGAGACAAAGGGGGAAAGACTATTATGCTTTTCCTGCTTAACTTAATCATTCTTGGACACCTGAACAGGGCTTATGTTTCAACATAAAAGCAAGAATATAGCCCTTTCATAGAATATTACCTAAGCTGTCTTGAACCCAACCAAGAGGAATGATTTTGATATGAAGCCATGAGTATTTGCTTACACATTCTTTTCATGCATGTGACCATTGCAGGAGCCTTCTTGCTTCACAGCTCAAGGTAGGTGAATCAAGTTAGCCCCAAAGGCCATTCCTAGTGTGAAATAGTCCTGAGCCTCAGCAAATAACCAGTTATGTGTTACAGATGCCTTGGTGTACTTGGCAAGACTTTATTATATCCAGTCTTCTTTATCAAAGTAATCATTTAAATATGTTGAAAGCTACCCAGATAATAAGGGACTGTAGTGGCTTAGTAGTTAAGACACTGAACTTGATGACTGGAAGATTGGCAGGCTAGATGTTTGAGACCTAAGTGCTGCACGAAGGAGTGAGTTTCCATCTCTGTCCCAACTGCTGCCAACCTAGCAGTTCGAAAGCAAGAATTTGCAAATAGCGAGAGCTTTGGTTTAAGCCACATAGAACAGCAGCAAAAGTAACTATCACTATATCTCACCAGTGTTTAAATAGACACTTCTACTTTGTTCCCAGGAATGGGTAACTTGATAATTGAAAACTGATCCTGGGGAAGAGATGCAAAGTACCAAAACAGGAATAAACCTTGAAGGGAGCAGAGCAGGTAGATAAAAACCCCTAGCTTCTCCCTGTCATTATGCATGCTGGATGTAGATGTGCCTTTGAAAATGCATCTCCTCCTTTTGGTTTCAGACACATCTCCTGCCTAGAACCATTGAGGCCTGTTGGGAAAAACAAAATTATGTGGTTTTCATTTTTGTTTTTATTAACCCTTTGAGAAATCTAAGGACTGAAGGAAAAGGCAAAACTATTTTAAATGATTAAATAGAGTTGCATCAACATTTTCTAAAAGTCCCTCTGAGAGGAAAGAACAACCAAATCCAACCCATACTTTTGACCATGTGTTCCAAAACGTTTCAAGCTGGGGGCTGGGTCGTGTTTTCTCAGTCAGCTCTGAGGACCGGACAGCCATTTTTGCCCTGCCTGCATGATGGGGGTGACCATTTTGTCCCAACAGCTTCTAAGGGGTAGCCATTTTGTTTCTTAAATGCCCTTAGAGGGGGTGGGGCGCACATGAAATGGCACCAAAGGCCAGATTCAGCCTGGCCTTGATAAAAATCATTCCCACATCAATGTCTCATGGGAACCCCTGCTTTTGACAGGTCTAACAAAGCTCTTTTTGGCTACTCTGAAGAGAGTAAAGGAGAAAATTCAACTCTAACCTCTAATTTCAGTTTACACAACATCTATTGTATTACCTTCAAGATGGAAACTCTTGTGGTTTGGACTACAATTCCGTTATCCCTATCCGAAGCAATAAAAAAAATTCTATCTCTTTGGACCATACAACACATGTCACAATGTTATAGGACATAGTGGAATCTTCACATTTCCATTGTAAACTCCTATAAAGCCACATTATCTAACACAGTGTAACTTTACTATTATTTCTATATATTTTCTGATAAAAAGAACATTTTGCTGTGTTTCTAATTTTCTATTATTTGTAGCACTTGGTTCAAAACTATTAAATATTTTTGGGGGGGCGTGGCCAAGATGCTGGGTGAGTAGCACGGACTTTTGATCAGCTCGCGCCAGTAATGTGAATTAAAGTGGTTATTTACAAAGTGGCAAGGTAAAATTATCAGAAAAATGAAGCGCTTGAGGCTCCGAAATTGAAGATTATTTTCTGGCACCTTCAGGAGACCGGAGATCGGAGTCTGAGGATCAGACAGGGGGAGAGGTGTGGCGCAAGCTGTACCACTCAATCTGCACCGTGGTTCGGACTGGATCTCCAAGACTTGTTTTTGGCGGAGACTTTACTTTTTTCCTTGCTGGTGTAATTGAAGATTGTGGCTGAGGAGGTATCCGAGGCAAGAGTTGGAACGGAGCAGATTCTGAAGTCACAGTAAGTGGTGAGAGCGTGGGAAAGTGAAGAAGAAGGAGGAGGAGGTGGCTGGGCTGAGTATTGGCGGCGGAGGCATGAAAACGAAACTTAGTAACTAAAAGCACAACATTGAGGGGAAGGGAAAGAGGGGAGCTGCGGAAGGCTTGGAGGAGGATGAAAGGAGTTCGTGGATGGAAAGTAAATTTGGAAGTTTGAGACAATGATATAAATCTGTTTGAGAACATCCTTGGGTGAAGTCCCGGGTTGGAGGAGCAGAGGAATAGAGAAGAGTCCCATTCCATGGGTGAGGTTGCCATTTGTGGTTGGATTTTAAAATGGAGACTGAGTTTTAAGAGAGAAGTCTGGAACTGTGTTCAGGCAGACTTTCGCTTTAAGCTGCTTCTTCGGATAAGCCTCTGGGCTCACTACAAAGTATTTTTGTTTCTTTTTTCATTTTCCCTCTTCCCTCACTGAGTGGTTCCCCTCCTCTGCCTTGCAACAGGAGGCTCCCTTGCTACAAAGTTACGGAGGCAGCCTGGTCTTTGTATATCATTTGGGAGCTCTGTCGGAGTGTTTCAACTTCAGTTGGACACTTATATTGATTTTTTACTTGTTCCCTGATTTGGATTTACTTCAATCAAGTCTTTGCATTTGGATTATAACTGCCTGTGGATTACAAATAACTATTTTGATCTCCCAGATTTTTGAAGCAATGTAATAGAGAGCTGGAAATTGCAATCAAGTTCCCAGCTACTAAGACTTTGGTCAAGCTGTGGCGTTTTACTGCAATTGGAATACTGCAGTTGGGAAGCTTGGTTGCTTGGGTTCAGGAGATTGAAAAGCATTGCAGCGCAGTCCTCTATAATTATCTTTATCATCCCTTGGAAATTAGGAAAGTGACCATACTTTTTCCAGTTGGGAAATTTGATGTGACTGAATTCTAGAACAGTTCCAGGGAAAGGACTTTGTGGGTTTGAAAAGCATTACTGCACTGAAATTATTTTTTGACATCACAATGGATAAAGCGGCAAGGAGTAAAGGGAAGGAAGAGGAAGTTGTGAAACCGAAAAGGAAGGGTAAAGCAAAAGCTGTGGAAACTTCATCATCATCTTCATCATCCCCTGAACCTCCACCTGATCAGACTCAATTAATGGTGGAATTGGGCAAATTATTTCAAAAAATGGAGGATGGAAGAAGCGAGGGTTAAGGATAAAAATGAAATGTTGGTCAAGTTAACAGGTTCAATCACTGATCTTTCTAAAAAAAATTGACTTAAATACTCATAAGTTGGAGGGTAATGTTAAGTTGATGCAAAATGATATGAAAGAGATGAAAGGGGAAATGAAAGGGATTCACGAGGAGGTGAAAGAAAACAGGATGAGGTTGGATGATCAAGAAAAAAGGATTGATGTGATGGAAGAGATGATGAGAAAGCAGAATATTGTGATATGTCATATGATTCAGAGAACGCCAGACCAGCTATGAGACAGAATAGTTAATTGGTTAAATGATTTGAAAATGGGGAAAGACTTTGTTAACGAAGACATTGTAAGTGCTTATAGAGTGGGACCGAGAAGGGGGGGAAATGAACACAGGAATGTTTTGGTTAAATTTGCAAATTGGGGGGATAAACTGAAGGTGATGGCGTTTTTAAAACAAGCAGGATCTGGCATTCTGAAAATTGATGGAACTGATGTGGAGATATATAATGATATTCCAATTAAGGGATGTGGTTGGAGACACAAAATGAAACCGGTAACAAAAATTCTGATAAAAAAGCAATAAAATATAATTTGAGACCTCCACAACAGTTAAGATTTTTCTATGATAAAAAGATGCAGGTGATAGATGAAAAGTCTGATGCTTTGGAATACTTGACTTTACTTGATTTGGTCAGTGCAGGTTCAAGCAAATGGTTGGAGCTAAGGAAAGATTTGTTGGCAACAGGTGGGATAAGAAGAGATTATGGTGAGCCAGATGAGGGAGGTGCTGTGGGAGGAGAGCAAACTGGAGGTGCTGGAGCAGAATTGTCATTGATAGTTGTGGAGGAGGAGTCAAGCAAAGGTTAGAACGGAAGGAATGTGAGAATTTTAAAAAGGGAAATGCTAGTTTTAATAGTTTGTACTATTAAAATGTGGAGTGTGCGCTAGAGCTCTAACTAATATGATTATCTTACACGTTCCCCCCCGCCCCTCTTTGGTAGTCAAACGTGTTGTTTTTCCCCTCTCTTTTTGGAAGGAGAAAATGGGGAGGTTATTATTGTGTGTTTTGTGTTTTTTTTAAATTACTACAGGTTAATCGGTAGCACGCCCAAGGGAGAGTTTAGGAGAGATAAAAGTGTGGGTCGATTTAAATCATGAGAGCGATAAAGGTATTAACATGGAATGTAAAAGGTAGAGGGTCTCAAATTAAGAGGAGGAGGATAGAATCAGTTCTGAAGAGGGATAGACAATAAATAAATAAATAAATAAAAAATAAATATAGACTTTTTACAGGAAACTCATCAAAAATCTCAAGAGACAAAGAAATTTTTTTTTAAGTTGGATGCAGCACTATGAAAAATCATACGGTACATCGAAATCAAGAAGAGTTGCAATCTTGATCTCGAACAGATTGGGGTTTGAGATAACAAATAGTATCTCAGATTTGGAAGGGAGATTTTTGATTGTGAAAGGAAAAATAGATGATGAGGAAATAATGTTGGTAAATATATATGCCCCAAATGATCATCAAGCGGATACGTACGATATTAGAAAAAGAAAAATTAAGGAGGAGGATTGTGGCTGGTGATTTTAATTTAGTAAGATCAAACCTAGATTGTACAAATATATTAAGAGGAGGAAAAGGTATTAAAGGGCACATGTTGGATAATTGGATGATGGCATTAGGTTTGAAAGATTCTTGGAGAGAACTTAAGGGATCAGAAAGGGTATATTCTTATTTTTCACAGCTTTACAATTCTTATTCCAGAATAGATTATATATTTGTATCTGAAAATTTGGTTAAAATATGGAGGAAACAGAAGTTGGAATATTTAAGGAATCTGATCATGCCAAGGTGATATTGGATTTGAAATTATGGAATGAGATTAGATCAAGGAGAATTTGGAAATATGATCCTAACTTATTTAGAGACCAGAAGTGTAAAGAACAAATAATGAAGAGCTGGAGTGAAAGTTGGCATTGGAATGATAACGGTGAGGTAGAATACAATGTGGTCTGGGATACCATGAAGTCGATTTTTAGAGGGGAGTGTATAAAGTTGGCAAGTAATAGATATAAAAATTACAAGTTAACACAAGATAAGTTTGAAAAGGAGATAAAGCAGTTGCAGGAGGAGAATTCAAAAACAAAGGATAAAAAAGTTCTTGCTAATCTATTAAGATTTAAAACTGAATTGGCCGGTAAAGAAATTGAAAAGGTAAAAAGAGATTTGGTTTATTTAAAAAAGGAATATTTTGAATTTAGTAATAAAAACTCAAAATTATTAGCAAAGGCAGCAAAGGACAAAAGGGAAAAGAGGGAAATTGGAGTTTTGATTAATGAACAAGGCATAAGATGCAATAAAATAAAGGATAAATGTAAAATTGTGAAGGATTTTTACCAAGCTCTTTATGCAAAGAAAGACATAGACGAGGGGAAACTCAAAAAGCAACTAGAAATGCAAATAATTAGAGGAATAAAACAGGAACATAGGGATAGAATGGAAGAATTAGTGACAGAGAAAGAAGTAAAATAGGTAATTGCTAGATTGAAGTTGGGAAAAGCCCCTGGAGAAGATGGGTTGCCTGTGGATTTTTATAAGGAATTTGGAGATATTGTGGTATCAAAACTAGCAAAATTATATAATTATATATTAGAGGGAGGGCAAATCCCGACTTCAAGGTATAGGACTGCAATTGTACTTTTGCCAAAACTTGGAAAGAATTTAGAGAAAGTAGAATCCTATAGACCCATTTCATTGATAAATCAAGATGCCAAGATCTTCATGGCAATACTTGCTAATCGTTTGAATAATTTCATGGGGGAATATATAAATACCGATCAAGTGGGTTTTTTGAAAGGAAGACATATGGCAGACTTGACCAGAAGAGTAGTGGATTTAGTGGACATGGTGAGTCAAACAAAACAAAAAGTGGGACTAATATCTTTGGATATATTCAAGGCATTTGACTCTCTACAATGGATTTCAATCAAGGAAATAATTAAAAGTTATGGATTCAGTGTTAAATTTAGAAGGGTAATTGGCCAATTATATCAGCAAGGAACAGCTACTGTCAGAGTAAATGATGAGGTTACAGACGAGATAAAGTTGGAGGCAGGCATGAGACAGGGCTGTCCTTTATCTCCAATATTGTTTATTATAGCAATGGAGCTATTAGCAAAAGCTATGAGGAAGAAAAATAGAGGGGATTATGGGAAATAAGATAAGTATGTATGCCGATGATACTTTGATAATTGTAAAACAACCAGAGAAGGTAATGAATAGAATTAGGCAACAACTAAAGGAATTTGAGGATATCACTGGGTTGAAAATAAATTGGGATAAATCGGAAATGATGCTTTGTAATATGGAAGAGAAAGATCAGAAGAAGATAAAGGACATAGTTAATATTCAGATTAAGAATAAGCTGAAATAATTGGGAATAATTGTTTCAAACAAATTGGAAGAGCTTAAAAGACTGAATTATGATAGTTTGAAATTAGAAATTAAGAACAAGATACAAACTTTCCAAAAGTTGAAACTGTCATGGTTCGGGAGAATTGCACTCGCAAAAATGAAGCTGTTACCTAGAATAAATTTTTTATTTGATGCGTTAGCAATTCAACTGAAGGATAAGGAAATTAAGGAGTTCCAAAAACTGCTTAATAACTTTTGTAACGGAGGAAAGAAATCCAGGTTACCAAAAAAGTTATGGTATTTACCGCAGAAAGAAGGAGGGTTGGGACTGCCGAATTTGATGGCATACTATCGGGCATTTCAAATCAAGAATGTCGTGAAGATCTTGGCAAGGGAAAAGGTAATATGGGAGGATATTGAGATGAGGGACTATAGACATATGGGTAAAATGGTCTTTTTAGGTTGTAATTTAGGTAAGACAGTGACTAAAAATACTATGATGAAAGGATTAATGAATGTATGGAAGAGGGTGAAAAAAGATCTGGTTCCAAATGTCTTTCCAATTTTGGAAATCTTAGATATGGTGAGCTTTCCAATTAATATAAATGAGGAGATAAAGGAGGTGTTGAAGAAAAATGAGGTTATCCTGTTGAAAGACTGGTTCCGGATATGCAATGATGAGGCTAGTAGGATAAAATTGTTTGAGCAATTAAATATTAATTGGTTTCAGAGATTGAGGATTATTAAATGGAACAGTAAATACATGAGTGATCACGATTTGGAAAGAGAAAAGATGGAATTTGAAGAGCTGATTCTAAGAGTTAGAAAGGGGGATAAAAACATTAAGGGAATAGTTAGTAAATTGTATATAATATTAAATAAGGATGGCGACCCACAAGAGGATTTGAAATCCAGGTGGGAACAAGAAATGAACATAAAGATAGGAAAGGACATATGGAGAAATAAATGGAAAAAGAGGATTATGAGAACTATGTCGGTCAGAATAAAGGAACATAATTTCAAAATGTTGTGGAGATGGTACCTGACCACAGTGAGGTTACATCAAATGGATAATAAAAAAGATAAAATGTGTTGGAGATGCAAGGGTTCTATTGGAACATATGAACATATGTGGTGGGGTTGCAAAGTAGTTAAAGATTTCTGGAAAAGAATTGAAAAAGAAATTGGGGAAATACTGGGCAAGATGGTAACGCTGGGTTCAGGTACCATACTGTTAACAAATATGGAAGGCTTTAATTTAAACAAGGATGAGAAAGAGTTACTAGAAATAATGATTATAATGACTAGACATTATATTGCTAGACACTGGAAAAATGATGTATTTATACAAACTGAAGAGTGGCATAAAGAAATGTGGAACTTAGCATTGAATGATAAACTAACTTGGGAGATAAAGAAAAAGAGGGATAATTTGAAAGAAAATAGTTTTTGGAATATTTGGAAACCTTTTGTGGATCACTCTCTTAAAGGGGATGAAAGAAATAGACCTGTACCTGAGCAAAGTGGATTTTGGATTTAAATTATTGAGACACTCTGAGCTCTCCAGGGCAATGTAAATAATCACAGGGTGGTTTATTGTCTATATATATATTTCTTTTTTTCTTTTCCTATTCATAATGGTACTATAAGACTTATTGGAAAATGAGTTTTAGAGATGATATTTAAGGTTTGAGAATAACTATTAAGCAATAAGTAATAAGCTTTTTTAGGTATTAGGATAGGAGTGTACATTTTTTTTCTTCTTCTCTTATTAAAGTTGTTTTTAGTATTATGTATTTTGATTACCTTATAAGTATTATGTTGTGTAACCTATTTGATTTGTATTGTGTTTTGTATTTTATATGTATAAAAATTTAATAAAAATATTTTTAAAAAACTATTAAATTTATAGTGTCTCTGACCTCTTTATTGCAGAAGTATAAACTGAGTTTGCAAACCTGACATCATTTGATGGGCTAAATGATGATCCACCAATGAAAGTAATATTTTATTTCCCCCAAACAAACAGAATGACCTTTAAAATCAGAGGCAATCTGTCTTTATAACCTCTGCATGCCAATGGACAGATTGGAGTCTTTGGTTTTCACAGTCTTAAACTTTCTCATTAAGCTTGATTCCAAGTTTTTGAGTGCTTTCTTGTTATGCTATCCAAGAGTAAAACTAGACATGATATTAAGAGGGCAATCCTAAGGATGGCATTAGAATTATCTGAAAGTGATGTGTCTGATATATCCTTCAGCCCGATGAGCATTAGATGCCTCCAGGGAGGGAGAAATGCATTTACTACTACTCCAACTGGTCTCAAGTCCCTACAAAAGCAATTTCTTGCAAAGCTGGAGTTTCTGACCTGGTCTAAATTTTCACCTTGTTTTATTCTAACTTATTCAGTACATCATAAACAATCTATTAGACACAATAAAAATAACATAACTTCCCTTGCCCCTCGATAGATGAGCAGGAGAAGTTGATTCACAATACTGGAAATTTATATTAGAAGCAGCCTTTGACAGTTGCAAAATGCTAGTTTAATCCATTCCAAACAACCACACACACTGAAATAGACTAAATTACAACACACCCAAAACTGGTCTACTCCGGGGTGGGGGTGGGGGGGGGGCGTAGGGTGGGAGAGCAGTCCAACCAGCCCCATTAGTGACCCAAAGAACAGGACAAATTGCCATTTGGTGATCACTCAGTAAAAAAACATGTTTCTTTAAACTGCATATTTACTGCTGTTAGCCTGATAATGGAATTTTGTTAACTATACTTATTAATTTCATAACCACTACAGTTTCTTCAGCAAAGCATAATTTATTTATTTTATTTATCTAATGGACTTCTGTACCACACATCTGGAAGATATTTCTACTCTGGGCAGTATACAATTATTAATATAAAACATATAAATTATTAACAAAATCTGTATATATGGTGACATACCCAATAAATAAAATTTGTTCCAATATAGATCATCTACCACCCCCAAGGACTGACAAGATTGGGAACTGAATAAGACTACACTAACTGGCTGCAGGGAGCATATCTTTAAAAGACTCTTGGAACCGTGTTATTTTAAGGTGTTTTTCAAATATGTTCAGGGATGGGGCTTGGCACAGTTTCAAAGGCAAATAATTCTTTTCTTTGCCATTCTTAGTGTTATCAACTGGAGCTGTGCAGTTTTTGAAGATCAAGAAGATCTTGGGAGAGACATTAGATAAGAAGGTCCTAAACCATGTATGGCTTCATATGGCAGTGTTAACACCTTGTGCCTTATACAGAAAGGCATGCTCACCAATTATAGCTGGGTCAGAGCTGCAGTGATATGATTGTATTTCTTCACCCTGAAAATCAAGCTGGCCACAGTATTCTGGATGCATTGTAGTCTCCATATCAGGATGAAGGGTAGACCCATATATCTCTAACATTACAGTAGTCAGTCCTTGGACCAAATTTGTCAGGGACTTTCTGTCCAAGTAGGGAAGCAGTTGGGATATATGGCAGAGATGGGAAAAGTGCAGCTTTAGATACTGTACCTCCACAATCTGCTGATCTAAACCAAGTGCCAGATGTAGAATAGCCCCAAACTGTAGATGTAGTTTCTCAAAGGATGAACAACATCATCTAGGGTAGGGACCAGGCCCCCAAGTTGGAGAGATGGTTCCTCCAACTACAGGGCATCTATCTTGTTGGGATTTAGTTTCAACCAGTTTGCTCCTGTCCACTCCATTATCAAGGCCAGCAGTCATCAAGATATCAGATTACTTCCTCTGATTATGGTAGAAAGAGGAGATAGAGTTGTGTGTCATCAGCATATTGATGACAACACAATCTGAATCTTTGGATGACAACCCCAATGGCTTTAGATAAAGGTCTCCCTTGCTTGAAAGGCAATCATGTATTATTCTCGTGGCATGGTGGTGAACCTTGGAACTCCAGCTGTTTTTGGACTTCAATTCCCAGAAGCCCAAGTCAACACACCTGCTGAACAGTTGCATTAGTTCTTTGGGAATGGCACTTCCATTTTGGGGCAATTGCAGTAACTAAAGGTGTAATTTTAAATTACATCCAAGTAACTACTCAAAATGATTTCAGCAATAGATACAAAATTGATATGAACTGGAAGGAGATTATTTTCTCCATCCCTACCTTAGGAAACATTTGTTGAATGGAGTATATGTATTCATTTTAAAAAGCTACATTCAGTCAGACATTTCCTGATATCTCCAACCTGCTGCCAAATGCCAATTGTTATTGGAAGCCCCTCTTTCAAATTTTAAGGAATTATCCTTTAAATGTCATACCACTCACTTCTTCTCATACAGACTGATTTAGCTTCCTATCTGTAGCCTTTTTGTCTTTCTCTATCTTTCTTAACTAAAGGATTTTAAAATATTTTCTGCTGAACTCATCTTTCTTATGCTAGTTTTGTCCTCCTTTAAAAGCAATTTCTATACAATTCCTCCTCAAGCCCATCCATTATCTATGCCATTTGTTTTGATCTCCCTGATGCTGCTGAACTGCTCTCCATAAATGGATCTGTTCTGTCTTCTCTGCATATTAAGCTTTTGTCCGCAAATACATCCTTCATCGAGGCTCACCGTCTTAGCCCAATCTTTCTGCAGGCACACTAATTTCACATTATCTGCCCTTCTACTGCCATGACCCACTACTGTTCCCAGTGTTCAGAGATGGGGAAATGAGCAGTGGAGGATGAATCATTTAATTCACTTTATGCAAGCTCAATCGCTGACTTTTTAACAACTCACAGTAGGCAGAATCTAATTTATAATTGTGGAGCTCTACTGCCCTGTATGTGGCACATGCTGCAGTTGTTCTAGTGATCTCTGGTATGGTGTTATGCAGTTTAAGGTAAAGGTCACCCTTGCTTGAAAGCCAGTTGCATCTGACTGTAGGGTTCAGTGCTCATCTCTGTTTCATAGCCGAAGCACACATTTCCGTGTTCACGTGGCAGGCATGACTAGACACATGGAACCAGTGGTGGTTAAGACACAAGCTTGATGAACAGAAGATCAACAGATCAGCAGTTCAAGACTTGAGTCCAGCACAATAGAGCATGGTTCCTCCTGCCACTTCCAGTGGTGGTGGCAGGTGCATTCATGGTGCATTTTGCCTATTTTTGCTGCTTGTACTGCTTCCTGTGGTGGCGGCAGGACTGAGGGTGCTGCATTTTTGCCTGTTTTTGGTGCACTTCTGCTGTTTCTGCCACTTCCAGTTGCAACACCGGGATCCCCACCAGGGCCAGATTAATTGGCATCATGGCCTGGATTTGGCCCAAGTGCCATAGGTAGGCCACTCCTGCCCTAGAACAGTGGTCAGCAAACTTGGTTCTCCAGATATTCTTGGACTTATATTACAAGAATCCTTTCATGTTCAGGAAATGAAGAAGCATTGAGGTAATGAAATTCAGCTCTTTATGAGTGGGGTTTGAACACAGTTTGGATGGAGCAAAACTCGGACTTATATACACTATAAACAGTAACAGTAACAATCATACAACAAGCCCATTGGCTAACAGAGTGTACACATTTTTGATCCACTTATTTGCATAAGAATTGATATATGAGAAAAGATACATTCTGCTCCTGTCAGAAAACACAGTTAATATACATAACATTCTTCCCCCCTAGGTAAAAACAAAATCCTTTAACCAGGATCGGGGTCTAGTTTCCCTTCTGGGTCAGACGCTTGGCTGAGCTGGCTCAGAGGATTGTAGAATGGGTGACCCGACTGTAGTGAGGGATTGACTAGAGCGGGAGGATTGTAAACCCAAATAAAGGCCCCGTTTGTCAGATGAAGGAGCAGGGGATCGTTCAAAACCAAAATCTAATTCTGTGGATGAATAAGACAACTCAGGGTCCCTCCTGTGTGTACTAAGAGTGGAGGGCAACTCCAAACAAAATTGGTCATCATCAATAAAGGAATCCAGAGTGCTAGGCTGGGACAGTGTAGGGGCACACCTGGCCGGAATAGGGGAGTATTCCACAAATTCCCCTTGAAATCGGTTCCTAGAAGACACTTCTGGGTCAATGGCTGCTGACTATTACCTCTGCTCCCTGAGTTTAAACGGGTGGGGGCCAACCCTAGCGTTGAGTGTCTGTATTCATCTTGCGGGTCCAGTACTCTGGGTCTCAATTGATCCGCGTGCCTCCTCCAGATCAGACCAGTGGCTGTTTCGATTCTGTAAGAAACAGGACCAGTCTGATCGATCACAAACCCAGGCACTCAAGTAGGACCACCAGCTGCATAATTGCAGCAATGTACAGGGTCTCTGGATGAGAAACCCTTCTGGTGTTGGATTGCTATATTTGTGCCTTTGTCCTCTACCCTAGAGGGATCTAATCTGTCCAGCAAGGATGACAGTTTCCTTCGCTGGATCAATTCAGCAGGGGACAGCACTGAGGCAAGAGGGGGTGAGCCTAAATGTGCAAAGAAACTGGCATAACTGGAGCTCCAAATCCCCTTCACCCATACGCCAAAGCACATCTTTAGTTGTGCGCACTTGCCATTCTACCTGGCCATTGGTGGCTGGGTGGAATGGGGCAGTAGTGATGTGCCTAATTGCATTCCTTTCCATGAAGGATTGGAATTCTGCAGATGTGAATGTGGATGTGTTGTGGGACACCAGCACATCTGGAAGTCCAAATGCTGCAAACAGCTTTCTTAGGTGCATTATCATGGTGGCTGAAGTGGTATTAGGCACCCTAATCACTTCCAGCCACTAAGATAATGAATCCACAACCAACAAAAATAGGGCACCCCTAAATGGACCTGCAAAATCTATGTGCAACCTGGACCACAGGCCCCGAGCAGAATTCCATTCCCGAGAGGGAAGGTGGGATTGCTCTGGGCAAGAGGATTGACAACTGGCACAAGTGCCCACCATTTGTTCTATGTCTTGGTCCCGTTGAGGCCACCAAAAGTAGCTATGGGCAAGGGCTTTGGAAGGACAATTCCTGGGTGACTTGTGTGAAGTAGATGTAAAACCTTTTTCCTGAGAGTGACAGGAATGACCACCTGCTGGCACCATAGAAGGCAACCTTGTTCTACTGACAGTTCCAAATGCTTGTGGTGAAATGTTCTGAATTCCTCAGCTAGAGGAGAGACAGACCAGCCTTTTTGTACCCAAGACATTACTTTAGTCAATGCTACATCCTTGGCCATAGTCTTAGGTATATCTGAGGGGATGACCGGGGGCAAGTCGAAAGCCTCAATCATAAGGACCTGGTGGTCGCTTTCGATCTCGCAATCGGCTTCCCTGACCCCTGGCAGTGGAGAACGTGACAGGGCATCAACATGGCTGATGTTCTTGCCGGGCCTGTGCACCAGAGTAAAATTGTATGCATTTAGGAAAATTGCCCAATGCAACATCCTTGCTGACAGAATTTGAGGTGTGGGCTTCCCGTTCACAAAGATTCCAAGGAGGGGATTGTAGTCAGTTACGATTGTAGAAGGTCTTCCGTAAAGGTAATCGTGGAATTTCTTAGTGCCAGCCACGATTGCCAACGCCTCCCTGTCTGTCTGAGCGTAATTTTTCTCAGGCTTTGAGAGTGAATGGGAATAGAATGCTACGGGGGCTTCCCTCCCGTCATTTAGTACATGGCATAACACAGCTCCCACCCCCACAGGGGATGCAACACACACAAGTACAACTTCCTTGTTAGGATCAAAATGAGTTAATACAGCATCCAAAGATAGCAGCCTTTTAAGTTCTAGAAACGCTTTCTCCTGGCAATGGCCCCAGTGCCAAACAGTATCTTTCTTAAGAAGCCGATGTAATGGTTCAGCAACTGAGACTTTGTGATGGAGAAAAGCATGATAAAAGTTTAACAATCCTAGAAATGATTGCAATTCGGCTTTACATTTTGGCCTGGGTACATTTCGCATGGCCGCCACTGTGGAGTCAGAGGTCATGATACTTTGGGGTGTAATTCAGTACCCCAGGAACTCCACTTCCTGTGCCAAAAACACACATTTGTCTCTTCTGAGATGTAGACCGGCCCTCTCAAAACGTGAGAGGACTCAATCAAGCCTGGCCGCTAGTTCTATGGTGTCCTTAGCGGTGATCAGGACATCATCAAAATATGGCAGGAAACTGGGCAAACCTTTTAAAATACCTTCTACAAGAGATCGAAATATTCCGGGGGCCTAATTCACCCCGAATTGTAGTCGAGTTACCTTAAATGCCCCCTATGCACTACTATGGTCTGGGCTATGGCAGCAGCAGGAGACACAGTCAATTGTTGGTAAGCCTGGGCAAGGTCAAGTTTTGCGAAGCAATTTCCTCCATGCAAGGAGGCAAGAAGGTGGCTTACCATGGGCACAGGATATGCATTTGGGCGAATAGCTTTATTGATGGTGCACTTGTAGTCAGCGCATATCCTGACCTCCCTGTTTCTTTTCAAAGCAGTCACTATTGGTGTCTCCCACTCTGCAGAGTCCACTGGCACTAGGATGCCCTGCCCCACCAGTTTGTCCAGCTCGGCTTCTATCTTCTTCTTTAAATGAAAGGGTACCCGGCGTGGCTTCATTCGGATGGGCCGGACAGTTGGGTCAAGCTCAAAGTCCACAGGGGGCCTTTATATAACCCTAAACCCTTTTTGAACACCTCAGGATGTGCACCACAAACATCCCGGATTGGGTCAGCATCTATTGAGTGAATGCCAGAAAGCCGGATTCCCAGGGGCCTAAACCACTGTGTCCCAATAAGACAGTTAGTGCCCTGCTTAACTACAACCAATGGCAAGGAGGTGCAAATGTTTTTGAATTTGACCAAGAAATTTCCCACCCCCAGGACCGGAATCTGGCAACCTTGCACATCCTGGAGGGAAGTTTTAAAAGATTTGAGCTTGGGCCGAGAGGCAGCGGGAATTCTCAAAAACTCCCACTGTGGGATTATGGAAAAGGTAGTACCTGAATCCACCTCCATCTTGAAGGGGATGTCCTGCAAGCTCAGTCTGTGAAGAAACTTGGCAGTATTCGGCAGTATTCTAGAACCAATCAGTCAATTTGTATATCACCACATTGTGTGGCGGAACAAGAGGCCATTACATGGCGGAATTGGCGTTCGTATGTTGCCCATTTCTCTGGATGCACTGGGTCAAATGGGCCGATGATGCTGCCATGTGGGGACGCCATCCCACCTTCATCGCCAGTTTCGTGTTCAGGGAATGAAGAAGCAGATGAGTGAAGTAGTGAAATTCAGCTCTTTAATAGTGGGGTTTGTACGCAGTTTGATTGGGGCAAAACTCTGACTTATATACACTATAAACAGTAACAGTAACAATAATACAACAAGCCCATTGGCTAACAGAGTCTGCACATTTTCGATCCACTTATTTGCATAAGAATAGATACATGAGAAAAGATACATTCTGCCCCTGTCAGAAAACACAGTTAACATACTTAACAAATCCCAAGTCAGCACACCTGCTGATCAAGGTTTCTGGGAATTGAAGTCCAAGTACATCTGGAAAGCCAAGCTTAAGGACCTATGCCCTAACTAGAGTCAGACACAACTGGCTTTTGAGCAGGGGAGACCTTTACCTAACTTTACATTGAGCAGCAATGAATAGGATTCTGACCTCTCAGGGATTAAGGTAACTTATTCAAGTTCTGTCTCAGTTTGCAATTTTAAAAAAATTGCATGGAAATTCATTATATAAGTACCTTTTCACAACTTACCATTTTACACCAATTTTTTTTGGGTACACAGAAAGAGCCTCCTTGAAGCTTGTGGTATATTTGAACCACAATTGGGCATACCCTGGGCAGTGGGAACCTCATTGTGCTGGCTAATCTTTCTCATACTAAGTCAGGCAAAGGAACTGAGTAGTCAGTTCACCAAAAGGTAGCTTCATTTTGCAGTTTCACATCTAGCCTAGACATAGAAGAAGAAAATGTACTTGCATCAAAAGGGTAGGCTATATATGTGAGTAAATGAATAAATACATAAATAAATAATTTTTATAGAAAAAACATCTAATTTGCACATTTTGCATGCATTTTTATATACACACTTTCCTTAAAAATACACATTTGAATAGTTTTTGAGCCAAGAACTGCATTTCATAATCTGGAGAAATGAACAATCTGAAGAAGAATTGTACCCTGATGTGAATATTAATTCATAAAGTGTAAATTAGGTCAGTTCACTTAAAAATGCAGGCAGCAATAAATTCTCTCTCCTTCTCCCCACACCATCTTAATGTTAAAAAGCAATCCTTAACAATCTTGACACTTGAGTGCTCACAATGAAGATCTGTCAAAGCCTAAGCATTTTTCAACAGTGACATAGGTCTTTTTGTGCAAGGTGGCTTTTGAAGGCAGATACTAAGAGAGGTGAGAGGCACATGCTTTCTTATAGCATAAGTTTTGCTTGCATTGTACTGATTTTAATGCATTGTCAACAGGCAATTGACTTTTAATAAGCACCCTACATTTTTGATAATATTTATTTGCCCCACCACCACCACCACCACCACCACCACCACCACGATTATCTGGTTAATTCTTAGATGAATGTTAATTGTCCCCTGAAAAAAACTGTTTTCAGAAGGCTTACACATTTTTTCACTGCCATACAGAGCCACAGTATCACATAACACAACTCCTGCAGTGCCAACCGAGTTGATCCACCTAAAAATATTTCATTGCTTGTTATCACTATGGTTTTCTCATGTTAAAACATAACTTGCAGAAAACTTTGCCCTTTCTGGTAATCTGGAATGCAGACACCGAGGCACGTGAGCAAATTGCTTTATATAACACCCATGACTTATTTACCGATAGTATCTTTCATATATGTCTTTACAGACACTTTTAATTCATTGCAACAAGAGTGGACTTGACACTGCTTAGACTGGTCTGCAGAATGCATTTTCTTAACTTTCTTAGGTCACTAGAGCACTGTACATCTTTTTGAAGAAGTTAAAAAAACGATGAACCCCAACTGAGCAGTGAGCTATATTACTGCTAGCAGCCAAACTGGACCAAAGTTTTTGGAGAGGAGGGGGGAAAGTTAGGAGAAGATGATAAAATTCCCCTGTGCCTTCTTTTCCATGCATGAAGGTAGCTGTTCAAGGCCAAATTCATTTTCTTTTGGAAAAGTCATTATGCTATGATCAGCAAAAAGCAGTTAACTGGAGGAGAATATATATGTTTCAACTCAGCCTCATGGATGGTTAGGACATATTTTATATTTTAAAATGTTAGGGTATGGTCAGCATTCAGATAAAATGGTTAGGAAATAGAAAGGGAATACAATGATGAACAAAATCTCAATATATATGTCCTTTACCTCCAACTGGATTGTAGTAAGAGTATGATAAAACTGGAAAGATTGTAGAAAATGATATCAACAATGCTAAGCCCTCATGATGGAATGTCTCCTTTTATGTATTTATTTTAGTCTGAATATCTTGTTTGTATGTGGGGAAAGATGGCTAGGTTTGGAGGAAAGAGAGAAATTCATGAAATTATGAATGCTTTAGAGAAAATAGCCTTGAAGTTTTCCCTGTTTTCCTCCAATTTTCTCTCTGTTAAACCTAGTTTAATCAGTAACAAGGGTTGCTAATGGTTCTAGTACAAGTCAACAGTACCCCCAACCATGTATATGTGTTTTTAAGAGGTTAACAGTCTCCCAGTCCCTATTATGTACTCATCATTTCACTGCTCACCACTATTTTATATTTTTGTTACTTCTTTCCTGGTTGATTGAACCTCACCATAGATATATCAGAGAAACAGAAAAAGATCACAACCTCATGTTTTTCATCCTGTCCTCAAACTGAATTGGCTTTGCACCACTGTTACATTACTAAATCTGATATGAGCCCTGCTAAAATGCCACTAACTGAGAATCAGGGAACACTTGCCTCTGAATTGCTTTTGTTATGCCCTTATGAGTGGAAAGGTCAGTTTTCCTACCCTGACTCAAACAGATCACCTTTTTCCATCCTCAACATTTAAAATACATTGTTTAACATTTGTTGAGGTTGGGGAAAGCCTCTAATGAAGGTTTCTCGTAGGATAAGGACAACAGAAGAAAAATAATACAGGCCTTTATGGGAATGGGAATTGTTTCTTCCACTGAGAAAATTGTGTTTCATCTCCTCCATTTTTTCCAGTTCTGGTGGGAGAATTCAGCTTATGGTTGTACTAGCTGATTGCCCGGCCTTGGCCGGGGTGTGTTTGTTGTATGTGTAGCTTTTCCGACCCCTGATTAACCCCAACACACAGACTCTCTCTCACTCTCTCTGTCTCTCTCTCTCTCATACAGGCACACACTCACCAGTGACTGACCAGGAACCCACTGTCTTGTGTATTTTCTTGCACACACATACACACAGAGACACACACTCCCTGTCTCTCTCTGTCTCTCACTCAAACTCCAGTGATGTACATTGAAAGTGTCTCATTCCTGGGCTATAGAGGCTTACATGCATCTGTTTTATTGATGTAGGTTTTCTCAGAAATTCCATGACCTTTCCCTATCAGTCATTCACTCTCAACCAATCACAGTCCAACATGCAAATCAGTTCTTTCCAACATTCTATTTCCAGGCCTTGTTGTTAAACTGCCGTTTTTTCTCCCAAGGCACCTTGGGAGTTGTAGTTCCCATTCCTTTCCCCATTTTGTGGGGCGCAAGGCACACCTCTGGCCCCAGGACCAACATCTTTACTATCTCTCCCATGCCAGGTAAGTGTGTGCACAGTTTGGATGGAGACAGTTAAGGGGTGTGGAAGCCTTTCCAGGACCCACACAGGGACATTTCTCTTTTATAGGCATAGATTGGAAAAGCAATAACCCTATAAAAGAAATGATACTATTTAAAAAGAGAGTTCAGCTTGCTTAAGTGTTTCTATAAAACCCATCCAGTGATTTTCAAGTGTCCATTCTTCATGGAACCAATTCTACATCAAGCTATCTGAGAAGGTGCTCTTGGCAGTTATGATATGAAATCCATGCACATTCACATCACAATGGTTTCTGGGAAATGCTTTGCTGTATAATAAAAATTTTGTGTCAGAGATTACTCTGGGTTGAAAGGATTTTTGCTGAAGAAATGAGGTGCCTTTCATGTCCCCAATGCAGCCCTCAGTTATCAAAACCCGACCTTCCAGTCTCCAAGATCAGCATCTTAACCATTAAGCCATTTCATTTATGTTAGGTGTTGGCCAAAGCTATTTCCCCTGTCTACTGTAAATTAGGTATCTAAGCAAGACTTACAGCTTTTTTCTCTTGCACTGAAGGAAAGATCAGGAGTAATGGGTAAGTGGTTGGACGCAACTGGCTTTTGAGCAAGGGAGACCTGTGTCTTTGTGAACAGTTTCTAAGAACGATGGATGTGAAACTTACAAATGTATGTGCAGTATATACATACACACACTTTTAAAGAGAGAGATGCATGAGGTTCCCTAGGATCTCCCTTGTGCCTCCTCCAAAAGAGCCACTGCGTTCTGTCATACTGCAATTACCACCATGGCATAGTGGACACAAGATCACTCATCCTGATACATAGTATTTCCTAGCAGAATAAGGTTCCTCACATCCTGCAATACAGTTCTAGGACATCACTTTTGCTGAGAAACAGTATGTGAGAATTACTCTCTTCTCCCTGTTCCTCAGAAGAACCTATATGATGTCACAAGAGGCATGAGATATTTGTTTCCATACAAATTGGTAGGAATAAAATAAGGTAAAAGAGAGAAACTTTAAAAACTCACCCTGCTTTCAGTGATAATAAGGAACATCACTGAGCTATGGCAAAAGTGTCTTAGCTATTCTCTCCATGTAAATGCTTGAAAGCTAGTCATATCCGACTCTAGGGTTCAGTGCTCATCTCTGTTTAAAGCCAAAGAGCCAGTGCCGTCTGTGTCTGCAGATGTTTCCATGGACATGTGGCAGGCATGACTAAACACTGGAGTGCACGGAATGCTGTTTGCCTTCCCACTGAAATAGTGCCTATTTAACTACTTACAATTTCTTGCTTTCAAACTGCTAAATTGGTAGGAGCTGGGACAGAAACGGGAGCTCACTCCATCGTGCAGCACTCAGGTCTCAAACTGAGTACTATTATTGGAATAAAAGCAAGGCTCAGACCTCCCTCTTCTGCTGGACCTTTGCAGCACAATCACTGTGGTCTGAGGAGACTTAACTCTCAGCCCCGCATATCGATAATTCCGGTGATATTACTGAGGGAGAAATTCAACAACACACATCTTAAAAGAAACAATTCCTTAACTGCTGAAAATGTCTTAATTGCTGCTGCAGGCGCTTTTCATACTTGCCATGGTCTGTGAATTTACAGTATGTTGTTATCGATCATTGAGAGTTATTTGAAAATGAGCCCTGGTGGCACAGTGGTTAAATAGCTGTACTGCTGCCAAAAACTACTGACGTTTTGAGTTTGATCCTGATGGAGTTCAAGGTTGATGCAGCCTTTCAAGGTTGGTAAAATGAATGCCCAGCATTTTGGGGGCAATATGCTAATTATCTTGTGAATCATCTAGAGCAGTGATGGCGAACCTTTTAGAGACTGAGTGCACAAACTGCAAGCCAAAACCCACTTATTTATCACAAAGTGCCAACACAGCAACAAGGGAAGAAGGAAATTCTCCCATTGGGCTCCTGGGCAGAGGGGCGGTGTGAACTCTGTGCTGGGGAGGGAGGAAGTTCTCCCATTGGGCAGTGGGGTGGAGTAAACTCTGTGCTTGGTTGACTGCATGGGTGCCCAACAGAGAGGGTTCTGAGTGCCACCTCTGGCACATGTGCCATAGGTTTGCCACTACTGATCTAGAGAGTGTACTAAGCTCTGCATGGAAGTATATAAGTGTAATTGCTTTTGCTTTATTTGAAAATTTGATTGCTCAATCACAAAGGTGTATGTGAATCATTCCTCTAGATGGAACATGAGAGGATTTTAACTTCTAACAGCAATTTATTTGAATATTTACTTAACATGAGATGAGAGCAAAGTGGAAAGCTCTTCTTCACCCCAGGGTGAACCAGTTTGTGCGATTATATGTGAACTTGTGCAGCCACATAGATGGAGTTTCCAGTTCTCAGATGTTTCTCACCTCTGCACTACAATACTCCTATAATGCTAGTACTTTTGGCTGGTGTTTTATTTCAGCTGCAGAAATTAGGACACTTTTATCTACAGTTTGTTTTTCAGAAAACTAGGTAGCTTCTTTCCAATAGGTAAAGGTTTCCCATGCTCGAAAGCCAGACGTATCCAACTCTAGGGTCCAGTGCTCATCTCTGTTTGGAACTTTTTAATATAAGCTGATTGGAGCTACCGAGATGCAGAATAAGTCACAGAATTATCTAATGCAAGTTGCTGTTTGAATCGGAAGATATGATTTTAAATGAACATAAGAACAGCCTTGCTGAAACAGGCTACAACCCATCCAGTCCAGCATTCTGTCTCACACAGTGGCTCACCATTTGCTTCAGGGTATTATTCCCAAGCAGATGCCTTCACCTTCTTAGGATTCCCTGGAAATGGCATTGAGAGATATCCTGCCTATCTCTCCAACCCGGAGATTGTCCTTAGGCATCCATAATTATAGTCATTGATACCCTTGTCCTCCATGAACTTATCTAATCATTTCTTAAAGCTGTCAAGACTAATGAGAATTAAAATCTGGCAGAAGTATAAGAAGTATAAGAATGCAGAAGGCTGTTTGGTAAATTAAGAGAAAATGCTGTAGGAGCTTAGGCAATCAAATGATGAAACACATCACTGCCTTTATTTTTAAAATTCCAGCCATTATCTTTTAGATACAGGCAAATAGATTTTCCTCACTTTCAACTACTGTAATACTAGGAATATTCAGGATAAAAGAAGTTTTATTTGTGAACTTTTACATGATCATTAAATAACTATTTCTGATCATTCTTACTTTTTACAAATGTTCCAATCATTAGTATATCTTAATATGTTCTTCTGCTGTTGTTTTTCTAAAACAGGGGTTCCCAACCTAAGGCCTGTGGGTAGAATCCGGCCCACAGCACCATTTCATGTGCCCCCCACCCCTCTAAGGACATTTGAGAAACAAAATGGCCACCCCTTTGAAGCTGTTGGGACAAAATGGCTACCCCCATCATGCAGGCAAGGCAAAATGGCCATCCAGCCCTTGAAGCTGACTGAGAGAACATGACCCAGCCCTGGCTTGAAAAGGTTGGGAACCCCTTTTCTAAAAGGTCAGTTTTTGTTGTTACTGAGAGAAGTACAAGATACTGGGGTTTTTTTAACTGGTGGCTATCTTTCTCATAACTTGATATGTATTATTCCTTTTTTTAAATGTGTGCAATACTTAAATATGTAGAAAAATCCTATTTTGATTGGATTTGAGACTTGCTATGGATTAATTGAAGCAAAAATGGCAATGTGATAGACTTTTTGACACAGAGAAGAAAATAGAAGGTAAAAGAATTAAGCTGGATTCTATCTGGGAAACCTCAGATGTTTAAAATGTGGATCATGGTGAGATGTACTTGCTAAGCTTTGTCACTGGATTTGTCCCCAAATTACCTTGGTTACTACTGTTCTCACATCAGGGTAGCTTAATATGACTTATGCTCAGAGGTAGGAAGCAAATTGCCCCACTGTTGATATCACACAGGGGGTGAGGTCACATTATATCTTGGGAACAAACATCCACATATACCATGCCAGGATTCCTGCACACAAATCGCTGGTGTACAAAGAAAGGCAACCAGCCAACATCCTCACTCCATTGTACCATACAAGGAGGCATCTGACCCACATCAGAGGAAGTTGGTGGCTGCAGCAAACACAGTGATAGCAACTTTCCTGCTATCACCGGGTAAAGGTAAAGGTTTCCCTTGCTTGAAAGCCAGTCTAGGGTGCAGTGCTCATCTCTGTTTCTAAGCCGAAGAGCCAGCGCTGTCTGCTTCTGCAGACATTTCCGTGGTCATGTGGCAGGCATGACTAGACACCGGAGCGCACAGAACGCTGTTACCTTCCCACCGAAGTGGTCCCTATTTATCTACTTGCAATTTCTTGCTTTCGAACTGCTAGGTTGACAGGAGCTGGGATGAAGACGGGAGCTCATTTCCATCCTGCAGTACTCGGGAACCGAACTGCTGACCTTCCGCTTCCCAGTCAGCGTCTTAGCGACTTGAGCCACTGCATTTTACAATTTGTTTGTCGCCCGCTATAAATGTGTAGATTACCATATTACCCATTTAGTGAGAGTTTTAATCCAATTATAGGCTTATTTAAAGGGACTGTGGTGGCTTAGTGGTTAAGATGCTGAAACTGATGACTGGAAGATTGCAGTTTGAAAGCAAGAAATTTCAAGTAGATAAGAGAGGTAACAGTGTTCCATGTGCTCTGGCATCTAGTCATGCTTGCCACATGACCAGAAAACTTCCTGCAGCACTGACTCTTTGGCTGTAAACAGAGATGAACACCACACCCTATGGCTTTCGAGCAAGGGAGATCTTTACCTAGACTTATTTAATCAGATCACTAAATGTTTTTTGAACCACAGCCAGACTTCTGTTTATGCTGCAAGGGATAGACTTAGACTGCTCCTCTGGAAATTGTTACAGACACCCACCGTTTCTATTTGAACATAAACATTTTCAGATCTGGCAGAAATTGGTTAACAGGAAGAAAGAAGACACTGCTTTATGTGTTTTGATATCTAAATATGACTTTTTTCCTTTGATGAAGGCTATTTTATATATGAGAAAGATAATGTGATATATTATAGTTTGTTCTTCAATAATGATATCTTACTCAAAAAGTTATTTAATAATAATAATTTGGAATCCCTTTAAAATACTCTAAGATCCAACTTTGCCTGATTGACCTCTGTGACATCACAGGGGCTTGTCCCCAGTGTTAGGTTTTGGGCTTGAAACTGCAGTAAATGGACAGCTGCTGACCTATACTCCTTCCGATAAGGATTTCTTTGGCTTCATGTGTTCATGAAACAGTTGGCTCTGGAGAGCCACATGTTATGCCAGAGAAGAATGAGAGCAACTGGATACACATTTGGGAGTAATGTTGAGGTTGTGGCATACTTCCCACTCCAAACTGTCTGAGGTGTCTCTCTCACCAGGTCTAATAATATGGTCTAATAATATGGCCAGTACTTCTCACGTATCTTTAGTAAAGATTTCTTGGCAAGAGATGAGCTGAATTTCAGTATGGGGACATAGGACAAGTCTATGCTAATACAGGTGAAACTCGGAAAATTAGAATACAGTATCATGCAAATGTTCATTCATTTCACTTAAAAGGTGAAACAAATATACGAGATATACTCACTACATGCAAAGCAAGATATGTCATGCCTTCATTCATTATAATTGTGATGATCAATGTACATGTGATTATGTGATGATTATGGGGTACATGAGATTGGGGAGGTGGGATTTTCATAAGCTGTAAGCCATACGCATTAATATTATAACAAAGTAAGGCTTGAACTATCTCACTTTGCATGCAATGAGTCTATCTCATATTTGCTTCACCTTTTAAGTTGCATCACTGAACTGAATAAACATTTGCACGATATTCTAATTTTCTGAGTTTCATCTGTATATTACTTCCCGTCTCCACCAAAGCAATACACATGGGAAGTCAACATCTGCTCAAAGAAATCATGACTCTTTCAATTATTTTAATGTGTCCATTATTTTATTCCATGAATAAATGGCCAAATAGTTAGTAACAACTCCAGAGCTTGGGAAAGTGATTGTTTTATACTAGGTTCAACAGCCACACTAGTTCAGGTATAGCAAAAAAGAAAAGGTAACTTTTTCTAATTTTGACTGATACTGAGAGTTAAAGTTAATCCTCTTTTTAAAGGGAAACTGGATCAAAGCTTTTGCTTTCACCTGACTATTCTGCTCTGCAAGAACATCTTTGAGATGAGTTCAATATTGTTAAGTGGCAGGAGAGAGAAAAATAGATAACATTTAGGAACATTGTCCTTGTTCCAAGGTTAGCCGAGTGATAAAGCAGATTATCTAGGATATTCTCAGAGGCTCCTACACAAAGAGGCTGAATAAGCATCTGTCTTGAATGGTTACAGTATTAAGAGATGTGTCCTCAGCTGGCAAATTAATCAGACCTCGGTTTCTCAAATATCAGAATGGATCAGGTTTTTTAAATGGGCCATCATAGAGACAATTCACCTGACAATCTTTGCTCTTGCCAATAGTTTTGGAAGAGAATGGGAAATACCTCTAGCCCACAAGCCAAGCTGGTTTTTCCCTATAGCAGAACAAGGCAGTTATATTAGGATAGCAGATGTTGGGTCTCATAAAAGTACAATAAACTGTTGGGTATTTTGGCTAAAATCCTACTATCATGTCTGCAAAATCTCAGTTGATTTATTTGGGAGGTTGTGCAAGGAGGGATCCAGTACCTTGCTGTGCAACCATAAACCCCATTGAAAGCAACAGGATCAATGTTTGGCTTGCATTGTGGCAAGATGAACAATCTTGCACATTCCATGGGTAGAACCCTACATGAGTAGAACTGGAGTGACTTGGATATTAGTCTCAGTTAGGTTTTTTTTTTTTTGAACTTCTACTACAAGGTATGAATAGGGCATTTCAGGAAGTTCCTAAGTAATCTATCAAAATAATTTGGTTTTGTTTGGATACCATGCATCTTGACATGAAGGGAAGAGAGACATTTCCCAGTCTGCCTCAGGAAGCAAAATGCCTTTGGCTGGCCTTGCAACTAGAGATGTACAAGCAGGCAGTTGTATGGTGACCAGGAGAAATAATAATGATACCCTATGTCCGTGATGGCGAACCTTGGCACTCTATATTTTTTTGGACATAAATTCCCAGAAGCCCAAGCACCCTGTGAAACCACACAAATGGGTTTACTGCCATTCATCTGGCCCACACTGCCCTCGTCGCTCCCGAGGCATGTTTTACTTCTGCTTCCAGGAGCAGCGATGGCAGTGTGGGCTGGATGAATCTCAGTAAATCCATTTGTGTGGATTCAGAGGGAGCTTGGACTTCTGGGAATTGAAGTCCAAGAACATCTAGAGTGCCACGATTCGCCATCACGGACATAGGGTTATCAAGTCAATTCTGACATGGCAATCTTTTCCAGGTATTTATATACATAACTTAATTGCAATTCTGTTCTTATGGGGTTGCCCTACGACTGTGTAGCTTACCCAGGGCTACATAGGCTCTTTCCCCAGGAGACACAGAGAGGATCTGAATTCACACCCTCTGGCTCCACTTAGATCGGAGAAATAGAGAGTCTTTTAAGAATTTGTTACCTGAGAAAATAGTTTCTTGTTGTCATATAGTGCAGCCAGGTAGGTTCTGCTTATCAGTTATTTAAGAGGAAAAGAAGGGAGCTTTTAGTACTGTACTGAAAATGACACCTTGATATTTCAGGCCAATTTTCAGCTCAAGAAGTCATGATGGCAAGGTATGTGAAGTTCACTGGAAAAAGAACAAATTCTTAACACTTTTGTCACCTGAGAGGAAAGCAACCGGGCATTGTGCAAGTTATCTTCTTCTCTACTGTTGCCATTTTTTAAAACACATAATGATTTTCAATGCAACGTAAAGGAATACGTCATGTGTCAGGGAAACTAATTTGGAATTTATTTCCACAAAGAATTGGCCAGTTTGTTATGGGAAAATGGGCACATAATTAAGGTTATCCCTCTTCAGGAGTCAGAATATTTAATTTTATTTTATTAAACCTTTGTTGGCATAAATGGAGGCAAAAAAAGGAATTAACAAAATGTACACTGTCATCCCCACCATTCTAACGAGAGCTGGTCATACATTACACAACAGATTGTTAGGAAATACAGTTGCCATATTTATTAAATACTTTGTCTAGGGATTGGGCAACTAAACTATTTGTTGAAATTTTTGAAATGGTAGCCATGTTAGTCTGTGTTTCAAGCATGCCAGAGAGTAAATAAAACAAGACAAAAAGACCAAAACATTGTAGCACTAACTGCTGTATTTTAATGTTAGCATTTGCAGATCAAGTCCACTTTGTATTTACTCTCTTTTAAACTATTTGTGAAATTTTGGGTAGAGAGTCACTTAAGTATTGGTAATAGGGTACAATCTTTGTTGGGAATTTAACCCTTAAATCAGGAGTTCTCAACTTTTTAAAGATGGGAGCTGGGACACGCTCCCTCAGTTAGCTTCAGGTGTTGGACTGCCATTTTGCCCTTCCTCCACCTCATGGCACTTCCTGGTGTGGTGGAGGCATTGGGGGGGGGGCGGAGGTGCCACATGAAATGGCACCATGGGCCGCGTTTGTCCCATGGGCCACAGGTTGAGAATCCCTGTCTTAAAGGAATAAAGGGTTAGAATATTTAAGAGAATTTATCCCTTAAAGGAGTTAGAATATTTGAGAATTCCTCTGCTAAAAATCTTTGATTCCTCCGACCCCAGTTTGACTCAGTATTTAATGGGCATTTTCCTCTCATTTTTGAAAACCCAAACAAAACGAGCAAAAAAGACAGCTTATCATTACAGACTTGGAATGTTTCAAATTCAATTTACAAATTTTACCTATTAGACTTTAGGAGGCTATCCTATCACACGTGCTTTTAACAGATTTACTTATTCATAAACATATGTAGGCTCCCATGAGCTTTTGACACACTTGCTTATTGACAGACATATGGAGCCTTGTTATGGAACACAAATTTTGTAACATTTGCTGCACCACAAACTACTTGCAATGAAAGAAAGTTTCCATAGGTTTTGACTCCTGTTCTGACCGCAGGACAACATGAAACATTATACTGTGCCTTTAAATTAAAAGAAAAAAAGAAAGAGAAATCAACAACACTTCTCCCATTATATCAAATTCTCCTGGCAGGGGCGTTATTTTCTGCTTCCTCTTTCCAACTTTGTACTTTGTGTGCATTCATGTGTCAGCTGTCATTTAGCTGACAGGCCAGGGATCAAATCACCACTGGTGAGTTGGAGCCACACTGTGGGGGCTGCTTATGGAAGGTGGAAAAGGAATTGTTTGGTTAAAAGAATTTCTTTTTCTCAAAACGCAGCTACATTTTATATAGGACATGCTGGCTGCAAGGAATCTAATGGGCTTCCTTTGTTTTAGGTCACCATAGTTCAGAACTACACAATTCTTTTTTTTTTCCTGAGACACTCTTACGCTTTTACCATACAGACCTACATACTGTAGGCTTTGTCAATCAGCTATGATTCAGTGGAAGAGCATATTTAATGCCCATTAATTTTTGATATGACTGTCCCTGTCTTCTTGTAAAACATTTTATATTATCCTTAATACAACATATCCAAGATAGTTTGCAAAAACTGAAGAAAAAAACATTATCTGGGGAAGGTGTGGGGAAAATGCAGCAGAAGTTTAAAGCTGATAAAATAAAAAATACCTTTGCCTAGTGCCTAAATGACATGTATTACATTTGCTGGTGTATATGATGCACTTTCCCCCCAGCGGCCAGGGGCAGGGAGAAATGGACTTCAAAGAAGCCCTCTCTCCACTGATTTCCCCCAAAAAACAAGCTTCCCTCCATCCCACAGCCACTGGCCACCAGCAGCCGGGGTGGGGAAAATGGGGTGGGAAAAGGGTTCCTTTAAAGCCCATATCCCCTGGCTGCTGGCAGCCAACGGCTGTGGGATCAGGGCAAAATGGACTTCAAAGGAGCCCTCTTTCTACCCCATTCCACCCCCTCCCAATGGGCTTCCCCCATCCCACAGTCACTGGCCTCCAGTAGCTAGGGCGGGCAGAATTGGGGTGGAAAGAGGTCTACTTTAAAACCTGTTCTCCCTCATCCTACAGCCACTAGCCACCCTTCCCGGTTCCTGGAGTTAATTTTGAAAATTCATAAAAATATGTAGAAAATTATTTTTTTCCTTTAAAATTTGTATAAAAAATGGGGTGCATCTTATACCCCGATGCGTCTTATACATCGGAAAATACAGTACATAGATCCTGGAAAACCTCTTTAATGAGATTTTTTTCCAGGGGTGAGTAAACAGGCACAAGCCCCCCCCCCCCCCCCCGCCCCAGTACCACCACTGGAGATGGTATTTTCAGATCAATTTATTGGACAGCAAATCCCACAATTCCCTATTTTAGGGCTTCTACCTGTCTTAGACACACTCTGCAGACACCTGCTGGGAACTTTCTTTCGTACCAGAAATAAGGCAGAGCTCAACCTTAAGCTGCCTGCAGTGACGTTCAAGTGGTAAAGACAGTGAGCTTGAAGAGTGGAAGGTTGGGGTTCAATGCCTGTGTACTGCATGGCAGAGTGAGCTCCCGTCTCTGTCCCAGCTCCTGCCAACCTAGCAGTTTGAAAACAAGAAATTGCAAGTAGATAAATAGGTACCACTTTGGTGGGAAGGTAAACAGTGTTCCAGCACTCCAGTGCCTAGTCATACCTGCCACATGTCCACGGAAAAGTCTGCAGATGCAGACAGTGCTGGCTCTTTGGCTATAAACAGAGATGAGCACTGAACCCTAGAGTTGGATATGACTGGTTTTCAAGCAAGGATAACCTTTGCCTTTACCAGCCTTAAGTAAGCCTCAAAGCTTGCCAAGTCTTCATTTTTAAACAAACATCTGCAGTTTGCAAAAGCTCACCACAAATGATAGAAAGAATATTTTTCTTTGTTATGTGCCACTAAGTCACATCCAACTTGCTTCTTCTTTTTTGAGTATAATTGTACAAATAAAATATAGTTGGGTCTAAATGTGGTATTGGCTTTTTCCCCTAACAAGAGAGATTAGCAATGAGCACAAGAGGGTATCCTGTAGACAAGTGGACTTGGTCCATGAAAGCTCACATTTAAATACAGAGGTTAGTCTTTAAGGTGCCACAACCATTTTTGTCTTTTTTTTTTTTTTTGCTGTTCTGTTTTGTTTACTCTCAGGCACACAGACTTGTAGACATTTCTCCATCTTATGCTATGTTCTAGTTCAACTAGTAGTGGTTTCTACAGTGTGAAAAGCAGACATCTTCCACATCAACTGGTACCTAGGAAGGCTGGTTGAACCCAGGACCTTGCTATAGAACAGTGGTGGCAAACCTATGGCATGCGTGCCAGATGTGTTACTCCCAGCACTTTCTGTTGGTATACATGCTGTGGCTTCCTCCCTCTTCCCAGCACACAGTTCACACATCCCTCTGCCCAGCAGCCCAATAGAACTGCTTCCAACTCCCCCCAGCACAGAGTTCACCCTGCCCTCTGCTTGGGCACTCAGTCTCTAAAAGGTTCACCATCACTGCTATAGAACTAAGAAGTGCATTACCTTTCTCCCCTGGGTTGAAAACATCTCATGTCTTGATTTCTGGTGGGGAAGGTGAAGGAGCACTTCTTTGAAATGCCGAGATTCTTTCAAGAAGAACAGAAGGGACGGAATTATTTTCTACCCATGTCTTTGCTGGCTGCACCAATTAGTGTCAGCATGTGGGAAGCAAATATGGGCCATGTTGCCACACAATCCAAATGCAGCAAATTTTTAAACATAAATGCTATCTAAACATGAAGGTAGACAATAAAAGGACCCACCAAGCCTGCTTCCAGTCCCTGGAAATTCCAGTCTTTAAGTATATATAATCTAATTTTATGTGTATAATCTTACCTTCAACTTTCTTTCTTTGTAAAAGTACTGTGTGACTGAACACTATTATCATTTTCAATAGGAATGTCAACCTATAGTTGTGTTTGTATGAGGAGTGTTTAACTGATGAAAAGAGGAGCCAGCTTCTGGGATTTTCCCTTGCTTAGTGTCTCTGTGCGAAAGGCACTATTCTCTATGTGAATTTAGACAATCTTGACGGCTGCCATTCATAGCTGTCAAGTGTCCCGTATTGGCTGGGAACCTCCCATATTTTACCCTCTTTCCCGACATCCTCCCATATTAGGAAGACTGCAATGCCCTAATACCACCACTGGATGGCTGCACAGGATAAGCATAGCTGTCAAGTTTCCCTTTTGTCCGGGAAATTTCCCTTATTTTCAAATCCAAAACTTGACAGGTATGGCCATTGGTGTGGTCAATGTTCAGGCTTCCCTTTGCTCAGAAAAGCTTGGCAGCTCTTTTCCTGTTGGCAATGCAAAGCACACTGTGCAAGAATATTAGGACATTTCCTGGCATTTTAAATCATAGTTACAGAAGCACAATATGCCATATTCTTAAACCGGAGATTTTTTTAAAGAATTCAATTTCCTGGCATTTTAAAAATGGAAGTTTAAGTGTACAAGGTCACCCTTGCTTGAAAGACAGGTGTGTACGACTCTAGGGTTCAGTGCCCATCTTAGTTTACAGCAAAAGAGCCAGTGCTGTCTGTGTCTGCAGATGTTTCCATGATCATGTTGCAGGCATGACTAGACACCTGAGTGCATGAAATGTTGTTACTTTTCCCACCAAAGCAGTGTCTATTTATCTCCTATTTATTTCTTGCTTTCAAACTGCTAGGTGGGCAGGAGCTGGGACAGACAATGGGAGCTCACTCCAATACACAGCACTCGGGTCTCAACCTGCTGATCTGTCGACCTTCTGGTCATCAAACTCAGTGTCTTAATCACTAAGCCACCACAGCTCCTAAGTGTAAATATACTACAGACAAATTCTAACTGAAATTTACCTCATGTTGAATAATCTAGCACTAGAGGATTTCGGAAGATGAGCAAATGATCTGTACTATGATTGCTGGGAGAGAACAGAACCAAAAATAGGTGGATATGGCTGTAGTCTCTCTATTCCTTCAGCTGCCTTTTCTGTTCCAGATACTGGCTATCATCATGGTGATAGTCTTCCTGTTCTTAACTCCTCGGAACAGTTCTTTTGAGGACATGCCACACCAGTCTCTCAGGTTCTTCAGCCCTGAAGTCCATCTAGCTCCAGGGTCTCTCTTCCCAGGGATCTTTCCTTGCAGAGTGAGTTGGAGGATTCTATCCTTCATGTTGTTCCTCATCATATAGCCAAGGTATCAGAGCTTTCTTTGTTTGATGGTATAGAGCAGTTCTTGTTTCCTATCCAACTGGTGCAACATAAATATATGTGTGTATGTTACAAACATCTGGAAAGCAGAAAAAATATCAATTTTACCTCAAAAGTAATCATGTCTACTGAAGTTCTTCACCAAATCTGTGTCATGCATGTTGTGGTTCTTCTATGAACAATTCTATGTCACAGATTGGACAAAGTGGTCCAGACCCCAAAATTATGCAGGAAAGTCCCACTGAGGTCAATGGGACATGTATTTCATGATTAACTCAGGCCTCAAATGTTTCAATGAGTCTCCATTTACTTTGACTGACTCTGGATCAAATTATCTTCCTGAGGCCTGTATACTGTGCAGGAAGTGACATACCTGTGTATTGTTTTCTTCATATTTTTATCATTGTCCTTACTCCCCTTTCTTGCTGGAAAAAGAAAAACATGCAACCAGTTATCATTGTGTCATGGAATATATAGTACAACTACATACAGTAGAATACAACTACACAGGTTGTTGGAGAGAAAAGAATTGACCTGGGGTGTTATTTTCCAGTGGAATCCTCTTGCACAAATTGAGTGTTCCATTTATTCTGAATTCTGTGTCTGTTATATCACATTTTGTTGTCTTGGGTGAAATAAAATGAAATCTTATTCATGAAACAAATGAGAAAAGTATATAGGAAAGGATGCCAAAATCTCTCCATTTTGAAGCCCTTGGCTGGAATGAAAGGGAAGATTAGACAATCTGACATTTAAGAAATTAAAATAGGAAGATGGGTAATTCTTCCCCTACAATATCTGTCTGGCATGGACTCCAAGTCATAATGAGAATAGAATAGCTAAGCCAAGCAACCTGTTTGTAAAGATAGGTTCCATGTGCTGTTGTTTTAGTTTCTCTCACAACAGAAGCAACAACAATATATGTGCTAGTACAAAAACCTTTTCCTCGTCTTTTAAATATTACTGTTTCCAAAGACCTTGTTCCTTTTGTTCTTTTTTTTAAAATGGAAAGACACTTGAAAAAGTGCAGGCCTGCTACAGAGTAAAGGAGATGTGGAAACAATTAGGATGGATTTCATTCTTAAGAGATTATGATTTTTTAAAATAAAAATATATTAGCTTGAGGTTATCCACAAAATCAATGTACTGTACATTTTATCAGTTTCTCCCCCAACCTGAAAATGAATATGAATTTTGCCTTCCTTCTCTCCAAACCTGACTCATATCCACTTTTTTGCAGCAAATTATACAGCTCTGGACTGCAGTGGCTCAAGTGGTTAAGATGGTACTGGAAGGCAGTAGGTCAGCAGTTCGATGTCTAGGTACTTCACGACCTAGCAGTTCGAAAGCAAGAAATTGCAAGTAGATAAATAGGGACCACTTTGGTGGGAAGGTAAACAGCATTCTGTGAACTCCGGTGTCTAGGCATGTTTGATGTTGGCAGATTGATACGCAGCAGTCAGCAGTTACAAGACAAAACACATCTTTATTTGGTGGTATGCAATCTGAACATGTGGTAATGGCAGAGGTACAGCTCCTTTTATAAAGCAACAATACATTTGAATATGGATACACGGTAGCCCATTAGCCACCGCCTGCATGATGTCATTCTGAGTCACGCCCTTCTTCACCAGGTGTAGTATGGTGGGAATGTTCCCGCGGCTGACAGTAATTGGGGAATTTTTACCATGTGGGCTGAACGCTCGCAGCTGCCCTCTATGGGTAGCTAGCTCGCGTTCCATTACAGCTGAGAACATTGTATTCATTACAAGGTTACATTCTTACATTGAAGTGGTTACATTCATTCTTAAAGATATAGTGTTTCCATACACAACAGCATGCCTGCCACATGTCCACAGAAATTTCTGCAGACTCAAAAGTGCTGGTTCTTTAGCTATGAAAGAGAGATGAGCACTGAACCCCACTGGCTTTCAAGCAAGGGTGACCTTTACATTTACTTAATGAATGATGGGCATTAATTAAATTCTTTCTGTTTAAATGCATTTCACCAATCTACATCTCAACAAGGACAAATTATTATGTATGCCTCCATTGCATGTTAGTCGAGATACACACACACACACACACACGTGAAATCTCCACTATAGGCTCTGTTTTGGCACTCTGAGCCTATAATGAAGATTTGGCATATATATTATTTTCTCACTTATAAAGGGCATCTGTACATCTACCACAGCCCTCACAGGTTTTCTTCAGTGTTGCCCATATCATATGGAGCTGGAGAAATCCAAATGGTTTCTCTGAGAGGCAGGGTAAGCTTCAACATTCTAGATCTCAGCCTGTTTTGCTCCAGGCATGCTGCATTGCTCAATAATAGCAGCTAGGGTTGTTGAAGGAGGGCATTTTCCCGTCATATCTTTCTTTTATATGATTCAGAATAGGCAGCCAGTATGTGTGGGTAGATCATATTGTCCCACTAATAATGCACATTGTTCCCATGTAGTTGTACATCAGTCCTGCTTGCGTGCTGACTGTTAAAGCCACAATACTCTGCTATTGAGTGTACCAATCTAAGTGCAGATACTCATAGCATAACTGTTGCTAAGCTCCAGCTAGTGCTGCATAGTTTATGTAAGATTTTATATTCACTTCTCAGTTTGGCGGCAGTCTTCATCAGATGTTATTTATAGGAAAACATCCTATCGTAAGTAACCCCAAGGTATTTGGATTGATTGAGTTTGATTTTCCTTAAATCGTACATTAAGCTTTCTGCCTGCTGATCTATTAAAAAGATGGAAACATGTTACTTCCATCTTAGTTGTATTAGGCCAGGGGCACCCAAACTATGTGGCCCACTGGCCCAATTAGACCCATGCATATCATTAATGCAGCCCGCAGTGAGCACCTGAGCTCACGCAGACTGCCCACCACCCACCCCCACTGCCTGATGTCAGCAGCAGTGGTGGAAGCGGTGGTGATAGTGCTTTGTCCCAGGTGCTCTGAGCAGCCTCTTGGTCTTGCCTGATCCTATCCCCTCTGCAGCCTTTGCCAAAGCCGATCACTGCATTGGGGAAATCTTCGGCGGCGCCTCTGTTTCAAAATTCGTGGTGCTAGGAGAGCCCTCTGGCATGCTCAGGACGACATCACCATAGTGTGTCAGGTTTACCCTTCCAGCACCGCAGATTTTGAAACAGAGAGAGGAGGCTCCTAAGATTTCCCCAATGTGGTGATCGGCTTTAGCAAAGGCTGCAAAGGGGATGGGACTGACCCAGAGGCTGCTTGAAGCAGCCCAGACAAAGCATGATTGCGGCCACCGCCGCCAACGCTGCTGACCAAAACTGTCAGTAGCTGGAGCAGCCTGTTTCCGACCCCCACAGCTGTGTATCAGAAGCGGGACCGGCCTGCAAAAAAAAAAAGTTTGGGCACCACTGGATTAGGCTGTAACCTCCCTTTATGAAAATATTTATCCAGTAAGTTTAAGTCTCTAGTAGGAACATCTTCAGTTGTCTCAAAAGGTTTATGCTGGGTGCCTATAGCCAGTCATCTGCATAGCCAAACTTCCTAGATTATATGTATGGTGTGTCAACTATGCAAAGATAAAAGAGGGGTGTACCAATGTGTACCAATGTGACCATTGTTTAGTATTTTAGCAGCACTAATATCATCTTCTATAGTCACAAAATAAATTTTTCCAGTGGAAAACATTATCAATAATTTGAATAGTTTTTTGACATAGGACAGCTTGTATTAATTTTTATTATAATCTATACCTCCAAACTGTATCATGTGTTGCACTCAAATCTATAAAGTCAGCTGATGGTTTTTGCTTTGATCAATATCCTGTTTCTGAGTAAGTTGTTAGCAAAAGCCATTGGTCAACACAACTTCAGGTTGTAACAAGCAATCAATCAAACAAATAAACAAACAATACATATACAGTGATACCTCATACAATGTCCAAACTTGGTTGCACAAGTTTGGACTTTATATGGATTTGGACTTTGTATGAGGCGTGCAAAATCCTAGCTGCAATGCCTCATACAACGTTGTTTCCATAGAGATACGTTGTACTGTAACAGCACAGACTTCAGGGCAAAGTCAAGGAAACAGACAGGAAACTGATAGAACTTTAAGAAATCATTGTCTAAAGGCTAAATACATTACAAAAACATGTCAAACAACCCTGATTGTCCAAGAACCTGAAGAATGCTGCAAAAATCCCAGGAATGATTCTAAAATTTCTGACAAAAAAATCCAAAAAAATCCAAAATCGCACTCAAAACCACTCCTAAAAACTCTTCGCCTTGTGCAAAACCCACAAGAACAATGCACGCATGTGTCCTACCTTTTATTACTGCCCAAGCACAATGCAACCTGGGAAAACCCCCAATGCCTCATACAAAGTCACAGCGACTTTGTATGAGGCAACATTTTTCAAGGAATTAGGTGATGTTGTATGAATTTGATGTTGTACGAAGAGGACTTTGTATGAGGTATTACTGTATACTCTTCCCTGCTAAATTTGTAGAATAAATGTCAAAGGGTATGAGTATGTCTGGGCTATAAAACAGATTGTACTGACAATGCTAACATTTGATTTCTGGTGTTCTGTCTCCCCCGCTCACTCCCTTTTCCCTGTCGGGAAAACACTCACTATAAGGGATATCCGAAGAGTAGTCTAAGTCCAGTCCAAAGTTCTAACTCCATAGTTTCCAAAGAGTAGTCCAAAACCAGTCCAAAGTCTATTTCCAGAGTTTCCAAAGAGTCAAGACGCCACGGTACCAAGCAAGAGCAGGGAAGCTAAACTTTGTCCGTCACAGAGCCACACCCGGCATCCTGGTTCCTTATATGCCTCCATGGATGTGGCCAGATGCTTCCTGATTACCTGTGGCCCCTCCTTCCTCTCAGCCTCTGTAGACAATGCTTCACCCTGCTTCAATGCCTAGCGTCCAGCCAAGCCTCATCCCCAGAGCTGTCTGAACACAAAGACTACTGTGGGAGGACATCCTCGTTGCCATCCTGCTGCTGCAGTTTCAAGGGAGGCTGAGGCAGTGCTGGGGGGGGGGGGGGGATCCCTGAGGAAGAGGGTCCTGTCAGCTCCTCCCCTTCATCCTCAGAGTCTTCATCACCAAGGTGGGCTGGTTCGGGGGGCAGAGGTGGCCCGGGGGCTGGAATCACAACATCTGGACATCTTTCCATAATCCTTTCACATATCCACCTAAATATTCTATATAGGCCCACTTTTAATATGAAGGTAGATATATGACTCAGGTTAATTTTACTCATAGGTCACTTAATGACTGCAGTCTCAAGTAGAGATGACCTGAAAGGAAGAGAAAATCATTATAGGCCACCATAAGCTCAACCATGGCTTATGATGTATAAATCTTTAGTTATAAATTAGTCAGCCAGCTTGATCCCCTATACCAGTGATGGGCAGTCTTGGCCCTCCAGCTGTTCTTGAACTTCAATTCCCAAGAAGCCCTGATCAGCAGGAGTGTTGACTTAGGCTTCTGGGAATTGAAGTCCAAGAACAGCTGGAGGGCCAAGACTGCCCATCACTGCCCTATACCCTCAGACACCAGTTATTTTATTTTATTTTTAGACATATTTGTTGGTTGTCTGTTTTGATTTGTTGTGTGTTCTGTCATGTTATTTGATATCTGCTTGTACACCATCCAGAGTGGGATACTACTCAAATGGGCAGTATAGAAATGTAATAAATAAAGATATATGAAATTGTTTCCTTCCATCTAAGATGACATATAACCTGAAATCTTCAGCAGAAGTTTTATTAATTTACTTTCAGCCAGAAAAACTCAGTTGGAGGCTTCCTAAACCAGGGCTCTTTTGATTGCAGCACCTCAACTATAAAACTATCTGCCAAGGGAGTTCAGACAATCTTCATTCCTGACTGAGTTGATGGGCAATCAGAACTACATTATTTCCTTTTATTAACTGAAAGCATCCTACTTCCCCACAATACCTTTCATTGTTTATAAGTTATGGAAGATGTGAGCTGGACAGTCTTTATTTACTGAAATTCTTGATAACCACTTTGTCTGGTGGTGGTAGCTTTCAGGAAATAAAAACTTCCTTCTTCCATCTGGGGATTCCCATACCTTTCATGACAAAAAAGAAGAAAGGATTATGTAAGAGTAAAAAAGAAATGTGAGACAGAAGTAGGAAATTTGTAATTACTGTAAATTACAACTGGCAGGTAAAACTACTAAGGGGATTTTCTATAAAATAAAGACTTCCTCCTTCTGTCTTGTGATTCCCTCAACTTGCACATGATATTGGAGTCAAAAGCCCTCAGGACAGAAGACAAAAACCAAACCACTTTATGTAAGTGATATCATCCTTATACAAACATAACTTGTGCAAGAAAACCTTAGCCAATATAGCTAAACCATACAGAAAGAAAACATTCTATGGCCAAAACCTTATTGCATTTTGGAGAAAAGGCATTTGCTGTTGTGCAACAATTTGCACTGCTTGACACATAACAGAAGCTTTTGATGTCTTATCCTGATGCCAAGATTCACATTGATTGAGCTATGCTGTCAGGTGACATCCTTCTTCTCTTGCTGTTATAACTTATACAACTGGATTTCAGTCACTGTGATTTCCTCATGCATTCCTTTGGGGGAGCTGCAGGATAGATCAGTGGTTTAGGTATCCGGTTGCAGAGCTAGAGGTTGGGAGTTCACTTCCTTACTATGCCTCCATGGCAGGGGCTGGACTCAGTGATCCACAGGCTACCTTCCAGCTCTGCAATTCTATGATTATGTCTCTGGTGAGGTACAAATAGAACAATGTATAAGCTACATAAATAAATAAATGTTTTCAGATTTCCTCACACAGTATCAGATGAAACCGTTTTCAACTATGAAACCAACTGTTGAGTGATCTGTAAGCATACAAAAACCTTCATGTTGAATATTTGACGCTCACTGAATTGTTACCGAGAAGTTACTGGTAGAGTCCAATGTGGAATCTTTCATTCTCAAGTTCAAGGTTTTGTCGTTCATATTATTAGGAATACCAAAATAATTATCACCTCCTTTTTCAGAATGCCATCTTTTTCCAGTGTTTGATCATACTGGAAAAGAAATATGATTATAAATTTACCAAATAAATAAAAAGATATTTCCTGTAGGCAAATGGATTGTTTAATGGATGAGAAATGCTATTAAGTTTAAAAGGAAGGAAATTGAGAAAACCTTTAGAGTGTTTGGTTCTGATTATCTACTGTCAGAATTAATTGTACACATGAAACAGAATGTGAGATTTTCATGTCATTTATTAAATCTGAATTTTAAGTAAGAACTATGAATAGTAATGACTATTTGTTGCTGAGTTAGTTTATTTCTTTTCGGTGATGGCTGGGATGAAAAATAAACCTGGTGGCTTCTGCTCAAGGTGCTCTCAGGACATTTCACAGCCAAGCTGGAAAAGAGCAAATTAAGTCTACTGGTTGGATGCTCCTGGCCATCTTGAATAGATTTTACTTGTACACAGGCACATTGGGATAAGTAAAATTAATAATGATAATTTGCATTGCATAATTGTTTGCATAATTTCTTCTGCCTTGTAGGTGAAGAAGTTGTTTCCAAATACTAATGCAATAAACTCTTCTCTAACCCACTGAGTAGAAGCATTAGAAACTTCACACCCCATTTATTTCAGTAAGGGAAGCAGGAGGAAAATGTTCTTAGCATTGGCAGCAGAAACCGGTAGACAGAAAAGACCAGCTAATGCATCAATATAGCTTTGACCCTTCTCACAAAGAATTTTCCAGGTACCTCCAAGTATATAAGTTGAAGCAAGGTTTCTTGTTTCTAGTGCCTGAACTGCAGAATATCCTTAAATTAAAATAAAGAAATTCCTTCAAGTAAACCATTGAAATGAAACTGGCACCGTTTCTGGATTTCTTTCAATGCCATCCCAAAACCTACTTGTTTAACTGGTAATTTTGTCCTTGCTTTCATGATAATTACATGTTTATTGCATTTTATATTGCTTTTATTAGATTTATACATTGGCCAAGTATCAGCAATGTATAGATGAAAAGATATACTGAAACAAATGACTATATCTTCTTCAGTTTTCCCTCTGCTGTTCCTTATTTTACTCCTTTTTAATTTCAACTTTTCATTTGTATGGAAGTAAATGTGTATGGCTGTGAGGGCTATTGGACCACAAGGAAGGCTGAGTGCAGAAGAAGAGATGCCTTTGAACTGTGGTACTGGAGAAAAGCTTTGAGAGTTTCCTGGACTGCAAGGAGATCAAATCAGTCAATCCTAAAGGAAATCAACCCTGACTGCTCCTTGGAAAGACAAGTCTATATAACTAAAATCAAGGTGTTGCGCTGTATGTTGCCAACACACAGCACGAGACCTGCACCCCCCACCCAGACAACACCGGCCGTGCCTATCTCACATTCCAGGTGTGTCTGGCGCGGGGTACCAGCAGCACGATCCAGGTGCCTTCACCACGAAAAGGGGCCATTAAGGGGGTGACCCTAGTGCCCGAGGGCATGGTGCCGAGGCCCGCACTGTGCCTGCCCAGAATCTCGGCATGCATGCGTGGTGCGCACCGACCCACATGGCACTGAGGACCACACCAGGCCAGATATCCGACCTTGCACACACACACACACACACGGAAGCCAGAACCGCCGAGGAGCTGGACGCCATGCCAAGGACTCCGAAGCAGAAGCCCAGAGACAGGGAGACAAGGAAGACAACCTGGACACCGGAGGAGGAGAGCCGATGGGAGCTGCTGCTCCCAAGAAGCCTCAGCTGAGGAAGAGTTGGGCCCGCTGCGCAGACACCCAGGGAAGGGAGAACCGGGCCAGCAGCGGGTAGGCTTTCCCAAGCACGTGGGGGGATGGAAGGGGATGCAGTGGGAATGGAGGGGGTGTCAGGGGTGGGTGGGTGAGGATCCCGCATGGGTCCCACATGGGTCCTGCATAAGGGTCAGGGTCCTGCATGGGAGGGGGCAAGTAGGCCCACCACAGCATTGGCACCCAAGCCGAGGCCGCAGCAGGCAGCCGGGTACCACCGGGCAAGGCAAGGCCGCAGGCAGCCACTGGGTGAGGCAAGGCCGCTGCAGGCAGCTGCTGTGCAGAGGGCAGGTAAGGCCACACAACCCAGCGAAGCGGGTACCTCTGCTAGTACTGAAGCTAAAACTCCAGTACTTTTGGCCACCAAATGAGAAGAGAGGACACACTGGAGAAGGCTAGGAAAAAATGAAGGTAAAAGGAAAAGGGGAATGCAGAGGATGAGATGGTTAGCCAGCATTGTTGATGCAGTGGGCATAGATCTGGACAGACTATGGAGGATGGCAGATGACAGAGGAGCCTGGAGTGCTGTGGTCTATGAGGTTGCAAAGGGTTAGACTCGACTGTGTGACTGAATGATATATGTATGGTTGAAAGCAAACATGACACTGGGACACTTACTTTCTGGTATACCAAATTACAGCTAAATGTTTCTGTCTGCCATTTTACAATTACAGTAGGCTCACCATAGCTACAGAGTTGGTAACCACAGTTTCAGTTATTTACAGCCTGAAAATATTAAACGAAAATGCCCAGAAATACATACAGTAGAACCCCGCATAGGGATGCCATATTTCCCTCTGCCCAAAACAGGACAGGAGTAAAGTTTGCCCTTGCTCAAAAGCCAGTCGTATCCGACGCTAGGGTTCAGTGCTCATCTCAGTTTCAAAGTCGAAGAGCCAGCAATATCTGCTTCTGCAGACGTATTCCGTGGTCATGTGGCAGGCATGACTAGACACCAGAGTGCACGGAACAGTGCTTACCTTCTCCCCGAAGTGGTCCCTATTTATCTACTTGCAATTTCTTGCCTTAGAACTGCTAGGTTTGCAGGAGCTGGGACAAAGATGGGAGCTCATTCAGTTGCTGCTGCCGTGACTTCAATAGAGGCAACAATAAAATGGCGCAGTTTGTTTGTTTTTTTTTTTTGCTGTCTTCCTTAGCCACTAAGCTACTACTGCTGCGCCACCAACTGGTCAGTTCAATAGAAGCGCAGCTCTACTGCAAGAAAAACTGCATTTTTTCCCTTTCAAACCCCCTCGGTCTGAAAAGTGGGAACTTTAAATGATTTTTTTGGAACCGGGCTGGGACAGGTTCAACCCATTAAATTCCCGGTTTTCCATTACATATGGCATCACTAACCCCGCATACCAAAAAAACCTCCATTCTGCGAATTGCTTCGCTATGTGGTTTTTCCGTTATGCTAAGCTAATGGGAGTTGCTCAGCATAAGGAACAAAAAATGTTCATTATCCAGGGTTCCCATTGACCGGGTATACCCCAGCTACCCAAACCCCCATATAACGAATGATTTTTTCATTATGTGGGGTATTGCCCTTGCATAACAAATACTTTGTTATGCGAATTTTTCGCTATGCAAAATGTTCATTATGTGAGGGACCACTGTATTGTACAGTAGAACCCCATATAGCAATTTTAATCCATTCCATGGAGCTGATCGCTATGCAGTTTTCATCTTTGTATGATCTTCCCTATGGAAAAATCCATACAACAATGTTTGGTACTAAGCGCTTTTTCCCATTGGAAAATTGTTGTATGGATTTTCCCATAGGAATGATCGCTATGTGGAATGGCTTTCCCCCTCCAAGCCTCATCGCTATGTGATTTCATCGCTGTATGGGGTGATCACTATATGGGGTTCTACTATATATGAATTTTCAAGATCCATTGACAGAACTGGCCACTAGGGAGAATCAGAGGCTACACTGTATGTAGGGTTCATTAGGGTTTAGTCAGATTGGATCTTGTGGATCTACGTTTATGTCTGCTGTTGAATTAATGAACACTTATTAGATGCTAAAGGCCTTCTTCACCCAAGACCAACACCCTTTTGCTGACCACCTTTGAGACACCCCCTCCCAACAGTTTTAAACCCACCCACCCACACAGAGACAGAGCCACTCCTTTAGTATGAAACAGAGGGCCACACACATTAATATGTATTAAAAATAAGAAACAGTTAGTTCTAAATATGTGTCAAGACATTTAAAAATTATCTTACTGTAAAATTGAATTCTATGACTTCATAATGCTCAAATGCAACTGATGTTACACCAAAGAATTCTTCCACATTTTTGGAGCCTAGGAAAGGCCTATTGTGGGCACTTTCAGTTCATTTGCAGACAACACCAGAGAGACATGTTCAATTTATTTCAGACCTTAATTTGAATTGACATGCTCAGTATTCCTCTCTGCCTTCAGAACACAGCAGGAAGAGGAGGTGGGAATCTAATAGTTAAGTAAGTAATTCTGAGGAAATTTGAATCTGAAAGTGAAGCTAGCCCTCTCACCTAGACATCAAGCACAAATTAGCGCAAATAATCACAATTCATTGGCAATTTGTATTTCATCAGTCCTAGTAACTCAGATGATACCTTCTTGAATTCTTGGTACTAGTGTGCTGCAAACTCAAAGAACTAAAATCTATCCATTAAAGCTCATACTGAAAAATAACAGATAGACTTTAAGGAATCACTAAATGTTTTCGTTTTTGTATTTGTTTGCTCATTTGCTTTTCTCTGGATAAGCTTGCACAGACTAATATGGCGACTTCTTTAAAGATATTTTCTTCTGAACCTATTTGCATATAGCAATAGCAATACTTATTATACTTATATATCACCACATAGTGCTTAGTGCACTCTCTGGGTGGTTCACAAGGGAGTTTGCATTTTTGCCCCCAACATGCTGGGTACTCATTTTACCAACCTTGGAAGTTGTTGCAATGGTTCCCCCCCCCCCAGGAGGATCGGGGCCACTGGGCACAAGGAAGGCACAGGAGACAGAAGTGTGGTGGAAAAGCCAGCCCCGATCAAGTCAGGTGGTCTGTATTTATTGACTTGCATTCAGGATCTTTCATGCACAGCCTGTGTGAGACCCCATGACAGAAGGCTTGTCTACGTGGCCCTCTGCTGGCCAAGTTACATTTGCCAGCCTAAGAAATTATTGCGTGCCTAGGTTCCCCATAGGGAGACTAATCAGCGGATGTAGTGAGACTCACTATTCTCGTCCTATCTCAGCGTCCTTGTAAACTCCGGGCTCCTATGCTTAGCTGTTTGATCTAGTTGCAGCTTGGTGTCTCCTCGGATGTGAGTGAGATACCATGTGCTGTGTACTAGGCACTGTGACATTTGGGTGACATTTGTCCTACTCCTCTCAGTGCTTCCAGCCAGGGCAATATGGATTCACTACTGCATCTATTACTATTATCCATTACCCAATTTCCTTTCCAGCATAGCCTGGGTGGTCTCCAGCTCGTGTTCTATCCAGACGAACCAATCGGGAAAGGTTATATCCAATTAGTAACGCAGGCCATCCACAGGAAGTATGAAAGGCTGAGTCAACCTTGAGCCTGGACATGTTTGAACTTGTCAACAGTTTTGGCTGCAATACAGCAGTTTAATCACTGCACCACCCGTAGGTTTCTAGGAAGTTCTGATCTGCTGTTGTTGCTGCCATTGACCATTTACACAGCACAAGAAATTACATTTTGATCTGTGTGTTTTCATGAATGCAACATCCACTGTCAGCTGCTTTTAATATTCATTTTCCCTCGTTAAGTTTACTTTGGGTTCAATGAAGATGTTACAGGCAACTGAATCATTGTTGTCTGTGGCATTTAAGTTGAAGTGCACTCTTCATATTCATTCTTCCTTGGGTTCTTTAGAAACTCAGCCTTCTCCACATGTTTCAGTTTGAATATAATTTAAGATGCACTGGAAAATCAAGAAATGTCAGATATTATAAATGTTGAAACAGTGTGATCAGAACAGATGTAAGAATATCTATAAATTATGCTCCCCTTATCTTAACGTGCTGTTGCTTTATTGAATTCATGGTCACAAGACCCTAATCTCGATGTTTTCTTATAATGATTAAATAAATGCATGGAGGTTAGGTCTGTAAATGACTATTAATAATGCTGTCAGTGCACAACTGGGAATAGATCTCTGAATACCTGGTTCTAGAAAGATAGAAAAGGATGGCCAATATATTAATGATTCTTTGTATGTGAATTCCCAGAACACTGAGCCATTGGAAAGAGAATTATGAAAGGATCCTACTGATTTAGCCATGTAATTCTTTCATCAATATATCCATAATCCTCCTAGGACAGTGATGGCAAACCTTGGCATTCCAGCTATTCTTGGACTTCAATTAGCAGAAGCCCAAGACAGCACTCCTACTGTCATCACTGTCCTAGGAGGAGCCATCACTGTCTAAGGATGTGGGAATGCTACTTTTGAAAAGTTACTCAGTATCTGAAATCCTGTTACGTAGCTTTGCTTATTGAAAGGTGGTAGCAGCAGCAGCAGCAATAGCAAGTCACTGGCCATTAAAGGCTTCCTTTGATGATGTTGGGATCCAAGCATCTTTAATTAAAATAAATTAGCTGATAATGATGGCATCATCACTGCTATGTACATGGAGCTGTGTGACTTCATCTCTTGCTTTCCTAGAGAAGCTTTACATAGGCATTACTTGTAGTCATCATACATTACCTCCACATCTTTTTATTCATTACTAATACGCTAATTTTTTTATTTATTTATTTGATTTATATCCTGCCCCACTCAGCACAGGCTGACTCAGGGCAGCTCACAACATGTTAGTAAAGATACAATATAGCAATACAGCAAGCACAAAACACAAAACAAAATAAGAAAGTAAGAAGATACAATGTAATAGAGTAACATGACAGAGCCCAGGCTCAATGTCCCTGGCAGAGCGTGGGGCTAAACGTCCTCAGCAGCATCAACCATAGGAAATGGTGCCATATTCCATGTCTTCCCGGCGGAGCCAGCTGCTCTCTACTTCCCGCCGACCTGCAATGCCGGGAAAAGGAGCTTCAGGCGTCTGTGGCGGAGCAATGTTTTTGAGTCCTCTAGCCATGGTCGCAGCTTCTCCCACTTCCCATCGACTGACAACGCTGGGGGAAGAAGCTTCGGGCCTCCGGCAGTGGCGGCGGCATCTCTTCTAGCCCTCAGAGCAGGCTTTTTAGTTACTTTAATAGACAGACTTAAAAGTACAGAGCTAGAAAGCACAGTCAAGAGTTCCCTTAAATGAACTTGCCCAAAACAGAGGGAGAGTAATCATTAGGAGCAATGATTAAGTGTTACTTATTAATAAGAATGTGGGAGAGAGATCATTAGGTGCATTAGAAAGTATAAACTGGATAATGCCTATGTCCAAAATGTATAATGTTTTAGATGATGTTGCTAATGCATTACCCTGACCCTTTTGCCCATAGCAAAGAAAATAGTCAAAGGAATATGAAACCTCTACCTACATGTACAACACTTCTGCTGCAAGCTTTTTTCCTTATGCAAATAGAGGTCCCCATTACAAATAGCTGATTTGTGCTTGCACAAGAAAGTTTTTAATATATCCTCATGCGAGCTGTATAAAAAAAGTCAAATTGCTTACACAAGGGTTACTGTGCCAAGGATTCTGCCTCATTATTTTATTTTCCCCATTCACAGTCTGTAAGATCATCTTCTAGTCTGCTATCCTTAGTAAGAAATGATGAGTGTTAGGTTCATTCCCATAATGGATATGAGCCTCAAGTTCATCAGCTCAGATCCAGGAAGAGCTTTATGGCAAGAACAAACATTCTTGAGGGTACACAAGAGCAAAACCAAATTAGAAGATGGAGAAAGGAGCTCACTGGGCATGGAACATCATTAAAGGAGGATATGGCTGAGGAACTCAGCCTTCCCTACGTCACTTGTAGGACCATGAATAGGCTGAGGGTTGGAGTGCCTAAATGTAAGACCAACCTGCTCAAGTAGAGGCTGCTGGTGAACAAACAACATGCTGTGTGAATGTGCAGAGATACAGAATCAGGCAACTTTACTGGTCTGCTGTTTACTGCCAGAAACATGTACCAATGATGATTTAAGTTTGGCCAGTGACAAAGCCTAGAAAGTGGCTTCATTTTGCTTTTGTGTTTAGACCATAACTTTCTCAAAGTAGATACTCTGTAAGTACCACTGGTGGCATAACAAGCACCTTGTAAAAGAGGTTTATGTCTCCATTCAGGATGAGCCCCCTCCCACTCTTTCTATTATTTCCAAAAAGCTCTCCAGTAACATTTTTTACATAATAATAGCCCTCTCCAAAGAGTTGTGCCTGGTTGTATTAAAAGTTTATACTTTTCCTTCTCTTTGTTCACAAGAAACATTTTAAAGAGACTGACCTCATTTGTTTCTATTGTATTCTTCCCATAATATCATACCTGTCAAGTTTTGGGAAATTTCTGTCAAATAAGCAAAAAATTTCCCGGCCAAAACAGGAAACTGGACAGCTATGCTTATCCTGTGCTGGCCTCCAGTCTAACTCCAGTCTAATTGTTATGTATGCATGTCAATGTTACTGTAAAGACAAGAATGTATCCACTCCAATTACAATGTATCTCAGCTGCAAAGGAACGCGAGCAAGCAACCCATAGAGGGCAGCTGCGAGCGTTCAGTCTCACATGGCTCACATTGCTGAATCACGGACAGCCGCGGGAAATGTCCCCGCATTAAGCAGGAAGAGAAAACAACTGCAAGAGTGAGGCGTGCCTGGGCGAGGCCACGCCGGTAGCAGCCAATGAGCTACCGTGCTGCAAGATTCAAATGTATAGTCCTACTGTATATAATGAGATGTACCGCCACCATTACCTCATGTTCCTCCGGATCATCATGCAATAAACCTGTGTTAAGCCAACCCTTCGGCTGTTTCGTTGTCTTTGGTTACCCATACACTAAACTGGCGACGAGGATGGGATTATGGCAGCCCACGGGACCAAGACATGCGCCGGCTACGAGATCAAGAAGCCGGGAGATTTAGAGCTGTTCGAGATAGACTTCAATGGGGCGCTGGTGGAGCTCGAAGTTACGGATGAGGCCAAAAAGAGGGCCATTTTCGTCAGGATGTTCGGGCTCGAGACCAAGAGGACCTTGGTGGACCTGATCGCACCGAGAAGGGTGAGCGACTTCAAAGCTAAAGAGCTCCTGACGATGCTGCGCAACCACCTCCGGCCCGTGATAGTGATGTTCCCCGCTCGGAGCGCGTTTTGGAGGCGAGTCCAAGCGCCCGGGGAGTCGGTCGCCGATTTCGCAGCGGCCCTGCGACTGGCCGCTGGCCCATGTAAGTGGGAGAACCCAGAAGTCACCCTCAGGGACTGCCTGCTGTGCGGCCTGAGGGACACCGAGACTCAGCACGCGCTGATGAAACAAGAGCCTCCCCCCACACTACAAGAGGTCCTAGACGCGGCACAGGCCGCGGAAGCCACGATGGCCAGGGTGCAAGAGCTCCAGGACTGGCGGCTGAGGTCGGCCAAGGCGGAAAGCTCGGTGCGCGCAGCCCGGCGAGCTTCAAACTCGTCCGCGGAGAGCGGAGACGACGAGGACGTCCGGAAGGTCCAGAAGGAAGGCCGGCGTTGCGACGGCTGCGGCGCTGCCCATGCCCGCACCAAGTGCCCGTTCAGGAAGGCCGAGTGCCACAACTGCGGCCGGCGCGGGCACATTGCCAAGGTCTGCAGGAAACGGCGCGAGACCAGGAGGAGTTCGCCAGACCGCTTGGCGAGGCAGACCCGCACCACGAGGCCCAAGGACGAGAGCCGCACCACGAGGCCCAAGGACGGCACCCGGACCACGTGGAAGCAGGACGGCGTAGGGCGCATCTCCGATGACAGCGAGGACGACGCCCCGGTGTTCAGCGTGTCCGCGGGACACCCCCAATACTTCGTTGAGGTAGTAATTCAAGGGGCCCCAGTTAGGATGGAGGTGGACTCGGGTTCTTCCTACTCTATCATCTCCCAGGGTGAGTTCCTGAAAATCGCCCCCCAAGTGCGGCCCAAACTCAAAGCGTTGAGGTCCACGCTGAAGGACGTGCAAGGGAACCGCATTCCGGTGTTGGGGGTTGGGAAGTTCCAGGTCCAATTCAAAAAGCACGCTGCAACGCTCCCCCTAGTCGTCCTCAAGGGAGGTAATTGCAGCCTCCTCGGGACTCAATGGTTCCAGCCCCTGGGTTTATTCATTGGGGGTGTGCACACCGTTGGAGTACACGCCGCCGGGACTGATCCAATACAGAGCGTGTGTGACGCGCACCCCGAGGTTTTCAAAAAGGGACTGGGGAAATTCAAGGGCCCCCCCAGTGACTTTCGACCTGGACCCGGGAGTACGACCAATCAGGCTAAAGCCGCGCAGAGTGCCTTTCGCACTAAAGGACAAAATAGAGGCGGAACTGGACAAATTGGTGGGTCAGGGGATTCTTGTGCCTGTCGATTCTGTGGAGTGGGAAACTCCAATTGTAACAGCACTAAAGGCCAACGGGGAGGTCCGCATATGCGCTGATTACAAGTGCACCATCAATAAGGCAATTCGCCCTAATGCGTATCCGGTGCCGGTAGTCAGCCACTTGCTGGCCAGGTTACACGGGGGGAGGTGTTTCGCTAAGCTTGACCTAGCACAAGCATACCAGCAGCTCCCGGTGACCCCGGCCTCAGCCGCGGCACAGACCATAGTCACCCACAAAGGGGCGTTCCAGGTGACGCCCCTTCAGTTCGGCGTGAATTCAGTGCCCGGAATCTTCCAGTCACTCGTGGAACGCCTCCTAAAGGGATTAGAGGGGGTGTTACCCTACTTTGATGACGTATTGATAACGGGGGGGAGCCGGGCTGAACTGGCAAAAAGGTTGGGAAAGGTCCTGACAATATTCGAAAAGGCGGGGTCGAGGTTGCGGAAAGACAAATGCGTCTTCTTCGCGACCAAGGTTGAGTTCCTAGGGTTCCGGGTGACTCCTGAGGGAATAAGGCCGTCCCAATCCAAAGTGGCCGCCATCAAAAAGGCCCCTCGCCCCACCTCCAAGCCCGAGCTGCAGTCGTTCCTTGGACTGCTAAACTTCTACCACTCCTTCCTTCCTCGGAAGGCGGCCGTGGCGGAACCGCTACACAAGTTGTTAAAGAAGGACGAGGCGTGGAAGTGGGGCGACGACCATGAGAGGGCATTTAACGACCTGAAACAACTCCTGGCATCCGATGCCATCCTGACCCACTTCAATCCCAAACGCCCGGTGGTCCTGATATGCGATGCATCCCCAGTGGGGGTGGGGGCGGTGTTATGCCACGTGCTAGAAAACGGGAGAGAGGCCCCGATAGCGTTTTACTCCAGGTCCCTGTCCCAAGCGGAGAGAAATTACGCCCAGACAGACAGGGAAGCGCTAGCGATAATTGCGGGGACCAAGAAATTTCATGATTTTGTGTACGGCCGCCCCTTCACCATAGTGACCGACCATAAGCCCTTGCTAGGCATTTTCATCGCAGATAAGTCCACGCCACAAATCCTGTCCCCGAGAATGCTCAGGTGGGCCATCTTTCTCAACGCGTATCAGCACGCGTTGGTGTACCGGCCAGGGAAGGAGATCAGCCACGCGGACGCACTATCGAGGTCCCCCCTTCCCCAGAATTGCAGCCACGTGGGCGAGGAAGAGAGGGACCACCAGGTCTTGATGATAGAAGTCCTAGACTCGCCCCCAGTAGTACCGGCCGACATCGCCAAAGCGACCGGCAAGGACAAAACGTTAGCAACAGTTAGCTCCTGGGTGCAGAAAGGGTGGCCCGTGTCGTCCCCGGCAGCGGAATTCGACACATTTTTAAAGAAAAAAGTAGAGTTATCCCTAGAGAGGGGTTGCCTTTTGTGGGGGCAGCGGGTAGTGATCCCCACGTCCCTCCGGCCGAGGGTGCTTAAACTCCTGCACGTCAGCCACCCGGGGATCGTCCGCTCCAAAGCACTAGCCCGCAGTTACTTTTGGTGGCCCCAGCTAGATGCCGATATCGAGCACATGGTCGGCACTTGCGAAGCGTGCCAAAGCTCAAGGCCAGAAGAGGCTCGCTTGCCACATAGGGAATGGGACGCAGCAAGGGGGCCCTGGTCCCGGGTGCACGTAGATTTTGCTGGCCCGTTCAGGGGAGCGCTTTTCCTCCTTGTAGTGGATGCGTACTCCAAGTGGTTGGAGGTCATCCCAGTCTCGAGCACCTCCTCGGCCACGACAATTAAGCAATTACGGAGGGTCTTTTCCACGTTCGGTTTACCCGACACCCTCGTTAGCGATAACGCTAGTTGCTTCAAGTCCACCGAGTTCAGGACATTCATGGATCTCAACGCCATTCGGCACGTCACCTCCGCCCCGTTCCACCTGGCCACCAACGGCCAAGTAGAGCGCCTCGTGCGCACCACAAAGGACGCACTGCGGTGCATGGGTCCCGGAGATCTCGACCTACAAGTGTGCCAATTCCTGCTAGGGTACAGGGTCACCCCATTGGTGTCAGGGTACTCCCCCGCGGAGCTGTTAATGCGCAGGAAGCTGGCCACCGTAATCACCAGGCTAGACCCCACAAGAGTGGAAGACAAAGGGCGGAACGTAGGAATGGAACCCACAAAGAGTTTTAGTGTAGGCTCCCCCGTGCATTGCAGAAACTACGCCAGCGCAGGGCCAGCCTGGGTGCCGGGCGTTGTAGTAGAACAAACCGGCCCCGTGTCATACCGCGTGGAAACCAACACAGGCCTCCTGTGGAGGCGGCACGTGGATCAGCTCAGGCGCAGGGTTCCCGAAGAGCCGGACGATAACGGAAGTAACCACGATTCAGCATTAGGGTACTCCCCCACCCGTTTAGCCCAAGGGGGAGGAAAAGGGGGCCATGGGTCCCCACCAAGGGGGGAGGAAAGGGAATCTGTCCTCTTAGATATTCTGCGGGAGTTTTCAGCGGAAGGGAAGAGCCCCGATCTCATACATATCTCGAGGAAGTTTCCCCCAAATACAGATCCCCCAAGAGACTTAGACTTTGATTTGCAGTACCAGGGGGAGTTAGCGGAGTGGTCCCCCACCCGTCCTAGCGAAAAGAGGGGTTTCAGTTCAGCCCCTGGTACTTCCAGCCCCACTAGCCCCTGTGAGTTAGAGTGTAACATAGCGCCAGCTCCCCGGAGACCGACACCCCCAAGACAGGAGGCGATGGCGATTCCGCCCACCACAGTCTCAAGGTCCCCCGAACGGATGGCAGAAGGTAGCAGAACCACAAGGGCATCCTCGTCGGTCCCGAGGTTCACAATGGGAGGGTCCCCGGGGTCCGCAGGCAACAGGCAGGGGTTCACATCCCAGCTGTTCATTCCATTCCCGTCCCCCAGCGCAAAGCGGGCACAGACACCCCACAGAGCCATTAACGAATCCCCATTTTCCATTGCAGGACGAGCCCCCACGGAACCAGGGATCACAGGCTCCCCTGCACTAGGTCAGGCGCCAGCACGCCCCAAGCGCGCATGCGGCAAGCCACATTGGTTGCGGGACTTCGTCCCATCCTAGGGGGGAGGGGTGTTATGTATGCATGTCAATGTTACTGTAAAGACAAGAATGTATCCACTCCAATTACAATGTATCTCAGCTGCAAAGGAACGCGAGCAAGCAACCCATAGAGGACAGCTGCGAGCGTTCAGTCTCACATGGCTCACATTGCTCAATCACGGACAGCCGCGGGAAATGTCCCCGCATTAAGCAGGAAGAGAAAACAACTGCAAGAGTGAGGTGTGCCTGGGCGAGGCCACGCCGGTAGCAGCCAATGAGCTACCGTGCTGCAAGATTCAAATGTATAGTCCTACTGTATATAATGAGATGTACCGCCACCATTACCTCATGTTCCTCCGGATCATCATGCAATAAACCTGTGTTAAGCCAACCCTTCGGCTGTTTCGTTGTCTTTGGTCCCATACACTAAACTAATTGAAGTCTAACTAATATTGGATGACGGTGGGAAAGAGTGTAAAATACGGGGGTTTGACAGAAATTTCCCGAAACTTGACAGGTATGCATAATATTGAACTAAAAGAGAAACAGCAGCTATTATGCGTACAAAAAAAAAATTGACCGCTCTTGGGCATTTGGAGACAGTTGTCTTTCTTCATAATTTGTATAGATGAGTTATTTTTACACAAAAAGGGGAAAAGACCAAATTCAGTTCAAGAAAAAAAAATCCCCTTTTCTAACCTGTGGTATGTTCATGTTCCCCTGGTCTGTTGCTGGAGAAGGCACCATTGCTAATTACCTTGTGCCATTATCTGTTTGCTTCAGAATATTATGTATCACTGGTAAGATCTCTTTTTAAGCTTCTTCACTTCCAGTGAGTAAAGACCCAGTTTCATTGGTGGCTCAAAGAATTTCCTGACACACTTTGTAGCCGTGTTTCTGTTTCTACGCAGTCTTTTTAAATTGCCATCAAAGCTTTACAGTGTATGCTAAATGTAGCTTTAGTGAGAATTTATGTAACATTCTATATACGTGTGTATCTGTGTTCCTGGCTGAAATCTTGTTTTGTAGCTCCATGTTTGCAGGCTTTCAGCCTCTGTATTTGTGTCTAAACAACAAAGAGTCTTGTGGTCCCTTTATGACTAATATGTTTTGCTTGGCATGTTTGTGTGTGTAAGTACATCTGAAGAGGAACATTATGCCTCCCCAGGTTTATTCAACAAAAAGCTTGCTTGTATTAAAGATGCATGTCAGCTATATCTTTGCAGAGGGAGGTTGCTGTTTATCTCTGGGCTTGCATGGTCTGCATTTATCTTATTTACAGAGGAGAAATGTTTATTTTGGAGATTAAAACTCTCAGAATAGTCTGAACAGCATTGTCATTGTCTATGTTGGCTGGTTTACCCTTGGAATTTTATTCCCAGAGGTGGGGGTGGGACCCAGTTCTGGTTACTATAAACTTGTTATTGATTTCAGTCCTATTGTCTTCTTAACTTGGAAAATTACAAACAAATTCAAAATATCTTTTGTTGTTTTGATTTTGAATACATAAATTATAATGTAAGTATTTATCTTTGTCCATTTTCTGTCATTTTAATTCAATATACACTGCATGCACAAGAGCAGATCACCATGGTCACAGACACCAAATATTAACTTGCATATTGCATAAGCTAATGCTTTATAAGAAAGTTTAAGATATTCTATGCTACTAAATTCCTAGGTAAAGGTAACAGTCTTCCTTGCTTGAAAGCCAGTCATGTCCGACTCTAGGGGGTGGTTCATTTTCATTTACATCCAAAGGGCCAGCATTGTCTCTACCTGCAGATGTTTCTGTGGTCATGTGGCAGACATAACTGAACGCCAGAGTGTATGGAACATTGTTACCTTTCCCACCAAATTGGTACCTGTTTAACTACTTGCAATTTCTTGCCGGATTTGGGACAGGGGATGAGCACTCACTCTCTTGCACAGCACTTGGGTCTCAAACTGATGACCTACCAACCTTCTGGTCATTAAGCTCAGTGTCTTAACCACTAAGCCACCATGGCCCCACTAAACTCCTATCTCACTGCAAATTGAGATAGCTAGGGCAGGGGAGAAGAGACCAGATTTAGGCAAAACAAACAAACCTTTCCCCACTAAGAACCATTAAAGGGTATGCAGAAAAGAATATTAAAATAAACAGCAATCCTTCCATTTGCCTTGTTGATCCCATGCTATTTTAACATTTTAGCATAAAATCTTTTCTTTGAAATGAAGACTCTTAGCTTTGCCTTCTTTTCTCTGCGGCACATCTGATGGTTTCCTTCATGATAATAACTAGAAACTGTCAAAGCATGCATGGCACCATTCCCCTTAGAATATTTGAAATTTTATCTTATTCTTTGGAAGAGAGGCAGTGAAGGGCCAATTCTAATGCTAAATTTTGTGTCTTATGGTTTGAGTCTTCAGATGGTACCTGGAGTTAGTCCCTTGGCTGCGGCTTATATATAAAAACATTTCATCTTTTCATGCATAGCATGAACATTAAAATCTTAAGTGTATCTCCCCCATGACCCTTTTCTTGAAATCAGATCCATTGTTTCCTTCCTTTTCCCAGAGGGGGGAGCACAAAGGCAACTGATGATATAGTCCTGGCCCATCAAAGCTTTGAGCTCTTAGCTTGATCTGCTTACCTCTTCCATCACTCAAGAAAGGTGAATCCCGACTGATTTCGTTCTTGTTTGACAGACATGACCATGCAAACTTTTTTCTTCTTTCCTTGAGGTGATGACATTTCATTTCTTTAATGGTTTCTGTGACAAGCGGTACGTTTGTGAGATGTGCGGTCCCATTGTCATGCTGTTACCAAAGACTAGGCTGAGCAAGTTGTCTTGCTGTATCAACAAGGCCTGGTTCAATGAGAAATGTGAAAATCATTTTCTTCACAGTCCTACATTGCCATCTACATGTTGATTTTACAGCAAGCAATCCTATCATGCTTTGTGCTTGCTTTGCACATTAACATGGAGATTGGAATGGTCAGCACTTAAACAATCATGACCATTGCCTGTTTTGAATCTAAACAGCCAATTAGCTGGCTAATTATTTCTTCCCTCAAAAAGTAACTGCCTTTCCACTTTGTATTTATCCTTATTTCTGCATGTGGATGATGTGGTTTAGTTTGGCTCAGGCTGTCTCTCTCCGTGTTCAGTTGTTCAGAATAGTTCAACCTCTTTACGAGTCAAAATGTGTTAGTCTCAGAATGTTATTAAAGTTGCAACAATCATTTGTTTGAGAGATTTTCCTTCCTGTTTTATTGCAACCAAATTGAAGGGAAACACTGTATTATATTTTTGCCATCTACCTGACTTTATTTAAACAGAAGCCTTTTAAGTAAACATCCTTTCCCCTTCTTCTTAAAGCTGTGCCTGAGTATTTATTCAATAGTGGAACTAAGAAGAAGGAAAAGATGAATTGAGGGGATTTTTCATTTCCAAGTATTCAGCCTTAATCCTTGGGCACACGCTAACTACACAACACTACAAAAGGAAGGATGACAGTTTGGAACTGAGTCTTGGATCTACTAGGTCAGTCCCCTTAGATTACACTGAATTTCTTTCTAAAAAATCATGTTAGAAGCACACAATGGTACTTTCAGGGGATGTTTGAATGAGGCTCCTTTCATGTCCCCAGTATCTTTTCGCACTAAAGTGGTTCCTATTTATCTCCTTGCAATTTCTTGCTTTTGAACTGCTAGGTTGGCAGGAACTGGGACAGAGATGGGCGCTCATTCCTATATCCTTGCTTTCATAGCAGCCAAAGACCTTAACACTCCTGGCATATTAAAATGATGCCTTTTTTCTTGCCCTTGAACAAAGGTATTAACTATTGTGATAACAATAGCAAATACGTTTATATACTGCCACATGCCTGTAGTGCTTAGTGCACTCTCTGGGCAGTTCACAAGGTAACTGGCATTTTGCCCCTAACATGTTGTTAGGATTTGGAGTCCAAAAAGGGATGGAAAAGAAAAAGAAATTGCACATGGCTAACAGAAAAATATGAAGATTATCAATGTCAGGCTAAGCACAGAGTACAGTAAAACCCTGGGTTATGGAATTAATCCATTCTGTAGGGTTTTCTTTATAGCAAAAATTCCTTAACCCAAAGCACCCATAGGAATGCATTGTGCTGTTTCCCATAGGAATGCATTGAAGGGGAAATGTTCCAAAAAAATCCGTAAACAGGCATTATTTTCAATGAGGTTTCCATTACCCGAAGCGTCCGTAACCCATTGTATAAGCATTGCCTTGATGGAGCAAAGTGAGTTGCTTACAGTTAAGCTTCTTCTAAAAGCAGCTGACCTGTGAACTCAGAAAGGCTTGAAAGTTACCTAACTTCAAGTAGCCTTTCTTCTCTTCCTTATCTGAGAGATTGAACATCATCATGGCTATGCTATTCTTGAATAAGTGATGTTGTGTTGCTTCAAAACCTATCTGCCAAGATTCTTCAACCAAGTGGTTCTCCTTCTTCCTGCCCTTTTTTCATTCATTTTTACCTTGAATGATCAGCTGTAATAATCTGCAGCTTTTCCTTCTGTTTAAATTCAATATAAAATTACATTTCATCAGTACATTTAAATCAGTACATGAATATTCAACTCAAAATAATTCAAGTCACAGTGGAAATACTTCTTGTAAGTAACACTGTAATTATCATTTGGTAAGGCATTACAGATGAACCTAATAAAGCCAGAATATTAAAATTCACTACTGGGAACTAGGTTCCTTCTGAAGATAAGAGGAATGTCTTCTGGGTATCATTTGTGCTGTCTGTCTGTTATATAGATGTATATAGTCTGTAGGGACTGTGGTAGTTCAAGTGGTTAAGATGCTGAACTTGAAGACTGGAAGGTTGGAGTTTGATAACCGAGTACTGCATGATGGAGTGAGTGCCCATCTCTGTCTCAGCTCCTGCCAACCTAGCAGTTTGAAAGCAAGAAATTGTAAGCAGATAAATAGGTACCACTTTGTGGAAAGGTAAACAGCATTCCTGCCACATGTCCGCAAAAATGTCTGCAAACACAGACAGCACTGGCTCATTGGCTATAAACAGAGATGAGCACTGAGTTGGATTCAACTGGCTTTCTAGGAAGGGGGAACTTTATCTTTACCTATATAGTCTGTGTTCTCTAGCAAGTTGATGTATATGTGCAATACAAAGGCACTAGTTCTGATGAACTCTAACCAGGGTAGTCAAAAGTGAAGAATATTGGTAGGACAAAATTCTGGAGTACAAAATTCTTTTTAAGCAGTCAAAGAAGTGTGTGTTATATCATGGTAAAATTTCACAATTTGAACATTTGATACTAGAAAAACAGATGCTCATAGGAAGAAATTACAAGAGATATGTTTTCAGACAACTTTTTTTAAAACTAAAAACAATGCAATGTATTCTTTGTTCTTCTCCAGTCTCTGAGAAATGTCACAAATAAGTATGTAAATCTTCACATATTTCATCTTGCAGGAGAGAATTAAAAAATTGAGAATTGAAAAAGACTGAGAATTGTTGTACATGGTTTATTATTATTATTATTATTATTATTATTATTATTATTATTATTATTATTATTATTATTATTATTATTATTATTATTATTATTATTATTATTATTATTATTATTATTATTGGGACATTTTTTAACATAATATCAGTGTAGTTTCTGTGTAAGAAACTTCTGTTTTGTGCTAGTTTTCTACATGAGGCAAATTCATTCGTGGAGTAGTTATCACCCACATTTACAAGCAACAGCCTAGCAAAATTTTTAAAATATTTGGACCGTATGCTGATCTGAGCATGAATGGTCTCACATTCCCAATTGTAAACTGTGAATGATCATTTATCTATCAAGCAGAAATTTTACAAGGAAGAACAATTCAAGAAGAACACAACATGCCCTGATAATTCAATACAGATAAAAACAGAGAAACAACATATGACAGCTAGTGCAATGACTTCTTGAAGAGTGGAAACTATGTTGGTAAAGAACTGCTATGGTTTTATCAAAGATATTTCATCAGTTAATGGTGATCATTGTTTAACCTCTCATTCTTTTAGACATTTTCCCATTCAACATTGTTGTTCAAATTAACAAATTACAACGATGCATTATGGCTTGTGTAAAAAAACTGGAAAAAAAGTAAAGACTTTATTTCTCTTGCTTCACATCATAGAATAATAATGACAATAGTTTATGAATCTGGCTCATTTGCTGGTCTGCCGATTGCTACAGGAAACTTGTACCAATGGGGATTTAAGTTTGGACAATGACAAAACCAAGAATGTGGCTAAATTTTGACAGTTTTAAGTTTGACCTGGACATGAAAAAAGAATGAATGAATCAAATTATTACTTAGAAACAGACATTCTGACAATTTTATCTTCTCTGATAGACATTTTGAAGGCATATATAAATATTTATTTTACTTATTTATTATTTACAGTTATACCCCACCAGTTTGTGCAAGCATCACACATGTTGAAATGGGAGGTGGGGGCGGGGGGGAGAGTGGAGATTTTAATTTCCTCCTCATGCCAACATTAACACCATATATGTGTTCACTGCAGCTCAAGAAGTGTGCAGACAAGATTTAGAGAAATGCAACAGTCAATACAGAACATTTTCCACATTATTAAAATAACCCTTTGCTTAGCACCAAGTCTTTCAGTCAAATACAGATCCTATAGTTAGCACATCATCATTAGGTGTTTCAGTGATGCCACCTCAAGAATGCAAATCAGGCCTTTGTTTACCTCCCACAGGTGAACCACTAAACAAGTCAAGCTAATGTACCAGCCACAGGAAAACAGAAGAGCTTGTGCAAAAACAATCAGAAGGAGCTTTACTGTCTGTGTTTTCCCCTTTCTAACAATGAAATAATAATAAAATAAGAACTGGTGCAGTGAGAACCGATGTTTGAACTTCTAGTTCCAGCTGATATATATATTTTGGCATGGTAAATTGAAATGATACAGCTAGTCCTTTGGTATCCATAAGAATGACACACCAGTAAATTATCTTAAGGTTCTGCTTCTTTCTCTGTCTTGTGGGAACCCTTTCAACCCCAATTTACACAGTTAGAATATTGGTACATACGTGTTCTGCTGCACCCTAATGAAAAAACAGGAATTGTGATGCAAAAGATAAAATATACTATTGTTTTGGTGAAGTGATTGCTTTATTTCTCTTGGGTCAACCATTGTTTTGGCTTAGGTATCTTTTTTCTGAGTCACTGCATTTCATCTATTACATCATTATCTTCTGTTTGTTTTGAAGATGTTTGGAAAAGAAAAGGGTAAGTAGATAGCAGAAGGAGAGTCTTAAGTTCCTTAATGCCCAGTAGCCCAGCAGTAGACTACAGTTAGGAGGTTGAAAAAGAAGTGGCCAACAATAGATAAGAACTCACTAGAGATTCTGCTGGGTCTTGAGACTATCTGAGAGAAGGGGTCCTGTTCTACCTCCCCTTCTGAAGAAGGGAGTAAGCAACATAAAAATGATAGAGAATTAGGGCTGAGAAATATAACTTTCTGGGTCTATGATTCTCAGAATCCCCAATTCTCACATTTCCAAGCTTTGTACGGAATAATAATATAGTTTGGGAGGGCAAAATGAAAAAGAAAGAGTCACAGAAGACAGAGCAGAGTGCTGACCTGAGATGTAAAAGGAAAAAGGTTTATTTGGGGATGTTCACTACAACTGTTGGGGTGGCTTAGTGCAGTGTTTCCCAAACTATATTCTGTGGAACACTGGTGGACTTCTATTCCCAGAAGCCTAAGTCAGTACATTGGCTGATCAGTGCTTTTGAGAATTGACTTAGGCTTCTGGGAATTGAAGTCCATAAACCAAAGATTGGGAAACACTGGCTTAGTGGTTAAGATGCTGAACCTGATGATCAGAAGGTCAGCAGGTCAGTAGTTCAAGACTCACGTGCTGTGCAACAGAGTGAGCTCTCAGCATCTGTCCTAACACCTGCCAACCTAGCAGTTTGAAAACAAGAAATTGCAAGTATATAAATAGGTACTGCTTCAGCGGGAAAAGTAACAGCGTCTGGTCATGCCTGTCATATGACCATGGAGATATTGACAGATGCAGACAGAGATAGCTCTTTGGCTGTAAACAGAGAGTGGGACATGACTGGCTTTTGAGCAAGGGAGACATCTGTTTGCTTCCACCTACACCCAATATAACCCTCTGCAAACTAATCCAAATAATAAAATAGACCACAAATATCTTATCATTCTGTGTTCATATTAGAAGCACCACAATACAATGAATAGAGTGCAATATATTATAAAGCTTAGATAAATATGTCAGATAATTTTTGCCCAATAACAGTAACATCAAGAGCATCTGGGCAGCTAACATCAGATTTTCCATTGTGCATGCTGAGGGCCATAATGTACACTGACATAGATGTGACATTTATTGTTCTTCTCCACACTCACAGAGAGCTGTGCCATTGTGAACACCCTGTTTTCTAATTTGAAGAGATAGCATTATTTACTGTTTCAGAGAAGAAGCTTCTCTGTAGAATGTGAATACATTCCGGTACCCTTCGGGCAATGTCTTTGTTGGCTGATCCTTCTGCCCAACAAGCATCAATGTAAAATGATTTTCCCCATATAAACATCAAATCTCCAGTAGATAATAATAAATACTTACCAATGTTCTCATCATTGATGAAAAAGGATGTCTGTACACATTAAGACACCTTGTCCATAAAATAAGTCATCAGCTGTGAATTTTTTCACTCCTGTCTGAGAGAGAAAAGAGCAGCCTGCTTTCTACGAGCAAAGACATTCACAAAACACTGTGTGTAGCAGGTAGCAACAACATGGAAGGTCACTCTTTGTGGGTAGACTTTGTTTTTTTGCCGTTTTTTCTTCTTTGCTTTATAATTGCTGAAGCAGATTGTAAGGAAAAATGTTTTATTTTTAATTCAAATGCTAGTTACTATGAAATGAGATGGAGTGGTATTTCGTACAAAACGAAAGAGAAACCAAATCCAAATTATATGCCCTAAGAAAAGAAATTGAGCTTTCTGCCTGCGTTTTGCACAAAATATGTTTGCACAAAACTAATGTCTTGTTCCCTTAAGAACGAAAGCTTCCTCCCAACACAGCAAGAACAAAATACTTGATTATTGTTAAAAGAAGCAATCAACCCATTCATTTTTTTCATTGTTACAAAGCAAAGCTAATTTTATGCAAATTACACAAAACTGGGTAATTTACACAAAACAACATTCTTGCCAAGGCTAGGGATAACTTACATAAAACTTCATATATGCCATGGCTAAAACAGTATTAAGAGTTTTTGCAAAGTCTTCAAATTCACTTTCCTCAAAGGCAGGATGAATATATCAGTTTTTCATCCTTATTTGCACTGACAGGACAAGCAAAGATTTACGTCCCTACCTGTCAGTACCAGGGACAGTGGACTTGTTAGTAAAGAGTTTGTCAACTGCAATGAGGCGATGGAACATAGATAGAAATAACTTTGCAAGGTTCTGCTTCAGCCAGGTAACCTCCTAACATGTTGTTGTTTGTTTGCAACACTCCATACATTAGAAGGTCAAATAGTAAAGATGAAGATGAAGTACTTTTGACATCAAATGAGAAGGGAGGATTCACTTGAGAAGGCCTTGATGCTGGGAAACGTGGAGGGCAAAAGAAGAAGGGGAGGCCAAAGATGAGATGGCTAGATGGTATTGTAGACACAATGGGCACAGAGCTGGGCAGGCTGAGGAAGATGGTGTAGGACAGAGGTGCCTGGAGAACAATAGTCCATAGGGTCGCAAAGGGTCGGAATCGACTGTGCGACTGAACAACAACAAATCTGAACACCCACAGATTTAGGCTGTGGGTGTATAGAAATAACATTATTTGTGGCAAAAATTATCATGCCAAGGTTATCAGCCTGAGTTAGATTTACCTTATAGAAGAGAAATGAAGATGTTTGGAATATTAACACCAAGATATATCCGGTTGATCTGTGACATATTTAGGATAAAAGACCTCTGTGGCCTTGTAAGGGCATCCATGCTGCTCATATCAGTCTTCCTCTGACAGGCCATGTCAGACTATTGTTAATGACCCTCCCAGCAGGGAGACTGAATTAATATACCCAGAAGCCAGGAATACAAATTCCCTTCCTAAAATGAGACAGAGGGAGAGAAATAGTGAACTTCACTATCTCACAGAGGAAATGTGATGCATGAATAGCCATTAGTAAAGTATGCCCTTTAATAGTGATAGTATTTTACATATTCTCAGACTCCCTAAAACAACAGCATGCCATCACCGGCATTTAAATACTCCAGATGTGACTTTCTGTGCATACATAAGATATAGAGCAGATGTGCACAAACTTTTTGGCCATGGGCCAATCACGTGGTTCAGGGGGCTGGTCATTATGGCTTAGAGGATGGATCCGGCCCCTGATACCAATTCATCCAGCCCATGAAGCCCTCATCACTCCCGGAATTGGTAGTAAAATGTGATGAGGGCTTTGCAGGAGCGACTATGGCCCCCAGGCCATAGTTTGGGCACCCCTGATATAGAGTAAAGTTAGAATAGGCCCATTTGAATCAATGGAACTTATGGAGGCATTTGCTCCCAAATACCCACTGAAAAGTGAGCCTTTGTCAGGGATTCCTTGGACTTTATCAATCAGCTGGAGAATGTTCATGTCCCCACGGGTGCCGGGTTATTAACATTGGATGTTAAATCCTTGTATACTCATATCCCTTTAGAAAGTGTAAGACCAATTCTGGAGGAAGTGTTAAGCACTAGAATTTTTGCTGTACCTCCTACCCACTTTCTATTAGACCTAGCAGATGTGGTCTTGGAGAATAACTATTTTAGATATAAAGACCAATTTTTCCTGCAGGTACAAGGAGTCTCCACGGGGAGCGCTCTCGCGCCCGCCGTGGCGAATCTCTATATGATTAAATTTGAAACTACATCTGTATTTAATAGCGCCATTAACCCGTTCTATCATAATATGCTGATATATAAATGGTTTATTGACGACCTGTTTTTTGTATTTGACGAGATTGAAGTGATTCCTAGATTCATCAAGTGGATTAACACCTTAGACAGTAACCTCAGCTTCTCTGGGCACTATGATGCTGTGGTGGTACCTTTTTTGGACATCTCAGTGTATTTACAAGATAATAAACTGCACATGCGCCTTTTTAGAAAACCCACCAACAGGAACGCCTATTTGGATTACTGTTCCTTTCACCCGAGCCACCTTAAAAGAAACATACCTTTCAGTCTCCTAGCCAGGGCCAAACGGAATTCTACCAGGGATGATGACTTTATTAAATCAGCTGCCACAATCAAAAGCTTTTTATTAGAAAAAGGGTACCCCATTAATATCATTAATAACCAACTACAGCGAGTTTCCAAAAACCCTAGAAAAGTGTTACTTACCCCTAAGACTAAGGAACCTTCACACTCTATTCATTGTGCCTTTGAATATTCACCCCTTGCATTTAAAATTAAGAACATCATCTCTAAACACTGGCACGTCATTGAGGACATCCCAGGGTGCTCCCAAAACCCTTTTATTGGCTTTAAAAAGACCCAGAATATTGGCAACATTGTGGTCCATGCAGATGCCTTACATACTACTCCCTCTTCTATCATTCGAGGGCATTTTCGTTGTGGGGGCTGCGCAGCTATAGAAGCCAAGACCATGAAGATTCCTGGGGAACAAAGGGAACATGTACTCACGGGGTGTACTAATTGTAATTCTCAAAATGTGGTATACGCTATCATCTGCCCATGTGCAAAGTTTTATATTGGTTGCACCTGTTGTCCACTGAAGATTCGGATCCTTGAGCATTGCTCTTGGATCCGGAGCCACTTACTCTCTGCGCCTCTTGTGTCCTATTATCTTGATCATAACCATAAAATTTATTGCATTGGAGAAGGTACTTCCCAATATGTATGATAAGATGGATATGAATAACAGATTATTACAGAGGGAAGCCCACTTCATACATTTATTCAAATCACTAGCACCATTAGGATTAAATTCGGATCAGGATCTTAGCTGCTTCTTGTAAATGACACACTGTTGCCTTAAGAATGTTCTGTGTTTCCTAGCATGATTACACCTGGCCTTGGTAGAGTGAGAATATAAGAAGTCTTCCGGACTGCTCTAATAACGTCTAAGGCTATCATAACTCTACCACAAAGCCTGACGCAAATAAAATAAAGAATTAAATAAAGAATTTCTGTTTCTTTGACATTACACCTTGAGGTAAGCCATATTTATTCAATTGTAACATGCTTGCATAATTGTAAATTGTGTATAAAAATGTGTATATAACTTATAATACATGTATATAACATTCTTCAACTGTGAGCTTTAATTGTGTTCTTACACTATTGTAAATATTATTATGTTGTATTTTTGTAGAAAACCAGTGGAAGATTTTCGAAAAGCTGTAAACCGGAGAGCTTTGTTTTCTCTCAGCCAGTGAGGCATTTATTTTTCTGAAGTAAAGAATTTTGTTGGATGGAATTTCTCTTTCGTCTTTGATCTCTGCTCCATCCTGCCTTGTTTTCTCATTGCAGAACAGACAGCAGCAGAAAAGTGAAAAAAAAGATACAATAATAGAAGCACAGAAATTCAGGTGCATCAAACACAACACAATAAAATAGCATAATCAAGTACAAAATGCAATATTCAAAATACATATAATCAAAAGCCCAAATACAAAATTAAGCAAGTACAGCCTGTGCTTATGTAAAAAAAAAAAGAGTCTGAGTAAACGGAGTCCTCTGACATAGTGACAAGTGGAGGCTCGCAGGTGGCTCCTATCCCCGGAGCGATGGTGCGGCACTGGGGAGAGCACAGGACCCCTCGGGCGGTGGCTGCAGTGATGGCTTTTTCTCCCCTTCCTGCCAGGCATGGCTTGGAAGGGGGTGGCGGCAGCTCACAGGTGGCTCCCATCCCCAGAGTGATGGTTCCAAGGTCAGGAAAAATGAGTACCCAGCATTCTGGGAGCAAAATGCTAATTAACTTGTGAACTGCCCAGAGTGCACTATGTGCTATGGGGTGGTATAAGTGTGGTTGCTTTGCTTTGCTTTTGCTTTGATTCAGTGGGCTGACTCTAGTGCAACTTACTGCAGTAAGCAAGGGGCTTTGCTTTATATCTTCTGCTACTCTTCAGTAAAAGCCATATGTGGCTGCAACTCTGGTTTCAGAAAATGGTTATTGAGACAACTATGAAAAATGTAAGAGGGTGGGATAGTGTTCCCTTCATTTTTGTTTCCATCAGAAGAAAAACATCCCAAAATACTATGTCCCTTTTTACTTGGTTTGCAAATTTAGTGAGTATATTTTGGATAGGACGGGGTGGTGTTTTTTTAACATGCTCTTTTTCCTTTCTTCATTAAAACACCTAATTATTTTTTTAATTCTTTTCATTGTTTGATTTGTATTAATTTCTACTTCTGGTTTTCAAGTGTGAAACTATGTATATGGCAGCCATAGTGCTACTAAACTTTACTCTCCATGATGGAACACAATACATTCAAACAGCTTCGCTGACCTTAGTGGCAACGGTGCCGATAATGAAACTGCCAACCTTAAAATGCACATAGTCATTGGAAGCTGACTAAGCTGCTTACTCAGCATGAAAGCCTGATCAGCATGCATTCTCTTTTCCACTTCATTTCTTAGACTTGTTCCCCAGCTAAGAACCACATCAAATTTGAAAGGCTGACTTTTGTTCTCAAATATTTGCCTGGGACTGTCCCAAGATGCCTGAAAGGCCTGTTACCAAGATCATGACCTTGCATAATGGCTAATTTCCTTGGAAAAAATGAAACTGTCAATCTCTAGAGGAATTGCTTAGGGCAAGAGATACAACATTTCCTGGAAAATGGCCAATTGCTATGAAATTAACTCTCAACAGAGATTTGAACAGCATTAGTAAGGCAGCTTGGGGTCAAACGAGCAAACCCAGCATATCAACTAAAACATCGCAGTTACCTAACCTGGCTCTTCTACCATGTGCTGAAGTTCTTGCCACAGACTTCATAAATACAGAAGGGAGGCAAAGCTGTCATAGCAGAGACTTGTATAGAAACAAAATGAAACAAAAAATAATAATGTTTTAAATCAATCAATAAAAATATGTCAAATATAGTAAAGGTTTTTCTTAAATAAACATGAGAGAGAAAAACAGATTTGACTTGGCTAACTGGAAGGGTTCTCAACCTATGGCCTGCATGCCAGTCCTGGCCCATGGCACAATTTCATGTGACCCATGTCATTGCTGCCACCACCACCATAAGCAGAAGCGGAAGCAGAAGTGTTTACGATTGTCGTAAATGTGCCCGTGGCTGTCCTAAACATGTTTACGACAGCCATGGATGTGTTTTATGACAGTATTTATGGTGGGGGGAACCACCAGTCCAGCCTGCTCAGCTGCTTGAGGGGGCATGGTCTAGCCTGCAGCTTAAAAAGGTTGAGAGCCCCTGCCATAGGCTGAAAGGTTGATTGAAATTTTATGCAAAGAACAGGCAGTAAGAAAGTGGATGAGACACAGATATTTCTAATAGGCCTACTCCTCAGCCTATGGAATGGAGAACTTGCAGTCATCCATTGCTGTTGGGCTGGAGATCTCATCTTCTCTGACTGTTGGTCATGCTATCTCTGCTTGATACCTACTGATATCCAATAGCGTCTGCAGAGTTGTACATTCCCTATCCATGTTCCACCTAATTCAGATTGCCCATAGTATCTTTTCACCAGTATGTCCAGATTTTTAGCAAAATAATTTAACCTCCAAATTGACTGAATTTCTGCTTCAATGTTCAGAGTGAGAAGCCTACATCATTTGTATCAGACAAAGGCAACCCAGGTTTTTAAAGAGTTCCTAGACTCCCTCTCTAAATCTGAAAAGAATGTCATGTGCTGCTTTTAGAACCTGCACAAGTAGTAGTAGGTTTGTAACAACAAGCAAACAATGAGCTGAGCTGAGATGAAGGATCCATCCAGCTCCCTCACACATTGCAGAACCCACAAATCCTAGAAATGATCTTCCAGCAACACCGCATTTTTATTTTCCATTATGTTTTTATTTATATAGGAGTTCTGGGCATGAGAAACTGACCCTATAAAGGATATTGGAAGCCTTGGGAAATGCAGTTCCCATATCACCTAGTGTAATCTCTGCCTAAAGTGTAATTTTTGCCTATAGGAATTTTTGCCATATACAAAAGACCTACTCAGAGGGAGGGAGGCAGAAATCTTCAAAATTACTGTGAGTGACAATAGTTGTTCAGAGTCCAACTTTTCTGGAGGCATCTAGTTAGCCTTTATAAGAAACACAATGCATGAGTGTGACCATTGATCAAGCATGATTCTCCATTTTCATGTTGAATGTATCATAATTCATAGTGACACAATTATGACCTCTGTTTTTACACTATCACTTTATCTGCTGACTGATCACCAACAAAAACTAGAGGCTAGGTTTCTTCAGTAGAACCACCTTGATTATGGAGCTTCCTATCAAGGGAACTCAGGCTCACTTCATCCTTGTTCAGCTTTCAACAGGAAACATTTGGGTTTATTAAAACTAGATTATAGAACCATTTTAAAAGATTGTTTTAGAGCTGTCTGGATAGCTCTGTGTTTAAGTATCTGGCTGCAGAGACAGAGGTTGAGAGTTTAATTCCTCCTTGTGCCTCCTTGGAGAAGAGCCAGCATGTGAAGTCATGGACAGTCTCAGAGAAGACAGGAATGGCAAACCACATCTGAATGTTCTCTGCTCAGAAAACCCTAGAAATACCACAATCTTTGAGGAGGCTCTTTCTGTTACAAAACCATACTTAAGGCTATCTTATTAGTATGGTCACTTTGCCATCTTACGACTCGTCGTTGACTACACATAGAAAAAATGTGACCATGAGATCAGATTCAAAATGCATCAATCTGTCAGCTGTGCAAAATAAAGTGGGCTTCATTTGAGCAGCTTCTTAAAACTCTGAGGGAGTACAATAAAGGGTTAGTGTTGAGAATCTATTCTTGCCTGCTAAATTTCAAAATAAGTCTCTTACAGGGACATTATTGAAGTGTTGAAATCAGTAGAAAACCTTGAAAAAAGTTTGCCGTAAGTCAGAATTAACTTGATGGCATGCAATTATTATTTTTGCTCTCTATAAAAAAGTACCAGAACAATAACCATGCTATAAACCAGGGGTTCGCAACCTACGGCCCATGGGCTGGACCTGGCCTGTGGTGTCATTTCATGTGGCCCACTGCCCTCACTCCCACCACCACCAACATAAGCAGTGGAAGCAGTGGAAGCAGCCGAAAATGCGCCATAAATGCAACCACAGCTGCCGTAAATGCATTTATGATAGCCACAGATACATTTTACAGCAGCGTTTATGGCAAGAGGAACCTCATGTCCAGCCTGCTCAGCTGTCTGAGGGGGCATGGCCTGGTCCACAGCACAAAATATTGAGAACCCCTGCTATAAACAATCCCAATTTTCCCCACCAAACAATAGGATTCTTTGCTTCTACCATGGCTTCAAAGTTAGCTAATACCATATTTTTCACCTTCTTTAGCTAATCTTCTTTTGCTGATGTTCATTGTTAGCACATATTGAATGAGCAGTATTTTTAAATTTGGTTGGTACATTTTTGGGAGAGTTTTAATTCATGAGCAGCCCCTTGCTGATGGATAGTAATGAGACTTTCCTATGGGATTGTTTAAGAATCTTGAGTACATGCCTTAGGTGACCCTTTTAGAGCATTTTATTATCCCCCATACAAAATATTGTAAGGAATTATAGTCCCAGAGGGAAAACCCTGTTAGGACAGGCATGCTGCAGATGATTCAGTGAAACACTTAAATATGCTGACATAAATTTGTTTTCCTTTATAAAGTGGATGAAAATTCAGTTTCTGCTATGATTAACACAGCTTGCCAGTTTGCACAGAATATATCAGCTTCAGAATCTATCTATCTATCTAAAATCAAGGTCTGGTGCTGTATGTTCCTTATAAAAATCCATACCCCTGCACCGATCGTGCTGAAACCCGGCACATATGTACTTTGGGCCAAAGAGACGGTCACTGCAGGGGTGTCAAGCCCCACAGGGAGGGGTACGCCCCCTAAATCGATCTACGAAGGGGACACCCCCACCAACAGGAGAAAAAGCAAGGGAAAAAAGCCAACCAGGGGAGATTGTGATGTCATCACCACAGTTCAACCAATTCCCAGCTGACCAGATCTCTCTGTGACATCACAGGGCTCCCTCATACAAAGTGACACCCCTGCACCGATTGCACTGGAAACTGTGTGCACGCCTACCTTCAACGTCTGAGGTGGCTGGTGTGGGTACTGGGCAGCCCACCTTGGGGTCCTTGCCACTGAAAATTGGCTGCAATGCCCCCCCTGGCCGGCAGAAATGACCAGGGGAGGTGACTGCACATGCGCAAGAATCCATGCATGCACCTAACCCTGCCTGGCATTCCAGGCTGTGGTGCATGCATGAAATTCCATGCATGTGCCAAAGTCTGGTGGCGCACAGCCTAACTGCCAGTATGGATGGCAGCAATTACGGCCATTATGGACACCCCATCCCAGCGCCTACTGTTGGTGGGTGGCCACCGTGGCAAGGCTCCTCTGCACTCCTGAGGCATGCCTGGGGGGGGGAGGGAGAACCCACAGCCGGGGGGTGGGTGGAGGATGGGACCAGATTGCCGCCTTCCACAGACCTCCACCCCCCAAATGGAGCCTCCCTTCCACTTGACATAACCCACGGGAGGATGGATGGGCCAGGCTGTGATGGCTACCCACTGACTGAAGTTGCTGGAGAGGCCATCGGCGGCCAGAGTCAAGCTGAGACAGCGCCTTGCAGCAGAGTTGAGAGAGTGGCCATGATGACAGACAAAAAGGTAAGGCAGCTGAGGGGGGAGGGCAGGCCCAGGTCTCTCCTTGGCCCATGTAGGGTACCCCTGGGCAATGCTGGTTCCTCTGCTAGTGAATGTCTACAGTTCTTCATCCTGATCTGAGGTGATCTGGGCCCATTATGAGGTTATTTAATAGCAGGAAACAATGTGATAACTGATTTGATAGCTTGGGAGGCAAGCCATGGCAAACCTAAGCAGCATAACAAAAAGTAGAGACATTGCCCTGCCAAGAAAAGTCTGCATAGTCAAAGCAATGACATTCCCAGTAGTAATGTATGGCTGTGAGAGCTGGACCATAAGGATGGTTGAGTGCAGAAGATTAGACACCTTTGAAATGTGATGCTGGAGGAGGTTCTTGAGAGTCCCCTGGACTGCAAAGGGATCAAATCAGTCAACCCTAAAGAAAATAAATCCTAACTTCTCCTTTGGAGGATAAATACTGAAGCCAAAGCAAAAGTACTTTGGCCACCAAATGAGGATTCACTGGAGAAGGCCCTGATGCTAGGAAAGATCGATGGCAAAAGGAGAAGGGGATGGCAGAGGATGAGATGGCTAGATGGCATCATTAATGTGGTTGGCATAGATGTGGGCTGACTATGGAGGATGGTAGATGACAGAGGAGCCTAGCCTGGGGTGGTCCACGGGGTCACTAAGGATCATACTTAGCTGTGTGACTGAACAACAACATAAGTAAATAAGTAAGTAAGTTAGCTAGTTGGCTAGTTAGCTAGTTTACATGGCTTTTGTTTCTCAATTGTTCCATTTTAACTTCACCTCTAGCTATAGAGTAGTTTTAGAGTTTCGGTTAGAGAAAATTATGTGTTTACACAGATAATTCAATATATAGTTTGTGCTCTCTAAAAAGATTGAGGGCCATATTTTAAATGTAAAAGTACATATACATATGTATTTTTGATTTCTCTGGAATTCAGTGAAAAAGTAAAAGATAAAATGCTAGTTGTTTACTTGAAGGAATGCCAAATGGCTCACAGAACTAATATATTTTGTTTCAAAGGAGTCAGGGGAAAAAGTTACAGTACTCAAGTTGTTATGTAGCGTAGGTGTATAGCTTTGTGACATTTGCAGACAGTTTGTCAGATTGGAGGGTAATGGTAAGTTTGTATGCATGCAATAGAGAGAAGGAGGAAGGGAGAGATTGATGTGTAGAGTAAAACACAGTGAAATCTCATTCAGCATTCAAAGAACCTGATGTGGAATGGGCAATCTATGGCCTTGTTCAGCTCTCTATGTGCTAGAATGGGGTATTTTACTTCCAAGGGCATATTTTATTGTAGAATCATGAAGAATTAGATCAAAGAGATCTAGACCAGGTTTAGTCCTCTCAGGAAAAAAAAAATGGGACAGAAATTGGTAGAATGGGTGCTATTTCCCCACCAGGTTACTTCTTGCCTCAGTCAATGCAACATATTGGCTGAACTCCAGTAGCAGAATTTATTATGATTTTCCATGCACATACAGATCTAGAGGGCTTGAGTCTTCCTTGGGGTCTTTTTCAAACTGGGGAGGTTGTTGGGAGATGCAGATTGAGGAAGTCTTTGTAATGAACTAAAATGGGGCCTTTGCTTTTAGGGAGCTCAAGTAGTTCTTGCTTTTGAACTGCTAGGTTGCAGGAGCTCGGGCAGAGACGGGAACTAATTCCATTGTGTAGCACTCGGGACTTGAACTGCTGACCTTCCAGTCATCAAGTTCAATGCGGTAACCACTAAATCACCACAGTCACTTCATCATTTTGCAGGGAGGAGGAAAATTTGAGTTTTTTTTATTTTTGAACACAAGAACCAAACAAGTGAGGATTTGTAGCCCAATCATTGTGCTGGCATCCTGTTTTTAATATTGACCCACTGCAGGATAAGAAACTACTAGCATACTCCCCCTGCTGTTCCTCAATAACCAGTAATTGTGTTAGTTCATTTCAAAGTGCTGCATAATATAAAATTATGGATGTGTATGAAATATGGGTAAAATTAAAAATGAATTAAAATGGAAATTTTGAGTGCATGCTAAATTACATTAGAGGAGGATAGCTATAGGTCGCCCTTCCTCGAAAGCCAGTCGTATCCAACTCTAGGGTTCATTACTCATCTCTGTTTATAGCCAAAAAGCCAGCACTGTGTCAGGCATGACTAGACACCAGAGTGTATGGAATGCTGGTTACCTTTCCACTGGAGTGGTACCTATTTATCTGCTTGCAATTTCTTGCTTTCAAACTGCTAGGTTGACAGGAACTGGGACAGAGATGGGAGCTCACTCCATCGTGCAGCACTCGGGACCCTCACCACTCCCTGTCCACCTGCCGACCTTCCAGACATCAAGTTCAACTTCTTAACTACTAAACCAACCCAGTCCCAACATCATTTTGCAGGGAGGAAAAAAATTGAGGTTTCTTATTTTTGAACATGAGAACCAAACGAGCGAAGATTTATAACCCAATCATTGTGCTAGCATCCTGTTTTTAATATTAACTGCTAGATCGACAGGAGCAGGTACAGAGATGGAAACTCACTCTGTCATGCAGCACTCAGGTCTCAAACTGCTGTCTTGCCAACCTTCCAGTCGTCAAGTTTTGTGTCTTAACCACTCAGCCACTCCACTCCTTTAGGATAGCTATAACGATGCCATATATGTTTTTTAGACTTTTAGTTGGGATTTTTAAAAATGTAATGGGCTGCCTTAAAATATTTGGGTCAGTTGGGTTCAAAAGCAATTAGAGAATTTGCATTACATTCTTGAAAAGGATCTGCAGGGGAAAGTCTTGCTCTGGCTCATCAGAAAAGACACCAGCAAATGACTCTGAGACATATAACCTAGTCTGAGACCAGCACCTTGCTACGAGGGTGAAAATACAATTGCATTCCTGTTTCTAGTTTATCCTGCGGAAAGCAGCGCCCATGTCATATCATCCTGCATAGAAATCAGAGGTGAGAAAGCCTCCTGTTGTGTCATATGCTTTTCCCACTGAACAGGAATAGCTTCCCTACAGAAGTGATCATTTGACTTACAGAATGCTGCCTTCCTATCTCCCTGCTGCAGTGTGAAGTAAGATCAAGCTTCCCATCTGCAACCTGTCATTTTCATTTCAGGATGTCAATGAGAAGTACAGGTCTGCATTTTTGCAATGCCACTCACCATTTTCAGTGCTAACACAATTTCTGAAAACAGCAGCTTGGTTTTGGTGGCAACTGGATGACTTTGGTGCCATTACTGTATCCATTTGAAGACTTGTGACTGGAAGGCGGCAGGTCAGCAGTTCAATGCCCGAATATTGCATGACGGAATGAGCTTCCCTTGTCTGTCCCAGTTCCTGGCAGTTCAAAAGCAAAAAATTGCTAAATAGGGACCACTTCAGTGGGAAAGGTAAACAGCATTCCGTGCACTCCAGTGTCTAGTCATGCCTGCCACATGACCATGGAAACATCTGCAGAAGCGGACAGCGCTGGCTCTTCAGCTATGAAACTGTCAGATACGACTGACTTTTGAGCAAGGTTGACCTTTACCTTAAACATTGCTAGTTCGTTTAGTAAACAAAGAAGCTCATAATTGTAGCTCATTCCATGAACCACTGCATGCCAAACCATTTGGTGAGCAGATTTTTAAGCAGCAATTCCACACTTGTCTGAAATGGACACAACATTTTAGTACAAGACAGGATAAAATATGATCAGTTACGGTAGAAGGTTCAATGCAACCAATATATGATGCCTGTCAAAGGGAATACTTTCTGCCTGGTGTTATCATACATGTATATCTATTGATGGCCTCCTAAAAGATGAAGAAAAGGTTAGAAACCAGAATTCTAGGTATCCATCCATGACAATTGATAGAACCCCAGGATCCACAACCTCTACTTCCATCCAGTTCAGCCAGGCAGCTCCTTACATCCAAGTCTGTTGTCATTTGACCAAGGAACTATGATAAATCAAAATGGCATCTCCAAACTATCCGGTCCTTGTTCCCATTGCTGCTGGAGAAAACAACTAAGAACAAATAACTGTGTTAGGTTTGTTTTCTCCTACATGAAAAATAACAATTAAACTTCAGGTTCTTTCTATCCCAAATATGTGATTTGCAAATTTTAGTACTTTCGTCAAAAATGAGCCAAAACAAAAGGTAGCCATTTACACTGGCCATATTGCATGTTGCATTTTCCTTCCCTATAGAGTTGAAAAATGGCAAATATCTCAAAAAAAATGGGGTACAACTCTAAACCTGGACCAATATGGTTCAATGGACGGAGATTCAAATCAAACTCATATATCATACTACAATGATGGTGAACCTTTTAGAGACCGAGTGCCCAAGGAGACAGAGGAGGATGAGGAGGTTGTGGCATGTGGGCTGGCACTGCGTGTGAGCTGCTTGAGGCACACCAGCAACATCACATGTGTGTGCATCATTTGAGGCATGCTGGTGACATCACACATGTGCATGTGAGGTGCCTGCCTGTATGCTGCCACTGCCTCCTCTTTCTCCTTGGGCACTCACACATACACACACATTACCTCATCTCACTGGGGCGATGGTGCATGTGCTCACAGAGAGGGCTGTGCATTCACCCTCTGACCCCCGTGCCATAGGCTCACCACCACTGTCATATAACATTACTGCAGCAATAACAGCTTATTAAATAAATGAATTAAGCAACACTGCGAGCTTTGGGGAAAATGAATTATACCGAGCACAGAAATATAGCATATGCATAAATATCTGTCTACTTAGGCTAAACTCTATGTACCTGAAGATGTGAGCCACACTCCACAAAAGCTTGTGACAATTAAAACAAGACTCTTTGCTATTTTTATAAATAACTAGATCTTGTACTTTTATCTCCTGACAGGTAAATTCTATTTTCTAGTTCTGCAGAAGAAGCAAAGATTTTTTAAAAAGCCAGCATTAAAGCATACTAGTAATCCAGCTTTGTTGTGGTTGGAGCCACTGCAGAGTAGTAAATTGAGGGGCAGATAAGACTCAGAAAACTACAGATTCAGTCCCTGCTTAGTTATATTACACCCTTAACAATAAATTAACTGGTCAGTTGACTCCGTGTGCCCACAGATGCCAGTTGTTTTATTTTATTTTATTGATGTACTTATACTTTTGTTTTATTTTGTTGTTTGTTTTGTTATGCTGTTTTGTTATTTGCATGTGCTCCACCAAGAATGGGAAATATCCCAGATGGGCAGTATAAAAATGTAAATAAATAAATAAATAAATAGTCTGGCCAGGCTATCCTGCTATAGTAATAGAGTAGAGTAGACCATACTGCCAGTGACTCAATGTCGAGTGTCAGGCGGCAGTTAACTAACCTGACCACCCTGAGGACTAACAGCCTTGGGTGCCAAAATCCACAGGGAAGGGTGATGGTCCCCAAGTGGATTAAATTCCTCTTGAATCCATCTTGATGGAGGACCACAGCTTCATCAATACTGGCCTGGTGATGAGGAGGACTCTGCACCCCAAAAGGGCTCAGTATCAGAAAGTGACTTGAGGAACTGAATCAGTGGTATGGGGGGGCCATGGCTGCGATGCGGAAGGCAGATGAAAGGCATTATATTCTCAGGACAGTCTTCATGGCTGATTGCCATGATGATTGCCAGTATTTGGATTCAGATATGACAGATTAATATTTAATAAATAAATAATTCTATACCTATAAAAGAGAAATGTCCCTGTGTAGGTCCTGGAAAGGCTTCCACACCCCTTAATTGTCCCCATCCAAACTGTGCACACACTTACCTGACACTGGAGAGATGGTCAAGATGTGGGTCCTGGGGCTCGAGGTGGGCCCTGCACCCCACAAAATGGGGAAAGGAATGGGAACTACAACTCCCAAGGTGCCTTGGGAGAAAAAATGGCTGTTTAACAACAAGTCCTGGAAATAAAATATTGGAAAGAACTGATTTGCATGTTGGACTGCGATTGGCTTAACAGCAAGGCCTGGAAATAGAATATTGGAGAGAGCTGATTTGCATGTTGGACTGTGATTGGTTGAGAGTGAATGACTGATAGGGAAAGGTCCTGGAATTCCTGAGAAAACCTAAATCTATAAAACAGATGTGGGTGAAACAACCCATTCCATGTAAGCCTCTATAGCCCAGGAATGAGACACTTTCAATGTACATCACTGCTGTGTGAGTGAGTGACAGAGAGAGACAGGGAGTCTCTCTCTCTCTCTCTGTGTGTGTGTGTGTGCGTGCAAGAAAATGCACAAGACAGTGGGTCAGTCACTGGTGTGTGTGTGGATGTGTGTGCCTGAAGGCTGGGCAATCAGCTAGTAAATATATATATATATATAAATATATACAGTGGTACCTCATACAATGATTTTAATCTGTTCCACAGGGCTCGTTGTTGTACGAAATATTTGCTATACAATACATGCATCATATAGTGATTTTCCCTATGGGATGCATCGTACAATGTTTTTTTTTTCCTAAGTGGTTTTCCCCATTGAAAAATTGTTGTACGATTTTTTCCATAGGGAAAATTGTTATGCGGGATGCCATTTCCCCCCAAAACATAATGGTTATGTGATTTTGTTGCTATACTGGGCAACTGTTGTATGAGGTTCCACTGTAGGAGTGGCTTCCTGTGTTCATTTTTGTGCTGAGCCCATTATTTTCAGATCACCCTGTTTTGAGTTGATCCACATCAGTCTTGGCATCCTCGCCTTCAAAAGGTGGCAGAATTAAGAGAAAATATGCAGAGACATTCTTCTTAGTGTAAGCATTTTCATTTGATTCCTTTGATTTTCTTTCTTGTTTGGTTAATGGATTTTATTTCCTTACAAATGGAGCAAATGATCGGTGCCAAATGTGATGTTTAAGATCTACTTTGAAGAGGCAGGCTTTTAAAAAGTGCAGGCAATAAGAAGATCCACACACACACACACACACACGCCTTTCATTTGCTGACATGTTCATTTGCCGGGTGCCCCCCCCCCTGCCCCACTCAGCTTTGCCCAAGTAAGTGTGCTTGCACTAGCCTGTAATTTCCTCAAACTTTACACAGAGTGCCATCTAATGGTTTTCTTTTCTCAAATGAAACAAATCTCTGTGCATTAAAACAAGGTAGGAAAATAATATTTTGGGACAGAAATTAAAATAAACTCTGTTGTTTCCCCCATGCAGCACAACAGCTAGTATTCCTGCTAAATAAATTCAGGGTAGTTGGGATGGAACTAAAATAACTTTAATTTAATTTAATAGATTTATATATCGCCCTATCCAATGGACCTATCCAATGGTGTACACAAGTTAAAACCTATATAAACGATTAAAAACCCTTAAAAACATAGAATATCACCACCACCACCACCACCACCACCACCACCCCCACACACACACACTGCCATTTACTATCTAAAAACAAATATAAAATCTCCAAAGCCTTAACATTAAATAAAAATTAATTACAGGAGGGGGGAGCTTCAGACGAGTCAAAAAGGGCAGGTTGTTGACAATCCCGGCCCCCAGACCCATTTTGCCAGCCACATCTTCAATTCTTCCCTAAATGGTAGGAAAGACTTACAATATATTTTAGTTTTATTGAGGATTTAGTAGCAGACTAAGGAGCAAGCAAATTGCAGTAAATTGGAGCTTTGCTTGTTATACCTCTAACATTTCTGCAATTAGGCATTTCCTTTCCATTTCTTTAGATCCTTAACCAGCCTAATCCTGAGAGCTCGAGTGAACTAACAGCCACTTGAATTTTAGGGGTTCAATGAAATCACACACTCTGCATTAATATGATCAAGAGCAAAACAACCTAATGGACAAAGACATCTATACATACATAGCAAACACATATACAGTATACATACATAGAAGCATGCATACAATTAAAATATTTGTCTCAGTTACTGAGAGTAAATGACTAGTTCTTTTCCAAGTTGAAGAAGCAACAGAAAAGGGCACATTACTTCACATCACACTTCAGTACCATAATGGATAACCCTAGAGAGCTGTTAACTGATGCAGGTATAAAGGGAAAAATAATAAAACATAATCAATACTACACTATACATTTGACCTCAGGTAATGGTTGGAAAAATATGTATTGATTTTTTTATTGCGCATAATATTTTTTGCTGCTCAATAACAGAAACATGAGGAAGGAGAGAGCAAGAAATGTGATGGTGGGTTTTGCTGTGTTAAAAGACTATAACCCAACGCATGGGACAGAGGCACATGGCTTCTTCTTCTTTCATTTCCATACAAACATTTAAACTGCTAAAATGTAATAACCTTCTTGGCTTTGTCATTTGGCCAAATTCAAATCATCATTGGCACATATTTCTGGTGGTAGTTGACAGACTAGCAGGTGAGCCTGGCTCTATGCCTCTTTGCATTCACACAGCATGTGTGACTGCCAGCAGTCCCCACTTGAGTATGTTGGTCTTGCATTTAGGCTCTCCAACACTCAACCTATTCAGAGTCATCCAAGTGTCATACAGGAGGTTGAGTTCCTCAGCCATATTCTCTTCTAATGTTATTCCTTGTTCAGTGAGTCCCTTCCTCCTTCTTCTAATTTGATTTTGTTCTTGTGTACCCTCAGGAATGTTTGTTCTTGCCATAAAGCTCTTCCTGGTGGACCTGAGGCTCATATCCATTCAGAGGATGTTGAGGGTCATTCTCTTGCTTAGTTCTCTCAGTATCTGCTGCTACTTCTCTCTTTATCTTAGGTGGAGAGATACCAACAAGTGGGCATATTTTCTCAACTGTTGTAGGTTTGAGGCACAGAGATAAAATAATAGTCTCTCTCTGTGTGTGTGTACATGTGTGCGAGATAGAATAGTGACTCTGGGGTGGGGAATCTACAGTGGGAGAACAAAGGGGTGGTAAAAACAGCACTTTGAATGATTACCTTTTTTTATTTATTGCTCACAAACCCTCAGCTATATTGGCAGGACGATTCTGGAAGTTTTAGTCCAGAAAAAAAGTAATATCTCCATGCTCTGGCAAAGATGACCAAAAAGGTGGACAGGCAAACCTCAGTAATTTTTTTGAATAACAAAGCAAATACAGTGGCACCTTGCTTAAAGAGCACAATGTGTTCCACAGGATTGCTCTTTAAGCGAGTTTGCTCTTTAAACGAAACACCATTTTAAGTGACCAATTGTGACTTCTGGTGGGGGGATTGTGAACCCCGATTTAGTTGTTAAGTGTGTTTTTGGTTGGTTTTACTTGTTAAGCGAGGTGATCATTCAGAGAAAATTCTGCTCTTTAAGCGAGTTAGTCTTTAAGCAAGGCACTCATTATGTGAGGCCTTACTGTAATGCAAAATACCAACTAGAGATGCATGGACCACCTTTTCATTCATATACTTGACTTCTTTCTCTCCTTTCTCCCCAAAAGTGATTCAAGATCTTACATATGACAAAAAACAGATACATCTAAACCCATAATGACTCATTGAATCAAAATGCAATGGCTTGAATCCTGATTGTTATGCCCACTGGCATTCACTCAATTGGCATAAATTTCAGCAATCAATTGACATAACTAAAGTCATCAGCACAGGCATTTACCTATGCTGTCTTTCTGACTCGTAGCAATTTGCCACTAAAATTTATCTGAGTTACATCAGTATAAGCACTTATTAGGCTTCCAGCTAACAAAACATATCCCAATAATGAAAAGGCACATATTAAATGCAGTTAAAAACCAGTTAGAAACATATGATGAAGCAGTAAAATTTGTTATAACCTCACTAACTCTCATTTCTCATCTGGGCATTCAAATTTACAAAGGCCAACTTGAAAGGGAAGATGTTTGCTTGCCAGAAGTATAGAAAGATGAGAACCAACCTAGCCCCACTTCAAAGAGAAAGACTTATAAAGGCATTAAGCCTGACCACAGGAGGGGTAATATGCTGCCCATAGGGAACGGTCTGGCCACTGTGTGCTCAAAGTGATGGACTAGATAAGCCTTTGATTTGATCCAACTCCAGTATTCTTATATTTTGCTGCCTCTTACTCCCTCTCACATCCTGTGGCAGCTGAGCATGAGAGAGGACATGTTGCTTCTGGGAAGCTCTACAAAGTTTTATGTCACTTAGGAAAGGTCACCTCTGACAACATTTGCTGTTTCCTGCAACAGCCAGAACCTGAGTATTTTAGCCAACTGATGCTTCTGCAAGAACACAAGACTCTGGGGTCTGGCATACTTCCAGATCTGATCCTACCCACTGGGATTTATTTTACATCTGTTTTTCAGAGATTAAACTTTACCATTTCCCTGTAGGTGCCAAGTACAATCCATAATAAATGCACACATTTTAGAGGAGTATGATTTGGTATACTGTATAAGTAACTGCATAAGTCTGATAAAGTCTCCTTAAGGCAGAAAAATAAATCAGATCCTGATATGGGAAGGGCTACCTTTAAATTCAGTGTTTAATATGACTGTATTTTTATTTCCAAGCCCTCCTTTATAGCCATTTACAACAGACTCCAGTGAGTTAAGCTCTGAATTAAGCTAAACATTCTTAGACTTGGCTCTTCTAATAAGATGTTGTTAAGTGGCAGTTATTATTATTATCCTGAAATATGAAGAATGTCATTGGAGATCAACTCCAAACTCATCTGTACCAGCCAGAGATTTCTCCTTGACATGGAGAAGACTGTAGCATTGCACATTGCTTAAACAAATTGGCATCAGTAGAGATTACTGTTTGAATTAATTGTCATATTGCTAAGTGATCAGTGTGCAATACATAATTTATTTTTATTTGTAGGTATGCTTTCAACATCAGGCATGGGCTACATTAAATGTAGAATCAACAGATAAATAACAACAAAATTAAATCAACCCACATTCTATTTTGGATTGAGCTATTTCATACCATTCCTGACAGTCTTAGTTTTATCAGTTTGGATTCTGCCGCCCTCAGATGCCATCAATTGTTATTGATTGTTGTACACCACCTAGAGCAGGAAAATATCCCAGATGGGCGTTATAAAAATGTAATAAATAAATAATAAATTATATACAGTCCAACATTTTGAAAAACTGGCAAGTATTTTGTGAATACGAAGCTTTCTTTTTAAGGAGAAGTCATAATTGTAAATTTTACAGGGTAAAAGATTCTGTAATCACTCTATCCCTGGTGTAACATTAATGGTGTACATTTAATAAATCTGCTTTATAGCTCATTATAAAACAACAATAATGTCACACTGCAATATTTTCAGCTGCATCTGCATGCTGTAGTGGACTGTTATACTTCATCCTGCTGTAAAAACACAAATAAAAATTAGATAACAATGGAACTGAGTTTGGGAGCCAGATGCTCTGAAATGTGCATTTGTTATCCCTTTTACATAAGCTATAACTGCTGTAACTCCTTAACAGAACATTATTCTCTCTTGTCTTCAAAAGAAAAGCTACTAACACACTGATAAAGTACACTGCATCAGGAAAAAAATTTGTCAGCTGCTTGGTCTAATCCTGTGTCCTATACTAAATCAAGTGTGCTGTATCCAAATCTGATGTCCAATTCTGCCCAGGACATCAGGATCCTTAGTTAGCAAACCTCACCCTCTTGGTGAGATTCTTGTGTTGGTCACATGGGGTATATTTGCCACAAATGTAGCAAAAATTGTTCAGTTTATTAATACAGCTGTGCCTACTTATCTTTAGCTCAAAACAGACTCCCTGTGACCTAGCTGTACTATCCAATAAGAGAGTTTCACACTAGAGACAAACCCTTGCTCCATCTCACCTTTTATACCTATTTCTGATGTCAGCAAACTGACTTTCCCAGCCGACCAGCCCAGACATGCATGCCACCAGGGGACATGATTCAGTTGAGGCGGCGGCAAGCATAGTGGTACCTGCAACTGTTATAATGTTCCCATGTAAAAATATATTACCCAATTACTGACCATTTGAACAGCTATAGCACACCTTAAAATCTGTACATGATGGGCAAATTCTGAGTTCAGATTTGGAATCAGCACACTCAATATCATGTAAATCACCTGTGTTATTCCCAGTAGCAAAATCGTTGTTGTGCTGTGCTATCATTTACAAGTTAAAGTTGGAGCATTGCAACCATAACCCCCACCCCCACCCCCACCCATTGAAGAGACGTACACTGAAGTTGGATTAAACAATGGGCCACTTTATTGAAAAACAAAGCAATGCACTGGGGCAATAGTGCATGTGGTGACCATAAATTTGTTAACCAACATTGGCATCGGGAGAAAAACTCTATGGGCCAAACATACCGTAGTCCAATAATGAGGCACCGGAGGTGACCATGGTGGACGCGGCTTACTGATAAGCTAACACCAGTGAGAGGTTGCTGCAGAAACCTTGTGGCACACCCCTAGATGATAGCCTTCCAGCTTAGGCAACAACTACAGCCTGTACCCGATGAACACAGTGAAGTTTTTGAACAGGATGCACCCGCACTAACTGCCACATGGTGAAAGACAATGAACTGACCCACCCAGCCTGAAAGACCGGACTGGGGGAGCCCCAGTGCAGAAAAACCCCCAGCAAGGAGACTGTTGCAACCTCCAAAGGTGTAGGATGGGTAGCATGGGGTCCCACGAATGGAATGGGAAGAAGGAAGGCGACAAAGGGACCTGTGAGGAACAGAGCAAAATACAGAAAGCAGGTCAGCAACTACAATGCAAAGAAAGGCGGAATCAGGGGCCTGCAGAAGGCGGAAGGGAAACCTGGGAATGGCTGGGAAGAACCGGGTGGGCCGAGGAGCGGCCAGCAGCCGGGAGGTGGGACACAGCCAAGGAAGGGCAGGAAGAGACACCATGGTTGCTAAGGCAAACCAACACTCATGCTTATACCTGCACTGCTTCTTGGCACAGTGCCCTTGAGCCGCAAATTCCCAACAGAAAGTGCGGGACACCGGGGCGGGGGCCTCAGCAGTAGGGGATACAACTGGCAAGGCAGGGTGTTGCACAAGGTGACCGCAGTCATACCTGTCACCAAACACAGGAGCCACAGGTTGGAATTAGGCTCATCCCAATGCATGGAAGGCTGGGGGACTGCCCATATACGGAAATTCTGGTTGTAAGCCAACCAGGCTTCCCCAGGGAAATCAACCTGTGCCTGGTAAATAAGGTCGAGGTACTAGATAAGAGAAAGGGCTCTGGCAGGGTAGGCATGAAACAGGACACCGGCATGGATAAGGAACGCAGGAAGCCAATTGGCCCACAGGCAGGGAGGGGGGCTTCTTGTTTTGTAGAAGTTTCTTGTCAGAGCCATTCAGTTTATCAAAATCAGCCTTAAAAGACTCGCGATTGAGGAGGCTGACTAGGTCCATGTAATCACCGCAGACAATCTTGTTCCTGGTGGACTGGGTGAGGTGGTCGCCCAATGGGAGGGCCGTGTCCCCCAGGGGAAGGGCCAGCAGGGGGACAGTCCTGCGGTCAGGTCCGACTGGGCCACACAAAGGCCAGCCGTGCTGAGGCAAACAATGAGGGCCAAGGAAGCCCAGAGGAGGGCAATGGGAACCACCATAAGCAGGGGGGGGGGCAGCTGAAGCCGAGTGCCCTTGGAAGGGCCAAGGCCATTGCCAACTGGATTGGCCATAAGTGAGGGCCTGAAAAGAAAGATGCACTAAATTGACCACCATACTCACACGTGCCCCCAGGGGCAAGAGTAGAAGGCAGCCCAGGGGCCTACGAGGAGGCACCAGGGTCGGGGCCAGGTTCGAGTCACCCATGGGAGGGATCCAAAGGGGAAGGCAGCCTGGGCAGGCGGGCGGGATAAGATGGCCCAGCACTACCTGGGTCCAAAAGGAGGCCATCCACAGCTGGGGAGGAGGCCCGAGGTAAGGCAAGAGGAGGCACAGAGGCCTCTAAGACAGCGACCCGCCGGGCTAGGGCAGCCACATTGGCGGAACACCCCAGATCTCGAGCTGAGGGCAGTGAAGCCAAGGAGGCCTGTGGGCCAGGGGGGCCAGGCATGTGGTGGCAGGCTGAAATGTGTGCTGAAGCCCTGAGGGAAAGAGCAGCAGCCGGGCGCACGGAGCACAGGCGTCAACGAGAGCGAATGCCCAGGAAGCGAGGTATACCAGTGGGAAAAGGCAGCAGCAGGTGAAAACCAGCTCGTTCACCAGGCCGCGTGGAGAGGGATCTGCCGAAGGAGAAGCAAAAGCTTCTCTGGGAGCAAACATTGCAGAGGACGAGGCAGGGAGGAGCCACCCCTTATAAAGGGGTGCTGGCTCCTCCCTGCCTGACCGGAATGGCTGCCCGCTCCCGTCTCTTGGAGGGGCATGGCTGCAAAGCACACGCCAGGAGAAGGGCTGCCGGCGCGTGTTCAATACAGTAGTTTCTGGTGAAGGAACTGTAACTCAGTTTAAGATCCTCAAAGAATATATATATATATTCATTAGAACAATAGATTACTTAAATATTGGAAATATTTCATTTCCACACATTTCTCACACCTCCCATCAGTCATCAGTAGGTAAGCACAGGCTTCTTTTGCAAGCATGATTGTTCAGTCATGAAAGTCTACAAGAATCATGCTTCTGATTTGTGCTGAATTGTTGCCTGTCATGTGTAATTTGGCCTGAAAAAAATTCAACTCCCTTTGATATGCTCTCTGTGAAGTTTTTCAAAAGTCAGTTTATGCTGCAAGACTATGTTGTAAGTCAAGCATCCATCTGAAACCTGGAGTCTACCTGGGGAAAGGATATGGTTCAGTGGTAAAGTACATATCTTGTAGGTAGGAGGTCTTGGGGTTGTTCCTAAGCTTTGCCAGCTAAAAATATTTAGGGAGAAATGCTGAGAAAGGAACCTTCCTAAAAATCTGTAACAGCCTTCCTCAATCTCATGTGTTTGACCATATCTCCTACTGTACCTCAAAAGTACAATCAATTGCTATCTGTGCTGGGGAGTATGATATTTAGATTTTTTATATAGTTTTAGTATTTGGTTTTAATTGTATGTGGGATGGGTTTTAGCCAATGTTGTGAGCTGCCTTGGGTCGCCGAGGTGAAAAAGGTGGCCATATAAATCTGAAAATAAATATATAAATAAATAAAAAAAATTTTAGTATTTGTAGTTCAATCCACACAGACTCATGGAGAAGGCTACACAGGAGAACTGCTACCAACCACTACTACCAATCAAAGCAGAATAATGGGCTAAATTGGACCAGTAGTCCATTGCAGTATAAGGCACATTCTATTTCATTATATCAGGGTCTACTGGAAGACCTTCTTTCCTATTAGAATACCTATTGGATTATATCAAACAGGTGTGGGCCACCAGGGCCATCCAGATGTTTTTGATTCTCAGCTTATATTAGCCTACCCCAGTGATAGCAAACCTTGACACTCCAGCTGTTCTTGGGAATTAAAGTCTAAGAAGAGCTGGAGTGCCAAGGTTCACCATCATGGGCCTATTCAATGCTGAAGTAGTAAGACAGCTGTTTTCTCTCTCTCTCTCTTCTTTTACTCCTTCAGGTACCAAGGGAGATACAAGGTTCTTGTTCTGGCACTTCTAGCAGCCTCCACTGGTGTTATTTGCTGTTCTTGTTCTTGCAAGTCAAAGTGCTGGTAATGACCTTTAAAGCCCTACATGGTAGTGGGCCAGGATATCTAAGAGACCGTGTCTCCCCAAGAACATATGTCCGTCCAAACAGAGCGGACCGGAGGGGCTCTCTAACTGTACCATCGGCTAGAGGGGAAACTCCTGCCAATACAGTTACGGCAGCAGACAAAATTGCTGCCCTTTAGGAAAGAACTTAAAACTTGGCTGGCAGAGCATGTGTGCGGCAATGATAGAGGAGTGACCACCGCCTACTAGCTTATATAAATACATAATCTAGACCCTCCCTCTTTTTATGGATGGGGTGGGTGGGTTTTTAATGGGGATGGTTTTTAAATGATTTTATGGTGATATTCGTTATATATTTTTTATGTTTTTCATCTGTCAGCTGCCCGGAGTTGCCTCAGCGAGGGGGCGGTGATACAAATGTAAACAATAAAAATAAATAAATAAAATAAATAAACATATTTTTGATGTTATTTCCCCACCTTCTTCTGGGTCTGTCTTGGACTCTGTTGCTCTCCTCTTTCCTCCTATGCTTTATATGGTACGGAATTCCAAGAAAATGACTTTATTTATTGTCTCTATATATAGCTTATGACTGGATCTATTCCAGTTCTTTCCCTTTTAATCTCATTCCTGATTTTATTCCCCTAGTCACTCCAGCAGCCTTCTTCAGACATCTCACTTCTGTGGTGACCAACTTTCATTTATGTTTTCTTGTGTCTAAGTTGGGCACTGGTAACATAAGGTGGGAATGAAGGGAAGGGACCTGCATTCTGTATATAGCTATAGCACCACAGTTGTTCACCTTCTACTATATCATCTGTTCCTGGTCCAGGAAATCCTGTTCCTGGTCAAGAATAAAGAGCAAGAGGAGTCCTGAGGAAGTTCCTTTTTCTTCTTGGTGCAAGCTCTCGTAACACAATGAGATGTTTCCATGGTGGATTTTTAAAAGACCCACATGATATTCTCACCTATGCAGGGGGGAAAACAACAATAATGTCTTTTCTTTCCAATATAGGTTGCACAATGTATACAACATGTGTTTCAGCAACAATAATATACCACCCCTTTCAGAAGCAAGGTTCTGATGGACAGAGAGAAAATGAAGAGAGAGAAACAAAAGCGGGGGGGGGGGGGGGTATAATCCTTCTACTTTCTAACAGGTCCATGCAATAAGACATGAATATTTTGCACCAGCAAAATTTGCAAAATTTGTAAAAAGAGAATTCTTCCTAAAGGAAAAACTCTGGTTAATAACATCAGGGAAAAGCCTTGCTAGTGAGTATGGGGAAAATGCAGCTCCTAAAATGGGGATTTGCATCCCATCTATAAAAGTAAGCCTGTTTTTTTTTTCTGTGCATATTTCATTAATCTATACTATTCTGTATTCATGGTAATGTTATTTTTCCATCATATTTCATTATTCAAGTCCAAGGGGAATCGATATAATCAAATTTCTAGGATCCAATTATGTTCCATTTGTTATCTAGCACTCAGATAAATCTGAACGGGAAAAGAAGACTACAAGTTTTAAAATGGGATATCTGCAGTGAAAGGTCTGCAAAACTGGCAATAATTAGAAATGGAAGAAAGGGCTCAGACCTCTCCCTTTGCAGTTAGGACCTTTATCCCTTCCATATTGCTAGTCTCTGTCCATCCTTACCATGAAGTAGTAGCTCAACGATGTCACAAACGTAACTAGAAAGCTATTGCAATTTATCTATCTATCTATTTATTTGCATACACTTATGTACATGATGTCTGCATTACAAATTCATTAACATTGTTTCCAGTTGCTTAGGAGTTGGTACATCACAGAAAGAATGGCAGGAAGACCAAGTGGGTTTCTAATACTATCTAGTTTAATATTGAATAATTGGTAAATCGCATCAATGCTCTCTCTCTCTCTCTCTCTTGAAGACTAACTTGATATATCTGTGAAGGGCTCTCCAAATAAGGGCTGCAGTTTCTCCTTCCTTTATATGTTTTTTGCAGCTTTTGGGTTTGTGACATTACCAGCATTCACTATTACTCTTGCCCCAGGCCTCTCCAGTACCCTCCTGAACCTCCAATGCTGGGAGGCTCACTTTTGGAACACCTGACACTCTGAGTAACTAGTAGCCAGTATGTCGTCCTGCAAATTACCTTGCAGCAACCTGGGAACCCCTCAAATACTGAGGGTCCAGACAAAAATATGGAGAGAATGAATAAGTGGTTTGGTTTACTTCATACCCCCTTTTCCAATAAACAGGTTTCGTATTGCCAAAAAAGTGGTTTATTGTCTTTGGTGCATAATGAAAAAGTGACAATCCATCTGTTAATTCCAGGATACCAAAAAAAAAAAACCACACACACCAATTTCTAATCAAGATTATACAGGAAAATCCACACTCAACCCCCCCCCCCCAACAAAAGAAAGAAACCTAACTAATCTAGGTGATCGTGAATAAGCTTACTTGGAGTATCGACCCCTTGATAGCTCGGAAACCAACTCTCTCCCCTGAGTGATCCTACTCAACACTTGAACTATAGACTGCCCGCTCTAATTTCTGTGCCTTATACTTCTACCATGGGTCCTGACTTCCTGGGTTAGCATATAGCCAATGAGAGTCAAAGGTTTATGTAAGAAAAAAACCTTGCTGTTTCTAGGAGCTGGATATGACAAGGCAGAAACTCCACTCCAGGTGGTTAAATCAAAACATGGGTCTGGTGGTCTTGGAAAGCTCCACAAGCTACACCTGCTGATGAGCAACTTGGAAGAAAAAGAGCATTTGCAAAAATATCATACTAACCTATACTAATATCATACTAACCTATACTAATATAACTGTCTCTAAGCCTAGAATATTCCAGGGTTCTCCACCTGAAATTGCTTTTTTCAGTATAATCAGATCCTATTTCCTATTCATAACACTGAACAAAGTACACAAGAGAACAGATTCCCACCTGAAGGGACATATGAAATAGAGGGAAGCAGATCCTGTCATTTAGTGGTGTTGATGCATGAGGTTCCCTATTTTGTCTTAACCTCAAAATGAGAAACTATATCACCAACAAACAAACAAACAAAAACCATATGTCCATGAGGACACTGAGTAATATATTTCCATATATAGTGCAATCTTGGAAGTAATGACTGTAATTATACAGAAATGTACATCCCACACAGCATAATTAAGCAGACCTGTGCTCAGGTGGCTTGTGTTCCACCCAATCTGCAAAATAAAGTCCTGAAACATCTCTGCAATATAAAGTGTGTCACGAATTAAATCACATGGCATATGTATCTCCCCAAGTCTTATTTTGTTCCATTAACACCCCCCCCAAAAAAAGGGGAAGTAAAATCTTTATGTTGTCATGTACTGCTGTGCTGTATCCAACTGATAGAAATCTAATATGGTTTTCAAGGCATGGGAATGATTTCACCAGGGCAATCCACTGTGAGTTCTGCATGGCTGAGCTGGGATTTAAGACAGTCCTCATACATCACTCAAAATCAGGGGTTCCCAACCTTTTTATGCCATGGGCCTGACCATGCCCCCAGACAGCTGAACGGGCCAGACCACACACCCCGGAAGCAGAAGCAAATGCACTTGCTTCTGCATTTATGACAGCCATGGGTGCATTTACAACTGATATAACTGTGTTTACACATGTGTGGGCGTGGTTTACAGCTGTCATAAACATGCCCGCTTCCACTTCTGGGGGTGGTTGCAGTGACAGTGGCAATGGGCCTGCTGGCTGCAGGTTAGGAACCCCTGATCTAAATAAAGTAGAAAGTAAAGGTAACAGTCTCCCTTGCTTAAAAGCCAGGCATATCTAATTCTAGAGTGCAGTCCTCATCTCCATGTACAGCCAAAGAGCCAGTACTATTTGCATCTGCAGATGTTTCTGTGGTCATCTTGCAGGCAGACTAGTCATCAGAGCACATAGAATGCTGTTACCTTTCCCACTAAAGCAGTACCTATTTATCTACTTGCAATTTCTTGCTTTCAAACTGCTAGGTTTGCAGGAGCTAGGACAAGCAAAAGGCTCTCACTCTGTCAGACAGCACTCAGGTCTCGAACATCTGACCTGTTGACCTGTTGGTCGTCAAGCTCAGCATCTTTACTAAGCCACCGCAGCCCTTCTAAATAAAATACAAGGGCTAAAATTCTGTAGTATAAGATATCACCTTATAAGGGCAACACTTCACCAAAGCTGTGAGGAGATATAGGTGTATTTGCTATTTATGCTATTAAAGGTTTATATTTTTGTGAGGTTTTTTTTGTGAGGGTACATGTGCCAGGAGTTGACTTTGTGATTGTGTCACTTAGCCATTTGGGTGATTTTTTGGTTTTGGTTCTTTGGTTGTCTGATTTTGGTATCCATCGAGTCCCTATCATCTTTCCTTTACATTCTGGAAGTAATTTTAAAAGTTCTTTATGGGTTTTTCCAGACTAGTGTCAGAAAACATGAATGGGGGGAAAATGTCTCCCTGCCAAAAAGGAAGTTTCTTTTGTGTAAAACAAAATGGCTACTGTTGAAAAACTATGGAAGGAAAGAGAGATGCACCCTTAAAATAAAACAACTACAAAACTGTTGCTGTCCACAACATTTCTGTGTATACTCTGTGATGTTACCCTTGTTCATTTACTGCTTGAGACCAATCACAGATTTTGCACAAAGCTCTGAGACATTCGAAAATCTCCTGTCATGGTGAAGCTAACTGATTAAGAACATCACAATGTTTACTGCTTTTATAGCCTGTTCACTATGAAATGTCTTACTGGTATAAAATCACTTTGTCATAAATGGGCCTTTAGGATGCATAATGTGTTTTTGCTATCTGCCTTCCATCATTTCAATAATGTGTTCCATTCACTCATTGACAGAAGAACTTTTTATTAAGCTACAAATTAGCATAACAGTATTTTATTTACACCTGAATTAAGTATGATAGAAGAATCAGCATGTTCTCTCCCCCCCCCCCCCCCGCTCCAGTTCTGCTGGACAGGGAGTTCTGGCAACTTTTAATAAGAGTGGGAGGGTGAGGGAGGTTTTTATTAGATAGTTTTAAATGGGTTTTTTAATAGTTAGGGTTTTATCTGATCTTTTATTCGATGTCTTAATTTTGTTGTTAACCGCTTCGGGTCACTCCTGAGTGAAGGACGTGGGATAGAAATATTTTAAATAAATAAATAAATAAATGATACCCCTTGGTCCCTGCTGGATTCACATTGAAGAAAAGAAAGCACATGTGAAAATTAAGGTTGCATTATATTGTGAAGCACAAGGAAATACATAAAATTGTGCTCTCAAAAGCATCAAAACCCATTCAATCTCATTTTACTTGTGCAACAGTTTTCAAGTTGCTTGTAACAATCATATGAAAATGACTTATTGTAATATTTTGTATACAACAAAAAGTATTTAGTGTGTTTTTTAATTTGTGTTTTTTTTAATTTTGCCAATGGTAGGACCATTACTTTATTTTCCCATGCAAGTAAGGTGATACTTAAGGTGTTGTAACAAAGGCTTTTATGGAGCAAGAAATATTTTATGTCCAACCTGGATTCTGAAAAAGAAGAGGCACTCAAGATCACATTACAAATATCTGCTAACTTTTGGAGTGCACCAAAGATTTTCAGAAGATCCATCTGCTTTATAGACCACAGCAAAGCCATTGACTGTTTGGATCTTGGGAAACCATGAGTCATTAAAAACAGATGTGTCTCAGCACTTCTTCTCCCTGACGTGTAACCTATATTGTAGACAAAATGCTACATTTCTGACAAATTGTCAAAGGTGTTGGGCAAAGATGTATTTTATCCCCTTATTTATCCAAACTTTACAAAGAATATACTGTATCATGTGGAAAGCTGGGCTAGAGTCAGATGAAGGAGGATTGAAAACTGGTGAGAGACATCAATAATTTAAGATATGTAGATAACACCATCTTACTGGTAGAAACAGAAATATAAGCTAAACAGAAATACAAGGTGTGGAATGACACATCATAGTTCTACTGAAAGCTGAATATCAGACCGAAGTTCATGTCTAAAGATGGCCAGTCATATCTGGATGGTTCAGCACACAGCATTGTGCTGTTATTAATGTGTTCCTTTTCATCGGCTGAGAGCTCCCATCTTGCTGATTTGTGAGTGATGCACTGCATTAATGCTGCAAAGGATAGTACTCTGAGAAGTCACTGAATTCATTTTTAAATGAAGAAAATGAGTATGTCACAGTAATACAACAGCCTCTGAATCTAAGCATTTCAGAAGAGATGGTTCTCTTTTCTTTATGCCTCTGTTTAAAGTAATGGTAGGCCTTTATCCCCATTTTCTGTTTGCGTGGTTTTGAATTATAATTGTAAATTACTGGTACACTATAACAGCATGGAAGCCAATGTAGCATAGTGACAGTGTGTTGATATCTACAGACCTGAGTTTTAATCCCCACTTAGCCATGGAAACTCACTGGGTATTGAAAACAATGGATATATATACCAAACCGCATTATACTCAGCTTAAATTTGACATAATACATCAGCTACACTCAAAATCTAGAAAGGTACATTGCTAGCAACCTGACAAATTAAGGAGTCCTTACCTAGATAAAAATTACTCATCTAATTGTTTCAGTTTTCAAGGCTTGTGCTTTTTAAAACTCATTATGATCTGAATACCACAAACATAGGTGAATTATTAAATCTCATGTGAGTTGTAGTGAATGCAGAATAATACAATTGGTTGAGCCTTGATGCAAATTGCTCATTATTTTGAACATGGCTTCTTATGTCAAAAAGGGGATCATGCTGGCTTAGTTGTTAAAACCCTGAGCTTGATGACTGGACAGTTGACAAGACAACAGTTCAAGACCCGAATTCTACATGACAAAGTGAGCTCCTGTCATCTGTCCAAGTACCCAAGCTGTCCAAGTACCCAAGTATCCAAAGCTGCAAGCAATTCTATCAAGTCATTTTCTTTTGAAGTGGTACTTGCTCGAAAACCAGTTGCATTCAACTTTGGGGTTTGGTGTTCATCTCTGTTTATAGCCAAAGAGCCAGTGCTGTCTGCGTCTGCTTCTTTGGATATATGGAAGGCATGAATAGACACCAGAGTGCATGGAAAGCTGTTAACCTTCCCTATTTATCTACTTTCAATTTCTTGCTTTCAAGCTCCTAGGTTGGCAGGAGCTGGGACTCAGACAGAAGCTCATTCCATCATGCAGCATTCAGGTCTCGAACTGCCAACCTGCCAACTTTCCAGTTGTCAAGTTCAGCATCTTAGCCACTAAGCCACTGCAGTCCTTATCCCTTACCTAAAGGGGAGCTGATTTTCTTTCAGAAAGATCAAGCAGGTGGGTAAGGAGGACTGGCCAGGCAGGCTTAGACTTATGTAACACACTAGAATGTTATTAGTGGAAATTTGAGGCAGTTTTTCAGCTTATCCACAACCCATCCTACTAACATTCCAAACTCTAGTAACGGTCTGAACAGTCTAGGCAAATAGTTCTGGATTTCCACATGTTTAGCAATAATGCTCAAGAGGTATAATTGATTTTCGATTTCCTCCCTCTACTGTGATGCATCTATAATGCAAAGATGGCTGTTTTCCATCTTTCTTGCCTAGTTGGGTTGTAGTGGAGATATAAAGCATCTCTTATGACCTTCCTCATATAGTCTGTAAATAACTTTGCTTGACCTTTCAGATGCGGGGAAAGAGATAGGATCTTAGATCTACTTCCACATGATTGAGAGAATTTTGCCACTCAGCTCAGCAAGATATAAGCTGGCCATTAAAAACTGTTGACTCACTTTAATTCTGAGATGTTGTTCTAATTCATTCTCTCTCAAAGAGGAATAGACAAAAGTGTCCTTTCTTATGTCACAGAATTAGACCCCTGATCACCCTTGCTACACTGGTCAATGGTAAGAGTTGCAGTTCAACAGTTTCTTCAGTTGTAATATTTAGAGCCTGAAAGGTGTGTAAACAACATTTCCTCAATTTTAGCCATCACCTAAAACAGCAAATTTGTCTTTCCATGTGTTCTTGGACTTCAATTACCAGAAGCCCAAGTCAGTACACCTACTGATCAGGATTTCTGTGAATTGAAGTCCGGGAACATCTGGAGAGCCAAGTTTGCTGACCCCTGATCTACAAGATTGGTATCAATGTATCTGATGGGTTTGATGCTGTACTGTCTTGTTTCATTTGGCATTTGCTGTCACGTGTCCATATACTTCAGGAGGAGCAATTCCAGCCAAATAAGAGACTTTTTCAATGAGAGTAGGTTTCAAGCATCCAGTAATAATCAGTGGTGGGATTCATTTTTTTTATACTACTTACTCTGTGAGAGTAAACCAGGGGGAAAGCCCTGCATTGCACCCAAATTAGGACTACTTTATTTCAAAACTTCAGTGGGTGGGGTCAGCCAGAATTTCTGCTACTAGTTCTGGCAAACTGGTGCAAACCTGCTGAAGCCCACCACTGGTAATAATCCCCTGTGATTAATTCAGATATCCACTTGTTTGACATGTGATGATTTGTACCATACAGTACTAGCATATTTTGCTGTGGATGTAGCACAAGGATAGATCTTTTGTTCTTATTACTTGTGGATGTTCATCCTAGTTTGACCCAGCCAAATAAAATTGCTAAGTATATTATTTCTGGATTTTCTGTTTCACGGTGAGTAAATGAGTGAAAACTGAAGGAACAGGGCATATTTAGCCTGGAGAAAAGGAAAATGAGAGGAGATATGTTGGCATTCTTCAAATACCTGAAAGGTAATCATATAGAGGAAGAGAAGGATCTATTCCCAATCATTGCTGAGAGCAGGATGCATAATAACAGACTCAAACTATAAGAAGCCAGATATAGCATAATTATCAGGGAAAACACCTTAACAGTTAGAGCAGTATGACAGTGGAACCAACTATCTTGAGAGGTGGTGAGTGCTCCAACACTCGAAATTTTCAAAAGAAAATTGGACAACCATCTGTCAGATCAGCTTTGATTTGGATTCCTGCATTGAGCAGGAGTTGGACTAGATGTTCTAAAGGGCCACTTTCAATTCAGTGATTCTATGATTCTATGTCTTCTGTAGGTAAGGTTTTGATCCAATGATGCCCTAGCTTCCTCTCTGCTTCTCTGTTATTTAATTAGAAGGAACAGACCTGTATTTTAAAGAGTCAGGTATCAGCTGGATGTTTAATAATATAAAGAAATGTCTTTTAATACAAAGGTTAGATGGTGTTTGAAGGACTTGAAGGGGCCAGGCAATATCTTCAGGATAGGTGAAATTGCTCGTATTTGAGAATATTAGTTGATCATTTGTGTACCTGAAAAGGTAATGGTGCCAACATGCTACCCTGTAGGAGATGGGATCCTTCACTTTCTTTGATATCCACAAACATTACAACATATAAAAATACTAAGAACAAAACCAAATATCTTCCTTGCTATTTAGGTATAATAAGAGAATAGCATATAAATTGATAGATTCCTGGCAAAATGTCTCTTAAAATAACTTAAAGAGCTCTTCAAGTTTTTGTTGCTATTTATAAGTTTTTTATTGTAAAGATTTTTGTATATCTTGTAAGCCACTCAGATTGGGAAAATATCCCAAATGGGTGGAATATAAATGTAATAAATAAATAAATAAATAAATAAATACAATTAATTAAATAAATACAATTTTGACAGTAACTAGACATTATTCCTTCTGTACAAGGAACTCGGGTAGACTCACATACTACATTTGTAGCTACTATTTTGTAACTATTACCAAAAAGTAAGTAGAGTAAAACATCGGATAATGCTAAAACTTGGTTCCACAAGTCTTAGTGTTATCTGATTTTAATGTTATCCTATGCATGCATCGGATAATGTTAAAATCCTATGGGATGAATCGCTGGCACAGGCTTTACTGAACGTTATCTGATGCATCCCATAGGATTTTAACATTATGTGATGCAATATTTTCCCCAGATTGCTTAACGTTATGCGGTTTTAGCGTTATCTGGTGCAAACATTATCCGAGCTATTACTGTAATTATGTTACATCTAACCAATTAAGCTCTGATTTCTCCTACATTTGAATCTTAATATTTGATTCAATAAGTAGTACTTTTACTCATTTCCGACATGATTTCTGAAATAACACAACTAAGCTTGATTGGGAAGCTTGCCGCCATTGCCTCTGCTACATTTCTTGGATTGTTCTGCATATCTTGAGGTTGGGGGGGGGGGGTCTATACATTTTTGCTACTTATTAGAGTTGGGTGACTTACAGTTTTAGCAGAACTGGCTCATTTTACAACTGCTTCTATTTGTTTTTAAAACTGTACATTATCCAAGGAATAAAATGTATGCTTGACACTTGGAATTTTCAATTCATCCCTCACTACTGACTCTTTATAACCCATTTCCCGAAATAGGAGGAAATTCAAGAGACATCTGAAAGCTTGATTCAGGGCAGATTCATCCTCTGGCATGTTCCGTCCCAAAACAAGTCATATTCTGTTCCTAATTGTTGAAAAGGTTTTGCTTGTGAATATTTAACTCCCAATATTCATATAGTTCACAACAAACCAATTATTCATAACTATTTTGCAGCAGTGCAGTTCCCATGGAATCGCTGAATTTTCTCTTCTGCTGGTGTGCCATAATGAAAGGCTAGGCTTTAAATGGAGAGACTGTAAATGTTTGTTGTACACTGATTACATTTTATATGGAACAGCTTGACAAATCCCCACAAAGTTGCAAATTCAGACAACTGTTTGAGTTATATTAACATTCATTACCATTAAAACTATCATTACTCGTGTCTCTGCCTTATGGTAATTCTCAAATGCACTCTGTCACATTATAGGTAAACCCTTAAGTGTTTATTGCAGTATGATTAATTGGATAACCCAAGACACAGCAGAGTCCAAGAAAAAATAGCCACTGTTGCAAAACAACTTCCCTTCGGGGTTTTATCCCCAAGCATCCCCCCCCCAACTTGAGTACTTCCATCTTTTCTATTTTTAAGGGAAAAAACCTCTTCCAGTACAACTACATTGTAAGCAAAATAGGAACTCCAGATAGATGTAATCCTTTTAATTCCTAATAATGGATCTTCTCTTTGGACGATCTAATCTAATCTAATCTAATCAAATCTAATCTAATCTAATCTAATCTAATCTATGTGATCTATTCAGTAATGAACAGCAGTGCTTTCTTTTATGAAGAGCAATCAATGAATTATTATCTTAGTTAAATATAAATTAGAGATGTGCATGCTCCTACCCACCTCGGTCTATGCCAAAATAAGTCCTTCTGGAGATGCTGTAATGCAGCCCTTCTTCATGTGTGGCTGTTATTAATGTATTTCTGGATCCCCATAAAGAAAATCTATTCCCATGGATGGAGAAATCTCCACAATGTTATTTGTCCACTTCAAACGCAGAAAACACTAGAAAAAAGTCAAACAGACAATAATTATTATGAATAGCAATGGCAATTATTGTTATATAACACCCCTTAGTAGCAGGAGTGGCCAACCTTGGTGCCCAGGTGTTCAGCAGGTGTACTGACTTGGGCTTCTGGGAACTGAAGTCGAAGAACACCTGGGGGGGAGGGGGAAGCAAGGTTGGCCACCCCTGCACCTAGTGCTTAGAGCATTCTCTGGCTTGCTTACAAAGTAATTAGCACTTTGTCTCTAACTTGCTGGCTACTCAGTTTATTGACCTCAGTAATGTTTTGCTTTCCAACAGCAAGGTTAGCAGGAGCTGGGACAGAGATGGAAGCTTACTCTGTCATGCAGTACTTGGGTCTTGAACTGTTGACCTATTGACCTTCCAGTTGTCAAGTTCAGTGTCTTAACCACTAACCCACTGCAGTCCCTACAGAAGAGGGAAAAAACCAGATAGGGCAGCATTTGCTTCACTTGATGACCTAAGCAAAGACTACCCCCAGTGTTTCAGCAATTGTTCAGTGAAGGAGAGTTCATTTGTTTCACTGTAGAGTTCACAGCTGGTCATCTCAGTATCTTCCTTATGATGTACTAATACTGTCAGTTTCCTTTCCCCAGCTTTTGATCACTTTGTGTCTTTAGTCCTCTAGCACTCTAATTCCCACATTTAATATGCCTCATTCAATAGGTATGAGGTGCTGTTCTGCCCCACATGCACCCTAGGCTGTAGTCCCTACCCTGTGCATATGCACAAATGGCTCTGATTCATTTAGTGTTTCCACATTCAGCTGATTGCAGTGTACATCTCAACTGTGAATTGTATTTCATGTTGGCAGGCATTAGGGCAGGGATTCTCAACCTGTGGCCCATGGGCCAGATGTGGCTGCAGCACAATTTCATGTGGCCCCCGCCGCCTTCACCACACCGGGAAGTACCATATGGTGGAGGAAGGGCAAAATGGCCATCCATCCCCCAAAGCAGTCTGAGGGAGCATGACCTGGCCCCCAACTTTAAAAGGTTGAGAACTCCTGCATTAAGGGGGAGGGGTGCCACTCAGATTTTTTTGTGTGTGTCCCACCTTTTTGAAGGTGAAAAAGGCTATTTATTTAGGAACAAAGACACCTGTGGGTGTGTTTCTCTCAAAGAGAGGAACAATTTGGTGGCACAGTGGTTAAACTGCTGTACTGCAACCAAAAGGTTATGAGTTTGATCCTGACCAGGACTTAAGGTTGACTCACCCTTCCCCAGCACCAAACATTCTGAGTAATCTTTGCATAATCTTAGTTTCCACATTGTACTGAAATTAAATAGTTAAATATTATTTCCCTAAAAAATCCTTCCTATTTGAAATTCCAACAAACACCTTTTGGTCAGGATCCATGGACAGAACTAAAAGATTGGGACAAACTGTTGTTGCTTATCCTAAACAAAACAGACTCACTGAATCAGCAGTGTATTCCGAGTGTATGTTTTCATTTAGACTAGCAGCTGGATCTAGGCCAGAAGTCCCGTGTTTGTGTACATTTTTATGCTAATTAAATGGCTACCTATTTAATATTTTTCCTTTCACTCTTGAAGCTAATCAATAAGCATTGCCTTCTTTGTGCATCTACTTAGGCATTCCCAAATGAATATGTCTCTTGATAGCACAATGACAGTAATGATGCCATTACTGTATATGATTGTCACAAAAATGGAAGGTGTTTTTTTTGGAACTTTTTAATATTTTTCCATGCAGTCTTGAAGCTAATCAATAAGCATTGCCTTCTTCATGCATCTATTTAGGCATTTTTGTATCTGCACACCAGAATGAAAACTGGAGACTTAAAAATACTGTGCAGTGAAATACAAGGCAGTGTCTGTATCAGTCTGTTGCAACAATGAGAATTATACAGAATTAGAAAAACTAAAAACCTTTTCTGGATCCTGGCCAACTACGTCAAATGCAATGAATCATTGGTGATGAAAGCTTATATCAAATAAGCATCAGGCTGTAGAAAAGGCTTTTTAAAATGATTACAACTTATATTTCCCTGAGTAACATATTTTGAGTGATGACTAGGGATCAATGTGTGTTATGTGCCATCATTCAGTTCCAACTTAAGGGACATTTAGTGGAGCATGGGGTCCCCAACCTGTGACCTAAAAGTAGTTTCTGTGCAGCCCTCCATCCTGCTTGTTTACTGCTATCACCTTCAAGACCCACTCTGTTCTTCCTGCCTCAGCCGGCAATATGCTGTTTTTCCTGTCCCTTTCTTATCAATAGAAATTAAACTTATAAACTACCACAAAGTGCTTAGTGCACTCTTTGGGCAGTTCACAATGAAATTAGCATATACATTTTTTGCCTCCCATCATGCTGTAACTCATTTTACCAACCTCAAAGGATGGAAGGCTGAGTCAATGTTTATCCCTGTCAGGATCCAACTCACAATGTGAACAGTTTTGGCTGCACTTCTACAGCTTAAGCAGTGTACCATGAGAACTCTTACAGCAAAACACAATAACAACATTGTTTCTTCTGGCCTTCATGGTTGGATATTGTAGGGATGATCCAACCTGCGCCCCCAAAGTGTCCCTAAGCTCACCCCAAGAATTGTCCTTAGCCCATAGCCCCCACCAGCCTTTGACAGGAGGAGGCCAGGTCCTCGGGCCGTGTGACCTAGAGATCGTGCCCAAAGGCATGATCACCACATGAACCTCTCCTGGGTCTGGCTTATCAGATCCGCAAATACTGCTTCCCTAGTCATTAACTCCCTATCACCCCTCACCAGACCAAGTCTCATTACCCCATTCCACAAGCCCATGTTTGCCCTGTCTAGTTGCCCTCTCTGGCATGTAGGTTTGCTAATCTATAACCAACATACAGAAACCCATTGTTCTACCTACTTCCTCTTAGCCTGTGCTGGGTGTGCGATTGTGCTAGGCATGCACGGACCAAGGAATATTGCCAGGTAATAAATATAGGTCACTCAGCACTCCTGGGTGTCACCTAACTTGCACCCTGACCCATGTGTGTGCATGTGATTTCATCCCCATGAGTGGCCATGATCCCTACAGGATGCCATGGTATGTTTTTAATCTAAATCAGTAGGTTGATAATGTGGCTTCTTTAGGCATTGCACATTTTTATGTTGCCCCTGTGACCCAGAAGATTAGAGACCACTGTAATAGAGTAACAAGTTGGTTTCAATTTAAGACAAACTTTAGTAAAGTTTCTGAAGTACATGAGATATTAAAGGAGTGGTTTCACTAGTACTACCCCCTCCCATCCAGACCTCCTGACTTCTACTCAGACCTTCTAGCCATTACACTTCCCTGACTCTATAAAGTCAACAAATTAATCTATGTCCTGGTCGTATCACATTCCCCATGTTTTCGTTCATAAATCTGTCCTATTCCATCTCCACAGTCATTTCTGAAGTTCCAAAGCATCAATATATTTTCATCTCTGTATTAGTCTGAGATGTAAAGAACAGCTCAATCTACACTAGAATTCATGAAAGTCAGATCTGCATCCTTGGTGGTGACACACAAATTTATGAAATGAGTAGATAAATGCCTCCTCCATCTAAAAATGCAGATAACATAAAATACCAGTTCAGCAACAGATCTACAATCTGTATCACTTTGGAAGTACATTTTTGAAAGGATGAATATTAAAAAAAAACAAATGTAATAATGAGGAGCATGTTTGGTATATTTACCATGAATTAATCCCCACCCTTTTCTGTGGGGATTGCTTGCAGGTACATTTGTCAAGATTGGCATTTGAGTTTGCATTAAATACAAAATACCTTCCTTGTGCATTAGCTTTTTCACTCAAATTTTAGCACCATTGAACTGAATGGAGACACCCTTTGGAGCAGGGATCATCATGTATTCACATCAAAGAACGCATAGGCTCAGTGGCTCAGTTGCCAACCTTTTCACACAGCAGGCCTGACCATGCCCCCTTAACAACTGAGTGGGCATGACCTCCTGGAAACAGAAGCAGGCATGTTTACGATAACCATAAATGTGCGTACTTGGGCACATTTGCAGAAGCACAGGTGCATTTTACAGCTGCTAATGTGTCTGCTTCCACTTCCAGATGCAGAGGTAGAGGTGACAGGCTGGATGAAAGGGTGCCGCATGCTGAGGCCAGCCTGTGGGCCATAGGTTGGGAACCCCTGGTTTAGATGTAGCCATACTGGATCTGGGAGCCAGTCACTTGCCCCCCAAAATTGCAACCTAGAACCAGAAATGTGAAAAAGCAAGCGATCCCATATTTTTCCAACCCCATGTTCATAAAAGTCTGCCCATTCCTCTCAACCTTGACTCATTTGCTGCAAACCATGACTTTGGGTACACTTCCAGCAGTATTACTCAGAAATCTGAACAATACATTACTGCTTTTTATCCCAAACATCATTGTCTCATTGGTTGTTTGTAAACGTTTACCTTGTTTTGTTTTTTGTTTTACAAAATCGGAAACATGGATTCTAGCCATGCTGTTTTGCCCGTTTGACAGCTCCTTGAATAAGAATACAGATTCTAATTTTAATGCCCCATATAACCTGCGAATGATAGTTATAAATTGCATTTCTATGACCTTTTTAAATATTCTGATAGTTGACAGCCTTCTTCAATCTCTCTCATTTGCAATATCTGCCACTTTAAAAGAGAAAGCTGGGGGAGAGGAAGTGGCTATATAAGCCATCCAAGCAAAATATTTATAAGCTAAGGAATACACTGAACAGTTTAAGATAAAGAATACTCCACTCCTTTTTATTATGTAATTGTAACTGTATAATTCACACTAAAAGTTACAAATTGTTTTTGAAAAACAACAGCAGAGTTTCTTTAAAAATAGCTAAATGTTATCTATGTAATAGATGTAATCTCAACAGCAATTAAAAAATACTGCCCCACAACAACCAACTAGTCTTGCACTGCATCAATAGGGTAGATGGTTGGGCCAAGCACCTCAACAGAAGGGCCAACATGGGGCCAGGTCATCCATTCAAAGGCCCTAATTCCCACATCCAGCTTGCAGGGTGTGGTAATGCCATAGGTGGTTTACAAATTCTTGCCTTTTCTGAGAGGGAGGCAAAATGCCCCTGTCCCTGTGAAGCTCCAGTCTTACTACAGCAATGGATTGAAATTTATTTATTTATTATTTGTTTGTTTCTGCACATTTATATCCCGCCCTCCTGGTGGGTACACCACTCAGGGTGGCTAACAACATAATAAAAATTACAATTAAAACAATTAAGCAACAAAAGTTAAAACAGATCTAACAGCCCCAGTTAAAACCAACATTAAAAACACAAACAGATCATCATTAATAAACAACCCACCCCCACCCTACCCTCATTAAAACAGAATAACCAAGCCAGGGGGCAGCCCCTCACATAGGCCAAATCAGCCACCGGGCTTGACTGGTAGAGTCAAGCATGCCCCAAACCTGCTGGAAGAGCCATTAATTTTAAATCAATTTAAAATTAAAATACCTAACCCTGAAGCACCTACCTTAGTGTGCCTCATTATAGAGCGGACACTGATAAATATGGCCACTGCCACAATGTATTTTTATTTTATTTATTACATTTTTATACTACCCATTTGGGAAATTTCCCACTCTGGGTGGTGTACATATGAATATCAAAATACCACAATAAAACACACAACAAATTAAAAATAAGCCAACCAAATAAATACCTCCTAAAATAAAATAACTGGTGTCTGTGGGCACAGAGGACCAGCTGACTGGTTAATTTATTCCTAAGGGGTAACATTCTGAAAGGCTTCTGTGAATAGGAAAGTTTTAAATTGTTTTTGATGATATCCAGGGATCGGGCCTGGCATAGCTCCACTGGTAGTGTGTTCCACCGAGTTGGTGCTGCCACTGGGAAGGCTCTATTTCTAGTAATAGACTTTCTAGCCATCCTTGGGGTCGGTACTTGGAGCTTCTTGTGCAAAACATGTGAGACATCCCATTGTGCTATGTTGTTTGATGAAAAATCGGAACATGGATCAGTTCTTCAAGTTCCTATCAATAGTGTTCTAGATGGTCACACAATAATAGATACTTTCAGATTCTGCTTCCAAGTCTTCTTAGAAAGTCCTATCATTGTAATATCCCTACATATAGACCATCCGAAGGAAAAAAACCCTCAATCTTTACCATGGGAGCAATAAGAGAAGTGAATGTTAAGGGGAATAGCAGCACAACTATACACACAATGTATGCTTTCTTGCAAGTTGATTGAGGAACTGGGAGCTCTGAGTCCTGTGTTCTTGACATGCCCCTATCAGGATCAGCAGCTATTGACTGCTTCAGAAGGAAGGTCTCCTTGTGAACAAGGGTAGGCACATAAGCATATGAAAGTGGTGACTAGAACAAGTTTGGGTAGACTATCTAGCATGGGGGTGTGTGTGATGTAAAGGAGAGTCTTCCTCCTTCTAAATGACTGTCATTTAAAGCTTTAGGCAACTGGTTATGAGGAAGAAACAAAGAGGGTAAAAGGACAGACACACAATGCATACACAACACACACACTGGAGAGCATGTTGCAATGTCAAGTTTGTCTCCCCCTCTTTGCCTGCCATTTGCAGAGGCTGGATGTTTTGTTGTGCAATGACATCATAATAACTTGTTCTTCAGCTGATGTGTCCATTCTGGATATTGGCTATCATCATGGCAATAATCTTCCTGTTCTTAACTACTTAGAAAAAGTTCTTTGAAGGAAATGCCACACGCCAATCTCTCAAGTTCTTCAGCCATGAATTCCATCTACATCCAACACCTCTCTTCCCAGGGATCTTTCCTTACAGAGCAAGTTGGAGGATTCTATACTTTATGTTGTTCTATATGATGTGGCCAAGGTATTGGAGCTTTCTTTGCTTAATGGTCTTAAACAGTTCTTGTTCTTTATCCATTAAAGAGGGGGAGAAATAGGGCTGTTTCTAGCTATATCCTTTTGATTTAGCCAGACGTTCCTGTGAAAACGTAACAGTCATGATCCCTGCTCTTAAAAAACAACACTTATTTTCCTTGTGACAATGTCCTGATCATCTTTAAAAGTTATGGGGGATATTTGCAAAGTGAACTTGAATGTAATGAAGCACTTCTGTAGGGGATGAAAGCAGGTAAACAGCCAGAGGCAGTCTCAACATGATGGATGGGAACAAAAATAAACCATAACGCTCAGACTTAAAAATTGGACTAAGTCATATTCTTTCCACTTAAGCATCAGTCCCCATCATGGAAGGCATGCTAGAAAGAAACAACCAAAATGATCTATTTTTAAAACTTTATTCTGTTACAATTCCATCAAAGCCATTCATCAAATTCATTCAAGACAAGTGTTTAGCTGTATCTGAATCTGAGTTCATCATCCAGTGGCATCAAGGCAAACAATACTGCCTGGATGAAGGGTGAATTCCAAATCGAATATCAGATTTCTGAATAGGGAATCAATGCCATGCAAAGCATTCGTAGATGCTAACAGATGTAATAGTTGTAAGTCTTTGCAAAAGGACATTGAGGGAGAGCATCAGTGGAGTTCTTCTTCTTTCATGTCCCAATCCAACCTTAGATTGCCAAAATGAGGCCACTTTCTTCGCTTTGTCATTGCCCAAACTCAAGACCTCATTGGTGCCTGTCTCTGGCAACAATCGGCAGACCAGTAAATGAGCTGGACTCTGTCTCCCCACATTCACACCATGTGTTGTTATCCACCAGCAGTCCCCACTTGAGCATGTTGGTCTTACATTTAGGGACTCCAACTCTCAGCCTATTGAGGGTCCTCCAAGTGATGTAGGGGAGATTGAGATCTTCAGCTATATCCTCCTTTAATGATGTTCCTTGTCTAGCGAGCTCCTTCCTCTATCTGCTAATTTGGTTTTGCTCTTGTGTACCTTCAAGAATGTTTGTTCTTGCCATAAAGCTCTTCCTAGATCTGAGCTAGCAGACTTGAGGTACACAGAAGATTGTGAATATAGTCGGGTGTACCCTGGGGGTCAACCTTGGTGGCTAATTTCTTCTAACACTGGATTGGACCAAATCAGTGGACTATTACATCGGTATAACAAAGGTGGAAAATGTAGTTGGTGTTGGAACTGTTTCCCTCTACCACCCAGATATACCAAGAAGTTACAGAAGCCTAAAACAAGGTAAGGGGACTGTGCCCTCATTTAGAGAAGTATCGTGCCCCACTGGAACCCTCTGGGTGACTGATTTTACAATTTCTGCAAAAAGAATGCAAGCGTGGCGCCAAAATGGCCGCCGCGCTCTTTGCTGCCCCCCCCCACCGGATGAAGGCATCCGGGTAGTTAGGGGCGTGGCCAGCACCCTAATAAAAGGGCTGGCCACGAGGCAGCCGAGCTGCCATTTTGCGAAGCGACGGAGCGGAGAAGTTTTTCCCTCTTACCTCCGTCGCTTGTGTCCTTTCAGGGGAAGCCTTTTTCGGTGCAGTTTTTCCTTTCTTTGGCTTCCCAGCTAGACCAGCTATGCCCTAGACCAGAAGGCAGCTGCGAACGTGGCTCGATCTGCGTGGCGGCGTCAGCCGGGTCGGAGGACCGCGACTGCGCCCGCCCAGCAGCCACCTTTGGCGGAGCCCACCGGGACCGGTGGGATGGGATCGGTGGCCCCTTGGCCCGATGCGTGGCACGCGCAGGCTGCCCCGGCTGGGGCCTCGGCCCTTGGCCCGCAAACGATGGCCACTGCCCCTGGCATGGTCCGTGCGGCTGGGCCTTCTTCCCTGGGTGCACAGTTCCCCATGGGGGGATCGAGCCATGGGGGGTGGTTGGGTTCCCTGCCTTGGCAGGGCATGCCCACGGCCCCTCAAGGGCCGAGCATGGGCTCTTGGCCGTATCCGGCCCCTGGGGCACAGGGACCTGGACAGGTGCCCGTTACTTGTGGGCCGGCTGGCCCTTTGCCCCCTGCCGGGGCTGGGGGCTATGTTAACATGGAGGCCCTTCTGGCCCACGTAGCGGCCCTCGAGGCATCACTGGCAAGGGCCAACCAAGCGGGGGCGTCTTTCGGGTTCCATGTTGATCCTTTGGCTGCCGGGCAGCGGCAGGCGACGGGTCGGGTCGAGCTGCCTGAGGCGCGCGGGCCGGTGGCGGCCACTGCCTCGCAGCTCCCCACTCAGCAGGCACAGCAGACTTGTGCTGATCTGGCCAGGTCGACGAGCTCAGCTTCAGTCGTGAGCTCCGACGCCCCCAGCGGGCCGGAACCCCCGGTGGGGGCGGCCTGTGGGGGTGCATCGGGTGAGTATGCAGTTCAAGCTAGTGCACCCACACAACTGACTTCCCTGGGGGGGGGGCTTTTCAGTGGCCATGGCCTCGCATGGGCCTCGCATGGGTGCAGCCGCCTCCGGCCCACCCGGCGACTTCATCCCTGACCCAGGGCCCGGGTTGGGGTGGCACCCCCTATGCGGTAGGGAATGTGTTGGGGGTGTCCGGGTTGGTACAGGCCCCCTTTGCTTTGCCCGCACTTCCCTCTGTGCCGGTGTCGGCATTGCCGACAGCGGGGTATTCCTTGCCCCTAGGGGACCATCTGGCCCAGTCCACCAAGGAAAAGATCTGGAGGGGCGAGTATCTGGACATCTTCTCCCTTCTTAACAGGGAGCCAACCAAGGAAGAGAGGGAAGGGCAGGATGAGAAGGATAAGGAGCAGGCACGTCGTCGTAAGCCGCCACGTACATGGGCAAATTGGTTGCCAGCGTACTTAATTTACATGGCTGTTTACCTCAGGGCCAGGCCGGATCTGGCCATCCCTATGGTCCAGTATTTGGACAACATTTACCGGGCTATGGTTGACTTCCCGGGTCCGTCGTGGCTGGCTTACGACGAGGAATTCCGCATGAGGATTCCACTGCACCCAGAGATGAGGTGGGACGAGCCCTGCCAGAAGCTGTGGCTTCTGTATATGACCCCCACGCGCCCGGCGCCCGGGGAGAGATATCATTGTGGACATGCGGTCCAACGAGCGGCCCCGGTACAGGTTCCCCGCCAAGTGGCGGGGCAGGGGGTTCCAGCCCGCCTGCTGTGCTGCACCTTCTCGTCCAATGGTTCTTGCAACAGAAAGAATTGCAAGTACAGGCATGAGTGTCCCTCTTGTTCTGGCCCCCATGCTGCCTCCGCCTGTCCCAGGCCGGGAGGATTCAAGGGCAAGGATAGGGGTGGACAAGGGGCAGGTAGGACTGCCGCTGAGGGAGCGGGTCCACCGAAAGGCCCCCTCCCCAATTAATGTGGACATGCTGGAGCGTTGGCTCGCAGTGTACCCGAGGAGGGCAGACGCAGTGTACCTGCTTCATGGTTTTCAACTGGGGTTTCGTATTCCTTTCACGGGGGATAGGTCACCTCAAGACGCACCCAACCTTTTGTCACTTAGAGGAAGGGAGGAGGTGGCTGCTGCCAGCATTAATAAGGAGGTTGATGCGGGCAGGGTCGCTGGCCCTTTTCCCGCGCCCCCGTTCTCCAACCTTAAAGTATCCCCACTGGGACTAGTGCCCAAGAAGTCCCCGGGCGAGTTCCGCCTGATTCATCACTTGTCCTACCCAGCCGGTCGCTCGGTCAATGATGCTATCCCTGATGACCTTTGCTCGGTCAGGTATACATCCTTTGACCAGGCATTGCGCATGGTGTGCTCATGTGGCCCGGGTGCACTGTTAGCTAAGTGCGACATTAAGTCGGCTTTTCGTCTCCTGCCGGTGCACCCGGGTGACTTTGAGTTGCTGGGTTTCAAATTCAGGGGTGAATATAATTTTGACAAAGCCATGCCTTTCGGCTGTTCCATATCCTGCTCGGCCTTCGAGCGTTTTAGTACATTCCTGCAGTGGACATTTGTCCGTAGGTCAGGGTCTCGGTCTGTAGCCCATTACCTGGATGACTTTTTGTTCGGGGGTGAACGGGGCTGGGACACGTGCACACGTCTCCTCAACACATTTCAGACGCTAATGGAGGAACTCGGTGTCCCTTTGGCGCCCGAAAAGACCGAAGGCCCATCTACTAAGCTAGTATTCCTGGGGGTGGAGATTGACACAGTAGCGCAGGCGTCTAGGTTGCCAGGGAAAAAGGTGCCCAGGATAGCGGCCCTCATTTCGGGATTGCTGGCTAAGCACAAGGCATCCCTTCGGGAATTGCAGGTGCTACATGGTCACCTTAACTTCGCTTGCAGGGTGGTTGCACCTGGCAGGGCATTTGCTCGGCGCTTGTGCGACGCCATGTCAGGCTTATCCAGGCCCCATCACAGGGTGAGACTGACACGGGGCATCAGGGCAGATATGCACATATGGCTCCAGTTCCTGAGGGAGTTCAATGGGGTCTCATTTTGGAGGTCTGACCTCCTGGCTTCACCTCGCTTTCAGATACAGTCTGATGCCTCGGGATCCCTGGGTTATGGGATGTACTTCAACGGGAAGTGGGCATATGGTGGATGGCCACCAGCCTGGTCAGGCACGGGTCACCTGAGGGATCTCACATATTTGGAATTTTTTCCCATACTGGGGGCTTTGATGCTATGGGGTGAGGAGTGGGCCAACTCGGTGGTGCATTTCTGGTGTGACAATGCGGCAGTTGTCCACATTGTCAACTCACAGACTTCTAAATCTCCCAGGGTCATGGAACTAGCGTGCCAGTTTGTATTGCGCAGCCTGCGCCTCAATGTATTGTTCAGGGCCAGGCATGTCCCGGGGGTCAATAACGATATTGCTGACGCTTTTTCCCGCCTGCAGATCTCCCGGTACCGCGCCTTGGCCCCGGACGCGGAGGAATTTCCCTCGCTACTCCCGGAGGAGATATGGACCTTTGGCAAGGAGAGGTGAACCAGGCGATTGGCATGTCGCTGGCACCACGCACGCGTAAGGCGTATCACCATGCGTTAGTTTCCTTTCGGACATTTTGTACCCAATCTCGACTGCCAGATACCTGGCCGATCCCAGTGGCCCACGTCCTTCGTTTCATGGTTTACCTGCATGCCCAGGGCCTTGCACCCCGCACCATAGCATCCAGGTTGTCAGCGCTGGCTTTTATGGCCAAGGTGGGAGGTCATGCGGATAGTACCGCTGATTTCCGTGTGAGACACGTTTTGGAGGGGTGGGTGCGGGAACGTGGGCGTAGCCTGGACGACCGCCACCCAATTTCCCCTGGGGTCCTTACCCAACTGGCACGGGGCTGGCATGACCTATGTTTCGATAGGTATGAGGCAGCCCTGTTTCATGCGGCTACAACTGTGGCCTTTTTTGGAGTGCTCCGGATCAGCGAGCTTGTGATGCTGACTAAGGCGGATGCAAGTCGTAGGGCACTGGAACTCGAAGATGTCTATGTTTGCAATGATTGGGCTCAGTTGAGGATACGCTCCTCTAAAACAGATCAGCACGGCGTAGGCAGTGGTGTAAGACTGCTACGATGTTCCTTGGCAGACATCTGTCTGGTTGGTGCCCTACAGGAGTTCCTTGCACTGCGTGGCACGCACCATGGCCCATTTTTCTGTCACCAAGATGGGTCTCCCCTCACTAAATTTCAATTTTGGAAGGTGACTGGGAAGGCACTGGCTAGTGTGGGCCTCCCTGGGGCCCGTTATGGCACCCATTCATTTAGAATTGGGGCGGCCTCTACTGCGGCTGCTTATGGGTACTCCGGGGCTGACATACGCAGCATGGGGAGGTGGGGCTCTCAGTGTTTCCAGTTTTATGTTCGCCCGCTCCCGCCGTGAGTACCGGTTTAGTCACCGCATATTTCTTCCTTCCCTGTTTTTCCTTGACAGACCCTGGGTGTCGTATCACACCGGTGACAGTATGGCTGGTGGGCCATAGCTACGTGCACAGGGCAGCGCGTTACGCTGCGGCGACAGATTGGGGACCCCGACGGGACTGGGTGCATACGCAAGTCTCACATGGTACGGTAAGCCCGGTATGTTGTGGCGGGAGCTCTGGCCATTCCTCTTTTCGGGAAGGAATGCTGACCCGCCTGACATTCTGATCATACACCTTGGGGGTAATGATTTGGGACAGGTCACTGGCTTATCGCTGAAGCATGCGGTTTGCGGTGACCTCGCCTACTTACATTACGTATGGCCCGCCACAACCCTTGTTTGGTCAGATATGGTCCCACGGCACGCTTATAGGGGAGGCTTTGACCTTCAGGCCCTGGACCTCGCTAGGTGCATGGTGAACAGGGCTGTGGCCCGATTCCTTTTGACCAAGGGCTGGGGGCGGGTCAGTCGTCATCCCACCATTAGTTTGCAAAATTATGGGCTTTATGCAGGGGATGGGGTCGATCTGTCGCAAGGAGGTATGGACCTCCTGTTTGGTGATTGGCGAGCAGGCCTGTCGACCGAGCTGACGGTCTTGGGGGGGCGTCGAGCCTTTATTGAAGCCTCTCCGGGTGGCGGGTAGCACTGGTAAGGTAAACATTTATGACCCACAGGTATCCGGCAGGTTCGCAATTGACTGGACAACACTAGATAGGCATAAGTTGTTTAAACGTTGTCCGGTCAACGACGAACCAGGCGATGGGGTGATGGCTACAGCTAGACAGCATGCATCACCCCCTGATTTTACGGATACACGTCAGAGGGTGGGGTCATTAGGTAGATATTGACTATGGTCAACAATTTGTTTGTTGTCAACAAACAAATTGATACAAATAGATACATTGTAACAATTGCCGTTGGCAATTTTGGTTGGTACCTTACCAGTGTTACTTCGGCCTGCTTGCCTTAAGAATTATGATTGGTCAATTACCAATAGAAATTTATAATTTGGACTAGGGCATGAATCAATAAATGTGGCCCAATGCCGTTATCCACTTTCATTTGTGTCTGAGTCCTTTATTGGGGGGTGCGCCTGCAATGCAAGCGTGGCGTCAAAATGGCCGCTGCGCTCTTTGCAGCCCCCCCCCCCACCGGACGAAGGCATCCCGGTAGTTAGGGGCGTGGCCAGCACCCTAATAAAAGGGCTGGCCATGAGGCAGCCGAGCTGCCATTTTGCGAAGCGACGGAGCGGAGAAGTTTTTCCCCTCCATCCCCTCCCTAGTTAACAGTGTGATTTCTTGGTCGCTTCGGGGCCGGGTGGGAATTTTTGGCTGGGACTCGCAATTGGCCCTTGAGTCCTGGCTTTTTTGCCCATCCCACACTGTTGCTATGGTTTGATATAGGGGTTTGTTCTGTGCTGCTGTTGACTTTGGTCACATGGGCGGGTAGCACTGGTAAGGTAAACATTTATGACCCATAGGTATCCGGCAGGTTCGCAATTGACTGGACAACACTAGATAGGCATAAGTTGTTTAAACGTTGTCTGGTCAATGACGAACCAGGCGATGGGGTGATGGCTACAGCTAGACAGCATGCATCACCCCCTGATTTTACGGATACACGTCAGAGGGTGGGGTCATTAGTTAGATATTGACTACGGTCAACAATTTGTTTGTTGTCAACAAACAAATTGATACAAATAGATACATTGTAACAATTGCCGTTGGCAATTTTGGGTGGTACCTTACCAGTGTTACTTCGGCCTGCTTGCCTTAAGAATTATGATTGGTCAATTACCAATAGAAATTTATAATTCGGACTAGGGCATGAATCAATAAATGTGGCCCAATGCCGTTATCCACTTTCATTTGTGTCTGAGTCCTTTATTGGGGGGTGCGCCTGCAATACATTCCTACATATTTAAAAAAGTAGGTTTCCATGCTTTGTTCTGTGCCCCAAACCTGGAAAACAAAATATGTCATGGATTTATTGCCGCTTCCATTTATTAGTTTCTTTTCATTTTCAGGGGTGGTACAGCATGGATAGGTCATGAGGCCATAAAATAATCATATGAACCCATGGAGTCTGTATATCCCTCTATAGGGGGCACTATTAGGTTACTGTATCACTCAACCCCTGGAGGTCCAACAGTGGATTTCAACACTCCAACATCTGAAGAGCATTTTGAAATACTGTTTTTAAAAATGGATGCTTCTTCTGTCTAGTATGAACATCAGTTATTGTTGAAATTGCCCTCCTTGCAGTTATTTGATCCTTTTAAAAATCTGATGATTAGAATTTAGATGAGAGTAGAAACTGCTAGTCTGGCCAGGTTATCCTGCTATGGTAAATAGAGTAGACCATTTTGCCAGTGACTCAACGCCCTGTGACAGGTGGTGATTAACTAATGTGACAACCCTGAGGACTAATGGCCTTGAATGGCAAAGTCCACAGGGAAGGGTGAACCCCTGAAATGGATTAAATCCCACTTGAATCCATCTTGATGGAGGGCAGCAGCTTCATCAATACTGGCCTGAGGCTGATGAGGACTTTGCATGCCAAAAGTACTCAGAACCAGAAAGTGACTCAAAGAGCTGCATCAGTGGTTATGGGTGCCATGCTGCAATGCAAAAGGAAGATGAAAGACCACTGCATTATATTCTTAAGACAGTCTTCATGGCTGAACGCCATGATGAGCACCAATATTTGGATTCAGATATGGCAGAAGAAGAAGTATAAATTGCAAGTAGATAAATAGGTGTGGCTTCAGCAGGAAAGGTAACAGTGTTCCATGCACTCCAGCATTTAGTCATGCCTTCCACATGACCATGGAAACATCTGCATACACATACAGTGCTGGCGCTTTGGCTGTAAACAGAGATGAGTGGAGACAACTAGGTTTTGAGCAAGGGTGACCTTTACTTTTACCAGATTTTTGTATTGTGACTTTAAGGCCAAATACAATTGTATTTAGAGTAAACATGTTGAATAAATTGGACTTGCAAACACTTATGCAAGCAACATTGACTCAGTAGATGTACGCTATTTGAAACAAACTAATGCATTTAGCTGTTTAAAGTTCTTACTTAGAGAATAGATTTCTGATTTAAAAATTCAATATGTTTTTCAAGAGGGATTGTATCTTTTCTGAATGAGATTCCATTAAACAAGAGCAAGATGTTTCTTCCTGTTGATGTGTAGAGTGGTTTTTAATGTCTGTAGATCGTTGTTGAAGCAATGCATCATTTCTCGGTGGTAGCACCAACTTTGTGGAACTCTCTTCCAGTTGAGCTGTGCCAGGTTCCATCTCTGCTTATATTTTTTAAAACAACAACCAGCTAAAATCATTTCTTTTTAAAGAGGCTTTTAAGAATATATTGCCAATGGCTGAGCATTAGGTATTTTATTTCATTTCTATCATTTCTATCCACTGCAGTGGCTCAAGTCGCTAAGACGCTGACTGGGAAGCGGAAGGTCAGCAGTTCGATTCCTGAGTACTGCAGGACGGAAATGAGCGCCCGTCTTCATCCCAGCTCCTGCCAACCTAGCAGTTCGAAAGCAAGAAATTGCAAGTAGATAAATAGGGACCACTTCGGTGGGAAGGTAACAGCGTTCCGTGCGCTCCGGTGTCTAGTCATGCCTGCCACATGACCACGGAAACGTCTGCAGAAGCAGACAGCGCTGGCTCTTCGGCTTAGAAACAGAGATGAGCACTGCACCCTAGAGTCGGATACGACTGGCTTTCGAGCAAGGGAAACCTTTACCTTTACCTTATCCATCACCAATATGTTTTATTTTGTAATCTGTGACTGTTTTTTAACGTGTGGAATTTATGATGTTAGCTGCCCACAGTGGGAAAATCTCCTAGATGGGTGGGTAATAAATCTAATAAATAAATAAACAATTTAAACTAAAATTTATTTGGCTCTGTCTCTATATTGCCATCCAAAGGCAATATAAGTAAGGAAGAAGATTGCAAATCAAAAACCTGTGGAAAAAATTGGAACACTCTGACACCAAGCTCAAAAGACATGTATTGACAAGGGCAGGAACCACTCCAGCATGCAATGTATCTGGTCACTGGGGGAAAAGTGGACCAGTTCACCCACCCCCTAAAGGTAAAGGTAAAGGACATCCTTGCTCAAAAGCCAGTCGTATCCGATTCTAGGGTTCAGTGTTCATCTCTTTTATAGCAAAAGAGCCAGCACTATCTGCATCTGCAGACATTTCCTTGGACATGTGGAAGTCATGACAATATTCTGGAGTGCACAGAACACTGTTACCTTTCCCACCGAAGTGGTATCTGTTAATCTACTTGCAATTTATACCAGAGACAGCCCTTTTAGTCCAAACCAACAGACTTTATTTCTGCCATTCTGCACCCACATAGTTAGAAGTCAGTTCCAGTCGAGGAACATGTTTCTGGGTAGATTTATATAGGATTGTAGTGTATAGTGATAGCAGTAGATAAATGATCTTTCTCCTTTAACATGAACGATTAAATAGCTAAGCAGTTAACATCAGTTGAACCTCTATGTTTCCCATATCTCAATGCTCTTTGTGTCTTCCAAAGTGACCTCATTAAGTCCCTGTGATGTGCAAGCCATAGCATGTTGCCCTATAGCTGTTTTTCTTTTGAAGAAAGCCATCTGTCTGCAATGAAGTCCCAAGTTGGGGAGAAGCAGGAAGCAATACAGCCTCCAATTGTATCATTAAGACTGGTCTGGAAATTTAATCAACCACCTAACCTGATCTGCCTTCTACTTCCAATTCACTTGTCTGATGTTCTGTCATAGCAGCACAGATCTCTGCTCAGTGGAGAGGATGTTCTCCTTGCTGTAATTATTGCTGTTTTATCTCTCCAGTCAAAAGCCTGACTATAAATAACAATTATGCTATGGGAAGGGAAAATGAAAGAAGAGCACATTAAAATAATCCTAAACAATGAGAAATGGCTCAGGAAAAAGTCAAAGTTAAAGTATAACCCCATATGACCAGAATGACAAGTTTCAGAGTCTAATAAGCAAACTCTTAATAAACAGTCAAAGAACACAATTTAAGATCACAGAGACAATTTGCCCTTCCCAATTATCAGCTGTTATAAAACTGTGGCAAAATGGAAATAGATTCTTCTCCTCAGAATACTTGAAGCAGAAACGCAGATAGAATTCACATGAAAAACCTCAATAGCACTGATAAAACATAGTGCAACTCGATTTTTGTCTAGGACAACATAGGAGTGAAGCCTGGCCAACGTAGATCCCCCCAAAAAGTATTGGGGAATTTTGGTTATTACTCTTAGCAAAGTGTGAGGTGGGAAAACAACTGCAGCACAGAAACATAATCCCCATCCCCTTGACTTTCCCACACACAAACCAGCATTTTGTATGATAAAATCAGTCCAGAAATATTTAAAATAAAAAAGGTATCTTTATTTACAGTTATCATTTGTGTTTATAGTCAGAAGGGGGAAAATGAAAAATGGAGTTTTCAACACATGGATAAAACTTCAAAACTTGTTGCTTGATTGACGATCAAAGAAAGAAAAGGGACTGTCAACTAACAATGGACCCCAAACCACAAAACCGCTGCTGCCGCCGCCACCGCCGCCACCACCGCCACCACCGCCGCCACCACCGCCACCACCACCACCACCACAACAACAACAGGGGGAAATTTGCTCCAAATGCCAGAGACAGGAAAATAAGCTTTTCAATTTGGTTAGTGGCAAAGGACAGTCACATTAGGCTATAAATGCACCTGCCACTGATATCCAGTGTTAGTGCATGCAAGATTGTTATTATCCTAACAATAATTCCTCCCTTTGTTTGCCGGAGAATTAGAATGAGATTAAATAATAACAGCCTGAAGCCTTTTATTACTCGATGTGGGGACACAATTTCCTGCAAACGCCTTGAACAAGGAATTAACTCATCCTTCCCTAGTAAGGATGGAAATAACTTGAGGTAAGTTTTAAATTCTTTACTTCTGTGTATCAGCACATATCTTATTTTGTCAGCGAGAGAGGTCCTTGCAGTTCAGTGCACAGAACTATATAGCACAGAACTACTGGGACCTCTGTGCGAAGAAAGATGGCATATAAACATATCACAAAAAAAATTTACTGGGCTGGAAAAAATGCCAGAATCCAGGATTTACATGTTGTTCCAGACAGTTTCTCAGCAGCAGCTGATATTTTCTGCTGCTACATAACTGATAAGAGCTCAATTTTGTGTTGCATTGATTTTTTAATGCTTCCTTGACCCTTATTGCTGTCTCCCCAAATGTGAAGATAACTAACTCCAATCTAAAGAAATGGGAAAGGAACATTTTTCTTACTCTGCAACCAAAATCTGAAATTGACCCATATCTCCATTTCCTTCCAAACAAATTCAATCCTGGGGAGATAACCATCACAGTAGGATGGAGTTCTGTATTGAGTTTCATTGAGGATAAACAACATTCTGTTGTATTTTGTGTACCACGAAACAGCTTATTTATAGACACTTTGACATAGAGAAAAGAGTGCTTTAACATTTCCATTTGCATAGCTATCACAGACAAATAGCTCCCCATTCCTTTTAGCTTGAAAATGGTAACAGTGGATTTTATTTTGCATTTTGAAACTGTGCTTGTAAAAAAAGAAAACCCAAAACAACATGGTAGCATTCTGCCATTACACTGATCATATTTGACATTCATAAAAAACAGATCTGTTCCAGCCTGCTCTGAAGTAACTTCTGCTACAGAATCAGAGAATAAATCACTCTCTTTCATTTCTTTACTATTAGGCAGGACAAAACAACGACAAAGCAAAGAAAGTGGCTTCATCTTGGCAGTCCAGGGTTTGATTGGGACATAAAAGAAGATGAAGGCAGGACAAGCCCTCTTCAAATGCCAGCTCTTCAAATCAGCCCCTAACAAGGTAATACAGATGTCTCACTAGATGTCTATTGAAGAGCTGCAGAAGAATCTGAGTGAGTGAGATCCGTGGTAGAATCTAAGTGTAAGAAAATCCTCATTTCCAGTTCACCAAAGGGATTGGTTTTATTGCTCTGGCAATAATTTAAAAAATATATTTTTTCATAAGGCTAGCAAACCTTCTAGGAAGGCTGATGGTTACTTTTTTCCCTGCTCTATAAGGGTTATTTTTTCCCCTGTTTTCATATGAATAGCAGTACAAGTTAAGCATATTATAACAAAGCATCACCTGCTGGGGAGAGAAATGTCCTGTTAGAAAAAAAGAGGGAAAATCTGAATTTAAAAAGTCAGCATCCTATAGTACAGCATGACCTGAACCTAGAGCAGTGGTTCTCAACAAGGGGCCCAGGCCCCACATGAGGACTTCAATTCCCAGAAGCCTAAGTCAGTACATTGGCTGATGAGTGTTTTGGGGAATTGACTTTTGGTCCAAAAACCAAAGGTTGGGAAACACTGGCCTAGAGGATAAGGCATGACATCACCTATCTACTTTTGGAAATAGTCTTCCCACTTATGACAATTTGCTTCCAAAAGATATGCTATTTGCATAACTGTGCAACAGGATTTCAGCCAGACTTGCATACATGCAGAGTTTGGTACTGACAGTAGGATCTATATGCTGTTCTGTGTTCCCCTTTGAGGAGGTCAAGAGATTTCACTGAGCCAAATGACACAATATTTTCCTTTATTCTGCATACACAAGGGAAGTGGACTGGTAATTAAATTTTACACCGTCACTGCTGATATGTCAGTATTTTCCATTGCACCTGAGTAAGATAGGCTGCTTTAGGGAACCATATGCAATGTTTAGTTTTCAAGTGGAGGAGAAGTGCTAAAGGACTCAAGAAAATAGCCAGGAAGCCACTGTTTTCTCCAGCATCTAATTCAGGAGTTCTGAACCTTTTTAAGCCAGGGGCTGGGTCACACTCCCTCAGACAGCTTTGTGGACCGGATGGCCATTTTGCCCTTCCTCCACCACATGGCACTTCCTGGTGTAGTGGAGGCAGTGGGGGATGAAACATGAAATGCTGCCACGATCTGCATCCGGCCCACAGGCCACAGGTTGAGAATCCCTGATCTAATTGCTGAAGCAGTTGCCTTATTTTGCTAAATGGTAGGACCTACCCTCCCTCTCTGGATGTGGTCCAAATATTATTTTGATTTTCCTTTATGGCTGTGGGACATAACACTTTTAAATTTTAATCAGTGTGTGGTTCTTGTTTAGAAAGCAAGCAAGTAGAAATATATTAATAGATCAGCGAGCAGATTTCAGAAGTTGGTTTATTCATTATTAACAGGAGCAACAAGAACAATTCCATTATGTTTGAACTTGCAGTTGAAAGCCTATTTGTGTCATCCCCCCCACCCCCCACCCCAAGTTCCAGTACCTGCTCGAGCACTGACAACTGCTAACATTTAACCAAAAAGAACACGTGCCATTTTTACTGCAGTGCAGATAAACTGTCAAAAATTGAGCTTTTCATGGCAGTTGAGTGACAGAGAGTGACGCTTGGATTTTACATCTCCTGAGTAACAGAGCAGATTTTTTGGGTTGTGCAAAGAACATACAAATTAAAAGTTAGCACTAGGAACCAGCAGAAACCAAGAGAAACTTTCAAATAAAATGAGCAGAGAATAGGAGCAAACAAAAGTGTCATTAATGGACACATTGTGAAAGCATGTAGGTAGAGAAGGGGCAAGGATGAGGCTTGGATACATCACTGAATAGGATTGTGAAGGAAGATATTAATGGTACAAAAAGCAGGAGCTGCATCGGGTTAGTTTGAAGATATATAAGGTAGAAAATTATTCTATTGGGATTTTGGCCAAACTGGCTGAACTCCACACATGGTTTTTGAAATCTTGCAAGATAAATATGGCTTATGGCTTTAGAGAAATGGTATTGAGCAGATGCGGAGTAGTAAATATTTTATGATCATCTGGGTGGGGGTTTGCTTCCTCATATACAAAAGGAATTAGTTGTCCTCCACTTCATCTTGGAAAACACACTCACTTCAAGATCAGTTCTAGATCATCTATACTCCTGTATTCTTTGTCAACATGCATGGGTACAAAAACAGGGCAGTAAAGAAAGGAAGTTGCTTCATTTTGAAATAAGAAGCTAGAAGAGAACTTTGCAGATATCTTGGACTGCCAGAAATACAAAACACATAGGTCCTAGATCAAACCAAACTTGAATTATATCTGGAGGCAAAAATGATGAAATTGAGGCTATCCTAATTGGGGCACATCACAAGATGGCAAAATTCTCTCTAAAAGAAGATAAAATGTTGGGAAAGGTCAAAGACAACAAAAAAAAGAGGAAGAGGAAATGTGAGATAGATCAGCTTCATAAACCCACAGGCTTGAACTCTACGCCTGGAGCGATCATATCTTCCTCTAACGTTTGCTAGCCAGCTCCCATACGAAGCTACTGGCATTCATCATTAAAATGAAAGGCAACACAAACCAGCATCAACTTCCTGATGAATGAGAAAATAAAAAGGAAGAAAAAGAAGCAGCAAAACATGGATTGGTTTTCCACTGCTCCTACTACATTGTAACCTGCACAGCATGGATATTGACCTGCCAAGCAAATGATTAGTGCTGTCAATTCTGCTGGCAGAGAGGAGAAATAGGAAAAGAAAACTGAACAGTTTAACAGGTAGTCTTTGCTTTCTTTCCCCCTGGTGCATTGATTTAAAATCATGATTAACCTGTAAAGTTTAATCAGCACCCACCTGGCTGTATTGTGAAAAGGCACAATTCTGATGTGTACAAACAGTAAACAAGACTAATGTAAAATGAACAATATGAAAGAATGCTGTGTTATGAGCAAAATTCGTTCCAGTGCCAACTGCATTGCTGGAACTTGCACAAAATAAAGGTCCCTGCATTTTGGTAGCTAGGCAGCAATACTCTATAGTTAGTGGAATGATTGACCGCCAGGATGAGCAGTACAGTAGTTCCTTGATAATAATAATACAGTAATAATAATAATTTTGTGTCAGAAATAACTCTGGGTTGAAAGGATTTTTTCTCAAGAAACTCCACTCAGAGGATGCCTGAATGAGGCTACTTTCATGTCCCCCAAGATCTTTTTCTACCAGTTGGAGTAGAGCTGCTTTAGAGGCCTCCACTAATTTAAATTGATAATTTAAACTGCTGAGAGCCACCTCTGTTCAAACAGAGGAAGCAGTTAGAAGCTTCCAGAAGCAGGGGGGTAGAGCCACACCAGGCCCTTCCCTGAACTGTGACTCATAGGGGCGGAGCCACACTAGCCTTTAAAAGCTCTGAGCTCTTTCAGGGTCAGCCTTTTGATTCTGCATGTGCTCTTAAGCAGAGCTGCTGCTGAGGAGAGCCAAACAAAGGAAGTGAGCACTGGTAAGTGTTGCAGTTGGAGTAGAGCTGCTTAAGAGGCCCACACGTCTAGATTTCAAACTAGGAACAAAGGAAGAATATAGTCTTACTAGGTAGAAAGGTAGTAAACGTGTACATTTTTGAGGCCCAGAATACTGCACTTGTTAAAATGGATTCTGAGGGAACAGCTGTAGTTACCTGCAATACTTGTGCCATGTTTGTGTTCTTGCCAAAGCATATGGAGAACTACACTTGCAGCAAGTGCAAGCTGGTTGCACTACTAGAAGAGAAGGTCCAGCAGTTAGAGGCCTGCATATCTAACCATCAACAAATTAAGCAGCTTGAGCTGTTCTTGGACAGAGCGGAGCAGACTATGCTGGACAAAGAAGAGACAGAGCACTGTTCTGAGGGAGAAGGCCCTTCACTAACTCAGGAGGGAGATGTTTGGAGGAATGTGACTCAAAGGAGGAGAAGAGTAGGGGATCACTCTGAGAGTCTGAAATTACAGAATAAATTTGAGGCTCTTTCCTTCATCACACCTGATGAGGAACACACAGAGGAACAACTGGTTCCACCTTATGATCTCTCCTTCATCACACTTGATGAGATCCAGGAAGATGAACAACAGGAACAAACTGAGGTTCTCTCCCTTAATATGGTTGATGAGGTGCATGTAGATGAACAGATTGCAGGTGAGAGGCTCCGTGTACTACGTGATTCAATAATTAGAAATACAGAGAAATGGATTTGTGATGCACATGATAACCATATGGTGACTTGCCTGCCAGGTGCAAAAGTTGCAGACATCACAAGAAATCTAGATAGATTGTTAGAGAGAACTGGGAACGAGCCAGTTGTCATGGTACACATTGGTACCAATGATGTTGGGAAGGCCAAGTGGTCTGTCCTGGAAGCCAAATTCAGGTTGTTAGGAAGAAGATTGAAGTCCCGGACTTCCAAGGTAGCATTTTCAGAAGTGCTGCCTGTCCCTCATGCAGGACCTACCAGGCAGGCAGAGCTCAGAAGCCTCAATGCGTGGATGAAGCGGTGGTGTCGAGAGGAGGGCTTTAGATTTGTCAGGAACTGGAGAACATTTTGGGACAAGCCAAATCTGTTCAGGAGGGATGGGTTGCATTTGAACCATGATGGGACCAGATTGCTGGCACTCAACATCAAAAAGGCTGCAGAGCAGCTTTTAAACTGATAACTGGGGGAAAGCCGACAGGGGCTGGGCAGCATCTGGTTCGGGTAAGTGTGTACTTGAGTAGTGAGGAGGATGCAAAAATTACTAAGCAGAGCAAGGAGCTAGTCACCAATGATCTAGCAGAAGGATGCAAGAGGCAGTCTAACAATGCAACTGGACTCAAAAGACTGTATCAGGAAAGCATATATAAATGCTTGTATACAAATGCCAGAAGCCTCCGGAACAAAATAGGAGAGCTGGAATACTTAGCAATTGGAAGCGTGGCGCCAAAATGGCCGCCGCGCTCTTTGCAGGCCCCCCCCACCGGACGAAACCATCCGGGTAGTTAGGGGCGTGGCCAGCACCCTAATAAAAGGGGCTGGCCACGAGGCAGCCGTGCTGCCATTTTGGCGAACCGACGGAGCGGAGAAGTTTTTCCTCCTGACCTCCGTCGCTCGTATCCTTTTGGGGGAAGCCTTTTCGGGCAGCTTTCTCTTGTTTTAGGCTTCCTAGCTACCTTAGCCATGCCCTCGAAGAAGAAGGCAGCCGCGAACGTGGCTCAATTGGCGCGGAGGCGTCAGCCGGGTCGGAGGACCGCGACTGCGCCCGTTCCGCAGCCACCTTTAGCGGAGCCCACCGGGAACGGTGGGATGGGATTGGTAGCTCCTTGGCCCGATGCGCGGTGTATACCGGCTGCCCTGGACGGGGCCTCGGCCCTTGGCCCGCACACGATGACCACGGCCCCTGCCATGGTCCGTGCGGCTGGGCCCTCTTGCCCGGGCCTGCAGTTCCCCATGGGGGGTGCGAGTCACGGAGGGTGGTTGGGTTCCCTGCCATTGCAGGGCGTGCCCACGGCTCCCCAAGGGCCGAGCATGGGCGCTTGGCCTTATCTGGCCTCGGGGGCTCAGGGACTTGGACAGGTACCCGTGACTTATGGGCCGGCTACCCATTTGCCCCCTGTTGGGGCCTGGGCCTATGTCGATGTGGAGGCCCTCCTGGCCCGGGTAGCGGCCCTTGAAGCGTCCTTGGCGAGGGCCAACCAAACAGGGGTGTCTCTGGGTTTTCAGGTGCCCCCTTTGGCCGCCGAACAGCGGCCGGCGATGGGTCGGGTTGAGCCGCCTGAGGCGCGCGGGCCGGTGTCGGCCACTGCCTCGCAGCTCCCCACGCCACAGGTACAGCAGTCTGGTGCTGGTCTGGCCCCGTCGACGAGCTCAGCTTCGGTCGTGAGCTCCGACGCCTCCAGCGGGCCGGAACCCCCAGTGGGGGCGGCCCGTGGGGGTGCATCGGGTGAGTATGCAATTCAAGCTAATGCACCCACACAACTGACTTCCTTGGGGGGGCTGTCCAATGGCCGTGGCCTCGCTTGGGTGGTCCGGCGGTCCAATGGCCCCCGGCCCACCAAGCGACTTTACCTTTGTCACACGGCCTGGGTCGTGGTGGGGCCCCCAATGTGCTAGGAAATGTGTTGGGGATCCCCGGGCTGGCTCAGGCCTCCTTTGCTTTGCCCGCAGTTCCCTCTGTGCCGGTGTCGGCTTTGCCAACAGCAGGGTATTCCTTGCCCCTGGGGGACCATCTGGCCCAGTCCACCAAGGAAAAGATTTGGAGGGGTGAGTATGTAGATATCTTCTCCCTTCTAAATAGGGAACCGACCAAGGAAGAGAAGGGCTGGACAAGAAGGATAAGGAGCAGGCACGTCGTCGTAAGCCGCCACGCACGTGGGCAAATTGGTTGCCAGCGTACTTGATTTACATGGCCGTTTACCTCAGGGCTAGGCCGGATTTGGCCATCCCTATGGTCCAGTATCTGGACAACATTTACCGGGCTATGGTTGACTTCCCGGGTCCGGCGTGGCTGGCTTACGACGAAGAATTTCGCATGAGGATTCCACTGCACCCAGAGATGAGGCGGGACGAGCCCTGCCAGAAGCTGTGGCTTCTGTATATGACCCCCACGCGCCCGGCGCCTGGGGAGAGATACCATTGTGGGCATGCGGTCCAACGAGCGGCCCCGGTACAGGTCCCCCGCCAAGTGGCGGGGCAGGGGGTTCCAGCCCGCCTGCTGTGCTGGACCTTCTCATCCAATGGTTCTTGCAACAAGAAAAATTGCATGTACAAGCACGAGTGCCCCTCTTGTGGTGGCCCCCATGCTGCCTCCGCCTGTCCCAGGCCGGGAGGATACAGGGGCAGGGGTAGGGGCGGACAAGGGCCAGGTAGGACTGCCACAGAGGGAGCGGGTTCACCGAAAGGCCCCCTCCCCAATTAATGTCGACATGCTGGAGCGTTGGCTCGCATTGTACCCGAAGAGAGCAGACGCTGTGTACCTCCTTCAGGGTTTTCAGCTGGGTTTTCGTATTCCTTTCACGGGGGATAGGTCACCGCAGGATGCACCCAACCTGTTGTCACTTAGGGGAAGGGAGGAGGTGGCTGCTGCCAGCATTAATAAGGAGATTGCTGTGGGCAGGGTCGCTGGCCCTTTCCCCACGCCCCCGTTCCCCAACCTTAAAGTGTCCCCGCTAAGACTAGTGCCCAAAAAATCCCCGGGCGAGTTCCGTCTGATTCATCATTTGTCCTACCCAGCCGGCCACTCGGTCAATGATGCTATCCCTGATGACCTTTGTTCTGTCAGGTGTACATCCTTTGACCAGGCATTGCGCATGGTGCGCTCATGTGGCCCGGGTGCACTGTTGGCTAAATGTGACATTAAGTCGGCTTTTCGCCTCTTGCCCGTGCACCCGGGTGACTTTGAGTTGCTGGGTTTCAAATTCCGGGGTGAATATTATTTTGACAAAGCCATGCCATTCGGCTGTTCCATTTCCTGCTTGGCTTTCGAGCGTTTCAGTACCTTCCTGCAGTGGGCATTTGTCCGTAGGTCAGGGTCTCGGTCTGTAGCCCATTACCTGGATGACTTTTTATTCGGGGGTGAACGGGGCTGGGACACGTGCACACGTCTCCTCAACACATTTCAGACGCTAATGGAGGAACTTGCTGTCCCTTTAGCGCCCGAAAAGACCGAGGGCCCGTCTAATAAATTAGTGTTCCTGGGGGTGGAAATTGACACGGTGGCGCAGGCTTCTAGGTTGCCCGAAGACAAGGTGTCCAGGATAGTGGCCCTTATATCGGACTTGCTGGCTAAGCGCAAGGCATCCCTTCGGGAACTGCAGGTGCTACATGGACACCTCAATTTCGCTTGCAGGGTGGTCGCACCTGGCAGGGCATTTGCTCGGCGCTTGTGCGACGCCATGGCAGGCTTATCCAGGCCCCATCATAGGGCGAGATTGACACGGGGCATCAGGGCAGATCTGCACGTATGGGTCCAGTTCCTGAGGGAGTTCAATGGGGTCTCATTTTGGAGGTCAGACCTCCTGGCTTCGCCCCAATTTCAAATTCAGTCTGATGCCTCGGGATCCCTTGGTTATGGGATGTACTTCAATGGGAAGTGGGCATATGGTGGATGGCCACCAGCCTGGTCAGCCACGGGTCGCCGAGGGATCTCACATATTTGGAATTTTTCCCCATACTGGGGGCCTTGATGCTATGGGGTGAGGAGTGGGCCAACTCTGTGGTGCATTTCTGGTGTGACAATGCGGCCGTTGTCCACATTGTCAACTCACAGACCTCTAAATCTCCCAGGGTCATGGACCTTGTGCGCCAGTTTGTATTGCGCAGCCTGCGCCTCAATGTACTGTTCAGAGCCAGGCATGTCCCGGGGGTGAATAATGATATTGCTGACGCTTTGTCCCGCCTGCAGATCTCCCGGTTCCGTGCCTTGGCCCCGGATGCGGAGGAATTTCCCTCGCCACTACCGCGGGAGATATGGACCTTTGGCAAGGAGAGGTGAACCAGGCGATCGGCATGTCACTGGCGCCACGCACGCGTAAGGCATATCACCACGCGTTGGTTTCCTTTCGGACCTTCTGTACCCAATCTCACCTGCCAGATACCTGGCCGATCCCAGTGGCCCACATCCTCCGTTTCATGGTTTACCTGCACGCTCAGGGCCTGGCACCCCGCACCATAGCATCCAGGCTATCAGCGCTGGCTTTTATGGCCAAAGTGGGGGGTCACGCGGACAGTACCGCTGATTTCCATGTGAGACATGTTTTGGAGGGGTGGGTGCGGGAATGTGGGCGTTGCCTGGACGACCGTCACCCAATTTCCCCTGGGGTACTTACCCAACTGGCACGAGGCTGGCATGACCTATGTGTCGATAGGTATGAGGCAGCCCTGTTTCGTGCGGCTACAACGGTGGCCTTTTTTTGAGCGCTCCGCATCAGCGAGCTTGTGATGCTGTCTAAGGCGGATGCAAGTCGTAGGGCACTGGAACTCGAAGATGTCTATGTTTGCAATGATTGGGCTCAATTGAGGATACGCTCCTCTAAAACAGATCAGCACGGCGTAGGCAGTGGAGTAAGACTGCTACGATGTTCCTTGGCAGACATCTGTCCGGTTGGTGGCCTACAGGAGTTCCTTGCACTGCGTGGCACGCACCATGGCCCGTTTTTCTGTCACCAAGATGGGTCTCCCCTCACTAAATTTCAGTTTTGGAAGGTGACTGGGAAGGCACTGGCTAGCGTCGGCCTCCCTGGGGCCCGTTACGGCACCCATTCATTTAGAATTGGGGCGGCCTCTACTGCGGCTGCTTATGGGTACTCCGGGGCTGACATACGCAGAATGGGGAGGTGGGGCTCACAGTGTTTCTAGTTTTATGTTCGCCCACTCCCACCGTGAGTACCTTTTGAGTCACCATGTATCTCTTCCTTCCCTGTTTTTTCCCTTGACAGACCCTGGGTGTCGTATCACACCGGTGGCAGTATGGCTGGTGGGCCATAGCTACGTGCACAGGGCAGCGCGTTACGCTGCGGCGACAGATTGGGGACCGACTGGGACTGGGTGCATACGCACATCTCACATGGTACGGTAAGCCCGGTATGTTGTGGCGGGAGCTTTTGCCATTCCTCTTTTCGTCGAGGAATGCCGACCCGCCTGACATTCTGATCATACGCCTTGGGGGTAATGACTTGGGTCAGGTCACTGGCTTATCGCTGAAGCATGCGATTTGCGGGGACCTCGCATACTTACATTACGTATGGCCCGCCACAACCCTTGTTTGGTCAGATATGGTCCCACGTCACGCTTATCGGGGAGGCTTTGACCTCCAGGCCCTGGACCGCGCTCGGCGCATGGTGAACAGGGCTGTGGCCCGATTCCTTTCAACCAAGGGCTGGGGGCGGGTCAGTCATCATCCCGCCATCAGTTTGCAAAATTACGGGCTTTATTCAGGGGATGGGGTCCATCTGTCGCGAGGAGGTATGGACCTCCTGCTGGGTGATTGGCGAGCAGGCCTGTCGACCGAGCTGACGGTCTTGGGGGGGGGGGCGTCGAGCCTTTATTGAAGCCTCTCCGGGTGGCGGGTAGCACTGGTAAGGTAAACATTTATGACCCACAGGTATCCGGCAGGTTCGCAATTGACTGGACAACACTAGATAGGCATAAGTTGTTTAAACGTTGTCCGGTCAACGATGAACCAGGCGAGGGGGTGATGGTTACCACTAGACAGCTGGAATCACCCCCTGATTTTACGGATACACGTCAGAGGGTGGGGTCATTAGTTAGATATTGACTACGGTCAACAATTTGTTTGTTGTCAACAAACAAATTGATACAAATAGATACATTGTAACAATTGCCGCTGGCAATTTTGGGTGGTACCTTACCAGTGTTACTTCGGCCTGCTTGCCTTAAGAATTATGATTGGTCGTTTTACCAATAGAAATTTATAATTCGGACTAGGGCTTGAATCAATAAATGTGGCTCAATGCCGTTATCCACTTTCATTTGTGTCTGAGTCCATCATTGGGGGGGTGCGCCTGCAAAGATAAGAATATTGATATTATTTGTATCACTGAAACCTGGTGGACGGATGATAACCGATGGGATACAATTATCCCAGGCTACAAACTGTACAGGAAGGATAGGAAGGGGCAAATGGGAGGTGGTGTAGCCTTGTATGTCAAAGAAAGGATAAAATCGTATGAATTGGAATATCTAGGTGATTTGGAGTCACCATTAGAAGCTCTGTGGGTAAGAGTACCAGGCCACAAGGATGGTCTAACAGTAGGCATATACTATCGGCCTCCGACCCAAACTCTTGAGGGAGACTGGCAGTTGGAGAATGTTGTAAAGGAGGCATCCAAGAAGGGAAGCCTGGTTATAATGGGGGACTTCAATTACCCTCACATAGATTGGGTGAACTGTTGTTCAGCACATGATAAAGAGATAAAGTTCCTAGATATGCTAAATGATTGTTCCCTGGGACAGATGGTTGAAGACCCAACTAGAGGTACAAGAATCCTTGACTTGATCCTGAGTAATACTCAGACTTGATCCTGAGTATTACTCAGGATCTGATGCAAGATGTTAATGTGACTGATCCAATAGGGAACAGTGACCACAACTCAATTATGTTTAACTTGATCATAGACCGCAAGCCACTGATAAAATCTAACGCAGAGACCTTAAATTTTCAAAAAGGAAATTTCCCAAAGATGAGGAAGCTAGTAAAAAAGAAGCTGAAAGGGAAAATTGAGAGAGTCCAAACACTCCAAGAGGCATGGAGGTTGTTTACAAAAACAATAACAGAGGCCCAATTGGAATGCATAACCAAAAGGAAAAAGGGCACTGACAGGTCCAAGAGGACTCCGATGTGGCTTACAGGAGCTGTTTGGGAAGTGATCAAAAGCAAGAAAAGCTCATTTAGAAGATGGAAGGCTTGTCCGAATGAGGACAGCAGGCAGAAACATAAATTCTGGCAGAACAAATGCAAGGCAACAATCAGGAAAGCAAAGCAAGACTTTGAGGAGCGTATAGCTAAAAATACTCAGAGAAATAACAAAGACTTCTTTAAGTACCTTAGAAGTAAGAACCCAACTAGGAAGGCCATTGGACCATTAGATGACAATGGAAGGCAAGGGGTTATTAAAGAGGAAACAGAGATTGCAGAGAGACTCAATGAATTCTTTGCTTCAATATTCACTGAAGGAGACAGAGACCACATGCCCAAGACAGAGCCTATCTTCGTAGGGAGGGAAACCGAAGAATTAAGCCAGATAGAAATAACCAGGGAGGAGGTCTTTGCATATCTTGTTAAACTAAACACTAACAAATCACCAGGACCAGATGGCATCCATCCACCAGTTCTCAGGGAACTTAAAGATGAAATTGCTGATCTCCTAGCCAAAATATATAATATTTCCCTCAAATCAGGCTTTGTGCCTGATGACTGGAAGGTAGCGAATGTAACACCAATTTTCAAAAAAGGATCCAGGGGTGATCCAGGAAATTACCGACCGGTCAGTTTGACATGTGTCCCAGGTAAAGTGATGGAAAACATTCTAAAATATAGAATTAATAGGCACATAGAAGAGAAGGTGCTGCTAAAGGAGAGCCAACATGGCTTTTGCAAGGGCAAATCATGGTTCACTAATCTGTTGGAATTTTTTGAGAGTGTCAACAAGCATGTGGATAAGGGGGATCCAGTTGACATTGTTTATCTGGACTTTCAGAAGGCTTTTGACAAGGTCCCACACCAAAGACTCTTGAATAAACTTACCAGTCATGGAATAAAGGGACAGGTCTTGTCCTGGATCAGCAACTGGCTAAGGGACAGGAAACAGAGGGTAGCACTAAATGGACACTTCTCCAAGTGGAGGGAAGTAAAGAGTGGGGTCCCCCAAGGTTCAGTACTGGGACCCCTGCTTATGATCATTCTTCATAAATGATCTAGAAGTAGGAGTAAAAAGCAAGGTAGCCAAATTTGCTGATGACACTAAATTATACAGGGTAGTGAATACTGTGAGAGATTGTGAGGAGCTCCAGAGGGATCTCTTGACACTGGGGGAGTGAGCAAAACAGTGGCAAATGAGCTTCAACATTAGTAAGTGCAGAGTGATGAATGTTGGGGCAAAAAAAACCAATTACATTTATAAACTGATGGGGTCTGAACTCTCTGCGACAAACCAGGAAAGGGACCTTGGTATCCTGGTGGACAACTCAATGAAGGTGTCAACCCAGTGTGCCTCAGCAGTGAAAAAAGCAAACTCAATGCTAGGGATCATTAGGAAGGGTATAGAAAATAAGTCAGCAAGTGTCATTTTGCCTCTTTACAAATCTATGGTGAGGCCCCATCTGGAATACTGTGTACAGTTCAGGTCGCCATACCTCCAGAAGGATATTATGGAGTTGGAAAAAGTGCAGAGGAGGGCAACCAAAATGATTAGGGGACTGGAACATCTTCCTTACCATCTGAGGCTGCAACAGTTGGGCCTTTTCACTCTTGAACGACGGCGTCTAAGAGGTGACCTGATTGAAGTTTATAAAATCATGCACGGTGTGGACAAAGTAGATAAGGGAAAACTGTTTTCCCTATCGCATAACACTAGAACTAGGGGACACTCGATGAAACTTTTGGGTACTAGTTCTCAAACAAATAAGAGAAAGTACTTTTTCACCCAGAGGATTACTGGTCTATGGAACTCCCTGCCAGAAGAAGTGGTGACAGCTGTCCGTCTTGACAGCTTTAAGAAAGGATTAGACAAGTTCATGGAGGACAAGGGTATCAATGGCTATAATTATGGATACTTAAGGACAACCTCCGGGTTGGAGAAATAGGCAGGATATCTCTCAATGCCATTTCCAGGGAATCCTAAGCAGGTGAAGGCATCTCCTTGGGAATACCCTGAAGGAAATGGTGAGCCACTGTGTGAGACAGAATGCTGGACTGGATCGGCTGTGGCCTGTTCCAGCAAGGGTGTTCTTATGTACCAAAATGGTCCCTATTTATCTACTTCCAATTTCTTGCTTTCGAGCTGCTAGATTGGCAGGAGCTGAGACAGAAATGGTTGCTCAAACCATCATGCAGTGCCCAGGTCTCGAACAGCAGACTGGCCAACCTTCCAGATAACAAGGTGACCTTCATAATCACTGAGCCACCACAGCCCCTTAATTCCTTGATTAAGAGCCTGCACAAGTTCTCATGGGTAGGAGAAATAAATGCCAGCCAGAATGACCTTTATTATACACTGCTTTCTATTAGGAAAGGTAAAGGTCTCCCTTGCTCAAAAGCCCATTGTGTCCAACTCTAGGATACGGTGCTCATTTACTAGACACCAAAGTGCACAGAACACAGTTACCTTTCCCACCGAAGTGGTGCCTAGTTATCTACTTGCAATTTCTTTTTTTTGAACTGGTAGGTTGGCAGGAGCTGGGGCAGATGATGGGAACTCATATTGTCACACTGTACTTAAGTTTCAAACTGCTGACCTGCCAACCTTCTGGCTGTCAAGCTCAGAATCTTTACCACTGAGCCACTGTGATCTGCTTTCTACTATCCCAAAGTAAATATTTAACAAGCAGACCAACTGTCTTAACTTACGAGGTTTGTTACCTATCCACTGCATCATTTTGCAACTTTTGTCAAAACAGGCAGCCTTCCAAGAAAAATAAGGAACTGTTGGAGAATCACGTTCTCACAATCTTCTCAATAGGGAGCATGCCCTAGACCCATGATGGTGAACCTTGGTACTCCAGGTGTTCTTGGGCTTCAATTCCCAGAAGCCCTGAGTAGCAGGAATGCTGACTTGGGCTTCTGGGAATTGAAGTTCAAGAACACCTGGAATGCCAAGGTTCATCATCATGGCCCTAGACCGTGCTAACTTAGAGCTTTCCCCCAACTCCTCAAGAGTTCTTGAGACTTCCTTCCTGAGTCTTCCTTACTTAACTATCTTTCTTGCTCTCCATTTTTCTCTCTGAGAATAATTATGTGAAGATCTAGCTCCACATTATATTTTTAAAAGGGGTGAAAAGCACATGCCATCCATAAAAGATTTTATTTCCTTCAACCAAAATGTATTTTTCCTTTTGGATAGTGGATGAATTTAGGTGGATTGTTCAACATTTATCTCTGCGACAAAAAGAGAATGACTAAATTCTTCCAGCAAGAACTATGCTGATGTATTTGAGGAGAAGCAAGATGAGTTGCAGATAAGTAAAAATGTGTATTCTCTGGAGAAAGTAGATATAGAGAGGTTTGTCTCCCCTTCTTATGTCGCTAGAACACCATGAAGCTGAATGTGGCAATACTTAAGGTTGAAAAAGGAAGACAGCTGTGGAACTTGCTAGAGACTTAATTTTAAATGTCTGGAGGCAAATAGACAGACATTGGCCTGCCACCAAAAAGACTGGGGTCTTGGTATCAGTCTCACTTCCTTAAAGAACATACCCCAAAGTAATGACACCAAGGTAGATATTCCAAAGTCAATATGCCAGTACTGATGGACAATATGTTGAACATTAAAATGAAACTTTAAACTACATCTTACAGGTATGTTGCAACTATTTTTCCATTTGTTATAATAGCTGTTGAAGATCCCCCTTAAGAAGTCCTACTCCGGTAATTTTGTATGTCTTCCAGGCCTCCTCTTCTTTAGCTATACAAAAATAGCATTTTGGAAATTACAGCTTTTTAGAGGATCTTTGTTGATAGAAAAGTGAAAAGAATAATTTAATAGGTCTCCACTAAGATTTTCCTTATGTGATGACTTTCACAGAGTTACACAGCCATCTAAGTCTTTAACCATCTGGAGAAGAAGGATTATCTGCCGGGTCAGGATGAATTAGAGAGGACTGTAATTTTGCCTAAACCTTGAGTAGTTCTATTGGTTTCCAGTTAGGTAACTACTGTCCATTGCTATTTTCCTGTAAAGTTTTAGCATGCCAAAGGCACAGATGGAAGAATGTCCCTGCAGGATTAAGAAGCAGCTGAGCAAGGTCTCCTCCAAACTGCTTAGTAGACCAAACTACTGATTGCTGGTCTAATTTGGAAAATGGGTCACCAATTATGAGCAGTTTTAGAAAACTCTTGGGGAAATGATTAGTTGAAAAGCTCTATTGTTAGTTGCTGACATTTGGATGACACATTATGTCCTAATGTAAGCTAAAGAGATCCTTAGAACTTGAGCTAACTAGCACAGCATATGTGTGTGTGTGTGTGTTGGGGGGGGGGGGAAGAGTTTTGAATAGAATGAGATGCAATGGATGTCAGAATGTCATTCCATTAAGAGACCGCATCACCCCAAGGTTTTCGACCCATCCTCCGAGAGTGGACCATAGGGGCTCCCGAGTGGTCCCATCAGCCAGGGAGGCACATCTCACTGGGACCAGGAGTAGAGCATTCTCGGTATCTTCTCTGGCCCTATGGAACCTCCTGCCACTTGAACTGTGCCTCCAGGTAGAGTTGTTCCCCTTCAGGAAAGCCTTAAAAATGTGGCTATGCCAGCAGGTGTGGGGTACAACTGGTACCACAGCCCAGCCCTTCTGGCTTATTTAGCCCTGCACAGGGTTTTTAATTTCTATTTACTCCTGCCCAGGTATCCTTCTTTTAAGGGGGTTGGGGAGGTTTTATGGATGTTTTAGAGAGTTTTATAGTATTTGGTTTTAACTGGTATTGGGTATGGGTTTTTATTGATGTTGTTAGCCACCTTGGGTCGCTTGGGCAAAAAAGGTGGTTATATAAACCCAACAAACAAATAAATAAATTTGGATCCTAGATAAACCTCACCTGAAGAATTACTGGTAAAATCCAAGTAAAATCCAATAAGAATCTATTATAACTGATAGATATGGAAAATGTCTACCTCATGATATATAACCATATGTCCTCTTTTAGAGAGGAAAATCTTCCATTTTTAGAAGGCAATTCATCTTTTCACAATGTTACCTATTTGAAGGGTTTTCCAGGCCAAATTTGAATTAGATAAAGAACCCACAGAGAGAGATTGAGGACCCTGAAGGTCCATCCACCATTGGCAACACTTGGGAAACATATTTACTATTGAGATCCGTGGTGGCAAACCTATGGCACATGTGCCAGAAATGGCACTCAGAGGCGGTATGCATGCCATGAAGGGGAAGCCCTGCTCAGCCAAACCCAGCTGGCACTGCTTCCCCACCACCCCTCTCCTTCTGCCAAAGGGGAGGCAAGAGGGGAGGTTGAAATCCCAGCCGGAAAGCTCCCGCTGTAGGTGGGGCACTCCTGTGGGGATGGGGTGCTACTTCAGGGGGCAGGTGCACCTCAAGTGGTGCATGTGCACATGTACCCATGTGACTTCACCAGAGGTACACCAGCAACATCACATGGATATGTGGGCACTTGTGGTGCCTGTCCATGTGCCCCCTCCTCCTCCTTGGGCACTTAGTCTCTAAAAAGTTTGCCATTACTGATTGAGAGGGACCATCTCAGTGGGCTCCCAAACATTGGTGCCAGCCAAAAGTAGGCTTGTTGTAATGTTACTTCTGGGCACTATGGATGATTAAAATGGTACTTGCTATTCATCCTTTTTAGTGTATGAGAACTAAGACACAGGACACAGCCTCGGGCTGGGTTAACTCAGGTTTATTGCATGGTGGACAGAGGGAACATGAGGTAATGGCGGATCAATAGCTCTTTATATACAGTAGTAATACATTTGAACGTGGTTCCACGATAGCCCATTGGCTACTGTCTGCGTGACGTCATTGCTGGTCACGCCCTTCTTGTCCAGGTGTAGGTGGTGGCGGGAAACTTCCCGCGCTGTGGCTCTTTGATGAGTTTGGACCAATAGAGCTTGGACGCTCGCTGCTGCCAGCTGGTGGTCATTAGCTCGCGTCCTATTACAGGGTTTATAGGGATACAACTGAAGGTTACATTGTTACTCGTAGGCAAGGTTACATTGGTTAAGATACATTGTTATCCCATGTAGGAGGTTACACCATTGAACACAACACTCCTCCCCCCTAGGATGAGACGAAGTCTCGAACTCAACACTCCTCCCCCCTAGGATGAGACGAAGTCTCTCAGCCAAGATGGCTTATTTCGAACACGCTGGGGTCTCGATGCGGGCTGCCTTTCCCCTGGTTTGCTACCTTCTCTTTGTCCCCTGGTTTCCTGTCCTGTAATTGGAGAGGGAGACTTGTTAGTGGCTTGCCGCGGCTCTGCGGCGTTGTTGGGAGGTGTGTGCTTTATTTGGGAAGAACCGGGGACACTGGGGGCTAACGAAAAACCCCTCTTCTCGCTTGGATGGGTGGGGGAACACTCCCAAAAACCCCCCCGGCTCGCAAAACCAAAATCGGAATCAAATTCGGGGACAGCGGTCGCAAACTCCTCTCCCCCAAATTCGGGGACAGCGGTCGCAAATTCCTCTCCCCCTTCCCCAGGCTCTGATAGAGCTGGCGTATCCAAAGGATATGAGTCGGGGCCGCCGCTGCTTTCCCCCCTTGTTTGGGACTGTTGTCCGTCGTTGTCTCCCCCTTGGGCTAAACGGGTGGGGGAGGACCCTAACGCTGAATTCTGTTGCTGAGCCCCACTGACCGGCCCCTCACTCACTCGATGCCTAAGTTGGTCCGCGTGCCTCCTCCAGAGGAGACCGGTGTTAGTCTCTACCCGGTACGATACTGGTCCCGCCTGCTCCACAACCGTCCCTGGTACCCAGGCTGGACCAGCGTTGGCGTAGTTCCTGCAGTGTATGGGATCGCCGACGGCGAAACCTTTCGAGACCGCTAACCCTATGTTCTTCCCTTTGTCCTCGACCCTCGTCGGGTCTAACCTGGACAGGATCGTGGTCAGTTTCCGCCGCATCAGCAGCTCTGCCGGCGAGTAACCTGATGCTAAGGGGGTCACCCTATACGCTAATAAAAACTGGCATACTTGGTGATTTAGGTCCCCCGGGCCCATGCGCCGCAGCGCATCCTTTGTTGTACGCACCAGCCGTTCGACTTGGCCATTCGTGGCCGGGTGAAACGGCGCGGATGTGACATGCCGAATGGCGTTTGCCTCCATGAATGCCCTGAACTCAGCGGACGTGAAACAACTAGCGTTATCGCTGACCAGAGTGTCGGGTAAACCGAACGTGGAAAAGACTCTCCTTAGATGGCTAATTGTAGTGGCGGAGGACGTGCTCTTTACTGGGATAACCTCCAGCCACTTGGAGAACGCATCCACCACCAAGAGGAAAATGGTTCCTCGGAACGGGCCAGCGAAATCTACGTGCACTCTGGACCATGGCCCCCTTGCTGCGTCCCATTCCCTGTGCGGGAGATGGGCCGCCTCCGGTCGGGAGCCCTGGCATGCCTCGCAAGTGCCAACCATGTGCTCTATGTCTGCGTCTAGCTGTGGCCACCAGAAGTAGCTCCGGGCCAGCGCCTTGGAACGGACGATGCCCGGGTGGCTGACGTGCAGCAGTTTGAGCACCCTCGGTCGTAGGGACGTAGGGACCACCACCCGTTGGCCCCACAAAAGGCACCCCCTCTCTAGGGACAACTCTATCTTTTTCCTAAAAAATGGGTCGAATTCCGTACCTGGGGATGACGCCGGCCACCCCTTCTGTACCCATGAGCTAACTTTCTCCAGCGTTCTATCCTTGCCTGTCGCCCTGGCAATGTCGGCTGGTACTATTGGGGGTGAATCTAAGACCTCTATTAGCAATACCTGGTGGTCTCTCTCTACCCGTGCCTTTTGGTTGCCCGACAAGGGCAAAGGAGACCTTGAGAGTGCGTCTGCATGGCTGATCTCCTTCCCGGGCCTGTATTCCAACTCATGTTGGTATGCATTGAGAAAGATAGCCCACCGCAGCATCCTCGGGGACAGGATCTGTGGCGTGGGCTTATTTGCAGTGAAAATTCCTAACAGGGGCTTGTGATCGGTCACGACTTTGAACGGGCGACCATACAGAAAATCGTGAAATTTTTTGGTTCCCGCTACTATCGCTAATGCCTCCCTGTCGGTCTGCGCGTAATTCCGCTCTGCTTGGGACAGGGACCTTGAATAAAACTCTATCGGGGCCTCTCTTCCGTCGTCCAACACGTGGCAAAGCACCGCCCCCACCCCCACCGGGGATGCGTCACAGACTAAAACCACTGGCCGTTTGGGATCGAAATGCGTTAGAACTGCCTCGGATGTTAGGAGTTGCTTCAACTCTTTGAACGCCCTCTCTTGCTCGTCACCCCACACCCATGTTTCCTCCTTTTTTAGCAACCGATGGAGCGGTTCGGCCACCGACGCCTTCCGTGGAAGGAAGGTGTGGTAAAAATTGAGGAGCCCCAGGAATGACTGTAGCTCGGTTTTGGATGTGGGGCGAGGAGCCTTCTTGATGGCGGCTACTTTGGATTTGGACGGCTTAATTCCCTCGGGTGTGACCCTGAACCCCAAAAACTCAACCTCTGTTTCGAAAAAAACGCATTTGTCTTTTCTCAGTCGCAGCCCCGCTTTTTCGAACACAGTCAGTACTTTATCCAATCTCTTTGCCAGTTCGGCCTCACTCCCCCCTGTAATCAACACGTCATCAAAATAAGGCAACACCCCCTCCAGCCCCTTCAGGAGGCGTTCCACAAGCGACTGAAAAAGGCCGGGTGCCGAGTTCACGCCGAACTGTAAGCGCGACACCTGGAACGCCCCTTTATGTGTGACTATTGTTTGTGCCGCTGCCGTGGCGGGCGTTACAGGGAGTTGCTGATAGGCTTGTGCTAAATCGAGTTTAGCGAAACACTTTCCCCCATTCAGCCTGGCCAGAAGGTGGCTGACCACCGGCACCGGGTATGCATTGGGGCGGATCGCCTTGTTAATTGTACACTTATAGTCAGCACAAATGCGCACCTCCCCGTTAGCCTTTAGCGCTGTTACAATTGGAGTTTCCCACTCCGCGGAATCAACAGGCACAAGAATCCCCTGGCCCACCAGTTTGTCCAGTTCCGCCTCTATTTTGTCCTTTAGTGCGAACGGCACCCTGCGCGGTTTGAGTCTTATCGGGTGGACCTCCGGGTCTAGGTCGAAGGCTACGGGGGGTCCCTTGAACTTTCCCAGTCCTTTTTTAAAAACGGCGGGGTGCGCGTCCAATACCGCTTGTATTGGATCTACCCCCACGGCATGCACCCCCCCTATGAACAAACCTAAAGGCTGAAACCACTGCGTCCCGAGGAGGCTACAACTTCCCCCTTTGAGAACAACTAGGGGAAGTTCCGCAGAATGTCTCTTAAAACGGACCCGAAATTTCCCGACCCCCAACACTGGAATGCTGTTCCCCTGTACGTCTCGTAGCGTGGACCTCAACGTTTTAAGTTTGGGCCGCACTTGGGGGTCGATTTTCAAGAACTCTCTCTGGGGAATTATAGAATAGGAGGACCCTGAGTCAATTTCCATCCTAATAGGGGCCCCTTGTACTAGTACCTCAACGAAATAATGGGGCTGTCCCGCGGACACGCTGAACACGGGAGCGTCGTCCTCGCTGTCGTCCGAGATGCGGCCCACGCCGTCCTGCTTCCTCGTGGTCTGGGCGCCATCTTTGGACCTCGCTGGACGGTCCGGTCTGGTCGAACGGTCTTGTGAATGCCTCCGGCCCTCTTTCCGCTTCCTGCACGCCCTGGCGATGTGCCCCCGACGGCCGCAGGTGTAGCACTCGGTTTTCCTGAATGGGCACCTCGCGCGCTCATGGGCCGCTCCGCAGCCATCGCAGCGGCGCCCTCCTTTTCTGACTTTCTGGACCTCCTCGCTGTCGCTGCCTTCCGTAGACGACTTCGAGGCCCATCGGGTTGCGTGCACCGACTGTCCGGACTTTCCGTGCACCGAATTCTCCGCTTTGCCGGCCCTAGGACGCCACTCACGCCACTGGTGCATCTCGTCTACTCCAGCATTCGTGGATTCCGCGGCTTCCGCGGCCTCTACAACCTCTGTCAGCGTGGGTGGTGGCTCCTTGTTCATCAGGCTGCGCTGCACCTCCTTGTCCTTCAGGCCACACAGAACTCCGTCCCTGAGGGCCATCTCTAGATTGTCCCATCTGCAGGGGGCGGCGGCTATTCTCAAGGCTGTTACGAAGGCCTCAACCGACTCGTCCGGCGCTTGGACTCGCCTCCAAAACGCGCTCCGAGCGGGAAACATTGCCCTCGAGGGTCGGAAACGCTCACGCAGCAGTTTCATGATGTCATCGGCTTTGAAATCGCTCACCTTCTTCGGTGCAATGATGCCCACCAGCGTTCGCTTGGTTTCCATCCCAAGCATTCGGGTGAGGATGGCCCTCTTCCTTTCCTCGTCGTCTTCTTTGACTTTGAGTTCCACCAGTGCCGCCTGGAAGTCCATTTCAAAAAGCTCCCAGTCTTGCGGTTTGGTGATGTTGAACCCGCTCTGTGCCCTGGCTCCTTGGGAATCCATAATCCCATCCTCGTCGCCAATTTAGTGTATGAGAACTAAGACACAGGACACAGCCTCGGGCTGGGTTAACTCAGGTTTATTGCATGGTGGACAGAGGGAACATGAGGTAATGGCGGATCAATAGCTCTTTATATACAGTAGTAATACATTTGAACGTGGTTCCACGATAGCCCATTGGCTACTGTCTGCGTGACGTCATTGCTGGTCACGCCCTTCTTGTCCAGGTGTAGGTGGTGGCGGGAAACTTCCCGCGCTGTGGCTCTTTGATGAGTTTGGACCAATAGAGCTTGGACGCTCGCTGCTGCCAGCTGGTGGTCATTAGCTCGCGTCCTATTACAGGGTTTATAGTGATACAACTGAAGGTTACATTGTTACTCGTAGGCAAGGTTACATTGGTTAAGATACATTGTTATCCCATGTAGGAGGTTACACCATTGAACACAACATCCTTTAAAAATAAAATAGAAGAAGCCCATAGACAAATCTCAGTGCTGAGTTCTGTCAGATGATCAAAACCTTATCAGGACTGCCTTCTCACATGCTATTTGGCCTTTCATTTAAAATGCTTCTTGGAAGTTAATCAGACATGGGGCTTCTGCCATGCTTATGCAGGTGGATACTAAATTTTCTATCAGATCGTTCCCAATGGGTCAGGATGGGCTCTCATGTCTGCGGATCTCAGTATAAGTATGGGGACACTGCAGGGGGGGGGGGGTGTTGAGCCCGCTTCTGTACACGTTTTACACATATGATTGTGTTCCCAGTTACCCCAGCAATAAGATCACCAAGTTTGCAGATGACACAATGGTGGTGGGTCTGATTACTGCTGGGGTGGGGGAGTCATCTTACAGGAAGGAGGTTGAGATGCTGACCAAGTGGTGTAGGGAAAACAATTTATTCCTCAATGTAAAAAAGACAAAAGAGATCACTGTGGACTTTAGGAAAAGCAAATTGAACATCCAGCCACTTATTATTGAAGGGAATTGTGTGGAACAGGTCTCAGCATTTCGATTTCTGGGAATGGAGCTGAGGGATGATCTAACATGGGGAGCAAACACCAAAGCTCTGATGAAGAGAGCACAGCAGAGGTTATACTTCTTGAGAATCCTCAGGAAGAACAATCTTTCAAAGGACCTGCTGTTGGCATTCTACCACTGTACCATAGAGAGTGTGTTAACCTATGGTCTGTGTGTATGGTTTGGGAGTTATACAGCTAGGGAAATAACAATGCTGTCCAGGGTCATAAAGACTGCGGAGGGGATAATTGGGCATACTCTTCCCACTCTAGATCTAATCTATGCCACCAGGTGTTATAAGAAAGCTGTGAGATTGCGCAAGATAGCTTCTGCCTTCTAGAAGAAGGTATAAAGACCAGGACCAGCCGCTTGAGAAATAGTTTCTACCCAAAAGCGGTTCTGGCTTTGAATACAGTGCAATGCAGTCTATGAGGGAGCTTCTGTATATAGTTTTTAGAGTTTTGGAGTTTTAGAGCTTCTTTGGGGTTAAATGTGTATATGTGGGGTGGAAGTATGTTGATAATTTTGTATAGTTGTATTTTGTTTAGGTTTTGTTGGGTTGATAAGTGTCCCCCCCCCCAAATCTCGTTGTTCTGTGCAGGACAATGACAATAAAGATTTATCTATCTATCTATCTATCAACATCTGGGATGACAAGTCTTCTTTTAATTCAGGACTTCAAAGTGTAAATAGGCTTTCTGATGGGTCTCTGAGGCCTTGAGAATGATTTTGTAGCTGTTTAGCTCCATGAGCATGGTAGATGTTATTGTTCCAATCTTGGAGGTATGTTAAACATAATGAGAAGCTAACTCTTCATCCCAGAGCATATAAAGCAAATAAATAAATAAAAAATCAGCCCTACTCATGGTAGGTTGGAAAATAACAAATCTGGACTGGATAGATACATCTGTCAACATTGCTTTCTCCCACACACAATTTAAAAAACAAAAACAAATCTCAAGTATTACTATCTTGAATCAAAATGATACAAATCTCCTTTTCCCCCAGGAATAAAGTTGTTCTTTTGTATTGTGCAATAAACATGGAAAACCTTTATCAAAATGAAATGACAGTGTGATGGATCTCTATTCATGGGAACTACATACTCCTGCTGCAGAAACGTTTTGCTCCATGTTAGAGAGATTGAGATAATCATTAGCATTGCACAGATCTAGCTCAAAAAGGATTTTGTAGGGCTGAAAACATATCTGCTGTAGCTGTTCATCCTTGATTGGGCTCCCCATCTTCTTTTTATTTACTCTTTGGTATTTTACATAAAATTTTGGAATATTAACTGTGTTAGTCTGTGTTTCAAGCATATCAGAGAATAAACAAAAAGAACTTTCAAGCCTAACTTATATTTTAATGTAATTTTTCATTGATCAAGTCCACTTTGTCAGACATGGGAGTGAGACTTCATGCCATCAATTTATATACATAAGGTACAAGGTACAGAGTGATTGGTTAGCATAACAGATAAGTATACAAATTTATTTATTGTATGATAAACTTCAGTTGTCTACATTAATGTTGATATATACAGTAAGCACAAATTGTCCATCTGTTACTCAACATTTTGAAATTCACTATTTATTTCATGTTATTTTCATTGTTTTAATATTTGTATTTCCCCTGGCTCTTGCCATTGGGTTTTCTTCTAACGTGTCTGAACTTGCCTGGAGCTGCTTCTGTTGCCTAATATCAGGAAGTTATTTTATTCTGATGTTGATGGGAGGGAATACATGTGAACAGAATGGCTTTGCATCTACCACAGCTGGTCCTCACTCTGTTCAGCATCCTCCACTGCCGTCTAAAAAGGGAAAATCCAGCTGACCATTCGCAGAGATTCTTGTTTATGTGGTGGTGGGGAACTGGAGAGAGATGTTGCCAGAGTTCCATCCAGACATCTGAGATATTAAAACTGTTATTCTGTAGGTTGATCGCAGTGCACCAAGCAGGGTGTCTACATTTTAATCATTGGACTGAGGGGCAAGATGACACAGTCACAGCTAAATAGTCTACACATTAGGATAAGATGTGACCGAACTGCTGTGTGTGGCTTTCCAGTCATAAGCTACATAGAAGAAGAAGTATACAAATCAATATGGCCTTTACAACTGGAAATAGCAGATGATCTGTGGCTGTTAGTCTTCAAAGTGCTTCAATGTTTTTGTTTTGTTTATTCTCTGATTTACATAACTTTGTTTACCTAGACCTTTCTCCTATTTACATGTTATGGAGGAAGAATAAGCTTTTGGTTCTCCTTCCCTTACTTTAATACAATTCCTTTGTGTATGTCAATTTCCATTTACATCTGGCAGCTAAAATGGAATTATTTGATTAGGGAAGAGGACAAAGCAACATCAACCAAAGCAGGAGCTAGAGCAACAGCCATTATTCTGAGTTTTAGATAAATCTTCCATTACAAAAGGGAGAGCAATAAACAAATCCACAATAGCACAGACGCAAGGCTTGAAGTGAAAAGTTCAGCCAGGAAGCTACCACATTATCTTTTGCAGAAGATGCAATGGTGGTGGTGAGTGGAGTGTGTGTGTGTCCCACTTTCTTTTCACATGCAGATTTTAGTTTATTTTATCAACCTTAGCATAAGGAAAGTGTGATATATGATTTCATATGTTCTTGTTTTTTTCTCCTGCTTCTGTTGTGGGTAATTTTAAAAATGCAACTTATGTCTGCAATTTCTCCAGCAAAGGAGTATTTGCACACAAGAAAATATATAAGGCTGGAACTTGGAACTTGTTTTGTTCCCTCCCACCACTCCTGAATAACAGATAATGGAATATGTAATGGAAATCTGTGAAAAGGTAAATTGTTTTCTTTGTCAACTATGTCAAAAGTCTGTGATTTGTGTTAATAAGGTCCTACTTTCAGGGTCTGGCTGGACATCCCGGCAAAATGGAGTAGACCGTACTGCCAGTGACTCAAAGCCAAGCATCAGGCGGTGGTTAACTAAACTGCTATGAGCGGATGAGCCCCTTTAGGTAGTGTGATAGCCCCCTCATTGGAGGAAATGCCACTGGAAAACATCATACTGGGCTCAACGGCAAAATGAGTGGAGGAGGAATTCTGATTCCCAATGGTCATGAAGGTGGAAGAGGCCATGCCAGATGGACTGGCTGTGAAGGTGCACCTTGTCAATATCCTCAAGGATGTGGCAGTCTATTGCAGTCCCGGTATTTAATCCTGCACATCTCATTTCGTGTGTGCCGCAGGGGATGGCTCAAAGATCATAGTATGTGGGTCACTTAGTGGCAAGCTGGGATCCACCTTAAACAAATTCATACCCATGACATTTTTCCTGCTTCATGGAAAAGCATTCTTGGATATGAGTTGCAGTCGACGACTTTCAGAGTACAGGAGTACATTGGTCAGAAGATCTGTGATCATATGGACTGGCCTGGACTGCAGATGTGAGTCCTGTGGACTGGATTACCAGACTGAAAAATGCCTGCCTATGGATGGCATGGAAGAAATCTTTGGTTTGTTTCATAAACAACATGAATGACTGTTTCCTGTTGGCAAATAAGGGCTGAGGATTTCTCCTAGCCTGGACTTTTGCACAATGGAATGAGCAGAGAGATACAGGATTGCTGTGGCAACAAGGCTCTGGCTGAGTTGAAGACAAAGGAACATTATGGACAGGCTACAGAGTTGGATACTTTCAGTGGTGCAAGGCCCAGGGTGTACCCTGATAAGATGCTTTGATCACATCTTATGCTGTAGGACACACAGATGATTTAGTCTCTGGGAATAAAAATGCAGTGCATCTTTCTCACTTGGGGTTATGCCATCTACCAATACAGAACTAAAGGTTATGGATACAACCTGAATGCTGCTTGAGAGAAGAGATTCAGACTTAGATACACACTCATGCACACTCACCTGTTTCTCAGCATACTTTTTCTCATATAATTTTATGCTTGCAGATTTTGACTGTTCTGAGGCCCTGAGCCTTAGTTTGCTGCAACAATGGGGTAGATTACTCATTCTGGGAGATTTATTACATGGAATTACAGAGAGTTGTGCTGGACCCACTGCTTCTAAAAAAGTGGTGATTTTCCTCTGTGTGTGTGTTTTTGTGTGCACACGCATGTGTGGGCACGTGTTATGTATGACCAAGATGTACTCCATTTTTTTTACTACCACCTCTGTGGGCATGGCCAAAACTGTGGGTGGGGCCAAATCTATGGGTGAGGCCAATTCTGTGGGCATAGCCAATGCAATGGGGTATGGAGGTGGGTGTGGCCAGCCAGGTGGGCATGGCCTGGGGAAATTTCCGCTACCGGTTCTCCCAAACAGGACAGAACCTGCTTCAGTGCATCAGTGGATGCATCCAACTTGTGTAGACTCTTATAGGGTTTTGAAGTATATGAGGTGCTCAAGGAGTGGCTAACTATTGCCATCCCCAGCTACATTTACACAGCTGAGTGGAGATTTGAAACCAGGTTTCCTGAGTCTACATCTAACACATTATCCACTATCCTGGATAGTAATTATGGCATAGTAATCTATACCACCTTGGCCTTGTAATCCTCATAATTGAATTCTTTGAATCTGTTGTGACCTGGGGTCCTGGGTGTGAGGAGGAGGACAGTTGGCCGGCCTAGTTGCCTGCTGCCGGCTTGGACGTGGAGTTGGAGCCTGAGGAAGACCTGTTGCCTGTCCCTCAGGCCACGGCTGGCCCAGATCAGGATGCCGAGTAGGAGGACATGGATCTGGCACTAGCCCTGCAGCCTGCTGTCAATTTGGAGTCGGGCCCTCAGGGCCAAGCCAGGCTAGATGATCGGAGCTTGACAGCTAGACCCGGTACCAGCAATCGGGATGATAAGGGCAAGCCAGCATGTCCGAGAGGATGTAGAGCCTTGTTAAGATAGACCTTGCAGTTGAGGCGAAGGAGTGCCAGGACATGCCTCTTGAACCGGCGTACAGCTTTGGGGTCTGAGTATTCTTAAAGCTGGGGAATGCAGGCAAAGTTCTTTGTTGGACCAATTTCCCTACATGGACCCTGGCACTGTGAGACCTGGACCAGAACCTTTGGAATCCTGAACCCCTGCATGTGACCTTGACAACGCCTTAGGAAAACCCTTGAATCTTTAGTTGCTCTTGACCGTGGACTCCTGACGATGACCCTGCTTTGACCCTGTAAACTGACTGTAAGACTCTCTCTTGCCTTTCAGTGCAGCAGCTACTGGCCGGGCAGCTCGGCTGGTGTCCGGGCCACAACAGATTCATAATGCCCCTCAACTATAAAGTGATATTTATAGTATTTTCCAGTTGAAATTTTAATCTGAACATATTTCTGTCTTCTTTCCATACAACTTCTTTCCTCCAAGTTGCCTCCCCCTGATTCCCACCCCCCAATTTTGCAACACTAGTTCGAGCTGTGTCAATGGGGAGCGAAGGAAACACAGTCTATCACCAAATAACTAAGATAGCCTTCATTTCCCTAATGGCTGATACAGGGACATGATTAACTAGCACTTGTCATGTTCAAACCTTCTGCAGCAAGAAATCAGCAGATGAGTTACCAAAGAATGTGAATCCAAGGGAGTGATAGGCCTCTGTGAATCAGCTCCAGCAGATACAGAAACAGCTCTATCCTCATACACCTGCCTGCTAAAACATCAAGCACTTTTGATATTATGTCAATGACTCAACAAGAGTATCTCTGTTCTGCTATTAAAACATTAGTCATTTTTATCTCCTATATGTTATGTTAATAACTTTAATGATGAAAATTGTCCTCCCCCGGCCTTCAAATCTCATCTCACGGTCCTTTTACTGCATATCATTCCTCCCACACATTCCCAGTGAAGCACATTTTTGTTCACAAATGATTTTCTTTCAACACTCTAATAGTAGGAAAAGTTCAAATTAGATACTGAAACATTAAATATTCATCCACTGACCTGCATCTAATTTATCAAGGAGCACCAGAGTAAGGGCAAACATGGAGGAGTAACAGTACTGGATCTTAGTGGGTCCATGTAGAATACAAATAACATTTGCTCTAAAACAACTGAGGCAACAAATGGTTGTATATCACACTAAACATAGAGGTTTATTTAAATATATAGTTTGATTTAAATATGGTGGTTACTGAAATTCCCAATTTTTCTTTGGATGTTCTGGATACTATACTCATTTGACAAATCTGTTGCATGACTACTCTTTCTCCACTGCTTTGTTGCTTTGATCTGTGAGCACTGTATCATTTCATAGTTTCTACAGTCTCATGTCACTTGATATATTTCTTGCTGAACAACTGGAATATTTTACACTTCAAATTATTTCCCATGATCTCAGTAAAAATCATGAAATTCCACATATGGCAAGGCAATGCATATGTGCATTAATAGATTTTGAACCATGCAATGGATTGTTTTTAATCTACATAAAGACTATAAATCCCATGATACAGGGGAAAAACATTTAGAACATAATTGCATGCCTGACTTAGCATGAGTGATCTATACAGAGAAACAAGTTTCTGCTTGTGAACTGTCCAGATTTGGACATGCAAATAGTCTGGATTAAGCATGTGGAGCACTGTATGCCAAAGCATCACCCTTGGTGTGTTAAAATTGCATGTGTGTACACTGGAAAAGAATAGAATATAATAGGAAAAGGAGCATGACAAAGTTGCATGTTGTCACCCTGCTTATTTAACTTATATGCAGAGTACATCATGTGTGCAATGCAGGGCTGGATGAATCACAATATGAAATTAAAATTGCTGAGGAAAACATCAAAAACCTGAACCTAGCAGTTCAAAAGCAAGAAATTGCAAATTGATAAATAGGGACAACTTCAGTGGGAAGGTAACAGCGTTCTGTGTGCTCCAGTGTCTAGTCATGCCTTCCACATGGCCACGGAAATGTCTGCAAAAGCAGACAATGCTGGCTCTTCGGCTTTGAAACAGAGATGAGCACTGAACTCTAGAGTCGGATACGACCGGCTTTCGAGCAAGGGAAACCTTTACCTTTACCTTACTACCCTAATGACAGAAAGTGAAGACATAAGAACCTCTTGATTAGGGTGAAATAAGAGAGTGAAAAAACTGGCCTGAGACTCAACATCAAAAAACCAAGATAATGGCAACCAGCCCTATCACTGACTTTACCTTCTTAGGATCTAAGATTAACGCAGATGGTGACTGCAACCATGAAACTAAAAAATATATATGATTAATTCTTGGGAGCCAAGCTATGAGAAACCTTGGGAACATAATAAAGAGTGAAGAAATCACCCTGCCAACAGTAGTCCTCATAGCCAAAGCAATGGTATTCCTGGTAGAAATGAATGGTTGTAAGAGCTGTACCATAAGGAAGGCTCAGCGCAGAAGAATAGACACCTTTGAAATGTGGTGCTGGAGGTGAATTTTGAGGGTACCCTGGACAGCAAAGAGATCAAATAAGTCAATCCTGAAGGAAATGAACCCTGACTGTTCCTTGGAAGGATTAATATTGAAGATGAAGCTTAAGTACTTTGGACACCAAATGAGAAGAGAGGACACACTTGAGAAGGCCTTGATGCTGGGAAAGATTGAAGGCAAAAGAAAAAGAGGATGGCAAAGGATGAGATGGCTAGATGGCATTGTTGACACGATGGGTGTAGAGCTGAGCAGGCTGTGGAAGATGGTGGCGGATGGGGTGCCTGGTGTGCAGTGGTCCCTGGGGTTGCAACGAGTTGGACTCAACTATGCGACTGAACAACCACAAACAATGAAAAAGACTATCAGCTCATGAAAATTTAATCATCACTGCAAATAAAAAATACATTCCAGGCAACATCTTCTCCTTTAAACAACCAAGTCGTACCACAACAGGCAGTTGTTTGTCCTCAGTTTGTACATCTCAGTTTGTACATCAATAAACCAGGCTTTCTTCTTTTCCACAACAGTTATATCAGGTGTGTGACTCAGATATGTATCTGTTTGAATTTTAACTTCCCACAGGGTCTTGACTCTCTCATTTTCTAATACTTTCACAATCTAGTATTTCCAATAATTTTTCTTCTTCTTCATCATCATCATCATCATGGATCCCTGCACCCTTTTTAGGGGGTGGGTAGTTCTAAATAATTTTTAACCTGTTTTTATCTGGGACTAGCGTAGGTTGCCCGGCGTTGCCGGGCTGTTATAAACTGTGATCAGCGTTTTGGGGTTGTTTTTTTGTGGATTAATTAAAGAACAAAGGATGATATAATTTTTTTCAAATTGTTTTATTTAACTAAATAATGTTTTAGTTTGTGGTTTTTTTTAAATAGTTGTAACATAGGTAATAATTTAAAAATGTGAAAGTACATGTTTTTTACATTCAATGTTTTTAAATTCTTGTGGCCTCTAGGTGGGGCCATTGAGTCTTTTTGACTTGTTTTTACTATTCTGCCCTGCAGGTGGGGCTGTTAGTGGTTCTCTTTTACTTTCACTGTTTTCTCTCTCCTGGCCTCTGGGTGGGGCTTCTTCCGGTAAGTAGTCTCTTTGTTTCTTCATTTCTGTTCCGGTTGTCGTGGAGGGAGGATGTGCTGTGCTGGGGAGTTGTCTAGTTTTCTTTCTTCTGGGTTTTTTCTTTGTTTTGTTTATGTGGTTGTGAGCTGGGAGGTGTTTCTGTTCTTTTTTGTTTTGGTTTAGTTTTAGGTTTGCTTAATTGGTTTGGTTATTTCTGGTTGCATTTGATTTGTTTTATTTAGTTGTTGTTTATTTGTGTAATTAGTTGTTGTTTCTGTAAATTGGTTTTTTTTCCGTGTTGTAGTTAGGTGTTTTGTATGTGGTTTTGTGTCATTGTGGATGTTTTTGTTTATGTATTTTGTGGTTTATTTTTTGTTTATTAATTGTTTTTTTAATTATTGATTTATTTTTAGTTTATTATTTTTAATAATTTTGGTATTTGTTTTAGTTGTTTACTTTAGTTTGAAGAATGGGCTGGCTGTCAGTTCCTCTTTCCCCATTGCTGCTTTGAATTTTGGTTTAGATGCAGCAATAGGGGGGAAAGGAGGGAGGAGGCAGTCAGCCCGTTCTTCTCCCAGGAAGGTTCGTTAGGTAGGTCGGGGGAGAAGGAGGAGGCAGAGAAGAGCTTTCTCTGCCTAATGATGGTTCTCTCCTCTCTGTCTCCTTTTTTCTCCCGGCTTACCTAACCGGAGATCGGCAGGGAGCAATCCGTAAGGGGTGGGGCTCTTCCTTGTGGATTGCTGGCTGTTGTTTTTGTATTTGGAAATACAAAGGCATCAGCCAGTCATCCGCCAGGGAGGGTGCTTCCCCTGACGAAGTGCTGCTTGTTTTGAGTTTTTTTTTCCACTCCAGCTCAACTTTATTTGAGGCTGGTGGTGGTCTTGCTGTGTCTTCAGCGGGGAAGCATGGAGGAGAGGGAGTCCCTCTCCTCCCCGTTGCTCCGGGAAAGAAGGATGGTGGGTGTTTCGTGGTGGCGTTTTGTGGCTTTTTATTTTGCGTGGCTGTGAGGCACTGAGTCTGCCTGCTGGGGACTTTCGCTCCCATTGCTTTTTGTAAGTTTATTTTTTGCACACCGGCTTTGCAGATGCACCCCCAAAAGAAAGACTCAGACACCAGTATATGGATAAAGGCATCGGGCCACCTTTATTGAATAATGCCCTAGTCCAAATTATAACTTTCAATTGGTGTAATCATCCAATTGTAATTCTTTAAGGCAAGCAGGCCGCAGTAACACTGGTAAGGTTCCTCCCAAAATGCCAATGGCAATTGGCTACATGTAACTATTTGTATCAATTTGTTGGTTGACACAAACAAAATGTTGACTGGAGTCAATAAACTATCTACTGACCCCACCCAATGACGTGTATCCATTAAATATCAAGGTGATGCAGGCTGTAAAGCTCCTGCCATCACCCCTTGCCTGGTTCGCCCTTGACCGGCCAAACCTATTTCCCCTGTACCTGTCTACGTGTTGGCCAGTCAATTGCGAACCAGCCGGATACCTATGGGTCATAAATCTTTACCTTACCAGTGCTACCCGGCAAAAGTGACCAAAGTCAACTTACCCCTTTTCTCAAACACTAGCAACAGTGTGGGATGGGCAAAAAAGCAAGAACCAAAGAGCCAATTGTAGGTTCAAGCCAAAAATTCCCACCCGGCCCTGAAGCGACCAAAAAATCACACTGTTCACTAGGGAGGGGGTGGAGGGGAAAACTTCTCCGCTCCGTCGCATTTCTAAAATGGCAGCTCGGCTGCCTCGTGGCCACCCCTTTTATAGAGGGGTGGCCACACCCCCTAACTCACCCGGATGTCTGAGTCCAGGTGGGGGGGGGCTGCAAAGAGTGCAGCGGCCATTTTGGCGCCGCACTTTCATTGCAGGTGCACCCCCCAAAGAAAGACTCAGACACCGGTATATGGATAAAGGCATCGGGCCACATTTATTGAATAATGCCCTAGTCCGAATTATAACTTTCAATTGGTGTAATCATCCAATTGTAATTCTTTAAGGCAAGCAGGCCGCAGTAACACTGGTAAGGTTCCTCCAAAAATGCCAATGGCAATTGGCTACATGTAACTACCGGAGTCAATAAACTATCTACTGACCCCACCCAATGACGTGTATCCGTTAAATATCAAGGTGATGCAGGCTGTAAAGCTCCTGCCATCACCCCTTGCCTGGTTCGCCCTTGACCGGCCAAACCTATTTCCCCTGTACCTGTCTACGTGTTGGCCAGTCAATTGCGAACCTGCCGGATACCTATGGGTCATAAATCTTTACCTTACCAGTGCTACCCGCCACACGGGGAGGCGTCCATGATGACTCACTGCCCCCCCCCCAGACCGTCAGCTCGGTCACCAGGCCTGCTTGGATATCCTCAAGAAAGAGGTTCATACCTCTGGCCGACAAGTGGACCCCATCTCCTGCATAGAGATCATAATCCTGCAAGCCTATCCTAGGGTGCCGGATGGCTGTCCCCAAGCCCTTGTCTGCCAGGAACCGGGCAACAGCCCTGTTCACCGAGCGGCGAGCCCGGTCAAGGGCACGGAGGTCAACACCTCCTATGTAAGTATGTCGCGGCACCATGTCCGACCATAGCAGCCACGTGGACCACCATACGTAATGCAAATAGGCTAGGTCCCTGCAAATCGTGAACTTTAAAGAGAGGCCAGTGACCTGGGCAAGGTCATTGCCACCGAGATGCAGGATGAGGACATCAGGCGGTCCAGCATCCCTGATGGAAAACAGGAATGGCAACAGTTCCCGCCATTTCATACCGTGCTTACCGTACCATCACAAACGTGCTGTTGCACGAAGCCCGAGATGGGGTCCCCACTCTGTCGCCGCAGCATACTGCGCTTCACAGTGCACGTAACTGTGGCCCACCAGCCATACTGCCACCAGTGTGCGGGGACACACAGGGTCTGTAAAAGAAGGGAAAAAGGAATAATGACATAACTGGTACTCACACATGGAGGGGGCGTACGTACAATGCAAAGTGCATGGATCCCCACCTGCCCATCCTGCGTATATCAGCCTCAGAGTACTCAAACGCAGCCGCAGTAGAAGCGGCGCCTATCCTAAATGAATGGGTGCCATAACGAGGCCCAGGGAGGCCCACACTGGTAAGTGCCATGCCGGTCACCCTCCAAAGCTGGAATGTAGTAAGGGGAGACCCATCCTGGTGGCAGAAAAATGGGCCAGGGTGCGTACCACGCACTGCCAAAAACTCATGTAGGGCACCAACCGGACAGATGTCTTCAATGGAACATCTTAGCAGTCTGACTCCACTGCCTACGCCTTGCTGATCAACCTTTGAGGACCTTATCCTCAACTGAGCCCACTCTTGAGTAACATAGACATCGTCGAGTTCCAGTGCCCTATGAGACGCATCCGCCTTAGATAGTGGTACCAACTCACTGATGCGGAGCGCTCCAAAGAAGGCAACAGTGGTGGCTGCGTGAAAAAGAGCCACCTCGTACCTATCTTAGCATAAGTTATGCCAGCCTCGTGCAAGGTGGGTAAGAACCTCTGGTAAAATCGGGTGATGTGTGTCCTGGCGGCGTCCACGTTCATGTGTCCACCCTTCCAAAACATGACGTATGCGGAAATCATTCACGCGGTCAGCGAAGCCCAGCACCTTGGCCATAAATGCCAGTGCCGAAAGCCTAGAGGCTATAGTACGGGAGGCCAGCCCATGACCGTGAAGATAAACCATGTATTGCAAAATCTGGTCTACAGGTATTGGCCACACTTCGGGTAACTGTAGTTGGCCACAAAAAGTTCTAAATTGTACGAAAGCATGTTGATACGCCTTACGCGTGTGAGGTGCCAAAGACATGCCGATTGCCCGGTTCACCTCTCCTCACCAAATGTCCACATCTTGGCCGGGGAGTGGCGAGGGGAATTCCTCTGCTTCGGGAGCCAAGGCTCGGAACCAGGAGATCTGCAGGTGGGATAAAGCATCTGCAATATCATTATTAATGCCTGGTACATGTCTGGCCTTGAACAGCACATTAAGGCGTAGGCTTCGCAAGACAAATTGATGGACCAGTGCCATGACCCTAGGGGATTTGGACGTCTGAGCGTTGACAATGTGCACCACTGCAGCATTGTCACACCAAAAATGGACCACTGAGTTGGCCCACTTATCGTCCCATAGCATTAGTGCCCCCAAAATAGGAAAAAATTCCAGGAAAGTAAGATCGCGGAGATCATCCATGCCCTGCCATGCGTGAGTCCATCGGCCATATGCCCACCTCCCTTCGAAATATATCCCATCACCCAGAGAGCCGGAGGCATCCGACTGTACTTGAAATTTAGGCAGACCATAAGGTCCAATCTCCAAAAAGAAACCCCGTTAAATTCCTGGAGGAATGTGAGCCAAACCGAAAGGTCTGCCCGTATACTCCTGGCGAGCCGGACCCTGTGGTGGTATTTTAATAGGCCAGCCATGGCATCACACAGACGCCTGGCAAAAGCTCTGCCCGGTGTCACCACCCGGCAGGCGAAATTGAGGAGGCCGTGCAGTACCTGTAGCTCACGAAGGGAACCTTACGTTTAGAAATCAGTGCCCGAATCGCCGCAGAGATCCGGGCCACCTTGTCCACGGGTAACCTGGATGCCTGTGCGACAGTGTCAATTTCGATGCCTAAAAAGGTGAGCTTGGTGGGTGGGCCCTCGGTCTTTTCAGGCACTAAGGGGACACCCAGTTCCTGCATAAGGGCCTGAAATGTAGTAAGGAGACACGTACACGTGTCCGAGCCCCGTTCACCCCCGAACAAAAAGTCATCGAGGTAATGGGCTACAGACCGGGACCCTGACCTTCGAACAAAAGCCCATTGAAGGAAAGTGCTAAATCGTTCGAATGCTGAACATGAAATAGACCAGCCAAAAGGCATCGCCTTATCTACATAGAATTTCCCCCTAAAACGGAAACCCAACAGCTCAAAGTCCTCGGGGTGGACTGGCAGTAATCGGAATGCCGATTTAATATCACACTTTGCCAAGAGGGCCCCGGGACCACAGGCGCGTACCATCTGTAGGGCCTGATCAAACGAAGTATACCTGACCGAACAAAGGTCATCAGGAATAGCATCATTGACCGAGGAACCCGCAGGGTAGGAAAGATGGTGTATTAGGCAAAATTCACCTGGGGTCTTTTTTGGCACTAGCACCAGAGGGGAGACCTTCAAGTTAGGGAATGGTGATTCATCAAAGGGCTCTGCAACCCTCATAGCCTGCAACTCCTTAGCTATGCTTTGTGCAGCGACCTCCTCATTGCCCTTTAGTGAAAGTAAGTTCGGGGCGTCCTGCGGTCCCCGAACACCCCTAAATGTTATATGAAAACCAAACTGGAATCCTTCAAGCAGGTACTTCACATCATCCCGTCTAGGATAAGCGGAAAGCCATTGACCTAACATGGGAATATTAATTGGGGAGGGGGCCTTTTGCTTGTCCAGCACCATCAGAGGGAGTTCTGACCGCCCCCTGCCCACCCCTACCTCTGCCTCGTGACCCACCAGCCCGCGGGCACGCAGAGGCGGTGTGATGGCCAGAGCAAGAGGGACACTCATGCAGGAAACGACACTGATGCTTGTTGCACACGGCACTAGCTGAGAAGCTCCAACACAGCAGGTGGGCTGGAACCCCCTGCCCGGCCGGCTGGTGGGGAACCTGCGTCACAGCCGCCCGCTGCACAGCATGGCCACAATGGTACCTATCACCAGGTGCCGGAGGCGTGGGAGTCATATACAAGAGCCACAATTGCTGGCAGGGCTCATCCCACCTCATCTCAGGATGTAGGGCCACCCTCATCCTAAATTCCTCGTCGTAAGCCAACCACGACGGGCCAGGAAAGTCAACCATCGCCCTATAAATATTGTCAAGATATTGTACCATAGGAATGGTCAAATCAGGCCGGGCCCTAAGGTACACTGCCATATATGTAAGATATGCCGGCAACCAATTGGCCCAGGTATGTGGTGGCTTACGACGACGGGGCAATTCTTTGTCCCAGTCATCCTGTCCCTCCCTCTCCTCCTTAGTGGGCTCACGATTCAGGGGAAAAATTATCAACGTACTCCCCCCTCCAAATCTTATCCCTAGTAGCCTGTGAAAGATGATCACCCAGGGGGAGGGAATAACCAGCTGTCGGCAGAGCCGCCGTCGGCACCTGTTGAATGAAGGGTATGCGCAGTGGGCCCTGTGACACTTGGCATACCCCCGGGGGCGGACACCCCTGTCCTAACTGTGGGGCCATTCGGTAACCAGGAATTAACAGGGCAGTGTAGAAGCAACTGCCCACCCATAGTAACCTGGCGTGGCCATGGCCACTGTACCCCCCCCCCCCCCCAGTGTAACTGGACAGTGTCGGTGCACTAAATTGAACCGGATACTCACTAGTCGCACCCCCGAGAGCCGCCCCCACCGGGGGTTCCAGCCCATGGCGGGCGTCGGAGCTCGCGACAGGCATCGAGCTCTGGGGCCACACCTGACTGCTCCCCACAGGCAGATTCGAACACGCGGGGATCTGTGAGGCGCCAGCTTGGGCTGGTCTGATGGCCTCAAGCAGCTCGACCCTGTTAGCGGCCCACTGGAGAGTCACGGCCGACGTGTCTGAGACTGACGAAGGGGCCGTGATCGAAGGAGCAGACAAACCCCCTTCGGGAGGTGGTTGGACAATGCCCAGTGAAGCCTCTAGCACTGAAATACGTGCAAGAAGGGCATCGACAGTCTCTGAGCCCCCAGTATAAAGTGGGCCGGATGGCCCTGTGGCCAGTTGTTGAGCGGGAAACCCAAATGGGGATCCAGGGCCTGAGTAGGGCCATGGCCAAAACTCCGGCCAATGGGGGGCCGGAGGAATGGTGGGGCGGAAACGCCACCAAGTCCAAGTGGGCCACCCTGTCCTGAACTAAAGAAATCCCGCCCAGGGGCAGGGATGCCCGAGGAGCCAGCCTGAGTCTGCCCAGCCTGGAGCCTGTGCCGGGCTGACCAGTGGAAGCCTGCTCGGCCCCACTGGCAGCGGCGGGCAAGGCCATCCCGCTGCCCAGCTGGGGGGGTGCAGCCCAAGTCCTCCGACCCGATGGCTGCTCCCCGGTAGAGGGAGGGGGCGGAAAAGCCCTTCCCCTCGGCCACGGCTTGACCGCCGGGCCTTTGCGCTTGGGAGCCATGGCTCCCAAAGAAGCGACGGATCCCTGGCCAGGGATCGGTTCCTGTGCCTTGAGTACCGCAGTACTGAAAAGGAGAGAACTCCGTTCAAGGCAAAGGTACGAAAGGGCGAAGAAGCAGAATCGCGGCGGAGAAAACTTCTCCGCTCCGTCGCTTTTCTAAAATGGCAGCTCGGCTGCCTCGTGGCCACCCCTTTTATAGAGGGGTGGCCATGCCCCTAACTCACCTGGATGTCTGAATCTGGGGGGGGGCTGCAAAGAGTGTGGCGGCCATTTTGGCGCCGCGCTTTCATTCTCAGCGTTCTGCATGCTAAGGGCACACAGGACACTGGGACTTGTAGTTTTGCATTCGTGGTTTGTGTTCATGTGGCTTTTTTTCTGCAGCTTAATTTCAATTGGCTGCAATGCGTTTCCCAAAGTTCTTTTTCCTTGCGCCTCTCACCTGCTTGGCTGTGACACTGTGCAGAAAACATTGGGAATTGAAGTCCTTTTTCTTTGTTTGCATTCGTGGGGCTCTTGCCCCACTGGTGCATTTCTCAACCTGACAGTTACATCTGGACCTGGTTCGGGTGAGTGCAGGAGGCTCGGTACGGGCTAGTGTGGCTGGGTGCGGGAGCCTTTGTCACATTCCAACGGTTAACGCTCCGATTTATAGGTATAGATTGTCAACCGCCCTGACTTGGCCTCGGCCGAGTGGGCAGTATATAAATTTAAGAATAAATAAATAAATAAATAAATAAATAAATAAATAAAATCATAATCAAAGGGTTTCCATCTCATCTTCAGGTTGCCAAAGGCTTTGCCACGGCAATGCAAGCGCGGCGCCAAAATGGCCGCCGCGCCCTTTGCGGCCCCCCCCCCCACAGGACAGAAAATCCGGGTAGTTAGGGGCGTGGCCAGCTCCCTTATAAAAGGGATGGCCACGAGGCAGCCGAGCTGCCATTTTACCTCAGCGACGGAGCGGAGAAGTCTTTTCCCCTGTGTCTCCGTCGCTCTTTAGTCTACCGGGAAGCCTTTTTGGTAGCGGTTCTGCCTTGCTGGCTTCCCTTCTTGCTTCGGTGGAGATGCCTTTGAAGAAGAAGGCAGCTTCGAGTGCAGCTCGCGCTGTTAGGAGGCGCAGCCCAGGTCGGAGGACCGCGGTGCCGCCTCCTCAGCAGCCGCCTTTGCCGGCCCCTGCCGGGGCCAGCGGAATGGGGTCTATTGCCCCTTGGCCCGATCAGAGTGCGGGCGCGGAAGGCGTTCCGGCCCGCGGCCCGCGAGCGGTGGACACCGCTCCTGCACCTGCCCACCCTGTTGGGCCTACTCATCTTGGGTCGCAGCCTCCCCCAGGGCCCTCTAGCCTTGGGGGGTGGTGCGGCCCCCTGCCTTGGCAGGTTTCTCCACCGACCCTGCCGGGCTTCGGTGCTGGCCAATGGCCATATTCGGGTCCTGGGGTACAGGGACCTGTACCCGCGCCTGGACCAGGCGGGCCGGCCGGCCCTTTGCCCTGGTCAACGTGGACACCTTACTGGCCCGCATCGCGGCCCTGGAAGCGTCGTCGGCTCGGGCCAGTCAGGCGGGCGCCCCCTTCGGGGTCCCTTTTGAGGCGCTGTCGGCAGGAGGACAACAGCCGGCAGGGAGGGTCGAGCTGCTGCAGGCGCGTGGCGCGGTTTCGGACACTGCCTCGCAGCTCCCCAGCCAGCAGCCAGGTGCGGGTCAAGCCCCGGTGATGAGCTCTACGTCGGTCGTGAGCTCCGACGCCCCCAGTGGGCCGGAACCCCGGTGGGGGCCGCCCGCGGGGGTGCAGCATGTGAGTATACGGTGCAAGCGAGTACATCCACACACATCCCCAATATAGGGGGAGTCTTTCAATGGCCTTGGCCTCGCGGGGGTGGTGCGGGGGCCACGCTGTCGGCAACCCACCCGGCGACGACGACTGCCACCTTGGGTACTGGGGTGGGTACTTGTTCTTACACTCCGGGGAATGTGCTGGGGGTGGCTGGGTTAGCTCAGGCCCCTTTTTCCAGGCCGGCTGTGCCTTTTTCGGCTTTGCCGACGGCGGGGTATTCCTTGCCACTAGGTGATCACTTGGCACAGACTACCAGAGAAAAGATATGGCGGGGGGAGTACGTAGATATCTTCTCACTCCTGAACAGAGAGCCCACCAAGGAGGAAAGGGAGGGACAGGATGAGAAGGACAAGGAGCAGGCACGCCGCCGTAAGCCGCCGCGTACCTGGGCCAATTGGCTCCCCGCTTATTTAATATACATGGCGGTGTATTTGAGGGCGCGGCCGGATTTAGCTATTCCTATGGTCCAATATTTGGACAATATATACAGGGCGATGGTTGATTTCCCGGGCCCCTCATGGCTAGCATATGATGAGGAATTCCGTATGAGGATTCCCCTCCACCCCGAGATGAGATGGGATGAGCCGTGCCAGAGGCTTTGGCTCTTGTATATGACGCCTACACGCCCTGCCCCGGGAGATAGATACCATTGCGGACATGCGGTCCAGCGAGCGGCTCCAGCGCAGGTTACCCGCCAAGCGGCGGGGCAGGGGGTTCCAGCCCGCCTGCTGTGCTGGACTTTCTCGTCCAATGGTTCCTGCAATAGAAAGAATTGCAGGTATAAGCATGAGTGTCCCACATGTTCGGGCCCCCACGCGGCCTCTGCCTGTCCCAGGCCTGGGGGGGCACGAGGCAGAGGGAGGGGTGGACAGTGGGCTGGCAAGACTGCCACGGATGGAGCTGGTTCTCCAAAAGGCCCCCTCCCCAATTAATGTGGACATGCTGGAGCGTTGGCTCGCATCGTACCCGAAGGGGGAGGATGGGGAGTATCTCCTTCAGGGTTTTAAGCAGGGATTCCGTATTCCTTTCATGGGTGATAGGTCCCCTCAGGATGCCCCCAACCTGTTATCCCTCAGAGGAGTTAGATGCGGGCAGGGTCGCTGGACCTTTCCCTGCACCCCCGTTTCCCAATCTTAAGGTGTCGCCACTGGGCTTGGTCCCCAAAAAGTCCCTAGGTGAGTTTCGCCTTATTCATCATTTGTCCTACCCAGCCGGCCGATCGGTCAATGATGCTATTCCTGATGACCTCTGTTCAGTCAGGTATACATCGTTTGACCATGCGTTGCGCATGGTACGCTCGTGGCCCGGGTGCCTTGCTGGCCAAGTGTGACATTAAGTCGGCTTTTCGCCTCTTGCCAGTGCATCCGGGCGACTTTGAGTTGCTGGGTTTTAAATTTAAGGGCGAATATTATTTTGATAACGCCATGCCTTTTGGCTGCTCCATATCATGCTCGGCATTCGAGCGTTTTAGTACCTTCCTAGAGTGGGCTTTCGTCCGCAGGTCAGGGTCCCGGTCTGTAGCCCATTACCTGGATGATTTTTTATTCGGGGGTGAACGGGGCTGGGACACGTGCACACGTCTCCTCAACACATTTCAGACGCTAATGGAGGAACTTGGTGTCCCTTTAGCGCCCGAAAAGACCGAGGGCCCATCTACCAAGCTAGTATTCCTGGGGGTTGAGATTGACACAGTAGTGCAGGCTTCTAGGTTGCCGGGTGATAAGGTGTCCAGGATAGTGGCCCTTATCTCGGAATTGCTGGCCAAGCGTAAGGCATCCCTGAGGGAACTGCAGGTGCTACATGGTCACCTCAATTTTGCTTGCAGGGTGGTCATACCGGGCAGGGCTTTTGCCCGGCGCTTATGCGACGCCATGGCAGGGTTATCCAGGCCCCACCACAGAGTCAGGCTTACCCGGGGTATCAGGGCAGACATGTTTGTCTGGTTGCAATTCCTGAGGGAGTTCAATGGGGTCTCATTTTGGAGGTCTGACCTCCTGGCATCCCCCAATTTTCAGATCCAGTCTGATGCCTCAGGATCCCTGGGTTATGGGATGTACTTCAATGGGAAGTGGGCCTATGGTGGGTGGCCACCGGCATGGGCAGGCACAGGTTGCCTGCGGGATCTCACATACCTGGAATTTTTCCCTATTCTGGGGGCTTTGATGCTATGGGGCGAACAGTGGGCTAATTCGGTGGTGCATTTCTGGTGTGACAATGCTGCTGTTGTCCACATTGTCAATGCACAGACTTCCAAATCGCCCAGGGTTATGGAACTAGTGCGCCATTTTGTGCTGCGCTGCCTGCGCCTCAACGTCTTGTTCAGGGCCAGGCATGTCCCAGGGATTAATAATGATATTGCTGACGCTTTGTCCCGCCTGCAGATCTCCCGGTTCCGCGCCTTGGCCCCGGATGCGGAGGAATTTCCCTCACCACTCCCGGATGAGATCTGGACTATTGGCAAGGAGAGGTGAACCGGGCGATTGGCCTGTCACTAGCGCCACGCACGCGTAAGGCGTACCAACAAGCATTCAATTCTTACAGGGCATTTTCTGCTCGATGTCACCTGCCAGAGACCTGGCCTATCCCGGTGGACCATGTTCTGCGGTTCATGGTTCACCTGCATGCACAGGGCCTCGCACCTCGCACCATAGCATCCAAGCTCTCGGCGTTGGCTTTTATGGCCAAAGTGGGAGGTCATATGGATACCACCTCTGACTTCCGTGTGAGACATGTTTTGGAGGGGTGGGTGCGCGAGCGCGGGCGTTGCCCGGACGACCGGCACCCTATTTCCCCAGGGGTTCTTACCCAGTTGGCCCGGGGCTGGCCAGGCCTCTGTTTTGATCACTATGAGGCAGCCCTTTTTCATGCAGCCACAACGGTGGCATTTTTTTGAGCGCTCCGCGTCAGCGAACTCGTGATGCTGTCTAAGGCGGATGCAAGTGGTAGGGCACTGGAACTCGAAGATGTCTATGTAGCCAAAGACTGGGCCCAGTTGAGGATACGCTCCTCTAAAACAGATCAGCATGGCGTAGGCAGTGGTGTAAGACTGCTACGGTGTTCTTTGGCAGACATCTGTCCGGTTGGTGCCCTACAGGAATTCCTGGCACTGCGTGGCATGCACCACGGCCCGTTTTTCTGTCACCAAGATGGGTCTCCCCTTACTAAATTTCAGTTTTGGAAGGTGACAGCCAGAGCCCTCACCAGGGTGGGCCTACCAGGTGCCCGTTATGGCACACATTCATTCCGTATTGGTGCAGCCTCTACAGCAGCTGCTTTTGGGTACTCTGGGGCTGACATACGCAGCATGGGGAGGTGGGGCTCGCAATGTTTTCAGTTTTATGTGCGCCCACTCCCGCCATGAGTACCAATTCAGTCACCTTACCGCCTTTTTTCTCAATTTTCTTACAGACCCTGGGTGTCGTATTACACCGGTGACAGTATGGCTGGAGGGCCACAGCTATGTGCACAGGGCAGCGCGTTACGCTGCGGCGACAGAGTGGGGACCCCGACTGGGACTGGGTGAACACGCCAGTCTCACATGGCATGGTAAGCCTGGGATGTTATGGCGGGAGCTGCGGCCTTTCCTTTTTTCTGGCCTGGGTGCTGACCCGCCTGACATTCTCATTATCCACCTGGGGGGCAATGATTTGGGCCAGGTCACCGGCTTATCGCTCAAGCATGCGATTTGCGAGGAACTCGCCTACTTGCATTATGTCTGGCCTGCCACAACCCTGGTTTGGTCGGACATTGTCCCGCGCCATTCTTACAGAGGGGGCGTTAACCTCATGGCCCTTGACCGCGCTAGGCGCACGGTCAATAGGGTGGTGGCGCGGTTTCTTGCCGACAGGGCTTGGGGACGGGTCAGTCATCACCCCAATATTAGCCTGCAAAATTATGACTTGTACGCAGGGGATGGGGTCCATCTGTCGCGAGGAGGTATGGACCTCCTGTTGGGTGATTGGCGAGCAGGCCTGTTGACCAAGCTGACGGTCTGGGGGGGGGGGTCAGGTCTTCTTTGAAGCCCCTCCGTGTGGCGGGTAGCACTGGTAAGGTAAACAGTATGACCCACAAGTATCCGGCAGGTTCGCAATTGACTGGACAACACTAGACAGGAATAAATTAGTTAAACGTTGTCCGGTCAACGACGAACCAGGCGATGGGGTGATGACGATTGCTAACCAGCATGCATCACCCCTGTGATTTCACGGATACGCGTCAGAGGGTGGGGTCATGAGTTAGTTATTGACTACGGTCAACAATTTGTTTGTTGTCAACAAACAAATTGATACAAATTGATGCATTGTAACCAATTGCCGTTGGCAATTTTGGGGTGGTACCTTACCAGTGTTACTTCGGCCTGCTTGCCTCATGAATTATGATTGGTCGTTTTACCAATACAAATTTATAATTCGGACTAGGGCATTGAATCAATAAATGTGGCCCGGTGCTGTTATCCACTTTCAATGTTGTCTGTGTCCGTTATTGGGGGGGTGCGCCTGCAATGCAAGCGCGGCGCCAAAATGGCCGCCGCGCCCTTTGCGGCCCCCCCCCACAGGACAGAGAATCCGGGTAGTTAGGGGCGTGGCCAGCTCCCTTATAAAAGGGATGGCCACGAGGCAGCCGAGCTGCCATTTTACCTCAGCGACGGAGCGGAGAAGTCTTTTCCCCTCCACCCCCTCCCTAGTTAACAGTGTGATATTTTGGTCGCTTCGGGGCCGGGTGGGAATTTTTGGCTGGGACCCATATTGGCTTCCGGGTCCTGGCTTTTTTGCCCATCCCACACTGTTGCTATGGTTTGATATAGGGGTCTTTCTGCGTTCATAATGTTGACTTTGGTCACATTGGCGGGTAGCACTGGTAAGGTAAACAGTATGACCCACAAGTATCCGGCAGGTTCGCAATTGACTGGACAACACTAGACAGGAATAAATTAGTTAAACGTTGTCCGGTCAACGACGAACCAGGCGATGGGGTGATGACGATTGCTAACCAGCATGCATCACCCCTGTGATTTCACGGATACGCGTCAGAGGGTGGGGTCATGAGTTAGTTATTGACTACGGTCAACAATTTGTTTGTTGTCAACAAACAAATTGATACAAATTGATACATTGTAACCAATTGCCGTTGGCAATTTTGGGGTGGTACCTTACCAGTGTTACTTTGGCCTGCTTGCCTCATGAATTATGATTGGTCGTTTTACCAATACAAATTTATAATTCGGACTAGGGCATTGAATCAATAAATGTGGCCCGGTGCTGTTATCCACTTTCAATGTTGTCTGTGTCCGTTATTGGGGGGGTGCGCCTGCAAAGGTAGGAAGCTCTGAATTCATTTCATTATTTCTGGCACCAGATTCTGTTTATGTGGCATAAATTTATGCCAATGAGATTTTAACCATTACATTTTTTTTATTATATATTATGGTTAAATAATGTCAAATTATGCAATGTCAAATTACTGCAAACTTGTGGTGATCCTAACAAGGCCTTTGAGGGATGTGATGTAGTTTCCATGGCTGCACTGGATCTTAGCCTACCATTATATCTATGACACCATCCCAGGCCTCTTTTGTTTTGCTTTTTGAAAAATTAAGCTTTCGATTAGGCATTGTTTCCCTCTTTGTTGGTTTGTTGTTGTTTTTTGTTTAAAACTGCAGTTCTGTAAGCTTAATGATATCTATTGTATAAAGAAGTTGCTTCTCACAGTATTTACTGCCTAGAATATGACTTTATGCCACATTCTTTATTCACCAAAGACCGTTTGCTATTTCCTTTTTGCAAATCTTGATGGTGCAACAGAACTACGGAGCTGGTACACAAATGTTCTGTCATTACAAAGTCACTGGAGGAAAAATGGAAAGATCGCAAACAGATGAGTAATAATGGTAGGAATGAGTTGAATAATGGAAATTGCAGACACCACATTTTTCACTCTGCCTATTTTGTATGGATTAGTTTAGGATTCTATTCTGCCTTTGCCCTAGCATATGAGGAACATAGAAAGGCCCATAAAGTATGAAATAACAACCAAAAGAGGAGAAGATAAATTTGAGTTTGGTGCTTCACAATTAAAATACAACATATGCAGTTGTCATGCCAGAACATTGAATGTCTAGCTGCCCCACTGCTATTATTCACTGAAATGCATTAAACTTGCCACATTATTTTCCCCATATTCTCACACCTATAGAAGGAGCAGAAAAATGCAAGTTGATCATGTGTCTGCACCAGCTACAAGAAAAAGAGCTCCATTCCTAGCTCCTCATTATGTAAAGCAAGGGCTGCATTATGACAGCTTATGCAGAATTACAGGGTGTTATGTCATCTCACAGATGTTCATACAAAGATATATTTCCAAAGCTGTAATCAGATGATACGGATAAAATACCTTGGTGAGACACAGATTTGTGTCATTATTTGGGGGTACAAATACATTCATTTGACCTATTTTTTCTCCTCCAGGGTCAACCCAAGCTGGCTTGTTGCCTCTGGCAGGAAGAGGATTGCTGCTTCACACTACATAGAGCCACAACTGGCTGCCTGCTTCCTGCCAATTCCCTGCCTAATTCTCCATACCCCAATACTCACAGCCCACACAATTATTCAACCATCCAAGTTATGTGGTCAACAAAGGAGGAGGAAGAGAAGGTAAAGAAGCAGGGGTTTGGAATTTGCAAGGTCTTTAGCACATCTTCTTCTCCCTACTCTTTTCTGAAATATTTGCCTCCAAGTCAGAGACAGGGGCAGGGGCTGAAGTCTGTAGCTGATTCTGGTGTTTTTTAAATCTTTTTCTGTTCATCCAATGCACATTTCTTGCCTCGAGGCCCAAAGGTCTTCATACTTTCCTCAGCCCAACCTTCCTCTTTGTGGTTGACTGTTGCCATCATTGCCATTTCTTTCTCCTTCTCAGGTGGGGTCTACAACTTCCCACTGGTGTCCATAATTGTTGAGTCCAAGAGTAATTAGCAACGTGGCAGCATGTTCGGAGTTAAACATCAGTGATTTATTATCAGCTCAGTTAAGGTTTGTTCAGACTGGGGAACAAGGAGATGAGGTGGCTACTTATATATATGGACAGAACGGCAGTTGCAGAGATACATTTGCCCGGGCTTTTGATAATGTGGGAAACCGGTGTTAGAGCCTATCAGATTACATTGACAACAATACGAATGTGGCGCCTTACAGAAAGGGTGTACTTTTACAGCAATTGCAGAATTAAAGCAATAAAACATTTGGACACAACAATAATGTAGGGAATTGTTGCATTCACAAGGAGTAGCATATGCTGGTATAAATAATCAGCTGACTCTGGAAAGCTCCCCTTTTCAGGCAACTTCCATGGGTATTTCCATTGAGGGAATGTGGGAGAGAACAACACCATGCAGTTTAAAAGAGTGCTGCAGCATACCTAGTGCTAAAGTCAATACTGTTATTTCATATGCTACTGCTGTTACATTTAATTGGCTGTGATTTGTCATTTCATCATACTGCATGTCAGCATTTTTGTCAATACTTTTACTCATTTCAAGAACCTTTCATTTAAAAAAATGATTTACAAATGTGAAAGTTCACAAATGTCTGAATAAATGGATTTTGACCTACCAAAGCTCACACTTACACAAGTTTGTTAAAAGACAAAGTGCCCTTTTTTACCTTTACTTTTACCAATATGCTGATACTAACATAGCTACTTCCTTGTAAAATGTATGTATGTGTGTGGGGGGTGGGTGGGGGACTAGCATAAAACCTAGAAATAATTTAAGCAAGCACAACATGCAAGACCTATGTTATAAACTTATCTTTGATAAGTATTTCAGTAATTGCTAGAATGTCATAGAGGCATGTGCCTCCGACTGACACACCTCAAAGTTTGTGTTCTTTTGTGTCACTATCATCTCATGTCATTTTAATTGTCAGGTCTGAAGTACAGTATTTTTAACTTGGAGACCAAATAACAGGAATTGGTGGAAACCTTCTCTGAACTGATTCAAACTTACCAAAAATCAATTTATTACTCTTCAGAAGGGCTATGAAGAAATATTTGCCCAAATCCTGTGGCTTACCATAATATCGCACTGGAGTAGGTCCATTGAATAAATGGGAATTTGTGAGTCAACTCTTCTATAAATGTCAAGAAACTGATCTGGGTAGCCACTTAGACACGCTACCCAGAAACACATCTGATGAAGTTGATATCCAGGTGGGTCAACATGCTGTGGTCAGTAAAATCTCTCTGTCAGCACCTTCTCCCACACACTGAGTCCTCAGACTGCTTAACGTTTCAGGGAGACTTCACAAAATCCCAAGCTTGCATGATTTTGGCTGAGATAGCACAGACCAAATGCCTATAAAATGAATGAGGACTGGAGAGAAAACCACAGAAAATTCTCACCTTCTCGAAACAACCAAAGCAGATTAAAAATTCTATTATTTTTTGTTAAAGAAAACACTTTAAGAATGGATAAAGGCGAAAACAGGTTCAAAACTTTCCTCATCCCTGGATGCTACGTACCATACCTGTCAACCATCCCGATTTGGCTGGAATTACCCCATAATTTGACGTCGGTTGACGTCATAACCCGCCCCACACTGCCAAAACCCCGTAATTTGACAGTGGGGGAAAACGCTTTCCACGCATGCGTGGAAGCGCTATGCCACTTGCAGAGCCCCTACGCAAGCAGCAGAGCACTTCCACACATGCGTGGAAGGGTTCTACACAAGTGTAAAACTCTTCCACGCATGCGCAGAAGCGCTACGCCACTTGTGTAGGGGCTGCACAAGTGGTGTAGCGCTTGCATGCATGCGTGGAAAGCGACCTGCGCACAAGCGATCTGTGCAGGTACCGTTTTTTCCAGAGCCGCAGGTTGACAGGTATGCTACATACACATCGTTACTCACTTTAGGCCTCTTCATGAATGGACAACCATTGTATCGGCTTTAATGTTTCTATGTAAGTATGTTCAGAGGATTGGCATGCTCCTATCAGGATTCTATCTCTGGAGGCTATATCCAATTACCAGGAAAACAGAACTGCAAAGACTTGATGCTAAGGCAGCTTCCACTTGTTATGCAGGACTTAAAGTGATGTTCAGGGAATCGACTTCTGCCATGCATGTAGCCTGAGCATTACCAGAGGCTATACCAATGTCTACTGAAAGGACATAGGTTCCCTTTATAGTTTGACCTTATTTCTCACAGGAGCTGAGCTGTTTAGTCCATCGGCAATACAGAAGCAGAGACCAATAAATCTCTGTCCTCTCTTCATTCTGTACCTTTTACCGGTTGGCTTAAATTTTATTGGGAAAGTGAGCTGGAAGCTAATAGTCTGAGGTGAATTAAGTATTTGTGTGTGGGGAAATCAAATGGGGTTAGAGATGGTACATACTGCTACATTTTTATCACTAATAGAACATAACATAGCCTAATAAAATATTCCTAAACCTGTGGTTTATGAAAGTGGGATATTGTGCTTCTGTATCCATAATAACTGCCCCACAATATCACACCTGCATTGCTAGCAGAAAAAATAAGGAATGACAAACTTCATATAGCAAAAGGCAGTCTGAATATTGATGACACCAATGTCAGCAGTGAAGATGGTCAACAGGACACTGTCTTGTGCTCATTTCCATTCACCAAGAGACACCAAACAGAGAAAAACTGCAGAATCTGATTCCACTTCTCACCTAAGCACAAAACAATTTTCAGGGCTTTCCCCCAACAAGTTCTCTAGCAACCTATTACTTGCAAAAGATGAATGCTCATCAAATGTTGTGACGACACCTCTGCTTTTGGGGTGGGGTGAGGTGAGGTGGGAAGACAGGGGCTTATATAGCTGGATAATCAGTTACACTCACAAAAGAAAATGTTGTCAAACTGATTGCAGAGGTGTATGGAGAGAGGTGGCTGTAAGTTCACATTTTAAATCAGGACCTTTCCTTTCTTTCAAAAATGGAAAGCCTGCAAGTGGTTAATTTAAAAACTATTAATCAAATAGAAGTATTTTTTGTTGATTAATGGATTTTCCCTTTTCCCAGATTTACATTCAAGAACAATTATTGTACTGAATTAAACATAAAAGAATATCCACATTGTTCCTTTGGATTCTGTTCTGCCCCTCTCAGATCTGGTGATGAGACAACTGCTGTAAATCATCACAGGTCATGTTCTCACCTGCAAGATTATTTCAAAGACTAAACACTTTATTTCAGTATGAGCTTTTGTGGGTTAAAACCCACTTTTTCAGGCACAGACAGTGAAAATAATTTTCCCCCTGCTGAAACAGACAAACACAAATATTTTATTGTAAATGGTTTGCATTTAAGACAAGGCTGTATTTTGTCACCCTGTTTATTCAACTTGTACATGGAGCACATAATGTGCAATGCAGGGATGGATGAATCAGAATCAAAATTGCTGGCAGAAACATCAACAATTTAATATATGCAGATGATACTACCCTAATGACAGAAAGTGAGGAAGATCTAAAGAATCTCCTGATTAGGTTGAAGAAAGAGAGTGCAAAAGCTGGCTTGAGATTCAACAACAAGAAAACCAAGATAATGGCAACAGACCCTATCAGCAGTCGCGGGCATCAGCCAATTCGCACCGGATCGCCCATACCGGTAGCAAAACTGGCTGACCACACCCACCTCCCCACCTCCTCCTCTGCCATCAGATGTATCAACATCATATTGGCAATGACACACACGGCATCATACGAGACCATTTGAAATGACCGAACCACCCGCAGGGGACTCCTACGGTATATCGAAGTTATTTGTTGTATGTATGTATGTCCTTGCCAAGGCTTCCGAACAAATTGGGACTGCATACAGCAACACGGAACTGTTGCACGGAACTAACAACGCTCGAGAGGAGTCTTCAGCAAGTCTGCCGTGGGCCTCCAATATTTGGCATGATCCTTGTCAATGCATTACATACTGCTTGCACTCAACAATTTGCAAATGCTCATCGAAGCATAGCCTGGTGTCTATCTGGACACCCAGATATTGTAATGACGGCTGCGAGAGTATACTGCAGCCTCCAACAGTAAGCGGTGTGGGGGGAGGGTCTGGAGCAGGCTAAGGTTTCTTTTTGTTTCGTTTACTCTGATATGCATGAAGCACATGCTACCATTTAAAAGTTTTATTCTGTGCAAGCATATCAGAGAGTAAACAAAACAAAATGACATGAACGCTGTGGCACCTTAAAGACTAACTGCTGTATTTTAATGTGAGCTTTTGTGTATCAAGTCCACTGGCTCTTTGGCTATGAATAGGGCTTAGTACTGAACCCTAGGGTTGGATAGGCTTTCAAGCAAGGGCAACCTTTACCTAATAACAGAAGATCCCTGTTTGGTATTGAAATTTGCTGTGGTTAGTAAAGGTAAAGGTCTCCCTTGCTCAAAAGCCAGTCGTATCCGACTCTAGGGTGCAGTGCTCATTTCCATTTTTAGCCAAAGAACTAGTGCTGTCTGTTTGCAGACATTTTCATGGCCATGTGGCAGGCATGACTAGATTACATGGCCACCCCCAGCAAATCACATACCCAGATTTGGTCCTGCCCACATATTTGGCCCCACCCACAGAGATAGCCCCACCCACAGTGTGGTAGTAAAATTTTTTGATGCCCATCACTGCCTATCAGTCCATGGAAAATAGATGGTGAAGAAGTAGAAGCAGTAACAGACTTTACTTTTCTATGATCAAAGATCACTGCAGATGGTGACTGCAGCCATGAAATAAAATAATGTAGGGAAGTGAAGTGTTGCATTCACAAGACAAGCTGTAAGAAACCTGGGGAACATAGTGAAAAGTAGAGACATCACCTTACAAACAAAAATTCGCATAGTCAAAGCAATGGTATTCCCGGTGGTAATGTATGGTTGTGAGAGCTGGACCATTAGGAAAGCAGAGTGCAGAAGAATAGATGCCTTTGAGATGTGTTGTTGGAGGAGAGTTTTGAGAGTACCCTGGACAGCGTTGAGAACAAATAGGTTGATCTTAGAAGAAATCAACCCAGAATGCTCTTTAGAAAGTCAAATAGTAAAGATGAAACTAAAGTACTTTGGACATCAAATGAGAAGAGAGGATTCACTTGAGAAAGCTTTGATGCTGGGAAAGGTGGAGGGCAAAAGAAGAAGGGGGCAACCAAAAATGAGATGGCTAGATAGTATTGTAGACACAATGGGCACAGAGCTGGGCAGGTTGAGTAAGATGGTGGAGGACAGAGGTGCCTGGTTGGCAATGGTCCATGGGGTTGCAAAGGGTCGAAATCGACTGTGCAATACAACAACAATGTTTTGCACCACTGAGCTATGATTCCCCCCATCCCCTGAAAAAAAATCCTTTGTTATTAGAAACCTATTTTGTTGAATCTTCTCTTAAATTGACTTCCTCTCTTTCCTCCTTTACAGAGGTTTCTATACCAGTGGTATAGATCTGGATAGCCACTTAGGCACGCTACCCATGGATTCTCAGATGAGCCAAGAGTCCCATCCAGGGGTCTTTTCTAAAGACAAAAGTTCACCCATAGGGCAAATGGGGGCGGGCTCTTTCTTCTCCTGCTTCACCACCTTGCCCTCCAGGATCCCCAGAAGGAACTTGCTTCTCCTATTTCCTTCTCCTCCTTGACCCTCTTGTCCTGGATTTCATCTACCTCTGCTAGGGCCATCTTTATCTGCTCCATGTCCACTGACTCCTCCTCCTTCTTGGGCTTTCTAGAATATTTTCCTTCTTTTTGTTCCACCTTTGCCTGTTCATAAGCACCTACTATTCTCCCATCTCAACTTTGAAGACACCTGCCTCCTCTGCATCCTCAGGTTCTTTGCTACTTGCCTGATCAACAGGAGAGCCCAGGTGTAGTGTCATGGGGGGGGGGATGGGCTATGAACCTCCTAAGGTTCCTCTTGACAGATGTGGATGTGATGCTTCTTAATAATACCTCTTAGTACTTCCATTCAAGCCTGTTCTTTTACTTGCTTTGCTTTTAATAAATGGGTGGGGGATATCCTTTTCAAATGAGATTGAGCACTGAAGTATAAAGTCATCCCAATGAAATGGTGGTTCCAGCAACAGGTATAGCCAAGGGAAATATCAAATGGAGATAAAAAGAATATTCATTAAATTCTTCATTTATGTTGGTTCAAGCTATCTTGATACAATGAGCAAACCTGAGGAATGTTTAATCCTGTGGGATTCCTCATTTCCAACTAAACGTGAGACAAAATTACCTGTAATATCCATTACATGTCTCTAATATCCATTTCTTTTGAGCAGTGGTTCTCAATCTTTTAAAGCCATGGACCAGGTCATGCTCTCTCAAACAGCTGAGAAAGCTGGACTGGTGGTTCCCTTCTTGTAAATGCCGCTATAAAATGCATCCTTGTCTGTCATAAATGTGTTTACTACAGCCGTAAATGTATTTATGACAGCCATGGATGTAATTATGGTTATTTCCATTGCCTCCACAACTTCCGGCGATGGCGGTGGGAGTGAGGGTAGTGGGCCACATGAAATGGTACCATTGGCTGGATCTGGCCCACAGGCCATAGGTTGAGAACCCCTGCTTTTGAGCATTGCAGCAAAGACTGGACAGGCTGATTGTTTAAAAATGCAAAACACCTGGCTTAGTGTCTCAGACTCTGGAGTAAAGCAGTAACCAGTTTGATTTGGGGGCAATTTGTGCAAATATGCAGTTGCACAATGCAGACAATTGCACAGAACTATGAAATGTTGTTATACAATTCTGCATAAAATAAGCATTATTTGCAAAATATTGACCTTGCTGATAGGATAAATCATTCTCCATTCTACCATGAAGAGAAGAAAGTTATAAATCCTTGTCCATCCAGGTGGGGAGGAAATAAGTTAGGATTTACATCCTAACTAACAAGGATGTGATGTAGTTTTCAGTTTTTCAGTTAAATGCACAGCAAAATATGAAGCCTGCTTATAATTACCTCACTATTAATCTATTGAAGAGAGGCTATGTTGATGATACCAGTCACTGTAGACCCCTGCTTGATGACATAGGAGATAAATATACTTTTTATTTTGCTGCCATGCTGTGGAATACACTTTCAACAGTGTTGTGGCAAGTTTTAGCTCTCCTTCTAGGAAAGTTGTGAAGACACATCTCTCCCAGTTAGGTTACTGCTGACTGGATAGCTCAGTGGATAAGAGCACTGGATCAGGAGTTCAGTTCCTCACTGTGCCTTGTGTGGTTAATGTGTGGGCTTGGGGAATCTCACAGACTGTCCACAGAAGAAGAGAACAGCAAAATAATTCTAAGTGCTACCTAGAAAACCCTGGAAAGAAAGCTATTTTCATTATTTTATTGCCAATGAGAAAATTGTGATACAAAATTGTATGTCTTAGACATTTTTCCCTGGCTAAATGGGAAGCCTAATTTGGTTTTCAAATGTAGAAACACATGCCAGGATAAACTCCCTATAACATTTTGTCACCCCAGTTGCAAACAGCAAAACATGAGCCAATGTGTTGTGACTGACGCAAACAGCCTTCTGGTTGACAGCTGGCCCAAATGTTAGCTGAAATGATACACTACCCTTCATCCTTCCAAACTATAAAGCATTTTACTCTTCTTCTTTTTGTGTAAGTAATATGTTTTTGATTTGTGGTTTGCTAATGTTTGGGGAAAATATGCTTACAATGGTATGGCATGAAATATAGCAGTTTCAGATGTGGCAAAGCCTTAGTTAACCCTACATGCTCTTCTGCCAAATGTGGCTATAAATCAAATGGTAGCTTGTTTTGGATTTTTGTAGCATAGCCTAGATCTGCTTATTATTTTTCTAATGTATTTCCCACTCCCATGTTCTCCCCATCTTCTCTCTGGGATAGTGTTAATTGGCTCTGCTAAGAGCACCACTCAACCTTGGACCTTCTCCAACCTTGAACCTACTCCAAGCTACGAAAAAACCCGCAAAGGCTCCACTGCAGCAGTGACTGATTCAGTCATTTTCAAATCTGTTTCCTCTCAAGTGCATGTGTTTCAGAAGTGCCAGTTCTACCATTGCACAGAATGAAGCAGCCACGTATTGTGGCACATTAAGGTGAAAGGAAGCAGGAAGGGGAAGCAAGTTGTAGAAGAGCAGAGCTATAGGAGAGATCTAGAACAGGGTTTTTAGACTTCAGTTCCCAGAAGCCCTGATCAGCAGGAGTGCTGATGGGCTTCTGGTAATTGAAGTACAAGAACACCTGGAGAGCCAAGTTTGAGGAACCCTGATCTAGAATAATCAGTAACCTACCCAACCCCAAGCAAGGAGAACATTGTGCCATCACTAGTGTCAAAATTAAAAATTCTATCAACTTCAGGACATGGAAAGGGGGAATGTCATCTTGTTGTTGTTTTTTGAATCAGTCAGCAAATTGTGAAGGAGCTGCATTACTGTGAATCATTACCTGATGCAGGGCTTTGTGTATTCATGTACATGGTTTGTGAACACAAATGGCGATCTTTGGTTTCTTTGTTGGATTTAATCAGTCTAACTAAAGTAAGTAGCTGTTAGAGTAGGCCCATTCAAATGAATAGAACATGTGGAGAAAAAGATCCATGAAATCCCCTTTAATTCAATGGACTTAGGTTTCCTTTGCTCGAAAGACAGTTGTATCTGACTCTAGGGTTTAGTGCTCATCTCTATTTCAAAGCCAGCACTGTCTGCTTCTGCAGACATTTCCGTGGTCATATGGCAGGCATGACTAGACACCAGAGTGCACGGAATGCTGTTACCTTCCCACTGAAGTGGTTCCTATTTATCTACTTGCATTTTCTTGCTTTCGAACTGCTAGGTTGGCAGGAGCTGGGATGAAGACGGGAGCTCATTCCGTCCTGAAATACATGGGAATTGAACTGTTGACCTTCCGCCTCCCACTCAGCATCTTAGCCACTTACTTTAGTGCAAATTAGTATGCCAGATTTTGGCCAGTAGATGGTAGCAGAAAATAGTAAATATCTACTGACATGGAAATGCTGTTAATTGAATCTTAGAAAGGACCTTTAAATGAGGCACCAAATGACCAGGTTAGTGATTTATTTATGATATCTTATTTACATCAAGAATCCAGAAAACAATAACTGCTCATCCAACATTAACATACACTGGAATTTAGCATGTACAGTATATTCACCATATTTCATCAATCTAAATCATTACTGCTTACAGTGTTACATTAGACAACTGGAAGGGAATGCAAGCATATGTTGGAATTACTCATAGACAGTAGATTACTAGCCTCCCAAAATGGCACCCCAAATTAACCTCCTTCGTTAATTAAAGAATTTTGTTTCTGCCATTTTCCCTAATGTTTTGAAACTTATAACAAAATAAATCAAGAGTGATACACTCCATACCTGAGTGCTAATGAGGATGCTGGAAGAGACAAATCAGCTTCAGGGAGAGAAAAATGGATTCTTAGAGTTTATCAGGGAAGGTTCATCATAAAGTTTTGAGACAAATAGATATACTATTTCAAAAAAGTTAATTTCTTCAGTTGTGATGTTGAGGGCAGGAGGTGAAAGTGGAAGAGACCATAGTTCACTCATTTTACTTACAGGCAGATCTTTGTTACAAGCGAAACAGCAGCCACGAGCCTGAGCCAAAGTACTGAAAACACTAAAGTAAACCAGCAAATTGTGCATATGGGCTCTTAAGAAACCAAAGAAAAATAAAACAGCAGGGAAAGGGGAACAGCAGGAAAAGTATAAAACAAAGAACATATTTTTTCTTCTCCTGTAATATGAAAACCACTAGATCTAGATTATCTGCTGAAAAAGATAACACCTCATTTTTAAAAAAAGAATATGTTAATAACATAAAATGGTGTTTTTGCAGAACATTATATTATTTTCAGTACTTTAAGGGAATATATTGGATCATGTTAAGGTCCTCTCTGAATGTGAGTCCTTCCTTTAATTAAAGTGACACCCTGCAACAACAAACTGCAATTTATTGTTTAGAAATTTCCAGAAAAGTACCCATATCCATTTGTAGACTGTTCTACAAGAAAAAAGTCTTACAGTAACAAATTTAATTTGGGAAACACTTTTGTGAACTACAGCCCGCTTTTTCATTTGCATTCCATCTGAAATCATAAGTCAAATGAAACTTGTAAAGACCATACCTATCAAGTTTTAGATTTGGAAATAAGGGAAATTTCCCAGCAAATATGGGATACTTGACAGCTATGCTTATCCTGTGCTGCCCTCCAATGGTGGCAATAGGGCATTGCAGTCTAATTAATAAGGGATGATGGCGGGAAAGAGGGTAAAATAAGGGGTTTTCCCGGCCTTAACCCTTGCCAGAGTTACATAGGTCTAAAGTACTCAGAAGGGATTCACTCACCCCTTTTTCTGGTGGCACTCGAGGACAGGGCAGCTTGTTCAAAGTTATACAGGCTAACACTTCTCCCAGGAGGCGCAAACAGGAAATTAAATTCACACCCTGGAAGTAGGTACTCCAACTCACTGGAAATTCAGTTGTCTATGTTGACACTGCCTCCTTTTAGTAGCTATTCCTGTTTGCTCGGATTTATCCTTCAAAGGACAGTGATTAATTCATGCAACCAGTTCATTGTCTAGCAAACACAAAACTGCCTGCATGATAAACATCTGTCTGTTGATTCATTGATCTCCCTTTGCTGAAATAACCATGTTATGTCCAATTAGTAGTGCTTCCATCAAAGCAAACATACATATTTAAAATATTAGGTATATTTTGCTATCCAATATACATAAAGATTGTCTTGCAGTCACATTATATTATAAAATTACATATTATAAGTAATTTTAAGCCTATATTACAAACATGATGGCCATACATCACTATAACTATTAAGGGGTTGCGGTGGCTCAGTGGTTAAGAAGCTCGCCTTGTTAGTTGGAAGTCTGGCAAGTTGGAAGTTCGAGACCTGGGTACTGCATAATGGTTTGAGTGCCCGTCTCTGCCCCAGCTCTTGTAGACAGGAAAGGAGCCTTGTTCAGGTGTCTCCTGAGCATAGTTTCTCCAGCAAAAATGCTTTCAACCCAGAATAATTTCTGACATGTAATTATTATTACTATAACTATTTGGTTAAGGTGCAGGATATGATGCAGGTAAAAGGTGATTGATTGCTTCTTAAATAAAAAAATGCATGCCAAGGAAATATTATTTTAAAAAAGCTTTAAGGAATACTGAGCCAAACCTTTACATTTTTTGGTTGGCTGGTGAAGATATAATATCATATGTATGACACTGATTAATGATGTTCTAATAGCTGATGGAGCCATGTGTTAAACTGCACCTCATGTATGGATCATTGGACACCTCATCTGCAATTCATCACTAAATCAATCATAACTTGTCAGGAAATGAAAGACTGATAGAAACTGAATTTAAAATTAACAGAACAGCATATGTTTCTCATGAGGTTTTCATTAGTAAAATAAAAACAGGAAATAAATGCCCAGGATGGTGTGAATTTGCTCAGAATAACATTGACACAATCCTTTCTTTCTCTTCAAAAGGCCATGTTGGATCAAAAGGAAAACTGCCAGGGGAGTTGAAAGTAAAAGATGGTGGATATGAAAAAGAAATTGACTGGGTTTGTAAATTCTCTCCAGAAACATAGTATTCTTTACCTCCTGAATCTGAGAATGAAATGAACCTTAATTAGTCTCGACAATACATTTATTTCCAAGGCACATGCTGCAGTTCAGTACAAATGAACAAAACTATATCTCTTGAAGAAATGCACATAGCTAAAAATGCTTGTATTTGAAAAATGCATGAAAACAATCTTTGGTGGCAGGTGGTGGGGAAAGCATAAAAATATAAACATTGGGGAAATGTGAGCAAAAGTGTATACTGTAGGGCAGTGTTGTGCATTCAAGCATATTGCAAAGTTCCTCCAGCAATGCCTTGCACAACAAAATGGCGATTTCCTGCCATCAGAATTAAGAGCAATGTTGGGCACTTTCTGGGCATGCTCGTTATGTTAATTAGAGTTCTATGATTGGGTGCAACTTTGGATCCTGTTCCTGATTGGTTAAAACTATGGTGTCATGTTATGATTGGTTAGTTAAGGTTATCCGGCGGGTTACTACATTGTATCTGAGAGTGACTGCCGCTGAGACACTATAGAAGAGCCACGGGTAAACAAGGGTGTGGCCGGGCCAGATCTATACTTCCCCATTCTCTGCAGGTTAGCCAAGCCAGACTAAGCCTTGGGTCTTCTCCACACACCCGCACGCAAGTGTAGCTTAGTAGCTAAGGATGGCATAGTTCAGAGAGACCGATTATATGGGACTACTGTAGCCATTTGTTGTCCGGATATCTTTGTAATTGTTGCCTGCAAGACTTTACAATAAACCGTTGTTCTGTTCATCGTTGGTGGACTGTTCTTTACAAAGGGCCAGACACAACAGGCAGTGATGGTGAACTTTGGCATTCCAGATGTTCTTAAACTTCAATTCCCAGAAGCCCTGATCAGCAGGAGTGCTGACTTGGGCTTCTGGTAATTGAAGTCAGGATCACTTGGAGTGCCAAGATTCACTATCACTGCTCAAAGGGGAAGTATACAAAAAGTTGCCTTCATTTTTGTGGGGGATGTTATTGCCAGATACAGAATACAGTTGGGATAAGAATTATGGTAGGTTTCTGAGAAAAGCAATGGAGATGCAGCAGACAAATTTTCTCATCTTTAGAAACTAGAGGCCTTCCTGGACCCAACTAGAGGCATTCAAGAGCAGAAACATGGTGGTAAATAAAGTTCTTCTTTTAAACTGTTTTGTAAAAGAAACAGATAAGAAGCTCTGATTTCTACCCAGTAGGCTCCCTGAAAGGTTCCTAGAATTTATAAAACCTTTAAGGATCGTTGAGTGTATGTACTGAGAGTCTAAAAGGAGAGTGGAGATTTGTATTGAGGCTACTGTAGACGTTGGTCAACTGGCTCCAGGAGTCAGTGATTCACCAATCCTATACAGCAGCATTGGTGACCATCATGGCTTCCAAAGAATATGCTAAAATAATGGAACTGCTCTAGATTAGAGAGTGACATTTTGGCAGGTTGGCATAGAAATGGAATGAATAAAAAACACAACATTTATACTCAGTGTCAAAGTCTATTTGACACTAATGTCTCAATCAAAACCAAAGTAAAGCAAAATGAGAAACAAGAGCACTGTACATTTTTAGGAATGATGGATTTATGTGAGCTTCCATGGATTACAAGCCATTTATTCAGATGCAGATGGTGGACTGTTATTCCACAAATGCTGATACTGAAATAAACTTTGTAAAGTTTTGGGTTTCTTCTTAGTTTTTTACTTTGCTTTGCTATCGCATTTGCTGAAATGTGCCACAAAGGCTTCTTTGATCATTGTTTGAAGGCAATAAATGGGCACCTTTTCTAAAACGAATAGAGCAGCTATGGGGTTCCCTGAGCTGTATGGAGGCTGGAGTGGGGAAGGATTTAACTCCATTTCTCTGCTGCCAGAATGGTAAAAAACAAACAAACAATAACCAGCCCAAGCTCTTAGTTTTTGTATGTATTTTTCCTGTATATTAAACGGATAGACAGATACGCATACAGATGGTGTTTTTATGGCTTATTTTGAAATTATTCTAACTGAAATCTTTCTGGACTCATTATTTTTTTAAGGCAAAGCAAAATGCAATATAGTTAATGATTATCCAACTGCCAAGAGTTGCAAGACAGGAACAAATAAATGTGTGTTCTGTTCCTTGTTTCTTAATGATTCTCTGAAGCATTTCACCCCCACCCCCATGCTCACTTGTACTGCGTATGCAGAAAGCACAACCAAAATTATAATCATGGCATCCTTATTAATGGAGACATTTGGAGTAGCCTCAGTGGGTAAAGGTGTCGGGAAAAGTGAGGTACTGTAAAGGGAAATGTCAATTTGTCTGGGTGGGGGAGGAAAAGCATTGTGATTGAATGTTAAGATAAAGGGGGAAAGACTGTCTCAAACTGGCCATCTAGCATTACTTATTTATGTGATCAAACTAAGATTTGTAGAATAAAATCAGGCACAGCCTGTTTCATATTATTATGACAGGTTTAAGATGTAAAGAATGGAGGTCTCTTTGACTCAAAATCATATGACTGATTAGGTTTGATAGACTTGTAATAAAATTTCATGAGATTTCTGCAGAGGTGTATCTCTCCCTTTAAAAAAAAAAAAATGTAGTCTTTGCAGACCAAAAATCCTACTCACTATATTGTTTGCTTTCCTTCCATGCAAATGCACCTGAAAACTAAGCCTCAGATCTTTAACCTTAGTTAAAAGATCAGTTGAAAATAAGTTAGATAGAATGACAAGAATATGGAAAATATCCAAACACTTCTGATCCTTGAACAAGCAAACTAGCAAAATATGAATTTTACAGGCCATATATATATATATATATATATATATATATATATATAATCTTAGAAAACAAAATGTATTCTTTGATCTTGATATAAAATATTTTTATTTTCATTTGTTGACATGTTTTGTATGCATTTCTTTTTTCTATGGAAAAATCAACCTCCCCAAATCAGTTAAAATAAAAGCAAATCTAGCTTTTGATTTACATTGTTTCTATGGAAACATTCCAGTGGGCGACTCTAAGGATGACAACATAATGATGACTGTTTCTGGCATTTGTCCAAAGGTGTGATTTCAATGAAAGATCAACAGAAGTTACGGAATGCTCTAACCAATATTTTTGGAACTGGTAACCTGGTGGCATATTTCTTTCACTCAGGGTGAGAGGCTCATGTTCATGTTTCAACTAAAATATCCTGTATGAAAGATATATCTGGATGTGGGTGGTGAGTCTGTTTATGGACCTGCCTGGATGAGCTGGGTAAATCCTTACTCAATTTCACAGTATTCTTGTGGAGACATGTTTTTCCTGCTATGCGTAGGTTTTTAGCAAATTGGCAACAGCCACCAATCCAAACAAATTAGAAAAAATTAGGCAAATTCATGAGGAAGATAAAGCTGTCCATGTTGAAAAGGTGTGATGGCTGTTTATTGACTGAAATCCTGTTGCTTAGTATAGCAAGTCATAGAAGAGTAGATCATTTGATTCTATAGGGTCTTAGTGTTTCAACTCCTCTGTATATTCCAATGTTACTAATGGACATTCTAGAATTTTCAATCTAGTTTATTGTAATGTTGCAACTAGAATAGGCCCATTTGAATCAATGAAACCTATGGAGGAGTTTACTCACCAAATCCTCATTGTGCAGTGGTCCATGGGGTCGCAAAGGGTCAGAATTGACTATGCGACTGAACAACAACAACAAACTGCAACTTACTATACCAATTAATAGAATTTCAGACAATATATGCACTGACAGATTACCTCTATGTATATTTACATGCATAGGAAGCTGCCTTACTTTATATCACATCATTCATCTATCCAACACAGTATGGTGTTCTTCAGCCAGATATCTATCAATTGTTTGGAATAATGCTTACAATTTAAGAAATTGTCTTCCAACTAGGACTGAGGAAATCCATATTCCAAAACATCTGAGAGTATACAATTGTTTAAATGTATATATTGAATTTGAAATGTGAATAAGCATACTGTTTACCGATGCTTGTTATTCATTAATAGTTATAATATACAGGTTTGGGGGAATGAATGGAACAAGGAATTGATTACCCTATTTTTCCTAATCAATGGAAAGTGACCTTAGCTTTCATACCTGCTGCATCCATTGATCTTAAGCCATAACTTAGATAGTAAAAAAAAGTTCATGAAATACTGGATGCCACAAAGCCTATTCAATTACTTTCCAAAAATATTGTCTAACTGCTGGTGCAAGATGTCTTACATATATGCTTTGCTCATATCCAGTTGTAAGGTTTTTTTTAGGAGAAATTATGAATTGTATTAATCTTGTATTGAATAATTCTCTAACTTTTTATTACTTATTTGCTTTTAGATTATTTGTCAATTTCTTCATGGTTGATTGCTGATTTAGCCATTATTGTGACTTATTGTGGCTTATATAATTAAAATTTCTCTATCTCTTTTAATAGATGGGTGAGTAGGTAAATCATTTAGAATTTTAAATCGGGTTTTAAGGGTTTTTTAGTTAGTTGATGTTGTTTTTAAATTGTTGTTAGCCACCCAGAGCCGTTGCCGAGTTGGGCAGCGATAGAAATGTGAATAAATAAATAAATAAATAAATAAATATTATACTATATTTTTGGGGAAATGTGTCTGTCAGCTAGCCAGCCAGCCAGCCAGTCCATCTGTCTGTCTCTCTGCTTGTTTGTTAAAACAAGTGACCTGAAAACACAATAAATTACAAGATTAAAAATGATTAAAACTACAATAATAATTTAATTAATTTAAAGGTAGACACCTGCCTCTATCTTTCAGTGGATTGAGGACCTTGCTATTCTATGAATTTATAAAGGTGCATAATTCAGATAATAATTTGTATGGATAAATCTATACACATTTTCAAGTATTTTATAGAAGATTATGTATTGTTCTTTTTATTATTGCCATTGTATCTCTGATGGCTGGGCAGTTCAGTGAGTTCTGTACCTTGTTGCAGAGACAGAAGTTGAGAATTTTATTCCCATCTATGGCAAGCTTCACAATCTCAGGGCACCCCTAGAAGGAGGGAATAAGTGATTATAAATAAATAAAATAAATAAATTATATATGTGGAAACCCTAGAATGGATCATCATATGTTGGAAACTTGACAGCACATAATTATTAACCACTGTATATCTACTTCTGTTGTCTTCCCTTTTGCTGATTCTTATTGATAGGGTAATTTGGGTACACTGAGGTACTCCAATGTGGCTTGGCTGTATATAGCAGAGCGAAGGGAAGCTGGAATACTTAGCAATAGATAAGAATATTGATATTATTGGTATCACTAAAACCTGGTGGACGGATGATAACCAATGGGATACAGTTATCCCAGGCTACAAACTGTACAGGAAGGATAGGAATGGGCAAATGGGAGGTGGTGTGGCCTTGTATGTCAAAGAAGGGATAAAATCGTATGAATTGGAATATCTAGGTGATTCAGAGTCACCATTAGAAGCTCTGTGGGTAAGAGTACCAGGACACAAGGATGGTCTAACAGTAGGCATATACTATCGGCCTCCGACCCAAACTCTTGAGGGAGACTAGCAGTTGGAGAATGTTGTAAAGGAGGCATCCAAGAAGGGAAGCCTGGTTATAATGGGCGACTTCAATTACCCTCACATAGACTGGGTGAACTGTTGTTCAGCACATGATAAAGAGATAAAGTTCCTAGATATGCTAAATGATTGTTCCCTGGGACAGATGGTTGAAGACCCAACTAGAGGTACAAGAATCCTTGACTTGATCCTGAGTAATACTCAGGATCTGGTGCAAGATGTTAATGTGACTGATCCAATAGGGAACAGTGACCACAACTCAATTATGTTTAACTTGATCATAGACCGCAAGTCACTGATAAAATCTAACACAGAGACCTTAAATTTTCAAAAAGGAAATTTCCCAAAGTTAAGGAAACTAGTAAAAAAGAAGCTGAAAGGGAAAATTGAGAGAGTCCAAACACTCCAAGAGGCATGGAGGCTGTTTACAAAAACAATAACAGAGGCTCAATTGGAATGCATACCCAAAAGGAAAAAGGGCACTGCCAGGTCCAAGAGGACTCCAATGTGGCTTACAGGAGCTGTTCGGGAAGTGATCAAGAGCAAGAAAAGCTCATTTAGAAGATGGAAGGCTTGTCCGAATGAGGACAGCAGGCAGAAACATAAATTCTGGCAGAACAAATGCAAGGCAACAATCAGGAAAGCAAAGCAAGACTTTGAGGAACGTATAGCTAAAAATACTCAGAGAAATAACAAAGACTTCTTTAAGTACATTAGAAGTAAGAACCCAACTAGGAAGGCCATTGGACCATTAGATGACAATGGAAGGCAAGGGGTTAATAAAGAGGAAACAGAGATTGCAGAGAGACTCAATGAATTCTTTGCTTCAGTATTCACTGAAGAAGACAGAGGCCACATGCCCAAAACAGAGCCTATCTTCGTAGGGAGGGAAACCGAAGAATTAAGCCAGATAGAAATAACCAGGGAGGAGGTCCTTGCATGTCTTGTTAAACTAAACACTAACAAATCACCAGGACCAGATGGCATCCATCCACGAGTTCTCAGGGAACTTAAAGATGAAATTGCTGATCTCCTAGCCAAAATATATAATATTTCCCTCAAATCAGGCTTTGTGCCTGATGACTGGAAGGTAGCGAATGTAACAACAATTTTCAAAAAAGGATCCAGGGGTGATCCAGGAAATTACCGACCTGTCAGTTTGACATGTGTCCCAGGTAAAGTGATGGAAACCATCCTAAAAGATAGAATTAATAGGCACATAGAAGAGAAGGCACTGCTAAAGGAGAGCCAACATGGCTTTTGCAAGGGCAAATCATGCCTCACTAATCTGTTGGAATTTTTTGAGAGTGTCAACAAGCATGTGGATAAGGGGGATCCAGTTGACATTGTTTATCTGGACTTTCAGAAGGCTTTTGACAAGGTCCCACACCAAAGGCTCTTGAATAAACTTACCAGTCATGGAATAAAGGGACAGGTCTTGTCCTGGATCAGCAACTGGCTAAGGGACAGGAAACAGAGGGTAGCACTAAATGGACACTTCTCCAAGTGGAGGGAAGTAAAGAGTGGGGTCCCCCAAGGTTCAGTACTGGGACCCCTGCTTTTCAACCTCTTCATAAATGATCTAGAGGTAGGAGTAAAGAGCAAGGTAGCCAAATTTGCTGACGACACTAAATTATACAGGGTAGTGAAAACTGTGAGAGATTGTGAGGAGCTCCAGGGGGATCTCTTGACACAGGGGGAGTGGGCAAAGCAGTGGCAAATGAGCTTCAACATTAGTAAGTGCAGAGTGATGCATGTTGGGGCAAAAAAACCCAATTACATTTATAAACTGATGGGGTCTGAACTCTGTGCGACAAACCAGGAAAGGGACCTTGGTGTCCTGGTGGACAACTCAATGAAGGTGTCAACCCAGTGTGCCTCAGCAGTGAAAAAAGCAAACTCAATGCTAGGGATCATTAGGAAGGGTATAGAAAATAAGTCAGCAAGTGTCATTTTGTGATGGGGGTGAGGCCCCATCTGGAATACTGTGTACAGTTCTGGTCGCCATACCTCCAGAAGGATATTATGGAGCTGGAAAAAGTGCAGAGGAGGGCAACCAGAATGATCAGGGGACTGGAACACCTTCCTTACCATCTGAGGCTGCAACGGTTGGGCCTTTTCACTCTTGAACGACGACGTCTAAGAGGTGACCTGATTGAAGATTATAAAATCATGCACGGTGTGGACAAAGTAGATAAGGAAAAACTGTTTTCCCTATCGCATAACACTAGAACTAGGGGACACTCGATGAAACTTTTAGGTACTAGTTCTCAAACAAATAAGAGAAAGTACTTTTTCACCCAGAGGATTACTGGTCTATGGAACCCCCTGCCAGAAGAAGTGGTGACAGCTGTCAGTCTTGACAGCTTTAAGAAAGGATTAGACAAGTTCATGGAGGACAAGAGTATCAATGGCTATAATTATGGATACTTAAGGACAACCTCCGGGTTGGAGAGATAGGCAGGATATCTCTCAATATCATTTCCAGGGAATCCTAAGCAGGTGAAGGCATCTGCTTGGGAATACCCTGAAGGAAATGGTGAGCCACTGTGTGAGACAGAATGCTGGACTGGATGGGCTGTGGCCTGTTCCAGCAAGGCTGTTCTTATCTTATGTTACTTATGTTATGAAGTGGCAAAGCTGTAGCATGCAGGGTCAGGTGGGAGAAACTTCACACAGACAAGCAGACAGTAAAAGCAGAAAGGGAAAAGCTTTACTTGAAGCTTCGGCAAACACAGGAGGAAACAAAACACATGCTTGAGATAAACAGCTCTCAGCAAAGTTGGCAGCAGTCCAAAGGAGATAATAAGAGTCCAAGGAAAGGCAAAGCAAAACAGCAGAACAGTCCTTGCAGAGTTTACCTCTGTGCAGTAGCTTCCTTCCAGGATATAGATGTTAGGCAGGTCAGCAGAGTGAGACGAGTAGTTCAGTGCAGTCGGCAAGCTAGCTAAGCAGCATAACAGTATAGCCTAATAGTATAGCCTTTCTCCAAGATAATGGGGCCCTAGAGAATGCTCAGAGTGCATTCATATATAGTAGGAAACTGCTGAGTCACTTTGTGATAAGCTGCAGCTGAGGAATCACACAGAGGAGCTCTTAAAGGGACAAGCTGCACACCAATACAATACTAGGCATAGGGACTACAAGCCCTATTATCCTAATACTTATTATTATGCTTTTAGCATAATAAAGTAAAAATAATATAGGACACAAAATTGTGGAAGTATCTCTCTTTCAAAAAAAGATACCTAATATGCAAATTTTTCAAACGAGCTATCTGAATTTTTGCAGAATTTTTGCTCACATTGGAGTTCATTATTTTGTCAAAGCCATGCAGATCAGTGCAAAATCAAAGAAGTAATAACCATTTTGATTTTCCAATGCAAGTGAATGAGAGGTTCACAGACTGATTTTGGTCCAGGGTACACATTAAACCAGATGGGGCAAAATGCTCCGACCATATCAGTATCCCTCTAAATGGGATCAACAGACTGATGTTCAACCCTGCTTCTCAGCAAATTCTACCTGATCCTTTTAGCTAAAGATGAGAGGGTATGAATATGATAACTTCTGCATGCAAAGCCCGGCTTCCACCTCTGAGTCACTATCCCTCACAGTTAACATTTGGGAGGCCAGAAGCTGGTGACATACACATTATGCCATTTCCTGTCTCCATGCATCTACTTTAATGTGTGAATAATTCAGTGTAGGAGATAACTATGACAATACATTTCCAGATGTGTGGCTTTCTCAGTCTGTCAAAGCAAAATAATAATAAAAAAAATTACATAGCCGTGTCAGCTTAAAGATACTGATCTGGCTGAATAGAGGCTGCTACTGAGGAAACAGAGAACTCACAAAATTAATAGGCCAAAAACCAATAATGGCATTTTGCTCCTCCAGAAACATGATTCTGATTTGGCCCCATCAAAGGATGGGAGGGGGAATGCAGCTGTTTACAAATGTTGTGAAAGCTTTATTGAATTATCACTGAAATATCATTGTCAGGTGCAGAGAAAAAAACTGTTGTGGAATCTTCTGCTTCAATACTCTAAATCAGGAAGTGTCAGGTGCTGGACCTGCTTAGATCATAAATGATCCTGCAAAGGATCCTGTACTCATTTGAATCATGAGCTAGAGAAGATTCAAGTGCTGTTGCCATCCTAATTGGTCAAGGGCCAGTTTACTAAGCCATTTCATGTGGCCTGCTACTGCCCTCACTGCTACCGGAAGAGAAGCAGACACATTTACAACAGCCTAAAAATGCACCCACACATGTGTAAATGCACCTGCGGCTGTCATAAACATATGTCTGACAGCTGCAGATGCGTTTTATGGCAGCTTTTACAGAAAGAGGAACCACGTGACTGGGCCACTCAACTGTCCGGTTGGCATGGTCTAGCCCATGGCAGAAAAAGTTTGGGAATCTCTGATCTAATTAGAAAAAGGAAATTATTATATTTAAAATTGCACATATGAAACAGTTGCACTACTTCTTAAAGCAGTAGGTCTTATTATGTTATGGGAGAAACAATTCAAATGTCATAGCTAAATCATTAAGAGAGCAATTATTTAAATAGATATATTTGCCACTTTTGGAAAATAATCTAATTACCTGTTACTATGGTAATCCTTAGTTAAGAATATCTAATTACCTGTCACTATGTTTTGAAGGGATAGTAAAACCTTCATGGTTGTATATTACATTTTCTACTTATCTCATCTTCATGAAGTAGGAACAGCATGTATATCACACCACTACTTAACAAATACTTACGTTTTTTGTTAACATTTGTATCTGCTATACTGTATAATACAGTCAGTGTTTTTATTATATGATTTAACTGTGTTATACACATTCAAATAAATTTATTCTTATTATTATATTCCTAGTGCTGATGGCTTATCTGAGAAATGCTGAAATAGTAGCAGTATCATCAAACCAAAACTGACAAGCATCTTGCACTCTTGTGCCACACTCCTGTTAGGGATGAGGGAAAAAGCAAACCAACAGACAATTTGGCATCATCCACATCAACACAAAAAACATAGCTGAATAAATGAGATTTCATAGAAAGACTTCAAAAAATTCACATTTTTGTATTTCAATGAAAAAAAGGGGGAAGTACTTTCTCAAAAATTGAGGGGGGAAATTGCAAACTTTAGAAAAATTCATGGTAAAAATGCACTTTTCAATGTCCTTGTCACGAAACAATGTTTCCACATACATTATCTTTCAATGCATGCACTTCCAAATACATTTTATGTTAAAATGTGCATTGTGAATGCATGTTGGGGGGAAATGCAAATTGTCACTTGGCTTGTTCCCTCAGGAACTACAGTCATTTGTCTCCTTGCCTGAAAAGATTACTGGAGATTTTATTGTATGCTCAAGTCAGTCTTTCCTTGTACAGTGATACCTCATACAACGTCCAAACTTGGTTCCACAAGTTTGGACTTTATATGGATTTGGACTTTGTATGAGGCATGTAAAATCCTAGCCGTGATGCCTCATACAGTGTCCAAATCCTTGCCTTGATGCCTCGTACAACGTCGTTTCCATAGAGATACATTGTACTGTAACAGCACAGACTTCAGGGCCAAGTCAATGAAACAAACAGGAAACTGACAGAACTTTAAGAAATCATTGTCTAAAGGCTAAATAAATTACAAAAACATGTCAAACAACGCTGATTGTCCAAGAACCTGAAGAATGCTGCAAAAATCCCACGAACGGTTCTAAAAATTCTTACGAAAAAATTCAATAAAATCCAAAATTGCACTCAAAACCACTCCTAAACACTCTTTGCCTCGTGCAAAGAGCAAGAGCAATGCATGCATGCGTCCTGACTTTTATACTGCCCGGGCACAATGAAGCCTGGGAAAACCCCCAATGCCACAAACAAAGTTGCAGTGACTTTGTATGAGGCAACTTTTTTCAAGGAATTAGGCGATGTTGTATGAATTTGATGTTATACGAAGCAAACTTTGTATGAGGTATTACTGTATAAAGAATGTGAGTTTTTCTGCATAAAATAAAGCAATGGAACAAAAGTACAATGAAGCTACAAAGCAAAGCAAATTATGAATTTGGAAGGATCTTGGATTCCTGTCTGCATAGTATTAGAGCTGTGGATCAGGTTGGTTCAACCTGAAACATACAGCAAATGACCTTCAGAATTCTTAATAATTGACCAAAATTTTGTTGAATAACTCCTTGTGCATAGAAACTGTTGATTTTTTGATGCAAAATCTGGGTTGAACAGTGAAAGATCACTTGTGCAATAAATGTAACCATTCTCTATCAGGAATTTTTTCCCTTTAATTAATAAGTCTAATACAAATACAAATTGTTCATCCACAAAGTATTTACTGTCTCATTTCTTCAAAAACTTAAACAAACTTCTTTTTCAGTATTAGAAATCAAACTCATTTAACATTGCATGTTCCCATTCATCTTGTAACATAACTTAAAATCCTCTTCCTTTCAAAGAAAATTCAATAATTCTCTTTTCAATAACTTTCATCAGGAAAGGAAGAACCTCATTGGCACCTAAGAACTACTTCTGTGAACAACAAAACAATACCATTTATTTCAGCAAAAATGTTTAGCCCTTACATAATATCCCGTAGAAATCACAATACAATGGTTTGTAATAAAATCATCTTACCACATTAGAATTTTTATTTGTGTCTGTTCTTTTTGGGCTTTAACATTAACAAACAAGTTTCACTGTCTTGAATTTAAGCAACTCTTAATTACAGTTTGGTCACGCACCTGACAAATCCTTAAAGAACTACAAACTCCTTTACAGAACTCAGCACCTGCATGCATTAACACGTCCATGGAGATTTAAAAGAAACACGAAAGATCTTGTTCCGAATTCAAGCCATTATGGTACAAAGTATCTAAAGCATGACTATAGTAAGCCTCCCTTTTAAGGAGTACTGTATTAATATCAGTTCTTTCATACAGTAACCATCTCCAGGACTACAAATCTAAGACCATCAACTGCATGTCCTTTCTCCATAAAATGATCAACTAACGGGGATTGTAAATGAACATTTTTAATTCTGGATTTAAGCTCATTTATGTGGGTCCTAATTTTTTGTCCCAGAATCTGTTGATATCATCAGCCACATATGTTAATTTTTAATTTAAAATTTCATTTCATCTCCCTCTCAGGTTCCAACTGCCCCACTCCCTGGGATCCCTTTTGACCTGGGGAACCAATTAGGAGACTCGGTATTGGAATTGTGAGACTTTAATGTCCAGAAAATTTCTATATCAGTCCTGCCACTGAGGTCATGATTGCCAGTGACAATTTTGGTGCATTAGATCAGGGGTTCCCAACCTTTTCAAGCCAGGGGTTGGGTCACACTCTCTCAGCCAGCTTCAAGGGCCGGACAGCCATTTTACCCTGCCTGCACGATGGGGGGGGTGTCTATTTCTTCCCAAGAGCTTCAAAGGGTTGGCCATTTTGTTTATTGAATGCCTTTGGTGGGGTGGGGTAACATGAAATGGAGCCAGTGGCCGAATCAGGCCCATGGGCCTTAGGTTGGAAACCCCTGCTTTAGATGGTACTCTCTGTCCTGAGGCTGCCCGAAGTTTTCTTTGATCAAAATGGATCACAAGAGAGCCTTAGAATTGCCTAAACTGGCAATATGAAGATTTAAATGAAAGACTATCTGGGGTTGATGACATAATCAGGAATTTCATTCATGGAGATACTTAACAGGATTTTCAGCAACTGAGTGCAGAAAATGGATTGTTAGTGGCAAGTGTGAAGAGACTGAGAAGTTGGTAGGTAATGAGATTTGGTGCACTTCTGGAAAATCAGGCTATGTAGTCAGTGTGTGGAAACAGCTGTCTGAGCGTATGTATGTGTGCATCATTAGAAGAAAGTAACACCTACATTTTATTTTGGTTGGGAATTTCAAGGCCAGAGCAAATTGCTCTCTGGTATGGAGTTAGCTGGGAAGATGATTTCAGCTGCAAAAGGAGAGGGAGCAAAGTTGTTCTTGTTTTCTTGAAGGTTCAAGGAAACTTAAAGGAGGAATAGAAGGATGTCAACAGATGCAATCTTTATAGATGGGTGCATTCCTACTTTAAATTGCATATATGCATATTCCTATTTAAACAGGGCTGTGGTGGCTTAGTAGTTAAGATGCTGAGTTTGACAACTGGAAGGTTACCAGGTTTAGCAGTTTGAGAACCGAGTGCTGCATGATGGAGTGAGCTCCCATTGTCTGTCCTAGTTCCTGCCAACCTAGCAGTTTGAAAAGCAAGAAACTGCAAGTAGATAAATAGATACCACTTTGGTGGAAAGGGTAACAGTGTTCTGTGCTCTCTGACATCTAGTCATGCCTTCCACATGACCATAGACATGTCTGTAGACACAGACAGTGCCGACCCTTTGGCTGTAAACGGAAATCAGCAATGCACCCTTTTGCTCTTCCTTGACCAGCCTTCAAGATGGCCAATGTAGACAAGCCCCTACGTCTGGTTCCTCTTAGGAAGCAAGATAAAATTGCTGAAAAAGCCAGTGGAAGGCTTAATTCAAATGTGGAGTGTTAGCATAATCAATGTTCCACATATCAGTCAAGAAACAAAACAAAAATAAAGACAAAAACATTGTGACACTTTAAAGACTAACAGCTGCATATTAATGTGAGCTTTTGTGGATCAAATACACTTCCTCAGATATGATCCACAGAAGCTCATGTTGAAACATAGCAGTTAGTCTTTATAGTGCCAACAGTGGTTAAACTGCTGTATTGCAGCCAAAACTGCTGACATTGTAAGTTCAATCCTGACCAGGGTCAAGTATGACTCAGCCTTCCATCCTTCGGAGATCAGTAAAATGAGTACCCAGTATGTTTGGGGCAAAATGCTAATTATCTTATGAGCTGCCCAGAGAGTGCACTAAGTGCTATGCGGCAGTATATAAATGTAATTGCTATTGCTTTGTGTGTGTGTGTGTTTGTGTTTTTTCTGGTATAATATGCACAGACTGACATGGCTACCATTTTGAAAACTACAGCAATGTTCCAAACATACCCATCAAGCGTGGCACCAGAAAATACAGGAACTGCTCCAGCCGGGGTGTGCATGTGCAGCAACAACTCTTTTGTGCATGCACAGAATCCCTTTGCGCATGCACGCATGCACAGTGACCCCTTTCCTGGCTGACCAAAATATGGTATGACCGCGGGAACGATCGTTAAAGAGGGGTTAAATATGGGATTTCCCGTCCAATCTGGGATACTTGACAGGTATGGTTCCAAAGAGATTGACAAAGATTCATGGAGAAGTTGGAGTCTGCTCCTTACTGCCCAAGTAGCAGTAGGAATAAACTGTTTCTCTCATTTCACCTTTGCCGAAACTGTAACAAATTTTTTTTTTATAAAAGTATACATGATGTCACTTTGAGGACAAAAAGAGACATGTTGCTCACTTGAGCATCATAATATAAACAGATCATGATTCATTCAGGACAAAATGTGAGATAATTCACACTACAGATCACACCTTCTTTGTTTCTGTTTTATTTACAAATATGCATTGCAGGATATTTTCATTTTATGATGTGTAGTTAAGAAAAAATAAATCCATCATCCACAAGACAAAATGAACAGTGAGTATGAATCACTTAATTTAATCCAGTCTTCTTCGTGAAGTTTTATTCACACTTAATAATGCACCAGACATTTTAATACACAATACAACTGAAAGATTAATTCCGATGCTGTAGAATGTCCTAGATTTCTAACTGATTGAAAGACCTCTATGTTAACAAATTTTAAAGCCTATATTTTCAAAAACTCTACAGGACTAAATAACATATGCAGCTCAGTACCAAATTCAGTACATATAAGATCATTTGAAATGACAGCCATCAGACAAGAATCTGAAGAGGTGACAATTATTCATTTATTTTTTGCTAACCATCATCACAATGGTAGCACATTAAGAGAAATGTAAGTTCTCGACATTAGCAATCTTTACAATATCCCAAAAGGAAGACAATTATTATTATCCTTAGGCATGCAAGAAATTTTAATACCATTTTTACTCCATTTGTTTTTGGTTTAAAGAATTATTTCATTTCATAATTCACTCATCAAAGGCATGAAAATTTCCTTTTTTATAAGTTGCTATAGTTCCCCAATAGTTAGTGAGGGCTTAATAACATTTTCAGAAGTAGCTATTGCCTTCTCAAATGGAGGTAAAATATTTTCTTTAAAAAATAGTAAGAGCCACCACTAAAATTATATGGTGTTCTTAGTCAGGCATTTAGTGAATAAATTGTAACTGCAAAAATAGTTGTATTTATGCTATCTATCTATCTATCTATCTATCTATCTATCTATCTATCTATCTATCTATCTATCTATCTATCTATCTATCTATCTATCTATCTATCTATCTATCTATCTATCTATCTAGTAAAACCTCGCATAAAGAGCTCCTCCCTTAGAGACTAACTTTCTTAAAGAGCAGAATTTTCTCTGAATGGTCACCCTCACTTAACAACTAAAAACAACCAAAAACACACATAACAACTAAATCAGGGTTCACAATTCCCCCCCCCCCCCAAGAGGTCACAGTCGGTCACTTACAATGGCAATGGCGGCACTTTTTCCAAGTGCTTCACTTAAAGAGCAACTCACTTAAAGCGCAATTCCATGGAATGCATTATGCTCTTTAAGCGAGGTACCACTGTATATGCCTCATTAATTTTTCAGTTTTAATTTAGTCATACCTCTATTATTGGGGGAAAGGCATTATGTATTTATTTGTAATTACTTTGCAGCTCAGCTCAAATTACAGTTATTCTATTATTTGTTTGTTCTGCATCTACAGACATTTCTGCGACCATGGTGCAGGCATGACTAGACCCTGGAGCACACAGAATACTCTTACCTTTCCCACTGAAGCTGTAACTATTTATCTACTTACAATTTCTTTCTTTTGAATTGCTAGGTTGATACCACAAGGTTTATATGACTTTCTCACAGAAAAGGGCTAAATTTTAAACATTTAGCCATAATTTTTCTCATAAAATTCAGGCAGTTTCATGTTTAAAGGCCATAAAACAGGCCTTTCTGGATCTGTGTCTTGTGGTATGCCCGCATGCCGAGATTGGCCACCACTCTTCCCAAGGTGTTCACTCGCTAACACACACGGCTTGAGAATCAACTCGGGTGCTGATGGAAGAGAAATTGGGAGCGGGCTAGATTAATTGACATGAATGATATTGCCTTGGCTGGAGGCTCTGAGAAAAGCAGGGCAAAAGTTAACAGTTGATGACTCAAGGCTTAAACTCGCTCTTCCCCTTCTGACCCAAGATAAGGTTGAGTAAGCACACTGAGTCAACGGCTAAGGAAGTCAGTTTCCCAAAACCATATGGGCTCCAAGATAAGGCAAAGAACAATGTGGTTTCACCCATCCTTTTGCCAGGTTAACTCCCAAGAGATGACGCATGCAGCAAAGTGCCATGTTTGCCTTAGCCTTCTGTGATGGGGTCACGTGTTCCTTTAGGCATGGAGACCTTGAGGTAGAGCAATAAATATGCCACCCGAATGAGATCGGGACTGGACTTTCACCGCACATTTGTCTCACGTGCCTTCCCTTGCAGCCCGCCATTCCGGCCTCCATGGGCCATTACAACAGTGTCTATCCTCCTTCCCTCTTCTAAGCTTATGAGCAATATTGTCACACAGTCTCATTTGAAAACCAAACTTTTTTTGTCAGAAAAAATGGAACAGCGAGAAAAAATTAAGTTAAAATCAGCCAAAAGAGAAATCCACCCCCACCCCCTTTAGACATCAATCCAAAGAATACATTTTCCCTGAGTACCATTGAATTATTTCAAAAGGAGGGAAGAGGGGGTGGTAGGCCAGTTCTAAAGAGACATTTACTGACAAAGATATATGTAAGAAGTTAGAATTTGAGGGGCATTTTTACTTAGTCAATATGACTCATTTTCTGGTGCCTCAGTGTTCCATTTAACTCATATTAGTCATTAATCATAAACCAGCCATAACTGGAAAACTATAGGAGCCCTCAGCAACAGAGAAGTGATTTTGATGTTTTTAAAATATGTCTTTGGAATTTTTTTTAAAAAAAATATTATTCATGCAAAAGCTTTTTAAGAGATGCTCACCTCAATAACACATTCTGGTCCAGTGTGCAGCCAGCAACCAGTAGTTAAACTATTTTGTTCAATTGGTTATCCCCCATCTACAACACACAAACATACCCGTTTATATAACTTTGAGCCAAAATCATGTGCTCAGTTCCAGTTTTCCACAGTATAATCCAGAAACCTAAGACACTTTTCATCTTTCTTTCGAATTGCTATGCGATAGCTGGAAAACTTGGATACCTTGGAGTTGTTATTCAGTGAGGAGTCCGAACATCAGTAGATATCTCTGGGGCGACATTCCACACATGCAAATGGACCTGAGAAATCAAGTCCATTTGCATGTGTTTTTTTAGCCATTTGGATATCACATCACCCGCTGGCTAGGTGGACCATGATGTGTGCCCTCTGCTTTACCTTGTCCAAGGGATCTGACAGAGGACGCTACGGTGAGCTTTAGTCTTGGCCTAACATTATTGTCAAGAGATGGGCAACACTGCCTAGTTAGACTACTCAAGCCCCCACACTCAAGGCTCTCACCTAGCTGGAAAAGGTATGCATAAACCAGCAAGCTCACATATGCTGTACCAAGATATGTTCAGTTGTTTCATAACAATTGGGGCAACCTTGAAACACAGCATGAGAGAAATTCCTTCTTTAGGACTCAACTCCCAAAAATCCTTGCTATGGTTTCTGTCAGACTTAGTCCAAAACAAAAAGATACCTTTCAAAGTTCTTTGGTGAACTGAAAGACCAAGTTCAAGAAAGCCCTCTGGACCAACTGATCAAGAGGGCAAACGATGTCCCCTTGTAATCATTCCCTTAAACGACTGTGAGCAGCATCAAAATACCTAATATTTGGCTCTCTGTCTCTATTCAAGGAGGAAACATATGTAAAGAACTACTAGGCATAGATAATCTCACACACACTGGCCTGATTAAATAGGAGGAATTAGTAAAATGTCTTTCACTATATCAAAAAAGTTTTAAAGTCTGGCTGTTTTCTTTTCAATTCAGCTATTTTTATACCTTTTAAACATCAATATCATTACATCATTATGATGTAATGCCATTACTTGGACTTCCATTTCATTAATTTGATTTCTTACACTTTATTGTGTCCTTGGAAATACAAAGAAAAGGTGAATCCAAAGACTATCTTGCCACTTAGAATGGATAAATGAATAGCATAAAACCTGGGGGGGGGGGGGGCGGCTATAAAATCACAAATAACATTATTCCCAAATGACTTTTTAGAGGTACAGTACTTTTTAAAAGTAGCCTTTGAAAACAGGTGTTAATGTAATTTCATAACTACAAATTCTATTTTAGTGAGTACAGTACTTAGGCAACAGAACTCCGCACTTTGGTATCCAAATCAGGAATCTACTTTCCTCAATCTAATCATTTCTAGATGGGTTGGATGACAAACCCTTTCCTGACTAATAGCATGATGAAAGGAGAGAGAAATCTGGTCTAGACAATTAAATCAAACACAATGTGCATTCATTGATTCAAAAGGGAAACATAATGTGTATTCCTTTTCAAGAGGGAGAATAAACAATAACCCTGCTTTAGAACATTCCACTCAGTGATGCACTGCAGCAGGTTCTGTCAGGTTCTGAAGAACTGGTAGCAGAAATTCCCCCAGGCCATGCCCACTCGATTGGCCATACCCACCTCCATAGCCCATAATGCAGGATATTTGGCTATGTCCACAAATTTGGCCCCACCCCCAGATTTGGCCAGCCCACATAGTAGGTAGTTAATTTTTTTGCAGTGCATCACTGATTCCACTATGATTGAAAATACATCAAAGTCATTTGTTCTAAAAAGAAAAAGAGAGAGGGAAACAGCAGCTAAAACAGGATGGCAAGACAGTCAATTAAAAGCATTTGTTGTTGTTCAGTCACACAGTGGAGTCCGATCCTTTGTGACCCCATGGAACACAGCATGCCAGGCTCCTCTGTCATATGCCATTCTCTATAGTCTGCCCAGATCTATGCCCACTTCATCAACGATGCCACCTAGCCATCTCATCCTCTGCTGCCCCCTGGCATAGGATGGTCCATGGGGTCACAAAGGGTTGGAATTGACCATGCAATGAGCAACAACAAAAAACAGTGGATGCTGAAAGAACTAAACAAAAGAATGACCCTCTATCTCCTCTGAAAGCATATGAGCTTCAAATCCGCTGGCTCAGATCCAGGAAGAGCTTTATCGTAAAAACAAATACTCTTGAGGGTATACAAGACCAGAACCAAATTAGAAGATGGAAGAAGGAGCCAACTGAACAAGGAGTAACAATAGAGGATATATCTGGGCAACTCAACCTCCCCTACATCACTTGAAGAAACCTGAATAGGCAGAGGGTTGGAGTCCCTAAATGCAAGACCAACATGTTCAATTGGGGGCTGCTGATAACCAATAGCACTCTGTAAATGTGGAGAGATACAGAATCCAGCTCATTTATTGGTCTGCCAATTACTGCCAGAAATATGCACCATGAGCACTTGGGTTTGGCCAACAACAAAGCCAAGAAAGTGCCTTCATTTTGTCAGTCCAGGGTTTGATCAGGACACGAAAGAAAAAGAAGAATGAGTAAACTAGGATTTTTTTCCTCATTGCAAAACACAGGATTTTTCTTTTGCTTTGTTTTTTTTTGTAGGCAAGTTATTTTATTTTAAAAAAACGTTAATGTAGTAAAATGTGTGATATTGAAAAATGATACCTTTTAGCTGTGTGAATTAGATAGTGTTCATAGTATTTTGCACTTACTAAGCCTGGGAGCTATTCTATAGAAAAATCCCAATTTCAATTTATAAAGAAAGGTACCTATTCTGACTCTCAACAATCATGGTACAAAAGGCCAGGGTACAAAACTAGGGTACAAAAGGCCACTATAGCAGCAGGACTCTGCTGCCCGCCCCTGGACTTTCTTGCAGAGGCCACTGCAGTGGCAGGTGATGGGACCCTCCACCAGGGTACAAAAGGCTGCTCGGACTTGCCTGCTGCCAGAGTGGAGAAGCTGTTGTACTATTGTATTGTTGTATTGTTTTATATTATGATATGTGCTTTTGTTTGATGAATATGGTATAATTCTTGTGTATATTGTATATTGTATTATTGTGTTTACTGCATAAAATTTAGTGAGCCGTCCTGAGTCAAGTTTCCTGATTGGGCAGCATACAAGTGTGAGAATTAAATTAAAATTTTAAATTAAATTAAATCTTGTGTTTCATGCAAATGGAGTCCCTTCTCACTATGAAGAATATAGTAGGGAAAATACATTTGACATCTCATTCTCTCATCAGATGTGAGCTCTGTCAAGGGTATTAATTGCTTGCAGTGCAGTCTTGTCACATCATACTGAGATAACCAGGCTGAAGAAAAATCTCGAGAACAGCAGGAACGTTTCATATCTCTTCCACATAAAACATTTTAGATTAATAGATGCATGCAACTCTATAGCTATCAAATTTCAATGTCAGATAGACTTAATTGCAAATGGAAATTTACCAGTTTCCACTAAGGAGATCTTGATACTAAATTAGTTGGCCCAAGGCCTGTTGTGAAATGTTGTGCATGTACAGGAAATTGCACAAGCAGTTATCACAATGATTTGATTGTTCGTCATATTCCTGGGTGCTTAGAGATAGTAGTGGTACCATCATGCCCTATGAGTTATACATTACCTGACCTTGAATATGAAGCAATATCAGCAAAGCAATAAAAGTAGTTCAGGGGAGGAAACAAGAAAAGCCCAGGGAATCTTCATAGATGCTGTTGAAGAGTAAACATAAAGAAATATCAATGTTAACTGCTGCGTCCAAAGTATGCCTAAATAATATCACAATATGAACACATCGAAAGGAGAATAGCAGAAACGGTATGCTTTCCAAATACAAGGAGTTTGAAAGTGCGGCGCCAAAATGGCCACCACACTCTTTGCAGCCCCCCCCACCCGGACTCAGACATCCGGGTGAGTTGGGGTGTGTGGCCACCCCTCTATAAAAGGGGTGGCCATGAGGCAGCCGAGCTGCCATTTTAGAAACGCGACAGAGCGGAGAAGTTTTCTCTGCTGCGTTTCTTGCTTCTTCGCCCTTCGTACCTTTGCCTTTGAACGGAGTTCGCTCCTCTTCATTACTGCGGTACTCAGGGCACAGGAACTGATCCCTGGCCAGGGATCCGTCGCTAGCTTTTTCGGGAGCCATGGCTCCCAAGTGCAAGGCCCCGGTGGTCAAGCTGTGGCCGAGGGGAAGGACTTTCTCGCCCCCTCCCTCTACTGGGGGGCAGCCATCGGGTCGGAGGACTCGGGCTGCACCCCCCACCTTGGCAGCGGGACGGCCTTGCCCACTGCTGCCAGTGGGGCTGAGCAGGCTTCAACTGGTCAGCCTGGCACAGGCCTCCAGGCTGGGCTGGCACAGGCTGGCTCCTCAGGGATCCCTGCCCCTGGATGGCATTTTCTTGGTTCAGGGCAGGGTGGCCCACTTGGACCTGGTGGCGGTTTCTGCCCCACCATTCCTCCAGCCCCCCACGGGCCAGAGTATTGGGCATGGCCCTACTCAGGCCCTAGATCCCCATCCGGGTTTCCCGCCCAGCAATTGGCCACAGGGCCGTCCGGCCAACCCGGCCTGCCTTATACTGGGGGCTCGGAGACTGTCGATGCACTTCTTGCACATATTTTGGTGCTAGAGGCATCAGTGGGCATTGCCCAACCACCTCCCGATGGGGGTTTAGCTGCCGCTTCTATTACGGCCCCTTCGTCGGTCCCGGCAGACACGTCGGCTGGAACTCTCCAGCGGGCCGCCAACAGGGTCGAGCTGCTTGAGGCCATCAGGCCAGCCCAGGCTGGTGCCTCGCAGCTCCCCGCACGTTCGGATTTGCCAGTGGGGAGCAGTCAGGTGTGGCCCCAGTGCTCGATGCCTGTCGCGAGCTCTGACGCCCGCCGTGGGCCGGAACCCCCAGTGGGGGTGGCTCATGGGAGTGCGACTAGTGAGTATCCAGTTCAATTCAGTGCACCGACACTGTCCAGTCACCATGGGGGGGTACAGTGGCCATGGCCACACCAGGTTACTGTGGGTGGGCAGTTGCTTCCACACTGCCCTGTTAATTCCTGGTTCCCAAATGGCCCCTTGGTTAGGACAGGGGTGTCCGCCCCCGGGGGTATGCCAAGCGTCACAGGGGCTATTCAGGGCCCGCTGCGCATACCCTTCATCCAACAGGTGCTGACGGTGACTCTGCCAACGGCTGGTTATTCCTTGCCCCTGGGTGATCATCTTTCACAGGCTACTAGGGATAAGATTTGGCGAGGGAGTATGTTGATATTTTCTCCCTCCTGAATCGTGAGCCCACCAAGGAGGAGAGGGAGGGACAGGATGACCGGGACAAGGAATTGTCCCATTGTCGTAAGCCACCGCGTACCTGGGCCAATTGGTTGCCGGCATATTTTTTATATATGGTGGTATACCTGAGGGCCCGGCCTGATTTGGCCAATCCGATGGTCCAATACCTCGACAATATTTATAGGGCGATGGTTGATTTTCCTGGCCCGTCGTGGTTGGCTTATGATGAGGAATTTAGGATGCGGGTGGCCCTGAGATGAGGTGGGATGAGCCCTGCCAGCAATTGTGGCTCTTGTATATGACTCCCATGTGTCCGGCGCCTGGTGATAGGTACCATTGTGGCCATGCTGTGCAGCGGGCAGCTGCGATGCAGGTTCCCCGCCAGCCGGTGGGGCAGGGGGTTCCAGCCCGCCTGCTGTGTTGGAGCTTCTCAGCTAGCAGCGTGTGCAGTAAGCGTCACTGTCGTTTCCGGCACGAGTGTCCCTCTTGCTCTGGCCCTCATGCCGCCTCCGCGTGCCCGCGGGCTGTTGGATCATGAGGCAGAGCTAGGGGTGGGCAGGGGGTGGTCAGAGCTCCCTCTGATGGTGCTGTCCAAGCAAAAGGCCCCCTCCCCAATTAATATCCCCATGTTAGGACAATGGCTTTCCGCTTATCCTAGACGGGATGATGCGAGGTACCTGCTTGAAGGCTTCCAGTTTGGCTTTCGTATACCATTTAGGGGTGTTCGGGGACCGCAGGATGCCCCGAACTTACTTTCTCTAAAGGGCAATGAGGAGGTCGCTGCACAAAGCATAGCTAAGGAGTTGCAGGCTATGAGAGTTGCGGGGCCCTTTAATGAACCACCGTTCCCTAACTTGAAGGTCTCTCCTCTGGGGCTAGTCCCAAAAAAGACCCCAGGTGAATTTCGCCTAATCTACCATCTTTCTTACCTTGCGGGTTCCTTGGTTAATGATGCTATTCCTGATGACCTTTGCTCAGTCAAGTATACGTCATTTGATCAGGCCCTACAGATGGTACGCGCCTGTGGTCCCGGGGCCCTCCTGGCAAAGTGTGATATCAAATCGGCATTCCGATTACTGCCAGTGCACCCCGAGGACTTTGAGCTGTTGGGTTTCCATTTTAGGGAAAAATTCTATGTAGATAAGGCCATGCCTTTTGGCTGCTCTATTTCATGTTCGGCATTCAAACGATATAGCACTTTCCTCCAATGGGCCTTTGTTTGCAGGTCAGGGTCATAAGAACATAAGAACATAAGAACAGCCTTGCTGGAACAGGCCACAGCCCATCCAGTCCAGCATTCTGTCTCACACAGTGGCTCACCATTTCCTTCAGGGTATTCCCAAGGAGATGCCTTCACCTGCTTAGGATTCCCTGGAAATGGCATTGAGAGATATCCTGCCTATCTCTCCAACCCGGAGGTTGTCCTTAGGTAGCCAAAATTATAGCCATTGATAGCCTTGTCCTCCATGAACTTGTCTAATCCTTTCTTAAAGCTGTGAAGACTGACAGCTGTCACCACTTCTTCTGGCAGGGAGTTCCATAGACCAGTAATCCTCTGGGTGAAAAAGTACTTTCTCTTATTTGTTTGAGAACTAGTACCCAAAAGTTTCATGGAGTGTCCCCTAGTTCTAGTGTTGTGCGATAGGGAAAACAGTTTTTCCTTATCTACCTTGTCCACACCGTGCATGATTTTATAAACTTCAATCAGGTCACCTCTTAGACGCCGTCGTTCAAGAGTGAAAAGGCCCAAATGTTGCAGCCTCAGATGGTAAGGAAGGTGTTCCAGTCCCCTAATCATTCTGGTTGCCCTCCTCTGTACTTTCTCCAACTCCATAATATCCTTCTGGAGGTATGGCGACCAGAACTGTACACAATATTCCAGATGGGGCCTCACCATAGATTTATAAAGAGGCAAAATGACACTTGCTGACTTATTTTCTATACCCTTCCTAATGATCCCTAACATTGAGTTTGCTTTTTTCACTGCTGAGGCACACTGGGTTGACACCTTCATTGAGCTGTCCACCAGGACACCAAGGTCCCTTTCCTGGTTTGTCGCAGAGAGTTCAGACCCCATCAGTTTATAAATGTAATTGGGGTTTTTTGCCCCAACATGCATCACTCTGCACTTACTGATGTTGAAGCTCATTTGCCACTGTTTTGCCCACTCCCCCAGTGTCAAGAGATCCCTCTGGAGCTCTTCACAATCTCTCACAGTTTTCACTACCCTGTATAATTTAGTGTCGTCAGCAAATTTGGCTACCTTGCTTTTTACTCCTACCTCTAGATCATTTATGAAGAGGTTGAAAAGCAGGGGTCCCAGTACTGAACCTTGGGGGACCCCACTCTTTACTTCCCTCCACTTGGAGAAGTGTCCATTTAGTGCTACCCTCTGTTTCCTGTCCCTTAGCCAGTTGCTGATCCAGGACAAGACCTGTCCCTTTATTCCATGACTGGTAAGTTTATTCAAGAACCTTTGGTGTGGGACCTTGTCAAAAGCCTTCTGAAAGTCCAGATAAACAATGTCAACTGGATCCCCCTTATCCACATGCTTGTTGACACTCTCAAAAAATTCCAACAGATTAGTGAGGCATGATTTGCCCTTGCAAAAGCCATGTTGGCTCTCCTTTAGCAGCGCCTTCTCTTCTATGTGCCTATTAATTCTATCTTTTAGGATGGTTTCCATCACTTTACCTGGGACACATGTCAAACTGACAGGCCGGTAGTTTCCTGGATCACCCCTGGATCCTTTTTTGAAAATTGGTGTTACATTCGCTACCTTCCAGTCATCAGGCACAAAGCCTGATTTGAGGGAAAGATTATATATTTTGGCTAGGATATCAGCAATTTCATCTTTAAGTTCCCTGAGAACTTGTGGATGGATGCCATCTGGTCCTGGGGATTTGTTAGTGTTTAGCTTAACAAGACATGCAAGGACCTCCTCCCTGGTTATTTCTATCTTGCTTAATTCTTCGGTTTCCCTCCCTACGAAGATAGGCTCTGTTTTGGGCATGTGGTCTCTGTCTTCTTCAGTGAATACTGAAGCAAAGAATTCATTGAGTCTCTCTGCAATCTCTGTTTCCTCTTTAATAACCCCTTGCCTTCCATTGTCATCTAATGGTCCAATGGCCTTCCTAGTTGGGTTCTTACTTCTAATGTACTTAAAGAAGTCCTTGTTATTTCTCTGAGTATTTTTAGCTATACACTCCTCAAAGTCTTGCTTTGCTTTCCTGATTGTTGCCTTGCATTTGTTCTGCCAGAATTTATGTTTCTGCCTGCTGTCCTCATTTGGACAAGCCTTCCATCTTCTAAATGAGCTTTTCTTGCTCTTGATCACTTCCCGAACAGCTCCTGTAAGCCACATCGGAGTCCTCTTGGACCTGGCAGTGCCCTTTTTCCTTTTGGGTATGCATTCCAATTGAGCCTCTGTTATTGTTTTTGTAAACAGCCTCCATGCCTCTTGGAGTGTTTGGACTCTCTCAATTTTCCCTTTCAGTTTCTTTTTTACTAGTTTCCTCATCTTTGGGAAATTTCCTTTTTGAAAATTTAAGGTCTCTGTGTTAGATTTTATCAGTGACTTGCGGTCTATGATCAAGTTAAACATAATTGAGTTGTGGTCACTGTTCCCTATTGGATCAGTCACATTAACATCTTGCACCAGATCCTGAGTATTACTCAGGATCAAGTCAAGGATTCTTGTACCTCTAGTTGGGTCTTCAACCATCTGTCCCAGGGAACAATCATTGAGCATATCTAGGAACTTTATCTCTTTATCATGTGCTGAACAACAGTTCACCCAGTGTATGTGAGGGTAATTGAAGTCCCCCATTATAACCAGGCTTCCCTTCCTGGATGCCTCCTTTACAACATTCTCCAACTGCCAGTCTCCCTCAAGAGTTTGGGTCGGAGGCCGATAGTATATGCCTACTGTTAGACCATCCTTGTGGCCTGGTACTCTTACCCACAGAGCTTCTAATGGTGACTCCAAATCACCTAGATATTCCAATTCATACGATTTTATCACTTCTTTGACATACAAGGCTACACCACCTCCTGTTTGCCCCTTCCTATCCTTCCTGTACAGTTTGTAGCCTGGGATAACTGTATCCCATTGGTTATCATCCGTCCACCAGGTTTCAGTGATACCAATAATATCAATATTTTTATCTATTGCTAAGTATTCCAGCTCCCCTATTTTGTTCCGGAGGCTTCTGGCATTTGTATACAAGCATTTATATATGCTTTCCTGATACAGTCTTTTGAGTCTAGTTGCAGTGTTAGACTGCCTCTTGCATCCTTCTGCTAGAGTGCTGGTGACTAGCTCCTTGCTCTGCTCAGTAATTTTTGCATCCTCCTCACTACTCAAGTACACACTTTCCCGAACCGGATGCTGCCCAGCTCCTGTCGGCTTTCCCCCAGTTATCAGTTTAAAAGCTGCTCTGCAGCCTTTTTGATGTTGAGTGCCAGCAATCTGGTCCCATCATGGTTTAAATGCAACCCATCCCTCCTGAACAGATTTGGCTTGTCCCAAAAGGGTCCCGGTCTGTAGCCCATTACCTCAATGACTTTTTGTTCGGGGGTGAACAGGGCTCGGACACGTGTATGCGTCTCCTTACCACATTTCAGGCCCTTATGCAGGAACTGGGTGTCCCCTTAGCGCCTGAAAAGACCGAGGGCCCAGCCACCAAGCTCACCTTTTTAGGCATCGAAATTGACACTGTCGCACAGGCATCCAGGTTACCCATGGACAAGGTGGCTCGGATCTCTGCGGCGATTCGGGCACTGATTTCTAAACGTAAGGTTCCCTTCGTGAGCTACAGATACTTCACGGCCACCTCAACTTTGCCTGCAGGGTTGTCACACCGTGCAGAGCTTTCACCAGGCATCTGTGTGATGCCATGGCTGGCCTATTAAAATGCCATCACAGGGTCCGGCTCACCAGGGGTATACAGGCAGACCAGGAATTTAACAGGGTCTCTTTTTGGAGATCGGACCTTATGGTCTGCCCTAAATTTCAAGAACAGTCGGATGCCTCCGGCTCTCTGGGTTATGGGATCTATTTTGAGAAGCAGTGGGCATATGGCCGATAGACTCACGCATGGCAGGGCACGGATCGTCTCCGCGATCTTACTTTCCTGGAATTTTTCCCATTTTGGGGGCACTAATGCTATGGGGCGATAAGTGGGTCAACTCAGTGGTCCATTTTTGGTGTGACAATGCTGCAGTGGTGCACATTGTTAACGCTCAGACGTCCAAATCCCCTAGGGTCATGGCATTGGTCCGTCAATTTGTCTTGAGAAGCCTACGCCTTAATGTGCTGTTCAAGGCCAGACATGTACCAGGCATTAATAATGATATTGCTGATGCTTTATCCCACCTGCAGATCTCCCGGGTCGGAGCCTTGGCTCCAGAAGCAGAGGAATTCCCCTCGCCACTCCCGGCCGAGATTTGGACATTTGGCAAGGAGAGGTGAACTGGGCGATCGACATGTCTTTGGCACCTTGCACGCGTAAGGCGTATCAACATGCTTTCATTCAATTTAGAAACTTTTGTGGGCAACTACAGTTACCCGAAGTGTGGCCAATACCTGTGGACCAAATTTTACAATACATGGTTTATCTTCACGGTCATGGGCTGCCCCCCCTCCCCCCGTACTATAGCCTCTAGGCTTTCGGCACTGGCATTTATGGCCAAGGTGCGGGGCTTCACTGACTGCGTGAATATTTCCGCATACGTCATGTTTTGGAAGGGTGGACACGTGAACGTGGCTGCCGCCAGGACACACGTCACCCGATTTCACCAGAGGTTCTTACCCACCGTGCACGAGGCTGGCATAACTTATGCTATGATAGGTATGAGGTGGCTCTTTTTCATGCAGCTACCACTGTAGCCTTCTTTGGAGTGCTCCGCATCAGTGAGTTGGTACCACTGTCTAAGGCGGATGCGTCTCGTAGGGCACTGGAACTTGACGATGTCTATGTTACACAAGAGTGGGCTCAGTTAAGTATATGGTCCTCAAAGGTTGATCAGCAAGGCGTAGGCAGTGGAGTTAGACTGCTACGATGTTCCCTTGAAGACATCTGTCCGGTTGGTGCCCTACATGAGTTTTTGGCAGTGCGTGGTACGCACCCTGGCCCATTTTTCTGCCACCAGGATGGGTCTCCCCTTACTAAATTCCAGTTTTGGAGGGTGACCGGCATGGCACTTACCAGTGTGGGCCTCCCTGGGGCTCGTTACGGTACCCATTCATTTAGGATAGGTGCCGCTTCTACTGCGGCTGCGTTTGGGTGACCGGCATGGCCCTTACCAGTGTGGGCCTCCCTGGGGCTCGTTATGGCACCCATTCATTTAGGATAGGTGCCGCTTCTACTGCGGCTGCGTTTGGGTACTCTGAGGCTGATATACGCAGGATGGGTAGGTGGGGATCCATGCGCTTTGCATTGTACGTACGCCCCCTCCATGCATGAGTACCAGTTATGTCATTATTCCTTTTTTCCTTCTTTTACAGACCCTGTGTGTCCCCGCACACCGGTGGCAGTATGGCTGGTGGGCCACAGTTACGTGTACTGGGCAGCGCAGTATGCTGCGGGGGCTACGTGCAACCACACGTTTGCGATGGTATGGTAAGCGCGGTATGAAATGGTGGGAATTGTTGCCATTCCTGTTTTCCATCAGGGATGCTGGACCGCCTGATGTCCTCATCCTGCATCTCGGTGGCAATGACCTTGCCCAGGTCACTGGCCTCTCTTTAAAGTTCACGATTTGCAGGGACCTAGCCTATTTGCATTACGTATGGTCGTCCACGCGGCTTCTATGGTCGGACATGGTGCCGTGACATACTTACATAGGAGGTGTTGACCTCCGTGCCCTTGACTGCACTTACCGCTCGGTGAACAGGGCTGTTGCCCGGTTCCTGGCAGACAAGGGCTTGGGGACAGCCATCCGGCACCCTAGGATGGGCTTGCAGGATTATGATCTCTATGCAGGAGATGGGGTCCACTTGTCGGCCAGAGTTATTAACCTCTTTCTTGAGGATATGCAAGCAGGCCTGGTGACCGAGCTGACGGTCTGAGGGGGGTGGTGAGTCATCATGGATGCCTCCCCGTGTGGCGGGTAGCACTGGTAAGGTAAAGATTTATGACCCATACGTATCCGGCAGGTTCGCAATTGACTGGCCAACACGTAGACAGGTACAGGGGAAATAGGTTTGGCCGGTCAAGGGCGAACCAGGCAAGGGGTGATGGCAGGAGCTTCACAGCCTGCATCACCTTGATATTTAACGGATACATGTCATAGGGTGGGGTCAGTAGATAGTTTATTGACTCCGGTCAACAATTTGTTTGTGTCAACAAACAAATTGATACAAATAGTTACATGTAGCCAATTGCCATTGGCATTTTGGGAGGAACCTTACCAGTGTTAGTGCGGTCTGCTTGCCTTAAAGAATTACAATTGGATGATTACACCAATTGAAAGTTATAATTCGGACTAGGACATTATTCAATAAAAGTGGCCCGATGCCTTTATCCATATACCGGTGTCTGAGTCTTTCTTTGGGGGGTGCGCCTGCAATGAAAGCGCGGCACCAAAATGGCCACCGCGCTCTTTGCAGGGCCCCCCACCCGGACTCAGACATCTGGGTGAGTTAGGGGGTGTGGCCACCCCTCTATAAAAGGGGTGGCAACGAGACAGCCAAGCTGCCATTTTAGAAATGCGATGGAGCGGAGAAGTTTTCCCCTCTTGTGAACAGTGTGAATTTTTGGTTGCTTCGCGGCCGGGTGGGAATTTTTGGCTTGAACCTACAATTGGCTCTTCGGTTCTTGCTTTTTTGCCCATCCCACACTGTTGATAGTGTTTGAGAAAAGGGGTAAGTTGACTTTGGACACTTTTGCCGGGTAGCACTGGTAAGGAGTTGTAGTAATTCTTTTTTAAAAAGGCTCTTGAATAAACTTGCCAGTCATGGAATAAAGGGACAGGTTTTGTCCTGGATCAGCAACTGGCTAAGGGACAGGAAACAGAGGGTAGCACTCAATGGACACTTCTCCAAGTGGAGGGAAGTAAAGAGTGGGGTTCCCCAAGGTTCAGTACTGGGACCCCTGCTTATCAACCTCTTCATAAATGATCTAGAGGTATGAGTAAAAAGCAAGGTAGCCAAATTTGCTGACGACACTAAATTATACAGGGTAGTGAAAACTGTGAGAGATTGTGAGGAGCTCCAGAAGGCATCTCTTGACACTGGGGGAGTGGGCAAGACAGTGGCAAATGAGCTTCAACATTAGTAAGTGCAGAGTGATGCATGTTGGGGCAAAAAACCCCAATTACATTTATAAACTGATGGGGTCTGAACTCTCTGCGACAAACCAGGAAAGGGACCTTGGTGTCCTGGTGGACAACTCAATGAAGGTGTCAACCCAGTGTGCCTCAGCAGTGAAAAAAGCAAACTCAATGCTAGGGATCATTAGGAAGGGTATAGAAAATAAGTCAGCAAGTGTCATTTTGCCTCTTTATAAATCTATGGTGAGGCCCCATCTGGAATACTGTGTACAGTTCTGGTCGCCATACCTCCAGAAGGATATTATGGAGTTGGAGAAAGTGCAGAGGAGGGCAACCAGAATGATTAGGGGACTGGAACACCTTCCTTACTATCTGAGGCTGCAACGATTGGGCCTTTTCACTCTTGGACGACGGCGTCTAAGAGGTGACCTGATTGAAGTTTATAAAATCATGCACGGTGTGGACAAAGTAGATAGGGAAAAACTGTTTTCCCTATCGCAGAACACTAGAACTAGGGGACACTCGATGAAACTTTTGGGTACTAGTTCTCAAACAAACAAGAGAAAGTACTTTTTCACCCGGAGGATTACTGGTCTATGGAACTCCCTGCCAGAAGAAGTGGTGACAGCTGTCAGTCTTGACAGCTTTAAGAAAGGATCAGACAAGTTCATGGAGGACAAGGGTATCAATGGCTATAATTAAGGATACTTAAGGACAACCTCTGGGTTGGAGAGATAGGCAGGATATCTCTCAATGCCATTTCCAGGGAATCCTAAGCAGGTGAAGGCATCTCCTTGGGAATACCCTGAAGGAAATGGTGAGCCACTGTGTGAGACAGAATGCTTGACTGGATGGGCTGTGGCCTGTTCCAGCAAGGCTGTTCTTATGTTCTTACTAGCAAGGGTTGCCCGGCGTTGCCGGGCTTTTTTCTCCGTGTGTTTTAATATAAAATGAACCAATTTTATTTTTGCAATAGTTTTAAATTGTGTTGGAAGGTTAAATTGTGTTAATGTTTTTTAAAAATTGTTTTGTCTGTAATTTTAATTTTTTAAATGTTTATTTATGTAAAAAAATTTTGGCTTGGCTGTTATTAACTGGGATCTGCTTTTTTGGTTTTTTTTTTTTGAGGATTAATAAAAGAAGAAAGTATGATATAATTTTTTCAAATTGTTTTATGTAAGTGAATAATGTTTTATTTCTTTGAATTTTTTAATTAGTTGTACAGTAGGTCATAATTTTAATAATGTAAAAGTAAATGTTTTTTACATTCAATGTTTGTGTGTTTTTGAATTGTTTTTACTATTGTGGCCAGCAGGTGGTGCTGGTAGGGGTTATTGTATTTTGACTTTTTTTCTCTCCTGGCCTCTGGGTGGAGCTTCTTCTGGTAAGTAGTCTCTTTCTTTATTCATTTCTTTTTCAGTCCTGGTGGAGGTAGCACATCTTTTGGTAAGTTTGCTTGTTTTCTTTGTTTTGTGTGTGTGTGTGTGTGTGCGTGTGTGTGTGGGCGGGGGTGGGTGGGTTGGAATTTGTATTTTTTGTCAGTTTGTTTTGTTTTTGATTGTGTCTTTGTTTACTTTGTATTGTTTTTGGTGTTTTTGTTTTCGTGTATTTTTGGATGTGTTTGACTGTTTTTAGTAATTTTTTAAAAATTATTTATTTATTTGGTGGTGGGGAAGGGACGTGGTCATTGGGGGTTAGGAAGGGTGGGCTAGGTGGTGGGGAGAGGGGCATGGTCGTTGGGGGTTAGGAAGGGTGGGTTAGGTAGTGGGGAGGGGGGCATGGTCATTGGGGGTTAGGAAGTGGGGGCTAGGGGGGGCGTGGTCGTTGGGGTTAGGAAGGGTGGGCTCGGTGGTGGGGAGGGGGGCTTTAGTGTGCTATGGTGCTTTGATTGTGTGAATTCGTGAAAGTAGATCGGGTTTCCCCTTTAATATCAGTGGGTGGGGGTTGTGTCCCCCCTCTCTGCTGGCTACCCTAGGTTTGGGATGTTTGTGGGGAGAAAAGGTGTATATTGCCCCAAAACTTCTCGACACAGAGGAACAGGCAGAGTGGATCGATCCCCCACCCCCCTCCTTAAAACAACTCCGTTTTTAAAGAGAAGAAAAGATGTTGTTTTAAGGAGGGGGGTGGGGGATCGATCCTCTCTGCCTGTTCCTGTGGGTCTAGAAGTGTTGGGGCAATATACCCCTTTTGTCCCCACAAACCTCCCAACCCTAGGGTAGCCAGCGGAGAGGGGGATTGCAACCCCCCACCCACTGATGTTAAAGGGGAAACTCTAGTCGGGATCTTCAGGCGCTGTGGGTGAGGGAAAGAAAGCCAGCTGGTGTTTGCTTGGCTGTGAAGCGGTGAGTTGTTTTTAGTTGGGGGTTAGGAAGGGTGGGCTAGGTTGTGGGGAGGGGGGGCGTGGTTGTTGGGGTTAGGAAGGGTGGGCTCGGTGGTGGGGAGGGGGCATGGTCATTGGGGGTTAGGAAGGGTGGGCTAGGTGGTGGGGAGGGGGGCTTTAGTGTGTTATGGTGCTTTGTTTGTGTGGAGTCGTGAAAGTAGATTCGGTTTCCCCTTTAATATCAGTGGGTGGGGGTTGCGATCCCCCTCTCCGCTGGCTACCCTAGGGTTGGGAGGTTTGTGGGGAGAAAAGGGGTATATTACCCCCACACTTCTGGAACCAAAAGATCAGGCAGACTGGATCGAATCCCCACCCCCCTCCTTAAAACAACTCCGTTTTTAAAGAGAAGAAAATATGGAGTTGTTTTAAGGAGGGGGGTGGGGGATCGATCCTCTCTGCCTGATCTTTTGTTTCCAGAAGGGTTGGGGCAATATACTCCTTTTCTCCCCACAAACCTCCCAACCCTAGGGTAGCCAGCGGAGAGGGGGATCGCAACCCCCATCCACTGATATTAAAGGGGAAACTCCAGTCGGGAGCTTCAGGCGCTGTTGGTGAGGGAAAGAAAGCCGGCTGGTGTGTGCTTGGCTGTGAGTTGTTTTTCTTTTTCATTTTTCGGGTGCCGGTTTCCTCAGCGCTCTGCGCGCTCATGGCGCGCAGGACGCTGGGGCTTGTAGTTATGGGTTGCTGTTTTGTGTTTGTGCTGCGTTTTTTTAAAATGCTTGTCTTTCGATTGGCTGCGGCGTGTTTCCGAACGCTGCGCCGTGCGAGAGCCTCTCAGCCTGATTGGCTCTGGCGCGGTGCGGCGCAAGGAATGTTGGGAAGTGAAGTTGTTTCCCTTTCTTCGCATTTGTGGGGCTGTTGCCCCACTGCTGGTTTTTTCAATCCTTCGTTGACCTACGTACCCAGATCGGCCGTGTGCACGAAGGGTGAGTGCAGGCAAGTAGGGCGAGGCATAGCAACCTATAGCCAGTTCCAACGGTTAACCCTTGGATTTATAGGTTAAGATGTTCTAACTGCAACCAAATTTGTCTATGTCTAGTTCATTTTCTGTGAAGGTTTGTGACAAATAGCAAAGAAGAATGTCCATTTTTAAAAATCCAAAGTTTTTTTTTCTTCCACAAGTGGAACTTTACTTTCTCTTCCTCCCTTCTCACACACATCACTCGTAGCCCCAAACATTTAAAATTATCAAAGCAAGGGAACCAATGCATATTACAGAAATAAGAGCAAAAGTGGTTAATTCATTGTCAGGCACTATCCCTTTTTGCCAAAGAAATGTACCTACATTTCCATCTTGGCTCAATCCACTTTTCCAAGAACAGAAAGTACAGGAAAAGTGGAAGGTTCATTTTCTCTCTCACACTATCCCTATTCAGTATGAAAAAGCAGAATTTTGTAAATCCAGGTAATTAATAAAGATGTTCTCTTGGATCAGTAAAGTATTGAGTAATACTCAGAAAAATTATAGCAATAAACACAAAAAGCGATGCAGATCTCCCGTTCCACCATAAACTCTTCTCTCTTTTCTGTGTGAGCTGCTTTGTGTGTTTGTGTTTCAAAACATAGCATTGGTAATACTTTTTATGTGTGTACAGCTACCTTACTTATCATACCTAGTAGAGTTTTCTGCCAGATAGTCTGGTTAATAGGGGAAAACATAATTACAAGTACTTCATTCTTTGTAACTAATGAAATTAAAGAAGGAGATTAAGTATCCAGTTACATTTATTCTATCCCACCATTACTCTTCCTTTCTGGTCTTTTCATACCCACTCTATTTGTTTTCAAATAATTTATTCCAAGGTCTCAGGAACTGTAGAGAATGATGAGGAAAAGGGTGATAAAAAGCAGACAAACACAGCTCTAGGGCAAGGACTATTTTTCTGAGCACCAATTGTCCTTGTTTTTTATGTGGCTTGGTTTGAATCCTACCTTTCTTCCAGAAACTGAGGCCCAATGTGTCTTATTTAATACTTTAGAAAATACTGTATGAATTAAAATACAATTTAAATCAGTAGTCATGTTAAAATGGAATATGAACAGGTGGGTCCTAGAGCAGATCAAGCAGGTGTCTCTGCAGGCAAAAATAATGAAGCTGTTCTCTTGTTTACATCAAGAGAAGGTAAGACTCTCTGGAAAAGAAAATAATGCTGAGAAAGATGGAAGACCAAACATGAAATGGATTGTCAAGAAGTCAAAACAGTCATAGTCTACTGCTGACATTACTTTAAGTTATGCCAACAGTTACATTAACTCCACTAACCTTTGGGAAGAGCAAGCTAAAACCCTAAATGAATAAACAACTACAAGTATGCAGTCAAATTAAACCTTCTGGGCATGAAAAGTCCCTATGCCCATGATGGTGAACCTTGGCACTCCAGATGTTCTTGGACTTCAATTCCTAGAAGCCCAAGCCCCCGTGAATTCACATGCATGGGTTTGCTGCGATTCATCCTGCCCACACCACACCACCCTTGTTGCTCCTGGAATCAGAAGTAAAATGTGCCTGTACATCTGGAGTGCCAAGGTTCGCCATCATGGCCCTATGCCTTTTGAATATCTATGTGACCATTTAATAATAATAATAATAATAATAATAATAATAATAATAATAATAATAATAATAATAATAATAATAATAATAATAATAATAATAATAATAATAATAATAATAATAATAATAATAATAATAATAATAATAATAATATGTTCGCTTTCCTGCAAAGTAGTTCCAAAACAATGTTTATGCTTGAGCTCACTGCTCCTGTTTGTACTGAAAGATCCCAAACTAGGCAAAATCTTGCTTGACAAGAATCTTTTATAACAACTAGTCAGCCCAATGTTGTGTTAATTGCTATGCTATTGCTGTGCTATTGTAACAGTTCCTTGGCAGCCATTCTGCTGCAATCAAGGCAAATTCTCGCTGGTGCCTGCTCCAATGCTTTGGAAAGTTGCAGCAAATCAGTATAGCCAACACACATGGAAATCTGTGATCTACTAATAGTGGCCAGATGTAGTTATTTCCAGAAATTCCACTGAAGCAAGACACACGGTGAATCTACATACTTTGTTTATAAACCTACGGACATTTCCAGCCAATTATTAGAACACTCTTAGTTCTGCATAGAAGCTACACATTTCTAGTTCATTTCCATCTGAAAAATTTAAAAAGGCCTTGGGTTTCATCAATGCCACAGCAAGTTCATTGGTAGGGAAACCAGAGAAAATAACAGCCCAAAAGTATATTATTCTTGCATTACATTATTCACTACACACGTGACACAGACAAGAGAGTATAATGTATTCTTCATTTAGCAAGCAACAAACAGCAGAATTAGTTACTATTTTTAGCAGGGCTGTGCACTGGACTTTGACAAATTTCAAATTACCAATAAAATTGGTCTGATTCTGATTTATTTGTTTGAGGCAGCGATCCAAAGGAAGTGGCCATATTTATTTCTGAGATGAAGCAAGGTTAATATAGAAATCTATTTCTGTCCTAAGCACAAATCAAGTTGGATGGTCACAGATCACTTTAGCCTTTATTTAAAAGCAAAATTGAAATACATCTAGTTTTCAAACTGATACCCCACATGGTGTAGTGCAGGGATTCTCAACCTGTGGCACCATTTCATGTGGCCCAGCACTTCCACCACACCAGTGTTGTGTGGTGGAGGAAGAGCAAAATGGCCATCCAGCTCCCGAAGCTGTCTGAGGGAGCGTGATCCGGGCCCTGACTTAAAAAGGTTGAGAACTCCTGTTATATAATGTACAGTTATACCTCATTTATTTATTTATTTATTTATTTATTTATTTTCTAGATTTCTACCCCACCGTCCTAGTGCAATGCACTACTCAGGATGGCAACAACAGAAAAATATACATATATGTACAATACAAGAAAGATAAAACCATTACCAATAAAACAATTACATAAAAACCTCTTCTAAAAGCAAAATTAAAACACATAACCCTCCCTCCACCCACAGTAAAACAGGCTTATCAGAGAACAAAAGAACAAAAGGGGGGGCTCAATCCCACAACAGGCAGGCTAAATAACCCAACGGGCTTGAGATGTGGAGCCAAATGTGCCCCACAGCTGTTTTTTTAATATATATTTTTTTAAAAATTTATACATTAAATACATACATCAAACAAAATAACATACCATGACATAAAACCCATAACCTACACCCCTCCACCCTCCTTCCCCCACCTTGTGTTGAACTTAATAATGCCAGCCATTTACATTCCCTTATGAACTATAAATTCGCCCAAAATTTGCTCTCTTCCTGTGCAAGTTTTATTCCATCCTTGCTTAACATACCATATTCTACCCAAGGTCTCCAAATTTGCCAAAAAAACACTATTCTTGACCTCTCCTCTTTCTACTTTCATTTCAGATGTTAATTTATCATTTAATGCCAACTGCCATATCTGTCTAAACCATCTTTCTCTACTTATATTTATCTTATTTTTCCATTCTAAGGCAATTATCTGCCTTGTAGCTGTGAGTAAGATAGCTATTAACTCCTTCTTTTTATGTTCTATATTTACATCATCCATCTGTCCCAACAGAGCAATTTTTGGATTTAATATTATGTTTTTGTTCAGAATGTTACCTAACTCCTTTTCAACCATCTGCCAACATTTCTGTGTGTATTCGCACTCCCACCACATATGGACATATGTACCCAAAGCTTTATTACACCTCCAACACTTGTTTGACTTTGACTTGTCCATGTGGTGTAAAATGATCGGGGTCAAATACCACTTCCAAATTAGGTAAAAGTTATGCTCTCTTTCCCTTATTGATAACTGTTTCATTATTCTTTGCTTTCATATTCCATTCCATGTTTGCTCATTTATCTTTATATTCAATTCCTCTTCCCATCCGTTCCTTATCAATCGTTGGGTGTCTTCCTTTTTATTTAACATTTTATATAATTTGCTTATCATTCCTTTCTTACCCACAATCCCCTTTCTTACATTATAAACAAGTTCTTCAAATTTTGAAACCTCTCTGTCTGTCTTTTCTTCCTTACTTTTTTATCCCATTTTTCAACCTGAATCTTTTGTAACCAATTTAACTTTAATGTTTGATAAATTTCTTCTCTCTTTTGGTATGTTGACCCCTTCAAAATCCATTCATTAATTTGTATTAAATTATTTGACCTTAGCTTCTGTTCCATTTCTTTCATCTTGTTAAACGGGCAGTCCATTAAATCCATCACTTCCAAAATTGGAGAGTCTCCTATTATTAACTCCTCTTTTATTCCTTTCCAAAATTGGTAAGATTCCCTTAATGTCCTGGTCTTGAATTGTATTTTCTTATCTTGGGTACACAAAAATAGACTCCCTTTATATTTCTTATATTCACTCTGTTTTGTGCCTTCGACTTCATTGTTATTTTGTATTAATAAATTTATGATTCTATTCAAGTGAAATACCTTATAGTAGTTTATTATGTTTGGGATTCCCAGCCCCCTGTCTCCCTGACTTTGATACCACAATGACTTCATTATTCTGGGTCTCCTATCTCCATTGCAAAACTTATCAAGCATTTTTTGCCATTCCTTTAATTGTTTTTTACAAATCTTTAATGGGAGATTTCCTATTACGAAATTTATTTTTGGTAAAATTTTCATTTGCCCCAGACTTATTCTCGCAAACCAGGACATTTTAATTTATTAAGTTTTATTATGCTTATTTTCAAATCTTGCCTTAGTTTACCTATGTTTAACTTTTGAAGTTTTTAAATATTCTCCGTTATGTATATTCTCAAATATTTCAGACTTTCCTTAATTTCTAATTTAAATTTCTTCTTGATCTCATCCTTATCCATTTTATTATAATTACACGCAATCATTTCAGTCTTTTCCCAATTGACTCTTAAACCAGTTATTTTTTCAAATTTTTGCAAATGGTCTTGAACTTTGCTAATTGCATTTTTTGCATCTTTTAATACAAGCAATGTGTCGTCAGCAAACATACTATTTTTTTGCCCACTTATGCCCTTAATATCTTGATCCCTTCTAATGGCACTAGCTAGCAACTCCATGGATAGCACAAACAATAACGGTGACAGTGGACAACCTTGTCTTGTCCCTGCCGTAATCTCTATCTTCTTAGTGTATACATCATTCACTTTATGATTGTTTGTGCTTTGTTATACTACTGATCAAATACATGTTGAAACTTGACTCCAAAACCCATTTTCTGAATTATAGTTCGCAAAGTTTGCCATTGTACAGAGTCAAATTCTTTGAATAGATCAAGTGACAAAATACCTAGTTTAGATTTCTCCTTTCTTGCTGTTTCAAGAATATCAATAATTATTTCTATGTGTTCTCCTAGTTGTCGTCCCTTAAGAAATCCTACTTGATCTCTCTGTACATACTTTCCTAAAAAGGTACTCAATCTATTAGCCATTACAGATGTAAATAGTTTAGCGTCTTGATTTAATAGGGAAATCGGTCTATAATGATCAATCTTTTCTGGGTCTTTATTTGGCTTTGGGATTAAAACAATTATTGATTTGTTCCAAGAATCTGGAACCTTACCTCCGTCTAGTATATGATTATATAGAATACATAATTTTGGAGTAATTATTTCTCGGAAAGTCCTATAGAAGTCCGTTGTGTACCCGTCCTCTCCCGGAGATTTTCCTAGTTTAAGTTTCTTAATTGCTTCTTCTATTTCATTTTCTGTTATTTTATCCTCCATTAACTGTCTATGTTCCTCCTGCAATCTTAGTGCTGTCTCTAATTCTAACCGTCTTTTTAATTCTTGCCTGTCTATTGGTTTTCCTGTATATAATTCACTAAAAAAATTGTTCAACTATTTTTAGGTTCTCCTCGGTTTTAACCATACTGTTTCCCTTGTCGTCTACTAATACATTTATATTCCTCCTTACTTTCTAGTCTCTGACGGCCTTAGCTAATCTCTTATGACTCTTATTGGTAAATTCAAAATTATCACTGTTTAAATAGATCAGGTCTCTTTTTACTTTCTCCAAATCTTGTCCTATAAATTCATTTCTCAATCTTACTAATTTCTGGAATACTTCTTCCTTCTGGCCTTCTGCGTGTTCTAGTTCTAAACATTTTATTTCCTTTTCTAAATGTTGTACTATTAACTTCTTTTGATTATTCAGCATTATTGCTTCTTCAATGCAATCCCCCCGAAATACTGCCTTCATAGCATCCCAAAGATTTTGCATCTCTACCTCTCCTGCGTCGTTTAACATCCAATTTTCCTACCATTTTGCTTTTAACTTGTTTAATATCTTCTTGTTCTTTATTAAATGTGTATCATATCTCCAATGCTTTTGTTTTTTATTATCTTGTTTGATCAGTATCTCTACTTTAACCATTGCATTGTCTGATTCCCTAATTATTCCAATTTCTGTAGTTTTCAGTCATCCCACTAAATTGCTTGATACCATCAGGTAATCAATTCTCGAATACGATTTGTGCATTTGGGTGGAAAAAGTATATGCCCCCTCTGTCCCTCTTAAAACTCTCCATGTGTCTTTAATTCCTAAATTCTCAATCCATTTTTCAAATCCTAGATTTTTTATTCTTCTTCCTACATTACCTTTCGTGGACGTATCCAGATGAGTTGCTATCATGTTAAAGTCTCCACCTATTATCAAGTTTTGTATATCCTTTTTTTGTATCATTGACCCTATTTTATCCAAATAACCATCTTGCATTTGATTTGGTGCATAGATATTAACTAGGGTTATTTCCTCTTCTCTGATCTTTCCCTTTACTAACAAAAATCTCCCCTCTTAATCCTTTACCAATTTGACAATAGAAAAATTTAATTTTTTGGAGATGAGAATAGCAACCCCTCTTGCTTTTGAGTATCCAAATGATTTTTCATATATTTCCATCCATCCCAGGTAGAGATTATTAATGTTATCCATTTTTGATGTGTTTCTTGCAAGAATAGAATATCCAGCTTCTCTTTTTTAATGCATTTTCAATTCTTTTTCTCTTTATCACTGTCCCCAAACCTTTTACATTCCATGATGCTATTTTTATTATGTTTGACATAAATAAACTTGAGCGAATTAATTCAGTGCAGACAAACAAAACACAAATATACAAATATATATATTCACCTTCACCCACCTCTTATCTATATCTTTCCTCTCTGCTGTCCTCAGGCAGCTGCCTTCTAGTGTAGAAGTTTGAGAGGGATAGAACCTCCGTTCTAGTGCTTACCCACTCTTTTAAGGGTGGGATTAAGTTGAGCAGAACTCACTCTCATCTTCGTAGTATCTCCAATAAGGAGTTGCTTGCTTTCAAATATCCTTACCCTTCTATTTTTTATGTAACAGGGTTATGTCTTTGTAACATATCAGCCACTAAACTAGAATTTTTTGTTGGAGAAAACCTTTTAAATTTAATTTTATTCATTCAGATTTGATTTTCAGCTCATGGGATTAAACAAATATTGATGACTAGCAAAATTACTTGGGACTACACCCTCCTGTTCTAGTTAAGTCCTCCTTCAATTTATCCCAATCGACCATTCCCTCTTTTATTAAGCCACATGATTCTAAAATGTCCATACAGTCAATTTGCTTATTTACTACCGAAGTTTTCCCTGAATAAAAGAATCTTAATTTTTGAGGTGGTTGCCAGTTATATTTTACCCCATGAGAGGATAAGAAGCTGGCAATTGGTTTTATTTTAGCTCTCCATTGTCTCTCTTCTTTTGGGATATCTTGGTATACCTCTATGTTTCTTGATTCAAATTTCAATGCTTCCTTTCCTTGCATTCTTATGTGTTTCATTATTTTTGTCTTCACTTTAAGACTAGAGAACTTAACCACCACATGTCTATTTGTATCCCCCTGAATTTTCTGTCCTATCCGAAAAAGAGTCACAATCTCCTCTTCACATATTTCTTTGTCTAGTTTCATTTCCTTTAACCATTTAGTTATTCTTGATCTTAACCATTTAGTTATTCTTGATCTTAACCATTTAGTTATTCTTGATCTTAACTGATCTGGGTTTTTTTCCTGGAAATTTTTCACAATATTTTTTTGTCTCATCAGATTTTCTAAGTTGTACAATCTTTCTTCTTGCATTTCCATTTTTTCTCCTGTTCTTTATTCTGCTCTGTTATCTGTCTAACTTCATCCTTCATTTCTTCAACTGCTTTAACCTCTTCTTCTACCAATTTAATCTTTGACTCCATCTTTTCAAACTTTGATTCTATGTTTTTGGTAAAATTAGACATCAAATCTTTCATTCCTTGTAACCCCTGCAGTACTTCTTTTGAGTCCTGTCATCTTGCTTCCTCATTTTTTTGAAAATTTTTCTCCAAACTATCAATTCTTAAGTTAATCTTTCCCAGAGCTTCCATGGTCTCAGAAAAAAATATCTGATTCTTTTTCAAATTTACTTTTAGTCTTACCTCCATGACCTTTCCCCTTGTCCACATCCATCTTCTTTTCTACTTCTTCCTCCATTCGAGTTAGCCTTCTATATAATCTATCTGAAGAAGTCTCTCTTTGTTCTCTCTTCCAAAACGTTTTTTGGTCTTTAATACCTCTATTTCGACTCATTCACTACTACCAACCTTACTTTTTTTATTGTTGCCAAGTACTTTTTTATCCTTAATTTATCACTGATATTCTAATACTAGTTTAGTTTACTTTTACGACCATGATAACTATTGATATTCGACAGGTACCCCTCAGATTGTTTTATCTTTATATAGAAATTACACTATAAGCAAAGGTGGCTATATTAACTGTCCATAATAATTGGCCCTTAAGAATCCTTTACATGTAAATATAGTTATATGCTTCGTGCTACTATTATTGTCCAGCCTTTTCCTCTTTCACCCCTTTATTCCTTCACCAATGGCTGGACTGAGATCTGTTTGCGGGACGTTGGAGAAAATTGAGAGCATATGGAAATGGAGATAAAGAGGGAGTAGAACAAAGTGACTGGAATGACTGGAAAGAGAAGGGGTAGCGGTGTATCTGCGAGACACCGGTGACGTACGGAAACAGCTGCAGTAGATCCCCAGTGCTGTGGATTTAGGAGAAAAGGAGAAATACTGGGTGTGACCTCAGAATTTGTTTGTGTGATAGAAGAAGAGAAAAGGTGAAAGAGGGGGGGTGAGTAAAGCTTGGAGTAAGTGAGAGAGACTGGAAGTGACTGGTAATATTAAACTGTGTAATAATACAGAACACCATTGAAGAGCATTTTGAAGTAGAAGTAATTAAGATCTCTTTGATGCAACAATGCAAAAGGGCTTATGAATAGTATATAATGAGACCATGACTTATAATGGTAAAATGATGATGTTAATTAGTTTAAATTAAGTATTGGAATTTTTAAAAGTGTTATGGGCTACCTGAGTAGTGAAAGAAGAAATTCAAGATTGTTTAAAAGTCTGTTTGGTGAAGAAGAAGGGTGGTTTAAGATTTGAAAACAAGTATAACAAAACTTAACAACTACTTCTGGAAAAGTTAGAAGTTACCCAATTTTGCCCCACACCTGTTGGCAGAGCCAGGTTTTCAATATCTTCCTGAAGGGGAGTAGCTCCAACTGAAGGCACAATTCTGATGGAAGGAGGTTCCAGAGGGATGGGGCAGATACGGAGAAGGCTCTCCTTCTGGTCCCCATAAGAGAAGCTTCTTTTACTGATGGGACCACCAAAGCACCCCTCCTGTCTACCCTTGTAGGATGGGCTGATAACCTTGGGGTGATGCGGTCTCTTAAGTACCCAGGTCCAATGCCATGAAGGGCTTTAAAGGTCAAGACCAGCACCTTGAATTGCACCTGGAGGCATATCGGTAACCAATGCAGCTCCCGTAGCAGAGGTGAGGCATAGGCATACCGTCTGCAACCCATCACCGCCCAGGCAGCTGCATTCTGGACCAGCTGAAGCCTCCAAACAGTCTCCAAGGGCAGCCCCATGTAGAGCACATTACAATAATCCAATCTGGAGGTGACCAGAGCGTGAGTGACCATGAGCAAGGCATCCTGATCCAGGAGTGTGCGCAATTGGTGGATGACTCGAAGCTATGCAAAGGCCCTCCTGGCCACGGCTACCACCTGCTCTTCAAACAGTAGCCATGAGTCCAAGAGGACCCCCAAATTGCGCATGGGATCTGTCTGAGGCAACACTGCCCCATCCAGAACCAAAGATGATAGTTCCTGGGATAGCACGGGAATCCGTACCCACAGCCACTCAGTCTTGCCGGGATTCAGCTGAAGCCTGTTGTCCCCCATCCAGACCCAAACAGCCTCCAGACACCTGGTCAGGACTTTGTCTGCATCACCCGGGTCCCCACTGGCTGAGATGTACAGTTGGGTATCATCAGCATACTGATGATACCTTACCCCATGGGAACGAATGATCTCACCCAGCGGTTTCATGTAGATGTTAAACAGTAGAGGCGAGAGTACCGAGCCCTGAGGCATCCCACATGGGAGCGACCTAGGACTGGATAGCTCGCTTTCTAAAGACACCGACTGAGTCTGGCCCCTCAGAAATGAGGAAAACCAGGACAGCACCATGCCCTGGGCCCCCAAACCTCAGAGCTGGCCCAGAAGGATACCATGGTCAATGGTATCAAAAGCCGCAGAGAGGTCCAGGAGAGCAAGGACAGAGGGGTCACCCCTGTCCTGCTCTCGCCAGAGATCATCCAAGAGCGCAACCAATGCAGTCTCAGTACCATAACCGGGCCTGAATCCTGACTGAAACGGGTTCAGATAATCCGTATCATCCAGAACCCCCTGGAGCAGCTGTGCTACTGCTCTTTACAACACCTTCCCCAGAAAGGGAAGGTTGGAGATTGGTCTAAAATTTGAAATAACTGTGGGATTGAGCAATGGCTTCTTTAGAAGGAGGCGCACCAGCACATGTTTGAAAGCTGCTGGGAACACCCTCTCCCACAAAGAAGCATTCACCATCGCACCGACCCAGCTGCCTGTAGTAGCCCTGACAGCTTTTACCAGCCAGGCAGGGCAGCTATCTAATAAGCAAGTGGTATCATGCACAGCTCCAAGGAGCCTGTCCACTTCCTCAGGGACAACTGGATTGAACCAATGCCAGATAACATGGCCAGACTCTACTCCGGCCCTCTCCAGGTGATCTAGCTCCACATCAGGATTAAACCCCACACGGATGCGAGCAACTTTTTCTGCAAGATGGTTGGCAAAATCATCAGCTAAGCCCTGCCATCCAGGCCCCGGCCCCTCCCTGCCAAGGAGGAACCTGGTGACCGGAAACAAAGCCGCTGGATGATTATCAGCAGAGGCAATGAGGGAAGCGAAGTATTGGTGCTTCGCCCCCGTCATTGCCACGAGCTAGGCTCTGATAGCGGCTCTAACTCATGTTTGGTCGCACTCGCACTGGGTCCTCACCCAACACCACTCCAGGCATCTCCACCCGCTTCATCTCCCTGAGACCATCCATGTACCAGGGAGTGCTACGCACTCTGCAGGATAGGAGGCCACATTGGCACGATTGTATCCAAGACCTCCTTTGCCCATAGGGTGACCAAGGCCTCGGCCGAATCGTGCAGCCTATCTGGAGGAAAAAGCCCCATACACAGCCTCATACAAAAGCCTCATACAAAGTCCGCTTCGTACAACATCGAATTCATACAACATCACCTAATTCCTTGAAAAAGGTTGCCTCTTACAAAGTCGCTGCGACTTTGTATGAGGCATTGGGGTTTTTCCCAGGTTGCATTGTGCCTGGGCAGTATAAAAGGCAGGATGCATGCGTGCATTGCTCTTGTGGGTTTTGCACGAGGCAAAGAGTGGGGAGGTGGATGGAGGAGGGCTATTTTTTTGGTGGGGTGGGCAATTGTTTGGTGTTTGCTGGTCTGGTTTATAAAAAAAGATTGCATGCTCCATAATTTTTCTTATGTTGGTCTTTTTTGGGGGAGCACTGTTTGGTGGGGTGGGCAATTGTTTTGTGTTTGTTGCTGTTTGGATGATTAACACTGTGCTGCATGATGGGACATATTGGCATCCATTTTGTCCTTGCTTCCATCCAGTAATTGTTTACAGTAGTTTGTACAAAATGGATGATTGGCCGCATGGCTGCAGATTAACACCGTGTCGCATAATGGGACACATTAACTTTTAAACCTGCACTTCATAAAGTTTTCAAAAGTTAAAAACATGTTGTATGGTTTGTCCCCTAAAATCCGTGTTGTTTGACATGCTTTTGTAATGTATTTAGCCTTTAGAAAATGATTTCTTAAAGTTCTGTCAGTTTCCTGTCTGTTTCCTTGACTTTGCCCTGAAGTCTGTGCTATTACATTACAATGTATCTCTATGGAAATGACGTTGTACAAGGCATCGCAGCAAGGATTTGGACGTTGTATGAGGCATCAAGGCTAGGATTTTGCATGCCTCATACAAAGTCCAAATCCATATAAAGTCCAAACTTGTGGAACCAAGTTTGGACGTTGCATGAGGTATCACTGTACTGTGATTCAGGAAACTTGGGATCTAATGCTCTTTCAGCAATGGAAACTCCCTAGAGGTATGGAACTGGTGAAGCAATTTGTTAAATATCTGTCTTACCTTGAAAGTACTATTTCTGTACTATAAACTGGTTAAACTTGAAGGCTTCTTTTTGTTGTTGTTGTGCCATATCCAAATCCGAATATTGGCGATCATCATGACGATCAGCCATAACGACTGTCCTGAGAATATAATGCAGTGGCCTTTCATTTGCCTTCCACATAGCAGCATGACACTCATACCACTGATCCAGTTCCACATGTCAGTTTCTGGTCCTGAGCCCTTTAGGCACACAAAGTCCTCATCGGCCTCAGGCCAGTATTGACGAAGCTGCTGTCCTCCTTCAAGATGGATCCAAGTGGGATTTAATCCATTTGGGGACTATCACCCTTCCCTGTGGACCTCGGCACCCAAGGCTGTTAGTCCTCAGGGTAGTCAGGTTACTTAACCACCATTTGACACTCAGTGTTGAGTCGCTGACAGCATGCTCTATTCTATTACCATAGCAGGATAACTTGGCCAGACACCAACTTGGAGGCACAAAAAAAAAACCCAAAGTTTTGCAAATTCCTGAATTTAGTTTTTTGAAATTTGTTATGATTCCTCATCTGTTTAAGTTCTATGAAGTCTCCATGTTTCATGGAATAATAGTTCTGTGCCATCAAGTCAATTTTGACTTATGGTGAACCTTTCCATGGTTTTTCTAGGTAGGGAACCCCCATAAGTGGTTTAACTTTTCCTTCTTCTGAGGGCGCCCTGGAACTCTGCAGCTTGTCCATGACTATATAGACTGGCTCTTTTGGTGGGAGGGACAGGGGGAACTCATGCTACCAACCTCTGCATCTGGAGCCATATACCTAAACCACTGAGCTATCCAGCCAGCTACTTATGTGCAAAACCAGAAATTATAACCATTTTGACTTTCCAGTGTAATTTAAGGGAACACTTACAAGTTGACTCAGATATGGAGCACATATTGAACTAATCATAATACATTGAACTCTGGACCAAATTAGGATAGATACCAAAACCTCAACCTGGCCCCTACATTTGATCAGGTAACATGTGCACAGCGCTAATTTTTAGTAACATTTTAGTTCTGGTTCTAGCTGGGGCGATATTGAACAAAAATGAAATTCAGCTTGTGATTCAGCATGATTCAGAAATTGGCTTTTAAAACAGCTTGTACATGTATGCTCAGGCCATTTGCATTTCTACTGCAGTTTAGATGTCTATTTATTTGAATACAGCTACAGTATATAAAAAAGTGAACAACTTGAGTGAAAATAATCCAATACTCTAGGAAGTAAGGTTTGCTCATTTCTGCAACTTTCTTGAAGCATATAAAATAAATGCATCCATTTTTATTAGATTTTTGCAATACATAAATTTAAAAATTCATAGGGTGTAGTGGTTAAGACGCTGACTGGAAGGTGGCAGGTTAGCACGATGTACTGCACGATGGAATGAGTTCCAATCTATGTCCCAGCTCCTGCCAACCGAGCAGTTCAAAAGCAAGAAATTGCAATTAGATAAAAAGGGACCAGTTTGGTGGGAAGATAAACAGTGTTCCATGCACTCCAGTGTCTAGTTATGCCTGCCACATGTCCACAGAAATGTCTGCAGATGCAGACAGTGCCGGCTCTTTGGCTATGAAACAGAGATGAGCAATGAACCCTAGAGGCAGATATGACTGGCTTTACCTTAGAACTGACCCATATAGTTTATTACATAGTTCAGCATATAAATCTTTTGTTCTTCTCTTGAATAGGAGCTCACCTACTATTTTCAATTACGATTCTTCATTAGTTTCTATTATTCAAGAGACACATGTACAGCTAAAAATCAAGGGTTTTCTGTTCCAAAGTACAAGTGTGCAGCTACCTTCACTTGTTAAAATAAGTACAGAGCAGATCCTGAAACGAAGTTCAACAATTATTTTCACAGATCCCTCACCTTTCTCAGTTAGAAACAGAGAAGCTCCTGCTCCATATGTATCTAAATCACAATGCCTCTTAATGCAACATCTAGATAAAATGCACAACCCCTCCTCAACCAATCACTTTGAAACCCTTCAGTTTCAATGGGATAGTCAAACCATATTTGCTTAATGCCTTCCCAGTGAAGCAATTTGCTTGAAAATAGCTTTACTTTACCCAAGCCAGGAGAGTGTAAATTTCATAAACTGCATGAATTAATGCATACATGGGGGGGGGAGAGATAAATTTGCACACTAAAGGGGCACATGTGAAAATGTGTATGTCCTTCAATGTGTGTGTGGGGGAGACCCTCACAAACTCATACAAAAGAATGGAAAGTGGAAAATACAATTACAATGTAAAGAAATGAAACAAAACCAAGGCAGATATTTCAACATTTTTAGTGCAAGACACTAGTTTTATGATTTTACTACCAATAGATTACATGGTACCCTCATCTTCCCACCCACCCCTGTTGCTTTTTTAAGATTGTATTTTAATTTGTGTTCTTTCTTAGAGGCTGTAAGCCTGACTGCAGCAACTGACCTTTCTTTGATTGCTTGTATGCTGTTCTAAGAACCTTTTTAGCTGAGGAGGATATAAATTGTATAAATAAAATAGATAAACAAAAATCGTTTTTCCCAAGGAGTCACAACTCATACCTGCGCTGGAAATGTTATTTTCTCTTCTCTGTTGAGCTTGATACCCCCATGGATATAACCTGCCAAAGCAGCAGGAAACTGCAAGGGAAAAAAAAACAAAATGCACATTCAAAATGAAGGTATGTTATAAACACCAGTTGGAAATATTTGTGTTATTACATGAAGACACATTCACGGTAGCTGCTCAGGATTGTGGGCTGTGAATTACTTCAAAAGTAATTCACAGCAAGAACTTCCAAGCCACATCCAAGGCTGCCTGCTTGGAGTTTTAGCTGATAGCTTCTGTCAGGCAGCAAGGTCAATCTGACACCATGCTTTGTCACTGTGACATAGCTTATCTGCCACATGAAATGTGCACAATGCACTAGGGATTTGGTGATTTGAAATATGTTCTGCATAGATTCTGCTCTCTGCTGGAGTAATAAAGTTTCAATAATGTTTGTTTTCTCCTTAACCCATTTGAAATCCTTTTCCTTTACACCAGTGTTTCCAAAATGTGGGACACCCCCTCACCCCATGAAGACAACAATTTGCAGATGCCAAAGTCAGTACATTAGCTGATCAGTGCTTTGGGGAATTGACTTAGGCTTCTGGAAAATGAAGTTCAAAAACCAAAGGTTGGGAAGCACTGCTTCATACTAAATTTTGGTTACCTTGAAAATGTCTAAATATCTGGGCTTGCTCCCAAACCCTGCAGTTCTGGATGATCACTTTGCAGATTTTGTACATAAGTACCATTGACCAGTGAGGAAAACTCTTTTCTCAAAGATTGGGAAGGTTTAATCTTTTAGACTAAGGTAAGGGACTGCAGGAGTTAAGTGGTTAAGATGCTAAACTTGATGACCAGAAGTTTGGCAGGGCAGCAGTTCTAAACCCAAGTGCTGCATGATGGAGTGAGCACTTGTCTCTGTCCCAGCTCCTGCCACCTTAGCAGTTCAAAAGCAAGAAGTTGCAAATAGATGAATAAGTACCGCTTCACTGGGAAAGGTAACAGTGTTCTGTGCACTTCAGTGTCTAGTCATGCCTGCCACATGACCACAGAAACGTCTGCAGATGCAGACAGCAATGGCTGTTTGGTTGTAAACCAAATGAGTACTGCACCCTAGAGTCAGACACAACCAGCTCTCGTGCAAGGGAGACCTAGTAAAGGCCCCATGTTTTTAGACTATAGCACCTGCCAGCATGCCAATGGCTACAGTGTGTTTCTTCATTATGATTTCTATTACATCTGTGTCTCATATACTCCCATAGTTACACTTCCAGACCCAAGCAGTTTGAGAACCAACAGCTGGAGGCTGAAGAAATGAAATGTAACAAGGGAAAACAAACAATATTTTTTTTGCTGAGGAACAGCAATTTGGAAACATCTCCAGTCAGGCATGGAGTATATGTATGGGTGTGTTTTATGTGATATTTGGAATATATATTATTTTACACTACAGACTGTAAAACTGAATGTAATCAAATACTACACTCTAGTTTTCTACTGTGAGCATTACTGGCTCCTGTAATTCTTCTAAAACTGAAATTTTCTACATAACTGAATACCTGCCAGATATATTCTTCCCCCAGATTCTTATTATCATTGTACTTCTGGATCTTAGATTAAAAATCATTCCCATGAATTGAAAAAGTGCAGACCTGTATGACTGTGAGTCTACACAACACCCAAATTGTGTGACCTATCCACTAAAAGCCCATATAAGAACTATGCATCTAGAAAAGGGGTTCTCAACCTATGGTCCAGAGTCTGGATCCAATCCATGGCACCAAATAATCCGGCCCCACCCTTGCTCCAGCCACTGCCACTGCCACTGCTGGAACCAGCAGTTTATGAGAGCCATAAATGCTGGGGGGGGGCAACCAGGCCAACCCCCTCAACTGTTTGAGGGAGCATGACCTGGTCCCCGACTGGAAAATGTTGAGAGCCCCTGATCTAGAATCATGCACACACTCAAGCCAGACAGTGCATAATATTTTAGCAAAGTTTAGACGTCAACAGAATAGATCAGTGGGTTAGAGCGCTAGGAGTTGTAGGTTCAATTCCCCACAGTGCCTTATAGCAGAAGAGCCATCTTATGTGGCTTTTTAGGCAAGCCACATGGTGTCAATGTGCAAGAGATACTGTCTATGGAAATTTATTGACCTACAATGATTCATTTCCAAATGCCACACCTCTAGCATTTAGATATGACAGAATTTTAATTATCATAATATATTCTGAACAATTTTCACTCCCTCAAGCAGTCTAGGAAAACAGGAAGTTGACGGGGAACTTTGTTACTTACAAAAGAAATAATGAAAATTGACAAAAAGGGGTGAAGGAAAAGTTTCACAAAATAATTTATATGTTGGGGGCAACAAGTTTTCATGAACATTTGGTTATTGAAATGAACCCTTTTTGTTTAAAAGGATCACTTTTTGGGGCTGAAGAAAAGAACTTGAAAGCAAAAGAAAGAGCTTCTTCCATGTATGGTTATTTTTAATTTATTTTTAATTGAAAGCAACTGGCTAAAAGAGAGTGAAAGTGCCATTCACTGCACCATTACTTTGCTTAGAGTGTGGAGATAGTTGATATAGAAACTATGCATACAGAGTTCGATCATGACGAGGTATTTTTAATTTATTTTTAATTGAAAGCAACTGGCTAAAAGAGAGTGAAAGTGCCATTCACTGCACCATTACTTTGCTTAGAGTGTGGAGATAGTTGATATAGAAACTATGCATACAGAGTTCGATCATGATGAGGATCAAGGTTGACTCATCCTTCCATCCTTTCAAGGTCGATAAAATGAGTACACAGCATGTTGGGGCCAAATGCTAATTATCTTGTGAACTTCCCAGAGAATACACTAAGCACGATGGGGAGTTATGTAAGTATAATTTCTATTGCTACATATGGGTAGCAACTCCTTCTCTTCAGAATCAGAACTGAAACTATGAGCAAAGCACCAATGGAGGGGGCAGGACTAGGGACATTTCTCTAATCATCTCAGAATGCAGATAATATAAAGCCTAAATAGAGTTCTTCTCATAGAAGTCCCAAAGCCTAGAAATCCCTTATCAACAAGAAAATGTTGTAATAAATATTAATCCCAAAGGTTAAGAATTCCTTATTAAAAGGAAAAAATTTCTAATAAATAAATGTAGCTAAATATTTTCTAGTCTGATCAATTTATCCTGCAAAAGTAATAGATTAGATGATACTTCCTGTGACTCAATGTCAATTGTCAGGCAGCAGCTAATTAACCTAGCAACCCTGAAGACTAACAGTCTTGGATAGCAAAGTCCACAGAGAAGGGTGATGGGCCTCATGTGGATTAAATCCCATTTGAATCCATCTTGATGGAGGGCAGCAACATCATCAATACTGGCCTGGGCAGAGGAGGACTTTGTGTGCCAAAAGAGCTCAGGACCAGAAAGTGACTTGTGGAATTGGATCAGTGGTATGGGGGTCACGCTGCAATGCAGAAGGATGGAAGGCCACTGCATTATATTCTCCGGAAAGTCATCACAGCTGATCACCATGATGATCGTCAATATTTGGAATCAGATATGGCACAAGAAGAAGGAAGTAAAATTTAAGTAGCATATTGTAGAGAATAGTGACAATAATTATTTTAGTATATATATTCTATTACAAAGCTCATCTCTTCAAACAATGCAAGCGCGGCGCCAAAATGGCCGCCGCGCCCTTTGCGGGCCCCCCCCCACAGGACAGAGAATCCGGGTAGTTAGGGGCGTGGCCACCGCCTTGATAAAAGGGGTGGCCACGAGGCAGCCGTGCTGCCATTTTGCCTCAGCGACGGAGCGGAGAAGTTTTTCCCCCTGCGTCTCCGTCGCTCGTTGGTGCTACCGGGAAGCCTTTTAGTTCCTTTTACTAGCTAGCTTCCCTTTCTGCTGCGGTGAGATGCCTTCCAAAAAGAAGGCTGCTGCGAATGCAGCTCGGGTGGTTCGGAGGCGTAATCCGGGTCGGAGGACCGCGGTGCCGCCTCCCCAGCAGCCACCTTTGCCATCCCCGGCCGGGGCTAGTGGCATGGGGGCTATCGCCCCTTGGCCCGATCAAAGTGCGGGCGCGGAGGGAGCTCCGGCCCGCGGCCCGCGAGCGGTGGGCACCGCTCATCCTCCTGCTCAATCGGTTGGGCCTATTCCTGTCGGGCCGCAGCCTCTCCCGGGGCCCTCTAGCCTTGGGGGGTGGCCCGGCTCCCTGCCTTGGCAGGTTAATCCACCAGCCCTCCCGGGCTTTGGCGGTAGTCAATGGCAATATACGGCCCCTGGGGTGCAGGGACCTGTCCCCATGCAAGGATCAGGTGGGCCGGCCGGCTCTTTACCCATGGTTAATGTGGACTCCTTACTGGCCCGTATTGCGGCCCTCGAGGCGTCTTTGGCCCGGGCCAGTCAGGCAGGTGCCCCTTTTGGGGTACCTTTTGAGGCGCTAACGGCAGCAGGACAACAGCCGGCGGGGAGGGTTGAGCTGCTGCAGGCGGGTGGCGCGGCTACGGCCACTGCCTCGCAGCTCCCCAGCCAGCAACCTGGTGCGGGTCAAGCCCCGGTGATGAGCTCTACATCGGTCGTGAGCTCCGACGCCCCCAGTGGGCCAGAACCCCCGGTGGGGGCGGCCCGCGGGGGTGCAGCATGTGAGTATACGGTGCAAACGAGTACATCTACACATATTCCCAATATAGGGGGGGCCTTTCAGTGGCCTTGGCCTCGCTCGGGTGGTGCGGGGACTACCCCTCTGGTGCCCCACCCGGCGACAACGACTGCCACCATGCCCACGGGGGTGGGCCTAGGCTCTTACACTGCTGGTAATGTCTTGGGGGTGGCAGGGTTAGCTCAGGCTCCCTTTACCAGGCCTGTTGTTCCCTTTTCGGCTTTGCCGACGGCAGGGTATTCCTTGCCACTGGGTGATCACTTGGCACAGGCTACCAGAGAAAAGATTTGGAGGGGGGAGTATGTAGATATCTTCTCACTCCTGAACAGAGAGCCCACCAAGGAAGAAAGGGAGGGTCAGGATGAGAAGGACAAGGAGCAGGCACGCCGCCGTAAGCCGCCGCGTACCTGGGCTAACTGGCTCCCCGCTTATTTGATATATATGGCGGTATATTTGAGGGCGCGGCCGGATCTAGCTATTCCCATGGTCCAATATTTGGACAACATATATAGGGCGATGGTAGATTTCCCGGGCCCCTCATGGCTAGCATATGATGAGGAATTCCGTATGAGGATTCCCCTCCATCCCGAGATGAGATGGGATGAGCCCTGCCAGAGACTGTGGCTCTTGTATATGACACCCACACGCCCTGCCCCGGGGGATAGATACCATTGTGGACATGCGGTCCAGCGAGCAGCTCCAGCGCAGGTTACCCGCCAACCGGCGGGGCAGGGGGTTCCAGCCCGCCTGCTGTGCTGGACTTTCTCGTCAAATGGTTCCTGCAATCGAAAGAACTGCAGGTATAAGCATGAGTGTCCCACGTGTTCTGGTCCCCACGCAGCCTCGGCTTGTCCCAAGCCTGGGGGGGCGCGAGGCAGAGGGAGGGGTGGACAGTGGGCTGGCAAGGCTGCCACGGAGGGAACTAGTTCTCCAAAAGGCCCCCTCCCCAATTAAGGTGGACATGCTGGAGCGCTGGCTCGCATCGTACCCAAAGGGGGAGGACAGAGAGTATATCATTCAAGGTTTTAAGCAGGGATTTCGTATCCCTTTTATGGGTGTTAGATCACCTCAGGATGCTCCCAACCTGTTATCCCTCAGAGGAAGGGAGGAGGTGGCTGCGGCCAGCATTAAAAAGGAATTAGACGCGGGCAGGGTCGCTGGACCTTTTCCTGCACCCCCTTTTCCCAACCTTAAGGTTTCACCATTGGGTTTGGTTCCCAAAAAGTCCCTAGGTGAGTTTCGCCTTATTCATCATTTGTCCTACCCAGCCGGCAGATCGGTCAACGATGCTATACCTGATGACCTTTGTTCGGTCAGGTATACATCGTTCGACCATGCGCTGCGCATGGTGCGCTCGTGTGGCCCGGGTGCCTTGCTGGCCAAGTGCGACATTAAGTCAGCTTTTCGCCTCTTGCCAGTGCACCCGGGTGACTTTGAATTGCTGGGTTTTAAATTTAAAGGGGAATATTATTTTGATAAGGCCATGCCTTTTGGCTGCTCCATATCATGCTCGGCCTTCGAGCGTTTTAGTACTTTCCTAGAGTGGGCTTTTGTCCGCAGGTCAGGGTCCCGGTCTGTAGCCCATTACCTGGATGACTTTTTATTCGGGGGTGAACGGGGCTGGGACACGTGTGCACGTCTCCTCAATACATTTCAGACGCTAATGCAGGAACTTGGTGTCCCTTTAGCGCCCGAAAAGACCGAGGGCCCATCGACCAAGTTAGTATTCCTGGGGGTTGAGATTGACACAGTAGAGCAGGCTTCTAGGTTGCCGGGTGATAAGGTGTCCAGGATAGTGACCCTTATCTCGGAATTGCTGGCCAAGCGTAAGGCATCCCTGAGGGAACTCCAGGTGCTACATGGGCACCTTAATTTTGCCTGCAGGGTGGTCGCACCGGGCAGGGCTTTTGCCCGGCGCTTATGCGACGCCATGGCAGGGTTATCCAGGCCCCACCACAGAGTTAGGCTCACCCGGGGTATCAGGGCAGACATGTTCGTCTGGTTGCAATTCCTGAGGGAGTTTAACGGGGTCTCATTTTGGAGGTCGGACCTCCTGGCATCCCCCAATTTCCAGATCCAGTCTGATGCCTCAGGATCCCTGGGTTATGGGATGTACTTCAATGGGAAGTGGGCCTATGGTGGGTGGCCACCGGCATGGGCAGGCACAGGTCGCCTGCGGGATCTCACATACCTGGAATTTTTTCCCATTCTGGGGGCTTTGATGCTATGGGGCGAACAGTGGGCTAATTCGGTAGTGCATTTTTGGTGCGACAATGCTGCCGTGGTACACATTGTCAATGCACAGACTTCTAAATCGCCCAGGGTTATGGATCTAGTGCGCCATTTTGTGCTGCGCTGCCTGCGCCTCAATGTCTTGTTCAGGGCCAGGCATGTCCCAGGGGTTAATAATGATATTGCTGATGCTTTGTCCCGCCTGCAGATCTCCCGGTTCCGCGCCTTGGCCCCGGATGCGGAGGAATTTCCCTCGCCACTCCCGGACGAGATGTGGACTATTGGCAAGGAGAGGTGAACCGGGCGATTGGCCTTTCACTAGCGCCACGCACGCGTAAGGCGTATCAACAAGCACTCAGTTCATATAGGGCTTTTGCCACTCAATTTCACTTGCCAGAGACCTGGCCTATTCCGGTGGACCATGTTCTGCGGTTCATGGTCCACCTCCATGCACAGGGCCTTGCACCTCGCACCATAGCATCCAAGCTCTCGGCGTTGGCTTTTATGGCCAAAGTAGGGGGTCATGTGGATACCACCTCTGACTTCCGTGTGAGACACGTTTTGGAGGGGTGGGTGCACGAGCGCGGGCGTTGCCCGGACGACCGGCACCCTATTTCCCCAGGGGTTCTTACCCAGTTGGCCCGGGGCTGGCCAGGCCTCTGTTTTGATCATTATGAGGCAGCCCTTTTTCATGCAGCCACAACGGTGGCATTTTTTGGAGCGCTCCGCGTCAGCGAACTCGTGATGCTGTCTAAGGCGGATGCAAGTGGTAGGGCACTGGAACTCGGAGATGTCTACGTTGCCAAAGACTGGGCCCAGTTGAGGATTCGCTCCTCAAAAACAGATCAGCACGGCGTAGGCAGTGGAGTAAGACTGCTACGGTGTTCTTTGGCAGACATCTGTCCGGTTGGTGCCCTACAGGAGTACCTGGCACTGCGTGGCATGCACCACGGCCCGTTTTTCTGTCACCAAGATGGGTCTCCCCTTACTAAATTTCAGTTTTGGAAGGTGACAGCCATAGCCCTCACCAGGGTGGGTCTTTCAGGTGCCCGTTATGGCACACATTCGTTCCGTATTGGTGCAGCCTCTACAGCAGCTGCTTTTGGGTACTCGGGGGCTGACATACGCAGCATGGGGAGGTGGGGCTCACAGTGTTTTCAGTTTTATGTGCGCCCACTCCCGCCATGAGTACCAATTCAGTCACCTTACCTTCCTTTTTTCTCAATTTTATTACAGACCCTGGGTGTCGTATTACACCGGTGACAGTATGGCTGGTGGGCCACAGCTATGTGCACAGGGCAGCGCGTTACGCTGCGGCGACAGAGTGGGGACCCCGACTGGGACTGGGTGACCACGCCAGTCTCGCATGGCATGGTAAGCCTGGGATGTTATGGCAGGAGCTGAGGCCTTTCCTTTTTTCTGGCCTGGGGGCTGACCCGCCTGACATTCTAATTATCCACCTGGGGGGCAATGATTTGGGCCAGGTCACCGGCTTATCGCTCAAGCATGCGATTTGCGAGGAACTCGCCTACTTGCACTATGTCTGGCCTGCCACAACCCTGGTTTGGTCGGACATTGTTCCGTGCCACTCTTACAGAGGGGGCGTTAACCTCCTTGCGCTTGACCGCACGAGGCGCGCGGTCAACAAGGCGGTGGCGCGGTTTCTTACCACCAGGGCTTGGGGACGGGTTAGTCATCACTCCGATATTAGTCTGCAAAATTATGACCTGTATGCAGGGGATGGGGTCCATCTGTCGCGAGGAGGTATGGACCTCCTGTTGGGTGACTGGCGAGCAGGCCTGTTGACCGAGCTGACGGTCTGGGGGGGGGCGTCAGGTCTTCTGTGAAGCCCCTCCGTGTGGCGGGTAGCACTGGTAAGGTAAACAGTATGACCCACAAGTATCCGGCAGGTTCGCAATTGACTGGACAACACTAGACAGGAATAAATTAGTTAAACGTTGTCCGGTCAACGACGAACCAGGCGATGGGGTGATGGTGATTGCTAACCAGCATGCATCACCCCTGTGATTTCACGGATACGCGTCAGAGGGTGGGGTCATGAGTTAGTTATTGACTACGGTCAACAATTTGTTTGTTGTTGACAAACAAATTGATACAAATTGATACATTGTAACCAATTGCCGTTGGCAATTTTGGGGTGGTACCTTACCAGTGTTACTTCGGCCTGCTTGCCTTAGGAATTATGATTGGTCGTTTTACCAATACAAATTTATAATTCGGACTAGGGCATTGAATCAATAAATGTGGCCCTTTGCTGTTATCCACTTTCAATGTTGTCTGTGTCCGTTATTGGGGGGGTGCGCCTGCAATGCAAGCGCGGCGCCAAAATGGCCGCCGCGCCCTTTGCGGGGCCCCCCCCACAGGACAGAGAATCCGGGTAGTTAGGGGCGTGGCCACCGCCTTGATAAAAGGGGTGGCCACGAGGCAGCCGTGCTGCCATTTTGCCTCAGCGACGGAGCGGAGAAGTTTTTCCCCTCCACCCCCTCCCTAGTTAACAGTGTGATTATGGTCGCTTCGGGGCCGGGTGGGAATTTTTGGTTGGGACCCATATTGGCTTCGGGTCCTGGCTTTTTTGCCCACCCCACACTGTGGCTATGGTTTGATATAGGGGTCTTTCTCCATTACTACTGTTGACTTTGGTCACATGGGCGGGTAGCACTGGTAAGGTAAACAGTATGACCCACAAGTATCCGGCAGGTTCGCAATTGACTGGACAACACTAGACAGGAATAAATTAGTTAAACGTTGTCCGGTCAACGACGAACCAGGCGATGGGGTGATGGTGATTGCTAACCAGCATGCATCACCCCTGTGATTTCACGGATACGCGTCAGAGGGTGGGGTCATGAGTTAGTTATTGACTACGGTCAACAATTTGTTTGTTGTTGACAAACAAATTGATACAAATTGATACATTGTAACCAATTGCCGTTGGCAATTTTGGGGTGGTACCTTACCAGTGTTACTTCGGCCTGCTTGCCTTAGGAATTATGATTGGTCGTTTTACCAATACAAATTTATAATTCGGAATCAATAAATGTGGCCCTTTGCTGTTATCCACTTTCAATGTTGTCTGTGTCCGTTATTGGGGGGGTGCGCCTGCAAATGTCCTTTTACTAGTAGTAAGAAGTCCAACTTTAGGAACCTTTTTCATGTTTAATGTCAGAAGCTTAAACCCTGGCAGAAGAGAACAACCATGCACATTCAAAAATAAAACCCTTGTTTTTCACTTCCCAGTGATCCGTAGCAAATTGTTCATGACCAAGCACCAGAGAAGTCTATTTCCGTTTGGCAGTAGCTTGGAAACAAAAAGAGCAGAACTGGGGGAAAAACCAGTTTCATAGTACTTACTTAAGTAGTTCCCGAGAACTAATTTAAAACGTTTAGCTCCAAATAACCAAGACAAGTAATGTCCTTTTACAGGTAGTTGTTGTAAAGGTCCTTCATGTGCCTAATATAGATCAAGGTTCTATGTCAGGGGTTCCCAAACTTTTTGCACTGCAGGCCGGTCATGTGGTTCCTCCCACCAGAAGTGGAAGTAAAATGTACTTGCACATGCGCAAAACACTGCTGCAAATGCACCCGCCTCTGTCATAAACAAATTTATGACAGCAGCAGGTGCATTTACAGCAGTGTTTTGCACATGTGCAGGTGCATTTTACTTCCACTTTCAGGAGCAGCAAGAGAGGCACAGGCGGGATGACTTGGCACCGTGGGCTGGATCTGTCCCATGGGCCATACTTTGGCTACCCTGCTGTATGTGAACTAAGGTTTCCCTAATCCTAATCTTATCTATTTCTTATACCACAACATCTCTCAACAAACAGTTTAACAATGATGTAAAATTGTCTAATATACTCTCCATAAAATCTTAAAAGGAGTAGTGTCAGTTGCTTAGTGTAGTAAATTGCTCTAGAGTTGGCCCATTGATCTAAAAGGGATTTGAGAGTCAACTGCTCTATAAATTCCATTGATTCTAATGAGCCTGGAATCAGAGGACGCCTATCTCAATCAATAGACTATAAAGTAAGCTGAATTCCTAAATCCCCATTGATTTAATGGATATACTCTATTCCAAATTATGCTGAGCAACCAGATTTTGGCCAATATTTCACCTTTTAGTTATAAAATCAACGTTTCTTTTGAGTTATCAAAAAACTCTCAGATAGATGCCCTGTTGACCTGTCCGTGATTACTTTCTAATTTCTTATTGAGGTATAGCTCTTTTGTTACCACTTTGCATCTCATTTGACTATTGTGGAAACATTATTTCAAGTACAAGTGTCTGCTCCAGATCTTCAACAGAAAGAACTCAGTGTACATAATTATTTTTTCACATCTGCAGTCTCTATTTTCCTTAACCGTCCTTTAATGTTTACTTTTATTCTAACTTTATTGTCATAGAATCAAACCATTCAAAATGATATAAAATCAATATTTTATTCAATCTATATACTATGACACTTCTTGCCCATGTCAAATGATGGGAAGCATCATAGGTAAAGGTAAAGGTTTCCCTTGCTCGAAAGCCAGTCGTATCCAACTCTAGGGTGCAGTGCTCATCTCTGTTTCTAAGCCGAAGAGCCAGCGCTGTCTGCTTCTGCAGACATTTCCGTGGTCATGTGGCAGGCATGACTAGACACCGGAGCGCACGGAACGCTGTTACCTTCCCACCGAAGTGGTCCCTATTTATCTACTTGCAATTTCTTGCTTTCGAACTGCTAGGTTGGCAGGAGCTGGGATGAAGACGGGAGCTCATTTCCGTCCTGCAGTACTCGGGAATTGAACTGCTGACCTTCCGCTTCCCAGTCAGCATCTTAGCGACTTGAGCCACTGCAGTCATATAATTCCATAATTTATGTTTATTCAGTTTTCTGAACCTAATTACAGTGGGGAAGGGAAAGCATCAATATAAATTCAGATATTACAATATTTTAGTCTGGTGGATTACAATCTGCTTGTTGCTGGTTCTTCATCTCAGGAGAATCTTACATTGCACATATTGCATATCTTACAATCCTCTGCCCTTTATATTTACAGAGTAACAATGATGAATAGAATAAGAGGTTACCCAAATCCTAGGGCTAAATTTTGCTCAGTCACATGTGTACACAAACATCATTGCCATCTGCATCACTACACATGTGAATAAAGTTTCCTATGGACTCTCAAAAGGTCAACAGACAAAACTCCAGCAGAGTTGGACTATGGCTTCATTCCAGATCAGACATAAAATAATCAAGATGTTTTTTAAAAAATCAAATATGTCTAAGATATCCACATATTAAGGCAGGATAGGCAAAATTCAGTTTATCTGCACTAGCACCCCTCCTTTTGTATCTCCTAGTGACCCCAATTCTTTTTTTTTCTGCTGACAAAATTTACAGGTGCATTTTACTTCCAACCATCAGCAGAGCTATTTGCTTCAGAAATTAACCAGCAGGCTGCTATATCTACTACTTCATTGTTAATATTTGTCTATTTTAAAAGAAATGGTGACTTTCCAGGGTTTTCTAGGTAAAGAGTACACAGATGTGGTTTACCATTCCCTTTCTCTGAGGGCACCCTAGGACTGTGCAGCTTGCCCATGACTACACAGACTGGCTCTTCTTCTAGGAGGTGTAGTGTGGGGAATTGATCCTTCAACCTCTGGCTCCACAGTCAGATCTACGTCTATCTCCTTAGATGTCCTCCCTTTCATCTCCACATCCCATCTCTGCATCATTTCATTTTTCTTCTAACAGAATGAAATCCATCTCTTTCTTCCCTGCCCCCATCCAAAACTGTACATATTGTGTCCATAGCTTAAATCATATTTATTCAGATCTTGAAAACATTCTTTCTCACTTCTTTGAATAAATCTCTGTGTTGGTTTCCAGTGAGCTCCTGGGCCTGATTTGCAGGACTTGTGTTTAGGTCCCTAGAGAACTGAAGAGAAGTCACATTTCTCTGTTCCAAGCAATTTGGATGGAGAAGATCTGTTCATTTTGCCCCGGAGAGTGTGACCTATGGCTCTGTCACACATTTTAGGGTGTGTTATTTCCATTTTCTGGTTGGATAATGTTGGGTGTTTCTGTTTATGTGTTATAGGTAGATTTGATGTTTGCATAATGGAATGAATGGGGTGAGTAACACATGAGTGCTATATGAGTGGCAGGCGAGATAATTATGGCAGGGAAGAGACAATGGCTCCATAAATTCTTATTTTCATTGGCAGTTCCCTTCAGCCCAGAGGGAAGGATGCAAGGTGTAAGAGTGGGTGGATGTTATAGAATGTCAGACAAAGAGGTGCAAAGAGCTGTAGGTGGGATTAGAAATAGGATTTTAGATGACTACTGAGATAGGTGTTAAAGAGGAGACAAGAAAAAGAGAGACAAAGATATATTGGGAAATAGTGTCACAGACTGTAATGATTGGAGAGTGGGATACAGTTAACACTTGATAAACTCAAATGTAAGTTGTGAAGATAGAATTAGGTTTAGGATATATGGAAGTTCTGTAACCTGTTTTCATTGTTTGTCATTCCAACCCTTTGCAGATCTTTAACATAAATGTGTTTTATATACATTCAGAATCTGGCAGTTAACTCAGAAACACTCCTATCGGCTGCTTGATTGGAGCTACTGGGGAAAGAATGGAAACTAGTGGGATAAGAGTGTAAAAAACAATGGATCTTTTTAAAGGTTTCCCATTTAGGGATAAGGAGTGACAGCCTTCCCAAAGGCTTATGGTTGTAACAAATAGCTGAACTAAAAATCAAGGATATTAAAATATGATCTCCTTCAGTTGGGTCCAAATGACTTGCCTTACAAATCACAGTCAATTCTATCTAAGCCCATTTGTAATGTCTATAATCTGATTTATATCCAAATATCCCAAAGTATTTGTACATATTTGTATTTGTCTGAAAATTGGGGAAAAACACATACAATGAAAATGAAGAAAGCCATGGGCTCTGCTATGGGTTAGAGGTTGAAACAGACTCATCCTGTCTTCTGAAGATCAAAACGATATAAACAACAATCTTTCTCTATTTTTTCTAATATACTCCCATTCTCACATGCTGTTTTTCTAACATTAAAACATTTCAAAATGGCTACCAGTCATAAAGATAGGTAACATGGACATTCTCTTGGTGCTTAGCAGTCACTTTCCCTGGGTTTCAGGCCACCTGCTTCTTCTTTTACAACTTTTATTTTCATTTTCAAATGGAGTGCTGTAAAAATTAATAAATCTAGTGCCAACGCAATATTTGGCAGCTGAATGGCTAGACACAGCATCTTGGTAGAGAACACCAGAGTAACTGGCAACAGAGACATGGTTTAAAACAGGGGTTCCCAACCTTTTCCTGCCAGGCTCCTGACCATGCCCCCTCAGTCAGCTGAAGGGCCAGTCATTTGATTCTTCCTAGGGGCAGTGGCAGCACTGGTGGCCGGAGCAAGGATGGCACATTCATTTGGGGTGCATTTCTGGGTATTTTCCAACCTCCGCCACTTCCCTTGGAGGAGGGAGGGAGGAACATTTTTGAGCCATTTTTGAACTTTTTCCCACATTTTTGCAGTTTTCGGGTGCAAAAATGCAGCATTTCTGGCACTTCCAGTGACGTTGGGTGCACTTCTGGCATTGGGGACAATTCAGTCCAGGGGCTGGATCCGGCCCATGGGCTGGAGTTTGGGAACCCCTGGTTTAAACAATATAGGAAATAGCACTAACAGAAAAAGTAACATGTTTCCTTAGATTTTCATAAAAGAAAGCCAAACCAAATGCTTTCTTTTCAATGTGAAACACTTTTATTAAATACATCAGGGAATTTGAACAAAAAAGGCAATTTGGCTGGCTATATTGTAAACTCAGAAGTATACTAATACTCCATAAGTAATATGCACTGTACCTACATGAATGTTTCTACTACTGTTATGAAATTGTTCAAATTTGTATATTGAATTTGAAATGTGAATAAGCAAGAAAGAAAGTGGGGAAAAAGAAAGAAATAGAGAAAGAAAGGAAATGGAAGATTCAAGTACCTTTCCAGATTTCCTTACTTCTCTTTGGATCAGTTTGGAATCTTGCAAATACTAGAGATCAGATTTTCTGGACTACAAATAGCATAATTCTCCATTCTGGGAATTCTACAGGGTGGCCCGCATGTCTCTACCCAGCCACAGAGAGAATAGGACTCTGCTGGAGGAGGGAGGAAGTGCTCCCATTGGGCTGTCAGGCAGATGGGTGGGGTGAACTCTGTGCTGGGAGGAGGGAGGAACACTCCCATTGTACAGGCCATCCTTTATCTGTTCTGCACCTTTCAAATACCTCAATGTAATGTGCCTGGGAGAGTATTTTGAATTGGAAGGTGTGAGACCTAACTGGGTCAAATTTCCAATTCCTACCCAGGTAGTAGCTGGAAGCTATCTTTCTAAGATGGAAGCTTGGCTGGAATTTAGCCTCACTAAGCATCAAAGCCTTCCAATTTAGGGCTCTCTCTCAGGTATGGCACTCTAGGGTGCTTGAAAGGTGTCTGTAAGTTAGGTAGAAAAAAATACAAAAATCTGATCCCTAACAAATATCCCTACCTTGCTTTGAATTCCAAATAATTTCCAAACCCAAAGCATAATTCCACTAAAATATCTGAACCAGAATGAAATGGAGGTTGAAGGGGTACCTGGTGTCTCAAACGGGTATAGCAGTATGAAGGAACACACTGACTGCCTGTTTGCATGGTAGCAGAGACCGATAAGAGAAGAGGAGTCCCTTTGTACCCGAGGGAAGTCAGGGTGTGCAACACTGAGATTTCTTAGGGTCGTGACATCGAAACCTCATAGCACACATCTAGTGTTAATTGAACTGTTACCTACATTGGCCAAAATTCTATTTTGAAAAACTATGCACACAATGGAAATTGGACACACAGTTTTTTGACCACACACCTGGACACACAACTTAGTGCATGTCTGGGTATGTCTGAGTATAGAATAGCCAGTCAGCTGGTATACACTAGTTACTCTATTTTGACCTTCCATGAGCAAACAGAATTAAATTAGCTATCATCTATACCTATAAGGAAGAGGTGTGGTCATATGTATGTGGAATATGTTTCTACACCCCTGGAGCAAATCTCGTGATACTTGGCACACACATACCTTTCACAACCAGGGTCAGCACTGCTAGGGTCCTGAGGCCGAGGGTGGTGCCTGCACCCCACAAATACAGTGAAACATAAAAGCTACAACTCCCAGCAGACACTGCAGCACAACACAGCCCATCAGGGAGGCCAGGCTGTGAGCGAGAGAGGCAGGGTGCTGGTCACGCATACACACAGACCAACTTCTGCCCACAAAGCATAGCATGGCTGAAAAATAAAGTGGTGCCTATGGCCAGAATGCACAGGGCCGCAGTGGCAAGGCCACCACAGACAGCCACAGTGCCCAGCACAGCAATGGGCCCAGAAGATGCCCCCCAAATAGCTGGGAAAACCTCAGGCACCCCTAGCCAAGGGGCATGGAGCTGCTGTGGCATGGTCACTACCAACCCCGAGCAAAACACAAAAACTAATATGGCCTTACCGTGACACTGGAATAACCTCTACCGTGCCCTCAGAGAAGAAGGGGAAGAAGATGAAAATGGGAAGGAAGGGAGAGGAAGGAGGGGGAGGAAACACAGGGTGAATGGTGAAACAGGAGGAGGGAAGGAAAAGCCACCACCCCTCCTTTCAAAAAAAACACACAGAGAGACAAGTTGGTGGTGGCCTTGCTGGCAGGCCTGGGGGAGAAGGGTCTGCTGTTGCTGTGGCAACAGGGGTCTCCAGACAAGCAGACTGCCTGCAGGACAGGACACGGGGTGGGGGCACCTGACACAGGACTCTCCTCGCCCAGGATAGGGTCCAACCTGGGTGCAGCCGGGTACCCCTGCTAGTCTCCTATAAGACACAGTTCAAAATGTAGTCATTTGTGGGGGATTTGGCACTATGGTCAACTGCATAATGAGTTCTTTTGTTGATTATCCTACTGGTTTTATTACAATTTTATTACATTTTATTGCATCTTTGTGGTTTTTGAGTTACAAATTTAATTATATTCTATGTGGTTTTTTAGTTACCTTGGATTCTTCTGAGGAAGGGTGTGATTTGAGCACAAGTTAAATCATTCAATCAATGACATAAATTTGTCCCACAGGTTCCAATTGCAGTGAAGCAAATAGACAGAAATATTCATGTGGAGAATAATTTTTAAAAGGATTTGTAATCTCTTGCCTTAGCCATTGGCTACTAGCCACATGAGACCAACAGAGTAGAGTAAGTCCTGTTAATGACGGCACAAAATTTCTTCCTCCAACTATAATGTGATTGTTCTTTCAGTCAGTGATGAATGTTTAATTGAAGATGGCAAATTTATTTGGTAGAGTTGAGAAATATTGTTTTGCAATTATTTTATGAACTATTAATTCTAGTGTGTAACTAAAATATGGAATAAAATAATTGAATGTGGTATTTCATTCTAGCAATGAGTGAAATAAAATAACTGTACAGAATGGTGACATACAGAACAACAGACAACACACACACTCTGCCCCATTAATATTATTTAAACTTTAGCACAAAAGAAATCAATAAAGCTAATTTAAAAACAGCAACAATCAGTACAGGCATTGCAAGCCTCAAAGAGCAGGTCATTGTTATTATTACTTTTCACTCCTTAATGATTTGATTTCAATATAAGACATCCGGAATGAAGGTCAGCATTATGTTATTTTGAAGCTACTTATGGAGAGCCACAGAGCTTGCAAATTTTTATTTGTGCACTGGTAATGTAACAAGATTCATACATTAATTTCTCCAGCTGCTCAAAACATTTGTGTCCTTCATCCTATTTTTTCCTCTGACAAAATTAGCAGTGCATTATTATTATTATTGGCAAAAGCATCTTCACATCTCCATTGTGAAAAACATCTTTATGGAAGTGTGAAGAAGAAGAAACTCACCGTCAGGCAAATTTAACAGCAGTATTTCAGGCAAGTCCTGGACTGTACATAAGAAAATGAACAAAAAGAACAATCTTCAGTGTAAACCTTAGACAATAGTGATTATGTTTTTATAGTTGAGTTGGGGGAACCCCTTTTACTTGTTGATGATGGACAAATATTCTGAAAGGCGACAGATGCATCCATTGATGGTCTCCAAAGCCAATAAAGATGAAAGAAAACTTTCTGGATCAGCCTTGCCCTTCTTAATAACATCATTGAAAGCGTTAATGGACATAAATCAGGCATCAGGAATGGCAATATACAGAAACCTGTTTCACATCATTTGAATCTACCTGGACACTCTGCACAAGACTTAAAAGTTGCCATTCTGGAACAGAAAACTACAAGTCAAGGATCCAGAGAGAGACAGCAGAGATAAAGTTACATACATGTGCTGGACACCCCTCTCAAAGGTTTGAATATTAGTCAAGGGTTTCTGGGACATTATCTAATTTAAAATACCACAACTTGTTATAAGCTGTAATTTACCCATACCACCTTCACAGAACAAACTCCAGGGGTGTGGATCCCAGGCCACTTCACAGAACAGGGTGAGTAACTGGTCTCTAGCTAAGACGCTCACACCCATCCTCAATTAACTCATTAGGAGAGGTGTAATGCCACAAGGGACTGAGGTGGCTTAGTGGTCAAGACACTGAACTTGATTTATTATTTATTTATTTATTTATTCACACTTATATACCGCCCACTCAGGTACAACCCAACTCAGGGCGGTTGATGACTGGAAGGTCGGCAGGTTAGCAGTCCGAAACCTGAGTGCTGCACGATGGAGTGAGCTTCTGTCTCTGTCCCAGTTCCTGCCAAACTAGCAGGTCAAAAGCAAGGAATTGCAAGTAGATAAGTAGGCACCAATTTGATGGGAAGGTAAACAGCATTCCATGCACTCTGGTGTTTAGTCATGCCTGCCACATGTCCACGGAAATGTCTGAGGATGTATACAGTATACAGAGACGAGCACTGAATCCTAGAGTCAGATACGACTGGCTTTCGAGCAAGGGTAACCTTTGCCCTAATGCCACAATGTTTATTTTGCATCCAGAAACAAACTTCATGACTATAAATCTGAACCCCAATTAAGGATCTTTTGTTATTACTGGTTGTAGGCTTTTGTGCAAGGGCGACCTTTTCCTTACCTTTACCTCTAAATAGTCACACTGGTTTGCAAAATCATTTGTTATGCCAGCCAACCATTGTGTACCTCCGTACTCGATATGTATAAATTATTGCTGTGAAGTCTCACTCTTACGTCTGACGAAGTGGACTTGATCTACGAAAGCTAACATTAAAATACAGGCGTTAGTCTTTAAGATACCACTACGGGTTTTTGTCTTGTCTTGTCTTGTTTTGTTTTGTTTACTCTCTGATATCAACTCTGAATAGCTATGAAGTTTATTTTCAGGAAGAAAATGTTCCAGGTTGTAGGGTTGAACAACAACTAAAAATGACAATAGACAATAAATGAATAGTGCACATAAATAATAACTTCAGGGATTATTTTTGGCCTTCAAAGAAACATTGATTTTGCCCCTGTAAGATAAAAGAAGGCAAACATTACATGCAGCATTTGTTCAAAGTGATATGAGCAAGCAATCTTGTATTTGTGCTGGAAGATTAAACCATATTCAAAGGCAGCTTTTTCCCCAGTTAGGCTGACAACGTTAACCTACCATTGTACTTTATAAGAGAAATTTTTGCTGACAGACAATGTCTTCAGGGTTCCAATTTTTCCCCAACTGCTGCATGGTAGAACCATTCTGGGATCCAATCCAAAAGGCATTAAGAGAAGCTTTGCAGCTTATAGAAAGAGGGGGAGATGGATTCCATTTTGATTCTCATTCAGACAGCCCCTGTAACAAAGGAAATATATTAAACATTTTCTTGTATATATTTTTTTTACTAGCTTAACCCCATTACAAAGTCAACAGCTTGGATGTACTGCTATTCATCTAAGTTGTTGACATCCTAATAGCACTGCACCATGCAAAAATAATACTCCTATAGTATTTTTTCCTCTCATTTATTTAGTCTGTGATATATAGAAGCCATCACTTTTTGTAATCATTTAGATGGTAAGAATCTTTCAGCTTCTATACATTCTGGAAATTGGACATGTGGCGAATATTTCCTCCAATATTGGCTGCCTTGTGTCATTTCAGGATTCAAATTGATGTGCATCTATAGAAGGGGTTCTCAACCTTTTTAAGCTGGAGGCCGGGTCATGCTCCCTCAAACACTTAGGGGGGCGACAGCCATTTTGCCCTTCCTCTACCTCATGACACTTCCTGGTGTGTTAAAGGGGGGGGGCACATGGAATGGTGGCATAAGCTGCCTCCGGCTGTGGGCCACAGGTTGAGAATCCCTGATATATAGGCATCACAGGTCCCTGTGGTGAGATTAGTCACCATGGGTATAAAGCCTTGTGATCATCAAATATTCTATCAGGAAAAAATATTCCATATTTAACTTTTTAGACATGGACCACGAGAATGCAAGCGCGGCGCCAAAATGGCCGCCACGCTCTTTGCGGCCCCCCCCACAGGACGAAGAATCCGGGTAGTTTAGGGCGTGGCCAGCTCCCTTATAAAAGGGGTGGCCACGAGGCAGCCGTGCTGCCATTTTATCTAAGCGACTGTGTCTCCGTCGCTCCTTACCTTTCGGGAAGCCTTTTGGCGGCGAATCTTCTTTTCGGCTTCCCTCTCCTGCAATCGGGATGCCTTCGAAGAAGAAGGCAGCTTCAAGTGCGGCTCGAGCTGTGAGGAGGCGCAACCCGGGTCGGAGGACCACAGCTGCGCCTCCCCAGCAGCCGCCTGTCCAGCCCCCTGCACGGCCCGGCGGAATGGGGTCTATCGCCCCTTGGCCGGACGCGGGGGATCGGAATGCGGGCGCGGCAGGGGCTTTGGCCCGCGGCCCGCGAGCGGTGGACACCGCTACTCTCCCTGCTCATCCTGTTGGGCCTGCCTCTATTCCACCTGGGCCTTCTAACCTGGGTGGGTCGGGTGGTCCCCTAACTTGGCAGGTTCCTGCACCGACCCTGCCGGGCTTCGGTGTTGGGCAATGGCCCTATTCGGGTCCTGGGGTACAGGGACCTGTACCCGCGCCTGGACTTGTTGGGCCGGCCGGCCCTTGGCCCCAGATCGACGTGCAGGCCTTGCTGGCCCGCCTTGCGGCCCTCGAAGCGTCTTTAGCTCGGGCCAGCTAGGCTGGGGCCCCCTTTGGTGTCCCTTTCCCGGCGCCGTCGGCGGTAGGACAACATGCGGCGGGCAGGGTTGAGCTGCCTCAGGCGGGTGGCGTGGCTTTGGCCACTGCCCCGCAGCTCCCCAGCCAGCAGACGAGTGCAGGTCAGGCCCCGATGATGAGCTCTACGTCGGTCGTGAGCTCCGACGCCCCCAGTGGGCCGGAACCCCCGGTGGGGGCGGCCCACGGGGGTGCAGCATGTGAGTATGCGGTCCAAGCCAGTACACCTACACACATTGCTTCTATGGGGGGAGCTTTTCAATGGCCTTGGCCTCGCTCGAGTGGTGCGGTTGCACAGCAGCCGGCACCCCACTCGGCGACGGTAACTGCCACCCAGGGCACCGGGGTGGGCAGTTTTTCTCACACTGTGGGGAATGTACTGGGGGTGGCTGGGTTAGCTCAGGCCCCTTTCCCGGCGCCTGTGGTGCCTTTTTCGGCCTTACCAACTGCGGGGTACTCCTTACCACTGGGTGACCACTTGGCACAGGCAACCAAAGAAAAGATTTGGCGGGGGGAGTATGTAGATATCTTCTCACTCCTCAATAGAGAGCCCACCAAGGAGGAAAGGGAGGGACAGGATGAGAAGGATAAGGAGCAGGCGCGTCGTCGTAAGCCGCCACGTACCTGGGCCAACTGGCTGCCGGCTTATTTAATTTACATGGCAGTGTATCTGAGGGCGCGGCCGGAGTTGGCTATTCCGATGGTCCAATATTTGGACAACATATACAGGGCAATGGTTGATTTCCCGGGCCCTTCGTGGCTTGCTTATGACGAGGAATTCCGTATGCGGATTCCCCTCCACCCGGAGATGAGGTGGGACGAGCCGTGCCAGAGGCTTTGGCTTCTGTACATGACGCCCACACGCCCCGCACCCGGGGATAGATACCATTGCGGACATGCGGTCCAGCGAGCTGTCCCAGCACAGGCTACCCGCCAAGCGGCGGGGCAGGGGGTTCCAGCCCGCCTGCTGTGCTGGGCTTTCTCGTCCAATGGTTCCTGCAATAAGAAGAATTGCAAATACAGGCATGAGTGTCCCACATGTTCGGGCCCCCACGCAGCCTCCGCCTGTCCCAGGCCTGGGGGGACACGGGGCAGAGGAAGGGGCGGACAGTGGGCTGGCAAGGCTGCCACAGATGGAGCTGGTTCACCGAAAGGCCCCCTCCCCAATTAAGGTGGACATGTTGGAGCGTTGGCTCACAGAGTACCCGAAGGGAGAGGATGGGGAGTATCTCCTTCAAGGCTTTAAGTACGGGTTCCGCATCCCTTTCATGGGTGATAGGTCCCCTCAGGATGCCCCCAATCTTTTGTCCCTCAAGGGGAGGGAGGAGGTGGCTGCTGCCAGTATCAGGAAGGAGTTAGATGCGGGCAGGGTCGCCGGCCCTTTCCCTTTACCCCCGTTTCCCAACCTTAAGGTGTCGCCCCTAGGCTTGGTCCCCAAAAGTCTCAAGGCGAGTTTCGACTTATTCATCATTTATCCTACCCAGCCAGCCGGTCGGTCAATGACGCTATCCCTGATGACCTTTGTTCAGTCAGGTATACGTCTTTTGACCACGCGCTGCGCATGGTGCGCTCGTGTGGCCCGGGTGCCCTGCTGGCCAAGTGCGACATTAAGTCGGCCTTTCGCCTCCTGCCGGTGCACCCGGGTGACTTTGAGTTGCTGGGTTTCAAATTTCAGGGCAAATACTATTTTGATAAGGCCATGCCTTTTGGCTGTTCCATATCATGCTCGGCCTTTGAGCGTTTTAGTACCTTCTTAGAGTGGGCTTTCGTCCACAGGTCAGGGTCCCGGTCTGTAGCCCATTACCTGGATGACTTTTTATTCGGGGGTGAACGGGGCTGGGACACGTGCGCACGTCTCCTTAATACATTTCAGACGCTAATGGAGGAACTCGGTGTCCCTTTAGCGCCCGAAAAGACCGAGGGCCCATCTACCAAGTTAGTATTCCTGGGGGTGGAGATTGACACGTTAGCGCAGGCTTCTAGGTTACCGAAGGATAAGGTGTCCAGGATAGTGACCCTTATCTCGGAGTTGATGGCCAAGCGCAAGGCATCACTGAGGGAACTGCAGGTGCTACATGGTCACCTGAATTTCGCTTGCAAGGTGGTCGCTCCGGGCAGGGCTTTTGCTCGACGCTTATGCGACGCCATGGCAGGGTTATCCAGGCCTCACCACAGAGTTAGACTTACCCGGGGTATCAGGGCAGACATGTTTGTCTGGTTACAGTTCCTGAGGGAGTTCAATGGGGTCTCATTTTGGAGGTCTGACCTCCTGGCATCCCCCAATTTTCAGATCCAATCTGATGCCTCAGGATCCCTGGGTTATGGGATGTACTTCAATGGGAAGTGGGCCTATGGTGGGTGGCCACCGGCCTGGGCAGGCACGGATCGCCTGCGTGATCTCACATACCTTGAATTTTTTCCTATACTAGGGGCTTTGATGCTATGGGGCGAGGAATGGGCCAACTCGGTCGTGCATTTCTGGTGTGACAACGCTGCTGTTGTCCACATTGTTAATGCACAGACTTCCAAATCGCCCAGGGTTATGGACCTAGTGCGCCATTTTGTGCTGCGCTGCCTGCGCCTCAACGTTTTGTTCAGAGCCAGGCATGTCCCAGGGATTAATAATGATATTGCTGACGCTTTGTCCCGCCTGCAGATCTCCCGGTTCCGTGCCTTGGCCCCGGATGCGGAGGAATGTCCCTCGCCACTCCCGGACGAGATATGGACCATTGGCAAGGAGAGGTGAACCGGGCGATTGGCCTGTCACTAGCGCCACGCACGCGTAAGGCGTATCAACAAGCATTTAATTCTTTTAGGGCATTTGCTGCTCAATTTCACCTGCCAGAGACCTGGCCTATTCCGGTTGACCATGTTCTGCGGTTCATGGTCCACCTGCATGCTCTCGGCCTTGCACCTCGCACCATAGCATCCAAGCTCTCGGTGCTGTCTTTTATGGCCAAAGTAGGGGGTCATGTGGACAGCACCTCTGACTTCCGTGTGAGACATGTTTTGGAGGGGTGGGTGCGCGAGCGCGGGCGTTGCCCGGACGATCGGCACCCTATTTCCCCAGGGGTTCTTACCCAGTTGGCCCAGGGCTGGCCAAGCCTCTGTTTTGATAATTATGAGGCAGCCCTCTTTCATGCAGCCACAACGGTGGCATTTTTTGGAGCGCTCCGCATCAGCGAACTTGTGATGCTGTCTAAGGTGGATGCAAGTTGTAGGGCACTGGAACTCGGAGATGTATATGTTGCCAAAGACTGGGCCCAGTTGAGGATACGTTCCTCCAAGTCAGATCAGCATGGCGTAGGCAGTGGTGTAAGACTGCTACGGTGTTCTTTGGCAGACATCTGTCCGGTTGGTGCCCTACAGGAGTTCCTGGCACTGCGTGGCACGCACCATGGCCCGTTTTTCTGTCACCAAGATGGGTCTCCCCTTACTAAATTTCAGTTTTGGAAGGTGACAGGCAGAGCCCTCGCCAGGGTGGGCCTACCAGGTGCCTGTTATGGCACACATTCATTTCGTATTGGGGCAGCCTCTACAGCAGCTGCTTTTGGGTACTCCGGGGCTGACATACGCAGCATGGGGAGGTGGGGCTCGCAATGTTTTCAGTTTTATGTGCGCCCACTTCCGCCGTGAGTACCAATCCTATCACCTTACCTTCCTTTTTTCTTAATTTTTCTTACAGACCCTGGGTGTCGTGTTACACCGGTGACAGTATGGCTGGTGGGCCACAGCTATGTGCACAGGGCAGCGTGTTACGCTGCGGCGACAGAGTGGGGACCCCGACTGGGACTGGGTGAACACGCCAGTCTCACATGGCATGGTAAGCCTGGGATGTTGTGGCGGGAGCTGCTCCCTTTCCTGTTTTCCAGCAGGAGCGCTGACCCGCCTGACATTCTCATAATACACCTTGGGAGCAATGATCTGGGTCAGGTCACCGGCTTATCGCTCAAGCATGCGATTTGCGGGGACCTTGCTTACTTGCACTACGTCTGGCCTGCCACAACCCTGGTTTGGTCGGACATGATCCCGCGCCATTCTTATAGAGGGGGCATTGACCTCCTGGCCCTTGACCGCGCTAGGCGCGCGGTCAACGGCGTGGTGGCGCGGTTCCTTGCCGACAGGGCTTGGGGACGGGTCAGTCGTCACCCCGCTATTAGCCTACAAAATTACGACTTGTATGCAGGGGATGGGGTCCATCTGTCGCGAGGAGGTATGGACCTCCTGTTGGGTGATTGGCGAGCAGGCCTGTTGACCGAGCTGACGGTCTGGGGGGGGCGTCAGGCCTTCTTTGAAGCCCCTCCGTGTGGCGGGTAGCACTGGTAAGGTAAACAGTATGACCCACAGGTATCCGGCAGGTTCGCAATTGACTGGACAACACTAGACAGGAACAAATTAGTTAAACGTTGTCCGGTCAACGACGAACCAGGCGACGGGGTGATGGCGATAGCTAGCCAGCATGCATCACCCCGTGATTTTACGGATACGAGTCAGAGGGTGGGGTCATGAGTTAGATATTGACTACGGTCAACAATTTGTTTGTTGTCAACAAACAAATTGATACAAATTGATACATTGTAACCAATTGCCGTTGGCAATTTTGGGTGGTACCTTACCAGTGTTACTTCGGCCTGCTTGCCTTAAGAATTATGATTGGTCGTTTTACCAATACAAATTTATAATTCGGATTAGGGCATTGAATCAATAAATGTGGCCCTATGCTGTTATCCACTTTCAATGTTGTCTGAGTCCGTTATTGGGGGGGTGCGCCTGCAATACTATTTTCTGAGAATTAGTACGAGAGAATTTGGATACAATTATGTTGTAAACTTCATTGGACTCAATGGGATATTAATTTTCAATAAACCTAAATCGGATTGTAATGTAATGAAGTGAATACTTTAGGTTGTGAAAAAAAAATCCATTTCCATTCAATTTTTTTTTTTTTAGAAAAATAAAACAAGCTACTCTATAGCATCTACCCACTGTTTTCCCAAATTGTAGTTATTCCTGGGTGGATTAGGAGTCTCAGGGATTTTGGCCCCTCTCCAAAAGTCTACAGTTGCCATGATCCTAAGGGAAACAAAATCAGTGGACAAGATAATTGCAAAGTTCAGAGTAGTGCTAAATCCAAAGATTGATAGTTTATGATTCACAGATCAGTTGGGTCACATGATTCAGAATTATTATTTTTCTGCCTCTCCTACTCCTTCTCCTACTGGGTGTTAGATAGCATCCGTTCAATCTTCTCATAGCAGCTCTGAACAATGTGACAGCTCTTAAATATGAAGTTGTGTCATATATAAACTGGCCTCCACAGTCTTTAACTTGCAAAATTAACACTTCCCTGCACTTTCCCCATTTATTCATCTAATTATAGCTGTAAAAATCTGCATTTTGTTTCTCATTACATGATGCAAATATTATACCTTTTGTATTGATCACTGGTGGGATTCCTGAGTCCTTCGCTTGCATTAGCACTTGGTTGATCATCCTCCCAATCCACGAAATTCTTAGCACCTTGTGTTCAATCCATGTTTCAAACACTTTCTTTTTGTACTTCCCTCATCAAACTCTGTGATTCCATGCCATAACACAGATCAAAATCAGCCAGGATCAAATTCTTCTAGCAATTTCCTAGCTGCACACAATCATTCTTAATATAGTGATATGTACCACTGTGTCACTGATTTTTATGCTGTGTTCTGTACAACACTGTTAAAAATTACATTTGAAAAGAACCTAGAGCAGTGTTTTCCAATCTTTGGTTTTTGGACTTTAATTTCCAGAAGCCTAAATCAATTGAAGTCCCCCTGTGGTGTGTGAACCCCACATTGGGAACCACTGGTCTAGATACAATGGTGTACATATATTCTCATCTGGCTTGCTTTTTGCGGTGTTTATTCCTAGAGTAAAATATGACTGCCTATTCTTCCTCAGCAGTGGATGCGGTCCAATGCCTGGATGACTGCCTGGAGGCCATAATGGAATGGACCAGAGTTGACAAGCTGAAGCTGAACCCTTTCAAAATGGAGGTTCTGGTGCATATCTGTCAGGTTTTGGGAAATTCCTGTCAAATAAGGGAAATTTCCTGTCCAAAACAAGAAACTGGACAGCTATGCTTATCCTGTTCTGGCCTCCAGTCTAACTCCAGTCTAATTGCAGTCTAACTAATATGGAATGATGGCGGGAAAGAGTGTAAAATGCGGGGGTTTGACAGAAATTTCCTGAAACTTGACAGGTATGTTCTGGTGTTGTAGGGTCTGTCTCCCTGACTGGGTGATCTGGCCCCTAGGTTGAGTCGGGGGGACTACTCTCGGTCAAAGGGACCAGGTTCACAACTTAGGCATCATATTAGATCCTCCTTTGACACTGAGGTGCAAATTGTGGTGGTATGCAGAGACACTTTCTTCCAACTGCACCAAATTGGACAGAGTTTTATTTATTTATTTATTATTTTTATTTATTTCAATTTTTATGCCACCCACTCAGATAAAAACCTGACTCATGCGGCGTACAACTGTAAAAAACATATAAAAACATGTTATGAGATGTTCTTTCATAACACTAGTTATCTCACTTAGTCTCAAGTACAGTATTGATTACTGTAATGCTATTTATGTGGGGCTTCCCCTATGCCTATTATGGAGGCTCCAATGAGTTCAGAATGGAGCAGCTGGGTTGGTTATGTGAATGAGAAAATTTGATCCTATTTCCAAGTCTTGGCAAGGCTGCACTGGCTCCTAGTTTCTTTCCATATCAGGTACAAGGTGTTAGTTCTAACTTTCAAATCTCAAAACGGTTTGGGGCCATCCTACCTGGTGGAACGTCTTCCCCTCAGGACAACAGTCCACATCACTCACTCCTCCATAATGATGCAGCTTAAGGTGCTGATCCAAAGATTAGCTAGGAAGGCGGTGACTAGGAGGAAGGCCTTCTTGGTGGCTGCACCAATGTTACTCCCTTTGGAGTTGTGTCTAATACTATCTCTCCAAATGTTTAAAAAGCAATTGAAAACATCTCTTTTTAAAGAGGCCTTTGGGAATATCTTACCAACGGCCGGTCAGTTGTTAGCCATTCTATTTTGTCTCTCTGTGCTGCAAATAGGCTTTTTTTAAAGGGTGTCTTGGGTTTTTATGTTTTTATACGAAATTTTAATTTTGTGTTTGTTGCATCTGTGGAGTTTTATGCTGTTAGGTGTCTTGAGTAGGAAAGCTTTTTACTGGAGGTGCTTGCCATATGTGCTCATGTGCTTAGTTAGACAAAAGGGGAGAAATGTTAGTCCAAAGACATTTTGTGTAAATTGGTAGAAAACACAACCAAATAAGGCAGTCAATATCTCAATCTGACACTTCTAGCCTTGAATAATCCTTTACAGCAAGTCCTACATTATCAGAACAACCTGTTTTCATAAAGGCTTAACTAATGTGAGCCTACCCCACCACACCCATTCCAATATAACTAACCTTAGAGCATCTTTGTCAACAGGGATATGACACTAAACATCCAGGGGAACTAATTCTTTCAACAACAAAAAACAAACAAACAAATGATCTGGTATATATGGTCAAAAGAGGACCCTGATATTTTAGCAGGTATTCTATATAACCTCTTGGCTTTTCTAGGTAAATGATCGGTGTAGGTCAGCTGTCCATTTTCATATATGGTTGAGAAAGTAGACCTGGGTCATACATTGGATAATCAAGACATTCAAATATTTGATTAAAAAGAAAGGATTCCAGTCCTGTCACAGGAGACTCATCTTATGTTTAGTCTGCAGTAGCTGACTAGAGTACTACATAAAATGGTATAAATCTTTTTCAGCCCTAACTAGAGATATGCACTATTGAACCTGGGTGATTTTCTACACAAGCAGTAATCTGCAGACCTTTGTACATTATACCTGCTACAGCTGTTGACAACTCTATATGAATAAAAACCAGCTTTCTCCAAACTAAGCAGCACTCATCCCTTTTCAGTGAAGTTATAACCTTTTGTTATGACAGTACTACTCAACACTGAGAAGTCAAGTGAACTGTTAAATTGTCTACATGAAGACTATATTTAGGGGTCAAGGAGGATTGCCATAAAAGCCTTGTGAGGGCGAATAGATGATAGATTAGAAGGAGAAAGGGGGTGTTATTAAAACTTGAGAAGAGTGGAAGTCTGTATGTTTCAAAGAAACTCAACGTGAACACTTTTCCCCATAGTAGGAAAGAAAAACCTGTTCTGAACAATGTTGAATATAACATTGCTCACATCTTGTCTAGCATAGATCTTGGAGCACTTCCAAAAACAAAATCATAGCTTTAGACTGCTGTAAGCTGCTGCATTCAGTTTTATTCATTGGTATTTGATACTTTGTACTCTAAATCTTCATTTGATAAGAACCAGAGAAGGAGGGTTCTCCTGTACTATGGATGAAAATACAGTTCTTTGACTTTGTACTTCAAAAATAGATATAAAGCCTAATTCAACACATAATTAAGAACCCAGGAAATCATCCCTTGTCATCAGTGAGATTAGGCACACATGACTTCATATTGGATTGTGCTGGGTGTATAACTCCTTGGTTATGTTCACTGTATAAAGGACAGACGAAAGGACAGATGCATGGAGAAAGCTTTGCATGCAGGAGATCCCCTATTCAATCCCAAACATCCGCATTTGAAAGAACCAGTAAGCTATAGGAATGATATCACTGCACAACAACAATTTTGCTACTGGGAATAACACATGTGATCTACATGATACTGAGTGTGCTGATTCCAAATCTTAACTCAGAATTTGCCTATTACATACAGATTTTAAGGTATAGGCATGCTATATCTATTCAAATAGTGTTGGGTAATGTATTTTTACATAAGAATATAACAGTTGCAGCTACCACTATGCCTGCTGCTGCCTCAGCTGAATCATGTCCCCTGGTGGCATGCATGTTTCAGCAGTGGCCAGGCATGTCTGAGCAAGTCAGTGAGCTGACATCAGAAATAGGTATTTAAGGTGAGATGGACCAACGGCTTGTCTCTAGTGTGAAACCATATTTTTGATAGTACAGCTAGGCCATAGTGAGTCTGTTTTGAGCTAAAGATGAGTAGACACAGCTGTATTAATAAAGTGGACAATTTTTGCTACATTTGTGGCAAATATACCCAGCATGATCAACACAAGAACCTAACCAAGGGGATGAGATTTGCTTACTTAAGATCCTGACGTCCTTGTGGTGCAGGGAGACTGTGAAAAACTGTCATTGGTCAGAACTAAGCAAGAGAAGAAAAAGAGAAGGAAAGAGATGTTAAGGTGGGTTCATTGGAAAAAAGAGTTGAAATATTGGAAGAACAATTAAGATGACAGAAGATAGTAATTCAAATTTTTCATGAGAATACACCGGATTCATTAAAAGACAGATTTTTGGGGTGGCTTAATTCTCTTGAGATGGAATATAGTTTTGTTCCAGAGGAAATTGCAAGTATATATCATCTTGGACAGAAGAGAGGTAGAACCGGACCTCAGAACGTGTTGGTGAAGTTTGCAAATGTGGCTGACAAGACAAGATTAATGGTATATATTAAACAAGCTGGACCAACGGTTTTGAAGACAGAGGGTGCTGACATTGAGATCTATAATGATATTGCGGTGGGGGGAGAATGTGGTGACAAGCGCGAAAAACGGCAACAAAACATTTGATTGGCAAGGGTATTAAGTATAACTGGAAGTTTCCAAGGCAATTGTTCTGGAATCTGGGGAGAAGATTTTCAGTGCGAGAAGGTCTTAATGTCTTGGATATTTTGGTGGATGCAAAGCTATTGGAGAATGGTACTAAGGAATGGGAGGATTTAAAGGAGGGTTTGATAATTTCATGAGGGTTGTACTATGGAAGAAATATGGAAGAAGAAGAAGATGATATGCCCAAGGGTGCTGAAGGAGGAATGTAAGCTGGGATCTGTGGGGAGTCCATAGTGGTCACACCATTTTTGATGCGCTTTCCCCCTCTCCCCACTTTGTTTTTTGGAGGCCGCTTTTATAGTAAGTGGGGAGAGTTAAAATGTTTTTTATTTTGTTGCTTTTTGTTAATGTTGGTTAAGTTTTATGTTAATTGTTTTGGGATAAGAGGTAACACGCCCAATGGAGAACTCGGAAGTGGTGCAAGAGGGAGACAAATTAAACTAAATTATGAGAGCGATTAAAGTATTAACGTGGAATGTAAAAGGTACAGGTTCTCAGATTAAGAAGAGAAGGATAGAATCAGTTCTGAAGAAAGATAGACCGGACATAGTCTTTCTTCAGGAAACTCATCAAAAATCTCAGGATACAAACAAAAATTTTTTAAGTTGGATGCAGCACTATGAAAAATTATATGGTACATCAAAAGCAAGAGGAGTTGCAATATTGATTTCTGCTAGATTGGGGTTTGATATAATAAAAAGTATCTCGGATCCTGAAGGGAGATTTTTGATTGTGAAAGGGAAAATAGATGATGATGAAATAATGCTGGTGAATATATATGCCCCTAATGATTATCAAGCAGAATTTTTAGAAAAAATGTGCAAGATTTTGGTAAAAGAAAAAACAATGAAGATGATAGTGGCTGGGGATTTTAATTTAGTAAGATCAAATTTTGGATTGTACAAATATGTTAAGATGTGGAAAAGGGATTAAAGGGTGGATGTTGGACAATTGGACGGCTGCCTTAGGTTTGAAAGATTCCTGGAGAGAACTTAAGGGTCCAGAAAGGGTATACACATATTTTTCACAGGTTCATGATTCTTATTCCAGAATAGATTATATATTTGCAACTGAAAATTTGGTTAAAAATATGGAGGAAATGGAAGTTTGAATATTTAAGGAATTGGACCATGCTAAGGTGATATTGGAATTGAAATTACGGAATGAAATTAGATCAAGAAGGATTTGGAGGTATGATGTTAATTTATTTAGAGATCAAAAGTGTAAAGAACAAATTATGAAGAGTTGGAAGGAAAGTTGGCACTGGAATGATAATGGTGAGGTGGGGTATAACATGGTCTGGGATGCCATGAAGTCGGTCTTTAGAGGGGAGTGTATAAAGTTGGCAAGTAATAGGTACAAAAATTATAAGTTGGCACAGGATAATATTGAAAATGAGATAAAGCAGCTACAGGAGGAACATTCGAAGACAAAGAATAAAAAGGTTTTTGCCAATTTACAAAGATTAAAGACTGAATTGGTAGGTAAAGATATAGAAAAGGTGAAAAGACATTTGGTCTATTTAAAAAGAGAATATTTTGAATTTAGTAATAAGAATTCAAAATTATTAGCAAAAGCAGCAAAAGATAAAAGGGAAAAAGGGAAATTGGTGTTTTGATTAATGAACAAGGGATAAGATGTAAAAAGATAAAGGATAAAGGTAAAATTATGAAAGAATTTTATCAAGCTCTTTATGCAAGAAAAGAAATAGATGAGGAGAAACTTAAGAAGCAACTAGAGAAGCAAATAATTAGCGTAATAAAACAGGAGCATAGAGATAGAATGGAAGAATTAGTGACTGACAAAGAAGTGAAAGAGGTAATTGCTGGTCTGAAGTTGGGAAAAGCTCCTGGGGAAGATGGTCTACCTGTTGAATTTTACAAGGAATTTAGAGACATTGTGGTACCAAAGTTGGTAAAATTATATAATTACATATTAGATGGAGGACAAATTCCGACTTCATGGTATAGGACCTCAATTGTACTGTTGCCAAAACCTGGAAAGAATTTAGAAAAAGTAGAATCTTATAGACCAATCTCATTGATAAACCAAGATGCCAAGATCTTCACAGCAATATTGGCTAATCGCCTTAATAATTTTATGGGGGAATATATAAATGTAGATCAAGTGGGGTTTTTGAAAGGGAGACACATGGCAGATCTGACTAGAAGAGTAGTAGACTTAATTGATACTGTGAGTCAAACAAAAGAAAAAGTGGGTTTAATATCTTTGGATATATTTAAGGCTTTTGACTCTCTACAATGGATTCCAATTAAGGAGATAATTAAATGCTATGGATTCAGAGTAAAATTTAGAAGGTTAATAGGTCAACTATATCAGCAAGGAACAGCTACTGTCAGAGTGAATGGTGAGGTTACGGATGAGGTAAAGTTAGAGGCTGGCACTAGACAGGGCTGTCCTTTATCTCCAATATTGTTCATTATGGCAATGGAGCTATTAGCAAAAGCTGTAAGAGATGATGGAAAAATAGTGGGGATTATGGAAAATAAGATAAGTATGTATGCCGATGACACTTTGATAATTGTAAAACAACCTGAGAAAGTAATGGACAGAATTAGAGTACAATTAAAGGACTTTGAAGATATTACTGGGCTGAGGATGAATTGAGACAAATCGGAAATGATGCTTTGTAACATGGGTGATGAAGACCAGAAGAAGAAAAAGCAAATAGTTAATATTCAGATTAAAAATAAATTGAAATATTTGGGAATAATTATATCAAGTAGATTGGAAGAGCTTTAAAAACTGAACTATGATAGTTTGAAAATTGAACTTAAAAATAAGATACAAAGTTTTCAAAAGTTGAAACTGTCATGGTTTGGAAGAATTGTGCTCACAAAAATGATGTTGTTACCTAGAATAATTTTTTTATTTGAGGCGTTAGCGATTCATTTGAAGGATAAGGAAGTTAAGGAGTTTCAAAATTTGTTTAATAATTTTTGTAATGGTGGAAAGAAATCCAGGTTACCAAAAAACCTTTGGTATTTATCACAGAAAGAAGGTGGATTGGGAATGCTGAATTTGATGGCATATTATCGAGCATTTCAAATTAAGAATGTTGTGAAGATCTTGGCAAGGGAAAAGGTAATATGGGAGGAAATTGAGATGAGGGACTATAGACATATAGGTAAAATGGTTTTTTTAGGAAGTAATTTGGGAAAGACAGTAACTAAAAATACTATGATGAAAGGATTAATGAACGTATGGAAGAGAGTAAAGAAAGATCTGGCCCCAAATGTCTCTCCAATATTGGAAATTTTGGATATGGCAAGCTTTTCAATTAATATAGATGATGAGGTAAAGGAAGTATTGGACAAGAATGAGGTTTTCCTATTGAAAGACTGGTTACGGATCTGTAGTGATGAGATTAGTAGGATAAAATTGTTTGAGCAATTAAAAATGAATTGGTTTCAGAGATTGAGGATTAATAAATGGAATAACAAATATTTGAGAGAATATGATTAGGAAAGAGAAAAGACGGAATTTGAAGATCTGATTCTAAAAATTAGAAAGGGAGATAAAAATACTAAGGGATTAGTCAGGAAATTGTATACAATATTAAATAGGGAAGGTGATCCACAAGAGGATTTGAAATTAAGGTGGGAGCAAGAGTTGAATATAAAGATAGAAAAGGATACATGGAGAAATAAATGGATAAAGAGGATTATGAGAACTATGTCGGTTAGAATAAAAGAACACAATTATAAAATGTTATGGAGATGGTATCTGACTCTAGTGAAGTTGTACCAAATGGATAATAAAAAAGATAAAATGTGTTGGAGATGTAAGGATACAATTTGAATGTATGAACATATGTGGTGGGGTTGTAACGTGGTAAAAGATTTTTGGAAAAGAATTGAAAAAGAGATTGGAGAATTACTGGGTAAGACAATTAAACTGGATTCGGGTACCACTCTGTTAACAAATGTGGATGGTATTAATTTAAATAAGGATGAGAAAGAATTATTAGAAATAATGCTTACGACGGCTAGACAATGTATTGCTAGAAACTGGAGAAATGATGTAACTATACAAACTGAAGAATGGTATAAAGAAATGTGGAATTTAGCATTGAACGATAAATTGACTTGGGAGATTAAGAAAAAAAGGGAAAATTTAAAAGTGAATAGATTTTGGAATATTTGGAAACCTTTTGTGGATCACTCCCTTATGGGGGAGGATAGAAACAGACCTGTACCTGAACAAAGTGAATTTTGGAAATAAAATAATGAGATATTCTGAGCTCTCCAGGGCAATGTAAATAGACACTGGGTGATGATTATTTATAATTGTATTATTGTATTTTTTCTTTTGTTTTTCCCATCCTATCCATAATTGCATATTATGACTTTATGGGGAAATGAGTATTGGAACATTAGTTAATGTTAGAGAATAACCATTAAGTCAAAATTTAAGAGATTTTATTATTATTATTATTTTAGGATGGTGTTAATATTTTGATTTTAAAAAGATAGGTATAAAAATGTATTAGGATAGGTGTGTATATTTTTTTCATTTTTTTTCATTGTTTGTGTATATTGATTTTTTTTGTTTCTTTAGTATGTTGCTTTTTCTCTTGTTTTGTGTTTTGTATTTTATTTGTTAAAAAATTTAATAAAAAGTATTATTTAAAAAAAAGAACTAAGCAAGAGAATGGTCCACGACATCCTCAAGCCCACGGACCCATATCCAGGATGACCTTTATGGCAAGAACAAACATTCTTGAGGGTATACAAGAGCAAAATCAAACTAGAAGATGGAGGAAAGAGCTCACTGAACAAGAAATAACATTAAAAGGAGAATACGGCTGAGGAACCTGACCTCCCTTGTGTCACTTAGAGGACCCTGAATAAGTTGAGGGCCAGAGTCCCAAAATGTAAGAACAACATGCTCAAGTGGGGGCTGCTGTCGGATAACAACATGCTGTTTGAATGTAGAGAGATAGAGAATCCAGATCATTTACTAGTCTGCCAATTAGTACCAAAAACATGTACTGTTGAAGATTTAATTTTGGCCAACAACAAAGCCAAGAAGGTGATTTCATTTTGGCAGTTTAAAGTAAAACCTAAACATGAAAAAAGAATTGGTCAGAGTAGTAAACACCAGGTAAGATGGAAGAATCTGAATGACTTAATATAAGGCAGTTTCCTTTGACACGTTAGTTGAAATCTTCAGCAACAGGGGCAGTATTTCACAAATTAAATACAGTACATTGTATTTCTCTACCATGGCTCCCATGAGTTCAGTGTAATCCCTTCCATTTTTTGTTTACTGTGGGTTCCACAGGACAGGAGTAAGTTATTTTTAATGACTGAAAATCACTTCCACCAGGATGACATTACTAGCAGTTGTGATTTTTGATAATTAAAAACTTCCTGCTTCACACCCATTGCTTCCAAACATTGAAAAGGATTATATGTGGGCTGTGGAAGATGTTAGACAGAAGTAGAAAGTGTTTAATTTATAAAAAGTTGCCCCTGATGTCATCGGTTTTATATATGCATAGTTACACAAACAAGATTTCAGGCATTATATAAACATTTTATTTGCTTATTTCACTATTTCTCGTCTGATCAATACTGAAGAGATTTCAGGATGTGGTAAAATAATAAGAGCAGTTTAAACCAATTTTAAAACAATTTAACATAAAATCATGAACCGCAGTAAAAACCACCAATCCCACCGTTATTGCAGGCGCACCCCCCCCCCCCCCAATAACGGACACAGACAACATTGAAAGTGGATAACAGCATAGGGCCACATTTATTGATTCAATGCCCTAGTCCGAATTATAAATTTGTATTGGTAAAACGACCAATCATAATTCCTAAGGCAAGCAGGCCGAAGTAACACTGGTAAGGTACCACCCCAAAATTGCCAACGGCAATTGGTTACAATGTATCAATTTGTATCAATTTGTTTGTTGACAACAAACAAATTGTTGACCGTAGTCAATAACTAACTTATGACCCCACCCTCTGACGCGTATCCGTGAAATCACAGGGGTGATGCATGCTGGTTAGCAATCGTCATCACCCCATCGCCTGGTTCGTCGTTGACCGGACAACGTTTAACTAATTTATTCCTGTCTAGTGTTGTCCAGTCAATTGCGAACCTGCCGGATACTTGTGGGTCATACTGTTTACCTTACCAGTGCTACCCGCCAATGTGACCAAAGTCAACAGTAGGAACACAGAAAGACCCCTATATCAAACCATAGCAACAGTGTGGGATGGGCAAAAAAGCCAGGACCCGGAGCCAATATGGGTCCCAACCAAAAATTCCCACCCGGCCCCGAAGCGACCATAATATCACACTGTTAACTAGGGAGGGGGTGGAGGGGAAAAAACTTCTCCGCTCCGTCGCTGAGGTAAAATGGCAGCTCGGCTGCCTCGTGGCCACCCCTTTTATAAGGGAGCTGGCCACGCCCCTAACTACCCGGATTCTCTGTCCTGTGGGGGGGGCCCGCAAAGGGCGCGGCGGCCATTTTGGCGCCGCGCTTGCATTGCAGGCGCACCCCCCCAATAACGGACACAGACAACATTGAAAGTGGATAACAGCATAGGGCCACATTTATTGATTCAATGCCCTAGTCCGAATTATAAATTTGTATTGGTAAAACGACCAATCATAATTCCTAAGGCAAGCAGGCCGAAGTAACACTGGTAAGGTACCACCCCAAAATTGCCAACGGCAATTGGTTACAATGTATCAATTTGTATCAATTTGTTTGTTGACAACAAACAAATTGTTGACCGTAGTCAATAACTAACTTATGACCCCACCCTCTGACGCGTATCCGTGAAATCACAGGGGTGATGCATGCTGGTTAGCAATCGTCATCACCCCATCGCCTGGTTCGTCGTTGACCGGACAACGTTTAACTAATTTATTCCTGTCTAGTGTTGTCCAGTCAATTGCGAACCTGCCGGATACTTGTGGGTCATACTGTTTACCTTACCAGTGCTACCCGCCACACGGAGGGGCTTCAAAGAAGACCTGACGCCCCCCCCAGACCGTCAGCTCGGTCAACAGGCCTGCTCGCCAATCACCCAACAGGAGGTCCATACCTCCTCGCGACAGATGGACCCCATCCCCTGCGTACAAGTCATAATTTTGTAGACTAATATCGGGGTGATGACTAACCCGTCCCCAAGCCCTGGTGGCAAGAAACCGCGCCACTGCCTTATTGACCGCGCGCCTAGCGCGGTCAAGGGCCAGGAGGTTAACGCCCCCTCTGTAAGAATGGCGCGGAACAATGTCCGACCAAACCAGGGTTGTGGCAGGCCAGACATAATGCAAGTAGGCGAGTTCCTCGCAAATCGCATGCTTGAGCGATAAGCCGGTGACCTGGCCCAAATCATTGCCCCCCAGGTGGATGATTAGAATGTCAGGCGGGTCAGCACCCAGGCCAGAAAAAAGGAAAGGCCGCAGCTCCCGCCATAACATCCCAGGCTTACCATGCCATGCGAGACTGGCGTGGTCACCCAGTCCCAGTCGGGGTCCCCACTCTGTCGCCGCAGCGTAATGCGCTGCCCTGTGCACATAGCTGTGGCCCACCAACCATACTGTCACCGGTGTAATACGACACCCAGGGTCTGTAAGAAAAATTGAGAAAAAAGGCGGTAAGGTGACTGGATTGGTACTCATGGCGGGAGTGGGCGCACATAAAACTGAAAACATTGCGAGCCCCACCTTCCCATGCTGCGTATGTCAGCCCCAGAGTACCCAAAAGCAGCTGCTGTAGAGGCTGCACCAATACGGAACGAATGTGTGCCATAACGGGCACCTGGTAGGCCCACCCTGGTGAGGGCTCTGGCTGTCACCTTCCAAAACTGAAATTTAGTAAGGGGGAGACCCATCTTGGTGACAGAAAAACGGGCCGTGGTGCATGCCACGCAGTGCCAGGAATTCATGTAGGGCACCAACCGGACAGATGTCTGCCAAAGAACACCGTAGCAGTCTTACACCACTGCCTACGCCATGCTGATCTGTTTTAGAGGAGCGTATCCTCAACTGGGCCCAGTCTTTGGCAACATAGACATCCTCGAGTTCCAGTGCCCTACCACTTGCATCCGCCTTAGACAGCATCACGAGTTCGCTGACGCGGAGCGCTCCAAAAAATGCCACCGTTGTGGCTGCATGAAAAAAGGGCTGCCTCATAATGATCAAAACAGTGGCCTGGCCAGCCCCGGGCCAACTGGGTAAGAACCCCTGGGGAAATAGGGTGCCGGTCGTCCGGGCAACGCCCGCGCTCGCGCACCCACCCCTCCAAAACATGTCTCACCCGGAAGTCAGAGGTGGTATCCACATGACCCCCCACTTTGGCCATAAAAGCCAACGCCGAGAGCTTGGATGCTATGGTGCGAGGTGCGAGGCCCTGTGCATGCAGGTGAACCATGAACCGCAGAACATGGTCCACCGGGATAGGCCAGGTCTCTGGCAAGAGAAATTGAGTAGCAAATGCCCTGTACGAATTGAATGCTTGTTGATACGCCTTACGCGTGCGTGGCGCTAGTGACAGGCCAATCGCCCGGTTCACCTCTCCTTGCCAATAGTCCACATCTCGTCCGGGAGTGGCGAGGGAAATTCCTCCGCATCCGGGGCCAAGGCGCGGAACCGGGAGATCTGCAGGCGGGACAAAGCGTCAGCAATATCATTATTAATCCCTGGGACATGCCTGGCCCTGAACAAGACGTTGAGGTGCAGGCAGCGCAGCACAAAATGGCGCACTAGATCCATGACCCTGGGCGATTTGGAAGTCTGTGCATTGACAATGTGTACAACAGCCGCATTGTCACACCAGAAATGCACCACCGAATTAGCCCACTGTTCGCCCCATAGCATCAAAGCCCCCAGAATGGGAAAAAATTCCAGGTATGTGAGATCCCGCAGGCGACCTGTGCCTGCCCATGCCGGTGGCCACCCACCATAGGCCCACTTCCCATTGAAGTACATCCCATAACCCAGGGATCCTGAGGCATCAGACTGGATCTGGAAATTGGGGGATGCCAGGAGGTCAGACCTCCAAAATGAGACCCCATTAAACTCCCTCAGGAATTGCAACCAGACGAACATGTCTGCCCTGATACCCCGGGTGAGCCTGACTCTGTGGTGGGGCCTGGATAACCCTGCCATGGCGTCGCATAAGCGCCGGGCAAAAGCCCTGCCCGGTGCGACCACCCTGCAAGCAAAATTAAGGTGCCCATGTAGCACCTGCAGTTCCCTCAGGGATGCCTTACGCTTGGCCAGCAATTCCGAGATAAGGGCCACTATCCTGGACACCTTATCACCCGGCAACTTAGAAGCCTGCATTACTGTGTCAATCTCAACCCCCAGGAATACTAGCTTGGTCGATGGGCCCTCGGTCTTTTCGGGCGCTAAAGGGACACCAAGTTCCTCCATTAGCGTCTGAAATGTGTTGAGGAGACGTGCACACGTGTCCCAGCCCCGTTCACCCCCGAATAAAAAGTCATCCAGGTAATGGGCTACAGACCGGGACCCTGACCTGCGGACGAAAGCCCACTCTAGGAAGGTACTAAAACGCTCGAAAGCCGAGCATGATATGGAGCAGCCAAAAGGCATGGCCTTATCAAAATAATATTCCCCCTTAAATTTAAAACCCAGCAACTCAAAGTCGCCCGGGTGCACTGGCAAGAGGCGAAAAGCTGACTTAATGTCACACTTGGCCAGCAGGGCACCCGGGCCACACGAGCGCACCATGCGCAGCGCATGGTCAAACGATGTATACCTGACTGAACAAAGGTCAGCAGGGATAGCATCATTAACCGATCGGCCGGCTGGGTAGGACAAATGATGAATAAGGCGAAACTCACCTAGGGACTTTTTGGGGACCAAACCGAGTGGCGAGACCTTAAGATTGGGAAACGGGGGTGCGGGGAAAGGTCCAGCGACCCTGCCCGCGTCTGACTCCTTTTTAATGCTGGCCGCAGCCACCTCCTCCCTTCCTCTGAGGGATAAAAGGTTGGGAGCATCCTGAGGGGACCTATCACCCATAAAAGGGATACGAAATCATAAGAACATAAGAACATAAGAACAGCCTTGCTGGAACAGGCCACAGCCCATCCAGTCCAGCATTCTGTCTCACACAGTGGCTCACCATTTCCTTCAGGGTATTCCCAAGGAGATGCCTTCACCTGCTTAGGATTCCCTGGAAATGGCATTGAGAGATATCCTGCCTATCTCTCCAACCCGGAGGTTGTCCTTAGGTAGCCATAATTAGAGCCATTGATAGCCTTGTCCTCCATGAACTTGTCTAATCCTTTCTTAAAGCTGTGAAGACTGACAGCTGTCACCACTTCTTCTGGCAGGGAGTTCCATAGACCAGTAATCCTCTGGGTGAAAAAGTACTTTCTCTTATTTGTTTGAGAACTAGTACCCAAAAGTTTCATGGAGTGTCCCCTAGTTCTAGTGTTGTGCGATAGGGAAAACAGTTTTTCCTTATCTACCTTGTCCACACCGTGCATGATTTTATAAACTTCAATCAGGTCACCTCTTAGACGCCGTCGTTCAAGAGTGAAAAGGCCCAAACGTTGCAGCCTCAGATGGTAAGGAAGGTGTTCCAGTCCCCTAATCATTCTGGTTGCACTCCTCTGTACTTTCTCCAACTCCATAATATCCTTCTGGAGGTATGGCGACCAGAACTGTACACAATATTCCAGATGGGGCCTCACCATAGATTTATAAAGAGGCAAAATGACACTTGCTGACTTATTTTCTATACCCTTCCTAATGATCCCTAACATTGAGTTTGCTTTTTTCACTGCTGAGGCACACTGGGTTGACACCTTCATTGAGCTGTCCACCAGGACACCAAGGTCCCTTTCCTGGTTTGTCGCAGAGAGTTCAGACCCCATCAGTTTATAAATGTAATTGGGGTTTTTTGCCCCAACATGCATCACTCTGCACTTACTGATGTTGAAGCTCATTTGCCACTGTTTTGCCCACTCCCCCAGTGTCAAGAGATCCCTCTGGAGCTCTTCACAATCTCTCACAGTTTTCACTACCCTGTATAATTTAGTGTCGTCAGCAAATTTGGCTACCTTGCTTTTTACTCCTACCTCTAGATCATTTATGAAGAGGTTGAAAAGCAGGGGTCCCAGTACTGAACCTTGGGGGACCCCACTCTTTACTTCCCTCCACTTGGAGAAGTGTCCATTTAGTGCTACCCTCTGTTTCCTGTCCCTTAGCCAGTTGCTGATCCAGGACAAGACCTGTCCCTTTATTCCATGACTGGTAAGTTTATTCAAGAGCCTTTGGTGTGGGACCTTGTCAAAAGCCTTCTGAAAGTCCAGATAAACAATGTCAACTGGATCCCCCCTATCCACATGCTTGTTGACACTCTCAAAAAATTCCAACAGATTAGTGAGGCATGATCTGCCCTTGCAAAAGCCATGTTGGCTCTCCTTTAGCAGCGCCTTCTCTTCTATGTAACTATTAATTCTATCTTTTAGGATGGTTTCCATCACTTTACCTGGGACACATGTCAAACTGACAGGCCGGTAATTTCCTGGATCACCCCTGGATCCTTTTTTGAAAATTGGTGTTACATTCGCTACCTTCCAGTCATCAGGCACAAAGCCTGATTTGAGGGAAAGATTATATATTTTGGCTAGGATATCAGCAATTTCATCTGTAAGTTCCCTGAGAACTCGTGGATGGATGCCATCTGGTCCTGGGGATTTGTTAGGGTTTAGCTTAACAAGACATGCAAGGACCTCCTCCCTGGTTATTTCTATCTTGCTTAATTCTTCGCTTTCCCTCCCTACGAAGATAGGCTCTGTTTTGGGCATGTGGTCTCTGTCTTCTTCAGTGAATACTGAAGCAAAGAATTCATTGAGTCTCTCTGCAATCTCTGTTTCCTCTTTAATAACCCCTTGCCTTCCATTGTCATCTAATGGTCCAATGGCCTTCCTAGTTGGGTTCTTACTTCTAATGTACTTAAAGAAGTCTTTGTTATTTCTCTGAGTATTTTTAGCTATACGCTCCTCAAAGTCTTGCTTTGCTTTCCTGATTGTTGCCTTGCATTTGTTCTGCCAGAATTTATGTTTCTGCCTGCTGTCCTCATTTGGACAAGCCTTCCATCTTCTAAATGAGCTTTTCTTGCTCTTGATCACTTCCCGAACAGCTCCTGTAAGCCACATCGGAGTCCTCTTGGACCTGGCAGTGCCCTTTTTCCTTTTGGGTATGCATTCCAATTGAGCCTCTGTTATTGTTTTTGTAAACAGCCTCCATGCCTCTTGGAGTGTTTGGACTCTCTCAATTTTCCCTTTCAGTTTCTTTTTTACTAGTTTCCTCATCTTTGGGAAATTTCCTTTTTGAAAATTTAAGGTCTCTGTGTTAGATTTTATCAGTGACTTGCGGTCTATGATCAAGTTAAACATAATTGAGTTGTGGTCACTGTTCCCTATTGGATCAGTCACATTAACATCTTGCACCAGATCCTGAGTATTACTCAGAATCAAGTCAAGGATTCTTGAACCTCTAGTTGGGTCTTCAACCATCTGTCCCAGGGAACAATCATTGAGCATATCTAGGAACTTTATCTCTTTATCATGTGCTGAACAACAGTTCACCCAGTCTATGTGAGGGTAATTGAAGTCCCCCATTATAACCAGGCTTCCCTTCCTGGATGCCTCCTTTACAACATTCTCCAACTGCCAGTCTCCCTCAAGAGTTTGGGTCGGAGGCCGATAGTATATGCCTACTGTTAGACCATCCTTGTGGCCTGGTACTCTTACCCACAGAGCTTCTAATGGTGACTCCAAATCACCTAGATATTCCAATTCATACGATTTTATCACTTCTTTGACATACAAGGCTACACCACCTCCTGTTTGCCCCTTCCTATCCTTCCTGTACAGTTTGTAGCCTGGGATAACTGTATCCCATTGGTTATCATCCGTCCACCAGGTTTCAGTGATACCAATAATATCAATATTTTTATCTATTGCTAAGTATTCCAGCTCCCCTATTTTGTTCCGGAGGCTTCTGGCATTTGTATACAAGCATTTATATATGCTTTCCTGATACAGTCTTTTGAGTCTAGTTGCATTGTTAGACTGCCTCTTGCATCCTTCTGCTAGAGTGCTGGTGACTAGCTCCTTGCTCTGCTCAGTAATTTTTGCATCCTCCTCACTACTCAAGTAAACACTTTCCCGAACCGGATGCTGCCCAGCTCCTGTCGGCTTTCCCCCAGTTATCAGTTTAAAAGCTGCTCTGCAGTCTTTTTGATGTTGAGTGCCAGCAATCTGGTCCCGTCATGGTTTAAATGCAACCCATCCCTCCTGAACAGATTTGGCTTGTCCCAAAATGTTCTCCAGTTCCTGACAAATCTGAAGCCCTCCTCTCGACACCACCGCCTCATCCACGCATTGAGGCTTCTGAGCTCTGCCTGCCTGGTAGGTCCTGCGCGAGGGACAGGCAGCACTTCTGAAAATGCTACCTTGGAAGTCCGGGACTTCAATCTTCTTCCTAACAACCTAAATTTGGCTTCCAGGACAGACCGCTTGGCCTTCCCAACATCATTAGTACCAACGTGTACCATGACAACTGGCTCGTTCCCAGTTCTCTCTAACAATCTATCTAGATTTCTTGTGATGTCTGCAACTTTTGCACCTGGCAGGCAAGTCACCATACGGTTATCATGTGCATCACAAATCCATTTCTCTGTATTTCTAATTATTGAATCGCCTAGTACAAGGAGCCTCTCTCCTGCAATCTGTTCATCTACATGCACCTCATCAACCATATTAAGGGAGAGAACCTCAGTTTGTTCCTGTTGTTCATCTTCCTGGATCTCATCAAGTGTGATGAAGGAGAGATCATCAGGTGGAACCAGTTGTTCCTCTGTGTGTTCCTCACCAGGTGTGATAAGGGAAAGAGCCTCAAATTTATTCTGTAATTTCAGACTCTCAGAGTGATCCCCTACTCTTCTCCTCCTTTGGGTCACATTCCTCCAACCATCTCCCTCCTGAGTTAGTGAAGGGCCTTCTCCCTCAGAACTGTGCCCTGTCACTTCTTTGTCCAGCATAGTCTGCTCCGCTCTGTCCAAGAACAGCTCAAGCTCCTTAATTTGTTGGTGGTTAGATATGCGGGCCTCTAGCTGCTGGACCTTCTCTTCTAGTAGTGCAACCAGCTTGCACTTGCTGCAAGTGTAGTTCTCCATATGCTTTGGCAAGAACACAAACATGGCACAAGAATTGCAGGTAACTACAGCTGTTCCCTCAGAATCCATTTTAACAAGTGCAGTATTCTGGGCCTCAAAAATGTACACGTTTACTACCTTTCTACCTAGTAAGACTATAAATTTTTTTTCCTAGTCTGTAATCTCGCGCGCCGTTAGGCGCGCGGGCCTCTAAAGCAGCTCTACTCCAACTGCAAAACTTACCAGTGCTCACTTCCTTTGTTTGGCTCTCCTCAGCAGCAGCTCTGCTTAAGAGCACATGCAGAGTCAAAATGGCTGACCCTGAAAGAGCTCAGAGCTTTTAAAGGCTAGTGTGGCTCGGCCCCTATGAGTCACAGTTCAGGGAAGGGCCTGGTGTGGCCCTGCCCCCCTGCTTCTGGAAGCTTCAAACTGCTTCCTCTGTTTGAACAGAGGTGGCTCTCAGCAGTTTCAATTATCAATTTAAATTAGTAGAGGCCTCTAAAGCAGCTCTACTCCAACTGCAAAACTTACCAGTGCTCACTTCCTTTGTTTGGCTCTCCTCAGCAGCAGCTCTGCTTAAGAGCACATGCAGAGTCAAAATGCTTAAAACCTTGAAGGAGATACTCCCCGTCCTCCCCCTTCGGGTACGATGCGAGCCAGCGCTCCAGCATGTCCACCTTAATTGGGGAGGGGGCCTTTTGGAGAACTAGCCCCATCCGTGGCAGCCTTGCCAGCCCACTGTCCACCCCTCCCTCTGCCTCGCGCCCCCCCAGGCCTGGGACAAGCAGAGGCTACGTGGGGGCCAGAACATGTGGGACACTCATGCTTATACCTGCAGTTCTTTCGATTGCAGGAACCATTTGACGAGAAAGTCCAGCACAGCAGGCGGGCTGGAACCCCCTGCCCCGCCGCCTGGCGGGTAACCTGCGCTGGAGCCGCTCGCTGGACCGCATGTCCGCAATGGTATCTATCCCCCGGGGCAGGGCGTGTGGGTGTCATATACAAAAGCCACAGCCTCTGGCACGGCTCATCCCATCTCATCTCGGGGTGGAGGGGAATCCTCATACGGAATTCCTCATCATATGCTAGCCATGAGGGGCCCGGGAAATCGACCATCGCCCTATATATGTTGTCCAAATATTGGACCATGGGAATAGCTAAATCCGGCCGCGCCCTCAAATATACCGCCATGTATATTAAATAAGCGGGGAGCCAGTTGGCCCAGGTACGCGGCGGCTTACGGCGGCGTGCCTGCTCCTTGTCTTTCTCATCCTGACCCTCCCTTTCCTCCTTGGTGGGCTCTCTGTTCAGGAGTGAGAAGATATCTACGTACTCCCCTCGCCATATCTTTTCCCTAGTAGCCTGTGCCAGGTGATCACCCAATGGCAAGGAATACCCTGCCGTCGGCAAAGCCGAAAAGGGGACAGCCGGCCTGGTAAAAGGGGCCTGAGCTAACCCAGCCACCCCCAGAACATTCCCTGCAGTGTAAGGGCCAATGCCCACCCCAGTGCCCAAGGTGGCAGTCGTCGTCGCCGGGTGGGTCGCCGACAGCGTGGCCCCCGCACCACCCGCGCGAGGCCAAGGCCATTGAAAGGCCCCCCCTAGATTGGGAATGTGTGTGGATGTACTCGCTTGCACCGTATACTCACATGCTGCACCCCCGCGGGCCGCCCCCACCGGGGGTTCCGGCCCACTGGGGGCGTCGGAGCTCATGACCGACGTAGAGCTCATCACCGGGGCTTGACCCGCACCTGGTTGCTGGCTGGGGAGCTGCGAGGCAGTGGCCGAAACCGCGCCACGCGCCTGCAGCAGCTCGACCCTCCCCGCCGGCTGTTGTCCTCCTGCCGACAGCGCCTCAAAAGGAACCCCGAAGGGGGCGCCCGCCTGACTGGCCCGAGCCAACGATGCCTCCAGGGCCGTAATGCGGGCCAGCAAGGTGTCCACGTTGACCATGGGCAAAGGGCCGGCCGGCCCGCCTGGTCCAGGCATGGGTACAGGTCCCTGTACCCCGGGACCCACATATGGCCATTGGCCAGCACCGAAGCCCGGCAGGGTTGGTGAAGAAACCTGCCAAGGCAGGGGGCCGCACCACCCCCCAAGGCTAGAGGGCCCAGGGAGAGGCTGCGGCCCAAGGGGAGTAGGCCCGACAGAGTGGGCAGGAGCAGGAGCGGTGTCCACCGCTCGTGGGCCGCGGGCCGGAACCCCTTCCGCGTCCGCACTCTGATCGCCCACTCAGGGCCAAGGGGCAATAGACCCCATTCCGCCGGCCCCGGCCGGGGCTGGCAAAGGTGGCTGCTGAGGAGGCGGCACCGCGGTCCTCCGACCTGGGTTGCGCCTCCTAACAGCGCGAGCTGAACTCGAAGCTGCCTTCTTCTTCGAAGGCATCTCCACCGAAGCAAAAAAGGGAAGCCGGCAAGGCAGAATCGCTACCAAAAGGCTTCCCGGTAAGCTAACGAGCGACGGAGACACAGGGGAAAAAACTTCTCCGCTCCGTCGCTGAGGTAAAATGGCAGCTCGGCTGCCTCGTGGCCACCCCTTTTATAAGGGAGCTGGCCACGCCCCTAACTACCCGGATTCTCTGTCCTGTGGGGGGGGCCCGCAAAGGGCGCGGCGGCCATTTTGGCGCCGCGCTTGCATTTTCAGTTTCTCTCATTTTTTGTAGGAACTAAACCTATGAATGAATATATTCTGAGCACATATATATTCTAAATTAGATAGACTGCTGTGAATAATTTTCAACTTTGGAGTAATTCAGATGTATTGGTTTTCCATTATGGGATCACTCACAGGCTTACTGCCATAGAGGCATTTGTATAAATGATATATCTGAATTGTTTATACATACCAAATTTGATATGCAATCTAATTCCCTGAAAGCGGATTCCTGGAGCATAGAAAAGCTGCATTCATAGAATGAGGCACTGATATTTCCCCTCACATTCCCATCTAGGGTGAACATGAACAAGACTTGACTTATTAAACAAGATTCTCAGATGGTGAATTAATTGTTTGTTGCTTGGGAAGGGAAGGAAGGAAGAAAGAAAAACAAACAAATCAAATCACTGTAAATCAAAGAAAGAAAAAAGGAGAAGCAAATCAAATCACTGTAAATCAAAGCCCTGTAAAAATATGGCACATTAACAATTTAGGTATGAAATCTGCTTCTAGAATAAAAAGTGAGTGGGGGGGGGGGGTGGAAGAGAAAGAGATTCTTGTTTATATTCAAGAGATACTAAGAAAGGGTGCCCAAAATACAGCCCAGGGGCCAGATCCAGGCCCCGATACCAGTGCATCTGGCCCATGGTGCCCTTGTCGCTCCCAGAATTGGTAGTAATACACGCCCATATGAGGGTGCTGTGGGCCAGATGAATTGGTGTCAGGGGCCAGATCTGGTCCCCAGGCTGTAGTCACCAGCCCCCTGAACCATGTGACCAGCCCATGGCCCAAAAAAGTTTGGGCACCCCTGTACTAAGAGAAAACTAATGTGAAATTAGGAGACATTTGGCTGTGCAGTCATTACCATCACTATCTTTCCCTGTTGTTAAATACTGACTACCGCGCAGTGAAAGAATGCTTTGACAGCAGGAGCTTCCCACTGGTTACTCTTCACCCAATTAGAACCATTCACAGAAATCTTTATGCATGAGTCAAGCTATAAAAACCATAAAGCAGCAGGGGCCGGCTTTATGGTTTTATTTGCCTTTTAACTACTCGTGTTCTGAGGCATCAAACTAACATGTGGGAAGTGCAGGAGTCAATTTTATGTAAAAGGGTGTTTAAAAATACATATATGGTATACTTATCTATCCGGGAATAGCTCATGTCTGTCTGCCTGACTCTGTCTGGCTCTGTTTGTCTATCTCTTTGTCTGCCTGTCTGCCTCTCTCGCTCTCTGTGTGTATGGGGCTGTGTTTGCCATTTTTATTGGACAGGCCATAATTACTGTTTTTTAACTTGAAAAAAAAAATCAAATTTCCCACAAAAATATGCTGAGATTCTCTAATGAGATGCTGGTAGCAAACCAACAAGCTCAGATTTTCAACTCTTATTAGATTACTTTTGTCTACTGATAGCAGCTTCCTTGTTCAGCCTTTTGATCATTTTACATAATTATCCATGAAGTAGAATTTGGTTTGAATAATATCTTAATGCAATCACTTAGAAGTTAGTCAAAAGGTGAGATTTTTGAGCTCTCCAGAAATTTTCTACAGACAAAGGCAGTATAGAATTTGAGTGAAAAGGAAAAGATTGCAAGGATCAAAAGGAGAGGCAGTTGCACTACTATGTGTAAACTCCATGTCAACCTCATCAGATGCTACAAGTTGAAACTGATGCCACAACATGATACCAGACCATGCATTGGAATCTCAACCTGGACTACTGTATTAACCAAGGAGTCAAGGTCCTATACAAAATAATTGAATGGATAATCCTATGTCATTTGGGATCAAGTTTTAGACAGGATGACATTGCAACACTACACCATCAACCTGATTTATCCATATGATGACACTTCTGTTGCAACAACAATCAAACAATTTGAACATTTCAACAAAGAGTGAAACATTTTGTAAGTGCAGCCAAAAAAAGAACTTTGAATACTTTTGGCTCAACTCCAGTTTCACAAATGTGCAAACATATTGATGTCAAGTGATGTCAAATGCCACAAAATTCCATTATTTCCCCCTATAATTAAGCCATATCACCATTCTTAAATTACTAATTACAGTTTGATACATTCTTGGCCTGTTATTACAAAAGTCTTGTTTTAAAAAATGTACACTGCTGATTAAATCTACTTTGCTCATAAGTTTGTAGGAAGCCTGAAGATATGAAGATGATAATAAGGCATTGGTAACCCTTCATACATGACTATTTTAGTCAATGGCACCAATGATTAATCATCACCATTAGAGTTTAAATGGATCATCTTATTAGAGGCCAGCATGCATATTTAAGAGGAGATTCTTTAAAGACTCTAAGAAAAGTGAGAATTTTAAAATGTTGATTAGTTGAGAAATCAAATGATGTGAAAAAGTGTGAAAAGAAGCAGCCACAAGCCAGTGGGTAAATTCTTTAACTTGTCCTGATTTTTATCTGTCCTGTCATTTTCTGTAGTAATTTTCTAGAAATTAATTTTTTCTTCTTCTCCCCTAAAGGTCCACAATTCCTTTGAATACCTCTCATCATAGAGAAGTCATTGGGGTCCCACTGGGAAAGTGAAAATGTTTAATTTCCAAACACTGCTGCCACATTCAACCGCACCTCAGACCTCTCCATGTTCCCCTTGGGACCCCTGAACACTTAGTCAGGTCCATTTAATTTAATTTAATTTAATCAATTTTTATCCCGCCTGCTCAGCCTAGGTCGACTAGTTAAAGAGTAAAACTAAGACTCTACTATCTATCCTATGGCTCTATAATAAAGATCACAGCATCTGGTTCAGCTAATTAGCATATATCCATCCCTAGTGGTGAGGAAGAGATGAAGGATTTGAGGCCTTGGTGAAGGTCTCTCCCAGTCTCCAACTTGCACCTGCTGATAAGCCTAGCAGTGAGAGAACAGAACCTTGGCCTTTCCTTTCTGTACATCTCTAAACAACACACCAGTTTCTAATCCTAAAAAATATCCTCCATTTTGAATAACTTGTAAACCCATGGTACTACATTACCATGACAATGGGATGATCTGCTCCTTTTTATCTATTCAGAAAAACTGTCCACAGCAGTAGTTTCATCTCTCTCTCTTTAGATCAGTGATTCCTAATGTGGGGCCCACATCTTACAGAAAAACTTCAATTCCCAGTAGCCTAAGCCAGTACATTGGCTGATCAGTGCTTTGAGGAATTGACTTAGGCTTCTGGGAAAGTCCAAAAACCAAAGTTTGGGAAACACCTCTTTAGATACTCCATAATCTTAGGAAGAAGGGCTTTCATAAAGGGTGAAGTTTCTGTAAGAAGGAACCTTCACCTTCCATCACTGGGATCTAGGAAGTGACACTGAAAGCAGTTCCTCTGAGTGGAACAGTTCCCAACACCTGTTTTAAGACAAGGATACATAGCTCAATTATGTAGATAATGCTTTACTCCAGAGTTGTATTTCATAAGGAACTCATTGCATTACTCAATGACCAGAATTGTAGTACATATTGACAGTGAGGCATCTCATTTTCATAAATTTCAGTGGGCAATTGCATCAAGTGAAGAATTCAATGAAGGCATGTGCTGTTTTTATACAATCCATTATGCTTATTAAGTTACATCAATTCAAACAGATGCTTGTTGCTGGAGCTAGACCAGTGGGCGTAATATAGTAGGATTTTGGCAATTATTCTTCAGCCTTCAGGTTGTGCTTACTGTTATCGTGGCTCCAAACCAAAAGTATTGCACAGTATCAAGGTCACCATTATAGCAGGTCAAAATAATATAGGGAGATTAAACAAGTGTCTAGGTTCCAGTTCTTACATTATAAATATTTAAAAAACCACATTTCCATTACTTATTAGGATTGATGAATGTCATCACACATGAAAAATCCCTGTCATGATGTATCCAAAATTATCTTAAAATGGCTTTTAGAAGTAATTTTGAATATAACTTGTTACTCATTATAACTTGCATGCCATTTCACAATTGCTACATACTTTATTCTTAACCCCAAAAGTAACCAGATAGAGTGAATTCTGTTACTTGGAACCAGTATGGTACAAGATCTGATTTTACCTATATTCAATTCTGGGGGGGTGGGGGTGGATTCAGCTACAAGCTGGGACTGAAAGATCTGCTTTAGAGAACTGCTAGTAGCCAGGAAGAGAGATGGAGTAAAATGACTCAGTGGTATGTACAGTATTTAAAGATGACAGGAGGCCACTGGCATTTGATAATTTCTAGTTCATTTTGAAGCAATACATTAGAATGTAATTAATGAAGAACAAGGAGTTTTAAAACAGTTTATTTTATCTGTATGAGATATTTTTATTAGCTGCTTTCCTTTCCTGTGGGATCCGCGCACACAATTGGTATACTGGCCCTGACAGAACCCCGGTGACGGGCGATCACCTTATTGCCAGGGGTTCCTGAAGGGACAGAAATTGGGGGAGCAGAATATTAGATAGGGTTTAATTCACCCACAGCTGACTTGACAAGCAGCTCAGACAATAGGAAGCTAATGACTAACTCACTTGTCATGTAATAGGTAATATCGCACCTGCGGATTACTCTAAGTCCTAAGACCAATAACAGCCACATGTTTACCCAGATAAGTTTGGAACAATGGAGTTCCCCTGTCATTGATTAAGTTAGTTAATTAACTTCCCCTGAAGAGTTTCCCAATTAACTCATGTAAACATGGCATGTGGTTCTTGTCAAATCGCAGTTCTTTTGCATGCAGCCTGTACATGATAAATACTGATGATTTTCCCTCATTAAATCACTAGTCTTTGCTCATCTTGCCTTGTGTCTCATTGCTTGACCAGTCACCTCCAGGACCCAACAGCTGCTTCGCGGCCCCAATCCAACATCTGGTGACCCCGAGACGTGATTCTACTCATGAGTAAGCAATCTTCGCGGTCCGGTTCTACGCCAGAACCGTGTCCGAATCGTCCCGGAGGACAGCGCGGCAGCTCTGGTCGGAAAGCCATCCGAGCTGAGTGACAGCTACGTGGCGAGACATTCCAGAGAGGCAGAGCATGCTCCAAAGCTCTGAGGCAGCTTGCTCAGCGGGAGAACGCGTTCCGTTCAGGGTTGGCTGTGAAACCCTGACTTCAGCACAGAGGCCGCAGAGGGCCCGTGGCAGCAGTCCACACTCCAAGCTCCTTCCCAGAGGTTCGTAATGCCAGACCTGTTACCTGAACTCAGACGCGTCGCTTCGTCCCGAATAGGAAAACTTCAAAGGACCGGCAGGTAATATGGGGACTTGTCCTCAGAGGCAATGTCCGACCGCTAACCCGAGAGTTCACTTAATGGAACTCAAGGCCCTGGCCAGGGTATACCAGACACGCATTCACAGCGATAAGTTAGCGGGGCTTTTGGCATACTTGGGGGGTCATTGTCTGCTTTATCCAGAAACAGGCATGCTTCACCTCCAACTTTGGGACAGGATAGGAGCCTGCATTCAGCAAGCCCAGAGAGCTCCAGATTGCATAATCAGCACATGGAGCAAGTGTAGGAAGCTCTTAGCAGAGGTAGACCCAGTCCAGATAGAGACCCATGAACCCCCAGCGCAGTCAGAGCCATCAGCCCCAACGGTTCTCTATCCATCATTTGAGCTTAAGCAGGGCAGTGTAGGGAGCTGCAGATGTCACTGAAGGAATTCATGGCAGGAGAAGCACTGGCGCTTCTCTGACAGTTAAAAGTTCCCAGACTACTAAGAGTTCTATACAGCGCATGGGTGAGGACGATCCATTCATGAGGAAATTGCCAGCAGTACAGTTAGCTAACACCCAGCCGCTGTGTTCAGCCTGTCTGAAGGCAGACACATGTTCAGGCAGACAGACTATTGTCTACCTGCCTGCTCAGCGCCCACTGCTCACGGAAATCTGCACAGCCCCTGGCCACGCAGGGCTCCAGAGCAGACCCATTACCACACTCAGGCACCGAGCAGTGCCAAAACCCAAAGGTGCCTGATTCCAGTGTGGAAAAATGAGACACCTTAGAAGAGAATGCCTATCTAGACCAAGCAGATCTTCAAAAGGTTGTCCAAATAAGCCTAAAACCAAATGGCCACACTGGCACTGTAGGGTGAGACAGCACCGAGATCCGGGAATCCAGCCCTCCGGCATGCATCTGGCTCAGGCTAGAAAGGAGGCATCCATCACCCTGGCTATGCCAAAGGAACCATCCCAGCAATAGTACCCCGAGCTCTTCCAAGGCACAGGCAGAACTTACTTGTCTTGCCTCGGAGTAGCCCAGAGAAACTCACCCCTAAGTAGAAGCACCCAGATGGTTGTAAAGGGCCAGCTGTGTATAAGTCATCTCCTCATGTGCAGGATAGAACACTGCAGATCAGGGGAGGAATGTGCGAATGCATAAATAAATGTGTGTATGCGTGGTGCACCACTGAATGTATGACTGCAAGAACCAGTATGATTGCAAATGCTTTGTCTCTATGACCACAGTATGACTGCAAAAGTATTCCTTGTGTGTAACTGCGTGGTAATGTCACTGTGAAATATCAGGCATTGTGTGTCAAACAGTTTGCACTCTGTTCATGGGCAGGAACCATTTAAAGTTTGAGAAAGCATGGTGATCAAACCCTCTTTGCCTTGCCTGCTTAGCAGCTTAAGGCACCTAGGGCAACGAAAGCAGGAGGGGGGGGGGAATCCTAACCTGCAATAGGGCAAAGTGACCCCCCTTCTTCCTTTCAGCCAAAGGGCTTTTCTTTTGGATATGCAAGGGAGACTTTCCTTTGTCTCAAGGATTAAGCCACTCTTAAGAACTGGTTTTGCAATCCGTGCCACTCAGGCAAACAGATTTTTCTTTTCAGAAGCGCGATCTGAAAACAAAAATCACTTCTATGAATTTTCTTCACTAAATCATAAACTATGGGGGCCCTCGCTACGTCTGTGTTTCTCAAACCCCTATTTCTGTGTTTGAATGTCCCTTAGCGTTTTTAAGTCACATATCTCACCAGGAATGAGAGAATTGCCTTATCTTCATGTGTGTACTGCGTTATCATCTTGTAACCTAGGTTTTCAACCTTTTAAAGTCAGGGGGCAAGTTCTGCGGCCTCAGGCAGCTCTGGAGGTCCGGACAGTCATCCTGCCCTTCCTTCACCACACAGCCCTTCTTGGCTTGGTGGAGGTAGTGGCAGAGCAATGTGGGCCGCATCTGGCCCACCAATAGTTGAGAATTGTTCTAACTCTCCTTCAGCCTCCTAAGAAAGCTGTTGTTCTGATATTTTGACTTTAATCTGTGTAAAGTAACTCACTCGTTGTACCCCTTTCACAGAAAAAGCGAGCAAACATTCTTGCACTCTGTATATTCAGAAAATGCTTAATCTTTACCTTTTTACAGGAACAAAACTCCTCTCCAGGCCTTAAAAGTAACCAATTTCTTTCTTTCTAAAGTCTTAAATTGCATCCTTTCACAGGCTCCTAAGTTAATTACTGGTAGGGATTCCTTAACAGGAGGATCCCAGCCAGCTGTCTTAATTATCTTATGATAAGAGTTGTTGCATTCTCATTGTGCTAACTTCTGACTTGTCTTTCCTCCTTTCTTCCTTTCACCATTGGAACTCCCTGCTGGAAATGTTTAACTTGTGTGTCTTTTCATTTTTGTGTATTGTTTCCTTACAGCTGGCATGTCATAGTTGGCTTGTTTTTAATAAGTCTTAGTCTGTCATTTCAAGTATGGCACCTGGACCACAGCACCCACTCTAAACGAGCAGACACATTTCACAAACTCTAGAGCACTAAGGGAGGAAATAAGATTAAGTCCCTGAGCTCCTGAGAATGTACAGAGTGCCACTCATTAGCCAGGGCTGCCTAGGACCATTTTAAGAATGCAGTCAGGTCACATTTTCAATCAGACACAGGCATTTTCAGGCCACCCCTTCCTTTTTTTTGCTGTTAGTCTAAGCACAGGCAAAAGGCTAAGCCAGCATCTGGTACCCTTCTCACAGGAGCACAAGAATAGCTCCAGGAAATGTGCGCACGCATGCCATGGGCGGAAGTGCACAGGGGGGCCTTCATGAGAAATTTACCCAAGGGAAGCCTGGCACGTCATGCGCCAACCTCGCCTTGTGCACCTTTGCTGAAGAATGCTTTAACATAATTACTGACAGCCAGTATATTAGGAATTTGCTTCACAGTCTACCGGGAGCGTTCATCACTCCTGCGATAGACAAGACCTTGTTGAGTCTTTTCCTCACAACTCAATTTCACTTGCGGTACCACACCGAAGCGCTCTATATCGCGCACATCAGAAGCCACCAGGACTTGCCTGGTCCGATTTCCATGGGCAATAGCAGAGCAGATGCGGCTGCAAAGGAAATTCAGCAACGGTCAGTTTTGGGAGTCTTCACAACTCCAATTCAAAGTCATGCACTCTTTCATCAGAATGCCAAAGCACTCACAAGGCAGTTCAACCTGCCACTTTCCCAAGCCCAAGGCATAGTCCGTTCCTGTCCGCATTGCGCAGGGGCAGTAGGGGGGCCCTCGTGGGGGGTCAACCCATGAGGGACAGAGGCCAACCAGGTGTGGCAGATGGATGTCACACATGTTCCACAGTTTGGCAGATGGCAGTACATGCACATTTGCATTGATACTTTTTCACAGTTCGTTTGGGCTACAGCGCAGAGGGGAGAAACGGCTTCCCATGTGGAGCAGCATCTCCTTTCCTGCTTTGTTTGTCAATGTAGGACTTAAGCATCCGATTGACCCGTTCCACAATCGCCTGCCCTTGCGGATTGTACGGAATGCCAAAGGTGTGCTTAATGTCCCAGGTGGCCATGAAGGTGGCCAGCTGCCTGGAGCTATAAGCTGGAGCATTGTCAGTCTTCATGTGCCGTGGTTTGCCCATGGAAAGGAGATGCAAACCACGGCACATGAAGACTGACAATGCTCCAGCTTATAGCTCCAGGCAGCTGGCCACCTTCATGGCCACCTGGGACATTAAGCACACCTTTGGCATTCCGTACAATCCGCAAGGGCAGGCGATTGTGGAACGGGTCAATCGGATGCTTAAGTCCTACATTGACAAACAAACAGAAAGGAGGGAACCACCAGCCCTCCCCAAAAATCAGGGTCAGGCACAACATTGTCTGAACAAGGTATTGTTTACGTACAATCACCTTAATGCTTTTTCGGATTGCACTCCACAGGAGAAGCACTTCCGTTGCTCGGAGGCTCTCCCGCGGCCGATGGTGCATTACTGAGTGCCACCGGATCCTTCCTGGAAGGGCCAGGTGCCACTCATAACATGGGGAAGAGGGTATGCTGCAATTATGTCTCCTACAGGCGTTATCTGGATTCCAGCCTGGTGTGTCAAGCCTCACTTTGAGTCCAATGGCATGGACCCAGACAGTTCCGGACCCGATCCCGGAGATGGAGGCACTAACCCTGACGGGGAGAGCCAAGTGGAGGAGGCGGCGACAGCAGATGACAGCGCCGAAGATCACCTGGGGGATGGCCAAGTCCCTGTGCCAGGAGGCGGTGGATGCCGTTTGGCGGGAGGACAAGGAGCCGACACCAGAGAACATGTTGATTGCAGCCTTTCCCCTGATTACAGCTAATTCCATGATGACCACCATCATCTTGATCCTTTCCCTTCTTGCAGGGGGAGGCATTCAAGCAGCTTCATTGGAAGCCAACAACCTGATGCCAGGTGGAGATCTCTCTGCCTGGCTGCAGTACAACATTTGGGAAAGATTGGCCAACCTTGTCAATCAGTCCGATTTTTTGCCTGAGGCAGACCACCACTTCTGCCTCTATTCTGAGCACTTGTCTCATCCCGGTGTGTCACTCCCCAGATGCACGCATCAGGAACGGTGACTGGTTGGTGAAGCGGATATTTGGTCCGTTTTACAAGACTGCCTTTTCAACGTATGCGCACTGGGGAACCCAAGTCACTAACGTCTTACCAGCTGATGCAGCCACTCCCCGAGTGGTGGTCAGCCCAAACTCTACTTTGTGCTCGTATGACCGGTTGTTCCACGGTCGAAGGGCCACAGCGCCCTCAACCCCGGCAACAGCAACTGGACTTGTGATAACCCAGAGACTATTAGCTCAATGTATGCTCATGTTACCTTGCCTTCAGGATGGTTTTTTACATGTAACCAGTACACTTGGAACTACATTCCTGCAAATGTATCTGATTCCCTTTGCTGTATCAGTCGTTTGACATTGTTGCTTCCCACTAGAGACATGGTTGCACCAAGCACGAATGTACCTTCACACATACGGCACGCTCGTGCCACCCAGTTAGACAGCTATGTGATAGCAACATCAGAATTCTGAGTAAAGCTGAGTATGTTTCGTTAGCAGTCAGCTTGTTTGGCATGCCAGGCTTAGCCGTAGGCAACGCTCGGAGAATTGGTCAATTGGCTTGCGCTTTGGCAAAAGCCATTAACCACACCTCCTTGGCGATAGCGCTGCTTAATCGAGAGCAGACAGAGGTTCGCCATGCTATATTGGATAATTGAGCAGCCATCGATTACCTCTTGCTGTTACATCATTTGGGTTGCGAGTCTGTCCATGGCATGTGTTGTTTTAACCTCACGGACAACTCGTGCAAGGTACAGAGTCAACTCACAGACCTCCATACCTTGGTTAAAAACATGAAGGAAGATGCTACGTGGGGGTGGTGGAAATCATTATGGTTATGGTTCCCATGGGGATGGCTACAAACGACACTCAAGGTGATTGTGGGGGTGATAATACTGGGAATGACCATGTGTTGTTTCATGCAATGTATTCCCTCGCTGATGTCAAGATGTCCCCCATGGAGAGAACCCCGGAATGTCCTCACTCCACGTCAGCTGATGCCGCCCCTACGCCAAGCCATCTGTCAGGTCCAATTAAACAAATAAAGGGGGTTGTGTGGGATCCGCGCACACAATTGGTATACTGGCCCTGACAGAACCCCGGTGATGGGCGATCACCTCATTGCCAGGGGTTCCTGAAGGGACAGAAATTGGGGGAGCGGAATATTAGATAGAGTTTAATTCACCCACAGCTGACCTGACAAGCAGCTCAGACAATAGGAAGCTAATGACTAACTCACTAGTCATGTAATAGGTAATATCGCACCTGCGGATTACTCTAAGTCCTAAGTCCAATAACAGCCACATGTTTACCCAGATAAGTTTGGAACAATAGAGTTCCCCTGTCATTGATTAAGTTAGTTAATTAACTTCCCCTGAAGAGTTTCCCAATTCACTCATGTAAACATGGCATGTGGATCTTGTCAGATCGCAGTTCTTTTGCATGCAGGCTGTACATGATAAATACTGATGATTTTCCCTCATTAAATTACTGGTCTTTGCTCCATCTTGCCTCTTGCCTCATTGCTTGACCAGTCTCCTCCAGAACCCAACAGCCGCTTCGGGCCCCAATCCAACACTTTTCAGCTCCCTAAGATCTACAAAACAGCCTTCTCTTTTCCTTGCAAAGAAAATTTTATAGCCAACCTTAATCAACCTTGAGGATTACAGTGTCTGCACTTCCTATTCACCCTGTTGTGTGATGATGTGTCAATAGTCAGAATGTTGTCAGACAGTATTATTGCAATCAGTGTCACTGCATCCCATTCTTTTCCTCCCAGCTTTACACAAGCTATTTGTCACCTCACATGGAGAGTGATAATATGAGTGTTGAGCTATACAAGGATGACAGTGTTACTTTGCTCTTGTTTTTTTCTTTCCATAATAAGTACATATTTTATTTCAACGTGCTACTGGGACTTGTCACTTCAGTTTGGTCAGTATAGAAAAAGTACCAAGAATGAACCTAAGAAATCTGAAGTTCAAGCTGTAGACCAGGTGAGATTCTGTAAGTGTTGCCAGCACTTTTTGTTTCATATCAAAGCAGACTAGGAGGCTGTGAATCTGCATACAGGAAGAGCCTGTGGAGAGAAGCTGCACAATCTTTTACCCACTCAAGTTGTTTTTTCGTGTTTTTTTTACCTTTGAGAGAAAAGATACAGAATCTCCTTCTTTTTCTTGTTATCCTCCAGCCACAAATGAAAAAGCAAACACTGATGGATAAATTATAAACTGAAATCCAGGCTCTTTGCTTTTGGCTTCAGCGGCAGCGGTGGCACCTACTCGTATCCGAGCATGCATTTTCCTGAAAATCATTTGCATACTTGAAAGAAGAATGGTAAAGGTAAAGGTCACACTTGCTCAAAAGCCAGTTGCATCCTACTCTAGGGTTCAGAGCTCATCTCTGTTTATAGTCTGCAGACATTTCCATGGACATGTGGCAGGCATGCCTCAATGTGTGAGTATTAATTTCAAATTTGATAAATATATCTGAGACCGTTGGGATGGTGTTATGTATGTTAACTGTGTTTTCTGACAGGAGCAGAATGTATCTTTTCTCATGTATCTATTCTTATGCAAATAAGTGGATTGAAAATGTGCACACTCTGTTAGCCAATGGGCTTGTTGTAGGAGCAGAATGTATCTTTTCTCATGTATCTATTCTTATGCAAATAAGTGGATCAAAAAATTGCACACTCTGTTAGCCAATGGGCTTGTATTATTGTTACTGTTACTGTTTATAGTGTACATAAGTCCGAGTTTTGCCCCATCCAAACTGTGTTCAAACCACACTATTAAAGAGCTGAATTTCACTACTTCACTTGTCTGCTTCTTCATTCCCTGAACACGAAACTGGTGACGAGGATGGGATGGTGTCCCCACACGGCAGCAACATCGGCCCATTTGATGCAGCGTGTCCAGAGAAATGGGCAACATACGAACGCCGATTCCGCCACGCAATGGCCTCGCAGAAGATCACCGACGAAGACCAGAAATGCTCCTGTTTCCTCGCTCAGTGCGGTTCTGAGACACTTGAGCTGGCAACCCACCTCGTTCTCCCAAGGGACTTGGATGTGGTGCCGCTCGCAGAAATCATGTCCGCACTGAGGAAACACCTGCAGCCAGAGGTCTCGATCTTCCCGGCCAGGGTGGCCTTCCACAGAAGGGAGCAACAACCTGGGGAGTCCATTGCAGACTACGCCGCCACTCTGTGCATTGCTGCCGCCCCGTGCAAGTGGGACAACATCAAAGAAGCACTCTGGGACTGTCTGCTGGCCAGCATGAGGGACGAAGATGCTCAATGTCACCTCATGATAAAGAATACGCTAACTTTCAAGGCTGTCCTAGAAGAGGCGGTAGCATCTGAGGCCGCATGGTTTGGCATCAAGTTCCACCACCAGTGCCACCGACTCAGCTGCGCAAGCTCAGCAAAATTCATCTTCATCCTCCTCAGCTTTGCCTGGTTCCACCTGTTCATTGGAGTCCAGCGACGTAGAGGGAGAAGTCCGAGCAGTCCGACGAAAGCACCGAGAGCACGTGATGATTGGGAGAAGAAATTCCTTTGCAAGTGTGATGGCTGCAAAGCCTGGCATGACCGCAGGAAGTGCCCTTTCTGCACTGCGGAATGCCACAACTGTGGGCGACAAGGGCACATTGCTAAAGTATGCCGACAGCGAAAGCAAAGAACTCCAGCACATGAGTCCAAGAAGAGTCATCACCACACAACGTCCACCACCAAAGTGTCACCAGAGCCTGAGCCGTACCAAGTGGGCATTGTCAGCGAGCATTTCTTCCCAGACCTGAGCCTGCAGGACAGCCTCTTCAAGATGGAGGTGGATTCAGGTACTACCTTTTCCATAATCCCACAGTGGGAGTTTTTGAGAATTCCCGCTGCCTGCCTCTCAGCCCAAGCTCAAATCTTTTAAAACTTTTCTCTGGGATGTGCAAGATTGCCAGATTCCGGTCCTGGGGGTGGGAAATTTCTTGGTCAAATTCAAAATCATTCACACCTCCTTGCCATTGGTTGTAGTTAAGCAGGGCACTAACTGTCTTATTGGGACCCAATGGTTTAGGCCCCTGGGAATCCAGCTTTCTGGCATTCACGCAATAGACACTGACCCAATCCAGGATGTTTGTGCTGCACATCTTGAGGTGTTCAAAAGGGGTTTAGGGTTATACAAAGGACCCTCTGTGGACTTTGAGCTTGACCCAACCATCCGGCCCATCCGGATGAAGCCACACCGGGTACCGTTTGCTTTAAAGGAGAAGACAGAAGCCGAGTTGGAGAAACTGGTGGGGCAGGGCATCCGAGTGCCAGTGGACTCCGCAAAGTGGAAGACACCAATAGTGACTGCTTTGAAAAGTAATGGGCAGGTCAGGATATGCGCTGACTACAAGTGTACCATCAATAAAGCTATTCGCCCGAACGCATATCCTGTGCCCATGGTAAGCCACCTTCTTGCCTCCTTGCATGGAGGAAATTGCTTTGCAAAACTTGACCTTGCCCAGGCTTACCAACAATTGACTGTGTCTCCTGCTGCTGCCATAGCCCAGACCATAGTAACGCATAGAGGGGGGCATTTAAGGTAACTCGACTACAATTTGGGGTGAATGCGGCCTCCAGAATATTTTAAAAGGTTTGCCCGGTGTCCTGACATGTTTTGACGATGTCCTGATCACTGCTAAGGACACCGCTGAACTAGCAGCCAGGCTCAATTGAGTCCTCTCACGTTTTGAGAGGACTGGTCTATGTCTCAGAAGAGACAAATGTGTGTTTTTAGCATGGGAAGTGGAGTTCCTGGGGACCTGAATTACAACCCAAGGTATTCCCTGAACACGAAAGATTGGGGAAATGTTACTTCCTTGCTTTGGGAGAAAAATTCTCCCCTTAGCCTTTTTACAGTGTGAGGAAAAAATTAGACAAGGTTAGTCCCTTGCCTCTTGTCCTCAACAATTGAAAATTGAAAATTTACCCTTGGATTTGTAGTTTATGCTGTTAGACAAAATCTGTAGTTGTCCATATTGCACTGTATAACCAAACCTTAGGATCAAATAAAGAAACTTATTTATTTCCTTTGCTTTCCTCTGCTTCCTTTTGCTGTTTATCTTTCCACCAAAGTTGTCCCTATTTATCTACTTGCAATTTCTTGCTTTTGAACGGCTAGGTTGGTAGCATCTGGGACAGAGATGGAAGCTCACTTTGTCCTGCAGTACTTGGGAATTGAACTCCAACCTTCCAGAGCTGGTACAAGAGATCACTCTGTCCTGCAGTACTGTACATGAGAGTCGAATTCCAACTTTCCAGTCATCAAGTTCAGCGTCTTAACCACTTGAGCCACCACAGTCCCTTGAAAGAAGAATGACTAGTCTTTTTGCATTGATTGTATGTTTAATTCTGTAGTTGTTGATTTGTAATTGTATACTATTGTGTTTTGTGTGTTTATATTGTTTTCTCTTGTTATATTGTATTTAATTTACTTGTTGTAAGCCGCCCTGAGTTGGCCCTGGCTAAGTAGGGAGGGATATAAATCGAATAAATGAATGAATGAATGAATGAATGACAAACAGGAAAAATGCCTCTGACATAAATATTTTTAAAAAGTGGGATCTCCACTGCAGCCTCTCCAAGCCCATGGGGCACAACCATCTCCATGGTTCACGGAAGAACTGTGTGAGCTTAAATGGACAAAGAGATGTCTAGAGTGCCGCTGGGTGAAAACCCAGAGTGTTCCCGATCGGACACTAGCTAGAGCCGCTATTAAAGGCCTACCTAATGGCAATGCGAGTGGTAAGGCAGCAATACTTCACCACCCTTATTGCCTCCACTGATAATCGCCCAGCCACTCTGTTCTGGGTGACTAGATCCCTCCTTGGCAGGGGGGGGGGGGGCGATGCCCAGTTGGCAGGGTTTGGCTGAGGACTTTGCAGACCATCTGGTGGAGAAAATCGATCGGATTCACTCGGGGTTTAAACCTGGCATGGATGGGGAGGGTTTGGAGGAAACTGGAGCACAGTCTTGTCATGCCATCTGGGATCCGTTTGATCCAGTTGGCCCTGAGGAAGTGAACAGACTCCTTGCAGCAGTTCGTGCCACTACATGCCCATTAGACACTGGTCCCTCTTGGTTGGTTAAGGCCTCCAAGTCGGTGACAGGTGGTTGGGTTGAGGCAATCATTAACACATCTTTGCAGGAGGGGGTGTTTCCCGCACCACTAAGACATGCTTTGGTGCACCCCCTCCTGAAAAAAACCATCCCTAGACCCATCGGTCATATCCAACTACAGGCCCATCTCCAACCTCCCCTTTATGGGGAAGGTATTGGAGAAGGTAGTGGTGCATCAGCTGCAGGGGGTACTGGATGACGCGGATTATCTAGACCCCTTACAGTCTGGTTTCAGGCTCGTATACGGTATGGAGATGGCATTGGTCGCGCTTGTGGATGATCTCTGGAGAGAGCGGGATGGTGGTCATCCGTCCATCCTTGCTCTCCTTGACCTCTCAGCGGCTTTTGATACTGTTGACCATGGTATTCTTCTGGAATGGCTCAAAGGGTTGGGGATCCAGGGCACTGTACTGTCCTGGTTTTCCTCATTCCTGGAGGGCTGGACCCAGTTGGTGTGGTTGGAGAGTGAGACATCTGGCCCTAGGGTTCTCCAATATGGGGTGCCTCAGGGGTCAGTACTCTCTCCTAATTAACATCTACATGAAGCCACTGGGTGAGATCATCCATTCCCACAGGGTGCAGTACCATCAGTACACGGATAACACTCAGTTTTACATCTCGGCCCGTGGGGACCCAAGTGATGCTGTCAATGTCCTGTCCCAATGCCTGGAGGCTGTGGGGGTCTGGATGGGGGCCAATAGGTTACAGCTGAATCTTAGCAAGACTGAGTGGCTGTGGGTTTGGGGTCCCGTACTATCCCGGGATCTGCCATCCTTGGTCTTGGATGGGGTTACCTTGCCCCAGACAGACCCAGTGCACAACTTGGGGGTCCTCCTGGATGCGCGTCTGCTGCTGGAACAGCAGGTGGAAACCGTGACCAGGAGGGCCTTTGTACAGCTTCGTGTAATTCGCCATTGTGCCCACTCCTGGATAGGGATTCCTTGCTCATGGTCACACATGCTCTGGTCACCTCCAGACTTGATTATTGTAAAGCGCTCTACATGGGGCAGCCCTTATTGATCATTCACAGGCTGCAGCTGGTCCAGAACGTGGCAGCTCAGGTAGAGATGGGGTGCAGACATTATGCTCATGCCTCTCCTCTGCTCCGTGAGCTGCACTGGTTACCAGTTTGTCTCCAGGTGCAATTCAAGGTGCTGGTTTTGACCTTTAAATCCCTACACGGTAGTGGGCCAGGTTACCTAAGAGACTGCATCACCCTAAGGACGTCTGTCCATCCAACCAGAGCGGACCGGAGGGGCTCTCTCATTGTACCATCCGCTAGAGGGACTCGCCTCTCCAGCATAAGGAGGAGGGCCTTCTCCGTGTCTGCATCAGCTCTCTGGAACCTCTTACCAACAGAGTTACGCCTCCAGACAGAATTGCTGCCCTTCAGGAAAGAACTTAAAACCTGGCTGGCAGGCCAAGTATGGGGTGCAGTTGGAGGGGTGACTTCCGCGGGGTGGCTGGTATAGCAAACCCCAGCACCCTCGGCCCCTGCACCCTTTTTTAGTGAGTGGGTGGGTAGTTTTTAAAGCAGTTTTAGCTTTGTTTTTAACTATGTTTTTTTATTATGCTGTGAACTGCCCTGAGTTGGCCTTGGCCAAGTGGGCGGTATAGAAACCAAAATAAAATTAAATAAATAAATAAATAAAATAAGGCAGATTACAGATTACCATGAAGTGATCCAAACACTGTGATCACAGAGCTATCTCCTGTGGTATGTGTGAAATGAAGAATGCAGGATTTAACACCAGATCTGCAATGGACTTCTGCAGCCTTGAGGATATTAACAAGATGCACCTTCGCAGACAGTCCATCTGGCATGGCTGCTTCCACCTCCATGATCATTGGGGATCATAGTATTGAAGTGGTTCCTCTCCCACTCATTTTGCCATTGGACCCAATATGATGGTGTCCAGTGATGTTTCCTCCACCCGTAGCTCTTGTCCCCTTTAGGGAGTCAAGTTATTTACTGCCGCCCAACAGTCAACTTTGAGTTGCTGGCTGTATGGTCTACTCCATTACCGTAGTTGTATGTCTGACCAGACATCCCGCTACAATTTAAAAATAAGCAAAAGAAAGATATAACTTTTTTTATTTGATCCTATGGTGTGGTTATACAGTGCAATTTGGACAACTACAGATTTTGTCTAACAGCATAAACTACAAGTCCAAGGGTAAATTTTCAATTTTAAATTGTTGAGGACAAGGGACAAACATTGACTAATTTTTTTCCTCACACTGTAAAAAGGCTAAGGGGAGAATTTTTCTCCCACTGCAAGGAAGTAACATTTCCCCCATGCCAATGGTCTCAGATATATTTATCAAATTTGAAATGAACACTCACACATTTTCTTATCTTTGATGAAAAAGGCATATTCACACATTAAGATACTCCATCAAAAACCAACAATAATAAACGGTCTACCATTGCAAACATTTTGCTTCTATTCTAGGATGAAAATGGGGGGAAAGAATTTTATGGTCAGAAGCATTAGCAAATATCTGTGTTTTGTGCATAAGACATGTATTTTGCAAAGTCAAGATGTGTCCGAATCAAAACAATACTCTCCAAAAAGGTGAATGATTCAAATTAAAACACTCCTGAAGATTCATATGTAATATCAATTTGGAGTGACTGAGTGAGACACAAACATTCTTCAAGAATTCATCCTTTTCCCCCCTCCAAGTACTTTCTGTTTCCAAACAGGAAACTACAGAGAAGGGAGAGGTGGAAAGAGCTATAATTTTGTGACCTCTAGCTTCTAATTACAGTGAATGATTTTACCAGAAATCTCCAGCACCACTATTTTGGGTAAGGGATCTTGAAGTAACTTATTGCAAGACTGATCCAGTCTTGGGGATTTTTTTCATACTTCTCATGATTTTGGGAGTCTGAACACAGGTACCTTTTCAAGCTCTCAATTAAAGAAAGTGCTTTTCATGTTGCACTTTATTTATTTATTTATTTTTCATACTTCTATCGCTGCCTTACAACTTGAATCTATACACATGTGCTCAGAAGTAAGCATCATTAATTTTCTCGCTAAGTGAAGCAGAACTTACTTTAAGTAAGTACACATATGGGTTTTAGAAGCAAATTAGATAATCACAGTCTCAGAGCCAAATTGAATATTAAGGACAGTCACAAGTTAGGCAGTGCTTTGTAACTAGAACACAACAGATTTCTCCTATCAACTCCTACTCCTTAAGAGACACCATTACACATTATGTCTCTTTTGAAATAAAACCTTTTGGGCTCATTGAAGTGTGAAAAAGTATGACAATCAATGTAAATAGGTTTAGAATCTTGCCAACCTTTGCATTTTCTCACTAGGCACTAAGAAAAGTAGTATCTGTTCATGATAGCAGGATTAGATCAGATCAATTTTTGAACAGCTAAAGAATAGAAAAACCAAATTGCTATTCCGAGGAGACTTTAATGAAGAGATTTACTTGTAAAACAATGGTTTCATCTACTATGGCTTTTCCAAGTTCCATGAACAGAAAGATTCAGTAACATACCTGGGAGGTAAAGGGGAAAGAACACATTTGAGCAGTTAGCTCATACCAGTTTTAGCAGACTATATTCTTATTTGCATTAACTAGCGTTGGGAAGGTAAAGGTAAAAGTCATCCTTGTTCGAAAGCCAGTAGTATCCTACTCTAGGTTTCAGTGCTCATCTCTATAGCCGAAGAACCAATGCTGTCTGCATTTGCAAACATTTCCGTGGACATTTGGCAGGCATGCCTAGACACCGAAGTGCACGGAACGCTGTTTACTTTCCCACCAAAGGGGTACCTATTTATCTACTTGCAATTTCTTGCTTTTGAACTCCTAATTTGGCAGGAACTGGGACAGAGATGGGTGCTCATTCTGTCATGCAGTACTTGGGTTTTGAACTGCTGACCTTCTGCTTCCCAGGATCAATAGGACTGTTCAACACTATGTCTTGAGTACAGTTATAGAAATTTGATCCCACTTTAACTGCTATGGCTCCATCCTATGAATTCCTAGGATTTATAGTTTGATGACAAACATAGCATTTTCTGTTAGAGACCTCTGCTGCAATTATTTGAACTATAGCTACACACATAAAGGATCAGATTCAGATGTGTTGGTAGTACCAAGCTTCATTCCAGGGAATGAAGAGACAATCATTTTCCCCAGTACTACAGACAAAGAGATGCCAATCACTTAATGAATCCTTTGTTGCCTTTTGTTGAGATATATAGCTTATGCTTTGGAATAGAAGTACCCAGAACCATGGGAATGGCTACCAAGAGATGCAAATCAAATTTAATGACACTCTAGAGAGAGAGAGAGATGATTAAAAGCAAATTTTCAGTTTTATCTTCTTGACTGATGTCAGATCTCCTTCCTCTGTATGTTGATCCTGCCCTAAGCTGTTATTGAAGGCATTTTCCATAGTTGCACAAAGCTGCAGTGTACACCAATCAGATAACGTTTCCTCCCTCACCTCCATCTGAGGCAAATAATGAAGCCCCCAAATTAGTTCCATCTCCTCATGGCAACTATTGGTTGGAGAGTAATTCCCCACAACATCTGCTTATTTTTCATTGGATCCCACTGCATGCTCTGAAGTTCGGACAAGTTCCAACTTATTATCCTGAAGTCATGTGAGTTTTAAAACTAAGAAGAATTTAGTACTTCTATGTTGGATCATCATAAAATACCAGGGATCTCTAGATGGGGCTAGGAAATGACGGCAGCTGGAACTGTGGAGAGGTATGAAAAATCAGAGATGACAATAGTGGGACAGGTGGATGATCACTGAAAAATGGAAGTGAAGATCTATAAATATAAGCCTACAAATTACTATAAGGAAGGGGGAACCAACTGGGATTCAGCTAGTGAGAAAAAAATCCTTCCTGGACAATACATACTTCAGTCAATGTATATTATTTCCAGACAATGCATAGCCTATCGATAGGCATTATCTGTGTTGGGTATGCATTGGCTGAGGTATGTACCGGCCAGGAAGGATTTTTTCTCACTTTCTGGTCTTGGTGAGCTTCAGTTTCCAAGCTATGTGGAAGGAGTAGCTCTCTGATAGTTCTCCAGGCTGGAATTTCCCCACCTGCATGATAATGATATATTACATGAGTGCTGAAAAATGGCATAAAAGTGCCACCAAATTATCTAACCACTCCCTGTTAAATGAGGCCTGCAGCTTGAGAAACATGGCATGGTGTTTTAGACATATTCATTAATTTAATGTGATTTATCTGCAAAGTGAAGTGAAAACTCTATGCCTTGAAATCACCCAGCCAGCATAGAATTTTCAACTTGCTATAAATGGAACTCACAGCTACACAAATGTTTCTACTTTCACTCCTTTTCTGCCAATACTGCTATTCCTCTGTTTTCCTAAGATAATTGATCATTCCTAATGCTTAAAATTGTCGTAGAGATTTACTACTAAAGTATCTCAAATGTCTCCTTGTAGTGGTGCTAATCTGTTCTGCTGCCCTAAGAAACATATAGGTTCAAACGAAAGCAAAAGGAGAGTCAAGCATAAGATTAGGAATGGAACAGAATTTTACTGGATTTGACCAGCTCAACAAAAGTAGTGTGTCTGCACCTCCTTGAGACTTGTGAGTCAAACAACATCTTGCCTCTAGGATTTGAACATTTAAAAGATTGAAGGAGCATTTGGAAGAAAGAGCATGCACAAAAAATTGTGCACAATTTCAAATATTAATTCCTAATAAGAATATTATAACATTTTTAAAATGGCCACTTCAAATAATAGGAAGAATGCACAAATTAGGTAAAAAGGGTGGGCAAATGCACAAACAATGAAAAAGTGGCAAGGTGGATTGAAAACTCTCAGAAACCAGTATAAAACAGGAATAGGAAGAAAATGCAGGTAAGATTTGCAGAAATATAACACTATTGAGAGATTATTTAACATCTAGTTGACAAAGAATACTTTGACACACACAGTTATCTCATTTTATTGAGGGTGAGGATTGTATGGTTAAATCAAACGCTTAATGAAGAAGAACATGTTTTATGGGAGAAGTTGAAACAAGAAGAAGGAGGCAGAGTTGGCAATGAGGATGGCTCCTGAACATAGCTGTCAAGTATCCCGGATTGGCCAGGATTTCCCATATTTCTGTGCTGCTTCAGCCACTCGCCCGCTGCTGGCCGCCACCATCCCATAATTTGACCAGCAGGAGGAAGTAGTTACTGTGTATGCCCTTCTGTGCAGAAGGTTTCTGCACAGAAGGGTTCTACGCATCCGCAGAAGGGTTCTTCGCAGGTCCCATATTTTCCGGAGCCATGCTTGACAGGTATGCTCCTGAATGCCTTAACTGGCTAATTTAGTCATTAGTTAACTTTGGTTGGTAGCTAGCTCTGCAGAAATTTTACATTATAAAGAATTGACTGACATAGGCTTCTGAGACTTGAAGTCCAAAAACCAAAGGTTGGGAAACATTGATCTAGACCATCTAGCTATGAGACCAGAGCTGTCCAACCCATTGCTAGAAGGGACAACTCTGTGCACCCAGAGCATACATGCCACCTCCAGCCACTCTTACATAGAAAGGAAGAAACACAAAGCAGGCAAGCTCACCACAGAATCAAAATGGTTGCCGTGTACTGAGGCCAAGGCACACCTCAAGATTCCTCCATCCTATGCCCACCTTTGTGATCTCACCAACAGTTTCAACAACTGTTTAAAAAAAAGGCTGGTTACAGTTTTCACTCCCATCACAATTTTTTTTGTAAGATGGAAATGGAAGAAAGTATTCTTTGGTGATATGGTTTGTTTGGGTGTGAGGTCAACAAATGAAGGCAGAAGGCCTGGGACCTACTCTACTAAGTGCAGAAATGTTGAGGACTCTGAAGAAAACATTCTGAAGTCAGATCTATTGCTTTTGGTTTGAATTTGAGTCTTCCAGAGTTCCTGGATTTAAACCAAGGCCACCTAATGCCTAGATTCCACACAATGCCTAGATTCCATTAAGAAGAAAATAGATTTCTCATTATTCAACAGTGTCCCACTGTTATTGCCTAGCATAGTGGCCTTACAGTTTTCTGTTAGATAACTAGCTTGCTGCATTCTTCCACAGTGAATGTGAGCCATAAAGCCTTCATTTGGCTGAATAAGTGAAAAGTCATGGAAACAAAGAAAGCAGGAGCATCCAAAGCCTTCTGGGATGTCATATTTAAGGTTAAAATTCTTTAAGACAGGATTCCCTGCTGAACATAGCACTGTGAAAGGGTATTAATTAAACTGTACACCCCTCTTCCATACTATGTATGGTTCATGCTTTTGTAGTTAGAGAAGTGGGAAGGGAATTCATTAAATTGAAGCTGACAGATGCGCTGTAAAGGAGCACACCACAAAGACAGCAGATGCTGGTCAAACCCAGGTTAGAAATAAAAGAAACAAAATAAAAACTGAGTTAATAAATTAAGCAATGAACTCTATGGCTTCCAAGTGCCTCGAAGATCTGTACTGTGTCCTCCAGACTGAAAGAATGGGACCCAGGAGTGCATTAAAAGTCAGGCACTGAAACCAATTTAAGAAAGTAAGGAACCAAGATCAGGACAGTAATAAAATAAAGGTTTGCCAGCCTTCGTTACTAACTAGCATTAGAATAGAATCTTTAGTGCCTCACATCCTCAAAGCTTACGATAAAGCTATAATAAACAAATGAAGGAACAAAGGGTTCTTAAAGGGTCTTATTGTTGTTTTTGATGCACACTATGAGGGTAGGAAAGAGGAGCTCACATAAATGTTCTAGTAGATATGTTAGTGAGTGAAGAAGCCTAAGGAAGGCAATAGATGTTAGCAGGGATTCCCCAGACACATTAATATAAATGTCACCATATAGTGAGAACTATGGTTCCTTGATCTCAGTATTGCTTCTCTGGCTGCAGTGTTAACAACTCTGCGATGGCTCACTCAGCACCTTTTAAAAAGTTGGAAATCAGAGTTTAGAGCAGGGGTTCTCAAGGTTTTCGGGCCAGGGGCCGGACTACTCACCCTCAGATAGCTTGGGTGCAGTGGCAGCGGGCACATTTGCACATGCCTGGGCATGTCCACTTTTGCTTCCGGGGTCATTGCTGTGGGCCGGATGGAATGGCATTGGGATCCAGGTTGTAGGTTGTGAACCCTTAGCATAGAGCTTCAGGAGAGGTCCTTCTCTCAGTCACATTGCCTTCACACGTGAGTATGACAGGAACATGAGAGAGGGTGTTCTCTGTAGCTGCTCGCAAACAATAAAAGTACCTTCTCCTGACAACACTTGTCCATGCATTGGTAGGCTTGAGAATTGACTACTATAATCCTCTCTACTTGGGGTTGCAAGTTTGCTTGATACAGAGATAGTAATGGGTACTGGAATGCTGCAGCTAGGTTGAAATGAATTGAAGATATTTGTTTATATTACTATGACCCTTGGCCAAATAGACTAGCTCCCCATTGAGCACTGTATAACGCGCAGGTAAAGGTCTCCCTTGCTAGAAAGCGAGTTGTGTCCGGCATTTGCTGCGGGGAAGTCGGAGCACCTGGGGCCCGCAGCCTCAGACTTTAAGAACAGCTGCCCCACCGCCACCTGGCCCGAGCTCCTTCCCTGGTCCAGCATTGGCCATGGGGAAACAGTGCAGCTGTTCAAAGCCAGCCCTTCCCCATCCAGGAACAAATTAGAACCACTGGCCTCGACTCGCCAGCCCACCAAGGTCGGCTGCTGCTAGTGCAGCTGTTCGAGGGCCAGCGCTTCCGTTTATAGCCGAAGAGCCAGCACTATCCGCATTTTGCAGACATTTCCATGAGCATGTGGTAAGCATGCCTAGACACCAGAGTGCACAGAACGCTGTTTACCTTACCACCAAAGTGGTACCTATTTATCTACTTGCAATTTCTTGCTTTCGAACTGCTAGATTGGCAGGAGCTGGGTCAGAGACGGGCAATCAAACCATCATGCAGTACCCGGGTCAGTGCTCAGTGCTTTAAGTACTTAAAGCTCAGTGCTTTAAGTATCTGGTTGAGGACCCAGAGATTGAGAGTTCAATTCCCTGCTGTGCCTCTTGCAAAGACAAGCCAACCCGTGTAGCAATGAGCAAGCTGCACATTCCAGAATATTCCTGGACGAAAGCAATGTTAAGCCACGTCAGTGTATTCTCCACCTAGAAAACCCTGAAAAGGATTCCTTTAAGTCAGAACTGACTTGACAATGCATGATTATGATTACCTTTATCTACAGCGATACAGCGTTCTGTGCATTTCGGTGTCCAGGCATGCCTGCCACATGACCATGAAAACATCTGCAGAAGCAGACAGCACTGGTTCTTAGGCTTTAAACAGAGATGAGCACTGAACCCTATAGTTGGATATGACTGGCTTTCGAGCAAGGATAACCTTTACCTTTACAGAGATCACAATGATCATATATTTAGCTCAAGAAATGGTTATATTCTCAGATACCTTGGGCTACTTTTGAATAAAAATTCAGAATGTCAGCTAATTCAGTTAATAAGGTCTGGGGGGAAAATCTAGGAAGATATAATTAATGGTCCTGTGAGTAAATTTATATGACAACAATAGCTGTCTGAGTGGAAACTATTTAACCTTTGGGGATAATGCTGACATTCAGCCACTAAAATACATTTCATAACAGAAAAATATTCAACACTTCTCCATGGTGTCAAAAGGGAATGTTTGGAATCATCTGCTAAAAATTAATGAATGAAGTCATTTTTAATAGAATGAGCAAATGCTTTGGGGCAGAAAATGTCAGAAATGTAGCTATTTGTTTACTTGTATATCAGTTTCCTTGTTCTGCAGCATTCTTTGTATGTATGTTTAGAAAATTTGTGTGCTAATTGGCAAAGGATATCAGTATATTTTGCACACTCAACTTTCAACCTAGAGTGAGAGCCAGCCCAATATATTTTGCCCCTGACAGCAAAAGAGGCCAACCTCATTTAAGTATTTCAGATGGATGAGGAATGTGTTCATTTTTTAAAAAATAAGAGAAGTTATCAAAATTCATATTTGTATTCATAAACTGAGAAAATAACTTGAGATTTTAAAAATTCAAAAGTGGGGGGACACAAAATTATCAGAATTCTTATTGGACACAGAATACTTTTTTTAAAAGTGCTTTTGAATCCCAAACTAATCAACTATGTTGGTGATAATGAACTGGGATTTCCAATTCCTTTTAACCATGGAACAGGAAGGCAAATAGAGTCTTCTGAACAGTGGGAAAAGCTCCCTTTATTGAACTTGTCCTGTGTCAAAGGGTGTGGATCTTGTTTTGGAGTTGGTAGTTAGATTGTTGAACTTACCCAAACTTGAAAACATATTTATAATGATGGAGAGAAATTGAAACCTCTTTAAAAGATCTGATATGGAATAAAGTGAAAGCTAATTACAGTTATCTATCTATCTATCTATCTATCTATCTATTGATCAAGTTGGTACCTGAAGGGGCAGGTCCAATTGACACTCTGTTCATGTTTGATACATGGAGTATCCAATGAGTCAGGTTTGCCAGAATGGAATTCCTTCTTTACTTATTCCATAACTGCCCCTCCTTCCTTCCAGCAGAAATACAACAATCATACCTTTCAATAACTAGTGGTTTGCTATTCTTTCATGATATCCAGAATCAGTTGCTTAAGGAGGCAACTTCTGCTTAATGAGTAGAATGTTTGTTGCTGCTCAAAACTATTATACTGTCCGCACTACACACTAAGATACATTATTTGGAAACCATTTGCTTTGACATGATGAACGATGTGACTAGTTTTTCTACTTGTCTTTAAACTGAATCCAGAAGAGTCTAGAGGACTTGACGATAAATAGCAAGATTCCATTCTGACACTTTTCTTCCATGGTTCTGCTTTTGGAGTGCCTCTGTTGGAATTGTGGTGGCTTAGTGGTTAAGACACTGAACTTGATTACTGTAAGGTTAGCAAGTCAGCAGTTCGAGACCTGAGTGATGCATGACGGAGTGAGCACGCATGTCTGTACCAGCTCCTGCCAACCTAGCAGTTCAAATGCAAGAAATTGCAAGCTAAATAGGCACTACTTCAGTGAATAATGGAACAGTGTTTCATGCACTGCAGACACAGACGTGCTGGCTCTTTGGCTGTAAACAGAGATGAGCACCGAACGCTAGAGTTGGATATGACTGGCTTTCAAGCAAGGGTGACCTATTGCCATTTATAAAGGTGTCTGCTCATCAAGATTCCTGCTGATATGTTTTCCAAGCATTTGGTGATGACGGCACACAGTTAGAGGTGTCCTTTAGAAAAGTAGTTGAAGCAGCAAACTTTAGTTGCTTAAGACTTTGCTGCAATGCCTGAGGGACTTACTTGTGCTGAATCATGTATCTAAAATTCTTTCCTACATGACAATCACAAAGAGAAATCAGGATGGAAAATGTCTTCGTGACAGCCCACTAGTCAGGCTGAATTGTCTAGATTGGCATTTCTCAGTGTGTGCTGAGTGCTTAGAGGGGCTATAAAGGAGTCTAATAATCTTAACCAACAAAGGAGCTCTTCTACTTTATGGGAGAATTAAAGTGCAATTTCCCTATTTCAAGATGTGAAGTGCTTTTTTGAAGTTTTCCAAAGTCCCAAAGAAACCATCATCTGTTTTGCTGGGAGACCACCTAATTACAAGAGACAAGGAGACAGATGATGCTCTGCAGATGTATGGAATATAGTCTTTTGAAAGGGTTAACCAATAGTAATGTTTTTGTAAGGCCAAAACTGTAGACAAACAACACCTGCAGGTGGCATTAGCAGATAGCTAATACTTATACATCAGTTAGAAGCTGAAATGTAGGTGGGTGATGTTCTGATACTTTTGAATTATTTAGTAGGTGGAACAATTTCTCAAGGAACCTCCCAGGAACTCAATACTTTTCAAATTATGATAATATTGTCATGTTTTGTCGAATGTACTTCTACACTGTGATCATTTGATGTATGCTATTTTATGGGGTGAAATCATGCCAGTTAAAGATAAGGATTTCATTATTTCATAATATGTTTGCAATCTTGTCTTTAGGGTATTGCATTGATTTGCTCTGCTTTACGAGCAAATACAATGGAGAAATATCCCTGATTGATCACCATACATGGTATGCTCAGGATAAAGGTGTGAGGACGTCCTCAGGCATGCAGCAGACTTCGCATTGAGGCTAGGACGTGAGACATTAATCACTATCACAGATATTATTTCTAAGATTCCCTGATGAAAGGGGTAATACCCTGAAAAGCATATCTTAATATCCAAAAAAAGCTTTGGAAATATTCTTCAGTGGAAAGATTTATTTATGTGGTATTAACTTGCACAAATATATTGCAACATGAACTTAAGTATTGGACTCAATTCAATCATTTTTACATAGCAATACTTAGAACTTTTGCACTTTGGCCATGAACAGATTTTCTATTCCTCCAGTTTCTACTCCGTCTCGCCCGATTTCTAATAGTGAAGAAATCATGGCAATGTCTCATTTATGGTCATGACCACGGATTCTCAACCTGTGGCCTGTTGGCCAGATGCAGCCCACAGCACCATTTCATGTGGCCCACCACCACCTCCGGGTATAACAAAAATCTTATAGATCAGTCAGTATTCACAAAGGCAGTGTGTAACTATATAATTCTCTAAGTCAATACTAGTTAATTTGACTTTTCTGAACTTTTCGTTCCTTCCTCAGGAAATCAGTTCTGTAAATCGAAAGATTTCATTTTTAAATATGTGTCCTTGCCTCCGTGGATTGCTTCTATGGTGCGTTTGGGGTGTGTGTGTGTGAATGAAATCTTTCGATTTACATAACTGATTTCCTGAGGAAGGAATGGAAAGTTCAGAAAAGTCAAATTAACTAGTATTGACTTAGAGAATTATATAGCTACATGCTGCCTTTGTGAATACTGACTGATCTATAAGATTTTTGTTATACCCAGAGTGGAAATTATTGATTTACCTTTAAAAATACAAGTAAAGAACAAGACTGGACTTTATATTTGGATTATAGCATTTATTTTTGTACCAGTATATATTTTTTCAGTAACGGTCACCTGTTGCCATTATACATCGTTCACCCACCTTTCCTTCCACCACCACCTCCACCACACCAGGAAGTGCCATGTAGTGGAGAAAGGGCAAAATGGCCATCCAGCCCCCAAAGCTGTCTGAGGGAGCATGACCTGGTCAAGACAAACTGTCTCGGTGTAACAAGGCATTGTGCAAAGGATTTTCCAGCTACCAAAGAGCAAGGTCTCACCTCCAGCACAATACAAACTATACAATTTGAATTTTTTTTTGTTATTCAGTCGCACAGTCAATTCCGACCCTTGCGACCCTATGGACCATTGACCTCCAGGCATCCCTGTCCTCCACCATTCTTCTCAGCCCACCCAGCTCTGTGTCCACTGCATCTACAATACCATCCAGCCATCTCATCTTTGGCCGCCCCCATCTTCTTTTGCCCTCCACCTTTCCCAGCATCAAGGCCTTCTCAAGTGAATCCTCTCTTCTCATTTGATGTCCAAAGTACTTTAGCTTCATCTTTACTATTTGACCTTCTAAGGAGCAGTCAGAGTTGATTTCTTCTAAGATTGACCAATTTGTTCACCTCGCTGTCCAGGGGACTCTCAAAACTCTCCTCCAACACCACATTTCAAAGGCATCTATTCTTCTGTGCTCAGCTTTCCTAATGGCCCAGCTCTCACAACCATACATTACCACTGGGAATACCATTGCTTTGACCATGCAAATTTTTGTTTGCAATATAATGTCTCTACTTTTCACTATGTTCCCCAGGTTTCTCATTGTTTGCCTCCCAAAAATCAGTCAACTTTTTATTTCATGGCTGCAATCCCCATCTGCAGTTATCTTTGATCCTAGGAAAGTAAAGTCTGTCACTGCTTCTACTTCTTCCCCATCTATTTTCAAGGGACTGATAGGGCTTGTTGCCATTATCTTGGTTTTCTTGATATTGCGTCTCAATCCAGCTTTTGCACTCTCTTCCTTCAACTTAATAAGGAGCTTCTTTAGGTCTTCCTCACTTTCTGCCATTAGGGTGGTATCATCTGCATATCTCAAGTTGTTGATGTTTCTCCCCGCAATTTTGATCCCATATTGTGATTCCTCCATTCCGGCGTTGTGCATTATGTGCTCTGTGTATAAGTTGAATAAGCAGGGTGATAAAATGCAGCCTTGTCTTACTCCTTTTCCTATTCAAACCCCTCTGTCATTCACTGTTCCGTCCTAACTGTTGCTTCTTCTTGTACAGATTTCTCATGAGGCATATAAGGTATTCTGATATAAATAAATAAATAACAAGTTCTCTGACAACTCTGGATCTTTTGCTAAATTACAAGACTGCACAGTGAAGCTGTATCATACTCAGACCTAAAAGATGTGAAGTGTGGATAAAGGTATTAGTATAAGATGCTATGTTTGGCTGAAGGCATTTATTCCTTGTAAATTTGGTGGCAACCATTGGTCTGCTGCTTTATGAGGTATGAAATGAGAGCAGGACATGCTGTTCCCTTAGGCTATTCCTAAAGGGCATGCAATTATAGCACATCACAGTTTTTTTTTCGTAATTTACTTCTTCATAACTGCAAGATAAGCCCTATTCATATTTTATTTGAGTGTGTGGAGCTCATACATGCTAGTCCTGACTCTATCCATCATTGTACTTCAACATATGAAAGTGACAGTCTGAAGAATGGAAGGCTGCTCTACCTTTTTCTCCTCAACCTCCTTCTCACAAAATTAAAGGGTTCTGGTTCAAGTGAAGAAGATAGCCAAGATAGAGCAATCTCTCTTTCCTCAGACTGCCTCTTTCTCACATTGACAGAGAAAGCAGCCTAGCTCGTTGTTCTAATATGTGTGGACTCCAAATGCATAAGACCAGGGGTTCCCAACCTTTTCAATCCAGAGGCCGGGTCATGCTCTCTCAGTCAGATTTGAGGATTGGGTGGCCATTTTGCCTTGCCTGCACAATGGGGGTGGCCATTTTGTCCCAACAGCTTCAAAGGGATGGCCAATTTGTTTCTCAAATGCCCTTAGAAGAATGGGGGGGCCCTCATGAAATAGTACTGCAGGCCAGATCCAGCCCATGGGCCTTAGCTTGGGAACCCCTACATTAGACAAAGACTCGATAGGGCCATATTTATTTATATCATTTTCTTTATTCAACACAAAGTATGCATGTGGCTAGGAATGCCATGCATCCCATTTTCCTGGGATTTTCCCAGATTCAAACTTGGGAAAATTGTCCTGACCAGTTCAAGAAAAAACATGTAAAATTCGCAGATTTTTTGCAGGTCCAATGCTCATTTCCATTTACAGCCAAAGTGGACTTGATCCTCTAACACTCACATTAAAACACAGCAGTTAGTCTTTAAGATGCCACAAGGGAGGGGTTTTGTCTTTTTGTTTACTCTGATATCCCCTCCCTTGTTTCCTTCCTAAGACAGGATCACCGCATGCATGCATGTGCTCTCGGCCAGGCATTTGCTGTTGTGCTAAGCGGGCAGGAAGGCAGGTGGGGTGGATGGGATCAGCCTTGAGGGATCTGTCACCAGCAGCATAAAGTTGCCATGGAGACCTTCCCACCTCGGCACTGGCAATGGAGGGGGACAAACTGGTGCTTCAGAGGAGGGCTCAGGGAGCCACCGCCTTATTTCACTCCCACACTCATTGGCAAAATAAATGTGGGAACCCAGATCTTATCCCTTTCAAACCGGGGGTGCCAGTTTTAGTAGTCCTTTAGGATCAACAGAAGAGTTCTTTGCTATCTAACTTTGAAGAGCCTTATCCCTCCACCCTTGTTAATTATTTGTGCATCACAAGGATGAGCAATGTATGGACCTCCAGATTTTGTTGAAGATTACTTCTTATTAGCCTCCTCAACAACCCTGCCTGACGTATGTGCAGTTTGACAAATGCAATGATGTCACGTGGTTGTCCCGGTTCAGTGGGAGAGAATTATGGCAACTCTACATGTTGCAAATATGTGTTATTCAGCTACGCTTGTCAGAGAGGTCAGATTGAAAAGTTCTCCTCCAGTGGCTGACAATTCCTACCTTTACATCTTTCCTCAGGTTTCTCTCTTCTCTCAAATTATTCCTTAAATCATCATTTCTTACTCCTGCCTGTTTTATCCTCTCTCTCTTGCTTCTCTCAGATCCTATTTAGAAATGTCAGCTAATTGCATACCTCTTTATGTAACATAGTTGTTAAATATAGAGATAGTTTCTCAGTTGCAACAGGGACAGATCTAGTAAGATTAGTATACTCCCAGACCTCATCTTTCTGCTGTTCCAAGGAATCAATATTTGTGGGGTGAGGGAATGGGTCAGACTGTTGCTGAGAAAACCACTCCCTTGCAAACCAGTTTAGTGCAGGAAGACAGGAAAACAATGGCCTTGTTGCCTTGGTAACAGACTGACCATTTCCTCTTTTCTTCTTCATTTACTCTGAGGCTCTGTGTGGGCTCTGGGCCTCAGTGGCACCATCACTTAGTCTAATCTCATTCACAATAGGATCCCACAATAGATGAGATTGTACCATGAAGAAGATGGATAAATGGATCAGTCCTGGACCAGAATCATAGCTGTCAAGTATCCCGTATTGGCCAGGAAACCACCCTTTTTTTTACCCTCTTCCCTGCCGTCATCCTGTATTAATCAGACTGCAATGCCCTATTGCTGCCATTGGAGGGTAGCAAAGGATAAGCATAGCTGTCAAGTATCCCGTATTTGCTGGGAAATTTCCCTTATTTCCAAATCCAAAACTTGACAGGTATGACCAGAATTGTGGCAATCACAATAGCTGTGATCAGCCAGGCCAAGAAAAGTGTATTTCAGGGCTTCCAAACTGCAATTTTGTGCTTATTAAAGGTCGACTTTGCTCAAAAGCCATTCGTATCCAACTCTAGGGTTCAGTGCTCATCTCTGTTTATATCCAAGGGTCCAGTGCTGTCTGCACTTGCAGACATTTCCGTGGACATGTGGCAGGCATGCTTCAACACCTGAGTGCATGGAACGCTGTTTACCTTCCCACCAAAGTGGTTCCTATTTATGTACTTGCAATTTCTTGCTTTCAAACTGCTAGGTTGGCAGGAGCTAGAACAGAGATGGGAGCTCACTCCGTTGTGCAGTACTCAAAAATCGAACTCTGACCTTCCAATCTTTGAGTTCAGCGTCTTAACCACTTGGGTCACTGCAGTTTTGTGCTTATATGTTAACAAAATAGCACATTCTAATTATACCCTGCCTGAGAAGGGACTAAATTAGATGTTAAAAACAAAATGATGAAGGTAATATTGGGCATATGGGAAAAGGTTAAAAAAGACTTGGTCCCCGATATTTCTCATATTGTAGAATTAGAGGATTTTTAAAAATTTCCGATAAAAATAGACAGCAGTGAAGGAAATTCTGGATAAAAATAATATTATCCTGCTGAAGGACTGGTTAAATGTCTGTAAGGACAATCAGGAAAAAAAATGATATCTTCTCACAGCTGAAATTGAATTGGTTTCAAATAATATTACTAAATAAGTGGAATAGTAACTACCTGGGAAGTGTAAGCATTGAAAGAGATACAGATTTTGAGGTAATATTACTTAGAATTAGAAAAAGGAGAAATGAATATTAAGGGATTGGTAAGTAAAATTTTAAAAATAAATAAATAAAGAGACTAATTCACAAGAAACTTTGAGGAAAATATGGGAGCAAGACCTTAATGTCAGTATCACAGAATTGGATTGGAAAAATATGTGGGGGGAAAGAATTATGAGAACAATGTCAGTCAGAGTAAAAAAACATAATTTTAAAATGCTTTGGAGATGGTATCTGACCCCAGTTTGATTATATCAGATAGATAAAAACAAAAGCCCAATGTGTTGGAGGTCATGTGTTGGAGGTGACAAAATAATTTGGGAATATATGAACATATGTGGTGGTTGCAAGGTGGTAAATGAATTTTGGGCAAAAATAGAAAATGAGATTTCTAGAATTTTGGGGGAAAATATAAAACTGGGGCCAGCTATAGCTTTGCTGACTGACACAGAACATATGAGTCTAGGAAAGGATAAAAAAATTGCTTTCAATATGTTTGACAACAGCAAGACAATGTATAGCGAGACAGTGGAAGAGTGATCAGACATTAAGGATAGAAGATTGGTACAGGGAAATGTGGGAGTTAGCTTTGAACGACAAACTAACATGGGAGCTGAACATAAAAAGGGTATAGCAAAAGAGAATAGATTTTGGCAAATTTGGCATTTATTTGTGGAGTTCGCTGGTCAGGGGGGTGACCGAAGCAAGCCAGAACAGGAACATCATAGTTTTTGGAAATAGTGATGAATAAAGGACACCGCATTCTCTAGGGCAATGTATAGTCACATATAGTGTAATGGTAATTTCTGTTTTGAATATTTTGAGATGGTCTAGAAAGGAGAGTTAATATAAAGATAAATAAGATAAGGTAGATTGAAATTAGTTGGTTTATTCAAACTCATTATTCTATTGATAATTATTTTTGGGCTAAGAGGACATGAATTGTGGAATATGGTAATTTAAAGCTTTCTACCTTTATCCTTATACTTTCAGTATATATGGCTACCCTATATTCATATTTTTCTATGCTCTTGTTTCATTTTCGTATTGTATGAATTTTTTTCTTTCTTCTTTTATAAGCATTTTGTATTTTGTATTACTTTTAAAATTTAATAAATAAAAAATATATACCCTGCCTTTCCCATTTTTATATGGTTGGTTAGGATTGTGATCCAGCTGCAAACAGTCCTCTTTAAACGGAGGGGGGCAGACATATTTCGAGGTGAAACGTCAAATAAATGGATGCAATATTAGCATTTTCCTCCATACCAATATAAGCCCATCTAGCAAAGGTAATCAAAGACAACTAGTTCCTGGTCTGTCTGCATGAAGCCCATGCATGCTGCAATTACACTTATTCAGGGGGAAATTAAAGATAACAGAGCAAGTAATGTAATTCCATAGTACTCCATGAAGTGTTGAACAAAGGCTAGATGCTGATACGCCATTAATTGGAATATAATAATTATAGCCACTGTACCATGCTGGGTACCATCAAAATTCTCTATAAGAAGCTAATTGTTTGGGTGTTGGAGGGAGAGCTACCTGGCAGCATGTGTGTAAATGTACTTCTATGAAGAGGAGAGATGGCGACTTTTTTGTGGGGCAGGCTTGTATATGGATCCCTAGTTCTGTGTGTACATTTTCACTCTTTACCATCCTACTCAGGAGGAAGGAACCCACTCTTTAAACCACTATGACTGAAAACATAGCAATGTGCTTTAAAAGACTATCAAGTGAGTTCAGGCAGACCTGCTTCAACACACCACACTGTTGTGTTATCACTGCCATGGTGGCTAAAATAACATTTCTAAATTAAAGAACATTTTAGGATACACGATTTTGTGATTCTGAAAAGTCTCCCCTGAGCTAGAGGAGATCTTGAGTTAGCAGCACTATGCAGGTTAAATAGAGAAAGATTCACTATGAAGATGGTTCCAGATGTCCAGAGATGGGAAAACCTTCATTTATTTATGTTTTTATCACATCTCTCAGAAACTTACACAAGTGTTCATACTGATTCTAAGGTTCCGGCAGTTAGCCAAAACCCACCAGTTCTCATTTCTGTGGTTCTATTGCATTTTCTTTTGTCCAAAATGTTCTTGTTTCAAAAAGTAGCCCAACTTGATATGTTGCTTCAGGCCATACATTTAAAAATCCAGTCCCTTAGGCCTCCTGGTTCCTAGGTGGGGAAAAAAATTATATGCCTATGTGGGGAGCTACATTTATTGGCCAAATCCTTACGTCTGTGAAAGTATATCCAATATTGAAAATTTATGGTGCTTAGGCAAAATCAGACCTAGATTTTTGTAGCTGTAACACTGATGGGGCTGGGAAATTTAACTGTGGTAGAAGTCTGACCCTGAAATTTATATTTTATACAAAAAAAGACTTCATATACAAACTGCCCCAAAGTCATTACTTCTAATGAATTTCCCATTGATAGATAAAATAGTAGGCATTTTAATTCCCCAACGTTCTTTGAAAAAGTAAAGGTTCAAGTTCAATATCTCCCACAGGGGCCTAGATAATAGATTTAAATTTGCAAGCTTTCCATATTGTAAGCGTGAATTGAATAGAAATATAGCCAAACCATTATAACAAATGCTATTAACTGTGCTATATTTCATAAGCAGTTTGCAGTTATTTATTGAGTGAGCATGTATTTTTGCAAGCCAAGCCTGTCCTATTTCATCTATGTGCTATGCTATATACTAGTCAACATTATTGAACTTTTATATAAGGCAGCAGGCAATATACTGGTTGATATTATTGGGGCAATAACCAGGAGCTGAGCTGTTTATAAAATGGATTAAATATTCATGGGGAAAAGATAGGTCTATCAGGAACTATTAAGAGACAATCTGCCATCAAATGCCAGATTTTGACAAAATAACTTATGAGTTCTGAGTCCTAGAGTAGACCCATGCAATCAAGGAAACCTGCAAATATTTTCTCTATAAGAATACAAAATGGGTATTAATCGTATTTGCTGTCATATAAGATGCATCAGAGTATAAGACGCACCCCGTTATCTATACCTATAAGAAGGGGGTAGCGCCATGCATGTTTGTCATGCATGGCCACACCTGTCCCTACTATCCCATAATGAGCCGGCCTCACTTACCTTATGTCCCTGCGAGCATCGCCACAAGGGTCCGGACACCGAGAGTGGGGGAAACGTCCCACGAACATGAACAAAAAAATACAAGTCCCATGTCCTCTGCGCCATGGCATGCCTCAGCCAATCAGGCATGAGGACATGAGCGCAGAGGAGGTAGGACAGCCGGCGCGTGTGTAAAAAAAAAAAGGTTGGCACATGACCAAAACCCCTCAGCCCAGAGCCCTGCCTTACCGAGACAGACAGAGTCCGGGCAGAGGGAACGGTCTGCCTGAGGGCACTGCTGGGCGAGGCAGCACCATAGGCACTGCCTATGCCCTGCCACCCCTGCTGCCCTCAGACACGCCGCCTGAGGACACAGCCAGGTGAGGTGCTGCCGTAGGCACTGCCTCTACCCTGCCTCTGCCCTGCTACCCCTCAGTTGTGCTTGCCGGCTCTCCCCCTCGCTTTTTCCCCTCCTTTGTTTCATGCCAGTGCCCAAAACAACAGGGGGGGGGGAATCACAGGCATCAGCCAGCAATCCACCAGGGAGAGCTCCTCCCCTGACGGATCGCTGTCTGAAGCCTTTGCATTTCGCCCACAACTGTTTCGTGTCAACCTTCAAAACAGTTGTGGAGGAAATGCAAAGGCAACAGCCAGCAATCCATCAGGGGAGTAGCTCTCCCTGAAGGATCTCTGGCTGCCGCCTTTGTATTACCCCCTCCTCTGTTTCGAGAGCTGACACAAAACAACAGAGGGGATAATACAAAGATGGTGAGCCACTTCCCCGGGAAGCAAACGCAGAGAACATCGCTCCATTCTCTGCCTTCGCCTCCTGGAGGGAAGTGAGCCCCTTCCACATTCAGACCTTGCCTGTCGAAGAAGGGGTAGATTTCTCTGGCAGGCAAGGGCCAAATGCGGAGCTCCGTTTCACCCTTGCCTGCCAGAGAAATTCACCCCCTTCTTTGACAGGCAATGGCCTGAATGCGGATCTCCCTTTCTCTCTCTCTCTCTCTCTCTGTGTGTGTTTGTGTGCACCCCCAAAACTACCCCAAACAACAAAACACAAGATATACCTGCCCGACAAGGCTGGGCAAAAAAAATGCTAGTTACCTAAATAGTCCACTATAGGCCACTATATACAGTACAAGACACACTCCATTTTTCCAGTGTATTTTAAGGGGGGGGAAGATCTTACATGCCAGCAAATATGGTAATTATAAATCAAGAGGTGCTACCCAGCAGCCCAAGTTTTCTGTCTTCTCTGGTTTAGAAATTAAGTAATTATAGCGAATGGCAGGATGATTTTTTTAACTCTTCTCCTTCTCTGTGGATCCATTCCCAAGTTATATAATTCCCTGTCATATGAAGAGTTTCACCAGGCTTAAAAGCTTTCATTTATTTTCTTCTAATTATTTATATTTCAGTAAAGGTACACACACACCAGCACCACCAGCACCACCAGCAACACCACCACCAGCAAACTCTTCACTTTCATTTTACTTCTGGACTCATGGACAAAATTCTTTCTTCTTTTTTTTACAGTACTACACTTACTAAATGTAAGTATTGGATTAACCAGGTTTCCATTAACACAATGAGTCTCCTCTTTTTGCAGCTAGCAACTGGATTTTCATTATATAATGGATGGTAAAATTGTCTCCATTCCAACTGCCAGTGTTTGTTCAAAGCATCTATTTTGCAAGACTACTGATTTTTCATTCTTTATGTATCATATCTTTACATAACAATCACATAATTATCTGGCTGGACATCCCACTATGGTAATTGAGTAGACCTTATAGCCAGTGATTCAACGCTGAGTGTTGGGCAGTGGTAAATAACCTGACTCCCTAATGGGGCTAATGGCTATGAGTGCATGAGTCCCTTTAGGTGGGGTGATGCCCCCTTCAGTGGAGGAAATGCCACTGGAAACCATCATATTGGGCCCAATGGCAAAATGTGTGGAGGAGGAACCACTTCACTGTTCTGATTCCCAACAGTCATGGAGGTGGAAGAGGCCATGCCAGATGGACTGGCTGTAAAGGCATGCCTTGTTACTATCCTCAAGGCTGTAGGAGTCTATTGCAGTCCCCATGTTAAATCCTGCATGTCTCATTCCATATGTGCAACAGAAGATGGCTCAATGATCACAGTGTGCGGGTCACTTCATGACAAGCTAGCATCCACCAATGACAATTTTCCTGTCCAGGAAAAGATGTATACTTGGTATACTCGGATACGAGTAGCAGCCACTGATGATGATGATGATATCATAGACTTGGTGTCATCCTAGCCTTGGCTCAAAGCTTTAGTACTAAATATAGTAGTAGACAATGATGGTTTTGAGTTGACAGCAATGATCCAAGCAGGAGGTCATTGTTTTCAATAAAGTGGCATACTCCCCTTCACTGCTTGAATCTTGAGAGGCCTTCCCCATTAATGTAACACTTTATGAAGGTGGCTACTGGTGGATTGAGTGTGACCCCAGCAAAGCAGAGATGATATGTATTTTGACAAACAATCTCAACACATCAGTCTTTCAAAAGATGTGAAAACAGGAAAAGATTGGAATAGCATTCTCCCCTCTTCCAAATCCTTTCAATCAAATATTATTAGCCATGTCAGTGTTAACCAGGCACCTTGATAAAACTTGTACAGTTCCAGATTGTACTTATGATGACAAAATTAAATCATTTTTAAGAGTGTAAGCTTCAAAGAACATCAATAAATTTTGAAAGCACTACCTAACTCTTGTCTGCCCCCATAACTACAAGGTCAAACACTTCCACTTTCTCACTCAGTAATTTCATCAGCATGTCACTTCCTTCCCTATGAGAGCTGACATTATTTTTCTCAGCACCATTCTGGGGATATTCAACAAATGAACAAAATGCCAAACACCCAATGTGACTCTTCCATATGGTCTCTTATTTTGCCCTTGGGGTTAGTTTCTTTCATTTCACATGTACTTGTACACACCAAGGTTTGGTTCTAAAAACTCCCACTGTGTGAAGTCTAGGAGAATTTTTTACTTTGTAAACATACTGTGGCTGGTGGTTAAAATGCAGGTGAATAATAGAGCTGGACCTTAAGAATAAATTTTCAGATCTTATTTTAAAAAATCCAATGTGTAGCAGGGTAAAAGGTGCAGATAAAATTAATTTACTCATTTTGGGTGTTTCAAAATGAGAGGCATGCCATACATTTCAAGATAAATACAATTTCATTAAATGGCCAATGGCAGATGCAATGCAATCATGTAGCATCATTTACAGAGTCCATGTGGAGTGATGTTACCTCGACATAGTGTTACTTGTACAGCTCTAAGGCAGGGGGTAATGACTCGATTTCCCCCCTTTGAGCAAGTTGTCTAGGAATACCTCTGAACAAAGATCATATACAGACCTGAACAGATATCTATAGGCAACACAATGTGCATAGCTACACATTCAAGTTTAACTGTACCATCATTATCATTAAGCCTTATGGAAAATAAGTGTGTGCATGAATCACGTAGGATAGATATAATTAAATCATGGCAGTTTCTACTGAGTAGGATAGTCTGTGACATCTTTCTTTGTCTTTAAACTTCTTACAGAGTTAAGAAATGGCAAGAGTCTCTAAGTGATTTTCTGCCTTCCTCCATTTACAGGATCCCTTTTAAGTAAGTTTTGTTCATTGTTAATGTTTCATTTTATTGTAAAAGTAACAGGTCATTTCATCATGGGATTTTTAGTGGGGCTTGATTATTTAATAAATGTCTTTAGCTGGAAACCAGAGTTGATTATTTTTTGCCTACCCTCTCAGCTGACATTACTCATGCCATTACTCAGCTCATTTGATTTTTAGAGGAGTTTAAGGAAGCTTTTAAAAAAGGTACTTGTATTCCTCCATAATTGCAACCCATAAGCCTGGATTCTTGCTTGCACAAGCTAAGAAGTATTGACAGTCACACAACTGGTAGCAATCTACCTCTAAAAGACACTACATAGGGTGTATTGCAATTTTTACTACTGGAATTCTAACTTTTATCCTGTAGGACTGTAGTGCCAAGGGAATAATGGCAATCATGTAAGACCATTGTATTCTGAGAAAGTTAAGTGGCACGTTGATAGCAAGTACAGCTAAGGAATTACAGCAACACATTATGTCCATGAACCAAGAATGCACAATAAATAGTATGAGAATCAATAAAGGGAAGACTGAAGGAATGGCAACTGGAAGGAAACAACATAATACAATACAGTACTTTAAATATAGAAGGAAGAGGTATAAAACAAGTGGCAGAGTTCAAATACGTTTACTGAAGATGCTAAAATGGATGAAGAGATTAACATAAGGTGTACTAAAGCAAACCAAATGTTGGCACAGCTAGCTCCACTTTTACAACACAAGGCAATATCAACCAGCATGAAGAAACACTTCACATTAATTCCCAACTTATGCTACCAGTGGCAAACAAGGGAAGTTGGTCACCATGGAAATGAGATTTCTGAGGAAAGCTGCTGGAGTGACTAGAAGGGATAAAACAGCTAAAGGGAGAAACATGCTTGGTATGTGTTATTTGACATGCTTTGATTTTTTTGTTCTATGTTGCTTGTTTGTTTGTAGGAAGATCCATCTAATAAAGCTTTCTTTCTTGATATCTACTGAGTGTTTATTGCTTTCAGATCCTAAAAGAACCTGAGCCTATCAGGCATGGCCAGTTTGTTGGTGATACAAGAACAGTTGGCTTACCAGTTTGCTCCTTAATGAACCCTTTCCACACTCTTTTAGTTATAGAAAGTGATGGATAACTTCAGATACTTCAGCCAAATCCCAACTTTCTGCAGTCCTAATCTGCCCTCTGAGATTCCCTGGATGGCATGGCCTTGTTCTGCCTCATACAATTATCTGACAGTTTCCCATCTATTGTATGTTTTCCTCATTCTAAAAAAAAGTTGATGTGCTATCCAAAGATTTAAGTTACTACCTGTAAAACCTTAACTATGGAAAGAAATTCCCACTTACTACTGGAAGGCAACTGACAAGAACTTGTCTGAGGTTTCATTCACTCCTCAGGTGGGAACATCTCATTTTTATTCTAAAACTATCAGACAGAACTACAACTAAGATGCAGAGTCACAGGCAGAACCTGCCTGAATTGGAGTTTGCCACTGTCCACAAAGTAAGATAATACTGAACTACCCTAAGTTTACTCATTGGTAATGATGGGACAGGACTGTGGTGGCTTAATGCTTAAGATGTAGAATTGACAACTGAAAGATCGGCAGGTTAACAGTTCGAGACTTGAGTGCTGCATGACAGCGTTAGCTTCCATCTCTGTCCCAGCTCCTGCCAACCTAGCAGTTCGAAAGCAAGAAATTGCAAGTAGATAAATAGGGATCACTTTGGTGAGAAGGCAGCAGCATTCCATGATGATGGAAACCTGCAGACACACATAGCACTGGCTCTTTGGCTGTAATTGGAGATGAGTACTGAATCATAGAGTTGGTTATTACTGGTTCTGACCAAGGGCAACCTTTACCTAATGATAGGATGGCTATCTTTTAGCTATCTTCATCACTGATCTTTTCATTTAGGTAAGATTCTTAAGTGATTCAGAATGGTATAAGGAAATGACGTGACAGAGATGTCATTAAGTCATTAATTCTGATTTACATTTGATTTCTTCAAAACTTGTAAATTTGTCATTGTGACTTGTCCTGACTCTACAACGTCAGCATGCTCTGCTTTCCTCAATCTGTACAACATGGTTCACTTGGATGTGAGGACGATCTGGCTGCGGCATCTGTCACCCCATTGATCACCAGGGTTGATTCAGCTGATCTGGCTGGCTAGGTGGGTGTCTCCTTCCTCCCTCACCGCTCCATGTGCATCTCTCCCAAAGCTGCATGCTTGGTAGAAGAGAATGACCATCCCAGATAGAAGGAGTGTACCATTCTGCCGTCAAGGGTATACGATAGCTGTGCTCCCCTGCTAGAACCTCCAAACATGGTTCACTTTTTAAGGGAGGTTAAAACTATTACTCTTGAATTAGCAAATATTGTGAGAGATTTACTACCAGTCCATGAATTTCCACCTTTTAAGATGTACAGTGATACTGTATTGTTAAACTACCAGTTAAATGTAAAGGTCTGAAGAAATCCAGAAACAACAGTGTGTTGGCCTTACCTATTTTGGTGGTTAAACTGAATCAACTTTCCTCCATGTTTCATACATTTATAACTCCAGCAATATCCCTGACATGGGGTTATGATGTCAGCATGTCCCTTTTGAAATGCTAAACATTATGTATATATATCATGCTTAGCCTCTGCAAGCTGTAATTGATTTTCTGAATAATTTCATGGGGTCCAAACAAAAAAAATATATATGGGATAAGGACCAAAGCTGCTAAATGTCAACTTTCACAATTCCAGTTTTCCTCACTCCAGCATTCAGAGAAACATTTTAAAATCTTCAAAAACTTTTGCCAACCTAATCAGTCTTCAAATGCAGCCTTTTACCTGAGGGTCTGTGTAATCAGTTCCCCCCTCCAATAATTCCCCATACACAGCTGTGCTGAAATATCCTACAACCTCTGCAGTTTTGCTACATCTGTCACTTGACAAGTTTTTGCAATAAAATGTGACTCTGGTAAATCAAATTTACTTTGCTCTAATTATTGCTGTGGCTGTGCAGTATATTTAGCACAAATGAGAGCTGTTCCATATCGACATATATATTCCACCACCCCCTCCTGGAAATTAATCAGAAAACAGCTTCTCAGCAGCTGCGTGACAAATAAAAAATTGCATTATAGAATGCTCACCCCATTCAAGAGGTTTTAAGAATTCATCGTTCTTGTTTCACAGTTAGTGTAAGAAAAATCAACCACCTTTATCAACCAGATACATTAATCTAAATTAGCTCCATTATCTTCCTTATCATTGTCAGACTTAGTCACTTTCCTGCCAAAGAAAAATTGCTGAAACGTTCTGTTCTCCCTTCAGATCTCTGTTCTCTCCAGGGCATCTCTTGTTGCAATGGCTGATTTTTAATTCACCATTTAATCTCTGCACCTGTAAATGCTTTATGTACATCCAGTAAAGTTAATGGTACTTGCATCAAACACCTCCTTCTAGTGTTTGATTCCTTTGATACAGTATATCCAATCAAATTTTTGCAACTCTGTCTCATGTATTCCAACTGAAAGCGCAGCGCCAAAATGGCCGCGCGCTCTTTGCAGGGCCCCCCCACCCAGACTCAGACATCCGGGTGAGTTAGGGGGCGTGGCCAGCCCTCTATAAAAGGGGTGGCCACGAGGCAGATGAGCTGCCATTTTAGAAATAGCGACGGAGAGGAGAAGTTTTCTCCGTCGCTGTTTGTTCTCAATCTTCGGCTGTTTAGCCCTTGAGCCTTTCCCGGCTGGGAAAGGAGGATTTGCACATGCAGAGTCTTGGTTCGCTTGGCTACTGCATGCTTTGGTGCTAGGTTTTTGATCCCTCAAAGGGATCCTACTTTTTCTTTGAAGACATGCCTCCCAAACGGAAGGCACCGGCGATGAAGCCGCAGCAAAAGGGGAGGACTTTTCCTGGCCCTGCGCAGGATGGGGGACAGCCATCGGGTCGGAGGACAAGGGTTGCGCCCCCGCCGCAGGGCACTATGCCAGCCTTGCCCACCGATACCGGTGGGGCGATTCAGGCTGGCACTTGGCAGCCGGGCTTGGCTGGCCAGCCACAGGCCGGCCCCTCAGGCGCTTCGGCCCTCGGCCCGCCTTTACCGGCCATGGGTCAGGGCAGCGGGGGAGGGCCTGGTGCGGGCGCACAACCTGTTCCTCCTCCGGCCCCACATGGGCCGGAGTTTTGGGCATGGCCCTGGCTCTCCTTTCGGTGTCCCAGTCCAACTACCTAGTGGGTCTTCCGGCCAACCCGGCCCACCTTATGCTGGGGGCTCTGTGGCAGTGGATGCTTTGCTAGCACGTTTAGCAGTGCTGGAGGCATCCTTGGGTATTGCACAGCCTCCTTTGGGAGGGGGTGCTTCTCTTTCTGCCGGGGCCCCTTCGTGTGCACCGGCTACCTCGACAGCCACCACGCTACACCAGGTGGCCAGCCGGGTTGAGCTGCTTGAGACGCTCCGGCCTGTGCCTGCCAGTGTCTCGCAGCTCCCTGTTCATCCAGATCTGCAGACGGGGAGTAATCAGGTGTGGCCCCAGAGCTCGATTCCGGTCGCGAGCTCCGACGCCCGCTGTGGGCCAGAACCCCCGGTGGGGGCGGCTCACGGGGGTGCACCTAGTCAGTATCAGGTTCAAATTAGTGCACCTACATCACAGCCCACTTCCATTGGTGGGGTTCAGTGGCCCTGGCCTCGTCAAGTTGAGGCGAGTGGGCATCAATTACCAGTCTATCCCAGTGCCCCTTGGTTTCAAAATGGCACCTCATTGAGGGCGGGGGTTTCCGCCCCCGGGGCAGTGCCAGGCATCGCAGGGGCTATCCAGGTCCTGCTGCGTATGCCCCCTATACATAATGTGCCGGTGACGGCTTTGCCAACGGCTGGTTATTCCTTGCCCCTTGGTGATCATTTGTCCCAGGTCACGAGGGAGAAGATTTGGTGGGGGGAGTACGTGGATATATTCTCCCTATTGAACTGTGAGCCCACCAAGGAAGAGAGAGAGGGACAGGATGACAGAGACAAGGAATTGTCTCATCGTCGTAAGCCACCGCGCACCTGGGCCAACTGGTTGCCGGCATATCTTATTTATGTGGCGGTATACCTTAGGGCCCGGCCTGATCTGGCCATTCCTATGGTCCCATACTTGGACAATATTTACAGGGCAATGGTGGATTTCCCTGGCCCATCGTGGTTGGCTTACGATGAGGAATTTAGAATGAGGGTGCCCCTACACCTGGAGATGAGATGGGATAAGCCCTGTCAAAAATTGTGGCTCTTGTACATGACCCCCACGCGTCCGGCGCCTGGGGATAGGTACCATTGTGGTCATGCCGTGCAGCAAGCTGCTCCAACATAGGCTCCCCACCAGCCGGCAGGGCAGGGGGTTCCAGCCCGCTTGCTGTGTTGGAGCTTCTTGGCTAATGGCATGTGCAATAAGCGACAGTGCCGATATAAACACGAGTGTCCCTCTTGCGCTGGCCCCCACGCCGCCGTTGCCCAAAGTGTGGCCCATTCCAGTCGAACAAATTTTACAATTTATGGTTTATTTACACAGTCAGGGTTTGGCTCCTCGCACTATAGCATCCAGGCTGTCGGCACTGGCACTTATGGCAAAAGTGAGGGGTTTTGCTGACTGTGTGAATGATTTCCGCATACGACATGTTTTGGAGGGGTGGACACGGGAACGTGGCCGCTGCCCGGACACTCACCACCCAATTTCACCAGGGGTACTGACCCACCTTGCACGAGGCTGGCATAATCTGTGTTTTGATAAGTATGAGGCGGCTCTTTATCACGCGGCTACCACGGTGGCCTTCTTTGGAGCGCTCCACATCAGTGAGTTTGTACTACTGTCTAAGGCGGATGCGACTCGTAGGGCACTGGAACTCGACAATGTCTATGTCACTAATGAGTGGGCTCAGTTGAGGATACGGTCCTCAAAGGTTGATCAGCACGGTGTAGGCAGTGGAGTTAGACTGCTACGATGTTCCATTGCAGACATCTGTCCGGTTGGTGCCCTACAGGAGTTCTTGGCAGTGCGTGGCGTACACCCTGGCCCGTTTTTCTGCCACCAGGATGGGTCTCCCCTTACTAAATTTCAATTTTGGAAGGTGACCGGTACGGCACTATCCAGTGTTGGCCTCCCCGGGGCTCGTTACGGCACCCATTCATTTAGGATAGGTGCTGCATCCACTGCGGCTGCATTTGGGTACTCTGAGGCTGATATACGCCGTATGGGAAGATGGGGATCTATGCGTTTTGCATTATATGTTCGCCCTCTTCAGGTATGAGTACCAGTTAAGTCATTGTTCTCTTTTCTTCTTTTACAGACCCTGTGTGTCCCCGCACACTGGTGGCAGTATGGCTGGTGGGCCACAGTTACGTGCACTGGGCAGCGCAGTATGCTGCGGTGACAGAGTGGGGGCCCCAGCTTGGACTGCGTGCAACTGCACGCATACGTTGGTACGGTAAGCACGGAATGAGATGGCGGGAACTGTTGCCATTACTTTTTTCCATCAGGGATGCTGAACCACCTGATGTCCTTGTACTGCACCTCGGTGGCAATGACCTTGCCCAGGTCACTGGCCTTTCCTTAAAATCCACGATCTGCAGTGACCTAGCCTATTTGCATTATGTTTGGCCATCCACACGGCTGCTATGGTCGGACATCATACCGTGACATAATTACAGGGGAGGTATTGACCTCCGTGCCCTTGAACGCGCTCGCCGCTCGGTGAACAGGGAGGGCTGTTGCCCGGTTCTTGGCAGACAAGGGTTTGGGGATGGCCATCCGGCACCCCAGGATAAGTTTACAAAATTATGATCTCTATGCAGGGGATGGGGTCCACCTGTCGGCTAAAGGGATGAACCTCTTTCTGGAAGATTTGCAAGCAGGCCTGGTGACCAAGCTGACGGTCTGGGGGGGGGGGGCGGTGAGTCATCATAGACGCCTCCCCGTGTGGCGGGTAGCACTGGTAAGGTAAAGATTTATGACCCATAGGTATCCGGCAGGTTCGCAATTGACTGGGCAACACTTAGACAGGTACAGGGGTAATAGCTTTGGCCAGTCAACGACGAACCAGGCAAGGGGTGATGGCATGAGCTTAACAGCCTGCATCACCTTGAGATTTAACGGATACACGTCATAGGGTGGGGTCAGTAGATAGTTTATTGACTCCGGTCAATAATTTGTTTGTGTCAACAAACAAATTGATACAAATGGATACATTGTAGCCAATTGCCATTGGCAATTTTGGGAGGAACCTTACCAGTGTTACTGCGGCCTTCTTGCCTTAAGAATTACAATTGGATGAATACACCAATTGAAAGTTATAATTCGGACTAGGGCATTATTCAATAAAAGTGGCCCAATGCCTTTATCCATATACCGGTGTCTGAGTCTTTCTTTGGGAGGTGCGCCTGCAATGAAAGCGCAGCACCAAAATGGCCGCTGTGCTCTTTGCTGCCCCCCCACCCGGACTCAGACATCCGGGTGAGTTAGGCGGCGTGGCCACCCCTCTATAAAAGGGGTGGCCACGAGGCAGACGAGCTGCCATTTTAGAAATAGCGACGGACAGGAGAACTTTTTCCCTCCATCCCCTCCCTAGTGAACAGTGTGATATTTTGGTCGCTTCAGGGCCGGGTGGGAATTTTTGGCCTGAACCACAATTGGCCCTTGGTTCTGGCTTTTTTGCCCATCCCACACTGTTGCTAGTGTTTGAGCAAAGGGGTTTTTGTCCTTGACTTTGGTCACTTTCGGCGGGTAGCACTGGTAAGGTAAAGATTTATGACCCATAGGTATCCGGCAGGTTCGCAATTGACTGGCCAACACTTAGGCAGGTACAGGTGTAATAGCTTTGACCGGTCAATGACGAACCAGGCAAGGGGTGATGGCAGGAGCTTTTCAGCATGCATCACCCCGTGATTTGACGGATACACGTCATAGGGTGGGGTCAGTAGATAGTTTATTGACTCCGGTCAACAATTTGTTTGTGTCAACAAACAAATTGATACAAATGGATACATTGTAGCCAATTGCCATTGGCAATTTTGGGAGGAACCTTACCAGTGTTACTGCGGCCTGCTTGCCTTAAGAATTACAATTGGATGAATACACCAATTGAAAGTTATAATTCGGACTAGGGCATTATTCAATAAAAGTGGCCCAATGCCTTTATCCATATACCGGTGTCTGAGTCTTTCTTTGGGAGGTGTGCCTGCAATGTATTTTGAAGGGGAGAACAGTACTTATAACCCCACATACACTCAATATAGAAATCAATTTTTTCCATCACAACACAGAAATGCACCATTTTATTCAATAAATTGTCATTCCATGTAAGACACAATATCTCAGAACCTGAGACAACAGCTATATTATTCCTTAAAACAACAGCAACATCAATAGCAGCAGCAAAGTTACACAGTACTCAGTAACTTAAGAGTCACATTTAATAACACCTTGCTTTTTAAAGCTTTGAATTGTTTTCTAAAAGACTAAAGTATGCTCTATTCTAGATCAGTGATGACAAACCTTGGCACTCAAGGTGTTCTAGAAGTTCAATTTCCAGAAGACCTGATCAGCAGGTGTGTTGACTTGGGCTTCTGGTAATTGAAGTCCAAAAACAGCTGCAGTGCCAAGGTTAGTCACCATGTGCTTCCAAATCCTCTTCCAAAGCCCAGTGTTTTAAAAGTAACCAATAATTGTTCATCACTCTGTTCCCTTGCTCAAAAGCCAGTCATGTCCAACTCTAAGGGGTGTGTGTGCTCATTTCCATTTACAAATAGAGGGGGAAAATCTGTTTGAGGCAAAAGGTATCAATAATAAAGTCTTCTTTTATCAGAAACAAAACTCAAATAACTTCATGCAGTATTTTCAAAAAATTAAAAATAAAAATCTTCACTTAATCTTGTGTTCAAAATTTCAGAATTTCAAAGTCAAACTTAGGGAAGCTTCACAATAAACAAATACACCGAAACCGTTCCGGTAAATTGGTATTTCGGTACTTCATCAGAGTGTAAATATTCTAGACGATAGGAAAATATAAAATACATGGTGTTAGAGCAAATGTATAATCAAAATAGTACATAATATATAATATACGCAGCTTATCTAGCTAATTACATATAATTATAAAATACATAGTGGTTTCATGGTTAACAAAAAATCATTTTGATGATATAAATACAATAATCCCTCTGTTATCTATTCCTAATAACAATAAAAATACCTTGTTTAACCCTCCAAATACTCATTTTTCAAAAGTAAAACTGGATTCTTGGCCACTTTTGATTCGCTTTGTATTTTTAAAAAGTAATTGAGTAGTTCACATTGTCCCCAGAGAACCCAGAGCACAAAATGGGGGCACTCTTAAGATCCAACAAGGACCCATCTCAAGGTTAGTGGGTGCACATTTTCAGAGTTAACAGAAGGTTGTTATGATAATAACTTTGTGCCATCAAGACAATTTTGTCTGATGGCAACTCTTTCCAAGGTTTTCAAGGAAAAGAATACACAGAGGTAGTTTATCATTCTGGAGGTGTCTTTGGACTGTGCAGCTTGTCCATGGCTAAAAAAGACTGTCATCTTCCTTGAGTCATAGTGGGAGATTGAAATCCCAACCTCCGGATGTGGAGCCAGATACCTAAACCACCAAGCTATCTAGCCAGCAGAAGGTTGATACTCATTTTCATTTTTTTATGCTCAACCAGTCACAGAAGTAGTTCTAAAACTGGTGGTGACAGTGCAAAATAAGCTGCTCAATTGGTTGCACATAACTATACCCTGTAAGCAAACACATTTCACCATATATAGCAGCTCTTGGGTTACTCAGTCATGAAGAATTAACTTTCAATCAGTGTTATCCTACCCTATAGACACAACCTGGACAGTGAGGAGAACAAATAGGTCGATCTTAGAAGAAATCAACCCTGACTGCTCATTAGAAGGTCAAATAGTAAAGATGAAGCTAAAGTACTTTGGACATCAAATGAGAAGAGAGGATTCACTTGAGAAAGCCTTGATGCTGGGAAAGGCAGTGGAAAAAAGAAGAAGGGGGTGGCCCAAAATGAGATGGTTAGATGGTATTGTAGATGCAGTGGGCATAAAACTGGGTGGGCTGAAGAGGATGGTGGAAGACAGAGGTGTCTGGCGGGCAATGTTCCATAGAGTTGCAAAGGGTCGGAATCGACTGTGCGACTGAACAACAAAGACACAACCTTATGTCTGGCTGGATATCCCGCTATAGTAATGGAGTAGTCTGTACAGCCAGTGACTCAATGCCAAGTGATGGGCAGTGGTAAATAACCTGACTACCTAAAGGGTCCAATGGTTACAAGTCTGATTCCCAATGGTCATGGAGGCAGAAGAGTCCTGGCTGTGAGGTGCACCTTGTTAATATCCTCAAGGCTATGGCAGTCCATTGCAGTCCTCGTGTTAAATCCTGCATGTCTCATTTCATACATGCTGCGGCTGTTCTCTTTCATTGAGTCTCTGATACAATTATTCTGGTCATAGTAGGATATTGCACTTCTCTGCAATTTTTCAGCACTGGGCTTTGGGGAAAAAACCGCTTGCTGATCTCTAATATGAGGTAAATTTCTTTATATTTTTTATCTTAAAAGCATGTTAGCACATGCTCTCATCTCCTAATGCCATCTGCAATCTTTGTCTCTGGAGAAATTCCTATCTGATTGTACTTGATGCTCAGTACCACTTTCTTTTTTATCTTGTTGTTGTTGTTGTTCAGTCGCACAGTCGGTTCCGACCCTTTGCGACCCTATGGACCATTGTTCTCCAGGCGCCTCTGTCCTCCACCATCCCCCTCAGCACTCCCAGTTCTGTGCCCATTGTGTCTACAATACCATCTAGCCATCTCATCTTTGGCCTCCCCCTTCTTCTTTTGCCCTCCACCTTTCCCAACATCAAGGCCTTCTCAAGTGAATCCTCCCTTCTCATTTGATGTCCAAAGTACTTTAGCTTCGTCTTTACTATTAGCTCTTCCAATGAGCAGTCAGTGTTGATTTCTTCTAAGATTGACCTATTTGTTCTCCTCGCTGTCCAGGGTACTCTCAAAACTCTCCTCCAACACCACATTTCAAAGGCATCTATTCTTCTGCGTTCAGCTTTCCTTATTGTCCAGCTCTCGCATCCGTACATTACCACTGGGAATACCATTGCTTTGACTATTCTAATTTTTGTTTGCAATGTGATGTCTCTGCTTTTCACTATGTTCCCCAGGTTTCTCATGGCTTGTCTCCCAAGAATCAGTCGCCTTTTTATTTCATGGCTGCAATCCCCATCTGCCGTGATCTTTGATCCCAGGAAAGTAAAATCTGTCACTGCTTCTACTTCTTCCCCATCTATTTTCCAGGAATTGATCGGACCTGTTGCCATTATCTTGGTTTTCTTGATATTGAGTCTCAAGCCAGCTTTTGCACTCTCCTCCTTCAGCCCAATCAAGAGGTTCTTTAGGTCTTCCTCACTTTCTGCCATTAGGGTGGTATCGTCTGCATATCTCAGATTGTTTATGTTTCTCCCAGCAATTTTAATCCCATATTGTGATTCCTCCATCCCTGCATTGCGCATTATGTGCTCTGTGTATAGATTGAATAAGCAGGGTGATAAAATGCAGCCTTGTCTTACTCCTTTTCCTATTCCGAACCACTCTGTCATTCCATGTTCTGTCCTGACTGTTGCTTCTTGGTTCATGTACAGATTTCTCAGGAGGCATATGAGGTGCTCTGGTATTCCCATCTCTTTAATTACTTGCCACATCTTGTTGTGGTCCACACAGTGAAATGCCTTAGTGTAATCAATGAAACAAAAGTAAACTTGTTTCTGATATTCCTTTGTTTTCTCCATGATCCAACGTATGTTGGCAATGTGGTCTCTAGTCCCCCTGCCTCTTCTGAAACCGGCCTGCACCTCTGGTAGTTCTCTCTCCACATGCTGCTGAAGTCTGTCCTGTATTATCTTGAGCATCACCTTGCTGGCGTGTGGGATGAGTGCAATTGTTCGGTAATTTGAGCATTCTTTGGCGTTGCCCTTTTTTGGGATTGGGACGTATATCTTGCAGAACATATTTCTTTCCCTCCAGTTGAAGACCAAGAATTGTGCTTTTGGGCCTATGTACTTCACTTTGTGTGGGAGTTGAAAGCATTACAAGGCTACAAATTATTCTCCAGCTTAGATTTGATAATGGATCAGAAAAGATTATCTAGTTCACTCTACCTTTAAAAGATCTTTGCATCAGAGGTCCACGTACTGCAGCAGCTCAGTGGTTAAGAAGTTCGTCTTGTTAGCTGGAAGGTCAGCAAGTCAGCAGTTCAAGACCTGTTGTGTATTGAGGCATGATTGCAGGTTGCGCAGGCAGCACCATGCAAGAAGAAAATGGCAGTTTCCCGCCATCCAAATTAGGAACCAAAGTTGGTGCAAAAAAAAACCCCGTCCAGGGCACGCTCATTATGCTAATCCAAGCCCTGTGATTGATTACAGTTTTGGATCCTGTTCCTCATTGGTTAATTACATATATACCCTGTTATGATTGGTTAGTTATGGTTTCCTGGCCGGTCGCTACATTGTATCAAGGAGCCACCACCGGGGAGACACTAGATAAGCCCCATGAGTAAACAAGGGTGGGGCCAGACCGGATCTATACTACCCATTCCGCACAGGTAGCTAGCAACATGCTAAGCCTGGGTCTCCTCCACATGCTTCTGCTTCTAGTGTTGCTCAGCCCTTGGCTCTTCTACAGCAGACTCCGGAGAGACTGATTTCATGGGATTGTATAGCCATCTCTTGTAAGCATAACCTGAAAAGACTGTTGAATAAACTCTAGTTGCTGTTCTGTTCATCGTTGCCTTGACTATTACTTATAAGGGCCGGACGCGACAAGATCTGAGTACTGTATGATGGAATGAGTACCCATCTCTGTCCCATCTCCTGCCAACCTAGCAGTTCAAAAGCAAGAAATTGCAAGTAGATAAATAGGGACCACTTTGGTGGGGAAATATCTTGAGGACATGAAAGGAGCCTCAGTCAGGCATCCCCTGAGCAGAGTTCCTCCAGCAAAAATCATTTCAACCCAGAAAGCACCTTTGTGTGCTTCTGAAATCATTAAAAAAAGTAGAGATCCAAGGCTAAAGAGTGAAAAATTAGCACCAAAAGTGACCTAGTCAAACTGATTTGCAACTGTATCTGTTATGCTAAGCAACCATTGTATACTTCTGTATCCCCATCTGTTCATGGAGCCATGTTTAAATTAATGTCATGAAGTCTCACTCTTATGACTGACAAAGTGGACTTGATCCATGAAAGCTAACATTAAAATACAGCAGTTAGCCTTTAAAATGCTACAACATTTTTGTTTTTGTTTTGTTCGCTCTCTAATGGTGAAATGTTCATTCTCCGTGACTGGGTAATCCCAAGAGCTGCTATACTATGAAGTATGTTTGTCTACTGGGTACGGCTTTGTGCAATGAATTGTGGAACACACAAGAACAAATCAATACAAAAATGACATTAGAAAGAGCAAGTCTCAGAAACCAGAAGAACATTTTGGTCTCCAGACTATGCTATCTCTGACCTGAGGAAGGCATACTGGAACAAAAGAATTTCAAAGGCAAATTCCAAAGGGAATTAGCTAAAAGTGGCTGTATTAGGAACTTCAATCCACTTTTCCTGGTTTAAATAAAGATAGAGTCTTCTTTCATCATTGTAAATATTAATCAAATCACTCTTGCAGCTTTGTATTTTTTTACAACCCAACAGTATTGTCTTACTCATTGCAGAAACAGTTTGTGTAAATATCCATTAGATCTGGGACCAAACTCTTCCCTTATATTGGAATTAAACCAAGATGTTTTCCCATTTTTTGTGTGTTAGTACAGTTACCTCCATAAAAAAAATAGTTAACATATTCATTAATATTGGACACAACCCAAATTCACAACTGCATATTATTTACCTGGCCAAATCTTTAAAAGCAATCAGAATGTTTGGACAGTTGGGAAACAAAAAGTACATGTTTAACAATATCATCCCAGGCATATTTAGAGCTAATTATGGCAATCACAATGTATGGTGACCCTCCCAGTGTTTCTAGGTATAAAGTACTCAAAACTAGCTAAATATTCCCTCCTGCTGGTAATGTTCCTGAATTGTGTAGTTTGCCAAGAATTATAATTTTCCTCCAGAGCACATAACTTTTTCAACGACACACATAATCCAGAGCATTTTAGCTGTCTCCCCTCCCAGGAGACTGAGTAGGAATTCAACTTCCCAACCCTTGGCTAAAAGTCATGTGACCCAACCCACTGAATTATCTCTCCAAAGGGCATATTTACTGAGAAGTAAATCCCATTGATAAATTTGTGTACAATTGCAATTTTAGCAGAACCTCTTTAGTAACTCTCTGGCAATGTCAAGATGAAGAATTTACAATGGTTTTGTTTGCTTGCCACTTTATGAAATATTTCAGTTTTCAGCTTCACTCTATTCAGCATAAACAAGGAAGACAATTTGATGGAAGACTGTTTTAATGATTGCTGAGAGGTTTGGGGAAATTCTGCCTAGTTAGTTGGCTAGCATTTTGGAAAATAAATATATAAAAATTTGCAAGCATGGAAGTCTTGGGAACGGCTGATTAAAGTGTGCTGGGAAATTAAATCAAAGACAAAATGCAACATGAAGCAAGTAAAACTCAAAGTTATGAAGAAGATAAGTGAAATCACATTAATAACAAGTTAACAAAACTAAAGGCTCAGGGGAGATGGGCAGTGTGCAGCTAGCTGGTTTTCCCCCATGTGTTCCAAACACTGTCTCACTTCTTGTAGTTGGGTCGTATTAACTCCCAAAGCTGTTCCATAACACAATGTTTGTAAGCAGAGGAAATATTACAGAAATAATATTTACAATGGGTGTACTTTGGGCCATCTGAATCTCAAATCAAATTAGATCGATTTGGGAGATTCCTAATAATAATGGGACTCTAAAGTGGGCCAAATCATAACCTTTCCTTTCCTACTAGCCCTTTGTTAGTAACCTGGAGGATTGAGAATCCATGGAATATAGGAGCCCTCTTCAAGTATCATAAGCTCTGGCTTTATGAAAAGAGGAATGCTTGATCTCATCCCCTTCGTTGTTGCCTCACTCATGCATTCAGTGCTGAGCATGAAGATGAGATCATACTGCCTAGCAATGTAGGCTCATTTAGCATGTAGACTAAAGGAACAAAAGGATTAAACTTTCACTGGTGCATTTTACAACTGTTGTTAGAGAAACAACTTTTTCCATGTCCTCCTTATAAGAAAAATGTCAATGTATAGAGCCAGGGTTCTCAAACTATGGCCGGCCAGATGTGGCTCACAACACCATTTTATGTGGGGCTCCCACTGCCTCCACTACATCTAAAAGTGTCATGTGTGGCAGGCAGGGCATAATGGCCATCCAGTCACTGAAGCTGTCCGTGGGAGAGTTAACCCAACCCTCAGCTTGAAAAGGTTGAGAACCTCTGGTACAGAGGGACACAGGAAGTAGTTTTGTGATATTTCTAATTTCTAATAATAAAAAAATCATTAAAGTTTTCCCATGATACATGCTTGATGCCTCCACCCCTCCCTCTCTCTTTCTCTCTCTCTCTCTCTCCATGTGATTGAGAGTGTGTGGAACGAAACAGGTGAAAGGGCATAAGTGATGAGAAGCTATAGGTAGTTCTGTTTGAGCATATGTTTGGGACATCCAAATAGGCAGCATGGTTCAAAACTGAACTGGTTTCAGCAAAATCTCTTGAGTAGTGCCAACCAGAATAGACCCACTGAATAAACTCATGGATGCAATCAACCTTGATGTCGATCTCATTGATTTACTGATTATATAACTGTAATGAGCAACTGGATTAAGGCCTAAACATGTGTAGAATAATGTTCAAACTTTAGTTGATTGTTGAAATGGTGGTTAGATGGCCACCTGTCAGTGAAATGTCCTGTTTTGTCAAAGGGAGGACTTGATCATCCTTAGGCTCCTTTCTAGCTTAACAATTCTATGGCTGCATTATCCCAAGTTGAAAAAAAAATGTGGTATCAACACAGCATATGTACACAGGTACAGTATATGCTCCTTAAATGGTATTCTCTTAACCAAAGATTCTGGGCATTGAACTTTAGACCTTTTCTATGCACAGTGGCTCATGAATTTAGAATGACCATGGCCCCATTAGAATTAGATTATAATATCTACCATGTACTGATCAAATTCATGCCTTGTCTTTGTAAAACCAAATACTATCCCAAATATGTTATGCGACACCATCAGGTTTACGAGACTAATGGAGTTTCACTTGGATTTATTAGCATGTGAAGAATCTGTAAGAATCTAAATCTCAGGTCTTAATTTAGGAAACCTATCACAGGGGTTTTTTTTAATATATAAAAAAGGAATTTTGAATATATATTTTTGCTGCCAGCTTCCATCAGCCTCTTGCACGCAGCTGTCAGTGCCAGACACAGTCAGCAGAAGAATCAGTTAAAGCTTTCTCTGCCAGCTGTGCAAAGTTTTATACTAAGCACTTAATGAGACCTGGCATGAATTCTCAGTTTTACTCCCTAGCAGCCTGGTCAATGCAGATGGCTGGAACCAGGGCAACAGTGCAGAGACACAAAGCAAAAATCACTTTGAATCTGATGATCTGGCATGATTTTTTTCAACTTCTTGTGAAATTTCAAGGGATACAGGGCCTTCTACTTTATTAGCAAATTAGTCAATTCCTCACTCAAAATCAAATGTTAACTAGACATGTGGAAACAAAAACTAAACCAAATAGCAGAAATAACAAAGAAATGCCCATAATCTTATTGAAATGTGGTGCCCTAGGTAGAAAACTTCATGCACATTTTAATGAATTCATAGGAATCTGAAAATTGTCTTTTCAATATACATGCTTCTTGTGTGTACAGTATAGCTCAGTATTTTATTGTTTGGGTATACAATACGCCTTCTATGTTTTCAACCAATTCCATCCATCCAGCTCAGATGTATTGATGGATCAAACAGAACAATATGTCATGATCATAGGTTGACAGCTCATTGCTAAGCAGCTGTGTTCTTTCTTTTGTTTACTCATATCTCAGATTCCACAGATCTTAAGTCAGCCTCAGGTGTTTGACAGCCAGACATGACATCGGAAACAGCTGGTGCATTCCTAATATACATTAGGAGGCCAGATGTGTTCCATGGGAAGGGGGGAACACCTGCAGTCCAGGAATTTCCAGACATAAACACATTACATAATCCAGGGGTTTCCCCATTATGTAATGCATTCCAAGGGGTGGCAGGAGCCACTCTTTTCCCTATATAAGGGGTGCCTTTTCAGACCACAAGTTGGTTCTCTAACCCAGGGCTACCAAACCCATGTTGGCTGAACTCTGGAATAGAATGAATTTAATTGGATTCTATCTTGGAGATTATTCCTTGCCCAACGAACTGATGGAATTCTGAGACTTCTGTCTCTGTGAACTCTTTTCTTTTCACAGGTATTATATTATGCTTTGCTTCCATGAAATTGCATCTTGGAAAATAAAGCTCTTTGTGAGTTTTACTATCTACTGAGCTGGAGTCTACTTCTCAGGCATATCCAGGTACTATTGCTCTCTTCTTTACATGCTACCAACTAAATAACCACATACTCCCTGTGTCAGACAGGTGGGAGCACGGCGACCCAGGTTCTGGATGGAGAGGTGACAAAAGGCTGTTGAGGGAGTTTGTGGAGTAATGGAAAATCTAACAGCCAACTGGTCATAACCAGACTCTTGAACCCTGGAAAGGGTCAAGTCCGTGATACAATATTGACTATGTGTGCTCAATAATGAATTTATTGCACTGGGTTGACCTTCTTGATGAAAAACATGTCACAAACATAGATGTGAATAATACTTGGGGAAGGGAAGTTGTTCCAAGTCTCATCATGTCAAGACTTCTAGCTGAGAGTTCTGTCTGCGTCAAGTGCCATTCCTTGGCTGAGCCAGCCTGGCTCCTGATTGGTTAAAAGATAGAAAAATCACCCATGAGATTTTTATGGAATCCCATAACAGTAACACAACTGCTGGAGTTGGCATGGATACTTAGATCTGATCATTTGTTTTGTGCTCGAAGCTGCCAACCTTAAATGAGTCAAGAGTAAGCCCTAGACACTATTTTAGCACACACACAAAAGTACTGAAATGCCTGCTCATTTTGAACTGCTTGGAGATCCCATTGTAACAAGTGATGTGAAAATAGTACAAATAAACAAAATAAATATGAAAATGAAAAGCAAACAAAATTGCATACTTTGGACTACAAAGTTCTTTTTTAATTTTTGAGTGGGGAGGATAGACGTGAATTTCTAAAGTTCTTACAAAATTAACATATCTAAAACTGACAGATTGGAAATTGATTTAATGCATTTAATGCATTTGAAGAAGTGGGCTAGAGTCTATGAAAGTTTATGTTAAATTAAATTTGTTAGTCTTTTAAATGCCCCAGTACTCTTCCTCATCCTTGTTTCCACACATTCCACAAACTAACATATCTAGTCTCCCTTGCTCGAAAGCCAGTTGTATCTGATTCAAGGGTGGTACTCATCTCTGTTTACTGCCAAAGAGTCACTGCTGTCTGCAGCTGCAGATGTTTCCATGGCCACATGGCAAGCATAACTAGACACTGGAGCTCACATAATGCTGTTACCTTTGCCACTGAAACAGTATATCTATTTGAAATTTCTTGCTTTCGAACTGCTAGGTTGGCGGGAGCTGGGACAGACAATGGGAGCTCACTCCATCATGCAGCCCTCAAGTCTTGTTCTGCTGACCTGCCAGCCTTCCAGGTATAAATAAGAATATTTATCCACTTTGATGTACAGGTCTCTCTCTCTTTTTTCCCCTCTATTTTCTTCAGCTTTCCCATTTACTCAAGTGGTGTTTGTTTCCTTCTTTACGTTCTTCTGTCTATTCTTTGGAAACCTCAAGAGAGATTTCCATGGCATACCATTTCCTAAATCAATAACAAACCACCAAATAAACACCCTAAACCCATGGTGGCCAACCTTGGTACTCCAGCTATTCTTGGATTTCAATTCCCAGAAGCCCAGATCAGCAGGACTGCTTACTTGGGCTTCTGGGAATTGAAGTCCAAGAACACCTTGAGGGCCAAGGTTTGCCACCACTGCTAGACTATTCTCTTAGTGTCTTCTGCCAAGTAGCCATAACAATATTTTCTTTTCTTTTTATATTACAGTAACAAAAGCAAAACCAACCCTCAAACATATTTTGCAACTTTACAAATTAAACCACATCCTCTCAGATTAAAACAGGCTTCCACTAATGAATCAGTTGAAGATTTGATTCTTTGCTGATTAACAGTTCTGTAACCAGCCACCTGCAAGTAAGCCCCATTGAATTCAATGGGACTCCTGTGCCTAGTGCAGACAGTTGCTGTATAACTTTCAATCCTGCCTGAATTACATTCTGATCCTTTGATAGCTTTGTGGCATTTTGAAGACTCTGAAAACTTTGTCTGTCTAGAAGTTGTTACATACACTTGTGTTGCTAAAATTGGAAGGATGATAAAATGGGGGTTGCTTATTTGTTTGCTGCAGATTTTCATCCTTTTCACAGATGTTTTGAAAAATCAAATAAATTGTTCATACTTGTCCAAACATGCCATTTGCTTAATGCATTGAAGCAATTTGTTCTTTTGTATGCACTCTCCATTCAAAAACAACACACAGAAATTTTCATTTTGTATTGAAACTTTCCAGTTTTGTTTATGGAAGGACTGTTCTTGCACAGGATTTTTAATGTGTTTCTCTCTTCCCAGTTGAATTGTGTTGCAAAGCTCATTTGACTCTTTCTCCCCCACCTACACATATATGATTTATTTATTTATTTATTTATTTATTTATAAGTCACATTTGTATATGCCGCCCACTCAGGCAGAACCCGACTCAGGGCGGCATGATATGTTTCCTTTAAGTTTAAATGTGGTTTATTTCCTTGTATGGCTTCTATTCTTTCTTTGTGAGAGTTCCTTTTTCAGATTAGAAAATCAGTTTCCAAGGTTCTTTTCTTAGAAGCTGAACAGTGAAAGATGTGTACACATGTCTGATAATAGAGTACTGATTCTCTTCCACTTGCGGATCACAACTAAGGATAGCCAAATAATAACCTGCTATGGTTTGGTTCCACCAAAGAGTAGTAGTAGATGCTCAAGCATACATTGCAAGATACTAATTTGAGCCAGAGTCAGAAAATATCAGTTATGTTCAATTTGCAACTCTTGAATGACCAGACAAAATGAAGAAATGAGATGCATACTTGTGTGACACAATTCCAGTCATATACATAAGGCAGACCTTGATGGAGGGTAACTTTATCTGAAACTTGTAATGTGTAGTCAATGTTCCTAAAATAATTAGAGCATATTAGGACATTCACAGACATGGTATTTTCAATATTAGATATGAAAATTATATCCAAATCTGTCAAGAAGGACATACGTTTTAATCATTTTGGTACATTCCATGCCAATTAATTTTGGATTTCTGATTCATGGATTCATAATCCAAACTAAAATGGCAGCTCTAAATCTGTAAAATCAGAAAGGGGCCATTTTGTGAATCAATAAGTCATCATTCAAGCCAAATCTGGGGGCCTCAACACATGTGTAGTAGAGGCAGTTGGATTAATGATGAACAGTTTCCTTTATTTTGACATCTTCCAGTCTTCATTTCCTTGGGGAAGTCACCAGCCTTCAATATATTCTCAGATGATCACTGTCTCCCAAACAACAGCAACATACTACAAATTGTTCTACTCAATGAAGCCTCTAAATCATGGGTTCCTGTCGGAGTCCGATTCATGTAAAGACCTCTAATCAGCCTCATTAGCAGCAGTTTATAGCCCCGGATAAAAAAGGAAAAGTTAAGAGTCTACGAAGTCCAGCTTCATTAGACGGAGTAAGGAGGAAACAGAGATAGAGAGAAGAACACACACACTGCAGTTTTGGCTGAACAAAGGAATAATCATGGCTTCTCTTTATTCAAGTATATCAGAAACACTAAGGCACATACAACCAATTAGAAGTGTCCGAAGAATGTCCGAACCAAATAAGGAGAATACTTTCTCACTATTCTACGCTTGCCCAAAATCCAGCGTTGTCTCTCATGCAAGCAAAGAGGCCTTTGTTTACAAAATGTTTAGGAAGACAGGCAAGACAGAAACCAGATACATTCCTACATGTCCTCCTTTTTCATTTAAATTTGAGAGAGGGACGGCTAATCATACCCCTGCATGTCATCATACTCCATAACTACTCCTCCATATACATCATCACTGTCCTCCTGGACATCGTACCCCTCCTGACTCCTGGTACCTTTTTCCGGAGGATGATACCTCATTGAGTACAATTGCCGTCGTGCAAAACCCGATGTCTCCCTTCTACGCAGTGGACATGTGTTACACATAGAAACAAGATTAAGAATACAATAAATGCAAAAACACAAAGGTATAAGGCAGATAATAATAATGAACCCATAAAAGAAAACTTGTCTAAGGACAGACAAATCAGGCAACCAAGAAGTCACCCAATCAAAGAGATTAACATCAGTGCGTACATTGTTAGTAATGCTCTCCTGTAAATTCTGAAGTTCATTCTCAATAGTATTATTCAGATCCTGGAATTTTACCCGACATCCCTGGTTCCCGACCAGTTTACAAAATCCTCCGGATTTTGCTAACAGGTAATCTATGGCCAGTCTGTCCTGCATTTGGTCTTGATGAAGCTCAGTGATTTCCATTTGAAGATCCCGTATGACCCTCCCTGTGGCATTGATTGACTTCTCCAGCCTACAGGTGAGTCCCAAAATGGACCTTCTATTCTCCTGGGAAATGACACCTGGGTATGATCCCAAGGTGAGTGCTCCAGTGATAGCACTCCCTATAGCTCTCCCCCAGGAGCTACCATCAGAAAGCTGAACATCGATTATCACTTCATCATTGCAACCAGAACCCATCGGGCCGGCAGCAGCTCTCCGGCGCCGTGCATCTGCCTGAAGCGGCATTTGCACTTGTACGGGTAGGGTAAAATAACCCAATGCTGCACATTGATATTGTCCTGGTTGGAAATTCGTGGCAACTCCATTAAAAAAAGAACCACATGTTAGGATCCTTGATTTGCCATCCATTGCAAATTGAACCACTATCTATAGCAGAATAATCAGGAGTAAACATAGGAAACACATCATATATATCTTCAATAGTAGTGTTAAACAAGGTATAATTAAGCTTATAAGAACTGTTATAACTACCCCATAACCAAAAATAATCATCACAACCCGTATAATTGCCTACATTCCGCAAAACCCGTTTTGCTTGAGTCCAGTACTTCCATTTACTATTCCAGACTCCAGACCTATGACAGCAGAAACAAAGTCCTTTACTGTATTTCTTGAATGTCATGCTTCACCAGCGGGTGTTGTTAAATTGTTCTGGGGGATTGGAGAAGAGTGTAGACCTTTCAACATGTTGCAAATGTCCAATAACCAACTCAGGCGTGTTGAACAATTCCGGAAGAAAGGCCATTTGAGACACTGCCAGTGGATGCTCATAGTATAATGTTGCATTCTTACCATGAATCTCAAACATATAGTTAGCATGACGAATCCAAAAGTTGGGGTTGCCCCCATGAGTCATTGTTCTTACAGCTGGAAGCACAGTAAGAAAGAAAAGAACAAATGTCAGCAAATTTAGTCTACTGGTGAACCACCATCCTGGAGCTGAGTAACCTTCTTCTCTCTCCATGGGCGGATCGCACCAGCAGGAATCCTTCCACTCAGGATCCCCTTGTTGCCAATAAATAACCAATGGCTTAGGAAGACACTCCCCTAAGAAACAGGAGCATGCCCTGTTATTACTAGTACCATGTAACTAAACATGAAACATGCCTGACATTTAACACAAATGCAATATCACAAACCCATTTACATGTGTAGGGTACTGAAAACTCTTCCATGTACTTCTGAAGGTACCTTGAGATATGCAGTTTCATAAGGCAAAACATAACATAAGCAAAGACAGGTCTTTCCCCTGCAAGAGAATAAACAAACATTTAAGCATGAACAAAACATGAACATTTCTCTTCTTCCTTACATGAAGGAGGTCTCTGTAGCATTCTAGAAGGCATTTCTCACTTCCCAATTACATGAGTAAGGCATTAAATTTCTTCTTCTCTCACTGGTGTAAGTGAAAGAGGCATTCAATAACTTAAAACCAGCATAGCATGGTAACTCAAATACAGTACAAATATCATTAAAGCATTTCACACTCATAGCATGAGCAGGTAGACAATTTTTTGCTTAAAAAGGTTTTCAGGTTTTATAATGCAAACAAGGCCAATTCTTCTTTAGAGTCCACACAAACTTTTTAGTCCAATTAAAATGTCCAAATTAAAAGACCAAATGTTGATTGAAGCTTTCTCAGATTACAATTTAAACACTAAATACTATCTTCTCTCCAGCACAGTTCTTGGCATGGCAAGTTGAAATTAGGCCATAAATTACTTCTCACTGAATTCACAAGACAACCAGACCCCCCTTTTCAGCTTTTCAGGCAAACACACATTCCTTCTTGCTCCAGTCACACCCATCTGTATTAAGGCAGGCAGATAAGGTATGAAGGCACAAAGAACTTCTCCAGAATTTGCAAGCAGCTTTCACACAGAAGAAAATCACAGGGAAGTCCAAGTTGTTTTCCCTGCAATCCTGATGCTGAAACTTGGAACAACCCATTCTGGATCTCTTTGTTTGAGGGTTGGGCAGTTCAAAATCAGCCAAAAACTGTATGTCTTCTCCCTCCTTGTATTTTTGCAACAGCCTGCTGTCCATACAGGCAGGATTCACACCCCTTTTCCTCTGGATTTCCTTCATTTGCATCATCTGAATCTCCACTTCATGACAAACTGCATCTGTTAGTTTGTACTTGCACCCCTTTTTGAGCTTGGGTTTTGGGCCATCCTTCCACTTCTGCAGGATCTTCCTGCCCAAACGTGAGGTATCAAGTTTACTACTCAGCTTCTCCTGCTTTTGTGATGAGGGTTGCTTCAGGGGTGAGCTGAGATCTCCTATGCTGCTCTTTGAATCACACTCCTTGCTTCTTGCCACTTTGCATGCATTAATAGCTTCAATCTGTGATGAGGTCCCCACCATTTGTTCCCCATCAGCTGGCACTAGTTGTTTTTTAGACTTGGCAGGCAGTATTGCAACATTCCCATTTGCCAGAGCCTCTCTGTTCACTGGATATATCTCAGGAGATTCCACATCCAGCACAGCTGCAGTTAAAGCAGCAGAGAACAGGTCTTTTGTAGGGCTAAAAGTGCTTGATTGCTGCAAGGCAGGATATATGGTCCCATCTTCTTTTCCACCCCCACCCCCATCAGGGGGCTTATGCTGTTGTTTCTCATATGATGGAGGGGCAGTTGCCATAGCCCCTCCCTTGGCTGGAGGCAAAAGCTTTGGAAGGGGACCATCAAGCCTTTGGGAGAACAGTATATTTCTTGGAGTAAGTCTTTGAAGGCAGTTTCTGACTTCCTCCCACGTATATTGCACTGAAACAGAAATCCCATTACGCTTCTGCATTTCTCTCCCAATCTGATTCCACTGTTTTAAGTCCACACATTCATCATATTTAACCCAAGGACAGATTTTTCCTATAACTTTGACCAGCTGTTGTATCTCCTTCTCATCAGCCTTTCGCCCATTCTTATCCAGAATATATGAGAGGTCTTTACAAAACTCCTTCTCTGGCGAAGTTTTTTTTTCTTTTTCACTCACCCTGTGGGACCCAATGTAGAATTGGATGAATTTCGAGCACTCGAATGACCTTTCCTCTGGTCGTGAGTGAGTGGACCTTGTCCCGGTCGCAATTATGAGGTGCTAATTAGGTGCTAATTGCTGATTGCTGAAGCAGAGTTCAAAGAAGGCTCTCATTGTAGTTCAAAGCCTCCCACGGAGCGCCACTTGTCGGAGTCCGATTCATGTAAAGACCTCTAATCAGCCTCATTAGCAGCAGTTTATAGCCCCGGATAAAAAAAAGGAAAAGTTAAGAGTCTACGAAGTCCAGCTTCATTAGACGGAGTAAGGAGGAAACAGAGATAGAGAGAAGAACACACACACTGCAGTTTTGGCTGAACAAAGGAATAATCATGGCTTCTCTTTATTCAAGCAGAGTATATCAGAAACACTAAGGCACATACAACCAATTAGAAGTGTCTGAAGAATGTCCGAACCAAATAAGGAGAATACTTTCTCACTATTCTACGCATGCCCAAAATCCAGCGTTGTCTCTCATGCAAGCAAAGAGGCCTTTGTTTACAAAATGTTTAGGAAGACAGGCAAGACAGAAACCAGATACATTCCTACAGGTTCCCAAACTTTTTGTGTTGTGGGCTGGTCATATGGTTGAGCAGGCCTGACACGTGGTTCCTCCTGCCATAAAATGTGTCTGTGGTGTCGTAAAACGTGTTTACGGCAGGTACAGGCATATTTATGCATGCACAGGCATGTTATATAGCAGGAGGAAACATGTGACCAGTCCGCTCAACCATGTGACCGCTTCTGCTTCTGGGAGCGGTGAGGGTGGCTGTGGGCCTCATGAAATTATGTTGTGGGCTGGCCCATGGTCCATAGTTTGGCCACCCCTGCTCTAACTGTACCAGCTTCATTTCCTCTGATTTAATATTGTGAAAATCAAATGGATACATTTATTTTCCCACTGTCTCACAGGCACCCTGATTCCCTCCCTAGCCATGGCTGCCACCTGACCTAGCTTTGACAAATTGGTACACAATCACATTACTATGCCTTGATTTAGAGCACATTGCTTTCTGAACAGGAAGAGGCATATACAGAATAAGAACTATCACAAAAGGATAAAATCTTCATCCTTTACACAAAGATGATCTTTGTGTAAGAACCCAACAGGGACCCTTGGATTGGATTTTTTCCCCTCCTCAGCCTTTTTGGATCCATCTGGCTGACCCCAAATATTGATAAACTCCAAGAATAGATTCCCGATGGTTTGACAGAGTATTATGGGAAATTCAGAATATAATGAATTCTGAATCTAATTTTAATCTCGCACTATATAGGAATGGGTAGAGATGTGTGGTGTGACAGAGGAACCTGGTGTGGTGTGGTCCATGGGGTCGCAACGGGTCAGACCTGACTGTGTGAATGAAGAACAAAAAAGAGATGTTTGTCCATACTTTTAAGCCACCTCACGTAAGATCAGTTTTTCTTTTGCTTAGATGACATTTGGCCTAAGATTTGTTTTTCTGTCTAGAGAGGCACACATTTCCTACAGATTTTAACTAACATCCCTGGAAACTGGAACCCTAGAAGAGCAACTTAATACTTTTCACTGCAATTGTAATATTTTAGCTATTTTTTATGATACTCACTAAATGATTAAAAGCGAAGCAAAGCAATCACACTTATATACCGCCCCATAGCACTTAATGCACTCTCTGGGCAGTTCACATGTTAATTAGCATTTTGCCCTCACCATGCTGGGTACTCATTTTACTGACCTCAGAAGGATGGAAGACTGAGTCAACCTTGAACCCTGGTCAGGATCAAACTCACAACCTTTTGGTTGCAATACAGAGGTTTAACCACTTTACCACCATATGATCTAAGCACAGGCTTATACTCTACTGCATTCAGATAATTTTCCTTAACCAAAAGTAGCCATTATAATTATTTTTTAGAAACATGGCACTACAAAGAATGAGTTGGTAAACCACCCCTGGATACATGATGCCTAGGAAACCCTGGAAAGGTCATACATGGCTGAAATCCTATTGCATGGGTACATCTGCATAACTTGAAGCTGCATAGGCCATTGCTATATTTGCATCAATTGTGTGATCAGGAAACAGTTCCATGGGTACAGTTGTGTGGTCAGCTCTTTGTTGCACAATCTGACATATAGACTGTCTGGCTGTATCTCTGAGAATTTCTGTAGGTGTAACTTTACGCTATGCTAAATGCAATAGGATTTCAGCTTGTAAACTGGGATCAACTTGACAACAGATAATTATCATTACTTTGGGGAGCCCTTGAATTATAGCAGTGATGGCCAACCTTGGCATGCCAGGTGTTCTTGGACTTCAATTCCCAGAAGCCCAAGTCAGAAGACCTGATGATTTGGGCTTGTGGGAATTGAAGTCCAAGAACATCTGGAGTGCCAAGGTTGGCCATCACTGAATTTGCATGTTGCTCCTAACAATGCTAATTCTTATTGTGATCTGGTAATGTAAAACAGTTCCTGTGCTAGTGGTCTTAATAATCAAGCAGTCTTACACTCAAAAAGACAAGCTTTCAAACAACATGGTTCCAAAATGTACAACTCATCACTAGCACTTTGCAGCTGGGAGCCAAGTCATTGTTCCAAGTACTGGTGTTACATTCTGGCTGTCTTCTCAAACATCCTTACATGGACTGTATTCCAGTAGTCTAAACTGCCCATCACCACACACTAATTTGTCTTACCCAGGAATGAGCATACTTCAAGCTAGGGATAGAAGGACACTGGAAGAACGACTCATTCTCATACCAAGAGCTACTGCTAAGGACTTCTCCTATGCCAAAGAGATTTCTTGGTTCTATCCCAGTCTCATTTCCCCCCTTCCTCCTCATTTTTATTTGTTGTTTTGTACAAGAAACTACCAAATTCAGTGCTACTCAGAGCCCTCTGCAGGACATCTTGCTCTGGAAAAATACCATTTTGTGCAGGGATTGTAACAACCCTATACTGATAAGAGTTTCTTCATTGGGGTGGTGGGGGTGGTGACCATGAAACATTCAAGAAATCTGGCATGATTACTCAAAACAAATGAGTCTTGCAAAAAAAAAAATTTGCCCTGTGAGGAATATGGAGATTTACTCTCTGCCCTCAGAGACTGCAAGATCTGCATGTATTGGCAACTGTGGCTTTTCAGATGCTTTAAGCCTCCAGTTTTCAACGACCTGAACCAACATAGTTAATAATAATAATAATAATAATAATAATAATAATAATAATAATAATAATAATAATAATAATAATAATAATAATAATAATAATAATAATAATAATAATAATAATAATAATAATAATAATAAATAAATAAATAAATAAATAAATGAATAAATAAATAAATAAATAAATAAAGGTTTATTTATACCCCACCCTCCTGGTGCAAACACCACTCAGGGCAGCTTACAACATAGAAAAATTAACAATACAGTATAAAAAAATTACAGTACAATATGCAATAAATATGAAAATACAATAGTACAGTATCCAGTAAACAAAAACAATCTACAATATATAGCAAATAAACATCAATAGCACATAATCACTTCCTATGATCCTGACAGAGCCAATGCTCAACGTCCTCAATGGACTGAGGGAAGGAACTCCACGACTCGACATCGGTGGCAGCCGAAACAGTTCTTTTTTGGACGCAGGAAGCCGGCGCAGGAGCTCCCAATCTCTCCAGCTGTCAGGCGGGTAAAGGAGCTCCGCATCACAGCATCTCAGCCAGGGTGACCCCCAGTGCCGCTCACCACCTCTGGCCGGTTGCCGGTCAAACTGGTGGTGGTGAACCTCGGCAACAGCGGGGAGCAGTTTTTAAGGGCACGAATGCTGTCTCAGGTGCTGCTCAGCTCCTCCAGCCAGCTGCTGGTCAAACCAGTGGTGGTGAACCTCTGCAATGGCAGGGAGCAGCTTTTAAGGGCACAAAGGCTGCCCCAGGTGCTGCTCATCTCCTCCAGCCGGCTGCTGTTCGAACTGGTGATGGTGAACCTTAGCGACGGTGGGGAGTGGCTCCCAAGGGCATGAAGGCTGCCCCAAGTGCCACTCATCCCCTCCAGCCAGCTGCCGGTCGAACCAGTGGTTGTGAACCTCAGCGACGGTGGGTAGCAGCCCCTAAGAGCACGGAGGCTGCCCCAGGTGCAGTTCATCTCCTCCGGCCAGCTGCCGGTCGAACCGGTGGTGGATTAATAGTGAGGGATTATGAGAACTGTTCTCCAAATCTGTCTGGAGAGACATGGTGGCCCCTTTAGGTTACAGCCATAACTTGAGGGATACCAAGCATCCACACCATCATAGCTGGCACACCAAGTGAAGCTAGGTAGAACTTCAACTTAGATTATCAACTGGACATCAAAGGTCAAAGCTAGGAGTAAAATCACAGCCAAACTGCCAGCCTCTAATTTTAAGGTGAAGCTCAGAGCAAGAGGGGTATAGTGAATTGAAAGAGGGACTAGATCTCAGGAGGGCATGAAAACTCACTCACAAGTTTTAAAAATTCCATTTAAATATGTCATATACCTTGAAAACTCTATTAGGGTCCATGTAAATGAGAAGAGAGGACTCACTGGAGAAGGCCCTGATGCTGGGAAAGATTGAAGGCAAAAGGAGAAGGGGTGGCAGAGGATAAGATGGCTAGATGATATCGTTGACACAGTGGACATAGATCTGGGTGGGCAACAGAGGATGACAGATGATAAAGGAGCCTGGTGTGATGTGGTCAATGGGGTTGCAAAGGGTTGGACTCGACTGTATGATTGAAAAACAAGCCAGATGTGACTGGACAGGACATAATTAAAAAATTGTCAGGGCTGAGGCAGATTCAATTCATAATCTTCGATTTCTTGTTCTGCTGCCCAGGACCAACTTCAGCCCAAACCTTGCAAAAATCTGCATGTGAACAAGGACAGCTCCATAGGCTTTCAGGTATTACGGGCTGCTGCTATGCCCCTGGTCACATGATCAGTTGTATCACCATCAATGTGCATGATGGATCGATGACAAAATTCTTCACACTACTTGCATGATTACCTTTTTACTGTCTGTGAATCAAACAAGCTTGTGGTCTAAATCTCAATTTATCAATTTTGATCCACCTTGCTGTAGGCACTGATTCTGAATTTCAACAGCCTCCCTGGAATGTGATGGAAAGGTGAGCGTGTGAAATAGAGGTGGCAGATGTATCCTTTAAAAAGATTAGACTGAGGTGTTGATGGTAGCCTGTGCCTGAAACCAAAATAAAATCTTCCACATTCAACTCTCTCCCTCAACCAGCACGATAGGAGACAACGTGTCTTCTAGCCATAAGAAAACTTACAAGACCACAGAGTCTGTTCATGTAAAGCTTTTGCCAGACTCCAAATCCAGACTTCAATGAGCTGCGGCCCAGCAGCAGGGGGCATTCCCATCTATATTTCATCCCTCTGAAATTCATCCTCAAAATAAGCAGATATAACACAAAGCACTCTTTGACCTCTAGTATTTCTTCATTCTCTGAAATCAAGGCAACATGAACTTCCCATGCCCAAAGCTATAAAGTTGGGTTAGGTTGCTAAAACATTAATATCTTGTATTTCTAGCCTTGTACTTTAGGGCATTGCTATACCTTTTGAACAAAGATTTTTAACAAGAAAAAAATAAAGACTAGTGTTCATTCACCTCTGCAAGTTATCTCTTCTGTCTTTGAAAAAGTATGATAACATTATTTAAAAACCATATTACCCTAAAGCTAGGTTTCTTTAGAAGGCCCTGTGGGAGGCCAAATCATACATCAGATTCTGCAAAAGTTCATTTGGTTTAGTGGAAGCACTACCTGTCTTTAGGTTATACATATGCATTGGAAAAGCTTTTCTAAATAGTGCAAAGAATTTCATGAATGACTCGGCTATGTGGTCCATCTCCATGTTAAAAAATTTCACTACTGTTGTTGTTGTTCAGTCGCACAGTTGAGTCCCCAATAAAATAGTCTATTGCCAATAATATGTGGAAAAGATAGGATTAGAAAATGAAGATGACAAAATAACACGTTTCTCACTTTCTCATAGACAAAGTTAATAGTTGAGCTCGCAGGTTTGTTTGTAGTTGTGTTTGTTCTACTTTTGGAACTCAGTGTTCTGAAAATAATATTTTGTTTCACTGATTTAATTTTTAAAAGGAGGGCCCAATGGATACAGAAGCTTTACCATGATGTAGCGTGCAGTGGTCCATGGGGTCGTAAAGGGTCAGACTTGAATATGTGACTGAACAACAACAAACAAACAAAAACATTTCTTTAGGTCACACTTTGTGGGAGGAAAGACAGATGAATCAGTTCTTGTTTGTTTGTTTGTTTGTTTGTTTGTTTGTTTGTTTGTTTGTTTGTTTGTTTGTTTGTTTGTTTGTTTGTTTGTTTGTTTGTTTGTTTGTTTGTTTGTTTGTTTGTTTGTTTGTTTGTTTGTTTGTTTGTTTGTTTGTTTGTGTGTGTGTGTGTGTGTTTGTTTGTTTGTTTGTTTGTTTGTTTGTTTGTTTGTTTGTTTGTTTGTTTGTTACTATATTTGTATTGCCACCTTCCTCGCTGAAGTGACTCCAGGCAGCTCAGAACAGTATCAAAAGTTCAAAATACAAAACGTCCCCATTATAAGTTTGTTTTATGACAAACTGAAGACAAAATGCTCTTAAATTCAGTTAAGATTTATTGTGGAAAAATATGTATGTGGAGAATTGTAAAGACAACTAGGCCCAATGACAATGGCTTGATCAATGCCCTCGAAGCGCAAATTGCAGCGGTGAGCAAAGCCACTTCCCCCCTACTGTACCAAAAAGCTTACTTGTATCCCTACTTGGACAGACAGTCCCTCACAACATTAGTTATGTCACAAGTAATCTCACGTATTGATTACTGTAATGCTTTCTATGTGGGGCTTCTCTTGTGAAAAATGCAGCAGCCAGGCTGATACTGGAGTGAGAAAATTTGAACAAATCTCCACAGCCTTGGCTGTAATCCAGTACAAGGTATCAGTTCTAACTTTTAAGGTCCTAAATGGTTTGGGACCTTTCTACCAGGTGAAATGTCTTCCCCTAAGAACAAATGATGCAGCTTCAGGTGCAAACCCTGAGATTATCAATAGAGGTTGTGACTCAGAGAAGAGCCTTCTCGGTGGTGGGACCAACTTTGTGGAACTCTCTTCCAGTTTAGCTGTGCCAGGTTCCATCTCTTCTTATATATATTTAAAAAGATCTAAAATCATCCCCTTTTTAAAAGGTTTTTATGGATATATGCCAATGGCTGAGCATTAGGCTGTGATTAACTTTTTCCATTGCCAAGAGGTGTTTTTGTTACTGGCATTTTTTAAAATGTGTGGGTATTATTTTTGTTCTTTCTGATATTTATAATTCATTGAATTTATTTAACAAAATTTGTTGTAAAGATTTTTTAATATGTTGTACGCTGCCCAGAGTGGGAAAATATCCCAGAGGCGTGGGATATAAATGCAATAAATAAAATGTTCATATTCTTCTTTCCTACTTACAGACACCATATTTTGCTATTGTAACTCAACCAGAAAATGATATTTATTTATTTATTGTAAACTGTGCTTGACTGGAAACCTGAAATACTACACTCATGCAGGGAAGAAAGAGAATGCAAGTGCGGCGCCAAAATGGCCGCTGCGCTCTTTGCGGGCCCCCCCCCACTGGACAAAGGCATCCGGGTAGTTAGGGAGCGTGGCCAGCACCCTTATATAAGGGGCGGTCACGAGGCAGCCGAGCTGCCATTTTGCGAAGCGACGGAGCGGAGAAGTTTTTCCCTCTTACCTCCGTCGCTCTTGCCTTTCACCGGGAAGCCTCTTGGCAGCTAATTTTCTTGACTTTTTCCGACTTCCCATCGGATAGCTGCTATGCCCTCTAGGAAGAAGGCGACTGCAAACACGGCTCGTTCTGCGCGGAGGCGTCAGCCGGGTCGGAGGACCGTGGCTGCGCCTCCCCAGCAGCCTCCTTTGCCTGAGCCCACCGGGACCGGTGGGATGGGGTTAATTGCCCCTTGGCCCGAGGCGGGGTGTCCGCGTACCGGCCCAGCAGGGGCCGCGGCCCCCGGCCCGCAAGCAGTGGCCACTGCCCCTGGCATGGCCCATTCTGCGGGGCCTTCTTCCATTGGTGCGCAGCTTCCTGCGGGGGGTTTCAGCCATGGGGGGTGGCTGGGTTCCCTCCCCTGGCAGGGTACCTCCCCGGCCCGGCAGGGGCCAGGCCTGGGGTCGTGGCCGTATGCGGGCCCCGGGGTCCAGGGACCTGGACCGGCGTCTGCAGCTAGTGGGCCGGCCGGCACTTTGCCCCCACTTGGCTTAGGGGGCTACATTAGTGTTGAGGCCCTCCTGGCCCGCGTTGCGGCCCTCGAAGCATCCCTCGCGATGGTTAACCACCCGGGGGTGCCTTTTGGGGTGCAGGTTGATGCTTCGTCTGCCGGTCAGCGGCAGGACGGGTCGAGCTGCCCGAGGTGCGTGGGCCGGCATCGGCCACTGCCTCGCAGCTCCCCAATCAACAGGCTGGTGCTGGTCAGGCCCCGTCGATGAGCTCAACTGCGGTCGTGAGCTCCGACGCCCCCGGTGGGCTGGAACCCCCGGTGGGGGCGGCCCATGGGGGTGCAGCATGTGAGTATGCGGTTCAATCTAGTGCACCCACACACCTAGCCACGTTGGGGGGGGGCATTTCAGTGGCCGTGGCCTCGCACGGGTGGTGCGACGGTTCAGTTGCCGACGTCCCACCCGGTGACTTCACCTCTCACCCAGGGCCCCGTTTTGGGTGGTGCCTTTTACTCAGTTGGGAATGTGTTAGGGGTGGCCGGGTTGGTACAGGCTCCTTTTCAGATGCCTGCAGTTCCCGCAGTGCCAGTGTCGGCATTGCCGACAGCGGGGTATTCCTTGCCCCTGGGGGACCATTTGGCCCAGGCCACCAAAGAGAAGATCTGGCGTGGGGAGTATGTGGACATCTTCTCCCTTCTTAACAGAGAGCCCACCAAAGAGGAGAGGGAGGGGCAGGATGAGAAGGATAAGGAACAGGCACGTCGTCGTAAGCCGCCATGTACATGGGCCAACTGGTTGCCGGCGTACCTCATATACATGGCGGTCTACCTCAGGGCCCGGCCGGATTTGGCAATTCCGATGGTCCAGTATTTGGACAACATTTACCGGGCGATGGTCGACTTCCCGGGCCCGTCGTGGTTGGCTTACGACGAGGAATTCCGTATGCGGATTCCCCTGCACCCGGAGATGAGGTGGGACGAGCCCTGCCAGAAGCTGTGGCTTCTGTACATGACTCCCACACGCCCTGCGCCTGGGGAAAGATACCATTGTGGGCATGTGGTGCAGCGAGCGGCCCCAGCGCAGACACCCCGCCAGGTGGCGGGGCAGGGGGTTCCAGCCCGCCTGCTGTGCTGGACTTTCTCGTCCAATGGTTCCTGCAATAGGAAGAATTGCCGGTACAGGCACGAGTGTCCCTCTTGCGCTGGCCCCCATGCGGCCTCCGCCTGCCCCAGGCCTGGAGGGATGCGGGGCGGAGGTAGGGGCGGACAAGGGGCTGGCAAGACTGCCGCAGAGGGAGCTGGTCCACCGAAAGGCCCCCTCCCCAATTAATGTGGATATGTTGGAGCATTGGCTCGCATTGTACCCGAGGGAGGCAGATGCGGTTTACCTGCTTCAGGGTTTTCGACTGGGGTTTCGTATTCCTTTCGAGGGTGATAGGTCCCCCCAAGACGCCCCCAACCTTTTGTCCCTTAGGGGAAGGGAGGAGGTGGCTGCAGCCAGCATTACTAAGGAGGTTGATGCGGGCAGGGTCGCTGGCCCTTTCCCTACACCCCCGTTTCCCAACCTTAAAGTGTCACCCTTGGGCTTAGTGCCCAAGAAGTCACCGGGCGAGTTCCGCCTGATTCATCACTTGTCCTACCCAGCCGGCCGATCGGTCAATGATGCTATCCCTGATTACCTTTGCTCGGTCAGGTATACATCTTTCGACCAAGCGCTGCGCATGGTGAGCTCATGTGGCCCGGGTGCGCTGTTAGCTAAGTGCGACATTAAGTCTGCCTTTCGTCTCCTGCTGGTTCACCCGGGTGACTTTGAGTTGCTGGGTTTCAAGTTCCGGGGTGAATATTATTTCGATAAGGCTATGCCTTTTGGCTGTTCCATATCATGCTCGGCCTTTGAGCGTTTCAGCACCTTTCTACAGTGGGCTTTTGTCCGCAGGTCAGGGTCCCGGTCTGTAGCCCATTACCTGGATGATTTTTTATTCGGGGGTGAACGGGGCTGGGACACGTGCACACGTCTCCTCAACACATTTCAGACGCTAATGGAGGAACTTGGTGTCCTTTTAGCGCCCGAAAAGACCGAGGGCCCATCTACCCAGCTAGTCTTCCTGGGGGTGGAGATTGACACGGTAGCGCAGGCTTCTAGGTTACCGGGGGATAAAGTGTCCAGGATAGTGGACCTCATCTCGGACTTGCTTGCTAAACGCAAGGCGTCATTACGGGAACTGCAGGTGCTACATGGTCACCTCAATTTCGCTTGCAGGGTGGTCGCACCGGGCAGGGCATTTGCTCGGCGCTTGTGCGACGCCATGACAGGCTTATCCAGGCCCCACCACAGGGTGAGACTAACCCGGGGTATCAGGGCAGATATCTGGCTCCAGTTCCTGAGGGAGTTCAATGGGGTGTCATTTTGGAGGTCTGACCTTCTGGCTTCCCCTCGTTTCCAGATACAGTTCCGATGCCTCTGGATCCCTGGGTTATGGGATGTACTTCAATGGGAAGTGGGCCTATGGTGGGTGGCCACCAGCCTGGTCGGGCACGGGTCGCCTGCGTGATCTTACGTATCTGGAATTTTTCCCATATTGGGGGCTTTGATGCTATGGGGTGCGGAGTGGGCCAATTCGGTTGTTCATTTCTGGTGTGACAATGCGGCCGTAGTCCACATTATCAACTCACAGACTTCTAAATCACCCAGGGTCATGGACCTGGTGCGCCAGTTTGTGCGCCTCAATGTGCTGTTCAGGGCCAGGCATGTCCCGGGGGTCAATAATGATATCGCTGACGCTTTGTCCCGCCTGCAGATCTCCCAGTTCCGCGCCTTGGCCCCGGATGCAGAGGAATTTCCCTCGCCACTCCTGGACGAGATATGGACCCTTGGCAAGGAGAGGTGAACCGGGCGATCGGCATGTCGCTAGCGCCACGCACGCGTAAGGCGTATCACCACGCATTCAATTCTTTCAGAGCATTCTGTGCCCAATTCCGGCTGCCAGATACCTGGCCGATCCCGGTGGCCCATATACTTCAATTCATGGTTTACCTGCATTCTCAGGGCCTTGCACCTCGCACCATAGCATCCAGGCTGTCAGCGCTGGCTTTTATGGCCACAGTAGGCGGTCATGCGGACAGTACCGCTGACTTCCGTGTGAGACACGTTTTGGAGGGGTGGGTGCGGGAGCGTGGCCGTAGCCCGGACGACCGCCACCCAATTTCCCCAGGGGTTCTTACCCAACTGGCACGGGGCTGGCAGGACCTATGTTTTGATAGGTATGAGGCAGCCCTGTTTCATGCGGCTACAACGGTGGCCTTTTTTGGAGCGCTCCGCATCAGCGAGCTTGTGATGCTGTCTAAGGCGGATGCAAGTCGTAGGGCACTGGAACTCGAAGATGTCTATGTGGCCAAAGACTGGGCTCAGTTGAGGATACGCTCCTCTAAGACGGATCAGCATGGCGTAGGCAGTGGAGTGAGACTGCTACGGTGTTCTTTGGCAGACATCTGTCCGGTTGGTGCCCTACAGGAGTTCCTTGCACTGCGGCAGGAACCCGTTTTTCTGTCACCAAGATGGGTCTCCCCTTACTAAATTTCAATTTTGGAAGGTGACCGGCAAAGCGCTGGCTGGTATTGGCCTCCCAGGGGCCCGTTACGGCACCCATTCATTGAGAATAGGGGTGGCTTCCACGGCGGCTGCTTTCGGGTACTCTGGGGCTGAAATACGCCGTATAAGGAGGTGGGGATCGCAATGTTTTCAGTTTTATGTCCGCCCTCTTTCACCGTGAGTACCAGTCGAGTCACCGCACCTTTTCTCTTCCCTTGTTTTTCCTTGACAGACCCTGGGTGTCGTATTACGCCGGTGACAATATGGCTAGTGGGCCATAGCTACGTGCACAGGGCAGCGTGTTACGCTGCGGCGACAGAGTGGGGACCCCGACTGGGACTGGGTGCATATGCAAGTCTCACATGGTATGGTAAGCCCAGGATGTTATGGCGGGAGCTGTTGCCATTCCTTTTCTCATCCCGGAATGCTGACCCGCCTGACATTCTGATCATACACCTTGGGGGCAATGATTTAGGTCGGGTCACCGGCCTATCGCTGAAGCATGCAATTTGCGGCGACCTTGCCTACCTGCATTACGTGTGGCCCGCCACAACCCTCGTTTGGTCAGATATGGTGCCGCAGCTCACTTATAGGGGAGGGTTCGACCTCCAGGCCCTTGACTGTGCTAGACGCATGGTAAACAGGGCTGTTGCCCGGTTCATTGTCGACAGGGGTTGGGGGCGGGTCAGTCGTCACCCCGCCATTAGTCTGCAAAATTATGACCTTTACGCAGGGGATGGGGTCCATCTGTCACGAGGAGGTATGGACCTCCTGTTGGGTGATTGGCGAGCAGGCCTGTTGACCGAGCTGACGGTCTGGGGGGGGACGTCGAGCCTTCTTTGAAGCCTCTCCGTGTGGCGGGTAGCACTGGTAAGGTAAACATTTATGACCCACATGTATCCGGCAGGTTCGCAATTGACTGGACAACACTAGACAGGCATAAGTTGGTTAAACGTTGTCCGGTCAACGACGAACCAGGCGACGGGGTGATGGCTACAGCTAGACAGCATGCATCACCCCGTGATTTTACGGATATGCGTCAGAGGGTGGGGTCATTAGTTAGATATTGACTACGGTCAACAATTTGTTTGTTGTCAACAAACAAATTGATACAAATAGATACATTGTAACAATTGCCGTCGGCAATTTTGGGTGGTACCTTACCAGTGTTACTTCGGCCTGCTTGCCTTAAGAATTATAATTGGTCAATTACCAATAGAAATTTATAATTCGGACTAGGGCATGAATCAATAAATGTGGCCCAATGCCGTTATCCACTTTCATCAGTGTCTGAGTCCTTTATTGGGGGGTGCGCCTGCAAAGCATTCAGGGCTGAGATGAATATGGCAAAAATATAATACAGTATGTCATTATGTGTAAATCAAACCAATATGGGTCTGCATTCTTCCAGAACAGTCATTTAACATGGTGGCTAAAAGGACTCTGAGAATAAACTTTATGGTTTATGGTCAAGAAGACTGTTTGGAAATTATTTTTACCCAGACCTAGGAGATACTATGGTCTTATCTATTTATTGTCAGCATTTCAAGTGAACAATCGGATGCCAATATTGCTATGAAAGGCAAAGGACGCAACTGAACATGTGTCTGGGGGACAGCCAGAAGAGACATCCAGCCCCATTTCTCTCACCTCTATTCCTGCACCGCTGCCGCCGCCTCAGCCATGGAAGGCTGCCTTAGCCCCGACCTTAGCCCGAGGTGGCACAGCCAGGGACTGATGACAGACACAGCAGGAGACCGGGTCGCAGGAGACCAGGTTGCAGAGGTGCAGGAAGAGAGATACCCTACCTAGACAGGTAAAGAGGCCACGCCACCACTTCACCACAATCCCCTGCCCTGGCCGGAGACGCAAGGCCACCAGAGGCGGCCGCTGTGCCCCTCCCAATGCTGCCACCCACATGGCTGCCACTGCTGCACCGCAAGGCCCCCATGGTAAGTTCACCATCAGCCGAGACCGAAACAGCCCCCACCCATCCCTGGGGTGAAGCCCGGGCAGCCATACTAGTCCTAGATAAAAATAGGTCAACATTTTTATTATTTTCAATTTACAACAAATAAAAAAGAAGAGCCTTTGCTGGAATTAGAAAGGCAGTGTCAATTTCTTGATTCAAAATGTCTTCCAAGGGACGATCTACATTAGCACAAGCAGTGGGAAGAAAGGACAGAAAATGAACTAATTAAACCTGCCCTTCTGAAGAACTGATTCTATAACCCCTATGTATCAGAGTTAGCAGAAGCCTTGCAGGCGCACCCCCCAATAAAGGACTCAGACACTGGTAAAAGTGGATAACGGCATTGGGCCACATTTATTGATTCATGCCCTAGTCCGAATTATAAATTTCTATTGGTATTCAACCAATTATAATTTTTAAGGCAACCAGGCCGAAGTAACACTGGTAAGGTTCCACCAAAAATTGCCAACGGCAATTGGTTACAATGTATCCATTTGTATCAATTTGTTTGTTGACAACAAACAAATTGTTGACCGTAGTCAATAATCTAACAAGTGACTCCACCCTCTGACGCGTATCCGTAAAATAACGGGGTGATGCCTGCTGCCCAGCTCATGCCATCACCCCATCGCCTGGTTCGTCGTTGACCGGACAACGTTTAATCAACTTGTGCCTGTCTAGTGTTGTCCAGTCAATTGCGAACCTGCTGGATACCTGTGGGTCATAAATGTTTACCTTACCAGTGCTACCTGCAACACGGGGAGGCTTCAATAAAGGCTCACCGCCCCCCCCCAGACCGTCAGCTCGGTCAACAGGCCTGCTCGACAATCTCCTAACAAGAGGTTCATACCTCCCGGCGACAGATGGACCCCATCCCCTGTGTAAAGCCCATAATTTTGGAGACTGATGGTGGGGTGTCGTATGACACGCCCCCAACCCTTGTCCAGAAGGAACCAGGCAATAGCCCTGTTCACCAAGCGCCGAGCCCGATCAAGGGCCCGGAGGTTAAACCCTCCCCCGTAAGCGTGCTGCGGTATCATGTCCGACGAAAGCAGGGTTGTGGCGGGCCACACATAATGCAGGTAGGCCAGGTCACTGCAAATTGCATGCTTCAGCGATAGGCCCGTGACCTGTCCCAAATCATTACCCCCGAGGTGTATAATCAGGACATCAGGCGGGTCAGCATCCCTGATGGAGAAAAGGAATGGCAATAGTTCCCGCCATAACATTCCGCGCTTACCGTACCACCTGAGACTTGTAGATGCACCTAGTCCCAGTCGGGGTCCCCACTCTGTCGCCGCAGCAAACTGCGCTGCCCTGTGCACATAGCTGTGGCCCACCAGCCATACTGTCACCGGTGTAAGACGACACCCAGGGTCTGTCAAGGAAAAAAGGAAACAGGGCAGTGACTTAACTGGTACTCACTGTTGAAGAGGGCAAACATACAACTGAAAACATCATGATCCCCACCGTCCCATGTTGCAGATTTCGGCCCCAGAGTACCCAAACGCCACTGCGGTGGAAGCCGCCCCTATCCTAAATGAATGGGTGCCGTAACGAGCCCCCGGGAGGCCAACACTGGCTAGTGCCTTACCGGTCACCTTCCAAAATTGAAATTTAGTAAGGGGAGACCCATCTTGGTGACAGAAAAAGGGCCAGGGTGCGTACCACGTAGTGCAAGGAACTCCTGTAGGGCACCAACCGGACAGATGTCAGCCATAGAACATCGTAGCAGTCTTACACCACTGCCTACACCGTGCTGATCGACCTTAGAGGAACGTATCCTCAGTTGAGCCCAATCATTGGGAACAGAGACATCTTCGAGTTACAGTGCCCTACGACTCGCATCCGCCTTAGACAGTAGCACCAGCTCACTGATGCGGAGCGCTCCAAAAAAGGCCACCGTAGTAGCCGCGTGAAACAGGGTTGCCTCATACCTGTCAAAACACAGGTCATGCCAACCCCGTGCAAGATGGGTAAGTACCCCCAGAGAAATAGGGTGGCGGTCGTCCGGGCTGCACCCACGTTCCCGCGCCCAACCTTCCAAAACATGTCGTATGCGAAAATCTTGTGTGCTGTCAGCAAAACCACCCACCTTGGCAATGAATGCCAGCGCTGACAGCCTGGATGCTATGGTGCGGGGGGCTAAGCCCTGGGCATGTAGATAAACCATAAATTGGAGGACATGAGCCACTGGGGTGGGCCAACTTTCAGGCAGCCGGGATTGGGCACAAAAGGCCCTGAATGAACTGAATGCCTGGTTATACGCCTTACGCGTGCGGGGGGCGAGCGACATGCTGATCGCCCGGTTCACCTCTCCTTGCCAAGCGTCCATATCTCATCTGGGAGCGGCGAGAGAAATTCCTCTGCATCCGGGGCCAAGGCTCGGAACCAGGGGATCTGCAGGCGGGACAAAGCGTCAGCAATATCGTTATTAATACCTGTAACATGTCTGGCCCTAAAAAGCACATTGAGGCGTAGGCTGCGCAACACAAACTGGCGAACCAGTTCCATGACCCTTGGAGATTTAGACGTCTGTGAGTTGACAATGTGGACCACTGCCGCATTGTCACACCAGAAATGGACGACCGAATTGGCCCACTCCTCACCCCATAGCATCAAAGCTCCCAGAATGGGGAAAAATTCCAGGTACGTGAGATCGCGCAAGCGATCCGTGCCCCACCAGGCTGGCGGCCATCTGCCATAGGCCCACTTCCCTTCGAAGTAAATCCCATAACCCAGGGACCCTGACGCATCCGACTGAACCTGAAAACTAGGGGAAACCAAAAGGTCGGATCTCCAAAATGACACCCCATTGAATTCCCTCAGGAACTGGAGCCAAATGAGCATATCGTCCCTCATGCCCTTGTTCAGTCGGACCCTGTGGTGGGGCCTGGCCAAGCTAGTCATGGCGTCGCACAAACGTTGAGCAAATGCTCTGCCAGGTGCGACGACCCTGCAAGCGAAATTGAGGTGACCATGTAACACCTGGAGCTCCCGAAGGGACACCTTGCGTTTTGCCAGCAAGTCCGAAATGAGTGCAACGATCCGGGAAACCTTATCAGCAGGTAACCTGGATGCCTGCACAACCGTGTCAATCTCAACCCCCAGGAAAGTGAGCTTGGTTGAAGGGTCCTCGGACTTTTCGGGCGCTAAAGGGACACCGTGTTTCTTCATTAGCGTCTGAAATGTATTCAGGAGACGTGTGCACGTGTCCCAGCCCCGTTCACCCCCGAATAAGAAATCATCAAGGTAGTGGGCTACAGACCGGGACCCTGACCTGCGAACAAAGGCCCATTGGAGGAAGGTGCTGAAGCGCTCAAATGCCGAGCATGAAATGGAGCAGCCAAAAGGCATGGCTTTGTCAAAATAAAATTCACCCCGGAACTTGAAACCCAGCAACTCGAAGTCGCCCGGGTGCACTGGCAGGAGACGGAACGCAGACTTAATGTTGCACTTTGCGAGTAGTGCACCCGGGCCACATGAGCGCACCATGCGCAGGGCCTGGTCAAAAGATGTATACCTGACCGAACAAAGGTCATCAGGGATAGCATCGTTGACCGAACGGCCAGCCGGGTAAGACAAGTGGTGTATCAAACGGAACTCGCCCGGCGACTTCTTGGGCACCAACCCCAAAGGGGAAACCTTGAGGTTGGGGAATGGCGGGAGAGGGAAAGGGCCGGCGACCCTGCCAGCCGCAACCTCCTTAGCAATGCTCATGGCAGCCACCTCCTCCCTTCCCCTGAGTGATAACAGGTTGGGCGCATCCTGAGGTGACCTGACCCCCATGAAAGGAATGTGAAACCCCTGCTGGAAACCCTCAAGCAGGTAAGCTGCGTCAGCCCTCCTCGGGTACATCGTGAGCCAACGCTCCAACATGTCCACGTTAATTGGGGAGGGGGCCTTTCGCCTGACCAGCTCCCTCTGCGGCAGTCCTGCCGGCTCCCTGTCCACCTCTACCTCTGCCCCGCTGTCCGCCCGCCTTAGGACACGCGGAGGCGGCATGGGGGCCAGAACAAGAGGGACACTCGTGCCTGTATCGGCACTGCTTCCTGTTACACGCACCATTGGCCGAGAAGCTCCAACACAGCAGGCGGGCTGGAACCCCCTGCCCCGCCACCTGGCGGGGTGCCTGGGCTGGAGCAGCCCGCTGGACCGCATGTCCACAATGGTACCTCTCCCCCGGCGCCGGGCGCGTGGGGGTCATGTACAGAAGCCACAGCTTCTGGCAGGGCTCATCCCACCTCATCTCTGGGTGTAGGGGCACTCTCATACGGAATTCCTCGTCGTAAGCCAACCACGACGGGCCAGGGAAATCAACCATCGCCCGGTATATGTTGTCCAAATACTGGACCATCGGAATTGCCAGGTCAGGCCGGGCCCTGAGATACACCGCCATGTATATAAGGTACGCGGGTAACCAATTGGCCCACGTACGTGGCGGCTTACGTCAACGAGACTGCTCTTTGTCCTTCTCATCCTGCCCCTCCCTCTCTTCTTTGGTGGGTTCCCGATTCAAGAGGGAGAAAATGTCCACGTACTCCCCCCGCCATATCTTTTCCTTGGTGGCCTGGGCCAGGTGGACCCCGAGGGGCAATGAATAACCTGCCGTCGGCAAGGCCGACACCGGAACATTGGCAGTACTGGGCACCATGAAAGGAGCCTGTACCAGCCCCGCCACCCCCAGTAAGTTCCCCCCGGGACAGGGTACCCCGCCCCAAGAGGGGCCCTGGAGTGGAGGGGCCGTTCCCAGCTGGGCCAGCGGCGGCTGACCCACCGCCCCAGCCAGGCGAGGCCACGGCCACTGCAAGCCTCCCCCCATTGTGGGTTGTGTCGTGGGTGCACTAGATTGGACCGTATACTCACAAGTTGCACCCCCGTGGGCCGCCCCCACCGGGGGTTCCGGCCCACTGCGGGCGTCGGAGCTCGCGACCGCAACCGAGCTCGAAGACGGGGCCTGACCACTACCTGCTGGTGGTATCAGCTGCATGGGGAGCTGCGAGGCCGCTGCTGACGCCGACCTATTTGCCTCAGGCAGCTCGACCCTATCGGCCGCCTGCCGAGGAGCGGCAAGCGCTGAGTTGACCTGCAAACCAAACGGTGCCCCGGATGGATTAACTACCCTTAAAGAAGCCTCAAGGGCCGCTACACGGGCCAGTAGGGCATCCACGTTAACATAGCCCCCAACACTAATGGGTGGGCCAGCTGGCCCACCGGTCGCTGATGCCGGGCCAGGTCCCTGGAGCCCAGGGCCCGAATATGGCCATGCCCCAACCACCGGCTCCGTGTGGGCCGGGGGCATGCCCTGCCAGGGAAGGGAACCAGGCCAACCCCCATGGTTAAAGCCCACCGCTGGAAGCTGAATGCCCAGGCCCGAAGGCCCAACCTGGCCATGCGCCAGGCTTGAGCCTGTGGCCGCTGATTGCGGGCCGGGGGCCGGATCCCCTGCAGGGCCGGGCTGAGGCTGCCCAGCCTCAGGCCAGGGCGCAATCGCCCCCATCCCGCCAGTCCCGGCAGGCGCCCCCAGAAAGCGGGCCTGCTGAGGGGGCGCAGTTGCGGTCCTCCGACCCGGCTGGCGCGTCCGCGAGGAACGAACCGCATTCCCCATCGCCTTCTTCTTGGAAGGCATTGCTGTGAAGTGCAGGGAAGCCGAAGAAAAGGAGCAAAGAAAAACTGCTGCCAAAAAAGGCTTCCCGGCTAAAGAGAAGAGCGACGGAGCAAAAGGGGAAAAACTTCTCCTCTCCGTCGCTTCGCAAAATGGCAGCGCGGCTGCCTCGTGGCCACCCCTTTTAAAGGGTGCTGGCCACGCCCCCTAACTACCCGGATGTCCAAGTCCGGTGGGGGGGGGCGCAAAGAGCGCGACGGCCATTTTGGCGCCGCGCTTGCATTATTTCCTTATTGATTTTGTTCTGCCTTCATGTTCATATTTAGGATTTTGTAGTGGTATCTAGAAAGAATTGAGTTGTTATGTACCACTTCTGAAACCTTTCCAATCCTCTTCTGCTTTGTATGATTTCTTACCCTTTGCGAATGAAATAATGGCAAAAAAATAGATAAGACCATACTACCTCCTGGATGAGAGCCCCAGATATCTAGCTATGATTTCAATAGGTCTAACTCTAAGAATAACAAAATTCAGATCACCTTAATGTTTCTTTATATTGTAAATACAGTTAGATGGATAAAAACTGGTGGAATATAAAACATGGAAGGGGATTCACACAGCCTAAATGTGTCATGTAAATGGCCTTCCCTATCATAAGGCATGGTGAGCTAGCCCTAATTACACTAAATATTTTGATACAATGTCAAATGGACAATTTTTTTTGTTTAACCTTATATTTTTATCATGGTGGCTGAGAGATCATAGCATCTTATGCCATCTCTACATTTAAATCCTAGCAGATGATGAGAAACATCTTTTTTTTCAGCATCTAATCACTTGATGGTCTTCTGAACATCACTGTTAGCAGTGGTGAAGGAAACCCAGAAATGAGAAGGAATCTGCCACCAGGTAGGAGACAATACCTTGTATTTCAAACTTTGTTGTTGTTCAGTCGCACAGTCGATTCCGACTCTTTGCGACCCTATGGACCATCGCTCTCCAGGCACCTCTGTCCTCCACCATCCTCCTTAGTCCACACAGCCCCGTGCCCATTGTGTCTACAATACCATCTAGCCATCTCATCTTTGGCCGTCCCCTTCTTCTTTTGCCCTCCACCTTCCCCAGCATCAAGGCCTTCTCAAGTGAATCCTCTCTTCTCATTTGATGTCCAAAATACTTCAACTTCATCTTTGTTATTTGTCCTTCTAAGGAGCACTCAGGGCTAATCTCTTCTAATATTGACCTATTTGTTCTCCTCGCTGTCCAGGGGACTCTCAAAACTCTCCTCCAGCACCACATCTCAAAGGCATCTATTTTTCTTCGCTCAGCCTTTCTAATGGTCCAGCTCTCACAGCCATACATTACCACCGGAAATACCATTGCTTTGACTATGCGGACCTTTGTTTGCAGTGAGATATCTCTACTTTTCACTATGTTCCCCAGGTTTTTCATAGCTTGTCTCCCAAGAATCAGTCGCCTTTTTATTTCATGGCTGCAATCCCCATCTGCAGAGATCTTGGATCCTAAGAAAGTAAAATCTGTTACTGCTTCTACTTCTTCCCCATCTATTTTCCAGGGACTTATAGCGCCTGTTGCCATTATCTTGGTTTTCTTGATATTGAGTCTCAGGCCAGCTTTTGTACTCTCTTCTTTCAACCTAATCAGGAGCTTCTTTAGGTCTTCTTCACTTTCTGCCATTAGGGTGGTATCATCTGCATATCTCCAATTGTTGATGTTTCTCCCAGCAATTTTGATCCCATATGGTGATTCCTCCATCCCTGCATTGCGCATTATGTGCTCTGTGTATAAGTTGAATAAGCAGGGTGACAGAATGCAGCCTTGTCTTACTCCTTTTCCTATTCCAAACCACTCCGTCATTCCATACTCTGTCCTAACTGTTGCTTCTTGACTCATGTACAGATTTCTCATGAGACATATGAGGTGTTCTGGTATTCCCATCTCTTTAATTACTTGCCACATTTTGTTGTGGTCCACACAATCAAAGGCCTTGGTGTAGTCAATGAAACAGAAGTAAGCTTGTTTCTGGTATTCCTTTGTTTTCTCCATGATCCAACGTATGTTGGCAATGTGATCTCTGGTCCCCCTGCCTCTTCTGAATCCAGCCTGCACCTCTGGTAGTTCTCTTTCTACATGCTGCTGTAGTCTATCCTGCATTATCTTGAGCATCACTTTGCTGGCTTGTGACATATACTGATCTTTTCCAATCCTGTGGCCACTGTTTCGTTTTCCAAATCTGTTGGCATAAAGCATGTAGTAGCTTGATTCCATCATCTTTTAGGGCTTTGAAGAATTCAACTGGGATACCATCATATCCACTGGCTTTGTTATTTGCCGTGCTTTTTAGGGCCTTTCTGACTTCACTCTCTAGGATGTCTGGTTCAAGTTCAATTTCACCCTCATTGTTATTATCCGCGGTGTTTAGGTCTTTTTTGTAAAGTTCCTCTGTGTACTCTTTCCATCTTTTCTTTATCTCTTCTGCATCCGCTAACTCTTTGCCATCTTTGTCTTTTATCGTGATCATTTTTGCTTTGAACGTTCCCTTGACTTCCCCAATTTTTTTAAAGAGATCTCTAGTCCTGCCTCTTGTGTTGTTTTCCTCTATTTCTTTGCACTGTTCATTTAGGTAGCTTTCCTTATCTCTCCTTGCTTTTCTTTGAAATTCTTTATTTAAGTGATTGTATTTTTTCCTTTCTCCTTTGCCTTTTGCGTTCCTTCTTTCCTCTGCTATTTTAAGAGCCTCATCCGACAACCACTTTGCTTTCTTGCGCTTCTTTTCTTTTGGTATAGTTTTACTTGCTGCCTCCTGCATAATGTCTCTCATCTCTGTCCATAATTCCTCTGGTACTCTGTCTGTCTGGTCCAGACCATTGAATCTGTTCCTCACCTCCACCGTGTATTCCTTGGGTATGTTGTCTAGATCATATCTATCCGGCCTATTAGTTTTCCCTATTTTCTTCAGTCTGAGCCTGAATTTTGCAATCAGTAGATTGTGATCTGAGCCACAGTCCGCTCCAGGTCTTGTTTTTGCTGACTGTATGGAGGTTCTCCATCTTTGGCTGCAGATTATGTAGTCAATTTGGTTTCGATGTTGGCCATCTGGTGATGTCCATGTGTAGAGTCTCCTCTTGTGTTGCTGGAAAAGGGTGTTTGCTATGACTAGTGTATCTTGGCAGAACTCTATCAGTCTTTGCCCTGCTTCGTTTTGTGTTCCCAGACCAAACTTGCCTGTTATTCCGTCCACTTTTTGATTTCCTACTTTTGCATTCCAGTCTCCTAAGATAATGTGGACATCATTTCTTGGTGTCTGTTCTATAAGATGTTGTAGGTCCTCATAGAACTGGTCTACTGTGGCTTGATCTGCACTGGTAGTTGGTGCATATATTTGGATTACAGTGATATTAAATGGTTTGCCTTGTAGTCTGACTGACATCATTCTATCATTTTTGAGATTGTATCCCTGTTATGTATGCATGTACAATGTCTCTTTAAATGTATGAATGTAACCAGCCACAATCACAATGTATCTCAGCTGCTAAGGAACGCGAGCAAGCCGCCCATAGAGGGCAGCTGCGAGCGTTCAGTCTCACATGGTCCACATTCCCCAAATCACGAACAGCCACGGGAGATTCCCCGCATGACAAAGGACTACAGAAAACAACTACAAGAAGAGAGGCGTGACCTGGGCGAGGCCACGCCGGTAGCAGCCAATGAGCTACCGTGCAACCAGATTCAAATGTATTATGTACTGTATATAATGAGATGTACCGCCGGCCATTACCACATGTTCATACTGACCATCAATGAATAAACCTGTGTTAGTCCTTCCTGCGACTCCTTCTTTGTCTCCTGTGCAAGACGCTAAATTGGCGACGAAGGTGGGATCGATGGCGAATCCCAAAGTCAAACCGTACCAGTTCGATGTCAGTGAACCCGAGCAGTGGGAGCTCTACGAGTGCCAGTTTCGGCACACGATGGAGGCCGCCGGCGTCGACGACGATGCGAAAATGCGCTCGCATTTCCTGTCCCAGGTGGGACCGGCCGCGATGCGGATCTTGATGACCCTCGTGGCCCCCCGGAAGGTGGACGAAGTGCCCATCGACCGCATCTTAGAGAAGCTTCATGAACACTTCCAACCGCCGGTCTCAATCTTCCCAGCCCGGGTCGCGTTCCACCGGCGAGACCAGCGCCCAGGCGAATCCGTGTCCGCCTACGCGGCGGCCCTACGGCTGGCAGCGGTGCACTGCCAATGGGACGACCTGGACCAGGCCCTCCGAGACCGCATGTTGTGCGGTTTGAGGGACGAGGAGCTGCAGAGGCGCCTGATGACCCGCGACAGCCGCCTCACGTTCAACGAGGTACTGCGGGAGGCCCAAGCAGCCAAGGAGGCCAGGAGCGGGGTCAGGCTGTTTAAGTCCCGAGGGGCCGCGGCCGAGAGGGCCAAGTCACCAGTGCAGGCGGCCCGGCGGACACCAACAAAGACTGCCTGGCAGGCCCCCAAGCCGCCCGCCGGCTCACCAGCGATGTCCGAGGAGTCGTCTACGACGGCAGACCCCTGTTCCAGCGAGGAGGACGACGTCCAGGGGATACGGAAGCGCGGGGAGAAGCGTGAGACCCGCGACAGGCAAGACCGCCGTTGCGACGGTTGTGGGGCGCCCCATGACTGCACGAGGTGCCCGTTTCGCAAGGCCAAGTGCCACAACTGCGGCCGGAAAGGGCACATCGCCAGGGTTTGCAGGCGCGGACGGACCGAGGACAGGAGCGGCCCAAGTCACCCCCCGGGGACACCAGCGTAAGGCGACCGGCACGAGGAAGGTCTCAACCGGTCTCGACGAGGAAGGCGTCAACTGCGTGGGACTGGAGCACCGACGTTTTTTCGTTGAGGTACAGTTACAGGGGCTCCCAGTGAGAATGGAGATAGACTCGGGGTCATCCTATTCTATCCTATCCCAGAGAGAGTACATGCGCATTCCCCCAGAGGCGCGGCCCAAACTGCGGGCCTTAAGGTCAAATTTGCGGGACGTGCAGGGAAATGGGATCCCAGTGTTGGGGGTGGGAAAGTTCAAAGTAAAATTCAAGAACTATTCCGAGAGACTGCCCCTAGTCGTCCTCAAGGGGGGGAGATGCTGCCTTCTGGGAACACAGTGGTTTGCTCCCCTGGGAATCGAACTGTCCGGCATTAACGCCATCGAGACTGACCCAATGCGGGATGTGTGCAATGCGCACCCGGACGTTTTCAAAAAGGGGCTCAGAACGTACAGGGGCCCCCCAGTCTCTTTTGAACTGGACCCAGAGATCCGGCCCATCCGCCTCAAGCCAAGGAGAGTGCCATTCGCCCTAAAGGACAAGATCGAGGCGGAACTGGACAAACTGGTGGGGCAGGGGATTTTGGTTCCAGTTGATTCGGCGGAATGGGAAACGCCTATTGTTACGGCCCTTAATTCAAACGGGGAGGTTAGGATTTGTGCGGATTATAAATGTACGATTAATAAGGCCATTCGGCCAAATGCATACCCGGTGCCTGTGGTCAGCCACCTACTGGCCACGTTACATGGGGGGAGGTGTTTCGCCAAGCTAGACTTAGCGCAGGCATATCACCAGCTCTCGGTAACCCCAGCTGCTGCCGCCGCACAGATGATTGTAACCCACAAGGGGACCCGGTTCACTGCAGAAACTACGCGGCCTCGGGACCAGCGTGGGTACCGGGCACAATTGTGGAGCAAACGGGGCCGGTATCCTACAGGGTCGAAACCAGTTCAGGTCTACTTTGGAGAAGGCACGCCGACCAACTCAGAAGGCGAGTCACAGGGGAGGGGGCATCAGCGTTAGGGTCCTCCCCCACCCACATTACCCAAGGGGGAGACACGGCGGAACCCGCGGATACAAACGCATATCCTGGGTTCCCATCCACAGAGGAGGATACTTTGAAAGAGAGGGATCAGTTTAGTAATGATTTTGATTTTCCGTACCAGGGGGAGTTAGCGGAGTGGTCCCCCAACCGTCCTAGCGAGAAGAGGGGTTTCAGTTCAGCCCCTGGTACCTCCAGCCCCCCCCCCCCCGGTTCCTGCATCCTAGAGTACACCATAGCTCCGGCCCCTAAAAGACAGGCATCCGGCGGGAGCTCGCCCGCCCCCACCGCAATCTCCCGAACTCCCGAACAGACAGCAGGAGGTGGCGGGACCGCGAGGGCATCCTCGTCGGTCCCGAGGTTCGTGCTGGGAGGGTCCCCGGGCTCCTCAGGAAATAGACAGGGGTTCACTTCCCAGCTGTTCATTCCATTCCTGTCCCCCAAGACAAGGGCATCGCAAGCCCCCCCACAGAACCACAGAACTAACGAGTCTCCATTTTCCGTTGCAGGACGAGACTCCACAGAGCCAGGAGTCACAGGCTCCCCTGTATTAGGTCAGGCGGCCGCACGCCCCAGGCGCACTTGCGGCAAGCCACAATGGTTGAGGGACTTCGTCCCATCCTAGGGGGGAGGGATGTTATGTATGCATGTACAATGTCTCTTTAAATGTATGAATGTAACCAGCCACAATCACAATGTATCTCAGCTGCTAAGGAACGCGAGCAAGCCGCCCATAGAGGGCAGCTGCGAGCGTTCAGTCTCACATGGTCCACATTCCCCAAATCACGAACAGCCGCGGGAGATTCCCCGCATGACAAAGGACTACAGAAAACAACTACAAGAAGAGAGGCGTGACCTGGGCGAGGCCACGCCGGTAGCAGCCAATGAGCTACCGTGCAACCAGATTCAAATGTATTATGTACTGTATATAATGAGATGTACCGCCGGCCATTACCACATGTTCATACTGACCATCAATGAATAAACCTGTGTTAGTCCTTCCTGCGACTCCTTCTTTGTCTCCTGTGCAAGACGCTAAAATCCCATTACTGCTTTTCTCACTCTTTTATTTACAATTATGGCCACTCCATTTCTTCTGAGGTTTTCTTGTCCACAGTAGTAGACATGATGGTTTCCAGAGCTGAATTCGCCCATACCTGTCCATTTTAGCTCACTGATTCCCAAGATGTCAATACTTATACTTTCCATTTCCTTTTTTACCACTTCCAGCTTTCCTTGGTTCATAGATCTTACATTCCATGTCCCTATGCAATATTGTTCCTTACAACACTGTATTTCTCCTCCCCCTTTCCTGCCCATCCCTTTCTGTCCATCTAATGTGCTGAGCATCCTTCCTGTTTCCTCTGATTTGTCCCTTTGTTTTGCCTTTGCTTTGGTCAATAGGGTTTTCTTGGCAAACTCCCTGGCGTGCTTTGCCGGTTTCTACGCCATTCCCCCCCCATCATACATATTATCACAGTTTAAAACAAGGTAACATCATCATGCATATTATCACAGTTTAGAACACAGTATCAGTTTAGAACTGATGTCAGCCAGCTCTAAACTGACACAGTGACACAGTCACTATGTCAGTTGCTATAAGGTCTTTTATAAGGTCTTGATTAGTGTTTCCCATAGTGGAAGTTGAGTTCCCAAAATCCTAAGTCAGTACATTGGCTGATCAGTTCCCTTTTGGGGAATTGACTTAGACTTCTAGAAATTGAAGTCCCAAGCTAGAGATTAGGAAGCACTGATTTAGATGTAACAAGCAACCATGATGATAACGTGCAAAACATCTTTCATTCAGAAGCAGCATATTTAACAAAAGATTGCCCAGAATTTCATCTACCATATGCATTGTAAGCTTATTTGAAGGAAATGTATATATTTTCTTCAAATAATGTAGCCATTACATTTCTGTAACTATCACATACTGTGAATCAATACAGATACTTCCTTGGACAACATCAGTGCAAATGCAGCTGCTTATACCATCCAATAGTGCTAAAGCATTACCTGGGTTGTTTATAAGGTAATCATACAAACTAAAAATTTTCCCACAAATCTGGGTAGTCATTTTGCCAACTTTGAAAGGATGGAAGGCAGAGTCAACCTTAAACCTATTGGGTTCAAACTTGGATTGTGAACAGAGTTTTGATTGCAGCTTAACTACTACACCAAGAGGGCTGTATATGTCATCACCCTCTTTTCTTTTTTCTGGATGATTGTTGTACTTCCCTGAAAACAGAAATTTTAAATATCTCATCAAAATCTATACATCCCAGGATTCCAAAAGATTTAGTTGCAGCAGTTAAAATAGTACAGCTATGTAGTTCTGAAAATACCTCCACTTCATTTCAGTGAAGATTGTGAAGAACCTTCCAATAGATTCTTTGAGAAGTAATACATGGGAAAAGTATAGATTTCTCTTTGAAAAAAGTGGAGGAGTGGAGTGGAGACCTTCCAGTCTGACCTAGCCTCAAATCAATATCAGCTTCATGCTGTAAAAACTAAGAACTTTCATTGGATAAAGATTCATGCATCTTTCACCTACCAATGTTCCTGTTTTTTTTAAATGTGCCCATTTTACCCTCATCACAAAAGATCATGTTCACTTTTAACAAGTAGAAAACAAAACTGAGAATAACTTGAACATTGGCTTGAATTGTAATTTTCCTGCTAGTTTTACTGTGAGGAACTTCAATCTGCATTTCACAGATGAAATACCAGCCTAAGTATTCTGGGATATGAAATATTTTCTACTGCTTCTCTGCACCATAGATAAGTTTCATGTTAGAATGATTAAATAACACAGCGACACACGCATGCACAAGACGGAGAGAGAGAGGGAGAGAGAGAGGGAGGAGGAGAAAAGGAAGTAAAAGGAATTTCTTTTAAAATGGCAAAAATGTCACTGGAAACACTGTAACTTTGAAAAGACAATTCACTTGGATTGAGTTATCAAGACATCTGGTACTTTATTTAGAGGAATGTTACCTTTTGGATATATCTAGGAGCCTGATCTTACTAACACATGGACTCTCTCTACTTTTTGACCATGGGGTGATAAAACCTGACATTCCTAACTATGTCAGTTATCTAATTGTAGTCAGCTGGATGTGTACAGCCATAGGGATCTACTTTATACTGAATCAGACTGTTGGCCCACCTTGCTTATTATTTCTCAAATCTGACTGGCTGTAGTTCTTCAAGGTTTTAGGTTGGATTCTTTCCCAGCCCTCTTTGGAGTTGCTGGGCATTTAGCTTGGAAATATTTCAGCACTGAGTTTGTACTTTATCACTCAACTACACTCAATCCAACAAAAAGTCCACATATTCCCTGGTAGGGTCTCATCCTTGTACCAAACAGAATCACTATTGGTCGACTTTTAAAAAATCAGGTACAGTAAGATATGTTCATGGTGATATGCTGATCTTTTTCTTTATTCGTGTCAGATGCACCACCAGCATATAATAACATACAAAGCTGAAATTAACACATCTAAAAACAAAATAGAATTTAAAAGGGCTATTGCCAACATAAGGTCCTCTTCAATGCACATTGAGGGGGCATCGTCTTCATTGTATCATATGGGAGATAGTTTGTACCTCTCCACAATCATGCAGGCTGTCATCTACAGCGTAACCTCACTTTCTCAGACTAGCCCTTGATCTTCCTACCCCTGTACCCAATCTATTTAAAGCTTTCTACACTGGCCATGGTTGTTCTTGGCCAGACAGTAGAGAGTCATGTGGTTCTGCCCAGTTATCTGGTAGCTCCTTGCTCACCTTCCATGGTTCTAAGGCGGCCTGTGAGGGCTGGTTGTTTGGAGGGGCAGAAGTTGTGAGGAAGCTGTGCCTTGATTTCAGTCTCTGTTTTGGTGGTTGGTTATCAAATAGCAGGTGTGTTTCTGAGGAACTTCTTTTGACACACTCTTTCTGAGCAGCACTTTCTCGACGGAATTTTGATGGAGGGATGCCAGCTAAGTAATGCTGATATTAAGAGCAATCATCTTATCATCATACCTATCAAGTATCCAATTTTCCCCAAGAAACCCCCTTATTTTTACCCTTCTTCCCACCCCCTCCCATTTTAATAATTTCCCCGTAATATTCCATGTTTTTTTTAAAAAAAATCCTGACCGGAGCCCTCACAGGCACCCTCACAGGCGAAGCTGCATTATGTTTTTCCTGCCACCAGAGGCCGCTGTGGCTTTTCACTTGTGGAAGGTGAGAGAGAAGGTGGTGGGGGCGCCTTCTCTTTCATTTCCCTGCCACATGGTCATGGAGGCTTCGGTTTTGTTGCTGGTGGTTGGAGCCACCATGGAACGGGAGTCTACTCTAGGTGAGCGATAGATATTTCATATATGCAGGGGCAAATCAGTTCTTGGTCTGGGGCAGAGACTTCTCTCTCACTCTCATGGTTTATTGAGATGTTTCTGCCCTGCCTCCTGGAGGCTTTTGTTTCTGTTCTAGAGTTAACTTGGGAGGGGGGATGTTGCTTGATCACTATATGAGAGAGAGAGAGAGAGAGAGATGAGGTTTATTTTGCTGGCAGCTGCCTGGCTGGGTTCCTTTTACAGTAGGAAAAGCTGCTGCTGCCGAAGGTTTCCCCTCCCTGCCCCACAACAGGCACCCCACCTTCTAACAAACCATCTGGAGGGAGATTAACTCCTCAGCTGCTGGGAGGCTTGGAAACTACAGAGGTTGCTTTTTACTTTACTAATTCCCTTCCTTAAGCTGGATCCAACATTCACAGGTGTTGGTGCTTCAATTGGTTGTAGTGAGGAATAAATAGATTGGTTAATTTGGGAGAATTAATCCCTTGCTCCTCCACCCTAATTGGGGGGGAGGGGTGTCTAGCCATGTGCAGGGCTAGTTCATTAAAGCCAAGCTGCTTACAAGCAGTTGGTAACCCTAGGGGGCTGGTTTACTATTCTGCACTTTGCTTCCCAGAATTTTTTTAAAATTAAAAACGAGTAAACAAGAAAGAAAACAAAACAAAACTCCCCCAAGAAGATGAGAAAAGGGTTCTTTGGCTCACACAGCTTTGTGCCCATTGCATCTACAATACCATCTAGCCATCTTATTTTTGGTCACCCCCTTCTTTTGTCCTCCACCTTTCCCAGCATCAAGGCTTTCTCAAGTGAATCCTCTCTTCTCATTTGATCTCCAAAGTACTTCAGCTTCATCTTTACTATTTGACCTTTAATGAGCAGTCATGGTTGATTTCTTCTAGGATTGACCTATTTCTAACACCACATTTCAAAAGCATCTATTTTTCTGTGCTCAGCTTTCCTAATGGTCCAGCTCTCACACCCATACATTACCACCGGGAATACCATTGCTTTGACTATGCAATTTTTTGTTTGCAAGGTGATGCCTCTACTTTTAACTATGTTCCCCAGGTTTCTCATAGCTTGTTTCCCAAGTATCAGTTGCCTTTTTATTTCATGACTGCAATCACCATCTGCAGCAATCTTTGATCCTAAGAAAGTAAAATCTGCCAGTCGTATCCAACTCTAGGGTGCAGTGCTCATCTCCATTTACAGCCAAAGAGCCAGTGCTGTCTGTGTTTGCAGACATTTTCATGTCCATGTGGCAGGCATGACTAGAGCCCAGCAAGTCACATGGCTATATTTGGCCATGCCCACAGATTTGGTCACACCGACAGAGGGGTGTGGCCAAAATTTCCCTTATTTTCAAATCCAAAACTTGACAGGTATGCTTATTATGCATAAGTCTCCCCCAACTTTGCAAACAAAGAAGCAAGACACATAGGATCAGTGTTAAAACTCAACTCAGGATAAGTATATTAAAATGTATTAAACTCCAGGGACCTGCTTTGGGGCCTGTAATAGTGCATAAACCTGGCACTAGAGCAAGAGGACTTTCTTGGCCCCCCTATAGCCTGGATAGGTGAATCTGTAGCCCCTTTGTGGTGTTATGCCTCATTAGCCAATGTCTGGGCTGGCTCAGTCAGAGGAGGCATCTCTGTGGCCATTTACAACTTGACTCACATGAATGGCTGTTGATTATAGAACAAAACTGCCTCATGATGCCCCCTGTGTGTGCAGCTGATTCACACAAATCATGTCATGCCCTGGTGGCCACCTTGTCCAATGATGCTCTGAGGGATTCACCTCTACCACCATAACCCAGTATTTCCTCTTTACCAACTGTGACCTATTTAAAATGGTACCACCCTTCTTATCCTCTCATACTCCCTAGGAATCAGAGTGGGATAGACAGAAAATGGCCTGGGATCCCTTTCTAACAATGCTAACCAGGACACACCAAGCCCAAAAATTTGTGTCCAGGCCAAATGGCAACCCAAACAGCACTCTGGCCTACAGAGCAGATGGACCATCAAAAAGCAACAGCCAGGAGACTGGCTGCGAGATAGGACAAGCAGTCAAAATTGGTGCCTTAATAGCTCTTCCTCCAAAGCCAATGAGCAGAGATGCTATAGACCAGGGGTGCCGAAACTATGGCCCATGGTCCAGATCCACCCCAGGTGACAATTAATCCAGCCCACACTGCCCACACCGCTCATGAAAGCGGAAGTTAAATGTGCAAGCATGGGAACCAAACACACTGCACATACTCAGAACACTGCCTTAAAAGACCCACGGCTGTCATAAACACATTTACAACAGCCGCGGGTCATTTACAACAGTGTTCTGCTCCCAATACTCAATTAAATGTTTCAATTTGGGAGCAGAAAAAGATGTATTAGACCAAAGATTTCCCGCCAGAAGTGCCCTGTGTATTTCTATGTCTTCATAGCATGAATATTCAACCACCCACAAACTTGGGCCAAGACCAACAATTATTACATATTGATGTTCTTTTTCCCCAATCATGGAAGTGCTCCAGATGCTATCCTTGTTTGCTTCAAGGCACAATGTCTTAGCAATATTCCAATATTGACAGCATTCCCTAAAGAATGGCAGATTTTCCTTAAGCCTGATAGTCGCTCTTTTATGTCTGCAGATTTTCTTGGCAAAACTCAAGAGACGACTTCAGTTTTTAATAGCTGTAAGGTGAAAACATCTTTCTTCATCTTATCTCTGCTTGCCAATTCTGCTGTTTGGGGTGCTTTCTTTCGTCAGCATACTGAAGACACACACAAATCCATTTCAACTTGGAACTAAGACATATTTCTTTGTCTCATCTGCTTGCCAGATAATTATGCCTCCACATGTCAATAGAACTTTCAGACCTCCCACACAGCATAACACAGTGAGGTTACATCTATCTGATTCTTGCTTAAGTAACATATTACAGAATTGATTTAATTAGGTTTATAAACTGGCATCTTCTCCAGATGTTCTTTACCAGTCAGAGAGTCTTCTGAGTAAATTCATCACAGCTTCCCTGGAGAGCAACTCTTTCATTCTAAAGGCTGACAGAAGGGTTGTACTGGTATTTTCTATAGGATTAAACATATAATTGCATAACAGATCAGTAATATTCCATTAGTCTAGCAAGTTTTTTTAAAAAGTTGAGATACCTTAACAACTAACACATTTAACACTATTTTTGATAAGTAGATCCTATTATTCCCTGCCTCCCATCACTATCTAGGAGGATTCAAGCAACAATTGTTGCTATAACAATCCATTTGCAATGAGGTATTGGTTAATGTGTAGTGTGAATTCTTAGAAAGTAGTGAGCCAGGCATATGCAAATATGTATCTGTTATTTTTCTCATTTTTTGTGAGCTTTCTACTTCAATAAAAATTTGAAGGCGTTCAGAAAAGCATCCAGCTATCTTTTGAGATGCACTATCTCTTTATGTATGCTCATTACTATTAATATCACTGTGAGTCTGTGGATACATATGTTAATCGGAGTTGCACAAAACAGTATGTAATATAAGTAGAGCCTGAACACTATCAACAATCAGAAAGAATTTTACCTGGTCTGTATTTTTAATTAAATTAAACTCACTTAATTCACATTTTCAGCAGTAATATGTGGTTGGAAATACAACTGCCTTTTGTGTCTCATTTTTCTGAATTTATTTATTTATTTACATTTATACCCCACCCATTTTGTGCAAGCACCACTCAGGGCAGCTGACAATATATAAAACATTCCATACAACATCATCAGACAAAGTATGTATACAGAAAGCCACAGTAATAATAATCCCCCAAAGAGCCAAAACCAGATAGCACCAGATGATCTTAAGACCAAAACAATATTCATAGTAAAACCTTATAAACAGCAGGAAAGGAGGTAATAACAATCAAAAAGAGTCCAGGGACAACACTATGTAGTTCTAATGATCTTATAGGCTTTGAAAGGCTAAGATTTTGTGATAAACTTTTCAGCTTTTTTAAGGTTAAAAAGGGATTAAGAAAAATCAGTTTTGGGAAATTTTGAAACCTCTTATTGAATATGTGATGAAAAAGAACTCTGGATTTAACCTGCACAAGAAATGTTGAAATTCTGGAAAGGTAGTGATGAATATTGAAATGATATGATGAAATAATATTTTGATGAACGGAAATAGTGGCCCCATATATGGTGTTGGGAGCATTTCTTTATTGAGTTTTAAATATGCAAGTGAGCCCCTTACAGGAAATTTCAATTTGTAAATTATTTATTAATAATGACTAACTGGATTTACAAGAGACTGTAAGTTACTTAATCAGCATTTATAGACGCTCAGGATAATACATAACAGATTGTATTAGAATAGATATATGCAATTACTGCAAACATGATTAAACACTCTTTACTATTATAACTGATTTTTATATTTTTGTTTTATTTTTTCTGTATAAAATAAAAGAAATAATTATATAAAAAAGACTTTTCAGCTTTTAAAAAAACTGAACACAAAAAAATTAAGTATATGTCTATTAGGGAAAATATACTAAAGAAAGTTGCACATATAAAAGGAAATTGTGTTTAAGATGTAGTAAATGTATATCAACATAGGAAAAACTGGGCATAGAATATTTTAAATTTTTTGTTTTATTTTGTTTTTGAAATTTCAGACTGATGTAGAAATTGAATGGACTAGACCTGATCAGCAGGTGTGCTGACTTGGGCTTCTGATAATTGAAGCTCAAGAACATCTGGAGAGCCAAGTTTGAGGACGCCTGGACTAGACACACAATTGATTAAATGAAATGACACTGGCCTATACCAGATGCAGATATAGACAAATTCAGCCATCCCTAACATTACTGGCCTTTACTATGCGATTTGAATGGGAGTGCGGTGGCTTAGTGGTTAAGACACTGAACTTGGCAACTGGAAATTTGGCAGGTCAACAGTTCGAGACCCAAGTGCTGCATGATGGAGTGAGCTCTCATCTCTGTTCCAGTTCCTGCCAACCTAGCAGTTTGAAAGCAAGAACTGCAAATAGAAAAATAGATACCTTCAGCGGGAAGGTAAACAGCATTCCATGCACTACAGTATCTAGTCATACCTGCCACATGTCCATGGAAATGTCTGCAAATGCAGACAGTGCTGGCTCTTTGGCTATAAACAGAGATGAACACTGAACCCTAGAGTCAGATATGACTGGTTTACGAGCAAATGTGATCTTACCATGCCATTTGTAGTATACAATGATCTCACAACCATGCTCCAATATGGACATTGGTTCCAAATGAGCACAAGAGGTGCAAGTATGTGTTCCTACCATCTCTCTCCCCTCTCACTCCTGGTTTTTTGATGTGTTGGTGTTTTGCAAGGGAAACACATATACAAACGTTTTTGCATTATGCCAATAAATCCTACAACCAGTTGGGAACAGAGGCAGGTACCCTGGTTTTAAGCCACATCACACATACAAATGAATTTTTACTTCCTTCATACTCTTCCTGAGATGTGTCTCACTACCGGAAGAGCCAGAAAACATTAGCAATTCCCAAAGATTCCAGCTGGTGACTTGAGTCTTAGTAGCCCTAATTATCAAAATCATCTCCATTCTTTTATGATAGCCAGGAGTCCAGAAGCCAAAATCTTGACTATTCTACCTCTATACTAAAAATGACACAAGGATGGGTGAATACTTTTGTTTGAGTACCACAAAGTAATTTTCTATCACATCTATCCACAGAACTTCCCCTCTAAGACCTTAAAAATTGACAGGTCATCAGTGCAGTTTTTGTGTGATTCTGGGAACAAAATGTGACATAACTTCTTGAAATCCTACGAGGTTTGCCACAGTAATAAAATTGCTGACTTTAACTTAGCAGGGCAGTGAATCAAAGACTGAGCAGACAAAACCCCACAATACAAATCACAAAACAAGATTAGACATAGAAATCTATTGTGGAGGTTCACACTGTGTCCAAATTCATGCTGTCCACATTTTCACAGAAGCTGAAATAATACTGAAGCATTTGATAAATACCTACTCTGCTGTACTGTATTACACAAACCATGTTTACACTGCTAAAGAGCAAAAGGCAGCATTCTGGATTCCACCAAATGTAGACCATCATGACACCAAAGCAATCTCATATATACATCTGCACTCTTAAGAAACCATCTGTGACTTAATTAACATTGTTCTGTGCTCAAAAAAAAGTGAATAAAGTATGACATCACAAAACAGTATAAAATTATGGAGATTATGGAGAAAGTGTTTGCAGAGAGAGGTTTCTCTCTCTCTCTCTTACATTGCAGGCGTACCCACTCAAATAAAGACTCAGACACCGGAATTGGATTAAAGGCATCGGGCCACTTTTATTGAATAATGCCCTAGTCCGAATTATCACTTTCAATTGGTGTATCATCCAATTGTAATTCTTTAAGGCAAGCAGGCCGCAGTAACACTGGTAAGGTTCCACCCAAAGTGCCAATGGAAATTGGCTACATGTAGCTATTTGTATCAATTTGTTTGTTTACACAAACAAATTGTTGACCGGAGTCAATATACTATCTACTGACCCTACCCTATGACGTGTATCCGTTCAAATATCAAGGTGATGCAGGCTGAGAAGCTGCTGCCATCACCCCAATCATGGTTCGCCCTTGACTGGCCAATCCTATTTCCCCTGTACCTATCTATGTGTTGGCCAGTCAATTGCGAACCTGCCGGATACCTCTGGGTCATAAATCTTTACCTTACCAGTGCTACCCGCCAAAAGTGACCAAAGTCAACTTACCCCGTATCTCAAACACTAGCGGCAGTGTGGGATGGGCGAAAAAGCCAAGAACCAAAGTGCCAATTGTAGGTTCAAGCAAAAATTCCCACCTGGCCCCGAAGCGACCAGAAAATCACACTGTCCACTAGGGAGGGGGTGGAGGGAAAAACTTCTCAACTCTGTCGCTTCTAAAATGGCAGCGCAGCTGCCTCGTGGCCACCCCTTTTAAAGAGGGGGTGGCCACGCCCCCTGACTACCCGGATGGCTGTGTCTGAGTGGGTGGGGGCCTGCAAAGAGCGCGGCGGCCATTTTGGCGCCACGCTTGCACTTGCATGCATGCACGCACACACACACTTTTTTCATCTATTAGAACCCAAGGTCCTTCAAAGATGTTAAACAATGGGAGATTCAGGATAGACAAAAGGAAGTAATTCTTTTTTCAATCTGTATTTGCTCTATGAATTCACTTCTATGCAGTGGTGCTTGTCCCTTTCTAAATTGCTTAAAAACTGATTAATGCAGGGAGACAAAGGTTTCTGATGGCAGCTAGCTATAATGGTTGTGCTACTTTATACTATCAGAAGAAATATGTCCTTTTTGCCAGAATGTATGGGAAAGAAGATACTATTTTTAAATAGGGCATATGATCTGAAGATAGCATGACTTTTATTCTTATGTTCCTGTTAGAATAATTTCCATTAAGAGTAAATAATAATGACGTATGTGTGTGTGTGTGTGTGTGTGTGTGTGTGTGTGGCTCAACTCAGAATGTGGCCACTTTATATCTCTGTAAATCAGATTTTGCTTCTAGCTAGTTAATTTTTGGCAATTCATCTGTGTGAGCTAAGGATGTTATAATGCTTTGAAGGAGGGGGAAAACCTATAGTTCTGTGCAGGTGATTAATGGTGTGATTGCTGCTCACCCACTTAAAACCTGACATTTGAAATCATGTCCTTATATCATTTCTAGAAAGAAAAGCTATTCTTATCCATTTCCTGACATCTTCATTATGCTAACAGTATGCCAGTTAAGCTTGTGGATTATTGCCTGTCTTTGGTGCTGCTGAGTATTCCTAAAGGATGCAAACCCCTATGGATCAAGGCACAATAAAAAAAGGGACAGAGGATGGGAGGGGAGAATAGCATCCAAGTATTGCAGGCGCACCCCCCAATAAGGGACTCAGACACTGGTAAAAGTGGATAACGGCATTGGGCCACATTTATTGATTCATGCCCTAGTCCGAATTATAAATTTCTATTGGTATTCAACCAATTATAATTCTTAAGGCAAGCAGGCCGAAGTAACACTGGTAAGGTTCCACCCAAAATTGCCAACGGCAATTGGTTACAATGTATCCATTTGTATCAATTTGTTTGTTGACAACAAACAAATTGTTGACCGTAGTCAATAATCTAACTACTGACCCCACCCTATGACGCGTATCCGTAAAATAACGGGGTGATGCCTGCTGCCCAGCTCGTGCCATCACCCCATTGCCTGGTTCATCGTTGACCGGACAACGTTAACCAACTTGTGCCTGTCTAGTGTTGTCCAGTCAATTGCGAACCTGTCGGATACCTGTGGGTCATAAATGTTTACCTTACCAGTGCTACCCGCCACACGGGGAGGCTTCAATAAAGGCTCACCGCCCCCCCCCAGGCCTGCTCGCCAATCTCCTAACAAGAGGTCCATACCTCCCGGTGACAGATGGACCCCATCCCCTGTGTAAAGCTCATAATTTTGGAGACTGATGGTGGGGTGTCGTATGACGCGCCCCCAACCCTTGTCCATAACGAACCGGGCAATAGCCCTGTTCACCGAGCGCCGAGCCCGATCAAGGGCTTGGAGGTTAACCCTCCCCTGTAAGCGTGCCACGGTATCATGTCCGACCAAAGTAGGGTTGTGGCGGGCCACACATAATGCAAGTAGGCCAGGTCACCGCAAATCGCATGCTTCAGCGATAGGCCCGCGACCTGTCCCAAATCATTACCCCCGAGGTGTATAATCAGGACATAAGGCGGGTCAGCATCCCTGATGGAGAAAAGGAATGGCAACAGTTCCCGCCATAACATTCCGCGCTTACCGTACCACCTGAGACTTGCGGATGCACCCAGTCCCAGTCGGGGTCCCCACTCTGTCGCCGCAGCAAACTGCGCTGCCCTGTGCACATAGCTGTGGCCCACCAGCCATACTGTCACCGGTGTAAGACAACACCCAGGGTCTGTCAATGAAAAAAGGAAACAGGGCAGTGACTTAACTGGTACTCACTGTTGAAGAGGGCGAACGTACAACTGAAAACATCGTGATCCCCACCGTCCCATGTTGCATATTTCAGCCCCAGAATACCCAAACGCCGCTGCGGTGGAAGCCGCCCCTATCCTAAATGAATGGGTGCCGTAACGAGCCCCAGGGAGGCCCACACTGGCTAGTGCCTTACCGGTCACCTTCCAAAATTGAAATTTAGTGAGGGGAGACCCATCTTGGTGACAGAAAAACGGGCCAGGGTGCGTACCACGTAGTGCAAGGAACTCCTGTAGGGCACCAACCGGACAGATGTCTGCCATGGAACATCGTAGCAGTCTTACACCACTGCCCACACCGTGCTGATCAACCTTAGAGGAGCGCATCCTCAGCTGAGCCCAATCATTGGAAACATAGACATCTTCGAGTTCCAGTGCCCTACGACTCGCATCCACCTTAGACAGTAGCACCAGCTCACTGATGCGGAGCGCCCCAAAAAAGGCCACCGTAGTAGCTGCGTGAAACAGGGTTGCCTCATACCTGTCGAAACACAGGTCATGCCAAACCCGTGCAAGGTGGGTAACTACCCCTGGAGAAATAGGGTGGCGGTCGTCCGGGCTGCGCCCACGTTCCCGCGCCCACCCTTCCAAAACATGTCGTATGCGAAAATCATTTGTGCTGTCAGCAAAACCACCCACCTTGGCCATGAATGCCAGCGCTGACAGCCTGGATGCTATGGTGCGGGGGGGCGAAGCCCTGGGCATGTAAGTAAACCATAAATTGGAGGACGTGAGCCACTGGGATGGGCCAACTTTCAGGCAGCCGTGATTGGGCACAAAAGGCCCTGAATGAACTGAATGCATGGTTATACGCCTTACGCGTGCGGGGGGCGAGCGACATGCTTATCGCCCGGTTCACCTCTCCTTGCCAAGTGTCCATATCTCGTCCGGGAGCGGCGAGGGAAATTCCTCTGCGTCCGGGGCCAAGGCACGGAACCGGGGGATCTGCAGGCGGGACAAAGCGTCAGCAATATCATTATTAATACCTGGAACATGTCTGGCCCTAAAAGGCACATTGAGGCGTAGGCTGCGCAACACAAACTGGCGAACCAGTTCCATAACCCTGGGAGATTTTGACGTCTGTGAATTGACAATGTGGACAACTGCCGCATTGTCACACCAGAAATGGACGACCGAATTGGCCCGCTCCTCGCCCCATAGCATCAAAGCTCCCAGAATGGGGGAAAATTCCAGATACGTGAGATCGCGCAAGCGATCCGTGCCCCACCAGGCTGGCGGCCATCTGCCATAGGCCCACTTCCCTTCGAAGTAAATCCCATAACCCAGGGACCCTGATGCATCCGACTGAACCTGAAAACGAGGGGAAACCAAAAGATCGGACCTCCAAAAGGACACCCCGTTGAATTCCCTCAGGAACTGGAGCCAGATGAGCATATCAGCCCTCATGCCCCTGTTCAGTCGGACCCTGTGGTGGGGCCTGGCCAAGCCAGTCATGGCGTCGCACAAGCGTCGAGCAAATGCTCTGCCAGGTGCGAAGACCCTGCAAGCGAAATTGAGGTGACCATGTAACACCTGGAGCTCCCGAAAGGACACCTTGCGTTTTGCCAGCAAGTCCAAAATGAGTGCAATGATCCGGGAAACCTTATCAACAGGTAACCTGGATGCTTGCACAACCGTGTCAATCTCAACCCCCAGGAATGTGAGCTTGGTTGAAGGGCCCTCGGTCTTTTCGGGCGCTAAAGGGACACCGAGTTCCTTCATTAGCGTCTGAAATGTATTTAGGAGACGCATGCACGTGTCCCAGCCCCGTTCACCCCCGAATAAGAAATCGTCGAGGTAGTGGGCTACAGACCGGGACCCTGACTTGCGAACAAATGCCCATTGCAGGAAGGTGCTAAAGCGCTCAAATGCTGAGCATGAAATGGAGCAGCCAAAAGGCATGGCTTTATCGAAATAAAATTCACCCCGGAACTTGAAACCCAGCAGCTCAAAGTCGCCCGGGTGTACCGGCAGAAGACGGAACGCTGACTTAATGTCGCACTTAGCCAGTAGTGCACCCGGGCCACATGAGCACACCATGCGCAGGGCCTGGTCAAAAGATGTATACCTGACTGAACAAAGGTCATCAGGGATAGCATCATTGACCGAACGGCCGGCCGGGTAAGACAAGTGGTGTATCAAACGGAACTCCCCCGGTGACTTTTTGGGCACTAACCCCAACGGGGAAACCTTGAGATTGGGGAATGGTGGGACAGGGAAAGGGCCAGCGACCCTGCCAGCAGCAACTTCCTTAGCAATGCTCATGGCAGCCACCTCCTCCCTTCCCCTGAGTGATAACAGGTTGGGTGCATCTTGAGGGGACCTGACCCCTGTGAAAGGAATGTGAAACCCCTGCTGGAAACCCTCAAGTAGGTAAGCTGCGTCTGCCCTCCTCGGGTACATCGTGAGCCAACGCTCCAACATGTCCACATTAATTGGCGGGGTGCCTGGGCTGGAGCAGCTCGCTGGACCGCATGTCCACAATGGTACCTCTCCCCTGGCGCCGGGCGCGTGGGGGTCATGTACAGAAGCCACAGCTTCTGGCAGGGCTCATCCCACCTCATCTCCGGGTGTAGGGGCACTCTCATACGGAATTCCTTGTCGTAAGCCAACCACGACGGGCCAGGGAAATCAACCATCGCCCGGTATATGTTGTCCAAATACTGGACCATCGGAATTGCCAGGTCAGGCCGGGCCCTGAGGTACACCGTCATGTATATAAGGTACGCGGGTAACCAGTTGGACCACGTGCGTGGCGGCTTACGTCGACGAGACTGCTCCTTATCCTTCTCGTCCTGCCCCTCCCTCTCCTCTTTGGTGGGTTCTCTATTCAAGAGGGAGAAAATGTCCACATACTCCCCCTGCCAGATCTTTTCCTTGGTGGCCTGAGCCAGGTGATCCCCAGGGGCAATGAATAACCTGCTGTCGGCAAGGCCGACACCGGAACATTGACAGTGCTGGGCACCATGAAAGGAGCCTGGACCAGCCCTGCCACCCCCAGTAAGTTCCCTGGAGGACAGGGTACCCCGCCCCAAGAGGGGCCTTGGAGTGTTGGAGCCGTTCCCTGATGGGCCGGCGGCGGCTGACCCGCCGTCCCAGCCAGGCGAGGCCACGGCCACTGTAAACCTCCCCCCGTTGTGGGTTGTGGTGTGGGTGCACTAGCTTGGACCGTATACTCACAAGTTGCACCCCCATGGGCCGCCCCCACCGGGGGTTCCGGCCCACTGCGGGCGTCGGAGCTCGCGACCGCAACTGAGCTCGTAGATGGGGCCTGACCACTACCCGCTGGCAGCATCTGCTGGGTGGGGAGCTGCGAGGCCGCAGCTGGCGCCGACCTACTTGCCTCAGGCAGCTCAACCCTTTCGGCCACCTGCCGAGTATCGGCAGGCGCTGAGTTGACCTGTAAACCAAAAGGTGCCCCGGATGGATTAACTACCCCTAAAGATGCCTCGAGGGCCGCTACGCGGGCCAGCAGGGCATCAACGTTTACATAGCCCCCAACGCTGATGGGGGGCAAAGGGCCAGCCGGCCCACCGGTCACTGGCACCGGGCCAGGTCTCTGGACCTCGGGGCCCGCATATGGCCATGCCCCAACCACCGGCCCCGGAGGGGCCGGGGGCATGCCCTGCCAGGGAAGGGAACCCAGCCAACCCCCTTGGTTAAAGCCCACCGCTGGAAGCTGCATGCCAAGGCCCGAAGGCCCAGCCTGGCTATGCGCCAGGCCCGGGCCGGTGGCCGCTAATTGCGGGCCGGTGGCCGCATCCCCTGCAGGGCCGGTCTGAGGCTGCCCAGCCTCAGGCCAGGGAGCAATCGACCCCATCCCACCGGTCCCGGTGGGATCCCCCGGAAAGGGGGCCTTCCGAGGGGGTGCACTCGCGGTCCTCCGACCCGGCTGGCGCCTCCTGGAAGTGCGAACCGCGTTCGCCATCGCCTTCTTTTTGGAAGGCATTGCCGCAAATCGTTGGGAAGCCGAAGAAAGAAGCGAAGAAGAAACCGCTGCCCAAAAAAGGCTTCCCAGCTAAAGGGGAGAGCGACGGAGCGATTGGGGAAAAACTTCTCCTCTCCGTCGCTTCGCAAAATGGCAGCGCGGCTGCCTCATGGCCACCCCTTTTAAAGGGTGCTGGCCACGCCCCCCTAACTACCCAGATGTCCAAGTCCAGTGGGGGGCCCCCGCAAAGAGCATGGCAGCCATTTTGGCGCCGCGCTTGCAATATACCTATATCTATGTGATACAAACCATTTTCTTAAATAAATGGTGGACATTAATTCTATGAGAACTATGAGTACTGGATACTTGATCAGGCTCCCTTTCAATTTGTCCAACAAAAGAAAAACATTCTTTTTAAATGGGTATTTTTCAAAAAATTCTTGTGGTTTTTCATAATTGTAGAGATTTGTAAAATGCCACATACCAGAATGGTATCTACATGCTGAAGTCTGAATATAACTTGACATAGAATGTAAGCATTTTAGAACATTCTTTTCCATATTTCAACCACAGTATGTTTTTTCCTGGGTTTAAAAAACAAATATTACATGACATCAGATAGATTATTACTGATGCTGACCCTAAAAGGATCTCCAGGGCATATTAGATGTTTAAGGAATGATTTTGCCATTGCTACATGCCAAAATAGGTTTCTATGGTGCAGTAGGGATTTGTCCTGGTCTGACGCTCTGTTCCTCACACTACTGTGGCAAGGAGCATCATTAAAGGAGGATATAGCTGAGGAACTCAATCTCCCCTACTCACTTGGAGGACCCTAAATAGGCTGAGGGTTGGAGTCCCTAAATGTAAGAACAACGTGCTCAAGTAGGGGCTGCTGGCTGACAACAACACACAGTGTGAATGTGGAGATATTCAAAATCCAGCTCATCTACTGGTCTGCCGAATGCTGCCAGAAACATGCACAGATGAGGACTTAAGTAACTTTTGTTTTGAGGTCTTATTTATCCAGCCAATGTAACATATTTGGAACAAGAATGTTGCTGTTACATTTTTTAGGAAAACCTGATGCTTAGAAGAAGAAGTAAGATAGTCTGGCTATCATATAATGGCCTCAAGTGGGTGGAAAGTAGTAGTATTCTCAGAGGCTTCAGGAAATACAGCGAATATACATTTTATTTTCCCACAAACCTTACAACAGAATATACTGTGCAATGCACTGGAGAATCTCATGGAGTCTTAAAACATTCCTGCAGGAATAACACTGGAAAATGAGAATGTGTTTGTTTGAACTATACATATTTTTTTGCTATATGTTCTCATTTCAGTACTGTACATAAGCTACTGTGAGGCTCATAGATGGGACATGGATTAGAAATAAAGAAATAATTGTCTATTTTGTTACTTTTAAATCAATGGACTAACATTCTGACTTAGTATTGCACAGTTCTGTATGTCTATAACACACAATATCTGCGATATTTGTATTTAGGTTTTCACAAATGAACAAATATTTCTCAAAGTAATTTAGATATTTAAATGTTCTGCCTCTTGGAAGATTTAGAATAAGTTTGCTAGAATTCATAATGTCACAGATAGATCTTATTGTTTGGTTCTGCATTAATGTTGCACTATTCAAAAGAGAACTTCATTTACAATTGCAATGAAATATTACTTCATCCTTTTAGAATACTCATTTAACAGTTTTATGTGTACAGAAACTCTCTTCCTTTGGAAAAAAAAACCCACTGGGAATCAGCCTACTTATGAGAATTATCATACAAAAGAAAATGAGATACTTTCTATCATATTTAAGTAACAAAGGTTTCTGTTGTGCTTTCATGAAAACAGAAAAAGAAAAGAGTTGAGCATCTGGCTTAAATAGAGTTTGAGTGATCTCAGTAACTATGCAGCCAAGTAAAACATGTTTGTTGTTTTTCAGTCACACAGTTGAGTCTGACCCTTTGCGACCCCATGGGCCACAGCATGCCAGGCTCCTCTGTCATCCACCATACTCTGGAGTTTACCCAGATATACGCCCTCACCCACCATGTCAATGATGCTGTCTACCCATTTCATCTGCTGCCACCCCTTCTCCTTTTGCCTTCAATTTTTCCAATTATCAGGGCCTTCTCCAGTGAGTCTTCTCATTTGGTGGCCAAAGTACAGGTATTTGAGCGTCAGCGTCAGTATTTGTCCTTCAAAGGAGCAGTCATGGTTGATTTCCTTTTGGATTGACTGATTTGATCTTCTTGCAGTCCAGGGGACTCTCAAACGTCTTCTCCCCCAGGGGCTTAGTGGTTATGATGCTGCGCTTGGAGACTGGAAGGTTGGGTTTTGATATCCGAGGGCTGCATTTGGGGCATGAAAGGAGACTAATTTGGGTGTCTCCTGAGTGGAGTTTCTCCAGTAAAATTCCTTTCAATTCAGAGTAATCTCTGACACAAAATTATTATTATCTCAATATATGTTGAAGCCTAATGTGGTACAGTGCATACAGGATTGGACTAGAACTGAGGACACCTGGGTGCAAATCTCCACTTGAGCTCTCAAAGGTTTTCTCCAGCACCAGAATTCAAAGGCATCTATTCTTCTGTACTCAGCCTTCCTTCCACCTCTCACAGCTGTACATTAGAAGTGGGAAGACCACCACTTTAACAATACTGTACAGATTTTTGTCTCTACATGTTTATCCAAGGGCAAATTGGCCGCAAAAAGTGTAGTAAGATTGGTAGATAAAATACAGTTGTTTTACAATCTAGCACTACCTAGAGTTGACCCTTGAACAACATGGGCCCACTTATTCATTGGGGCAGTTGGGTTCCTGTAGTGCAACTGTTGTGGCAGCAGCAAGCAAAAGGGTGGTCAATTGGAGCGCAAGCAACACCAACAGGAGACAGATTCAATGTGCCGGCCAGCCACAGAGGAGAATTAATTAATTTAATAGATTTATATACTGCCCTATCCAATGGACTCTGGGTGGAGTACACAGGTTAAAACCAATATAAAAAAATTAAAAACCCTTAAATGCATAGCAATATTACACCACCATCACCCTGCTGTGCCACACATGGAACACATGGTGGCCCACAAAGTGAGGCATACCACAGTTCAAACGCATCTGGCTCCAGCTAGAGTTGCTGAAGAAGAACATGGATTTTTAACTGGATGGGTGGGCCACCACCCCTAACTCAGCATTTTTTTCAGCTACTTTTGAAGTTTCCACCACTTCCCGTGGAGGTAGAGGAGGAGGGAACATTTCGCTGCATTTTTGGCCGTGTTTTGCACTTCCGGTTTCTGCGGCAGCAGGTGCAACCATCATGTTTTTAGCTGCTTTTGCAGCCTCTGCCACTTCCCATGGTGGCAGGGTGGTGGGGAGAACATTTTCTCCACATTTTTTAATTTCTTGCCATGTTTTTGTCACTTCCGGTGGTGGGGGAGCTTCCGGCAGTGCCTAGGTACTCACCACAAACCAGATTAATTGGTGCCATGGGCTGGATTAGGCCCATAGGCCAAAGTTTGGGAACCCCTGTCCTAGAATAATAGGCAAACTGGCATATAGTAGAATTTTTGGAATAGTAGTCATTTTAGTCTGTGTATCAGGCATGTCAGAGAATAAACAAAACAAAAAGCGCTGTAGCACTTTAAAAACTAACTTATATTTTAATGTGAGCTTTCGTGGATCAAGTCCACTTAATCAGATATGGGAATAAAACTTCATGGCATCAATTTATATACATCAGATACAGAGGCACAGAGTGATTTGTCAGCATGACAGATAACTATACAAATCAATATGGCTTTTTACAACTGGCAGTAGCAGATGATATCTGGCTATTATTCAGAATAGCTCTAAATGTACCTTTTTCAATTGCAAATAGTGGGAAAATACAAAAAGAACACCTGGCATTGAACATTTGCTAATGAGTTTAACTTTTGTGTTACTGTGTGAGCACATCATTTGTTCTGTGAAATATATCGTGAAAGAGAATTTTACAGAAAAGTTTGTGAAGTTGGTATTGTTGTTAAGTCACACAGTTGATTCTGACCCATGGATCATTGTCCGCCAGGCACCTCTGTCCTCCACCATCTTCTTTAACCCACCCAGCCCTGTACCCACTGCATCTACAATACCATCTAGCCATCTCATTTTTGGCTGCCCCTTCTTCTTTTGTCCTCCACCTTTCCCAGCATCAAGGCTTTCTCAAGTGAATCCTCTCTTCTCATTTGCTGTCCCAAGTACTTTAGCTTCATGTTTACTATTTGACCTTCTAGGAAGCATTCAGTGTTGATTTCTTCTAAAATCAAACTATTTGTTCACCTTGCTATCCAGGGCACTCTCAAAACTCTCCTCCAACACCACATCTCAAAGGCATCTATTCTTCTGCACTCAGCTTTCCTTATTGTCCAGCACTCAAAACCATACATTACCACCGGGAATACCATTGCTTTGACTATGCGAATTTTAGTTTGCAAGGTGACGTCTCTACTTTTAACTATGTTCCCCAGGTTTCTCATAGCTTATCTCCCACGAATCAGTCTCCTTTTTATTTCATGGCTGCAATCCCCATCTGCAGTGATCTTTGATCCTAGAAACGTAAAGACTGTCACTGCTTCTACTTCTTCCCCATCTATTTTCCAGGAACTGATAGGGAGTATAACAAAATATAATATACAAAAATATATGCAGCATATAACAATCTGTGTATCAAATTTGATAATGTCTCAGGAACCCATGGCTAATATTCAAACCTTTGCGATGGGTGTCCAACAGATGGATATATCTTATTTCTGTTCTCTCTCTGAATCCTAGTCTTGTAATTTCTCTGTTCCCGAACTTCAACTGTCAGGTCTTGGATAGAGTGTCCAGGTAGATTAAAATGGTTTGAAATGGGTTTCTCTGTGTTGTCTTTCCAGATGTCTGATTTATGTCCATTAACTCTTTTGCGCAAACATTGTTTTGCACAGAAGGGCATTTTTGTTACATAGTACTTCTTCCATTTTCTCCTGCTTTCAAACTATCAGATAAAGTTCTCTGACCAATCCTTTGTTAAAATGGCTAATAAATAACAATACTTGTATGCTGCAAAATCAATTCCAACTTATGACAACCCTCCTCTAAATCTTCCAAGTATAGAGTGCTCAGAAGTGGTTTAGCAGTCTCTTCTTCTAGGGGAACTCTGAAACTGTCCAGTTTGCCCAATACTACATAATCTGGGTGTTTTCCCAGGAAGGATTTTGGAGGTTCAATATCCTGATGTTTCAACTCAGGGACTGTCCACATAAACCCCTTGTGGTGTGGACTGGACCTGAGTGCCTGGGGTTGTTTAAGGACTCTCCCCATCCTAACAGCACAAGCAACCTAATTGCCTGTATAGCAAAGTGGCTGACAAATTGCTTCATGATGTGGGCAAACTGAACACTTCTTCTGTGGAGAGAAAAGTGAAATTATCTTTTTTCTTACTATTTGATGACTGCCACATTGCATCACTGAGATGACAGTAAAAAAAACATTTTTCTTTCTTTTTCTGGGTAGCATTGATAGAAATTGTGGCTGCAGGCAGTTTTTCAATCAGCTCTACACAGAAAAACAAAGAAAAAATTATCTTACCAAAGCAATCAAATAGCGGGGGGGAGGGGAATCACTTACATTTCATTATGGGTTCCATTTCAAAAATTTATGAACCGAGCTCTGGATACAGTGTGGTTCATCTAATACAGTGTTTCCCAACCTTTGTTTTTTGGACTTCAATTCCCAGAAGCCCAAGTCAGTTCCACAAAGCACTGAACAACCATAGCATGTTACATCAGTGTTTCCCAACATGGAGCATGCACACACCCCACACACAGGGGTACTGTACTTTTATTCCCAGAAGCCTAAGTCAGTACAATGGCTTCTTTTTCTTCTTTTGTGTCCTGAACAAACCCTGGATTGCCAAAATGAAGCCACTTTTTTGCTTTGTCGTTGCCCAAACCCAAGTCCTCATTGCTGCCAGATACATGCACCGATGAGGACTTGGGTTTGGGCAACAACAAAGTGAAGAAAGTGGCTTCATTTGGCAGTCCAGGGTTTGATCAGGACACAAAAGAAGAAGAAGAAGCCATTGTACTGACTTAGGTTTCTGGGAATTGAAGCATACCTGTCAACTATCCCGTTTTACCCCGGAAAACCCCTTATTTTTACCCCTCTTCCCACCCCCTCCCGTTTTATTAATTTCTCCATATTTTCCCTTATTTTTTTAAAAAAATATCCTGACTGGAACCCTCACAGGCGAAGCTGCAGTTTTTTTTTCTGGCCACCAGAGGTCGCTGTGTGGCAAGCTTTTCGCTTGTTTCTTCGCCCTGAGACCATTTTCAGTCCCAGCCAGGCGGATGGGGAAAGGACGGTGGTAGTGGATCCACGGCGCAATCTAAGCCGCGGCGGAAGAAGGTAGCCCGTGCCAGCCCCGCCACCATCGGGAAGAAGTTGCCCCCACCACAATCTCTCTCCACCGCCTCCCTTTCGGCGCGCTCACCCTGCTGCATGGATCAGGGCTCTTCCGCAGGGCTGCCAAAGGGGGTCCCTACACACCAGAGGGAGGACAGAGTGAGTGAGTGGCGCTTCCGCCTTGTCTCACCGGAGGCTCTCTTGTCTTCTACCCTTTCTGCTTGCTTGTGATTTAAGGAAACTGCGCCAGCCGATCAGACCCCGCGTCCCTGTCATGCCCAAACTCCTGTCCCCAGGTTTTCCCCTCCTGATTTATTTCCCAGCAAAGAGTCGTGCAAACTTCTTTTCCCCTCCTACAAGAAAGCACCTCTAGCCATATCTCCCAAAAGTCGCTGGCTGCATATAAATAGCCTCCCACGCTGCTCTCCAAACACACAGACACACAATCAATCACATGCTACTGGATGCAGCAGGCGGATTTTGAAATTTGGAAGCGATGCGAGTCTGATAAAGGCTGGAGTTTCCTCCTGGGATCTGAAGGAGGACCGCTCGGTAGTTCCTTAAGGAAGTGGGGCTGCAGGTAAGTTCGGGTAAGGAAGGCGTCGCCACACGGGCTTGCCTTATACCCACAAGGTCTGGGTTGGGCTGGACTCGACTCGGTAGCAATTCATGCTCCCTGTTTCCCTTGCTCGAAAGCAAGTCGTATCCGACTCTAGGGTCCAGTGCTCATCTCTGGTTCAAAGCCGAAGAGCCAGCGTTGTCTGCATCTGCAGACATTTCCATGGTCATGTGGCAGGCATGACTAGACACCAGAGCGCACGGAATGCTGTTGCCTTCCCACCAAAGTGGTCCCTATTTATCTACTTGCAATTTCTTGCTTTCGAACTGCTAGGATGGCAGGAGCTGGGACAAAGACGGGAGCTCATTCCGTCCTGCAGTACTTGGGAATCGAACTGCTGACCTTCTGCCTCCCAGTCAGTATCTTAGTCACTTAAGCCACTGAGTAAACAAGAAAGAAAGAAAAACAAAAAGTCCCCCAAGAAGATGGGGAAAGGGTTCTTTGGCCCACACAGCTTTGTGCCCATTGCATCTACAATACCATCTAGCCATCTTATTTTTGGCCACCCCCTTCTTTTGTCCTCCACCATTCCCAGCATCAAGGCTTTCTCAAGTGAATCCTCTCTTCTCATTTGATGTCCAAAGTACTTTAGCGTCATTTTTACTATTTGACCTTTAATGAGCAGTGAGGGTTGATTTCTTCTGGGATCGACCTATTTCTAACACCACATTTCAAAGGCATCTATTTTTCTGCGCTCACCTTTCCTAATGGTCCAGCTTTCACACCCATATATTAGCACCAGGAATACCATTGCTTTGACTATGCAATTTTTTGTTTGCAAGGTGATGCCTCTACTTTTAACTATGTTCCCCCGGTTTCTCATAGCTTGTTTCCCAAGCATCAGTTGCCTTTTTATTTCATGACTGCAATCACCATCTGCAGCAATCTTTGATCCTAAGAAAGTAAAATCTGCCAGTCGTATCCAACTCTAGGGTGCAGTGCTCATCTCCATTTACAGCCAAAGAGCCAGTGCTGTCTGTGTTTTTGACATTTTCATGGGCATGTGGCAGGCATAACTAGAGCCCAGCAAGTCACATGGCTATATTTGGCCATGCCCACAGATTTGGCCACACCCACAGAGGGGTGTGGCCAAAATTTCCCTTATTTTCAAACTCAAAAGTTGACAGGTATGAATTGAAGTCCCTCCTTGGTGTGTTTGCCCCACATTGGGAAACCCTGATCTAATATCATTTATCTCTGAATAACTTTGGGAAGGAGGACGGGGCTTATGGAGAGCACCAGAAATTGTGGTTTCTTTACTTGCTTCATAGTTTGCTTGGAGCTTTTTCAAAGAACTGTGTAGCAAAAGCTAAAGAAACTAACCAAGAGCCATTTCAGGAGTTCCCTGAGAAAGCTTGCAAAGGCAAGCTCAAGGAGACTTTCCTTCAAACTTTTATTTCAGTGTCACTATTGGCATGACCATCAAAGGAAGAAAGGAATTGTTAGACTTTTGGAGTTAGGAGTAGTCTGATGAATCATAGAATAATTGAGTTGGAAGGGGCCTTTTAAGCCATCTAGTCCAACCCCCTGCTCAATGCAGGAATCCAAAGCAAAGAAGATATGACAAATGTCATTGAATTCTCTCTTGAATACTTCCAGTGTTGGACTGCTCACCAAATCTTAAGGCAGCTGGTGCCACTGTCATATTACTCTAACTCAGGAGTTCTCAATCTTTTTTAAGCCACGGGCCAGATCATGCTCCTTCAGACAGCTTCGGGGCCAAATGGCCATTTTGCCCTTCCTTCATCACATGGCACTTCCTGGTGTGGTGGAGGCAGTGCAGGCCACATGAAATGGTACCAAGGGCCTCATCCAGCCCGTGGGCCACAGGTTGAGAATCCTTGCTCTAACTGCTAACATGTTTTCTCCAGTATTCAGCCTATATCTGGCTTATTTTAGTTTGTGCATATAATTATGTGTCCTGAACTCAGGGATGACCAAGAACAGATCCCGCCCCTCCTCTTTATTACCATCTTTCAGGTATTTGAAGAGCACTATCATAACCCTTCCCACTCTCCTTTTCTTAAGAGTAAACATATGCAAGGCTGTGCAGGGCACTATGGGAAGGCACTGGACAGCGAGTGGTGGGGGCACCTATTGGGGGGGTTGGTTTGGGGGATCACATACATTGATACTGGTGCCCAAGGGTGCCAGAGGTGAGGGTGGGATGAGAAAAAGCCTGATTGCCCAATATACCAGCACATGCCTGAACAGATGGCTTGGTTTCCAGTCCTCTGATCATCCTCTCAGAATGGTCTGGTCCACTTTCTGCCAATACGTTAAATCTATGCTACAGCATTTCTGGCATATGGCCATACAACCTCCCTTTGAAAACCTAACCCCTGTGGCAGTCTATTAAACATCTGGAGTCCTGGAAAGGAAAACCAGCAGTCAGGCTTTAGTATCTCTAATGTTGTAAACCAACTCCCTATTTTTTTTACTTTTAATCAATCCTCCCTTACTGTTAGCTGGAAGATACAGGGAATTAGTTAGCAGCATGCCAATTGCACAACTTGGGCAGGATCCCAAGTGTTGCCTTCCCCCACCCCAATTCAAAATGGAGGGTAAAGGTGGCCCTTGCTCGAAAGCAAGTCATATCCAACTCTAGGGTTTAGTGCTCATCTCTGTTTATAGCCAAGGAGCCAGCGGTGTCTGTGTCTGCTGACATTTCCATAGACATGTGGCAAGCATGAGGAATCTCTTACAGAGTAGCAACACCAGGCAGGTGTGGCAAGGTGTACAGGAATTGACAGGGTATAAATCTAAAGATTCCCTGGCAGACAAAGGAGGGGCATCCCTGGCAGAGGAGCTGAATGTCTTTTTTGCCTGCTTTGAAGCAACATCTACAGTGTCACCTGCGGAGGCTTCGCCGCCACCACTACCACTACAGTCATCACCACCACTACTGTCATCACCATCGGCACAAAGGAATGTAGTACTTAGTGTGGAAGAAGGAGATATGAGGAAGGTGTTGCAGGGAATTAACCCAAGGAAGGCCACAGGGCCAGACGGAGTAGCCAGAAGAGTCCTGAAAGACTGCGCAGATCAACTAGCAGGAGTTTTTACAGGGATATTGAATCGATCCTTATCCCAGGCTACTGTGCCATCCTGTCTAAAGTCTTCTATCATCATTCCAATACCAAAAAAATCTAATCCAGAAAATCTGAATGACTTTCGTCCAGTAGCACTCACACCTGTAATCATGAAGTGCTTTGAAAAGCTGGTACGAAATCATGTCATTGCTTGTCTGCCAGAGGGATTGGATACATCCCAATTTGCTTATAAAAAAAAAGATCAATGGAGGCTGCTGTGGTGATTGCTCTCCATGCTGTTCTTGCACATTTGGAGCAATGGGGGGGGGGGGGGGTTATGCCAGTTTGCTCTTTGTGGATTTTAGCTCGGCATTTAATACCATTCTACTGCAACATCTAATATCTAAACTGGAAGATCTGGGGCTTCCGCCATCACTTTGTGGGTGGATATTGGATTTTCTGTCGGCTCGCTCCCAGAAGGTACGGTTGGGCCCTTACACCTCCAGTATGTTTAGTACTAATACAGGAACACCACAGGGATGTGTGCTCAGCCCGCTCCTTTATATTATCTACTAGCATATTTTGCCCAGCGGTGCCGGGCTTTTTAAAATTGTGTTGGATAGTGAAGGGTTTGGCTTTTTTTTCTTGAACAAATGGTGCCGGGCTGTTTTAAATGGTATTGAAAGGTTTTGTGAATTTGTGGCTTTGAGGCGCTGCGTCCGCCTGCGGTGGACTTGCACTCCCAGTGTGTTGTTTTTTTTTTTTTTTGCGCGCCGGATTCCTCAGTGCCGAGCTCTTTAAAATAGTTTTGGAAGGGTTTTTTTTTTATGCAAATGAGGTTAGTTTTTTATTGTGGTTTTTTAAAAATTTTATTTTTACGCATGGGCTGTTAGAAACTGTGATTTTTTATTTTTTGTTTTGGTTTATTGGTTTTACAAAAGAGGAAAAGATGATATAATTTTTTATAATTATTGTATTTAACCAAATAATGTGTTACTATGTGAATTTTTTTAAATAGTTGTGCCTTGGATAATAATTTTTAAAATGTGTAAGAATATGTGTTTTTAATCAATGTTTCCATACTGTGTTTAGATGTTTTTTTTTGTTTTTTTGAGTGATTTTTTTTATTTTTATATTTTTTTGTGATTAGTGTGAATATTTTTGAATGATTTGATAATTTATTTCAGTGTTTTTGGAATTAATCTTATTATTTTGAATATTTTTGGATGTTTTTAATCTTGTGGCCTCTGGGTGGGGCTGTTTAGCTTTTCTTCTACTCTACAATTTTTCTCTACTGTCCTCTGGGTGTGGCTTCTTCTTCCGGTAAGTATTCTCTTTATTTTCTCATTTTAGTTCCGGTCGTCATGGAGTGAAGACGTCTCATGGTAAAGTCTCTGGTTTTATTTTTATTTTTATTTTTTGGGGGGGTAGTCTGTGTGTTTTTTCTTGTTTGTTTTTGGGTGTTTTTGTGTTTCCTTTTTGTCTTTTTGATTTTGACTGTTTTTGACTGTTTTTGGTTTGTGTTTTTGTGTTTACTTTTTTAGGGGCAGGGGGGGTCTTTCTTTTCCGTGGGCCAGGCTCAATGCCTTGCCCATGGAAAGGAAAGGCAGGGGTGGGGGTGTGTGTCTTTTTTTTCCGCAGGCCAGGCTCGAAGCCTGGCCCGTGGAAAGGAAAGGCCGGGTGGGGGCGCCTTCTTTTCCGCGGGCCATGCTCGAAGCCTGGCCCATGGAAAGGAAAGACCGGGTGGGGGGTCTTTTTTCCTGCGGACCAGGCTCGAAGCCTGGCCCGTGGAAAGGAAAGGCCGGGTGGGGGTGCTTTCTTTTCCACGGGCCATGCTCGATGGCTGACCCATGGAAAGGAAGGGCAGCAGCGGCAGGGGGGTTACTTTTATTTTTGCACACCAGCTGCCTCAGCGTTCTGCGCGCTCATGGTGCACAGGACACTGGGGCTTGTAGTTTGGCATGCACGATTTTAGGTAGTGCAACATTTTTTTTCCTGCGGCTTATTTTTGATTGGCTGCGGTGTATTCCCAAACGTTCCTTTTGCCCGCTCTGGTGTGGCATGGTGCAAGGAATGTTGGGAATTGAAGTTCCCTTTTTTGTTTGCGTCCAGGGGGCTCCTGCCCCACTGGCACAAATTTCATCCCGACAGTTACCTGCGAACCCCATTCGGGCAAGTGCACGGAGGCTTGGATGGGGCTAGTGGGGCCTGGCTAAACATCCTTTGTCACATTCCAACGGTTAACACACCATTTTATAGGTATAGATACGTTCAATTGTGTCTCTGCCCACCCTAGTATTAGGATTGTCAAATTTGCAGATGACACGACCGAGATCGGGCTCATCTCTGATAAGGAGGGTGGGATGGCTTATAGTGATGAGGTGGAGTGGTTGATAAAGTGGTGTAGAACCAATAACCTGCTCCTTAATATAAAGAAAACGAAGGAGCTTGTGGTGGACTTTAGGAGGCAGGAAAGTGATGTCCAGCCATTTTTGATTGATGGAATCTGTGTGGAGAGGGTAACAACGTTTAGATTTCTGGGCATTGAGTTACAGGAGGATCTGTCCTGGAGTGTCTATGCAAGGGGGCTTGTGAAGACGGCGCAGGAGAGAGTGTATTTTTTCAGAACTTTAAGGAAAAACCATCTTCCGCAAAAGCTGCTGCATGCCTTCTATCATTGCACCATTGAGAGCGTGCTTACTTATGGTCTATGTGTGTGGTATGGAAGTTGTACCTATCGGGATAGGACAATGTTGCATAGAATTATTAAAACAGCGGAGAGTATCATTGGTTGTTCACTCTCCACCTTAGAACAAATTTACACCATTAGGTGCCATAGAAAAGCATTAGATATTTCAGGAGACACATCACATCCTGGTCATCACTTCTTTGAGCTTCTGCCATCGGGACGGAGCTATAGAACAATGAAGGTGAGAATGAGCCATCTCAAGAACAGTTTCTTCTCTAGAGCAATCTTGGCCTTAAATGGAAACTTTGGACTCTGAAGTCATCTTATTTTATTTGTTATATTGTACTGTATTGTACTGTTTTAATTAGTGTTTTGCAGCTGTTTAAATTATGTGGAGTGCCAAATCTGAGTTGACATAGTAACCAAGAATTTTCATTGCTCCTGCAAGGGGACAATGACAATAAAGATTTATTCTATTCTATTCTATTCTAAATACCAGAGTGCACAGAATGCTGTTTACCTTCCTACCGACATGGTACCTATTTATCTATTTGCAATTTCTTGCTTTCAGACTGCTAGGTTGGCAGTAGCTGGGACAGAGATGGAAGCTCACTCCATCATGCAGCATTCGGGTCTTGAACTGCTGACCTGCTGACCTTCCAGTCGTCAGGTTCACTAAGCCACTGCAGTCACAAAATGGAAGCAGGGTACAGAAACCAAAGACTTATGCGTCAGACTCCCCACCAAATTTACTTTTGCAAGTTTCTCTGGATTAAAGCAGTAACATTTCTCAGTGGGATTTTTGTTGATGACTGGTTGAAATCTAATGAATAAGCCCTTGAGCAAATTGTAAGTGTGCATTACTGGGGCAGGAAAAAGTCTGCAGTTGTTATGTGTTCTATTTGCATGCAGCTGACATGACAAGAAAATTGTCTGTTGGCAAAGAGTACTAAGGGTTGTTAAAAACAAAAAACATACCATCAACTTCAGTTTGCAAGTTGCCTCTGCTTTTATTGCCTTCGAACTTCCACAGGGACTTCAGAATGCTACCAATTATTCAGAAAAAACTGGATTTTTTTTTAAAAAAACTTTTATTGCCTTAAAAATGGCCGATCATCCTTAACTTCTTAGAGTGTCTCATAGTCCTATGAATTTCAGAACAGTGGCACTTATATTTCAAAAAAGAGAGAGACTTTCTCCCTGCCTCAAGGTATGAAGAAAGTGCCTTTCAGCAATATTTCTTGCAGAAATGTGAGTATGGGACAATAGGAAGGGAGAAAGTAGAAGTCTTAACTCACTACATACTGCTAAATTCAAATCTTCCAAATTGCTTTATCTGGAATACAAAGTATGAATTATTTCATTGCTAGTGCTTCTTTGGAGAATATTAGGCGTTGTTGTTTTTCCCCTAAAAGGGATAGGAAAAAGTTCCACTGGCATGCAGCAGTAAAAATATAAAATGTATTGTCACAAAACATAATTTAATGGATGAGGAGAACTACTCATGTGCTGCAAAAATGTTATATTGTTGGTAGGGTGAAAATGAACAAAACTGGAAAGTACCATCAGGAGGCAGAACTATTTACTCTTATTGGATATAATATCATTGTGTCACATTAAAATAGATTTCTCATGCGTATAACTAGCTAGAGAGTGAACAAAATGTTATAGCCCTTGGCTACAGAAACAAGATTCCCATCCATCTCACCACATACTATTTCCACCAGTCAACCATAACTTCAATTCCTTGCAAAAGCTTTTCAGGGTTCATTCCAAAATTCAGTGCCATGCAGCATCTTCCTAAACTTTAAACAGACTCATCATCCATTATCACTTATTATACAGTATAGCTTTTTATCACTAACTATTGATTGGGTAAGAGTATAAGTTGTTTGCAAGCCATATGGGGAACCTGTGGAGCCAAGTTTCTTACCTCTAGTCTAATTCATAAGATAATTTACTAGTAATGTTAAAATCTCTAAATACAGTTCCTTACCAGTACTGGTGGGTGAACAAATATTTCCTTCGTTGCAGTGCCTGTTATGGGAAAAATAACATTTTTGCATTTGCCCTGGTGGTACAGTGGCTAAACTACTGTACTACAGCCAAAACACTGTGAATCAGATCATGATGGGGCTCCAGGTTGACTCAGCCTCACATCCTTCCAAGGTCAGTAAAGTGAGGACCCATCATGATGGGTGTGCAAAATGTTAATTACCTTATGAATCACCCAGAGAGTGCAGTAAGTGCTATGGGGTGGTATTCTAAGACTGAGGTTGTGGGGTGGTAGCATTGCAGAGGGCCGGCTGCCCTTCTCCCAGTCTCACCACACAAACACAGGCAGGAGACAGCATCTTCAGTAGTCTGATTGTTTTATTTTGGATGTAAAGTCACACAGAGCATTCATAAGCAAACAGTGCCCCAAATAAGAAACCTAACTTGAAAGCCAGAAGGGCTTTTGTCCTGACCCCCAAGAACACCCGTACCCACCAGGCATGGTGGGATACAAGACCCTCCCCCCTTAGAAAAGAAAAGAATCCAAGCCAGCAAAAAGCCTGCCCTAACAATTAGATCCCTGTATGCTAAGAAACAAGTTCAATCTGTAAAGTCTGTCCTGAGATTGTTCCAAAATAAAGTCCTTACCTTTATGTTGGTGGGTAGCCCCCTGGGTTTCCATTCAGATTATTTGAAACTGGAGTCAATTCTATCATAGTTCCTTAGATCTATACTTAGGATCCCACCGTCAATAGCAGAAGCAGTTATGAGATGAGAAGTTGGCTGACAAGCTTTTCGGCATGTAGCCTGGAAAGCAAAGCTGTTGCTGTGGCTCAAGATGTGTTTTAAACCTGTGGGCCTAGCCCCTTTAATATTAAGGGATAATTTCCAATCATCCTGGGAAAGGGACATTATTGATAGAGTTCAGATTTGCGGGTTGTCCCATTTGTACCTAGAATCCATGACTTACACCCAAGCTAGAGCCATAATAGCCCAAAGGCTGAGCGATATCGGCAAGCAAGAGGATATTGCTTTTTTGAAACCGGAGATGTATTTGGGGGACCAGATTTGGCAGAGCACTCCAGCTCCATTTTTGGCTGAAATTTGTTATGTGGAATGTTGCAGGCTTTATACGTCCGCTAGACTGAACACCCTCAATACAGCTGTTCTATAGTGAAGATACAAAGGCAGCTGTTGTATAGTAAGATACAAAGGTGTTCCATATACCCAAAGAACCTGTATCTGTCCCCAGAAAACGGTTGAGTCAACTGAGCATATCCTTCTGAATTGTCCTTTCTATGCTGACATTAGACAATTACTCATAGCTCCTCTTCTTTGCCAAATCAGATTTGAGCCTAGAGAAAATCAGGTTCCATTTCTCTTGAATAGTGTTGCCTCTTTGTCAGCCATACAAGTTTCTAAATTCCTATTTTTCGCACTCAAACATCGCAAGATTAAAATTGACAGTATTGACTCGGGCCTATTAACATAGAGTATGTACATCCTGAAGGAAAAGATTATAGGCTTAAATGTTAGTTTAAATCTCTGTGTGTTATTTTGTGCTGACTGATGGTCGAATAAAGATATGTATGTATGTATGTATGTGTTACATTGAATATATATCATTTCATCACTCAAGAACCCATTCTTTACCTTCCACCTGCCTCTTGCAGTTGTCACCCAATCCGTGGCCCCTTCATAGGTAAATCATTGCCTCACTCATCCTGCTGCATCTCCACCCATCTTTCCCACTCTCTCTGGCCTACCCATCCCGATGGAAGCTTCCTAGCCTTTCCAACCTCCCTCCCCCCCTCCCACTGCCACCTGGGCTTCCAGGGGAACAGGGAAGGGGGGAAACCTTTCCTGAGGATGGGGTGACTCACTCCTGTTCTCACAGGTATATAAGTGTAATTGCTAATTTTCTAAGCATGTTCCATGATTTTTAATGCCTAGTGCCAGAAGAGAACAAAAGCTGGCAGCAACCTAGAGGGTCTTTCTTCCATCCTTCAAAGTTCTTGATAATCTCCCATTGTTTCTTTGCTAACCTCCCTTCTCCTTTTTCCAGGCTCTCTGAACATGGAGATGTGGGGATATAACTGTTGCGATGGCAACCGCCCATCAGGGGAACATGGGGCACAGTGTTCCACTCATCCCACATTCCTCCCATGCTGTGAAGCTACTGGTGAACAAGGGGGTTACGCTTCTTTCTTTGAAGCTGGAAAATTGTGGTCGCTCAGCTGAGAAACAGTCTTTTTAAAACACAGCCCCCTTTCCACTTGTCTTCACTCTCTCACACACACACACACACAGAGCGGACATGGCCCTGGGAAGCTGCCTTTCTTGAAGATAGCCTTTACCTTCAAAGGCTGGAATGCCCCAGCAGATAATATTCTCAGGCCTGGCAAGGGATGCAGGTGTCCTCCTCAGGATCACTATGACAACCTTATCACTCCCAAAGTGAATGTCCTCTTTGAGAAGAGTTACGCCTCAAGGTTAAGCCCTTTCAAAGTTGTATCCTTTAGCTTGGCTTTACCTCAGCTTCTCTCCACTCCTCAAAATACTCCCTCTTCTGATGGTCAGAGAAGAGGCTGTCTTGGTGTCTTTGAGGCTTTTTATTGAAGAAGTATTTTCATCCAAAAATATATAAAAAGGCAGATCAAAGCAATCAATCTAACTCTACTTTGAATACTATCTACGCTAAGCATAGTACAGAGATAGGACTGCATATATCTATCCTAACTTAAACAAGCTACAGTAAATAAAATAAGAAATAACTAACTCTTCTAAGTTGCCATTTCTTCTGTCAGATTCTAAGTACTTTGCCCCAGATGGTTTTGGCAAAGACTCAGACAAATAAGTGCTGCTGCTTTGGACTTCCACCCCCATGGATTTCTTTAGATTTCCATGGTCTGGGTTTGAAGTGACATAGGCTTGCACTCACTTCCAAATTGTTGCTCCTGAACCCTCAAATCTTGGGGTTTATATTCAATTTTGACCACTCTCCCCATACCTGTCATGTATCCTGGATTGCCCGGGGAATCCCATATTTCACCCCTATTTAACTATCATTCCCGCGGCCATCCTGTATTTTGGCCGGCCAGGAAAGGGGTTACTGCACATGTGTGCATGTGCAAAGGGATTCTGCACATGTTCAAAGGGGTTCTGCACATGCACAAAGGAGTTGTTGCTGTGCATGCACGCCAGGGCCAGAGCAGTTCCCGTATTTTCACCAGCAACACTTGACAAGTATGCACCTCCCTCCAGAATGTGAAGTATCTGGTTGTTTTGACTTGTTGTTGTTCAGTCGCACAGTCGGTTCCGACCCTTTGCGACCCTATGGACCATTGTTCTCCAGGCACCTCTGTCCTCCACCATCCCCCTCAGCACTCCCAGTTCTGTGCCCATTGTGTCTACAATACCATCTAGCCATCTCATCTTTGGCCTCCCCCTTCTTCTTTTGCCCTCCACCTTTCCCAACATCAGGGCCTTCTCAAGTGAATCCTCCCTTCTCATTTGATGTCCAAAATACTTTAGCTTCGTCTTTACTATTAGCCCTTCCAATGAGCAGTCAGTGTTGATTTCTTCTAAGATTGACCTATTTGTTCTCCTCGCTGTCCAGGGTACTCTCAAAACTCTCCTCCAACACCACATTTCAAAGGCATCTATTCTTCTGTGTTCAGCTTTCCTAATTGTCCAGCTCTCACATCCGTACATTACCACTGGGAATACCATTGCTTTGACTATTCTAATTTTTGTTTGCAATGTGATGTCTCTGCTTTTCACTATGTTCCCCAGGTTTCTCATGGCTTGTCTCCCAAGAATCAGTCGCCTTTTTATTTCATGGCTGCAATCCCCATCTGCCGTGATCTTTGATCCCAGGAAAGTAAAATCTGTCACTGCTTCTACTTCTTCCCCATCTATTTTCCAGGAACTGATTGGGCCTGTTGCCATTACCTTGGTTTTCTTGATATTGAGTCTCAAACCAGCTTTTGCACTCTCCTCCTTCAGCCCAATCAAGAGGTTCTTTAGGTCTTCCTCACTTTCTGCCATTAGGGTGGTATCGTCTGCATATCTCAGATTGTTTATGTTTCTCCCAGCAATTTTAATCCCATATTGTGATTCCTCCATCCCTGCATTTCGCATTATGTGCTCTGTGTATAGATTGAATAAGCAGGGTGATAAAATGCAGCCTTGTCTTACTCCTTTTTCTATTCCAAACCACTCTGTCATTCCATGTTCTGTCCTAACTGATGCTTCTTGGTTCATGTACAGATTTCTCAGGAGGCATATGATGTGCTCTGGTATTCCCATCTCTTTAATTACTTGCCACATCTTGTTGTGGTCCACACAGTCAAATAGGTGATTATCCCGGTGTTTCTCCAGACAATGATGTAACTAATGATGTAACCCTCTCACAGGTGTTGGGTATCCCATAGTCCGCTTATATGAGAATGTCACCTTTTCCCTTTCTAAGGTGATAGTGGAAAGTGTGAATGTCAAAGTGTGAAATGACAGGTGAAACTGTTCTTCCGGTTAAGGCTTGGGTAGAGTTCTTCTCCCCTCCTTTTGGTTGAATGAACTTTTGTTACCTTGACTTCATCTCCATTCAGATGCTAATGTGCACGCGTGTGCTCCCTCACAGATATTTAACTGCTGCTTAGTAACCCAGATGTTTGGTGATGTCTTGATGTGTGGAATGTAAATGGTATGTGTACTGGAATGCAGCTGACTCCGAGTGCCTTAAAATGTGTGAACATCCCTTGGGATTATCACGACAATAACTCCACACTGTCTGTCTAAAATAAAGGGATGAAACTGTAAGTAAAAAATGTTTGCTTCCCTTAACCAAGAGTGATACAGAATTATCCCTTTTCCTTTTCCATAGAAAGGGGTGAGAATTGGCATATCTCTCCACACCTTGCTCTGTAGCACATAGAAAAAAGAAATGAAACAAAAGGAAAGAATAGTAAAGTACCAATAATTCCTTCAACACCTTTATCAACCTGGCATTTTAAAAAAGGCTTTTTTAAAAATATACCTGTGTATATTGCACAATATACCTGTGTATATTGAAAATGAGATACTTTGGGGATTGCAAGGGAATCAACCCAACTTGATATAAACATGCTGTATCATGATGTGCCCCAAAATTTGGATACATATAGACTTTCAGAATGGGATCATTATAACGATTTAGAACTCTTGGAATTAATAGACTTGGATGGGAAAATACTAGACCCTAAGCCTGTTGAAAGGGATGCATTCACCATTAATTAAATTGCACCTTTCAATGGCACATAGTGAGTTGAATAATTGTTATTAGACCAATTAAAAAGAGTTTCTCAGTCAGCCAACTATCTATGATCAAGACATAGCTTTCATCTAATCCTTTAAAGCAGGCCATTCATTTGATTTATTCACGTGCCTCTCTATTTGGAAATTTGGCTGGGAACAAATTAGTTTCTTTAGATGCACCTGAAGTTAGATTTGCTCTGTGCAGGTGAGTATCTCAATATCCATTTAACTCTGTTCTGCACAATGTGTAACCTATGAAGCCAAATGCAGCCCATAGCCTCATTCGGTGTTTCCCAACCTTTGAATTTTTGGACTTCAATTCCCAGAAACCTAAGTCATTTCCCAAAAAGGAATGATTAACCAATGTTCTGACTTAGGCTTCTGGGAATTGAAGTCCCCCAGCAGGGCATGTGCTCAATGTTGGGAACCACTGCCTTATATGATAACTTCCCATATGCTTCATATATCATATCTTGTTTTTGCTTGTATTTCCAGGTAGGTAGTCATAAACCCCTTCATCATCCAGTCTTCTACAAACACAATTTAGACTATGTCTCATGAACTACAAAAATAAATAAATAAACCACATAGTTTGGAGTAAACAAGGAATTGTGAGAGATGATAGATTGTGTTTCCCATATGTTGCCCACAAGACTGCCAATACTCTCACAACTGCAATGACATTTCCTGGTCAGCTGGATGGTTGCTTACAGCTATTGTCATCTTGCCAACCTAGCTGAGGTAATTGTTGCTTTTCCACAGTTGCCAGTTGAAGTACTTGAACCAACATGAAATAACTCTAACCTTAAACTACCATTTTTTTTAAAAAAAAAGTATAAGAGTAATATAAATTAAATATTTGATCAAGAAAAACCTGAGAAACCTCAGTGGAGCATTGCATGATAACCAAATTAAACCTGGAAGAAACAGTTTAAGACTTTTTTTTCTGTTAGAAGTCAATGTCTTCTGACCTTAGTATGTCAGTTTGGGGCTAAGAATATTACACTATTAAGTGCAGCATTTCTGCTAGCCACACTTTAGGCAGCTATCATATCCTTGAAACTGATGGAGGAGTGTAGCAAGGCTATTTATAATGTGGCCTCCCAAACATATAACCAAGAAAGGCTTTGGCATAAACAAAGACCTCTTGAAAAGAATGTGTTGTCTCTTTTGACTTTTAAAATTTTGCAAACTGCTCTACTGTAGCAAGGTCATCTAAAACAGCACTCATGTAGATTAGGATTTGGATAGCCTATTAACTATTTCTTGTTCTAACAGATGGATAGTGGGAAATAGAGAGTAGGAGAGATGGGGGTAATATATAGATAATAGTTAAACACAGAGAGATATAATTGGAGTTATTGTTGTTGTTCAGTCGCACAGTCGATTCCAACCCTTTGCGATCCCATATATATATTTATTAGAGTGATTGAAAAACAAAGAATGTTGAAGTGTTATTTATTTCAAAATGTTTCATCTTCTTTTTTCATCTGAACCCAAGATTTCCAACAGATTTAGATTCAGAGCAGCTGAAGAAAGCAAAAGCTAAATTATCTTGCTATAACACATCAATATTTCTGTTTGGTCAATTACTGCAATAAATGTATGGTCTCAGTCATTAACTACATCATGAGATTCAGAAAAAAAAATCACCTGAAGAACTGTTTGATCCTGTAAATATTCTACAAAAACATGGGCATATAGAGGGAGGGAGAGATAAACAGGCAAGTTGTTAATTCACAGTCCAAGAAGGATTTTGGTAAAATATTCCCTTTGTTCAAAGTGCCAAAGTCTTGTTTTTCTTGCAACAGACTAGGGTGTCTCTCTCTTTAGAAATGTTGGTGTTCTCATCTTCTTACCTTGTTAACAACTATTGATCATGGCTCTTAATCATATTGAGATAGATTCAGACTATGTTATTTGAACTTGATTCCCTTTAAAATTTGTGAAGATTATCTTAAATCACAACTAAGGTCTTGACTAGACTGCCAAATTGGATCAGGCTGGATCAGGCTAAGTAGGGCCACTTAACGTCACATAGTGCCACTTGATGGGACTATCTAGACTCCTAGAATCTCCTGGTCTAAAGTTTTGCAAAAAGGTTCAAATCACTCCATGCATTTGCAAAGATTAAACCCCACCTCCATAAATAAAGCAATGCAGGAAGAAATAAAGCAAAGCAGACTTGAATGTCTAATGTTTTGGTTCATGGTCATTTGCCAATTTAAAGCCTTGGATAGGTTGTTTGTGGTTTTTCTTAACTATTGGCCAGTCCTGTGTCTGTTGTTTTATTACAACCTGAATTATTGCCTTTTGTGTAATTCTGAACAAGTGAGCAATGTCACAAAGTTGTCAAATTGCTTATCCAAGCATCTTTAGGAAACAAAGCAGGCAAAACTGATGAATATGAGAAGCACAGTAGAATGTTTCGTATAGCTATGAAAAGCCAGGAAAGAGGGAAGTCTCTATTTTCTCTATAAGCTTTCTGTCTGTGATGACTCATTTCTGAAACTTCAGTTCCATGGCTTTTTTGAAGCCACCAAGATTCTATCCAAAGCGGTTTCAGAATTTGGGAAATGGTCAGTACTATAAACTTAAATTCTCTTGTTTTATCATTACCTTTCCATACCTCCCTTTTTCTATCAGCTTGTGCATTGATTGGAGCAGATGGATGCTTGAACATGGATTCCAGAAATGAGGGGGTTAGATCTTCCTCCTCATGGACTCTTGGTATTAAACCTTGCCAAAAGCGATTAAATGAAAAAGACTGCTGTTCTGGTCAAAAGTCACAGATGTCCTATTACTGCTCTACAATTATTTTACAAGATCACTTGCTATTTCTCTGACGACTGTTTTGCTGCCAAACTGCCAGTATAATGGTGAAACTCCTTGCAACCATATTGACTGTGATGGCTTAGGCATTTATTATTTGCCCATTAAATCAGTAGTTGGGAACATTTCTCATTACACCCACCTATCCGCACCCAACCTATCCTTACAGCACTTTGAGGGACCATGCTAGATATATGCAGCATGACTAAGATTCTGTTTAGCTGAGCAGACTAATTCTATTTAATTTTCCTTTAAAAATTTTGACAGACTTAAAATTAGTGCAGGGTTTTTCTATAATAAGTTAAGTTTTAAGTAATCCAAAATCAAACAAAACACATGTTTGGAAAGGATAGGGAAACAGTAAAATACATTTATATCTACTTTATATCCACTCATAATTCTCCAATCTCACAACCAAAACCAATGTGTACAATAATCTGAGTCACCAAATCTGTTTCGCCAAGAAATATAACTAAAACCTGTGGTTTGTGGAACATCACTCAGGGCAGCTAACAGCATTAAAAAGCACAAAAAATAATACAACAAAAATTAAAACAACAAGAGCTAAAAACAACAACAGCTAAAAACAATAACTACCCTCCCCCCACTAAAAACAAGAGTAAAACACATAGACCTAGTCAGAATTATTATTAAAAAATTACCCTCCCCCTCCCCCCAACCCACAATAAAAAATAGAAAGAGACAAAACAAGCAGGATCCCTCAAACAGGCTAAATGAGCCAGCAGGCTTGCGTAGAATCAAGCATGCCCCACACCTGCTGGCATAGCCAGGTCTTCAACATTTTTCTGAAGGGGAGAAGATCCGACTGGAGCCACAGTTCTGGTGGTAAGAGGTTCCACAGGGCTGGGGCAGACACAGAGAAGGTTCTCTTCCTGGCCCCAATAAGATGAGTTTCTTTTACAGAGGGGACCACCACTGAACCCCTACTGTCTGCCCTTGTAGGATGGGCTGAATACCTTGGGATGAGACGGTCTCTCAAGTACCCTGGCCCAATGCGATGGAGGGCTTTAACGGTCCAAACCAGCACCTTGAATTGCACCCGGAGGCATAATGGGCGCAAGTGCAGCTCCCAAAGCAGTGGCGAGGCACAAGCATAGCGCCTGCACCCCATCACCACCCGGGCAGCTGCATTCTGGACCAGCTGAAACCTCCGGATGGTTGCCAAGGGCAGCCCCATGTAGGGTCCATCAGAATGTCCATAAATCTGTGTAGCAAAGAACCCCACCCCCCCACCCCAAGTCTATGGAAATATTCATCAGTCCATAAATGGCAAAGTCCAGCATAGCCCATGAAATGGCTAAGTGTTGAGATGTTGCAGGCAATGCATTTCTCTGAGTCCATCATCTATCCGTTGGGCAGGGTATATCTCCAAGATAGAATCCAATCAGCCTCGTTGGGCTGCATTCTGCCTTTGGGGTGTTCCCTTCGGGGGAATAGTGTTCAGCCAACAAGTACCAGGTGGTCTATCATCAGAGAACCCATTTTAGGGCTCAAAACCTCCTCTTTTTAAAGGGAAATGAGGAACTTTCTCCCTCCCTAGGAATGCATTTGGTTACATCATGATTTCATCATGGAAAAGTCCCAGGTCTCTGCAGGTGTTTCCCTCTCCCCTTAAGAATTCACGACATCATGGGAAGACAACTGACCCTCCATGGAATGTGTTTTCCTCATGGAAAAGCAGCTGGGCTCCCATGGGAATAGAATGTGTTTACCTCGTGGGAAAGCACCTATTCCCACAGGTGTCTTCCCAAAGGAGTTTGGGAGCTTACCTTTGCCCCTCTACTTGGACTTATGATGTAACAGATCAAGGGCCAGAAAGATTAAAGGTCAGGAGAGGGTTAATTGTTCCCTTCCTCTTCATAACTTCCTAGGTGGGGTGACACAGCTGTTGATTACCTAATTTGTAAGGAATGTGGTCACAAAAAGTCATGGAACCACACCAAAAGTTAACTATCGTCAATTTGGTCTTACACAGCAGACAGAGTTTGGCCACCTCTGTCTTTCTTTTACTGATGTTATTCTTCTGGAATGTCTGAGGAAAAACACTCAGTGAGATGGATTCTCAAACTCTTCCTGATCACATGGCAACTAAATGATTTCAATCAATCCAATCAAACATGTAAGTAACTAAGTGATTAATATTTCTACTTAAACTCTTAAACTAGCTTAAAGAATAAGTTTCTATCAGCTAAATTAAACATTTTTACTTAAAATCTAAACAGTTAACTTAATTCTAAGCAAGTTAATTTAAAACATACACACACATGAACAAAGAAGTGCAGCTAAGCACTGTATTAACATATTCAGGATCATTACAATGAAAACATAGTCCAAATGAGCCAGTAGTCAGACAACCAGGAGAACAGACATAGCAGAGGACCCTTAGAGGCTGAAGCAAGGTGAGTACTAAATTCCATGAGCAAGGATCCAGGTAAGGCAAAACAATAGTCCACAGGAACAAAATAGGACATGTTCAGGAACTAGATAGGAGATCTTCTGGAACAAGAATCAAAAGTAAGGCAGAGATTTTCAGCAAAAGAAGCAAGCCTGCTGACCACCATTATTACAGCAGCTCCTGGGAAGCAGTGCTGGTTCTTATATATATATATATAGTTAGCCACCCAGGGTCTCCAGGTGGAGGCTAGGAAGGTCTGGTAACTTCCGCAGTGCTCTTGGGTATGGCTTAGCAGCTGCAGTAGAATGAGGCTCCAGTCCTGCAGGACTTAGAGCAGATGTTTTCAGACAGAGGGTTCCAGTCCTGCAAGACTTAGAGCAGTAGTTGCAAATCCTGACACTACCAGTTTATTCATGAGCTTCAGAACAATCCGATTAAAGACTGAACAGATTTTATGTATTACTTTAGGTAGTTACTGCATCTTCCTAAATCACATGTAGCATTGAATGATGATTACATATACTGCTGTTAGGGGAGAAAAAAAGATCCCTCTATATTAGGTGGCTATTCCTTATGATGATTTTTTATAGTATTCACACTCTATGTAAAAGATAAATTAAACACTTAAATAGCAGGCAACATGTGAACATCTCAGAATAACTTTAGGAAAGTTAAAATCATATAAACCTCCGGTTGAAACAAGCAGGAAGAAAAGTAAGTGTTCAAGGCTCATAAAAGTCAACTCAAGTAGGCCTGAATTAGATCAATTTTCAGATATGCTAATTGATGGAAATATTGGTTCATATGAGATAAGCATAAAAAAACAATTACACCATGAAGATGGTGCCCAAACATTTTGAGCCATGGGCCGGTTATGTGGTTCTGTGGGCCGGTCACATGGTTCTTCTTACCAGAAGTGGAAATAAAAAATGCATGTACAAACCACTGCCATAAATGCACCCTGAGCTATTGTAAATGCATTTATGACAGCTGTGGGTGCATTTACGGCAGTGTTTTGCACATGCACGGTGCATTTAACTTCCACTTCTGGGAGCGGCGAGGGAGCCACAGGCTGAATTATTAGGTGCCATGAGCCGGATCCAGCCCATGGACCATAGTTTGGGCACCCCTACTATAAGTCCTTTAGATTCTTCTAAAACTACAGTAACAGGAGATTTTGAGCAATAGCACAACATCTGGTTGCCTGGAATGTTTGTTACTATTTCCACATCTTTTTCTACCTGTCAGCTTACGCCAAAATATCAATAAAATATTAATGATGCAAATAGTTACAAAGTTAGCCTGGGATAAGATGTAGGGAATTATTGCCAGTTAGCCACAAGGTATATACAGAATCTCAGAACTGCACATTTAGTTCAGCCCTCTGCCAACCCAGGAGTCAACAGCTAATATATTCCTGAAAAATGGCCATCCAACCTCTTGTGGGGTAAGGCCAGATAGTCCATTAGGGCCAGGGGTGTAGAGGGCAACCCTCCTCACTGCATGTTAAGTTTCTGATGCCAAGAACAGTATACAGAGGTACTTTTACCACCCTAATCAGAATACTGTACTTTTCTTATTTATTTATTTTTTATTTATTTATAATTCAAATTTCTGCCCAGTATTGCACTAATTTCCCTTTTGTTTTCTTAGATACAGGAAATTAGTGGAGGGGGAAAACCCCTTATATCCATATGAACAGAATACAGCTAATATTTCTTCATATATCCCAAAATAGGGATGGAGAAAACATTGCCACCCAGCTGTTCGACCACAATTCACATTCCTTATCTCTGGCAATGCAGATGAAGACTCGTGAGAGCTTGAAGCCCACCAACCTCTGGACAACAATTGGACTGTCTTTAAAAGCTGCAGGTCTGATTCTGACTGAAAGCAGCTGAACCTTGTCATTCAGCTGGCTTTTCTACTGTATTAGGAATGAATTCCTTTGTCTAGTAATGGCAAAAACAGACTCTTTCTTCAGTCTCATTTGTCTCCCTCAGTGACAATCAGTGACACAAATGGGTGTGTTTTAATAGCCAGCAATACTATAAGAACTCTACTGCTGTCCAAGAGGCACTTTGTCTCCTGGCCTTTTGTGTGTTTTTGTGTGACAAATTGCTCTAGAATGATAGTTTTATTATTTTGTGTCTTCATAATTTAGAGGTATACTTTTCTATGAAGTGCAGAAGTACTGAAGATTTTATCTCCAAACTGGTTTCCAGATGAATAGTTTCATTTGTATTGTGCTGCAGCTGGAAGGCTATATGTTGACATGAAATGTTGATAATTTCAAGAGATGAATTTAAAACAGCTTCAGGCTTCCATAGCCTTAAGTTTCTGTTTGTCACTCATACCATTAGAAGTTTATTTTCATTTTATTTTACTTTTTTAGGGATTGTGTTCTAAATGAATTGTATCGGATTCATCAAAATTGAGTGCTAGGGTCACAATGGAAGGCAACTCAAAATATGGGCCTGCTGTGGCAGCATAACTCACAAGTCAGAAAGAGCAGCACTGCCCCAAGCTTTTCTCTGCATGAATCCAAACACATTGTGATGATCCCCACCCACCTAACAAAGTACATGGTATCTAAGCCAGCCAAGTTATCATGGCATATGAAACAGAAAATCTCTGTCTCTCTTCATAAAAGTAAAACTTCTTCTTGAAGTGCTGTATCTGATTCTGAATATTGGCTATTATTATGGTGATCAGCCATGAAAATTGTCCTGGGAACAATATAATGCAGTGGCCTTCCATTTGACTTCTGCATTTCAGCCTGACACCCAGCCTGATCCAATTCCACAAGTTGAAAGCTATAATAATAATAATAATAATAATAATAATAATAATAATAATAATAATAATAATAATAATAATAATAATAATAATAATAATAATAATAATAATAATAATAATAATAATAATAATAATAATAATAAAGGTTTATTTATACCCCACCCTCCTGGCGCAAGCACCACTCAGAGCGGCTTACAACATAAAAGAAAGCTCAACAATATATATAGCACAATATACAATAAATACACAAAATGCAATAGAAACATAAATTACAATAGGAAACAGTAAATACAAATCAAAATATGGCCCCAAAAGGAGAGCAGCAAGTACGTTACAAAATACATCAATGCACAATGAATACAATAATGCGATATATAGAATTTGATAACTATCCCTGGTCCTAAGCCCTTTTGGCACACAAAGTCCTCATTGGCCCCAGACCAGTATTGATGAAGTTGCTGCTATCCATGAAGATGGATTGAAGTGGGATTTAATTTAAACTAGCAAGGGTTGCCGGCGTTGCCGGGCTTTTCCCCCCGTGTGTTTTAATTAAAAATGAACCAATTTTATTTTTGCAATAGTTTTAGATTGTGTTGGAAGGTTAAATTGTGTTAATTTTTTTAAAAAATTGCTTAGTCTGTAATTTTAATTTTTTAAATGTTTATGTAAAAAAAATTGGCTTGGCTGTTATTAACTGTGATCTGGTTTTTTGGGTTTTTTGAGGATTAATAAAAGAAGAAAGTATGATATAATTTTTTCAAATTGTTTTATGTAAGCGAATAATGTTTTAGTTTTTTGAATTTTTTTAATTAGTTGTACCGTAGGTAATAATTTTAATAATGTAAAAGTAAATGTTTTTTACATTCAATGTTTTTAAAATGTTTTTAGATGTTTTGAGTTTAAATTTGAGTTATAACTCAGCACAGGATTTTTAAAAGTTTCTATTGTATTTTATTGACATATATTTGTGATTTGTGTTAAAGTGTGTTTAGTGTAATTTTTTTACTTGTTTTTATTGGTGTGACCTTTTGTGTAAAATTGTGAATTTGTGTTATGTTTTTGATTTGTTTTTACTCTTCTGGCCTTTTGTTTGGGGCTGTTGTGTGTTTTTGAATTGTTTTTACTATTGTGGCCAGCAGGTGGTGCTGGTAGGGGTTATTGTATTTTGACTTTTTTTCCTCTCCTGGCCTCTGGGTGGAGCTTCTTCTGGTAAGTAGTGTCTTTCTTTATTCATTTCTTTTCCAGTCCTGGTGGAGGTAGCACCTGTTTTGGTAAGTTTGCTTGTTTTCTTTCTTTTGTGTGTGTGTGTGGGCGGGGGGGTGGGTTGGAGTTTGTGTTTTTTGTCTGTTTGTTTTGTTTTTGATTGTGTCTTTGTTTACTTCGTATTGTTTTTGGTGTTTTTGTTTTTGTGTATTTTTGGATGTGTTTGAGTGTTTTTAGTAATTTTTAAAAAATTATTTATTTGGTGGTGGGGAAGGTACGTGGTCATTGGGGGTTAGGAAGGGTGGGCTAGGTGGTGGGGAGGGGGGCATGGTCATTGGGGTTAGGAAGGGTGAGCTAGGTGGTGGTGAGGGGGCATGGTCATTGTGGTTAGGAAGGGTGGGCTAGGTGGTGGTGAGGGGGCATGGTCGTTGGGGTTAGGAAGGGTGGGCTAGGTGGTGGGGAGGGGGCATGGTCATTGGGGTTAGGAAGGGTGGGGTAGGTGGTGGGGAGGGGGGAATGGTCATTGGGGTTAGGAAGGGTGGGCTAGGTGGTGGGGAGGGGGCATGGTCGTTGGGGTTAGGAAGGGTGGACTAGGTGGTGGGGAGGGGGGCTTTAGTGTGTTATGTTGCTTTGTGTGGAGACGTGAAAGTAGATCGGGTTTCCCCTTTAATATCAGTGGGTGAGCGGATCGATTCCCTCCCCCCCTCCTTAAAACAACTCCGTTTTTAAAGAGAAGAAAAGACGGAGTTGTTTTAAGGAGGGGGGTGGGAATCGATCCCCTCTCCCTGGTGTCCTGAGTCCAGAAGGGTTTGGGAAACATACCCCTTTTGTTCCCACAAACCTCCCAACCCTAGGGTAGGCAGCGGAGAGGGGGATCGCAACCCCCACCCACTGATATTAAAGGGGAAATTCTAGTCGGGACCTTCAGGCGCCGCGGGTGAGGGAAAGAAAGCCAGCTGGTGTTTGCTTGGCTGTGAGTTGTTTTTCTTTTTAATTTTTCGGGCGCCGGTTTCCTCAGCGTTCTGCGCGGGCGCGCAGGATGCTGGGGCTTGTAGTTATGGGTTGGTGCTTTGTGTTTTTGCTGCGTTTTTTTAAAATGCTTTTCTTTTGATTGGCTGCGGCGCGTTTCCGAATGCTGCGCCGTGCGAGAGCCTCTCAGCCTGCTTGGCTCTGGCGTGGCGCGGTGCAAGGAATGTTGGGAAGTGAAGTTGTTTCCCTTTCTTCGCATTTGTGGGGCTGTTGCCCCACTGCCGGTTTTCTAAATCCTTCGTTGACCTGCGTACCCAGATTGGCCGTGTGCACGAAGGGTGAGTGCAGGCAAGTAGGGCGAGGCATAGCAACCTATAGCCAGTTACAACGGTTAACCCTTGGATTTATAGGTTAAGATGGGTACCTGGAGTTCCAAATTTAACACTGCTGTGGGCAGGTGTTCAGATTATTCCACTGTAGACCCAATTCCTATATCACAGATAAAACACAGAAAGAATGCAGTTGATGCTATAAGACAGAGGTTCCCAACCTTTTCAAGCCGGGGGCCAGGTCACACTCTCAGTTAGCTTCAAGGGCTGGATGGCCATTTTCCTCTGCCTGCACAATGGGAGTGGCTATTTTGTCCAAGCAGCTTCAAAGGGGTGACCTTTTTGTTTCTCAAATGCCCTTGGAGGGGTGGGGAACCACATGAAATGGTGCCATGGGCCGGATCCAGCCCATAGGGCCTTAGGTTGAGAACTCCTGCTATAAGAGGATGTCCCCTCAGACCCAGGAAATAAAGAAGCAAAACACATGAAGTTGCGACTTGAGTGACCTTTTATTTTATTTAATATATCCTTTAATTTTTGTGGGGCCTAAGGTGCAACCTTGTACTTGAGTAGGTGGACTCCTCAGCTGCTCTCTAGCCAGGACAGGTTGGCTAATTTGGGGACAGCACCATGGGCAATTCCAACTCTATTCACATGAATGTCTATTCACATGAACCGCAGCGTGTACCCAATGGCTACCTTGTCAAATGATGCCTTGAGGTACCCATTGCTACCACCCTAACCCAGAGCCAAATTTAGCTTTCCCACCCCCCACCCCCAATGGAATTCAATGGGAACATTCATAGGTTATTCCAGTTGAACATTTGAAGAAAAGCAAAATGTCCATGTTGCACCTAAATGCTACACACTAACCTAAAAAGTGTATTAAGTTGCATGAAGGCAAGCTTGAGTAGCTTTCAGTGTTGTAAAGAGATTTGGGGAATTGTCTGCTGGAAGGGATTTCAGAGTTGCAGGGCAAGTGTTTTAAAAGCAATGAAGTACAAGCCATTAGCACACAGAATGCAATAATCCTCTGGTGTCTTTCTCAAAGAGACTATCGGTTTCAGGAAATTTCCCGTATTTGGAGCACTGTGTTAAAGATGAAGGAAGCCAGTCTCAAAACACAGCAAATGAAATCCTAGTTTTCTTTACTTTTGCAGCAAGAAAATTAAAAAATCTATATTTGAATCATACATCAGTTTCTCATTTTCTCTTTGGTCTGGTGATCAACTGATATTTATAACTTTGCTTTATTTCAATATAACTGGTTGTTGTTTATATACTAGGTAGTGGTAAATCTTGATATATTACTTTGCAATGTGTGAATCATCCATCTTAATACTTGCTTTAATGGCCCCACTCAAAAGGAGGACTCTCTACATTCTTGATGTGTACAGTTTGAAAGAGTGATGAAGTAGGACTCAAGAGGCCTGTGTTCAAATTCCTGCTCAGTCATGGAGGTTTACTGGGGTTGTAAAAATGGTAAACACTCCTTAAATATCTCACTTACCTTGAAAGCCATACTAGGGTCGCTATAAGTCAGTTCCAACTTGATAGGATATAACAGTAATGGCCATCCTTGGCACTCCAGCTGTTCTTGGACTTCAATTCCCAGAAGCCCTGATCAGCAGGAGTGCTGACTTGGGCTTCCGGTAATTGAAGTCCAAGAATAGCTGGAGTGCCAAGGTTTGCCATCACTGGGATATAACAACTAACAATTTGAATATTCCACACAGAAGATTTAGCAATCTCAAGCTGCAAGATAGGGCTTTCCACCATGATCGTGCTATACCCTTTGCAGGCGCACCCCCCCCCCAATAATGGACTCAGACACAAATGAAAGTGGATAACGGCATTGGGCCACATTTATTGATTCATGCCCTAGTCCGAACTATAAATTTCTATTGGTAAAACGACCAATCATAATTCTTAAGGCAAGCAGGCCGAAGTAACACTGGTAAGGTACCACCCAAAATTGCCAACGGCAATTGTTACAATGTATCTATTTGTATCAATTTGTTTGTTGACAACAAACAAATTGTTGACCGTAGTCAATATCTAACTAATGACCCCACCCTCTGACGTGTATCCGTAAAATCAGGGGGTGATTCCAGCTGTCTAGTGGTAACCATCACCCCCTCGCCTGGTTCGTCGTTGACCGGACAACGTTTAAACAACTTATGCCTATCTAGTGTTGTCCAGTCAATTGCGAACCTGCCGGATACCTGTGGGTCATAAATGTTTACCTTACCAGTGCTACCCGCCCATGTGACCAAAGTCAACAGCAGCACAAAACAAACCCCTATATCAAACCATAGCAACAGTGTGGGATGGGCAAAAAAGCCAGGACTCAAGGGCCAATTGCGAGTCCCAGCCAAAAATTCCCACCCGGCCCCGAAGCGACCAAGAAATCACACTGTTAACTAGGGAGGGGGTGGAGGGGAAAAACTTCTCCGCTCCGTCGCTTCGCCAAAATGGCAGCACGGCTGCCTCGTGGCCAGCCCTTTTATTAGGGTGCTGGCCACGCCCCTAACTACCCGGATGGCTTCGTCCGGTGGGGGGGGCCCGCAAAGAGCGTGGCGGCCATTTTGGCGCCACGCTTCCATTGCAGGCGCACCCCCCCAATAATGGACTCAGACACAAATGAAAGTGGATAACGGCATTGGGCCACATTTATTGATTCATGCCCTAGTCCGAATTATAAATTTCTATTGGTAAAACGACCAATCATAATTCTTAAGGCAAGCAGGCCGAAGTAACACTGGTAAGGTACCACCCAAAATTGCCAACGGCAATTGTTACAATGTATCTATTTGTATCAATTTGTTTGTTGACAACAAACAAATTGTTGACCGTAGTCAATATCTAACTAATGACCCCACCCTCTGATGCGTATCCGTAAAATCACGGGGTGATTCCAGCTGTCTAGTGGTAACCATCACCCCCTCGCCTGGTTCATCGTTGACCGGACAACGTTTAAACAACTTATGCCTATCTAGTGTTGTCCAGTCAATTGCGAACCTGCCGGATACCTGTGGGTCATAAATGTTTACCTTACCAGTGCTACCCGCCACCCGGAGAGGCTTCAATAAAGGCTCGACGCCCCCCCCAAGACCGTCAGCTCGGTCGACAGGCCTGCCCGCCAATCACTCAGCAGGAGGTCCATACCTCCTCGCGACAGATGGACCCCATCCCCTGCGTAAAGCCCATAATTTTGCAGACTAATGGCCGGATGAGGACTGACCCGCCCCCAGCCCTTGGTCGAAAGGAATCGGGCCACCGCCCTGTTCACCATGCGCCTAGCGCGGTCCAAGGCCTGGAGGTCAAGGCCTCCCCTATAAGCGTGCCGTGGGACCATATCTGACCAAACAAGGGTTGTGGCGGGCCATACGTAATGTAAGTAGGCGAGGTCACTGCAAATCGCATGCTTCAGCGATAAGCCAGTGACCTGTCCCAAATCATTACCCCCAAGATGTATGATCAGGATGTCGGGCGGGTCAGCCTTCCTTGCCGAAAAAAGGAATGGCAAGAGCTCCCGCCACAACATACCGGGCTTACCGTACCATGTGAGACTTGCGTACGCACCGAGTCCCAGTCGGGGTCCCCAATCTGTCGCCGCAGCGTAACGCGCTGCCCTGTGCACGTAGCTATGGCCCACCAGCCATACTGTCACCGGTGTGATACGACACCCAGGGTCTGTCAAGGAAAAAACAGGGAAGGAAGAGATATGTGGTGACTAAAAAACGGTACTCACGGTGGGAGTGGGCGAACATAAAACTGGAAACACTGCGAGCCCCACCTCCCCATGCTGCGTATGTCAGCCCCGGAGTACCCATAAGCAGCCGCAGTAGAGGCCGCCCCAATTCTAAACGAGTGGGTGCCGTAACGGGCCCCAGGGAGGCCCACCCTAGCCAGTGCCTTCCCAGTCACCTTCCAAAATTGAAATTTAGTGAGGGGAGACCATCTTGGTGACAGAAAAACGGGCCATGGTGCATGCCACGCAGTGCAAGGAACTCCTGTAGGGCACCAACCGGACAGATGTCTGCCAAGGAACATCGTAGCAGTCTTACACCACTGCCTACGCCGTGCTGATCTGTTTTAGAGGAGCGTATCCTCAACTGAGCCCAATCATTGCAAACATAGACATCTTCGAGTTCCAGTGCCCTACGACTTGCATCCGCCTTAGTCAGCATCACAAGCTCGCTGATGCGGAGCACTCCAAAAAAGGCCACCGTTGTAGCCGCATGAAACAGGGCTGCCTCATACCTATTAAAACATAGATCATGCCAGCCCCGTGCCAGTTGGGTAAGGACCCCCGGGGAAATTGGGTGGCGGTCGTCCAGGCTACGCCCACGTTCCCGCACCCACCCCTCCAAAACGTGTCTCACACGGAAATCAGCGGTACTGTCCGCATGACCTCCCACCTTGGCCATAAAAGCCAGCGCTGATAGCCTAGATGCTATGGTGCGGGGTGCCAGGCCCTGGGCGTGCAGGTAAACCATGAAACGAAGGAGGTGGGCCACTGGGATCGGCCAGGTATCTGGCAGTCGAGATTGGGTACAAAAAGTCTGAAAGGAAACCCACGCGTGGTGATACGCCTTACGCGTGCGTGGCGCCAGAGACATGCCGATCGCCCGGTTCACCTCTCCTTGCCAAAGGTCCATATCTCCTCCGAGAGTGGCAAGGGAAATTCCTCCGCATCCGGGGCCAAGGCACGGAACCGGGAGATCTGCAGGCGGGACAAAGCATCAGCAATATCATTATTCACCCCCGGGACATGCCTGGCCCTAAAAAGTACATTGAGGCGCAGGCTGCGCAATACAAATTGGCGCACGAGGTCCATGACCCTGGGAGATTTAGAGGTCTGTGCATTGACAATGTGTACAACGGCCGCATTGTCACACCAAAAATGCACCACAGAGTTGGCCCACTCCTCACCCCATAGCATCAAGGCCCCCAGTATGGGGAAAAAATCCAAATATGTGAGATCCCTCAGGCGACCCGTGCCTGACCAGGCTGGTGGCCATCCACCATATGCCCACTTCCCATTGAAGTACATCCCATAACCAAGGGATCCCGAGGCATCAGACTGAATCTGAAATTGGGGTGAAGCCAGGAGATCTGACCTCCAAAATGAGACCCCATTAAACTCCCTCAAGAACTGGAGCCATATGTGCATATCTGCCCTGATGCCCCGTGTCAATCTGGTCCTATGATGGGGCCTGGATAAGCCTGACATAGCGTCGCACAAGCGCCGAGCAAATGCCCTGCCAGATGCGACCACCCTGCAAGCGAAATTAAGGTGTCCATGTAGCACCTGCAGTTCCCGAAGGGATGCCTTGCGCTTAGCCAGCAAGTCCGATATAAGGGCCACTATCCTTGACACCTTGTCTTCCGGCAACCTAGACACCTGCGCTACCGTGTCAATCTCCACCCCCAGGAATACTAACTTATTAGACGGGCCTTCGGTCTTTTCGGGCGCTAAAGGGACACCGAGTTCCTGCATTAGCGTCTGAAATGTATTGAGGAGACGTGTGCACGTGTCCCAGCCCCGTTCACCCCCGAACAAAAAGTCATCCAGGTAATGGGCTACAGACCGAGACCCTGACCTACGGACAAATGCCCACTACAGGAATGTACTGAAACACTCAAAAGCCGAGCAGGATATGGAACAGCCGAATGGCATGGCTTTGTCAAAATAATATTCACCCCGGAATTTGAAACCCAGCAACTCAAAGTCACCCGGGTGCACTGGCAGGAGGCGAAAAGCCGACTTAATGTCACACTTAGCCAACAGTGCACCCGGGCCACATGAGCGCACCATGCGCAATGCCTGGTCAAATGATGTATACCTGACAGAACAAAGGTCCTCAGGGATAGCATCATTGACCGAATGACCGGCTGGGTATGACAAGTGATGAATCAGGGGGAACTCGCCCGGGGACTTCTTGGGCACTAGTCCTAGAGGAGACACTTTAAGGTTGGGGAAAGGGGGCGCGGGGAAAGGGCCAGCGACCCTGCCCGCAGCGACCTCCTTATTAATGCTGGCGGCAGCCACCTCCTCCCGTCCTCTAAGTGACAAAAGGTTGGGTGCGTCCTGCGGTGACCTATCCCCCGTGAAAGGAATACGGAAACCCAGTTGAAAACCCTGAAGGAGGTACACAGCGTCTGCTTTCTTCGGGTACAATGCGAGCCAACGCTCCAGCATATCAACATTAATTGGAGAGGGGGCCTTTCGGTGAACCCACTCCTTCCGTGGCAGTCCGCCCTGCCCCTTGTCCGCCCCTACCCCTGCTCCTGTATCCTCCCGGCCTGGGACAGGCGGAGGCAGCATGGGGGCCAGAACAAGCGGGGCACTCGTGCTTGTACTTGCAATTTTTTCTGTTGCAAGAACCATTGGACGAGAAGGTCCAGCACAGCAGGCGGGCTGGAACCCCCTGCCCCGCCACTTGGCGGGGAGCCTGTACCGGGGCCGCTCGTTGGACCGCATGTCCACAATGGTATCTATCCCCAGGTGCCGGGCGCGTGGGGGTCATATACAGAAGCCACAGCTTCTGGCAGGGCTCATCCCACCTCATCTCTGGGTGCAGTGGAATCCTCATGCGGAATTCTTCGTCGTAAGCCAGCCACGACGGACCCGGGAAATCAACCATGGCCCGGTAGATGTTGTCCAGATACTGGACCATAGGGATGGCCAAATCTGGCCTAGCCCTGAGGTAAACGACCATGTAAATCAGGTACGCTGGCAACCAATTTGCCCACGTGCGTGGCGGCTTACGACGGCGTGCCTGCTCCTTATCCTTCTCGTCCAGCCCTTCCCTCTCCTCCTTGGTCGGCTCCCTATTAAGAAGGGAGAAGATATCTACATACTCGCCCCTCCAAATCTTTTCCCTGGTAGACTGGGCCAGATGGTCCCCCAGGGGCAAGGAATACCCTGCCGTTGGCAGTGCCGACACCGGCACAGAGGGAACTGCGGGCAAAGTAAAGGGGGCCTGTACCAGCCCGGGGATTCCCAACACATTCCCCACCACACAGGGGGCGCCACCCGGACCCGGGCCCTGTGTCAGGGGTGAAGTCACCGGGTGGGCCGGAGGCAATTTGGACCGCCGTACCACCCGTGCGAGGCCATGGCCATTGGAAAGCCCCCCCCCCCAAGGAAGTCAGTTGTGTGGGTGCACCAGCTTGAACTGCATACTCACCCGATGCACCCCCACGGGCCGCCCCCACCGGGGGTTCCGGCCCGCTGGGGGCGTCGGAGCTCACGACCGAAGCTGAGCTCGTCGACGGGGCCAGACCCGCACCAGACTGCTGCACCTGTTGATTGGGGAGCTGCGAGGCAGTGGCCGCCACCGGCCCGCGCGCCTCAGGCGGCTCAACCCGACCCATCGCCGGCCGCTGTTCGGCAGCCAAAGGGGCCACCTGGAATCCTAAAGGCACCCCTGTTTGATTGGCCCTCGCCAAGGATGCCTCAAGGGCCGCAACGCGGGCCAGAAGGGCCTCCACGTTGACAAATGCCCCAGCCCCAACGGGGGGCGAATGGGCAATCGGCCCATAGTTAAAGGGTACCTGTCCAGGCCCCTGAGTCCCAGGGGCCAGATAAGGCCAAGAGCCCATGCCCGGCCCCTGTGGAGCCGTGGGCACACCCTGCAAAGGCAGGGAACCCAACCACCCCCCGTGGCTCACTCCCCCCATGGGGAACTGTGCACCCGGGCAAGAGGGCCCAGCCGCACGGACCCCAGCGGGGGCGCTGGACATCGGTTGCGGGCCAAGGGCCGAGGCCCCATCCGGGGCCACCTGCCCGCACCGCGGATCGGGCCAAGGGGCCACCGATCCCATCCCACCAGTCCCGGTGGGCTCCGTCAAAGGCGGCTGCTGGGCGGGCGCAGTCGCGGTCCTCCGACCCGGCTGGCGCCTCCGCGCCGATCGAGCCACGTTAGCGGCTGCCTTCTTCTTCGAGGGCATAGCTGAGCTAGCTAGGAAGCCTACGGAGACAAAAAGCTGCCCAAAAAGGCTTCCCCTGAAAGGACACGAGCGGCGGAGGTAAGAGGGAAAAACTTCTCCGCTCCGTTGCTTCGCCAAAATGGCAGCACGGCTGCCTCGTGGCCAGCCCTTTTATTAGGGTGCTGGCCACGCCCCTAACTACCCGGATGGCTTCGTCCGGTGGGGGGGGGGGCGCAAAGAGCGGGGCGGCCATTTTGGCGCCACGCTTCCATTGCATGATTACTATATTGTAAATTCTCAAGAAGTGAAAGACAAAGGGGAAAATTTAGTGTCTCTCTTACATTGTCGAGTTCTGTGGTGGAATGCTGCTCTTTCTGACTTGTGAGTTATGCTGCCACAGGTATGGTAATTTTAGCTGTTAAGACTTTTAAGATGTTGAGCTTGATGACCAGAAGGTTAGCAGTTCAAGGTCTAAGTACTGCATGACAGGGTGAACACCTGTCATCTGTCCAGCTCCTGCAAACCTAGCAGTTTGAAAGCAAAAAAACTGCAATTTGATAAATCAGTATTCCTTGGTGGGAAAGGTAACAGTATTCCATGTGTTCCAGGATCTAGTCATGCATGACACGTGACCACTGAAACCAGCTCATTTACTGGTTTGCTAATTATTGCCAGAAACATACACCAATGAGGACTTAAGTTTGGCCATTGACAAAGTGTCATGTCCAGCCCTTGGAAAGAATAGTCCAGGCAACGATGAACAGAACAACAACAGGATTTATTGTAAAGTCCTTCTGGTTACTCTTTCAAGGCTATCCAGACATCAGATGGCTACACAAGTCCCATGCAATTGGTCTCTCTGAATTCCACCATAGAAGGCAATGCACTGAGCTACACCCTGCGGGTGAGCGTATAAATATGACTCCAGGTTAGCCCTCTGTGGCTTAACCTGCAGCGGTAATGGGAAGCATAGAGCCGGCCCTGGCCCCACCCTTGTTTACCCATGGGGCTTAAATAGTGTCTCCCCAGCGGTGACTCCTTGCTACAATGTAGTAACCCGCTGAACAATCATAACCAACCAATCATAACATGATATATGAATATTAACCAATAAGGAACAGGATCCAAAGTTGTAACCAATCACAGAACTCTAATTATCATAATGAGTGCGCCCTGAAGGGGAGATTGCATGCCAAATCTAGCTCCTAATTCTTATGGCGGGAAATCACCATCTTGTCTTTGCAAGGCGTTGCTTGAGCAACTTGCAATTCTGCCTGAATACACAACACAAAGCCAAGAAAGTGGATTCATTTTGGCAGTCCAGGGTGGGCACCACCCACTAGATTCAGATATGACTGGATTTTGAGCAAGAGAGATCTTAGTGGCTATTGCTCTAAGGTAGATTCTGGGATTAGTACTTTAAAAAGAGATACCTTTCTTAAACTCTGTTTCTGTTGCCCTCTGGCACATAACAGAATTCTGGGCTGGCATATTCCCCTCTATTCCTTAGGACTGTGGGTTTTTGCTGACTGAGGTGAGAGACATGAGCCAGGGTCAACTGCTGTGTTTTGTTGAACTACTGAATGAGTTTCATCAAGGATATCTTATATTTTGATACCCAAATCAATCCCTGAAGCCAGTTTTGGAGAGAGGAAAAAACAGGCCTGCAGAACCAAGGAAGAACCACTGAATAATACAAAGTTATTGTGAGGAAGTTTACAATTGAAGTGACAATTCATCACACACTGAAGTGTTTTCCAAACATCTAAGTACCAAAAATGCAAGGCTATTGATCACAACATTGATTAATGATTTAATATGTTATTGAAGAAAGCTAATGTATCTTGCAAATGACATTTGGACAGGCTGTCTGCCCCTACTTTGATGACTCCATTAGTGTTCTGAATTTCCTTTTAGATTCTGTAGTTCCAATGACAAAGTGCCTTACAAGTTTCTATTGGACTGGTTTTCAGAATAGATAACAGCTAAACATACTTTGGGAAAATTGAAACACCTTGTAGCATTTATGCTGTCTCCCACCCTCATTGAAGTGTTTATGGACAATTTGGGCTCCGTTATTATAAAGAGGCTATGCACATATGTTTGTACTTAAATTAGGATGGAAGGCTGGATAATTCTGTCCCACCATAAATGAAAAGTGAGGTTACCCTTTTATTCAAAACATTTTGCAAATCCACTTATGCAAATTAATTTGAAACCTAAATATTTCATAATGACTAGCTAGGGGTGGGTTGGCACATAAATCTTTTACTGCAATAATTTCACATGTGAATGTTGCTTATCAGCATGCTCTGGGTAGTAGAAGCTATTACATACCAAACCATGCAATCTGTTAACACTCACACTTTTTGCCAAACAGGTGAAGTGTTAGTAATTATTAGTTTTGTTTACATGCTTACTTTTATATTCTCTGTGTCAAGCTCACCTTTTGCATGGATCCAAATGTCACGTAGGCATCCAGCCATGTCCTCCTTTTGGATATCCATGGATTTGGTATAACATCTGAAACTGGCACCTATGTATCTGGAGCTACAGGTACATATCCATGAGGATGTTAGTCACAAGTAGGATATAACTGTATGAACACAGTTCCTCATCATGTAGAAAGTGTAGATTGGGTGGGGAACCTGTGGACTTGAGGAGATCCTAGACTTTTGGGAATTGAAGTCCAAGTACACCTGGAGCCCCAAGGTTGTGAAACCCTGGCCTAGAGGAAACAGACTAGTTCTCCAGGTGTTCTGGAACTTCAATTCCCAAAAAGCCCAGGCTCTCCTTAAGGCTGTAGGTTCCCCACTCCCGGTCTAGATGAATACATCTGTACATATACAGGCTCTATCCTCAGGTGTTTTCTTGAATAAAAAGATGTAGGAGGTGAGCCCATTAGTTACATTGTGAAAGCTTTTGTTGCAAAATCTTAAAGTTCACTTTGCTTGCAATGGATATTAATTTGATGGTCCTACAGCCAAAGCATTTTGAAATTTCCAACTCTATTTTGGGTGGATTGGTTTGTACATGGCAAATTTCTAATCTATGTGCTATTCTTTTGTTTCCCATCTCTGTTGGCATATTCTTGTTAGGATTTTGATAGATTCTGTCCGTGTAACTTGAAATACTTATAACTGATATCCCTTCTACTACTAGAGATAAATTAACATAATTAAATATTATATGGTAGGGACTGCTGCAGCTCAGTGGTTAAGAAGCTTACTTTATTAGCTGGAAAGTCGGCAAGTTGGCAGTGCAAGACCCAAGTACTGCATGACAGAATGAGCTCCCATCTCTGTCCCAGCTCCTGCCAAACTAGCAGTTCAAAAGCAAGAAATTGCCAGTAGATAAGTAGGGAACACTTCGGTGGGAAAAGATCTTGGGGACATGAAAAAAACCCCATTCAGGCGTCCCCTGAGCAGAGTTCCTCCAGCAAAAATCCTTTCAACCCAGAAAGCACCTTTGTGTGCTCCTGACACAATTTTTAAAAATGGTGCCATATTGTCACTCCTACTCCTCCTCTTATTTGTGGTTTCAGCTTTATTGTAGGAAATACCCTTATTTTCTCTGAAATGTTTTCCACAGCCATTTGTGAAACAGTTGGACTCATACTAGAAGCTTAAATGTCCAAAATAGAATCAATTTAGGAGAGATGTGTAGAAATGAAAAATTCAAATTTGGAGACAGAATAAATTTTTGCCTAAGAAAGGGCCATTCTGTAAGGTTTATACTAGCTAATCTTCAGTTTAGAAGCTTTGAGGAGCCTATGTGTTATCTGACTAACATCAAAAGATACAAAATCAAGCAAAGGCAGAATTCTTTAACATTGAGCATCAACAAGCACTTAACCACATAACATGGAAAGTCAATTCATATAAACTATACTAAATTACAAACCAAGGCTTCATATTTGATTTGTTCCAATGTCAAAAACATACTGCCTTCATTTGAAAGAACAATGGCTTTAGCAGAATTCATTTGGCATTTACAGTGATACACATTTTTTCTCTTTCCTGCTTACTTATTTGCAAGATTTATATCCTATCTTTCAAGAAAATGCCCTCCAGGCTGTTTACACATCCATATTAGAAATCTAAAAAGTAAGATAACAAAGAAAAAATAATCCAAGTTCTATAGGAGAATAATATTTGTGATTCAAATGACACAAAAATAGGCATGCTTTTAAAATCACTGCATCTCTTCATCAATCAAAGATGTTACAAAAAAGCAACTTTGGCTGGAGAAGAAAGGAAAAAGGCTAAATCCATGACTCCTGTATGGCCAATTTGGAAAAGAGGATGCAAGTCAGTAGTGGCAAACCTATGGCACAAGTGCTGGACGGGGCACTCAGAGCCCTCTCTGTGGGCACATGTGCCATCACCCCAACACAGAATTTGCCCTGCCTTTCTGCCTAGCAGCCCAATGGGAGTGCTCCCTCCCTCCCCAGCACAGTATTTGCCCCACCCCTATGCCCAGCAGCCCAATGGCAGCACTTCTTCCATCCCCCAGAACAGAGTTTGCCCTGCCCCTCTGCTCAGCAGCCCAGTGGGAGTGCTTCCTCCCTCCCCCCAGCACAGAGATCGCCCCACACCTCTGTTTGGGCACTCATTCTCTAAAAGGTTAACCATCACAGATGTAGGTATTCACATTCAGTTCTACCAGCTGCTACAAGATTCTGGCCAGCAAAAGACAATAGAGGGGCAGCCAATAATCAGCAAGTAAGAAATCTAATAAAAATATCATAATTCCCCAAGAAGCACATGAGAATATAACTACCTGCAACTTCATAGTAATGATGGTATCAAGGGAAAATTCAAAGTCAGAATTCTTCGATTCAGGTTTCAGCACACAGAGACATAAAAAGCCACTAGTCACTGGCAGCCACTCATGGAGACATGCTCAGAAGATTACCTCCGCTAAAGTCCAGGTTCATTTCTGAGAAAAACATTGTTTAGAATAGAAATGTGCACTGTCTTTGGACAAATATGCAAAACAGGTTAAATAAGGGGTCTACTCATCACCCGAATGGTAGAGCAACAGCCTAGCAGATCTTTCACGTTCCATCCAATAACCATGAGATTAAAAATGTCTCAATCATAGCATTGTTGAGGTTTTTTATAAATATATACAGCAGCAGCACACAGCAGTAGGCGAGGCAGGTTGAACAAAAATAGTTATATTAAGCAAGTTCTCCAAAATCTTAGACTCCCATTCTAGCCCAGCAAATTAAACTCTCCACACTTGTATAAGAAAAAAAACCAGTCCTTTACTTACAGTTCCTTTGCTTGAGAAACAGTTCTGTACAATGGTCTTCTTTTAACAAATATACCTTGCTTGCAAGGCAAAGATTGAAGAGTGAGAGAGAACAGAGCAATAATACGATGTCTGAAAATTACCTCAGAGACACTGACTGATTGAATACTATCTGACAGGAAGACGAACAGCCAGCATTCTGATAATATAATAATTATGATTCTGGGTTGAAATGATTTTTGCTGGAGAAACTCTGCTCATGGGGTGCCCGAATGAGGCTCCTTTCATGTCCCCAAGATATTTTCCCACCAAAGCGGTCCCTATTTATCTACTTGCAATTTCTTGCTTTTGAACTACTAGGTTGGCAGGAGCTGGGACAGAGGCAGGCTCTCAAACTGTCATGCAGTACTTGGGTCTCAAACCTAATCAGGTCCAGTGACCCTACAAGCGGGAAACTGGAAAACTTCTCTGATTGGTTGGTTAAGCACACAACCCACATTGATCCACTGCACTGTAGGGTTGCATTAATATATTCCACAAGAACCGGGTGATTAGAACCAAAAAAATTGAAACTTTAAAAAACTGACTGCTGAAGGGAAAAGATAAGGAGAGCCTAAACCTTATAAAAACCGAAGATCTCCCAGAACAATCACTGAGATGAAAGGGAGTGTTTGGAATGAAGTTATTTTTTATTATATATTCCTTTCCTTGTGCATTGCCAACCATTTCACAAAGGTGTGTAGGGTGATGATTTAGCATTATTATTGTAACTAGGATTCATATTTTTTTTCTCTTGCTTAATTTGATTTGATTTATTGGATCTGTATGTTGCCCACTCAACAACGCGACTCAGGGTGGCTCACAGACACCACAAAGCATCAAATATTACAATAAAATACAATACAATACAGTAGAATAACAGCACATACATCAACAATATCATATTTCATAAAATATCAGTATGCATCATACAACATTGTAAAACAGCTTGAACCAAACAGTTTCTTAACTAGGATTGACTGTAGGCTTGTGCCTACCTTTCCTCGTATTGGCTCCAATGGGTTAGATAAGAATTAGTGAGTGATGTTCTGTCTTTCCACCCCTCCAGGTCCACCTTTTTTCTGTTGGCTATTGTGCAATCATTAGAAAGGTACCTGTGAACAGAAATAAAATCCTATTCTCTACTAAGGATGTGCAATTCCAAACTTCAAATCAGATCATTCTGGGAGTCCCAGATAAAGGCAAGTTCTTCAAGCCACATAAATATGGCTCGCCTATGTTGCAAAAATGCAGTTCAAACATCTTGGCAGATCACAGCCAAACTTCCAGGAAGGTTGGATAGAGACGGGACAAGAACTTTCTGTACTGTATTCTGCAGAACAGAGTGCAGAGAACTCTTGATTAAAAAACAAGTGTCTCCATTCATTCATTGGTTTATTTGTACTCCGGTTCCCTCAGCCCAGGGGTGACTTGAAGTGGCAAAACAACAGGAACAAATTAATACATTAGGAACAATAATACAAAAATAAATAAATCATACATATCAACAATACAAATCAGAAATATCAATAATGGGCAAAACAATGCATTACAGTACAAAATCTCATTAAAAATGCAAAGTATCACAATACAAATTGCTGGAAGCATCCAGCGAATCTGGCGGCTATGGCATGGCAGGTCTTCTTATGGCCACGCTGGCTGCCTTGCAGCTGAGGCCAGTCTCTCGCTCCCACCTCCCTGCTCTCACCAAGGGAAGAGTCCAGCGGGTCTGGTGGCATTGGCAGCTCCAGCATGGCAGGTCTTCTTATGGCTGTGCTGGCTGCCTCACAGCTGGGGCCAGTCTCTCGGTCCCACCTCCTCGCTCTAACAGAGGGAAGCATTTGGCGGGTCTGGCAGCAATTCATTACCTTAGAGCAGGGGTGCCCAAAATTTGCAGGCTGCAGGCTGGTCACGTGGTTCAGGGAGCCAGTCACTATGTCTAGAAGTTTAAAAGAGAATCTTTCTGTCCAATAAATAATTGTGAGTCTGTTTCTTTTTCTGTGAGGCACACATTTAAATGGGGCAGATGGTTTATTTTGCAGAGAATGGTGGTGAAGCAGAACAACGGCTTGCTCTGAGCCTGCCAGCCAGAATCCCTTATCATACTCTCTGATGTGGATGAATATTGCAATTCAATTATGCCAAAGCTCTAATAATAGCCAGTGAGCTTTAATCTTATTTATTCATTTGATCTTGTCCCACTTTAATTGGATAATTGTCGATTGTTAACTTTATTTGGCTTTTTCAATTAGCCTAATTCTTGGATAATGTTGAAACTGGCTAAAATGCTACTGTTTGTTACGACAATGCGGAACTATAACAACTGCATTAAAGTCAATTGAACCAGTGAGCTATTTCATTAATCTCAGTGGCCTGGAAGAGAACTAAGGCAACGAAATAATCAAATGACAGAGATGTAAGAATTCTTTTGCATTGAATAATAACAGTATCAAGCCACAGAGGAAGCAGGGATCATAAAAGAAAATTCAAAAAACATAAACATCATTAATAGAATAATTGATTTAGAAGGCCCCTACAAGGCCATTGAGTCCAACTCTTGCTCAATGCAAGCAAATCAAATCAAATCTGACAGATAGTTGTCCAATATTAAATCCCTCCAGTGTTGGAGTGCACACCATCTACTGAGGTAATTAGGCCCACTTCATACTACTCGAACAGTTAAGCAGCTTTCTGATATATTCAGCCTATATCTGGCTTCCTGTAACTTGAGCTCATCATTATGTGTCCTGCACTCTGGGATGATCAAAAGCAAATCCTGCCTCTCCTCTTTATAACTATATTTCATTTATTTGAAAAGTTCTTGATCTGGTAGTTAACCAGTTACTACAGTCATTCAGATACCATAAAATAATTACTAGAGTTTGCAACAGCTGAGGAGGGCAATTGACAGCAGGAGTTTTTTGAGGTCACTACTTCATAGGGTCAAGTTGATTGCAATTTGTAGTGACTGTCTTGTGGTTTTCTATGCATGTAAAATAATGCAGATGCTTTAATGACAAATTGGAATGGAAACTAGAAAGTAGCCTCTGACTGCCACCTTGAATTATCCATTTTGAGAATGTAGATGCTTGTGAAATTCAACCTTTGGTGCAACCTAACATGATGTCTTTCTCTTTGACTAACCTGTGGATCGGACAGTAGCTATTCACAATATTTTGGACTTCTAAAAATATTCTGATTGATTTGTCAGCTCACGAAGCATCCAAAATGCCTCACAACATACCGTATGTATTTTTGAAAGAAAATCACTCTAAAAGTATGTGTTTGATTTAAAAACTAGAAAAGTATAATTGTATGTGTTTTAATTACGTACAAGTGAGTGTATGAGAATAAATGAGTTTATGGGTGAACACATGCAAATATGAGATTGATCAGAAAGACTGATAACTGCAGTCAAATTTTAAGGCACTGGTTAATTACAGGATCTTGTTATTTATTTATTTGTCATTAATACGCCATTTTCAGACCCATATGGGACTCTGAAAGCAGGTATGGTCTGGGCCACCATACAGGGGGATTAATCCCGGTGCGCCCTTGCCTCTGGTGCACTGGAGCACAAATAATAATTTTATTATTAGTTTATCCACCCAGCACGCTGCATTTAAGATTAAGCCATTGCTCCAAGCTCCCTCCTCCATCTTGGAGCATTTTTTTATTTTGTGTCATGTGCCCCATATATATATATATATATATATATATATATATATATATATATATATATATATATATATATATATATATATATATATATATATATATATATATATATATATATATATATATATATATATATATATATATAGAGAGAGAGAGAGAGAGAGAGAGAGAGAGAGAGAGAGAGAGAGAGAGAGATGCCCAAAACCAGTTATTTTGGTTCCCCTTCATTCTATCCTAAGCAATGAATGAGAACTCTTACAAAGAAAAAGAAAAGAATAAGAAAGAGCAAAATGTGTTGTTCTCCAAAGCAAAGAGATTTTTTCTGCTTTCAAAAAAGAGTGAATGAGGCTGTTGTGTATTGACAGATTAACTCCTAGATTTCATACCTTCTCATTGTTTTGCATGCATTTTGTTTCTTCCAGAGTGCCTGTAAGCTTCACAAAAGTGTGAAGTCTCTGAGTGAAGAATGTTTCTTCATGCTACTTTTGTTGGGTAACATGCGGCAACTCACAGAATTCTTTTCAATGGGAATTACATTCCAACAACTGTTAGGACTGGGCTTGATCTACTCCTGATGTATATGGTTAAGATATTCATCTTCAGATTGGTCCTCCCCCCTCCCAGCCGCCCAAGAGAATTCAGTATTGGCAGAGATTAATCCACTTGACTTTAGATATTGTTTAATCATATAATTAGACATCACTCAAAAAATATTGGACCTGTATGACATGATTTTTCTTTAGGGGAAAACAATAGAATTATGGTGTTTGACTCTGCTTATCCCATGGAGCCCTCTCCGCATATTCAATTATAAAATGGTTCATCTGATTTGGAAAATTGTTCGATTTTATCTGCTGAGATAACACTCCTTTGAAATGGTAATTCTGAGTCATTACCTCATGACAACTTCAAAGATTTATTTTGCCCACTCCACTTCTCTTTGAAGTCCTCATTGCAAATTGTAGAATAAGTAACTAAAATAGATACAAATATCCATTTTAGCAATAGGTATCATTTATTTTAAGCCGCAGGACTTTTCAAGGATTTGACTGCTCACCCACAAACATGACATTTTCATTGGCAACAAGAATCCCTGGTAAATGTATTTTTTCAAAAATCACATCAGGTTGCTGTTGAAACATGTCTAATCATAGAAGACTATGTTAATACTATCCTTGCAAACAAAAGTCCACATCGTCAAAGCAATGGTATTTCTAGTAGTGATGTATGGTTGTGAGAGCTGGACCATAAGGAAGGCTGAGAGCAGTAGAATAGACGCCTTTGAAATGTGGTCTTGGAGGAGAATTTTGAGAGTACCCTGGACAACAAAGAGAAGAAATAGGTTGATCTTAAAAGAAATTAACCTGACTGCTCCTTGGTAGGTCAAATATCAAAGATAAAGTTAAAGCACTTTGGACATCAAATGAGAAGAGAGGATTCACTTAAGAAAGCCTTGATGCTGGGAAAGACGGAGTGCAAAAGAAGAAGGGGTCGGCAGAAAATGAGATGGCTAGATGGCATTGTTGATGCAATGGGCACAAAGCTGGGCAAACTGAGGAGGATGGAGGAGGATAGGGGTGCCTGGCATGCGGTGGTCCATGGGGTTGTGAAGGGTCAGAATCAACTCTGTGACTGAACAACAAAAACAATGCTAAATAAGAATTAAGAAACCTATTTCTTGGGATATCTGTGTCATGATTTTTTTCCTGCACCTCCTTTCCCCCCTCCTGTTTTTTTGTTTGTTTTTTGCTTTGTGGGGCAAAGTTTGAGAGAAGATTTCATTAATATTGTGCTACTGTGTGCATAGATCTGCATTAAATAGTACTTCCCCATGTACTTCACACTACTTTAAAGTACTATGAGAAGTCGAATGCTCTTATCATTTTCTGATGCAGTTCTTTTACAAAAATATTTACATGCAGCAAAACTGCTTTCAAATGCATCAAATAGGGGAAGGTGTGCACAAAATTGCATGTTATAGGAAATAGTGTAAAAATGTCTTGTTGGAGGCTGTATACTCAAAAAGAAATGCAGATTTTTCTTGTACCATTTATACATATTATCATAGAGTAGACATTGGACAGAAAAGGGCTGTGACCAAAAAATCTATTAGTTTAGATACCAATGGCTATTGTTTCTCATGTTTCAGTTTCCATCTCTAATCCAGCATTGCATTCCAGCCGGTTCTAGCCAGTTCTATAGAACCGATAGCAGAACTGGCTGGCCACACCCACCTCCCTCCCACACCATGCCCACATTCTCCTCCCCCCGCACTCTGGGCACAGACGGGGACAGTGAGAAGGAGGAGGAAGTGCATGCCCACCCACTGCCAGCTCTACCTCTGTCCTTCCTGCACCAGGGATGGGGAGGAGGAGCCGCTGCTTCACCCACCCGCTGCTGCCGCCACTTACCCAAAGGTGCGGAGTGGCTGGGGGAACTCACCATGCCGGGCATGCTTCCTTCTATGTACTTCCTGCGTGCCTCCAGTCCTGGGTGAGGCACATGGGGGCATTGCCAAAGGTGTGCAGGAAGTACATAAGAAGTGCACCCGGCATGGTTAGTTCCCCCAGCCGCGCCACAGCTCTGGGCAAGCAGCGGTGGCAGTGGGTGAGCAAAGCAGCGGCTCCTCCTCCCCCTCCCCGACACAGGGGAAGGACAGAGGTAGAATTCTGCAGCGGCAGCAGAGCCAGCGGTGGATGAGGAGCAGCGGCGGGGAGAGTGGTGGGCAAGCGGCTGCAGCAGCGGGTGGGTGCTTCTTTCCCCTCCCCCTCCTTCTCCTCCAAGCACAGGACTACAGAGGCTGGCAGTGGCTTCAGCTCCTCGTCATGGCCCGCCTGAACTGCATCTTCTGGAGAGTCTCCTCTCTCTCTCTTGGGGGAGGGATTTATTTATTTTTATTTATTTATTTATTTATTGTTTAGATTTCTATACCGCTTTACTCCCCGAAAAGGGAACTCGAAGCGGTTTACAATAATAATGCTAAACAATACAAAATACGATACAAATAATACAAAGCAATATACAAATAAGATGCAAAATGTCAATGATACAACATATCAATTACAGTAAAACATAATGCATAAATACAATGGGGGAAGAAAAAACAAAGTCAGGAACCATACAGTACAAGTTAAATCAGAATAAGCAAAAAGATCCAAGGGGGGGGGGGGAGGTCGGAGCCCAAGCTCAACGACCTTAATAAGCCTAAGAGTGTCTTCAGCTGCCAAAGTCCGCAACATAGCCAAAGGTTGAATGTCCGTAACCAGCTGCAGCTGCTCCTGCGCTCTTTTGAAGCCCTCCTGGCGGGTGGAAGAGGAGGGAACGGACTGCCAGCGGCCTCAGCTGTCTCTCATCTCCCATCCTGGGCCGGTGGAATGAGCCCAGGAGAGACGCGGCGAAGACCCTTAGGTGGACAAAAGTCCAGGGGGGGGGCAGCACAGATGAGAAAGGCGCCTCTTTCCTGCTCCTCTTCTGCCCACCCAGGCCTTAGGTGGGCGAGAGTCCTGGGGGGGGGGCAGCACTGATGGAAAAGCCGCCTCTTTCCCCCCAACGGGGATGGAGGGGGAGGCAAAAGTCCCTGGGTTTCTTTTTTCTTTTCTCTTTTTTTGGGGGGAATGAGGCCACACCCACACAAATGTCCATGCCCACACCCACAGTTGGCCACGCCCACAGTTGGCCACACCCACAGAGTAGGCAGTAAAAAAATTTGCAGTTCATCGCTGCTCTAATCCATTGATCATAACAGTAACATCTTACAGTGATGGTTACCAAGATATATACATGACATGCCTCAGAGAAGAGCTATTCATAGTGGTAAATGGTAACAGTTTTTGTCTAATGTTTTACATTCATCTTACTGGTTTACAACGTGTACAGGCCTGCTTTATGGCCTGTACATGAATTTCTCTCCTATCCTTATGCAAGTATTAAAAGATTAGTCCTTAGAAATGCATGCTGTGGTTTTTTTATAAAACTAACTAATGTTACTTTACCACTGTTATATTCAAGGTGTTGGTCTTTCAACATTTGTACTCTAGGTTTAAAAGAAAGAGATCTCTTGTTTTTACCTGTTGTTCTCTAATACAGTTTTGCACTAGTTCTCTTTGTTTCTGTACGATAGTTGCTGAGAAGGTGCAATGATCCTATTTCTGTCACCTTTTATTTTTACTTCTTGCTTCTATCTAACAATTACTAGCATTTTCCCTATCATCCATCAAGGTTTTTCTTTTCCTTTTACTACAAGAATAGTATTTTTGCATTCTTTTGAAGTAATATATCTAGTTTTACTTCACAGTTCTGGTTAAAAATTGAGTAATGCAAATCATGCACATCTGTTTTTTATCAAACTTTGAATTCATCAGAAGTGTTAATTAAATTATATGTAGGTACTACGGTTCTTTTAGTGTTAATGCTACACATTTTCTCCCATTCTTGTACACATTTTTTTAACATTATGGATTTCCCCTCATACCTCTCTGTGTATGCAGGAAAAATGTTTACATGTCAAAAATGTGCACTGTGAAGAGAGAAAATACATAACATTTCAAAATTACAATTAAAGCAAAGAATAAATCCATGTGAACAGAAAGATCCTTAACCATATGATATTTATCCAAGTTAGAAGAAGCTTTGAAGACTGAATTGAAATGATTTTTTATTTTTTTTTGCAAGGGAAGCCCAAATGAGGCTCCTTTTATGCCCCCCATTGTAAAGCTCTCAGGTATCCAACCCTGTCCTTCTGGTCTCCAAGCTCATTATCTTACCCACTAAGCCACCAAGGTAGCTCTATTTTTCTCCTAACTCGGTAAATGTTTCCCAGTTTATTGGGAGGATTGCTTGGTCACATAAAAATGATCATATCAAGATGATCATAACAAGATATAAATTTGACTATATAGGTCAGAAGTCAATTAAGTGTAGTTCTGACCACTAATTTCTCCATCACATGAAAAGATAACTGTTCAAACTATGCAGAGGAAACAGTATGAGAGATATTGTTTTGTGTTCTTTATGAACTGAGCTGTATGTGCCAGTTTACAAACTAAACAAGACATACCTTATTCATAAAAACACTCCAACATGCTTTTAAGAAAGAGCTAAAGTAGGAAGACCTTAACAGAGCAAGGTAAAAGTTATTCTTGCTCGAAAGCCAGTCATATCTGACTAAGGTTCAGTGCTTATCTCCATTTATAGCCAAAGAGCCAGTGCTGTCTGTGTTTGCATAGGTTTCCATGGCTATGTGGCAGGCATAACTAGTCACTGAAGTGCACAGGACACTTTTTACCTTCACACGGAAGTGGTACCTATTTATCAACTTTCAATTTCTTGCTTTTGAACTGCTAGTTTGGCAGGAGATGGGAGCTCACTCCGTCGTGCAGAACTCAGGTCTCGAACTTCCAGTTGTCAAGTTCAGCTTTTTAACCACTAAGCCACCACAGTCCCTTTTAACAGAGCTGCATCATTGCTATTCTTGGGAAATCAGCATAGCTTTTGTTGAGCGGGCTGCTTTAGAGCAAAGCAGATGCTTACAGTTTCTGTAAGTGAGGGACCTGTTGGTGAGATGGACAAGTTTCACCCTTTGAGGATATGAATAGGCTGGTTGCAATTAGCAAGAGAAAACTGGAAAAGGTCACTACACATTTTCAGATGATACCAATTAAGTTAAATGAAAAGATTATCACCAAGATGCAAAGGAAGCCAACAAGAATCTCATATGCTGTCAGTTCTGTGCAATACCAGGGGTTTTTAATGTCACTTGTTTCCCTTTGAATAACTACAGTATAGGACAGAGTTTAAATACCAACAATTCCAGATTGTTTGCCAGCTGCTCTAGATTGATTCCCTGATGTGTGAGGATGGCATCAGTTTAACATATCACAATAGTGCCAGGCCAGCAGATGAAACAACTGCCCTGATACTTTGAATTGACAATTATAACTCCTTGTCATTGTTGGCTGCTACTCGTATCCGAGCATACATTTTTCCTGGTAGTCATTTTCTCAGTTGATGGATGTGTTTCTAATCTATACCTATAAATCTGAGCGTTAACTGTTGTGATTTAACAAAGGATCCTTAGCCAGGTTCTACTAGCCCCGACCAAGCATTCGTGCACTCGCCCGAACTGGGTACGGAGGTTACTGGCGGTTGGAGAAATTCGCCAGTGGGGCAGGAGACCCACGAACGCCAACAAAAAGAAAGGACTTCAATTCCCAATGTTCCTTGTGCCACGCCGTGCCACAGCCAATCAGGCTGAGAGGCGCGAACAAAAAGAACATTGGGAAATGCGCCCAGCCAATCAAAAATGAGCAACAGGAAAAAAACGCCGCACAAACAGAAAACACAAACACAAAACTACAAGCCCCAGAGTCCTGCGTGCCATGAGCGAGCAGAATGCTGAGAAAGCCGACGTGCGAAAAATAAAAATAAAAAACACAACAGGAACGCAAGTCCGCCACAGGCGGATGCAGAGCCTCACAACCACGCTACCCCGCCAAAGACAAGGCGAGACCACCACCGACCCCAAGAAAGGTTGAGCCAGGGTGGAAAACAACACACAAAAATGGGGGGAGGATTCAAGGGGGAAAAAGGTACTGATGCCTTCGCCCCCCCTCCCCTTGAAAGCAAAACAAATCCTCCGGAAAGGAAAGGCAGCGAATAGCACTCCAGTCGCTGCCTTTACTTTCCGAGTAAGTGTTTCGCTTTCAAGGGAGGGCGAAGGCATCAGTGCCTTCGCCCCCCCTCCCTTGAAAGTGAAAAAATCCTCCAGAAAGTAAAGGCAGTGAATGGGACTCCAGCCGCTGCCTTCGCCTACCGGAGGTACTCACGCGGCAGCAGCCTCCTCTCTCTCCCTCGCACACTCAGACACACACACACACCTAAACACCTAACAAAAATAAAACCATAATTAAAAACAACCATTACTTAAAACACAAATCACAAAAAACACACAAAACCACTTACAAAACAACTAAGTACCAAACGAAAAAAACACAAATTACACAAACAAGAAAAAGTAAACAAAAACACAAAAAACAAACCAATTAAACCTAAAAATAAAACAATACAACCAAACAGAAAAACCTCCCAGACAACAACCACAAAAGCAAAATAAACCAAACCCCCAAAATAAAGGAAAACAGCCAACTCACCAGACATCCTGCCTCCATGAAAACCGGAACACAAATGAAGACACAAAGAGATGACCTACCAGAAGAAGCACCACCCAGAGGCCAGGAGAGAAAAAACAGTCAAAGTAAACGAGATCCACTAGCAGCCCCACCTGCAGGCCACAATAGTAAAAACAATTCAAAAAGACACAACAGCCCCAAACAAAAGGCCACAATGAAAAAAATATATCATACTTTGTTCTTTTTTTAATCCACAAAAAAAACCAAAAAAGCTGATCACAGTTTATAACAGCCCAGACAAAAAATTTTTTTGTATAAATAAACATTTTAAAAATAACAATTACAGACTAAGCAATTATTTACAAACATTCAAAAAATAACCTTCCGAAACAATTTAAAACAGCCCGGCACCGCTGGGCAATATCTGCTAGTGTCCAATAAACCGATTTTGGCATGAAACATGCGACAACACACATTACACTGAATTGATGGTGAAGGCTTTAAGTTTGATGAAGCTTTCGTGCTTGTTGAGTTTGATGAAGCTTTCGTGCTTGTCGCTTAGCCTGCTCTAAATGGTTAAAATGCTGAGCTTGATGATTGCATGGTCAGCAGGTCAGCAGTTCAAGACCCACACTCTGTGCAATGAGGTGAGCACCCGGCATCTGGCCCAACTCCTGCCAATCTAGCAATCTAAAAGCAAGAAATTGCAAGTAGATAAATAGGTACTGATTTGGTGGGAAAGGTAACAGTGTTCCATGTGCATCTAGTCATGCCTGACACATGACCACAGAAACATCTGCATACACCGCCCCTAGAGTCAGACGGAATTGGCTTTCAAGCATGGGAGACCTTTACATTTACTACTATTATTTCCACATTTTTCCATCTCCACCGCTAACATAGCAATAGCAATTAGACTTAAATACTGCTCCATAGCATTCAGTGCTGGGTACTTATTTGAATGACCACAGAAGGATGGAAGGCTGACTTGACCTTCTGGAGAGCCAAGTTTGCTGACCCCTGGCCTAGAATAGGCAGAAGGAATTGTTGTCAACACACTGGTGGTTGTTGCCATTGTCCATGGCACTGCAAAAATGAAAAATTCTTAGGAGGAAAAGAATAAAGCATTGCTGCACCACCGTAGCTAATAGTGAGCCTCATCTCTAAGGAATTGTTGGATATATATTTTTCTCCTTGAAAAACTCAGTAAAATTAGTCCCTGACCGTCAAATTACTCTGTCCACAAATAGGGTGGCCAACTTAAAAAGGTTCTCTCTGCACTGGTTTTGTATTTAAATTGTATAGTCTGCTTTCATAAACAGCCATCTCAATATAGCCTCAAATAAAGCAAATGAAATAAATCCTCAAAGAAGCCCTTTGTTGAAGAACAGAGAGTACCTGAGATAAATCAACAAAGGAGGATGCTTAGTTTCTCAGAACCCTTTCTACTGGTGTGAGGAGGGAAACGTCCACAGCTGAGATGCCTCAACCCCTCCGAAACTGCCTTGCTGGTTGAGGGATAAAGGACGCTCGTCCGGAGGACCCTCGAGGACCTTAGCCAGCCCTCCCCTGCTACCCATTCCACTGGCGCAGGGAGGGAAATGGCCTCAGCTGAGATCCCTTGCCCCCTCTCGGCCTGTCTTGCCGGTTGAGGGATAAAGGATGTTTGCCCGGAGGACCCTGGAGGACTTTGGCCACCCCACCCCTGTTGCCCATTCCACTGGCATCGGGAGGAAAATGGCCACAGCTGAGACTCCTCACCCCCTCCCGGCCCGCCTTGGCTGCTCGACCGGCAGCCAGCCAGAGGGAGACGAGTGGAACCTGAGGGCTGTGCTGGCGCCCTCAAAAGCCGCTCGGCATTGTCACAGCAGGTCTCTTGCAGACGCCATCTCACACTTCCAGAATGGGATATGTGAGTGGTTACAATGGTTATTGTGTAATTTTGTGACAATTTGTATTGGACATTTTGTATTTTGTATATTGTGTATTTCTGTGCTGCTACTGATTGATGTTTATACATAATACTGTACTATGTATCGCAATATTGTATTTTTGTATTTATTGTACATTGCAGATTTTTTATATTGTATTGGTTATAATTTTTATAATATGTTGTAATGCCGCCCTGAGTTGGCCTGCACCGAGTAGGGTGGGGTATAAATTAAAATTGAAATGAAAAAAAAATGAAATGAAACAGAAGACCTATTGAAGGAATGAAGGTGTTGTATAATCCCATTGGAACTTCTTTAAATTTATATTAGAAAACCCATTAGCTCAGTTTGTATTTTTCTTATTCAAAAAATAGATGGATAGGTCACCCTCCCATATCTGCAGGTTCAGTATCTGCAGTTTCTATTAGTTGTGGATGTGAAAATATTCAATAAAATATTCCTAAAATATATAATATATATGCATATCTATGGTACATTATCAGAGCTGGCCAGAAAGACCACTGTCTACATCACGGGTGGAAAACCCTTTTGCACTGCGGGCCTGACCATGCACCCTGAACAGCTGAGTGGGCTGGACCACACATCCCAGAAGTGGAAGCAGGTGCATTTACGGCTGTTCCCCAGATGTTGGGGAAATGGCAACAGGCCAGATGGAATGATGTTGTGGGCTGGGTGCAGCCCAAAGGCTGTAGGCTGGGAACCCCTGGTCTACATTGTAAATATAGGGTTCACTGTTATCTGTGGTTTCAGATATCCATGGTATGTCTCAGAATATATCCCTCACAGATAATTGGGTTGACTTGTATGGACATATCTGCCTACCTGCATGTCTCTCACTATATAATGTCTTGACTCCACCATTTTGCCTCAGGATGATTTTGATTTTAACCTGTTCAACTCTGCCGAGAATTGAACTCAAGATAACTGAACTAGCAGTGGACTGGAAGGACTCCTTAAGATGTTGGAATGCACATCCCAAATCTTTTAGAGCAGTACACCAGTGGAACCAAATACCTTGGGAGGTGGTGAGCACACCAATGTTGTAGGCATTCAAAGAGAAAATTAGACAATGATCTGTCAAATATATTTTGATTTAGATTCCTGCATTAAGAAGAGGGTTGGAACCAGTGGTCTCATAAGCCCTTTCCAACTCAGTCCTTCTATGATTCTATGATCAACTGTTGACCAATATAGCTGTCTATATGGACTTGACTTGTAAAGAAATGACAGATGATCCAATCACTGCTGAAGTCCTCCTCACTCACTGGCCCTCTTTCTTCCTTTTATGTCTACTACAAATATAGTAATTGTTTTCATGGTCAAAACTGCACCTCTCTGGGGCTTACTAAATGGCAACCATCTCTCTTTTCTGTAAGACTAACATAAGATAGGTGACTCCGTGTCTTTGCCATTCCTCTCTCCTGGGGTCTCTTTCAACAGCTAATGTGTTTTTCCTTTGAAAACACACACTGATATGCAGTAAACTTGCCCCAGTAGATAACTGTTGCTCTCTGTCATCATTCTGTTTCAATGAATAATGTTTTCTTCTTCTAAATCTGACATGGCTCTAAACAGTAACCAGACTTAGCCCAATAAAGAAGCTTATTTCCTTTATTAGAAAAAAATGAAGGGACCGCAAACACTAGGTTAATAATCTCTTCCCCTGTCTTTATTTTAAAAAAAGGATGGGAAATTGTGCAGGTAGTTGTTTAACCCAGAAAGAGTTTAAGTAACACCAGCTACCCAGTGCAACAGACATTTAGTGTGGTGTAGAAAATAGATTGCTGGACTAGGTTTTAGGAGACCTGGGTTTAAATCCCTACTCAGCCATGGAAATTCAAAGAGGGTGTGTAACAGGTAAGACCACTTAAATATTTCACTTACCTTGAAACTCCTATTAGGAGCATCATTAATCTATTCCAAATTGACAGCACATAACAGTCGGTGTTGGTTTTGACTTATAAAGCAGTTTAGGACCGTGCTATCTGCAGGAGCACCTCTACCTAAGACATGCTACCTGGAGCACACATCAGTTTCAATTATGAGTAGTCACTGCTAAAGAAGTAAAGAAAGCTATGAGTAATTGAAGAGTATTTTCTGCTGTAGCTCACACATTATGAAATAGTATACCCTATGGAATAAGACCATCTCTATCTCTAATTGCCTGTAATGGTCTCCCTTGTTTTTTAACCATTATTACTCATGCTTTATTTTAAGCAATTTCAGTTATAGGTAAAGATCACCCTTGCTCGAAAGCCAGTTGTATCCAACTCTAGCATTCAGTGCTCATCTCTGTTATTAGCCAAAGTGCTGTCTTTGTCTGCAGGCACTGTGGCAGGCATGACCAGACACCGGAGTGCATGGAACACTGTTTACCTTCCCACTGAAGTGGTATCTATTTATCTACTTTCAATTTCTTGCTTTCAAACTGCTAGGTTGGCAAGAGCTAGGACAGAGACAGACTCTATCATGCAGCACTCGGGTCTCAAACTGCTGAATTTCTAGTTGTCAACTTCAGCGTCTTAACCACTAGGCCACATCAGTCCCTTTTTGTTTCTGTTATACTTTACCCTAATGTATGCAATAAAACTTTGCTTATTTACCCACTGAATGTTCATTGTCTCCGGAATCCTAAAGAACCATAGCCTATCAGATTTGGCCAGGCTGTTGGCAACATGCAAGTGACATTTGCAGTTTTTTCACTTTTTCCCTTCTCTGATTTCAGGTATACTTAGGACAAAACTGTATGCTTTAGGTTGCCAGTCATCAAAAGCTAAAATCCATTCATGTACCAAAGACATGGTTTAGGTCAAGGGTTCCCAAATATTTCACACCTCGGGAATGACCACGCCTCCCCACACAGCTGAGTGGGCTGATCATGTGGTTCCTCCTGCCATAAATGCTGCTGTAAAATGCATCCATGGTTGTCGTTTACAGCAGCCGTGGATGCATTTATGGCAGCACTTACAGCAGAGCTGTGTGCATTTAAACATGTGTGGGTGTATTTTACAGCTGTTGTAAATGTGTCCACTTCTGGTAGGGGCAGGGGCAATCATACTTGTAAATGAAGCTAGTGCTTACCTTCTGAAGACAAATTCTAAAACAAAGCATGCTAATTTGCAAAACTCTGGACTTGTAGAATATTCTTACAAGGCCAATCAAATGCTTCAGCAGTTAAATATTTTTTCACCTAAATATGTACTGCCTGTAATAACTAGTTTGGTCCTTGGGCTTTCCATGAATTTATAATCCAGAGGGAGGGGAATTGTTCTTTGGGACCACTTTAGATTGATTTCTGAAATGGGTGCATATCAGAAAATACCGATGTTCGTTAAAGTGAATGCTAATAGTTCACAGATCCACCAATGTGTAAAGTTTCAATCTTTTACCCTCATTCAAAGACTCCCAAGAAAGAATAGGCATGCCTTGCTTAGAGATTCAGAATAGAGTCAAATGGAGCAGACCAGGAAAGGAAGCAGGGCAGTGCTCAATTCCCATCTCACTGAGTTCAGGTCAAAAATAGCCTCACAGTGGCACAACACCAACCAACTTAAATTTCAGGCTAAGATTTCCTAGATAACATTTGCCGGCATGCCAGGGGGGTGGTACGTGGGTGGTAAGTGGTTTACAACAAGTCCTTTCATGTCCTTCCTGTGCATCAAGCAAAACTGATGACAAAATAGATAAAATCAGTGTTCAGTCTTCTTGCTGTCTATGGGGTCCAACAAACTGTTCTTTTGCAGTATGTACAATTAAACACAGTAGTGCCCACAGATAGTGTCGACAACTGAAGGTAACTCCATGGCCTGTATATGCAAAATGTGTTTATTTTCTCCAACCAGCATGTAATCTAGGTAACAGGTGTGTTGTGCTTCTGTCAACCATCACAGAACATTTGCAGAAACCATTTTAAGGCTGAGTGGCTCTCTCCCTCCCTTTGTGGAACTGTGAATATTAGGTTCCCCTCCTCTCTTTGCAGGCGCACCCCCCCCCCCAATAATGGACTCAGAGACAAATGAAAGTGGATAACGGCATTGGGCCACATTTATTGATTCATGCCCTAGTCCGAATTATAAATTTCTACTGGTAAAACGACCAATCATAATTCTTAAGGCAAGCAGGCCGAAGTAACACTGGTAAGGTACCACCCAAAATTGCCAACGACAATTGTTACAATGTATCTATTTGTATCAATTTGTTTGTTGACAACAAACAAATTGTTGACCGTAGTCAATATCTACCTAATGACCCCACCCTCTGACGTGTATCCGTAAAATCAGGGGGTGATTCCAGCTGTCTAGCGGTAACCATCACCCCCTCGACTGGTTCGTCGTTGACCGGACAACGTTTAAACAACTTATGCCTATCTAGTGTTGTCCAGTCAATTGCGAACCTGCCGGATACCTGTGGGTCATAAATGTTTACCTTACCAGTGCTACCCGCCCATGTGACCAAAGTCAACAGCAGCACAGAACAAACCCCTATATCAAACCATAGCAACAGTGTGGGATGGGCAAAAAAGCCAGGACTCAAGGGCCAATTGCGAGTCCCAGCCAAAAATTCCCACCCGGCCCCGAAGCGACCAAGAAATCACACTGTTAACTAGGGAGGGGGTGGAGGGGAAAAACTTCTCCGCTCCGTCGCTTCGCCAAAATGGCAGCACGGCTGCCTCGTGGCCAGCCCTTTTATTAGGGTGCTGGCCACGCCCCTAACTACCCGGATGGCTTCGTCCGGGGGGGGGGCCGCAAAGAGCGCGGCGGCCATTTTGGCGCCACGCTTCCATTGCAGGCGCACCCCCCCAATAATGGACTCAGAGACAAATGAAAGTGGATAACGGCATTGGGCCACATTTATTGATTCATGCCCTAGTCCGAATTATAAATTTCTATTGGTAAAACGACCAATCATAATTCTTAAGGCAAGCAGGCCGAAGTAACACTGGTAAGGTACCACCCAAAATTGCCAACGGCAATTGTTACAATGTATCTATTTGTATCAATTTGTTTGTTGACAACAAACAAATTGTTGACCGTAGTCAATATCTACCTAATGACCCCACCCTCTGACGTGTATCCGTAAAATCAGGGGGTGATTCCAGCTGTCTAGTGGTAACCATCACCCCCTCGCCTGGTTCGTCATTGACCAGACAACGTTTAAACAACTTATGCCTATCTAGTGTTGTCCAGTCAATTGCGAACCTGCCGGATACCTGTGGGTCATAAATGTTTACCTTACCAGTGCTACCCGCCACCCGGAGAGGCTTCAATAAAGGCTCGACGCCCCCCCCCCCCCCCCCCAAGACCATCAGCTCGGTCGACAGGCCTGCTCGCCAATCACTCAGCAGGAGGTCCATACCTCCTCGCGACAGATGGACCCCATCCCCTGCATAAAGCCCATAATTTTGCAGACTAATGGCCGGATGAGGACTGACCCGCCCCCAGCCCTTGGTCGAAAGGAATCGGGCCACCGCCCTGTTCACCATGCGCCTAGCGCGGTCCAAGGCCTGGAGGTCAAGGCCTCCCCTATAAGCGTGCCGTGGGACCATATCTGACGAAACAAGGGTTGTGGCGGGCCAAACGTAATGCAAGTAGGCGAGGTCACTGCAAATCGCATGCTTCAGCGATAAGCCAGTGACCTGTCCCAAATCATTACCCCCAAGGTGTATGATCAGGATGTCAGGCGGGTCAGCGTTCCTTGCCGAAAAGAGGAATGGCAAGAGCCCCCGCCACAACATCCCGGGCTTACCGTACCATGTGAGACTTGCGTATGCACCGAGTCCCAGTCGGGGTCCCCAATCTGTCGCCGCAGCGTAACGCGCTGCCCTGTGCACGTCGCTATGGCCCACCAGCCATACTGTCACCGGTGTAATACGACACCCAGGGTCTGTCAAGGAAAAAACAAGGAAGGAAGAGATATGTGGTGACTAAAAACGGTACTCACAGTGGGAGTGGGCGAACATAAAACTGGAAACACTGCGAGCCCCACCTCCCCATGCTGCGTATGTCAGCCCCGGAGTACCCATAAGCAGCCGCAGTAGAGGCCGCCCCAATTCTAAACGAATGGGTGCCGTAACGGGCCCCAGGGAGGCCCACCCTAGCCAGTGCCTTCCCAGTCACCTTCCAAAATTGAAATTTAGTGAGGGGAGACCCATCTTGGTGACAGAAAAATGGGCCATGGTGCGTGCCACGCAGTGCAAGGAACTCCTGTAGGGCACCAACCGGACAGATGTCTGCCAAGGAACATCGTAGCAGTCTTACACCACTGCCTACGCCGTGCTGATCTGTTTTAGAGGAGCGTATCCTCAACTGAACCCAATCATTGCAAACATAGACATCTTCGAGTTCCAGTGCCCTACGACTTGCATCCGCCTTAGTCAGCATCACAAGCTCGCTGATGCGGAGCGCTCCAAAAAAGGCCACCGTTGTAGCCGCATGAAACAGGGCTGCCTCATACCTATCGAAACATAGGTCATGCCAGCCCCGTGCCAGTTGGGTAAGGACCCCAGGGGAAATTGGGTGGCGGTCGTCCAGGCTACGCCCACGTTCCTGCACCCACCCCTCCAAAACGTGTCTCACACAGAAATCAGCGGTACTGTCCGCATGACCTCCCACCTTGGCCATAAAAGCCAGTGCTGATAGCCTAGATGCTATGGTGTGGGGTGCCAGGCCCTGGGCGTACAGGTGAACCATGAAACGAAGGAGGTGGGCCACAGGGATCGGCCAGGTATCTGGCAGTCGAGATTGGGTACAAAAAATTTGAAAGGAAACCAACGCGTGGTGATACGCCTTACGCGTGCGTGGCGCCAGAGACATGCCGATCGCCCGGTTCACCTCTCCTTGCCAAAGGTCCATATCTCCTCCGGGAGTGGCGAGGGAAATTCCTCCGCATCCGGGGCCAAGGCACGGAACCGGGAGATCTGCAGGCGGGACAAAGCATCAGCAATATCATTATTCACCCCCGGGACATGCCTGGCCCTGAAAAGTACATTGAGGCGCAGGCTGCGCAATACAAACTGGCGCACGAGGTCCATGACCCTGGGAGATTTAGAGGTCTGTGAATTGACAATGTGGACAACGGCCGCATTGTCACACCAGAAATGCACCACAGAGTTGGCCCACTCCTCACCCCATAGCATCAAGGCCCCCAGTATGGGAAAAAATTCCAAATATGTGAGATCCCTCAGGCGACCCGTGCTTGACCAGGCTGGAGGCCATCCACCACATGCCCACTTCCCATTGAAGTACATCCCATAACCAAGGGATCCCGAGGCATCAGACTGAATTTGAACTTGGGGCGAAGCCAGGAGGTCTGACCTCCAAAATGAGACCCCATTAAACTCCCTCAAGAACTGGAGCCATATGTGCATATCTGCCCTGATGCCCCGTGTCAATCTGGTCCTATGATGGGGCCTGGATAAGCCTGACATGGCATCGCACAAGCGCCGAGCAAATGCCCTGCCAGGTGCGACCACCCTGCAAGCAAAATTAAGGTGTCCATGTAGCACCTGCAGTTCCCGAAGGGATGCCTTGCGCTTAGCCAGCAAGTCCGATATAAGGGCCGCTATCCTTGACACCTTTTCTTCCGGCAACCTAGACGTCTGTGCTACCGTGTCAATCTCCACTCCCAGGAATACTAACTTATTAGACGGGCCTTCGGTCTTTTCGGGCGCTAAAGGGACACCAAGTTCCTGCATTAGCGTCTGAAATGTATTGAGGAGACGTGTGCACGTGTCCCAGCCCCGTTCACCCCCGAACAAAAAGTCATCCAGGTAATGGGCTACAGACCGAGACCCCGACCTACGGACGAATGCTCCCGGGCCACATGAGCGCACCATGCGCAATGCCTGGTCAAATGATGTATACCTGACAGAACAAAGGTCCTCAGGGATAGCATCATTGACCGAATGACCGGCTGGGTAGGACAAGTGATGGATCAGGCGGAACTCGCCCGGGGACTTCTTGGGCACTAGTCCTAGAGGAGACAACCTTAAGGTTGGGGAAAGGGGGCGCAGGGAAAGGGCCAGCGACCCTGCCCGCAGCGACCTCCTTATTAATGCTGGCGGCAGCCACCTCCTCCCGTCCTCTAAGTGACAAAAGGTTGGGTGCGTCCTGCGGTGACCTATCCCCTGTGAAAGGAATACGGAAACCCAGTTGAAAACCCTGAAGGAGGTACACAGCGTCTGGTTTCTTCGGGTACAATGCGAGCCAACGCTCCAGCATATCAACATTAATTGGAGAGGGGGCCTTTCGGTGAACCCACTCCCTCCGAGGCAGTCCTGCCAGCCCCTTGTCCGCCCCTACCCCTGCCCCTATATCCTCCCGGCCTGGGACAGGCGGAGGCAGCATGGGGGCCAGAACAAGCGGGGCACTCATGCTTGTACTTGCAATTTTTCCTGTTGCAAGAACCATTGGACGAGAAGGCCCAGCACAGCAGGCAGGCTGGAACCCCCTGCCCTGCCACTTGGTGGGGAGCCTGTGCCGGGGCCGCTCGTTGGACCGCATGTCCACAATGGTAACTATCCCCCGGCGCCGGGCGCGTGGGGGTCATATACAGAAGCCACAGCTTCTGGCAGGGCTCATCCCACCTCATCTCTGGGTGCAGTGGAATCCTCATGCGGAATTCTTCGTCGTAAGCCAGCCACGACGGACCCGGGAAGTCAACCATGGCCCGGTAGATGTTGTCCAGATACTGGACCATAGGGATGGCCAAATCTGGCCTAGCCCTGAGGTAAACGGCCATGTAAATCAGGTACGCTGGCAACCAATTTGCCCACGTGCGTGGCGGCTTACGACGACGTGCCTGCTCCTTATCCTTCTCGTCCAGCCCTTCCCTCTCCTCCTTGGTCGGCTCCCTATTAAGAAGGGAGAATATATCTACATACTCTCCCCTCCAGATCTTTTCCCTGGTGGACTGGGCCAGATGGTCCCCCAGGGGCAAGGAATACCCTGCCGGTGGCAGTGCCGACACCGGCACAGAGGGAACTGCGGGCAAAGAGAAGGGGGCCTTTACCAGCCCGGGGATCCCCAACACATTCCCCACCACACAGGGGGCGCCACCCGGACCCGGGCCCTGTGTTAGGGGTGAAGTCGCCGGATGGGCCGGGGGCAATTGGACCGCCGGGCCACCCGTGCGAGGCCATGGCCATTGGAAAGCCCCCCCCAGGGAAGTCAGTTGTGTGGGTGCCCTAGCTTGAACTGCATACTCACCCGATGCACCCCCACGGGCCGCCCCCACCAGGGGTTCCGGCCCGCTGGGGGCGTCGGAGCTCACGACCGAAGCTGAGCTCGTCGACGGGGCCAGACCTGCACCAGACTGCTGCACCTGTTGGGTGGGGAGCTGCGAGGCAGTGGCCACCACCGGCCCGCGCGCCTCAGGCGGCTCAACCCGACCCATCACCGGCCGCTGTTCGGCAGCCAAAGGGGGCACCTGGAATCCTAAAGGCACCCCTGTTTGATTGGCCCTCGCCAAAGATGCTTCGTGGGCCGCAACGCGGGCCAGGAGGGCCTCCACGTTAACAAATGCCCCAGCCCCAACGGGGGGCGAATGGGCAATCGGCCCATAGGTAAAGGGTACCTGTCCAGGCCCCTGAGTCCCCAGGGCCAGATAAGGCCAAGAGCCCATGCCCGGCCCCTGTGGAGCCGTGGGCACACCCTGCAAAGGCAGGGAACCCAACCACCCCCCATGGTTCGCTCCCCCCATGGGGAACTGTGCACCCGGGCAAGAGGGCCCAGCCGCACGGACCCCGGCGGGGGCACTGGTCATCGGTTGCGGGCCAAGGGCCGAGGCCCCATCCGGGGCAACCTGCCCGCACCGCGAATCGTGCCAAGGGGCCACCGATCCCATCCCACCGGTCCCGGTGGGCTCCGCTAAAGGTGGCTGCTGGGCAGGCGCAGTCGTGGTCCTCCGACCCGGCTGGCGCCTCCGCGCCGATCGAGCCACGTTAGCGGCTGCCTTCTTCTTCGAGGGCATAGCTGAGTTAGCTAGGAAGCCTACGGAAAGAAAAAGCTGCCCAAAAAGGCTTCCCCTGGAAGGACTCAAGCGACGGAGGTAAGAGGGAAAAACTTCTCCGCTCCATCGCTTCGCCAAAATGGCAGCACGGCTGCCTCGTGGCCAGCCCTTTTATTAGGGTGCTGGCCACGCCCCTAACTACCCAGATGGCTTCGTCCGGTGGGGGGGCCCCGCAAAGAGCGCGGCGGCCATTTTGGCGCCACGCTTCCATTCTCAGTTGTATTGGCAGCTTTGCCAAAAGCCAAGCTCATGATAACCGAACCATTAATAGAAACAGAGGGCCAAAATGGTGTCCTAAAGCAAAAGGTTTCTGTAACACTGAATGCTGTAATGAGGAAACTGGATCTTGTAAAAGAATCTTCATACGGGAGAAGTGCCGTCAAATTAACATGTCTTTTGAACTCAGACAATGGGAATAAAGATTGTAAATTATAGGTAAACAGAGTTGGAATGGGGTATATTTTATGTTATGTTTATGTTTATTGGATTTATACCCCGCTCTACTCAGACCAAAAGGCCAACTCAGAGCGGCTTACAACACAATAATATAAGTACAATTAAACAAAACATTAATATACATACAATTAATAAACATACAATTATAACAGTGTAATAATACAACTAATCAATAATACAAAATAATACATGATGTGAATCCAAAATACAATTAAAATCATAACAAATAAAATAAAGACACAATATAACAGCATGAAAATACAATAGGAAAAAAGAAAATAATAATAATACAATACAGTAAATTACACAATGAATTATACACTAGACATTTAATTACACAGTTTTATTTTATTTAAACTTGCAAAATTATTTCAAGTTACAGAGAGATCTGTATTCTTATTATTCTTCCATGTCTAGGCCAGACATGAAACTGCCTAAATAAAGTCACATTTCAGTGAATTCATTCAGTAGTTCCTTTCACCTAACCTAGTGTGAGAAATATTAGCCAGCACAAGGTTGATGTTTCTCAGGGTACACCCGACTGTGGTTCAAAAACACCACAAATTTTGTGGAGACTCTTTCTGTGTACCCCTGATATATATAGGCTGGACATCAAGAAAAACTTCTTAACTGTGAGAGTGGTATGACAATAGAACTAATTACCTCGGAAGGTGGTGAGTGCTCCAACTCTGGAGGAATTCAAGAGAAAACTGGACAACCATCTGTTAGATTTGCTTTGATTTGCATTCTTGCACTAACCAGGGATATGGACTCAATGACCTCATTGGCCTCTTCTAATTAAATTATTATATGGCCCCAAGATTCTATTATTTATATGAAGCATAATGCATAGATTAACAAACAGAGGGTAGGCAAATATTTGACATTAAACTCTGTTGGGATTATTATAAAAATTAATTACAGAATCAGAGACGATAACTAGCAGAGTAACCAGCTCTCCAGATATCTCCATAAATGAGATTTCACTGGCTCAAAAGGCTGCTTCAAATTTGTTTGGATTTCATTCTCACCCTGTCTTTTCCTTATTTGATCAACCTGTGTAGACTAACAGTGAGATTGTCAAATTAGTTCCAAATGCTTCTAGAGTCAAGTTCCTGCCCACCAGTGGCAATCTGGAAATAAAGTACAGGAGTCTTGAAAGGGATCTGTTATGCCATATTCAGCCACTTTCCACTTAATGTTGATTTCAGCTGTCATGGACAGATTGGGGGGCAGTTTATTCTCACTGGCACCTGGAATTGACTAACAACTGCTTGCTTTGAGAATGAAGAAAAGTTCAGTGTTAAAAGGAAAGCAGCTAGAACCAGGATGACAGATCATTTGAAAGCCTTTCTGTCATCATATCCACATTACCAGTTGGAACAGCAACTGGAAAATTTTAAGTCATCCTCATGAAGACAATCTATATCTTATAATAGGCTGAAAAGAATCTTCTCCCTCCAAACAATTTCCCAGACATATTTGAAAAGTAGACCATTAGCAAGAAGCAGAATTTGTATGAGATTATTTGCAGGCTCCCTGAGCACCATTAAGCAATGGTGATGAAACAAACTGAGAACATGAAATGTAACTATTTAAGAAGACATATAGAACAATTCCAGCTTTACCAATGTATGCTGGGACTGGATTAGTCTGCAGAACATGGCCCGTGCTGGCTTGTTACTTCTGGGAATCACAGTCTAAAAATGGAACTATTTCAGAATCTGTTATTCTGTACTAACTCAGCTATCAAGATAGCCAGCTAAATAAGCAATGTAAAAATACAAGTAACTTGTGATTCAGTTCACACTGCCTTCAGAGCTGCTGTATCAGCTACTGTAGCCTTGAAAGTTTAGGGCTAAATCCAGTTTCAATCCCCTGCATTTCAGGGGATTGGTTTAATTTAGGTAAAGGTAAACGTTGCCCTTGCTTGAAAGCCAGTCGTCTTCGACTCTAGGGTTCAGTGCTAATCTCTGTTTATAGCCAAAGAGCCAGCACTATCTGCAGACATTTCCATGGACATGTGGCAGGCATGAATAGACACCAGAGTGCTCGGAATGCTGTTTACCTTCCCTTCCCACCAAACTGTTACCTATTTATCTGCTTGCAATTTCTTGCTTTCCAAATGCTAGGTTGGCAGGAGCTATGACAGACGACGGGCACTCACTCTGTCATGCAGCACTTGAGTCTCGAACTGCTGATTTGCCAACCTTCCAGGCGTCAAGTTCAGCATCTTAACCACTAAGCCACAGCAGTCCAGCTCTAATTTGGGACTCAATAAAATAATAAATATTCCCTTACAGCTGTTAATTTTGATCCTCCCATCCTATGCTTCTTCAGAGACATCACCATAATCCACAGACTTCCAAGCAGCCCACCAAATACCACTGCTAATGAAACCAGCGAAAATGCTTCTTAAGAAAGGCAAAGGCAACCTTCTTTAGTGGCAAGAAAAGAGCCTTTAAGAGAGAGAGAAATAAGCATTTCAACTTGAGTGGCCTGACCGCTGATACAGCCACATTTTCCCTGGCACAAAATGCTGAGAATTAAATGCCACCGAGCTTTAAAATTAGCTTTTGTTGGATCGGGGCCCGATGCGGGCTGGAAGGTCCTGGAGGAGACTGGTCAAGTAAAGGCACACGAGGCAAGATGGAGCGAAGACCAGTGTTTATTGATCAGAAGGCTCTAATCTTTATACCCTGCCTAGCTTGACCGCGTGCATAGGTTGTGCATGGCCGTTACAGGAAAACTGCAGGTCTGCACTTTAAGATTACACAAATTGCTCATCAGGGGTGACCTCACCGGGGGGAAGTTCCTTATCTATCTAATTTACTACCGGGGGACATGTATTGTCTACTGCTATCGGTAATAAACATGTGCCTAAGTTGACTCTTGGGCTCAGAGCCTCTGCGGATACAAGATTACCCATTACATGCTTATCGAGTTCATCATCCGGTGATCTTTTGCCCTCTATTGTCCGAGTTGCCTGCCAGGTCAGCGATCGGTGAATTAAACTATGATTATTAATCCGCTCCCCAATGTCTGTCCCTTCGGAACTAGGGCTCCAAGGAGTGTTCCCCCAAGCTGTGGTTCTGTCAGGGACAGTATGCCAATTGTGTGTGTGGATCCCACATGCTTTCCATTCAAAGTATGAAAGGCAAACAACAGTCTGATTGTGTGAGTTGTGACACAAGAAAAATGGTTGGAAGGAGGAGGAAGAGGAGGGCAGTGGTGACAAGGAGGAGGAGGATCAACTGCCATATTAAGCTCTATACACAATAGTACCACTAAAACCATTGAAAATATGATCTTCCTGAGCTCTTAGAGGTGTTGATTTCAACCTGACTTGGACAAGACAAGCAAACAAAAGCACAATATCTCACAACCCATCTACAACATGTTCTAGCATGCAGAGGTACAGTGGTGGGCTCCAAAAAAAATTACTACCACACTGTGTGCATGGTATGGTGGGCATGGCCAGGGGGGATAGCCCTGCGTTGCACCCACACTAGGATTACTTTATTTCAAAATTTGGATGGGCGGGGCCAGCCAGAATCTCTGCTACTGGTTCTGGTGTACTGGTGCGAACCTGCTGATGCCCACCCCTGGAAGTACACCACGTATCTTTCATGACAATCAATTGTACCCCATTCTTTTCTCTTTTAGGCTCCATTGAAAAGTAGAATTGTTTGTACAAGTATTGGCTGCATTGCTCTTTGTTGTGTTTTGGCCAAGACTTGCAGTCTTCAGCTTTGGGATGTTTCTCATTCAGATGTACAGTAAAACCCTGTTTTACAGCAAAAGTCAGTACAGTAGCTTTTTCCTTAACTCTTTTTTTTTTTGTAAAATGAGGCATTCCCATAAGAATGCATTGGGGGGGAATGTTCCTGACACCCCCCCTTTAAATACAAATTCAATAATAATAATAATAATAATAATAATAATAATAATAATAATAATAATAATAATAATAATAATAATAATAATAATAATAATAATAATAATAATAATAATAATAATACACTAACTCCTCTCCAGACCACTCTACTGCCATCCACATGGCTCATAATGGCTGTGGGTGGTCTTCTTGCATTCTGTAAAACAGGGTTTTTCTGTAAAATGAGGTTTCTGTAAAACAGGGTTTTACTGTACACAGTTTTTGAAATTAAATGTGTGGCTTTATGTATTTTACCTTATGGTTTTGACCATGTGAAAATTGTTAGCTCTCTTGAGCTCTTATGAGGAAGAGCAGGGTTCAAATTTTATTAACAACAACAATAGCTCTTGTTTCAATTATGTGTGCCATATTTTGAGGATTGGGCAGACACAAGCCATGAACAAGGTCACCATGTTGTCCTTTTCATATCCACTTTTGCTGATTTTCAGACCTCTGATAAGTGCCATTTGATAGATCGGGATAAATTGTTATCTCTTGGTGCTATGTTTAATCCAAGGCTGGCAAACGTCACCTGAGATATCCAGAAAAGTAACTTTTCCACAGTTATATTTTATAAGATGAGTAGAGATGATGCAACTCTCTACCTGCTACAGAACTATTAATTTAGCCCACATAGTCAATGATGAAGGAGTGTGGATGCAGCATTGCTGTTCCTGCATGGAAGTCTGGTCTTTCCCGCCTTGAGTCCTGGCAGGAGGTGGGAGGAGCTGAGGCTGATCGGATCTGGTCCACAAGTGAAGTGTCCAACTCAAAGTCTCTCCTACTTTGCAGAGCAGGTTTACCAGAAAGTAGTACAAGATTAAAACCTCATGAAGCTCAGAACTACAGGAAAAATGCTGTGTGGGTTTCGTGGGCTTCCATTGTTGTCACACTGGCTCTAGAAGTGGCTGCCTTCACTTCTTTGGGAACAAGGATGCTGCCACCACTGCTGCCACCACTGAGCCTCTGGCCCCACCGGGAGAGAAGCCCGCCCAGTGCTGGATGCCGGAGGGGGGCTTTCTATCTTCTCAGGTGTCCTCGGACACCCCACCAACCCCCAGGGAGGACTTTAGGGCCGTAGATGCGCCGGCGGCAAGATTCTTGATGCTGCCTCTGGCCTCACCGGCAGAGAAGCCCACCGAGCGCAAGATGCCAGGGGCATTCCATCTCCCCCGGCATCCTCGCCCCCCCCCCCCAACCCCCAGGGAGGTCATATTCATTGTTGTTTTCTCTTGCTGTAATTGAATTGTATATTTTGTGGTTTGAGGTTTTGTAACTGCACCTTTGGAGATGTGTTACTGTATTATTATTATGTATTTATTGTGTGCCATGTAAACCGCCCTGAGTCGGGTTGCACCTGAGTGGGCAGTATATAAGCGCGAAAATTAAATTAAAATTACATTTTAAATTAAGTACGTTACAGACTTGACAGAGGGTGATGCAACTAATGCAATATCCAGGCACTGCACCTATAAAGGTTAGAAAGTCTGTATTTGATGAAGACACTGAGACATACATAATCTGTGTTGCACATAAGATTGGAAGCCTAGATAAGGTAGAGTTTTCAATAACAGGAGTTCAGTATTTGTGAATTTACTATTGACGATTTGGCCAATTGTAAATACACTCTTTTCTACAGAACCTTGACACTTATGGTACGAAAATCTAACAGAATTTAAGGTAATGGGAATGTTGGGGCACCATACTCATGTTGTGAGTTCAGTCCTGACAGGGATCAAGGTTGACTCAGCCTTCCATCCTTCCGAGGTCTGTACCCAACATGTTAGGGGCAAAGTAATAATTAACTTGTGAATTGCCCTGAGAGGGCACTAAGAGCTATGGAACAATATATAAGTGTATACTGTCCAAGGAGCAATTAAGCCTATGAAATAAAGTTTATAGCTGAGCAAACATTGAACTCAGCTTGCCAAATCTGTAATTGACACTATTTTGCAAATTCATATATTGTGTGACAAGTTTTGCAGCACACTTTGTATGGTCTGAATTTTCCAAACATACCACAGGATTCACACTATTCAGACTAGCATGCAGACACATAATCCTTCATTTTTCACATGCCTCCAAAATTTTGGCTCCAAAAGTTGGAAAATGCATACCAAAATTTTGCATTTTAGATTAAAACATAAATACCTGCGTTAAGACATGAGGCACCCAAAATGCATTTTAAAACATGTATTTTACAAGGGGAATTCTTTTTCTTTCTTTCTTTGCCTGCCTGCCTGCTTGCCTGCTTGCTTGCTTGCTTGCTTGCTTGCTTAAAGTAAAGATCTCTCAAAAGCCAGTCATGTCTGACTCTAGGGGGCCGGTGGTCATCTCCACTTACAATCAAAGAGCCAGTGTTGTCTGCATCTGTAGATGCTTCTGTCATCATGTGGCAGGCATGAGTAGATGTCAAAGTGAACGGAGTGCTGTTCTGCACCCATGACATCACAGACTTTATGATCTCTCTGCCACCACAAGCTTCCATGTCCTCTATTTAGGAAGCAAATGCTGTATCACCCATAATAATTCACTCCATTCCTCTTCACTATCTCCAAAATTCAGTCAAATCCTTCTTACGTTAAAGCAGTCTGTTACAAACAGAAAAAGATTACTTCCCCAAAAATCAATTAATGGGCAGACTGGGACAATTAGAATAGAAAAGAGGAGATAGTAAACAAGAAGAAAGAAAAGCAAATCAGTGATCCAAGAGACATTTATGCATTGGGTTAAATTATTTGGAAAATCAAAATTTATGTTTCAAGGTTACAAAAACACTAAAATATTCTATTTAATTATTCTTTAGTGGAGCAGAGAAGGCCAGAAAGTGCATGATATGAGGACTAATGGACCAGCAAAAATGCAAAGTACCATTCAGCACTAAAGTAATTGGGCAGAACACAGAAAGAGACCAGGATAAATTATTACTCCATTAATTTTAAAATTATAGGGCAAGATAAGGCAGTCACTGTCATAGAATTATTAAAGTAAAACTGGCTAATCAGCAACAATTTAACTGTAAAAATGTTTTCCAGTTCCTACCACTTTGATCCGAATGCATGCAATTCTATGTAATGTTATCAGTCAATCAATCTGTATTGTCAATAAATTGTATCTAATTGAGGAGTTTTCTAATTTGCTATCCATGTGGATACAGTAGCAATTGCATAAAAAGAAGAAAGTCCAGATTTTTATCAGATATACTAACAGAAGCATATCTTATTTCTAAATCTATCTGCTGAATTTGTGTAATCGTGTCTTCAAGTCAATTCTGACTTATGGTGATGCTTTCCAGGGTTTTCTAGGTACAGAATACACAGAAATGGTTTTACCATTCCCTTCTTCTGGGAGTGCCTTTAAACTGTACATCTTGCCTAAGGCTACATGAGCTGGCTGTTTTCACAAGAGGCACAGTGAGGAATCAAACTTCTGGCTCCACAACCAGATAACTAAGCCACTGAGCTATCCAGCCAGAATTTTGTTTAATATAAACTATTCATTCATTCCCATTTATATTCTGCTATTCTGAATATATTCAGCCACACAGGGTGGTAAACAACAAGTTATTCATTATACTCTATGATGGCAATACCTCTTATTCTGTGCGTGGCTCAGAGAAAGCAGAGGTACAAATTACTATATGAAAAACAACAAAATGAAGCATTCCTGATGGAGGAAATCATAATGCTACTAGCAACATGGTCATAAGTTAAAATGTGAAGGTATACAGTGCAGTATGCTAAATTCTGGCCATTGATGGACTGAACAAAAGCCTCTACTATTCCTTCACCAAGGTCTGGCCCCTAAAACTACAGATGGTTAACATTTTAATGTGTCCTCCTTGAAATGACTATTATTTGTCACATAGATATATCAAATACTTAGTTTAGGCAATAGCTTTTCAAAAACAGCAGCAAGAGGAATAAGACAAGTATTATGGCACCTTGAAGACTAAAAATAATTTTACCAAATGGTTTTCTGGTTCCACCACACTTTTTCAAGCAACCATATGTCTGACTGTGAACTGCATCCAATAAATGGAGTAATTTTGGTCAATATCTCATTGGTAGTTACAAGTAGAACAGACCCATTAAATCATTGGGATTTACATATGTTTTGATATGGTTTCCCCGTGCCCCTTTGGGCATGGGACGGCCAGGCAGAGGCCGCTTGAGTGAGAAGGCTCCTAGCGGTGGCTTCTGTGGGCAGCCATATCAAGGGGGGTGAATAAATTATAGGGCTATAGGGTTTGATTCACCCAATTAACGTGACCTGACCAGCGGCTCTGCCAGACAGGCAGAACGCTATCTCCTGCATCTCCTGTGTATAATTAGGTAAACACTTTTCCCCCTGGCTTGGCGCTAATCTCGGGCGCAAACAGGGACCATGTTTGCCCAGCCGGCAAGCCCGAAACAATAGGGCTTCCCCTGTCAAATGTTGACCTGTCATAATTGACTTCCCCTGAAGAATTTCCCCAATTAACCTGAGTAAACAGGTAACTTGATTGAATCACTGGTGACGGTTTTTTCTACCTGCCTTCTGATCTATAAAAGGTGTGTGTACTTTCCAATAAAGCACTGATCTGATCCTGACTCCTTGCCTCGTATCGCTTATTGATCAGTCTCCTCCGGGACCTAAGCGCCGCCTAGCGGCAGATATTCGCAACATTTTGATTTACTGTCCAATAATTGGATCAAATAGGTCCAATCTAGCTGGCATTAGCAATAGGATTCCAGCCTTTGGTTTCTGTGGTTAACAGATTAATCATATGTTTTCATATTGAAAGTAGACATTTTGGTACAGTAGAAAGAAATTTAACCAGGGGAGATATTATCCATGTTAAAAATCCCTGTTTCATCTTAGATTTGACCAGGTATCTTCATAGAGTGGTTTTTAAAATATTTCCAAAACCAACCATTTTTTATCTAATACTTATTTTATTTCACCTTTTCCTATAACTTTTCAAAAGCCTTAGCAAATGTATAATATATAGTGGTTTGCTCCTGACATTTCTTTTATTTCAAACCTATTTCTTTTCCCTTGGATCTGCCTGTCATGATCCTGAGTTGCTGATTCAGTGCTTAGGCACTTCTTTCTTCTGTGTGTGCTAAGTTAGCTTGTTTAGAATTAATTTGGTTTGTTTAGAATTTAATAAAATGCTTTAATTTAGCTCATAGAAATCATGTGGTCAAAAAAGGTTGAGAAACTAGCCTGCAGCTTGCTAGACGTGCAGCTCTGTGAATGCATTCCTTTCTGTCATGTTTTGCATACCAGAGGAGTGACATCTGAGAGAGAAAGACAGAGGTGGCCAAACTTTGTCTGCCTGTGCCTGACTGATAGTTAACTTTTAGCATGGTTCCATGACTTTTAGTAACCACATTTTAGTAACCACATATGTAACCCACCTAAGAAGTTACAAAGGTGAAGGGGACTTTTACTCCTCCTGTAACTCATGCCCTTTCTGACCCTTTCTCGCCCTTGATCTAATATATCACAGGTCCAAGGTAATAGTGGTACTTTTCCATTAGGTAAACACATACCAAGGATGTTTTGATACTTCCCCATGATGTCATGTATTCTAGAAGGATCGAGAAACACCGGTAGATTGGGACATTTCATTACCTAATGCTTTCCTAGGGGTGGGTAGCCACTCATTTTGCCTATATAAACCAGAGGTTTTTAGACCCCGAGTTGGTTCTCTGATGGACTCCTGAAAAGGCTGTCTTATTGGCTGAACTCAATCCCTAAGGGGAACAACTACCCATGGCTGGATGAGCTCGACAGGGCTGGACTTGGACTCAGAGAAATGCTTTGCCTGAAACATCTCAACACTCAGCCATTTCATGGGCTATGCTGGACTTTGCCATTTTGTGGACTTTGCAAGACTTTACTGTTCATTCTTTACAGCTTTGGAATAGAAAATAAAGTTCTGTTTTGGGATTTTACCTTGTTGGCTTCTACTTGGGCATAGCACTGGCACCTAGCTCTCTGCTTCAACCACACACTGCTACTGCTACATCCACGCTACAATGGAAAATCCACACTGGGTAAAATCAGGTTGGTTTGGGTAATTCTGGGAGGCTGGCAGTTCCTGAAAGAGGGAGTTGTGGTAGACTGCATCATACACAGCACTCTGTCACCACCAAAGCCTCTTAGGATCCCCATAACCATCACGACACTGCCTAGGAAATATTTTTATGCTAGCTGAGGTACCCGTCTTTGCCAGGTGTGGTTTGGGGAGGCTGTGGCCCACCTCCCCCTCCTCTCTCTCCTTCTCTCTCCCTCTCTCTCTCTCAGTCTCTCACTCGCTCGCTCACTCACTTTGTTTCTCTCCCCCTTCACCCCCTTTTCTCTCTCTTTCTCTCTCTTTCTCTCCCCCTCTCTTTGTTTTTGTTCTCTCTCTCTCCATTTCTTTCTCTCCCTTTTGCTCTCTCTTACTCTCTCTATTTCATTATCTCTCTTTCTCCCTGTCTCTTTCTCTGTCTCTCGCTTTCTCTCCCTTTTTCTCTTTGTCTTTCTCTCTCTCTTTCTTTATCTCTTTCTTTCTCTCTCTCTGTCTTTATTTTTTTCTCTCTCTTTCTTTATCTTTTTCCTTCTCTCTCTCTTTCTCTAGTGCCTTCTTTCCTCCACTCTCTTTCTTGCTTTCTCTCTCCCTGTGTTTCTCTCTCCCTCTTTATGGCTGTCTTTCTGTGTCTCTCTTGTTCTCTGTGCCTCTCTCTCTTTCTGTCTCTCTTCCTTTTTCTGTGCCTTTTTCCCTCTCTCTCTTGCTGTTTTTCTTTCTTTCTCTCTCTCTATTTCTGTCTCTGCCCCATTATCGCTCCCTTTTCCTTTTTCTTCTTTCTCTTTCTCTCCCTTTCTCTGTCTCTCTCTCATTCATTCACTCTCTCTCTCTCACACACACACACACACACACAGGGGAGGTGTTGGAGATGGAAAACCACCCATGCAGCAGGCACTGCGTTTTGGGCTTTGGGGGGGAGAAGGGGGGCATGGGCATGCACTCCCCCCTTCTCTTTGTGGCCAGGGGCATGGGACTGCTCCCTGGGCCTGCTTTCTTTTATTTTTCCCCTCAGTCACTGTACCCAGCCTGACATACCTGCCCGGGGATGGTCTCGGTCTCCCGCCTTCTCCATGAGCCTCTGTGCTTCAGCAGAGCCTTCCACTGCCATGGGCTAGGCCATGGGTGGCGCACGGAGGACGCAGGAGAGTGAGCCCAGGCCTGGGGCCCTGAACAGGAACATTGGGCATGGGAAGGAGCTCTTCTGGAGACCATGCACATGCCATGCCACCCTGGTCTGAGAGAAGAGGGGGTGAGTGCAAAAAAAAAACCCACCCCACCCAAAGTGCCTGCTCAGCCCCAGTCTCACTCTGCTGCCTCCTCCATGCACAGCCTCTCTTTTCGGCGCAGCTTGGCCACTGCCATGGGTGAGGGTGTTGACAGTCTGGTGGGCATGCCGACAGGCTCGGCCGCCCCACTTCCGGGTGTGGCCTCCTCCTCCTCAGGGAGTCTTGCGGGAGCACACAAGGGGCGACACCATGCTTTGATGCATTGTCGGTGTGCGCATGCACACCAACAAAAAACCAGTGTTCCTTGCTTGTGAGGCTTATGCCCCACCTGCGGCTTCTGGAACCCCCACTTTGACTGGTGGGACATGCAAGGTAGGCCCCATCTGGTTGTCAGGGGGGTGGGTTGCAGGGAGTGGGCCTGTATCCAGGATATATGAACATACATCCTTGCTTTATATTTACAGATTAAAGAAACATTTCAACTTGCTTTAAAGCTTCTTTCAAAATATATTTGCATCACAGCTTCTTCTTCCATGTCTAGATCACTTGACCAAGTGTACACAGAAAGATTCTCTTGGGAGATGGTGGTATTTTTGAACCACAATCAGTTGTACCCCAAGCAATGTCTATAGCCGACACCACCAACTCCGGGGCTCAGAGGCCCTGTGCAGCTCACCTGGCAGCAGGCTGGAGGAGGAGGTGGGGAGGAAAGAACTCACTGCACCTGGGGCTCGCCTTTCCACGTCTCCAAAAGTGGCTCCCTGCCTCCAGCCGACACCACCTATGCCGGGGCTTGGAGGCCCTGCGAAGCTTGCCCAGCAGCTGGCCAGAGGAGGAGGTATGGAGGAAAGAACTGGCCTGGGGCTCACCTTTCCACATCCCCAAAAGCAGATCACTGCCTACAGCAAACACTGGACTTCCGAACCTCTCACGGGTTCTATTCCATTGGTCCCGGGAAGGGAGGCTGCTGCAAAAGGAACTACAGAATGAACTCCCCAAAGATGGCTTCATTTGGCAGTTTCATGTCTGGCCTAGACAAGAAAGAAGAAGCAGTTGGGGAAGAAGTGGTGTGTTATTTTGTGAGTTCCTTGCATCCAAATGGCATATTACCTTTCAGTACCTTCCCCTGTTAAATGCACATTTCCTTATTCATCTTCAGATGAGCAGGAAACTGACATTTTATTGAGTCTATTGGATTGTTAGTAATGAGCTGTATCCATTAAATTAAAGTAGCAATAGCAAAAGCAATTTCACATCTGTACCATCCCATATCACTTAGTTCACTTTATGGGCGGTTCACAGAGTAATATTTTCTTTTTCCTTTCTGTGTATTACTGATTTGTGGATTGTTCTGAGAATCTATCTCAGAACAAGCCACAGAAATCAATAGCAGTGATTGTGTATCAGGCTTTCTCAAGCAATTTAAAAGTATTGGAAATGAGATACCGTATGGGTATAGGTTCAACCATAGGATGAAACTCAACAATGGTGAAGGTCAAGCCCTTGCACATTCCACAAGCCAAGAAGTCATGACCAAAGTCTAGTCTGAGTAAAGAGAAATTTTACAGCATAAGGTTTATCCCAGTGATTATGAACACTATGGTGGTTATTGCAATCTATGTCATTGGACTACCCACACTGATCAAGTTAAAGGGCTGACCACAACCCTTCAGCGTCACTCCCCCCCCCCCCCCCATCAACTACATAATGTCTGTGCGATAAAGAGAGGAAAGTTTCTTCCATTCTACATAGTACTAATCCTAACAGCTAGCAAAGTGTAGCTGAAGTCCAAGTATTACTGAAGAAATCCAAGTTCATTTCTTTGTTTTTTATTTATTTTTATTTTCCCTGTTTCCTATTATCCCTGGGAACTCAGATAATTAATAGGCAGAACGAATGAGCAGATCACTCTGAACAGAAGGTCTTTGCATACAGCAATTCTAAACAGATTTATCTCAGATAATAGAGATCATTAATATACAAAGTGGAAAAGAATAAACCATTCAAGGAGCTGTGACTAATTAGAGATAAGTCACCCTGGATTACAATGTTGAACAGTTACACATTGAAATTTTATGTAGTGTAATTTCTTTTTATCATCAGACTTCCTAGTATGTTTATCTTCTCCACTTGCTTGTTGTCAAATGTTGAGGACCAAATCAAATGAATAGCAACAGTTCTTTAATTGGGGATCTTTGCTGGCCGTGAATAGTATAGGAGTCCATGGCAGAGGATAAGAGCAAAAGAGATGTACAGTACAGGTAATGGGAGCTGAACCTTCTGTGACTTCTGTGTGTACCCTTGTATAGTGCATCATTGTCAGCTGTAACTTGTATCCAACAATGTATTTTTTCCTGAAGCAGGAAAAATGCCATTGGCATGAATTTTGTTTAAGGTGGCTCCCAGCTTGCCATGAAGTGACCCACACACTATAATCATAGAGCCATCTCCTGTGGTATATATGAATTGAGACATGCAGGATTTAACACCGGGACTGCATTGGACTGCCACAGTCTTGAAGATATTAACAAGTTGCGCCTTCACAGCCTGTCCATCTGGTATGGCCTCTTCTATCTCCATGACTGTTGGGAACCAGAGTTCCTCCTCCATTCATTTTGCTGTTGGGCCCAATGGCATTTTCTCCACTGAGGGGACCATTACCCCAGCTAAAGGGGCTCATCCGCCCATAGCTATTGGCTCCTTTAGGGAGTCAGGTTATTTACCACTGCCCAACACTCAGCATTGAATCGCTGGCTGTACAGTCACCTCCATCACTGTAGTGGGATGTCTGGCCAGACACGCTCATCTATAGTGCATAGAGAGGGATTTATGACACATAAACTATGTGTGCAACCCTGCAGAGGCTCAAACATGGTTCTCAAGACCCATGGACCCTCAGCACCCCGCACCTAATTTTTTACAATAAAAATAAGTGCTTGGCTCAGAAAATCTGCTTGTGTCCTCTGGAGATGGCGTGGGGGGGGGGGGGGGGAATTTAACCATGTTTCATGTTAGCCCAGCATTCTGGCTCTGCCCACACTTGCTCCTAGAAGAAGGGAATGGTAAATTAATTCCTGAATGTTCTCTACCTAGAAATCTCTAGAACGAGTCAGCATTAATTCAAAATCAACTTGGCAGCACGAAATTATTAGTTATTATTATTTTTCATGGTAATAGTTGCAGCCCTATTAAAACAATAAATAGGCAGCTGCAGCCCTTTACCCTCTGAGAATTGCCCACCCCTGCTGAACTGTCCCTCTCCAAATATTTCTCTTCCATCCAATATCATTTCTAGTAGGACACTTGGCTGAGGGTCAGATGGTGGGAAGGGTATAGATATATATAGCTGCAACTCGTATCCAAGAATGCATTTTTTTTTCCTGAAGCAGCAAAAATGCCATTGGTGTGAATTTCTTTAAAGTGGATTCCAGCTTTCAATGAAGTGACTCACACACTATGATCATGGGGCCATTTCCTGTGGTACATATGAAATGAGACATGCAGGATTTAACACCGAGACTGCAATGTGTTGATGTAATTGGTCAGCAGCATGGTGGAGTGTCCAGCAAGAGGTTCACACCTGTCCAAGTGGTCTCTTGTGAGAAAAACAGGCAGACCAGAGTTTGGTGCAGAAGAAAACTTTAAGTAGGGTTACTCAGAAAGTAGAAGGGTGCAAGTATATACAGTGCAACAACTATAACGCAAAACAGATATATTTTCTTGGGCTGCTCAGTTGACCTCACTGAGACAGTACAATTGTGCTCTATACAAATCCATACAGTTCAGCAACAGTTCAGTTCATCAGGGTAAAGGCAAGCTGTAGTTACAAACAAAACCAAAGAGTTCTACAGCTTCTGTTCTCCCAGTGGAGGCTTACCCCAGTTAGTTCTCCTTTGTCCAGTAAGCACAGATGGCATATCTAGCAAAAGCCATCAGCAGGAACAGTGGCAAAAGTCCAGTCCTCATAGCAGGTTCCAAAAGATACAGAAATCTTCATCCAGACTGTTGGCAGAGGAAGGTGAGCATTAAAGCTCAGCAAGGTGAGCATTGTAGCTGAGGCAAGTTGAGCATTGTAGCTTCAATCCTGCTCTGTCCTAAATACACTGGCCCTTGGAGCACATCAGGGAAAACCTCCCAGCACCTGTGTGCCCCAGCAGTAAAGTCTTAAAGGCATCACAGACAATATGCCTTGCAACCAGTTAGGGAGAGCAGCAAAGACTTATGTTTCCTAACACAATGGACTGCCACAGCCATGTGGATATGAACAAGGTGCGCCTTCACAACCAGTCCATCCAGCATGGCTTTTTCTGCCTCCGTGACCATTGGGAATCAGAGTTCCTCCTCTGCTCATTTTGCCATTGGGCCCAATCTGATGGTTTTCAGTAGCATTCCCTCCACTGATGGGACCATCACTCTACCTAAAGGGGCTCATCCACCAATAGCCATTGGCCCCTTTAGATCCAACAACAGATACCAGTAAATAAACCACAGAATATGGTGATGACGGCTGTAAAATTCTGGTTAGCACAGCACTGTATACATGAATACAGCAATCCAAAAGAATTGCAGTAAGTCTGTGGGGTGGGGTGGCTGGTTATGGTGCACAGACAACTTCATCTAAAACCTTAAATGAAGTCTACTACCTTCCAAAGTAGTCCATTTCTCTGTTAAACAGCTCTTACTGGCAGGAACATCTTAATAATTAGTAAAAATCTCCGGTCTTGTAATTTGAATCCATTGCATTGGATCTTATTCTCTGGGGCCAAAGAAAACCACTTTGTTACATTTTCCATGAGATGGCCCTACAAATATGTAAAGATTACTATGACATAACTTCTTAGACTTCTCTAAATGCTAATTAATTTGTGAACCACCCAGAGAGTGCACTAAGCACCATGGAGTGGTATATAAGTGCAATTGCTATTTCTATTCTCTTTTCCAGGACAAACATACAACTACCTCAACCACTCTTCATATGATTTGTTATACAGACCATTTTCTGTCTTGCTCACCCTATACGGGACACATTCCAACCTACCATTTTGAACTATACCACATAAAAATGAATAAAGGATCCCATGTTAGGTCTGAGCACATCAGTACAGAGTCATCCTATCATTACCCTTGGTCTCCATCTCTGTTGATACATACCTTCATATTTGACTGCTACATCACATAGTTAACTCATATTAATATGTAGTCATTTTGTTATTCAGCAACTTTATGTTCAGTGCTTCTGGATAGAAAGGATTACCCAGCTGCATGCCATTGGCTAGGAAATGCCCAAGTACATTTGCAATGTTTTTCGGTTTTGGGAGAGGCTCCTTCTATGAACATTTGCACAATATTCTAATTTTCTGAGTTTTACCTGTATGTAACCCATTTGTCGTACCCAAAGAAAGAATTTGCTGCACTTTCACCAGTATCGGATACTGTTCACCATAAAATGCTGCTCAAAGAGCTCTACTTTCTTACTAAAGATCATTGGGCAGCAGTGGCTCAGTGGTTACGAAGTTCGCCTTGCTAGCTAGAAGGCTGGCAAGTCAGCAGTTCAAGACCCAGGTACTGCATAACAGATTGTGCACGCGTTTCTGTCCAAGCTTCTGCCAAGCTAGCAGTTCGAAAGCAAGAAATTGTAAGTAAATAAATAAGGACCACTTCAGTGGGAAAAGATCTTGGGGACATAATGCAAGCGCGGCGCCAAAATGGCCACCGCGCTCTTTGCGGGGGGGGGGGGGCCCATGGGACGAAGGCATCCAGGTAGTTAGGGGCGTGGCCAGCTCCCTTATAAAAGGGGTGGCCACGAGGCAGCCGCACTGCCATTTTGCGAAGCGACGGAGCGGAGAAGTATTTCCCCTCTTACCTCCGTCGCTTTTACCCTTACCAGGGAGCCTTTTGGCTGCTGAATTTGCTCGTTTCCGGCTTTCCATCGAGTGGCTGAGATGCCCTCGAAGAAGAAGAAGGCTGCGAACGCGGTTCGGAGGCGCAATCTGGGTCGGAGGACCGCGGCTGCGCCTCCCCAGCAGCCGCCTTTGCCTGCATCCACCGGGACCGGTGGAATGGGGTCTATTCCCCTTGGCCGGATAATGGGGCCCCATGCACGGGTCCGGTGGGGGCTGCGGCCCTCGGCCCGCAAGCGGTGGGCACCGCTCCTGGTGTTGCTCATTCCGCGGGGCCTTCCTCCGTAGGGGCGCAGCTCGTTCTGGGGCCTTCCAGCATTGGGGGGTGGTCTGGTCCCCTTCCCTGGCAGGTTGCTACATCGGCCCTACCGGGCCCGGGTGTGGGGTCATGGCCCTATTCGGGCCCCGGGGTACAGGGACCTGTACTCATGCCTGGATTGGGCGGGCCGGCTGGCCCTTTGCCCCATGTTAGCGTGGAAGCCTTACTGGCCCATGTTGCGGCCCTCGAGGCATCCCTGGCCCGAGCTAGCCACGCTGGGGCTCCCTTTGGGCTTCATTTTGATGCATCGTCTGCTGGGCAGCGGCAGGCGGCGGGACGGGTCGAGCTGCTTGAGGCGTGTGGCACGACCTCAGCCACTGCCTCACAGCTCCCCAACCAACAGACCGGCGCGGGTCAGGCCCCATCGACGAGCTCTACGGCGGTCGTGAGCTCCGACGCCCCCAGTGGGCCGGAACCCCCGGTGGGGGCGGCCTATGGGGGTGCAGCATGTGAGTATGCGGTTCAAACCAGTGCACCTACACACATGGCCACGTGGGGGGGGGCGTTTCAATGGCCTTGGCCTCGCGTGGGTGGTGCGGCGGTACAGCCGCTGACACCCCACCTGGCGACGACAACTAACACTCAAGGCCCCGTGGTGGGGGGGGTGTCCTACCCTGTGGGGAATGTTTTGGGGGTGGCTGGGTTAGTACAGGCCCCTTTTCAGATGCCCGCAGTTCCTGCTGTGCCTGTGTCGGCCTTGCCGACGGCAGGGTATTCCTTACCACTTGGTGACCATTTGGCACAGACCACCAAAGAGAAGATCTGGCGGGGGGAGTACGTGGATATCTTCTCACTCCTCAACAGAGAGCCCACCAAGGAAGAGAGGGAGGGGCAGGATGAGAAGGATAAGGAGCAGGCACGTCGTCGCAAGCCACCACCCACGTGGGCCAACTGGTTGCCGGCCTACCTCATATACATGGCGGTGTACCTCAGGGCCCGGCCGGATTTGGCAATTCCAATGGTCCAGTATTTGGACAACATCTATAGGGCGATGGTTGACTTTCCGGGCCCATCGTGGTTGGCTTATGATGAGGAATTCCGTATGCGGATTCCCCTGCACCCCGAGATGAGGTGGGATGAGCCATGTCAGAGGCTCTGGCTTTTGTACATGATGCCCACGCGCCCCGCGCCCGGGGAGAGATACCATTGTGGACATGCGGTCCAGCGAGCGGCCCCAGCACAGGTTCCCCGCCAGGTGGCGGGGCAGGGGGTTCCAGCCCGCCTGCTGTGCTGGACCTTCTCGTCTAATGGTTCCTGCAATAGGAAGAACTGCAAATACAGACACGAGTGTCCCGCCTGTGCTGGCCCCCATGCGGCCTCTGCCTGTCCCAGGCCTGGAGGGACGCGGGGCAGAGGGAGGGACGGACAGGGGGCTGGCAAGACTGCCGCAGATGGAGCTAGTTCACCGAAAGGCTCCCTCCCCAATTAATGTGGACATGTTGGAGCGTTGGCTCACATTGTACCCGAAGGGAGAGGATGCGGATTATATCCTTCAGGGTTTTAGGCAGGGGTTCTGTATCCCTTTCATGGGGGATAGGTCCCCTCAGGATGCCCCCAATCTTTTATCCCTTAGGGGGAGGGAGGAGGTGGCTGCTGCCAGCATTAATAAGGAGGTCGTTGCGGGCAGGGTCGCTGGCCTTTCCCTTCACCCCCGTTTCCCAATCTCAAGGTATCGCCCTTGGGCTTAGTGCCTAAAAAGTCACCGGGCGAGTTTCGCCTCATTCATCACTTGTCCTACCCAGCCGGCCGCTCGGTCAATGATGCTATCCCTGATGACCTTTGCTCAGTCAGGTATACATCTTTTGACCACGCGCTGCGCATGGTGCGCTCATGTGGCCCGGGTGCGCTGCTGGCTAAGTGCGACATTAAGTCGGCTTTTCGCCTCTTGCCGGTGCACCTGGGCAACTTCGAGTTGCTGGGTTTTAAATTCCGGGGTGAATATTACTTTGATAAGGCCATGCCTTTTGGCTGTTCCATATCATGCTCAGCCTTCGAGCATTTCAGCACATTCCTAGAGTGGGCTTTTGTCCGCAGGTCAGGGTCCCGGTCTGTAGCCCATTACCTGGATGACTTTTTATTCGGGGGTGAACGGGGCTGGGACACGTGTACACGTCTCCTCAACACATTTCAGATGCTAATGGAGGAACTCGGTGTCCCTTTAGCGCCCGAAAAGACCGAGGGCCCATCTACCCAGCTAGTCTTCCTGGGGGTGGAGATTGACACGGTAGCGCAGGCTTCTAGGTTACCGCGGGATAAGGTGTCCAGAATAGTGGCCCTCATCTCGGACTTCCTGGCCAAGCGCAAGGCATCACTGAGGGAACTGCAGGTGCTCCATGGTCACCTCAATTTCGCTTGCAGGGTGGTCGCACCGGGCAGGGCATTTGCTAGGCGCCTGTGCGACGCCATGGCAGGATTATCCAGGCCCCACCATAGGGTCAGGCTTACCCGGGGTATCAGAGCTGACATGCTTGTCTGGCTACAGTTCCTGAGGGAGTTCAATGGGGTCTCATTTTGGAGGTCTGACCTCCTGGCTTCCCCCCGCTTTCAGATTCAGTCTGATGCCTCAGGATCCCTGGGTTATGGGATGTACTTCAATGGGAAGTGGGCCTATGGTGGGTGGCCACCAGCCTGGGCAGGCACGGGTCGCCTGCGGGATCTCACATATCTCGAATTTTTCCCTATCCTGGGTGCTTTGATGCTATGGGGCGAGGAGTGGGCCAACTCGGTTGTGCATTTCTGGTGTGACAACGCGGCTGTTGTCCACATTGTCAATGCACAGACTTCTAAATCGCCCAGGGTTATGGATCTAGTGCGCCAGTTTGTGTTGCGCAGCCTGCGCCTCAATGTTCTTTTCAGGGCCAGGCATGTCCCAGGGGTTAATAATGATATCGCTGACGCTTTGTCCCGCCTGCAGATCTCCCGGTTCCGTGCCTTGGCCCCGGATGCGGAGGAATTTCCCTCGCCACTCCCGGAGGAGATATGGACCATTGGCAAGGAGAGGTGAACCGGGCGATTGGCCTGTCACTAGCGCCACGCACGCGTAAGGCGTATCACCATGCATTTAATTCTTTCAGGTCATTCTGTACCCAATTTCAACTGCCAGGAACCTGGCCGATCCCAGTAACCCATGTTCTGCGGTTCATGGTTTACCTGCACGCTCAGGGCCTTGCACCTCGCACCATAGCATCTAAGCTGTCAGCGTTGGCTTTTATGGCCAAAGTGGGAGGTCATGTGGACAGCACCACTGACTTCCGTGTGAGACATGTTTTGGAGGGGTGGGTGCGTGAGCGCGGGTGTTGCCCGGACGACCGCCACCCGATTTCCCCAGGGGTTCTTACCCAGTTGGCCCGGGGCTGGCCAGGCCTCTGTTTTGATAGATACGAGGCAGCCCTATTTCACGCAGCCACAACGGTGGCATTTTTTGGAGTGCTCCGCATCAGCGAGCTTGTGATGCTGTCTAAGGCGGATGCAAGTCGTAGGGCACTGGAACTCGAGGATGTATATGTTGCCAAAGACTGGGCCCAGTTGAGGATTCGCTCCTCTAAGGCCGATCAGCATGGCGTAGGCAGTAGTGTTAGACTGCTACGGTGTTCTTTGGCAGACATCTGTCCGGTTGGTGCCCTACAGGAGTTTCTTGCACTGCGTGGCACGCACCATGGCCCGTTTTTCTGTCACCATGATGGGTCTCCCCTTACTAAATTTCAATTTTGGAAGGTGACAGGCAAAGCGCTGGCCAGTGTGGGCCTCCCGGGTGCACGTTATGGCACCCATTCATTCCGAATAGGGGCGGCCTCCACTGCAGCTGCTTTTGGGTACTCCGGGGCTGACATACGCAGCATGGGAAGGTGGGGTTCGCAATGTTTTCAGTTTTATGTGCGCCCACTTCCGCCGTGAGTACCATTTCAGTCACCTTACCTTCTCTTCCTCGTTTTTCTTTACAGACCCTGGGTGTCATATTACACCGGTGACAGTATGGCTGGTGGGCCATAGCTACGTGCACAGGGCAGCGCGTTACGCTGCGGCGACAGAGTGGGGACCCCGACTGGGACTGGGTGCATACGCAAGTCTCACATGGTATGGTAAGCCCGGAATGTTATGGCGGGAGCTGCTGCCTTTCCTTTTTTCAGGCCAGAATGCTGACCCGCCTGACATTCTCATCATACACCTAGGGGGCAACGATTTGGGCCAGGTCACCGGCTTATCGCTCAAGCATGCGATTTGCGAGGACCTCGCCTACCTGCATTACGTCTGGCCCGCCACAACCCTTGTTTGGTCGGACATGATCCCGCGCCATGCTTACAGAGGAGGTTTCGACCTCCTGGCCCTTGACCGCGCTAGACGCATGGTGAATAGGGCAGTGGCGCGGTTCCTTGTCGACAGGGCTTGGGGGAGGGTCAGTCGTCACCCCGCTATTAGTCTACAAAATTATGATCTGTATGCAGGGGATGGGGTCCATCTGTCGCGAGGAGGTATGGACCTCCTGTTGGGTGATTGGCGAGCAGGCCTGTTGACCGAGCTGACGGTCTGGGGGGGGGGCGTCAGGCCTTCTTTGAAGCCCCTCCGTGTGGCGGGTAGCACTGGTAAGGTAAACATTTATGACCCACAGGTATCCGGCAGGTTCGCAATTGACTGGAGAACACTAGACAGGCATAAGTTGGTTAAACGTTGTCCGGTCAACGACGAACTAGGCGACGGGGTGATGGCTATAGCTAGACAGCATGCATCACCCCGTGATTTCACGGATACGAGTCAGAGGGTGGGGTCATTAGTTAGATATTGACTACGGTCAACAATTTGTTTGTTGTCAACAAACAAATTGATACAAATAGATACATTGTAACCAATTGCCGTTGGCAATTTTGGGTGGTACCTTACCAGTGTTACTTCGGCCTGCTTGCCTTAAGAATTATGATTGGTCATTTTACCAATAGAAATTTATAATTCGGACTAGGGCATGAATCAATAAATGTGGCCCAATGCCGTTATCCACTTTCATTATTGTCTGAGTCCTTTATTGGGGGGTGCACCTGCAAAAGAAGCCACATTTGGGCATCCCCTGAGTGGAGTTTTTCCAGCAAAAAATCCTTTCAACTCAGAATAATTTCTGACCCAAAATTATTATACTAAAGATCATGGACTAACAGAAATTGTTGAATTTCAAGGGAGGCACTGACACTGGGAAAATCAAATGAATAGTCTCCCAAAGGAGACTTTTCACATTTACACCAATGATCAATTCATATTCCCATATACCAGGAGTTTCATGTATGCTGAGGATATTGTCTTGACAGTCCAAAGGGAAATCTTTGCATCCAATGAGTGCCAGGATTAGAAGATATTTCCTTATGATATAAAAACAGCCAGCTGAAACTAAACCCTTTGAAAACACAGGTCTGTGCTTTTCACTTTAAAAAAAGAGAGAGCGAGACAGAGAGGAAGCTGAAAAGGCAAGATTTTGGAACATTGCGGTAACTGAAAATATTTGGGCACCACTCTGGATCAAAATCCAACCTACGAAAAGTATCCCAATCTTTTTTTGACCATGTCCCACCTAAGCATCTCTAAAATCCTCATATTCCCACACACACACACACACACACACACACACACACACCATGACATATAATTCTTAACATTCAAAAAGTGAATGCCTATTCATGTGGAGGAAGCCTAAAAGGCCATTAACTTTAATAACTCATTCTTGAATTGCCCCCCCCCCCCTTAAAAATCAAATTGCCCCATGTGTGTGTGGGTGTGTGCCCGACATTGGGAACCATGGATCTAAACACTAAAAAGAAAACCCTCATTCTCTGGTCTTAGGCTTTAGATCGGGAGTTCTCAACCTTTTTAAGCCAGGGGCTGGGTCACGCTCCCTCAGACAGCTTCAGGGGTCAGATGGCCATTTTGCTCTTACTCCACCACATGGTACTTCCAGGTGTGGTGAAGGCAGTTGGGGGGAGCACATGAAATAGTGCCCTCGGCCACATCCAGCCCACAGGCCACAGGTTGAGAATCCCTGCTTTAGATTAAAATCTTAGAGAACGGGATGGGGCTTTCACAGCAAAACTACTTGTGAAGATTTCAGAGAGAACACAAGGAAGGTGAAGCAACTTCTTCCTCTTAAGGTAAAGGTAAAGGTTCCCCTTGCTCAAAACCCAGTCGTATCTGACTCTAGGGTTCAATGCTCATCTCGGTTTCAAAGAATGTGGCTTCCTGGGTGGTGATGGGGTGTGGGCATTATGCCCATGCCTCGCCACTGTTTTGAGAGTTGCACTGGTTACCAGTGTGCCTCCAGGTGCAATTCAAGGTACTGGTAATGACCATTAAAGCCCTACATGGTAGTGGATCAGGATACCTAAGAGACCGCGTCTCCCCAAGAACATCTGTCCCTCCAAACAGAGTGGACTGGAGGGGGTCTCTAACTGTACCATCGGCTAGAGGGGCTCGTCTCTCTAGCACCAGAAGGAGGGCCTTCTCTGTGTCAGCGCCTGCCCTATGGAAACTCCTGCCAATAGAGTTATGGCTGCAGACAGAATCTCTGCACTTTAGGAAATGACTGAAGACTTGGCTGGTGGGGCAGGTGTGGGGCACTGATGGAGAGGTGACCGCCGCCTGCTGGCTTATCTGAATGAATAACTGGATCCTCCCTCTCTCTTTTTGGATGGGATGGGTGGGTTTTGTATGGGGGATGGTTTTAAATGGGGGATGGTTTTATATGTTTTTATTGTATTTTTATGAGTGTTTTTATGTCTTTGAATTGTTAGCAGCCCGGAGTCGCTCTGACGAGGGGGTGGTGATAGGTAAAGGTAAGGGTTTCCCTTGCTCGAAAGCCAGTCGTATCCGACTCTAGAGTTCAGTGCTCATCTCTGTTTAAAAGCCGAAGAGCTTTCATATTTTCAAATATGAAAATTAAATTAAATTAGAATTTCAAAGCCGAAGAGCCAGCATGTCTACTTCTGCGCTCATTTCCGAAGTCATGTGGCAGGCATAACTAGACACCGGAGCACACGGAACGCTGTTTACCTTCGCACTGAAGTGGTCCCTATTTATATACTTGCAATTTCTTGCTTTCGAGCTGCTAGGTTGGCAGGAGCTGGGACAAAGACGGGAGCTCATTCCATCCTGCAGTACTCAGGAATTGAACTGCTGACCCCCTGCCTTCCAGTCAGCATCTTAGCCACTTGAGCCACTTGAGCCACTGCAGTTCTTCTTCCTCTTACCTCACCGTATATTTCTCATCCAGGTCTCTGTCTACCACTGCTGCATAAATGTAAGGAATATATATTTTGAAATGAAGGCTTGCAAAGACTGATTTGAGGAATGGGTTTTATATATATTTTTGGGCAGGGGAGTAAATTGTAAGATGCCAACCCATCATCACTTAATGGAAACTGTACAGATTTATCAGCATAGAGCGCCACAAGAAGTATAGAAGTCTTTAGCAATGGTCTGGGGGGGGGGGGAATTATTAGTTAGGCAAGAGTCCTAATAGGATATTGTATTTAGACTCTGGCTGCCTACAGATTACAAACACTTTTGAATAATGCCAAAGCTATATGAAGTATAAATTACTCCTCAAAGGAATGGCGATACAGTACTCTCTGTCTCACATTATATTAAATTAATAGTCTTGGAAATAAATCAAGGAATACAATTTCCTCTATGTTCATGAAGGTAAAAGGGCTATGTTCAGTGAAAATTGCTTCCAATCTAGCTTTCATTTCTGAGTTTAGAAAAGAGTTTTCTACAACATTTACAGCACCTTGACTCCTATATTGCTGAAATTACCTATAGGTAAGGGGACAATATCAAAGAGCGATATAAAGAAAAGTAGATTGTTTAGCATTGCAATTTTAAACAAGACTAAGAGTTTTCAAAGCCTGGCAATCCATCTATCAGAATCAACTGCAATTGATACAAGAATATGCATAAATTCATAAGAACATAATAAGAACATAAGAACAGCCTTGCTGGAACAGGCCACAGCCCATTCAGTCCAGCATTCTGTCTCACACAGTGGCTCACCATTTCCTTCAGGGTATTCCCAAGGAGATGCCTTCACCTGCTTAGGATTCCCTGGAAATGGCATTGAGAGATATCCTGCCTATCTCTCCAACACGGAGGTTGTCCTTAAGTATCCATAATTATAGCCATTGATACTCTTGTCCTCCATGAACTTGTCTAATCCTTTCTTAAAGCTGTCAAGACTGACAGCTGTCACCACTTCTTCTGGCAGGGAGTTCCATAGACCAGTAATCCTCTGGGTGAATCTATAGATTCCTTATGGAATCTATAGATTCCATAAGACAGCTAACTGCATGCATATTTCTTCCTGGTGATTGCATATGGTTCTGACAAACAGATAGCCAGCAGTTTAAAATTATAAAATCTGACCAATTTTATGAAAAGCAGGAACTCTACCATTACCTGTAAAAGGAATGGTACTGTGGAGTGCGAATTAGCACTGCAAGGTGCACTATAGAAGCTACTGGTATTGCTGTGTTGTCACCAACAAGTAAAGTAGATCCATCTATGTCTAATCCTGTTTAGTGAAATATCTTAAATGTCATGCTCCAAATAGCCCCATTGTGGTGTCCACCTGTTACAAACAAAATTACTCTATAGGACAGGGGTTCCCAACCTAAGGCCTGTAGGCTGGATTTGCCCCCAGTGGCATTTCATTGTAAGCCACTTCGGGTCGCTCTCGAGTGAGGGAAGTGGGATAGAAATGTATTTAAATAAATAAATAAATAAATTTATGAAACAAAATGGCTACCCCTTTGAAGCTGCTGGGACAAAATGGCCACCCCATCATGCAGGCAAGGCAAAATGGCCACCTGGCCATCAAAGCTGACTGAGAGAGCATGACCCGGCCCTCGGCTTGAAAAAGTTGGGAACCCTTGCAATAGGAAGTCACACTCAGAGGTGGGAGATATGTATCATTTGAACTCCAGTTCTTAGGATCACACAACTTCTTGCTATGCCAACTGTGGAAATCTGAGAATTATACTCCAAAATCCCCTAGTTTTCACACATACAACTAAAAATAAAATAGACCCATTCCGGAGATATTTACACTGGAAGCATTGGTACTATAGGTTAGCTGCCTAGTCTAAATGACGAGCTTCAAGCCTAAGACTGGTCAACTTGTTCCCATCTGCCCGCCCATATTCCTCTTCTTCTTCAAGTGCCATATCCAATTCCATCTCGTTGATCAGCCATAAAGATTATTCTGGGAACAATATAATGCAATATTTTCCCATTTACCTTCCACATCGTAGTGTGACACCTGTACCACTGATTCTGTTCCACAAGTGGACATAGTATAGGATCACCTATATTATATAATGAGCATCTGCTTTCTATTTCAGCTTCTCTATATACTACTGCCGGCCCTCTCTCCATTTCATGTATAGCAGTTAGAAACATGAGGCTTTTATTATTGTTAGAAAATAATAAAGCTTAGCTTTCTTTGCTATAAAGTTAATCACCTCCCTTAAGCTCTGATACCTGAACTTACAAAAACCTGCTGGCCCAAATCCTGTCCTGTAAATTACACCTGACATCAGTGGCAGTGAGAGATTTTCCATAATGAACAAGGATCCTGATTCTGTCTTATGGCTCGTCTGATCCCTATGAATCCACCTTCTAGTGCACAATTTGTAGAGTCCCAGGACAGAAATAAGAACCAAGTAATTACCAACAATTTACCCACACCAGACAATGTTATATGCAGGGGGGATTTTCAGTAATTAAATTGTTTTCTGTTTCTTTCCCTGGGCCTGCATAGCTCATGTTCAAATCGAACAAACTGCAGGGTAGAAGTAAGAACTCTTTAATGACCAAAAATCTCCTTCTGCCAACCACATCATCATCCTTATTCGTGACTAATTTACAGAAGAAGATTTTGACCACCATTTCTTAAAGGTAAGGATCAATATTTGCACTTTTTCAATTTCCATGCCCTGCCATCCCACCAGCTACATTTTCTCAACTAAACATGTATATAATAAATGAAATAATGCTCTGTAGTGAGTTGGAATCTGGGCAAGTTTATGACACATGAAATATCCCATTTTTAAAGATATCTCAAGGATCTTTGCTGTGTTTGCTGCAATAAACCGACAAATACATTCCCTGCCCCCGAAATGTTGAAAGATGTAAAATACATTTATTGTATACTGCAAAGTTAGTTTTGATCCAATGTTGCAGTCTTTTAAAATACATCTCTATATTTGGCTTTATGTTCTCTTTAGTATGATTTTTCCACACCCAATAACTTTTACATTATTTGCTGTGAACAGCATGGCCATCAAGGATTCTGGGAATAATAGTCCAAGAAAGGAGATTTCCTAATTTTTGATTCCCAATAAATACAAGTTTATCAATTTCTTGTGCTCAGTTACTTTGATATAAGATGCATTTAACATAGTAAGACATATGTGTGGGTAAGAAATTCAAAAAGCCATACCATAATTGAGAGAGAATGAAAAGTAGAAATTATTCTTCCAGAAGAATGTCTTTATTTTCTCCTCATTATCTGAAACTTTTTTTTAGAAATCTAAGATTCACAGCAAGAAACAGCTAAATATGTTATCATTTTCCTTCTTCAAAACATTGCAGACTCAATATCACTTTAACTACTATAATGTACTAAGAAGCTACATGTTTTGTTTCTATCCCCAATTTATTCCTAAAATGTCATTGATTCCTCTGTTTAGGAGCCCTGGTGGCACAGTGGATAAACTACTGTACTGTTGCCAATAGATTGTGAGTTCAATCCTGACAAGGATCAAGGTTGACTCAGCCTTCTATCCTTCCGAGGTCAGTGAAATGAGTACCCAGCATGTTGGGGGCTTCTTCTTCTTTGCTTCCTCTTTTACCCTATGGGGTGTCAAGGGAGATGTAAGGTTCTTGCTCTGGCAATTCTAGAAGTCTCCGTTGGTGTTATTTGGTGTTCTTGTAATATTTCTTTGATGTTCTCTGTCCACCTTCCTCTGGGTCTGCCTCATGGTCTCAGAGCCATAGCCAGGGGTTGGCCAGGGTGGGCTCAGCTCACCCTGGGTTAGCACTTTGCCCACCCTGGCAAAGCATGGTTTCCCATACGAATGCATTGAAAAGAGGCTTTGTTGTCTGCCCTGAAAAAACTATTCGCTCACCCACATCTAGAATCCTGGCTATGGCCCTGCATGGTCTTGTTCCTTCTCCAATTTCCACATGTTTGGGGCAAAATGCTAATTACCTGTAAACCACCCAGAAAGTACACCACACATACTGTATGGGGCAGTATGTAAGTGTAATTGTTATTACTACAGTTATGGGAGGGGTTGAATTTTGGTTAATTCCTTAATAATGCTGGTGAAAGCTGCTAGAAGTGCCAGAGCAAGAACGTTGTATCTCCCTCAATACCCAAAGGGATAGATGAGGAAGCAAAGAAGAAGAAGAGATGATTAATTCCATTAGTTTAGTAGAGCTTGAAGTACAAAAGCCAGCTGCAGCACAGGGAAAAATATGAAGAAGAGTAGCCAAAAAACCCAGCTTTCACCCAATCCCCTTTTGATTCTCACCGCCTCTAACAATTCCTATTTTTTCTGATGTCTATCAAGACTCTCCATCTCATCTTGTTTTTGTCTGCCTGAACATTTGTTTGTGTGTGTATTTTAAATGTATGCATTTGTATACACATTTCTTACAATGTTTTAAGCTTTTTTTCTGATGAATAAATCATTCTAATGTTTAATTCAAAGCCTGTCCAGAGATGGAAATAAATACTTTTCTTTGGAGTATGATTTGAAGAATACCCAAACTAGTCTGGCCATTGTCCGAGACAGCTGGTGTCCTCTCTGAGTTGATGTCCAAAGAAGCAATCTTTCCTGTCCTTGGTTCATTTGATGTCTTTTATGTGTGATTGCTTATATAAATCTAATTTCATTTATATTTTCATGACCAAATTTCTATGCCAGGAGTTCTCAACCTTTTTAAGCCAGGGGCCAGGTCACCCTCCCTCAAACAGCTTCAGGGGCCAGACGGCCATTTTCCCCTTCCTCCACCACATGGCACTTCCTGGTGTGGTGGAGGCAGTGGGGGAATATAAAATGGCACCATGAGCTGCATCTGGTCTGTGGACCACAGGTTGAGAATCCCAGTTCTATGCAGTTCCTAAAAGCCCATGCAGTTTCTACTTTTTTGTGTATCTTTCCTTGAACGTGGACAATTTCCAACAATTTTCCCCATGGTGATTTTTTTTCTGTTTTAAAAGCAATCTGATGTAATCTGTCAAAAAGAATTTGGGATTGTATGTGAGTAGTGCTATGTTCATTGTTCAAAATCTGGATGGTTCAAATGCATGAAGATGGAAAGCAAGCTTGATTTTTCTTTCACTGTCACTTTTCACATGCAAAGCCACAGGTCTAAAGAAGAGAGACTTCTCAGTCATAAAGGCTGTTTAATTCAAGTAAGTCACCTTGATTTTCATTTGTTCTGCTTTCTATGGAGAGCTTCTTCTTATCTTCAACTTAATATGAGCAAAAGGACTGTCCTTCCACATATATTTAGACTCTTAGATCAGGGGTTCCCAACCTAAGGCCCATGGGCCTCATCCAACCCATGACACCATTTCATGCAGGCCCCTACCCCACCAAAGACAGTTGAGAAACAAAATGGCTGCCCTTTTGAAGCTGTTGGGACAAAATGGCTGTCAAAACACACACACACTCATCATGCAGGCAGGGCAAAATGGCCATCTGGCCCTCAAAGCTGACTGAAAGCGTGACCTTGCCTCCTGGCTTGAAAAGGTTGGGAACCCCTGCCTTAGATCCTGAACAACCATATCTTGAAGGCTGTTAGTGGAATATTACACCAAATAATTATGTGAGTTAATTGGGCATTTCCAGTATTATAGAAATTAAAGTAATTTCTGACTTGAGCCATACTACGTTTTGAAAACACAGCTCAAAATGTTCTTGGTTCTCAAAAGAACAATATAAAATGTGTTTATAACAGCAATAGAGATTATTTTTTTTGCCAAAATGTTCAGATGGAGTGCTTAAATAAAAATGACAGCTGATTTTTGACAAATGCTGAATGTATGCTGTTTTGTTTAGGGAAACAGTCATTGTTATAACACAGGGACTTTAAAATCAAAGATTACAAACATTCAAACATCAGACCTCTAGCTCTAAAATGGAGACAAATTGGCTGATTCAAATGCACAGTTTGTTCATGCTTTGATGAATACTTGGTTTAAATTCATGGGCCTCACAAAGTTCTTTAAATGCTGTTCTTTCCTGCATGATTTTGGCACTTCATAGCTAAGTTTATTTTTGGTTCTTCAGTGGTTCATTACCCCACCTTATGTGACTTCAGCAGATTACAAATCCTCAGAAATTTGCCAACAAAAGTTCCACAAAGAAATCAGAGATAATGAACTATTGACTATGAACAATTGGACATCAAATACCAGCTTTTACAAAATTTAATACATATACAGCTGATAAGCACTGCAGAATTGACCCTATATAAATTAGCAACCAGCTATCCTCCTAAAATCACAGATCTCTGGATTATATTACTAAGTAGTATTTAGGAGAAAACACAAGTTTGGTGCTTAATAAAACAAAAATGCATTTGTTGCCTCTACATAAATTAAGATTGTGAACAAGAAGTTTCTCTGTCTCAAATAATGGCAGGTGGTTAACTCAGATAGCTGTGGTGGGTTCAAGTATTGCTGACAATAACTTTAAGGAACATTATTTTTAATTTATATCTCATTACAGCAGACAATCTGTTTATGGGATGATTAAAATGGAATTTTGACAAAATGTGTTTGGCTTATCTGTCGAAGTCAAGGAGGGTATCTTCTTACATCACTTCAAAAAAAATTTGCTCATCTAATCATTGTTATTGTTTCCCATTATCTTTCTTCTGCATTTTAATACAATGTCTCTCCTTTACATTTTACTTTTAATAATATTTAATGAGCTTTCACAAGAAATTACCTTAAGGGTCTGTGATATTACACTGGCTTCATTCCAACTATCAAGTAAGGAAGCAAATTCTAGTGATCTTTACTGAATGAAGAGTGAAACAAGAATGTAACCAGCAAAAAGCTTAATACCAGTTGAGACACTGGCAACATTTGAAGCATACAACTGAACACATTTACAAGGCAGAAGGTAAAAATTTAAGATCAAGGCATATAATGGAGGAATAAATTTAATCGCCTGCTATTTCTGTTGTCATTCATCTGGCTTTGTAAAACAGTAAAATTTGCATCATGCCTGCAAATTGGACAGCTATGTGGCTAGATTGGTATTTCTTCAGAAAACCTAAACATAACCCAGAAAAAAGTCCAAGTTGAGGTGTCATGTCAGAGTCCAGGCTGGTATCTTCCATGAAGTCAAATATCTGATGTTATTCATACTTTCCCCCCTTTTCAATATGAATAGGTACTTCAAGAAAAACCTGAATGCCACAAGCATTGTGAATAATAATTTAGATTTTTTTAAAAATGTATAAATCTAGGCCGGGGATTCTCAACATGTGGCCCATGGGCCAGATGTGGCCCAGAACCATTTCATGTTTGTGTCCCCCTCTGCCTCCACCACACCAGGAAGTGCCATGTGGTGGAGGAAGGGCAAAATGGCCATCTGGTCCCCAAAGCTGTCTATGGGAACGTGACCTAGCCCCCAGCTTTGAAAGGTTGAGAATTCCGGGTGTAGGGCTTGCCTATGATCCACATGCTTAGTAAGAATGTTTATTAAATGGATCAACAAATGTATGGATAACATCTGACAGATGTACTAAATAATATACCAGTTCCTAGCAGAGCTGCAATACAGTACATCTGAGTTTTTCTTTCTCAGTGGAAAAAAGGGGAGTGAGAATCTGGAAATCCTCTTTGAGGGACTGGACCATACACAGGTGATTCATTGTGCCAGAATACAATACAAGATCTTAATGGTTAAGAAGACAGCATTTCAATTGCAGAAGCCATGCTGGTTCTTCTTCGCAAGGCATGTTTAATTACTGTATTTTAGTTTTTATGATACTTTCTGCTAATTTTCCCAGGATAGACAGTAATGTAAAAGACTTGTAATTCCTTGGCTACATTTTTAAAAAGGTTACCTTGTAAGTCTTCAAAATATCATGAAAAAAGCAAGTTTTAATGATGTTACATTGATCTTTGAAACTCCCACTCCTGCTTACATACAGACTTGTTTCTGGTTTCCACTGTCTTCATAAACTAAATTGTACACAATCACTTTCATATCCATTTAACCCATAGCTGTCAAGTGTCCCGTATTGGCTGGGAACCTCCTGTATTTTACCCTCTTTCCTGACAGCATCATGTATCAGTCAGACTGAAATGCCCTAATGCCGCCACTGGAGGGCTACACAGGATAAGCATAGCTGTCAAGTTTCCCGTTTTGTCCAGGAACTTTCCCTTATTTTCAAATCCAAAACTTGACAGTTATGATTTAACCTAAACCAGGAAGAGTAAACATTAATCCCAAGTCTACCATTTGCTAACTCCAGTTTCACAAAGCATTCCTCTCCCCTTTGTAACACACTTTGTCCACGGCTTCTTCACAGGATGTGGTAATACTTTTATGCTAGATGACAGCTGTGGCTAATTATTACCATTGATGGTAACAAATCAAATGAGCCACTTCCTTTGCCCACAAAAAAGCAGCCAAAACATATAAGAGGTGTTTCTATCTCTGAAGGAAAATGAATGGAGGCTCTGACAAAGTCCATTGCTTGTGTTTTTATAACAACTGTGCAGATGAGAAGGCACTGTAATTGAACATCCTCTCTAATCAGGTAGGCTCAGGAAAGAAAACTTCTTGGGAGAGAAATTACACTCTTTCTTCACTCAGCTGTATCATTTCCTCACAGCTTTGTCAGTAGTTATTTTGTACAATGTAGAATAGGCAGAAAAAATCCAAGCGGCTTATGGCCACTTACAAAGTGAGTCAGCATCTTCTCTGCCTCAGAAGACCATTAAAAAAACCAATCATTTTCTTAAAACATTACCGTTCTTTCCTTGGTGAATATCCCACAAAGTAAATAGGCATCTTCAATTTGACAGCTCAAACTCACCTTCAAGAAAGGTTCTGTGTTCCAAAGTCCCTGATTCACAGGCATTTTAGAGGACATTCAGAATCTCTGTTTATACATGTGTTCCCATCACTGGCTTATGCATTATGCAGTGCTTACACGATGTCATTAGCCAACAAAATTAAACCACAATGTTAGCTCTTTCTGGTCCAAAATCTTGTGTCTTAACATAGTAAATTGCATTAGAGGAAGTCTGTTGTATCAATGGTGATTGGGTGAATCAGCTCCTCAGTAAAAATTGTTGAGTCTAATAGGACTAATCTAACTGCAACTTGGTTAATTCCATAGTAACTGCAAATTACCATTATAAACTAAGTCACAGTTAGAATACATCATTTTGAACCAATGGAACTTACAGAGAAGTTTACCTACTTAAAATTGTATTTTATTTAGGGCACAGTTATTAAGTTTCAGAAAATTTAAGCAAAAGAACATGATTGCTGAACCCATTCCATTATAAAACAATAAAAACATTACCAGCTGTTTGCCTGGCCTAGCCTGGCCTATAAAACAATGATTACAGTTTGCTAGCTTTTACTCACAAGCTTCACATCAAGCAAGTGATCCAAAAGCCTGGCACACACACACCCCTCCCCACTGTTCTTCTTCTTCTTCCCATATCAAAATACTTTTTTTCTGCTCATCCCACCTTCTCCAGGGTTTCAACCAATTACAGCACAGCATACAATGCCCATCAAATTAGTTCAGTTCCCACAGTCTTCAGCCTGTTATGACTACAAGTTCAGTAAACCATCCAGCAACTGCCTTGAAGGATGAATTCCTTCTCTGCCACTGGAGTCAAGAAATCAAAAATCTACTTTACTCTGTAAATACAAGCCTTCCCAAACTATTTCCTTTCTATCTGATTGCATATCCTAGCATGTACATGTACACGTGCAAGGAAACTCACTAGATAGTTGGAGCTAGTTCTTACGTGCATGTAAATAAATTGAATTTTAGCATACATATCTAGCTCCCTCTGTTAAACAGCTACTAGAACATCTCCCATGTTCTGATATTATACTGATGTATAATTTCCTAATCCATGACTATCAACAGGCAAATATATTGAATAAGAAATATTTGTAGTATTTTGATGCCACATGAGGAAGGATTTTTTTCCTAAGTTATACAGTAAAGTATGGAAAGGTATATGCTTTGGATGATATGATGTCTTCAAGAAGAACTGCATTCCAAGTTCAGAATTATTCCCAAATGCCCAAGTAGATGCTGTAAGCTACAATGCTTTTCATCAACTTTGGAAGATAAAACATCAGCTGAACATCAACTGGAAGAGAGAAATCTGGTTTGCTGTCATCCATGATTCATGATAAATGAAATCATTGTTTTCTTTATAAGCAATCCACCAACCATACCTAGTTTGTCTTCAGATATTCAACTGCTATGACATGAAATGGCTCCTAAACACCAAGACAGGATAATTCGTCTTATCGATTTGGGCCCTCTAGGGATACCAGGAGAGCTTGGACCTTTTATTGATACTTCTGCTGTCTTTTCGTTAAGGCTTCCAGGTTCTATTGAAGTACCATTTTCATTGAGTGAAATTTGCTGGTGCAAGAGTTTTTAGTTGTTTAGTTTTCTTTCAATTTTTAGCTTTAGTTTTCTTTTTCTTTTGGGGAGCGGGGGCGATGTTATCTCCAAAACACCAAAGCAACATTCAGCACTTCTGAAAGCATGATTTGATTTGAGCACTGTTTCAAGCTTTCTCCATTTGCTTTGGCCAGTTCAGAAAATGACAAGCACCCTCAATTAGCTTCATTTTCTGAATAACTTCAAAATCCAAAGTACACTGGAACCTAAATGCAGCTCATCTAGTCTGTATTCAAACTGAAAGGCACAGATTTCAAAGATAAATTCACTTACCCTATACATACAACATCAAAGAAGAAAGGATTGTGCAGTGCAAAATGCATTTGATCCTTACTAAATCTGCACATAGCAATTACTTTCAAATCCTGGAATTTAAAAATACCCCAAGTGCCCATTACAAATCATTTCCTTCATTAATCTGTGGTTAATTCCTGCTGTACCTAAACAGGAGATCTCAAACATTTGGCTTTTGAAAGAGACATTTAATTGACAATGAATGGCATTACACCTTAGGAAACTGAGCGATCAAATTATTTCAGAGTCCAAAATAGCATATATAAGAGCAGGACACCGAGCAACATGTTTATTTCTGCCTGTATTGCTGCAATATTGTGCATGAAAGGTTTCTACAGGGTATTTGAAATTTGAACTCATCAAATTAGCAAGCAAGAATAATTTCTATGGAAACAAGTTTTCTGACTGAAGGACAAACAGCAGGATTCATATGTTCTGATCGTTTTGCTTCTGTTCTATCAGGACAGCCAAAATTTCTTAATCTTAGCCTAAGCAAAGCTTGTGTAACCTTCTGTATTCTTCATATGATCAACCGATATCACATCATAAAACTCAACAACACCATTAATTTTCCTTTCTTCAATTTAAGGTGACATTTTCTTGGTGTGGTCTATGACTTTGGGACAGTTTTATAGAGAGATGTCGAGAGGGCAGTATATCTTAAAAGGACTATGAAAGCACGGACTGTGCAGTGTTGTGAACCATTTCTCATCTACTACAGCTTTAATTATATGGAACAGAAGATTTCAAAAGCAGGGGATTTTGAAAATATAGCAAATGGCATAGTAAAGGTCGCCCTTGCTCGAAAGCCAGTCATATCCAATTCTAGGGTTCAGTGCTCATCTCTGTTTATAGCCAAAGAGCCAGCATGGTCTGCATCTGTAGATGTTTCCATGGTCATGTGGCAGGCATGCCTCAACACAGGAGTGCACGGAATGCTGTTTACCTTCCCACTGAAGTGGTCCCTAATTATCTACTTGCAATTTCTTGCTTTTGAACTGCTAGGTTGGCAGGAGCTGGGACAGCGACAGGAGCTCACTCTGTCATGCAGTACACAGGAATCGAACTCTGACCTTCCTGTCAGCGAGTTCAGCATCTTAACCACCACTGCAGTCCCACAGATTACAATTGCAAGAGGTGCATAGATTTGTATGCAAATGGCATACAAAATGTATAAATTTTATTGATTGCACTGATATGTATTATGTAACTTTGTAATTTGTAACTATACTATACTGTGTACTGAATTCTCTATTGTAAGCCACCCTGAGTCACATTTTTGTTGAGTAGGGCGGGATATAAATCTAATAAATAAATAATATAAATATAAATATGAGGGTTCTATAGGTTGTCTGATCACAAGAATCTCTTCAATATTTTGCTTCAAATCTATTGTATCTGTAGACATGTGCCCTGTCAGAAAAATCTACAAAACTTGACCAGAGGAAGGTATATATAATATTATAAGATAGGGCAAGGGACTGCTGTACATCCACTGACAAAATGACTCACAACTGATCCTTCATATCCCATTCAGCATTTGTAGATTTAAAAAGAATGCCAGCAATTTGAACTGAAGAAGAGGAAATCAAAAGTAACTACTGTGAGTAAATTCAGATAGTGCAGGGGTCAGCAAACTTGGCTCTCCAGCTGTTCCTGGACTTCAATTCCCAGAAGCCCTGATCAAACAGGAGTGCTGACTTGGGCTTCTGGTAATTGAAGTCCAAGAACAGCTGGAGAGCCAAGTTTGCTGAACCAAAGCAAAGGTGAGTGACAGCTGACTCTCCTCAATAAAGCCCAAGATGTCTTCAGCAACACTGAGGTGCTAAGTTTAGGTTCAGATTGAGGACACCAAATAGTATACAGAGGGTGCCAGAAATGTATACACATTTTTAAAAAGGAAAAAAAACTATTAAAATTTTAATATTCAATATATACTGATAACAAAGGATAAATATAAGTCACATTTGACTTCTACAATTACAAGAGGTGCTCAAAATGGTTATCATTAGCATCCAGACACTTCTGATTATGGCAAACTACTGCTTGGGCAATGTTGACCAAATTGCCCACTTGTAATGCTGTGCATGCTATTTAAATTCCTTCCTAAAGTACTGCCAGTATAGCCAGTTTTCTATGGTACACTACCACATATAGAATCATCTCAGCCGTCATGTTAAGATAAATCAAAATTTACACACGTTTCACAAATTTGCCTAATTCTTTTCCCAGCCAGGTTTTTTTCCATAGTGAGCAACATGATGAAGACCTAGAATGGAAGCGCGGCGCCAAAATGGCCGCCGCGCTCTTTGCGGCCCCCCCCCACCGGACGAAACCATCTGGGTAGTTAGGGGCGGGGCCAGCACCCTAATAAAAGGGGCTGGCCATGAGGCAGCCGTGCTGCCATTTTGGCGAACCGACGGAGCGGAGAAGTTTTTCCCCTTACCTCCGTCGATCGTGTCTTCTTGAGGGAAGCCTTTTCGGGCAGCTTTCTCTTTCCTTTAGACTCCTTAGCTACATTGGCCATGCCCTCGAAGAAGAAGGCAGCCGCAAACGTGGCTCGATCGGTGCGGAGGCGTCAGCCGGGTCGGAGGACTGCGACTGCGCCCGTTCCGCAGCCACCTCTAGCAGAGCCCACCGGGGACGGTGGGATGGGATCGGTAGTTCCTTGGCCTGGTGCGCGGAGCATACCCGCAGCCCCGGACGGGGCCTCGGCCCTTGGCCCGCAAACGACGAACACGGCCCCTGCCATAGTTCGTCCGGCGGGGCCTTCTTGCCCGGGTGCGCAGTTCCCCATGGGGGGTGTGAGCCACGGAGGGTGGTTGGGTTCCCTGCCCTCACAGGGCGTTCCTACGACTTTCCAGGGGCCGAGCATGGGCTCTTGGCCTTATCTGGCCCCTGGGGCGCAGGGACCTGGTCAGGTACCCGTGAATTTTGGGCCGGTTGCCCAATTGCCCCCTGTCGGGGCCGGGCCCTACGTCGACGTGGGGGCCCTTCTTGCTCGGGTTGCGGCCCTTGAAGCGTCCTTGGCGAGGGCCAACCAAGTAGGCGTACCTCTAGGTTCCCAGGTTCCCCCTTTGGCCGCCGAACAACGGCCGGTGATGGGTCGGGTTGAGCCGCCTGAGGCGTGCGGGCCGTTGGCGGCCACTGCCTCGCAGCTCCCCACCCCACAGGTGCAGCAGTCTGGTGCTGGTCTGGCCCCGTCGACGAGCTCAGCTTCGGTCGTGAGCTCCGACGCCCCCAGCGGGCCGGAACCCCCGGTGGGGGCGGCCCGCGGGGGTGCAGCGGGTGAGTATGCAGTCCAAGTTAATGCTCCCACACAACTGACTTCACCGGGGGGGCTTTCCAATGGCCTTGGCCTCGCTCGGCTGGCACGGCGGCACAATGGCCCCCGGCCCACCTAGCGACTTTGGCCACGACACAGGGCTTGGGGCGAGGAGGTGCCCCCAACGTGCTGGGAAATGTGTTGGGGATCCCCGGGCTAGCCCAGGCTCAATTTACCTTGCCCGTAGTTCCCTCTATGCCGGTGTCGGCTTTGCCAACAGCAGGGTATTCCTTGCCCCTGGGGGACCATTTGGCCCAGTCTACCAAGGAAAAGATTTGGAGGGGCAAGTACGTAGATATCTTCTCACTTTTAAATAGGGAGCCGACCAAGGAGGAGAGGGAAGGGCTGGACGAGAAGGATAAGGAGCAGGCACGTCGTCGTAAGCCGCCACGCACGTGGGCGAATTGGCTGCCAGCGTACTTGATTTACATGGCCGTTTATCTCCGGGCTAGGCCGGATTTGGCTATTCCCATGGTCCAATATTTGGATAATATTTACCGGGCTATGGTTGACTTCCCGGGCCCGTCATGGCTGGCTTACGACGAAGAGTTCCGAATGAAAATTCCACTGCACCCAGAGATGAGGTGGGATGAGCCCTGCCAGAAGCTGTGGCTTCTGTATATGACCCCCACGCGCCCGGTGCCTGGGGAGAGATACCATTGTGGACATGCGGTCCAACGAGCGGCCCCAGTACAGGTACCCCGCCAAGCGGCGGGGCAGGGGGTTCCAGCCCGCCTGCTGTGCTGGACCTTCTCGTCCAATGGTTCTTGCAACAGAAAGAATTGCAAGTACAAGCATGAGTGCCCCTCTTGTTCTGGCCCCCATGCTGCCTCCGCCTGTCCCAGGCCGGGAGGATACAGGGGCAGGGGTAGGGGCGGACAAGGGGCAGGTAAGGCTGCCATGGAGGGAGCGGGTTCACCAAAAGGCCCCCTCCCCAATTAATGTCGACATGCTGGAGCGTTGGCTCGCATCGTACCCGAGGAGACCAGACGCTGTGTACCTCCTTCGGGGTTTTCAACTGGGTTTTCGTATTCCTTTCACGGGGGATAGGTCACCTCAGGATGCACCTAACCTTTTGTCACTTAGGGGAAGGGAGGAGGTGGCTGCCACTAGCATTAATAAGGAGGTTGCTGCGGGCAGGGTCGCCGGCCCTTTCCCCACACCCCCGTTTCCCAACCTTAAAGTGTCCCCGCTAGGACTGGTGCCCAAGAAGTCACCGGGCGAGTTTCGCCTGATTCACCACTTGTCCTACCCAGCCGGCCACTCGGTCAATGATGCTATCCCTGATGACCTTTGTTCTGTCAGGTATACATCCTTTGACCAGGCATTGCGCATGGTGCGCTCATGTGGCCCGGGTGCAATGTTGGCTAAGTGTGACATTAAGTCGGCTTTTCGCCTCCTGCCAGTGCACCCGGGTGACTTTGAGTTGCTGGGTTTCAAATTTCGGGGCGAATATTATTTCGACAAAGCCATGCCATTCGGCTGTTCCATATCCTGCTCGGCTTTTGAGCGTTTCAGTACCTTCCTGCAGTGGGCATTTGTCCGTAGGTCAGGGTCTCGGTCTGTAGCCCATTACCTGGATGACTTTTTATTCGGGGGTGAACGGGGCTGGGACACGTGTACACGTCTCCTCAATACATTTCAGACGCTAATGGAGGAACTCGGTGTCCCTTTAGCGCCCGAAAAGACCGAAGGCCCGTCTGACAAGTTAATATTCCTGGGGGTGGAAATTGACACGGTAGCGCAGGCTTCTAGGTTGCCCGCAGACAAGGTGGCAAGGATAGTTGCCCTTATATCGGACTTGCTGGCTAAGCGCAAGGCATCCCTTCGGGAATTGCAGGTGCTACATGGCCACCTCAATTTCGCTTGTAGGGTGGTGGCACCTGGCAGGGCCTTTGCTCGGCGCTTGTGCGACGCCATGGCAGGCTTATCCAGGCCCCATCATAGGGTGAGATTGACACGGGGCATCAGGGCAGATCTGCATGTATGGCTCCAGTTCTTGAGGGAGTTCAATGGGGTCTCATTTTGGAGGTCTGACCTCCTGGCTTCGCCCCACTTTCAAATTCAGTCTGATGCCTCGGGATCCCTGGGTTATGGGATGTACTTCAATGGGAAGTGGGCATATGGTGGATGGCCACCAGCCTGGTCAGGCACGGGTCGCCTGAGGGATCTCACATATTTGGAATTTTTTCCCATACTGGGGGCCTTGATGCTATGGGGTGAGGAGTGGGCCAACTCTGTGGTGCATTTCTGGTGCGACAATGCGGCTGTTGTCCACATTGTCAACTCACAGACCTCTAAATCGCCCAGGGTCATGGATCTTGTGCGCCAGTTTGTATTGCGCAGCCTGCGCCTCAATGTACTGTTCAGGGCCAGGCATGTCCCGGGGGTGAATAATGATATTGCTGACGCTTTGTCCCGCCTGCAGATCTCCCGGTTCCGTGCCTTGGCTCCGGATGCGGAGGAATTTCCCTCGCCACTACCGCAGGAGATATGGACCATTGGCAAGGAGAGGTGAACCGGGCGATAGGCATGTCACTGGCGCCACGCACGCGTAAGGCGTATCACCACGCGTTGATTTCATTTCAGACCTTTTGTTCCCAATATTGCTTGCCAGATACCTGGCCGATCCCAGTGGCCCACATCCTCCGTTTCATGGTTTACCTGCACGCCCAGGGCCTGGCACCACGCACCATAGCATCTAGGCTATCAGCGCTGGCCTTTATGGCCAAGGTGGGAGGTCATGCGGACAGCACCGCTGATTTCCATGTGAGACATGTTTTGGAGGGGTGGGTGCGGGAACGTGGGCGTAGCCTGGACGACCGTCACCCAATTTCCCCTGGGGTACTTACCCAACTGGCACGAGGCTGGCATGACCTATGTTTTGATAGGTATGAGGCAGCCCTGTTTCGTGCGGCTACAACGGTGGCCTTTTTTGGAGCGCTCCGCATCAGCGAGCTTGTGATGCTGTCTAAGGCGGATGCAAGTCGTAGGGCACTGGAACTCGAAGATGTCTATGTTTTCAATGATTGGGCTCAGCTGAGGATACGCTCCTCTAAAACAGATCAGCATGGCGTAGGCAGTGGAATAAGACTGCTACGATGTTCATTGGCAGACATCTGTCCGGTTGGTGCCCTACAGGAGTTCCTTGCACTGTGTGGCACGCACCATGGCCCGTTTTTCTGTCACCAAGATGGGTCTCCCCTCACTAAATTTCAGTTTTGGAAGGTGACAGGGAAGGCACTGGCCAGGGTTGGCCTCCCTGGGGCCCGTTACGGCACCCATTCATTTAGAATTGGGGCGGCCTCGACTGCGGCTGCTTATGGGTACTCCGGGGCTGACATACGCAGCATGGGGAGGTGGGACTCACACTGTTTCCAGTTTTATGTTCGCCCACTCCCACCGTGAGTACCTTCTGAGTCACCATGTATCTTTCCTTCCCTGTTTTTTCCCTTGACAGACCCTGGGTGTCGTATCACACCGGTGACAGTATGGCTGGTGGGCCACAGCTACATGCACAGGGCAGCGCGTTACGCTGCGGCGACAGATTGGGGACCCCGACTGGGACTGGGTGCATACGCACAATTCACATGGCACGGTAAGCCCGGTATGTTGTGGCGGGAGCTTTTGCCATTCCTCTTTTCATCAAGGAGTGCTGACCCGCCCGACATCCTGATCATACACCTAGGGGGTAATGACTTGGGTCAGGTCACTGGCTTATCGCTCAAGCATGCGATTTGCGCGGACCTTGCCTACTTACATTACGTATGGCCCGCCACAACCCTTGTTTGGTCAGATATGGTCCCACGGCACGCTTATCGGGGAGGCTTCGACCTCCAGGCCCTGGACCGCGCTCGGCGCATGGTAAACAGGGTGGTGGCCCGATTTCTTTCGACCAAGGGCTGGGGGCGGGTCAGTCATCATCCCGCCATCAGTTTGCAAAATTTTGGGCTTTATTCTGGGGATGGGGTCCATCTGTCGCGAGGAGGTATGGACCTCCTGCTGGGTGATTGGCGAGCAGGCCTGTCGACCGAGCTGACGGTCTTGGGGGGGGGCGTCGAGCCTTTATTGAAGCCTCTCCGGGTGGCGGGTAGCATTGGTAAGGTAAACATTTATGACCCACAGGTATCCGGCAGGTTCGCAATTGACTGGACAACACTAGATAGGCATAAGTTGTTTAAACGTTGTCCGGTCAACGACGAACCAGGCAAGGGGGTGATGGTTACCACTAGACAGCTGGTATCACCCCCTGATTTTACGGATACGCATCAGAGGGTGGGGTCATTAGTTAGATATTGACTACGGTCAACAATTTGTTTGTTGTCAACAAACAAATTGATACAAATAGATACATTGTAACAATTGCCGTTGGCAATTTTGGGTGGTACCTTACCAGTGTTACTTCGGCCTGTTTGCCTTAAGAATTATGATTGGTCGTTTTACCAATAGAAATTTATAATTCGGACTAGGGCTTGAATCAATAAATGTGGCCCATGCTGTTATCCACTTTCATTTGTGTCTGAGTCCATCATTGGGGGGGTGCGCCTGCAATGGAAGCGCGGCGCCAAAATGGCCGCCACGCTCTTTGCGGGCCCCCCCCACCGGACGAAACCATCCGGGTAGTTAGGGGCGGGGCCAGCACCCTAATAAAAGGGGCTGGCCACGAGGCAGCCGTGCTGCCATTTTGGCGAACCGACGGAGCGGAGAAGTTTTTCCCCTCCACCCCCTCCCTAGTTAACAGTGTGATTTTTGGTCGCTTTGGGGCCGGGTGGGAATTTTTGGCTGGGACTCGCATTGGCCCTTGAGTCCTGGCTTTTTTGCCCATCCCACACTGTTGCTATGGTTTGATATAGGGGTCGTTCTGTGCTGTTGTTGACTTTGGTCACATTGGCGGGTAGCACTGGTAAGGTAAACATTTATGACCCACAGGTATCCGGCAGGTTCGCAATTGACTGGACAACACTAGATAGGCATAAGTTGTTTAAACGTTGTCCAGTCAACGACGAACCAGGCAAGGGGGTGATGGTTACCACTAGACAGCTGGTATCACCCCCTGATTTTACGGATACGCGTCAGAGGGTGGGGTCATTAGTTAGATATTGACTACGGTCAACAATTTGTTTGTTGTCAACAAACAAATAGATACAAATAGATACATTGTAACAATTGCCGTTGGCAATTTTGGGTGGTACCTTACCAGTGTTACTTCGGCCTGCTTGCCTTAAGAATTATGATTGGTCGTTTTACCAATAGAAATTTATAATTCGGACTAGGGCTTGAATCAATAAATGTGGCCCATGCTGTTATCCACTTTCATTTGTGTCTGAGTCCATCATTGGGGGGGTGCGCCTGCAAAGGGGCAGGAAGGACAGGAGAAAGCCAGTTCCACTATTTTCATTGACAGCAAAGAAGACAGCCTGTGAAGAGAAGAGAGGAAAGAGTCAGGACTGGCACAGCTTAACTGAAACCAGTAGGGCTCCGGATAAAAGGAAGGCTCAAAAGTCATAGTTTGCTAATGGTGAGCCCCTAGGTCACAGTAGCTAAGCTGCAGTACTACAGCCAAAATTCTGCTCATGATCAAGATACATGTTAATTACTTTGTGAATTACTGATCACTAATTGCTATGGGGTAGTATTTGTGTTATTGCTATAGTGATCAATTTATCAGGATCTTTACCCTTAGGACTGCAGAAGTAAGAGTATAGGACTTCTATGCCGACACAGTGATGGACTTCAGAATCACTTCTACTTTTGATGAGGGTCTCAATTGCCTTCAATGTTCCTCAATCAGCCACAGCCTAGTTGCTTGTTGAAAATATGTGAGCAAGCCTCCTAAAAATCCCATCATGCTTCTTAAAGTACCATAGTCTGGAACAGGGTTACTCAAATTTGGCTTTCCATAGTTCTTGGACTTCAATTACCAGAAGCCCAAGTCAGCACACCTGCTGATCAGAATTATTTTATTTTCCATTGTCAGCCTGTGCTTTCTGGAAACTTCTCTGTCTGTTTTAAGGACATGCTTGAACTTTTTTCCTACTGCTTTGCTCTTCTAGGACAACAGAATCTGCTTCCATTTAGTTTCTAATATAAAAGTATTTCTGTTGGAGTTTATGAGCGCAATCCACTTAGAAATAACTTTTGTATATGGTAAGCCATGAAGTGTTGTGGAAGTGCTGCACCAGATGGATAAAGCAAGAAAAACTGTTTAAGATCATTAAACAAAGAAAGCTCTAATACCTTGGGCATATCATGAGGAATGACAAAAAGTATAGAATGGTCCAACTCACTATGCAAGGGAATATCCTTGGGAAATGTGGTCCTGGATATACACAGAGCTCGTAGCTGAAGAACCTGAGAGACTGGTGTGGAATGTCCTTGGAAGAATTGTCCTGAGGATTTAAGAACAGGAAGACTCTTGCCATGATGATAGCCAATATTCAGAACTGATATGGCCTTGCAGAAGAAGAATATAGTGTGCAGTTGTCTTTCACACCTATACTATTGCCATGCTGTTAACCATAAGATAGGAAAGTAAAATTTGGGAATTCTGTATTTAAACTTCTAGTAATATATCCTTTGAAAGCAAAACAGACACTAGGTGGTATCTTGCAAGGAGGCTTAATGAGAAGAAAAGGTTTGCTAGCATTTCTAATAAATAATTGCAGGCAGGCAAGTGGATTCTGACTTATGGCGACTCTTTCCAGTCTTTATCATTCCCTTTTTCGGGGGGGGGGGGGGGGACCCTGGATCTGTTCAGCTTGCTCATGACAACATAGGTTGTCTCTTTTTCCACAGTCACAATGGGGAATTGAACTCCCAATCTCTGCCTCTGCCTCTGCAGCCATATACCTAATTTGCTGAGCTATCCATCCAGCATTGCCATTTCATGTCGACACGATAAACAGGCTTTCTGTTACATACATTGTTTCAAATGAATTCTGAATTAGAGTTATTTCCGTTCATGCCTGTTGACAGCTAAGTAATGGAAAGAAGAGAAAGAGAAGGATAGCAAATCCATGATGACAGTTTATGATTTTGCGAACTTCCCTTATCCTTCGACACTAGGTGAACTTTTATTACTTGGTGCCAATTTTGAGACATGCCAGAAAATCATATTGAGCTGTCAGACCAGAGGAAGTCTTTCGATCACAGTGTGGTACAGTGGTTAGAACAGTGGTGGTGAACCTTGTCACTCCAGGTGTTCTCGGACTTCAATTTCCAGAAGTCCAAGTCCCTGTGAATCCACTCGAATCCATTTGTGTAGATTCACAGGGACTTTGGCTTCTGAGAATTGAAGTCCAAGAACACCTGGAGTGACAAGGTTCACCATTACAGTGTTAGAATGTTGGACCAAGGCTTATTACATTGTAGTATAAATTAATCAGGGAGAATCACACTCTGCTGAATAACGTCATTTTTTGCTTGCTTCTGAGATGTGGACTCACTAAACAATTGGAAAGCAATATTGCAACTCGAGCACCATGACATGCTCGACCTCATGCTGCCACTTCATGCTCTCTTTGCAGGCTACAAGCCAGGAACAAAGGAGATGTCTGTGTGTTTTTACACAGTTCATAGCACTCAGATGCTCTTCTAAGTGAAAGGAAAAGCAGCCTGTTTTGGGTTGTTGTTGTTTTTTAACTTTTGTGAAATGGGAAAATAAACACTTATGTGGCTGCAGAGCCAGAGTCTGAGAGTTAAATTCACCACTGTGCCTTGTGGGAGAAGAGGCAACTTGTATGGCCCTGGGCCTGGGCATGTTGAACAGTCCCAGGGCACCCCCAGAATAAGGGAATGGCAAACCACTTCTATGTATCCTCTACCTAGAAAACCTGGAAGGGTTGCCAGAAGTTGGAATTACCATGACTGCACACTCATGATGATGATGATGATGATGATGATGATGATGATGATGATGATGATGATGATGGACCTACACTAGTAGTGACTTACATCTAGATGTCACCAACAACAACAACCTCTGGGCCCCACCAATGGCTGGGGGGATAAATAGCCACTGAGGCTTCGTGGGCAGCAGAAGATGCCGATGCCGACCCCAGGCCCCGCCAATGCCCGGGGGGGAAATAAAGAGCCACCGAGGTCTCATGGGTGGCAGAAGATGATGATGACGACCTCCGGGGCCCACCAATGGCCATGGGTGAGAGGGAGCTGCCGTGGCCTTGCGAGCAGCAGAAGACACTGCTGCTGACCTCTGAGCCCCACCAACAGCCAGGGGTGAGAGGGAGCCGCCATGGCCTTGTGGGTGGCAGAGGACAACAACAACGACCTCTGGGCCCCACAACGGTTTTGGTTGTGGTGCTGTGGTGTGATTTGTGCAGTGAATGTTATTTTGCTGTATGGGACTTCCTCAAATGAATGATTTTCTTCCTTCTCTGCAATGTTTTATGATGGTTGCAATTTATGATGCTGTGATTTATTATTTATATGATACTGTGATTTATCTACTGTTATTCTATGGTATTTCATCGTGTTGTAATATATATATGTTTAAGATGCTCTGTTGTTTCTGTGAGCCACCCAGAGTCATGTTGTTGAGTGGGTGGCATACAAATTCAATAATAATAATAATAATAATAATAATAATAATAATAATAATAATAATAATAATAATAATAATAATAATAATAATAATAATAATAATAATAATAATAATAATAATAATAATAATAATAATAGTTAACCAACTACTTTGGGTACTTGGAACCATAAAGGCAATAATTAATTTTTTGAAAGTAACTTTCCAAGCAAAGATCTATCTTAAAAAATACTTATTCATCCCCTATAACTTCTTCTGCTTCTGTTGCTGCTGCTGCTGCTTCTTTTGCTTCTGTTTTTGTTGCTGCTGCTGCTTCCTCTTCTTCTTCCTCCTCATCTTCTATCCCTTCGGGCATCAAGGGAGATACAAATGCTTGCTCTGGCATGTCTAGTGGCCTCTACTGGCATTATTTGGTATTTTAATATGTCTTTGATATTATCTCTCCACCTTCCTCTGGGTCTCATGCTCTTTGTCCTCTTTTCACATATGCTTTGTATGGTATGGAATTCCAAAACATTCTTTCTCTGTATGTAGTTTAAGAATGTGATGATTAAAATATTATACAGAGAGTGTTTCATTTTGCAGATGAAAGGGTCCACAACCCAGAGGTAAGCACTCTGCAGCTATCAGTGCAAGAGAAGCCAATCCTAGTTAATCTTCCTGCTTCTTCCAAGAGAGAAGTGGAGAGCTTCTTGCTCTCCAGATGTTAGACTCAAACTCCCTACAGGCCCAGCCCATATGTCTACCAATTAGGAATGATGAGTACAGTTCTCTCTGTAGAACATCAGATTCCTTCCATCTCTTATAAGAGATTATCTCAATAGATTGGGCACCAGGCATTTCCTGCTTGAGTGCTATCAGAACTATCATCAACAAAGCAATCATAAACCAATAAAATACAGATATTTCACCACTGGATCACAAAGGGTTGACAACAGTTTTCTTTCACCCACCACCTCATGGATGGGTGTTTTATCTCTAAAATAAAACTCAGAAATAACACAGAAGACAAAAAACTTGAAATAAATATTGGTATGATGATGTGTTATATAGCAGGATATTAAAAATGATCAGTAGTCTTTTCTTTGACAGATCACTCAACAACTCAAAATAAGTTTCATACTTGGCTTATGAAAACACCGTTAAATAATAGCACCAGAGTGGAGATAATTTATAGACAGAGAGACATTGAGATCCGTTAACATTCAAAATATTGGACTGCAAAGCAATAATATACATGTTATGATGACTAGAGAGCTCATGGAATATGTGTTTGAATTTATTAAATATAACTGCAAGAGATCACTGGACTAACTATTCTAAAAAAAATGTGCTATCAAGCTGCTTCCACATTACAGTGATCCTATGAATTAGGGCTGGATTGGTCAGTAGTTTAGGCATCTGGCTGTGGAGCCAGAGGTTAGGACAGGAGTTCTCAATCATTTTGCGCCACAGGCTGGGCAACTCCCCCTCAGAAAGCTGAGTGGGCTGGACATGTGGTTTCCCCTGCCGTAAACACTACCTTAAACCACAGTTTGTGCATGTGGGTCATGTTTTTGGCTGTCGTAAGTGCTCCTGCTTCTAGGATCATTGGGCCAAATGGAATGGCATCAGGGGCCGGGGCTGGCCCACGGGCCATAGGTTGCAAATCCCTGGGTTATGAGTTCAATTCCCTACTGTGCCTTATGGAAGAAGAACCAGTATGTGTGTCCTTGGCCATGGTACACAGTCCCAGAAGATAAGAATAGTAAACCATGTCCATGTATTCTTAACTGTTAATAATAAAGTAGTTTCTATAGTCATAATTTTTGTCTTCTTAATGTTCAACTACAGTCCAGCTTTGGCACTTTCTTCTTTCACTTTCCTTAAAAGTCATTTCAACTCACTGCTGCTTTCTGTCAGTAAAATGATGCTATCTCCATATCTTAAGTTAACATTATTTTCCCCACCAATTATCACTTCTCCTTCATCTGTATGTATTATTAATATTATTAGTCCAACCTTCCAAATGATATATTCTGCATAAAGATTGAACAAATGAGGGGATAAAATGTACTCTTGTCTTACACCCTGGTCCATATGTCTCTCCATATTCTGTCTTAATGGTAGCTTCTCCACAATATAGCTTATGCATCAAGACAATCATAGGGCAATCTGAAATTTTATGGATTCAATCCTAATCAAACCAAACAGATTTATATTGGGCTAAAAATGCCAAGAATCATTAGTGAGGGGAATGTTCCCAAAAAAATTTACAGGGAAGCTTTGTTAATGTGAGTAAAAACCATATCTGAGCCTTGGATATTAATCTCACCAACACTTATGAAAAATAATAATAAATTAACAAATTAACAAAAAAATAAAATGACATGATGTGAAGGGGTTTCTCCTCCTGTCACTGTAATACCTTCAGTCTGCTGATGTCAAGTAAGGCAACAGCTTTCTTTCTTTCATGTCCCGATCAAACCTTGGCCTGGCAAAATGAAGCCACTTTTTTGACTTTGCCATTGGCCAAATGTAAATCCTCATCGGTGCATGCCTCTAGCAGCAATCAGCAGATCAGTAAATGAGCTGGATTATGTATCTCTCCACATTCACACCACATGTTGTTGTCCACCAGCAGCCCCCACTTGAGCATGTTGTCCTTACATTTAGGGACTTTGACCCTCAGCCATCCATGTGACGTAGGGGAGATTGAGTTCCTCAGCTATATCCTCCTTTAATGATGTTCCTTGCTCAATGAGTTCCTTCCTCTACCTTTTAATTTGGTTTTGTTCTTGTGTGCCCTCAAGAATGTTTGTTTTTGCCATAAAGCTCTTCCTAGATGTAAGCTGGCAGATGTGAGGCTCCTATCCATTCAGAGGATGTTGAGGGGGTACACAGAAAGAGCCTCCATTAAGATTGTGGATACAATCAGTTGTGCCTTAGGTGGCAACCTTGTTGGCTAATCTTTCTAACATCAGATAAACCCAAAGTTGCAGCGGTGGAACCAGAAATGATGACCTATGTTGCAGGAAGACCACAGGAGTCTAGCTGATTTGGGTAACTGTACCTGTATAACTAGGCAAGGGGAGATAGCTGTTGTGTCTTTGTCTGAGAAATGTATGCTTTTATCATGAGCTAAGGAACATTCTGAGATCAAAGCAGACACTTTCAATAAGCAAAGAGGGCACCAAGCAGACAGTTTCATCCACAAATGCAGTGCCAGGCTTGACCCTTCTCTGTTGTCAGAATAACTGGGACTCTCTGACAAGGTTTATATCACCAACCAATGCATATATCACCAACCAATGCAAGACCTACATTAAACAGGAATATACAAAATGTGAAAGACAAGAAAAATACCCTTTTCTGTGCTTGCAATGCAAATAACTCCTTTCCTTCATGGTCCCCCACCCCAACCTGACATTCTCTTTGAGAGCATATTTCCCTACATCAATGAAAAATGCTGTCAGACAAAATGTGTCAAGGGAGAAGATTAGTAAAATGAGCACAATGGATTTAATGCTGTTTATCTGGGATCACAGCAAAGATCTGGATGTTAGGTGGGGTGGAGGTTGGGGTGGGGGTGAGGACAGAAATTCTAAAGAAAGCTGAAACGTGAAAAATATAGGAGACCAAATTTAAAAAATTCTATCTGCACCCCCATGCAAAAGTTGTGTTATCTATTGTGTGGGAATATTTAAGCCAGTTACCTGGCAAAAACACCAGTGTTATATTTTTGACTGTTTTGAAGCATTTATTGACACATACTCCAAAGATAACTCAATAGGTATCAGAGGTAATCCTCAATATTAACCTTCCTTCTGAAGAAATAGAGGCACTCACTTTACAAAGCTGTTTTTATTTTTAAGATGAGGATAAATATTACTGATGAAGGAAACCCCTCAACACCTGAAGGGATAAAAGAGGAAGGAAAGGAGATGAAGGAAGCAAGAACCTTGAAATGTCAGTCTGAGAATTTTAAAGTGATATTTGAGGTGCACCGTTCCTGAAAATAAGAATTAAAAAAGAGGGCCTCGGTGTGTCTTTATTCTAGCGCAGCAGGGCTTCACATTACTACAGCCCTGTTTGAAAGATGCTGTCCTCATGAGCTGTAGCAGGGGTTCTCAACCTACAGCCCATGGGCCAGTCCCGACCCATGGCTCCATGCCATCTGGCCTGCTACTACCACCACTGCACCCGGAAGTGGAAGCAGACACGTTTACATTAGCCTTGAAATGCACCCGCAACTGTCATAAATGCGGGAGTGGGAACATTTATGACAGCCATAAATGTGCCTGCTTCTGCTTCCGGTTTATGCGGTCTGGCCCACTCAGCTGTCTGGAAGCATGGTCAGGACCACGGTGTTAAAAAGGTTGGGAACCCCTGTGATATAGTATGGAATTACATTAGTATTGCAGAGATGTTATGCAGAACACCAAACAAGAAAAGCAGCCCTACTGATTAGGAGAATATTAGGAAAATCTATACTTCATACAGTAAACTCTTCAAACAGGAGAACACACTTTCCAGATCTAATAGTCTTCCACAGCCAGGGGTGTTGGGAGAGATTGTACTGTAGCATTTCATATGCCTCAGAAGTAGAGAAAGAAACTATAAAGTTGAATCTGTCCAGTTGAAAGCTACAATCTGTGCTTTGGAGAAGGCCCTTCCCTTTAGAAATAATATATAATTTCTTTCCTTCTCTTTTGTTTGTCTTCTCAATAGTGAGGATGAATATGGTGTGGAGGAATCTGTAGCTTTCACCATGTAAGAATAAATATACCGTATTTTCCGGTGTATAAGACGACTTTTTAACCCCGAAAAATCTGTGCCAAAGTTGGCGGTCATCTTATACTCCGGGTACTCTGGAGCCAGGGGCTGCCTGGTGGGGAAAGCCATTCGCCGCCACTGCGTGAGGCCTCCGGAGCAAGGGGCCGCCAGGATACCACCACCCCCAGCCTTGTGGCGGAGGTGGTGAATGGCTTTCCCTCCTCCTCACACACCCCCTGGGGTGGTGGCATCCGGGTGGCCCCTTGCTCCGGACGCCTCGCGGTGGCGGCTTTCCCCGCCGGTCAGCTGCTCCTCCTCCTCATCATCATGCCCAGCTGGGGGTGGCGGTGCGGAGGAGAAGGAGCATTAGCTGACTGGCGGGGAAAACCAGCCGCAGCTGCCACGAGGCCTCCAGAGCAAGGGGCTGCCCGGATACCACCACCTCAGCCTCACGCCTGCGGCTGGCTTCCCCCCTGCTGGTCAGCTGCTGCTCCTCATCATCATCCCCCCACCCCCGGCTGGGGTAGTGGTATCCGCGAGCCACACCTCCCCACCCCCTTCACCGTCAGGGAAGGTAAAAGGAGCCCTGTCGGGCTCAGAGACACCACAAGCAGCACCTCCCCGCCCCCTTCACCGGCGGGGAAGGTAAAAGGAGCCAGTGAAGGGGGCAGGGAGGTGCGGCTCGCGGTGTCTCCGAGCCCGACGGGGCTCCTTTTAACTTCCCCACCGGTGAAGGGGGCGGGGAGGTGTGGCTCGCGGCATCTCTGAGCCCAACGGGGCTCCTTTTACCTTCCCCACCGGTGAAGGGGGTGGGGAGGTGTGGCTCGTGGTGTCTCCGAGCCCAACGGGGCTCCTTTTACCTTCCCCACCGGTGAAGGGGCGGGCAGGTGCGGCTCGCGGTGGCTCCGCGCCTGACGGGGCTCCTTTTACCTTCCCTGTTGGTGAAGGGGGAAGGGAGGTGCAGGTTGCGGCGGCTCCAGGGCCGACAGGGCTCCTTTTACCTTCCCCACCGGTGAAGGGTGTGGGGATGCCGCGAGCCGCACCTCCCTGCCCCTTCACCAGTGGGGAAGGTAAAAGAAGCCCTGTCAGGCTCGGAGCAGCCATGAGCCACACCTCCCCGCCCCTTTCACTGGTGGGGAAGGTAAAAGGGATGTGTGGCTTGTGGCATCTCCGAGCCCAACGGGGCTCCTTTTACCTGCCCCGTTGGTGAAGGGGAATAGGTTAGGGAGTCTCCAGTTTCGAGTTTCCTCCCCTAAGGCTCTTTGGATTCTTGGGCCATTTGCCCAGCCCCCACCCCAAGCTGGCTTTCCCCGCCGGTCAGCTGCTCCTCCTCCTCCTCCGCACCACCACCCCCAGCAAGTAAAGGGAGCCATCCCCAGCCCAGGAAGCTCCGAAGACACCGCCATTGCAAGAGGGGTAGTCATACGGCGAGTATATTGCAAACTCTACATTTTAATTAGAAAAGTTGGGGGTCGTCTTATACGCCCTGTCGCCTTATATGCCGGAAAATACTGTAGTTTTCTCTCCACAATGAAACTGAAACTGAAATCTGGTAAAGGGGGCAGGTGACATAAAATGAAAAGTTTGGATAATTTGATTCTCATCCAGCTCAGTAGCTTGGTTGCAAGTAACAACATGGTCCCCTGTCCAAAGATAATCATAGTAGATCAATTAGGATATGCAGCCAATTATTAGGATGTGCCTTACCCTCCTAAAAGCACTGGATGTTTTGCTTAAAATACAGCAACTGGTCCAACCTAGTGAATTAAGAGCTGAATGATAAATCTAAGTTATGTAAAATGCCATCGGTTCAATGGGCCTATTCTAGATGAGACTAGCAACAGTATTTAGTACTTTGGATTTTTTTATTAGCAAGAATAATGTTGGAATTGAATTCAAGATGTGGTCACTTCAGAAAATATGGCAAACAATTCAATTTAAAAAAAAATCTCCCTCCCTAATCCAATAAACCATTTTCTTAATTTCTGTTCCTGATCAAGAACAAAGTGAAACAGATCCATATGATTATGGACATTTGAATATTGCAAATGTTTGCAAATTCTGATCCAAATGGAACTAAAACAAAATTATCAGCTATAATTGATCCTAAATATACTTTCTTGGATGTATGACCTAAACTACTATTGGTAAAGGTTGCCCTTGTTTGAAAGCCAGTCATATCCAACTCTAGGGTTCAGTTCTCATCTCTGTTTATAGCCAAAGAGCCAGTGCTATCTGTGTTTTGCAGACATTACCGTGGACATGTTCAAGCCTAGAGGCCGGAGTGCACGTAATGCTGTTTACCTTCCCACCTAAGTGGTACCTATTTATCTATTTGCAATTTCTTGCTTTGAACTTTCGAACTGCTACATTGACAGAGATGAGAGCTCACTCCATTGTGCAGTACTCGGGTATCGAACTCCGACCTTCCAGTCCTCAAGTCAATCATCTTAACCATTTAGCCACCTACTATTACTTAACCTCTGAGTAGACACATGGAATATTGTGATGGCTTACTTGTTCTTGCTGGTATGTTAGTTTATATCCTGCAGGGAACATTTTGCTTAGGATAAGCATAAGGGGGAAAATATCCCACAGAAACTGAAATGTCACAGTTCAGAAATCCAGCAATTCAGCCTACTACCATTCTTTGCCATTACACTTCTCCAGAATGGTTCACTGATGAATATTTTAAATGTTGGCTTCAAACCACCCAGTGATGGTAACAATGTTGCTTATTCTGGCTCACATAGTCAAGTAGATTCACAAAAGCAGTATTTTCTGAGAATCTCCCCCAAACCTACAGCCATTCCTCGTTCAAGGATATGTTTATTTATCCACTAGTGGGGAGGAGGAGGAGGGATTTCTTGGACTATTTCTTGGAGTAAGACTTAGCTAAACCTCAAAGCCTTACAGTTGAAGTTTTATTATTATTATTATTATTATTATTATTATTATTATTATTATTATTATTATTATTATTATTATTATTATTATTATTATTATTATTATTATTATTATTATTATTATATCATACTTAAACTTATATACCGCTTTCCTTTGTCAACAACTAACTCAAAGCAGTTAACAACATATTCATTTACAAAAAATTCCACAGTAATACAATATATCAATACAACAAGTCAAAATATCAACAATCAATATATCAAAAGGACATATACAAAAATCATATCAATAAGCATATCAACAAAACAGTGTAGCCACAGGGCGTATCAAAAACAATCTAACCAGTCCCAGAAAAAGAGACTCAGAAAATCTGGCTGCAGATGAAGTGGTGCGGCTCCAGCATCTTTTAAGCTCCCCACCCAGCGGGGCCAGAGAGATGGGCACCGGGCACAGCAGCCTCCCATCCCAGGACTGATGGAATAGGCCCCGGGAGAGGCTCCAAAGTCCGATGTCAGTGAAGGCAGGGAGCCACTTTTGGGGCCACAGAAAGGTGAGCCCCAGGTGCGGCCAATTCTCTCCATCCCACCTCCTCCTCCAGCCAGTCGCCGGGCAAGTTCCACAGGGCCTCTGAACCCCGACATCAGTGGTGTCAGTGGAGGCGGGGAGCCACTTTTGGGGCTGCAGAAAGGCGAGCCCCAGCTGTGGCCAGTTCTTTCCTCCCCACCTCCTCCTCTGACCGTTCGCCGGGTGAGCTCCACGCAGTCTCCGAGCCCCAGCGTCAGTGGTGCGGTGGAGGTGGGGAGCCACTTTTGGGGCTCCAGAAAGGCGAGCCTCAGGTGCAGCCAGTTCTCTCCTCCCCACCTGCTCCTCCGGCTGGTCACCGGGTGAGCTCCGCAGGGCCTCTGAACCCTGACATCGGTGGTGTTGGTGGAGGCGGGGAGCCACTTTTGGGGCTCCAGAAAGGCGAGCCTCAGGTGCAGCCAGTTCTCTCCTCCCCACCTGCTCCTCCGGCTGGTCACCGGGTGAGCTCCGCAGGGCCTCCGAACCCTGACATCGGTGGTGTTGGTGGAGGCGGGGAGCCACTTTTGGGGCTGCAGAAAGGTGAGCCCCAAGGTACAGCCAGTTCTCTCCTCCTCACCTCCTCCTCCAGCAGGTCACCGAGCAAGCTCCAAACTAGCACTTTCTCTCTGGTGAGCCACAGTAAGGTGCCTGCCTATAGATATAATTTTATTTATTTATTTATTTCAATTTTTATGCCATCCACTCAGGTAAAAACCCGTCTCAGGGTGGCGTACAATAGTTAAAAATATATAAAAACATGTTAAAACACCCTCATCCTCCCATCTATTCACCCTCATTACTCCCATCCCATTTAAAACCAAACTAAAAGCTAAGAAGGAGGGGAGGGATGCAAAGACACAGAAGGAGGACACAACTGGACTAGTTGGGGATGAGCCAGCAGGCCAGGGCCATATTCCCATTAGGGCCCCACATAATTTCGAGAATGTAGAATTATGGGATTTATAATCCACAAAAGCAAAAAAAAATCCCATTCCTATTATACACTCTGGTTTATTTTAAAATGTAAAAAATCCATGAATCATAGCTAATTGCACATCAGTGCAGTAAATCAGAATTGACTTGACAGCATATAATTATATAAGCATGATCAGAATACCCTCAACTCAATACTGATTTATGACATCCCATTCCAAGAATTTCTTGGTGGAAAATATTGTTGTTGTTGTTCAGTCGCACAGTCGATTCCGACTCTTTGCGACCCTATGGACCATCGCTCTCCAGGCACCTCTGTCCTCCACCATCCTCCTTAGTCCACACAGCCCCGTGCCCATTGTGTCTACAATACCATCTAGCCATCTCATCTTTGGCCGTCCCCTTCTTCTTTTGCCCTCCACCTTCCCCAGCATCAAGGCCTTCTCAAGTGAATCCTCTCTTCTCATTTGATGTCCAAAATACTTCAACTTCATCTTTGTTATTTGTCCTTCTAAGGAGCACTCAGGGCTAATCTCTTCTAATATTGACCTATTTGTTCTCCTCGCTGTCCAGGGGACTCTCAAAACTCTCCTCCAGCACCACATCTCAAAGGCATCTATTTTTCTTCGCTCAGCCTTTCTAATGGCCCAGCTCTCACATCCATACATTACCACCGGAAATACCATTGCTTTGACTATGCGGACCTTTGTTTGCAGTGAGATATCTCTACTTTTCACTATGTTCCCCAGGTTTTTCATAGCTTGTCTCCCAAGAATCAGTCACCTTTTTATTTCATGGCTGCAATCCCCATCTGCAGAGATCTTGGATCCTAAGAAAGTAAAATCTGTTACTGCTTCTACTTCTTCCCCATCTATTTTCCATGAACTGATTGGGCCTGTTGCCATTATCTTGGTTTTCTTGATATTGAGTCTCAGGCCAGCTTTTGCACTCTCTTCTTTCAACCTAATCAGGAGCTTCTTTAGGTCTTCTTCACTTTCTGCCATTAGGGTGGTATCATCTGCATATCTCAAATTGTTGATGTTTCTCCCAGCAATTTTGATCCCATATGGTGATTCCTCCATCCCTGCATTGCGCATTATGTGCTCTGTGTATAAGTTGAATAAGCAGGGTGACAGAATGGTATTCCCATCTTTTTAATTACTTGCCACATTTTGTTGTGGTCCACACAATCAAAGGCCTTGGTGTAGTCAATGAAGCAGAAGTAAGCTTGTTTCTGGTATTCCTTTGTTTTCTCCATGATCCAACGTATGTTGGCAATGTGATCTCTGGTCCCCCTGCCTCTTCTGAATCCAGCCTGCACCTCTGGTAGTTCTCTTTCTACATGCTGCTGTAATCTATCCTGCATTATCTTGAGCATCACTTTGCTAGCTTGTGGGATGAGCGCAATTGTTCGATAATTTGAACATTCTTTGGCATTGCTCTTTTTTGGGATTGGGACATATACTGATCTTTTCCAATCCTGTGGCCACTGTTTCGTTTTCCAAATCTGCTGGCATAAAGCATGTAGTAGCTTGATTCCATCATCTTTTAGGGCTTTGAAGAATTCAACTGGGATACCATCATATCCACTGGCTTTGTTGTTTGCCGTGCTTTTTAGGGCCTTTCTGACTTCACTCTCTAGGATGTCTGGTTCAAGTTCAATTTCCCCCTCATTGTTATTATCCGCGGTGTTTAGGTCTTTTTTGTAAAGTTCCTCTGTGTACTCTTTCCATCTTTTCTTTATCTCTTCTGCATCCGCTAACTCTTTGCCACCTTTGTCTTTTATCGTGATCATTTTTGCTTTGAACGTTCCCTTGACTTCCCCAATTTTTTTTAAAGAGATCTCTAGTCCTACCTCTTGTGTTGTTTTCCTCTATTTCTTTGCACTGTTCATTTAGGTAGCTTTCCTTATCTCTCCTTGCTTTTCTTTGAAATTCTTTATTTAAGTGATTGTATTTTTTCCTTTCTCCTTTGCCTTTTGCGTTCCTTCTTTCCTCTGCTATTTTAAGAGCCTCATCCGACAACCACTTTGCTTTCTTGCGCTTCTTTTCTTTTGGTATAGTTTTCCTTGCTGCCTCCTGCATAATGTCTCTCATCTCTGTCCATAATTCCTCTGGTACTCTGTCTGTCTGGTCCAGACCATTGAATCTGTTCCTCACCTCCACCGTGTATTCCTTGGGTATGTTGACTAGATCATATCTATCCGGCCTATTAGTTTTCCCTATTTTCTTCAGTCTGAGCCTGAATTTTGCAATCAGTAGATTGTGATCTGAGCCACAGTCCGCTCCAGGTCTTGTTTTTGCTGACTGTATGGAGGTTCTCCATCTTTGGCTGCAGAGTATGTAGTCAATTTGGTTTCGATGTTGGCCATCTGGTGATGTCCATGTGTAGAGTCTCCTCTTGTGTTGCTGGAAAAGGGTGTTTGCTATGACTAGTGTGTTATCTTGGCAGAACTCTATCAGTCTTTGCCCTGCTTCGTTTTGTGTTCCCAGACCAAACTTGCCTGTTATTCCGTCCACTTTTTGATTTCCTACTTTTGCATTCCAGTCTCCTAAGATAATGTGGACATCGTTTCTTGGTGTCTGTTCTATAAGATGTTGTAGGTCCTCATAGAACTGGTCTACTGTGGCTTGATCTGCACTGGTAGTTGGTGCATATATTTGGATTACAGTGATATTAAATGGTTTGCCTTGTAGTCTGACTGACATCATTCTATCATTTTTGAGATTGTATCCCATTACTGCTTTTCTCACTCTTTTATTTACAATTATGGCCACTCCATTTCTTCTGAGGTTTTCTTGTCCACAGTAGTAGACATGATGGTTTCCAGAGCTGAATTCTCCCATACCTGTCCATTTTAGCTCACTGATTCCCAAGATGTCAATACTTATTCTTTCCATTTCCTTTTTTACCACTTCCAGCTTTCCTTGGTTCATAGATCTTACATTCCATGTCCCTATGCAATATTGTTCCTTACAACACTGTATTTCTCCTCCCCCTTTCCTGCCCATCCCTTTCTGTCCATCTAATGTGCTGAGCATCCTTCCTGTTTCCTCTGATTTGTCCCTTTGTTTTGCCTTTGCTTTGGTCAATAGGGTTTTCTTGGCAAACTCCCTGGCGTGCTTTGCCGGTTTCTACGCCATTCCCCCCCCCCATCATACATATTATCACAGTTTAAAACAAGGTAACATCATCATGCATATTATCACAGTTTAGAACACAGTATCAGTTTAGAACTGATGTCAGCCAGCTCTAAACTGACACAGTGACACAATCACTATGTCAGTTGCTATAAGTCATCTATGTTCAGTCAACTATATTATTTCAGTTCGATTACTGATCCCTTGCATACATGCAGCAGCTCTCGCCTCCCTTTGGCTGCGAAAAGTTGGTTAAAGGCTCCAACTCAGGCCTCACTGTGATGGTGGCTACGGATGGTGTCTTCTGGGGGTGGTCGAGGGTCTCCTGTGTCTGCAGTGTCTGTAGTGTCAGCGCGGCCCTTCCTCTTTGCCCTCTGGGGTGTTGCTACTTTAGGAGGACTCCCGTGGGCCTCTGGATGGTTACTGGGCAGTTGGGGCCTGTGTCCTTCTCTGCCTTTTCCTTCCTGTGTCCTTCTCTGCCTTTTCCTTCCTTGCACCCAGGTTTTAGGATGGGGTGGGGGGGAGGGGCCGATTCTTCACTCACCTCCCCCCAAGGCCTCTGGATGGTAACTGGTTAGTTGAGGCCTAGGTCTTTCTCTGCCTCTTCCTTCTTTGCACCCAGGTTTTAGGATGGGGTGGGGGGGAGGGGCCGATTCTTCACTCACCTCCCCCCAAGGCCTCCGGATGGTAACTGGTCAGTTGAGGCCTAGGTCTTTCTCTGCCTCTTCCTTCCTTGCACCCAGGTTTTAGGATGGGGTGGGGGGGGAGGGGCCGATTCTTCACTCACCTCCCCCCCAAGGCCTCTGGATGGTAACTGGTTAGTTGAGGCCTAGGTCTTTCTCTGCCTCTTCCTTCCTTGCACCCAGGTTTTAGGATGGGGTGGGGGGGAGGGGCCGATTCTTCACTCACCTCCCCCCAAGGCCTCTGGATGGTATTGGGTCAGTTGAGGCCTAGGTCTTTCTCTGCCTTTTCCTTCCCTGCACCCAGGTTTTAGGATGGGGTGGGGGGAGGGGCCGATTCTTCACTCACCTCCTCCCAAATATACAGAAAATATACAGAAGTGGTTTCCCATTCCCTTATTCTGGGGCACCCTGGATTATGCAGCCATGGCTACACAGCCTGGGGGCTGTGGTGTCTTAGTGGTTAAGATGCTTAGCTTGATGAATGGAAGGTCAGCAGGTCAAGACCCGATTACTGCATGACAAAGTAAGCACTCATTGCCTGTCCCAGCTCCTGCCAAACTAGCACTTCAAAAGCAAGAAATTGCAAGTAGATAAATAGATTCCACTTCAGTGGGAAAGGTAACAGTGTTCCATGTACTCTTGCATCTAGCCATGCCTACCACATGAATATAGAAACACTAGCAGGGGTACCCGGCATTGCCCAGGTGGGGCCCAACCCTGGCCGAGGAGAGACCCGGGCCCATTCTCCCCCAGCCTGCACCCCTGCTGCCTTCCCTGTTTGTCTGTTGTCATCGCCCTTGTGATGGTGCCGGTGGCCTAGGCCTCGCCGGGTTGCCACGTTGCTGCAGCCAGCCCCGATGCCAGACAGCCTGGAGGCAGTTCCGGGGACTTCATAGACATCACGGCCTGGTGCCCAGGCAAGCCAGACTGAGGGCCAGTGGTCTCTGGCAGTCTCCCCAGTGACTACAGTTGGCAGGCAGCCATTGCAGTAGGGCTCCCCGATCGTCCCAAGGGTTGCCTCAGGTGGAAGGGAGGATCAATTTTGGGGGACTGGGCAGAGGATGGCGCTGGGCTGCTGCCTTCCACAGCTGCAAGGCCTGCGGAAGGTGGTGGCCCAGTCCCGTCCTCTGCCCACCCTCCAGCTGTGGGTTCTCCCTTCCCCCCGAGGCACACTTCAGGAGTGTGGAGGAGCCAGGCCATATTGGCCGCCCACCGACAGTAGTTGCTGGGGCAGCTCCATGACATCATCATCGTCATCATCGTCATCATCGTCATCATCATCATCATCATCATCATCATTATTATTATTATTATTATTATTATTATTATTATTATTATTATTATTATTATTATTATTATTATTATTATTATTATTATTATTATTATTATTATTATTATTATTATTATTATTATTCCCCTATCCAGTTGCCATGGCAACCCAGTCAATAATAATAATCCCCTTTGAGGATCAATTTTGGGGGAGTACCCCTCCCCATGGGGCTTGTGATGCCTGCAGTGACCGTCTCTCCAGCCCAAGGTATGTATGTGCTGAGTTTCAGCACGATCGGTGCAGGGGTGTGGATTTGTATAAGCAACTCACGCCAGGACACATTGGTTTTATATATATAGATAGATCTGTAGACACAGACAGAGCTGGCTCTTTGGCTGGAAATGGAGATGATCACCACCCCCTAGAGTTGGACATGACTGGCTTTTGAGAAGGCTGGCTTTTCTCCTGGGAGGCATAATGGGAAATCACATTCACAGTCTCTAGCTCCACAGCCAGACATCTATCCAGTCAACATGATCTAGTTCAGGGGCTCCCACCCCCCGGCCGGTGGGCCTAATCTGGCCTGTCCATACCATTAATCCAGCCCATGGCCACCTGGGAACCTTTAGAACCACCCTCCACCACCGTAAGTCATGACATGTCACTTACCACAGCAGTGGGAATTGCACAGTTTTTCCGGGAGTTTGCGCAGTCTCCGCCATCTCCCAGGGAGGTGGAAGACTTTTTGGAGTATGTTCACTCCAGGTTTGGAATTTTCTGAGCCTTCTCCACTGTGCTTCGGTACCTGGAGAGTGACAGTGGATGACTTTCGGTCCTGGGCAGTGCTTACGTCAGCGCCTGGGATCTCAGCGCGGAACCAGGAAGTCATCCACCACCACTCTCCACCTACTGAAGTGCAGTGGAGAAGGCTCAGAAAATTCCAAAACTGGGGTGAACATGCTCCGAAAGCCTCCCACTGCCCTGGAGAGCAGCAGAGGTTGTGCAAAACCCTGAAAAAACCACGATTACCTCCCCTACCACTGCTGCCACTGCCGCCACCACCAATTATGATAATGACAACCCAAACATAAATTGTGGGCACAGCCATGCCTCCAGCCCCCACAGCTGAACACAGTGGCGGGAACTGGCTCCTGGTGGGAAAATGTTGGGAATGTCTGATCTAGTTACTTAGTATAATATTGCTGGTCTAGTGAGTAGAAATGCCTAGCTGTAGATTTGGAGCCAAGAGTTTGAATCTCCCTTTTGCCTCATAAGACAAAGCCAGCCAAGATCACCTAAAATGTATATGGCTGATGGGGTTATTAGTTATATTATGTACCACTTGTGTGACCTAGAGTGAGTTCCACCATCTTGGAGTACCCATATGAAGAGGGATTCATAAACTAATTTTGAGTATACGAAGTGAACCTTGGGAAGAACACCACATGTTGGAATTGAATTGATGACATAATTTATTAACTAATTACTGTTGTTACCCAAATAGACCTGATGCATTCTGCATTTGTGAAAGAGTGACACTTGTTTGAATATAATTTACTTGGAGTGATGAGTTCATTTCTGGTTCAGGGCAGTTTATAATGTCTATACACAGAAATCCGTTCTATCCTGCTTTTCACATCTTTTTTTAAATTATTCATAAACAATTAGCATGAGAAGTCCACATGAAAACTGAAAGCTCAAACTATCATATTTGGCATGCAAATATTTAGGCAGTATTTTAATAACATCATTGATCAAACCAGGATGATGTTTTTGGGGGGATGTGTCAAAGAAGAAATGGTTTAAACATTCTATCCTCCCATGATGTGATCTAGACAAATCACACATCTGCTACTGATTTTTCTTCCACTGACACATTTTCCAATGATATGTTTAGCCTCACATCTAGCTTATCCATAACCTTACCCTTCTATCATGTCATCTTACTGTTACTTTTTATGGCAATCAGATTAACTCGCTGCCATGACAATATCAATACAGATGCTTGTCTTCTAACTTTGGGGATCAAAGTTCAAGTACCGTTGATGACCCAGATAAAATGGATTCAGCTCAGCCTCCTGCATTCAAGAATTTATTGCCGTACAGAAATAACATGACAGATTAAAATGAAATGAGGCCTGAACCCAAGAAGAGGGATGAAATAAACTACATTTCTGTCAATGAAAGATCTTCTTTTCAAACTGAAGCTCCAGTCACCAGAGAGTCAACAGGGAGATATTCATTCTTGAATGTTAAATGTTTGTATCCAAAACAGTTGGATAGTGGGTGGGGGAGGGTTTGCCAGTTATAACTGAGCTCTCAGATTCAGAGGATACTAACATTTGTTACTGTCAAAATGCAATCAGATGTGTGCATACTATTTGTATGACCTTAACAGAGCAGAGTTGGAGTATTCAACAGGTAAATAATATGTGTTATTCACAATATTCATTTACCCAGCAGAAGAGAAGGCTTATAAATTGTCTTTCATGCCTGGTATATAAATGGTGTGCTGATAATTAACAGACTCAGTGGGCCAAAATAATTTGAATTAGTTATAATGAACAAACAACCCACTTATCATCTTTCTGTCAATGTCAACTTCATAGACATAATTGTAAAGGATAATAAATGAATATTGTTTCTTTAATGTATCTGAACATTAATGAGAACGAACACACACACACACACACACACACACACACCAGTGTGATAAGAGTTGTTAACAGTGTTGATTTGTGATTTCGGAAGACCTGGTTCACACCTGTTGAACCATAACACTTATTAGATTCATTTAGCTTTGTCACACTTTTTCAAGTTATTCATACAGTTTGTGTGAGGATAAAAGAAAGCCATCTAGATGACCTTGAGTCCACTGGAGAAAGACTAGGATATAAATTCAATAATGTCATTATTCCCAGTTGAGAAGAAGCCATTCATATTCCTCCCTTTTTAGTCTTTGTCCTTGAGGCAAAAACCTAGTTTGTTTTGTTTCTGGTATTCTGTGATGTGTCATGCATTTTGGTCCTACAGAATAAATAAATAAAGGTATAATAATTTTGCTGTGAACTCTCCCCTCTTGAATTCTACTTAGTACTTCCTTTAGTAGCAGCAGTCATGCTTCTTTTCAACTGCTTAGACAATTTCAAAGGATAAATTAACTAATTAGTTAAATGTTGTATCATTAAGCAGGCCTGCTAGGTTCAGGGTCTGTTGAGTCCAAGCATTAATTGCAACACGGCAGCAGATTGGGGGTTAACCAACAACTCATTTATTACAGCTCAGTTCGGACTGGGGAAACAGGGACGAGGTAGCAACTTATATACAGACAGAACGGCAGTTACAGTGATACATTTGCCCGGGCTTTTACTAATGCAGGAAACCTGTGTTAAACAAATCAGATTACATTAAATACATATGAACGGGGTGCCTTACAGAAAAGAGTGCACGTTACAGCACAGACTTAATGGTGATTGCAAACTTAAAGCAATATATGTTTGGACCATACCTGTCAACCATCCCGATTTGGCCAGGATTACCCCGTAATTTGATGTCGATTGATGTCATAACCCGCCCTGTGCTGCCAAACCCCCATAATTTGGCAGCGGGGGGAAACGCTTTCCACGCATGCGTGGAAGTGCTACGCCGCTTGCACAGCCCCTACGCAAGCGGCGTAGCGCTTCCAAGCATGCATGGAAAGCGACCTGCGCACAAGCGATCTGCGCAGGTCCCATTTTTCCGGAGCCGCAGGTTGACAGGTATGGTTTGGACACAACAGGGTCTTTAGGATCTGGAGACATTAAGCACTCAGTGGATGGTAAGAAGCAAAGTTTTATTAGGCAAATCTTCCTACTAGCAAACAATTAACATAGTACAAGAAATCAAAGCATGCCCAACAAAACATACCAAGCAAGTTTTTCCAATCAGATGCCAGGAGCCTGGTTAGCAGTGGAGAAGCCCATAGGCACCACAGCACCTGGTGTCTGGTCTACAAAGAGCTCCCACCTAAGTGATTCAGCTTACCTTCTTGTATACCCCTATGTAAGGTGCTACCTCATTCCCCATAGCCCTTGGCCACTCTCTGAGAGATGACAAATGATGATTAACTGCACCTGGATTGGATGAACTGGCATAAACATCAACCAAGTGTAGATAATACCAGACTTTCTTATCAGTCAAGGGAACTGAAATTTCATTGATCCACCCTGTGCGCATCTTATCTTGCTAAGGGCTCTTCCTGCACTTTCCAATCAGCTTCACTAAATCTAAACATCTTAGGGAGTATATGTGACTAATTGGGGAACATTATTTGGCTTACAGCATTAACCATTTCAAGAGCTTGTTGGAGGAACTGAGAGGGCCACTAAACTTGAAATACAACAGCCTTCTGTATTTGTCATCATCCCCTGGCACTACCAAAGTATGTATACTGAGAAAACCAAAGCTATACATTTGAAAACTGGATTTTTTTTTTATTTCCTAAAAGCATTTTTCGCAACATGATTTCTGAGCCATTCTGTAGTTTAATTAGGGAGACATTTGGTATACTCTGTAATAACTGTTACACTCTGTAACAGTTATTACAGAGTATTACTCTGTAATAACTGTTATTGCTTAATGATAATGTTGTGATCAAAGGCAGAGGTCTCATTTCCAATGATAACGGTACATCTTCATGAACTGTTGAATGGCTGGTTCCAAAACATGTTTAGCTTTGGTTTAATTTACTTGCAATTTGGTGTGTTTATACAACAGAAATATTATTGCAGGTGCACCCACCCAAATAAACACTCAGACACTGGTATTGGATTAAAGGCATCGGGCCACTTTTATTGAATAATGCCCTAGTCCGAATTATCACTTTCAATTGGTGTATCATCCAATTGTAATTCTTTAAGGCAAGCAGGCCGCAGTAGCACTGGTAAGGTTCCACCCTAAATGCCAATGGAAATTGGCTACATGTATCAATTTGTATCAATTTGTTTGTTGACACAAACAAATTGTTGACCAGAGTAATATACTATCTACTGACCCCACCCTATGATGTGTATCCGTTCAAATATCAAGGTGATGCAGGCTGTGAAGCTCCTGACATCACCCCTTTCATAGTTCGCCCTTGACCAGCCAAACCTGTTTCCCCTGAACCTATCTACGTGTTGGCCAATCAATGTGAACCTACCGGATACCTATGTGTCATAAACCTTTACCTTACCCAGTGCTACCCGCCAAAAGTGACCAAAGTCAACTTACCCCGTATCTCAAATGCTAGCGACAGTGTGGGATGGGCGAAAAAGCAAGAACCAAAGGGCCAATGTAGGTTCAAGCAAAAAATTCCCACCCGGCCCCGAAGCGACCAGAAAATCACACTGTCCACTAGGGAGGGGGTGGAGGGGAAAAACTTCTCCGCTCCGTCGCTTCGCAAAATGGCAGCCAGGCTGCCTGTGGCCACCCCTTTTATGGAGGGGTGGCCATGCACCCTAACTAACCCAGATGTCCGAGTCCAGGTGGTTGGGGGCCCTGCAAAGAGCGCGGCGGCCATTTTGGCACCACGCTTGCATTGCAGGCGCACCCACCCAAATAAAGACTCAGACACCGGTATTGGATTAAAGGCATCGGGCCACTTTTATTGAATAATGCCCTAGTCCGAATTATCACTTTCAATTGGTGTATCATCCAATTGTAATTCTTTAAGGCAAGCAGGCCGCAGTAGCACTCGTAAGGTTCCACCCTAAATGCCAATGGAAATTGGCTACATGTATCAATTTGTATCAATTTGTTTGTTGACACAAACAAATTGTTGACCGGAGTCAATATACTATCTACTGACCCCACCCTATGACGTGTATCCGTTCAAATATCAAGGTGATGCAGGCTGTGAAGCTCCTGACATCACCCCTTTCATAGTTCGCCCTTGACCGGCCAAACCTGTTTCCCCTATACCTATCTACGTGTTGGCCAGTCAATGCGAACCTGCCGGATACCTATGTGTCATAAACCTTTACCTTACCCAGTGCTACCCGCCACACGGGGAGGCGTCCATGATGACTCACTGCCCCCCCCCCCAGACCGTCAGCTCGGTCACCAGGCCTGCTTGCACAACTTCCAGAAAGAGGTTCATCCCTCTGGCCGACAGGTGGACCCCATTTCCTGCCTATAGGTCAAATTTTTTACAAGCCTATCCCCGGATGTCTACTGGCTGTCCCAAGCCATTCTCAGCAAGGATCCGGGTAACAGCCCTGTCCACTGACCGCCAGGGACGTCCAAACCATGGAGGAACATGTCTCCTCTAAAACGGTGTCTCGGCACGATGTTAGACCATGGCAACCGTGTGTACTGCCATAAATGATGTAAAAAGGCCAGGTCACTGCACCTCGACATTTTAAGGAAAGGTCAGTGATCCGTGTGAGATCATCGCCGCCAAGGTGCAGCATAAGAACATCAGGCGGTCCAGCATCCCTGATGGACATCAGGAATGGCAACAGTTCCCGCCCTTCCATGCCGCGCATACCATACCATCACATACGTGCAGATACACGTAGCCCGAGCTGGGGTCCACACTCTGTCGCCGCAGCATATCCTGCCACCCAGTGTACATAGCTGCGGTCCACCAGCCCCACTGCCACCGGTGTGCGGATACACACAGGGTCTGTAAAAGAGGAAAATGAAGTAAGGACATAACTAGGTACTCATACAGTGAGGGGACGTACATATAAGGGAAATACGCACAAACCCCCCACGTGCCCACACATATCTGCCTCCGAGTACCCAAACACAGCCACGGTCAACATGACACCTATCCTAAATGAATGGGTGCCATAATGGGCCCCACACTGTGAAGCGCGATAACGGTCACCCTACAGAGCTTAAATTTGGTAAAGGAAGACCCATCATGGTGGCAGAAAAAACAGGCCAGGGTGCGCAGCAGGCACTGTCAAAACTGTATGTAGGGCACCAACCGGACAGATGTCAGTAATGTACATCATAGCAGTCGACACCACTGCCTACTCCATGCTGATCGGCCTTTGAGGAACAAATCCTCCACTGAGCCCACACCTGATTGATAGGAACATCTCCGAGTTCCAGTGCCCTACAAAAAATGTCCCCCTTCAACCATGGGACCAGCTCGCTGAGTTGTCGAACTCCAGAAAAAGGTACAGCGGTAGTTGCATGAAAAGAGACTCCTCCTACCTACTGCGACCTCATCTATGCCAACCTTGTGCAAGGTGGGTCATAATATCTTGGAGAATAGGGTGACGTGTGTCCAGGCAGCAGCCACGTACACGTGTCCACCCGTCATCATCTATGCCAACCTCGTGCGAGGTGGGTAATAATATCCGTGAGAATAGGGTGACGTGTGTCCGGGCGGCGGCCACGTACACATGTCCACCCATCGATTGCATGGCGTATGCAAAAAAACCCCGCATAGTCAGGAAAAACCCTGTGCCCTGGCCATGAATATCAAGGCGTAAAGCCTGGTGGCTATGGTGCATAGAGCCAACGCCAGATCATAAGGGCGGACGATACATTATAAAACCTAGGTGACCTATGGTGGCTACATGTTTGGGCAATTGCCTTTGCCCACAAAATACTCCAAAGCGAAGGAGTGGATGCTGATGCGCTGTGCGCATGCGAGTTGGCAAGGCATGCCACTCACCCGGTTCACGTCTCCTTGCCAAATGACCATATCTCAGGCAGGAGTGGAGAGGGTAGTATCCAAGCGTCTGTAGCACAGTCACGGAACCGGGAGATCTGCAGGTGGGATAAAGCATCAGCAATATCGTTATTAATGCCTGGCACATGTTTGGCCCTAAGTAGCGCCTTAAAGCGCAGGACCCAAAAACAATAGGCGAGCTAAGGCCATGACTCCGGTGGCTTTAAACATTTGGGCACTGACAATGTGCATACCACAGCATTGTGACACCAACAGTGAGGCACAGAATTGAGCCATCTGTCCTCCCAAAGCCTAAAGGGGACCCAGAATTGAGAATTTTTTTTTGAAATGTAAGGTCGCATAAGCGATCCGTGCCCTCCCATCCCTGGGGCCAATGACCATAGGCACACTGTCCTTAAATAAATCCCCCCATCCCAATGAGCCAGAGGCATCCGACTGTAGTAGGAACTGGGGCTGACCAGAAGCTCATGCCTCCAAAAGGAGACAGTATGATAGTCCTGGGGAATGTGAGCCAAACCAACAGGTCCGCTCGTAGACCCCTAATCAGCTGTACCCTGCGGTGTCATTTATCAAGACCCGCCATAGTGTGTCCCAGACACCAGGCGAAGGCACTGCCTGGTGTTACCACTCTGCAGGTGAAGTTGATGTGGCCATGCATCACCTGCGACTCTCGGAGAGGCACCTTCCACCTGGCAACAGTGCCACAGTGCAGCATGGGCCGCTCCCCTTGACCGACAATTCGGTCACCTGGCCCTATTGCACGTTATTCAAAAGAGAGGTACATCCACTTGTTGACCGGTGAACCCCATCTCCAGAATACAGGCCAGATACCTGTAACCCTATCCCCAGGTGACAAATGGCTGTCCCGAAGCCATTCTAGACCAGGAACCAGGCAACAGCCCCGTCCCGTGACCGTCGGGCACGGTCCGACTGCTGGGTCAAAGTCTCACCTATGATATTGCCTCGGCATGATGTATGACCATAGCAATCGTGTAGACGGCCATAAATGGCCAAAAAATGCCAGGTCACTGCACTCGGAAGTCTATAAGTCCGGGCCAGCAATCCGTGCAGATCACCGCCTCCGAGGTGCAGAATTAAAACATGTGGCAGCCCAGCATCCCCAATGGACATCAGGGATGTCAACAGTTCCAGCCACCTAAATGCCGTACACACCATACCACTGCATACGCGCGGGTACGTGTAGCCCGAGATGGGGTCCCCATGTTGTCAAAGCAGCATACTGTGCCACCCCAGTGCACAGAATTGTGGCCCACAAGCCACACTACTACCAGTGTGCGGAAACACACAGGGTCTGTAAAATCAAGAGGGGGAATAAAGGGCAGAACGAGGCACTCATTCAGTGAAGGGACGGACAGACAGAAAAATTGGCCAAACCCCCACCTGCCCATGCAACATATGTCAGGCTCCAGGCACCCAAACGCAGCCACAGTAATGCAGCGCCTAACCGGAAGGAATGGGTACCAATTCTAGTTCAGTAAGGGTAGACCCGGCTTGGTAGCAAATGACAGGCCAGGGCGTGAACCACGCGCTGCCACAAACACCTGTGTGGAAGCAACTGGACCTATGGCAGCGCCAGGCTAGTACCCTCTTCCGGCTGATCGGCCCTTGAGTAGCGAAGCCTCCACAGAGCTCATTCCTAATCGAGCAGCACATAATCCATTTTGAGTGCCCTGCAAAAACACATTCCCTGTTGAAGATGGCAGCAGCTAACTTAATCTGAGAGCTCCAGATCAAGGGACAAATGTGGTTGCCCGAAAGTAGGCGCTCCATACGGAGCATAAGCGCTGCCACGTAGGAGTCACATATATTAACTATAAGTGCTAGCAGGGCTCATCGCTGGCATCTCAGGGTGAAGGGCGGCCCTAATCATAAGGTCTTGACCTAAGCTAACCATGACGGGCCAGGGAAAAAACCACCACAGCCTGGTAATCATTGTCCAAGCACTGGACCATTGTGATGGCCAAACCAGGACGGGCCCTTACATATCCTGCCACGGATGCCCAATAGGCCGGTAACCAATTGGCGCATAGGGAGGCAGCTTGCAGCAACGGGGCAACTCCTTGTCCCTGTCCTCCTGCCCCTCAATGCCCTCATCAGTGTGTTAACGTTGCAGGAGGGGAAAAATGTAAATATATCCCCCAAGTCCCATAGTCTTGCTAATAGCCCAGGAGAAATGGTCACCCAGGGGTATAGAGTAACTGGCCGTTGGCAGAACCACCGTTGGCATGGATTAGAGTGAGTAAATGCATAATCGGCCCTTCAGGCCCCAGAGAAATTAAGTAAAACATAGGAGCGGCCACCCCAGTAAGAACCAGGATGTAATTGGCCTGTTGCGACCATGGCCACTATACCCCCCCAGCGTGATGAGCTAGTGTCACAGGTGTGCTGATTTGACCAGGATACTCACTCGGTGCACCCCCACAGGCCGCCCCCACTGGGGGTTCCGGCCCGTGGTGGGCATCGGAGCTCGCGATGGCCTTCGATCTCTGTGTCCCCGTGCGTTGAGGCCGGATGGAGAGCTGCGAGTCGCCAGCCTACACTGGCCTGATGACCTTCAGAAGCTCAACCCTGTTGGCAGCCCGCTGCGCAGCCATGGCCGGCCTGTGGCCCGGAACCACCGAGTTGGCACGCCCACCATCGAAGGTGGTGGAGCAATGTCCATTGATGCCCCCAGTGCCGAATTGCATCTAACCCACCGGGACAAGGTGGGCCGGATGGGCTGGATGGGCCGGATGGCCCAACCAGGTGATTGATGCGGGATAAACCCATGTGATAATCCTTGGCCAGAACAGGGGGATGCCCAGTAATCCGGCCCATGAAGTGCAGGAATGATGGTGGGGCGGAAACCCGCACCATGCCCAAGTGGGCCGCTATGCCCCAAGGGGAGCAAAGAAGCAGCGGGGGTAAGAACCCCAGTGGGGCAGGCCTTTGCCGCCCACCGCCCGAGCCCTCAGCCTGGGCCCATTGGTGGCAGCGCATCTAATGACCCCACCACTCACCTGCAGGGGTGCCGTCCGAGCCCCACGGCCCGGTGGCACCCCCAAAAAGTAGAGGGGGTGGGCTGAGCCCCCCCCAGGCATGACCAAGGGGGCCACCTGAGTAAGCGTATCCCTTCCTGCAGTACTCAGGAATCGAACTGCTGACCTTCTACCTCCCAGTCAGCATCTTAGCCACCTGAGCCACCACAGTCCGGTGCTGATTTTAAAAGAGAGAGACATGTAAATGTCTCTCATCTGAAAATTTTGTAAAAAGGAGCCTCCAAAAGAGGCGAGCAGGGGAGGAAGCGACGGAGCAAACTTATCCGCTCCGTCGCTTCGCAAAATGGCAGCCAGGCTGCTTCGTGGCCACCCCTTTTATGGAGGGGTGGCCACGCCCCCTAACTAACCCGGATGTCCGAGTCCGGGTGGGTGGGGCCCCCGAAAAGAGCGCGGCAGCCATTTTGGCACCGCGCTTGCATTGTCTGCTTATCATCTTAGCTGTTCTATCAAGGAACACACTGAACTCCACTTTTAAATTTTTTAATGTTTAATTCAAATGCAAATAAAAAAACCTAATAAGCATTTAAATATCTAATGAAAAATTACACACATATACAGTACTCCCCACTAATGGGACCATTTGTGAGCAACCATCTATAACTTTTATTCTTGTTTGAAGTCCTAACGATGTTAGTCTGTGCAAGCATATCAGAGAATAAACAAAACAAAACAGGTGTTGGTGGGGGGGGGGGGTTGGAATGTTGTGGAACCTTATAGACCAGGGGTTCCCAACCTGTCAAGCCGGTGGCCAGGTCACACACTCTCAGAGAACTTTGAAGGCCAGACAGTCATTTTGCCCTGCCTGCATGATGGGGTGGCCATTTTGTCCCAACAGCTTCAAATGGGTGTCCATTTTGTTTCTCAAATGCCCTTGGAGGGGTGGGGGGCCACATGAGATTGTGGCATGGGCCAAATCCAGCCAACGGGCCTTAGGTTGGGAACCCCATTGTAGACTAACACCATTATTTAAATGTGAGCTTTCATGGATCAAATCCTCTTATGTCTGATGAATACAGGAGTTAATCTTTAAGATGCCACAACATTTTTTGTCTTTTTTCTGCTGTTTTGTTTACTCTTTGGTATATTTTATTCTTGTGGAGTCCCATCTCCCTTCCAGAATTGAATTGACTATTCCATTGAGCTTTGCCCCTTCCCCTTTATTAATACAAAATTTATAGATTCTACTATATAAATATCTGTAAATATCTCTCTACAAATTACCCTCTACAAATTGACTTATATATTACATGTATGTTTATGATTAATTGCTGTGCCCTAGACTTTCTTTACCAATCATTTAACAGGATATTAGATAACTTGTGGAAAAGCAGCTCAGATATTTGCTTTGTGTTTGAGTGAGAAGTGGTTAACTGGTAAACAAAAAAAATCAGGCTCTGGGATTTTCTTATGCTTGGTGTCTCTTTTTGAATAGCAGTGAGCACAAGAGGGTATCTATAGGACATCTTGATTGCTGGCATTAGCTGACAACGTTTAGGGTTCCCTTTGCTATGCAAAGGTTGGCATCCTTTTTCCTGCTGGGATGATGGCAATGATACTATGCAGCTATATTGAACCATTTGCTGGTGATCTGAATCATAGATAAAGAAGCACAATACCCAACATTCACAAAGTAGAGTCTTTTGGGAGGATCTAATTTGCTTTTTAAAATAGAACTTAAAGTATACACAAAAACACAAATTTCTACATCAACTTGCCATGCAGAACTATCTGAGGCTGATGACCCCAAAATATGATCTCATGATCTGTACATTCTCAAAAATGTGTACGTACAGTTTACAATAAGCGGTCTCATTGCCCAGGGCTTTATATTTGAGTGCTCTACTTGGACTCATTTGGAGCATATTTGATAACCCCTGTATCTCCCATCAGGGTGAAGATACATAAATGTTTCAATTCTTCAAAAAGTATCTGAACCTTCACACTCCCAGGAGAAGTGGGAGACATGCATGTGTGTGTGTTTTCTTTAAAGGCCAAAAGGTGCTCTCACAATGAGCTTCCAATTTCCACTGTTTGGAAGGAGACTGAAACAGCAAAGAATGCTGAAAATGAATAAATGTATCTTATTCCATCCCACCTGAGAAAGGCTTGAGAATCCAGCAAGCTTCTGATCTGTTTAACCTCAAAGTTTTCAAAGTTATATAAACAGATGTATGTATTCCAAACTACTTTAATGATACTAACAGACCTGAGGATTTATACTGTAAGCAATTTCCTTTCATTGCCTCATATATTGCAGAACTACTAGAGATGGGTTTTAAATGTTTTCTTTGGCAGGAAAATGATTAATAGTCTTCCCTTCAAACTCCCACATATCAGCTACCCTGGCTGGTACTGTTTGAAACTGTGCAGTGGAAAAAGATCCATTTGAATCTTGGGTATTTACAATTCTTTTGCTCAGCCTTGCGGTTGTCAAAGTATTTTACATTAGCCAAATAATGTCTATTTATCATGAGGTCAGACACCTACTGCACAGATCTCTCCCCCATCCATGTTGCCCAGTTTTGAACTGGACCTTGGATTTTCTCTTATTTATCAGCATAAGAAGCTTACAATGTGTCTGATGATTGGATTACAAGAACTGTCTTGCATACAGTCCTAAGAACCATTTTTGTGGGGCCTACAGGCCCTCCCAGGTTTTCCTATCTGGGGAAAAAATCAAGAAAGATCAACCTCTGGGTAGAAATTATTTTCCTTTGAAATAAAATTGAGTCTTCCATGGACCTTACTAAACTTTTATTTTTAATTAATCTTCTGAAACCATAAAATTGGTCTTCTGGCTATTTTCATGATGCTCTTCCTCACATCACAAATTTTTTCAATTTGGTAGGGCAGTAAAGGGTCGCCCTTGCTTAGATGTGCCATACGTCCCGGAAAACTGGGATTGTCCTGGATTCAAGGTCAGAAAAATAATCTTGGCCAGTTCAATAAAAAGCATGTTAAATTCCCGGATTTTTAAAACTTACTGATTGTGTATTATAACACACCATTAAAATAAATTTGGACTCTTGGCATCAAACAAGCAATTTCCTGCCACATTGGAATTGGAGTATACCTGGAGACAAATCTTAACATCCTCGCCTCACACCACCGCCTGATATGTGTGACCAGTGTGTTTCCAGTACAACAGATCATCTTACAGTAAGAATTAACTGTTGTAAATAAATTCATTTATGTATTGATATATTTAATGTGAAAGTGTTTTATAGCTGTCATTATATTATGTTTGTTTTTAAAAAGGCTATTTTGTAGATAACCCACACGTTTTTGTCAAGTGTATTTCTGTCCTGGTTTTGTGGGAAAGAATTATGGCAACTACCCTTGCTTGAAAGCCAGTTGTATCCGACTATAAGGTCACCTCTATTTACAGCCTAAGAGCCAGTGCTGTCTGCATCTGACACGGAACACTGTTTACCTTCCCACCAAAGGAGCACCTATTTATCTACTTGCAATTTCTTGCTTTCAAACTGCTAGGTTGGCAGGAGCTGGGGCAGAGATGGGAACTCACTCCGTCGTGCAGCACTCAGGTCTTGAACTGCTGGCCTGCCGACTTTCCAGTCATCAAGTTCACCATCTTAACCACTTAGCCACCATAGTCCACCACAGGGTTGGTGTGGCCCTTGGCAAATCCTCCAAGCAAGAATTTGGGCCTCAGAAAATTATTTTCCAAAGTTTCAGAAAAAGTGCCTTTTTCAACCCTGCTAGTAAATTTGCATGTGTACTATTTTGGTCTACTCTTGTTCTATAAGCTCTGTTGGCTCTTCCCTCATCTATTGAGGCATGGGTTTTTCTAAGGCTGTAGGAGTGTCTCTGAGATCTTGTCCTACTCCAGGTCAAGTACTGTATCTGATTTTATTTCCCATTTTATCTTTACTGTATAGCATTGGTTTTGAGAGCCAGTGTGTTGTAGTGGAGAAAGGAATGGATTAGAACTCAAGAATAATCAAGGGTTCAAATCTCTGCTTGGACATGGAAACCCACTTGGAGTAAACTATCCCTTAGATATTTGACATGTTTTTAAAACCATCTTAGAGTCACCATATACTGGATGTGACTTGATGGTACAAAACATTCAAACAACATTAGATTAGCTGATAGACTAGCTTAGAACTACTCAATGAACTTTGTGACTGATTGATGCTTTGAAAATGGCTCTCTATGTCAATGGTTTCCAGAAATGGCTCCCCACCTACTAGAACCACCAAGAAGAATGGCTAATAGTGGCTTCTAGGAGCTGTAGTCCAGCAACATTGGTTGTAAACACAGTTTTAGTCCAACTTCTTCACCACTGTGCAACGTTTGTTCCAATAGCAATTTTCTATAAGAAAAAATGTTCCCATGCCCCCTCTAGTGCAGGTCTTAGAAGCCCCTTATTTCACACAATATAGTTACCGGCAAAAAGTTGCTCTGTGGCAAACAGCAATGCAATTGGTAATTTCAAAATGATTTTTCAAGCATGTAACTAGCAACACTTTTCCTTATGTGTAATGAGCAACAGTTACTTTCAAGTTATTTCTTGGCAACATTTTGAGATAAATGTTACAGGATTATGGCCCATTATTAAACCTAAATGGCTAGAAAAATGTTCTTGTTTTAAACTTTATTAGTAATTGTCACATATAAACATATTAACATCAAATTTTAACCCAGTACAATAACATTTCATATCTCCTCCCACCCCACCCCCAATGACTTCCAACAGCTACTTCTCCTGCACTTATTTTAATCATTATGGCGTTTACTGGTTATTCCACTGCCTTCATATCCTCTAAAGCCAATCAATTTTAAGTACTGCAGTACATTTCTTTTGATACTCCTCTATGTAGTACTTCTTTACAAAGTCCACCAACTTCTGCCACACTGGAAAAAAGGAATCATCTTCTTGATCTCATAACTTCATTGTCATTTTATCCATCTCAGCCAAGCCCCACAGTTTCAAAAGCCAAACATGCACATCTGGTATAATATCTGTTTTCCAGTATTGTGTATAAATCAGATGAGCTGCTGTAACCAAGTAAGCCTTTGCTCAGTAATTAGTAATGTTTCTAAACCCAGTCCTAAAAGAAAAAACTCAGGGTACAGTTCAACTTTACAATTCAGAATCTTAGACATCTTATTTGCAATCTCTCTTCAATATACTTTTCCTTTTTCACATGTCCAACATGCATGGAAAAAGGAGCCTTGTTTTTGTTTACATTTCCATCACAGAGAGGATGTCCCTCTATACATCTTTGATAGCCTTTTGGGAGTTAAATAGCATCTATAAAACATCTTATAGCTGTTTTCTCTAAGATAGGTACAGGTAGACATTCTTTGTATATTTTTCCACATATGTTACCAAGAGGTCATCTGTAGAAAAGTGTTCATTGGGTTTGCTTTTCTTATTTTTATTAAGGTGCAATATCAGAATTGGTCACTAGAAGGAACCAGAAAGTATCCACCCCTGATTTTTGTGTTGGACTGGTATGGACAATGTAAAGTGTTAAAATCACAGAGAGCAACAAATAACCTATGCATCCCGCCTATGGAGGAAAAATAAATAATGTAATCACTTCACTTCAGTTCCTATTGCTCTTTAGCTGCTAAAGCTGAAGCCTTTCATGGTAGGCCAAGGATTCTCAACCTGTGGCCCACAGGGCGGATGTGGCCCATGGCACCATTTCATGTGCCCCCCACCACCACCACTACCTACACCACACCACGAAGTGCCATGTGGTGAAGGAAGGGCAAAATGGCCATCCGGCCCCTGAAGTTGTCTGAGGGATTGTTGTCTGAGGGCCCCTGGCTTAAAAAAAGGTTGAGAACTCCTGTTATTTATGTATGTATGTATGTATGTATGTATGTATGTATTTATTTATTTATTTATTTATTTATTTATTTATTGTTAAATTTTTATACCGCCCACTCAGCCAAAGCCAACTCCGGGTGGTTCACAACAGTGGGTAATAACAGATAAAAACAAATAAAACAGATAAAATCAGCAATAAGAATGCACCCATAAAAAGAGAGGGGTGCAGCAACTGAAGAAACTGTGGGGCAAGCATCCTCCCCTATATTAACCACCCAACGGAAGCCACCCCTCCACCTGCACTCCAAACTTGGCCCGCCAGCCAGGTTTTTAGTTCTTTCCTAAAGGGCAACAACTCCATCTGGAGATGCAGTTTCACAGGCAGGAGGTTCCAAAGGGCCAATGCGGACACAGAGAAGGCTCTCTTCTTTGTGCCAGAGAGGTGAGCCCCCCTGGCCGATGGCACTATTAGAGAGCCCCCCCAGTCCACTCTGGTTGGACGGACAGACATCCTTAGGGCGATGCGCTCTCTAAGGTAACCTGGCCCACTACCATATAGGGCTTTAAAGGTCAAAACCAGCACCTTGAATTGCACCCGGAGGCAAATGGGTAACCAGTGCAGCTCCCGCAGCAGTGGTGAGGCATGGGCATAATGTCCACACCCCATCATCACCCAGGCCGCCGCATTCTGGACCAGCTGCAGCCTCCGAATGGTCATCAAGGGCAGCCCCATGTAGAGCGCATTACAATAATCTAGTCTGGAGGTCACCAGAGCACGAGTGACCATGAGCAAAGAGTCCCAGTCCAGGAGCATGTGCAACTGGTGAATCACCCGAAGTTGAGTGAAGGCCCTCCTGGCCACAGCCGCCACCTGTTCTTCTAGCAGCAGCAGCAAATCCAGGAGGACCCCCAAGTTGCGCACCGGGTCAGTCTGGGGCAAAATAGCCCCATCCAAAACCAAAGATGGTAGCTCCCAGGTTAGCACAGGACCCCATCCACAGCCACTCAGTCTTACTAGGATTCAGCTGTAACCCATTTTCCCCCATCCAGACCCCAACCGCCTCCAGACAACTGGAAAGGACTTTAACTGCATCACTGGGGTCCCCACGGGCCAAGATGTACAACTGTGTGTCATCCACGTACTGATTGTACCACACCCCGTGGGAACGGATGATCTCACCCAGCGGCTTCATGTAGATATTAAATAGGAGAGGAGAGAGTACCGAGCCCTGAGGCACCCCATATTTTAGGGACCTAGGACTGGACTTCTTGCTCTCCAACCACACCGACTGCGTCCGGCCCCTCAGAAATGAGGAAAACCAGTTATAGCCTGTTATAGGCTATAATGAAAGTTGAACAACATCTGAGGGCTGCATGTTCCCAGTCTCTGCTCCAATCTTTCCTTCCTTCCTCCTTGTGGAGAGATATCTGCTGGTAGCCCTCTCTGCTTCAGCAGCTAAATTAGAAGGTTTAATTTTAATTCTTCCAAAAAGTGCACACTAATTTATGGGGAAAGCAGCCTAATACACGAGGGGAAATATGGTACCAAACTGTGTTTAATCTGCTATATAATGCACCACTTTCACACCTTATTTCTTTTAAATTAAGAATGGCAACTATAGCTACCATTTTGTTTCCTTTCAATGCTGTGTTTTCTTGACACAGCCAGATCACTGTGGATTTTAACAAATTGAGACGTTCAAATCATTTTCACAGCACTGTGCTGAATAGGTACTTGATTTAATGAGGAAGGAGAAAAGGAAGATTGATGGGGGGAACCTTGAAGGATATGATATTGCCAGCTGTAGTAGCAAGTGCATATTTTGGAGAGACAGAAAGGTCACTAAATTAAGAAGCAAAAGAACGTCAATCAGTCCTTTACAATTACGTGATGGAATGGCAGAGTCTGTTTGTGTCCACTACATCATTGCTCTAGCAGTTCCTGCTTGATGAAACACACATTATAGAAAGAAGCAGAGGAAGATCTTTGCTTTTGCCAATAGCTATGAACAAAGCTGGTGAACACACAGCTGAGCAAAAGGCTGGCTCAAAGAACTGGGCACTCCAAAGGTAAGTGACTGCCAGCTTGGCTTAAGAAGAGAGCAGCATAAATGTGTCGTCCTCTCACACTTATCTTCAAGCTTTGGATGATGGCAGATTGCAATAGCGATTGGGGCCTGACCTGCTATTAGCTGAAGTGAGACACCTGCCTTAGGGAGCTGTGAAAAACAGGAACTTATCAATTTATTATGGTTCTGGGAACAGTGGAATGCTGTTCTGGGAACAGTGGGCGATCTAGTCCTGCCTACCACATGGCCATGAAAATGTCTGCAAACACAGACAGCACTGGCTCTTTGGCTGTAAATGGAGATGAGCACTGCACCCTAGAGTCAGATATGACTGGCTTTTGAGCAAGGGAGATCTCTACTAAGCACTTGCATAAACAGGGCCAAACTTCACAGCAAATTTGACTACCAATCAGGGATTTGTGGTTATTAGTTAAAGGTAAAGGTTGCCCTTGCTTGAAAGCCAGTAATATCCAACTCTAGGGTTCAATGCTCCTCTCTGTTTATAGCCAGAGAGCCAGAGCTGTTTTCTGTGGTCATGTGGCAGGCATGACTAGACACCAGAGTGCACGGAACACTGTTTACCTTCCCACCAAAGTGGTTCCTATTTATCTACTAGCAATTTCTTCCTTTCAAACTGCTAGGTTGGCAGGAGCCTAGACTGAGATGGGAGCTCATTACACACACACACACACACACACACACAACGAGAGAGAGAAAGAGAGTGTGCCCTAGATGAGGGACACACACACACACGTGCACACACATGTGCACACACACACCTCCTTGTCCACCCACCCACCCCTACACACACAGAGAGAGAGAGAGAGAAAGGAGACTCACTTACTGGCCCAGAAGGTGCAGGAGTGGAGGACACGGGCCATGATGAGGGAGCTGAAGCTGCCGCTAGCCTTCCCCTCCTCCCATGACAACACATGATGGAGAAGGGTGGGTGCCGGCACCGGTGGCGAAAGAGCACTTCGAAGGCAGTGGCTGGGCAGCAACAAAGGCTAACTAAGCCTGGGTTCTGCACAGGTCAGAGCTGCACCTTCCCCGTGATGGCTCCACTACTGATGCCACAGCCTCCTGCTGTTCCTCCTGCTCAGAGTGCAGGACTTGGAGCAGGAGGCGGCGGCAATTGCGGCAACCCCAGCTCTCATCACGGGGAAGATGCATGGTGCAGCTCCGACTAGTGCAGATCCTAGGCTTAGCTTAGCCTATGCTACTGCCCCAAATGCTGCACTTCTCCAGCGCCCAGCCCCATCTCACTGTTGCCTCCTTTCTCTGCCTGCCTGGAGAAGGTCCAAGAGCTCTTCCCTTCCCCCGGTGACAGGATGTCCAGGCGGCGCGGAGTGATCAGTGCAACTCTTGTGATGCCCGAACATCCTGTGCAATGGGATAGGGAGGTGGTCATGGCTGGCCAAGTGGGCATGGCCTGTGGGGATTTCCACTACCAGTATGCCCAGACCAGGGCAGACCGGCTTCAGAACAACACTGCATTTAGCCCAATTCAGACCACACAATTTTGGTTGTCTATCTTATTTCCCATCCATAACAAGCACTGAATGTAGGACAATCTGCTAAGACATGAGCTTCCCCCAGCTTTCTCATACATTCTAGTTTGCAAACTAGTTTACCTTCTTGGGTGATCAGTCAAATAAGATTAATCTTTCAATTAAATGAATTATTGGTTAAAATGTGTACAATTAAATGTAAAGAAAATATAACCATTCCCCTCAGAAGAGGTTTCCACTTTGTTTAAGATGTTACACAACATGTGGCTCTTGTTGTTGTTGTTCAGTCGCACAGTTGATTCCAACCCTTTGCGACCCCATGGACCCTCACTCGCCAGGCACCCCTATCCTCCACTATTCTCCTCAATCCACCCAAATTTGTGCCCATTGCATCAACAATACCATCAAGCCATCTCATTTTCTGCACCCCCTTCTTCTTTTGCCCTCAACCTTTCACAGCATCTTGTTGCCCTCCAAATGATGTTCCACTTCAACTTCCATATCTACCCATGAGTATGGCCTATGATCAGGCTGATTGGAGTTTTAGTGATACACAATCTCAATATCTATAGGTTCTCCACCCTCTAGGCAGTGAAATAATAATAATATTTATGTGGGAGAGGGCTAGGCTATCCTGCTATGGTAATAGAGTAGACCATACTGCCAGTGACTCAGTGCCGAGTGTCAGGCAGTGGTTAACTAGCCTAACAACCCTGAGGACTAGCAGCCTTGGCGAAGTCCACAGGGAAGTGTGATGGTCCCCAAGTGGATTAAATCCCACTTGAATCCATCTTGATGGAAAGTAGAAGATTCAGCCTGGGGCTGAGGAGGACATTGCGTTCCAAAAGAGCTAAGGACCAGAATGCAAGCGCGGCGCCAAAATGGCCGCCGCGCCCTTTGCGGCCCCCCCCCCCCACAGGACAGAGAATCCGGGTAGTTAGGGGCGTGGCCAGCTCCCTTATAAAAGGGGTGGCCACGAGGCAGCCGAGCTGCCATTTTACCTCAGCGACGGAGCGGAGAAGTCTTTTCCCCTGTGTCTCCGTCGCTCTTGAGCCTACCGGGAAGCCTTTTGGGTAGCGATTCTGCCTTGCCGGCTTCCCTTTGCTTCGGTGGAAATGCCTTCGAAGAAGAAGGCAGCTTCGAGTGCAGCTCGCGCGGTTAGGAGGCGCAACCCAGGTCGGAGGACGGAGTGGGGCAACCAGAGTGCGGGCGCGGAAGGGGTTCCGGCCCGCGGCCCGCGAGCGGTGGACACCGCTCCTCCACCTGCCCATCCTGTTCGGCCTACTCCTCTTGGGTCGCCCCCCTGCCTTGGCAGGTTTCTCCACCGACCCTGCCGGGCTTTGGTGCTGGCCAATGGCCATATTCGGGTCCTGGGTACAGGGGCCTGTACCCATGCATGGACCAGGCGGGCCAGCCGGCCCTTCGCCCCGGGTTAACGTGGAAGTCAGGCGGGGCCCCCCCCTCCTTTGGGGTTCCTTTTGAGGCGCTGTCTTCAGGAGGACAACAGCCGACAGGTAGGGTTGAGCTGCTGCAGGCGCGTGGCGCGGTTTCGGCTACTGCCTCGCAGCTCCCCAGCCAGCAGCCAGGTGCAGGTTCTCCGGGGATGAGCTCTACGTCGGTCGTGAGCTCCGACGCCCCCAGTGGGCCGGAACCCCCGGTGGGGGCGGCCCGCGGGGGTGCAGCATGTGAGTATACGGTGTAAGCGAGTACATCCACACACATTCCCAATATAGGGGGGGGCTTTCCAATCGCCTTGGCCTCGCGCGGGTGGTGCGGCAGTGCACCCGCTGACGCCTCACCCGGCGATGACAACTAACACCCAGGGCCCCGTGGTGGGGGGTGTTCCCTACCCTTAGGGGAATGTTTTGGGTGGCCGGGTTGGTCCAAGCCCCTATTCCTTACTGATGAGTGACCACTTGGCACAGGCTGCCAGAGAGTAAATTTGGCGGGGGGGTACGTGGATATCTTCTCATTCCTAAACAGTGTGCCCACCAAGGAGAGAGGGAGGGGCAGAATGAGAAGGATAGTGGCAGGCACGTTGTCGCAAGCCAGCAAGTATGTGGGCCAAATGGTTGCCGGCCTGCATCGTACGCATGGCGGTGTACCTTAGGGCATGGCCGGATTTGGCAATTCCGATGGTCCAGTATTTGGACAACGCCTACCGGGCGATGATTTACTTTCCGGGCCCAGCGTGGTTGGCTTGTGACGAGGGATGCCGTAGGCGGATTTCCCCGCACCCCGAGATTAGGCGGGATGAGCCAGGCCAGAGGCTGTGGCTTTTGTACGTGACGCCCACGCGCCCTGCACCCGGGGAGATATACCATTGTGGGCATGCGGTTCAGCGGGCGGCCCCAGCACAGGTCACCTGCCAGGGGGCGGGGCGGGGGGTTCTAGCCCGCCGGCTGTGCTGGACCTTTTTGTCCAATGGCTCCTCTAAGGGGAAGACTTGCAAATACAGACAGGAGTGTCCCACCTGTGTTGGCCCCCATGCGGCCTCTGCCTGTCCTAGGCCTAGAAGGATGCGGGGCAGAGGGTGGGGCAGACAGGGGGCTTGCAAGACTGCCGCAGATGGATCTAGTTCACCGAAGGGCTCCCTCCCCATTTAAGGTGGACATGTTGGAGCGTTGGCTCACATGGTGCCTGAAGGGCGAGGATGCGGGTATCCTTCAGGGTTCTAGCCAGGGGTTCCGGATCCCTTTCATGGGTAATAGGTCCCCTCAGGATGCCCCCAATCTTTTATCCCTTAAGGGGAGGGAGGAGGTGGCTGCTGCCAGCTTTGACGAAAGGGCCTATGCGGGCAGGGTCGTTGGCATTGTCCCGCACCCCCGTCCTGGGGGGTATATTGTTCAATGATGCCATGCCTTTTGGCTATTCCTTTGGGGCTCGGTATACGAGCGTTTCACCATTTTCCTAGATTGCGCTTTTGTCCGCAGGTCAGGGTCCCGGTCTGTAGCCCATTCCCTGGATGGTTTTATTCGGGGCTGAACGGGGCTGGGACACGTACCCACGTCTCCTCAACACATTTCAGACGCTAATGGAGGAACTTGGTGTCCCTTTAGCGCCCGAAAAGACCGAGGGCCCATCTCCACAGCTAGTATTCCTGGGGTGGAGAGTAACACGATAGCGCAGGATTCTAGGTTGCAGCAGGATAAGGTGCCAAGGCTAGTGGCCCTTGTCTCGGTCTTGCTGGCCGGGCGCATGGCATCACTGAGGGAACTTCTGGTGCTACGTGGTCACCCCAGTTTCGCTGGCAGGGTCGTCGCACCGGGCAGGGCATTTGCTCTGCGCTGGTGCGACGCCATGGCGGGATTATCCAGGCCCCATCACAGGCTCAGATTTACCCAGGGTATCGGGGCAGACGTGCTTGTCTGGCCATAGATCCAGAGGTAGTTCAACGGGGTGTCATTTTGGGGTCTGATTTCCTGGCTCCCCCTTGCTTTCAGATGCGGTCCGATGCCTCATGATTCCTGGGTTTCTGGGATGTACTTCAATTGGAAGTGGGCCCATGGTGGGTGGCCACCATCCTGGGCAGGCAAAGGGTCGCCTGCATGGTCTCACGTATCTGGAATGTTTCCCTATCCTGGGTGCTTTGATGCTATGGGGCAAGGGGTGGGCCAACTCGGTTGTGCAACTTGGGCATGGCAACGCGGCTGTTTTCCGCATCGTCACTGCACAGGATTCCAAATCGCCCGGGGTTATGGAGCTAGTTAGTTGGTTTGTGTTATGCAACCTGAGCCTCAACGTTCCCTTCAGGGCCAGGCATGTCCCAAGGGTTGATAATGATATTGCTGCTGCTTTGTCCCGCCTGCAGATCTCCCGGTTCCGTGCCTCGGCCCCCGGATGCGGAGGAATTTCCCTCGCCACTCCCGGATGTGAGATGGACCGTTGGCAAGGAGAGGTGAACCGGGCGATTGGCCTGTCACTAGCGCCATACATGAGTAAGGCGTATCACCACGCATTTAGTTCCTTTAGAGTATTATGTACCCGATTCTGACTGCCAGGAACCTGGCCTTTTCCAGTGGCCCATGTTCTGCGGTTCACGATTTACCTGTATCCCCAGGGCCTTGCACCACGCACCATAGCATCTCAGCTGTCGGGTTGGCTTTTATGGCCAAGGTGGGAGGTCGTGTGGACAGCACCAATGACTTCCGGGTGAGACATGTTGGGAGGGGTGGGTGCGCGTGCCCGGGCGTTTCCCGGGCGACCGCCACCCCATTTACCCAGGGGGTTTTTGACCCAGTTGGCCCGGGGCTGGCCTGGCCTCTGTTTTGATAGATGAGGCAGCCCACTTCATGCGGCTACAACGGTGGCCTTTTTGGAGTCCTCCGCGTCGGCGAGCTTGAGATGCTGAGTAAGGCGGATGCAAGAGTTTCCCAGGGTTTTTACCCAATTTGCCCGGGGCTGGCCTGGCCTCAGTTTTAAGAAATGAGGCAGCCCACTTTATGCGGCTACAACGGTGGCCTTTTTGGAGCCCTCCGCATCGGCGAGCTTGAGATGCTGAGTAAGGCGGATGCAAGATTTTCCCAGGGTTTTTACCCAATTGGCCCGGGGCTGGCCTGGCCTCTGTTTTGGAAATGAGGCAGCCCACTTCATGCGGCTACAACGGTGGCCTTTTTGGAGCGCTCCGCGACAGCGAGCTTGAGATGCTGTATAAGGCGGATGCAAGTGTAGGGCACTGGAACTCGAGGATGTCTATATTGCCAAAGACTGGGCCCAGTTGAGGATACGCTCCTCTAAGACAGATCAGCATGGCGTAGGCAGTGGTGTAAGACTGCTACGGTGTTCTTTGGCAGACATCTGTCCGGTTGGTGCCCTACAGGAATTCCTGGCACTGCGTGGCAGGCACCACGGCCCGTTTTTCTGTCACCAAGATGGGTCTCCCCTTACTAAATTTCAGTTTTGGAAGGTGACAGCCAGAGCCCTCACCAGGGTGGGCCTACCAGGTGCCCGTTATGGCACACATTCATTCCGTATTGGTGCAGCCTCTACAGCAGCTGCTTTTGGGTACTCTGGGGCTGACATACGCAGCATGGGGAGGTGGGGCTCGCAATGTTTTCAGTTTTATGTGCGCCCACTCCTGCCATGAGTACCAATCCAGTCACCTTACCGCCTTTTTTCTCAATTTTCTTACAGACCCTGGGTGTCGTATTACACCGGTGACAGTATGGCTGGTGGGCCACAGCTATGTGCACAGGGCAGCGCGTTACGCTGCGGCGACAGAGTGGACCCCGAATGGGACTGGGTGAACACGCCAGTCTCGCATGGCATGGTAAGCCTGGGATGTTATGGCGGGGGCTGCGGCCTTTCCTTTTTCTGGCCTGAGTGCTGACCCGCCTGATATTCTCATCATCTACCTTGGGGGCAATGATTTGTGCCAGGTCACCGGCTTATCGCTCAAGCGTGCGATTTGCGAGGACCTCGCCTACTTGCATTATGTCTGGCCTGCCACAACCCTAGTTTGGTGGACATTATTCCGCGCCTTTCTATAGAGGGGGCATTCACCTCCTGGCCCTTGACCGCGCTAGGCGCACGGTCAATGGGGCGGTGGCGCGGTTTCTTGCTGACTGGGCTTGGGGACGGGTCAGTCATCACCCCGATATTAGTCTACAAAATTATGACTTGTACGCAGGGGATGGGGTCCATCTGTCGCGAGGAGGTATGGACCTCCTGTTAGGTGATTGGCGAGCAGGCCTGTTGACCGAGCTGACGGTCTGGGGGGGGGGCGTCAGGTCTTCTTTGAAGCCCCTCCGTGTGGCGGGTAGCACTGGTAAGGTAAACAGTATGACCCACAAGTATCCGGCAGGTTCGCAATTGACTGGACAACACTAGACAGGAATAAATTAGTTAAACGTTGTCCGGTCAACGACGAATCAGGCGATGGGGTGATGACGATTGCTAACCAGCATGCATCACCCCTGTGATTTCACGGATACGCGTCAGAGGGTGGGGTCATGAGTTAGTTATTGACTACGGTCAACAATTTGTTTGTTGTCAACAAACAAATTGATACAAATTGATACATTGTAACCAATTGCCGTTGGCAATTTTGGGGTGGTACCTTACCAGTGTTACTTCGGCCTGCTTGCCTTAGGAATTATGATTGGTCGTTTTACCAATACAAATTTATAATTCGGACTAGGGCATTGAATCAATAAATGTGGCCCTATGCTGTTATCCACTTTCAATGTTGTCTGTGTCCGTTATTGGGGGGGTGCGCCTGCAATGCAAGCGCGGCGCCAAAATGGCCGCCGCGCCCTTTGCGGGCCCCCCCCCCACAGGACAGAGAATCCGGGTAGTTAGGGGCGTGGCCAGCTCCCTTATAAAAGGGGTGGCCACGAGGCAGCCGAGCTGCCATTTTACCTCAGCGACGGAGCGGAGAAGTCTTTTCCCCTCCACCCCCTCCCTAGTTAACAGTGTGATATTTTGGTCGCTTCGGGGCCGGGTGGGAATTTTTGGTTGGGACCCATATTGGCTCCGGGTCCTGGCTTTTTTGCCCATCCCACACTGTTGCTATGGTTTGATATAGGGGTCTTTCTGTGTTCCTAATGTTGACTTTGGTCACATTGGCGGGTAGCACTGGTAAGGTAAACAGTATGACCCACAAGTATCCGGCAGGTTCGCAATTGACTGGACAACACTAGACAGGAATAAATTAGTTAAACGTTGTCCGGTCAACGACGAATCAGGCGATGGGGTGATGACGATTGCTAACCAGCATGCATCACCCCTGTGATTTCACGGATACGCGTCAGAGGGTGGGGTCATGAGTTAGTTATTGACTACGGTCAACAATTTGTTTGTTGTCAACAAACAAATTGATACAAATTGATACATTGTAACCAATTGCCGTTGGCAATTTTGGGGTGGTACCTTACCAGTGTTACTTCGGCCTGCTTGCCTTAGGAATTATGATTGGTCGTTTTACCAATACAAATTTATAATTCGGACTAGGGCATTGAATCAATAAATGTGGCCCTATGCTGTTATCCACTTTCAATGTTGTCTGTGTCCGTTATTGGGGGGGTGCGCCTGCAAAGTGATTTGTGGAGCTGGATCAGTGGTACATGTGTTACACTGCAAAGGCCACGGCATTATATTTGCAGGACAATCTTCATGGTTAATCACCATGATGATCGCCAATATTTGGAATCAGATCTGGAACAAGAAAAAGAAGGAGAGAGAGGGCATGGAAATCCACCTCTGCAACATCTTGTGCCAGAATTGTCTGGAATCAAATTTAGGGTATAAAACCTCTGATCTGACTGGCAGCATACACCACTTTTTTTCTTTTTTTAAAAAAGATCATAATATTCCCAGTGGTATAAATTATGCTCTATGTATATTCTTTCTACATAACAAATATATAAGCATAGGCAGCACAGAAAAATGAATAAATAAATGTGATAAGTAAATTGCACTGCAAATTTAACCAGATTTATATTTATAGCTCTCTTTTTAAAATATCTCTGACTCCTTCTAATCTTCATCATAAATCTTCTGAGAGGAAACCTATTTCTTACTTTTCTTTCTGAGGTGTAACACAGAATGTAGTAGCAATAATCCTGTAGGAAATTGCTGGTTTATTTTTAAACCCACACAAAGAATTAGTCTTTTATTCAGGAGGTAATTAGCATGGAACATCCTTCTCCCTAGATATCAGTGAAGCTCACCAACAGTGAGCGTTCTCAGAAAGGATTAGATATTATATGGGTAATGAGAACAGCTATGCTTCCATCCATTGTCTATATATTATTCTACTTAATGAGTTGCTTATGCTTCAGAACACGAGCACACTGTTAATTGGGAAGGTGTACTGCCATTATGGATGGATAGATAATTCTTCTAAAGCATCTGGTGCTGCTTGTCTTGAGGGACTACTAGAATTGCTGATTTTACTCAGAGAAACAAGGCAGCCTTGTGAAACATCTGAACATGACCATTTTCTATGATTTGCTATTGAGATGTTGAGCATATGCCACTTTGCCTAGGCTTGACTAAAATATTCCATTCTGTTCAAGCAAGTAAGCCAGATTCATAACATACAGATTAATTTTTCTTGAACCATAACCCCTGAATTACTTTACTCCTAACACTGTAAATTCAATCCTGAAACAGCTTTTGGGCATCTTTGTAAATAACTTTCCTTTGTTTTAATATTTTTGAATTTAGAAATTTTTCCTAAATATTGCAGCAGAGAAGCAATTAACTAGATCAGTAACCAGGGTGTCCTTGTTTCACATCCTCTGTCTTAGAATAATAAAGGTAAAGGTTTCCCTTGCTGGAAAGCCAGTCGTATCTGACTCTAGGGTGCAGTGCTCATCTCTCTTTCAAAGCCGAAGAGCCAGCGCTGTATGCTGCTGCAGACATTTCCGTGGTCATGTGGCAGGCATGACTAGACACCGGAGTGCACGGAATGCTGTTACCTTCCCACCAAAGTGGAATTCTCAACCTTTTTAAGCCGGGTGCTGGGTCACACTCCCTCAGACAGCTTCGGGGGCCAGACATCCATTTTGCCCTTCCTCCACCACATGGCACTTCCTGGTGTGGTGGAGGCAGGTGGTGGACATGGAATGGTGCCACAGGCCACGTTCGACTCACAGGCAGCAGATTGAAAATCCCTTTTCTAAACTCTAGTTTCTGTCAATCCTTTCTAGCTTGATCAGTGGAGGCAGATGATGAGGGTAGAAATTCATCACTGTGAGGGACACAATCATTGTGCTCAGGATAGCAGGCAAAAAAGGATGTGCATGGCAAAAATGTTCATATTCCTTTCATTTAAGGTTTTTTGCATGGTGTCTTTATCTTGGATCCTTTCCTTGTTTCCCTTTTTTCACTCACATTTTTAAATCATTTCCCCATATATATATTTGGATTATTTTTGTTGCTCCCAGGCAGGTTTGAGATTATTTTTTACATTCCTTCAGAATTATTTGAGGGATTTTCCCTTCCTCTTTAGTCTTTTTTTTTCCTAAAGAGGGAAGACTCCATTAATTCCTTCTATTGTTTGATGTTGCCCAAGCCTGGCCTGCTAGATTCAAAGATGGGCAGACAAGAAAAGGCATCAAGTTAGTTGGAAGGAAGGAAGGAAGGAAGGAAAGAAATCTTCATATTCTGAGTGTGGAGTTTTGATTATATTTTTTGCCCTTATTTGTTTGCTTGTTGTTCTTGCTTTTTGGGTTTGTGAAAATTAATCCCACCCTTAATGAAGGACTGTAGAACAAAGAGAACACGTGCATCACTGGATTCAAGGTCCTTTTACAAATCCAGCAATTTCCCCACACATCCTGATTGAGTACTGACAACCCTAATTGATCGCACCATTTCTTTACAACAGCCCATGCAAAACTAATGAATAAAAAAGTATCAGGAAGTAGCAATAGCAATTATATTTATATACTACCCCATAGCACTAAGTGGTAATTAGCTTTTGGCCCCCAACATGCTAGGTACTCATTTTACTGCCCCTGGAAGGATGGAATGGCAAGTCAACCATAGGTGTTCCCAACCTATGGGCCATGGGCCAGCCCCAGCCCTCAATGCCATTCCATCAGGCCTGTCGCCTTCTCCCCCGCACGCAGAAGTGGATGTGGACACATTTACACATGCACAGGCACATGCCCACACATGCGCAAACACATCCGCAACTGTCATAAATGCAGGAGTGGGCACATTTATGACAGCCATAAATGCGCCCGTTCCACTTCTGGGAGCATGGTCCTGCCCACTCAGCTGACCTCCTTTCATGTCCCCAAGAGCTTGGACAGAGACAGTCACTCAATCTGTCATGCAGTACCCAGGTCTTGAATTGCTGATTTGCCAGCCTTTTAGCTACCAAGATAAGCTTCTTAACTACTGAGCCACCACAGCCCAAACAACATGAACAAATGGGAGAAAAGAAAGATGGTATAAAAGAAAAATATGATAAACTTTCAGCAGAGGAAAAGATTGGCTTATAATTTCATGCATTGAATTTTAACTGGGCTAAGGATTTATACCATATAAACTAATAGCATAGTGGCCAATAAATGATATTTTCTAGAGGACACACATTGATTTCATTAGCAGAATGTCAGTATATCTTTCCAGATGATTTGGTGCCAGTGGAGCTGTTTATATGATCAAGGAAAGAGTACAGGGAAGCAATAGTAATGTTGCAGTCAACCGATTCCCCTTCACGGTGGACATGTTTGTTCATGTAAATAGGATCTAGGAATGCTGGGATGGTTGGGAGATGGAAGCAAATTCACAAAGACCTGTTGTTTGCATGGTTAGGATGATTGCCACTGAAGTGTATAAGCTTTCCATCACCATCATTTATTTTGCCCTCTGAAGACTGATGTTTATTAATACCAGGTAGGATACTACTAGATTTAACTCGAAATGAAATTTTAATACATTAGGCTTTACAACAGATTATTTGATACAATCTGGATTTTGAAAGCTAGAAATCATATTTATGTTTCTAGTTTGGCAAAAAAATGAGGATATGTCTAATTTTTGCAGAGTGATTTGTCTGTGTTCCAGGTTTTGGAATACACATTAAATGAGAGATGCAAAGACACACAAAGCAAGAGAGAGAAATTAATCATTTTGGGGCAGTTCTTGTGTATAGAAGCAGCACCTTTCAGGGTCTTGAGGTTGCAGTAGCATAACAGAGGGCAGGAATTTGGTCTGCTAAAACACTGCATACTCATTTCACATAGAACAAAGCATCTCTTGAAGTATAAAGACCTGTGACTCGATAGTTAGTTAACCCAGTTGTTTTTAACATTGCAGCCCTGATGGTGTTCATGCTGCTGAATGGTTTGCTTTAACTGATGAATGTCAGGGCACATCTCAGTTGTACCCTTGGGCCATAGCTGTCAAGTATTCCTTATTGGCTGTGAAAACCCCTTATGTTACCCTCTTTCCCACCGTCATCCCTTATTAATTAGACTGCAATGCCCTATTCCCACCATTGGAGGGCAGCACAGGATAAGCATAGCTGTCAAGTATCCCGTATTTGCCGGGAGATTTCCCTTATTTCCAAATCCAAAACTTGACAGGTATGTCTTGGGCACATGATTCAGTATCTCATTAGTTGGCTTCAGCATATCACATATGCCTTGCATAAGTACCAGTAAATTTCATAAAGATTGCAGTAGTATGGTATGGGCAAACAATCAAACAAATATTAGTATAGCAATTGTAAGGTACTGCGGTGGTTTAGTGGTTAAGAAACTGAACTTGATGAGTGGAAGCTAGGCAAGTCAGCAGTTTGAGACCCAAGTACTGCATGATGGAGTGAGCATTTGCCTCTGTCCCAGCTCCTGTCAACCTAAATTACAATTAGACAAATAGGTACCACTTTGTTGGGAAGGTAAACAGCATTCTGTGCACTCTGATGTCTAGTAATGCCTGCCACATGTCCACAGAAACGTCTGCAGATGCTATAAACAGAGATGAGCACTGAACCCTAGATTTGGATATGACTGGCTTTTGAGCAAGGGTGGCCTTTACCTTTGCCTAACTATAAAGCACACAGAAAATACAATGTAAAACAACAAATTAACCAAGAATATTATTGCTATATCCAGAAAATTAGCCACTTTGTTGCCTAACTGGTGGTGTATGTTCTACTGGTTGGAAATCAATTATTTAAATATACGAGAGTTGTAAACTAATATAGTTCTGTTTTTGGCCATCTGGAGCTATGCCCAAGCAAAAGATATCAAACAAGAATTTGTGGCTCTCTGTCAAGTGTCAACGGTAGGTCATAGGGTGGATTGCTGTTGCTTCGTGTAAGCTGGAGGGTACACAGAAAGAGCCTCTTTGAAGATTGTGGATATAGTTGACCATACACTGTGCAATGATAACCTTGTTTTGCCAGCTAATGTTTCTCACACCAGATCAAGCCAAAGTAACTGATATGACAGTGGCCAGAGATCCATGGAAGATGGACATTTTAAGAAAAAAGTGACCAGGACAATTGGCCAGATGATAACGTAGTTGAATGGCAGCTTGATTAGTCACCCAGATACAGCAGTTGACATGGATTATGTTAAATTATGCTTCCTGTCGCAACTTTGTTGGTGGTTTAAGGCATTGGGATGGATCTAGGCAGTGTTGGAGAAACTGGCAGGAGCAGATCATTCCTGGGTTATAGAGGAATCCCCTTAAGGGGAGATGGAGTGAAAACCTTGGCCTGGCCTAGCTGAGAAACCATAGGCTCAACCATGTCCCTGGGTGGCAAGGAGCACAGAGTGGCATGGTCTACAAGGAGCTGTTACATCTAGTAGTTATCCTCATGGGGGGATGCTGATAGTGGTAGCATCAGGTGGCAATTCATGGGGGGTTGCTGAGGGATAGTGGTAGCATCAGGTGGCAGTTGGGTGCCTTGATTCACTGGACCCATTCCCAATGCCAGGTCAGGAGGATAGGGGCAAAATGTATGTTAAGAAATATCAGAATGGCCATAATAGATTGGTTGTAGCTGCAGTTGTCTGGTGGGAAATGAACAGTGCCCAGCTTTAGAAGGCCCTTGGGACACTGGGGTTGGAGACATGCAATACAAAGACATCAAGCAGGATATCAAATTTCTAGGTTGTTAAAAGAATCCTCTTTACAGGAACTTGGGCAGGTGCCAAGGTCTGACCTAGCTTGAGGACCCATTGGCGCAGTCCGGCCCTCAGGTGGCAGGGAGTACTGTGGTGGCATATGCCCATGTGTCTCAAGAGGACTACCACTCCTGATGGAATCTTCAGTGGCTGCTGAAGCAAATAGTGATGAGCATTTAGGACATTCAGGCCTCTCAATGAAATATTCAGTTCCCCAGTTTAGTGTATGAGAACCAAGACAATAGAAACAGCCGAAAGGTTGGCTTAACACATCTTTATTGCATGATGGTCCGGGGGAACATGTGGTAATGGCGGATGAACAGCTCAATATATACTGTGGCTATACATTTGAATGTGGCTCCTCGATAGCCCATTGGCTACTGTCTGCGTGACGTCATTCCCCGTCACGCCCTTCTTGTCCAGGTGAGGTGGTGGCGGGAATCTTCCCGCGCTGTAGATGTTTGGGGAATTGGAACCATGTGAGCTGGGTGCTCGCTATTGCCCCTAGTGGTCACTAGCTCGCGTCCTGATACAGAAGGTTACAGTGTTACAGCTGGTGGTTATTATATCCACTCATTCGAGTGTTACATTACTTAAAGGCACAATATTCCAAACACAACACCCAGGCTGGGCCAGGCACTGCTGCTGCTGCTCTTGGGAAGAGCTGCTCTCTCTCTCTCTCTCTCTCTGTGTGTGTGTGTGTGTGTGTGTGTGTGTGTGTGTGTGTGTGTGTGTGTGTGTGTGTGTGTGTGTGTGTGTGTGTGTGTGTGTGTGTGTGTGTGTGTGTGTGTGTGTGTGTGTGTTCAGAACAAATGGGGGCTTAAAGAAGTATATAAAATTTCATGTCAGAAATTATTCAGGGAACACCTGAATGAGGCTCCTTTCATGTCCCTGAGAGCTGGGACAGAGACAGGTGCTCAATCCGCCATGCAGTGCCCGGGTCTCAAACTGCCAACTTGCCAGCCTTCCAGCTAACATAGCCAGCTTCTTAATCACTGAACTGCCGCAGCTCCTGCTTAAGAGAGTAACAAATAAAAAGCTGGCATAAACAAAAAATATGATGAAAGTTCAGGAGTGGGAAAGACTGGTTTCAAATTTCATGTATTGAAGCTTAACTGGACTGAGGACTGATGCCATATAAACTATTAGCCAATATATGATGCTTTCTATAGGACATGCATCAGTCTCATCAACAGGATGTCAATATATCTTTCCAGATGATTTGGCACCAAAGGAGCTGCTTATCTGATTAAGAAAGGAATGTGGGGAAGCCATAGTAATATTGCAATCAACAAATTTTCCTTCACAGTGGACTGGTTTGATCATGAAAATGGGATGTAGGGGGGCGTGGCCAAGATGGCCACCGAGTAACATCTAGATTCGGACGCTCGCGCTTAACAAAGTGGTAACTAATGTGCTGGAGTGAAATGGAGAAGTTTTAAAGTGGTAAATTCTAAAGATAAGAACCTTGCCTGTCTTTTTGGAAAATTTGGGGATCTTTTGAGGCTGGATGGTCGAAGTTCGGGAGGCTTCTCTGGGTGGCTGAAGCTGTGACGGTAGTCACGGCTTTTCTGCCGAGGAGCCGAGAATGGGACCAGCGAGACAGCGGAGAAGGCTTTGGAACTGGCAAGAAGTTGTTTGGTATGAGAACAGCCTGCATGTAAGTGCATGAATGGAACTTTAAACTCTAAAATTGGCTGGGTTGTTTTTTTTTTTAGATGAGCTCGGACTCTGAAATGGCAGCGGGTGGAAGTGGATGAAAGCAAGCGGAGGTTCTGTGAATGGCGGCGGTCCTGGAAAACGAAAGTGAGCGTGTTTGGGCTATGGTTTCTTTTACACACCAGAAGATCGCACCATGTTTTGACGACAACAAAGAGGATTAATTATCTTTGTCTGGGCTACAACATTGGAAGGCGATTGGGAGTTCCCCAGCTTAAACTGCTTGGAGAAAGTTTTCCGTTCCTTAGAAAGAGAAGGGGGGTCAGTCCCAACGGCATGCACCCCCCCAATGAACAAACCCAGGGGCTTAAACCATTGAGTCCCGAGGAGGCAACAACTCCCCCTCTTGAGAACAACCAGGGGAAGTTCCGTGGCGTGTTGCTTGTATTGGACCTTGAATTTTCCAACCCCCAACACCGGAATGCTATTTCCCTGCACGTCCCGCAGCGTAGACCTCAGTGCTTTGAGCTTGGGCCGCACGTTGGGGGAAATTCCCAAAAACTCCCTCTGGGAAATGATTGAATATGAGGACCCCGAGTCTATCTCCATCTTAACGGGGACCCCTTGCACCAGTACCTCAACAAAATATCATGGGTGTCCTAAGGACACGCTGTGGACTGCCGTGTCGTTGTCGCTGTTGTCGGAGATGCGGCCCATGCCATCCTGCTTCCTCGAGGGCCGGACGCCTTCCTGGTTTTTTAGTAACTTATGAAGCGGCTCTGCTACCGACGCCTTCCTCGGCAGGAAGGAATGGTAGAAGATTAAGAGCCCCAGGAACGACTGCAATTCTGGCTTGGAGGTGGGGCTGCTCCTCACCCCTTCTCCTCGCTGGTTGGATTTTGGGCTTTTTTCCCCTCTGGTCTCCCCCCCCCCTCTTTTTTTCTTTGGCGGCTTGGTTTTTTTTTAAAGGAGAGGTTTGGGCTGACTGTTCCCTTGAAGCCCTTTGACTGCAGTTGGAAGACGACTGATTGGATTACTTGCTTTGGGGAAACGGACCTGCTGTGGAACAACATCTTTTGCTCTTCTTTTTTTTTTTCTGAGCTGCCTGTTGGGAGAACTGTTCCCTTCTGTTTACCTCTGTGGATTACAGTAACTTTTTGATCTTCTGCTTGCATATAAATTTCCCTATTGGATCTGTGGAACCAGTGGTTGCAGTATTACAAGCTTCATTTCAGTGACTAACTTTTACAACGAACTGCAGCATTGGGGTTTTTATATATTACATTACTATGGATAAAGGTACAAGAGGGAAAGCAAAGGAAGAAGAACCAGTTGTAAAGCCTAAAAAGAAAGAAAAAGTACCAATGGAGGAATCCACTCAGTCTTCATCCCCGCCCACAGTGCCATATGATCAGACTCAAATTATGGTGGAAATTGGCAAATTGTTTCAAAAATTGGAGAAAAATGAGGATTCAAGGGTGAAAGACAGAAATGAAATGATGAAAAACAAGATAAGGTGATGTCATCAGTTGCAGATTTTGCAAAAAAAGTGGACTTAAGTTTGAAAAAAATTGAGGGAAATGTAAAATTGGTTCAAACCGAGGTAAATGCCATAAAGAAGGAGGTAAAAGGGACTCAGGAGGTGGTGCGGGAGAACAAGTTGAAATTGGAGGAACAAGAGAGAAGGATAGATGCTGTGGAAGATATGATGAGAAAGCAGAACATTGTGATCCATCAGGTGGTGGAACGCACTCCGGATTTGTTAAGAGAAAGGGTGGTTCAGTGGTTAAATGGTTTGAATATGGGGAAAGAATTTGTTCAGGAAGATATTGTAAGTGTTTTCCGGGTAGGCCCAAGAAGAGGGAGGGTGGTTCAATTCTGCGAATTGGGCAGATAAGCTAAAAGTAATGGCCCATCTGAAACGAGCTGGTTCTGATGCGTTGAAATTTGATGGCTCAGATGTGGAAGTTTATAATGATATCTCATTAAAAGAAAGAACATGGAGGTATAAGATGAGGCCTATCACTAAATTGCTGATGAGTAAAAATATAAGGTATAATTGGAGATTTCCGCAACAATTGCGTTTTTTTATGGCAAAAGAATGCAAGTTATTGATGAAGGCACTAATCCATTGGAATATTTGAGTTTGTTGGAACTGGTAAAGGTAGACTCGGAAGAATGGAAAAATCTTAAGAAGGAATTGATGGATTCTGGAGTTTTGGGGAGGGAATATGAGAGGGAGGAAGCCGGTGGGGCTACAGGTGGAACACCACAGCGAGGAGAGGAGGAAGAGGAGCCGTCCTTGATCATGGTGGAGGAGGAGATGGGTAAGGAGGAATGAGCATTAGATTTTAGTCAGTTAATAGAGGTAGAATGGGCAAATAGTGCGTAGCACCGGTAGTAAGGCGCATCTTGCATGTCCCCCCTCTCCCCTCTTTGGTTGACAGAGGCGGCTTTTCGTGGGAAAGTGGGGAGAGTGAAAGTGTGTGTTTTATGTAGTTGGTATGGTGGTAGGGTTGTTGGTGGCACGCCCGATGGAGAGTTTAAAGCTGGGAAAAGAATTTGGTTATGGGAAGTATTAAAATAATATCGTGGAATGTGAAAGGTACAGGTTCTGTTCTTAAGAGACGGAGATTGGAATTGGCATTGAAAAAAGATAGACCAGATATATTGTTCTTACAGGAAACACATCAGAAGTCAAAAGATACGAACAAACTTTATTTGGGATGGATGCAACATTATGACATGGTGTTTGGTACTTCGAAAGCAAGAGGGGTGGCAATCATGATTTCTAGGAAGCTGGGATTTGAAATTACAAAAAAGATTGTTGATCAAGAGGGTAGATATCTGTTGCTAAGAGGAAAATTAGAGGATGAGGAAATTATGTTGGTAAATATTTATGCTCCGAATGACCACCAAGCAGAGTTTCTTGATAAAATTTGGAAAATAGTGGAGTTGGAAAATGTTGCAAAAACTATTGTGGCTGGTGATTTTAACTTGATAAGGTCAGGATTAGATTGCACAAACATAGCTAGAAGTGGAATTGGTTTGAAAGGGAAGGTGTTGGATATTTGGATGGATGTTATGGGCTTGAAGGACTCGTGGAGAGAGTTTAAGGGCTCGGAAAGGGCATATTCCTTTTTTTCACAAGTCCATGGGACCTACTCAAGAATAGATTATGTTTTACTTTCGGAAAATTTAATTGGGGATATAGAAGGTACGGAAATTGGGATTATTAAGGAATCGGACCATGCTAAAGTATATTTGGAACTGAAAGTACAAAAAAATATTCGAAGAGTAAGAAATTGGAGGTACGATCCTAATTTGTTCAAAGATCAGAAAAGTAAAGAGGCAATTATGGAAAGTTGGAAAGAAAGTTGGCAGTGGAATGATAATAATGAGGTTAATTTTAACGTTGTATGGGATACCATGAAGTCAGTTTTTAGGGGGGAAAGTATAAGATTGGCAAGCTTCAAATACAAAAAATATAAAGCAGAACAGGCAGAAAAAGAAAGAGGAATAAAACAATTACAGGAGGAGCATGTAAAAAACAAAGATAAATTTTTTTTATGAAATTACAAGGACTTAAGGCAGAAGTAATGGGTAAGGATATTGATAAAGTTAAAAGAGATTTTATTTACCTAAATAGAGAATATTTTGAATTTAGTAATAAGAACTCAAAATTATTAGCAAGAGCAGCCAAGGTTAAAAGGGAAAAAAGAGAAATTGGGGTATTGGTTGATAGGCAAGGTTCAAGGTGTAACAAGAATAAGGATAAATGTAAAATTGTTAGGGAATTTTACCAAGTATTATATGCAAAAAAGGAAGTAGATTTGGAGAAGCTTAAAAAGATACTGGAGAGACAGTTAGGGAATGGAATAAAACAAGAGCATAGGGAGAAAATGGAGGAAAGGATAACCGATAAAGAGGTTAAGGAGGTAATAAGCGGATTGAAGTTAGGGAAAGCTCCGGGGGATGATGGATTATCGACAGAGTTCTATAAAGAATTTAAAGAGGTGGTGGCCCCGAAACTGGTGAAATTATATAATCACATACTAGATGGAGGACCAATTCCGACTTCATGGTATAACACTACAATCGTTCTTTTGCCAAAGCCTGGTAAGAATTTGGAAAGAGTGGATTTGTACAGACCAATTTCACTTATAAATCAAGATGCGAAGATCTTCACAGCAATATTGGCTAACCGTTTAAATAGTTTCATGGGGGAATATATAAATGTTGATCAAGTTGGGTTTTTAAAAGGACGACATATGGCGGATCTGACTAGAAGGGTATTAGATTTAATAGACAGCGTTAATCAAACAAAGGAAAAGGTGGGATTATTATCATTGGATATTTTTAAGGCTTTTGATTCATTGCAGTGGTCTTCAATTAAGGAAATAGTTAAGAAATATGGATTTGGGGACAAATTCAATAGGGTTATAGATTTACTATATCAAAAAGGAAATGCTAGGGTTAGAGTAAATGAGGAGCTTACGGATGTGGTAAAGCTAGAAGCTGGCACTAGGCAGGGCTGTCCATTATCTCCTATCCTGTTTATTAAGGCAATGGAGATTCTAGCTAAAAGCATAAGGGAAGATCTAAACATAGAAGGGATCATGGGTAATAAAGTGAGCATGTATGCAGACGATACATTGCTTATGGTGAAGCGCCCGGAGCTGGTAATGGACAGGATTAAAGATCATTTACAGGTATTTCAAGCTATAACTGGATTGAAGATAAATTGGGATAAATCAGAACTGATGTTATGTAATTTGAAATTAAGTGAGATGGGCAAGACAGTGTCGACACTTAATATACAAATCAAAGACAAATTGAAATATTTGGGGATAATTATTTCAAACAAATTAGAAGAACTTAAACGATTGAACTATGACAGCTTGAAAATGGAATTTAAGAATAAAATACAAGAACTTCAGAAGTTAAAGCTGTCATGGTTCGGAAGGATTGCTATGTGTAAAATGATATTGTTACCAAAGATTAACTTTTTATTTGATACACTAGCGATCCACTTGAAAGAGAAAGAAATTAATGAGTTTCAAAAGATGTTCAATGGCTTTTGCAATGGAGGCGAAAAATCTAGGCTCCCAAAGAAGCTATGGTACCTGTCTCAAAAGAAAGGGGGTTTGGGTATGCCAAATTTGCTAGCATATTATCGAGCTTTTCAAGTTAAGAATGTTGTGAAGATTTTGGCAAGAGAAAAGACAATCTGGGAGCAATTGGAGATGAAGGAATATAGAAATATTGGAAATATGATTTTTTTGGGAATAGAGGACAGGGTGAAAAGGTCAAATAATACTATGATGAGAGGTCTCATGGAGGTTTGGAAGAAGGTAAAAATGGACACGGTCCCAAATCTCTCTCCAATTGTGGAATTGACCGACATGATGTGTTTCCCAATAAAGTTAGACAAGGAAAAAATGGAAATATTGGATAAAAATGGGATGCTTTTATTGAAGGATTGGTTAAAAACTTGTGATTCTGATGCGGAGCGGAAAAAAATATTTGAGATATTAAACCTGAATTGGTTTCAGAAGTTGAAAGTGGATAATTGGAACAAAAAATATAAAAAAGAAGTAGGGTTAGATAGAACACACACAGAATTTGAGGAGTTGGTAAGGAAGATTAGAAAAGGGGAAAGTAGTATTAAAGGTCTTGTAAGTAAGCTTTATAACATACTGAATAGAGGTGCAGATCCACAGGAGGATTTGAAACGGAAATGGGAACAAAATTTGAATATAACAATTGGGGAGATTGAGTGGAAAAACAAATGGAAAAAGAGGATTATGAGAACAATGTCTGTAAGAATTAAAGAACATAATTTCAAAATGTTGTGGCAATGGTACTTGACGCCATTAAGACTTTACCAGATGGATAATAAAAGAGATAAGTTATGTTGGAGATGTAGAGAATCTGACGGAACATATGAACATATGTGGTGGAGTTGTAAAAAAAATAAGGGATTTTTGGGGAAGAATAGAAGGTGAGCTTGGTGAAATAATGGGTAAATGTGTTAAGCTGGTATCAAGTACCATTCTCTTAATGAATGTGGAAGGTTTGGGTTTAAATAAGGAGGAAAAAGAATTGTTGGAAATTGTATTGACAACGGGTAGACAATGTATAGCTAGAAATTGGAAAAATGATATTGATATACGGATTGGAGAGTGGTATAAAGAAATGTGGAGCTTAGCACTGAATGATAAATTGACATGGGAGATTAAAGTGAAAAGAGATAATTTAAAAGAGGATAGATTTTGGAATATATGGAAACCATTTGTGGACCATTCTTGTATGGCAAATGATAGTTCAGGACCAGTACCATCTCAAAGAAGTTTCTGGAGATGAGCAGAAAATAAACTCTCCGGGCAATGTATATACTCACAGGGTGATTATTATTTATCCAAAGATTAGTAGTAGCACAGAAAGTTCTTATTATATTGGATCTGGAAATAATGGCTTTTAATATTTGGTGGTTATATAGTAATTAATGAGTTGAGATATTGTTATGTGCTAACATTTAGTAATGTTTGTTAAGATGATACTATGGATTTGTTTGTGTATTGTATTGTTAGTCATTGTCTTCTTTTCTTTTTTTTGTATGTCTTTTAAAAAATTCAATAAAAATTATTTTAAAAAAGAAAGAAAAAAAGAAAATGGGATGTAGGAAAGATGGGATAGTTGGGAGATGGAAACAAATCACAAAGAACTATTGATTACAAGGTTATTGTTACAATGCTGTAGGCAGGTGTATCTCAATCATAGTTTGACAACCACTTATCTCATCAAAGTAATCATTTTAAGGATAGGCTCAAAGGCACAAAAATATATGACGATGCAGAAATGCACACTTCTGCTTTTACTCTGCAGAACAATCTATACCTATAAATCCAAGCGTTAACCATTGGAACTTGACAAAGGATCCCACACCCAGCCATACTATCCCGTACCGAGCCTTCATGCACTTGCCCAAAATGGGTCTGGAGGCCAACAAATATTTTAGAAATGTGCCAGTGGGGCAAGAGCCCCACAAACTCAAACAAAGAAAAAGAACTTCAATACCCAATGTTCTTTGCGCCACACCACAGCCAATCAGGCTGAGAGGCATGAGCAAAAAGAACGTTGGAAAATGCGCCACAGCCAATCAAAAATAAGCTTCAGAAAAAAACTGCTGCACGAACTACGAGTCCCAGAGTCCTCTGTGCTGCGCAATCCCTCAGCCATTCAGGCCGAAGGATGCGAGCACAGAGGAGGCTGGCAAAGCACGGCACGCCGACTTAAAAAAAAAACGCCAATGTGAACTGCATTGGTGATGAAAAATCTATGCTATGACAGCCAGACATCTGTTACCAACTGAGACTGTTTGACATGTTCCTCATTTAGTTTGACCTAAATGTTGACAAAGACAATACTTTTATTGATCAGCATTGGAAAGCATGCAGTAATTTGACGCCATCATCTTTTAGCGCTTTGAAAAATTCGACTGGGATACCATCATATCCACTAGCTTTTTCAAAGCGCTAAAAGATGATGGCGTCAAATTACTGCACTCAATATGCCAGCAAATCTGGAAAACAAAACAGTGGCCACAGGATTGGAAAAGATCAGTATACGTCCCAATCCCAAAAAAGGGCAACGCCAAAGAATGCTCAAATTACCGAACAATTGCACTCATCCCACACGCCAGCAAGGTGATGCTCAAGATAATACAGGACAGACTTCAGCAACATGTGGAGAGAGAACTACCAGAGGTGCAGGCCGGTTTCAGAAGAGGCAGGGGGACTAGAGACCACATTGCCAACATACGTTGGATCATGGAGAAAACAAAGGAATACCAGAAACAAGTTTACTTTTGTTTCATTGATTACACTAAGGCATTTGACTGTGTGGACCACAACAAGATGTGGCAAGTAATTAAAGAGATGGGAATACCAGAGCACATCATATGCCTCCTGAGAAATCTGTACATGAACCAAGAAGCAACAGTTAGGACAGAACATGGAATGACAGAGTGGTTTGGAATAGGAAAAGGAGTAAGACAAGGCTGCATTTTATCACCCTGCTTATTCAATCTATACACAGAGCACATAATGCGAAATGCAGGGATGGAGGAATCACAATATGGGATTAAAATTGCTGGGAGAAACATAAACAATCTGAGATATGCAGACGATACCACCCTAATGGCAGAAAGTGAGGAAGACCTAAAGAACCTCTTGATTGGGCTGAAGGAGGAGAGTGCAAAAGCTGGTTTGAGACTCAATATCAAGAAAACCAAGGTAATGGCAACAGGCCCAATCAGTTCCTGGAAAATAGATGGGGAAGAAGTAGAAGCAGTGACAGATTTTACTTTCCTGGGATCAAAGATCACGGCAGATGGGGATTGCAGCCATGAAATAAAAAGGCGACTGATTCTTGGGAGACAAGCCATGAGAAACCTGGGGAACATAGTGAAAAGCAGAGACATCACATTGCAAACAAAAATTAGAATAGTCAAAGCAATGGTATTCCCAGTGGTAATGTACGGATGTGAGAGCTGGACAATTAGGAAAGCTGAACGCAGAAGAATAGATGCCTTTGAAATGTGGTGTTGGAGGAGAGTTTTGAGAGTACCCTGGACAGCGAGGAGAACAAATAGGTCAATCTTAGAAGAAATCAACACTGACTGCTCATTGGAAGGGCTAATAGTAAAGATGAAGCTAAAGTATTTTGGACATCAAATGAGAAGGGAGGATTCACTTGAGAAGGCCCTGATGTTGGGAAAGGTGGAGGGCAAAAGAAGAAGGGGGAGGCCAAAGATGAGATGGCTAGATGGTATTGTAGACACAATGGGCACAGAACTGGGAGTGCTGAGGGGGATGGTGGAGGACAGAGGTGCCTGGAGAACAATGGTCCATAGGGTCGCAAAGGGTCGGAACCGACTGTGCGACTGAACAACAACAACAATTGGAAAGCATGACTTCAATTCCCAGAAGCACGTGCTGTTCAGGGCTTCTGGGAATAGAAGTCCAAGAACATCTGCAGGCCAAAGGTTGAGAAACCCTGCATGAGAAAATTATCTAAAAACAACCTGTTCATCAAGAATATTGGAATGCTCACCAAAAACATGGCTTGGCTTTCTACATTCCTTCATGCAAACATGACAAGCCATTTTGTACCTATATCTCTAAACCCACTCACTTCAGGAATACACTAGATGATAGTTTTTCCAAACCATTTTAGGATTATTGAACAACAAGGCACCAGTACAGTACTTTAATTTTGGTTCTATATTCATTATTTTTCCTTTATTGAAATTAAATTGTGTATCACCGCTTTTTTAGCACCTGCATGGAAATAAATGTTTAGATAAAATAATAGGTGATGATGTGATTGAAACCTCACTCAGTCTTACACACCAACCATGAGCAGTTTATCTGAAGTTTTAAAAAGAAATGTATAATTAAGAGATTGTGTAATTTGACGCAAAGTCACAAATTCCCTTGTTTCTTACTTTGCCTATTATGTTGTGAAATCCATTGGCTGCCAATCTGCCTTTTTTCAACTGATCTTCCTGACGAGGTTGTTGTGAGATAAAATGTCAGGTCTCTAGATTAGTCTGTGCAACCAGTATCAGTTGAAAGAGGGAAATCAAGCACCAATTGGCTAAAGTGTGAACAAATTGATTTTTCCTTGGATTTACCACAAATCCCCCATGCTGAAATAGCTGACAGTTCCTATTATTAGCAGTATGAATTCATCTCCAAAAGATAATGAATGCTTTATACGCCTCTTCTTATTTTTTTTGCCTTGCTATTAAAATCACCTTTAAAACCTACTCATATCAATTGTGATACACTCATTAATTTAAATGTAGAAATAATTGCTCTGATTCAAAAAGCAAGCAAATGAAGTAAGAAAGTTTCAATGCAATTACATAGTTTTATTTTATTCGCAATAGCACAGGGGGAGGATAGTAAATGAGTTGGGAGTAGAAAGGTTGTTGATGAATTACACACACACACACACACACACACACACACAAAGTTGAATAACTGCTGACTAATCTATAGAATTTGTAGATTCAAAGAAGAATGTTGGCCTATTCATTAACATGGTTACACTGACTGGAAAATAGTATTTTTTCAAATAATAAATTAGTTGAAAATCACCAGAAACCAATCCATAGGTAAACTAATAGAGGAATAGCAATTAATGCTTTACCATTGTAAGAATTGTGCATTTTCCTCCAAAACATTACAAGATATTGTGATATTATAGCAATAGTGATAGGAAATACTCGTATATAATACCCCATAGAACTTACAGTACTATCTCTGCAGAACTATCACTGCAGTTCACAAGATACAGTAGTTGTCATTTTGCTCCAAACACACTTTAACCACTGTACCACACAGGCTGTTTGTTACTACTATAGTATTATTGCAATACTATACACATTTTTAGAAGAAAGAACTGGGGAGAAGCCACCCCTCTTCTCTTGTTGGTTTTTTGTACCATCTTACCCAAAGAGGAGGGGATTGTGATGGTTTAGTGGTTAAGACGCTGAATTGACAACTGGAAGTTTGGCAGGTCAGCAGTTCAAGACCCGAGTACTACATGATGGAGTGAGCTCTCATCTCTGTCCCAGCTCCTGCCAACCTAGCAGTTTGAAAGCAAGACATTTCATGTAGGTGGGAAGATAACAGCATTCCATGCACTCGGGTCATGCCACATGTCCATTGAAACGTTTGCAAGCACACACAGCACTGGTTCTTTGGCTATAAACCTTTATATACCCAAAGCAGAGATCCAGAGTTCTCAAAAGGTTGTACAGATCTTTGCACCTTTTTGTTTGACTTCACGAAAGCAGTGCCGGATTAAGACAGTGCAAGGTCTGTAGCAAATCATCTCAAGAGGCCCTTGCTTAGATTTAGGATTTAGGATACCTAAAAATTAAAACACCACTGTTTTTACCACTTTTCTCGATTTAATGTGGGCACATTTAGAGATAACACTAGTCAAATCAATTTCTCTAAGTAAATCACATTCAATACTCAGTAAAATGAGGTTATTTAGGTGATCTTGCCCCATCCTGTTGGTTAACTCATTTTTTATTCTCTTTAACATTCTCCACTGCAATTAGCATTAAAGACAAGTAAATATGTAAGGATTTCTACAATTGGGAAACATGACTCTAAACCTATAAAACAAAACACCGCTCACATGCCGATCGACTCTGCCACTAAACACAAATTTGTGCTACTATGGAATAACACATAAGATATGCATGCAGACAAAGCTGGCTCTGCCTGTGCATGCATCTTACTTTTTGGCGCATATTGAACACTCCAATGAGGCATCAGTGAGTCTCTCCAAGTGAACATTTTTTGAATATCCACATGAATGCACGGAATATTTAAATTTGGATTTTCATTCTAACTGAGCGCGGGGGCTGGGGCCCCCAGAGATGTGGGGCCTGTAGCATTTGCTGTTCCTGCTATATGGTTGATCTGGCACTGTCACAAAGGCATTCAGAATATGAATTTTAGAGGTCACTAATGGGCTGCTCTCCTGTAGCTGGTTAAATGCTTACTACCTGCATTCATTAATATGGAATTAACAACACGCCAAGGAAGAAGGATAGCAATTGAGGGCATGCCTCCTGTGTGCTGGTTCTCAGCAGGATCCCCTGATGGCCCATTGTAGGTTATAGAAGAGGGCTTGGCTTTGTTTTCCATTCCCCCCTCCAAAAAAAAAAAATGAGAAAAATTAAGCCAGGCTTTGGTATGGGCCTTGGTGGAATCAAAAATCATGGCCTACATGTGCAGTATCTTCTTTCCTTTTGATTTGTAGTTTTTGTTACATTTCAGTTTTATCCTCCTGGAAACAGTTCAAAGAGGTGGAGGCTAGCAAGCTGATCTGCATATTTACTGTCATCTTTATGTTCCAAGGAATATGAGAAAGCTTAACCTCTCTCACAAGGAAATCACATTAAGGAACATGGAATATCCCTATTCTTTGCAGCTATATTTTACTAGCACATTAGCTGGCACCGAGAACAGCCCATACCTCTTTAGCATTTGATAATCCTTTTTTTAAAAAAACCTAAGTCAGGGACACACAGTGAGAAGAGTAGCAGATGAACACTTAAATGTATCTGTTACATATAGCTGAAGAGAGATCTTCTGTTATACCTCTTTATATAAGTAGATTCCACCTACATCCATTTGGATTATTTTTTATTGTTATGTGCCATCAAGTCATCTCCAACTTACAGCACCTCTGTGAAAGAAATATCTCCAAAATGATCTGTCCTGAACAGCCCTTCTTAGTCCAGTGATGGTGAATCATTTAGAGACTGAGGGTCCAAACTCACCTTCACCACAGACTCAACAGGCTGCCATCTGCGCCACACCCTCACACCGCATGTTTAGCCACCTGCCTTACCCCAGACAGAGGAGGAAGCACTCCCATTGGGCTGCTGGGCAGAGTAGTGGGCAATCTCTGTGCTGAGATGATGGTGCTCTGAGTGCCCCCTCTGGTATGCATGCCATAGGTTCACCACCACTGCTACAGTCTATGGGTTCCTTTAGTGCAGGGGTTCACAACCTGTGGCCCGAGGGCTGGCCCCAGACCTTGACACCATTCCATCCGGCCCAAGGCAACGATCCTGGAAGCAGACATGCCCACGCATGTGTATGCGCAAACACACACCCCATGGTTTATGGTAGCATTTGTGGTGGAGGAAACCATGTGTCTGAGGAGGAGTTGTCCAGCCCATGGTGCAAAAACATTGAGAACCCCTGCTTTAGGGAGTCAGCCTATCTCATGCTTGGTCTTCCTCTTTTCCTGCTGTCTTCCTCCTTTCCTAATATTATTGACTTTTTCAGAGAATCTTGCCTTCTCAGGGTGAGCTCAAAGTAGGACAGCCTCAATTTCATCATTTTTTTACTCCAGAGATAGGCTTGATTTGCTCTATAACCAACTTGTTCATCTTTATGGCCTTCCAGGCTATCTACAGAGTTCTCCTCCAGCACAATTTGTCAAATGAATCAATTATTCTGTCAGCTTTCTTTACTGTCTAGTTTTCACACCCATACATTGTAATCTGTCACACAAAAGTGTGGATGATCATGGGTTTGTCTCCTGTGTCAATTCCTTCCTTGTTGCCATTCTGTGTCTCAGTCTTTCATTAGCCTTTTAAACAATCTAGGTTAGAGGATTTCTTTCTTTCCTATGAACTTTTCACAGGCCTTGCAGCCTAACTCTCCCAAAGGTAAAGGTAAAGGTTTCCCTTGCTCGAAAGACAGTCATATCCGACTCTAGGGTTCAGTGCTCATCTCTGTTTCAAAGCCGAAGAGCCAGGGCTATCTGCTTCTGCAGACGTTTCCGTGGTCATGTGGAAGGCATGACTAGACAAAGTCAAACAATGGATTTGTTCTCCAATAAGGATCCTTACGTATCCAAAACAGCACAATTTACCCACCAGATTAGGAGGAACTCCAAAGTTTGTTCAACTGGACTTGATTCTAAGTCAGTGATCATAAGATTTCACCCCACATTCTATAGACTCTGAAGGCGCTTCAATCCTGAAAGGTGAATCAATGAACAGCACCAACATCAACCTCAGTACACTAAATCTGAAACTAAATACAAAGCGCAATTAATGAGAGAGAGTTACCTCCCCATCTTCCTACACATGTAACAGAAATTCTGACCCTTGTAAGTAGTTAGAGCACATTAATGGTAAAAAATAAATTTGTATGTTTACAACCACAATACAATGAGAAGCGTTTAATGCACTTAAGTAAATCCAAAACAGATCCACATTCCATCTAGTAATAAGAGGTTTCAGTGTAAACCTTCCTCAGGAATCTATAAAACATAATGATACAGAAATATCACTAATATTTTGTAATAACAAGAATTACATATATACATATTTACAACACTCTTGGATACATAATATTATCATAAACATCAAACAAGGGATTACCTGTAAATTCTCGTTATACTGTATATTCTTATAACTCATAGTATTCATCAAATATTGAAAGTTTTAAAGTTTTTTAAAAGTTTTTTTAAATTTTAAATTGCATCCCAAGCCTCACACGTTCAGTCTTTCTGTGCCAACGAACGTCGAAAAAATCATTTTCTAAGCACTAAATTTAAAGTAAATTGAACCCTATCAACAGGTGTGTGTGAATTCCAATTACAAGAAACAGGAGTAGTCAATCTCCATATTGAGACCATGTGGGTGGAGCATGTTAAAGCAGTGGATGTAGAAACATTCTCTTTGTAACAGCCTCTTTTCAATGTTGCTAAGGGAGTAAGGATCAGATTTGCAGCATTCCAAAACCACAAATTTAAAATCCTGGTCACTATGACATGCTTCAATGAAATGATTTACCAAGGGTGCTGCGGTGTTGCCTGCCGAATTTTGGAGCAATGTTCGCTCACCCTAGTTTTCAGTTAAGCTAGTTACTTTAGCAGTGGGGTCAGAGGTAAGTTTTTTTTATAGAAAAGCTCATTGGACAGTTGTCGATGTACCTCAGCAATGTAGTCTACTGTATTTAAAATAACCACACCGCCACCCTTATCTGCTTGCTTAATAAGAATGTCTCTATCCTGCGCTAATCCCTCAAGAATGGAAATATCATCTTTGGACAAATTAAATCTAGACCTAATTTTGTGTTTCTCCCATAGCTCAATATTCCGCAAAATGAGCCTCTGGAATACCTCTATTAATGGGTCATTCACAGAAGGCGAAAAAGTTGATTTGGTTCTAAAGCGTTCCACTGGTCCTGAAACTTTGTCCTGAAAAAAACACTTAAGTTTCAATAAACAAATTAATTAGTATACATCAATTCTAGTATTAAATGGATTGTAAGTTGGTGTAGGAACAAACCCTAAGCCCAGCGACAATAATTCCAAAGCCTGTTGAGATAATTGTTTGCTAGAGAAGTTAAAAACTAAGTCTTTCTTTTCCGGGACACTTTTATCTGGGGTAAAAAAGACGACAACAAAGAAGAAGAGGGAGGCTGCTGGGATGATGTTCCAGACATGGAAGAGTGTGTAGTAAAGGTCCTAAGCCTCTGAGCCCCAACAAATTCTCTGTCGCTAGACACTGAGGTATCTTCCGAGTCCAAAGTGTTTGTAGAAACCAAAGGCTCTTGCCATGTAACCCTTTTGCTAGTAAATGTCCTCTTCTTCTGGTACCGCCATTTATAAACACGTGAAGTAGCGTAATCACGTATGTCCCTATCAAACTTCTTGTTTTTAAACTCAATCAAAGTGTCCTGGAATTTTTCTAAATTGGCTTTAAGTTCCTCATAATTTTTGTCCAAACCAGTTCCAGAGAACGTTTGAATATTAGACTTAAGATCATTAATCTTGTCAGTGAGGATATCAACTTGATGATTAGAATGTTCAAGTATTAATAAAATTAAGTCAAATGAGCAGCGGTCAAGAATGGCTGCCCATTTATCACAAAACTCCTTATCCTCACTGAAAAGTGTAGGGCCCTTATGAATGTAAAGCCCATGGGGTATCCGAGCCAATTTGTGATAATCTGCCAAAAAGGATGAGTGTAACATAAATCTTAATTTTTTCTTCTCAAGTGTCTCAATGGTGGAGAAATCATCCTTGTTAGAATTTGTAGGTTGTCTATAAGAAACAATATTCTGCAAAATACGTGTTCTGTCTGCAGTTGAGTAAGCAAATCCGAGTTCAGTAGAAGCCATAGCTACTGGTTATTTTAAATACAGTAGACTACATTGCTGAGGTACATTGACTGTCCAATGAGCTTTTCTATAAAAAAAAACTTACCTCCGACCCCACTGCTAAAGTAACTAGCTTAATTAAGCATGTGCTTTTTGAAGGTGTTGCCATGGGGTTTGTTTCAGATAAGGAATATGATTTCCTTTTAAATGATTATCCTAAAGTACCTGTTTTTCACCTGCTCCCGAAAATACACAAAGACCGCGCACGTGAAGGTTTAATACCAGGGAGACCTAGTATAGCATCGATAAATTCCTTCTCAGAGCCCATTTCACAATTCCTGGTTCACTATATTAATCCTTTCCCCCATAATACCTCCTCCTTCATTCAAAATGCTACTGATTTTGTTTCCCAGGTGGAGGGTTTTTCTATTCCCGAAGGTGGTGGTTTTATTACTTTGGATGTTCAAGCACTGTATACTAACATTCCTTTGGAGGAGATTAGGACTATTGTTGAAAGACTTGTGGATTCCCATCAGGATTTACACCCCCCCCACACACACTTCCTATTGGACCTTTTAGATATTGTTTTGGAACACAATTGGTTTGGCTAATGCATATATGATTAATTTCAAAGAGGAGTTAATTTTTAATAATTCAGTTAACCCTTTTTGGCACACATTATGTTTTATAAATGGTTTATTGATGATTTGTATTTTATTTTGGATGATCTTTCTTTTGCTTCAGATTTTGTTTCTTGGATTAACAATTTGAATCCTCATTTAAAATTCACCCATAGCCATTAGCAAAACTGATATTCCTTTTTTAGATGTTACTACCTATTTGTCTTCTGAATGTGATGTCAGGGTTAGGCTCTATAAGAAGAGTACAGATAGAAACGCTTATTTGAATTATGCCTCATATCATCCATATCTTTTTAGGAATAATTTACCTTTTGGACTTTTTTAAAGAGCCAAATGCAATTCATCCTCTGAGACTGACTTTATTAAATCTGCTTCTGACATTTGTGGATTCTTAGATGATAAAGGTTACCCTAAGCAAGTAGTTGCAGCCAACTATAGGAAAGTGCAGGCAGTTTCTAGGAAACAGTTATTCATTTAAAAAAATCCAAGAACGTTCAAGATCAACTGTACTGTTCATGTCAATACTCCCCTTTAGCAGAGAAAATTAGATCTGTTATTTCCCAACATTGGCATGTGGTGCAACATCTACCTGATTATTCTCGTAAACCCGTTATTGCTTTAAGAAAAACAAGATCTATTGGACAGATGATAACCTTTTCTGATCATGAGTCCTGTCGAGGTTCGTTTCACTCTAGTTCAGTAGGACATTACCGATGTAATGATTGTGTGCATTGCTTTGTATTCCTGGATAACTAAAGAGGTCTCCATGAAAAATAGTGATTTTGTGTTACAACTCCACCAGCTGAGTAATTGTAAAACTGGTAATTGTATATATTTACTCATATGCAAGTGTGGCTTAGGTTATGTGGGTGTAACTACCCGTGAACTGAAAACTAGGGTGGATGAATATTGCTCCAAAATTCAGGCAGGCAACACCGCAGCACCCTTGGTAAATCATTTCATTGAAGCAGGTCATAGTGACCAGGATTTTAAATTTGTGCTTTTGGAATGCTGCAAATCTGATCCTTACTCCCTTAGCAACATTGAAAAGAAGCTGTTACAAAGAGAATGTTTCTACATCCACTGCTATAACACGCTCCACCCGCATGGTCTCAATATGGAGATTGACTACTCCTGTTTCTTGTAATTGGAAATCACACACACCTGTTGATAGGGTTCAATTTACTTTAAATTTAGTGCTTAGAAAATGATTTTTTCTATGTCTGTCGGCACAGAAAGACTGAACGTGTGAGGCTTGGGATGCAATTTAAAATTTAAAAAAACTTGTAAAAAACTTTAAAACTTTCAATATTTGATGAATACTGTGAGTTATAAGAATAAACATTATAACAAGAATTTACAGGTAATCCCTTGTTTGATGTTGATGATAATATTATGTATCTGAGAGTGTTGTAAATATGTATATATGTAATGCTTGTTATTACAAAATATTAGTGATATTTCTGTATCATTATGTTTTATAGATTCCTGAGGAAGGTTTACACTGAAACCTCTTATTACTAGATGGAATTTGGATCTGTTTTGGATTTACTTAAGTGCATTAAACTCTTCTCATTTTATTGCCACAAACAATCTTACTGCTTTTGATTGGATTTCACCGTTTGGCCCCTTCTCCTGCTACAATCACAATACTACTGATTACCATATGCTATCTTAAAAGGTATGAATTAAATTAACCAGTAATGAAAAATACTGGTAAATGGGTTAACTTTATCTTGGCACATAATAAATGCTAAAACTGTCCTTGTAACTGACATTGAATACAATCTTAAGGATATTTACTCAGTCACAGATTTAATGTTGTTCACACTTGTGTGTGGGATTGCAGGGGCATAGACTGAAAGTAAACCTTAACCAGAAAAGATATCATTTTTTTACCTCTCAAAGAGCCAATAAGAGTGTTAAGGTCCTATAGATACTATAGGAGCTATGGTGGCTTAGTGGTTAAGATACTAAGCTTGATGACCAGAAGGTTGGCAGGCAAGCAGTTCAAGACCTGAGTGCCGCAAGACGGCATGAGCACCCATTGTCTGTTCCAGCTCCTGCCAACCAAAAAGTTGAAAAGCAAAAATATTGCAATTAGATAAATAGGTAATGCTTTGGTGGGAGAGGTAACAGGGTTCTGTGCACTCCGATGTCTAGTCATGCCTGCCACATGACCATGTAAACATCTGCAGATGCAGACAGTGCTGGCTCTTTGTCTGTAAATGGAGATGATCACCACCCCCTAGAGTTGGACATGACTGGCTTTTGAGCAAGGAAGTCCTTTACCTAGATACTATAAAAAATAGCAAGATGTGAAGTCCTACTATTTTGATATGTCTTACAATATGCTATGTTCATGTCATGTCCCTATTTACCTAATGTGACACTCAAAATTTAAACATGTCAGAGTCAAATTGTCCGCTTGACAAGTACGCTCCAAAATTGCATAGCACATTTGCTGCAAACAGACCGTATGATCTGTTCAAATTGAATACTGCTAAAGTATTTCTTCAAATTCAAGTATTTTTGACTCATTAGGGGCAGTAGGCCCTGCACATGTTAAACATCATGTATGTTTGAGTGATATTGCTTTTGAGCTGCCTCCCTTGTAGTCTTCAGCCTCAGGCTCTGTGTTGTATTTTTCCTACTGAGGCGCCAGAACTGATAAAGATCTGATTTTTCAGCACAGCTGCTCTGACTGAAGCTTTAACACACAAGCCAGATTAAGAAACAAAGGAAGAATGGAAAATATTTTCTTCACAATTGAACATTCTGCGTGTTGGTGTGAAGGCCACCAGTCTTTATCTTCGCTTCCATTTGCCAAGTGAGTATTGATATCTCCTCATCATGGGGGTCCCAAGGTGTTTTGAAAGCAGGCTTCACTTGTGCTGCCCAAATCTATCATGGAAGACAAAGCTCTTCTGAGCAAGAGAAGATAAATACAGTAAACCCCGGTTAATGTTTGCACTACACAACATTAAAACCAGATAACAAAGGGTAATCTGGGGGGAAATTTGCACCACACAATGTTAAGTTAATGTTGTGTGATGCATCCATTTCCCCCCACATTTCCTCCAGAGATCTCTGCCTCCAAGCCAGAAGGGCTGCTCTCCCCCTGGGAAGTGCCTTCCCAGGGGGAGACCAGCCCTGCTGGATTTGGGGCAGAAATCTCCAAGGTGCCATCACTATTTCAAGGCTTGCTTCGAAACAGCAAGGGCACCATCAGAGATCCAAGCCCCAAAGCCTGCAAGGCTGGTCTCTGCCTGGGAAGGTGCTACCCAGCTGGAGAGCAGCCCTGCTGGCTTTGGGACTTGGATGTCCTCTCACATGCCTCCTCAGAAAGGGAACCGGGGATCGGATGCTCCGATCCCCGGTTCCCTTTCCAAAGAAGGAGGCAATCCACTCAACCCTAGATGAGGCTTGTCTTGGAAGGGAATGGGCCAAGCGGTTGGCCCCTTCCCTTCCAGGAAAGGCTACGGGTGTGTGCAGACACCCACCCACAGCTCATCCAGGAAGGAATTGGGCCAAGTGCTTGGCCCCTCCCTTCCTTCCAGAATGGGCTGCAAGTGAGTGCACGTACACCCGCAGTTCGTCCAGGAAGGGACCAGGTTGAGCACTCTCCCCCCCCTTCCATCCTTTTAGTATGGGCTGCGGGTGAGTGCACATACACACACCCGCAGCTCATCAGGGAAAGGATTGGGCTGAGCGCTCAGCCTTATCCCTTCCTTCCAGGATGGGCTGCGAGTTTGTGCACACACACCCACAGCCCATCCTACAAGGAATGGAGGGGGCCTAGCGCTCCAGCCTATCCTGGAAGGGAGGGGCAGGCAGATCGATCCCCGGTTCCCTTTACTCTTTGGAAAGGGAACCGGGCCTTTTAAAAACATTTTGCAATGAATGTATCACATAACATTTAAAACCGGATAATGCTAAGACTTGTGGAACCAAGTTTTAGCATTATCTGGGGTATTACTGTAACAGCTATAATCAAATAAAACTAGTCAATGAGAATCTACTGAAGAAAGAAAGAAAGAAAATGGCATTGATTTGTTTTCTGCACAATCCTGAAAACACAAGCAAAGGATTAATGTATTAAGATTATGAACATGTGCAAGCTTACTTAGCAGTTTGTACCATTGAATTCAAAAATCCAAAAGATTTAACCAATTGCTGAAAAATGGTATTTGCACCTTAGTTATGCCTGCTCAAGTGGCTAACACACTGACTGGAAGGCAGCAGGTCAGCAGTTCAATACCCGAATACCGCAGGACGGAATGAGCTCTCGTCTTTATCCTAGCTCCTGCAAACCTAGCAGCTCGAAAGCAAGAAATTGCAAGTAGATAAATAGGGACCACTTCGGGGGAAGGTAAACAGCATTCCATGTGCTCTGGTGTCTAGTCATGGCTGCCACTTGATCACAGAAACGTCTGCAGAAGCAGACAGCACTGGCTCTTCGGCTTTGAAACAGAGATGAGCACTGAACCCTAGAGTCGGATACAACTGGCTTTTTACTTCTGTCCCGGTTTTATGGGAGGGAATTATGGCAACCCTAGATATGATTGACTTTTGATCAAGGGAGACCTTTACCATTACTTTTACCTTTATCTTTATATATAGAAGCCTTGATGCTGGGAAATATGGAGGGCAAAAGAAGAGGGGGGTGGCCAAAAATGAGATGGCTGTATGGCATTGTGGACGCAATGGGCACAGAGTTGGGTGGGTTGAGGAGGATGGTAGAGGACAGAGGGGCCTAGAGGGCAATGGTCCATGGGGTCACAAAGGGTAGTAATCGGTTGTGCGACTGAACAACAACAAATAGGAGTCAAAGAGGGTCTATCTGTTTAGTACTAGGATGCTCCCACTTTATTCGTTGCCAGACTTACTTAGGACCAGCAGTGGATTAGAATACAAAAATGAGAATAATTTGTTGAAAAACAGAGAGACGTGTGCAGTATCTTTAGAGTATGTGCTGGTATTTAGACCTTTATGTCTTTAAATAAAACTGAAGTCTCCTTTAAAATATATTTTTATTCTTCACATTGTAGGAGCCTATTCATGTGTCTCTATATATTTACTGCACCCGTCAATCTCAGACCTGAACTCCCATATGCCATTCTGACCAAAATAGCTCCTGTCTCCAAAAATGGTCTTCACCACATTACCCATGTCTGTAGCTGTTACTACAGGTGAGAAAACAGGTATCACCCAAAAGACACACCATTCCTTGTTTTCAAAAATATGCCGCAGAATAGACTTGGGGTACGATCTTGTGCTTAAATTTTATCTAAATTAACTTCAATTTGGTTTATGCAATCTAATGAATAACAAAACTGCAGCTGATGAAGTGTAGAACTATGAAAGAGAAGATAAAGGTGCAAGAAGAATTTATACCATCTGCACATGTTAAATATGTACAGGTGCAATTATGCAAAACAATGTATATTAAGAAATATTCTTCAAGCAAGTCACACACTAATGTGTTGATTAACATATGGGTTAACTCACTGATTTATAGCCAGTGGAGTCTGCTCCTCAGGGAGGTGCATCAGACATTCAATAGAACCACACACACACACACACACACACACACACACACACATAGGGGGAGGGAAGAGTCCAAGATTATATGTTGTTTTAATTTTATTATGTATTTTTTCAGTTGTTTTATTTTATTTTGTTCTTTGTTTTATTATGTTATTTTGTTACTTATATGTGTACCATCCAGAGTGGGAAACATTCCAGTTGAGCAGTATAATAATGCAATCAACCAATGAACCAATCAATCAGTCAGTCAGTCAATTTTTTATTTGGAAAGTACAGAGATATTTTTTATCCATTGTTTTCTTTGCATGCTGCTTAATTTTCTTTCTTTTTACAACTCACTGTTATATACCTATTGTCTGAAGTTCTTTGTGTCTGCAGTCTTTAGTTGATGGCAAAGATGCTGTACTTACAACCCAATATTATGAAACTATTGACAAACTCAAAACTTTTTCCTCTTCTTTGTGATGACTTAATTAGTTCCAATAATGCTCCCATTTTAGGATCTGTTTTAGTATTGTTTATGAAAATTCATTGTTTTGAAGATACAAATATCACAAATCTTATGAATTATTATGCCCACTAGTGTACTAAGAATTCTAATAAAGCAGTAAAACACTTTTTAAAAGAACAGTAATAAAATCTCAGGTTGCTCTTACATTAACTAGCTATTGCTTTCAACTTTATTATACTGTTTCTATTTTATTTCCATTGCCTAATCTGCCCACATATTTATCTCCCTGTAGAAAACAAAAAGCCAATTATGCTGTGAGATGATATAATGCATTTACAAATTATCACACCTCATTTTTTTTTTCATTTTTCATATTTTGTGGGAAATGACAGACTGTTTCCATACTATCCAATTTATTTTAGATAATCTTGGTTGGACTTTCTTTTATTTACCCAGAATTTACAGAAAAATTAGGTGACATTATTATCAAATTAATTTCTACTGTTGTGCCCTTAATTTATTTTCAAACCTACTACACCAGGGCAGAATCAGCAAATATCCACGGAGGATGGGATGATTGTTTCAATTCAATTCAATTCAATTTTTAATTTGTACCCCGCCCTACTCAGCTTGTAGGCCGACTCAGGGCAGCTTCCAACATAATTAAAGATACAACAAAAAAATATAATAAACATACAAAATGTCAATAAAAATCAATATCATACAATCGAAACAAAAATGCAATAAACACAATTCCTGTTTAAAAAAAACACAGCATATAAACAGAGTATCAGCAAACCCTGAAACACAGTAACAAAATAAAGCAATCAGGCAAAAATACATCATAAATACAATAATCAAAGCATTAATATGTAACTCATGAATCAAACAACAATACAATAATAATACAATACACTAATGAAATCAGAAAAGAAAACATATCAGTCTCAAAAAACATTTAAGTTCTAACATAGCAAAATTAATTACACAATCCCTCAGCCACCAATGTCCCCAAAATAGAACCCCATGGCTTGCACGTTTGGCTACAATCTTTTAATTGATGGGTTTCTCCTCAATCCTTTCATTCCTACCTGTATACTTTGAAAAAGTTGGACTACCTGCAGATCAGTGATGCACACAGCAGGTTCTGTCAGGTTCTGTAGAACTGGTAGCTGAAATTCCCCCAGGCTACACCCACCTCCATAGCCCATAATGCAGGATGTTTGGCCACGCCCACAGATTTGGCCAGCCCACAGAGTAGGTAGTAAAAATTTTTGCAGTGCATCACTGCTGCAGATGTTAAAGTAATTTTCAATTGTCACTAATCAGTCTGTTTCATTTCTAAGGGTAGGTAAAGGTAAAGGTTGCCCTTGCTCAAAAGCCAGTCATATCTGACTCTAGGTTTCAGTGCTCATCTCTGTTTATAGCCAAAGAGCCAGCACTGTCTGCATCTTCAGATGTCTCCATGGACATGTGGCAGGCATTACTAGACACTGTTAACCTTCCCACCAAAGTGGTTGCTATTTCTCTACTTGCAATTTCTTGCTTTTGAACTGCTAGGTTAGCAGGAGCTGGGACAGAGACAGGCATTCACTACTGGATCATTACATCTGAAATACAGTAAAACCCTGACTTACATATGCCTCGAGTTACATAAAATTCAACTTACATAATGATTTTGTGCTAAAACCATATCCCAATTTACATGATTTCCTATGGGTTTGCTTCGAGTTATATAAAGATTCTTTTTCCTATGGAGTTGTTTCAATTTACATAAAATTTTCATTTTTTTCCTATGGATTTGCTTCGAGTTACGTAAAAAAATTTTTTTCCCTATGGGTTTGCTTCGAGTTACATAAAAAACCGATTTAAGCAAAAGCCTACTGAATTGACTTTTTCGTAAGTAGGGGTTTTACTGCAGCAGAGTTCTAAGGATGAACATTTCAGCATTACCAGAGGGTTCTCACTCGAAAACAACCAAAGAAAAAGCAGTCATCCCTCTCCGAACATTTTAATTTTATAAAGGCCTCAAGTACTCAAAAATGTAACATGGCATTGTGGTGTTGTTAATGTTGTATTTAATTTTTGAAGGTGAGATTTGTTATTAAAAGGTGTCACATTTTACAGCAGCTTTCATTTCAAAGAGGAATAGAGTGAAACATGAGTGTTACCACAGACCTAACAGATTAGGGATTCTCCAACTTTGTGCTAAACGCTTTGCGACATAGACATATACATATACACTGTATATCTGAATAACAGTGAGTGTGATAGTATGATTAATGGTCAGAATTTATTTGGTTGCTTGGACCAGCATAAAACACAATGACATAAATCACAAGTAGCAAATTGTCACTAATTAATGAGTTGCTACATGTAAATCCTCATCATAGACCAATTCAGCATGACTGACATGCAATGAGAGATACAGCAATGGCTTGCTAGCAACTAGCAAATTGTTACTGCAGTTTATATCACTGCACATATGCTGGAATAACTAATCAAAAAGTCTCTGGCCATCTTCATATTCATATCAGAGAGTTGCACGAATTTAAATTATGGACATATATGAGATATAGATAAAATTAAAACAAATTAAGATATTAAAATAATTAGACTACTTTTGACAAAAAGTAGCTACTTCAATAGATCTTCTTTTGTACACATGGTAGGGCATAAATTGCATGCACATAAATGCTGCATTTGTGGTACAGTATTTCTCCGCATTCATAGAACATTTGCCCTGTATCTGAAGTAGCCCTATTTTGCTTGATTATTATATGATCTTTCGACTTTACTTCAAAGTACAGTATTGACTTCCAGATGATCCAGTCAGAATCTTGACCTTGTTGGAGACATATTCATCTTCTTCTTCTGCTTCTTGTGCCATATCTCATTCTGAATATTGATGATCATCATGGTGACCAGCCATGAAGACTGTCATGCAAATATAATGCTGTGGCACTTCATCTGTCTTCCGCATTGCAGTGTGACATCCATGCCACTGATCCAGGTCCACGAATCACTTTCTGGCCCTGAACCCTTTTGTCACACAAAGTCCTCCTCAGGTCAGTATTGATGAAGCTGCTGCCCTCTATCAATATGGATTCAAGTGGGATTTAATCCACTTGGGGACAGTGGTGGGCTCCAAAAAAATTACTACCACACTGCGGGTGTGGCCTAATTTGTGGGTATGGTCTACTCTGTGGGTGTGACCTACTCTGTGGGCATGACCATGTGACTGGGTGGGTGATCTAGTCATGCCTGCCCAGTGATGGGATTCAAATTTTTTTTACTATCTACTCTGTGGGAGTGGTATGGTGGGCATGGCCAGGAGAAAGTCCTGCATCGCAACCGATCTAGGACTACTTAATTTGGGGCCAGCTAGAATTTCTGCTACTGGTTCTGGCAAACTGGTGTGAACCTGCTGAAACCCACCACTGCTTGGGGACCATCATCCTTCCCTCTGGACTTCCTCAGGGTTGTCAGGTTAGTTAACTGCCACCTGATGCTCGGCGTTGAGTCGTTGGCAGTATGGTCTGCTATATTACCATAGCAGGATAACCTGGCCAGACTGGAGACATATACAAGTTAAAATTCCCACAAGACTGTGTTGCCTTCTAACCCTTACATAAACATAAGAACATAAGAACAGCCTTGCTGGAACAGGCCACAGCCCATCCAGTCCAGCATTCTGTCTCACACAGTGGCTCACCATTTCCTTCAGGGTATTCCCAAGGAGATGCTTTCACCTGCTTAGGATTCCCTGGAAATGGCATTGAGAGATATCCTGCCTATCTCTCCAACCCGAAGGTTGTCCTTAGGTAGCCATAATTATAGACATTGATACTCTTGTCCTCCATGAACTTGTCTAATCCTTTCTTAAAGCTGTCAAGACTGACAGCTGTCACCACTTCTTCTGGCAGGGAGTTCCATAGACCAGTAATCCTCTGGGTGAAAAAGTACTTTCTCTTATTTGTTTGAGAACTAGTACCCAAAAGTTTCATGGAGTGTCCCCTAGTTCTAGTGTTGTGCAATAGGGAAAACAGTTTTTCCTTATCTACTTTGTCCACACCGTGCATGATTTTATAAACTTCAATCAGGTCACCTCTTAGACGCCGTCATTCAAGAGTGAAAAGGCCCAACTGTTGCAGCCTCAGATGGTAAGGAAGGTGTTCTGGTCCCCTAATCATTCTGGTTGCCCTCCTCTGTACTTTCTCCAACTCCATAATATACTTCTGGAGGTATGGCGACCAGAACTGTACACAATATTCCAGAGGGGCCTCACCATAGATTTATAAAGAGGCAAAATGACACTTGCTGACTTATTTTCTATACCCTTCCTAATGATCCGTAACATTGAGTTTGCTTTTTTCACTGCTGAGGCACACTGGGTTGACATCTTCATTGAGCTGTCCACCAGGACACCAAGGTCCCTTTCCTGGTTTGTCGCAGAGAGTTCAGACCCCATCAGTTTATAAATGTAATTGGGTTTTTTTGCCCCAACATGCATCACTCTGCACTTACTGATGTTGAAGCTCATTTGCCACTGTTTTGCCCACTCCCCCAGTGTCAAGAGATCCCTCTGGAGCTCTTCACAATCTCTCACAGTTTTCACTACCCTGTATAATTTAGTGTCGTCAGCAAGTTTGGCTACCTTGCTTTTTATTCCTACCTCTAGATCATTTATGAAGAGGTTGAAAAGCAGGGGTCCCAGTACTGAACCTTGGGGGACCCCACTCTTTACTTCCCTCCACTTGGAGAAGTGTCCATTTAGTGCTACCCTCTGTTTCCTGTCCCTTAGCCAGTTGCTGATCCAGGACAAGACCTGTCCCTTTATTCCATGACTGGTAAGTTTATTCAAGAGCCTTTGGTGTGGGACCTTGTCAAAAGCCTTCTGAAAGTCCAGATAAACAATGTCAACTGGATCCCCCTTATCCACATGCTTGTTGACACTCTCAAAAAATTCCAACAGATTAGTGAGGCATGATTTGCCCTTGTAAAAGCCATGTTGGCTCTCCTTTAGCAGCGCCTTCTCTTCTATGTGCCTATTAATTCTATCTTTTAGGATGGTTTCCATCACTTTACCTGGGACACATGTCAAACTGACAGGTCGGTAATTTCCTGGATCACCCCTGGATCCTTTTTTGAAAATTGGTGTTAGCCCTTCTAGGTTAGAGATACATCTGCTAGAATCTTCCACTCAGCATAGCTGGTAGCTATGGTTATTTGTGGTCAGTTTCATATCTTTGTTTTATGCCATATACCTGTTTTGGCGAACCTTGGCACTCTAGATGTTCTTGGACTTCAATTCTCAGAAACCCCCGTTAATCCACACAAATGGGTTTACTGCGATTCAGCCGGCCCACTCCGCCCTCATTGCTCTTGGAAGCAGAGGTAAAACGCGTGCCATACGGAAGCATTTTACTTCTGGGGGGCTTCTGGGAATTAAAAAATGTTCAAGTTAATAAATCTATTTGGAACATAACTGCCACTGACTATTTCTCAATTATAGACATTTCATGACATTTATTTTTTTGATTCAGAAATAAACTTTAGTTGCAAATCAAGGTATTACAGAGCAGTCTCTCATTTTCATATTGACAATGTCTCCTGGCCTCCAATAGAAGGAGAAATGTGGGAGGGAAAATCAAATTTACTGCAAGAGAGCTCCTTTTTCTCTATGTGCATAAGCATTTGTACTGGACAGTTATACAAATGTTGGGCTTGATCACCAATACCTTTGGGTTTCAGTTTCTGAAAATGAAATTGCAAGCTTACTTTCATAAAGACCCTGGAGAAGATTTGAATTCTGGCCTCACTTTTTTACACTAATATTGACTGATATGTGTTTTGTGAAAAAACTGGCGGAGTAGAACATAGAATTCTTCTACTAGACATTTTGAGGGTTTCTGTGTACACAGTTTACTGGACCATTTTTAAAAAGTGCACAAGTGGTTGCAGGTCATCAGTTCAAGACTCGAGTGCTGCATGACAGAGTGAGCTCCTGTCTCTGTCCCAGTTTCTGCCAACCTAGCAGTTCAAAAGCAAGAAATTGCAAGTAGCTAAATAGGTACCACTTTGGTGGGAAGGTAAACAGTGTTCCATGCTTGCCACGTGTCCATGGAAACATCTGCAGACGCAGAGATCACTGGCCATTTGGCTATAAACAGTGATGAGTGCCAAACCCTAGAGTTGGATTCAACTGGTTTTTGAGTGACCTTTATCTTTACTGCATATAGGAATCAGCTTCCCATGGCAAGCAAAATTCATTTAAAATAACACACTTTCTGTTTATTACAAGAATGAGTTTATGTTCAGAGTTTTTGTGAAGAACAGTCATCATTGCCAAAAAAAAAAAAAAAAACCAGAAGCCAGAACGATGGCTGAACAAATGTTCTGCTAACTGGTGATAGAATTTTAGAAGGCTGCAGAAAATTTGCTTGTCTCCACAACTAGATAGCCAGTATCTGCTCAAAATAAAATGTGCTATGCAAATCTGCTTAGCTTGCATACTCTGTATTTGTTTCCCTTCAACCTATGCCAGTTCAAACTGTGATTTTTATGCCACGAAGACTTTGTTTAATGGTGTTCTCTCTATGGTGTGGGTATCCATGTATAAGTGTGATCACTGGGCTCTATAAAACGTTGATGAATGTGCTGCATTGCCAAGTATTGAGGATGTAAAGGACCACATTGTGGTGAAAAGCTTCATTTAACCATGCCCTCTACATGAATCACAACTCATTACATCTTTTATTCATATCTCAATGAATTTTCCAGAAGAAAGAAAACATCCATAAGAGAGAAGGAGCTCTCTGAGGAGCCTTAAAAGTTGACGTGGGCCACATGCTCAGAGATCCCAGCCTTGTTTCTTATACTCTGTATTCTTAAGAATATAAAAGTATACTTGATTTTTTTAAAATACATTCATTTGGTTTATATGCCAGTTTGGCAGCCCAATTCTGTTTGCAGGCGCACCCCCCAATAACGGACACAGACAACATTGAAAGTGGATAACAGCATCGGGCCACATTTATTGATTCAATGCCCTAGTCCGAATTATAAATTTGTATTGGTAAAACGACCAATCACAATTCTTAAGGCAAGAAGGCCGAAGTAACACTGGTAAGGTACCACCCCAAAATTGCCAACGGCAATTGGTTACAATGTATCAATTTGTATCAATTTGTTTGTTGACAACAAACAAATTGTTGACCGTAGTCAATATCTAACTCATGACCCCACCCTCTGACGCGTATCCGTGAAATCACGGGGTGATGCATGCTGGTTAGCTATCGCCATCACCCCGTCGCCTGGTTCGTCGTTGACCGGACAACGTTTAACTAATTTATTCCTGTCTAGTGTTGTCCAGTCAATTGCGAACCTGCCGGATACCTGTGGGTCATACTGTTTACCTTACCAGTGCTACCCGCCAATGTGACCAAAGTCAACAGTAGGAACATAAGAAAAAAACCCTATATCAAACCATAGCCACAGTGTGGGATGGGCAAAAAAGCCAGGACCCGAAAGCCAATGTGGGTCCCAGCCAAAAATTCCCACCCGGCCCCGAAGCGACCAAAATATCACACTGTTAACTAGGGAGGGGGTGGAGGGGAAAAGACTTCTCCGCTCCGTCGCTGAGGTAAAATGGCAGCTCGGCTGCCTCGTGGCCACCCCTTTTATAAGGGAGCTGGCCACGCCCCTAACTACCCGGATTCTCTGTCCTGTGGGGGGGGGCCCGCAAAGAGCGCGGCGGCCATTTTGGTGCCGCGCTTGCATTGCAGGCGCACCCCCCAATAACGGACACAGACAACATTGAAAGTGGATAACAGCATCGGGCCACATTTATTGATTCAATGCCCTAGTCCGAATTATAAATTTGTATTGGTAAAACGACCAATCACAATTCTTAAGGCAAGCAGGCCGAAGTAACACTGGTAAGGTACCACCCCAAAATTGCCAACGGCAATTGGTTACAATGTATCAATTTGTATCAATTTGTTTGTTGACAACAAACAAATTGTTGACCGTAGTCAATATCTAACTCATGACCCCACCCTCTGACGCGTATCCGTGAAATCACGGGGTGATGCATGCTGGTTAGCTATCGCCATCACCCCGTCGCCTGGTTCGTCGTTGACCGGACAACGTTTAACTAATTTATTCCTGTCTAGTGTTGTCCAGTCAATTGCGAACCTGCCGGATACCTGTGGGTCATACTGTTTACCTTACCAGTGCTACCCGCCACACGGAGGGGCTTCAAAGAAGGCCTGACGCCCCCCCCCCAGACCGTCAGCTCGGTCAACAGGCCTGCTCGCCAATCACCCAACAGGAGGTCCATACCTCCTCGCGACAGATGGACCCCATCCCCTGCGTACAAGTCGTAATTTTGTAGGCTAATAGCGGGGTGATGACTGACCCGTCCCCAAGCCCTGTCAGCAAGAAACCGCGCCACCGCCCTGTTGACCGTGCGCCTAGCGCGGTCAAGGGCCAGGAGGTGAACGCCCCCTCTATAAGAAAGGCGCAGGATAATGTCCGACCAAACCAGGGTTGTAGCAGGCCAGACATAATGCAAGTAGGCGAGGTCCTCGCAAATCGCCTGCTTGAGCGATAAGCCGGTGACCTGGCCCAAATCATTGCCCCCCAGGTGGATGATGAGAATGTCAGGCGGGTCAGCACTCAGGCCAGAAAAAAGGAAAGGCCGCAGCTCCCGCCATAACATCCCAGGCTTACCATGCCATGTGAGACTGGCGTGTTCACCCAGTCCCAGTCGGGGTCCCCACTCTGTCGCCGCAGCGTAACGCGCTGCCCTGTGCACATAGCTGTGGCCCACCAGCCATACTGTCACCGGTGTAATATGACACCCAGGGTCTGTAAGAAAATTGAGAAAAATTGAGAAAAAGACGGTAAGGTGACTGGATTGGTACTCATGGCGGAAGTGGGCGCACATAAAACTGAAAACATTGCGAGCCCCACCTCCCCATGCTGCGTATGTCAGCCCCAGAGTACCCAAAAGCAGCTGCTGTAGAGGCTGCACCAGTACGGAATGAATGTGCCATAACGGGCACCTGGTAGGCCCCACCATGGTGAGGGGTCTGCCTGTCACCTTCCAAAACTGAAATTTAGTAAGGGGAGACCCATCTTGGTGACAGAAAAACGGGCCGTGGTGCATGCCACGCAGTGCCAGGAACTCCTGTAGGGCACCAACCGGACAGATGTCTGCCAAAGAACACCGTAGCAGTCTTACACCACTGCCTACGCCATGCTGATATGTCTTAGAGGAACGTATCCTCAACTGGGCCCAGTCTTTGGCAACATAGACATCCTCGAGTTCCAGTGCCCTACAACTTGCATCCGCCTTATACAGCATCTCAAGCTCGCTGGTGCGGAGCCCTCCAAAAAGGCCACCGTTGTAGCCGCATGAAGTGGGCTGCCTCATTCCAAAAACAGAGGCCAGGCCAGCCCCGGGCCAATTGGGTAAAACCCTGGGGAAATCTTGCATCCGCCTTACTCAGCATCTCAAGCTCGCCGATGCGGAGGGCTCCAAAAAGGCCACCGTTGTAGCCGCATGAAGTGGGCTGCCTCATTTATCAAAACTGAGGCCAGGCCAGCCCCGGGCCAATTGGGTAAAAAACCTGGGAAAATCTTGCATCCGCCTTACTCAGCATCTCAAGCTCGCCGATGCGGAGGGCTCCAAAAAGTCCACCGTTGTAGCCGCATGAAGTGGGCTGCCTCATCTATCAAAACAGAGGCCAGGCCAGCCCCGGGCCAACTGGGTAAAAAACCCCTGGGTAAATGGGGTGGCGGTCGCCCGGGAAACGCCCAGGCACGCGCACCCACCCCTCCCAAACATGTCTCACCCGGAATTCATTGGTGCTGTCCACACGACCTCCCACTTTGGCCATAAAAGCCAACCCGACAGCTGAGATGCTATGGTGCGTGGTGCAAGGCCCTGGGCATACAGGTAAACCATGAACCGCAGAACATGGGCTACTGGGATCGGCCAGGTTGCTGGCAGTCGGAATCGGGTACATAATACTCTGAAGGAACTAAATGCGTGGTGATACGCCTTACTCATGCATGGCGCTAGTGACAGGCCAATCGCCCGGTTCACCTCTCCTTGCCAACGTTCCATCTCTCGTCCGGGAGTGGCGAGGGAAATTCCTCCACATCCGGGGGCCGAGGCACGGAACCGGGAGATCTGCAGGCGGGACAAAGCAGCAGCAATATCATTATCAACCCTTGGGACATGCCTGGCCCTGAAGGGAACGTTGAGGCACAGGTTGCATAACACAAACCAACGCACTAGCTCCATAACCCCGGGCGATTTGGAAATCTGTGCAGTGACGATGCGGACAACAGCCGCGTTGCCATGCCAAAATTGCACAACCGAGTTGGCCCACTCCTTGCCCCATACCATCAAAGCACCCAGGATAGGGAAACATTCCAGATACGTGAGACCATGCAGGCGACCCTTGCCTGCCCAGGATGGTGGCCACCCACCATAGGCCCACTTCCAATTGAAGTACATCCCGTAAACCCAGGAATCCTGAGGCATCGGACTGCATCTGAAAGCAAGGGGGAGCCAGGAGATCAGACCCCAAAATGACACCCCGTTGAACTACCTCTGGATCTATGGCCAGACAAGCACGTCTGCCCCGATACCCCGGGTAAATCTGAGCCTGTGGTGGGGCCTGGAGAATCCCGCCATGGCATCGCACCAGCGCAGAGCAAATGCCCTGCCCGATGCGACGACCCTGCCAGCGAAACTGGGGTGACCATGTAGCACCAGAAGTTCCCTCAGTGATGCCATGCGCTCGGCCAGCAAGACCGAGACAAGGGCCACTAGCCTTGACACCTTATCCCGCTGCAACCTAGAATCCTGCGCTACCGTGTTACTCTCCACCCCAGGAATACTAGCTGTGGAGATGGGCCCTCGGTCTTTTCGGGCGCTAAAGGGACACCCAGTTCCTCCATTAGCGTCTGAAATGTGTTGAGGAGACGTGTGTACGTGTCCCAGCCCCGTTCAGCCCCGAATAAAACCATCCAGGGAATGGGCTACAGACCGGGACCCTGACCTGCGGACAAAAGCGCAATCTAGGAAAGTGGTGAAACGCTCGAATACCGAGCCCCAATGGAATAGCCAAAAGGCATGGCATCATTGAAATAATATGCTCCCCGGGACGGGGGTGCAGGGACAGGGCCAACGACCCTGCCCGCATAGACCCTATTGTCAAAGCTAGCAGCAGCCACCTCCTCCCTCCCCTTAAGGGATAAAAGGTTGGGGGCATCCTGAGGGGACCTATTACCCATGAAAGGGATCCGGAACCCCTGCCTAGAACCCTGAAGGAGAGAACCCGCATCCTCTCCCTTCGGGTACCACGTGAGCCAACCCTCCAACATGTCCACCTTAAATGGGGAGGGAGCCCTTCAGTGAACTAGATCCATCTGCGGCAGTCTTGCCAGCCCCCTGTCTGCCCCACCCTCTGCCCCGCATCCTTCTAGGCCTGGGACAGGCAGAGGCCGCATGGGGGCCAACACAGGTGGGACACTCCTGTCCGTATTTGCAAGTCTTCCCATTAGAGGAGCCATTGGACAAGAAAGTCCAGCACAGCAGGCGGGCTGGAACCCCCCGCCCCGCCCCCTGGCAGGTGACCTATGCTGGGGCCGCCTGCTGAACCGCATGCCCACAATGGTATATCTCCCCGGGCGCAGGGCGCGTGGGCGTCACGTACAAAAGCCGCAGCCTCTGGCCTGGCTCATCCCGCCTAATCTCGGGGTGCGGGGAAATCCACCTACGGCATTCCTCGTCACAAGCCAACCACGCTGGGCCCGGAAAGTAAACCATCGCCCGGTAGACGTTGTCCAAATACTGGACCATCGGAATTGCCAGATCCGGCCGGGCCCTAAGGTACACCGCCATGCATATGATGCAGGCCGGCAACCATTTGGCCCACATACTTGGTGGCTTGCGACAACGTGCCTGCCACTATCCTTCTCATTCTGCCCCTCCCTCTCTCCTTAGTGGGCACCCTGTTTAGGAGCGCGAAGATATCCACGCACTCCCCCCGCCAAATTTACTCTCTGGCGGCCTGTGCCAAGTGGTCACTCAGCGGTAAGGAATAGGGGCTTGGACCAACCCGGCCACCCAAAACATTCCCCTCAGGGTAGGGAACACCCCCCACCACGGGGCCCTGGGTGTTAGCTGTCATCGCCGGGTGAGGCGTCAGCGGGTGCACCGCCGCACCACCCGCGCGAGGGCAAGGCCATTGAAAAGCCCCCCCCCCATATTGGGAATGTGTGTGGATGTACTCGCTTACACCGTATACTCACATGCTGCACCCCCGCGGGCCGCCCCCACCGGGGGTTCCGGCCCACTGGGGCGTCGGAGCTCACGACCGACGTAGAGCTCATCACCGGGGCCTGACCTGCACCTGGCTGCTGGCTGGGGAGCTGCGAGGCAGTGGCCGAAACCGCGCCACGTGCCTGCAGCAGCTCAACCCTCCCTGTCTGCTGTTGTCCTCCTGCCGGCAGCGCCTCAAAAGGAACCCCAAAGGGGGGCCCCCGCCTGACTGGCCCGAGCCAACGACGTTTCAAGGGCCGCAAGGCGGGCCAGTAAGGCTTCCACGTTGACCTGGGGCCAAGGGCCGGCCGGCCCGCACGGTCCAGGCGTGGGTACAGGTCCCTGTACCCCAGGACCCGAATATGGCCATTGGCCAACACCGAAGCCCGGCAGGGCCGGTGGAGAAACCTGCCAAGGCAGGGGGCCGCACCACCCCCCAAGGCTAGAGGGCCCCGGGGGAGGCTGCGACCCTAGAGCAGCAGGCCCAACCTGGTGGGCAGATGCAGGAGCGGTGTCCACCGCTCGCGGGCCGCGGGCCGGAGCCCCTACCGCGCCCGCAATCTGTTCGCCCGCTCCGGGCCAAGGGGCGATAGACCCCATTCCGCCGGTCCCGGCAGGGACCTGCAAAGGCGGCTGCTGGGGAGGCGGCACCGCGGTCCTCCGACCCGGGTTGCGCCTCCTAACAGCGCGAGCCGCACTCAAAGCTGCCTTCTTCTTCAAAGGCATCTCCACCGGAGTGAAGGGAAGCCAAAAAGGAAAAATCGCCGCCAAAAGGCTTCCCGGTAAGTTAAAGAGCGACGGAGACACAGGGGAAAAGACTTCTCCGCTCCGTCACTGAGGTAAAATGGCAGCTCGGCTGCCTCGTGGCCACCCCTTTTATAAGGGAGCTGGCCACGCCCCTAACTACCCGGATTCTCTGTCCTGTGGGGGGGGGGCCCGCAAAGAGCGCGGCGGCCATTTTGGCGCCGCGCTTGCATTCTCTTCTAAACCCCATTCTTTTCAATTCATGCAGTTGGTTACAAAATTGTACTCAGAGAGGGTTTATTAATGGCTCCTTCTCAAGCTAGGAGGGGGTAACAAGTGGAGTACTATAATGCTCAGTCCTGGGCCCTGTGCTCTTCAATATTTTCACAATTTACTAGGATGAGGGAGTGTAGAGAATAATTATCAAATTTGCAGATGACACAAAACTGGGTGGAATAGCTTTTTAAAAAAATAAATCATGTCAGAAGCACACAAAGGTGCTTTCTGGGTTGAAAGGATTCTTGCTAGAGGAACTCTGCTCAAAGGACACCCAAATTAAGCTCCTTTCATGTCCCCAAGATCTTTTTCCCACCGAAGTGGTCCCTGTTTATCTGCTTGCAATTTCTTGCTTTCCCTTGAAAGACAGAAGCAGAATTCAAAATTACCTTGATAGGCCTGAATACTGAGCTGAAACCAAGAGAATGAGATTTAACAGGTAGAAGTGCAACATTTTACACCTAGGGGCAGTGATGCACTGCAGCAGGTTCTGTCAGGTTCTGCAGAACTGGTAGCGAAAATTCCCCCAGGTCACACCCACTTGGTTGGCCACGCCCACCTCCATAGCCCATAATGCAGGATGTTTGTCCACACCCATAGATTTGGCCCCACCCACAGATTTGGCCACCCCACAGAGTAGGTAGTAAAAAAAATTGCAGTGCATCACTGCCTAGGAGCAAAAACCAGATGCACAGTTACAAGATATAATTGATATAAAAGATACAAGTGAGAAGGATCTTGGGATTGTTCTAGATCACAGGCGAAATAGGAGTCAACAGTGAGATGTGGATGTCCAAAAGGCCAATGCTGTTTTAGCCAACATTAACACATGTATTGTATATTCTCCAAAACCCATGAGCTAGTAGTCCCCCTTTATTCAGCACTAGTTAGACCACATCTAGAGTACTGTGTCCAATTCTGGGCACCACACTTTAAGAAAGATGCAAACAAATTAAAGTAGATATGGGCTGGGACAACAAGGATGATCAGAGGAATGGAAACCAAGTTTGCCTTTCTAGCACAAGAAGGAGGGCCTTCTCTGTGTCCACACCAGCCCTATGGAACCTCCTGCCAACAAAGTTACGGCTGCAGATGGAATTGCTGCCATTTAGGAAATAACTGAAAACCTGGTTGACAGGGCAGGTGTGGGGCACCGATGGAGGGATGACACCCACCTGCTGGCTTATATAATTAAGATTTCTCTCTCTCTTTTAATGGATGGGGTGAGTAGGTAAATTATTTCAAATTTTTAATGGGGTTTTTAAGGGCTTTTAGTTAGTTTGATGTTGCTTTTAATTGTTGTAAGCTGCCCAGAGTTGTTGCCGAGTTGGGCGGCAATAGAAATTTGAAAGGAAAATAAATAAATAAATATGAGGAAAGACAGAAGGAATGGGGCATGTTTAGCCGTGAGAAAAGGAGAGTGAGGAGGTATATGATCACACTCTTCAAATACCTGAAAGATAATCATTAAAAGAAAGGGAAGGATCTGTCTGTCAACCACCCTTCAGTGCAGGACATGTAATAACAGTGTCAAACTATAGATATATGCAGAATATGGGGGTGGGGGTGACCTTAATGGTTAGAGTAGTAAGACAGTGGAACCAACTGCCTTGAGAGGTAGTGAGCACTCCAACACTGGAAGCATTCATGAGAGAATTGGGCAGCCATCTGTCAGATCTGCTTTGATTTGGATTCCTCCATTGAGCAGAGGGTTGGACTCGATGATTCTACACCCTGGAAATATTCAAAGTCACATGGTTTGGAAAGTACCCCGGCATCATTTAATCTAATCTTTGGTTTATTTATCTATTTACTGTATTTGATTTGTATCTTGCCTTTCTTCCTTGTTGGGACCTACGATAGCATACAATCAATTTAAAAATCAACACTTGATTTTTAGAATTGTTTAAGATTAAAGCTGTGCAATATAAATATTTAGAACCTTATTTTTAAAACTAAATTTTGAAAGATGGGCTCATCACAGTTGCCTGATGGCTCCACACACACAAAAATCCACAGAAGTACACCTGCTACTGGAAGGAATGGAAAGAGGGGGTATCATAATTTTGGAGCAGCTGCAAAGACCCCAAATCTTGGGTTTTTACCAAATGTGCTTGTAAAAGTGTTGTGGCCAAGAGAAGGCTCTCCTCTAAGGATCTTAATGCATGTAGGGGCTCATACAAAGGGAATATGTTCTTTCAGTCAGCCTGGACCTAAGCTGTAAAAGGCTTTAAAGGGCCTACCCAGCATTTTGAATAAGACCTGCAATGAATAAGACCTGTAATAACCTATGAGGTTATTGTAACATGCAGGTCACATGATCATGGTTACCAGCCCTAGTCGACAATATGGTGGTAGCATTTTGCACCAACTGAAGCTCCCAGACATCCCTGATCTGGCCAGGTTATCCTGATATGGTAATAGAGTAGACCATACTGCCAGTGACTCAACACTGAGTGTCAGGCGGAGGTTAACTAACCTGACAACCCTGAGGTCTAATGGCCTTGGGTTCCTCTTTTTACTTGTGTTATTTATACGCCACCTTTTTCCCCGTAGAGCACCCCAGACAGCTCACAACATTTAGATAAAGGTAAATATTTCTTTTGCTCAAAAGCCAGTCATATACTACTCTACGGGGGCAGTGCTCATATCCATTTACAGCCAAAGAGCCAGCACTGTCTGCATCTGCAGACATTTCCATGGATCCATGCAGCATTGTACTCCAGGCGGTTCTAGCAGGTTCTATAGAACCGTTAGCAGAACCGGCTGGCCATGCCCACCTCCCTCCCACACCACGCCCACCTACTCCTCCCCCGTACTCCGGGTGCAGATGGGGGCTGGGAGGAAGAGGCAGAGGAGGAAGCTCACGCCCACCTGCTGCCACTGATGCTTGCTGGGAGCGGTATGGTTGGGGGAAAACTTACTACATGCCTCCAGTCCTGGGTGAGGTACATGGGGGCATTGCCTAAGGCACACAGGAAGTATGTAAGAAGAAGTGTGCCTGGCATGGTTAATTCCCCCAGTCACGCTGCATGTCCGGGCAAGCGGCAGTGGTGGTGGTGGCGGGTGGGTGAAGCAACGGCTCCACCTACCCCTCCCTGGCATTGGGGAAGGACGGATGTAGACTTCTGCAGCAGCAGAGGAGCTGGCAGAGGCAGCGGATGAGGAACGGTGGTGGGGAGAGTGGTGGGCAGGTGGTGGTGGCAGCAAGTGGGTATGTGCTTCCTCCTCCTCCCGGCACAGGAATATGGAGGCTGGCAGCAGCTTCAGCTCCTCGTTGTGGCCTGCCTGAATGGCACCTTCCAGTGAGTCTCCTCTCTCTCTCTCTCTCTCGGGGGGGAGGGTGAAGGGGGAGGCTGAAGTTGCTGGGTTTCTTTCATTTTTTTATTTTTTTATTTTTTGGGGGATGAGGCCACGCCCACACAATTGGCCACACCCATACCCACAGTTAGCCACACCCACACTCATAGTTGGCCACGCCCACAGAGCAGGTAGTAAAAAAATTTGCAGTGTATCACTGGCCCCATGTGCTATATACCGAAGCACATGGAACACTGTTACCTTTCCCGCCAAAGCGGTATCTATTTATTTACAGTACTTGCAATTTCTTTGTTTTTAAATTGCTAGGTTGACAGGAACTGAGACAGACGATGGGGGCTCACTCCATTGCACATTGGGTCTCTAACTGCTGATCTTATGACCTTCTGGTCATCAAATGCAGCATATTAACCACTAACCCACCCCGGCCCTTCTCATAACAATTAGAGCTCTACAACAATAGTAAGTATAAAATGCTATACAAAACTATACTAAAACAATTCACACACACACACACACACACACACACACACACACACACACACACACACACACACACACACACACTTATTGCTTATAGGTTTGCCTACCTGAAAAGGAAGATCTTTGCGTGACGACAGAAGGGCAAAGGGGAGATGACTGGTTGCCTTGAAGGATTTCCTAGGTAAAGAGTACTCTGCATTGATTTACAATTCACATCTTCTTGGGGCACCCTGGGACTGTGCAGCTTGCCCATGGCTACACAATATGTTTTTCCCCTCTGGGTGACATGGGGGCATCCAACCACCACCACCACCACCCAACCTCTGGCTGCTGCTGCTGCCATGTCTGAATCCAAATATTGGCGATCCTCATGGCAATCTTCCATGAAGACTGCCCTGAGAATATAATGCAGAGGCCTTTCATCTGCCTTCTGCATCAGAGCATGATCCAGTTCTGTGAGTCACTTTTTGATCCATTTTGGTCCTGAGCCCTTTTAGCACGCAAAGTCCTCATTGGCCCCAGGCCAGTATTGATGAAGCAGCTGTCCTCCATCAATATGAATTCAAGTGAGATTTAATCCACTTGGGGACCATCATCCTTCCCTGTGGACCTCGGCACCCAAGGCCGTTAGTCCTCAGAGTTGTCAGGTTAGTTAACTGCCACCTGACATTCGGCATTGAGTCACTGGCAGTATGGTTTACTCTATTATCATAGCAGGATAACCCAGACAGACAGACATTATTTACTTATTTGCAAAAAATATTTCAGGAACATTTTCCCAGTCCTATGGATGCTGTGTTGATCTCCCAGATCTTCTGTGCAATTCCTTGGAGAAACCTCTCACCAGCAGTGATAAGAAGTGCTTTCAGTTAAAATTCAAGGCATCCTGGCAGAAAAAAAAATATGTACAGCAGTTCTGAAGTCCTTAACAAACAGTTTCATGGTCATCAAATATTTTCAAAGTTGCTCTACTGTGCCATCTAGTGACACTGTAAGGAGAATGTGGACTTTTTTTAAAAAAAAACAACCGCTTTCATCAGCAAATGATTTCTTCTTATTTGACACAGTGAATGAGTTTCTCCACACAGTGATAACCCCTGAGATTTCTTCCAATGTGCTGCAATTTATGACATTGTCCCTGAAGACATCAGCAGCAAGGTGGGACATTGTGAGACACAAACATCTTGCTATTTTCTCCAGTTATGTCTTTGCTATTTTATTTTACAGGCAATGTCACAACTATGTAATCGTTGGAGGTGACTGAATTCTCCCAGCTCTGTTTCTGCTTTCCACTTAAAATATCTTTATCAACATTTCTAAACAAAGGAAGGGGGGTTGGGTGTGTGTGATAAAAATGACTGGAACATGCTTTGAAATAAAATGTTACCATCCCCACAGTGCACAACCTTCAAGGCTGTTAAGAAAAAACTTACTGAGGCTTTGAACTTAATGACTGTATAGATCATGGAGAAAACAAAGGAATACCAGAAACAAGCTTACTTCTGTTTCATTGACTACACCAAGGCCTTTGATTGTGTGGACCACAACAAAATGTGGCAAGTAATTAAAGAGATGGGAATACCAGAACACCTCATATGTCTCATGAGAAATCTGTACATGAGTCAAGAAGCAACAGTTAGGACAGAGTATGGAATGACGGAGTGGTTTGGAATAGGAAAAGGAGTAAGACAAGGCTGCATTCTGTCACCCTGCTTATTCAACTTATACACAGAGCACATAATGCGCAATGCAGGGATGGAGGAATCACCATATGGGATCAAAATTGCTGGGAGAAACATCAACAATTTGAGATATGCAGATGATACCACCCTAATGGCAGAAAGTGAAGAAGACCTAAAGAAGCTCCTGATTAGGTTGAAAGAAGAGAGTGCAAAAGCTGGCCTGAGACTCAATATCAAGAAAACGAAGATAATGGCAACAGGCGCTATAAGTCCCTGGAAAATAGATGGGGAAGAAGTAGAAGCAGTAACAGATTTTACTTTCTTAGGATCCAAGATCTCTGCAGATGGGGATTGCAGCCATGAAATAAAAAGGCGACTGATTCTTGGGAGACAAGCTATGAAAAACCTGGGGAACATAGTGAAAAGTAGAGATATCTCACTGCAAACAAAGGTCCGCATAGTCAAAGCAATGGTATTTCAGGTGGTGATGTATGGCTGTGAGAGCTGGACCATTAGAAAGGCTGAGCGAAGAAAAATAGATGCCTTTGAGATGTGGTGCTGGAGGAGAGTTTTGAGAGTCCCCTGGACAGCGAGGAGAACAAATAGGTCAATATTAGAAGAGATTAGCCCTGAGTGCTCCTTAGAAGGACAAATAACAAAGATGAAGTTGAAGTATTTTGGACATCAAATGAGAAGAGAGGATTCACTTGAGAAGGCCTTGATGCTGGGGAAGGTGGAGGGCAAAAGAAGAAGGGGACGGCCAAAGATGAGATGGCTAGATGGTATTGCAGACACAATGGGCACGGGGCTGTGTGGACTAAGGAGGATGGTGGAGGACAGAGGTGCCTGGAGAGCGATGGTCCATAGGGTCGCAAAGAGTCGGAATCGACTGTGCGACTGAACAACAACAAATTATAGGATAACCAGCTAAAGCCAAACTGTCTAAAAACTCAACTCTGTGCTTTTCATTTGAAAAATGGGGCAGTGACTAATGGGGCGGTGACCCCCGCCTGCTGGATCGTATAAATAACCTAGATCCTCTCTCTCTTTTAAAGGATAGGGTGGGTGGTTTTTTAAAAACATTTTTTATTATTGATGGTTTTAAATAATTTTACTGGGGCTTTTTTATATCTATTATACCTTATCTGTTAGCCACCCACAGTCGCTTCAGTGATGGGGCAGCAATAGAAATATGAACAATAACTAAATAAACAAACCACAAGGAATCAAGAAGGTTGCAGGTGACGTGGAATGGCACCAGGCTCAAACGCTCCATCATCTCCCAAATACCTGGGAGTTACCCTGGAATGAATTCTCTCTTTCAAGACACACTACCTTAATACCAAACAGAAGGTTTTTGCCAGGAACAATATTCTGAGAAAAATAACAGGCAAAAGATGGGGTGCTGTTTTGTCTAAGCATTTATTATTGTGTGTCAGCTTCGCCGGAAGTCTAAGGCAAAGCTGCGTGCCATTTTCCAAAGGCATGTAATTCAAACGCAGCCTAGATCACTGATTCACTGTATTGAATGTTCCCGCTTCTCCAGAAGCCCTCCAAAATGTATCCTCTTCTTGTAACAGCCAAATCCACTGTATTTAGCAGGCCACAATGTACATATTCCCCAGTCCGGATCTTGAGCTGAATAAAGATCACTGCTGTTAACCCAATCCTGCTGGTTAGATTACTTCTTTGTCTGGACTCAACAGGTGCCCAATGCCCATCCACACACATTAAGAACCTCTGTGCTTGCTTTATACTACCCTGTAGGAGAGTATGCTAGTCCAGTGTGGTACAGATCAAAACATGCAAAACAGGTGGATGTGGCCTTAAATGAAATAACTTCTCATGATGGGCCAAAGTAAGACAGCATCAGTTTTGTCTCCTTTGGCTCCAGAGAGAGCTCAGGCCTGATTTGTTCTAGAATCCACTTTTAGTGTTCAAGGAATGAAGAAGCAGACGAATGAAGTAGTGAAATTCAGCTCTTTACTAGTGGGGTTTGAACACACTGTTTGGATGGGGCAAAACACACACTTATATACACTACAAACAGTAACAGTAACAATAATACAACACGCCCATTGGCTAACAGAGTGTGCACATTTTTCGATCTACTTATTTGCATAAGAATAGATACATGAGAAAAGATACATTCCGCTCCTGTTAGAAAACACAGTTAACATACATAACACCACTTATTTGTCTTTCTGGCAGTTCAGGGTATCCACAAATCGTTCTTCCAGCACCATATTTTGAACAAATCTATTTTCTTCGTGTTATTTTCCTTCACTGGCCAGTTTTCGTGCCCACAAAAGGTGATCATGAATAAAATGAAAGCGCGGCACCAAAATGGCCGCCACGCTCTTTGCGCCCCCCCCCCACCCGGACTCAGACATCCGGGTGAGTTAGGGGGCGTGGCCACCCCTCTATAAAAGGGGTGGCCACGAGGCAGCCGAGCTGCCATTTTGGAAAAGCGACGGAGAGGAGAAGTTTTCTCCGTCGCTCTTCGTCTCTTTCAGAGAGCCGCGCTTGGCTGCAGAGCCTTAGCGGGATCTTTGCTTCTCAATCTTCAGCTTTCCAGCCATCGGGTTCTGATCCCTGGAAAGGGATCGTGTTTTCGTTATGCCTCCTAAGAAGAAGGCTATGGCGACTCAGGCTCGCCCAAACAGGAGGCAGCAGTCGGGTCGGAGGACCGCGACTGTGCCCCCGCAACAGGACTCCTTACCGGAGGCACCCACCGGGACCGGTGGGATGGGGCAGCTTAGGCCATGGCCCGCGGCTCTCCAGCCTCAGACTGGCCCTACAGGGGCTTCGGCCCCTGGCCCGCAATTGCCGGCCATGGGCTTTGAGCATGGGGGAGGGCCTGGTGCGGTTGCACAGCAGGGCTTACCCCCGGCCCCTCATGGGCTGGAGTTTTGGGCATGGCCCTATTTGGGGCCTGGCTCTCAAGTCAGGGGCCCTGGACCATTGCCCAGTGGGCCGTCCGGCCCAACTGGCCCCCTTTATGCAGGGGGATCTGCAACGGTGGATGCATTACTGGCCCGCGTAGCGGCGCTAGAGGCATCCCTAGGGATCACCAATAACCCCATTGGGGGGTTTCATTGCCATCTGGGGCCCCCTTTTGCCAGCCTGCTACCACGACAGCCGCCACTCTCCAGCAGGCGGCCAATCGGGTTGAGTTGCTTGAGGCGTGCAGGCCTGTGCCTGCCACGGTCTCGCAGCTCCCCGTACATCAGGAACGGCAGACAGGTAGTGGTCGGATGTGTCCTCAGAGTTCGATTTCGGTCGCGAGCTCCGACGCCCGCCGTGGGGGCGGCTCACAGGGGTGCACCCAGTGAGTATCAGGTTCAAGCTAATGTTCCCACATCACACTCCACTTCCGGGTATAGGTTTCAGTGGCCATGGCCTCGTAATGTCGGGGCGGGTGGGCATCAGTTCCCAGTTTACCCGGGTGCAGCTTGGTCCCATACTGGCATAACATTGGGCGGGGGGGTTTCCGCCCCAGGGGCTGCACTGGGTGTCACAGGGACGGTCCAGGCTCCTCTCCTGATAACCCGTGTTAATACTGTGCCGGTGTCGGCATTGCCGACGGCCGGGTATTCTTTGCCCCTCGGGGATCATTTGGCCCAGGCCACAAGGGAAAAGATTTAGCGGGGGGAGTTTGTCGATATTTTCTCCCTATTGAACAGGGAACCCACTAAGGAGGAGAAAGAGGGGCAGGATGAGAAGAACAAAGAGCTGTCTCGCCGTCGCAAGCCACCATGCACCTGGGCCAACTGGTTACCCGCATATCTCATCTATATGGCGGTGTATCTCAGGGCTCGGCCTGACCTGGCCATTCCTATGGTCCAATATTTGGACAATATTTACAGGGCAATGGTGGATTTTCCTGGCCCATCGTGGTTGGCTTACGATGAGGAATTTAGAATGAGAGTGCCCTTACACCCGGAGATGAGGTGGGATGAGCCATGTCAAAAACTGTGGCTTTTATACATGACCCCTACGCGCCCAGCGCCTGGGGAGAGGTACCATTGTGGCCATGCAGTCTAGCAAGCTGCTCCAACACAGGCTCCCCGCCAGCTGGCGGGGCAGGGGGTTCCAGCCCGCTTGCTGTGTTGGAGTTTCTCGGCCAATGGTGTATGCAATAGAAAACAGTGCCGATACAAACATGAGTGTCCCTCTTGCGCTGGCCCCCACGCCGCCGCTGCGTGTCTGCGAGCCGGTGGGTCACGGGGCAGAGGTAAAGGTGGACAGGGAGCGGGCAGACCTGCCGCTGATGGAGCTGGTCACTCAAAAGGCCCCCTCCCCGGTTAACATAGCTATGTTGGAGCGGTGGCTCTCGACTTACCCGAGGAGAGAGGATGCTAGGTATCTCCTTGAGGGTTTCCAGCGGGGCTTTCGCATCCCATTCAAAGGGGAGCGGTGCCCCCAAGATGCCCCTAATTTACTTTCCCTGAAGGGTAGGGAGGAGGTGGCCGCCCTAAGTATTGCTAAGAAGGTTACTGCAGGTAGGGTTGCTGGCCCCTTTCCTATGCCACCCTTTCCCAATCTGAAGGTTTCCCCTTTAGGGTTGGTGCCCAAAAAGACCCCTGGGGAGTTTCATTTAATTCATCATCTGTCATACCCGGCGGGCCATTCGGTCAATGGTGCCATTCCTGATGACCTTTGTTCGGTCAGGTATACATCATTTGACCAGGCCCTGAGCATGGTGCGCTCTTGTGGCCCGGGTGCACTTCTGGCAAAATGTGACATTAAGTCGGCATTCCGTTTGTTGCCAGTGCACCCGGGTGACTTTGAGTTATTGGGTTTTAAATTCCAAGGAAAATTTTATGTTGATAAAGCCATGCCTTTTGGCTGCTCTATTTCCTGTTCAGCATTTGAACGTTTTAGCACTTTCCTTTAGTGGTCCTTTGTTCGCAGGTCTGGGTCCCGGTCTGTAGCCCACTACCTCGATGATTTCTTGTTTGGGGGTGAACGGGGCTGGGACACGTGTACGCGTCTCCTCAATACATTTCAGACGCTAATGCAGGAACTCGGTGTCCCTTTAGCGCCCGAAAAGACTGAGGGCCCATCAACTAAGCTCACATTTCTGGGTATCAAAATTGACACGGTCTCGCAGTCATCCAGGTTACCCATGGATAAGGTTACCCGGATCACTGCGTTGATTTTGGCCTTACTGGCCAAACGCAAGGTGTCCCTTCGTGAGCTCCAGGTTCTCCATGGTCACCTTAACTTCGCCTGCAGGGTGGTCGCGCCTGTCAGAGCTTTTGCTCGACGCTTATGCGACGCCATGACTGGCCTATCCAGGCGCTATCATAGGGTCCGACTGAACAAGGGCATGAGGGCTGACATGTTGGTTTGGCTTAAGTTCCTGAGGGACTTCAACGGGGTGTAATTTTGGAGATCTGACCTTTTGGTTTCCCCTAAGTTCCAGGTTCAGTCGGATGCCTCGGGGTCCTTGGGATATGGGATTTACTTTGAGGGGAGGTGGGCCTACGGCCGATGGCCTCCAGCATGGAGGGGCACGGATCGTCTACGCGATCTTACATTCCTTGAGTTCTTCCCGATACTGGGAGCTTTGATGCTATGGGGTGAGGAGTGGGCCAATTCAGTGGTTCATTTCTGGTGTGACAATGCTGCGGTAGTGCACATTGTCAATTCCCAAACATCTAAATCACCCAAGGTCATGGAGTTAGTTCGCCAGTTTGTGTTGCGCAGCCTACGCTTCAATGTGCTCTTCAGGGCCAGACATGTACCAGGTATTAATAACGATATTGCTGATGCTTTATCCCGCCTGCAGATCCCCCGGTTCCGTGCCTTGGCTCCGGATGCAGAGGAATTCCCCTCGCTGCTCCCGGACGAGATTTGGACGTTTGGCAAGGAGAGGTGAACCGGGCGATCGGCATGTCGCTGGTGCCCCGCACGCGTAAGGCGTATCACCATGCATTCAGTCAATTTAAAAAAATTTGTGCGCAACTCCGGTTGCCCGAGGTGTGGCCCATTCCAGTTACACACGTTCTCCAATTTATGGTCTACCTACACAGTCAGGGCCTAGCTCCCCGCACCATAGCATGCAGGCTGTCAGCACTGGCATTCATGGCAAAAGTGAGGGGCTCTGCTGACAACACGAATGATTTCTGGATATGACATGTTTTGGAGGGGTGGACATGGGAACGTGGACGCCGCCCGGACAATCGCCACCCTATTTCTCCAGGGGTTCTTACCCACCTTGCACGAGGCTGGCATGACCTGTGTTTTGACAGGTATGAGGCAGCTCTGTTTCATGCGGCTACCACGGTGGCCTTTTTTGGAGCGCTCCGCATCAGTGAGCTGGTGCTACTGTCTAAGGCGGATGCGGCTCGTAGGGCACTGGAACTCGAAGATGTCTATGTCTCCAATGAGTGGGCTCAGTTGAGGATACGTTCCTCAAAGGTTGATCAGCACGGTGTAGGCAGTGGTGTTAGACTGCAACGATGTTCCATTGCAGACATCTGTCCAGTTGGTGCCCTACAAGAGTTCCTTGCAATGCGTGGTACGCACCCTGGCCCGTTTTTCTGCCACCAAGATGGGTCTCCCCTTACTAAGTTTCAATTTTGGAAGGTGACCGGTAAGGCACTGTCCAGTGTTGGCCTCCCCGGGGCTCGTTATGGCACCCATTCTTTTAGAATAGGAGCTGCTTCTACTGCGGCTGCATTTGGGTACTCTGAGGCTGATATATGCCATATGGGGAGGTGGGGATTGAAGTGTTTTGAATTATATGTTCGCCCTCTTCAAGTATGAGTACCAGATAAGTCACTGTCCTGTCTCTTTTTTTTAATCTTACAGACCCTGTGTGTCCCCGCACACCAGTGGCAGTATGGCTGGTGGGCCACAGCTATGTGCACTGGGCAGCGCAGTACGCTGCGGCGACAGAGTGGGGACCCCAGCTTGGACTACGTGCATCCGCATGTATCAGGTGGTATGGTAAGCGTGGAATGTTATGGCGGGAACTGTTGCCATTCCTTTTCTCCATCAGGGATGCTGAACCGCCTGATGTCCTGGTGCTGCACCTCGGGGGCAATGACTTGGGCCAGGTCACTGGCCTTTCTTTAAAACATACGATCTGCAGTGACCTAGCTTATTTGCATTATGTGTGGCCTGCCACAACGCTGCTATGGTCGGACATCATACCGCGTCATGCTTACAGGGGGGTATCAACCTCCAGGCCCTTGACCGCGCTCATCGCTCGGTGAACAGGGCAGTGGCCCGGTTCTTTGCTGACAAGGGTTTGGGGCGGGTCATCCGACACCCCACCATTAGTCTCCAAAATTATGATCTTTACACAGGGGATGGGGTCCATCTGTCGCCCAGAGGTATGAACCTCTTTTTGGAAGATTTGCAAGCAGGCCTGTTGACCAAGCTGACGGTCTGGGGGGGGGGCGGTGAGTCTTTATTAAGCCTCTCCGTGTGGCGGGTAGCACTGGTAAGGTAAATATTTATGACCCACAGGTATCTGGCATGTTCGCAATTGACTGGCCAACACTAGATAGGTACAAGTTGGTTAACGTTGACCGGTCAACGACGAACCAGGCAATGGGGTGATGGCAGGAGCTCTTCAGCATGCATCACCCCGTGATTTTACGGATACACGTCAGAGGGTGGGGTCAGTAGATAGTTTATTGACTACGGTCAACAATTTCTTTGTTGTAAACAAACAAATGGATACAAATGGATACATTGTAGCCAATTGCCATTGGCAATTTTGGGAGGAACCTTACCAGTGTTACTGCGGCCTGCTTGCCTTAAGAATTATAATTGGCTGAGTACCAATTGAAATTTATAATTCGGACTAGGGCATGAATCAATAAATGTGGCCCAATGCCGTTATCCACATATAGTCTTTTTGGGGGAGTTCGCCATAAATGTGCCCACTTCCACTTCCTGGGGTGTGGTCAAGCCCACTCAGCTGTCTGGGGCATGGTCATGCCTGCAGCAAAAAAGGTTGACCATCCCTGCCATAGAGGGTGTGGGAGGATTTTAAGTTTTAAAAAGTATTTGTGGGTTGCTGTGAGAGTGGGAGTCCGAAAAATGGCTAAACTCCTGTTAATTCAATAAGGAGTATATACAAAGCCTGGTCTAAAGTTCAAAAAATGCAGGATAGGAACTCATTATTGCATTGGCTAATTATATACATCTTGGTCATATAATCAATGGTGGTAAGGGTTGTACATACCGTGTTTCCCCAAATATAGGACCTCCTCCCATAATAGGACACCCCCTTTTTCCCCCCTGCCTTTGAAATATAAGGTCCCATCCAAAAATAAGACCTCCTTACCTCCTGGCTGTAAGGCGGCTGGTGTGGCCCATAAGAAAGCCTGCCGCATCGGAGTCTCAATCCCGCTCTCACCAGGGGAAACTTCCCTTGGCTGTGAGTGGGGAGGCAATCGAGACTCTGATGCAGCAGACTTTCTTATGGGCCACGCTTCCCTACTCACAACCAAGGGAAGCGTCCCTTGGTTGTGAGTGGGGAAGCCCGATCTAGACTGGTCTCAGCTGTAAGGCGGCCGGCTCCGACGATGCCTCACAGCTGAGGCCAGTCTCGATCATGCTTCCCCACTCTCAACCAAGGGAAGCGTCAGCTGTGAGGTGGCCGGCGTGGCGCATAAGAAAGCCTGCCGCATCGGAGTCTCGATCCCGCTCTCACCAGGGGAAACTTCCCTTGGTTGTGAGCGGGGAGGCAATCGAGACTCCGATGTGGCAGGCTTTCTTATGGGCCACGCCAACTGCCTTACAGCCGAGACCAATCTCGATCGCGCTGGTCTCAGCTGTAAGGCGGCCGGCTCCGACGCTGCCTCACAGCTGAGGCCAGTCTCGATCGTGCTTCCCCACTCACAACCAAGGGAAGCGTCCCTTGGTTGTGAGTGAGGAAGCGCGATCGAGACTGGTATTCTTCTTCATGGAAAAATAAGACATCCCCTGAAAATAAAACCTTGTGCTAATTTTGGAGTTTTTAAAAATATAAGACAGTGTCTTATATTCAGGGAAACACGGTATATATGGATGTAAGGTAAAGGTCTCTCTTGTTCAAAAGCCAGTCATGTTTGACCCTTGGGGACTGTGCTCATCTCTGTTTATAGCCAAAGAGCCAAGACTGTCTGTGTCATGTGGCAGGCATGACTAGGCACGGGAGCACATGGAATGGTATTACCTTTCCAGCCAAATTGGTTCCTATTTATCCACATGCAATTTCTTACTTTTGAACTGCTAGCTGGGACAGATGGTGGGTGCTAACTCCGTCGTGTAGCACTCAGGTCTCAAACTGCTGAGAAGTTGACCTTCAGGTTGCCAAGCTTAGTGTCTTAACCACTAAGCCAATATACAAACTTATGTTGGGTTTCTCTGTCTCTAGCAAGAAGTAGTCCACTTTCCTCTGTCATGTAGAGGAACTCTTTGATATTAGTGCACATGTAGAACCAAATACTGGCTCTCATCATGGCAAATAGCCATAAACACTGTCCTGCAAATATAATGCCATGGCTGCTCATCTGCCTTCCATATCACAGCATGACAACTGTACCACTCATCCAGCTCCGTGAGTCACTTTCTGGTCGAGCCTTTTTTGGCACACAAAGACCTCCTCAGCCCTAGGCCAGTAGTGATGAAGCCGCTGCTCTCCATCAGGATGGATTCAAGTGGGATTTAATCCACTTGGGGACCATCACCCTTCCCTGTGGATTTCACCAAGGCCGCTAGTCCTCAGAGTTGTCAAGTTAGTTAACTGCCGCCTGACGCTCTGCATTGAGTCATTGGCAGTATGGTCTGCCCTATTATCATAGCAGGATAACCTGGTCAGACTTTGCTCCCTGCTCAATCGGTGCGAGTCCAGAGGCAAGTGGCAGGAATGATGGCCACACCGTGCTTTCCAGCCCCAGTGGGGGTGAAGAGGCTCTCCTGGCCACACCACCAGCTGGCATTTCTTGGGCCCCGCCCCGCCCCGCCCCACCTCGCCCTCGGACTTCAAAAGGCAAGGGGGCGTTGGGCCAGCCACGACCATGCCACGCTTTCCAGCCCCAGTGGGGGTGAAGAGGCTCTTCCAGCCACATCACTGGCTGGCATTTCTCAGGCCTCGCCCCGCCCCCCTCGCCCTTGAACCTCAGAAGGCAAGGGGGCATCGGGCCAGCCACGCCCGCGCTGCGCTTTCCGACCCAGTGGAGGCGAAGAGGCTCTCCCGGCCATACCACCGGCCAGCGTTTCTCGGGCCCCACCCTACTTCTCCGGACTGAAAAGACTCTAGAGGCCGGGGATTTCTTGGGTGATCTTGTCTAATTTTGTTATTCATTATTATTGAGTTTATTTCTGATGTGATATTTTGTGTTGTAATTTGACTTTGTTAAATTGCTTTTGAATTGTACTGAATTTACTTTTTTCCTTCTTTACTACTGTATTATTGTTTTTGTATGGTATATATTTGTTGTAATGGCTGCCTTGAGTCGGCTTCGGCTGAGAAAGTGTGGGATATTGATATTGATATTGATATTAATATTAATATTAATATTGATATTGATATTAATATTAATATTAATATTAATATTAATATTAATATTGATATTAATATTAATATTAATATTGATATTGATATTAATACTAATATTAATATTAATATTAATATTAATATTAATATTGATATTGATATTGATATTGATATTAATATTAATATTGATATTGATATTGATATTGATATTGATATTGATATTGATATTAATATTAATGTTAATGTTAATATTAATATTAATATTAATATTAATATTAATATTAATGTTAATATTAATATTAATATTAATATTAATGTTAATGTTAATGTTAATGTTAATGTTAATGTTAATGTTAATGTTAATATTAATATTAATATTAATATTAATATTAATGATGGGAGTTATAGTCTGAAAGGACAATTTTGCACCCATACCATGGAGGGAAAGTTCTGAGATAGTGGGAAACATTACATGTTTTCCCTTGCAGTCTCTGCCTGGGGATTTTGGGACTTGTAATAGTAGGAATATCATATGTACTTGGGGGTAATGCATTTGAAGAGAGGGATGGGGATTTTCAGCCTACAACCCCTGTAGGCATGGCTGGCTGAGGATTCTGGGATTTGTAGTAGCAGAAAAAAACAAAGGGAACCACTAAGCATGCAAAGAAGGGGTACATCTTCCTCCTCTCCTGGCAGAAGTTACTTTCTGCCTCAGGCATTACTCTTCCCAGATGAGATCTGGAAGGATGATTGAACTGCTTCCAAAGAAGATCAGAGTTGTGCATCATAAAGGAGACTGAGAGATTTGGCCTGAAGCAATTTTAAAGTATTTGGGATATAACGCCACCTCCCTCAACAAATAAAAGTTTTAGAATTGCAGAAATATCCATGTCTGGCTGGACATCCCGCTAAGGTAATGGAGAAGACCATACAGCCAGTGACTCTGTGCCAAGTGTCGGGTGGTGGTAAATAACCTGACTTCCTAAAGCAGTGATGGCAAACCTTGGCACTCCAGTTGTTCTTGGACTTCAACTCCCAGAAGCCCAAGTCCCTGTGAATCCACATGAATGGGTTTACTGCACAAAGACTTGGGCTTCTGGGAATTGAAGTCCAAGAACAGCTGGTGTGCAAAGGTTCACCATCCTGGCCCTAAAGGGGCCAATGGCTACAGGCGGATGAGCCCCTTTAGGTGTGATGATGGTCCCCTCAGTGGAGGAAATGCCACTGGAAACCATCATATCAGGCCCAACAGCAAAATGAGCAGAGGAGGAACCACTTCTTAATCCCAATGGTCATGGAGGTAGAAGAGGCCATGCCAGATGGACTGGCTGTGAAGGTGCACCTTGTTAATATCATGAAGGCTGTGGCAGTCCATTGCAGTCCCGGTGTTAAATCCTGCATATCTCATTTCATATGTGCCACAGGAGATGGCTGCGTGATCATAGTGTGTGGGTTAGTGTGTGGGTCATTTTGTGGAAAGCTGAGATCCACCTTAAACAAATGCACGCCAATGGCATTTTTCTGGCTTCACGAAAAAATGTTTTCTCAGATACAAGTTGCAGCCACCACTGATGATATGTAGAACCTCTTTTCATTCATGAGATACAAAGACTAGTTGATGCCTGAAGCAGCATGACAATCACCAGAAATTATTGTATTACTTCCATGTAGTGAATAAAGCCTGTTCATTTGAATGCTTTTCAGAGTGAGGGAATTGCTGATGCAAAGCAAAACTCTTTCAAATGCACTTGATTTCAGTTCGAAGGAATGAAGTGCTTACTACATGCTCCTGTATGCTCTCCTCTTGTGTGGATAATCCATAAAATGCTGGGTTAGTGAAGTGTGAAGACAATCCAAGAAAGGCATTTCAGGAAACCCAACAGCAGAAAGGCTAACAAGTGCTAATGGTACATTTGAGCAGCTGATGAGCAAGGTTGTCCATGTGGAGCAACAAGCTGAAGCATAAGGCATCACCATGAGAAGTAGAAATATTTATGCTGAAAAGAGACAAGCCAAAGTTCTTAGAATATTAGCCTATTTTTTCTTGGGTCAACAGTGCTAGGGAGCAGAGCTAAGCAGAAGCATTTGAGTCGAGCACCTGACTGACAACTGAAATAGGAGGAAGAGAAGGCCTCAAAAAATTAAAAAGTTTGTAAAGAAGAGCCTCATCCGTAGACTGGTGACAGACATTTGGCTAGCAAATGTTGTCACATAATTGTTACTGGCTGTTATTGCTTGTGTTCTCTTTGTTTTTTTATTCATCTGTTATAATTTTATTGGAGGATCAGCTGCCCTGCAGCCTGTTTCTCTTTATTTATAGTACAGAACTGTTCTCATGGCATTACCAGTGACAAAAGTAGGATTTAAGGGTCAGTGGTTCCCAATGTGGGGACCATGCCCCACCAGGGGGTGGTGGCTTCACTTCCCAGAAGCCTAAGTCAGTACATTGGCTGATTAGTGCTTTCGGGAATTGACTTAGGTTTCTGGGAATTGAAGTTCAAAAACTAAAGGTTGGGAAACATTGAGCTAGATTAAGTCCTGAAGCTCCGGAAAATGTTTGAAATAAAGCTATGAAACAAAGCATGGCCAAGAAAATGAGGAAGCTGCCTCGCACTACCACTGCTTTGGAGGAGAAAGAGATTCAGCTGTCCAGCCACTGTTCCTAAACCAATTGTGTCCATTTCCAATCCTGGAGGATAACTTGTTCTGCATTCCACTAATCAAGCTCATTACTTCTAGGGATGCACCATATACAATGGAATTAAAGCAGTTTCATTGCCAAAGCTCCATCTTACAGTATCCTGGGATCTGTAATTTGGCAATGGTCTTAGACTTTTCTGCCATTGGTTCAGAGGAGATTGCAAAGAGTAGGGACATGGAACTTTTGGGGCATCCAGATGTTTTGGCCTAAAACTCTCATACTCCTTTTGCATTCTTCATGCTAGCTGAGTCTCCAGCAGCTGCAATCCAAAACATCTGGGAGACCAAAGTTTTCTTGCTCTTGTACTCTATGTACTTTCCTATACTCTCTAGCAGAGAATTCCAAGTACCCTACTAAACTACAATGTCTAGGATTCTATAGAACAGAGCCCATGTCAACTGGTGGTATTAAAGTGCTGTGCACTTTAAAGGTAAAGTTCTCCCTTTCTCAAAAGCCAGCCATATCTACTCTAGGGAGTGGTGCTCATCTCTGCTTACATCCAAAGAGCCAGCACTGTCTGCATGATTAGTCACAGAACACTGTTACCTTTTCTGCCAAAGTAGTACCTATTTATCTACTTGCAATTTCTTGCATTCAAACTGCTAAGATTTGGGACAGATGGGAGGAGCTACTCCATCAGAAAGCACTCCGGTCATGAAGTGAGGTTATCGGCAGGTACTCAAAAAGAAACAAAGTAAGTAAAAAAAATGACTGTGCAGAAGGAAAAGTCCCTAAGCCCTATTTCAATGGATCTAATCAAAGCCCATACAAGACAATTAATCAGTCATTCCATATCCACACATGCATACAACCATAAGTATTAAAAAGGCTCAATGAAGTCATCAAAAAGGAAATCAAGGACAGTGTAGAAGAGTCCCATCTTCAGTTTGTCAAACCAGGATATGAAAAGACTGATTGGATGGATGGATAGGGAACAAATTGAGTCCAATGAGTTTGATCTGAGCCCTCTCAATGGCTAAGCCAATGAGATTTCCAGGCGAGCATTGACTTTCACTGGGGCTTCAGCTGTCAATGCCCTTCAGCTTTGATCTTTCCTTCTTTTGCTTCAACTGATGTAAAAGATTATTGTTGGACAAATTTCAACATTTTTATTGCTGGAGCACACCAAATCAAACTCCAGTGATTTGTTTCTAAAGTGACCTGTGGCTAAGGACCTTTTGTATCTGCTCCAGTAATGTACGAATATTCCTGTTTCACCTTATTTAGATACTTTTTAACCAAAGCTAGGTCTCATGTCTAGTAAGAGTCTAGAACAGTGTTTCCCAAACTGTGTTCTGTGAAACACTGGTGGACTTCAATTCCCAGAAGCCTAAGTCAGTACATTGGCTCATCAATGCTTTGGGGAATTGACTTAGACTTCTGGAAATTGAAGTCCAAAAACCAAAGTTTGGGAAACGCTGATCTAGAATACCGCTCCTCAAACTTGGCTCTCCAGGTATTCTTGGACTTCAATTACCAGAAGCCCAAGCCAGCACACCTGCTGCTCAGGGCTTCTGGGAATTGAAGTCCAAGAACATCTGGAGAGCCAAGTCTGAAGAACCTTGGTCTAGAACAATGGTTCCCAATGTACTGGGACATGAAGGCTGCATTACAGCATCCAATGTCTAAAGAGGACCATATATTCAATCAAAATGTAATTAAAATTATTAACTTACTGATCAATAGTAAACATTCAGAGGTCAATGAAGAAATGTTAATGTTATGGTACCTGGGCTCTGCTAGCTAGTAAAGCATCTCAAATGGCCCAGATGCTGACATGGAGGATAAAAACCAAGATGAGGCTTGAAGAAGGAACCATGGGGAACAGAAGAAACCATTTTGTTGTGGTATTTTTTGTTAAGAATGTGACAAGGAAAATAGCAATAGACTGTGTTATTTGAGGCAGGAAGAAAGTGTGAGTCTGAGGAGCAATGCTTTGAGGGTGATAGTCATAAACGAGAAGGTTGGAGAGCCACAAAGAAAGAGCTCAGGGGACAATTGCAGCCTGCAGGTTGCAGGTTGGAGACCTGTGGTCTATAATTTAAATAAAGACAGAGAGAAATAGAGTTGCACATAGGGAACTTTAGGGATACATAGCTGCAAGCTGTCAATCACTCCCACTTGAAGGTTTTGTCACTCTTTCTCATCTAACAGAAGGAAACCAGCTGTCAGTATAAAATTACAGGGAACATTAGATTAAATTTCAAGAGCAGAACAACTATTTTTTCTCATTATTCCATCATAGTAACACCCATCATGACTGAGTTTTCTGTCCTCTCTTACCTGTTGTTAATAAGAAATATTTGAAGAACTCCAAAGTTTGTGCTCCCTACCATGAAAGTGGAAGCAAATAAAAGTCTCGTTGATTCAGAGCCACAGCAACAGTTCAGCAGAGAACTCTGGAAAGTACTAAAGGTAAAAATAAAGGTCTCTCTTGCTCCAAGGTCAGCCATGTCCAACTCTATGGGGTGGTTCTCAGCTCTGTTTACAGCCAAAGAGACAGTGCTGGCTGCATCTGCAAACAATTCCGTGGTCATGTGACAGGCATGACTGGATGCTGGAGCAGACGGAACACTGTTGCATTTCCCGCCAAAGTGGTACCTATTTATCTACTTGCAATTTCTTGCTTTGAAACTGCTAGGTTGGCAGAAGCTGATACAGACAACAGATTTTCACTCTGTTGCACAGCTCTCAGGTCTTGAACTGCCAACCTGTGGACCTTCTGTTCATCAAACTCATCTTCTTAACCACTAAGCCACTGGGCCCTGCATGAGAGTACTAGAGCCACTCTAAACCTCAACTCCATTGCCCTTAAGTTTGTTTTTCCATGTATGCTTTCCAAGAGTAACACCGGCTTTCCCTGAAAAGTCCACACTTTATTTATTATTACAGACAACAGCCCCGGTGGGGGCGAAGAGGCCCTCCCGGCCTTCCCAGCCACCCCACCGGCCGGTGTTTCCTGGGTCCCGCCCTCCCCCCCGCCCTTGGACTCAAAAGGCGAGGGAGCACCGGGTGAGCATATTCATCTCACCAGATCAACTTCATTATGCCGTTATGTAGCAATGCAACATCATAAGATCACATTCATCATGTGATCACTGGTTAGCTGGGCTTGCACCTAAAGAGAGAAGCTACCCTCCTTTTTTTAAAAAAAGGAGCATTGCAAACATGCAGATGTGTGCAAACAGTGAACAGAATGGCTAAGGGCCACTGAAAAGGCTATTGGAGTAAAACATGTGTTTGAAAATATTCTGGCTAGGATTTTATGCCCCTGGAAACCCCATTTTTTTAAAAAAAATCAATGGTGAACATTCAATGTTTAAATCTATAATTTAAGATTTGTAGAGCTTTGACAGTCGAGTGGTTCATATCACATACAAATGCTAATAACCATCTCTGTTATTCAGAATATGTCATCCTTCTCTCCTCCCACCTCTGTATGAGAGCTTCACACTGGGGACCCATTCCAGTCTATGCATTACCGGAAAATGCATGGGTTTTATGCTTGGAAATGCTCTCTGGAAAAGCATCTCGTGAAAGAACTGGTTTATATAAAGCAGAAAAATATTGGACCTATCTCACAGTCTGAAATGCCGGGGGGATTGGTTGTTATGTGGTGCCTCTGGGGAAAACTTTCTACTCCAAAGTAGGTCAGGTACCCAGAGTCTTAGCTGAGAAGTTACTTATTTATTGGAAGCAGCTGTTCCCAATTTCTGGAAGTTCGGGTCTCAGCCACTGCTTTCTGACCAAGTCCTGCACTTTAACAAAAGATGATTATTGAATATATATATTTTAAACAGTGCAATGAGGGTGCTTGAATTATTGAACTCCAGAGATTAAAATATGTGTTTTATATCATTTTCTTCCTGCATTTATTTTTCTCCCTTTAGGAGTTTACACATTCTCAAAATAAAATCTTTTGATGCATAGTCTGTAAGGTAAAATTATTTCCTTGTTTAAACTTTCCAGATAGCCAAAGCAAACAAAAAAGAAACTCCATTTTGTCCCCCCCCCCCCCCCCCCCGTTTGGATGCTGCCTTTTCACCCATGGGTAGAATGGAACTGGAGACCTCCAACAAGGTGGGTTGGACTCCAGCCCTGAATATCTCCTAATCTTCATAAAACAAAAACCACTGTAGACCTCTTGGTAGCCTGACCAGGTCACCCTGCTATGGTAAGAGAGTAGACCCTACTGCCAGGGACTCAATGCCGAATTTCAGGTAGTGGTTAACTAACCTAACAACCCTGAGTACTATCAGCCTTGGGTGGCAAAGTCCAGTGGGAAGGGTGATAGTCCCTAAATGGATAAAATCCTACTTTTATCCATCTTTATGGAGGGCAGCAGCTTCATCAATACTAGCCTGAGACTGAGGAGGACTTTATGTGCCTAAAGGGCTCAGACCAGAAAGTGACTTGCAGAACTGGATCAGTGGTACAGATGTCACACTGTGATGCAGAAGGCAAAAGGAAGGCCACTGCATTTTATTGTCCCTAGGACAATCTTCATGGCTGATCATCAAGAGGATAGCCAATATTTGAAATTAGATATGACAGAAGGAGGAGGAAAGAAAGAAAGAAAGAAAGAAGAAGAAGATGACAGTCACCTTTTGGCCTGAGGTACTGTATACCTGCAGTTTAATGAAGAGGCAGAAGAACAAGAGGTACAGATGAGGATTACATTTCAATTTCTCCTTTTGGAAAAAAATCATTCTAAGTAGAAAAGTAGCTGTCCTGGGAATATACTATCCTAAATACCTCTCCCCCTTTTGACACTCATGCACCTACTCTTATTCTTTCAGTTTACATCATCTGTGAACTAAAGAGACATCTGCTCATGAAAAAAACCTCACCTTTTGTAACTGTTATCTATTTGCTTCTTTACGAACTTATTTTATGTTTTCCCCCAAGTCCACAAGTTGCTTCACTCAACACCGATGTCCTGGTCTTGATCTACCTCTTTGGCCCTTTATTTTCATCTTCACTTTATAAACCTATATTTCAATCCATGGCTAGAAAGATGAGGTGACAGTTCACAACAACTGCGTCATTAGCCACAGTAAAAATCAATATAAACTCATTGTTGTTATGGGTTGCCAAGTAGTTTCCAAATTATGGTGACCCCAACAGAGTTTTGGAGGCATGTTGGGCTTACCTTTGCTACCAATATTGAATTTCCATGGCCACTGACTGTCCATCACACCACACTGACATTTCAGGAAATGAAGTCTAACAAATAACAAATGATGCAGCATGTTGTGCATCCAGTGGAGAGATCTCCTTCCATGGAAGTCTAGAGTCTCTCAGACTTGAAAAGTAGACCACTACTGAAGATCACGGATAAGGATGGCAGAATCTTCCTCTCTAGAGATGGGAAATCCAGTGTGTGACTTAGAGGATGAAGTAGGACTTCCACCCAGCATCTAAGACCACTGGAAACTGAAATACATGCAAAACTGGTGGCTACTCTCATCTTGCTATTTCCAGGGAAGAAATCCTTGGAATAAAAGCATTTTCTGCATGGGCTCCAATTGTTCATTTAGACATTGCCCCTGCAACCATCCTACCAAAAACTGGACACAAAGACACAGAATCACATCTTCAGTTAGTGGCCCTTCTTGAAAGATCTTGAGCTAATCTACTAGGAAATGCAAATAAGTTTCATCTTGTAACTCAAAAGGAAAAATAACTCATAGCATATGTACCACCACTAAAAAGGCCCTGCCCATTCTGCTTTGCCCTAGCAAGAGATGCCCTTCCCCTATTTACCACAGATAATAAATAGATTAGAAGCTTCCTTCCAGACAAGATAGTTCGATCTGAATTGATCCAACTCTTGCCATTTTATTATTTCCTGTGTTCCAATCTTACAGGAATTAGGATCGGGACCATAGAGCATGTTACCCAGATTCTGAATTATTACTCATGATTTTCATTGAGTTTAAACATTTGCAGAAAGCTCAGGGTTTAGTACCACTCCTTGCTGTTGTACCTCAAATCATAGTCTCTGCTCTAGTATTTTAAAGAAGCATTTAGATTAGCCACTTGAAACCACTAAGAGCTCTAGAGGGTGCTGCAGCTTCTCATTATTATAAAGATGAAGAGGAAATTTGCAAGCAAGAACACTGTCCTTATTCCTTCACTTTGCACTTAATAGATTTCTGGCCAAGCATTAAGCAATAAAACAATAAATGTCACAAGAGGTTTTGTAGCCCCAGAATATATGGAATCATTAGGCTGAGACCTCTTAGGTCCTTGTAATGCAACATAAACTCTTCCAGGGTTGGGTAAGGTTTCCCTTACTCAAAAGCCAGTCGTATCCGACTCTAGGGTGCAGTGCTCATCTCTGTTTCCAAGCTGAAGAGCCAGCGCTGTCTGCTTCTGCAGACGTTTCCGTGGTCATGTGGCAGGCATGACTAGCTAGACACCAGAGCACACAGAACACTGTTGTTACCTTCCCACCGAAGTGGTCCCTATTTATCTACTTGCAATTTCTTGCTTTCGAACTGTTAGGTTGGCAGAAGCTGGGACAAAGACGGGAGCTCATTCCATCCTGCAGTACTTGGAAATCAAACGGCTGACTTTCCGCTTCCCAGTCAGCGTCTTAGCTACTTGAGCCACTGCAGTCCCCCAGGGTTGGGTAGAAGCCAGCATATATATCTCTTTGGCCACTTCTCCATGGGCTGATAGAGCTGGCTAATGTAGACCAAAGCCATGGCAAAAGGTAACCTAGGCATACCAGATATTTGTTTAAGCTGTCTTTTAAAAGAATAGAAACTTAACTAAATTCTGAACTTAAAAAGCTTTGACAATATATGCACACCACCTCTACATGATCCTTCCCCATGATCCTTCCGGGCCTCCCCCTCCCCCTCCCCTCACCAGGACTTAAAAGGTGAGGGGGCCTGCCAGGCGAACCACCGCCACTGCGCTCAGCCCCGGTGGGGGCGAAGAGGCCTTCTGGCCACGCCATCAGCCAGCATTCTTGGCCCTGCCCCCCCCCTCGCCAGGACTTAAAAGGCGAGGGGGCCTGCCAGGCAAACCACCACCGCCGCGCTCGGCCCCAGTGGGGGTGAAGAGGCTTTCTGGCCATGCCACTGGTCAGCATTCCGGGCCCTGCCCTCTCCCCCTCGCCAGGACTTAAAAAGCGAGGGGGCCTGCCAGGAGAACCACCACCGCCGTGCTCAGCAATGGGGGGGGGGCGAAGAGGCCTTCTGGCCATGCCACTGGCCAGTGTTACGGGCCCCGCCCTCCCCCCCTCGCCAGGATTTAAAAGATGAGGGGGCCTGCCGGGCAAATCCACCACCGCACGGCTCCCAGCCTGAAGAGGCGCTCCCGGCCACTCCACTGGTCGGCATTTCTGGGCCCTGTCTTCCCTTTCATAAGACTCTGGAGGCAGGGGGTTTTTGTGAGTGGTTTTGGTTGAATTGTTTTCTATTTTGGTGTGGTGCTGATATTTTGCATTTTGTGGATTGTTTTGCTTTATATTGTCATTTGCGTTATTGTATTCACTTGAAACATTGTATTTATTATTGTATTTTGAACATTGTATCTTGTATCTTATATGTAAACCCCTTGGGTTGCCCTGGGGTCATTTATATGTTGTTAGCCGCCCTGAGTCGGCCATGTGTTGAGTAGGGCAGGATATAAATTGAATAAACATAAACATAAACTATTGGAAAGATGATACATTATTGGGAAAATAAATCATGTGGCATCTTTTAGTAAATTCAGATTTCCTGGAATTCATGTGCCGAAACTGAACCAGCTTTTTACCTCCAAAAGGCCTATTATACAGCAGTCTATTTGTAGGCATACCTTGTTTTGAAGGCCTGTATAGTCGAAGTCCAGTATATAGATAAAAATCATACAAATGGAGAATGGGGTGCTTGAACTTCCCAAACTACAGCTGGGGGGGGGGGGGATATGAACAGATACACATGACTTTTTACCAAAGTTGTCTACACTGTGATGATATGTATTATATTTCTAATCAGTATTTTTAAATTATTGCATTTTAATCAGTGCTTAGTGGTTAAGATGCTGAACTTGATGACTGGAAGGTCAGTAGTTCAAGACCTGTGTGCTCCATGATGGAGTGAGCTCCTATCATCTGCCCCAACTCCTGCCAATCTAGCAGTTCAAAAGCAAGAAATTGCAAGTAGATAAACAGGTACCACTTTGGCAGGAAAGGTAACAGCATTCTGTGCACTCTGGCATCTAGCCATGCCTGCCACATGACCACAGAAATGTCTGCAGATGCAGACATCTCAATGGAGATGAGCACCACACCCTAGAGTAAGATACAATTTGCTTTCGAGCAAGGGAGACACTTAATCTACTTCTTACCCAGTGTAATGTAGTGGACTAGAATCACCAGGTGGGGAGTTGGCTCATGTAGAAATTTTTGGAGCCAGCCCAGAGTATTGTTGAAACGTAACAGACAGATCATTCTGAAAAATGGTCAAAGAAAATAGAGTGAAATTCACTTGTTAATCTCTGTTAAAAACTCACTTGCTGAAATTCTGTTGTTTGTGTAACAAGTTGTGGATTTCCTGCTTAATGCATCCCATGTATTTGAAAGATCTATTTTAGTTGGAATTTAGTTGGATTTTACCCCCAAAATTACAAGATTTTGGAAAGTACATTAAGAACATGTTGAGATTTGCCATGCAATATTATTGGCTCATTTTAAAGAGCGGTATAAACCACAGTGAATGTACAACACTGTGTGTGGCACATTTTTTTAAAAAAATAAATAAATGAAATTCAGAAATTCAGAGAGACTACGGAGAACTTTCATAATTAGGCACATATTGATTTCTTTGTCTCAAAAGAAGCTAATCATCACAAGATGCCTCTTCAATATGTGGCAACAGTTGATAAACAACTGGGATACTTCATTGATTAAAGAGTGTGAGTTGATTAATCATTTGATTAACTCAGTTACATTTCAATGGATTTGCATATTATCAAAGGCTCAGAATAGATGTCTCTCTATGCCATCCTTTCCATGTTGAAAGAAATACAGAATAATGTTTAACACGGGTGGGAAACTGAGGGCCACCAGATGGTCTTGGTCTTTTAAGCAGATATTATCTCTCAGGAATTTTGTAGTTGTGGATTTCCTGCTTAATATGAAGGTCTAATGGTGTGACTATCTATGTCCAAAACCTGACATCACATATCCCAATTCTTATTAGAGATGTAGTTGAGAATGTATCTGTGAGTGACTGCAGACATCAATGAACAACCACAACTATTTAGACCACCATTAAAATTAAGAAGCTTTGCTTCTTTCCAAGAAAAATGGCAGAAATATCACCCAGCCTTTTCTTTTTCTTTTTTACAAAAGCATACATTGAATAGCTCCCCTGATGCTATTCCAGACTGGAAACATTAATACTTCAGGGTCAAACTACACATTACTTTTAAAGGGTTAAAAAAAACCAAGACTATGAACAAAGTCATCATGAACTGAACCTGAGCACTTGAACATGACATAGGGAAAAGACCCTTAGTGCTCCATAAGTAAACCCAGAATCAAAGTTAGTTAAATGTTTATAGAGTCAAAATTTTTGAATTGCAAGTGAAACTGAATATTCCTTCATGGGTGTAGATTTCTGGAACTTCATTCCAGAGAGTACAAATGATCGTGTTCCTCACACGTTTTTTTGCCAAAAGGTGTAATTTATCCTCCCGGATCAATCACATCCCCCACATACAACCCTCATGATCTAAGCATAAAAAGACTTAACTTGCACAAAATAAGAGCCTTCAATCTGTTTTCTCATTATGCCAATGAAAAGAAAGTCTCTCTTTTGGTTATGGCAATGTAGGAATAAGCAGTAGATCTTTAACACACAATAAACATGCTGAAACGACTTTTTGGCTGCCTCCCTGGGAATCTGCGTCTTGCTTCCATTACCCATAGATGCTGGTGGCTGTAGGTCTGCCTTTTGCTTTTAGAAAGATTGACACATTGCCATAAATTCTTTCCTGAGACTGACAGTTATTATGCCAACACTATTCCCATTACTCAAGTTAAGATGGTGTCTGCATTTAAGTTATAAACCTCTGTTTTCAGTAGTTCATATCTTTAGCTAGAAACATCTGTTGGGGGTGGTGAAAATCAGCATTCAACCTAGTTGTCTTAAAGTGTGCTGGTGGCTTGTTGTCTTCCTCTGTCTCTCCTTTTCTCTTTCTTTTCACTTTCTGTAATAATAGAGTAGGATTTTCACACAACAGAATTTTTCTTTTTTGTATACTTTTACATATGACTTTTTCACACACACACACACACACACACACACACACACACACACACACACACACACACACACACACACACACACACACACCTTTCAGATTCTTGGAGAAATTACAAATCTTGGGCCAGTCATTGGAATTTCACTGGCCTCAATTAAGTGAAAACAATAAGCATAGTGGCACATACTGTTGGCGCGGACTCGACAGCATGATAGGGCTGCCACACAAAGGCCATGTTAAATTGTTTCACATAGTGGCTGTCTCCATGTGGTGAGCCATTTCTTTGTAGCACTCTATAAAATAGGTGTTACTGTATTTTTCCCCTGCACTGCCACACACAGACCCTTGGGAGGGGGGACTGGATATCATTCACTTCATCACGATCGTCATAACTGCAACTAGGATAAGACAGGAAATCTGATGGCTAGTTCCAACAACAATAGACATACTGTATTTTCTGGCGTATAAGACTACTTTTTAACCCCGAAAAATCTGTGCCAAAGTCAGGGGTCATCTTATAGGACAGGTACTTATCTGCAGCTTGTTTCCCCTTGCTTCATATGTCCGGTGCATATGGTGGGGGGTGCTGCGGCCAAGTCCCTGCTCTGTGTGGGGAGTATGAAGCAAGGGGAAGCAAGCTGCACACATCTTCCTGTACCTCGAGGAGGAGAACTCCACCAGAACCTGCCCATTCGACTCGGAGGGCTGCGCGTCTTCGGGTTGAGTGTGGGTTAATTTTTATTTGGTGTGCATTGGAAGAGGGGTAGTCTATATTTTAACTGGAAAAGTTGGGGGTCGTCTTATACGCCCAGTCGTCTTATACACCGGAAAATACGGTACTTATTAAAATGTTGAAGGGCGAATCAACCCTAATATAAATCTGATTGATTCAATGAGTCTGCTTCAGTTGGGATTATCGTTTGGAGCGGGCCTCAAAAAATGTAAATACTCTAGATACCAAGTAAAGTTCAGCTCAGCATGAAGTTTAGTGTTGTTTGTCTAATGTTCAGTGAATAGACAATATTAATGATATTTAAACATCTGTCTGTGTTTGACTTCATGACAAACATTTTAGAATTGCTCATCCTGTAATCACTGTCTCGCTCACTGTTTTTGGAAGTACTGGGGATTCCAGAAAAACTGCAGCCACATAGAATGGAAATAATATGGAACTCACATGCCCTCAGGTAGAGAAAATTCTAAGGCAATAACTGCCCCTCCCCTGTTGGGTGCATACATACATGCATAACCTAAAAAGTGAACATATCTCTCTCAAGACATGCATTGAAGAAACATCAGGGACCACCTGTCAGTGAATGGGCAAGAACCTAAAGAAAAAAAAGCCCACCTGGTTTCCTTTTTATTTCTCCTGATCTCCTCCCACTTCTTCCTCACCTAGGAGGCTGTGAAAAGATTACATGTGTAGAACTTCAGTGAAGTTGGGTTGAGGTCAAAGGTGGGTTGACGTTGGTTGCCCATCCTTGTTCACAATTAACAGAGGGCAACTTCCAGAGGCCAGATAGCTGCACATACAGACCTTTGGATCTTGGAGGGCTGTACTCATTATCTTTTCCCAGTCACTCCTTAATATGTTTCTTTTTGTAAAAAAAAATGATAATTGACACCCACCAACACTTTAATAGCCAATTTTATAAAAATAAATAAATGCATACATGCATACATACACAAGAGAGGCACTAGGGAATAAAATGTATGGCAAAACTGCCTCCTATATGCCTAAAGAGCATTAAAATAAGGAAAGAGTGAGCTAATAATGAGACAGACATGAGCATGTTGGGAGGCCAGGACTGTTGTATGGCTGCATTAGAGATGTCCATGGACCATATGTGGCCAGAGGGGCATAGTTTACCTCCTCAGCTCTAAATGCAGTGTCAACCACTGGATAAAATGGAGTAGGCTTGATGAGAATATCTACATATGTGTGTTATGAAACACCTCCATTTTGCTTGATTTGGTTGTGCCAATGCTTAATGCTATTTAGATGTGTTAACAGCAGCAGTTTTAAAATATGATGGAAATTATAATAAACAGATGGTGGCTAGGCATGAATAGGTTGCTAACTGTTCCTCATCATGTCAAGAATATGAATAAACATTTGCTTTGTACCAGCTTGCCATAGCATCTTGTTTCATTCTTACAGGCTTATGGCTGTGTAACAGAGAAAAGATAATCAATTGCAAAACCATGTTCCAGAGCAGAATGTATTGTAAGAAGCTGGAAAACTGAGCAGCACAAAAAATTCCGAATGAACAAGTTATAAACAGAGTGGCTCAAAAATGTGTGTGTGTGTGTGTGTGTGTGTGTGTGTGTGTGTGTGTGTGTGTGTGTGTGTGTGTGTGTGTGTGTGTGTGTGTGTGTGTGTGTGTGTGTGTGTGTGTGTGTGTGAAAATACTCAGAATAACAAGATTAAGTCCGTGTTTGAAAGCTAACATTATTGTTCCTTTTTTAAAACTGAAATTGGGTTTCTGAACATAAATACCTTTCTGGATTTTGGTATGTTTCTCCCCGGCATGTGAGCAGAATCTGCACAGCAGGCTTAACTATCACACAATAACTTTGTTGGAGTCACCCCTATCCAAGAGAGATCCCATGTAATTCTAATCAATTAAGTTTTTTTTAAAAAAAATACAGTTCTTCCTATGTGCATAGAAATCAGCATGGGTGGTTTTATGCAAATTTGTTTCCTACTTTATTTGCTTTTTGCAGAAGTAATGTTTATATGGCTACCCTATGCACACATCATTTATTTAAAGATGCCTAGCACTTGTAGTACATTTCTGTCATTGAGGTTTCATCTGATGCGTGAGAAACTCGTCAAGATCTAGTAAAAAAACAGGACTTCCTGCTTCATGATGCATTAATTAGCCACACAGTTACCACATTCCAGGGTTTCTAGGAAGCACAATCTTATATTACTACAATCCCCAGCTCCCTCAGTGGCTAAGTAGTTAAGATGCTGAGCTGAAAACTGGAAGGTTGGGTTTGGATACTGGAAGGCTGCACTTGGGGACATGAAAGGAACCTCATTCAGGTATCCCCTGAGCAGAGTTTCTCCAGCAAAAATCCTTTCAACCTAGAGTAATCTCTGGCATTAAATTATAATTATTGTTATGCTTTGCAGTTTTTTCCCACTCTCACCATATCTTTCATGTCAGAAAGAGTTCCCCAAATAGTTGGCAACCACACCAGCTAAAAGAAAATAATAATAATAATAAATTAATGATTGTTGATATCTAATATGGTTAGCATGAACATCCACCCTTCAGGGCACTGACAGAAGAACTTAATTTTAAAATGAAGGCCTATCCTTTATGTTAATGCTTTCATTTTCTATGCTTTTCTATTAGCACCACCTTCTGATCAGAAAGTGAAAACAGCTATGCAGGATCAAATCAAAGGCCTCCAGACAACCACGGAGCAAAGTGGGACTTAAAAGCTATCCAAAGTGGGTTGAATTATACCCTTTTTACACAGTCAAATTATATTGTCATCATGAATATTGTTGTACATTGTGGCCAGTTTTAGTTATTTTGCCCAAAGAGGCGATCAAATTTAAATTTATACTTCAGAATTAAAAGTTATAATGGAAAATTAACTTTATATGATATTTGGCAGGAGAATAAATGAATATTTTTGTTTATTAAATATCCACAAATATTACCTACATTTTATTAGAAATGTCTGAAACTTAAACAATAAAGTTAAATAAAATTTGAGTCTGTGTTCCAAAGTATCAGATCTTCATATATATTAAGTTATTCACATTCATTTTGATTTCAAAAGTCCTGCCCAGAGGAACAAAGGAGACTCTGTTGTTTTGTTCAAGTCCATAAGATAATACTTTTAAAGTAAAATGCCTGCTATCTCTCACATAGAACATGTAACTGAAAATACTTTCTCTGTAGTGACTCATTTTACTGGATAAAACTGTGAGTTTAATTGATCACTAGACACTCATATCAATATCTGGTATACCAAGACTAATTCACCAACATCAGAATTATCAATACATTGTACGGTCCACTTGGAAAATTCCATTTCAATCAACATCACATATCTATGGATACAGCCAAAAATAATATAGACAGTCAGTAGACTGTAATATTCTCTTTGCTGACAAAAATCACAGAAACTCTAACATCTGCTTTTCTTCTTTCTGGGCATCTGGATTTATTACCTTGGCTTCCAGGTGTGTAGCATTTCTTGTTACTCTTCAGTGTTTAGGGCACATATGTAATCTATTTCCAACCACATCAGAATGAAGTACTTGTTCATTTTGGCATTCAAAGGGAGACGAAAAGGAAAGGAAGTCAGAGGCAGGCAGGGAAAAGGAAAAATAAGATTCTGTAAAGAAGAGTAAAGTGGATGAATGGGGTTAGCTGTACAGTGAATCCATTTCCATGGAAACATCAAGATTACAAAAACTTGGATACTGAGGCTGGATTAAAAGTATATGAATTTTTGGAGCAAGGATAATTTTTTTAAAGAACTATGTTGGAGAACCTACCTCCCAAGCTCTGAAGAATAACAGTTGAGGCTACCTTGGAACATACATCAAAAAAGATCCATCTACCATCATATCTCTTAGACTTCCCTTTGACTGCTGTAATACAGGGGTTCCCAACATTTTCAAGCCGGGGGCCGGGTCACACTCTCTCAGTCAGCTTTGAGGACCAGATGACCATTTTGCCCTGCCTGCCTGTCCATTTTCTCAACAGCTTCAAAGGGGCAGCCATTTTGTTTCTCAAATACCCTTGGAGGGGTGGGGGCCACATGAAATGGGCTGGATGTGGCCCACAGACCTTAGTTTGGGAACCCCTGCCATAATACATAAAATAATGTATTATATATACTAGCTTCATTTCATCCCCATTCAGGGAGACAGTGAAGACTTGAGCAGCTATCTGGGCACTTTGAAAATGGTGAGCAAAAGGATGGCCATAGATAAGAGAAGCCTTTTCCTCACAAAGTAAGGGATCTTGAACTATGATTCCCGTCATCCCCACTGAAAATTACACAAGGTCAATAATGATGGGAATTCAATATCATCTGAGGAGTTAAGTTTGGAAGAGGCTTTGTTTGATTGGCTTTAGAAATTGTTGGCTCCTTATTAGAGCTGGACACTTTTTCCAGCCAAATTCTGAAACACAACCTAACTCTGGCCTAATTATGCATTTGTGTGGCAGTCATGGGCAGAACCAAGAGCCTGAAATGCTCATGGATTCATAATATAAAAGCTAATATTTCCTGGTGGTTAAAACATTGAAATATAAAAAGACATGACGTGATTAAAAAAGAAAGGAGAATTGGAAATAGCTGCTTATGAGGAAAACCCTGTGCTGGCACCAATGGAGAAGGAAACTAACAATTTTACTTGCCTCAATGAACTCCATTCTGCATTGTCCAATCTTTGAGATGCTAGGGGAGAACTCTGAGCCAAATCACTGGGTGGTTATAAGGACCAGCTGAAACAAACCATGAAGGTGTCAGGTATAAACCCAAACTTGGGAGGCTGTGGCAGTACATCACCCACTTTGGTGCCAAACCATCTCTGCTTCTACCGACCACTTTGAAGGAGAATGCCACAGACATGAAGAGGCTAAGTGACAAACATGGTAGCTTCATCAAACTCAACTAGGCCCTCCACCATCTATTCAGTGTAATGTGTGTGATCACATGTTTCATGCCAGTATCGGTTTATTGAGTAACCAGAGACACATCCATCAGCTGTGAAAATTACTTCCAGGGGAAATATGTACTCGGATATGAGTAGCAGCTGATGACAACAACAATTTATCTTGCAACTGCTCTGTCTGTCATTTGGCTTAGCTTCACTGCAAAGTGAGGGATTATGCCCTAAAATTTAGCTAGCCCCTTTCTTTTGAACTTAGTTATTACGTATATGCTATTAGGTGTGAATGTGTGAATGATGAATGCCAGTGTTCTTTTATACTAGTACAGTATATCAATATATTAGCATGTCTAATATTGTAATATGTAATGTCTGATGAAGTGGACTTGATCCATGAAAGCTCACATTTAAATGCAGGAGGTAGTCTTCAAGGTGTCACAACTGTTTTGTTGTTTAGTTTTCTTTACTCTGATATGTTTGCACAGACTAACACAGCTACCACTTCAAAAAAATCATCTAATTGAGACTTTTTCTCGTTACATATTAAACCAAGTTTGGCCATAAAGTTTACTGTTCATCTATTGCCATATGGTAGACTAGTTCCCAGCTCACAAAGCTAATCTTGTGTCCTGATTTCCATACTCAGAGAAAATGGAAAGCAAATTCCAACAGGTTTCAAGTCCAGCATATTCCTAGGCAACTTGCTGTTCTTGTTCTTCAAATACCACATTAAAAATAATAATGAGATATTCATTCATGTACTCACCTGCAGTCCAATGTTGCATGGCATGCAAACCAGCCCATGGTTTACTGTCCCAGTAATAACTAGGCCAATAACACTAAGAACACTGAGAAGGAGCTGGAATTAAAACTAAGTATAGCTTTAAAGTACATTTGCAGAGATCATTTGGCTAAGTTATCGATTTAGTTGGCCAAGATTTGGGGAGCAGGAAGAGAAATGTAAAGCTGAAATAGCAGTAGATGGTCGACATTCTGTGTGTGGCTGTTGAAAAATTCCTGGAAAGAAAAAGAAAGATCAGTGCCAGTATGCGTAAGATTACACAAATTTTGATGCATTTTGGAGTCTTCCATTTTGACCTTCCAAACTGGGGGTGGGGATCAGAAGAGAAGGAAACTTTAGACATCTGTAATAGATTTTGACTTAGTTTCTTTCCTGATACAATTTTCTCATAATCTTTCCTAGTTCAGAATTTGTCCTATGAGTGTCCACCAAGAAGCAACCATTTATTACTTTGACAACATGCAATGGCCTGACAGAAATTGCTAGATCTATGAGACAAATTGTGTGTTGCTTCTAAATGGTGGTGTCTGTGTCATTTCTTAGAGCCTACGGTCTAATATTTCTCTACTAGTGGAAAAAGGGGTGAGAACCTACAACCCCTTACCATTATGAAGATAAAACATGATGTAACATACCCCCACCCCCGAATCATAGGGGATTCAAAAGTGTCTATTCTGGTTGGAACTTACTATGCAGCTTTCTAGTTGCAATCAGAGATGGACCCTATGAATCAATGGAACTTATGGAACAGTTAACCTCTATTGATTCAATGTGTCTACCTTAGTGCAACTCACTATGCTAAGCAACAGGCCATTGATTATTTTGAAATTGAATTTGAATTAATTTTTATATACCGCTTTCCTCGTTTTGTGGACGACCCAAAGCGGTTCACAATATTCAAAAATATACAGAAATACAGTAAAAATTAAAAATAATACAATTTCATATACAAAATACACAATTACAAAGCAATGCATCATATTCCAACAGTAATACAAAAATGCAATAAGTATAAAAACATACTGAAAAGGTCCCGGCATCTTCCCAAGCCCTCCCAGTGGGCAGAGCCAGGAGGGTGAAGTCAGTAAGGTCAGCGAAGTCGACACAGCTGATGGAAAGTCCAACAAGATTCCTTGTCTCCCTCAAGGCCAAGGGTGAGGAAAGTCTAATAATGGCTCTGGTAGCAGTCCCACGGCCGGCTATCTGTGCTGCACAGCTGCCTCCCATCTCCCTCAAGCACCGGTGGATGGTCGAGAAGAAAAGAGTCCAATGTGGGCCGCAGAGCCCCCCATTTCCGACAGCAGCAGGAGAGGGCTGCTCTTATGGCCCTCTGGAGCCCCAGCTGTGACTCATCCCACCAGCCGGTTGCCGGGCAAACAGGCTGCCTCCCTCGTCATCGACAGCAACAGCAGCAGAAGGAGAGGGCTGCTCTTATGGCCCTCCAGAGCCCCAGCTGTGACTCACCCCACCGGCCGAACAAGCTGCCCCCCTTGTCATGAATGGCAACTGGCCAACAGTGGCTCTCCAGGATTTCAAAAATAAAATTATTTTCTAGGCTTACTTGTGAGATGTGAAGGTTTAGATCAGAGTCCTCCTGAATGTCAAAAAGTGATCCACTACTCAGTTATGGCACAGGGTGTTAATCACATCTCGTTTTGAAGACTGTGGTCCATATGCTTCTGTTAGCAATAGCAATTACACTTGTATACTACCCCATAGGGCTTAGAGCACTCTCTAGGTACTTCAAAGCAACCATTTTGCTCCCAACAGGATATATAATAATTTTACGAATCTCAGAAGGATGGAAGGTTGAGCCAACCTTGGGCCCATCAGGATTGAACTCAAATCATGAGCAGAGTTTTGGCTGTTGTGCTACAGCTTAACCAGTGCTCCATGTTTCTTTATAACATGCAATTTGATCATACTAGAAGTATTGTGCCAGTGATACTGTATTGAAATATGTTATGTTTATCTGGTGTAGCTCAAATCCCAATTATCTAAACTTATACTGTAATTAGTCATTCTGATAAATTATGTTTCTCAAGCTGTTTCCACATATATTGTTGGACTGAATGTTTTACTTGCCTTTTCTCTTTTTATTCCCTTGAACTATCTTGTCCAGCTTATAATCATGAGGTACAGACAGTTGTGAGGGCTTTGCTGTCTTCACTTTAATTACTGCCATTATTAAACAAGGTAGCATAAATTGTCACTAGTCTCTCAAATTTAATGGCTGTTTTCAAGATTCAGCCTCATTTTATGAATATAAGCACCTTGCCCTAGTTTGTACTCATCTGACGTTCCTCTGTCTATTTAATTTTCTCTTCAGTGGTTAATCCCGCAAGGGCTGGAATCATTCCACCAAGGGGGCCACACTCTGCTCTGCTTGTTCTTGTACTAGGATGTTATAAATTCAATTCTGACTCTTTCCAGGGTTTTCCAGATAGAGAATACTCAGAAGTGACTTACCATACCTTTCTTCTGGGGGCACTCTGGAACTGTGTGGCTTACCCATGACTACATAGGCTGGCTCATTTCCTGGGATGCAAAGTGAGGAATTGAATCCCCAAATTTCTTGATCTGCAGCCAGATACCTAAACTATTGAGTTATCTGGCACATATTTTTGATAGTGTCTGGCAGGACATCCCGCTATGGTAATGGAGTAGACCGTACAGCCAGCAACTCAATGCCAAGTGTTGGGTGGTGGTAAATAACCTGACTCCCTAAAGGGATCAATGTCTATGGGTGGATGATCCCTTTTAGGTTGGGTGATGGCCCTCTCAGTGGAGGACATGCCACTGGAAATCATCATATTGGGCTTAACAGCAAAATGAGAGGGGGACACTACTTCTGTTTCCCAACAGTCATGGAGGCGGAATAGGCCATGCCAGATGAACTGACTGAGAAGGTGCAACTTAATATCCTCAAGTCCATTGCAGTTCCAATGTTAAATCCTGCATGCCTCATTTCATACATGAGATGGCTCCGTGATCACAGTGTGTGGGTCACTTCATAGCAAGCTGGGATCCACCTTAAATGAATTCATGCCAATGACATTTTTACTGTTTGCCATTCTGATGGGATAACGGTGGTCGATGCAGGTTTTGCATGAAACTGAAGCCCCTAGTCCGGACCTACATGTTGGCAACATTTACCAACTGTGAAAATTATTTCTGGAAAAATGTATGCATACTCAGATACGAGTAGCAGCCAATGACGGTCTCCTTGATAATTTTTTTATGGCTTTGGGACACTCTTTTTCTGCCACAAATGGTTGTCTTGCATCTATTTACTAACTATTTGCAATTAGACAGAGAGAAGCTTCCCAACACATCTAAGTAACAGGTATTGCTTGTTGTTGTTGTTGTTTTGAAAAAACATTGATTTGTATACTTATCAGTTATGCTAAATACTCTGTACCTCAATATCTGATGTGTATAAATTGATGCAAAGAAGCCTCACTCCTATGTCTGATGAAATGGACTCGAAATTGTTCACCCCAATCAGATGGCTGAGACAGATGTAGTGGCCAACCTGCTCAATGAGTTCATTCTTATTTGGAAATTCCAATTTGTTTTTAAAAATCTCACTAGCCTAATTGTCCATAACAATCTCAAATCCTAGTATACGATTTTGTACAGCTAATGTGGTACCTTTTTTTCTGCTGCTAGGTTTTAAAAGGAGGTCATCAGTAAAGTCAGACTTTCTTTTTTAATTATTACCTCTAAGGCTCTGGATGTGGAAAAAGTCGCTGTGACCAATCAGACTGCAAATGTGGGACAGAAAGTACTGATAGCTTTTAGAAATGTTTGAAGCTACATTCCAGTTTTCATTATCTGAACCAACATGTCAGGACAAAGGCATGTTTAACACGAGCCTCTTCTCCTTCAGGGATAAAAATAAAAGGATTGAGCAAAGCTCCAAGTTTGTTAAGAATAAAAATGATGCTAGAACATGTAATTGCAATTATAATATTGTAATTACAATTCGTGAACAAATTTGCAGATATGAAGTATGTTGTAAAAAAAAAAACTACTGGAATCAAATGCTGTTTTTCACTTCCTTAGTGACTTGGCAAACAATTTTGTAAAGACAACTGCTGGTAAGAAATTTACTGTATTTAAGTTTGCAAGAGCTACTGGCTTACCACATGTACAGATAAACTCATACTGTACTAAACTTTCTTGATGTGGTTGTTGTGTGCTCCCCTGGTAGATGCAGAAATGCTATCTTGGGATACTGTTAGGAATTTTCTACCTCACTTTTTATAAGGTAGTACACACAATGCTTGATTCATAATAAAGTTCTAATTTATAACTAAAGGACAAAAGAGGCATTTAGAAGAAGGAAAGCGTGGCGGCACAATATGGCCATCGCGCTCTTTGCCGGCCCCACCCACAAGATATGGGCATCTGGCTCTTGGCAGCAGGGCAGGGCCACGCTCCCTATAAAAGGGGCGGCCACGCATCCTCCCACCGCCATTTTGTAAGATTGGCTGGGCTTGAGCACATTTGCTCCTCCAGCCGATCTCTCCCTGCGTGTGCCATCGGCTTGGTTGTAGCCTGGGCAGCGATGGCCATGAAATGGAAGGCTTCCGCTGCCGCCCCGGTGCAACGGACAAGGAGACAGGCTCGCCCATCACGCCCGCTCCTAGACCCAGCCCTGCCTCGGGCCGGAGATCTCGGGCATGGGCTGGCTGAGCGGCTACTCCTGGGGCATTGCCCCCTTCTTCTCTTGCCCCTGTGGGGCATCCTGGGGAGGTGATCCTCCCCAGCACTGATCCCCCCCGAGTCAAATGACCTGGGTGGGGATGGCACGGGCAGCCCCCTCGGGGGCCTCACCCTACCATGGGCTGGATGGCCCCTCCTGGCCATATGGGGGACTGGGGCGTAACCCTGGTCTCACTGTGCAGTCTCCTGGGGGGCATGGGCCGGATGGCCCCTCATGGCCCTATGGGGGACCTGGGCCCAACCTTGGTCCCACTTTACAGTCCCCTGGTGGGCCAGATATGGCTGACCCACAGCCTCTTTTGGCTCGCATCGCGGCACTGGAGTGTGCCGCGGGCATTGCCCCACCACCCCAGGACTGCTGGGTAGAACAGCTTGGGTGGGGCTATCCTTCCTGCCCCGAGGCTGGATGGCCTCAAGTTCGCAGGCAGGCCCAGAGCTGGGTTGAGCTGCTGGAGGCCATCTGGCCCACCCCTTTTGGTCCTCCGCAACTCCCCACATGGCCACCCCAGTTGGGCTCGGCTCAGGCGTCTCCTCCAGGAGCTGTGGGATCTATAGCGGCGCAGAGCCCGAACTCGTTCCTGGGCTCCGACGCCCCTTACCAGCTGGAACCCCCGGTGGGGACAGCTAGGGGGTGCAGGGTGTGAATATGGTGGTCAAGCAAGATCACACACCACTCAAGCACCCTTGATGGCGGGCGTCCAGTGGCCTTGGCCTCAACAGGCCACGACGGCATTCCCACCCCCTGTCTTGCCACCCTCAGCCACTTGGAGAACCTCTTACCCTCCTGTTCCACCCGGTTTTCCACCCTCTGCTTCCAACATGCCATATCCTATATGGCCGTACGGCCCGCCAGTTAACGCAGTATATCAATCTGTCCCTACCTCCACCATGCCTATGGCCGGTTACTCCCTGCCCCTTGGTGACCATCTTTTGCCGGCCACCAGGGATAAAATATGGTGCTGGGAGTACGTAGATATTTTTAGTTTACTCAACCGGGAACCCACCAAGGATGAGAAGGAGCGGCAGGATGATAGGGACAATGAATTGTCTCGTCATCGCAAGCCACCTCGTACCTGGGCTAACTGGTTGCCAGCTTACCTAATATATGTGGCAGTGTATCTTAGGGCTCACCCCGATATGGCGATCCCTATGATACAATACTTGGACACCATTTATCGGGCCTACGTTGATTTCCCTGGTCCATCTTGGCTCGCTTATGACGAGGAATTCAGAATGAGGGCGGCCCTACACCCCAAGATGAGATGGGATGAGCCCAGTCAGCTCTTATGGCTGCTTTATATGACCCCCTCCCGGCCAGCACCCGGGGACCGGTATCACTGTGGTCATGCAGTGCAGCGGCCCAGTGCGGCAGTCTCCCCGCCAGCTGGCGGGGCAGGGGGTTCCAGCCCACCTGCTGTGCTGGAGCTACTCATCCTCTGGTGTCTGCAATAGACGGCAATGCAAATTCAGGCACAAGTGCCCTTTATGCGCTGGACCGCACACCGCTTCCGCATGCCCATGGGCCGGTGGGTCATGCGGCAGGGGTCAGGGACAGCAAGGGCTGGCCAGAGGTGCTCCTGATGCAACCGTGCCTCCAAAAGGCCCCCTCACCAATTTGACTTAGAATTCTTGAAAGGTCGTTGCGTGTCTATCCAAGGACAGATGACGCAGTTTATTTGTTAGAGGGTTTTACATCTGACTTCCGCATCCCTTTCACGGGTGTATGTGCGCCCCCGGATGCTCTAAATTTACAGTCACTCCGGGGTAAGGAAGGTATAGCCAAGGAGAAGATAGCCAAGGAAATCAGGGAGGGGAGGGTCACTGGCCCCTTTGACAGCCCCCCCTATTCTAACTTAAAAGTATCCCCACTCGGCTTAGTACCTAAAAAATCCTCTGGTGAATTTCATTTGATTCACCATCTGTCCTACCCGGAAGGCTCGTCGGTCAATGATGCTATACCGGATGAACTTTGTTCCGTCCGGTACACGACTTTTGATCAAGCCTTGCAAATGGTTCGCTCATGCGGTCGTGGGGCATTACTGGCTAAATGTGATATTAAATCGGCTTTTAGATTATTGCCAGTACACCCTGATGACTTTGAGTTGTTAGGTTTTTGTTTTAAGAGAAAGTTTTATGTGGATAAGGCTATGCCCTTTAGCTGCTCCATTTCGTGCTCGGCCTTTGAATGTTTCAGTACCTTTCTTAATTGGGCTTTCATTCAGAGGTCGGGGTCTCAAGCCATGGCACACTACCTGGACGATTTTTTGTTTGGTGGTGAACACGGTTCGGGCATCTGTGGACAGTTATTGGCTACCTTTCAGGAGCTGATGGCGGAGCTCGGGGTTCCACTCGCTCCTGAAAAGACAGAAGGCCCCGCCATTACTCTTACTTTTCTGGGTATAGAAATAGACACCCTGGCACAAACGTCCAGGTTGCCACGGGAGAAGGTGACTCGGATTTCTGACACGATTTTGGCCATGCTAGCCAAACGTAAGGTGTCTCTCCATGAGTTGCAGGTGCTGCATGGGCACCTCAACTTTGCTTGTAGGGTAGTCACCCCGGGCAGGGCATTCGCCAGGCGACTGTGCAATGCAATGGTGGGTCTTTCCAAAAAGCACCACAGGGTCCGACTCACCAGGGGCTTGAGGGACGACCTATCGATCTGGCTTGCCTTCCTCAGAGACTTCAATCGGGTTTCCTTTTGGTGCACAGAGTTAATCGCCACACCACACTTTCAGGTCCAGTCTGATACATCAGGTTCACTGGGCTATGGCATTTATTTTAAGGGCCGGTGGGCTTATGGCAGGTGGCCCGATGAATGGCAAGGTACTGAGCGTCTGCGGGACCTCACGTTCCTGGAATTTTTTCCTATACTGGGCGCACTTGTGCTGTGGGGTGAGATGTGGGCTAATTCTGTGGTTCACTTTTGGTGTGACAATGCTGCCGTGGTGCTCATTGTTAATGCCCAAACCTCCCGGTCGCCCAGAGTTATGGCCTTAGTTAGACAGTTTGTGCTGAGGTCGCTGCGCCTTAATGTGCTTTTTAAGGCCAGACATGTTCCAGGAATTAATAATGATGTTGCTGATGCTTTATCCCGCCTGCAGATCTCCCGGTTCCGGGTTCTAGTGCCAGATGCCAAAGAACTTTCCTCACCACTCCCGAGAGAGATGTGGACCTTTGGTGAGGAGAAGTGAACTGGGCGATCGGCATGTCTTTGGCCCTGCGCACGCGTAAGGCGTATCAGCACATGTATTTGGTTTTTATGGCATTTTGTAGGGATGTGCACCTACCTGATATATGGCCAATCACGGTTGACCATATCCTGCAGTATATGGTGCACTTTCATAGCGAAGGGTTAGCTCCACACACTGTTGCTACTAGACTTTCTGCTTTGGCCTTTGCTGCTAAGGCGTGGGGTTACCCTGATCACACGGGCGACTTCCTAGTACGCCGTGTCTTAGAGGGGTGGACGCGTGAACATGGCTCCTGCCCTGACACGTGGCAACCCGTTTCCCCTTCTCTGCTTGCTAGCCTGGCTAGGGCTTGGCATAGCCTTTGCTATGACCAGTATGAGGAATCTCTTTTTCATGCGGCCACCACAGTGGCATTTTTTGAGGCTCTCAGGATCAGCGAGCTGGTGGCTCTTTCAAAACATGATAGGTCACGCAGGGCATTAGAACTAACTGATGTTTCCCTCATGCAAGAGTGGGCTCAGCTGAAAATTCGCTCATCTAAAGCTGACCAAGAAGGGAAGGGTAGTTATTTGACGCTCCTGAGATGTACTTTTTCTGACATATGTCCCATCGGTGCCCTGCATGCATTTGTGGCGGTACGGGGCTCACGCCCAGGCCTGTTGTTTTGCCACCGGGATGGGTCCCCACTCACCAAGTTCCAACTTTGGTGGATTACGGGAACGGCACTTTGCAGTTTGGGGATTCCTGGGGCACGTTACGGTACTCATTCCTTTCAGATAGGTGCTGCATTGACAACTGCTGCTTTTGGGTACTCAGAAGGTGACATACGGAGGATGGGCAGATGGGGATCTGTGCGCTTTGCTTTACATGTTCGTCCTATCCTCGCATGAATACCTTACTCGCCCTCACTTTCTTATCTTTTATTGCAGACCCTGTGTGTTGGCGCACACCGGTGGAAGTCTGGCTGGTTGGACACAGTTATGTGTACTGGGCTGCACGTTATGCAGCATCATCGGATTGGGGTCCCCATCTTGGTCTACGCGCAGTCGCGCGTCTTCGGTGGTATGGTTTGCGCGGAATAAGGCAGAATAAAGTCTATTTTACCTGTCCACAGAACTGATGCCATTCCTTAGGTCTGTTAGGGACGCCGAACCTCCGGATATCTTAATTATTCACCTGGAGGGCAATGATCTTTGCAGATCACTGGCCTTGGGTTAATTGTATCCGTGTGCAGGGACCTGGAGATGTTACACCGTATGTGGCCACAGACACAGTTTCTATGGTCCCAGGTCATACCTAGACACCATTATAGGGGAGGACTTAATCCTCATGGTTTAGACCGTGCCCGGCGGTCAGTGAACAGGGCTGTAGCCCGGTTACTTGCCGAACATGGTTCGGGGACATCGGTCCTATATCCAGGGATAGGGCTGCAGGACGGCAGCCTGTACCGTGGAGATGGGGTACACCTTTCAGTGGGAGGCATGGACCTCTTTTTGGAGAATTTGCAAGCTGGCCTGGTGACTGAATTGTCGGTCGAGGGGGGGGGTGAGTCATCAAAGACACCTCCCTGTGTGGCAGGTAGCACTGGTAAGGTAAAGTAGATGACCCATAGGTATCCGGCAGGGGCGCAGTTGATTTGCCAACCCAAGGACAAGGTACAGGGAAATTGGGGCTGGCCGGTCAAGGGCGAACCATGAACAGGGTGATGCTATGATCTAGACAGCCTGCATCACCTTGATATTTGACCGGATATATGTCAGATGCTGGAGTCAACAGGTAGCATCCTGATTTGGGTCAACAATTTGTTTCATCGGTAAACAAATTGATACAAATGGATACAAAGTAGCCAAATATGATTGGCAATTAAGGTTGATTCCTTACCAGCGCTACTGCGGCCTGCTTGCCTTAATAAATTAAGAAAAGTTAAAGTTAAGTTTAAAATTGAAGTCATAATTTAAGATTAAGGCATAATCAATAAAGTGGCCCAAAATTTTAAATCCATCACTGGTGTCCGTGTCTTTATTGGAGAAGTGGGCCGGCAAAGAAAATATATACTTAAGCTGAGAAATCCATCTTGATGGCGTGCAGCAGCCTAATCAATACTGGCCTGGGGCTGATGAGGACTTTGCATGCCAAAAGGGCTCAGGACCAGAAAGTGACTCATGGAACTGCATCAGTGGTATGGCTGCCATGCTGCGATGTGGAAGGCAGATGAAAGGCCACTGCATTATATTCTCAGGACAGTCGTCATGGCTGATAGCCTATATTCAGATTCAAATGCAACAGAACAAGAAGCAGCAGCAGCTGAGAAACCATTAAGTGGTGGTATCACATGGAACTCCAGCTGGCCAGATCTTGACCCAGCACCTAAAGTTGCCTACTACTGTTCCTGACTTTCATTGAGACATTTTATCAGACAATGTGTCAAGTAAATGTAATAACTAAGAAGCTTACAAATAAGGTGAACTTATGAGTTCCCCAGAATTCTTCCTCAGACAAGGACAGCATAAAATTAGGGTCAAGGCAAGTACAGGACACACACAGCCTTAGCCACTGGAGATACGTTCCTAACCTACCACAGATACCTGAAACTGCAGATAAAAGCAAACCCTGTATTTTACATTGTAAACAAAGACCTCTAGTGGCCAGCTCTGGACCTTTTATTGAATATTTTTAGGCCCACACAGATATGGGGAGCAACCTGTGGGGCAGACTTGATGCCCATGACTCTTAAACCCAGACTTTTAGGAGGGTCAGAATCTGTTTTGCAGATACCACATGAGATCAAAATGTCAAAGATAATAATTTGGAATCTCTCTCTGCACAAAAATAGTCTAACTTTGATCTCCTCAGCAGTGGTCATTGTTTTAAAGTGAAGTTCACTGATCGCTTAGTAGACTTAAGACAGAAGAATGTGGAAAAGGGTTAAAAAAATCAATCACAGCCAAATTGATAGTCATAATAATGTTTGCTTCTAGAAATAATATGATTAGCTGGCTGGAAGGCCTTGGAAAGTGGGTTTTCAATAAGACACATCTGATGTGAGGATTCTTTATTTTCCAAAGAGAGCAATTACTATACCTAGAATTTAAATCCAGCAGATCAATGCATGTTCTGATGCACTCACTACAGAAGTCATGAATATCATTGTTATTGCTTGATAAATAATATAATATAATATAATATAATATAATATAATATAATATAATATAATATAATATAATATAATATAATATAATATAATATAATATAATAATAGTAAATTAATTTACACACACATATTTAATGTAGATGCACTATGAGAAAGGAGAATGGAATTCAGTTCCATTCACCAACTAAAGTCAATAATAATGTCCTTCAATTTCTAAAACATTTATAGAAATAATTGTGCATTTTAATATGCTGAATTTAGACCAGACTGTTGGATATAGAGTTCTAGGACTTGATAAAGTAGGTAGTTAGAAATGTCCCTTCTTTGGGCCAGGTAAAATTCTGTGAGGTTGAGGCCTGAGACCTAAGGTTCTCACTGAATCCATCTTACTCCTCTCAGGTAGGACTGCCTCTTCCCTAATTTCTTGGCTTTTCTTCCTTTCTTGGTGAATGTTGTTGTTTAATGTTTTGTCCAATGGATTACAATTCTGTTGCAATGTTTTCATTTCATTGGTTTTAATTTGCAAAGTGCCGTGAAATTTTGGATGAACAGCAGTGTATAAATATTGAAAAATAAATCTCTAGTGACTCCTTGGGGACTATAATTTATTGCCTGTCTGCATACCTGTCTGCAAAAACAGGTGTTAAACACCTAGCAGGTCACAATGTCTTTGTGCTTGCCATATAACTGTGATGCAATATCTGTCAATAGCGTCACGGAGCTTTAAACCACCAGCAAAAATAAGCAAGCAAATATCTCACCTTCACTGGTTTATTGACTCCTTGGCTAGTTGAAAGAATTTGTGTAAAAGCCAGAATTTGTGGCTTGCTGCCAGCGACTGTTGAACAGAAATGTACAACATCATTTTCACACCATGCTTACAGTGGAACTATGTAATCCATAGAAGTGCAATAAGGAACCAGGTGGTTTAACTCAGACCTACTCACCATTCATGCTCCTATGATTAGGATATGTGTTCTGTTAATTTATTTCAACATCTTTATATTCCACCTTTGGAATAGTATGGTCCCTAGGCTGGTTCATGGAGGAATGGAAAAGTATGAAAAAATATGATGCAGAATGAAGAATATAAAATAATATATACCTTTCCCTCCCCACATTTTTTAAAGTTATTTTTTAAGGAATCCCTCTCAGTGATTTTGCACTTTATTGTCTTAATTCAGTGTTGTGATTTTTAAGCAATTAGGCAACACTAGTAGTATGACAGTAGAATACTCATTTTGTTTTATTTGCTATTTGATATATTTTTCTAGTGCATCTTTGCACAGATCTACCTATCAAACATTTGGATCTCCAGTAATCATGAAAATTCATGTCATAAGAGAATTTTGTTTTCAAGGAATGGAATCATCCAAGAATATCTATTTTACCTGTCCACAGAACTAACACCAGTGAAGGTGATGGTGGAAGATTCTATAAGATAAAATTCTACATTCTGCTTCTCCGTGAATTCTTACTCAAACTATGAAACTTGTTAAAAGTTTTAGTGATGGCCAACAAGAAAAGCCATCAATTTGTGAATCCAGTCTTTTGAGCATGTTTACAGCTTTGTTCTCTTGTCCCTTTCTTCACACCTTCAGTACAAAGGGGGCAAGTGCTGCATCTCCTCTCCTTCAGCCACACCAACGCCAGAGGGGGATAAAGGGCTGCCAGGGTCCCAAGGCAGCCAAAGATGCTGAGCGCCATGTCTTCTCCCCTTCAGCCACACCAATGCCAGAGGGGGATAAAGGGCCCCCGGGGTCCCTAGGTGGCTGAAGATGCTGAGCACCGCATCTCCTCCCTTTCGGCCACACCAACACTGGAGGGGGTTAAAGGGCTGCCGGGGTCCCGAGGTGACTGAAGATGCCGAGTGCCATGTCTCCTCCCCTTTGGCTACACTAATGCCAGAGGGGGATAAAGGGCCGCCAGGGTCCCAAGGCAGCCGAAGATGCCGAGCTCTGTGTATCCTCCCCTTTGGTCATACCAATTCTGGAGGAGGATAAAGGGCCACTGGTGTCTCAAGGTGGCCAAAGACGTCATCGAGGTCATTAACTCCAGAGTCCATTGAGCCCTGGGCTCCATCAAGGACGTTGAGCCTGAGCTCTTTTGAGGATGTTGAGCCTTGGGCTCTGTCAAGGATGTTGAGCCCTGGGCTCTGTTGAGGATGTTGAGCCCCAGGCTCCAACCCCCAGACTCTGATCCCTGGGCTCTGACCTCCGACCCCTGGGCTCTGACCCCTGGGCCTCACTAACAAGCTGTGGTGCTGACAGAGGACAATTTGTTTTATCATTTGAATTTATATTTTGTGATGTTTTTGTGACATTTTGTGATACTTTGTCAGCCGCCCTGAGTCGCTCTGCGAGTAGGGCGGCATACAAGTAGGAACAAATAAATAAATAATAAAAACCTATTTGCAGGCCCTCCACATAAACAAGAGCCCAGATGTTCCAGGAATTATGTTCACGTGGAGCGTCTACACATGAGCAAAGTCACAAGTGGATTCATGAAAAATCAATGATGGAGGAGGTAGGGCAGGTTGTCCAGAATGCCAGATTCAATAACACTTGAGCAGGGTTTTAGATGGCTTTAAAATGGACTGAGGACATTCACAGAGGATGAAGCTATCAGTAGCTATAGATCATGAAATGCTCTCTCCAGGGTCAAAGGCAAAATGTTCTTGAATACCAATTGCTGTAGAGCAACAGCTGATGAAGACAACAATGTTTTATTATATTCATCATCTCTTTGTTTCCTTGCCCTATGCTTCTTTATGTCATTTTTAGAATTATGCTTGATCTTCCTCATCTTTATTCATTCTTCTCTCCAGTTGATATGATTAGTCTTGGCCAGCCTTGTAGTTCTGATTTTAGAGGCATCCTTATGACAGCTCTCCCCTCATTGCATTGCTGGAAGGAGACCCATTTGGGGTTCTTACCCTCATTTGGGTGAAAATAAATAAATAAATGAGCTGTTAGTTTTAGGAGATGGGCGAGGGTGATTCCTGTGGCCATTTCAGTGAGGAACACTGCTCTCAAACTGCATTCAAAAGGCTAATATTGTGCTATGTGAAATATTCATAACCTATTCTCCAGAGCCTCATTTCATGGCTATTGCATTACCATTATCACTTTCAGAGCAAGGAAAACAAGAGGTGGAAAGGTTAACTGGGTTGCCCAGAGATATGCATAAACCACTGGCAGATGGATATTCAGAATCTAAATTGTCTGAATTGCAACTTTACTGTATGCTCAGTGTACCCACCACCTTTTTCTCTCCTCAACAGCCTTGCGGATTTAACAAATGCCAAGCCAGTCTGCAGATGCTATCATGTAAGTCAGCTTGCTTGCTTTCACATTTTTTTTTCTAACCAGAAAAATGTGTGCCCATAACTTGGCAACATAATGATCTGTTGGCAAGAACATACATAGAAAACTTATAAACCACTGGAAATGATGGGCCTTAATGAAAATGTTGACCCAGATATTCATATGCTTCTGTAGATAATAAAGATCTTTGCCATGGCTATTGCTTACATCTAGGTACTTAAGTTCATTAGTGGAAAATCATATAACTTTACAGCAATTAGCATATGTAAAGAATGTCTACCCAGAGGGAGATCTGGCACAATGCATCTATTTTTCAATTTCGGGTGTTTAGGTATGAGCCAATTTTCCGATATGCAGTTGCTGTAAAAATCCACTATAAAATACTCATTCCTTTTTTATTTTGCACCAAAAGTTCGGGTTTTAGCTCAGTACTTTTGCCTTGTATGGCCACACTTGGAAAGAAAGAGCTTCTTTTAAGGAAAAGAAAGCCACCCTCACTTGGTGGCATGATCCCTTGAAGACTCAAGTTATTTCTGATATTAATAGGAATATGCATGTTTTCCCACCCATTGGATACTTTACTACTTATATGTGTAACAAACATTGTGCCAAAGGTGTGCCTTTTGGGAGGAAAAACAAAGGGTTTATCCAATGCAGCATTTGCCCCAGTACAAATATCTGGTTTGTTACTGTATTCATCAGTATTTTCCCATCCTTTTGTGATATATAGTGAGTGTTGCGGGGGAGGGGGGGTGGAGGTGAGGTGACAAAATCCATGCCTCTTTTCTCTCCCCACATGCTGTTTTCTTTTTTTTTCTTTTTTGTAATAAATTTTTATTTATTTCCAAAAAGCAAAAGATAAAAATAACAAACATACAGAAAAAAACAATAACAATACAATACAATGTTACATCAAGCTCATAGAGAATAGCACATACATAGTAATTAAGCTAGTTGTTTGCAATATAACCCACAATGTTAAATGCCCACATTATTACTATAACCATAACATTCATAAGAGCTTTCAGTATTACAACTATTTATTATTTCTTTACTAGTTACACAACACCCAGTGAATATTTACAAAGCCCGGAGAGTTTAGTATCTATATCATCTCCAAAACCCACTTTGAGATGGTACAGGTCCAAAACTATCCCTAGCCATAAGAGAATGATCCACAAACGGCTTCCAAATATTCCAAAACCTATTTTCTTTTAATTTATCCCTTTTTACTTTTATCTCCCATGTCAGTTTGTCATTCAATGCTAAACTCCACATTTCCTTATACCACTCTCCGGTCTGTATAAATACATCATTTTTCCAATTTCTGGCAATACATTGTCTACCTGTGGTTAACATAATTTCCAATAATTCTTTTTCCTCCTTATTCAAACCCATACCTTCCACATTTGTTAAAAGAATGGTACCTGACACCAACTTAACACTTTTGCCCATTATTTCACCAAACTCCCCTTCTATTCTTCCCCAAAAATCCCTTATTTTTTTTTACAACTCCACCACATGTGTTCTTCTTTTCCCTGCGGTGTTCCACCTGTGGCACCACCAGCCTCTGCCCTCTCATACTCCCTCCCTAGAGCACCCGATTCCAACAATTCTTTCTTAAAATTTATCCACTCTTCCGAACCTGTTTTTACCAACTCCAGCAAACTCAAATACTCCAATGGATCGGTCCCTTCATCAATTACTTGCATTCTTTTCTCATAAAAAAGCGCAATTGCTGTGGAAATCTCCAATTGTACCTTATGTTTTTGCTCATCAACAATTTAGTTACAGGTCTCATCTTATATCTCCACATTCTTTCTTTCATTGAGATATCATTGTATACTTCTACATCAGAACCGTCAAATTTCAGGGCGCCAGACCCAGCTTGTTTCAAAAAAGCCATTACTCTGAGCTTATCTCCCCAATTTGCAAATTTTACCAGAACATTTCTTTGAACCACCTTCCCTCTTCTTGGGCCCACCCTGAATGCACTTACAATATCTTCCTGTACAAATTCCTTTCCCATTTTCAAACCATTTAACCACTGAACCACTCTTTCTCTTAGCTGGTCTGGCATCCGTTCAACCACCTGATGGATCACAATGTTCTGCTTTCTCATCATATCTTCTACAGCATCAATCCTTTTCTCATGCTCTTCCAATTTCAGCTTATTCGCCCGCACCACCTCCTGAGTCCCTTTTATTTCCTTTTTTATAACATTTACCTCACTTTGAACCAATTTCACATTTCCCTCTATTTTTTGCAAACTTAAGTCCACTTTTTTTGAGAAATCTGCAACAGATGATACCACCTTATCTTGTTTTTTCATCATTTCATTTCTATCTTTCACCCTTGATTCCTCATTTTTCTCCAATTTCTGGAACAATTTACCAATTTCCACCATAATTTGAGTATGATCATAAGGTTCAGGTGGCAGTGATGAAGACTGAGGGACCTCTTCCATTGGTGCTTTTTCTTTCCTCTTAGACTTCACCACTGGTTCTTCCTCTTTTGCTTTCCCTCTTGTGCCTTTATCCATGATGACACCCAATAAGAAAGTCCAGTGTTGCAGAATGTTGTAAAATCGTGGTCAATCCAATCAAGCCTGTACCGCTGCAGCCACTAGTACCACCTAACCAGACAAATCTGACGAAGCTTATAGAGAGGAAGAAATCCAGCGAAGAATTAATTGCTGTAATCCACAAAAAAACAGGAACCGGAATATTATCCAAACAAAAAGAAGAAAAGAGTAATCCACATCCGACCCGTTTCCCCAAAGCAGGTAGTCCAAATATTCGCACTCCGAACCGCAAAAGTAGAAACTCCAAGGAAACGGTCACCCAAATTTTTTCATTTGAGTCAAAGAAGGGGGGTGAGAAGAGAAAAAAGCCCAAAATCCAAGCTATAAAACAAAAAGCAAAAAACAGGAGGACCAATATATCCAAAGAAAAAAATGTTAGTTATAATCCACATGGTGAAGGAGTAAAAAGCAAATTAGTCCTTCTCTTGGAGCGAACAAATCAAAGCGCCCTTTTCCAGCGGGTACATTAACTTCAGGGGAAACCCCCCTTCTTCCTCTGTAAGTCGGCAGGCTTTCCCCACACTCCTTAGCCTCAAAAAACGCTGAAACCTTTGAAAACTGGAGCCCAGACAAAGACTTCTTTAACCACTTTACTGTTGCCAAAGCACGCCGCGGTTCTCCTGGGGCGCAAGGAAGCCATAGACCAAAACACAATCACTTTCATTTTCCAGGACCGCCGCCATTAACAGGTCAACAGCCCGATTTTATCCACTTCCACACCCGCTTCCAAGTCCGGGCTCTTCTAGGCAAAATCCCCAGTTAGCTTTAACTTTTCCACATAGACTTTCGTGAACTTACATAAAGTTGTTTTCTTGCCGATTTTACTGCTGCCTCGAATCTCCGCCGTCTCGCTGGTCCCGTTCTCGGCTCCTTGGCAGGGGAAGCCGCGGCTTCCGTCGCGAGCCTCTCCTACCCAGGAAACCTCCCAAACTTCGACCGCCTGACTTCAGAACTTTACAAATAGGCAAGCAGGAGTCTTATCAGCAAAAAATACCACTTTAAAGTTTCCCCATTTTACTCGTTCACATTAATTACCACTTTGGTAAATGCGAGCAATCGAAACAAGATGTTACTCGTCGACCATCTTAGCCACGCCCCCACATGCTGTTTTCATATTTTATTTTGTTCCAGAGTTTTGTTCTTGGTGGTCGGTGGAAGGGAGGCAGAATTTAGCATTATGGCAATTCCTATGCCTCTTACAGAAATCATTTCTGCATCACAGCCTTACCTAACTGGAATTCTCAAATCTTTTAAACACCATCAGAGAAGAGGATACAACTGTAGGGTGTGGATTTCAAAGGATTATTTCACAAACCAAACATGCTGGAAACCTGGCTTTTAAAAGTTCACTCTATAAGCCATCGCTCCCCTGAAATAAACACACTTCAGAGAAACTAAAGTAAATAATATTTATGCTATCTACCTGTGATCTGCAAAGCTATCTTAACTCACCTGGTCCTAGACTTTTCTTGACCAGAACAAAGTTGAAGGCAAGCTAAGGATATTCACTTTTAATAACTTTGACTTATAATTTTAACACTCACACACTTGCTATAACATTTCATATATATGATAAAGTGGATCAAAAATTCACAATCATGCTTTAAGTTTCTTGTCTATATGTTTTCTTTTTGCTTTTGTGTCAATGTATTCTTTGGCTGAAGTGCTATGCTCAAATTCTTAAAACTAATGAGACTTACTGCACTTCTGGGTAAATGAGAAGAATAGTGGGCTATCTGTGAGAATGTAGTCATGGGAAAGGCAACAGAGTCTTTCCTTTATCCCTTTTGGACCAAATGCTCTGGTCATGCATTTATAGTAGGCATTTCATATGCTTGAGCACAAGATCTTTATAGTTTTTGATGAACCAAACTAAGAATAGGCTGCAGACATATTTTATCCAATCTGAGGATTGGTACGTTTCCTAGTTGCCTGAGATTTTTTTTAAAAAGATGGCAGGAAAAGTGTTTGGGTTTTTTCCCAAGTGTCATGCTGGCCATAGTAAATTGCTACCCCTCTGTTCTGCTGTGGTGGTTATAAAAATGTTCGAATCATCTCCAACCCAAAAAGCCATTCTGTACCTGGATCTATATAAAGTAATGGCTTCTGGAAACTACATTTGACTAGTTCCAGGAAGGCAGATCTTGTGCTCTAACATGCTTGTCCCACGTGGGTGAAAGACAGGACTATTCCTACCATTATATGGTGACTTTTTATGGTGCATAACTAATGTACACAAAGTTTCTGGATAGTTTCCTATTCTGCCCTGTGAACCCAGTCTTTACACTTCAATAAACATTGTCTATTGTCCATTCACTGGGGGCTTTCTCCAGGGCATTTCTTCCTACATCTCCTAGCAGGATTAGTAATTGGACACTATTTAACTGAGCCAATGATTCAGCACCATGTTCTGCCAAACGTAACCAGTTCTGTGCTCTGAAAAATCCGTAGATTACAGATTCTGCCAGAGATCTTCTACATTCTACCTGGAGTCATACATACATACATCACCAGCCAGGTTATGACCAAACTCCACCCACTTCTGTTTCAGATCCCTTGAGGAGAGTAATATGCCAGGTTTTGTCTTTCTGATTCACTGGGTTCTACCTTGGCTTCACATCTTGGCTGTGCGCAGGAAGAGGCAATATTTTTAAGATCAAGATTTTAATCTCTTCAGCTACAGCTGCCATCCCAGCGTGCTTTTGGGAAGTATGAGCTTTTCTCACTGAAGAGTTGTAGGTTCAAATGCCTTCTATGAGATATTTTAATGTTATTCCATAACAACGTCATCTGGCCAGGGTACAAAGATCAGAACCTCTCCTTTGGACGTCATTGTAACAGAATGTCATGATGTACAGTTAATTAGAACTGTGATACAAATTGGCAGGCATCATGAAGCAAAGAGATTTGGACTGATATACCTCACCCTTAGATTACATCTATGTATTATTTTGAAAAACAGCAATGTGAGTAGACATGCTTTGGAACTCAACGTTCATCATTAACCTGGACATTTTCTACCTCTTTCTCTACATTGAATTTCTGCCCAGCATGAGTTAAATACATCAGCTATGAATCTGGATTTCTGGATTTTGTCACTTTGTCACAATGTGATTGCCATTTAAACTGAATCAAATTGTGTTTAGGAAACAGATGCATAGTCTGAGACAAGACTTGGTCCAGCTTGAGGGGGGTGGGGTCTCTACGTAACAATGACAACTTATTTAAAAGATCCCTTTTCTAAAAGTATACAGCATTAAATAAAAAACAGCGATCAATTAGGTAGCTGAACAGTTTTAATTTTATGATCCGCTGCTACCTTTATACTTGGCTAATTCGCCTGCTTGACATCTTTACATCCAAAATTCAGAGAAAGTCCTTCCTCTTCACTGGCTACTCTCAAACCTCTCTTACTGTCACTGTAGTTTAGTGTACTTATGGAAGGCAGTCTTCCCTGTAGCTCAGAATGCCAAAAAAAAAGTAGAATAAGGATTTCTCATTGTTGCACAAACAATATTTCAACATTGTCTCTGCATATTATCTCTAAGATTTATCTGTGAAATCAAAACTCACTGGGGAAGATTATGGCATTTCAGATTGGACAGTTTTAAGCAGAGAAAAGACAGAACATTTTTTTAAAGTAAGCCATGCTACCTGATGTAAGTATGACAGCACTGAATTAGTAATAGATATCCATTTTATGTCATCTTTATAAAATTTATGGCTATTATCAGTCGCATTTTGCCTGTGCTGTCAACTGCATTGCCAACTGCAAGACATTCTGATATTAAAACTTGATCTCTTCTTTTTTTCTTACCCGCCACCATTTTGAAAATTTTAAAGTTACAGGTTTTGTTGTAAATAATAAAAGGTAGAGGAAATTTTCATGCTTTCTTAATTTTTAATTTTAATTTTAATTTTCCTGAACTATTTCTGGGCATGCCAGGCATTCAGAAAGATCCCTCTAGGAAGTTCCGTTAAGGAAAAGCAAACTTATTTGAGTTTGAAACTTTCTTTCTTTATTCATGTCAGAAGCACCACCACCATATAATAACATACAAAGCTAAAATTAACACATCTAAAAACAAATAGAATTAAATAGGGCTAGATGACATCTGCCCAATATTGGGCCACATCAATAGCATTTCCTAACTACAGTGAAATAGATGATGTAAATCTTATGACACTTGAATTTCTCAAGCCCCAACTTGAGGAGTCCTAAAGCCAATAGGTAAAGGTAAAGGTTTCCCTTGCTCAAAAGCCTGTTGTATCCGACTCCAAGGTTCAGTGCTCATCTCTGTTTCAAAGCTAAAGAGCCAGTGCTGTCTGTTTATGCAGACATTTCCATGGTCATGTGGCAGGCATGACTAGAGACCAGAGCGTATGGAACACTGTTTACCTTCCCAACGAAGTGGTCCCTATTTATCTACTTGTAATTTCTTGCTTTTGAACTGCTAGGTTGCCAGGAGCTGGGACAAAGACGGGAGCTCATTCAATCCTGCAGTACTCAGGAATCAAACTGCTGACCTCCCGCCTTCCAGTCAGTGTTTTAGCCACTTGAGCCACTGCAGTCCCATGCCCCCACAGGTGTGCACACATGCATGAACACACACACGGGTGTGCATGTCCCCCTCAGTTTCCCCTCCCCCATGGAGGTGCATACCCCTGTGCTTGTCCATGCCCCCCATGCATGTGCCACCACCATCTCCTAGGAGGGGTGAGTGGGGGAGTCTGCTCACCTCCCCTGTTCCTTACTGCCACCTACTGGGCAGGATTTCGGCCTCCCCTCTCATCTCCCCATTTAGCATTGCCATATGTCCCAGAAAACCAGGATTGTCCCAGATTCAAGGTCAGAAAAAATTGTCCCGGCCAGTTCAATAAAAATCATGCTAAAGTCCTTGGATTTTTAAAACTTACTGATTATGTATTATAACAATACATTAAAATAAATTCAAACTCTCACCATCAAATGAGTGATTTCCTGCCACATTGGAGTTGGAGTATACCTGAAGACAAATATTAACGTCCTCGCCTCACACCACTGCCTGATAAGTGTGACCAGTGTGTTTCCTGGAACTGAGGAGATTTTCCTGTACATTAGAGGTCAAGCAGTGTGATGGTACAGAGTTTCATCCCAAGTTAGATCCCTGTGTCTTCCCAATTTTCTTATTTTCTTTTTTCACTAACTCAACAATTACAAATATTTAGAAATGTTCCCAAATATTCAGCTGCAAATCAAATTGTACAGGCTACTGGTCAGCTTAAAGTGAATTGGTTGTGATTTGTAAGAAAAAAGACTTACACCCAATAAAAGCAGATGGTATTCATATACCAAGAATTATTATTCTTCCATGTCTAGGCCAAATGTAAAACTGCCAAAATGAAGCCACCTTTTGGTGAATTCATTCGATAGTTCCTTTCACCTGAGAAAGATTAACCAGCAGAACAAGGTTGCCCGGGGTACGCCCGATTGTGGTTTAAAATACCATACTCTTTGAGGAGACTCTTTCTGGGTATCCCAGAATGATCAAGAATGGTAATAGATGAGTTGTTTTAATTTCCATGCCAAGTATTCCTGTAAAGCTTTATCATGAGATTTGATTTGCTGGAACCTCAAAACGAGATGTTAATCTTTATTCCATGTTCCTGATCCATGAGTTCTTAACAGAGCCATAGCCAGGATTCTAGGGGTTTTTTTTGGGGGGGGGGGCTTAGGAGGGGCAACAATGCCCCTCTATTGTGGGACTGTTAGCTCTGGAGAGTTTTTGTCCCCCGGCTATGGCCCTGGTTCTTAAACCTTATATTTGAAATGAGAGATTCTTAAAATATAATGGTTTACAAAACTGTATGTTTTTGCCTATGTCAGACTCACAAGGGACACTGGAGCTAAGATCAATGACAAATGTTTTATTACCCTTTGGAAAAGTGGAAAGTATGAGCATTTCCGTCTGTTTGAGAAGGACCATAAATCTGGTCACTAGCCAATACAATAGACAACTCTTAGCTAACAGAGAAAGATGATGCCAGCTGTAGCATTTGGAAAATATTAGTATTGTCCTGAGAGTATGGAATTAAACTTGCAAGGAGGTTTCCCCAAACTGATGCCAATCATACAATTTCATGAAAAGACAACCTAAGCCTTCTGGATATAATATAAAATCACACCTAGTTTTCCCCAAGGGTTGGGCGGGTTGGGAAAGAAAGGAGAGAAAATCTGAGCATATATATTTTTTCGGCTTGCCTGGGAAGAAAATTTGCCCAATGTCATTTTTCTAATCTTTTTATTATAATCTCTCTTGAGATTGATTTTGCACAGGCAAAAGTCTCAGGTCCTCTTGCAATAGCTTATTTTTGTATTTATTTTTCAGCACATGGTTGTTGTAATTGAACATTAAGCTGAACCTTGAGACAGTCAATGCAAAAAGTCTTATTTCCTCATTCCCTTACTTGTTCATGGTTCATGCATAGTGAATTCTGTGTGACTGTCTCAATCACAGACAGCTCTTTTGTCCTGTTCTGTATCTGAAATAAAACGGTTAGAAAATATCCTTATTGTGATATACAGCTTTCCTAACCTGTGAGAAAATTCCACTGGGCGCTAATCTACACCAGCATAGTTCCATCCTATGAAGTGCCATTTTTAAAAATAATTGCTTCCATGTTGGTCAGGGCCCATGTGATCAGAAAGAATGGGTGAGAATTTTATTTCCTTACAAATTTGATAAGAATCCCCCATGCTTACATTACTCCCAATAGTTAGGAAATGTGAAAGGGACACAAAGTAGAACTTTAAAAAGTTTGCAAATTCCAGAAGAGCCTTTGAGTAGTTTGCCTATAAAATTTTGGTTTTGAATTCTTGCATGTCTCTGGTTATGAATTATAATTCTTAGGTATTGCTTATTTCCTTAACAGGTTTTTTACTTTTATTTTATTTTATTTTGTTCACTACAAAATAAATGAACAGTGAACATTGTAAAAATATAAGATGTTTAATTAAGTATAATATCTGAATTATACATCTTAACGACTTAATCATACTCAAACAAATTAATTTAACAAATAGTCCCCTCCCACAAGACCTATAGAAATAACATCCATTTTTCCCCTTCCCCTTATCTTTGATGCCCATAATGTATTAAAAAAATACATTTCATGTGCAGGTGAATGACCTTTCCCTTTAATTAATACACATTTGTACAAAAGCTCACTCTATATCAGCAGTGCCCAAACTATGGCTTGTGGGCCCAATTAGGCCCATGCATATCATTAATCCGACCTGGGCTGAGTACCCGGGCTCTCCTAGGACTGCCACCACCGCCTGACATCACTTATGATGTCAGCCATGGCAGTGACAGTGGTGGCAATCGCACTTTGTACCTGCTGCTCCGAGCAGCCTCTGGCTCAGTCCCCTCACTTCAGCAGCCTTTGGGAACGTGGGTCGCTGCATTGGGGAAATTTACGGAGCCTTCCCCATTTCAAAATCTGCTGCGCTAGGAGAGCCCCATGATATCATCCCGGGCACGCCATGGGGCTCTCCCAGCACTGCGGATTTTGAAATGGGGAAGGCTCTGAACATTTCCCCAACACAGTGATCCACGTTCCCAAAGGCTGCTGAAGTGAGAGGACTGAGTCAGAGGCTGCTCAGACAAGTGGGGACAAAGCGCGATCATCGCCACTGCTTCCACCACCATGGCTGACATCGGAACCGTTAGTGAAAGGAGCAGCCCGCCTCCGGCCCCCGCACCTGTGAGTTGAGACAGGACCAGCCTGGAGAAAAAAGTTTGGGTACCACTGCTCTATATCATTAAAACATTCCCTTTTAATAACCCCTTTCTTATTTTTATATCACAAGTCAACTTATCATTAACAGCTATATTTAAAACTTCATTATATCAATAATTAATTGAAAACCATATTCAATTTTCAATTTTTTTGCTATAAATAATCTTACTAAATTAGAAATTAATCATTTCAGACCAACTCTGTTGATCATTGTTAAAAACAGATAAAAGCAATACAGTATTTTAGGACAAAGTTATCTCAAATATTTCCTTTGTGTCCTTAAAAACCAACTTCCAAAAGTTGAAATCATTTTGTATTCCCACCACATGTTACAGATGGGTTGTGAGATACTGTACTTTCATCTGCTTGTCCAATGAAGGTTGAAATCAGCACATCTCAGAACTCAGGAAATAATAATTCTCAGGAAATAATAATAATAATTCTCCCCCTCCTCCTCCATGTGATGTTTCTGTTCCAAATACTGGTTATCATCATGGCAATAGTCTTCCTGGTCTTAACTCCTCGGAACATTTCTTCCGAGGACATTCTCAGTTTCTTCAGGAATGAGGTCCATCTATGTCCTAAGGTTTTTCCTTGCATAACAAGTTGGAGTTTGTATAATTTATGTTGTTACTTATTATATGTCCAAGGTATTGAAGCTTTCTTTGTTTAATGGTCTTAAACAGTTCTTGTTCTTTATCCATCCAGTACAAAGTTTCTACATTAGTCACATTCTGCTTCCATTTATTCTAATTTTTACCTCCCTTAGATTTACCACTGATTATTAAATAGGAAAAAATAGGAGTAATGCAACATATAAATTAATATATTGAACTTTCTGTAAGGAACAAAAGGTTGTATTGAGAAAGTCCTCCCCCTTCCTGGACTCTGCCATCAATTCTCTGCTGAGGCAGACCAAAACTGGGGGGATTCTCCTTCTCCCATCGACCTTCCTCCTGGGGCTTCAGGTCTGTTATGCCCTTTTAAATATTTTTTCTCCTCTCTCCCATTTGACATATTTTGCCTTCTGGGTTGATAGAGGAAAGTAAAGCACGCCTGTTGATGATGGCGCCTGAAGAGAAAATATGTCAGCCTTAACAGCTCAAATGTTGCTTGGTGTTCAATATCTCACTTCATATAGCCAAATGAACAGAATTTCTGTGTGTAAATCAGGTGTGGAGACCTAGTTTCCAACCTTTGAGGCAAAATATTTTCCTCATTTAGTGATAAGTTTTAATTGTCCTGAGCATCTGTGTATAGCAATATTCCCTGGTTATTCCAAGACTTCCACTTTACTTGTAAATGTACTGCTTCCAAACTTATTTCTAATGAATTATGGCGGCTAAAGGGAATGACTAGCCAGAATGGAGAGACAGGAAAATAACAGCATTGCAGGCTTGATAACATTCAGTTCCTTTTTCTGATTTTAGGTAAGAAAGTGTTACAAACTGTACTGGCAATATTAGGAAACATATTTTGTTTGTTTCAGACTGCCATAACATGTTTTACACATTTGGCAATCATAATCCCATTTTAAAAAACTTTACATTCTACATAGTGTCTGAAAAGAACTGATTGTACTCACTTTCATGTTCTATAATCACTTCACATCCACCAAGTAACAAATACATTCTTGGTATTTTCCTTATGTTCTGTCTTTCCTGTGTGGGTGTCAAACTTGTCGAGCTGTTTCGCTGTTTCAGGAAGTTAGTTCCATGAGGGGGAAAATGTGTGCTGCAAGTAAAGAAATTCTTGCTTGCTAAGGATAATTTCCTCTGTGAAAGGATTTAAGACACCAGATTTGACACATGGCCATATAAACGCTGAGCTCTACCCAGCCGTGTATCTTCTCAGGGTGGCCTACAGATTAAAATGTACACATGTAATGAGCCTAGATTCCAAAGGGACAGGAAAACTGCTCATAACTCTGGAAATGATGTTTGGTAGAGGACCACTTTAGAGAAGAAATATAGAGAACTACTTTGCTATCTCCATATGGTGTACTAGGAAGGAACATTAAATGGCCTCTCCATGTCATCATACCTCATTCTATAGTCAGATAGCCTGTTGACAGTGCATTAACCCCTGAAAGATTTCTTGTCTCCAGGGGCCAATGAGACAATCTTCTCTTGATGTTTTCGCAGTTTGTGCAAAATGTGCACAAAAGTAGTATCTTTTCTCTTTGTGAAACCGCTTGTTTATGTTTAAATTCACAGAGTATGCTCAGAAAGGCTGGCTGATTGAGCAAAATGTTTTTCAAACAATCCATTTTGCATATCTGATTTTTAAAAGTAGTGTGTGCAACACGGCAGCAACTCATATGCTGTGCTATTTGAGGAATTTGCATCATTTGCACAAAAACAAAAAAACCCAGAAGAAATACAAAGGTTTTGCCATGCACATCCTAAGTTTGTATATTCACGTGAACCTTTGAACCAGTACATAAACTCAAATTCAAATTTCCATATGAAATTCAGATTTCACTGAATGTTGCAATGGAGTTCTCTAATAGAAATGCATATTTTAGGAGGAAACACACATATGAGTGAAGAAAAGAATGTTAGGGAAGTTGTTTGCAGAAAATATATGTGTCAGATAAAACTACATACTGTAGTAAAATTCTGGCATTAGGAAAAACACTTCCAAAAATGATTTACAGATTTTCGTGCTGAAAGATACCCGCAAAGTTCTCAGAGTTCAAGAACTTACATTTGGAAAAATGGCAAACAGAGAGGAACTAAAATCAACATATCTGTACATGAGCTATGAGCCAAAGACTCATACAGTTCCAAGGGTATCATGGTTCTCTTGCTGCTTGAAAACATTCATTGACTCCTTAGAGAAGACCAAAACAATCCTAGTGTGCTTAAAATTGCCTGTGTGAATGTTACTGAATCAAAGAAATGAACTGTTTCTAGTGTTATTAAAGTAAGGTAAAGGTAAAGGTTTCCCTTGCTCGAAAGCCAGTTGTATCCGACTCTAGGGTGCAGTGCTCATCTCTGTTTCAAAGCCGAAGAGCCAGCGCTGTCTGCTACTGCAGACTTTTCCATGGTCCTGTGGCAGGCATCACTAGACACCGAAGCACATGGAATGCTGTTACCTTCCCACCGAAGTGGTCCCTATTTATCTACTTGCAATTTCTTGCTTTAGAACTGCTAGATTGGCAGGAGCTGGGACAAAGACGGGAGCTCATTCCATCCTGCAGTACTCGGGAATCAAACTGCTGACCTTCCACCTCCCAGTCAGCGTCTTAGGCACTTGAGCTATTACAATCCCTATTATTAAAGTACAAGATAGCATATATGTGCTGTCTTTTTTTTTTCAGCCCAGTTATCCTCCTTGTTAGCAGGTTTTATCCTTCCCTGTGGTGTGACAGAAACCAAACAGGAAAATAGACCAATAATTTAGGCCTCCTTCCAGTTACTGCTGGAACTGGAGCCACACACATTTTCTGTACAAGCTACAAAGCCAGCAACAAGAAAGGCAAGATCCAATCTGTGGTTGGAAACCATACTTATAACCCACCCTCTTGAGGGTTACATCATTATTTACATAGAAATTACACCTCCTATCAATAAATCAATTCCATTAAATCAGTGGTAGAACCCTGTGTTTTGACAGCAGAAAGTCTTGAATAAACAACAATGTGCAGGAGGACTTGAAACGATGGATCTGCGGAGTCTCATTGCTATAACGGCATCTTGACAAGTTCCATTTATTTTCCATGCTAGTTCAAAAGAGGAAGTGTTGCCAACATCAGTTATCCAGGTGAGGAGATGAGCAAGCCAGCTTTTTGCTATGTTCTATGATACTGGTAGTTGTTGACGGTTGTCCAGAGCTTGCAAGCTAATCCAGAGATGCTTCACTCAATTGGAGATTTACTACTGTATAATGAAGTTTCAATCACTTGGAATAGAAATCTATAACAGCAGCCTTTAGAGGCTGGAAATAAACAGCTTTAAAGCTGCAAATAAGAAGAGTCCAGATCAAATCAAGCCTGAACTCCCACTGGAAGCTTAAACGATTAAACTCAGGCTCTAGTGCTTCGAACATGTCACAAATAGACAAGATTCACTGGAAAAAGATGATATAATGCTAAGAAAAGTTGAAGGCAGTAGGAGAAGAGAAAGATTTAACATGAGATGGATTGAATCAACAAATTAAACCATGACCTTCAGTATGATCTAAGTAGGACCGTTGATGGTGGGACTTCTGGGACGTCACTAATTTGTAGAGTTACCATGAGTGAGAAATGACTTGGTGGCATCTAGCAACAAGCCTTTGAAGAAGCAGATAGATGTACTGTATAACATGTGGATCCCATCACTATTAATACAGATTCCTTCTTAGTAGTACATTACACTAAAACAGAAGGTAGTTTCATTCTAGGAAGGTGGCCCCACTTCTAGATAATAGTACACATATACTCAATTTTATGTATTTATTTACATTTATACCCCAACCCTTTGGTACAAGCACCACTCAAAGCAGCTGAACTTGGAGATGGTTTGGTTTGGTCTGGTTTGCTTTTAAAAAACCCAAAATCCAACTGCAGCCTGCTTCTACAGAGACACCGGGTTAAGCTCCTCAATCAGCAAAGACTTTTCTTGTACTTGGGCTAATCTGTTTATTTCTGCTTAGATACATTGTTGTTATTTTTAGTTGTTGTACACCCAGAGTGGAAAATACAGTAGAACCCTGCATAACGAAAAAGTCCATTTTGCGAGGCACTTTGTTATATGATTTTTTTGCTATACGAAGCATGCCTCGTATAACGAAAATCCCCATGGGATGCATCGTACAATGAAAATCACTATGGGATTTTTGTTATATGATTTTTTCCCATAGAGATGCATTGCTTCATATAACAAAAAATTAATTATATGGGGTATAGCAGATAGCACAAATCCTCTTCGTTGTATGAATTTTTCGTTATACGAGGTGTTCGTTATACAGGGTTCCACTGTATCCAAGATGGGCAGTATATAAATGAATGAATGATCTGTCAATGCATTGTTGAACAACTTTTAATGATAACTCTGCTGGCACCTTTTGCATTCCTGTCACAACTCACATCCCACCCCCACTTACACATCAATGGCAACTTTCTGGCACTTCATTCCATTGCATTTAATGAAGTGGCAGTCCACAGAACTTTAAACTAAATAAAACTTGTCAGTCTTTAAGGTGCCAATCTTTTTTGTGTTGTTGTCATCGTTGTCAGCTGCAACTCATATTCAAGAATACATTTTTCCTGAAGCAGGAAAAATGCCATCAGCATGAATTTGTTTAAGGTGGATCTCGGCTTGCCATAAAGTGACTGTTGTGTATTGGAATAAATTCTATTATTATTATTATTGCTTAACATTGCAAGATAAAATGGTGATCCGCACCATTTGGGTTACAGTTAAATTTAGCGCGCCCTAACCCGGTTTCAAGGTGTGCTCTTTATGTAAATGTATAATATCTGATCCTTTTGGGGATTTGTCAATACTTGAATACTACACTTCTGATTGGTTAGTTAAGGTTATCCGAAAAGGTTGCTAGTTTGTATTATTGGTTAACTGCCACTCGAACGCTATATAAAGCATCGTTTGCAAAAGGGTGTTGGCTCTTGGTTCACATGCACAACACACACACACATGTGGGCTATTTCCAGAATGGTGCAGGTGTGGAACTGATCCCAGGTAGCAGATTTGCAGGAACAGGTACAGCCAACTCATGTCCAATTAAGTTGTATTATTGTTCTTCCAATAGTAGTGAATAAATCGTTGCTTCGCTGTTTGATTCACCACTTGTTGGTCTCTTCATTGCAAGCTCTGGTAACAACAGTGACCCACACACTATGATCATGGAGCCAGCTCCTGTGGCACATATGAAATGAGACATGCAGGATTTAACACTGGGACTGCAATGGACTGCTGCAGCCTTGAGGATATTGACAAGGTAAACCTTCACAGCCAGGCCAGCTGGCATGGCCTTTTCCACCTCCATGACCATTGGGAATCAGAGTTCCTCCTCTGCTCATTTTGCCATTGGGACCAATATGATGATTCCCAGTGGCATTTCCTCCACTAAGGGGACCATCACCCCACCCAAAGGGGCTCATTCATCCATAGCAACTGGTCCCTTTAGGGAGTCAGTTATTTCACCACCCAACACTCAGTGTTGAGTCACTGGCTCTACGGTCTACTCCATTACCATTTTTAAAAGATTGTGGCACCTTGAGGATTAACAGATTTATTTCAGCATGAGCTTTCATGGATTACAGTCCACTTGAAGCATAATTTTAAAATCGTAGGTTTATATATTAAGAGGACATGATGCTGAAAAGGAGACTAAATGCAATAGGAAAAAAGAGAATGAAATTATACTGGTAAAAGGGAACATAACAATGTACTCATACCAGCAATGATCAGCCAAAATGCTGGTTAGACAGCAGCCAGACAATTTCAAGGAAGTATTAGAATTATCACAAGCAGAACAGTGTTTGGTTATAGCTGTAGTGAAGATGATGGATCCAGAAAATGATTATATGTGTTAAGAATCCTTGATTTTTATTTAATCCTTTTAAAATAGTATGTCTATTTAGGGTATGTTGCACATTGCTATGAAGATCAGAAAAGGAAAATTTAATGTGCATAAATGGAGAAAATCATATTGTTGATAAACTACCTCCCAATATGCAAGTCCTAAATTTTTTTAAGAAGATGCTGATTTGGCAAATCAGTCCTGTCAGTTCCCATGTCAACATGCAAGTTGAAAAGCAGTTATTCTTCAGTATTATTAAAGGCTCTTTTTAATTCCCTTTTAATTTTTGTCAGCATGTTGTTGATTTTTTAAAAAGTTTTAAAAATTATTGTTTAATTGTTTTCACAACAACGCTTTTGTAATTTTAAGAAGAGGAGTTTCATCACATTACGAAAGAAAACATTATTTGTTTTTAAAACTCAGCCTTTTTCAAAGCAGAGGGAATTTTCTTACAAAACACTCTTTGTTTCTTTCTCTCTCAGACAATTTGTTTTAGTATATTTTAAATAGATCCTTGAGGAGGTCCTCTTTAGGTCTGATAATCATTCTATACATGCTGAAGTAAGTACTGTATCTAATAAAAATATTGCTTCCATTTTTTAGAATTATACTGGTCCAGAAATGCTCCAATCAGCAAAAAAGAAGTTACTTTTGTAGAGGAAATCTACATATGCACTACTGTATTTCCAAATATATGTAAGAAAATCCTGGTGCTTTCCCCCTTCAATTTTACTTAGCCTACAGACGTTTGCCCAGTGATATATGACAACTTCAAGAGAATCATTTTCTGCCCTTAATTCCTGCAGCCAAATCTCACAGAATCCAGAAATCAGCTTTCAGCTACCTGTTCTCATTCTAGAAATAAAATGAATCAGAAAACTACCATAATAGATCATTCCTGCTACTGAGGAAATGATATGAGACATGCTAAAGGGATCGGCTGCAACTTTGACAGGGACCTTTCAGAAATTTGATCAGTAAATGGAAACAGATTCAACAGAGTCTGCCTGAAGCTGTAAAATGAAATGTTTCGTATGCCAAGATCCCAAGTTGCTTAATACAGACATGGGTTTCAGTATTTCTGTAAAGTGCTTGGGAATTATTTGGGACCCACACAATTGGAGCCAGAGATTACAGTTTTGTAATTTGGCTTTAGCAGTATTTCTTCCTCTGTTTTTGTGGCTATGGTTCACTCCCAACAGCTGAGAATGTATTTCAGTACAAATTAGTTAAGTCATGGTTACAGTCAAAGCTAGGAAATAGTAATTATCCATGTATGAAGAGAGAGAGGCAAACTGTTGCACATTCTATATACAATTGAAAATCCATAGAGAGGTGCAAGAAAAGGAGAAATGGTGGGTGAGATCATTCAGTGAGTCTGCCGTAGCTTAAATAACCGATAGGAAGGCAACGAATCCTCGCAAAGCGTTACACTATGAAATAATAGCTGTTTTGGCATCAAGGCCACTGAAATTCTGCTCAAAAGAAAATCCACAGTGATTTTAGGGGTTTCTTTTTCAAGTGGGCATCTGAGGAATTTTAAAGGAATCTGAAAGAGCTTTTGTAAGAATATACATATCTCCCACGGTGGCTTAGTGGTTAAAGCACTGAGCAGGAGACTGGAAGGTTGGGTTTCGATACCCAAGAGCTGCACTTGGGGACATGAAAGGAGCCTCATTCGGGTGTCTCCTAAAAATCCTTTCAACCCAGAGTAATCTCTGACATGAAATGAAAATTCACAAGATATAATAGGGGTGTGGGATACCCAATGTGAGGTGTAGTGGATGTAGTTACAAATTAGAACTAGAATTCCTACTCAGCCTTGAGAGCCCGCTGGGAGTGTGAAACTGGTAAAATCTTAAATATCTTGCTTAACTTAAAACCCTATTTGGATAATTGCAAGTTGCTTCCAGGGCAGTTACAGTGGCTTAGTGGTTAAGACATTGAACTTGATGACTGGAAGGTTGGCAGTTCCAGACCTGAGTGCTGTATGACAGAGTGAGCTCCAGTAGTCTTTCCCAGCTCCTGCCAACCTAGCAGTTCGAAAGCAAGAAATTGCAAGTAGATAAATAGGTACCACTTTGTTGGGAAGGTAACAGAATTGTGTGCACTAGTATCTAGTAATTCCTGCCACATGTCCATGGAAACATCTGCAGATGCAGACAGTGCTGGCTCTTTGGCTATAAGTGGAGATGAGCACTGAACCTTAGAGTTGGATACGACTGGCTTTTGAGTAAGGAAGACCTTTACCTTTACCTAGGTTGCTTCCAATATAACAGCACATAACAACAAGTATAGACTTATATAATTTAGCATGTTGAACAACTGGATGTTTCTCATGTTGAACAATGGGATGCTTCTTAAATACTCCAATTTGGGATGCAAGAATCTACTAGTGTTAGTTTTCTTCATCTTGATAGAGTTTGGGAAATAAATCATTCTTTCGCCTCACTGTATGACAGCTCATCATAGTCATAGAATGCCATGCATTCTACTGCTGTCTTGCCTTTCGCAGAATGCGTCAAAGTCTTGGAGAAGTGGCATATCTGGTGGAATCATCTAAACTTGATATCTCTTGTGGAAAGATTAAGAGAGTTATTTCAGGACCATTTTCCCTGGATGTGCATTGTCTAGATTCACTGTGGGTTTATACCAATGCTGGTGAAGATCCTGATTCATGCTTCATGTAAGCTACTTCAACATTTTGAGGAAGTGGTGGGCTCATGTCCAGTAGAGGGCAGTAGTATACTTAATAGACATCTGTTTATTGAACAAGCCACCACCAACAGTGGAAGACATCAAGATAAGAGTCTCAGCAAAGACTAGGAAGGCTGGCAAATGCTTGGCATATTTTCACTACCTGTGTATTTCAGTGACTGAACACTCTGATTAGCTCATTTCAATTGCCTGATGAGAATAATTACAGTCTTTGTTTAATTGATCTCTAGTGAGGATAATCTAATTAATTTTTGGGTCAGATTATCAGATTATAAAAACCCTGTGACTCTATCAATTCAAAATGGTCATGAAAGGTTGATGTAGGCTAAAAATCTTGGTCTTGTATAAGATTTTCCTAGAAGGATGAACCCATAGAAATTAAGCATATTTTTATTCATCACTGCTTGAAATCATATAACATGCTTATTTACCAGAATCTGAGCTTTGCCATATGCAAAATATGCCAACAGACACTATGGACTGCCCTGTTCTGTACTACAAATTCACTAGGGTAGGGTGAATCTCTAACATTAATGCTTTCTCATTGCAAATACTCAGATTTCTCAACCTCAGGCCTCCCAGGTGTTCTTGGACTTCAATTACCGAAAGCTCAAGTCAGCGCGCCTGCTGATCAGGGTCTCTGGGAACTGAAGTCCAAGAACATCTGGGGGCCCAAGGTTGAGAAACTCTAAAACAACAGTGGTTAAATTTTGAAAACACATTATTTTTTATGTGTAGGAAGGTCTCTCCCATTCCAATTCAGTGAGTAACTCCAACAATAAATATTAGATATATGTACTGTCTTTAAAGAAATGAATGGAAAGTACCAGATCAGGAGTATATGTGTGACTGTGGAGTGACAATGGGATAGAACCACCATCATCCCCTATAGTGGTTTCTAAACTTTATTGATACAACTTTACACTATTAGGATCGTGTGCATGTCTTACTGTAGGATTAGTATTGTATGGGCTTTGAGTGGAAAGGTTTTACATTTAGGGCATTCCTCTCAAGTATTAGCTCTTTTTATTCTCCTCCTCAACCTCCAAAGACGTTTGACGCTACAGAAACGAGGAATCTCTAGTTTGCTGAGGTACTTAGAATTCTTTGCTGTACTTCAGAGGTGGATATTAGATATCTGCTAGAGAATTTTAAGTATGTCAACAAACTATAAGTCCTATGATTCCATTGTATGAAGCTATGATAATCAAAGTTGGATGACAGTGCCCTTGAGCCCACACCAATGGCCAAGGGGTGAAGAAGAAGATGTGGGAGGCTGAGGCTTCACCCCCCCTCCCCTTGAGCCCTCACCAGCTGCCAGGGGGTGAAGAAGACATGGGAGGCTGAGGCTCCCCCCCCTCTTGAGCCCACACCAACAGCCAGGGGGTGTAGAAGACGACACAGGAGGCTGAGGCTTTGCTGCCACCCCGAACCCCCACCAACATTGATTGATTGTATTATTATATTATTATTTTATGGATTGTATTGAAAGCAAGAAATTGCAAGTAGATAAATAGGGACCACTTCTGTGGGAAGGTAACAGTGTTCTGTGCGCTCCGGTGTCTAGTCATGCCTGCCACATGACCACGGAAACGTCTGCAGAAGCAGACAGCACTGGGCTCTTCGGCTTGGAAACAGAGATGAGCACTGCACCCTAGAGTCGGATACGACTTGCTTTCGAGCAAGGGTAACCTTTACCTTTACCTTTACTATTGTCTGTAAGCTGACCTGAGTTGCCACAGCGAGTGGGCAGCAATATAAATCCAGATAGATAGATAGATAGATATATAGATAGATAGAAAGCTTGAAAACGTTACAGTTTTGTAGTACAGCTTCCAGAATGCTTCAGCCAACATGGTCTCTGGAATATTCTGAGAGAAGTAGTTAAAAAGTAGTTAAAAAGTTAACGTTTCTAAAGACTTGAGGTGGATAGTAGGATTAACACTATTTTTTTTTAAAATGAAAGTGCGGTGCCAAAATGGCCACCGTGCTCTTTGCGGCCCCCACCCCACCCGGATTCAGACATCCGGGTGAGTTAGGGGGCGTGGCCACCCCTCTATAAAAGGGGTGGCCACGAGGCAGCCGAGCTGCCATTTTAGAAATAGCAACGGAGAGGAGAAGTTTTATCTGTCGCTGTTAGTTATTCAGTCTTCGGCTGTTTAGCCCTTGTGCTTTCCTGGCTGGGAAAGGAGGATTAGCGCTCATGGAGCCTTGGTTTGCTTGGCTACCGCGTGCTTCGGCGCTAGGTTTTCGATCCCTGGAAAGGGATCCTGCTTCTTCTTCTCCTTGGGAGACATGCCTCCCAAGCAGAAGGCCCCGGCGATGAAGCCGCGGCCAAGGGGGAGAACTTTTACTGGCCCTGCGCCGGATGGGGGACAGCCATCAGGTCGGAGGACCAGGGCAGCGCCCCCGTGGCAGGGCACCGTGCCAGCCTTGCCCACTGATACCGGTGGGGCTACTCAGGCTGGCACTTGGCAGCCGGGCCTGGCTGGCCGGCCACAGGCCGGCCCCTTAGGGGCTTCGGCCCTCGGCCCGCCGTTACCGGCCATGGGTCAGGGCAGCGGGGGAGGGCCTGGTGTGGGCATACAACCCATTCCTCCTCCGGCCCCTCATGGGCCGGAGTTTTGGGCATGGCCCTATTCTGGCCCTGGCTCTCCTTTCGGGGTACCCTTCCAACTGCCTAGTGGGCCGTCCGGCCCACCTTATGCTGGGGGCTCTGTGGCAGTGTATGCTCTGCTAGCACGTTTAGCAGTGCTGGAAGCATCCTTGGGCATTGCACAGCCTCCTGTGGAGGGGGGCGCTTCTCTTTCTGCCAGGGCCCCTTCATTGGCACCGGCTACCTTGATGGCCGCAACGCTGCAGCGGGTGGCCAGCTGGGTTGAGCTGCTTGAGACGCTCCAGCTGGCGCCTGCTGGCGTCTCGCAGCCCCCGTTCGTCCAGATCTGCAGACTGGGAGTGGTCAGGCGTGGCCCCAGAGCTCGATTCCGGTCGCGAGCTCCGACGCCCGCCGTGGGCCGGAACCCCCAGTGGGGGCGGCTCACGGGGGTGCACCTAGTGAGTATCAGGTTCAATTTAGTGCACCTACATCACAGCCCACTTCCAGTGGTGGGGTTCAGTGGCCCTGGCCTCGTCAAGTTGAGGCGAGTGGGCATCAGTTACCAGCCTACCCCAGTGGCCCATGGTTTCAAAATGGCACCTCGGTGAGGGCGGGGGTTTTCCGCCCCTGGGGCGGTGCCGAGCATCACAGGGGCTGACCATGTCCCACTGCGTATGCCCTCCATACATAATGTGCCGGTTACGGCTTTGCCGACGGCTGGTTATTCCTTGCCCATTGGTGATCATTTGTCCCAGGTCACGAGGGAGAAGATTTGGCGGGGGGAATACGTGGATATATTCTCCCTATTGAACCGTGAGCCCACTAAGGAAGAGAGAGAGGGACAGGATGATAGAGACAAGGAACTGTCTCGTCGTAGTAAGCCACCGTGCACCTGGGCCAACTGGTTGCCGGCATATCTTATTTATATGGCGGTATACCTTAGGGCCCGGCCTGATCTGGCCATTCCTATGGTCCAATACTTGGACAATATTTACAGGGCGATGGTGGATTTCCCTGGCCCATCATGGTTGGTTTATGATGAGGAATTTAGAATGAGGGTGGCCCTACACCCGGAGATTAGATGGGATGAGCCCTGCCAAAAATCGTGGCTCTTGTACATGACCCCCACGCGTCCGGCGCCTGGGGATAGGTACCATTGTGGCCATGCTGTGCAGCGAGCTGCTCCAACACAGGCTCCCCGCCAGCCGGCGGGGCAGGTGGTTCCAGCCCGCTTGCTGTGTTGGAGCTTCTCAGCTAATGGCATCTGCAATAAGCGACAGTGTCAATATAAACATGAGTGTCCCTCTTGCGCTGGCCACCACGCCGCCTCCGCATGCCCGCGGGCTGGTGGGTCACGGGGCAGAGGTAGAGGCGGACAGGGAGCGGGCAGAGCTTCTGCTAATGGAGCTAACCAGTCAAAAGGCCCCCTCCCCAGTTAATGTGTATATGTTGGAGCGATGGCTCTCAACTTATCCAAGGAGGGAAGACGCGAGGTACCTCCTGGAGGGTTTCCAGTGGGGCTTTCGTATCCCATTCAAAGGGGTGCATGGACCCCAAGATGCCCCCAATTTAATTTCCCTGAAGGGTAAGGAGGAAGTACCTGCCCTGAGTATTGCCAAAGAAGTAGAGGCCAGGAGGGTAGCGGGCCCCTTTTCCGAACCACCTTTCCCTAACCTGAAGGTCTCCCCTCTGGGGCTACTACCTAAAAAGACCCCAGGTGAATTCCGTTTAATCCACCATCTATCGTACCCGGTAGGTTATTCTGTCAATGATGCTATTCCTGATGACCTTTGTTCGGTCAGGTATACGTCATTTGACCAAGCCCTAAGGATGGTGCGCTCTTGTGGTCCCGGTGCCCTCCTGGCAAAATGTGACATTAAATCGGCATTCCGATTACTGCCAGTGCACCCGGGGGACTTTGAGCTATTGGGTTTTAGATTCCAAGGGAAGTTCTATGTAGACAAGGCCATGCCTTTTGGCTGCTCTATTTCGTGTTCGGCATTCGAACGTTTTAGCACTTTCCTCCAATGGGCCTTTGTTCGCAGGTCCGGGTCTCAGTCTGTAACCCATTACCTCGATGATTTTTTGTTCGAGGGTGAACGGGGCTCGGACACGTGCATGCGTCTCCTCACTACATTTCAGATGCTAATGCTGGAACTGGGTGTCCCTTTGGCGCCCGAAAAGACCGAGGGCCCATCTACTACGCTCATATTTCTGGTTATTGAAATTGACACGGTCGCACAGGCATCCCGGTTACCCATTGAGAAGGTCACCCGGATCTCCGCGATGATTTTGGCGTTGCTGGCCAAACGTAAAGTGTCACTTTGTGAGCTTCAGGTTCTTCATGGCCATCTTAACTTTGCCTGCAGGGTGGTGACACCCGGCAGAGCATTTGCGCGGCGCCTATGTGACGCCATGTCTGGCCTGTTAAAGCGCCACCACAGGGTCCGACTGACCAGGGGCATGCGGGCTGACCTTTTGGTTTGGCTCACATTCCTATGGGAATTTAATGGGGTCTCTTTCTGGAGATCCGACCTTTTGGTTTCCCCTAGATTTCAAGTACAGTCAGATGCCTCCAGCTCCCTGGGATATGGGATTTATTTTGAGGGGAGGTGGGCTTATGGCCAATGGCCTCCAGCATGGCGGGGCACGGATCGCCTCCGCGATCTTACATTTCTTGAGTTCCTTCCAATTCTGGGAGCTTCGATGCTATGGGGCGAGGAGTGGGCCGACTCAGTGGTTCATTTTTGGTGTGACAATGCGGCAGTAGTGCACATTGTCAATGCTCAGACGTCTAAATCACCCAGGGTGATGGCGTTAGTTCACCAGTTTGTGTTACGAAGCCTACGCCTGAATGTGCTTTTTAAGGCCAGACATGTACCAGGCATTAATAATGATATTGCTGATGCTTTATCCCGCCTGCAGATCCCCCGGTTCCGTGCCTTGGCTCTGGAAGCAGAGGAATTCTCCTCGCCACTCCCGGCCGAGATTTGGACATTTGGCGAGGAGAGGTGAACTAGGCGATCGGCATGTCTTTGGCACCTCGCACACGTAAGGCGTATCAACATGCTTCAATTCAATTTAGAACCTTTTGTGTGCAACTTCAGTTGTCCGAAGTGTGGCCCATTCCAGTGGAACAGGTTTTACAATTTATGGTTTATCTACACAGTCAGGGTTTGGCTCCTCGTACTATAGCATCCAGGGTGTCGGCACTGGCATTTATGGCCAAAGTGAGGGGTTTTTCTGACTGCGTGAAGGATTTCCGCATACGTCATGTTTTGGAGGGGTGGACACGGGAACGTGGCCGCCGCCCGGACACTCGCCACCCAATTTCACCAGAGGTACTGACCCACCTTGCACGAGGCTGGCATAACCTGTGTTATGATAAGTATGAGGTGGCTCTTTTTCACGCGGCTACCACGGTGGCCTTCTTTGGAGCGCTCCGCATCAGTGAGTTGGTACTACTGTCTAAGGCGGATGTGACTCATAGGGCACTGGTACTCGACGATGTCTATGTCACTAATGAGTGGGCTCAGTTGAGGATACGGTCCTCAAAAGTTGATCAGCACGGTGTAGGCAGTGGAGTTAGACTGCTACGATGTTCCATTGCAGACATCTGTCCGGTTGGTGCCCTACAGGAGTTCTTGGCAGTGTGTGGCGTGCACCCTGGCCCGTTTTTCTGCCACCAGGATGGGTCTCCCCTTACTAAATTTCAATTTTGGAAGGTGACCGGTATGGCACTATCTAGTGTTGGCCTCCCCGGGGCTCGTTACGGCACCCATTCATTTAGGATAGGTGCTGCATCCACTGTGGCTGCATTTGGGTACTCTGAGGCTGATATACGCCGAATGGGGAGATGGGGATCCATGCGTTTTGCATTGTATGTTCGCCCACTTCAGGCATGAGTACCAGTTAAGTCATTATTCTCTTTTCTTCTTTTACAGACCCTGTGTGTCCCCACACACCAGTGGCAGTATGGCTGGTGGGCCACAGTTACGTGCACTGGGCAGTGCAGTATGCTGCGGCGACAGAGTGGGGACCCCAGCTTGGACTGCGTGCAACCGCACGTATATGTTGGTACGGTAAGCGCGGAATGAGATGGCGGGAACTGTTGCCATTCCTGTTTTCCATCACGGATGCTGAACCGCCTGATGTCCTTGTACTGCACCTCGGGGGCAATGACCTTGCCCAGGTCACTGGCCTCTCCTTAAAATTCACGATTTGCAGTGACCTAGCTTATTTGCATTATGTGTGGCCGTACACAAGGCTGCTATGGTCGGACATCGTACCGCGTCATTCATACAGGGGAGTTATTGACCTCCGTGCCCTTGACCACGCTCGCCGCTCGGTGAACAGGGCTGTTGCCCGGTTCTTGGCAGACAAGGGTTTGGGGATGGTCATCCGGCACCCCACGATTAGTTTGCAAAATTATGATCTCTATGCAGGGGATGGGGTCCACCTGTCGGCTAGAGGCATGAACCTCTTTCTGGAAGATTTGCGAGCAGGCCTGGTGACCGAGCTGACGGTCTGGGGGGGCGGTGAGTCTTCATAGACGCCTCCCCGTGTGGCAGGTAGCACTGGTAAGGTAAAGATTGATGACCCATAAGTATCAGGCAGGTTCACAATTGACTGGCCAACACTTAGGCAGGTACAGGTGTAATAGCTTTGACCGGTCAACGACGAACCAGGCAAGGGGTGATGGCAGGAGCTTTTCAGCATGCATCACCTCGTGATTTGACGGATACACGTCATAGGGTGGGGTCAGTAGATAGTTTATTGACTCCGGTCAACAATTTGTTTGTGTCAACAAACAAATTGATACAAATGGATACATTGTAGCCAATTGCCATTGGCAATTTTGGGAGGAACCTTACCAGTGTTACTGCGGCCTGCTTGCCTTAAGAATTACAATTGGATGAATACACCAATTGAAAGTTATAATTCGGACTAGGGCATTATTCAATAAAAGTGGCCCAATGCCTTTATCCATATACCGGTGTCTGAGTCTTTCTTTGGGAGGTGCGCCTGCAAAGAATAGAAATATGGTTTGTTATCTTTGTGGTTTGTTCATGATTAAAGTAGAGGGTGGAAGAGGAGAGAAGTTTGTGCTAATGGTAGCATTTTATCTTGACCACTTCTGCTGATATTGTATCAGCAGCTCCGAAGAGAACTGTTAGGATACTCATGGACTATCAATTTCACCATTAAATTGTCAATCCTTTAGTATCATTTGGAAGTGAACCAGACACCATTGTTGACATTGTAGTCACCAAGTGTCAAGAAATACACTTCTTATTCCTTGCAATGTGTAGGCTACTGTTTCATTTACAACAGAGACTATTAAGTGTTTTTCTACACATTAGGATTCAAAGTTTTCTTTGGGGAATCAAAGAAATATAAAGTCGTTTTAAAAAAATCTAAAGTCATGTAGCTAGATTTGTAATGTTCATCTGAAGAATAGCTCATCTTTTTTATACCATGTGAGCTAAACAAGATAGTGTGGTGGATTCTTCTAAAAAGTAAACTTTTTCCCAATGAGGCCAATGAAGGTTCATCTTCTCACTTCCCAGATGACAAATGAGGTTTTATTATCTCATTTGAACAAATTTTGAAGTCAGACCTCTGGCTTATCAGAAAATATCATCTAAAGTACCAAGTCTAAATAAAACGTTCATTTATATCAGAGTATCCTTCTTCAAGTGCTGTATCAGATTCTGAATATTGGCTATTATCATGGTGATCAGCCATGACAATTATCCTGAGAACAATATAATGCAGTAGTCTTTCATTTGCCTTCCACATCACAGTGTGACACCCATACCACTGATCTAGCTCCATGAGTCATTTTCTAGTCCTGAGCCCTTTTGCCACACAAAGTCCTCATCAGCTCCAGGCCAGTATGGATGAAGCTGCTGTCATCCATCAAGATGGGTGCAAGTGGGATTTAATCCAATTGGGGAACATCACCCTTCCCTGTGTACTTCTCCACCCAAGGCCATTATTCCTCAGGGTCGTCAGATTAGTTAAATGTCTGATGATTGGAACTGAGTTGCTGGCAGTATGGTCTGCTCTATTACCATAGCAGGATAACCTGGCCACACTGGAGTGTCCTGCTCATGAGTATCTGATGGCTGTAGTACGGATTGTTATAGAACAATAACCAAAAACATTATTTACTCTGAGGTTGTAGTGGTTAGTATGCCAAATTATGATGACACAGATCCAGGTTCTCAATTCTCAATTAACCACAAGGCTTCATAGGCCAGTCTTCATAGGCCAGTGAGGAGAAGATGAGAGAGGAAGAAGCAAGTACCCTGTACACTGAGCATATAAACAGAATAAATATAGAGGCATCCCCCTCATCTAGGGTGAATATCGGAAAAATGCATCCCAGGTGTTTTTGTCTTGGCCTCCATCATACTCTCCTGAATTGTTTGTTTATTTATTTATTTTATTTACGGTATTTCTATCCTGCCTTCCTCATTGTAAGATGACTCAAGTTACTTGTGGGAGCTTCTAAGAGCAGTGGTTTGCCTTTTAAATGGATGACAGGCCTCTCTTGCACTGTTCAACAAACACTCCCTGCTATTCTTTTCTTCACAACCAAAAAGTAGATTTTTAGACATATTTTGATCACATGTTTGGCAGTCTACAGAGGATTCCAGTGGCAGAAAATTGCTACCATGTGAAGCAACTAAATTAGACATATAAAAATGGAATATTGTATATTTTTTAAATGTATTGGAGAAGGAAAGAGTGTTCTTAATCTAACTCCCTCAGTTTGAAATATACATATGCATTATCTCTGCAACTGTGGGATACCTCAGTTGAAATTGATCGCTTTTGAACTTTCTGTTTGTTTGGTGCTTTCTGGGAAATGAAAATAGTTCTGGGATTCCTCCGTACTGGCAAGGTGAAGTAGTAAATCAGAGTAGCCTAATGCATACTACTTCTCTCCTTTAATGTGATGTCATGTTTAGGGACAAAAATATGGGAATGATAGCATTAGATGGAAGTGTAACATTAATCTAATCTGAATACAACATGGTAAACTCCAATTGTGTGATACTACAACTCATATAATCCCCAGTCAGCATGTGTACATTTGGGAAAAGATGATCTCATCCAACAGTCTACCAGTGCAGGTAATCTGATGAACCATCATCCTTGGTAGATAGCTTTTAAACCTCTGCTTAAACTCATTACAAAGGAAACCCTACCTCTTTCTGAGGGTGGCCTTTTCCACCACTAATGATCTGGAGGAATCTAAATATTCTTCTTACTATTTAGTTGAAATTCTACTTGTATTTATTCCTGACATGGACATGCCATGTTTCATGCCTAGCTTTCTACCGAGTTCTCATTGAGTAGATGGTTCAGTCAGTGTGGTTTTGCAGGATTGCATGGTTTGCACAAGAGTTTCTATTGTGCAAGTGAAGAACAGATATTCTTCACAGAGATCATCATCTGTACAACAACACTTGTGCAAGACATCCTGGCATTATTAATTTTGCAGAACTTTCTGTTCAGTGACTGCTCAGTGCATAGTACATAAGGAGTATACAGACTAATAGAATGCCCCTAAATGTAGACATTTTGGAAAAAAATGTTGAGACTATGGCAGCAACCAAGTGATTAAATAATAGAAGTGTGGGGATGTGTCATTGGCAACCAAGATCAAGAGCAACCACATTCTTGTATTCACAATCATTAGGCATGGGTGTAAAAGCTAGACAATAAAAAGGCTGATAAAAATAATTATTCTGGGTTGAAAGGATTTTTGCAGAAGAAACTCCGCTCAATTGACACCCAAATGAGGCTTCTTTCATGTTCCCAAAAGGTGGGACAGAAACAGGCACTCAATCCGTCATGCAGAACTTGAGTCTCAAACTGCTGACTTGCCAGTCTTCCAGCTATCAAGGTGAGCTTCTTAACCACTGAGCCACTGCAGCTCCTTTAAAAGGCTGATAGGGAAAAAGGACATGATTAAAATATGGAGCTTAATTTCACATCAGTTTATCATTAATAGCTATATTTCAAGTCTCATTTATTTATTTATTTATTTATTTATTTATTTATTTATTTATTTATTTATTTATTTATTTATTTATTTATTTATTCATTGGATTTATATAACCGCCCATTTCACCTAAGTGACCCAGGGTGGCTCAAAATGTCAGTTAAAACCTATACCCAATGCTAATTAAAACTGAACATTCAATAAGTTGAAAATGACAAAACTGAGGCTGTCCTTCTTTGGGCACATTGCGAGAAATCAGAAATCAGAATTCTCTGGAAAATACAATAATGCTTGGAAAGGTTGAAGGCAAGAGGAAAAGAAGAAGGCCAAACGTATGATGGATTGACTCCCAGGCTTGTGTTTGCAAGAACTGAGCAGTGCTGTTGAGGACAGAACATTTTGGATCAGTCAGAGATGAGCTCATGGCATGTAATAACAAGAAACATAAAGGTATTTCTTCTGCAAAGTGGCTTTTTGGATCAGATTCCTGTTATACATATGGAGTGCCTACTGCAGATGTTGTGGCAAGGTGCTGTCACAGTTTGATCTGAATATGTGGCCAGAAACATAACGGGGACCTAATGTAGCTTGTTGCAGTGAGACATAAATACTGAGCAGGATATAGTACTGACCTTTATATGTATCACAGTGGGACCCAAGTTTTTTTTAATGAATGACTGGTGACTTTAATGATCTGGAAGGGTAAGGACTTCTGACTGAGATGATGCAGTAAAACCAACTGTCGATATTTTTTTTAAATGGCTTTGAACCTTCAACACTGACATGAGAACACAAAAAGAGTTTTCACTGGTTGCTCCCAGCTTCTTTGTTATTTTGGTGATGAGTTTAGAAACAGAGTGTAGCAAAAGGAGATTGGGTTAATAGGAGCAGCAGGTAAGGGTTGATTGAATAGCTGCTGGCCGCTTTAGATTTTTGGTACAGTAAATTCTTCGCTCTGTTTAATTTGTCCCTTTCAACTGGAGGCAGATGAATAGAACAGCACCGGGGCAAGCAAGAGTAACAAGAGGGGGAAGGGTTAGGGACGCAAAGGAAATTACTGTCTTAGGGGTGAATTAATTGGGGGAAATGTATTTTAGGGGAATGTGGGAAAGAAATTAATTTGGAAAGAATCCAGGTGAGAAATTAAACTGGAGGTGATTAATTGACAGGAAAAGGATTTTCATGGTATTGATGCCATAAGTCATTTGTCGCATTTTATTCTGAACATTTTTCTGACTCTCGATAGTGAAATGCCTGTGAGCCAGTGGTGGGATTCAGCAGGTTCACCCCAGTTTGCCAGAACCAGTAGCAGAAATTCTGGCTGGCCCCACTTGTCCAAGTTTTGAAATAAAGTAGCCCTAATTTGGGTGCAACACAAGGCTTTCCCCCAGCCATGCCAACCACACCACACCCACAGAGTAGGTAGTAAAAAAAAATTGAATCCCACCACTGCTATGTTACAAGCAATCCATGTGGGCAGGAAGGCGATTGGCATTTTGCTGCCTAAGAGAAAGGTCAAAACTCCTCACCCATATTCCCTGTACACACGAAACTGGACTTCATAATTGGTGGTGGAATGCTCAACTCAAGAGATTAGAATGAGTATGCAGAACAAGCCACATGACACTGCTCTGCCATTCACTGCAGGGGCCAAAAGATAGTTCAGGACTCCTTGAGAGGAAAGACAAACTCATGTGCACTCTTCCTGGCCAGGTAGAAATCTTGGTAGACCATACCTTCCTGACTTCAGAGCTTCAATGAAGGAAGAGGTAGAAAAGGAGGTGGACAAGGTATATGGAAATAACAATACTACCAATGATGGGAGCAACATATGTTTGCTCTGGAGTAACCATAAGTAATGTATATCCTGTAGCTTGCAATGGGTGCGATATTGGTAGATTTTTGGTACCCCTTCCAACTTCTCCCTCATTTTCTCCTTCCCATCACAGTTTTGAATTATTTAGAAACACCAACAACAGAGCTCTCCATGTTGTGCATTAGAGTTGCTTGTGCCTGAAAACTCTTTATACAGTCAAACCTTGAGATAAGAATGGCTCGACTTAAGAAAAACCTGAGATACATCTGGAAATATCAGAAAAAATCAGGTGCAAGGTAAGAATTTTTAATATGATTTTTGAGGTACAAAATTCAATGTATTCCTATGGGAAATTTCAATAGCTGCATTCCAATGGGAAATTCAAGATAAGAATTTTTCAAGATACAGCTAACCTTGAGGCACAAATTAAATTCGTATGTAGAGGTTGGACTGTACAGGTATATGATAAAAATAGTGTAGGGCCTCTGGAAGAAGTATTCAATAATGATAAATAACCAGGATTTTGAGAACAGAAGTCTGATAATGGAAGAGTATATTAATATTACACTGCTGTAGTTGAGATTTACTCACCTGTTTAATAGAAAATTATTCACTCTATGGCTTGTGTATATATTCAGCATCCCCAAAAGCTTCCTGCGTAAGCAAGTGTCTTGAAACGGCTTTTCTTTTGCTTTGAAGATGTTCTGTTAACTTTTTAAATTGCTCCTTAAAGAAGAGAAAGGGGGTGAAGGCTTTAAATTATCCAGAGCTCCTGTTCATGGTAGTGTAAATGATGAACAAGCTAAGATCCATTTGGTATGGGCTGCATTAAGAACTGGGGTCCTTGAAGTCATTTCTGTTTTAATTGCTCCATCTTTCATATCACTTTGAAATATTTTAAATGGGGAGGGGGCCTGAGAGCTTGTCTTCAAAACAAATGTGACCAAAAAAAAAAACCTCTGAAGAAAGGAAATTACTGTATAATGGAACAAATGGCTCACAGCCATCCCACTATGGGCTGTGTGATCTCATCAGAGCAAATATGTTAAACTGCATTGGATTTAGTTAACATTGAAAACAGGGAATCTCTCAAGGAAGCTACAAGGAAATGTGGTGGTGGCATCTCTGTTGGTGACACTCTCTTTTCAAATTATTATTATAATTTGAGAAGCAGGATTTAATTAAATGTTCCCTTGAATAATGGCTGGAAATGTTCTGGTCTGTGGGAGGTTCCAGATGAGATGTCCCCATTTCCTGAAATTGGGTTGTACGCTATCTTATGGAAACACAAAACTCATGACCCCAGGACACTGGTTAGATTACAATGCCAATGTTTTTGCTAGCTCTTCCCCCTACTCTGGATGTACTTCAATAGCTGGTCTCTCCCCCACCCCCTTTCCCAACTTCCTGCCTAGGCAAAACCAGCAGAATCTCAGATGTCAGAATGCTAAACTTGTATGCTGACTTGAAAAACAAAAGTCACCTCGTCCATAGCCTTTGGACCTATTGATTCAGTTGTAGCAGTCCTGGTGCTGCAAGAGTGAACATGTGTTTCATTTAATACAGGCCATGCTTCTGTCCACAGTATGAAGACAATGAGTGGGTGTGGAGAAAACAGGTAAACTTGTAAAAATGAAAAGCCATATATCTGCAATGAATTAGGGACAGTTATGGGCAGGAACCCTCTCAAACAGAGATGTTCTTTCTGTCCTGGGAACTTGTACTACTTCTTCAAGTGCTGTATACAATTCAGAATATTGGTTATCATCATGACGATTGGCCATGAAGATTGTTCTGGGGACAATATAAAGCAGTGGCTTTTCATTTGCATTCTGCATTGCAGCGTAACATCTGCACCACTGATCTAGTTCCGCGAGTCACTTTCTGGTCCTGAGCCCTTTTGGCACACAAAGTCCTCTTCAACCCCAGGTCAATATTGATGAAGATGCTGCTCTCCATCAAGATGGATCCAAGTGGGATTTAATCCACTTGAAGACCATCATTCTTCCTTGTGGACTTTGCCACCCAAAGCTTATAGTCCTTAGGGTTGTCAGGGTTGTCAACTGCCGCCTGACAATTGGCATAGAGTCACTGGAAGTTTGATCTACTCCAGGGTTTCTCAGCCTTGTGATCCCAGATCTTCTTGGACTTCAGTTCCCAGAAGCCCTGATCAGTAGGTGTGCTGACATGGGCTTCTGGTGGGTGGACTCTGTACAGAAAAAGTAACAGAGACAGCCAAAAACTAGAGGCACCCACATGAAACTCATGTACTGTATTGGTGAGACATCTCTCTTCCACCTTGAGGAGGATTTGAATGAAAATCTAACTAATAATACAAAGCAGGGGTGCCCAAACCTTTTGGGCTGTGGGCTGGTCATGTGGTTCAGTGGGCTGGTCACGTGGTTCCTCCCATTGGGAGCGGAAGTAAAACACACCTTGCAATCTGTTTTGCAACAGGATGAGATAGATTTTAAGCTGCCATTGTCTCTGCTTATACCAGGGGTGCCCAAACTATGGCCTGTGGGCCAGTCCCGGCCCCCAATGCCAATTCATCCTGCCCACGCTGCCCTTGTCACTCGCGGAAGCAAAATGCGTGTTTTACTTCTGTTTCCGGGAGCAATGAGGGTGGGCCGGGCCAGATGAATTGGCACCAGGGGCCAGATCTGGCCCATAGGCTGTAGTTTGGGCATCCTGATATAAAGAGCAACTGCTGAAGAGTAACTGATAATCCTGTGATGATGATCCATTTAGCTACTGGTCACTCAGGCTCTGCTGGACTCCCTTCCTTGAGCTAAAACAATGTACAATTGATCATGGGACATGATGCATGGCATAGCAAATATGATGTAGTTATAGTTGCCGGGTCTCTTACAATGTTGTAGTAGTACATTATGAAATGCAGGCCTTTGTGATGGCCCCCATAACCAAAATGTTGTACACTGAGTCAAAAAATCGAAAAGCTTTGTGTTGTTTTATATTAATAAACCATTTATATCTTTTTTGGGGGGGGGGGCAGGGGGCATTACCAGGAAAACAATGGTGTAATTGAACCCAGGCTCACACGCTTGAAGCTGAGGACAGTTTGACCAGCAGGGACTCAGACATTATCTATCTTCTCCCAGGCTTCCCCATTTCCCTTTAGCTTATCTGCAGGCCTTCTAGGAATTGGCACTGCCCTCACTCCCGATGCCAGAAGCGCCAAAAACAAAAAATGTGCTGTAAATGCACCTGCAACTATCGTAAACGTGTTTATGACAGCTGCAGACATGTTTTATGGCAGAATTTGTGGTGGGAGAACCATGTGTCTGGCCTGCTCAGCTGTCTAAAGGGGTGTGTTCCAGCCCACGGCGGGAAAACGTTGAGAACCCGATTTAGGACTTAAGGATACTTGCTTGAATACATGGCATTCTTCGTCTTCTTTTTATTCCTTTTCTAGGCTAGATATGAACCTGCCAAAATTAAGCCACCTTTTGGTGAGTTCATTCTGCAGTTACTTTCACCTGACCTAGTATGAGAAAGATTAGTCAGCACAAGGTACGCCCAATTGTGGTTCAAAAATACAACAATCTTTGAGGAGGCTCCTTCTGTGTACCCTGGTGTTCTTTGTAATATGTATGGGCTAAATTTCTTATGTTTTCAATTGCTAGAATTGTATGTTTAAAACTATATCACTTGCTTTGTATCCTGGCTTGAGATCTTGTGATGCAGGCTGGGACTGAAATATTCTGAGTACCAATGCGGTGTCATGGATAGAACCACTGATACTAGGGCTCTGGAGACCTGGATTCAAAATTCCCCTTTGGCCATGAGAACTCAACAGTGCAAGCTGATCCTTAAATATCCCATTTCTCTTGCAAACGCTGTTAGGGGTGTCAGACAGCATGTGTTCTAACTCAATAAAGAAGATTTCATAGCTGATGCAAATTATGCTAATGTTTGCAAGACCTTTAAAAATGTTTTGGCAGAAAACAGTGTTTGTAAAGTTGAGAGATGATGAACCACTGACCTGCAGATGAGTTTGCAATGCCATTTGCAGCATAGTTCATTGTAGGCTATGCTGACTAGACCCACACTCTTCCAACTCTCATTCTAATTACAATAGAAACTCAGTTAACAAATTTAATGCGTTCTCCGGGATCTTTTGTACTACAAAAAATTTGTAAAGAGATTTTCCCATAGGAATGCATTGAATGCAATTTCCCATAGGAATGCATTTAAACCCAAAATTTGTTAACCAAAATGCAGTTTCCCATAGGAATGCATTGAAAACCAATTAATCTGTTCTGAAAAATTGTTAACCGAGCCAATACTTTCTATAGATTTCCTTTTGTTATGTGATTTTTGTGTTAAGCAAGCCATTTGTTAAGTGAGGTTCCACTGTACTTTTATCCAGTACCGCCATCAAGGCAGTAATACCAGTACTGCCGTATAGGGCCCAGAGCTGACAGGGGCCCTGCCGCCAGCGGCCATAACTGTGACATTACTATGTATGTGTGTTTGTGTGTGTGTGTGTGGGGGGCAATTGGATTGCTCAGTATGGGGCCCAGAGAATTCTGATGGCGGCCCTGCTTTTATCATGGAACAGTATAGATAGGTAGGTAGGGACAGTATAGGTCAAGGACTATTGTTTTCTTTCATATTGGCACTTCCCCCATAAAACAAGACTCCAAACTTTTCTCTCTCTTTCTTTTTTTTTATAACTGGTGGTAAAACTTTATTATTCAAGTTTAGATGTAACAGACATCTTTTGCTGCCTGAAGAATTGTTTGCATAAGAAATACACCAGAATCATGTTTGTGAGTAGAAATGAACATGCACTATGGGGAAGGGGAGAGGAAAGCACAAACAGAGAAAACAAAAGAAGATAACCATGTGTCATAAAAGACAGAACAGTACAGAGGATTCTAGAGGCAATCCAGAGCTATATACTTAAAGAGTTTCTTGAAACATGTAAGACTAACGTCAAGAGTGTGAGCTTTGCTATTTTGTTTAATGATGATATTTTGAGATGCTGGCTTTTATTCCCTCTTCAGCATAAAGAACAACAATTAAGGAAATTAAGAAATGTATGGAGAAATAAATAGCCTGAAGTAATGCCGAGGCAGTCATCTGGTGGCAGATACTAGATCCTGTTGGAAGGGGAGAGGTACAGATTTAATTCATGGGCCCAAATCTACCAGATGTTTACTTACTGAAATTAGTGTTCTTACCCATTTATTTCAACAGGCTGGCACTGTCCTGCTGGATTATACATAACCTCCAAAGCAAGAGGAAGGTGTAAACTGTTTGTTTGTTTTTTTGCATGGTATGCCATAGTGCCACCCTAGAAAGATGTCATAGTTTTGGCCATAAAAGTGAACTACTGTAGCAAAAAATGAGCTCTTTGTTCAGACTTGTATACGTGAAGATCTGTTGTCTATATCAGTGGTCACCCTTTCTAATACATAGGTAGATTAAACACAAATCTGTGTTTTAATTTTTGTTTTTAAGTTCCATGGCTGCCCAATATGCTACATAGTATGAGAGGATATAAGTCTAAATTAAAGTTCCATGAGCCAATAAATATAAGAAGTTATGGCAAATTATATGAGTTACTATGTGACCCTAATTAATAAACAGGAACTAGCAGCAAATATTTCTCTCCCCTTTAAATTAGATATGCTCTTCTAATCTCAATTCTGACTGGATAGCTCAGTGATTTAGGTATCAGACTGCAGAGCCAGAGGTTGGGAGTTTGATTCCCCACTGTGCCTCCTAGGAAAGGAATCAGCCTGTGTATCCATGGTCAAGCTACAAAGAAGAAAGGAATAGCAAATCACTATTCTCTACCTAGAAAACCCTGAAAAAAGTTGCCACAAATCAGAATTAACTTAACAACACAAAAATTATTATTTATTATGGGAACCCTGTGTGTAAAGAATGCACTCTTTTTAATCATCTATGTGAATGAAACACTAACCTTAATCATTACACCAAACGAGGAATGGATTTTGAGCAGCCTTTCCAAACCAAGCATCCTCTACATGGCCACTGTCCTTCTGATGGGGATGATGGGAGGTTGTAATCTAACACAGCTGCAGAATGACAGGTTGGAGAAAGCTGAGCCTATGGCACCGATAATGCAAGGAAAAGTAGTGCCATTTTGAATACAAGTTGTAACTTACATCACTTAAGAAGATATGCCAACAGGTATGTTGGCAAGAAGCAAAACCTTCTCAAAGTGCATGCTTAATATCTATATACAGGAGCAGACAAATGTTTTAAATCTTTGGCATTATTTTTTAGATGTATGATCAGGCATAATCAGGTTAAAAGAGCTAAAATATATGAGAATCTTCTAGAAGTACAGAATTAATTATGAAAGACTGAAAAGAGGATTGGAAATGAATGGATAAAGATATTTTTGGCACTGGACTTAAGCACTGGTGTTGATTAATGCTGTATTAATGCTTGTCTAGCTCATGACAAGATAGTAATATTAGCAATATTTATGGGTACTGGGCTGGGTTGCTTCCTGAATTTCCACCAAATTGTGAAAATTGGATGGATAGCTCTTTCCCTGCCTATCCATAGTTCATGAAATTCTTTCTTTTAAATGATTTGCTTTATTATTTGACATGTTACCTCCCTCTGCCAACAAATTTTCATCTTCTGCTTTACTAGTTAAAGTGGAATCTAATTTGGTTAACTCTGCTCTACTCTTTCAGCAACAATATGCAACTACAGAGAAATACAGTAAGACTCAATTTTCGTTACTATTTTATATTCATTTATTTTACTTGGATTTTAAACACATGGCTCTTTTCTGCATGTCAAAAATGAAAAGCTCATTGTCTTTCAATTGAACTGGGTGGTTTGGTTTGTAATCAATAAGTTTCAGGTTCCCTAATTCTATTACAGAGATTATTTGCTGAGAACATTTAGAGTTGACTCATCCATTCATTTTTATACACCAAGCCCAGGGTGATCTCTGTCTTTTGTCAGTAAATAGAACATGTCCAATAGTAAAAAGAAACCTGAATATGAAACTCTGCATGGGATATTTGCCATTTAAGTTCTTGGAAGAATCCCATTTAAACAGAACTCATGTTCATAAAATGCAGAATAACCACCCCATGTTTCTCTTTGCCAGTGCAGGGGATGTTCCAGGTGGAGCCAATTCCATGCAGCCAACTGTACCCTGCTAAATCTTCTCTAGACGGCTGAAAACACTCTGTAGTAAGTTTGGAGCAGCACAAGGGAAAGAGGGAGGGGAAGTCGGCTTATCAGTATTCCTCCAAACATTATTTTAAATAGCGCTAGAGAAATCTTACCACCTGACCTAATATAGAGGAAATAAAATGCATTGTGGACAAAGAGGGGCAGCCAACTTTGGCAGGTCTAGGGGCTACTTTTCTGGCCTTAGGACCATCACTACCAAAACATGCACAAAGTGGAATTGAAGTGTCTGGGAGTCCACTTATGGTTTTGAAAAATTATATATTGGGGTATGAAGTGGTGAAGGAGACTCTATGAACTACTTAAAAGGTAAAATCACCATTTCTGTATGCTTCTTGCAGTCACAATTTAATTGTGGAGGGCAGGGAGGACCGAAACCAAAACACTAGTCATAGGGGAAACAGTTTGCACCCACCCTCTTATAAAAGACTGGTTTTAGACTATGTTAGCATGTCAATCCAAAACAAACAAACAAACAAACATATCAATGGATGTACTGAGTCAATCTTTTTAATCTTTTAATTGGTTTTACATAGGTTAAATGTTACAGAGAACCATTATGCTGCTCCACACTAGCAAATTTATTTCTTTGTGGAGTCTTCAAGATCTTTCTAGATGGCAAGATATCTAACAGGACTTCTCCTGTATGTCCCATTTTCACTCTAGGGCTAGTAGGCCAGAATTTTGCACATGTAGCCCACAACTTCTAGGCAGCTCAATCAAGTTCTGGCTTTCCCCCTCCACAAATTGTTTCCTTTGCTCAGGTCTATGATCTGTAGAAACTCTAGAACAGACTTTGCCAAAGTTCATTTCTTGGCAAACCCATTCCGGGAATTCCCTCCACTAGAATAACCATTGGGAGTTTCTTGGAAAGATGGATCCAAAAAATGACTTTCCCAAGTTCTCAGGCAGAGTGTAAATTTGGGTAGCCTAATACCTTGAACATTCTTAAATCAATGAAATAGTGCTAAAATAAAATATATTTTATAAAATTTAAACAGTATGGCTTGTCATGTCGGTGACCTTTAAATCATTGGCCAGAACACTAGAAGGAAGAGGCACATTTTAACTCTGAAGGGGGGAAAAATCTGGCAATTTGCCTCAAAGATAAGGCGTAGAGACATAAATTTGAAATGAAAGCCATACATTCAAAGAAGGAACGCCTGAATGAAACTTGTGCCAACAGTTGTGGTACAAAGCTTTTTTAAAGAAAAGTGTTTGACAAGTAGCATACTGTATGATTATGTCCAAGACCAGAGATGGGGAAAACTTTAAAAAACTAAACTAAACTAAATCATGGTGCTGGGCTGCATATTCTGGGAGCTGCAATCAAAACAAATTCCTTTCTCTATCTCTGCTCACTGCCAATCCAGATTAGTGGAATACAAAATTTTATAAAGTTTTAATGTCTAAATATTTTTTTAATAGAAAAGGCTGCAATAGAAAATTTAAAGAAAAAAACAACTGACCTTACTAAATGTAATAAGTCAAACCTTGACAAAATGCAGTTAACATTTTGGTGGTTTTTATGTTAAATGATAACAAAGTCTCTTTGTCATGAAATGCTAGAAAAAGACAAAATCCTTTTAGGTCCTGTCACTTGCATAAGAACTGGTGCAGAAATGCTTGAAAATGTAGAAGCTTAAGATATCTGAGAGGTGGCATATGGACCATCCCTGCCTAACCAGTTGTTATACATAACTGTAAGCAAAAAATGTGATGCTTTTCCTTGACAATGACCAAGTACAGACCTACATAATGTGTGACCTATAGAGGCTCATGTGGTCCACCTTCCTTGGGTTTTAATGCCCCACATGGGCATAAAAATAGTAAGATATTACAAAACAAGCCTACGTATAGGATGGGAGGGGTTGCTTTTGGTTTGGTTCAGGCCTAGCCCATGGCTCCAGTTTTGCTTTGGGTCAATCTTTTAATTGGATTTACATAGGTTAAATGTTACAGAGAACACATGTTTAAAAGATTGACCCAAAACAACAGATATGCTATGACTTTAAAACCGGACAAGAGGTTCAGTGACTAACTTCCTGTGAGAAATGTCTCTCCAGTTACAATGCCAAAATCTGCAAGCCAAGTAATGTCTGGTTCTTACACAGGTTGATATTTCTCATAGCTTGGTTTAAATGTAAATTCTAAAAGTTAAAGCTATTCTAAGGTGCATACAATCCTGGCAGGTAACTGCTTGGCAAGGCATATACCTCAATTGCTGTTTTTGCACTGCTATCTATGCTATCCTGTCAAATGATGGTGGCTGTTTTTACCAGGTGTCTAAAAACAACTAAGAACATGGCAAAATGATAAAAGTGATAATGAACCCTCTGTGAGAACTGATTTTGTGGCACACTATTATTTTACTATTTATCTGTGGATTTCATTAGGAAATCCTCTCCTTTTTATGTTCTGCCTAACTTTTAGCACTTTCCCAAATTCATTGCCTCATAGACTACCTCTGCTTACTTAGTTTTGCATCCCCCCCACAACAATTACATGTTAAGAACATGACCCTACCCTCAATGCCTGTTTGCCCTTTCTGATTTCTACTCGATCGCAAGCATTTGAAAAGTTCATAGATTGGAGAATGACACACCGGAACCATGGTCAACATTAGTTTTAATTATATGAACATTTGTGATTGGCTGCAGGCTAAGTGGGATCAGAAGAAGGGCCTCTGACACATCTTTCTGAACAAGAGTTGGGATGGAGACTAGGCTTGATATACTTTCTTAAAATATTGAAGAAAATAGAATGAAGAGGGAAGGAAAGGACAGTGGGTCGCCAGACAAGACAGTTTAAAACTTCATTTGCAGCAACATTCAGGAACCAGTTGTACTCCACAACCTTGTGAGGCTAGGACCCTGCAAGGAGAAAGCAAGCCTCAATGCAACAGATCAAGAAAACATGAAGCAACTGAGTCATATGGCAAAACCAGAGTGCAATGCTAGTACAGAACATGATTTTAAAAAAAGAAAAATCAGTGCCAATGGGTCAGATGGCACCTCTCGACATAATCTCTGAAATGTTTCATCTGAAACATAGACAAAGCAATAAAAAGAGGATATATGTTTATCATTTTAAGCATAACAATGTGAGTTAAGAGCTTAAGATACAAAAAAAAGTACTTGGAATGAATAGTGCTACCCTTTTTTCTTCCTCCTAAGTAGACATAAAAATATTTTCATTTCCTTCTTCCTTGTCTTTTTCCCCCTCCCCTCCCCCAAATATCATTAATATTGACAAAGTCCATTCATTTCATGTTACCGGTTACAATTTTAATGCACACACACACACGCACACAAATAAAAGATACCCTACTGCAATAGAAAGTTGCTTCATTACTTTGTTTGCTACATTTGCAAATGTAAACAGAGCGAGGCAGAGCCAGCGCTGAACCTTACGCATGATGGAATATCTTTGTTGCATACGTACACTGTAGAAAATAATTATTCAATATGTCAGGCACCATTATTTGAAATGTAATACATTAATATTTACTAGAAAAATAAGTTCTTTTTTTCCTATTTGTTCTCCCAACTTCTTAAATGAAATAAGTTAATCTGACAGTGCATCCAGTAGCTTGTAATATCTCTTGTATATCCCTTCGTAAAAAATAGTCAAAACTACTGGCTGGGCCGAGATAACACAAATGAATTGAAGTCCATCCTTTGTAGATCCTTGTAGCATCTATGGAGGCTTGTCTAAGAGCACCTTGCACTGTTGATTGAGCATTTAGTTACTTAGCCCTATTTCCCTGAGCAGTTATGCTGAGGAGCTTTCCCTTCATGGAATAATTTTACAAAGCTTCTTCCCCCTCTTTAAAAGTATTTAAAAATATTTTTCTAATGGCCATGAAAACAAACATTAGCAAAAAGCTGGCACAAACTCTAACTGAAGAGATTGACCATTGCATATAAATAACCAAAGGGTTTTGGGGGAATCAGTCATGCAGTCTATCCTGAAGCAAAATTTAGAAATAACAGCTAATGCAAAATATTCTACAATGCATATCAAATTGATAAAGTAGCTTACATTAAAGAGACAGGTCATTAGACAGAGTACTCTTCTTTAGAATGGTACTCCAAAGCCTCTATTTTGGCCCAAACATGTTGCCCACAATCTCCTGAGAGGTAGTTTACAACCCCAGAGTCTGCTCCAAGTTGGTATTCAACAAACACTAAAAGAATCTACATTTTAGGAAGGCCTTCCCACTTCCTTTAAAAACTTATGAGGCAGACTGGAAAGGAGGTCCTCTTTGCAAATATATACTAGCATCCTCTGAGACCCAGGTCATTTTACTTTCATCTTTCCTGAGAGGTTTAGCCTATGTGTTTTCAGCTAAAGAAGGAAGGAACAGTACACTGTGGCTTTCATGACCTGGAATGCTCATAATGAATGTTACTGAATCTATTGGCACCTACTCAACCTACTGTTTCTCTAGATCAGGGGTGACCAACCTTGGTGCTCCAGCCAGGGGTGTGCAGGGCACCATGGGAAAGTGCTGATCAGGGAGTGATGGGGGCGCCTATTTGGGGGTTGGTGGTGGTGGGGAATCGCATACATTGCTACTTGTGCCCCAGGGTGCCAGAGGCGAGGGCAGTGTGAGACAAAGCCCAATTGCCTGATATAATAGCACACGCCTGGCTCCAGCAGTTCTTGGACTTCAATTTTCAGAAGTCCTGATTAGCAGGTGTGCTGACTTGGGCTTCTGGTAATTGAAATCCAAGAACAGCTGGAGCACCAAGGTTGGGCACCCCTGTTCTAGATGATGAGGGGTCAAACTTCCTGGGGGTTGGAGGGCAAGACTGCCTCCTCCTGAACATTTCTAGCGCATAGACTCCTACTGTTACTACAAAAACTGGGGGACATAGAAGAAGCCTCCCGGAAGAGTGGAAAGAACTGCAGATTCAATCAGGCATCCCCTGGGCAATGTTGCACAGCCAGCCAAGTGTTACACTGTACTGTGCAATGCTCTGATATGAAGAAAGAAAGAAGTACCAAAAAACCACTTCTGAAGTTTCCATAATTGGAAGCTCTTAGCAATTCTGCTGGGAAATATGGTGCACGGGAACATACGCCTTTTCTAACATAAACATTTCTCCAGCAACATGTTTAGCAATAAATTTCGACTTGGAAATAAGGCATAAACATCTCATGCCACTTGTATCCTACAATTCCAGTGATGGAAACTTCAGGGGTGGAGGGACCACATGCAGCCTCAGGATCAGGTGTTGCCCATACCTGTGCTAGACTCTGAAGGACTGGGGAGCACTGTCATAAACTGTAAGATGCAGTGGTCAGATAGTAGGCTACCAACTGGTATCCAGAGTAAACTACAGCCTCCGGATTGTAGAAACAATGATGTTCTAATAAGGCCAAAGTTATACCCAAATAATAATAACAATAAAAAAAATAATACTAGATTTCTGGACATTGTTTATTTAATAAGTCTATTTTGCTATACAGTGTGCATATCTTACTGTACACCTGCTGCAGCATTATACATCTTTGCATTCTAGCCAGCTACATTTCTTGCACAAAAACAGAGCAATAATGGTCTGGAAAAAGGTTTTTTTCTTCTTCAAAGAGGCGTACCCTAATATAGGTGTATTTTTCTATGGTTTTAGGTGGAGTGGGTCCCAGGTGATCACCCTTTCCCTAGCTTCCCCACTTCCCCTATTCCAGCTGCCATTTTGCCTCTTTTTTTGGGGGGTGGGGGAACATACTTTTTGTTCATAGGAAGGAAAAAGAGGGAAGAGAAAAGAATGAAGGATTGTATACTGGATAAGGCATGCTTGCTATATGAAGTGCTTAATAAGACATTACAAGCTATTGAATTCCCATCAAGGAAACCTATTTCTGTTTAATTGTGCTAAGTGCTAAGGTTTATTTTATTTTATTCTTTAGATTTGCCATTTGTTTCAGCTTGTGCATTGTTCCTATGTAGGCCCCTCTGGATGTGAGTCGTGAAGTCATACTTGTCCGTGCAAAAATGTTGGCATATACTGCACTGAAATGGTCCACTGTCACCATGGCAACTCATATGCAAGGCATACATCACTTCATCCAGAAAGACAATGCCACAGTGCACACACTTGGTTGACAGTTCATCTTGAGTACTTCGGTCAACTTTCTCCTCTTTAACTACATTCAAGGGGCCTTCATTTTTTACACTTGGTGGTGCCTTAGCTTTCTCCTTTGAGGCGCCATTTGCAGTTGGCCCAGGTCTGGAATGTTTTATCGCCAAATCAAGAGGAATGTCATTGTCGGATCCAACAGCTGAAAAATGAGGAGGCAGATTGAAGGTGGGATAAGGCACATAGTTTTGGCAGGGATTTGGTAGGCCAGGCACATGACTCAAGTAGTGTGGATTCCCAGGAACAGACAGCTTATATTTACTCCAGAATCTCAGCCAGTCAGCTTCACTTTGAAAGTCATTGTGTACAAATGGAAGCCCGAACAGTGGGTACTGATACTTTTCAATGGGGCTTCCAGGTGGCGAATAGTTCGGGTGTTTGGCAGGTCTCATGTATTTCTCTATTGGACTTCCTCTCTCTGAGCTCCCTTTCCCATCTGATATAGAGGAACTATTGCCTGGGTCTCCAGTACTTTCCTGAGGGCTTTTGATCTGAATGTGCAAAGGCTGCATCCTTTTATGAATATCCAGAGTTTGGGTGACCAATATTGACTGCGGTGCAGAATGGCTTTTAGTCAATGAACCCTGGGCTTCATATTTACTCAGGCTGGGAAGCTGGATCTCTCTCTGGTTACCTTCTGTCAAGTGATCTTCTGATCTCCTATCTAACGGGCTGCCATTGACTTGTTCTTCACTGTTCCCTCTTTGCTGTTTGTTCAGCTGCTCAGTCTGAAGTGCTTCCGGGTTAAGGCGCTTTCTTGTTCGTCTCCTAATGATCTGCTCACCGTTGTTTTGCTTAATGATGTTTAAAGGCCTGGGAGTCTGCATATAAAACACAATGACATCACAGATGAAGGAGCAATACCAAGCAAAGCTTTGCAGAATACTTGTGTAAAATTCTCTACTCATAGAACCTTAACATGCTGTTTCACAAAGAATGATTTTAAAGAATATTCTCCCTCAAAACAAGACTCTATGAGGTTACATCAAATGCTTGGAAACTGACTACATAATTTGGAATAATCAAAAACACATCATATGAAAATTCATCAAACTCCTTTTACTGGAACAGAAGTGCTGGAGTGAAAATGTGTCATCTATCTAGCTCAGGGATTCTCAACCTGTGGCCCATGGGCCGAATGCGGCCCACAACGCCATTTCATGTGCCCCTCACTGCCTCCACCACACCAGAAAGTGCCATGTGGTGGAGGAAGGGCAAAATGGCTGTCCAGCCCTCGAAGCTGTCTGAGGAAGTGTGACTTGGCCCCCGGCTTTAAAAAGGTTGAGAACGCCTGATCTAACTAAGCAACCCTATAAGTTACTGAATCTTCAATTTATTTATTTATTAAATTTCTATACCACCCATCTAATGAGATCCACTACTCTGGGTAGGATCATAGTTTCCTGGTCAGTCTCCTTTAAATGGTCATTATGCAGTGTGGCCAGTGCAATCTCAGTGCTATACCATAGTATAAATCCTGACTGGAATAAATCTAGACAAATTTGTCTCTTCCAAGAGCACTACACCCAATCAGCCACAAACCTCTCAATCAACTTACTCATAAATAGAATATTTGTGGCAGGCCTACATTTACTTAAGTTGTCAGTCTTTAGTGTCGGGGCCAGCCTCGTTCGCCTGGCAACCGGCCAGGGCGAACCACCACCACCTGCAGCTCGGGCCAGGAGACGGCCTCAAAAACCGTCCCTCCACCACCCTGAAGCTAGTCTCATTCACCCGGCAACTGGCTGGGGTGAACCACCACCACCTGCAGCTCAGGGCAGGGGACGGCCTCAAAAACCTCCCCTCTACTGCCCCGAAGCCAGCCTCGTTTGCCCAGCAACCGGCCAGGGCAAACCACACCACCTGCAGTTCGGGGCAGGGGATGACCTCAAAAACTGCCCCTCCATCGCCCCGAAGCCAGTGCCAGGGAACATTATCACTGGCACCAGGGTCGCTCCAGCGGCCCAGGGAGAAGAGTCACTGACACCCCTGCTGAGACCAGCTCCGCTCCCCAGACGGGGAGTTTTATTGCTGCCATGAGGAAAGGAGACTGGCTGTGCCTCCACTGTTGTTGTGACTGGGTCTATCTGCGCTGTGATGGGATGGCAAAAAGCTGGGCCTGGGCGGGCTGCAGGGGTGAAGGTTTTATGTTGGAGAGGGTGAGAAAGGGAGGTGCTACCCTGCCAGACATATAAAGAAGGCAGCATTCTGTCTGGGGTGGGCAGGGAGGTTCCGGAGGCCCACATAGGGTTGTGACGGGCATTTGTGATAATAAAAGGTTTTATAAATTATTACTGATTAACAGGATTGCCAATATATATTTAGGCTTCCTATGTTTTATGAGAGGTGATGGAATGAGCACCCGTCTCTGTCCCAGCTCCTGCCAACCTGGCAGTTTGAAAGCAAGAAATTGCAAGTAGATAAATAGGTACCACTTTGGTGGGAAGGTAAACAGCATTCCATGCACTTTTGTGTCTAGGCATGCCTGCTACATGTCCACAGAAACATCTGCAAACGCAGACTGTGCTGGATCTTCGGCTATAAACAGAGATGAGCACTGAACCATAGAGTTGGATATGACTGGATTTTGAGCAAGGGTGACCTTTACCTTTACTTTAAAGAAAATTATTATTGAAGTGATGCCTTATTCACTATCTATCCTCATAAAGGACCTTGTCGTGTATCTACAATATGTTATGGCCTAGTTAGGTTGTTTATCTTGACCTACAAGACAGATTTGCACCTATATACCTATCTTGTGCTCCTCTTCTTTTGCTATTTTACAATTTAATATTTTTGTTAAAGCATTTGTTAAGAATTGGTTATCAATTCTTGACAAATGCCGAAGATGAAGAGGATGTTGAGCACCCACCACCTCCCCCCTCCAGCCACGCCATCGTTGGAAGGGGTTAAAAGGGCTGCCAGGACTTTGGAGTGTCGAGGCAGCCAGAGGAGGAGAACACTGAGCACCATGACCCCCGCTGAGTGCTGCGCCTCCTCCCCTCCCCCCTCCAGCCACGCCATCGCCAGAAGGGATTAAAAGCTCAGCTGTGCCTCGCTCTGCAGCAGGGCTGTGTAAACCCGCTGCTGACGGAAACCTCTGGAGCCACTGCTGAACACTGCCAGTCTTGCCGCCGCCATCGCAGGTGTTCCTGGTCCAGCCCCCCCTCCTGGCCTAGACTCTCCTCTCCTCTCGACCAGTTGGGCCTCAAGGGGAGATGGAGTACAGCTGCACGGGGTCCCGTGCTCCTTCCCCTTGGCTTGGATGACTGATGGGGAAGTGGGAGCTCCAGAGCCCGGGCTCTGCATAGACGTTGAGCTTTGGGAGCTCTCTGAGTATGTTGAGCCCCAGCTCTGTTGGGATTGTGGGGATGTAAGGGATGTACCATGATATGCTATTGTATTTTTATTGTAATTGCATTTACTGTATTTTTTGTATTTCTTGACTTTGTGTATACTATGTATTTATTTATTATGTATTTTGGTACCTATTGTATTGTTTTTGCTGTTCTTTGCCACTTTATGTCGCCTTTGGGCTGAGGGAAGTGGGATATAAATTATTATTATTATTGTATCTGAACGATGAAATTGTGGTTACTAGGATCATAACACTGCACAACAATGATTTTGCTACTGGGAAAAACACATGTGATTTACATGGTATCGAGTGTGCTGATTCCAAATCTGAACTCAGAATTTGCCTATCATGTACAGATTTTAAGGTGTGCTATAAGCTGTTGGGGAACATAGTGAAAAGCAGAGACATCACATTGCAAACAAAAATTAGAATAGTCAAGGCAATGGTTTCCCCAGTAGTAATGTATGGATGTGAGAGCTGGACAATTAGGAAGGCTGAACGCAGAAGAATAGATGCCTTTGAAATGTGGTGTTGGAGGAGGGTTTTGAGAGTCCCCTGGACAGCGAGGAGAACAAATAGGTCAATCTTAGAAGAAATTAACCCTGACTGCTCATTGGCAAGTCAAATAGTAAAGATGAAGCTAAAATACTTTGGACATCAAATGAGAAGGGAGGATTCACTTGAGAAGGCATTGATGTTGGGAAAGGTGGAGGGCAAAAGAAGAAGGGGGAGGCCAAGGATGAGATGGCTAGATGGTATTGTAGACACAATGGGCACAGAGCTGGGAGGGCGAGGGGGATGGTGGAGGACAGAGGCGCCTGGAGGAAAATGGTCCATGGGGTCGCAAAGGGTCGGAGTCGACTGTGCGACTGAACAACAACATAAGCTGTTCAAATGGTCATGGTCACACATGCTCATGGTCACACATGCTCTGGTCACCTCCAGGCTAGATTATTGGAATGCGCTCTACATGGGGCTGCCCTTGTCAACCATTCGGAGGCTGCAGTTGGTCCAGAATGCGGCAGCCCGGGTGGTGATGGGGCACGGGCGTTATGCTCGTGCCTCACCATTACTTTGGGAGCTGCACTGGCTACCAGTTTGCCTCCGGGTGCAGTTCAAGGTGCTGGTTTTGACCTTTAAAGCCCTTCATGGTAGTGGGCCAGGATACCTTAGAGACCGCATTGTCCCAAGAGTGTCCACCCGTCCAACGAGAGCGGATCGGAGGGGCTCCCTGATTGTTCCATCTGCCAGAGGGGCTCGTCTCTCTGGCACACGAAGGAGGGCCTTTTCCGTGTCCGCACCGGCCTTGTGGAACTTCCTGCCTGTAGAGTTGCGGGAGCAGATGGAGCTGCTACCTTTCAGAAAAGACCTAAAAACCTGGTTGGCAGGGCAGGTGTGGGGCCCAGATGGAAGAGTGGCCCCTGCCTGCTGGCTTATAAATTAAGCCCCCATTTCTTTTAATTGTCATTTTTTTAAAAAATGTGGGTTTTAAGAGGAATGGGGTAGGTGGGTGGGTATGTTGGGTTTTAATTGGTTTTAATTGGTTGTACTGTTTTATGTGTGCTTTAACTTGTTGTGAGCCACCCAGAGTCGGGTTTACCTGATTGGGCAGCATATAAATTTGAATATAAAATAAAATAAAATAAAATAAATAAATGGTAAATGGATAATGTATTATTACATGGGAACATTATAACAGTTGTAGCTACCACTATGCCCCCTGCTGCCTCAGTTAAATCACGTTACATAAGGTGAGATGGACCAAGGGTTTGTCTCTAGTGAGAAACCATCTTATTGGATAGTACAGCTAGGCCATACCTGTCAAGTTTTGGATTTGGAAATAAGGGAAATTTCCTGGCAAATAAGGGATACTTGACAGCTATGCTTATCCTGTGCTGCCCTCCAAAGGCGGCAATAGGGCATTGCAGTCTAATTAATAAGGGATGACGGCGGAAAAGAGGGTAAAATAAAGGGTTTTCCCGGCCAATAAGGGATACTTGACAGCTATGAGCTAGGCCACAGTGAGGCTGTTTTGAGCTAAAGATAAATAGGCACAGCTGTGTTAACAAACCTGACAATTTTTGCTACATTTGTGGCAAATATACCCCACAGGATCAATGAAAGAACCTAACCAAGAGGGTGAGATTCATTAACTTAAGATCCTGATGTCCTAGGTAGAATTGAACTTCAGATTTTGATTTAGTGCACTTTATTTAGTATAGGAAACATGGATTAGACCAAGTAACAGACAATTTTTTTTATTTTATTTTTTGTGATGCAGTGTAGTAAATCAGTATGTGAAATGTGTGTTTAGGGCAAGCTCAAAATTAGTCCTAATTGCATTATATCTGTTAAATTAACAGGAGTTACAAAAATGTTAACTTTGGACTAACACATGGAGTCAACTTTTTGTTTCAGAGTGGTGTGTAAAAATTTTATATATCTATATATCTATCTATACACACACACACACACACACTCTCACACACAGAGTAGAACCTCGTATAGCGATCGCCCCATACAGCAATGAAATCGCGTAGCGATGATGCTTGGAGGGGGAAAGCCGTTTCGTATGGCGATCATTCCTATGGCAAAATTCATACAACGATTTTCCAATGGGAAAAACCGCTTAGCACCAAACATTGTCCTACGTTTTTCCCCATAGGGAAAATCGTTGTATGGATTTTCCCATAGGGAAGATCGTATGACAAAAATCACATAGCGGTCAGCTCCATAGAACGGATTAAAATCGCTATACAAGGTTCTACTGTACTTCAAAATTATCTCCTTTTTTGCACAATATAAATAAACTATATTAATAAACATGATGTTATACATTTTGATGGGGAATTGTGTCAGAAGCTCAAAAACCAGTGGCTAACTACATTCCAACCTCTACATATGTTTAGAACTGAGATGAACAGAAGTGAGATCTTGATCTGTTGGTGATTGCCAGGAGATTTTTAATCTCCAGGTGATTTTTAATCTTTTTACAACAGAAGGAAATAGATTGGTCAAGATTTCACTGCAGTTTTCAAATAATATGGGTAACATGACTCCTGCTATGTTGCCCTAAACTGAATAAATAAAATATAGAAAATTCTAGGGCAGGGATTGTCAACCTGTGGCCCATGGGCCAGATGCGACACATGGCACCATTCCATGTGGCCACCCACCACCTCCACCACGCCAGGAAGTGCCATGTGGTGGAGGAAGGGGGAAATGGCTGTCCGGCCCCCGAAGCTGTCTGAGGGAGCGTGACCTGGCCCTTAGCTTTAAAAGATTGAGAACTAGGGCTACCAGCAGTAATGTTTTGGTTTGAAAGACCTGTTTTGCTACATTTGTGGCAAATATACCCGCATTATTTGGTTGTTGGATACTTAGCTCCTAATAAAAACAAAGTTGATATCGTAAACTCCATTCTAGCAGATGAGAAATAGCAAAAATGTTTGTTTAGGAGACAAAGACCAGGTCAATCATTAGAAACGATAAAGACTCAATAACTCGTGCATCTTATGACTCTTATCTCATTATACTTTCTGCACATGGCTCTCAGGTTACTCATTTCAACTCTCACATGAACAGAGGTGATTGTGTACATGCCATCATTGGTGAGGCAATTCAGAAAGCCTGTTTCTGGACGTATATGCAAACTGCAAGAGAATGCTGGGGAAAATCAGCATGAATTTCTGGAAAACATCAGTCCTAGAATCTAGACCAGGAGTTCTCAACTTTTTAAAGCCGGGGACTGGGTCACACTCCCTCAGTCAACTTTGGGAGTCGGATGGCCATTTTCCCCTTCCTCCACCACAAGGCACTTTTTGGTGTGGTGGAGGCAGTGGGGGCCACATGATATGGTGCTGTAGGCCACATCCGAACTGAGGACTGCAGGTTGAGAATCCTAGACAAAGGACATAAGACATCCTAATAAAAATGAAAGTTTGGACCACTGATACTTCCAAAACTATACCCTCTGGAGGCTCTCTCGTCATCATTCCCCATTTTGGAGCTGGAATTTTTTCAGTGGAAAGAGCTTTATACAATTCCTTTCCTTTTGGAAAGAGCAAGAATGGATTAACATAAGGTTTTAACTAACCGTTACATAAACATGCTAATAGTGTTACTTTAAAATCTTCAAATATTTTTCAAATTTCAGTCTTAATAATGAGTAATTTTTTCTAATTTTAATGTTCAATTAATTTCCTCCCCCATAACAACTTAACCTAAGATGAAGTGTTCTGCTACTCAGCTTCAAGATTCCTCTTAGAACCAAGGAATTGGGGTATGTTTTGTTACAACATTATTTTAATGCATTTCTTGAATGAGGGGAAATAAATATTCTCAGTTTTTCTCTCTACTTTGCATCATAATAATCAATTCTTCATCGGGAAGTTCTAGTAGTGACTTATCTTCATGGTGTACAAACTTTGTTCATAATGAATCACATCTGACTCTGAGTGACCACATTGAAACACACACACACACACACACACAGAGAGAGAGAGAGAGAGAGAACAATTTTGAAATTAACCGCAGCTGCCCAACTTCAGCTAAGCTGCCTAAAACCTTTCCTATATTAAAACAAGTAGGTTCTTCCTACCGAGTGAAGCTTCTGGTAAAGACCACACGCGTTGCATACATATCCTCCATTTGCATTCTTTCTCCAGAGAGAGGTCTTTGTGGTCAGGCAATTGGCACAAAAAACACCCGAACCTCTACGTCTCTGAGAAAGGGTGAAGGGGGGACAAAAACAGAAGGTCAAAGGTTAGTCACATGATCTGTGGAGTCAGGACAAATCAACATAGGGATTTTGTTTCTAGGCTGGCAACAACTGATAGTATAAAACCAGACTGCCCATAATGAGGTCAAGTTCAATTGTGCTTAATAGGCACCGCTGATTTTCATTACAATTTACACTACAGTGATGGATGAGGTGTGCAAAATGCCACTGCTTCTCTCCATCCCCTGTAACAGTAGCTTTAACTTATTGAACTTTAGCGTTTATGCCTTTTAATGACTAGGTTCTCAATTCTGAACTTCAATATTCTGTTTTGACACACAGCGATGTGCATAGCACATAGCAATTGCTCTTGTTTTATTTTAAAAGTGTGGTAGTTAACAATCAATCTATTATAGCAATAAGAACGACAAATGTACATTTTTCAAATTAATCCCCGTTTGCGTAGTGCCTCTCACCAGTTCTTATAAGAGTCAACACGTTGTTAACATTATGTACATCACAGAATTACAAATGTCTTTAATCTTAAAATCCATGTATCCTACTATTTAGTCCCTCCCATGTTTCTCCATTTAAAGAGCAAGAAAACAGTGGCTTTGTTAATGATACTACTTTTAAACTTGAGATGAAACTGGGCAACACAGCCTGCTCACTGAAAAGCGTTTACTTGATGAGTTTCAAACAAAATATGAACATTAATTGGGATGCTGACTGAATTCCGTAGCTTTTATTAATCATCCTGCTCAAGCAGTGGGGCCATAGATAAATGAGAGAAGCTTGTTATAGTCCTTCTGTAGCATAATGGTATCATTAAACTTTTCATTTTGGGAAGAAAAGAACAAAACAAAACAAACCAGCTCATGTTTGTGGGCATAACTGCTAACAACAATGACGTGGCTGTCTTGTTGTGCCATTTCTCCCCAGCTCAGAGAGAAAAGAAAACCCCAAACTATTTCATCATTCTTATTTTAAAATAAACTTTAATTAAATGTTTTCTGTCTTGCAAAAGTGTGAAAGGAGAACAGTTTCAGTAAAAGATTAAACTGATTTTGTTCTAAGATTTAAAAAATTACAACCCCTGTAAATCAAAATTTCAAGGTTTTGTCAAATGTAGGTAATTTATTGAACTTTATACTGCAGAGAAGGGGGAAACTGGTGCCAAGAAAATACAATGCTTATAATTGTACTCTGATACATTTCAAATGGAAAGCTTTTTGCAGACATAATTTTGGCTTGGAGTGTGGAACACTTTCTTGGCATTGAAAGGGCATTTGATTCATAGGGTGTTTCACAATGTATCACTAAAAAGACCTGGTGATCAGCCAGTTCCCTATAGGGTAATTTTTCCATCCAGATGCAAGTGCTATCAGAGGCCCTCGTCAGCTAAACTAATTATGATCTTGCCTTTCCTTATGCCTGCTCACTCTAAGGTTCGACATCCCCCATTAATCATCAATAAGAGGAAAATGAATGAAAAATAGAGAAAGGAGGGCTGGTAACCTACGTGGCCATAAAAATCTAAAATGAGTGCAATAATTTAACAAGATTGGGGAAATGTTTTTGAGTAAGTACAAAAGTCAGACTAACAATTGCCCTTTTAAACCACGAACACAATTTCATTAGCGTAACAGGTTGCAGTGCTTTAAGTAAAGGCAATAAAATCAATAATGTCAATGGAACAAATTCCTACTCCCACCGCCCCAATACCATAAAATAACAATCATTATTACACCTTACTGTATCATCTAAATCTCAGTGCTTCATTTGTATACAGCACCCTTCTGAAAGTACAGGATTTATATTTTATTATATTTGTATTATAATTATATTATATTTACTCATTAGAAATATACATAGAGGAAAATGTAACACCATAGAAGGCAAACATACTGTATAAAGTTAATACATTTGGCTTCTGTACAGTCTGACGTTGTATAACCTGCCTTTAGTGAATAAGTTTGTATCTATTCCTTTTTAATCTTGAAAGAGTATAATTGATTTCCAAAATTATTCCTTGGAGAGCAATAAGCGTTTAATTAAATAGGCTCATTGTTGACCATGCGGTGTAAATTATATGGAAACTATTTTGCATGTCCACCATTTGGATTTGACAGAAGAATATCTCTAACTCGTACCTGTCAACTTTTGGATTTGAAAATAAGGGAAATTTGGCCACACCCCTCTGTGGGTGTGACCAAATCTGTGGGCGTGGCCAAATATAGTCATGTGACTTGCTGGGCTCTAGTCATGCCTGCCACATGGACATGAAAATGTCTGCAAACACAGACAGCACTGGCTCTTTGGCTGTAAATAGAAATGAGCACTGCACCCTAGAGTTGGATACGACTGGCAGATTTTACTTTCTTAGGATCAAAGATCGCTGCAGATGGTGATTGCAGCCATGAAATAAAAAGGCGACTGATGCTTGGGAAACAAGCTGTGAGAAACCTGGGGAACATAGTTAAAAGTAGAGGCATCACCTTGCAAACAAAAAATTGCATAGTCAAAGCAATGGTATTTCTGGTGGTAATGTATGGGTGTGAGAGCTGGACCATTAGGAAAGCTAAGCGCAGAAAAACAGATGCCTTTGAAATGTGGTGTTAGAAATAGGTCGATCCTAGAAGAAATCAACCCTGACTGCTCATTAAAGGTCAAATGGTAAAGATGACGCTAAAGTACTTTGGACATCAAATGAGAAGAGAAGATTCACTTGAGAAGGCCTTGATGCTGGGAAACGTGGAGGACAAAAGAAGGGGGTGGCCAAAAATAAGATGGCTAGATGGTATTGTAGATGCAATGGGCACAAAGTTGTGTGGGCCAAAGAACCCTTTTCCCATCATCTTGGGGGACTTTTGTTTTGTTTTCTTTCTTGTTTACTCAGTGGCTTAAGTGACTAAGATGCTGACTGGGAGGCAGAAGGTCAGCAGTTCGATTCCCGAGTACTGCAGGACGGAATGAGCTCCCGTCTTTTCCCCAGCTCCTGCCATCCTAGCAGTTCGAAAGCAAGAAATTGCAAGTAGATAAATAGGGACCACTTTGGTGGGAAGGTAACAGCGTTCCGCGTGCTCTGGTGTCTAGTCACGCCTGCCACATGACCACGGAAACATCTGCAGATGCAGACAACGCTGGCTCTTCGGCTTTGAAACAGAGATGAGCACTGAACCCTAAAGTCGGATATGACTGGCTTTCGAGCAAGGGAACCCCCCCCCCCCCCTTTCTCTCATATAGTGATCAGGGAACACACACACACCCAATTAGGGTGGAGGAGCAAGATATTATTTTCCCCTCCCCTCTCTCTCTCGTATAGGGATCAGGCAACACCCCCCCTCCCAAGTTAACTCTAGAACTCTAGAAATGAAATCCTCCAGCCAGGAGGCAGAGAAGAAACAGCTCAATAAAGCAGGAGGTTGCCCCTGCATATATGAAATATATCGCTCACCTAGAGTAGACTCCTGCTCCCAGCAGTCAAAATGAAGCCTCCAGGAAAGGGCTGGCAGGAAAGGGAAAGAAATACTACAGAATCCCCCCCCACACACACCTTCTCTCTCTCTCTCCTTCCACAAGCGAAACGCCTGCCACACAGTGACCTCTGGTGGCTGGAAAAAAATACTGCAGCTTTGCCTGTGAGGGCTCCGGTCAGGATATTTTTTTAAAAATAAGGGAAAATATGGGGAAATTAATAAAATGGGAGGGGGCGGGAAGAGGGGTAAAATAAGGGGTTTCCTGGGGAAAACAGGATAGTTGACAGGTATGCTCTAACTCCTTCCAAATTTTCTTGGGGATGACTACTTGCAGTGGCATATTGAACAGGACGAAACTTTCTATATTTCTACGGATCCTGCCACTGTTTATTTGTAGATTTTCTTTCTCTTAAGTCCAAGGACATAGGGTACTTTGAACAACTGGTAGCTGATGTAGAGTCATGGTTTAAGTACTGTGTTGTATATTAACAGCTACAATGAATGAGAATTTCCATGCAAATCATTTAACAACACATAGCTCAGTTCTACATGGAGAATGAAGTTGTTAAAAATAAGGAATGAGGGATATCAAGGCCCCTGACTCATCTGGCTCTTGCTAGCATCTGAATCAGCCCTCAGACAGACATGCCACATGTCCTCTTATACAGATTTCATGTTTTCATAGCTTCTGTACCAGCTTTTGTCAGCCTGAAAGACTAAAACATCTTTCTTAAGGCATAATTACTTGCAGCAAGAATTATAAGCTAAAATATATATGCAGTATTGACCCACTCTTTCACCACTAGAAGGGATTCCATTCTTTACGTTCTGAAAAAGAATTCAGCCCTTGAGACCAATCATTTGAATGCATGAGTGAAATCTATGAACAGAAATGCAGGATTGCGTTTTTGTTAAATTGTAATGGAGATTTCTGTGTGGGGGCATTCTACAATTATATGATCCATTTTGGTGGGAAAATTGACCCCCTCTCCCTATGTAATCTGACCGTAATTTTAGTTTTGACCCCCTTTAAAATTACGTAATCCAGAGCCTTTGTATCAAAACTCTAACTTTTAGAGCTTTTCACTATTGGTGCCTAATGCACAACAGCTCCAAATGGATTATGTAATCTTTAACCTGAAACACCCCCCCCCACATAATTTTTCCATAATTCAGATGGCAGACCCCCTCCCCCCTTCAAGGATCACATAATTGTTGAATGGCCCCTGTTTGCAGTGGTACCTCGAGTTACAAATTTAATGCGTTCCAAGGCATTTTTCATGTTATGAAAAATTTGTAACTTGAATTTCCCATAGGAATGCATTGAAAACCAAAAATCATAATTTGAAACATGGTTTCCCATAGGAATGCATTGAAAACCAATTAATCTTTTCCGGAAAAATTCGTAACTCAAGCCATTATTTTCAATTGATTTTCATTCGTATTGTGAAAATTTTGTAACTCAAACAATTTGTAACTCGAGGTACCACTGTAGTTCACTGAAGGGAGGTGGCAGTGAAGCATTCTGGGCTGTTGTTGAGAAGAATTGTGTGGTAGACAAAACAATCTTGTGTTCTGTGGGGAAACATAACCTAAGTTTTGATCTGCATGGAGTACTGTGTATTGATGGGCTGGAGTCCTTCAGAGGAAGGGCCAAATTGTCTGAGGGGATAAAAGGAAAGGGAGAGAAAGGAGTGATCTCTTTGCTCTTTTTGCCATGCTTTGTAAGTACATAGTTCTTTGTGGCTCTTCGAACTCAGCAATCATGAAGTCTTTTGAAATAGAACACACCAGATTAATTTTCACAGCCATGGAGCAGGACTATAGACTGGTAATATGACGGGAAGAGAGCATATCTCATTGATAAGTCTATAAAACCTTAACACAAGGTCATTCCTCCTAACCATTAATAAATCCCAGCTTTACTCAATCAGAATGTCACTCTAAGAAGGCTATGATTTAGATCAGAGGTTCTCAACCTACAGCCTGTGGGCCAGATCTGGCCCATGGCAAAATTTTATGTGGCCCACTGCCCTTGCTCCCACCACCACTGGCTGTGTCATGTGTGATTCCTTTTTAATGTAAACAGCATTTCAAAGCTGTTTACATTAAAAAGGAACCACACATGGCACAGCTTCCAGTGGCAGCGGGAGTGAGTGCAGCAGGCAACATGAAATGGCATGATGTGTGTGTGTGAGGGGGGGGGCAGAACTGTTGGGCCCCTGGCCTTGTCTCACCCAACCCCCACTCCAGGACCTCAGCCCCAAGGATAACCTCCAGCCCCACAAGGAAGGACTAGCCTCGTTAAAAAGACCCTCTCGCCTTTTCCTGAGCAGGCAATTAATCTCATTATTGTCAGTTGGGGAGGGGGGTCCAAAGCCTCCATAGAGGGTTGGTGGCTCCCTCCTTCCTTCCAGGGAGAAACAAAATGGCCACCCACTTGAAGCTGTTGGGACAAAATGGCTGCCTAAAATGGCCACCCTCATTGTGCAGACAGGAAAAAATGGCCTCCAGCCTGATTAGCTATCTGAGGGAGTGTGACGGCCCATGGCCGTAGGTTGACAGGGAATTAGATTTCCACCAACACCACGTGTTGCTGATTAGACTTAACTATGTACATTTCCAGTACATGCTTTGAAAAATAAGCCAAAAGGATCTAGAATTGAAACTATGTTACTACTAAGTCAATATTTAATTGTATGGATCCTCATAGCCAGTACACTATAATAATACTGCCTGAAGGGACCACTACAGTTAAGGGTCTGTCAGTATTTCCATTTTAGTTCCTAGACTGGGTGTTTAATATATTGGTTGTATCAAATCACATTGGGCTGGAACTTGGCACACAAATTGCTCAGCACAGATGTGAGGAGCCCCCACCCCCCCAAAAAAAAAACCAAAAAAAGACAACAACCCTTATTTAAATCAGTTCAGCTGTTTATAATTTGGAAGAAGGCCAAACATGAAAAATTTCTCAGATTTGTGGATAATTCCCCTCCTTCCTTTGCCTAAGTGTTGAACCACAGCAGCTAGGTTTCCAGGGAAATGCCAAATGCTTCTAACAGGAAAGCTTCCTGATACATTAATTTAAGGAGGGGGGGGGGGAGAAAGCTTTTAGAAAGGATTAATCTCTGAGCATTTTCTACAAAATACACATTTCAAAAGTTTTCCATGAATGAGAATTACACGGCAACCCTGAATATGTACGGTAGTCCTTTTCTGTTAGAAAACGGATTTCCTGATGGGGACGATATCAAGTAATAATAATAATGATGTTGTTGTTGATGATGATGAGAACAATAAATGCAAGAGTAACAATTATATTTAGTTATAGTTTTACTCCTCACCTATACAACATGCAAAAACAAAGATGCAAACTACAGCAGAAGAAAGAAATGACTGAGGGACAAGAGCCAGAATACATTGTCCCTATTTAGCTGGGTATTCAGTTTGGCACTGATCCATAGGGAGTCACAATATTATTATTATTATTATTATTATTATTATTATTATTATTATTATTATTATTATTATTATTATTATTATTATTATTATTATTATTATTATTATTATTATTAATAATAATAATAATAATAATAATAATAATAATAATAATAATAATAATAATAATAATAATAATAATAATAATAAATTTGTGTTAATGCACTAAAAGATTTAATATCTGATACCAAGCTTGGGTGCAATATATAAGGGCTAGATTTAATCTTGAACTTACAAAGGAAACAATAAAATAGTTTCTCCCAATTCCTTTTTAAAAGCTTTGATAGCATCCTTCTGAGTTACTTTGTAGTTTGGATGGCATGAAAACAAGAGGGGAACTGAAAATAAGAAAACCTCATGCTTGGCAAATGCCATGAGCCGTCTGTGGTAGCCAGATAAGGTGCATCAGTATCAAAAACTGGATTCCATTTTTATGTAAAGGGAGCATTCAACTTAACTTGGAAAACCGACTTCTTGGACTATAATGCGCAAAATATCTCAGCTTGTGGTTTCTGCAAATTGTTGTCTAAAATACCCTTCAAGCTTTCGTTCCAATTTAGTTCAGATTGCTTTAAAGTAGAAATGGCTGTTTTGGAAAGCCCTCAAGTGATCTATTTTTGTATCCTAAAAGCAATGGTTATTATCTAAGAGTTATATTTCTAGACCCCAAGCAAAGCTTAGGTACATGAAGATAATTTGGGTGCTATTTTCTAAGAGATTGCTGCTAAAATAGCACCAAAATTATCGTAGCATGCCTCTAAAGTAGCTCTCATTATGGGAACCGCAGTAAATTGCCCAATGGACATATGTCGTACATGCAAAGAGATGTTGATTGATGCTCTCCATGGCCAAAATATATCCAAGATTTCAGCTCTTTTGGGACAACTTGATATAAAGGCCTGTGGAAAACTAACTATCCTTCCTTGTGAGGAAGGCATGCTTTTGACTTTGCATACATTTGGCTCTACATGAGCAATCCAAACTCCTTCCCTGAGAGTCAATGATATCTTAAATTAATACAGTGGTGCCCCCAGTTACAAATTTAATACCTTCCTTGGGATGTTTCGTGTTATGAAAAATCTTAACTCGAAATGTCGTTTCCCATAGAAATGCATTGAAAACCCTTTTTCTGACCTCCAGAATGGATTAATTGGTTTTCAATAGATTCCTATGGGAAACCACGTTTTGAGTTACAAATTTAAATTCATAGCTCGAGGCATTATTTTCAATGGATTTTCATTCCCATCGCAAAAATTTCGTAACATGAGTTAGTAACTCAAAGTACCACTGCACTAGTCTTTTTTTTTAAGTAGGTGATACACTTTTCTACAGAGCAGTATCAAACTGCTGTAGAGAACAATTTTTGTTGCTGTTTTTCCACAGTATTTAAGAACAGTTCCCTTAAAAGACAGGGATCATCTGTGCTACTTCAAGTACACTTTTTACATGAGTGTTATTTGTACAAAATTAGGTATCTTTCTTGCCATGGGGAAAAATTAAACCTTTTTTTACAGAGCACTCCGAAACATCTACCTGTATAACAGTTCTAATATTTCTATGGCACATTGTTTAGCTTTTTCATTTCTTTATTTAGCCAGTTAACACTGTCAGGGAATTCAAGGGATCATTACAAATCTTTTGAGTTATTTTTTAATGCATTCATTTATTCTGTAGTTATAGTCAGATATTTAGGTTGAGAAAGCCTGATTCTCTCAGAGAAAGCAATGGAAAGTGGCAGACATTCCATTTACATAACCCAGACACCAGAGTCATTAAGATAAGACAGACACCTGCATGGCTTTTCAAGCATGCCCGTTAGCAATTGAAAAGAATTGAACTTAGAAAAACTTTAGGTCATTAATGAACATTCAACTTCCAAGGAGGGGGAGGAACTCCACCCATTCCAAATGGGAAGGAAACTTTCACCTGTTACATCTACACTTTGACAGGGACTTTTGCACTTTCACATCATCAAAGGGAAAAGGTAAAAAGTGACACACAAAGCATTCTGGTGCCCAATCAGGAGTACAACACCTGCGTGGAAATCGTACATCATGGGGAAGAACACCTGTGTGGAAAGTTTTACATCAATAACATGTAATTGTTTATGGAAATAGACATACCTAAGGTTGGGGAAATCTCATAGGATATACCTGTAAGCCCTCAGATTTGAGAGCTTAAAGGGGGGACCTTACCCAGATCCTGTGGGAGCTATTATTGTTCAAGATCGGGATGGAAACCTACCTAAATGGAGATGGGGGCCATTTGGCCTGGCACATTTTCTAAGTCTTTGCTGAAACCAGCCGAGCAAAGATCTTAGTCTCTGAGAAGAAATGCTTTTTCTTAGAAAAGTTAGTTATTTCTTATTTTATTAGTTTCTTAAGTCAAGTGTAGATTTAGGAGATCCATCTCAGATCACTGATAGTGTAGTCAGAACAAAAGTTATTTTAGCTAGATTTTATGCATCTATTTTATTATTCTGTGTATCTGGATTTTACATCTGCTTCTACTTCTGAAAGACATTGAACCGCCTCATCTTTGGAGAAAGATGGGAGGAGTTCGGCAATGAAGCCGCTGTGGAGATAAGCTTGGGGAAGGAACCAGAGCTACTGGAAACACTTCTGCACATTTTAACCTTGACGGAGGGATGAAAGGGGTAATAATAAGACTTCTTGTTTGAGACAAGACAACGGGTTGCCACAGTAATTTTGGAGGAGGCACACCTGCACCCTAGTTTGAGGCTTGGGAATAACTGACCATTTGTTTTCTCATAACCTAAGGACTTTGAAAAGTAAAAATGATTTACGAAGTGGTTTCCCATGAGCCTGTTCCACTCCGTGTCTCCACTTGAAAGGTGGCTTTTTAAAAGGACTGTTCACCAGCTACCATACCATACCATACCAAGCCACAGCTTCATAAGAAGCATAGCCACACTTCCAAACCTTGGGGACCCTAGGAGTCACCCTTGGGCACCCTTAACCCCCCCCCCCCTCCTATGTCCGTCCTCTGACAAACACGTGAAAAAGTAATAAATGCTGGGTACAAAGCACTCTGGTGGGGTAAAAATGCTCAATTGATAATGACAGGAACTGGCAATATTACACAAAATTGTTAACATTTCACAAGGCCTATTTTCCCCCTTTATTCAGGCCGGGGGAGGGAAAAAGCACACTCAAGTTTTTTCCCCCTGTTTCAGTCTCGTCCAAATCTGGGCCACACTGAATTTTAAATAAACTATTATTTAATCAAATACAGGCACATTAGTCTCACTCCTGCTGACAACTTCAATTAGAATATTTTTACTTTGGGCTGGGAAAAAAAGGGCTTACGATCTTTATATTGCTGTGGCTTCTGCATAACATCTGGTTACAATTTTTATATACCCAGCCATCAAACTCCTATCTTCATGAAACAGTTTATTCTAGATTTGTTTTAATTATCTAGCACTACAAACTTCATCTGTTTTTTACAAAAAAAGTGTGGGGGATATTTCAATTGAGGCAACCTTGCTTCAAGAGGATCAGTAAGACTGATTACTAGTATGTAAAGAAAAGCTGGGACAAATAGAATAATTAAAAAGAAATGCTTCTTCACGGATGCCAGTAAACTGGTGCTACTTTGAAGTAAATTATATTTTCTTCTATTAGCTTTAAATTTTGTCAATGAGGATAGAAACTGTAGCTAACAAGTGACACATAACCATTTAGTTCTCATTATTTCTCTTTCCCAGTAATGAAAATATAAATGAATTGCACTGCAACTGCAGTTTTACAAGGGGCACTATCACTTCTTTTGTGTTTAACTCTTACATTTGACAAGTTACTTTTATTGCTGTGGTTGTATGGCAGGGGTGGCCAAACTACAGCACCATTTCATGTGGCCTGCCACCACCCTTGCTGCTACCAGAAGTGGAAGTGAATGCATTTATGACAGCCGTAAAATGCACCCACATAAACATGCATGCATAAACATGCATAAACACTGCCATAAATGCACCCACAGCTGTCGTAAATGCATTTACGTCAGCTGCAGATGCTTTTTATGGCAGTAGGAACCACATGACTGGCATACTCAGCTGTCCAGGGGCATGGTCCGGCCCACGGCATGAAAAATTTGATAACCCTTGTTGGATGGCCTTACAAAATGGGTAGGAGAAACCCCCCATTGCTGAAGTGCTGGCTTCAGCTGTTTCCTGAACTCTGCTGTGGATTTGGACATGACCGTGAGACAATAAGAAGAGAACATGCTTTGTGCCACAGGCCAGCAGATGGTACCATAAACCATCTTTCTAAGTTACCAAACAGAAATTGTTTTTTACTGAAGTGAAAAGGAAAGTAAAGAGTTATGGTTTTTTTTATTAAAAAAAACCAGGCAGAATTATTGAGGAAAAGAATTGTAAAAAAAGCTAAATCATGACTTGAAAGTACTTGGAAATATAACGGAAACTAATTACTTTGTAAACAACAACTCTTTTTAGGATGATTCACTACATAATTTCATACAATACAGCACTACAAATTATCTTTAACACAAGTTGCAGCCCTATTTCCTTTAAATTAGGATCCAGGTGAATTCATTGGGCCTTAAATGTCAAGAATCAAGCTGAGAAGCTAATATGACTGTGGAAAGTAATGTTACAAAAATGACCTACATTCTAATCTAGCATTTTATTTTACCACTGTAGTCCTTGTGGCCATACTATATATAGGGGTGCAGACAAACAAAGCCACCAAAGAGATTGGTCTGGTATACAGAGCTCCATGGTGGGGACTGGAAAAGAGCTAGTATTTTATTTGCAGTGTCTGCCAGAACTGGTCAAACATGTGTGCAAGACAATCCAGTTTAGGGATGATATATTAGGTTAAAGAGGCAATTTAGGTAACATAGAAACAAGACTTCTTTCTCTCTTTTTTTATCACGTTATTATTCTTCAGCAGGGATACTCAGAAAGAACCTCTTCAAAGACTGTGGTATTTTTGAAACACAATTGGGCGTACCGCGAGCAATGGCCACCACGTGCTGGCTAATTTTTCTCACACTAGGTCAGGTGAAAGGAGCTACAGAATGAGCTCCCCAAAGGTGGCTTCAGTTTGGCAGTTTCACATCTGATCTTGACACAGAATAATAATAATTCTTCAGCAACACTTCAGTTCTTACTAGAGATGTGCACATTTGTGTTTCTGGCATGCAGTTTCTAGAATTCCCCAGGCAGCTATGCAGTTTTTAAAATTCCAACCTGACGATCCCCATGCAATATGTGCAGGAGGTTTTAACTTGTACTACCCTGGACAGCATTGAACATCTGTAATTCCTATGAAATTGCACCAAATGGGAGTAGTATAATTTGGGTCAGTAACTGTAGCTACCAAGTGGTGGCATTTCATTTTAGCTTCTTTAGAGAGTCAGCTGAAAATATTTTTAAAGATAGTCATGCCCTACTTAGAAACCAAACGCGTAACATCATTCATTTTTGAAAATAAATAATGCATACGCTTCTTTAAGCAAGCTGGGATAAGCAAGTCCAGAATAATACTGTGTGACTCAATAGAACATACCTAGAGATGTAGAAAGGAGTATTGGATTAGTGTCTATAGCTGCTTTGAAGTACATGGATGCTCACTGGGGGATGGGGAACATAAGGAGAAGAGCATTCCAGAGATCAGCAAGCAACCAAAACTCATGAGATGGACACCTGAATTGAAATTAGTTACACAGTTACACTCTAAATCTACAGTAAGTAGAAACCTCCAATTTGTAGGCTTAGTTCATCCTCAATAGGCTCTCCATTTGGCAAGGTTTTGGGCATGCCCCATGTCTTTTGTGAGTCCTGTCTTCACCACTTAAGCCCAGTTTCTGGAGGTTAGCAGGACTCCATTACTGAAAAGAGATAATGCTGTTTTGCTGTTTGGCTTACTCTTTTCAAGTCTTCTCATCATTTGGAGAAAAGGCATATGAGAAAAAAAACCACTGCAGCACTTTAAAGACTAACTGTTATATTTTTAATGTGAGCTTTCGTGGATCAAGTCCACTTCATCACAACATAAGAGTGAAATATCAAGGTATGAACTTATATACACCAGATACAGAGGTAAAGAGTAATAAATCAGAATGACAGACAAGCATGCATATCAACACAGCCTCCCCCAGCTAGCAGTAGCAGATGATCTCTGGTTTGTTATTCAGATTAACTCTAAATGTCCCCTTTTCAATTTTAAAAGTGGGGAGTTGCAAAACAAACACCTGGTATTGATCATATGGTAATGAATCTAACCTCTTACTGTGTGAACAGCATATAACAGCATATAGCAATCTGTGTATCAAATGTGCCAAAAAAAAAAGTGCTGCAGTGTCCCCTGCCCTCCCGATATGCTACTATACGTCTACTATTCCAAAAATTGGAGAAAAGGGTGATGGAGCTTCTCTGATATGGAAAGCAGGGAGAAGATCCTTAGTGGTCAATTTCTACCATGAGGTTTCAATGGAGAATCTATATTGCCACATGGACAATATACTACTATAGAATAGATGAGACGTGATACAGATTCTTATGGAGGAGAAGGACTCAACTACCGTCTCTCAACACAAGAGAAAGCAGGTTGGATCCTCTGTTCGACAAGGAAAAAGTGGAGAAGGGAACACCACCTCAGGGCTAAAGAAAACAAGCAGCATAGACCAAGGATGCTTCTTGCATCATTAAATAATGACAAATGCCTATGATATTGAATGCCATCTTCTTATTGTTCTGTGAGCAACTCTAGTGAAACTAGTAACAAAAAAGAAACAGTACCTCATACCAGGGGTTCGCAACCTACAGCCCATGGGCCAGCCCCTGCCCATGGCACTATTTCATGTGGCCCACCACCCTTGCTCCTGCCACCACTGCCAGAAGCGGTGAAAATAGCCAAAAATGTGTTGCCCTCGCCAGCAGAAGTGGTGAAAACATTTGAAAATGCACTGTAAATTCACCCGTAGCTGTTTATGATGGCTGCTGACACATTTTACAGCAGCGCTTACGGTGGGGGGAACCACGTGTCCAGCCCACTCAGCTGTCTGAGGGCACATGATCTGTCCCATGGAGGGAAAACATTGAGAACCCCTGCCTTATACAGTTCGGGACATATAGGAGGAATGTTCTAACAAAAGCTGGCCTCAGCCATAGGAGAAGAGCAATTTTGGCACAAAAAAACGTGTTTCTGTGGTACACTCAATGATTCTTTGCTGTTGAGATAGAAAGATAATCAGCCTCTCTGTGGTAGATTCAGTGCAGAATATTTGAGGGGACAAGCATTCTTTATTCCTTTACGAGAATTTATTGCATATAAGGATTAAAGGCAAAGTAATGTGGAAACTTAAAACTATTTATTTTATGAGGTAACTATTTTGGAATCCATTAAATGAAAATACTGAAAAATGGCCTCATTATTCTTGTTTTTCAGGCAGCCAGTGTTTATCGTTCCAAGTCAGATGCTTTAAAGGCTTTCGTACTCTCCTCACCACCTCTAAACCCCTTCACTTTTTCCCTGAAGGTTATGTTTTGCTCTCAGATAATCATGAACTATTTGCAGCAGACTAGTCTAAACTTCACTGTATTCACTGATTCAATTTCCATAGACCTCCAAAACCAAACAGCAGAGGGCAAAGAGAAGAAATGTAATTAGCAGATCATTAAAAGTCACAAATATATCTTGCCACCTATGCCAAAGCACTGGCCAGAGTTATAATATTCTTACATTTGACTAAGGAAATTGCAGATTTTTGATCTTCTGGTCATTTTATTGTTTGTTTAGCAGGTAGACTAATAAGGATCCCCCCATTAGTTATAGGAAAAAAGCACCAGCATCTTTAACAAATTTTAGTAAAATAAATGTTGAGTTGAGTGTGTCACCAAAATGCTTACAGTTTTTCCCCCCAATCTAATTTAGATGAAACTGTGGATGAGTATTATCTAGGATAAATGACTGAATGAGAATGAAGAGACGAGCTGAAATGACATTTTTGAGGACTAGGAAGTTTTTTTTAAAAAAAAACAATTCTTTGCTAATTTTTACAGCTTGCAAAGCAAAATAAAACGGGCCTGGGAAGAAAGGGAAGAAATTATAATAGTAAGTAGGAGATTGTAGTCTTTCTACATAGATGTGATGGCTAGACGGCTCTGAATTGGATTCTATTGATTCTGAAGGACTATGTAAGTGTAATCACTTGATGACCAAGTGGCATCTATGATACAAACATTTTTCCAATAGATAGGATGGTGCCAGTTGCAAATACTCCACAGGCCTTAGAGAAAGACCTTTGTACATGCTATGCTGATATAGAAAATGCATATTGAGGATAACTGTAGAGGAGAGTGGGATTTTTTTAGACTTCTTGAAAACTTCAGCTGATCCAAAATGATGCAACAAAAAGTGGTTTTAAAACTCTCTCCAGGTTATCAGGCAGGCAGAGGTTTTCTTCATCACTTGTTAACTGTTATTTTTTTAAAAAAAAAACAAACAAACATGGAACTGATGGGATACAATGGGGATACATTTCCCTTCTTCTTCCTTGAAATGAACATTATTTATACAGGCTATTATAAGTAATTAGAAAGCATGACTCCCACACGACAAACTTCTCAGTTCTGTCCATTCTCTCTGCCAAGCACAACAAAATCAAATCATTTTTCTTTGAGGTTTAGACAAGAAAGTGCTTTGAAACACAGTGTTAGTTATAGCAAGGTGAGTGATGTACAGTTCTATGTATTGATGTATTATTGTTCCATTGGGCATGGATTTGGAAAGTTGGCACTGTTGTTTAAAATATCAAACACACTCAAGCAGACTCAGACCATGATACATGTCACTTCTGTCTCTCCTACTCCCCCCACCTTGACAGTGTTCACAAGAATGTAGACAAAGACCCATCAATAGGTATGGCACCTGCTTTTCATTTTAATACTTCTGATATAATTATTGTCAGCAGCAAAGTGGGGTATACAGAAAGAGCCTCCTTGAAGTTTGTGGTATTTTTGAAGCACAACTGGGCATATCCCAGCCAACAGCAACTTTGTGCCAGCTAATCTTTCTCACACTAGGTTGGGCAAAAGGAATTACAGAATTAAGTCTCCAAAATTGGCTGCATTTTGGCAGTTTCATGTCTCGCCTAGACACAGAAGAAAGAGGAGGAGGAGGACGGGGAGAAGAAGCACCAAGAAGCAAAGGGTTGAATCCATTGGGAAATCTTCACATATACGGCCCTTTGAAAGACAATGCTTGCAAGACACCAAGTAGTTCCATCCATTTCATTGGACAGCGGACAAAAATTCAAGAGTTCTATTTGGAAAAACAACCATTACAGCAACAGTGATTTCTAATCTTGTGCAGCTAACATGAAAATGCATAATATTTAAACAACTGCAAGTAAAACAGCAGAAGGCACCACTGGCTGTTAGGGCATGTTAATTTTAAACATGAATTTGCTTTCATTTATGCAAACTCAATTAAGCAATACAGGAAAAGCCAGTGGGACTCCTGCTGAAGAACATGTTCCTGGTTTTGAATATACAGTTCAATAGGATAAGACGGCTTTGGTATAATATGTAGTCTGCCTTAATGCTTTTAGCTCCATGTTCTAAAATGCAACAACCTTGTGCACTTTTCAAAATCTCTTCGTTTCATGTTAAGTGCCAAAACAGAGAAGGAATCATCTGATAAAGATAAAGCATGACACAAAAGTTTCCCAGATAATTGCCTTCACAGATCCAGTTGAGCTCTCGTCTTTTCTAATTAGCTTTATAACCATACCTTAAGACAAACTGGCAGTCACTCAAACCTCCTCTTTTGCCCTTAAAATATCTCTGACAAGCAAATGGGCAACACATGGACCTGGTAAGCTAATTTTAGTCATTTTCTTTCTTTTTCATACAAAGCTGCCCTTTACCAGAAAACATGCATAACATGGTTTTCCACAGACTCAGCAACAAGGAATGTGCAGGATATATGAGTAATTAATTTTTTAAGATTCTCAAATCAATGCTTCTAGATTTCTGAGAGCAAATTCTATCTGTTTCCGAAGGGTAATACAGCATGTTTCACCCAATGCTGGTGTTTTCAATTAATAGAATTTAGAGAGCTTGTGGAACAACTAGTTCCATAAAGCTACGGTATGACTGAAAATGCTTATTTTGTTTCTACTTTCTTTACATTAAATATAAAACAAAGAGTCCATGCTTTATAGACTACAGCAGAGGTGACTGAACTTTTCAGGCTGCGGGCTGGTCATGTGTTTGAGTGGGCTGGTCATGTGGTTCCTCCCACTAGAAGTGGAAGCAAAACACGCCCACGCATGCGCAAAACATTGCCATATAAAACACCTGTGTTTACGGCAGACATGGATGCTTTATGGCAGCATTTTTTGCATGTGTGGGCGTGTTTAACTTCCACTTCTGGGAGCAGCACATACTGGATTATTAGGCACCATGGGCCAGATCTGGCCTGCAGGCCATAGTTTAGACACCCCTGGACTACAGCAAAGCTTTTGACAATGTCAACAATGCGAAACTATGGGTTATTCTGAAAGAAATGGGTGTGCCTAAGTACTTGTCTTGATTTGCAATCTGTATTATGGGTAAGAACTATTGTTAGGATGGAATATGGAAAGACAGGATGGTTTCTTATAGGCAAAGGTGTGAGTCAATGGTGCATATTATTCTCTTATCTGCCCTCCCTGTAGGCAGAACATATCATATGAAAATCTGGACTACATTCTGTTGAAGGTGGAGTAAAAATTGATGGAGGAAATATTAGTAATTTATGATATGTGGATAATACCATCTTATGGGAAGAAAGCAGCAAAGACTTGAAATGACTTTTAATGAAAGTGAAGGAAGAAAGTTCTAAAGCAGGACTACAGTTGAACACTAACAAGACAAGAAACCATGAATTTACTGTTGACAATCAAGAAATTGAAATTAGTGAATCATGAAGGAATTAACAATGATCATCAAGTTGGACATCATCCACATTCATGTATTCCCGATTTGAATGTATGGGTGTGAAAGCTGGATATTAATGAAACCTGATGGTAAAAAATTGACTCAGGAGAGCTTTGTGGATACCCTGGAGAGCCAGATAAATGAACAAGGGGGTCCTACAATAAATCAAACTTGAACTATTTCTGGAGGCAGAAGTGTCTAAGCTGAGGCTGGACACATCATGAGAAGGCAAGATTCTCTGGAAAAGATAATAATGCTGGGAAAGCTGGAAGGCAGCAGGAAATGATGAAGATCAAATGTGAGATGCATAGATTCCTTAAGAAAGCATAGGTTTGAGTTGACAAGAACTGAACAGGGATGTTGGATTTTGGAGATCTCTCATTTATAGGGTCACCAACATAAAACAAATAGCAACCATAACCAGTTGCCAGTACACATGGCACTTGCTTGCTCCACCTGCACACTGCAAAAGAAGGTTGATAGTAGGCAGGAAATCCACAAAAGATTGCAAAATTTGTAAGAGTTGGCTCCTTACTCCTAGACCCATGGTTCCCAACATCAGGCACACGCTGCACAGGGGGGCAATTTGATTTCTAAGGGGGGCAATTCAAAGCTTGTTGAGACCAAATTAATACCTTTTAGGCTTCCTCCATGTGAATACGAGTTCACTTTTTGAATAATAAAATTTATATCTCCTGGGTGGGGGAGGATTTTAGAGATACTTAAGTGGGGCTTGGTCCAAAAAAGGTTGGGGACCACCGTCCTAGACCATATAGTCAACATGGGGATTATGGAAGTGACAGTGTAAAAAAATAATTTTTCCAAACTCTAGATCAGTGTTTACCACTATGGGGGAGTATATAAGTTGGATTGCTTTGTTTTTGCTTTATAACAAAAATATTTCTTCCTCCACCACAAATTCATCCCATTGCCCATTTTATACTATTCTATTTGGCTAGATTTAATACAATATGCATCAATATGCTATTTCCCCTTTGTTATGTATGTTAACTTGGTTTTCTGAAAGGAGCGGAATGTATCTTTTCTCATATATCTATTCTTATGCAAATAAGTGGATCAAAAAATGTGCACACTCTGTTAGCCAATGGACTTGTTGTATTATTGTTACTGTTACTGTTTAGAGGAGCGGAATGTATTTTTCTCATGTATCTATTCTTATGCAAATAAGTGGATCGAAAAACGTGCACACTCTGTTAGCCAATGGGCTTATTGTTACTGTTACTGTTTATAGTGTATATAAGTCCGAGTTTTGCCCCATCCAAACTGTGTTCAAACCCCACTAATAAAGAGCTGAATTTCACTACTTCATTCGTCTGCTTCTTCATTCCCTGAACACTAAACCTTTTCATGCTGTTCTGCAGGGATTCTCAACCTACAGCCCAAGGGGCAGATGTGGCCCATAATGCCATTTCATGTGCCCCTCCTACCTTCACCATACCAGAAAGTGCCATGTGGTGCAGGAAGGGCAAAATGGCCATCTGGCCCCTGAAGCTGTCTGAGGGAGTTTGACTGGCTTTAAAAGGTTGAGAACTCCTGCTGTACTGTAACATAAATTTCAGAGCTGCTCCTGCCACTTAGCTGCATCAGTGTGGCTTTTTTTTTTGTCTATCCCAATTTAATATTTAGTTATTTTTATTAAGGAAAGGGAATTCTTGTCCGGCCTGCTGTACTCTTACTTTCCAAATAGAAATGGCTCGATTAAGGTTTTTAAAAATTGTTTTGTTTCTGTGTGGGGCAAAAAACAAATGACATAATCACAATGGCAACAAAAGTCAGTGAAATGGATTTTCTTCACTTTGCAGTTTGGGGAAATTAACAGACCATTCAGTGTGACTGAAAGGCCAATATTTACTAAGCATGGCATACACACATAGGAGCCTTGTTGAAAATCCACAACAAATCTTTCATTGGAAACAAATCCAAAGTGTTCAGAGTGGATACAACAGTCTGAGTAATGCTGGAGCTGAACACACAATCTAACAGCATAGTTGATGCCTGTTGGCTTCACACCAAGCTTCCATGATTTCAGTTTTTAGTAGTCCTTGTTGATTCTCTCTCTCTCTCTCTTTTCTCTCAGAAAGAACATACGGGAAGAATGAACATCATGAAAGGAAAACTAGATTGATGAGTGTAACATGCATGTAATACAGTATCTAGATTTTCAGTAAACAATCTTAAAAACAGGGAGCCATATCAAAAAAACACAGTAAATGTGTTGAGTTTCAGGCAGAAAATCTGAGGGCAAAAGTGGGTCATGGCACTGAACCCCCAAAAGAAGAAACATTTTGTAATTGATACACAGCCATTCAAAATCCATTATACTTTTTTTAAAGGGACTCCAGCTGAAACGTCACAAATAGCCCTGTTATTCATGCAATACATGTACAGTAATATGTTTTAAAATATAAAGATAGTGATGGTAGGAGAGTTGGAATGCAGTCCTATGAGCTTAGAAACAATACATCGTGCATACATACATACAGTATATCACATATTTTCATACGAGTGGGTAGATTTCAGAAAGGCATTCCTCCTCGATACGATGTCAGTGTTCTGAAATCCATGTCTTGCAACTCACCTTGGCGATCCATTTTGCCATCTGCTCAGACGGCAATGTGGAGTTAGAAAGTGAATTCTAAACATGGCAAAAATGAAACAATAGGCATTCATAACTCTTGGGCTTCATTCAATCTAAAAATGTGTGCTGATGCTTCAAGCAACTGAAACATATTACACATTTTCCATGGGTCTTTATGCTGCTACCTCATTTTGAAACAGAGAGATCTGTGTCACAATCAGACAATGCAGATGAGGGAAGCACGTGGCATTCCATATATTAGAGCAAGGATTCTCAACCTGTGACCCGCAGACCAGATGCGGCCCACAGCACCATGTCATGTGGGACCCCACTGCCTCCCCCACACCAGGAAGTGCCATGTGGTGGAGGAAGGGCAAAATGGCTGTCCAACCCTCGAAGCTATCTGTGGGAGTGTGACCCGGCCCCCTGCTTGAAAAGGTTGAGAACTCCTCTAGGAAACTTAGCCTCTCTGCCATTTCAATCATTGGTTTTTGGAGAAGACTTGAGAGTCCCCTGGACTGTAAGGAGATCAAATCAGTCAAGCCTGAAGGAAATAAACCCTGACCGTTCCTTGGAGGAAAAATAATAAAGCTGAAGCTCAAATACTTTGGCCACCAAAGTAGATGAGTGGACTTACTGGTGAAGGCTCTGATGCTAGGAAGGATTGAAGGCAAAAGGAAAAGGGAGTGGCAGAGGATGAGATGGTTAGACACAGTGGTGGGATTAAGTTTTTACTACCTGCTCTGTAGGTGTGTTATCGTGGCCATGGCCAGGGGGAAAGCCCTGTATTGCACCTGAATTAGGACTGCTTTATTTCAAAACTTGTATGGGCTGGGACAGCTGGAATTTCTGCTACTGGTTCTGCTGAACTGGGACGAACATGCTGAATCCCACCACTAGTTAGACAGCATCGTTGGTGCAGTGGGCGTAGATCTGGGCAGACTCCGGAGGATGGCAGATGACAGAGGAGCCCAGCATGCTGTGGTCCATGGGGACACAAAGGGTCAGACTTGACTTTGTGGCTGAACAACAACATAATCATTGGTTTAGATACCTGTCTGGGGAGTCAGAGGTTTGGAGTTCAATCCCCCACTGTGACTCTAAGGAGAAGCGCCAGCCCATGTGGCTTTGGGCTAGCTACACAGACTGAAGAAAGTAAAAGTAAACCACTTCTGTGTATTCTTTGCCTAGAAACTCCTGGAAAGAGTCACCATAAGTTAGAATTTAATTGACGGCACACAATCATTATTTTGAAAATGAACAATGCTAAAGTACTATGAAATTAATATTTATTTAAGACTTTGCTTAAGACTTCTTCCAGAGGGACAAAGTGTAGCACTACCTAAAAAAAAAAGTGACGTACATTTCTTAAGTAAACAAGCAGAAAGATTGTAGCGCAAAAGCACCCAAAAATATAAATACATTTTCTAATATCTGCCTGGCCAGAGATCCTATTCTCAAACACTTGGGAGTAAACCCTTCTAGGGTTATTCAAAAACCCAATGTAAATGGTTTCAAAATGCATAGCCTAAATTGGATTGTTGTAGCGTGATTGACTTTTATTTAATGCATATTAAAGTATTTTTCATTTCCCAGCAGTCTTGAAATACCTATTCTTGTGCTGTGAATGCTCTGGCATACATATTACAGTATCTCCTATTGAGATAAATTAAAGCAAAATTATCAGTTATGGCTGGCAGAGGAAAACCCTTTTTGCAAAACACTGACATCTGCACAATACACACTCTGCTATTCTTCAGCAAAATGCCACACTGGATATGAAATTCTGGATCTTACTGGCTTTGACAGTGTTACTCATTTCTTGATAACATCCAGCCTGTCTCATTTCTACTTCTGCTTCCACCCAGATTTCAAGCACATCATCAGCCATACTTATTTTCTGTTTGGAGTTGCGATACCTTGCCCTTCCCATCATCCCAGAAAGCATAAAACCACTTAGAAATAATAATACAAATACCAGTAAAATCATGTAACAAGAAGAAAATGGTTGATAAGAACTATATACTATTACCGCAATGTTACATTAGTGAAATGCAGTACACATTGAAATCTCTCTGGGAAATCTCTCTATTCCATGAGCATCCAAAAAGCACATCACGGAGAGCTAGGAAGCCTCCCAGAGCAGGTTTACAGTTGGTTTGGGAGGACTTTAGGGGTGAAGGGAAACAATTTCAGCATTCATCAGATGCTGAATGCTGGCCAGAGTACAGATTATTTATCATCTTGCACAGTGTTGAATTGTGATGAATTTTGCCTACATGTTTATTTGGCAGTCAAATGTGTATTGATTTCATTTAGAGGGCTAGTCCTGAAAAGCAGCATACAAATTGGGACTAAAATTGCTACAGTTCAGGGGTTCGCAACCTATGGCCTGCGGGCCAGCCCCAGCCCCTGATGCCATTCCATCTGGTCCACAGTGCTGACCCCAGAAGTGGACACATTTACAACAGCTGTAAATGTGCCAGCATATGTGCAAACACACATATGCATGCACAAATGCATCTGCTGCAATATGGTTCTTGGACTCCATTTCCCAGAAGCCTAAGTCAATTCCTCAAAGCACTGACTTAGGCTTCTGGGAATTGAAGTCCCCTGTGGGGCATAGGGCCCACTTTGGGAACCACTGGAATACAGGAATATAGCTACTTAAACAGCCACCAGTTCCCTTGTAAATGTCCTAGACATACAGAGTTAAAGTTGAGCTGTCTTGTAAATCGAGACATTTAAAGAAAAAAAATAAAAGTTGATGGAAAGCAGCAGACCACCCCAAATAGTTTGATGAAGCACTATCGGGAAACCTACAATCATGGAGGAAGAGGAAAGTGCATTACGAAATGTTCTGGACCATCTTTCATTTATGATGGTCTACACTCTACAGAATATGGATTAAAAATAAATAAAGCCAAGGTTTGTGTAGGAAGAGAACCAACGTATGCAACCCTCAAAAGCATTAGACTACTACAGACAAACAACAAGCCCAAAGCATCATTTTGTGCCAACGCACATACTAGATCATTTTAGGGAAGTCCCACAAGACCCAGGGCTTCATGAACTGATGTAATCTTAACCACAGTTTGTGGTGTTTATATATATATATATATATATATATATATATATATATATATATATATATATATATATATATATATATATATATATATATATATATATATATATATATATATATATATATATATATATATATATATATATATATATATATATATATATATATTAAAAAACACAACCTCACACACATCCCACAAAAACAGAAAACTGCCAGTCTGTCACATCTATATTGCCACAGGGGAGGGCTGTGTGTGTGTGTGTGTTTCTGTGTTTGTCAGTGTCTATGCAATTGCCTTCAAAAGATGAATATATCTGTTCAAGTCTGGCACAAGATAACCTTTAAGAAAATCACTCTTGTTTGTGTCTTGTTTGTTTGTTTTTGCTTCCCTGTATTTATTTTAGGGTTGGTTATATATTTTTATATATATAGATATATATATAAAAATGATGTATCGGCAACGAGCCTCAAGCGGCCTTTCTAATCTGAATGGAAGCCAAAATTAAAAACGTGCTCCAAAGCGTTGAAAGAAAGGCCTATTCTCTGCCTGGGGAACTGCGTCTAATACAGGAAATGAACACAAGTTTTCTGTAAGCTGTCCAGCTTCTGAATCAGCTGTTCCTTGCTCCAAATCTCTTTCTTCTCTTCTCTCCTCTCCTCAGTCGGTCGCCTCCTCCCACCCTTCATATCTACCAAACGCCAAACAGTAAAGTTATGAAAGGAGAGAAGCAAGGAAAGGGGGAGTTGAGTGGGTGGGAGTGGGGGGGGGAGTGAGTATTCCCTTCCTCTTTTCTTACCATCCTCCTTCAAAGCCTGTGTAAATCTAACTTGAATTGTAAGCGGCTTTATTTTAACAAGTGTGAGTTATCAGAGTTCACATATCAAATGAAACCCAATGAATTCTGGACTTGTTTTAAATTTCAAGCCAGAGGCCCCAAAACTCCCTGCATTGCCCCTTGGCCGTCGGCCAGACTTAGTAATAAAGTGTTAAGCAGAAGACAGGAAATACTAGAGAAGTCCAACAATGTTATGACAATGTTTATAACTTTTACAGTCAGGCCTGGCTGCACATCTGCACAACATCACTCTCTGGTCAGGCCCACTGAGAGGAAGCCATTCTTTAGCTGGCAGCAATTTGCTTCAGCCAGATGTTATCACTTTACCGGTATCTTTTCACCAAACTCGAGATGTATATATATTTTACATTTCTAAGAAGGAAATGGGAGTCTCTTGTTTGGATGAAATAGTACAATAAATTAATCCTGCCTTGTGATTTACCATGACAAGATCTAAGGCAGTTTCCAGACAATGGCATGCTTCCTCTTTTTTGATGTGATAACGTTAAAAAGAGAGAGAGCTGTTTTTGCAACAGAAGGCAAATGGGGGATTTGCAACAGTGGGGGCGGGGGGGCGGGACGACGACGTAAGAGAAGTGAATAAAAAGAGCTTTTTGTGATGCCACAGAATAAGTTGTAATGGGAGTTCAAATCACCCAGACTGTGGGACGCATGGATAAGTCTCAAATTGCCTGTAAAATTAGGTGATCACTTGACAACTATTTGTATAAATGTGATGGCATTTGTTGTGTTTCCAGGAGTACAGATGTACAAGGAGAATCCTTCATTCTGGTCAAAAATAAGGTAGCCTGCATCTTTCCGAACTAAATCAATTCAACAGGCTGCCATATAATATGTGCTATCATCAGTAATCTAGCTCTTGAGCAAACAGTTCTAATGCTTGTCTTTATCATTCACATCTGTCCAATTGGTGCAATCAATCTTGTATAGACTTTAAAATAGCAGTTTTTCCCCCCAATCTCACAGTAGTATGGTGCATTTTTTAAGACAGATTGGTCAGCAATCAATAAACAGGACTTTAAAAATAAATGAAATGAATTGATATAACTACCCCACCCCTGGTGTATTAGGTTGCTGAAAAATGTTGAGACTTTGTTAATATTAGGTTTTTTTAAAGAAACAAAAACATCTGCACAGGCAACAGTACAACACATATCTGATACTGAAATATATCCATTTAAACAGACTCAGATTTATCTAACCAAGGGATTCTCAACCTGCGGCCTATGGGCCAAATGCAGCCCATTCTTCATGTGCCCCCCCACACACACACACACACACACACCAGGAAGTGCCATGTGGTGGAGAAAGGGCAAAATGGCCATCCGGCCCCCCGAAGCTGTCTGAGGGAGCGTGACCTGACCCCAGGCTGAAAACTCCTGATCTAACAAATGAAAGCTGCCAGAATAATGCAGCAAATCTTGTTAAGACTTTGATAGCCGAAAGAACATATTTCCATTACCCAATCTTGCACAAAGACATGGGGTGCTGATTGTTTGAGCAATAACATCTATTCATTGGTGACCCAGGGTTCATTGACAAAATCAACTGGCTGAATTTCGATTGCGGATAGGACTTATACTGCACTGCTCATATAACTCCACCTAAACCCAGTAACTAAAAAAACACATCATTTTGGCTGAACCTGGAAGCTCTGAGCTTAGATCGAGTATTGTTCACAGCAAAGCAACTGCACAGGTACCCCTCCTTTTAGCAATGTTTGCTCGATTTTCATTTACTTCATAGCAATTTGGGCAGGATAGGTAAGACATTTCTTAATTAACACCAGATTTTTTTAAAAGGCAAACCATTATATCAGAGAAACAGAACAGTGTAACTCACAAAGTAAAACTGCTGTTAATTAATTAAAAATATTTCTATCCTGCTTCCCTCACAGTGACCCGAAGTGGTTAATTAATGGATCTCTGTGTGGGTTCCTGATCATATGTCACTAGTATTCAATGAGGAATCCTAATAGGGACTGCTTAATTAGAAGCAATTTGCTACTGTCACTTATTCTATCTCTTTTCTGCCTACATAACCATGCAAGAAGATTTGGCTATCTGTAGAAGCCTTTTTCGTAGGAGAGGGGGGGGGAGGATGGGATTCTTTCATTTACTTCAGTTGATAATCTAGTATGAGCTATTGCTGGAATAACAAATAACATTCCTGTCTGTGAAACTGTGATGCTTCCTTATGATTTAAGTCAAAGCACAAAATCTAGCAAAGAACCTCATCCCATTTGTTTCAGTGGGAAATTCAAGTTTATGTGTGGATCTCAAAGCTACTTAAATATGCTTAAATTCAGCTGGATTGTGCCCAAAGCATTTACAACCAGCAAGTAGCCTGTCAGTTCCTACTGTTATCATCTAACACTGATTGCTGCATTGACATGTAGCTTTAAATTGGGGCTTAGACTTAATCCACTAGTACTAATTGTAATTGACCTTTTGTACATAAAGAGACCACAGAGCTACTCAGCTAGGTAAAAGCTAGAAATGTAATTGGTCTACAAGCTATCAAAGAAGAAAATCGAAGATGTTACCATACTGTGCCTTGCCTATAAATTAGACCAGGTTAGACTCAGATTGGACAAAATACCTTGGATTAAATATATGACAGAAGCCTGACTTTTATTACTGTCCATACAAATCCATGCTTACATTATTATATTCTCAATACTACATGCCCCTCTTGAGCTCCATGCTATTTTCCACATAGGGAAAGTAGACTGTAGCCAAAAAAAAAATATGACGTTTTCAAACCCAATTTTGGGAAGTTCAGAAATCCCCACTGGTCATGCACCCTAGGGAATTCTGGGAGTTGTCATTCAAAAACACTTCAGAAGACAGGATTCCGCCACAAAGAGTTTTGTGGCACCTTAATGACATCATCTTTCATGGATTGTAACCCACTTCTTTACATGTATGGAGTACAGCTTAAGAAAGACAGAATGAGAGATGTGAAATGTTAAAAAAAATAATGCAAACATTCCATCATGACAACAATGCTTAATAGTGGCTGGTTCAGGATCATCTACCAGTCACTTTGGACATGACAAACACAAACCTTTATAGCAATGGTTAAGAGCCATTCAAAGGAGAGTGATAGTTATATGGAAGCATAGATAAACAGATAAACCAATGTAGGATGGAGAAAATCATATGCTGGTGCAGGAAAATGTGTGAACATCCACTCGTGCTTTTGTGGCCCTTGGCTTCATTAGAGTTGCCCCCTCCCCCCCAATAAAGATTTCTCTCAGGGGGAAAGAGTCTACTTTTACCTTTAAAAGTACCCACCCCTTTGCTTTGAAAAATGTCTTTGGGGCTACACTATATGTAAGTGAGATATTTAATGGTTTGACTACCCCCCACCCAGTGAGTTTTCATGGTCAGCATCAATTTGAATCTGGGTTACTTAAGTCCTAGACCATCACTCTACTCACCTATGCATCTCAATCGTTAACTAGTCTGCCAGAAAGAAAATTTTAGAGGATATATGATTCCTTCAAAATGTAATCTCCAGCATCAATTATGGAGTGGAACTGTTTGAGGTTTTATCAAGTTGACATCTCTTTGCATAAAAGTTGCCAGAAACAAAAAAAAAAAAAGAGGAAGACCAAGTAAGAGACAGATTGAATATAGAAAATTACAGCCTTCAGTTTGTAAGAGATGGGAGGGCTGTTAATTACAGGACTTTCTGAAAATCATTAATTCATTAAGTCACCATCAGATGTGATGTCCAGCCACATAACAATGACATCATCAGCTCGGTAGAACTACTTTTCTACTTGTAAGGCACATTTTCCACTTGTGGGATCCTTAGAAATGTGATCAATCTGGTTTATCTCAAAATCCTGCAACTTAAAATTAGTATCAGTTTACTTCTGCCTCGTGTATGGACTTCAATGTATAGCATCGCTGTCAATTAGATGCAAAATGCATCTAATTCAGCAATGTTAGGTGGTTACCAAGCTTCTATTATCTGGTTAAGCACTTTAAAAAGTCATATAATATCATAGCTTAATTTTAGAAAATGTCACAGCAGTCAAACACTTGGTTTCCTTTTGAAGATTTCCCCCAGTTTTGATGGCTTTTATGGAGAATTTGTATAAGTTGTTTTGACATGTTTAATTCCACAAGGGAACACTAGCCACTTGGTCTTTCATCAACCTTTACAGCTATAATATCTTACTTGATGACTTCATATTTTATTTTTAATATGAATTCTAACTACAAATGTGATTTTATTTTATGAACATATGATGATAAACTAATTACAATTACTGTCATGTTTATGTAAATAAGCAACAGAAGTTAAAGGTTCTAAATGCCTCTTACTGAAGTTCCAGTCTTCTAATAAAAACTCACTTTAAACAGTAATGTAATTATCTTGAGGAATGATTTGGAACAGTACTTGTGATTAGAAGGATTTTTCAGCCTTCTATGGATTCAAAACTTTATTTGACAATGTTTAGAAAACCACTTAAGCCCATTTTCTAGAATTGAGCAATACAAGATGTAACAGTGAAACATACAAGTACTTTGAAATAACCTTTGTTAGTTGGTACAGTAAAACCCCGGAATATGACTGCCCTGGTTTATGTTTGCCGTGAGCTATGGCTGCACATTTAATTTAAAAAATTCCCTGGGCTACAACTAATTTTCGGTTTACGACCAAAAATTGTGCTACTGTATTTTAAACTATAAGATAGTAGAAATCTCCCTACTTTTCCCACGCCATTTGGGGACCTTATCCAATGACGACAATGGCACATCGGCAGCAGTAAGCACTGCATTGTGACTTGGAGGGGGTGGCCATTTTGAATTCTGAAATAGTTGTGGCAACCATTTTGAATTCCAAAATGGCCACCAGAACTATTTCAAAATTCAAAATGGCCTCCCCTCCACCCAAAGCCACAATGCAGTGCTTACTTCTGCGGAGGTGCTGGCGTCGGATAAGGTCCTAAAATGGCATAGAAAAGGTAGGGAGATCGCTCCATTGCTTTTGTGGGGGACGATTGCATCTGGCATTTTTAATATATATATTTTTTGGGGGGGTTGTATTTTTTAATTACTACTTTTAGTCCAGTTGGGACTTTTTAAATTTTCAATGCATTCCTATGGGAAAATGTGCTTTGGGTTATGATTTTTTCCACGTTACAATGGAGGCTGTTGGAACGGACTTCTGTCGTAACCCCAGGTTTTATTGTATATACACTGATTAAATAACATCACAATATGTTATTTTGGTGTTGGCTAATTTACATGCAGTGAACATAGGACTGGTAAAGGTAAATATCTCACTTGCTCGAAAGCCAGTTGTATCTGACTCTAGAGTTCAGAGAAACTAGTAAAAAAAAACCCTTAAAAACCAAGTATTTCTAAAATATATCCTCCTCTGCTTTCTTTTAAGACATGGAATTTTCTTGGAAGTCTTAACTATCACATCTCTTTGAAAACTAATGCTTACGAAGAAGTTACGATCACATTACAATTTGCTACTATGTACAGTAAACTTTGGCGTTACGTCAATTCTATTGCCATTTTCACAATTTGGGAATTAAGAATGAGAAGTTTTAAGTATGTACAAACCATGTGTACAAACAGTTCACATTAACATATTAATGTATATTGAGGCATATGCAGAGAGTACGGATCATCATAATTTGGAAAACTTTACAAAAATGTAAGGAGGGGGAGGGTTGCATAACATCAACAATTGGCCAGGAATTTACTTGAACCCTGACTTACCCATGGTGAGCAATGAGCTGGTACACATTCTTTTGTCACTCTTGCTTGCAATACAAATAGTGAAACCAGGAGGGGGCAAGATGTGACCTATAGGATGTACCATACTGCTTTGAACAACTACCTGATATTTTTTGGTTCTTAAAATGTTTGTACTAAAAATGTTTCTTGTCAATCCTGGAGCTGGAGGGGGGGGGGGGAACTGCATTACATTTTCCCCTTCCCTGAACTGTTTTATGCCTGGCTGGGCATTGTTCAAAGTCAGAAGTTACTTTGGGGGTCAAAAGGACATGGGGAAGGGGTGCTTCTAGATCAGTGTTTTCCAACCTTTGTTTTTTTGGAATTTAATTCCCAGAAGCCTAAGTCAATTCCTCAAAGCACTGATCAACTAATGTACTAACTTAAGCTTTTGGGAATTGAAGTCCCCTCTGGGGCGTAGGCCCCAGGTTGGAAACCACTGCTCTATATTACAAAATCCTGCCACCTCTAGTTTTAGATCTAGATATAAGAGTGGTTTGCATGGTCTCTGAATCTCAGGAAATTGCAGACTCTCCCAGTGCGAAATAAACCACTAGTAAGAGTGATCGGACAGCATTCACCAATACCTGGGTTGTAATGAAATCTTGATAAATTCTTTGTTCTCATCTATTTAAGCTGTCTTGATTTGAAGAAGAATTTTCAAGGCCCATAAGGTTCCTCACATCCAGGCTGAAGTGAGACAGGAAACACTGCTTTTTCTCATCAAAAGAGACGCAAAGGACCCTCCAGTGCTTCTAATCCTTGTGATTCCAGGCAAACTGTACAACTATCTTAGGCATTTTGGGCAATAGCTTTTTTTTCCATCAAAGAATTAACTGGAGCAATCCTGCTTCATTTGTGCACAAGATCTATTTTGTTCTCTTCTCTACATCAGAGTGTAAAAATATCTCATTCTTTGTTAGTACTGGTCTACCTGCCAAAGGTTAATCATATCACAGTATAATGGCAGTTCTTTCTTATCTCTACAATGTCAAACCCATGATGCTAATTAATTGGAGCAGTTTGTGAATCTTCTAACTGTATAAAAATTGGAACTCAACCAAATGGATGAATAACTTACAAAGAGAGTGTTTGCATTTCCTGAGGGAGTAGAGAAATTGTATACCTTCAGATTGATCTTGAAACATGTGTAACTGATTCAAAAATGTAAATAATGAAAAAAACATAAAAGTACTAAGTTCTGTACTGCACAGTGATAATCACACTCTGTAATTACATTTAGCAAGACCACTGTTTTATTTTTTTTTTTGCATACAATGAGATTGTTCACAACCGTCACAAGTAAAGCAGACAAAGATTCTTCTGTGAATTTCTGATAGAGTGAAATAATAGAATCTCCTGCATTTTTGTGATAAAACCTATAGCCCACACAAAAAGATAACTATGTATAATTGTTTCCAGGTGTTTTTGGCCTCCCTTTTCAGCCTTAAAACTTGCTGATTTGAAGTGAAGGTAATTAAATATTTGCTTGCCATTCTCATTCTTTAGAAGAACAGTTATACAGTATAAAGAAAGAAAGAAAACAGGGCAGCAATTAAAACACTTTTGAAAAAGTCAGAGGAGGAGAAGATGAAGAAGAATCCAGCATAATGAACAAAATTGTCTGGTTTCGCACCAGAAATTTTATTCCTGAACCTTGGAGATGCTATTAAGAAATCTCCGAATTTGAGAAGTAGGCGGCATTTCCAAGAGAAGCTCTAGTTTGGTCTAGCAAGCACGCACAAGAGTTTTAATATCCAGGTTCTGAATCCTATCCTCACTATCATCTCAAACAAAAATTCAAAATAGCCAAAGAAAACTAAAGGAAGCAGAATCCAAGCTTCTCAGTCACTCCTGAAATCAAAACTGCTTGCATCTCAGCATGCCCCCAACATCTAGACTACCATTTCTATATTGTGAAGAACTTCATGCAGAGACTGAGGCTGCAACAAATTACCAGGCTGATGTCCTGTTGAACTCAACTGAACTGAGCTTAATTCTGAGACAAACAACATTAGACACAGCTTTGTCCTCTTCATGCATTCTGTTTCCACCCCACCCACCCCCGGAATACATTGCAATGACACAGGAAACACCAGCTTATGAACGAATAATCATGAAACCATCTAGTTGATCTTGGCCAATTTCAAGTCAGAAATGGAAGGTGAGATACCCCTACCTCATCTAACAAATCCAGGCACCTTCTATCTCACCCGCCCCTTTTCTAAAAAAACGTCCAGAGGGTTTTCTAAAAATAGAAAATAGACAGTTTTTTTAATTTTGTGATGTTGCAAATTCACCAATCTCAACATGAATCAATGAGCAAAGTGGCGCGGATTCTTGTAATACAATTTTGTCACCTTGAAATCCCTTGGTGCTAGGTTCATAGGGTAGATATAAGCAATGACGTAGGGATCCTTCTTTGATTAGCAGAAGTGTGTTTGCTAGACCTGTAACTCTGCCCTCATTATACCAATTTAGTGCTGTTAATAATCTTGGCCCAATATTCTATAAACTTGTTGATCTGGTAGCAGATCAGGATAAAATGAACAATTTTAAAACTGGTCCTGAGAATTTCCCAGAAACCCCATTTGCCCCAAGACCATTAGGACTCAAATAACACTCTTGGTTGAGTAGCTTGTTAGTCTGGCTCCTTCCACATGAACAAATCATTCCAAGTAACCCTGTATATGTTTTTAAAAGGCTAGCTTTTGAAAAATTAGCATTGTAAATGTCACATTTACTTCCAGCTGGAAGTGTGCAACAATGTATGACAATACTTCATAAAATGTTGAAACAGGTTTTCCTTTTGTTTTACTTTAACTCATTTTTGTATTACAACCCTGGTTACTGGAAAATGCCTTGCAGCTTTATCTAAAACACATGTTCAGAAAAAAAGGAAAGAAAACTTGAATGAACAGAAGGAGGGAGAGGGAGGGAGGCAGAGGTAGAGAGAAAGAGAGATTATTTCATTCTTTCTACAACATCGAACCAATATATCATTTGTATGTATTGTGGTCCCCTCCCCCCTTCTTGTCAGGATCACTTTTATGTCTAAGATTTATTTAAATTGGTTTATTACATAATGAAGCTTGTCAGATCATACAAATGAAGTCAAACAATATGCTCGGTATCAAAGTGCAACGTATAACACAGAAGTTTAACTACACATCTCAAGCGCAATGCAATCAAGAAAAGTTGGATCAAAAAGTTTTAGATTAGAGCCACATCTGTCCTTTGAAGCAGCACTTGAAATGTTTATCAAAAGCTAGATGTAATTACATTATCTCCTCCCACCTCATATATCTTAGCCTTAGATTCAATTTTATTTAACCCTCTGGGCATAAATGAGAAACAAAAATTTTCAGCTTTTCCAACAGTTCTTTTAAGATTCTGGATGGTACTATAGTTCAAAATAGTCTAACAGTGGAATTACAAAAACACATTGGAAAAGACTAATCAATGGTTTAAAATACTGTACCAATAAAATGACCAGTTAAAATTCAACAGAAAGCTTTGATTGTATTCTTGATATACCCAAGCTTCTAAATAGGCAGAAAAGAACACAGCATAGAATGGACTATGCAAAGGTCACCTTTGCTCAAAAGCTAGTCATATCTGACTCTAGGGTTTGGTGTTCATCTCCGTTTAAACCAGATCCTGCACTGTCTTTGTCTGCAGATGTTTCTGTGGACATGTGGCAGGCATGACTAGACATTGGTATGCACATAATGCTGTTTACCTTCCCACTAAAGTGGTATCTATTTATCTAGTTGCAATTTGTTGCTTTTGAACTGCTAGGTGGCATGAGCTGGGATAGATGGTGGATGCTCACTCCATCATGCAGAACTCGGGTCTCGAACTGATGACCTGCCAACTTTCCAGTCATCAAGTTCAGTGTCTTAACACTAAGCGACCTCAGTCCCCTATGGAATGGACTACCATCTGCCAATTTAAAAATCATGAAGAATATTGGTGGTTAACAATCTCGATTTCTAGATATTTTTCAAATTAAAATTCCTTTTGCCTATAGGCATAATTCTAAATTTGATGTAATATCCACTTCTTTCATATTTGTAAACCATAAGCAAAGTATAGAATACTGCACATAAAGAAATGAACTTATAAAAGAAAAAGAAAAATCTTGGTGGAAGGACTACTGGTTTGTTTGTCTACCTGTTGAGCTGTAACAAGTTCCATCTTTGTCTATATTTTAAAAACACAACTGAAATCATTTATCTTGAAAGAAGCCTTTAAAGAGATCTTTCCAATTGCCAAACAATAGATTTAATTAACCAACAGATTTTGGAGACATGAAAAGGAGCCTCATTCTGGTGTCCCCTGAGAGGAGTTTCTCCAGCAAAAATTCTTTCAACCCAGAGCAATTTCTGACACTAAATTTATTTATTTATTAACTGGATATGTTAGCATCACAATTGTTTGTTATTTTTTGGGTACTGCTATTGTTTATTGCCTTTTGTCTATAATTTATTCTGTTTGGTTTATTGTTTGTTCATTTTGTGTATTATTTTATGTTTAATTTTATACTATTTGTAAAAATCTTTTAATCTATTGTTCGCCACCTAAAGTGGGAGAATATTCGAGATGGGTGGGATATAAATATAAATAAATAAATAAATTGTTTTTCCCCTTTACAAAGAGAAAAAGACAAGCATCATATGTTTCACTTGTAAGTAAGGAGATCACTTTATTTGCAAACATTTGTCTAAATGGAGTCATTTGCAAGAAAATGCACAACCTCTGCTTAAAAATAGTTGCATACTATCAGTGGAGGTATGCCATTTAGATCACATGGAGCAGCAGTTTGTAGGCTCATACTTTTTCTTACACTCAATAGAGCTGAATGAAACACACGTATTGGATTCATTAAAAACTCATTCTTTTGCCAAAGAAAAATGGGAGTGGAGTAATGGTGGGAAAGGGAGGTCTTTTATGAGTTCCTGGAAGTGTGTGTGTTATATTTAGTTCTTGGGAGTATAATAAATGGCAATGCACTATGTAATTGACATTATTTAGAGCAAAATTTAAAAAACTTACAATACCACATTAAAATACATTCATATGAAATGTGCAATCTTCCAGATGTTGTCAGACTGCATCTCCCACCATGCACAAAGCTGACTATAGTTACAATCCAGTACTCCAGCTGGATGGCCCCAGATTCTCGCTTCTGATATACAGTACGTATATACTGTAAACTAATTTTCCAGCAAAATAATTAACAAGATATCTCAAATTTACAAGGTTTTTAAAGAGGAAGCTAGCCATGTTCATCCATTCTTCTGAAAAGAACAGAATTTCTCAGTTTTATTCTGCCATGTGTGTTTGTGGCTGGCTGCCTACCTAAGCAGATGCAATCAAAGAATATGTGGCATAAAACCTGGTCATCTTTTAAGGTGACATATGTATGTGGTCTTAAAGAAAAGGCACAACATGAAAAGTGCATCAATTATCTCTCCATGCATCAATGCAGCTATTGCTTATAACCCTCTCAAACATTGAGAACAGATAACTTAAAATAAATAATAAAACAGTTACACATGCAGCAAAATAATACTGTAATTGGCAAGGTACTTCCTTCTGGGAACCATAAGCAAGATATGGGAGGAGGCCTTACCCTAAAATTTAATTCTGGGATGAGAATCTCTGCTCCCCCATCCCACTGGCATGAATTGCCTCTACTGTGAATAAGTACATGCGGGCCCTGGATCAAGACCCTTTATCCGTGGCTCCCAATGTGCCCCCCCCCATAGGCAGGCAGTTTTATTTTGGGAAGGGGGATTCGAGGATGAGTCATTAACATTGAATAGTGTTTTAGGTTTCATCCAGTTGAATAGGAGATCACTTTTTGAATAATAAAAATTATATGTCATGGAAGGGTGGAGAGAATCAGGATTTTAGAAACGCTTAGGTGGGGCATGGTCAAAAAAAGGTTGGGAACCACTGCCCAATATCTATGGATAGCTCTTTTCTTCAACAACTTGCACTCTGAAGAGTAAGGGGCCATTGTTTAAATTTTATACAATGCCTCAGAGAGAAACACATGTTGAAAGATCAAATGGTGGTGTATAATGACCAGTAACAGTGTGCTACTGTTACTGTACTTAAAAGGGCCGCAGTGGCTTAGTGGCCAAGATGCTGGGCTTGAAGACCGGAAAGTTAGCAGTTCTGCAGTTCGAGCCCTGAGTGCTGCATGACGGACTGAGCATCTACTGTCTGTTCCAGTTCCTGCCAACCTAGCAGTTTGAAAGCAAGACATTGCAAGAAGATAAATAGGTACCTCTTAGGCAGGAAAGGTAACAGTGTTTCATGCACTCTGGTGTCTGGTCATGTCTGCCACATGACCATGGAAACGTCTGCAGATGCAGACAGTGCTGGCTCCTTGGCTGTAAACAGAGATAAGCACTGCCTCCTAGAGTTGGATACAACTGGCTTTCAAGCAAGGGGGACCTTTATCGTTACTGCTACTTAATTTAATTTAAATTTTTAATTTAATTTTCGCACTTGTATGCTGCCCAATCAGGAAACCCGACTTAGGGCGGCTAACAGAATAATTATACAATATACACAATAATACAATATACATAATAATTATACAATATTCAACCTACAAGAACAGCATATAATAATATACAACAATACTGCAGCAGACTCTCCACCCCGGCCGCAGGCAAAGTTCGGGGTGACAGGGACGGCGAAGTCCTGCCTTTTCAAGCTACATCACAAAAATCAGTTCTCAGGACTACAGATCTCAGGGAACTGATGTGGCCATTATAACTTCCAGGTGGAAGGACAAACCTATCAGCAAATATTGCTGGCTATGAGGTCTGTTTTTTTGTGCAAGATGGAGCTTTAAAGCCTGATCACCAACTCCACCCATTCACAGAAAGTATCAGGGCTCCCTGTCTCAGTATAACTGTGTTTGGTAGACGTTCAGCAGATGCTCTATCTTGTCATTCCAAAGGGTCAAGAGTGAGCCTATATTTGAGTCCATTATGATATTGGAGAAAGGTAGTGAGTGGAACATCACGGTAACAAGCGGAAGACCTTGTTGCACAAAAGTCGCAGCAGCAATAGTGTAGGACAGGGGTTCTCATCATTTTTACACCATAGGCTGGACCATGTCCCCTCAGAGAGCTGAGCAGGCCAGACACGTGGTTCCCCAGCTATAAACACTACTGTAAAATGTATTTACAACAGCCACAGGTATATTTATGGCACATTTTCGGCTGTTTTCACCACTTCCAGCGGTGGGAGTGAGAGTGGCAGCTTTTCAGCTGTTTTTGCCACTTCCAGTGGTGACGGTGGAGTGAGGGAAGCGGGCCACATGAAATGGCACCACAGGCCGGCCATAGGTTGTGAACCCCTGTCTAGGACATGAAAAAAACACCCATGCATGTCAGATAGGCTATTGGCAAGGTTGTACATTATGAAAGCCCTACAGGAAATGGTGAAAACCACTGCAGCTGTTGCACACTTTCTGAGGCCCGCTCAGTCATCAAAAATTGTCACACAAACTCCCAAGCTCTGGACTGCCATTTTATTTGCTTAGCTGGAATCAAGATTCCTTTAATAACTGCAACCTAGAGGATTTATCAGCCCTACTCCTAAACTCTGTCTGCCCTATCTTCAATCTCAGCTGGAACTGAGATTACATCCATATGTGATTGTTCCTCAAATTAAAATTATTTTTTTTGATACCCAGCTTTCCTCCTTCTTTCTCACCTCTTCTTCTACCCCTTTAAGCTCATTGAGGTCCTTAGATTATTGAACATTGTAGTGAAACCATGCGGTCTTCTATACTAGTCAAACAATAAGATGATCGACTGAATCCACATTCACATCCAGTTGCACAGTTGGATGGAGGATGGATGTCTACAACCACAACAACAACAGCTACCACTACTACTACTACCACTACTACTATAAATGATTATTATTATTATGGCAGCATCTTGGATATAATATTAACTGATCCTTTAATATCAGAGTTTAAAAGAAGCAGGAATTATGCAAATATTAGCCCATTTATACATAACATGCTTTCTCCAGTTGCTACAATCTGTGATAAAATTCTCTGCAGATGGTATGAGAGACTGGATATAGTTTTGCTTTAACAGCAACTTAAATATATATCAAGTATGTTACTCTGCAGAACTGCAAGCTCTAAAGTACAGTGGAGCTCTGGATAACGACAAAACCTGATTCCACAAGTCGTGTTGTTATCCGGATTTTGATGCTATGTGATCCCTATGGGAGATGCTCTGCATAAGGATGAAAAAAAAAATGCCAAAAAATGTCAATTTTCCGGAGCATTGATATAAAATAAGGATGTTTTTAGGCATTTTTTTGTCGTTATGCGGAGCATCATGTGGTGCATAACGAACATGACGTTATGCAGAATTGTCCTTATCCAGTGCTGTCGTTATCTGGAGTTTCACTGTACTTTAAATGCCACCACATTTTCTGGATCACACAAAGATTAATTTATTCTTAGTTTTAAAAAAAAAACAAAAAAGCCAGTTCCTCCATTTTCTGACACAGCATTTCTGAGACAAAGCATTAATCTTCACTGATGTTCTTCTAATCCAGGGATTCTCAACCTGCGGCCTGCAGTGCCATTTCATGTGGCCCCCACAGCCTCCAGCACACCCAGAAGTGCCATGTGGGGAGAAAGGGCAAAATAGCCATCCGGCCCCTGAAACTGTCTGAGGGAGCGTGACCCGGCCCTCAGATTAAAAATGTTGAAAACTCCTGTTCTAATCTGATAACATGTCAATAGAATCAGCATATTTATCTCCTGTATTAATTACAGGTCTTATGCATTTGGGTTATGCCAGAAGTATTTTGCAGAAGCCCCTCTCTTTCCCTTGTTTTGAATACTTTCAATTCAGGATCTGCCAGGCTTCTATTGACATAGAGCACTATTCTTCTGGTCCTGCTCCAGAGGATGGTACATAAATGCAATGCCAGATGATATCACAAAACTTGATGATAGGTGGTGTCCTGGGACTGCTGATTCCCTTCCAGACAGAGGTTTCTGTGCCTTTAAGAGATCCTCAACAAGAACGATTTTCCAGTCATTACAAACCATGATAAAAAACAGTTCCTATTAAGACATTTTTCTATGACTCAGCTGTCAAGACATAAAAGCCTCTGTAAAGGAAAGTGGTGGGACCATGAATACAGTCTAAATAATATTATTTTAGGTTAGTTGGGTTGTCGAGAACATCACTTATTAGTTAGCTGGCTAAATATTCAACAAATTAAATAAAGATGACATGGATGATTTCTATTCCCACATGGCTTCAGCCCTGTACAATATTTAAGTACTGAAATGTAAGTAGAGCAGCAATACAACATAAATTCAGGATTGATAGGATTCATGAGTCTAATCTATTAAAATATATTTTAAAGTTTATAGGTTTTAGAACAGCTCAACAACAAAAATTTGGGTTTCCCCCCCCCCATTAAGGCCAACTCCTCAAAATGTTTAATGTAGTTTTCTTTATATTACATGTCTTTCTGAACAATAAGGTTGGGGTGGGGAGAGAGGATATAATTTTTGAATAATCTCAGCAATCATAATCACAGTGAACATTAGGACACATGAACAACTCTCAAATACTCCTGTAAAGTAAATGTGTGAACAGCAGAAAAGACAGCTAGTGCATACAAACTTGCCTTCCATGGACAGAAAAGCCAGTGTTTCCTACTAAGTCACAAGGTCTTAAACTAACCCAGGAGCTCAGACCAGGGGTGGGGGGTGTAGCAGTGCACCAATAAGAGTTTTTGGATTACAGCTCCCAGATTTCTTCAAGCAGGCATGCAACCTGAATAATTCAGAGAGTTTCAGACCAAGAACACAAATGTATGTATGTAGGTCTGAGGTGGTATATGCTTACCCTTTGTCAGTCTCTTCACACATTTATACACTAGGTCATGTATAATAAATGGCTGTAATGATATGAAGGGGCCATGGTGGCTTAGTGGTTGAGACACTGAGTATGACAACTGGAAGATTGGCAGGTTAGCAGTTCGAGAACAGGGTGGTGGAGTAAGCTCTTGTCCTCTTTCTCAGTGGGGGCTGCGGTGCCTCAATGGTTAAGAAGCTAGGCTTGTTAGCTGGAAGGCCGCAAGTCGTCAGTTCAAAACACAGGTTCTGCATGATGGATTGAGTGCCTGTCTCTGTCCCAGCTCTTGGGGACATGAAAGGAGCCTCATTTGGGCGTTCCCTGAGCGAAGTTTCTCCCGCAAAAATCTTTTCAACCCGGAATAATTTCTGATATGAAATTATTATATCTTTCCCAGTTCCTGCCAACCTAGCATTTTGAAAGCTAGAAATTTCACGTAGATAAATAGGAACTACTTTGCCAGGAAAGGTAACAGTGTGTTATGCACTCTGGCGTCTAATCACGCCTGCCACATGAGTGACCACAGAAATGTCTGTATACAGAGACAGTGTTGTTTCTTTGGCTAAATAGTTTACTGAAAAGTACAAATGTAACAAATGTAATGGATGAACACATTCTATGGGCCATACAGACCAATGCCACAAGATGAGGCAATTTTAAATGGGAAGTAAACCCTAAATCAGTTGCATAGTAACTGGGGAGAGTAACTATGACAGTCAACTTGCCAAATCATCTTTACCATCAAATGATTTACATTCTGTGAAATCTAAGCATGGGCAGATTTATTGCCATTGCCTGCATGTGTATACCTGCTCAACCTTGCTATCTCAAGGAAGAACAAGCCACTTTTCAATTATCAAAAAGAAAACCAGACAAAGCAGGTTTTAATGAGTCAATAAAAACTTCACTTTTTAATGCAAGATTCACTTAGCCTCCTGAATGATGATTAATAAGCAACATTCTATTTCCATTCACACTGAAGTCAATAAATCTCATCTGGATACTAACATATCCCAAGGCAAGAAGGAAAGTCCCATCATCTCCTTCAGTTAATCCCACCACACTGAAAAAATCCATGGGAACCCTGAACTAGTTTTTACATTTGGGAAATGTTAGTCAACAAAATAATTTAAAGAAATTTTACCCCGCTGTTTTCAATGAGACAATGACTGTATTCTCCTTGTTTTTACATAGTTGAAGAAACTACCTTGCAACTTGCTAGTCAATTTTGTTATAGTTATACCCCCTATTTTCTTCTGTATCCAAGACAGCATGCATGATTTTACACACATTTACACACATTTACACACACACACACACACACACACACACACACACACACACACACACACACACACACACACACACACACAGAGAGAGCCATAGTGCTTAGTGTACTCTCTGGGAAGTTCACAAGGTAATTAGCCTCTTGCCCCAACAAGCTGGGTACTCGTTTTACTGACCTTGGAAATCAATCTTGAGCCCCATCATGCTCAAACTCAGTAGTTGTGGCTGCAGTACAGCAGTTTAACCACTGGGTGACCAGGGTTCATAACAACCTGATGAAGGAGGACAGGCTGAGAAGGACAGCAGGTGGTTCACATTCACACAGTATGAATTTCAACTCAGGTGTCTGGAATCAGAGTCCTGTATTTTGGTAGGGTTCTTTTTTCTTCAATTCCTTTTCCACATTAATGGTACATACAGTATCCCAAATATTTGGGATTAGAGTGAAGACCTGTCCAGATTCTCTTCCTGGATCAACTGTAAAAGTTTTGGTTCCCAAGTGGCACATTCTGTCCAGGCAGAAAAACAACTCTTTGAATCTTAACTAAACACTTCACCTGATAAGTGGCAAACAGTGGGGAAAGTGAATTTTATATTTATTTACAGTAAAACCCCAACTTACAAATACCTCGAGTTACATAAAATTCGACTTACATAATGATTTTATGCTAAAACCATGTCCCAATTTACACGATTTCCTATGGGTTTGCTTCAAGTTACATAAGTATTCTTTTTCCTATGGGTTTCCTTTGAGTTACATAAAAATTGCATTTCCCTATGGGTTTGCTTCAATTTACATAAAAATTTCATTTTTCCTATGGGTTTGCTTCGAGTTACAAAAAAAAATCGATTTAAGCAAAAGCCTACAGAATTGACGTTTTTTTCGTAAGTAGGGGTTTTACTGTACAGCAGTCCACATAGTCAAAGCAATGTTATTCCCAGTAGTAATGTATGGTTGTGAGAGCTGGACCATAAAGAAACCTGAACGCAGAAGAATAGATGCCTTTGAAATGTGGTGTTGGAGGAGAGTTTTGAGAGTACCTTGGACAGCAAGGAGAACAAATAGGTCAATCTTAAAAGAAATCAACCCCGACTGCTACTTGGAAGGTCAGATATTGAAGATGAGGCTAAAGTGCTTTGGACATCAAATGAGAAGGGAGGACTCACTTGAGGAAGTCTTAGTGCTGGGAAAGGTCAAGGTCAAAAGAAGAAGGGGGAGGCAGAGAATGAGATAGCTAAATGAAAGTGCAGGATATAAATTAAAATTTATTATTATTGTTGATGTAATGGGCACAAAACAGGGAGAGTTGAGGAGGATGGTGGACGATGCCTGGTGTGCAATGATCCATTGGGTTGCAAAGGGTCGGACTCGACTATGTGACTGAACAACAACAACAAAAGTCATTACTGAAATAATGCATCTCTTCTTTTAAATTAAAAAAAAAACCTGTGTTGTGTGCATTGCTAATTGAATCAGGGGAAGTGCTTGTTAGTCCCTTTGGCATACTGGAATCAGCATTGCAAGGCTCACGTACAGTATATGCCATACCCAGCATCCCCACACATATATGAGGGCACACTGAAAAAATTGAAACCATTGATGTGGGCTCAAAAGATATGCATTGGAAGATGACTAGGACCTCTCTAGAGCTCAACAAACAGAACAGACCCCCCACCCTCACCCCACTCACAGAAAGTGGACTTAATGGCCATTTGGCCTGGTTTTGACTTCACTATGCCAAAAGTGAAGTACCAAAAAAAAAAAAAACTGTTTCAAAAGGCATGTAAAACATGAAGCTGCATGGCCCCTGTTCAATGATGTTTTAACACTCCAATGTCAGTAATGTGAGTAACCAGTCTAGGAGTCTCATGTACTGTGAGAAAGATGAATTATGATAAATTGTACTGCATGTTACAACAGCTGTTTAAATTGCCCGATAAGCTAAGGTGCATTCTAAGTATTCTGGGATGCAATGTTCTATCCAGATAGATAAGCATAAGAACCTCTTCATGGAAATTCACCTCCAGAAGAGCTTTCTTTCAGCCCAAAGCCATTTTTTTAAGTTGTAGAGATAATATTTGTCTTGCTTGAAATAAAATAGAACAACTGAGCTGAAAGGGGCCTATGAGGACATTGAGTCCAACCCCATGCTCAATGCAGGAATATGAATCAAAGCAAATCTGACAAATGGTTGTCCAATTTTCTCTTGAATGCCTCCAGCATTGGAGCGCTCATCATTGGTTCCATTTTCATACTGCTCTAACAGTAAAGAAGTTTTTTTCTGATATTCAGCCTATATTTGGCTTCGTGTATTTTCAGCCAGTTATAACACAACCTTCTTTTTACGACTACAGTATCTTTGAAAAGTGCTATCGTAATAACTCTCAGTTTCAAGCTCAACATTTAAGAGACTGGAAGAAGGGGGGGGGGGCTATGCACACTGGAGATCCTGAAAACAGTAAAGTAAGTTGTCACACACACACCAGCTGGAATGAATACAGCACCTGAAGAAGAAGGTTTCCATAAGGAAGATGTCTATAAATATTTTAAATAGATTAATTTGTATTTAAAGTGAGAAATAATATGGTGTTAGAGGAGAGCTCTGAAGATAGCCTGGACTGCCAGAAAGCTAAAACAAGTGGGTCCTAGAGCAAGTCAAGCCAAAAACTGCCTCTGGAGGTAAAAATGATGGAACTAAGGCTGTCCTATTTTGAGCACGCCGTGAGAAGGCAAGCCGCTCTAGAAAAGATAGCAATGCTGCAAAAGGTGGAAGGCAGCAGGAAAAGAGGAGAATCACACATGAGATGGATTGACTCAGTGAGGGAAGCCTCGGGCTTATGTTTGCATGAACTCAGCAGGGCTGTTGGGGACAGGAGATTTCGTAGATCTCTCATTCACAGGGTTGTCTTAAGTTGGGGGCAAATTGATAGCACATTAACAACAAAATATGAGAATTAAGAAGTTCAATTTCATGGTTTCTGAAAAGTTGTAATTTTTTTAACAGCAATCATATTAAGTTGGCATCAGTAACTATTATCAGAAATTAATGAAAAGTATTAATTATTTCAACAGAATGTTTAATGACTGATGATCCTAAAATCATACAATTAATCAGGCATCTGATATTCAGCTTTCTGCCTCTCTCTCTCTCTCTTTTGCTTCTCTGCCAATGGACATCTATTTTGAAAGAAAATAAGTAATCTCAATTTGGCCTGTGCTAGAAATCCAAAAGATCTTCCTTTTCAATTAAATTATTCATGACTATTTGCTGTCTGATGCCATAAATATTTGTCATGTTAATTTTTATAACACATCTCATAGCACTGCTTTGAAATCATTCTCAGAGCTAAGTTACTTGCTCAATTATATTATTAATTCTATAAGATACTTCAGGAATGGCTTAAATTTCTTTCTCTTTCAATAAAACGGACTAGGAGGAATAAGCGGCAAATGGTTGCCATTTTCAGCATACTCCTTAGGAAAAGCTACATTGATCTATGAGGAATAGGGGTAAAAATCTAGTTGTGGAATACTTTTGTTATGGCCAGCTAAAATGTCACAGAACTCTTCTACTGACTGGGAACTTTTTGTAATTTACTTATGAATAAATGTCTTATTTATTTTTAGTTTGCAGAAAATGCTGAAGTCTGGTTTACATCCTGTTCATGCTGTTGAACATCTCCTAATGATTAAATACAACACATTGCCTGTACAGAAGTGGTTGAGTTGAATTCAACTTTTGACAGAGATCCAGACAAAGGGACCCAGCCTAAAAAGGAAGTGTCCCCTCATCAAGCTGCCAGTTCACACCTACCAAGATCACTCAATGTGATACACACATTCAGGAAACTTGTACAAAGAAATAACCTCCAGGCACATGGGAGGAGAGATAATGTATGCATGAAAGATAACATTTCTAAGTCCCCCTCCCCCTTTCATTTAATCATGCAGTCATGCAGGCAATCGCATCAACATTCCTGTTAGTTAAAGCACTTGATAGATTAGCTGGAGGCTGTTTAACAGGCAGGCATTGTTTGGCACTTTGAGAAACTTTACTTAAGCAGAACCTACTTCAGTTACTAATCTACCAAACTCTGTAAAACCAATTTTTATATTTCACAGATGTAATACCTTTCCTCTCAACTGTCTTGAGTCTATTTCTTTTTCTAGGCAGGCAAATCTTATTAAATGGTCTTATTTGTGTGTCGTACTGAAGATCAAAATGAAACTTTCTGTATTCACATTTTGGGTGTGGTGCAGACCTGGATGCAAATTTTCTTATCTAAATTCAGGTGAAATGTCTTTCCATCATCTGTTAAAAATCCCCCACATATATTTTGTGGCCACTATTGATGTCTAATCTTTTCTTTCTGTAAAGTCCTAAAGGATATGGCAGCCAAATTAATACTTCTACAAAGCTACATTTGGCTGATGGGTGCCATTTTATATTTCACATGGTTGCCCAATTATTGCCGTTAATTTAAAAAAAGTTATTCAAGACATTCCAACTAACCATAAAATTTAGGTCACCAGACAAGCCAACACGGGAAGATTCATTAGAGATTCTCAAGATTCGTGCCCATTTTTGTCCCAGAATCCTTTCAATAGTTCATGTTTCCTGTTCCTAAGCATTCTTCCACATTTGAGCAAATATTCTGAATTTCAAAAAGTCCTGGCCAGCATGATTTATCACATTGACCAGTATTACTTGTACCAACTAGGGAAGCCTACTGAATCAAGTGCTGAATGGTAGGGCAATATTTATGTCGATCCCAGTGTTCAATGGGCCTACTTTATCTGGAACTATTAGGCTATGGTGCACTGTGTGTGTAGCTACACACTCCTTTAGCAATGAATGGGTAGGGGACCAAAACAACACTTTATAAAAATGAAAAGCCAGAACAAAAACACTGGGGGAAAACAGGGGGGGGGGGGGGTAAACCTCAGGATATGACTCTTTTTTGCTTTCTCATGGTCTTAAGTCAACTTCTGAAAAACAGTTGCTTAAAAAAATCACCTTGCCTCTGCTTTTTTGCAGTACAGTGGTACCTCGAGATACAAAATTAATCCATTCCTTTGGGGGCTTTCGTATTCCGAAAAAGTGCAGTTTCCCATTGGACTGTATTGAAAACCAAATAATGTGTTCTGGAGGTCAGAAAAAAGCAAAAAAAAAAAAGGCTTTTAGCTGCTCAAAACTCATTTTAAAGAGGCAAAAACATGGCAAAAAATTCCAAAGTGCACTTTAGAAAGAGTTTTGAACAGATAATAGAAGTCCCCCCCCCTCTTTTTCCCCCCTGATCTCTCGAACCGATTGTATTTGGTTTTCAATGCATATTCAGCACATTTCCAGCATTGGCCTCTAGTGGCCAGCTCTGGTAATTGTCACACCAGTTCCTGACAATCAGCTGTTGCAGGGAAAGGGAAATTTTTAGTAGTTCTTGGTGGTGGTGGTGGTGGGAGCTTCTGGCGCTGCCAAAACATGACAAAAAAATTCCAAAGATGGAGTGGAAATGCTCCGAACACCCTCCCATCACCATGTGAAGCATCAAATGACCCCCCAAAATTTCTCATCTCAAAAAAAAATCATATCTCAAAGCACTATTTTTCCTGGGATTTCTGTTCATATTGAGTTTTTATGTTAGTTGAGGCATTCGTAACTCAAGGTTTTACTGTAGTTTGTTAAGGTTTCTGAAGGCTTTCTGTGCTGCTTGTACTATTGACTGCTTTTAGAGTAGATTAATTCTATGTTGCCTTGCCTTACTCCTTTTTAAGCTCTAAAAGATGACGGAATCAAATTACTGCATTCGATATACCAGCAGATCTGGAAATCAAAACAGTGGCCACAGGATTGGAAAAGATCAGTATACGTTCCAACCTCAAAGAAGGGTAGTGCCAAAGAGTGTTCAAATTATCGAACAATTGCGCTCATCCCACACGCTAGCAAGATGATGCTCAAGATAATACAGGATAGACTTCAGCAGCACGTGGAGAGATAACTGCCAGAGGTGCAGGCGGGTTTCAGAAGAGGCAGGGGGACTAGAGACCACATTGCTAATATACGGTGGATCATGGAGAAAACAAAAGAATATCAGAAACAAGTATACCTCTGCTTTATTGATTACACCAAGGCCTTTGACTGTGTGGACCACAAAACAATGTGGCAAGTACTTAAAGAAATGGGAATACCAGAACACCTCATATGCCTCATGAGAAACCTGTACAAGAGTTAAGAAGCAACAGTTAGGACAGAACATGGAATGACAGAATGGTTTGGAATAGGAAAAGGAGTAAGACAAGGCTGCATTTTATCACCCTACCTTTTCAACCTATACACAGAGCATATAATGTGCAATGCAGGGATGGAGGAATCACAATATGGGATAAAAATTGCTGGGAGAAACATCAACAATTTGAGATATGCAGATGATACCACCCTAATGGCAGAAAGTGAGGAAGATTTAAAGAAGCTACTGATTAGGTTGAAAGAAGAAAGTGCAAAAGCTGGCCTGAGACTTAACAACAGGCCATATCAGTCCTTGGAAAGTAGATGGGGAAGAAGTAGAAGCAGTGACGGATTTTGCTTTCTTGGGATCTAGGATCACTGCAGATGGTGACTGCAGCCATGAAATAAAGAGGCGACTGATTCTAGGGAGACAAGCCATGAGAAACCTGGGGAACATAGTGAAAAGTAGAGACATCACCTTGCAAACAAAAATCCATATAGTCAAAGCAATGGTATTCCCGGTTGTAATGTATGGATGCGAGAGCTGGATCATTAGGAAGGCTGAGCACAGAAGAATAGACGCCTTTGAGATGTGGTGTTGGAGGAGAGTTTTGAGAGTACCCTGGGCAGCGAGGAGAACAAATAAGTCAATCTTGAAAGAAATCAGTCCTGATTGCTCCTTAAAAGGTCAAATAGTAAAGATGAAGCTGAAGTACTTTGGACACCAAATGAGAAGAGAGGATTCATTTGAGAAAGCCTTGATGCTGGGAAAGGTGGAGGGCAAAAGAAAAAGGGGACGGCCAAGGATGAGATGGCTGGATGGCATTGTGGACGCAGCGGGCACCGAGCTGAGCGGGCTGAGGAGGATGGTGGAGGACAGGGGTACCAGGAGATCAATGGTCCATAGGGTCGCAAAGGGTCGGAATCGACTGTGCGACTGAACAACAGAGCTTTTTCGGGGTTTTCTCTGGTAGATGAACTTGACGACTAGTCAGCAATTTGAGACCCGAGCGCTGCAAAACAGAGTGAGTTCCCATCTCTGTCCCAGCTCCTGCCACCTAGCAGTTCAAATGCAAGAAATTGCAAGTAGATAAATAGGTATTGATTGGCATCTAGTCATGCCTGCCACATGATCACAGAAACATGTGCAGACACAGACAGCGCTGGCTCTTTGGCTATAAATGGAGATGAGCAGTTAACCTTATAGTTGGATATGACTGGCTTTCGAGCAAAGATGACCTTTACCTTTACCTAGAACTTTTTTGGTCAACTAGCAAATGGGCAAATCCAAAATAAAACGACCCAAAGAAGGAGGTCCTTTTCAAAGTAAATGAAAGGGCAAGACAAAAACAAAAATGATCAAAACACACCCCGTAAGAAACCTACAGGAAACTAAAATGAACGTTTTTCTGATTCAAATGCCTTGCATTTGTCTAGAGCAGGGGTGGCCAAACTATGGCCCACAGCGCCAAATCATCCGGCCCACACCACTCTATCTGCTACCCGAAAGTGGAAGCGGACACACCCCATGCATGCCTAAACGCACCCCGTACATGCACAAAACACTGCCATAAATGCACCTGTGGCTGTCGTAAATGTGTTTATGACAGCCACAGACGTGTTTTATGGTGGGAGGAGCCACATGACTGGCTTGTGGCTCAAAAAGTTTGGCCACCCCTTGTCTAGAGTTGTAGAAAGGGAATTTATACAATTATAAGATAAACAAATTGTATGTACAAAGTTATTTTTCTGACGTTCATCAATCTAAACTAAAAATATTGGTCAAAAATTCACTGATGACTAACATTGGAATAAAAACTGGAGAAAGGGAATTTGAAGTATTTGTCTCTATTTATCATTATTCCACATCTTGTTTCAGTGATACCTTATACAGTGGTACCTCGCTTAAAGAGCATAATGCGTTCCACGGGATTGCTCTTTAAGCGAGTTTGTTCTTTAAGCAAAACACCATTGTAAGTAACCAATTGTGACTTCTGGTGGGGGGGATTGCGAACCCCGATTTACTTGTTCAATGAGTTTTTGGTTGATTTTAGTTGTTAAGTGAGGCAACCATTCAGAAAAAAATCTGCTCTTTAAGCAAGTTAGTCTCTAAGCGAGGCACTCTTTATGCAAGGTTTTACTGTATATTAAGTGTACGTGGTGTGAAGAAGTATTTTCTTTCATTCTCCTTTCTCTGCCAAACAACATCTTGACCTAACTTTGTATTAGAACATTACAGAGAACAATACTAGGAGAACTCTCTGCGACAAACCAGGAAAGGGACCTTGGTGTCCTGGTGGACAGCTCAATGAAGATGTCAACCCAGTGTGCCTCAGCAGTGAAAAAAGTAAACTCAATGCTAGGGATCATTAGGAAGGGGATAGAAAATAAGTCAGCAAGTGTCATTTTGCCTCTTTAAAAATCTATGGTGAGGCCCCATCTGGAATACTGTGTACAGTTCTGGTCGCTTATGGAGCTGGAGAAAGTGCAGAGGAGGGCAACCAAAATGATTAGGGGACTGGAACACCTTCCTTACCATCTGAGGCTGCAACGGTTCGTCTCTTCACTCTTGAACAATGACGTCTAAGAGGTGACCTGATTGAAGTTTATAAAATCATGCACGGTGTGGACAAAGTAGATAAGGAAAAACTGTTTTCCTTATCGCACAACACTAGAACTAGGGGGCACTCCATGAAACTTTTGGGTGCTAGTTCTCAAACAAATAAGAGAAAGTACTTTTTCATCCAGAGGATCACTGGTCTATGGAACTCCCTGCCAGAAGAAGTGGTGACATCTGTCAGTCTTGACAGCTTCAAGAAAGGATTAGATAAGTTCATGGAGGACAAGGGTATCAATGGCTATAATTATGGATACCTAAGGACAATCTCCGGGTTGGAGAGATAGGCAGGATATCTCTCAATGCCATTTCCTAAGCAGGTGAAGGCATCTCCTTGGGAATACCCTGAAGGAAATGGTGAGCCACTGTGTGAGACAGAATGCTGGACTGGATGGGCTGTGGCCTGTTCCAGCAAGGCTGTTCTTATGTTCTTATGAGAACTTGAGCAAGCTCTGGATGTTTTTTGGATAAAAAATGGAACAGAAACAAAATGAATAGCAATACTCACCAGCTGTTGAAAGATCTTATTCTCTCTGTGTGTGCATATATATTTTGTTTAACAACCTTGTCAAAGGCAATATCAGGATCAGTTCATATAAAAATACAGCTAATTAGCATGACTGATAGTGCAGTCAAAACGATTGTACAGATCTACTGTCTCATTCCCATGACATAGCCTCCCCTTCTGTACATTTGGGTGGTGCTGCAAAGTCTGCTGTCAATTGCCATTTTTAGGGCTGCTCAACTGGCAGCTGTGATCGCAGGAATCCCAAGATACAGCAAAGGATAGTCACCCAATATTACGCATCATGAATGCAGCTGTAGGAGCTGTGGCCAACTGTATGAATCATTCTTAACGGGGCCGGGGGTGGGGTGGGGGGTTCGTTGGGTGATTGCCATTTGCCAGGTTCTGTTCCCGTCATTAGTCCAACACCTGGCTTTGCATGTGAAAGCACTCATCAAGCAAAACAACAGAGCGATAGGAGAGGAGATACTATTAATCTCTTAAACTCTGTGTTTGGTGGGTGTTCTTAAACACTTAGAACTAAAATGCAACAACACTTTATTTATAGGTGTGTGTGTGTGTGTGTGTGTGTGTGTGTGTGAGTGTGAGAGAGAGAGAGAGAGAGAGACTAAACCCTTTGGGAGGCCAACACTCCTGCTCTTACTGATGGCAAAATGGCAAAGTTCCTATTATCTTTGACAGAACAGAAGCAGTCCCTATGACTCAGAATTTTGGCAAGCTTTTGCAGTATTCCATTTGTCTGAAAAGAGTTTTTTTTAAAAGAGGAAAGAAAGCAAAATTAAAAAAAAAAGAAAAACCAGTCACTGAAAAACAGAATTGGCAGCGGTTGAAATATCAAATTGCCCCTTATGGAAATGGAAACTAAAACGGTGTGTCAAAACATACAGGTAATTGCTGTGTATTTCTCTCTCCATCGGCAGCAATGTTTTACTGGCTGAATTAAAACTTTCTCTTTTTAGAGATCTCTGTAAGTGTCTGTGTAAATGTGTGTGTGGCAGGGAGATTGAGAATGGACAAGGGAGAGATGTTGAATTATAATGTGACAGCAGATGGCTGTCTTTTGCAAAATGTGTTAATTTGCACATGACTCTCACACTGCTAAACATTTACATGTTTAGGAAGTATATATTGCAGTTGATGAGACCGAACACATTTTAAGAAGAAATTTACTAATGCAGAATGCCTTGAATATCTTCTCCCTTCTCTGTAAAGTCAGTCATAAAACATTTTTTGCTGATTTCCATTCCACTACTATATGGACAATGCTGTAAAAATATGCTGGCAATTGAAACTATCAAGCAAGCACTACTTCAGTTCAGTTCTAGGAAAAGGAGATCATGGCAGTAGATCATATGCACTCTGTCATAATAGAGTGTTTGCATCTTCATAAAAACATTGTACTTACAATGATTCTGGACTTCACTAATAAAATCTTGCCAAGTAACAAGAAAGATGGTTAGAATAATCTAATGGTGAAGAACTCTAGTTTACATTTGCATGAGCAAGGGAGATGGACTTTCAGTTACTGGTGCTTCTTATTATGTGATTTCAGATACAGTGAAACCCCAACTTACATATGCCCCGAGTTACATAAAATTCGACTTACATAATGATTTTGTGCTAAAATCATATCCCAATTTACACAATTTCCTATGAATTTGCTTCGAGTTACATAAAGATTCTTTTTCCTATGGGTTTTCTTTTAGTTACGTAAAAAATCATTTCCATATGGGTGTGCTTTGATTTACATAAAAAATTCATTTTTCCTGTGAGTTTGCTTCGAGTTACATAAAAAACCGATTTAAGCAAAAGCCTACGGTACCAACATTTTTCCCCATAAGGGTTTTACTGTAGTAGTATTGGGAGAAAACCTCAGAAACCACTGTCAATCAAGACAGACAACATTTGGCAGAGTTTAGAAAAGTTACCTTTTAAACTACAATTCATGGAACACCAGCTAACATGGGATTCAAGGAATCATATTATTTTAAAACATGTTTTCAAATTCTGGCAGAATGAACCATTGGTATGACATATAAAACCCAATCCATTCTGTTAACTAAGTTCCTTACATAAAAATGCTGTTTTTATCAAAAGCATGACAAATGCATAGCAATGTTTAATAAAAGATTTGAAGCCCAATATTCACAATAAAAAAATGAATGAGTGAATGGTATCAGAGCAGACAATATGAAGAGGTTTATTAGTACAGGAGATAAAACCAAAATCTGAAAAACACAGATGTAAAGAATATAAGATATGTACAGTGGGTTCCTCTCTAACATGAGGAATTTGATATAATGAATTCAAATGATAGAATTACACACAGACGACACAGACACACAGACAAACTCAGAGTAATTTCAGTTATGAGAATACCTGTTCATGGTAATAATTACATAAAGGACAAAATCCCTTGTTTTCCAAATTCCCCTAGCAAAGTTTTGCCGGTTCCTTTAATAAAGTTTTGAAAACAATCTGATTAAAAGTTAGTCTGTTGCTATATTAGTTACCCTCCAGCCCTGTTTTAAAAAATAATAATGTGAATTTGCTTCATCCCAAAGTTGTGTGTGGGTTGAACCCATAATATTTAGTTGATATCATCTTTTTCACAGAAGCTGATATATCAGAGAATATCTGAAACATTATGTCAGTTCAAATTAAAAATGAAGCTGAACGTTTATCCAGTTTTTCCTTAGTGATATGACCTCAATTCCACATCAAACATTGCTGCCAGATTGGTGGCTATGGTTCCTATCTACAGGGCAGCAATCCAGCTGTGGTTATTTTTATTTTATTACTAGCAAGGGTTGCCCGGTGTTGCCGGGCTTTTCCCCCCGTGTGTTTTAATAAAAAATGAACCAATTTTATTTTTGCAATAGTTTTACATTGTGTTGGAAGATTAAATTGTGTTAATTTTTTTTTTAAATTGCTTAGTCTGTAATTTTAATTTTTAAATGTTTATTTATGTTAATTTTTTTGGCTTGGTTGTTATTAACTGTGATCTGCTTTTTTGATTTTTTTTTAGGATTAATAAAAGAAGAAAGTATGATATAATTTTTTCAAATTGTTTTATGTAAGCGAATAATGTTTTAGTTTTTTGAATTTTTTTAATTAGTTGTACCGTAGGTAATAATTTTAATAATGTAAAAGTAAATGTTTTTTACATTCAATGTTTTTAAAATGTGTTTAGATGTTTTGAGTTTAAATTTGAGTTATAACTCAGCACAGGATTTTTAAAAGTTTCTATTGTATTTTATTGACATATATTTGTCATTTGTGTGAAAGTGTGTTTAGTGTAATTTTTTTACTTGTTTTTATTGGTGTGACCTTTTGTGTAAAATTGTGAATTTGTGTTTTGTTTGGGGCTGTTGTGTGTTTTTGAATTGTTTTTACTATTGTGGCCAGCAGGTGGTGCTGGTAGGGGTTATTGTATTTTGACTTTTTTTTCTCTCCTGGCCTCTGGGTGGAGCTTCTTCTGGTAAGTAGTGTCTTTCTTTATTCATTTCTTTTCCAGTCCTGGTGGAGGTAGCACCTCTTTTGGTAAGTTTGCTTGTTTTCTTTCTTTTGTGTGTGTGTGTGGGCGGGGGGTAGGGGGGTTGGAATTTGTATTTTTTGTCTGTTTGTTTTGTTTTTGATTGTGTCTTTGTTTACTTCGTATTGTTTTTGGTGTTTTTGTTTTTGTGTATTTTTGGATGTGTTTGAGTGTTTTTAGTAATTTTTAAAAAAATATTTATTTGGTGGTGGGGAAGGTACGTGGTCATTGGGGGTTAGGAAGGGTGGGCTAGGTGGTGGGGAGGGGGGCATGGTCGTTGGGGGTTAGGAAGGGTGGGCTAGGTGGTGGGGAGGGGGCATGGTCGTTGGGGGTTAGGAAGGGTGGGCTAGGTGGTGGGGAGGGGGGCTTTATTGTGTTATGGTGCTTTGTTTGTGTGGAGTCGTGAAAGTAGATCGGGGTTTCCCCTTTAATATCAGTGGGTGGGGGGTTGCGACCCCCCTCTCCGCTGGCTCCCCTGGGGTTGGGAGGTTTGTGGGGACAAAAGAGGTATGTCCCCCCAACTCTTCTGGACCCAGTAGACCAGGCAGAGTGGATCGATTCCCTCCCCCCCTCCTTAAAACAACTCCGTTTTTAAAGAGAAGAAAAGACGGAGTTGTTTTAAGGAGGGGGGGGAATCGATCCCCTCTCCCTGGTGTCCTGAGTCCAGAAGGGTTTGGGAAACATACCCCTTTTGTCCCCACAAACCTCCCAACCCTAGGGTAGCCAGCGGAGAGGGGGATCGCAACCCCCCACCTACTGATATTAAAGGGGAAACTCCAGTCGGGACCTTCAGGCGCTGTTGGTGAGGGAAAGAAAGCCGGCTGGTGTTTGCTTGGCTGTGAGGCGGTGAGTTGTTTTTCTTTTTAATTTTTTGGGCGCCGGTTTCCTCAGCGTTCTGCACGCTCATGGCGCGCAGGATGCTGGGGCTTCTGGTTATGGGTTGGTGCTTTGTGTTTGTGCTGCGTTTTTTTAAAATGCTTTTCTTTTGATTGGCTGCGGCGCGTTTCCGAACGCTGCGCCGTGCGAGAGCCTCTCAGCCTGATTGGCTCTGGCGCGACGTGGCGGAAGGAATGTTGGGAAGTGAAGTTGTTTCCCTTTCTTCGCGTTTGTGGGGCTGTTGCCCCACTGCCGGTTTTCTAAATCCTTCGTTGACCTGCGTACCCAGATCGGCCGTGTGCACGAAGGGTGAGTGCAGGCAAGTAGGGCGAGGCATAGCAACCTATAGCCAGTTCCAACGGTTAACCCTTGGATTTATAGGTTAAGATTATTTTATTTTTGCTTTTAAAGGTCTCCCCCAACCAATCTCCTAATGGACCTAAACTTTTTCTCAGGGCAACGGAGCCTTGGAACCTAAAACAGGGGGATAAGAAACCTTTAATCAGTATGAATTAAAACTTTACTAAAGGAAAATTAACAATATTGAAAGTAATCTTTGGGAGACATGTATGACCAAAGCTCATCAGCTTTATCAAGAAACACATATTCCTTTTGTTTTTTACACTCCCTAGGACAGGGGTGCCCAAACTACGGCCCATGGGCCATATCAGCCCCCCCGATGCCAATCCATCAGGCCCACAATGCCCTTGCTGCTCCCGGAAGTGGATGGGGGGGACACATCCGCCAATGCACATCCTGAACCACTTCTGGGAGTGGCGCAGACACATGTGCAAAAAGCACATAGAACGACTCCCGGAAGTGGTTCCTGATGCACATGTGCAAACTTGCCCACTTTCAGGGGCGTAGTCAGGCCCACTCAGTTGTTCCAGGGACCTGATCAGGCCCCCCGGCACAAAAAGTTTTGGAACCCCTGCCCTAGGATGTAGGAGGCAATACAATTTAGAAGGCAAGAAACAAAACAGCTCAGGACAAATTACATATCAACGACTCCCTATTTGTTTTATTATTTAACCAAAGTGTGCATATTTAGAATTGTTGTGTGAATGTAATGTGACACAACATCCGCAAATTGAGGCAGCAAATCAGGGACAGATTATGATTCATTGAGTATGTACAGGTTTGTTTAGATGATTCAGGTTCTCAACAGTATTTGTTGTTATATTTCTGTGTGGAACAAACTGACCTATATAAATCACACAATGATAAACGAGCATAAACAGGCTTTTTGTATGAATGTGTCCATCATCATCATCACCATCTTTGAACTGCAGAACTGGAAGGGATCCTATGGATCATATTCTCCAAACCCCCCTGGTTAAGGAGGCACATTGGGGTATTCCCAGCCTCCAGCTCTGCAGCTAAATATCCATCATATGTTACCATGTAGGCACCAGTGATGACCATGAGCAAGAAATGTAAACCCCAAGCTCATCTGGGACTCAGGTGGTCATTAAAAATTGCAAGAGTACAAAGTTTTGTTGTTTGATCATTTCTTTACAACTTCCAGGTTGCAATGCATTTTTCACAACCTGACACTTCTTTTGGCAACAGTAGAGATGTAATGGCTGTGAGAGCTGGACCATAAGGAAAGCTGAAGCAGAAGATTAGACACCTTTGAACTGTGGTGCTGGAGAAGACTTTTGTAATGGAAGTGTTTTTCCAAGAGTTATTTTTGGTAAAGTCAAGACCTTCTGAAGACATAAACTAAACTGAATAACATGGCACTGCCATTTTCATTCCATCCTAATCATTCCAAGGCTGAATGCAATTCTTTATTTATCTCGAAACATCAAGTAACTGATGCACAGAAAAACTACTCACTAACTAAATTTACAAGATTGAGTATATACTCACAGAGAATGAAAATAGTGACTAGCATGACACACTCACTCACGCATGAATATAAACACATTGCTGGCCCAAACTGCACTCATTTACATACTCTCATTTTCTCTAGATGTTTATGTGTTACCCTTAGAAAATGAAATCTAAAATACACAATCAATACCCAACAAGATACTTTTGTCCTGAAAACACACTGATTTCAGCATTTCTGGTGATGTCAGAGCACTTCCGGTATTGGCGGCGATCCAGCACATGGGCTGGACCCAGCCCGTGAGCTGTAGTTTGGGCATCCCTGGTTTGAAACCTTAACAACATGCATTGGTACTTTTCTTGAAGTGCAAACAACGGCTTTGGGAAGGCACTTTATTGTTGGAATCAATATAATTACGTAATTTCATAATTCCAAGGCAAATATAATCTCCACTTGGCTACTCAGGCTTTACACATAACAAACACCATGTTGTCACAATTGGGTTCACCCTCCAGTTGCATATGAGTTTAATATAGCAATTACACTTATATACCATCCCATAGCTCTTAGTTTACTCTTTGGATAATATACAGGCAATCAGCATTTTGCCCCCAACATGCTAAGTACTCATTCTAAATTAATATGCATGGGAAATGGATATGAATCTACAAAACTCACACAAAATCGAATTTGCTAAAGTACAGTACCTCCTCTCCCCTTTAATTTTTGCCAACACGCTGAGATAAGACTGACATAGCTGATTCTTTGGAATAAGTGTTTTTAAAAATCAATTTTCAGCATGGCTTCTAACTGGATTTATCTTCTGGAAATTAAACATGAAGGCAATATACCTGCTTTACAGTTTATCCAACGTTCTAGATTGGGCTTAATTTTTGAACATTTTTTTATATTCCACAATCTCATATTAGAAAATTAGACATATTTTGAAGGGCAGCTGATGGTCTCCAAGCAACATTCATAAACATTATTGTGTTATACACCTCAAACTACTGGACAGCTGGAAAACTTCCTAAAAGAAATTTAAACTACAGACAATAGTTCTCACATCGTCTATCACATGGAATATTTGGCTCTGTTTCTCAAGTGAAGCAAGAAGATACATTAGCTTTCTAGCCTTTCATTATTTGTTACATGTTGGAGCCTGTGTAGAATAAAAGTTTAACCTTTAAGAAAAGATAGAGAACGTACATGCTTTTATAATTACGTAATTTCATAATTCCAAGGCAAATGCAAGAAATATGTTTCATCGGCTCTTCCTCCTCCTTTCTATTGTAATGGGACTAAATTAAATTAAACCAAATAGCCTTGACATAGAGAGAACATCCTTATTAACAATGAGAAGATGAAACAATTGTTATTTAGATTTTTTTAAAATGGATGGAAACAAATTCTTTCTTTATGTTTTCATCAAAGTATCAAAATACTCATCCTGTCTTTTAATCCATTAATTACAATGTTCAGCTGCTTCTTTGGGAATGGAACATTATTAACTTTAGAAAGAGAAGGGGTCTCATGTTAAAATTAAGCGTAATATATGTTGTTTATTCAGCATGCAGATTTCAATTGCAGGTTTCACAACAAAAGGTTTTGTGCAACCACGAAAACAAACACCCCCATATATGACAATCGAAACAAAAATACAGTTGTCCTGGCAATGAATTGTATTATTACAAAAGCAGATAAAGGAACAGTGACATTGATCAACTAGAAATAGGAAAAATAGAATATGGTGTCCAAAAATATAAATGTGAAAGTTGGACAGTTAAGAAACTTGATAGGAATCAGTTCATTTGGAGTAAAGAGGAAAGCTTGATGGACATAGCGGATTGCCACAAAGACAACTACAGTAAAACCCCGTATAACGATTGCATCATACAGCGATAAAATCATACAATTGTCTTTTTTAAAAAAATTGTATCGTACAACGATTTTCATTGTTGTAAGTTACAATTTTTTTTAAAGGCAAAAGCTGGGTGGCATGGGGGAGCCTTTCCCCTGCCCATCCAAAGCCCCTTTGTGAACTGGCAGCACTGGGCTGCTTTCCTCCTGGGAAGTGTATTCCCACTGGGAAAGCAGCCTGGCGCTGTTAGCAAAAGGGATTCTTGGCGGTCCCTCTGCCGTTTCAGCAAGTGGAACACTAAGAATCCCTTTCGCTAACAGCGCAGGTGTCCCTTAGGCTGGAGAAGCGCTTTCCCAGGGGTAAAGCGCTTCTCCGGCCAAAGGCACCCCTGCACTGTTAGCAAAATGGATTCCTGCTGGTCCCCCTGTAGTTTGCGCAAGGGGACCAGCGAGAATCTATTTTGCTAACAGCCCAGGGCTTTCCCAGGTGTAGAGTGCTTCTCCGGCCAAAGGCACCCCTGTGCTGTTAGCGAAATGGATTCTCGCTTATCCCCCTGCTGTTTCCACAAGAGGACCAGCAGGAATCCCTTTCGCTAATAGCGCAGGGGTGCCTTTGGCTGGAGAAGCCCTTTCCCAGGAGTAAAGCACTTCTCTGGCCAAAAGCATCCCAACCCTGTTAACGAAAGGGATTCCTACTGGTTCCCTTGCGGAAACAGCAGGGGGCCACTGAGAATCCATTTCACTAACAGCGCAGGGTTGCTATTGCCCTGGGAAGCGCTTTACCACTGAGAAAGTGCTTCTCAGGGCAAAAGCAGCCCTGCGCTGTTAGCGAAAGGGATGTATTCCATGGCGAAAATCGTTGTACGAATAATCCATAGGGAAAATCTCTATATCATACAGCGATTTTTTCATACAACGATGGACCCATGGGAACCAATTAAAATCGTTATACTGTACGGGGTTTTACTGTAGATAAAGGCAACATCAAATCAAGCTTATACTTTCCAAACAATTAAACAGTGTTGGATTTAGGGCACATCATGAGAAAACATGATTGACTGGAAGAAACAATAATGTTGAGAAAAGTTTAAGGCAGGAGGAAAACTAAAGATGAGATAGACTGACTCAATAAGATAAGTTTACAAGAACTGTGGAAAACTGTGATACAACATTTTAGAGGTCACTAATTCATGGGCTTACTATAAATTGAAAGTGACTTGAAGCACAGAATGACAACAGCAGAAGTAATTGCATTTCCTGTTATTGCTCATCAGCTGCCCTGGCTGTTCAGTAGCACACAATAGTTTCTGATATTCCTGTAATATCAGGAAAAACAGCCCTGCAGTGCTGGAACACCCCCATGGTGGGGCACACTGAAATTATTATCGCTAAAAATTGAACGCTACTTAAAAGTTTTGTGTTTGTCTTTCAGAATGAATAACATTCTTTTATCCCTTTATTATGGTGACAGCAGCTCCAATTTCTAGGCTCAGAAAGGAAATAAAATAGCTTTCACTGGTAAACATTTATATTGCTTTCTAAGGGAGCAATAACTACTCTAAAATTGCTTACCTGCCAGAAGTTACTAAGTCCTTCTTAAAGCAAAACAAAGTTCTAGTGATCTAGAGCTCCCAGATAAAACACAGGCCCCTGCACTATTTATTATAAACAATTTCCTATGAAAGATGGAAAATCAATGTGTCCCATGGAAAATGTAAAAGACAATTTAGCATTCCCTTTTATTACACAGTGATGGAGAGGTGGTTGATTTTCTTTTTATTCTCCCTCTTCCTTTCCCTTTCTCTATATTTTGGATAACTATTATGAGCTGTTTTTTCATGAAAGAGAATCACTGTAAAAAGGACAGAATAAACTCTGGCTCTTCAAACACTAGAAACATCTTCCAAAATTAAAAATAATTATATTTTAGTAGGTAAATGTAAAGGTTTCCCTTGCTTGAAAGCTAGTCGTATCTGACTCTAGGGTTCAGTGCTCATCTCTTGTTTCAAAGCCGAAGAGCCAGTGCTATCTGCTTCTGCAGACGTTTCCATGGTCATGTGGCAGGCATGACTAGACACCGGGAACACTGTTACCTTCGCACCGAAGTGGTCCCTATTTATCTACTTCTAATTTCTTGCTTTCGAACTGCTAGGTTGGCAGGAGCTGGGACAAAGACGGGAGCTCATTCCATCGTGCAGTACTCGGGAATTGAACTGCTGACCTTCTACCCCCCCAGTCAGCGTCTTAGCCACTTGAGCCACTTTTCTTCTCTGCAAGCAAAAGCTTTACCCCTCCCTGTTATAGGAAGAGCCCATGGTTCAAAACTGTTTAGGGCAGGGGTGCCCATGCTACAGCCCATGGGCCAGATCCTGCCCACAGCACCAATTAATCTGGCCTAAGCTGCCCTTGCCGCTCTCGGAGGTGGAAGTAAAACATGCATGTACATGTACATAACGCATCCGCGCATGTGCATAATGCAACCATAAATGACCCACAGCTGTCATACACATTTATGACAGCCGCAGGCAATTTTTTGGCAGCATTATGCACATGTGCAGGAAAGAGAGAGAGAGAAGGTGTAGGATTCAGTTTGGGTCTTTGCACTTTTGTTGTTGTTCAGTCGCATACTCAAGTCCAACCCTTTGCGACCCCATGGACCATCGCATGCTAGGCTCCTCTGGCATTCTCCACAGCCCACTCAGGTCTACGCCCATTGCATCAACAATGCCATCTAGCCATCTCATCCTCTGCCGTCCCCTTCTCCCTTTGCCTTTGATCTTTCCCAGCATCAAGGCCATCTCGAGTAAGTCCTCTCTTCTCATTTGGTGTCGAAAGTACTTTAGCTTCATTTTCAATATTTATCCTTCCAAGGAGCAGTCAGGGTTGATTTCCTTCAGGATCAACTTACAGTATTTGTTCTCTTTGCTGTCCAGGGGACTCTCAAAATTCTCCTCCAGCACCATGTTTCAAAGGCATCTATTCTTCTGCGCTCAGCTTTCCTTATAGTCCAGCTCCCACAACCATATATTACTACTGAGAATACCAGTACTTTGCACTAGACTAGAGGAAATGTGTGATGTATCAAATTTAAGTAAGTAAATAAATGCCATTTCTTTTCTTTTCTTTCACATTACATGTAACACAATTAGTGTTCTTAAAGGAGCTTGAAATAAAATTGTACCAGCTACAATGGATTGTATGAAATAAAAATAAATGCCTACAAAAATGCATAATGACTTGTTTGTTTGTTTTTATGCATGCATTTGTGCATGCATTTATTTAATATTCCACCCCATTTGGCACAAGCACCACTCTGGGTGGCTTACAACAATAAAATAGACAGCCCACAAAACAATAATATCAACCAGAACAATCAAACAATCAATGATAAACATTTATATTGATATAATTTAAAATGAGCTACCATTCTAAATGGTGGTAACTATGTTAGTACATATAGATAGAAAGAGAACCTGTTCCCAGAATATGAGGAATCAAATAAAATAGAGAATATGTTTGGTGCATATTCTATTTTTGAAAAACGTTGAGTTAACAAGGGGCCAGATATGAAATTTGAAGTCAAAATGGCAATTGGTCAGGTAAAATCTGTGACAGGAAGCACTATTTCTCCTGGGAAAAGTTATAATCCCACAAAAGCAGTCTCTTCAAGCTCTGGGCAAACTCCTGAACAGTGTGTGAACTCAAGCCACAATTCGCACTGGCTTCCATGATGCTGAGCAAATGCCTAAGTGGGTGTACCTATCTGGTAACAACAAGACAATAGACAGGTATGCTAAGGATGGAGCTATCAATAGTGTAGGTCTGTGATGGCGAACCTTGGCACGCCAGATGTTCTTGGACTTCAATTCCCAGAAGCCCAAGGCTCGATAATCCACACGAATGGTATGCTAAGGATGGAGCTATCAATAGTGTAGGTCCGTGATGGTGAACCTTGGCACTCCAGATGTTCTTGGACTTCAATTCCCAGAAACCCAAGGCCTGATGAATCCACACAAATGGGATTGCTGCGATTCATCCGGCACCCGTCGCTCCTGGAAGCGAAAGTAAAACACACCCATACTTCCGCTTCCAGAAGCGACGGGGGCCAGATGAATAGCAGAAAACCCATTCGTGTGGATTCAAGGGGAGCTTGGGCTTCTGGGAATTGAATCCCAAGAACATCTAGAGTGCCAAGGTTCGCCATCATGGGTGTAGGTGGACCATGCAACTCTGGAAGGTGACAACTGCTTTGCAGTGTGTGTTTGCAAAAACAAAGAACACTGGCCGCATTAGCAATTGCTACTGCTGAACAAGCCTTTAAACAACAAAACAAAACATGTCTCAGTGGTTACTGGGCTTATAGCCTAGTTCCCCCAGCTAGCAATGCACAGCCCAGTTTTTAGTTTGGCAAGCGGTATATACAACTACTGTTGTGTAGAGTTGCAGCAGAAAAGAACTGCCAAATTCTGCCTGAAAGAACTGACTCTAACGTTTTTCTCGGGCGGGTGGAAATTACACAACCATAGAAAATTGACAGGAGCCATTGGGTTGAGCCAGAAACACCTGCTGATTGAACGAAATAATGAGAAAAATAAGAGGAAAGGGCGCACAGAAGCCCCTCTTTATCTATCGATAGGATTTCAAATTATTTGACCGCCCTTCTCCAATACACCAACCATGTCTCTCTTTCCTGAACAAAACTAGGGAGTTGGTGCTCTAAAATCCCATTATGGATTACTACAAAGTTAACAATGGAACTCTAGACTCCAGTGGCCATGGCAACGGTAGCTAATTCTTCTTGACCAATCACAGGGCCAATCACCTCCCATGGTGTGAATCAGTAACAAAGCAAAATACTCTCAACTCCCCCCACCCCCTTCCTGCCGAATTTATTTTGAGCCAATAGCCTCGCAGCTAATCTGCTAATAGGAAATAATCTGCAGCTAATATGCACATTCCAGGAGAGCAGTGTGTTTTCTTAATACTTTGTTTCCAGGGCTTCTTTCCAAAGAAAGCACAGTATATACAGAAAGCAGACATTCATTAAAAACATATAATAAAAACATATAATACTACCTGGCCGCTATTAATTCCTGAAACTTGCTGCAACGTGCAGTGCTCTTAAATGGTCTGTTAAAGCAGTCTAGAGATGCAAGACTAGATTAAATGAATACAAACAAAAAACTCTGCAAAACCGAAGCTATCGTCAGGCAGCATAATGACTGAAATTCGAGATAATACTCCATGCATCTGCTTAAGTAGGTTACAACACACAATAATCTATGCTATAATAAATGAATTAGACTTGTATTATGCCACGGGACTTTTCCCTTCAGTAATAAGGGAAACTGTCTCTATGGTTGTTCCTCCCCTCATTTTTGCTTATTTACAGTGACATCCCAGGGATTGAAAAATTACATTTAAAAAATGGTATTCCATGGTATAACTTCTTAAAAGCCCCCCTACATTTATTGCTGTCAATCTTATGAAACCTATTTTTTTCTTTAAAACATTTGCAAACCTTATGATTGCTAGTCGCTTGTTTTTTAAAAAGTTCAATTCTTATATTTGCTAAGAGCATAGTGTTTATGCTCTCCAGTGTTTGTGCGCTCCAGTGTCTAGTCCTGCCTGCCACATGACCACGGAAACGTCTGCAGCAGCAGACAGCGCTGGCTCTTCGGCTTTGAAACAGGGATGAGCACTGAACCCTAGAGTTGGATACGACTGGCTTTCAAGCAAGGGAAACCTATAGTGTTTAATTTGGGGTGGGGAATCACTAAAATGCCTCTAAAATGCTCTTTCAAACAAATAAGGAAATAAGTAAAAAATACACAAAACTCAATGCTATTCTATGTCCCCTTTGCAGTGTAAATTTATTACACCCAAATTACAAACAAATGAAACTCGCGGTATCTCATTCTTTTGGAGCTTTGCACATTCCAACATACTTTAACCGAAAAGTAGATCCTCATGGAATCTGAAAGGTCTTACTCAGAATTAAATGGAAGGCTGTCTTTATGAGCATACAGCCTGCTCTTTGGGATGATTGTGTGATGATCACATGGACACATGTTGTGTACAAGGAGAGGATCAATCAGTCCATTTTGAAACCCTATCAGAAGGTTCTTCTAAATTCCCACAGGTTTTAACCTGTTCCCAATAAATAGGGAATGGGATAAAATAGAATGGGTGGAAGGATGGATAGATAAGATAAAATAAAAATTGGTTAAAATGAAGTGATGCTACCAATCAGCAGACTGTTGCTTCCAGGATCACCAGGTGATCAGCAGCAGCACTACTGCTGATCAGGTGGAGAGCAATGGTAGCAGATGCATAGTATTCCAAGTGTAGAAACTGAGGACAGAGGAGAAAGGCCAGAGACATTTCCTCTAAGTCAGGGGTTCCCAACCTATGGCCCATGGGCCGGATCCTGCCCATGACACCATTCCATCCGGCCCGTTGTTGCCTCCACTGCAGTGGAAGCAGGCACATTTACGTCAGCTGTAAAGCATGCCTACACATATGTAAATGCACCCGCAGCTATCATTAATGTGGAAGTGGGCGTATTTATGACAGCCATAAATGTGACTGCTTCTGTTTCTGGGGTGGTGGTCCAGCCCACTCAGCTGTCTGGGGGCATGGTCAGGCATAAAAAGGTTGGGCACCCCTGCTCTAAGTGTAGTTTCCGTGGAAGTAATAATGAAATAACTCCAACTACCAGTTCCATCATACTTCATTGTTGGAGTTCTGAAATGTCTATGCTTGAAAGAAAACTATGGTCAAATGGAATGAGGGAAAAATAGTCACAACAGCCTTCTGTAGTTTCAGGTAAAGATAGTTTTGAACAGTAGTGCGACTTTTTCCATATTTTAGTCTTTAAAGTTTGGACGTTGTACTTAGTAGGAAAACCATACTCACTTTTATTACACAAATTTTGACAGATCTGAAACAGAAGCTAAACTTTAAAAACCATTTAAATATATACATAAATGGTTTTTAAAGTTTAGCTTCTGTTTATACACACACACATACACACACACACACGATAGATAGATAGATAGATAGATAGATAGATAGATAGATAGATAGATAGATAGATATGTTTTGGGGAGAAATTCCTTCTCTTTGATTCTTCTTAAATCAGTTTTATAATTTCAGTAACCACGGAAACATGAAGCAACTCTTTATTGCCATGACAATCTGACACAACTTTCAAAAACAGTAAGTTGTGTTTTTATTCTGTTTTTCAATTGCTCCCAAGGAAACAAGCTGTTATTTACTTCAGTGACAAAATTCATCCATACCATAAGAGATTCAATGTCAAGAAAAGATACATATATCAAACAATATTTATGGTGACAAGGCTAAAATGAAAAATGTAATGTGATTGTTTATGCTCTAATTTTTCATAAGAAACGCCACTCAACTATGCTTTTCTGTATCCTTTTTGTTCATTTCCCTTTGTAAATTTGAATATTTATTTCCCCAGGGAAGAATACTTATTGTTTCCTAATCATTGACAGCATTTGGGTAACACCCCATTATTTTTGAATTATACTAACACCTACAAAGCCCAAAACTCAGGGCTTCTCCAGACTGCCTACTCTGGTGCAGCTGGATTGGCCTGAAAAGTCTTCATTATAATTGAGGGAGAGAAGCAGTGCACTCTTTGGCATGTTCCAAATGGGAACCGATCTTTGGAACACTTCCCCTGATTATCTATGAATGGTCAGGGGAAGTGAAATTATTTTGTATACATCTGTTAGATCAGTGATGGTGAACCTTTTAGAGACCAAGTGCCCGAATATAGGAGTAGAATGAATTCTGTGCTGGAGGAGGGAGGATGCACTCCCATTGGGCTGCTGGGCAGAGGGGTGGAGCAAACTCTGTGTTGGGGGAAGGAGGAAGTGCTTCCATTGGACTGCTGGGCAGAGGGGCTGGGTGAGCTCTGTGCTTGGGGAGGGAGGAAGCGCTCCCATTGGGCTGCTGGGCAGAGGGGTTCTGTGCTGTGGGAGGGAGGAAGTGACAGTGTGTGTGCCAACAGAAAGGGCTGGGAGTGCCACATTTGACATGCACGCCGTAAGTTCGCCAACACTGTGCAAGATCATCGTTGATGTGATGTACCACTTCATTTATTGTTTTTAAAAATTATTTATGTGTATTACCGATTGAGAATATATATATATAATTTAAAGGAAGTGATACATTACTTCAGCAAAGATCTAGCAGATGTCCAGGTGTAAACAAACCTATTACACTTCCCTGACCATTTGTAGACAATCAAGGGAAGCATTCAAGTTCCAACATCCTGAAGCAGCACATAAGTTGCTTCACAATACTGGAAATTTACACCGGAAGCAGCTGGGAATATGCTAAAGAGAGAGCGCCCCAATAGTAGGAGTGACACACATTACAGGAGAGTTGGACTGTTCCAGCATCCAACATATGTGGATGTCCCCCAAACACCCTGAAAAGCAAAATTAATGCTCATCTTGATAACCTCCTTATGCTAGATTCATGCAATTTATGCCCTTTAAGCAATTTTAAGAAAACCTAACAATGTTGATAACGTAAGAAATCTAGTGAACTGTCTAACAGTCCTATATTCTTCCTGTGTCTATGAGTGATTAGCAGTGGACACGATACAGGAAGTCTACAATAAACTGTAAGGCAAACAGCTTGAGGTCTCTTATCAGTCACCTCCTGGCATGCAAAAGTATTAGGTTTTTGTTGTTGTTGTTGTTGTTGTTCAGTCGCACAGTCGATTCCGACCCTTTGCGACCCTATGGACCATCATTCTCCAGGCGCCTCTGTCCTCCACCATCCCCCTCAGTCCTCCCAGCTCTGTGCCCATTGTGTCTACAATACCATCTATCCATCTCATCCTTGGCCTCCCCCTTCTTCTTTTGCCCTCCACCTTTCCCAACATCACGGCCTTCTCAAGTGAATCCTCCCTTCTCATTTGATGCCCAAAGTACTTTAGCCTCATCTTTACTATTTGACCTTCCAATGAGCAGTCAGTGTTGATTTCTTCTAAGATTGACCTATTTGTTCTCCTCGCTGTCCAAGGTACCCTCAAAACTCTCCTCCAACACCACATTTCAAAGGCATCTATTCTTCTGCGTTCAGCTTTCCTAATTGTCCAGCTCTCACATCCGTACATTACCACTGGGAATACCATTGCTTCGACTATTCTAATTTTTGTTTTCAAGGTGATGTCTCTGCTTTTCACTATGTTCCCCAGGTTTCTCATGGCTTGTCTCCCTAGAATCAGCCGCCTCTTTATTTCATGGCTGCAATCTCCATCTGCAGTGATCTTAGATCCTAAGAACGTAAAATCTGTCACTGCTTCTACTTCTTCCCCGTCTATTTTCCAGGAACTGATCGGGCCTGTTGCCATTATCTTGGTTTTCTTGATATTGAGTCTCAAGCCAGCTTTTGCACTCTCTTCCTTCAAACCGATCAGGAGATTCTTTAGGTCTTCCTCACTTTCTGCCATTAGGGTGGTGTCGTCTGCATATCTCAGATTGTTGATGTTTCTCCCAGCAATTTTGATCCCATATTGTGATTCCTCCATCCCTGCATTGCGCATTATGTGCTCTGTGTATAAGTTGAATAAGCAGGGTGACAGAATGCAGCCTTGCCTTACTCCTTTTCCTATTCCAAACCACTCTGTCATTCCGTGTTCTGTCCTAACTGTTGCTTCTTGGTTCATGTACAGATTTCTCAGGAGGCATATGAGGTGCTCTGGTATTCCCATCTCTTTAATCACTTGCCACATCTTGTTGTGATCCACACAATCAAATGCCTTAGTGTAGTCAATAAAGCAAAAATAAACTTGTTTCTGGTATCCCTTTGTTTTCTCCATGATCCAACGTATGTTGGCAATGTGGTCTCTAGTCCCCCTGCCTCTTCTGAAACCAGCCTGCACCTCTGGTAATTCTCTTTCCACATGCTGCTGAAGTCTATCCTGTATTATCTTGAGCATCACCTTGCTGGCGTGTGGGATGAGCGCAATTGTTCGATAATTTGAACATTCTTTGGCATTGCCCTTTTTTGGGATTGGAACATATACTGATCTTTTCCAGTCCTGTGGCCACTGTTTTGTTTTCCAAATCTGCTGGCATATTGAATGCAGTAATTTGATGCCATCATCTTTTAGAGCTTTGAAAAATTCAACTGGGATACCATCATCTCCACTAGCTTTGTTGTTTGCAGTGCTCTTTAGGGCCTTTCTGACTTCACTCTCCAGGATGTCTGGCTCAGGTTCAATTTCTTCATCATTGTGACTATCAGGAGTGTTGCGTTCCTTTTTGTAGAGTTCCTCTGTGTACTCTTTCCATCTTTTCTTAATCTCTTCTGCATCAGCTAGCTCCTTTCCGTCTTTGTCCCTTATCATGTTCATTTTTGCTTTAAATGTTCCCTTGATTTCCCGGTTTTTTTTGAAAAGATCTCTGGTTCTGCCTCTTTTGTTGTTTTCTTCCATTTCTTTGCACTGTTCTTTTAGATAGTTTTCCTTATCTCTCCTTGCTTTTCTTTGAAATTCTGTGTTCAAATGATTGTATTTTTTCCTTTCTCCTTTGACTTTTGCGTTCCTTCTTTCCTCTGCTATTTTAAGAGCCTCATCAGACAACCACTTTGCTTTCTTACTCTTCTTTTCTTTTGGTATGGTTTTCTTTGCTGCTTCCTGCATGATGTCCTCATCTCTGTCCATAATTCTTCTGGCACTCTATCTATTGAGTCTAAGCCATTGAATCTGTTCATCACCTCCACCGTGTATTCTTTAGGGATGCTGTCTAGGTGATATCTGTCTGGTCTCTTTGTTTTCCCTATTTTCTTTAGTCTAAGCCTGAATTTTGCAATCAGTAGGTTGTGATCTGAGCCACAATCTGCTCCAGGTCTTGTTTTTGCTGACTGTATGGAGGTTCTCCATCTTTGGCTGCAGAGTATGTAGTCAATCTGGTTTCGGTGTTGGCCATCTGGTGATGTCCATGTGTAAAGTCGCCTCTTGTGTTGCTGGAAGAGGGTGTTTGCTATGACCAGTGCGTTCTCTTGGCAGAACTCTATCAATCTTTGCCCTGCTTCATTCTGTGTTCCAAGACCGAACCTGCCTGTTATTCCCTCCACTTTTTGATTGCCTACTTTGGCATTCCAGTCTCCTAGAATAATTTGAACATCATTTTTTGGTGTTTGTTCTATGAGGTGTTGTAAGTCCTCATAGAACTGGTCCACTGTGGCTTCATCTGCACCCGTGGTTGGTGCGTATATTTGGATCACAGTAACATTGAAGGGTTTGCCCTGAATTCTTACTGACATCATTCTGTCATTTTTGAGGTTATATCCCATTACTGCTCTTCTCACTCTTTTATTGACAATTATAGCTACTCCATGTCTTCTAAGGTTTTCTTGTCCACAGTAGTAGATGTGATGGTTTCCAGAGCTGAATTCGCCCATCCCTGTCCATTTTAGCTCACTGATGCCCAAGATGTCAATGCTTATTCTTTCCATCTCATTTTTTACCACTTCCAGTTTACCTTGGTTCATTGATCTCACATTCCATGTCCCTATACAGTATTGCTCCTTACAACATTGCATTTCCCCTCCCCCTTTCCTGTCCCTCCCCTTTCTCCCCTCTGAGGTGTTAAGCATCCTGTATCACCTAGCCTGCCCTTTTGTTTTGTCTTTTGTTTTGGTATTAGGTAGAGGAAGAAATGCACTCCTATGTCTCAGTAATGAGTCTCTCTGTGCAAGAAGCTGGTGTTTGCAGATCACTTCAAAACCAGCTGAAATAATAGTGGAGCATTTACACAGTGCTTGAGAATCTGCAAAGCTCTTCACACATATTGGTTGAAAAAACTGTGTAATGTAATAAGTCAGAACTATTAGAGTAGGTCCATTAGGAAAGCTGAGCGTAGAAGAAAAATGCCTTTGAGATGTGGTTTTGGAGGAGAGTCCTGAGAGTCACCTGGACAGCAAAGAGAACAAATCGGTCAATCTTAGAAGAAATCAACCCTGACTGCTCATTGGAAGGGCAAATAGTAAAGATGAAGCTGAAGTACTTTGGACATTAAATGAGAAGGGAGGATTCACTTGAAAAGGCCTTGATGTTGGGAAAGGTGGAAGGCAAAGGAAGAAGGGGGCGTCCAAAGATGAGATGGCTAGATGGCATTGTAGACACAATGGGCATAGAGCTGGGCGGGCTATGGAGGATGGTGGAGGATAGAGGTGCCTGGAGGATAATGGTCCATAGGGTCGCAAAGGGTCGGAATCGACTGTGTGGCTGAACAACAACAACAAAATTAAATCAGTGGGGATTCGGTGGGTCAACTCCTCTGTAAGTTCTCTTGATTCAAATAGGTTTACTCTAATTGTGACTTTTTATCTTAACAGCAAGGCTTCAGCTATTATCTCAGGACTTGTACTCATTCTTTCAAGAGGACTAGGACTATTGTTATTATGCTGCAGAAGTAAAGAAACATCAAGTAAGTTTAGCTCCTCCATAGGTGTCATTTTTATCAGATGGACTGCAATAATGCAAAGAGATTGAGAGTCTATATAACTGCTGCCTCTCCACACAAGTAGACATTCTGGTTGGCTGTCAGCAGTGAGACTCAGCTGTAGAAGCTGTCACACTGGAAGATCACTTAAGCCAAACTTAAACTGCAGCTTAACATAGTGCTTTAGAAACTGGCTGAGTAACTCAGCTGGCTGATGAGTCAGAGTCGAAAGTTTGATTCCATCCTATTCCCAGAGTGCTCCCCAGAAGAAGGGAATAGTAAACCACTTCTAACCCTAAAAAACTAGGAGGTCTGAATCCATAAGTCTGAATTTATGTGATGGCATATAATAATTGTTATTCCATATATACAAAGCAATTCACATGTATTATCTCGGAACCATTCTCTAAGGTAATCCATATTTATTAATATCTTGTCGGACAAGTTGTGAAGAATCACATGACTTATTTTTGACCTGTATTCAAAAGGAGATTAATTTTCACCCATGAGAAAAGAGAGCAGGCTGGCCTCTCACTGCTATCTTTACATGTGTAAGATCTCTCCGAGTAACCCCAATTTTTCAGGATTCTAAATTGCATGTTGATTTACCTTTTTAGGTAAATCAGCAAGAGAACTACAACAGAGGGGTCAGGGCAACCCTGCTCTCTTTCCTTCTGCACTCACATTTCCTATCCTGAACAGAGCTCTTGAAAAACCAAGAGCTGAACCAGGGGTTCTTTGACTTGCAGTCCAGTCTTGTTCAACATCCCAATAATGCCATCCTATACCTCAGGTTACGAACCCCTTGAGATATGCCATTTTCGTGATACAAAAGGAAATGATTGAAAACAATGTCTAGTGATACAATTTTTCCCCGAGATACGAAAAACTTTCCCTATTAAATTACATGGTATACAGTGGCCTCTAGCGGCCACTGCTGGTAATGAATTGTATTCTTCATTGTGTTTTGACTTATGAAATTTTTGTAATACGAAGTGTCCCAGGGATCGCATTAATTTTGTAACTTGAGGTACCACTGTAAATGTATACTCAGAGACAGGACTCACTGACTCTCACAGAGCCTTCTCCTGATACATTTATTTATTTTTTATTTATTTATTAGTCAAATTTGTATATGCCGCCCGCTCAGGCAAACCCGACTCAGGGCGGCATCACAACAATGCACAAAATACATAAAAACATTATAAAAAACCCCAACCCACCCCCTTTAAAAACCCCTATCTCCCACCCACCCATCCCATCCACTATAAAAAGGAAGAAGAGAGAGTTCTTATACAAGCCAGCAGGCGGGCACCATAGTCCCATTCGGGCCCCACACCTGCCCTGCCAGCCAGGTCTTTACTCCTTTCCTGAAGGGCAGCAATTCACTTTGGAGTCTTAGGTCTATTGGCAGGAGGTTCCAGAGAATTGGTGCGGACACGGAGAAGGCCCTCCTTCGGGTGCTAGACAAATGTGCATCCCTCGTTGGTGGCACCATTCATACATGATGGCCAAATGAGACTGAATTACAGTATTTCCCTCGGAATAAACTTCCCTGGGGGTGTTTATATATTTAGTTAAGTCATGGGGTCCTACCTTGGATGAACAGCCAAGATGATCCCTTTCCATGACTCGCTTCCACACATATGCTAAAGGTAGGAGTGGGAGGAGGGAAAACCAGTGGTGGGATTCAGCAGGTTCACCCCAGTTCACCAGAACTGGTAGCAGAAATACCGGCTGGCTTCACCCACCCAAGTTTTGAAATAAAGTAGTCCTAATTCAGGGCTTCCCCCCTGGCCACACCCACCATACCACACCCACAGAGTAGATAGTAAAAAAAAATTGAATCCCACCACTGGGGAAAACACATCTGCTTGCCTCACTTCTGACATTGGAAGATTCACCATGACATCTGAAAAGGGGCATCTGCATGCCTACACCTACAGGTGTGAAGACCCTCCTCCTGGCAATTAGGAAACCATTCATTAGGGCAGGGCCCATGGTTTGTGCAATGTGAGGCGTAGGGGCTAAACAACTCAATCTCGGTCCTATCAATCAGATGCACTGTTGTTGGATGTTTCTGGATAAAACAACACCCCTATGGTTTATTTATACTAAAGAGCACACAGTGTGCACAATGTGGGAGTAGAGATGACACTCAGGCATGTGGCTCTTGAACAGCCTGACATGAATCCTGTTCGGGCACACAGCTCCATAGGTGGCCTAGGGCAGGTCTTTCCATCGCCCATGGTTGTTGACAGAATTAAAACAATGGTATCATCATTTCTTGTAAATCCACTCTCAGCCCCTGGGGCTGGGTGGAAAGGAACTATATAACAGATATTTGGCTTCTGTTTGTTTTCAATTGCCTTTTCATTCATACATTAAGACAAAAAGTGATTTGTTTCAAAATACATGTAGACCAATTCCTGTTTATGTATGATCAATACATAGTAAAGGATTTCATAACTTGCAAGGGTGGAAAAGGTATTAGACCGCCAGTGATAAAGAAAAACATAAAGGAAACTCACACGTATGCAAACAGTGGTTGTCTAAAAGGAAAGAAGCAGGGGAAGGGACAATCTCCTAGTTTTACTTTCCATGAAATGACCCAAACTGAAACATTTGAATAGTAAGGAAAAATGACTCAAACTCATGAAGTAGTCTAACTCCAGCTGTGTGACTGATGTTAATTTCTTGATATCAGTCTGGAGAATGTTGTGTAACATTTGGAGAAAAATCATTGACAGCAGGTAGTTAGAAGGGGAAAGACTGACATATGAGAAAGAGTATGAAACAAAGTTGAAATGACTAAATAGGGATGAACCCTGAAGGAAGCCAGTCACCTCAGAAAGACTCATCAGATTTCAGGTTTAGATTAATTATCAGATCTAACTTAATTTATTTCTTTTGCCATGCCTTTCTGAAGATATTAAGGATGGAAATTAACATGCCACTACCTGTTTAAAGATAACCTGCTGCTTGGGTTTGTTCCAAGGTAAGTTCAACATTGCAAACACATGCACACAAAACACACACTCCATTGTATGTAAAATCAAAGATGGCAGGAGATATGGAAACAGATCTTTTGCAAGTTTTCGTAACATTGAAAGCCACTAGAGGAAAAGCCCACCCTGTTATAGAAAATTCTAAGCCAGTTTTCTCTCTTCTCCCTAATAAAAATTAACTGGACATTATCCTGTAACTGGCTTTAAAACAGGGATTCTCAACCTGCAGCCCGCGGGGCCAATTGCAGCCCCAGGCACCATTTCATGTGCCCCCCCTCCACCACACCAGGAAGTGACATTGGGTGGAGGAAGGGCAAAATGGCCATCCGGCCCTTGAAGCTGTCTGAGAGAGCGTGACCCGGCCCCCGGCTTTAAAAGGTTGAGAACTCCTGCTTTAAAACATCAGAATGGTTAGCCCTAAGTCAACCTTTCAGATTGAAAAAAAAAAAGAATTTAGTTTATCCTAGTTACCACCTGTTACTGTCATAATGTTTTTTAACATTATCCTTGGAGAAGTGAAAGCCACCACATGTGTACCAGATTCTTGTATTTCCTGATTTGTAAAATCAGAGGGGGACTGGTTGAGCAGATTGGGGGAGAAGTCACGGCCATAGCCAGAGGGGGGGGAGTTAACAGTTTGCCCATCCTGGTAAAGCGCGGTTCCCCATAGGAATGCACTAAAAAGAGGCTCTGTTGCCCATCCTGAAAAAATATTTACCCACCCACATCTAGAATCCTGGCTATGGCCCTGGGAGCAGTGAATGCCTTCTTGTAACAAGGTAAGGTACTAAATTGTCTAAAGGCGGCAATAGTAAGACCTCTATTTTGAAAAGCCTTTCTTGAATCTAATTGTATTGGATAATTTTCCCGCCAGTCTCAAATATTCCATTTTGGGGTAAGGTTTTTGAGTGTGTGGAGGTATCCCAGTGGTTCCTGAATGAAGCAGATTATCTAGAACCATTTCAGTCAGGCTTCCTGCATGGTTACAAAACAGAGATTGCTTGGGTCGCCGTGATAACCTGTACCAGGAACTGGACCGGGCAAGTGTGCCTTGATGGATCTCTCAGTGGTTTTTGAAGCCATCAACCAAGGTATCCTTCTGGGGCACCTTTCTGGATAAGTCTTGAAAGCACTGTATTACAGTGGTTCCAATCCTTCCTGGATGGCCAAATTCTGAAGTGATGTCGGGAGAATCCTGACACCCTGAACATTGGTCAGGACTCAGTCTTGATCCCCTCCCCCACCGTAAATGCTGCCATAAACATGTCCGCAGCTGTTGTAAATGTGTTTACTGCTGTCATAAATGAGAGTGCAGCCAATTGCAGCGGCTGGGTTGGTTGAAGCGAAGGTGTGGGCCAGATGATTTGGTGCCATGGGACAGATCCAGCCCGCAAGCTGTAGGTTGCTGACCCCTGGCTTAAACCACAGAAAGAGAAATGTGGAAATGTTAATCAAGCCAATGTCTCACATTCAAAGTACACGTGCCCATGTTTCTTCACATCTTGACTGCCTCCCCCATTGCTATCTCTTGCACACATACAGATAATCAGGGAAGTCCCATCAATGCTTAGTAAAAAGTAAATCTTACCGAGTTTGATGCTGCATACTCCCAAGAGAACACTCTATCACCTCTATTAGGCTTAATTCCCTTCTTTCGTTTATAATTCCCATACTCTCCAGACAAAAAGCCTATTTTGCTCTATTCATCAGCCCACCATCATCTCCTCCATTCAAATTCCCTATCAAGAACAAACCCATTTTACTTTGTTTATTTCAATACGTTTTTTTAAAAAACTAAACAAATAAAAAACAAATATTATTTTTTAAAAAACACAAAGCACTTTAAAGCACTCAGAGAATAGAGACACCCTCTCCTTGTAATCTGGCAGAGCAAAAGATTTCCGATTTTACAGCTTTTGGGTCTCTAACAGCCAGGCACTGTTAGTTTGTTTTTATTTATTTATTTCTTATTCGGTAGTCAGAAACTTAGCAACACATTGAGAAAAGTTGTTTTGGCTAAGTCTGCCTTGCTTTTCTCCATCGACTCATTTCCTGTTTTAACCCCCCCCCCCTCCAGACAGAACACAGTAAAAAGATTAGGACACCTAAAAAAGACACATCACAAATATATGCACCTCACCTTAATGTTAGGCAGAAGCTAACCAAATCAAATCCACTAACACCCCAAAAAGGGAGAAGGATGATGGAACATGGAGAGGAAAAGAAAACTTGGAACTCCAGTGAATTGCTATGTCAAGCATTTTAAGCATCCCTATTATCTTCCACTTCACGAGTTTTATTGCCAACAAAATGGGAACATTAACAAACCATTCCAGAGATTTGTACTGTATATTGTGCTCTTAAGATGACAAAAGCTGCACAGTATAAAATCAGCAAGAGTTTCTTTTACTTTTACTGTGTATAGTAACATCTAATTCAACATTGATTTTGAGAATAGCATACAGTACTTAATGAAAGTAGAGGAGAGAGAACTGGAAAAACTGAGCCATTCCATACAACATTCAGGTTATTTCACAATATTAGATACCTTTTTATTCCTTTACAACACTGTTTTTTTTGTTTTTTTTTTTTGTTTTTTTGTTATTTGGTCACACTGCTTTTAGACTCAATAACTGGGGGAAGGAAGGACACAATGTTATTTTTAACTCCTCACAGTGGCATCAATTCATAGTTCCAATGACATCAGCAAAATCATGTGGTTCTTCACAGCCAACAGGATTAAACAAAGCAGACCCCAGAGAGAATTAAAGGGAAGGAAACTGGTGGTGCAGGAAAGACCAGCATCAACCCAACAACAAAACTGCTTGAATACCACATATCCTTGCTTTTGAACATATGTGAAAAGAAACAGAATGTGAAGTCATATAATTTTAGCTCCCATTCCAAAGGATCTTTCTAATGGGTCAAGGGAATTATCAGAAATCATTCAGAATCTCTTCCTAATAGAATTAGAGATTTTAATGGTTTCTCTCTGCCATAGACACAGAGTTGCATAGTGGTAACTCAGTGCTTCGGTGCCTTTTCTTTGTATTCTGTAAACATCTTCCAAGTCGATAGAGAAGGCTGCACTTTGCATTCCTTTCTCATTATGGTAGGGCTGTAACTTATACCTCTGACTTATCATAGCATTGGGAAACACATGTTTTCCCCTTATTTGGTAGTGCAGAGCATCTGGGAAGAGGAGGGAAGGGGAGAGAAAAAAAAGAGAAAGAATCCTCTGTGCTTCATGATACCAACATTGAACAGATAGCATATCCCAACTTGACTGCCAAAGTTGAGCAATGGACATTGTAAAAGCAGAGCTGGTGACACTGAATCTGTTATAGCTTCAGATAAATTGTGTGTTGAAGGAAAGAGACAATGGAACACGGACTCTGGTGCTTAAAGAAACAATTTGCTTAAGGGTTTCACTAAAAGCATGAGTTGTCGTAAGCACAAACACTTAGATCTACAAAAAACCTATCAACATTTTCAAGCACTCTGTACACAAATCTGAAAAACAAAGGGCAGTTTGGTTTTCCAATGCTACGCACGCAATCTGGTGCTAGAAGGTTTAAATTTATTTAAATACATTCAAATTTGGTTACCTATAATTTATATACTCAACATGTGAACTATCCACATATGCACCACAATCAGGCTTTTTTGTTTTAAGTGTGGGATTTGACTGAACAATTAAGGGTAGCTATCAAGGAGTTACAGATAACTGAGAAGCATGTTTTGCCAGAAAGAGCAGAAGTTTTGACAAAACGATCAAAGGTGCTAGAACTAAATAACCAAGCAGGTAGTGGATTAAGTACCGTGAAGTACTAAGAACACTAGTTCATCTACCATAGAGGTGAGCTTTGATAAGAAGGCTTCTAGTGGTACAAAAATGTGCAAAGAAAAGTTGGATGGCCATTGCCACTAAAGCAACATGGCACATGAGCAAAAGGATCACTCTTCTGGATGTCAGGAGATGCCCTCTCCATGATTCAAAAAATTCAGAACAAACTAATTAAAAATGACACAGTAACATGTATTTCAGATGCAAAATTTGAAACTGGTAAATACTCACTGATGTTGACTTTCCCAACAAGTTGGTTTCCTTCTCCCACATTACCCACATTATCTTCCAATCTAGTTAAGTCTTACCAAAGAACTAAAAATGAGGTGAAATTTTAAACCCACAACAGGTTCTATTCAAATTACACTTTCTCAGTTCTCAATGGGTTGTTGACTGCAACTCGTATCCGAGAATGCATTTTTTCCTGAATCAGGAAAAATGTCACTGGTGTGAATTTGTTTAAGGTGGATCCCATCTTTATTTTATTTATTTATATTCATATTTATATAGCTGCCCAACTCACATGAAGTGACCCACACACTATGATCTTGGAGCCATCACACTATGATCTTGAAGTGCATCATGCAGGATTTAACACCAGGACTGTAATGGATCACCGCAGCCTTGAGGATATTGATAAGGTATGCCTTCACAGCCAGTCCATCTGGCATGGACTCTTCTGCCTCCATGACCGTTGGGAATCAGAGTTCCTCCTCCACTCATTTTGCCATTGAGCCCAATATGATGGTTTCCAGTGGCATTTCCTCCACTGAGGGTGACCATCACCCCACCAAAAGGGGCTCATCCACCCGTAGCCATTGGCCCTTTAGGGAGTCAGGATAGGTGACTGCCGCCTGACACTCGGCATTAATTCACTGACTGTATGGTCTACTCCATTACCGTAGCGTGATGTCTGGCAACAATAAAACTTGCCTCATTCTTTGTATCTATCTAGAATACAAGAATGAATAAAGCATTCATTTTTCTCTTTACAGCTCGTATCATAAAGCAATTTCATAGTTGACTAGCATATTTTGCCCGGCGGTGCCGGGCTTTTTAAAATTGTGTTGGATAGTAAAGGGTTTCTTTTTTTTTCTTTTACAAATGGTGCTGGGCTGTTTTAAATGGTGTTGAAAGGTTTTGTGGTTTTGTGGCTTTGAGGCGCTGCATCCGCCTGCGGCAGAGTTGCGCTCCCAGTGTGTGTTTTATTTTTTATTTTTTGTGCGCTGGCTTCCTTAGTGCCGGGCTCTTTAAATTGGTTTTTGAAGGTTTTTGTTTTTTTGTTTATGCAAATTTTATTTCAATTTATTTTATTTTAATTTTTTTATTTAAAATTTAATTTTGGTTTATGCAAATTTTATTTTAATTTATTTGATTTCTGGTTTTTTTGGGAATTTTTTGAGATTAGTGTGAATATTTTTGAATTTTTGGCTAACTTATTTGATTTGTTTGGGAATTAATCTTTTATTTTGAAATATTTTTGAATGTTTTTTCTCTTGTGGCCTCTGGGTGGGGGTGGTGAGCTTTGCTTCCTCTCTACAATTCTTCTCTTCTGTCCTCTGGGTGCTTCCGGTTAGTGTTTCCTTTCTTTGCTCATTTGATTTCCGGTGGTCATGAAGTCAAGAAGTCTGTTGGTAGGCTCTCTGTTTTTTTGGGAGGTGGGGGGGGGTGGTTTGGATTTTTTTGGGGGGGTTCTGTGTGTTTTTTTTGTTTTTGGCTGTGTTTGTGTTTTCTTTTTGGATTTTTGAGTGTTTTTGATTGTTTTTGTTTTGTTTTTTGGGGTTAACTTTTTCAGTGGCTTTCTTTCCTGCGGGCCATACTGGCTGGCCCGTGGGGAAGAAGGGCTGGGGGCCCCCTTTTTTTGCTTTCTTTTCCACGGGCCATGCTGGCTGGCCCGTTGGGAAGAAGGGCACCGGTGGTGGGGGGTTCCTTTTTCCCCCCCGCGGGCCATGCTGGCTGGCCCGTGGGGGGAAAGGGCTTGGGGTGGGGGCTTTTTTTGCTTTCTTCTCCATGGGCCATGCTGGCTGGCCCGTGGGGAAGAAGGGCACTGGTGGCGGGGGGTTCCTTCCCCCCCCCGCGGGCCATGCTGGCTGGCCCGTGGGGAAGAAGGGCAGTGGCGGCGAGCTTTTTTTAAACTGTTATTTTTCACGCACCGGCCACCTCAGCGTTCTGTGCGCTAATGGCGCACAGGACACTGGGGATTGTAGTTTTGCCTGCGTGTGTTTGCATACTTTAGCGGTTTATTTCCTGCAGCTTTTTTTTTGATTGGCTGTGGCGCGTTTTCGAACGTTCCTTTTGCGCTGCGTAAGGAACGTTGGGAATTGAAGTTCCCTTTTTTTGTTTGCGACTGGGGGGCTCCTGCCCCCGGGTCGAAAATTTCAACCCGACAGTTACCTGCGAACCGGGTTCGGGCAAGTGAACGGAGGCCCATTACGGTCTAGTGGGGCCTGGTGCAACATCCTTTGTCACATTCCAATGGTTAACACACCATTTTATAGGTATAGATTTTGATTGAACTGTAGACAATACTCACTTGCCCTTTTGCCTTTTCCTGAGAGACTGAGATAGTAAACTGTGGAGATTTTTTTGATCAAAACAAATTTATGATACAAACATTAACACAGCAAATTTGGAAGCTGAAGGGAAAGGGCTTCTGAAATTCTGGAATGCTCTTTTTCTGCACAGGCCACAACAGTGCATTCTGCATTTCCTCTGCCTTTTAGGGATAGTGGTTGAAAAAAATGCAGGGTGCCCTAAAAATAATCTTGGTTCAACTGCTCCACTTCCAGCTGCTGGATATAGGGAACTGCAAGAAAGCCAGATGAAATGACAGAAGCATCTGATTTGTACCCCATGCCTGAAACTTCATATGGGGAGAGAGAGGATCTCACAAGCATCACAGCAAGGGGTCTAGTCATCTCTAGAACATAAAAGGAACTCTCTCAGGAAAGGCATTTCATTATGCATAAGGAAAAAGCCAAATAAAACATCAGCTCCAGCAAGATATGTCGAGACTGAAAAACACTTGTTCACAGGAACAAATTACTGATGATGAGCTACTCATCTGAAGTGTAAACACTGCAAGGAAAAAAAGAGGAATTTTTTTGTATCTTGCAGATTTTGTCACAAGGGCAAAAATGGTTTTCTCTCTAGAATGAAAGATTATTGAGAAATAAGACAGCAGCACATAACTAGGCAAGACCCATGGCAGATAAGACTGATGACCTCTCTTATCCAGCATTCAGTACATACAAATACAGATTGTGGTGGCTAAGTGGTTAAGAAAGCTCGCCTTATTAGCTGGAAGGCTGGCAAATCAACAGTTCGAGACCTGGGAACTGCAATTTGGCCATTCCCTGAGCAGAATTTCCTCCGCAAAAAATCCTTTCAACCCAGAGTAATTTCTGGCACAAAATTATTATTAGTTCATACAATAGTCAACCAGGTGTTGATGGGGATCATTTCTCAATGGCAAACTCACAAGTTGGAGGATAGTAAGAGGAGACAGCCTTCCCTCCCTTAGTAAAGATTTTCACAGTCAGGGGGCACCCAACAAGAAAGCCTTCTCTTGTGTTCCCATCAAAGGTGCTTCTAAGGATTGTGCAATTGAGTTACTCTGCTCTAAAGCAGGGGTTCCCAACCTTTTTAAGCCAGGGCCTGAGTCATGCTCTCTCAGTCAGCTTCAAGGGCCGGACAGCCATTTTGCCCTGCCTACATGATTGGACTGGCCATTTTGTTTCTTGAATGCCCTTGGAGGGGGCCACATGAAATGGCACCATGAGCCAGATCCGGCCCATGCGCTTTAGGTTGGGAACCACTGCTCTAAAGATCCCAAACTCAACACAGGTGGGTTTTCATGTGGGAAAACACTGCACACTCATATGAATAAGATTTTTCCTTCTGGCATCTCTTCTTCAAAGAAATAGGAGAATCCAAAATAATAAGCATGTGTCATCTGAAAGATGGCTAACGCAATAACAGAGGATACAAATATTAAAAAAATAATGTTTAAAATATTACAGCGTGTTTTTCAAAAAGCTTCTTAATCACCACTAGACATTTAATTATAGTAATTAGAGAAATTGCAGCATTTTGTACTTACCACTTGTTTTAAAAACACAGCTGGTGGACTACATATCTAAAACACTGTCTCTCCCCTTCCCTCCTGTGTGTACAACCAGCACAACTAAACACTGCCAAGATGAGACCCTCCCTACAAATATGAACAGTCTGACTATACTCAACAGAATTCGTGGTGGTTTCTTTTCAAACGGAAAAGCCTCCAACCATTTCTAAAGAGGCTTGCAAGGGAATCTGCAGATGTCCCATTTCAATGAACAGTGAGAGCGCAACTTCAGTGACTGGCTGATTTTTCTCTGAATATACAGACTAAGGGAGACATGGTGGTTAGGATGCTGAACTTGTTGATGACTAGAAGATCAGTAGTTTGACACCAAAGTGCTGCACAACAGAGAGAGTGCCTGTAGTCCATCTCAGCTCCTGCCCACCTAGCAATTCAAAAGCAAGAAATTTCAAGTAAATAAATAGGTACCACTTTGGTGGGAAAGGTAACATTCTATGCAAATAGGTATTGATTGGCATCTAGTCATGCCTGCCACATGACCACAGAAACATATGCAAATGTTTTCCCCTTCCCCAGTTCTTCACAAATTACCCTGATATGGAGTAATTTGTGAAGTTACAGTTGAGCCTAACAAAAATAGTGCCTTCTTGTGAATTTTGTTTGATTAAAAAAAATTAAGATAACCTGTCTGCATTTTCACCTTGTTTGTCCACATGATAGTTTCCAAGTTGAATTTGGTTTTCTAGAATTCATCCTGTGTCCTAAAGAGCAAAGTATACAATGACATTTTCAATACGCTTCCTTTCAAGTGGGGAATTTTTCAAGCAAGAAAATTACAAGTTAAATAACTACTCTTTTCTTTACACGATCCAATTCAATTGATTCACTTGCTTCACTATTATAAAAAATCACAGCATACACCCGGTAGACCCATTTCATGGATGTCCTGCATCATGTCCAGATTACCCATAACTTGAGTTAAAAGAGAGCTCAGGGATTTCTGAATATATGTATTTCAAAATAATGTCTTGGAAACACAGCAATATTATATACATTTACTGGTAACCTTATTTTATGACTGTTTTTTTTGTCTAGAAAGTATTCCAAACTTTTAAATAATTTAAAACATCTATGTGAAATTACAGGAACAGACAGACAGGCAGGATACTACTTCACCTTTGATTAATATGTGGTTGATGGGATACAGACACTTTTTCTGGGTGTACAGAAACAAGTGAAGTGTGGTATATGATTTTACCTTCATTGCTCTAGCCTATCTTAACTCTCCCTTTTAGCACGTACAAGATCAAACAGGTGTAAATGAAGTGTTCAATTACTTTCTCATTTTATTGTTTGGGGTGGGGGGTGGTGCAGAAATTTGAGAAACCAGACTATTTTTTAAAAAATCAAAGAGATTGAGTTAATTTCCATTAGCCTATAATAACTACACTGTCCATCTGTGAGTAAATCTCCATAAATCGCTCCAAGGCTAAACATGAGAATACCGGCCAGGATCAAAGACTGTGTATCTTCCTCTGTGAAGTAAGGAGGCCAAGAGCTTGCTAGTTTGTCTAAAACAATTACAACTGAGTTGAAAAGGAGAGGAGTAGGCATAGGGACAAAAAACAAGACAGCTGATTTCACTTTGCAGAATATTTGATGGGGTCAAATTAATAACTGTCCATAGCTGAAAACAGTCTACTCTTTGTCAATTGGTGCCAAATTATGCAAGGTGCTGGCAATCTGGTTGTCTAACAAATCAGTACCACCGTACATGACTTTTAGGCTGACGGCTGATTGATTCTGGTCATTATTTAGACTGATCTCTCTCTTTCTTTTTCAACACACATGGAACCAATCCCTTACCAGATGTTCAACTGCAACAAACCTCGGTTCATAAGAACTCATCTCCTAGCAATTGTATCCTGGCCCATGACCCCATACTGTTTCCATATTCCTCTCTTAGCTGATACAAAAGTATCACTTTTAAAACAGTACAGAATCTATAAAATATTCAGCTAACATTGCTGTCAGCCAAAACCATTTTACAATGCTGTATAAACTTGACCTATACTGCAAGCTAGTTAAGAAACCTGAGTTTTCTTTCGGAAGTCTAACCAAAGGGGGTGGGAGGATGACATTGGGAAGTTGTATTCATGACTCCATATATATAGTATAATAATTTGCAGTACCTTATTCTATGAGCTCCACTGTTAAAAAGTGCTTAATTTAACGTGCCACCTTATATGTATCCATTACATGGTACATGTATTTGGCAAATTATACTAGGGATGAAATGTTTTACTCATATTTCAGTGTGAACTTATCAAAATTTGTATTTCCTGAATGTAAAGATAAAGAGAACACAGATTGTGAAATCTATACTTCCTCAGATTTTGTGATACAGGCCACACATACTTGACCCACGTGCATATCTGGGGGGAAATGTACTCCAAAATGCACACTTTTGAATCAATAAATAAGTTCAGTGCACAGAAATATTTTGAAAAATGAGCATAGCAAAACATCAGGCAAAGAAACAATCACTTCCAAAATATGTGTCTTAGAAAAATGTATACAGAAATGTATGCGTTTGTAAAATGCCTATAAATACATATGTTTCAAAAGCAGATAAAAACGTCACACAGCTTTTCATGTAGACTTGAAAAAGTGATTCCTAGTCTGATACAAAACCAGGATGGAACAAACGTAACCGTGGAGCAATGAGAATTTGAGCAAATTTGATATTAACAAATTTCCTCATCTACAAAAGTTACAAACATATAGAACATTTCTGTAGTTTTTGATATTTTTCCCCAATAGTATAAAAAATAAATCAGGCTAGATGTCTTGAGAATTATGTTGATTTATCTACTCTGGTCAGTTTTTTGAAACTTTAATTTCCAGGTATATTTATATCAGTAAAATGTACTGACATCATTGTAACTGCTATTTCTTCTTCCTAAAGAGATTTGGGTTTTGTAGTATAGTGAAGTACTTTGAATTTCTTGCTGTAGTTCAGGGGTAGTAGACCTCCAAATTACAAATCTCATGATACCTTAGATCTGTTGTTCCCAATGTGGGGCACAAGCCCCACAGGTGGGCATTTAGAGAATGAGTTATTGACAAGTTAATGGTAGGCTTCCTTATGTGACTAGAAGTTCACTTTTTTAATAATAAGAATTATATGTTGGGGGCGGGATCAGGATTTTATAGATGCTTAGTTGGTGCATGGCTTTTCAACCTCTTCACAAATGATCTAGAGGTAGGAGTAAAAAGCAAGGTAGCCAAATTTGCTGACGACACTAAATTATACAGGGTAGTGAAAACTGTGAGAGATTGTGAAGAGCTCCAGAGGGATCTCTCGTCACTGGGGGAGTGGGCAAAACAGTGGCGAATGAGTTTCAACATTAGTAAGTGCAGAGTGATGCATGTTGGAGCAAAGAACCCCAATTACATTTATAAACTGATGGGGTCTGAACTCTCTGCGACAAACCAGGAAAGGGACCTTGGTGTCGTGGTGGACAACTCAATGAAGGTGTCAACCCAGTGTGCCTCAGCAGTGAAAAAAGCAAACTCAATGCTAGGGATCATTAGGAAGGGTATAGAAAATAAGTCAGCAAGTGTCATTTTGCCTCTTTATAAATCTATGGTGAGGCCCCATCTGGAATACTGTGTAAGTTCTTGTCGCCATACCTCCAGAAGGATATTATGGAGCTGGAAAAAGTGCAGAGGAGGGCAACCAGAATGATTAGGGGACTGGAACACCTTCCTTACCATCTGAGGCTGCAACGGTTGGGCCTTTTCACTCTTGAACGACGACGTCTAAGAGGTGACCTGATTGAAGTTTATAAAATCATGCACGGTGTGGACAAAGTAGATAAGGAAAAACTGTTTTCCCTATCACATAACACTAGAACTAGGGGACACTCCATGAAACTTTTGGGTACTAGTTCTCAAACAAATAAGAGAAAGTACTTTTTCACCCAGAGGATTACTGGTCTATGGAACTCCCTGCCAGAAGAAGTGGTGACAGCTGTCAGTCTTGACAGCTTTAAGAAAGGATTAGACAAGTTCATGGAGGACAAGAGTATCAATGGCTATAATTATGGATACTTAAGGACAACCTCCGGGTTGGAGAGATAGGCAGGATATCTCTCAATATCATTTCCAGGGAATCCTAAGCAGGCATCTGCTTGGGAATACCCTGAAGGAAATGGTGAGCCACTGTGTGAGACAGAATGCTGGACTGGATGGGCTGTGGCCTGTTCCAGCAAGGCTGTTCTTATGTTCTTATGTTCTTATGTCTAAAAAAATGTTGGGAACCACTGCCTTAGATCATAACCATGAACATCATAACCATGTTCTGCAGATTTACCTGAAAAAGGAAACTATTTAAAGGTAAAAGTCACCCTTGATAGAAAACCAGTTATACCCAACTTTGCCATCAATGAAAGGAATAATTAATTGCTCAAATTGACATGATGCAATTTAACTGTCCTGCGCGGTGAGGCTGCTCCAGCATTCCTTCCCAGGCTCCTCCTGCCCCAGGAAGGTTAAAAGGTGGCCAGAGCGCTCCCGCCCGCTCGCCTTTGGCCCTGTCACTGCCAAAGGAAGAAGAGGAGGACCGGCTCCCCAGCTGCGGCTCATCAGGTGGTGGAAACTGCTCCTGCCTGCCTTCCCGGGCTCCACCTGCCTGGGGAAGGTTAAAAGGCAGCCAGAGCACTCTTGCCCGCTTGCCTCCAGTCCCGTCACCACCAGAGGAAGACGATGAGGACTGGCTCCCCAGCTGCGGCTTGTCGGGCCATGAAAGCTGCTCCTGCCTTCCTGCCTTTCTGGGCTCCACTTGCCCGGGGAAGATTAAAAGGCAGCGCTGGACACCAAGACCATTGCCGGTGTCCCCATGGGCACTGCCTCCAGCCAGGACTTGAAGCCTGTTGAGGCTGCAGGACTTTCACTGCCACCGCCACCACTTGTCACTTTTGGACTGGTTGGGACGATAACACACCTTCCGCCCAACTTTAGCCCGGCATCATCTTAGGAGACGAGAGCAGCCACAGCTGCGGAGGCTGGGCGATGGAGATTTGCTCCCACTCTCCTTCTCCAGGCCCTGCTCCTGCTCCAACTAGGACTTCAGAAGCCACTGAGATGGCAGCATTTTCGCTTTTCATCGGGACTTGACTGGTGTTGGAGTGAGTTGTACAGGGTATTGCCGAGCTGTTACTGTCATGGTTTTTACTATATCCTGTTTTGCGTTTTATAATATTGTATCTTTAATTGTTTTTTATTGTATTCTTTTATATTTATTGCATACAGTATTGTGTTTTACATGTTGTAAGCCGCTCTGAGTGGTGCTTGCACAAGGAGGGCAGGGTATAAATAATACTAATACTAATACTAATACTAATACTAATACTAATACTAATTTTTATTATTATTATTATTATTATTATTATTATTATTATTATTATTATTATTATTATTATTATTATTATTATTAACTGACAACTGCTAAAAAGGTGTGAGAGGAGACTGTCACTGCAGGCTTAAACTGTGAGTTCAAAAGCTGTTTACTTCCCTTGCCCAGAGAAAGGCTGCAATAAACAATGCTCTGTGAAAGAAAAAAGCCAAATCGGCATTTTTCTATAAATACAGCTCATGCGTATTCAAGGCATCAAATTGAATGGGTCATTAAGGTATATAATGGAAAAAGTTAGTTAATGAGTTGCCTTAGTCTCATTCAGAAGGAGGAGACTTCGTCCACAAGCCAAGCTGTACTGGGAAGAGATATTTCTGTGCATATCACAGATTTACCCTATCTCTGACAAGGTGTGAGTATAGATAGGTTAACTAGTTTTATTGTTTTCTGGTGTGTTCTGCTTGAATGTCCATAGTTATGTCTAAATAGTTTAGTCCATAATTTTGGGGGGAAAATCATTTTAATGTGTGGGATTTCTAGCCTTTTGCATTCTTAACTGTTTTCTTTCCTTCATTGTTTAAAAAACACAAAAATAATTTCAAGAACCTGTCTGGAATTCTGTCTCAAAGGGTTGTAATACTTAAATCTGGATCTTCAACCAACTACTGGAGATTTTTATATTCTTTTATTAACTATGGTGGCAGTGATAACACTGGCTCCTAGTGCTCAGCCTTGTGGGTTTTCTTAATTTAGAATTCACTGGAGCATTGCCAAGTCCAAGGTAGACTGGAATGTTAAGAGAATACAGTGCAAATAAGGGACTTACAGTAATCATCACAATTGACCCTTTCTTTACTTCAGACACCCCAAGAGAAGAAGGGTAGTGTGCTTGTGTGGCTATAGAAGAAAGTCCTTGATCCTGGACTGTGATATAGGTCCATGTCAACTACGTTAGATTCTAAGATTTTCTTATCTATTATGGTCATCTAACTCATACAATTTGAATTTTGCTGATTGCACCAAATAAGAAGCTGCATCAGTTCAACTCCTGAGTGGATGTGGCTTTCTAGGTAGGATTTATTTATAGCTCCATGTGTTGATTCCTGTTATTTTCTGGTGGCCACTTGTGAAGTACTATTTCATCTCTGTTATACCTAATCTTTCCTGAAAGGTAACAGACATGGTCTGGACTGCATTTCTAGTGCTGTGCTGGGCTGCTGCCTAATCAGTAGCTCAGCGTGGAAAAGGGACAAGAGACAAGTTGACTTGATTTGTCAACCAATTATTTAAAAAAGATGACAATCACTACTGTCTGTCAGGTTAAGATTTTTCCTCACTTTTGTAGGTGCCTGAAGGTTTTGTGTTATTTTATCCTCCAGGAGTAGAGATGTAAAATTTCCGGAAATTTTGAAGCTCGGAAAAAAACAAAACAGTTTTTTCCAGGGGAAAACGAAAATTTTCAGAAAAATTGAAAATAATCTGATACCATACATATTTTTTAAGAAATGATTTATAAAATATTTGAACCCAGCCTTATCTTAAAATATTTTATTCATCATGTTAAAATAAAACATTCCATAATATATATTTATTTTTTTCAATTTTTCCATTTTTTTTAAAAAACAAAAACAAAAAACCAAAAAAAGGTTTGAAAAAAAACGGGAAAAAACGGTTTTTTTCCTGAATTTTTTTGGTTTTTTTCTGGGCCTTCACATCTCTATCCAGGAGCCTAAATTAGTAGAATCCAGTGCCAGCTACATGTCATGAGTCTGCTAATTATGCTGAGCAGCTCCAAGGAGCAGAGGAGAAGCATGTGCATATCTAAGTCAAGGACAACAACTTTATATGCTCTGACTGAGATACAAAAAGAGTGTGATCACTCAGACATATTATTTGCAGTTTGGGCTACTTGGAGCATGGTGTTGTTCTATCTGTTCCCCAATATTACACGATGTATGGGTAATAGTGCTCCAGTTGATCCCTGGTCTATACCCCATTTGGATCTTTCTGATTCAGTGACAGTACTCTTTTCTGGTGGTGAGATGGAATAATCCCTTTAAAGGAGATCACAACCACCAAAGTAACCCTTATGAAGGAGTTCAAATGTGCACCTTTTTGCCGACTGATCCCACTTTAAATCCCTTTCAAGTCTTGTAATATATTCTCATGCAAAAGGATAAATCTTCCTCCTCCATAGGCAGGTGCTGCTTCTGTTTTTGGACTAAAAGACTGTTTTTATTGTCTGAACATTGCAAAGTAGTCTGAAATCCTTCATCAGAGCTTGAAGGCTTGTGGTCCCCTAAACAATCAAGCTGGAATATGTAAAAGCTTACAGCCTGTGCCCTTGCCGCCACCATCTTTTCCCCTTGCACCTGGCTTGGTGCACCCCTAGCAGGGCCTTCACCCACAGCAGGCCAGTAAGCAGGGAAGCGTTGGAATCGGTGTTGGGGGTGAGTGTTTGTGGGCCGGACTGGTGGCATGGTGAGAATGGTGGTGGCGGCGGGATCCCTCTCCCTGGTGGCGGTGGCAGGGGGGGACACCAGTCTGGCCCACCAAGAGCCTGAGGGGGCATGATCCATCCCCCAACTTTAAAAGATTGAGAAACCCTGGCTTAGAGTCTTGTTTGCTTGTGCTTTTCTAAAAGATTTAAATTCTTGTGTGGCAAGAATTAATTACTAGTGGCTGATGAAACCTGGGTATCCCAAAGAAAATGTGCCCGTGTCCAGAAGGAGATGGACTGAGATTAAAAGATTTCTGCTGAGTCAAAAATGGCAGAGGAACCAGAAGACCATAATATATGCAAATATTGTAATAAGTGAAGTTTTATTAGTATATTTTTAACTGCAGATATTTAGTAGAAAATAAAAACCATAACAGTGGAGGAAGTAAAAGATTTTAACAGTTTTAGAAATAACTGGAGAGCCACCCTGCCTGGAAGCATGTGGTAGTTTTTGTTAAATGTCGACACTGACAGAATGGTTGAGTCAATTTGTAAATGATGATTCACCATTCCTACTGTAACTGAAAGACTCACTTCACCTGTGTTGATTTACAATAACATAAACCTCAAACCACAATACCCTACTCTCTCTTCTGGAAGGATGGTAAAGCTGCCTGCCTCATCCTGATCTCATACTTACGTTAATAACCAGAACTCATAATCTTTATTTTTCATCTGCACTCCCATTAAAATAAGTTTTGTGACTGGCTGTGTTATAAATAGAGGCAGCAGCTCAGAAGGTTTTTTTCTGAAGCATGCTGGGCCCTCAACTGCCCTGTCATGTGGGCAAAATAGCTAACCGAAGAGGAAGGAAATCCTAGCTGTACTGCACAAAGAAGCTGTCCTGTGATGTGAGGGAATAGGAACTGAAGCTTTTATAGCCCTCCTGGGGGGAGGAAAACAAGATGTTAACAATACGGTATATGAGAAAAGGAGAGGACTTTCCATCCCCTCTCATTGGCTGTTACATGGAAATGCCCCCAATTATGCGTGGAGGGTATCCATGTGGGCAGGAATGGAGAAAAATCAGGTATCTTCCCCACTTGGCAATCCATCGCAGAAGAGGGTCTCAAAGATAAGCTGCTTCCACATAAGTAAAGGAGAAATATAGGGAGATCTAGCTTTTTTGCTGCCTATAGAAGCAACACACTTTACTTATACTGTACCTAAATAGAATTTAGAGCAGAGATTCTCAACCTTTTCAAGCTGAGGGCCAGGTCACGCTCCCTCAGCCAGCTTCGGGGGCCAGATGGCCATTTTGCCCAGCCTGCTACACAAGGCATTTCCGGGCGTGGCGGAGTCAGGCCACATGAAATGGTGTCGTGGGCCACATCCACCTCTGCCCAGCAGCCCAATGGGAGTGTTTACTTCCTCCCCTGTTGGTGTGTTGGCACTTTGTGATAAATAAGTATTTTTGGGGTTGCAGTTTGGGCACTCGATCTCTAAAAGGTTCACATCACTGCCCTAGACATTGGCTTTCAACTGACATCTAGCAAGCCAGCTATTTACAGTAACATACAGTAAGCATCTAAAACTTCCAATAGAAGATTTCTATGTTCACTATCCTCCCCATTCCCTCAATTCTGTCACAGCCTACTAGGCCACCAAGTCCAAGCTCAATGCAAATCAAAGGATATCTTGCAGATGGCTAACTGTATCTTGAATGCTTCCAGTGATGGAATGATCACCATCTCATAAGGCGCTTGGTTCCACTACTCTTAAAAGCAAAGCAGTTTTTCTTGAAATTTAACTAAAATTTGGCATCTTGCAACTTAAGGCAATTATTATGAGTCCTGAAATGATTGAGAACAGATTCTGACCCTCCTTTATATAACAACCTTTCAAAAATTTGAAATGCTATCACATACTAGATACTAGATTTTCTATCAGATCGTTCCCAACGGGTCAGGATGGGCTCTCATGTCTCTGTGGATCTCAGTATAAGTATGGGGACACCGCAGGGGTGTGTGCTGAGCCCGCTTCTGTACACGCTTTACACATATGATTGTGTTCCCAGTTACCCCAGCAATAAGATCATCAAGTTTGCAGACGACACAACGGTGGTTGGTCTGGAGTAAACAATTACTCCTGGGGAGGGGGAGTCGGCTTACAGGAAGGAGGTTGAGATGTTGACGGAGTGGTGTAGGGAAAACAATTTATTCTTCAATGTAAAAAAGACAAAAGAGATCATTGTGGACTTTAGAAAATGCAAATTGAACATCCAGCCACTTATTATTGAAGGGAATTGTGTGGAATAGGTCTTGGTGTTTTGATTTCTGGGAATGGAGCTGAGGGATGATCTAACATGGGAAGCAAACACCAAAGTTCTGATGAAGAGAGCACAGCAGAGGTTATACTTCTTGAGAATCCTCAGGAAGAACAACCTTTCAAAGGACCTGCTGTTGGCATTCTACCACTGTACCATAGAGAGTGTGTTAACCTATGGTCTGTGTGTATGGTTTGGGAGTTGTACAGCTAGGGAAAGAACAATGCTGTCCAGGGTCGTAAAGACTGCAGAGGGGATAATCGGGCGTACTCTTCCCACTCTAGATCAAATCTATGCCACCAGGTGTTATAAGAAAGCTGTAGAGATTGTGCAAGATAGTACGCACCCCGGAAATGATCTCTTTCAGCTTCTGCCTTCTAGAAGAAGGTATAGGGTCATAAAGACCAGGACCAGCCGCTTGAGAAATAGTTTCTACCCAAAAGCGGTTCTGGCTTTGAATGCAGTGCAATGCAGTCTGTGAGGGAGCTTCTGTATATAGTTTTTATAGTTTTTAGCGTTTTAGAGTTTTTCAAGCCTTAGAGCTTTTTAGAGGTTAAATGTGTATATGTGGGGTGGGAATATGTTGATAATTTTGTATAGTTGTATTTTGTTTAGGTTTTGTTGAGTTGATAAGTGTTCCCCCCCCCCCCAATCTCGTTGTTCTGTGCAGGACAATGACAATAAGGATTTATCTATCTATCTATCATCTCTGCTAAGTTTTCTATTCTCAAGTCTAATTATCTATTGTGCTCAATTATTTCAGTCTTTCCTCACAGGTATTTATTTTCAACCTTACTATCTACAGCCTTCTTAAAATATGGTGTCCAAAACTGGACACAATACCCAAGGTTAGGCTTAACAAATATGAACTAATACTTCATGAGAATGAAGAGTATACTTCCATTAAGCATAGTGTCCAAATTAACTTTGGAACTTTATCTTTGCATTCAGAACTGGTACTGTATATCATTTGATTATAAAGTTCTTTTCAACTCTTTGCTGTTTATCTACAGGAAAGCTCAGCTTCACATTTCTGAAAGCAACAACATGGGTGTTGACCAGCAAGATAACTTTCTGCAGTTACTCCACATTGTTGGAAAAACAGTACAGAAATAGTCCACCATTGGAAAAATAGTGTATACATATATAGACATATATAAAGCCAATAGTATCAAGTTACAGGGTGATAGCATTCATGCCGCAGTTCTATATTCCTATTTGCGGGCTGGCCTTAAATCTAGACACTTGCTATTTTCTGCCATAAGTTGATCATTGAATCTCCTCTGTACACACTCTAGAGGTCTAAAGATAGTTTTTCTGTCTTCAAACACAAGTGCTTTATCCATATGGGATAAAGATCAGGTTGTGAGAGAACACTAAAGCTTTACTTACACCTGCAAACCAGAAGAAACCACATGGAACATCAAAATACTTTTAGCACTTTGCTCTCCTGCATGCCTTGACCTTCAAAGTTCCTATTACCATTTAGACAGATATTCTTAGCTGAAAGTATTCACATCTTTGTAACTGCTTTAGGTTACATAAGCACCAGACAGATGCAGGGGAGATGCATGCATTCCCTTGGAAAAAAGATTCTGCATCCTTAATAGCTGTGGAGTGTGACCTTCCATTAAACAGAAATTATGCTACTTCATTTCCTACTTTGCTTAGCTTTCTAAATTCCCATTTCATTCACATTCTCATTTTTCATCCTCATTGCCCAACTGTGAGGAAAGAAATGTGGTGTTGGTAAGACACTCAAGAGTGGAAGTTTTTTTGTATCCCATCATAGCCTAGATTCGGAAGTAAGTTCAGCTGAGATCAAACTCTCATCCATACTACCTGTGTATTCTTCTGATTAGTCAGAGGAGACTCTTAATGGATGGCTACTTATCATACATGAAACTTTGGGTTCTTTTTTGTACATTATAGCATGTTCTAGAATACTTTGCAAAGACTCAGTAAACCCAGAAATTAAATTATGATTATCAAACAGATTGCTTTACTATGGGTTTGCTTCGAGTTACGTAAAAATAATTTTTCCTATGAGTTTGCTTCAAGTTACATAAAAAACCAATTTAAGCAAAAGCCTACGGAACGGACTTTTTTTGTAAGTAGGGGTTTTACTGTATTCATATTTGAACAAAATAAAAGATATTGACAACTGAAGGCCCAAAGTGACACTAATGAGGCAGTAGTCAATCTTAGTCTTGCCCTTTTCGGGGGGGGGTGTGTGTGTGTGTGTGTGTGTCAGAAACATTTCCTCAAATACCTAAATCCCAAATACAAAAAAGGTTTCTTTATTTCTGTTAATTTCTCAGCTTCACTACAATTTGCTGTGTGAGCTACTGGTTTGGCAGTTCCTTCCTAACGATTCAGAGGTTCACTAACTGGTGCAGAACAGCCTCAAAGGAAATCAAAGGGACTCTTTGCATTCAGGCCAGTGGAATTTAGGTCAGGCCTGAGACACATGTAAATAGTGGGGTGTGGTAATGGCCAGAAATGATTTGATTGTAAGAAGATGGGTCTTTCAAGGCCATTTTCTTTTGCTGCCTTATAATCCCCTCACAGTACAATGAGATGTTGAGGTGACCACAAGTGTACGTAATACTGTACAAGTATTTATATGTGGTGTTCTGAGAACTGCTATGACAGAACCCTTTGCCTCACTCATTGGCACTCACTGGAAACTACTCAGAGTTGTTTTCAAGGTTTTGCAGAAAAAAAATGTCTCCCATGATAATTTTCACCACTCTCATTCATTGCAGGCGCACCCCCCCAATAACGGACACAGACAACATTAAGAACATAAGAACATAAGAACAGCCTTGCTGGAACAGGCCACAGCCCATCCAGTCCAGCATTCTGTCTCACACAGTGGCTCACCATTTCCTTCAGGGTATTCCCAAGGAGATGCCCTCACCTGTTTAGGATTCCCTGGAAATGGCATTGAGAGATATCCTGCCTATCTCTCCAACCCGGAGGTTGTCCTTAGGTAGCCATAATTATAGCCATTGATAGCCTTGTCCTCCATGAACTTGTCTAATCCTTTCTTAAAGCTGTCAAGACTGACAGCTGTCACCACTTCTTCTGGCAGGGAGTTCCATAGACCAGTAATCCTCTGGGTGAAAAAGTACTTTCTCTTATTTGTTTGAGAACTAGTACCCAAAAGTTTCATGGAGTGTCCCCTAGTTCTAGTGTTGTGCGATAGGGAAAACAGTTTTTCCTTATCTACTTTGTCCACACCGTGCATGATTTTATAAACTTCAATCAGGTCACCTCTTAGACGCCGTCGTTCAAGAGTGAAAAGGCCCAACTGTTGCAGCCTCAGATGGTAAGGAAGGTGTTCCAGTCCCCTAATCATTCTGGTTGCCCTCCTCTGTACTTTCTCCAACTCCATAATATCCTTCTGGAGGTATGGCGACCAGAACTGTACACAATATTCCAGAAGGGGCCTCACCATAGATTTATAAAGAGGCAAAATGACACTTGCTGACTTATTTTCTATACCCTTCCTAATGATCCCTAACATTGAGTTTGCTTTTTTCACTGAACATTGAAAGTGGATAACAGCATAGGGCCACATTTATTGATTCAATGCCCTAGTCCGAATTATAAATTTGTATTGGTAAAACGACCAATCATAATTCCTAAGGCAAGCAGGCCGAAGTGACACTGGTAAGGTACCACCCCAAAATTGCCAACGGCAATTGGTTACAATGTATCAATTTGTATCAATTTGTTTGTTGACAACAAACAAATTGTTGACCGTAGTCAATAACTAACTCATGACCCCACCCTCTGACGCGTATCCGTGAAATCACAGGGGTGATGCATGCTGGTTAGCAATCGTCATCACCCCATCGCCTGGTTCGTCGTTGACCGGACAACGTTTAACTAATTTATTCCTGTCTAGTGTTGTCCAGTCAATTGCGAACCTGCCGGATACTTGTGGGTCATACTGTTTACCTTACCAGTGCTACCCGCCACACGGAGGGGCTTCAAAGAAGACCTGACGCCCCCACCCAGACCGTCAGCTCGGTCAACAGGCCTGCTCGCCAATCACCTAACAGGAGGTCCATACCTCCTCGCGACAGATGGACCCCATCCCCTGCGTACAAGTCATAATTTTGTAGACTAATATCAGGGTGATGACTGACCCGTCCCCAAGCCCTGTCGACAAGAAACCGCACCACCGCCCTGTTGACCGTGCGCCTAGCGCGGTCAAGGGCCAGGAGGTGAACGCCCCCTCTATAAGAAAGGCGCGGGATAATGTCCGACCAAACTAGGGTTGTGACAGGCCAGACATAATGCAAGTAGGCGAGGTCCTCGCAAATCGCATGCTTGAGCGATAAGCCGGTGACCTGGCACAAATCATTGCCCCCAAGGTGGATGATGAGAATGTCAGGCGGGTCAGCACTCAGGCCAGAAAAAAGGAAAGGCCGCAGCTCCCGCCATAACATCCCAGGCTTACCATGCCATGTGAGACTGGAGTGTTCACCCAGTCCCAGTCGGGGTCCCCACTCTGTCGCCGCAGCGTAACGCGCTGCCCTGTGCACATAGCTGTGGCCCACCAGCCATACTGTCACCGGTGTAATACGACACCCAGGGTCTGTAAGAAAATTGAGAAAAATTGAGAAAAAGACGGTAAGGTGACTGGATTGGTACTCATGGCGGAAGTGGGCGCACATAAAACTGAAAACATTGCGAGCCCCACCTCCCCATGCTGCGTATGTCAGCCCCAGAGTACCCAAAAGCAGCTGCTGTAGAGGCTGCACCAGTACGGAATAAATGTGTGCCATAACGGGCACCTGGTAGGCCCACCCTGGTGAGGGCTCTGCCTGTCACCTTCCAAAACTGAAATTTAGTAAGGGGAGACCCATCTTGGTGACAGAAAAACGGGCCGTGGTGCATGCCACGCAGTGCCAGGAACTCCTGTAGGGCACCAACCGGACAGATGTCTGCCAAAGAACACCGTAGCAGTCTTACACCACTGCCTACGCCATGCTGATCTGTCGTAGAGGAGCATATCCTCAACTGGGCCCAGTCTTTGGCAACATAGACATCCTCGAGTTCCAGTGCCCTACAACTTGCATCCGCCTTATACAGCATCTCAAGCTCGCCGGTGCGGAGCGCTCCAAAAAAGGCCACCGTTGTAGCCGCATGAAGTGGGCTGCCTCATTTCCAAAACAGAGGCCAGGCCAGCCCCGGGCCAATTGGGTAAAAACCCTGGGAAAATCTTGCATCCGCCTTACTCAGCATCTCAAGCTCGCCGATGCGGAGGGCTCCAAAAAGGCCACCGTTGTAGCCGCATGAAGTGGGCTGCCTCATTTATCAAAACTGAGGCCAGGCCAGCTCCGGGCCAATTGGGTAAAAAACCCTGGGAAAATCTTGCATCCGCCTTACTCAGCATCTCAAGCTCGCCGATGCGGAGGGCTCCAAAAAAGGCCACCGTTGTAGCCGCATGAAGTGGGCTGCCTCATCTATCAAAACAGAGGCCAGGCCAGCCCCGGGCCAACTGGGTAAAAAACCCCTGGGTAAATGGGGTGGCGGTCGCCCGGGAAACGCCCGCGCCCGCGCACCCACCCCTCCCAAACATGTCTCACCTGGAAGTCATTGGTGCTGTCCACACGACCTCCCACTTTGGCCATAAAAGACAACCCGACAGCTGAGATGCTATGGTGCGTGGTGCAAGGCCCTGGGCATACAGGTAAACCATGAACCGCAGAACATGGGCTACTGGGATCGGCCAGGTTCCTGGCAGTCAGAATCAGGTACATAATACTCTGAAGGAACTAAATGCGTGGTGGTACGCCTTACTCATGCATGGCGCTAGTGACAGGCCAATCGCCCGGTTCACCTCTCCTTGCCAACGTTCCATCTCTCGTCCGGGAGTGGCAAGGGAAATTCCTCCGCATCCGGGGGCCGAGGCACGGAACCGGGAGATCTGCAGGCGGGACAAAGCAGCAGCAATATAATTATCAACCCTTGGGACATGCCTGGCCCTGAAGGGAACGTTGAGGCACAGGTTGCATAACACAAACCAACGCACTAGCTCCACAACCCCGGGCAATTTGGAAATCTGTGCAGTGACGATGCGGACCACAGCCGCGTTGCCATGCCAAAATTGCACAACCGAGTTGGCCCACTCTTTGCCCCATAGCATCAAAGCACCCAGGATAGGGAAACATTCCAGCTACGTGAGACCATGCAGGCAACCCTTGCCTGCCCAGGATGGTGGCCACCCACCATAGGCCCACTTCCAATTGAAGTACATCCCATAAACCCAGGAATCCTGAGGCATCGGACTGCATCTGAAAGCAAGGGGGAGCCAGGAGATCAGACCCCAAAATGACACCCCGTTGAACTACCTCTGGATCTATGGGCAGACAAGCACGCCTGCCCCGATACCCCGGGTAAATCTGAGCCTGTGGTGGGGCCTGAATAATCCCGCCATGGTGTCGCCCCAGCGCAGAGCAAATGCCCTGCCCGGTGCGACGACCCTGCCAGCAAAACTGGGGTGACCATATAGCACCAGAAGTTCCCTCAGTGATGCCATGCGCTCGGCCAGCAAGACCGAGACAAGGGCCACTAGCCTTGACACCTTATCCCGCTGCAACCTAGAATCCTGCGCTACCGTGTTACTCTCCACCCCAGGAATACTAGCTGTGGAGATGGGCCCTCGGTCTTTTCGGGCGCTAAAGGGACACCAGTTCCTCCATTAGCGTCTGAAATGTGTTGAGGAGACGTGTGTACGTGTCCCAGCCCCGTTCAGCCCCGAATAAAACCATCCAGGGAATGGGCTAGAGACCGAGACCCTGACCTGCGGACAAAAGCGCAATCTAGGAAAGTGGTGAAACGCTCGAATACCGAGCCCCAATGGAATAGCCAAAAGGCATGGCATCATTGAAATAATATGCTCCCCGGGACGGGGGTGCAGGGACAGGGCCAACGACCCTGCCCGCATGGACCCTATGTCAAAGCTGGCAGCAGCCACCTCCTCCCTCCCCTTAAGGGATAAAAGGTTGGGGGCATCCTGAGGGAACCTATTACCCATGAAAGGGATCCGGAACCCCTGCCTAGAACCCTGAAGGAGATAACCTGCATCCTCTCCCTTCGGGTACCATGTGAGCCACGCTCCAACATGTCCACCTTAACTGGGGAGGGAGCCCTTCGGTGAACTAGATCCATCTGCGGCAGTCTTGCCAGCCCCCTGTCTGCCCCACCCTCTGCCCCGCATCCTTCTAGGCCTGGGACAGGCAGAGGCCGCATGGGGGCCAACACAGGTGGGACACTCCTGTCTGTATTTGCAAGTCTTCCCATTAGAGGAGCCATTGGACAAAAAAGTCCAGCACAGCAGGCGGGCTGGAACCCCCCGCCCCGCCCCCTGGCAGGTGACCTGTGCTGGGGCCGCCCGCTGAACCGCATGCCCACAATGGTATATCTCCCCGGGTGCAGGGCGCGTGGGCGTAACGTACAAAAGCCGCAGCCTCTGGCCTGGCTCATCTCGCCTAATCTCGGGGCGCGGTGAAATCCGCCAACGGCATTCCTCGTCACAAGCCAACCACGCTGGGCCCGGAAAGTAAACCATCGCCCGGTAGGCGTTGTCCAAATACTGGACCATCGGAATTGCCAGGTCCGGCCGGGCCCTAAGGTATACCGCCATGCATATGATGCAGGCCGGCAACCATTTGGCCCACATACTTGGTGGCTTGCGACAACGTGCCTGCCACTATCCTTCTCATTCTGCCCCTCCCTCTCTCCTTGGTGGGCACACTGTTTAGGAGTGAGAAGATATCCACGTACTCCCCCCGCCAAATTTACTCTCTGGCGGCCTGTGCCAAGTGGTCACTCATCGGTAAGGAATAGGGGCTTGGACCAACCCGACCACCCAAAACATTCCCCTAAGGGTAGGGAACACCCCCCACCACGGGGCCCTGGGTGTTAGCTGTCATCGCCGGGGAGGCGTCAGCGGGTGCACCGCCACACCACCCGCGCGAGGCCAAGGCCATTGGAAAGGCCCCCCCCCCATATTGGGAATGTGTGTGGATGTACTCGCTTACACCGTATACTCACATGCTGCACCCCCGCGGGCCGCCCCCACCGGGGGTTCCGGCCCACTGGGGGCGTCGGAGCTCACGACCGACGTAGAGCTCATCATTGGGGGACCTGCACCTGGCTGCTGGCTGGGGAGCTGCGAGGCAGTGGCCGAAACCGCGCCACGCGCCTGCAGCAGCTCAACCCTCCCTGTCGGCTGTTGTCCTCCTGCCGACAGCGCCTCAAAAGGAACCCCAAAGGAGGGGGGCCCCCGCCTGACTTCCACGTTGACCTGGGGCCAAGGGCCGGCTGGCCCGCCTGGTCCAGGCGTGGGTACAGGTCCCTGTACCCCAGGACCCGAATATGGCCATTGGCCAGCACCGAAGCCCGGCAGGGTCGGTGGATAAACCTGCCAAGGCAGGGGGCCGCACCACCCCCCAAGGCTAGAGGGCCCCGGGAGAGGCTGCGACCCAAGAGGAGTAGGCCCAACAGGGTGGGCAGGTGGAGGAGCGGCGTCCACCGCTCGCGGGCCGCGGGCCGGAACCCCTTCCGCGCCCGCACTCAGGTCGCCCACTCCGGGCCAAGGGGCAATAGACCCCATTCCGCCGGCCCCGGCAGGGGCGGGCAAAGGCGGCTGCTGAGGAGGCGGCACCGCGGTCCTCCAACCTGGGTTGCGCCTCCTAACCGCGCGAGCTGCACTCGAAGCTGCCTTCTTCTTCGAAGGCATCTCCACCGAAGCAAAGGGAAGCCAGCAAGGCAGAATCGCTACCCAAAAGGCTTCCCGGTAGGCTCAAGAGCGACGGAGACACAGGGGAAAAGACTTCTCCGCTCCGTCGCTGAGGTAAAATGGCAGCTCTGCTGCCTCGTGGCCACCCCTTTTATAAGGGAGCTGGCCACGCCCCTAACTACCCGGATTCTCTGTCCTGTGGGGGGGGGCCGCAAAGGCGTGGCGGCCATTTTGGCGCCGCGCTTGCAATGCGATAGAAAATTAATTATGTTGTTTTCAGAAGAGGAGGAACTTTGGAGATACTCTCAACGATGAGGGTGAGCTTGCATGCATGCCTTGTCTTTCTTTTGTCCCATCATCCCTGTGGTAGCCACCAGTGTCTTTGGCTCCCCACATTTTTACTGAAAGCCAGGGCAATATGTCTAAATGTAGCCTCTTCCAAAGAATTTCTTTTTCCAAAGAGGAAGAACAGCCAGCCAGGGAAGCTGCAGAGCAAGAAAGAATTCCTGAAGCAAGTGCTGACCTCTTGGCTACCTTGCTATATGAGGGGGCTTAGTGGTTAAGATGCTGAATATGATGGCTGGAAGGTTGTCAGGTCAGCAGTTTGAGACCTGAATGCTGCACGATGGAATGAGCTCCCGTCTATGTCCTAGTAGTTTGAAAGCAAGAAATTGCAACTAAATAAATAGGTACTGCTTTGGCAGAAACTGTGCAATCTGAAATCTCGTCATGCCTGCCACATGACATGGAAGCATCTGCAGATACAGATATCACTAGCTCTTTGGCAGTAAATGGAGATGAGCACTGCACCCTACAGTCAGATATGACTGGCTTTCGAGCAAGGGAGACATTTACTTTTACCTTTAAAAAAAACAATGTACAGTAAAACACCAACTTACAGATGCCCTGAGTTACATAAAATTTGACTTACATAATGATTTTGTGCTAAAACCATGTCCCGGGTTACACAATTTCCTATGGGTTTGCTTCGAGTTACATAAAGATTCTTTTTCCTATGGGTTTTCCTATGCTTTGATTTACATAAAAAAATTCATTTTTCCTATGGTTTTGCTTTGAGTTACATAAAAATTTGATTTAAGCAAAAGCCTACTGAACACTTTTTTTTTGTAAGTAGGGGTTCTACTGTATATATAAGGAATTCTAAGAGGACCCAAGAATGAGGTGGGCAAATGGAAGGTTGTCTTCTTTTTTTCTTCCCAGAACTGGTCACAACACTGCCCTCACTCATACCAAAGCATGACCTGCATGGAAACTACTGTGTAACAAACAGCAGAAGTACTGTGGTGCTGAACATAAGAATATGACAATATTAAGCCAATATTTCTCATTTTAAAAATTCAGATTTCTCCCTCTTTCTAATTGCCTACAAACAGAAAGCTATTTTCACATAATTTGTTTCGTAATGTCTCCACCTTCTTTTTGAAGATTACTACCACATTGCCCTGTAATGATTCTAGGCGGAAGATATTGTGAAGAAAGCAAAATTGGAACTAGTCTCAAAGCTGTTCACCTCTGGAGACACAAAATTCAAGGATCTGGATAGCTTGATATCAATACATGAGGAATGAGTCTTTTGTACAGTTTTTTCTCTTAACCATCATTAGAAAATCATTTTCTCCCCCAACTATAGGGAAAACTGCAAGTGAGCTCAGTAAAACTAAAGTGAGTAGACCAGGGGTTCCCAATGTTTTCCTGCCAGTTCCCGCCACCGTGCACAGCTGTGGGGATCAGAGACGTGGCTTCGCCCACAACTTACATTTTCTTCATCATTGCATCAGTGGTAGGAATTGCATGATTTCTGGGGTTTTGTAAAGCCTCTGCCACTTCTCAGGGTGGCTGGAGGCTTTTCAGAGCAATTTCGCTCTGGTTTGGTAATTTTACAACATTCCTCCACTGTGCTTCGGCAGCTAGAGTGAGACGGTGAGCTACTTCCTAATTCGGCTCTGGGTCCCAGGTGCCTACATAACCTCCATCCAGCACTGGAAGTAGGCTCACAGTCCTGCTGCCGAAGCACAGTGGAGAAAAATTGGAAAATTACCAAACTGGAGCGAAATTGCTCCATAAAACATCCCACTGGCCTGGGAAGCGGCAGAGGCTGTCTAAAACCCTGGAAAAACCATGTGATTCCCACCGCCACAGTAAGTAACATATTGCAACTTCTGGCACTGGGGGTGGGTGGGAGAGTGAGTCTATACATCCACGGGTAGCCACCGTGGGCCAGAATAATGATATGCATGGGTCAGATTAGGCCCATGGATTGAGGGAAGGGAAACCCCTGGAGTAAACAATGATATCATACCTCTTTCTACCCTGTGAGTCCTGGCTCGACTATAACACTGATTACTACCCATAATTTTATAAGGAAAAGACTCATCTTTAAAGAATACATTTCTTGGAAGAGATTAGAGGATTTTTCCTAGTATAATAATACCGTATCCCATCCAGTCATTCTGACTTATAATAATCATTTCCAAGGTTTTCTAGATATACAATATTTAGTTCTGGTTTACATTCACTTCTTCTGGGGCACCCTGATACTGTGCAGCTGGCCCCACACAGACTCTTTTCTGAGGACTTGAAGAAGAGAATCAAAATCCACAACCAGATATTTGAATTATAGTTCATTATGTTATCCATCCAGCTCTCTTCTTTGTCTGTGGATTAGTAAACTTGGAGATGTCACACTAAGGCTAAAATCCTGCAAGAATCATATACTGAAAGACTTGTTGCACAGTTATGCAAACATCATACATTTCAGAGGCAAATTGTCATGGGTTAAGAAATCTTAGCAGATCTCACTTGTTAAATGCCAAGTTGTACAATTTAGAATGAAACAGGTAATGTATGTGGAGATATCCTTAACTTGCAACAATTCACTTCCAAAAATTATACCATTAGTGCAACTGTGCAATAGGATTCCAGCAAGAGAGTGCAGATACGCACTGCATGAACTGCATACTAATTTGTGGGGTTCTCCATTGCATGTTTGGTCATGATCTGGTTAAGTGTCACTGCATACCCAGTTGTGTGACAAATAATCACAAATACTAAAAACTGTTGACTAGGAAAACTGAGATTCAAGCAATTACCCAGTTATGATGCTTGCTAGGTGACTCAAGATTAGTCAAGAGCAGTCTGCATAAATAACGTGAGACGGCTGTTGTGAGGATAAAATGAGAAGGGCATATGCCATGCATATCACCTTAAACTTCTTGAAGGAAATATGAAATACTAGCAGAGGTTGCCCGGCATTGCCGGGCTGTTTTAAATTGTGTTGGAAGGTTAAATTGTGTTAATGTTTGTTAAAAATTGCTTAGTCTGTAATTTTTAAAATGTTTATTTATACAAATTTTTTTTGGCTTGGCTGGCTGTTTTATGTAACTGAATAATGTTTTAGTTTTGGTTTTTTTAAAAAAAATAGTTGTACCGTAGGTAATAATTTTAATAATGTGAAAGTAAATGTTTTTTACATTCAATGTTTTTAAAATGTGTTTAGTTGTTTTGGGTTTTTATTTGAGTTAGAACTCAGCACAGGATTTTAATAATGTTTTTATTTTATTTTATTGACATATGTTTGTGATTTGTGTTAAATTGTGTTTTTGCGTAATTTTTTGACTTGTTATTATTGTGACCTTTTGTGTAAAATTGTGATTTTGTGTTATTGTTTTGATTTGTTTTTACTGTTGTGGCCTTTTGTTTGGGGCTGTTGTGTTTTTGAATTGTTTTTACTATTGTGGCCAGCAGGTGGTGCTGGTAGGGGTTTTCTTGTATTTTGACTGTTTTTTCTCTCTTGGCCTCTGGGTGGAGCTTCTTCCGGTAAGTAGTCTCTTTCTTTATTCATTTCGTTTCCGGTCGTCGTGCAGCTAGGACATGTGCTGGTGAGTTGGCTTGTTTTCTTTATTTTGTGTGTGTGTGTGTGTGTTAGGATTTGTATTTTTTGACTGTTTTGTTTTTGATTGTGTTTTTGTTTACTTTGTATTGTTTTTGGTGTTGTTTTTGTTTGTTTTTGTGTATTTTTGGATGTTTCTGATTGTGTTTTAAGGTATTTTTTGACAATTATTTATTTTTATAAAATTTTTGCTGTTGTGGCTTTGGGGGGGGGGTTTGGTTTATTTCCACGGGCCGGCCTGACTGGCTGGATCACGGGAATTCCAACACCGCTTTATGCAGTGTTGGGGGGTTATTTCTGCGGGCCGGCTTTGCTGGCCAGACCGTGGGCATTGGGGAGGGGGGCTTTATTGTCTTATGGTGCTTTGATTGTGTGGAGTCGTCAAAGTAGATCGGGGTTTCCCCTTTAATATTAGTGGGTGGGGGGTTGCGATCCCCCTCTCTGCTGGTTCCCCGGGGGTTGGGAGGTTTGTGGGGACAAAAGGGGTATGTCCCCCCAACAGTTCTGGACCCAGGAGACCAGGGATCAATTCCCCCCCTCCTAAAAAAACCCTCCATTTTTAAAGAGAAGAAACCGCTTGGTTTCTTTTCTTTAAAGATGGAGTTTTTTTGTGGGGTGGATTCGATCTCCTCTCCCTGGTCTGCTGGATCCAGAAGAGTTGGGGGGACAGATCCCTTTCATCCCCACAAACATCCCAACCCCAGGTGAGCCAGCGGAGAGGGGGATCACTACCCTCCACTTACTGATATTAAAGGGGAAACTCCGATCGGATTTTCCCTTTTAATATCAGGGGGTTGGGTTGGAATTGATCTCCTCTCTCGGGTCCCGTGGGTCCATGAGGGTTGGGGAGGACAAAAGGGGTATGTCCCCCCCCCAACCCTTCTGGACCCAGTAGACCAGGGAGAGGGGATCGATTTTCCCCCTCCTAAAAAAACTCCATTTTTAAATAGAAGAAACCGCTTGGTTTCTTCTCTTTAAAGATGGAGTTTTTTTGGGGGGATCGATCCGTGGGTCCAGAAGTGTTGGGGGGACATACCCCTTTTGTCCCCAAAAACCTCCCAACCCTAGGGGAGCCAGCAGAGAGGGGGATCGCAACCCCCCCACCTACTGATATTAAAGGGAAATCTCCAATCGGGACCTTCAGGCACCGTTGGTGAGGGAAAGAAGGGCAGTTGGTGTTTGCGTGGCTGTGAGGCAGTGAGTTTTTTTAAAAAAACAAAAAATCGGGTGCCGGCTTCCTCAGGGTTCTGCGTGCTCATGTTGTGCAGGACTCTGGGGCTTGTAGTTCTGGGTTTGTGATTTGTGGTTGTGGTGCGTTTTTTTTCCTGTGGCTCGATTTTGATTGGCCGCGGCGCGTTTCTCAATGTTCTTTGTGGTCGCGCCTCTCAGCCTGATTGGCTGCGGCGCGGCGCAAAGAACGTTGGGAAATGAAGTTGTTTCCCTTTTATCGCGTTTGTGGGGCTGTTGCCCCACTGGCACATTTCTCAGTCCTTCGTTGACCTGCAGACCCAGTTCGGCCGTGTGCACAAAGGGTGGGTGCGGGCTCGTAGGGCCAGGCTTAGGAACCTATCCGAAGTTCCAACGGTTAACGCTTGGTTTTATAGGTTAAGATAAATAGGTAAGAATAACCAAAGAGCCACATAAGCTTGAAATACATCACTTGGAAAATAAGTTTCTAAAATCTTGTGCATTCATTTTAAAGATTTATATCCCACCTCTCCAAAGATCAAATCACAATACAGAACAGTAAAACCTTACTTAACACAATTCATGTGTTCCCCAGGACGTGAAAATGACTTAAAATGAATTTCCCATGGGAATGCATTGCATGCAATTTCCCATAGGAATGCACTGAAAACCAAAATGTGGTTTACCATAGGAATGCATTGAAAACCAATTAATCCATTCCAGAAAAAATCCTTAAACTGAGACACTATTTTCTATGGATTTCCTTTTGTTATGCAATTGTTATGTTAACCAAGCCGTTTGTTAACCGAGGTTCCATTGTAATATTAACATCTACCATTGATAATCAGCAATCCTCAATAAATTGCAATGCAAGGAACAGGAGCAACAATGCCTTTCAGCAGCCAGATGCACAAGTAGGCTTCCTTCTCTCAAAGCCAGATGTGGCTAAAATGAAGCCTGGGTCTTGGAAAGGTTACCTTTTTTTGGGGGGGGGGACAAGAATTATTAGAACATGCTTCAGATAATAAGGCAACTAGCCATACTGACTGATTTTTGGAGTTGTAACAGAACAGTTTGACATTCCAGGCCCTGCAGAAGACAGGTTTTCAAGAAGAAGTGAGAATTCTTTATGTTGTTCTCCAGGTGTTTTCAGATCTCAGAAGCAATAGAAGCAGGCTGAAAGAAACATTTATAGGTCAATTTTGAACTGATATGGAGGTGGCAAGTTCAGGAAAAATACCAGTGAAAGTGTCTTGTATTGAATAGAATCACTAGTTAATCTATCTTGTTATATATATTGCTGTATATTCTAGTGGGAAATGACATTGTAAGGGCTCTTTCCTAGACTTGTTATCTAGATCACTGGTGGCAAACTTTGGCACACGTGCCAGAGGTAGCACTTAGAGCCCTCTCTGTTGGTAAATGCGCCATCGCCCCAGTACAGAGTTGGCACCACCCTTCTGTCCAGCAGCCCAATGGGAGCACTTACTCCCCAAGCACACAGTTTGCTCTGCCCAGCAACCCAATGGGAGCACTTACTCCCTCCCCCCCAACACAGAGTTCACCCTGCCCCTCTGTTTGGGCACTCAATCTCTAAAAGGTTCACCATCACTGACCTAGATCATTGTTCAACTAATGGTGACATGACATGACTCTGGAATCTAGGCATTAAAATTATTGTTTAAATACTTACGAAATGTCACATATCTCCTACATGTTATCTTGAACTTCATCATCAACATAACCAGAATATATCTTTCCAGAACCTGCTTGCTCAGTCAATGCCTATCTTGCTATCATTAAACATCTTAAATTTAGGCTGAAGGGATAAAAATAAGTGGTTATTTTCCACTCTGTTATTCCTTTAAGAATTTCAACTGTGTTATTTTAAATGTGAGTGTTATTTTACATTTTATTCATTGCAAAAGATGAAACAGATGCTGGAATGGGTAAACAACTGCCTCCAATGCAGCCTAAACATCAGAATAATTTTTTTTAAAACAATTAAATGTATGTCTGCAATGACATTCCAAAGGTTGCTCCAATAATTCAGAATTGGATCATAACAGCAAAATATATTCTAATGAACAGTGTTCACTGCTGAGACAATCAGGAAAAACTTTAAGGTATACTCTAATTATAATTAAGCCTGTTATATAATTAGCCTCAATCACAAATGATAATAAATAAATAATAGAGCTTAAAGCAAGAGTGTTGTATTGATTTTGAATCACTTAATTGTGAAGACCAATAAATCCCTCAAAATAATTTTATAATTCCCAATTACTGAAAACAAACTTGCCTGTTTTAGAACTTCTCTGAAAATCAGGGTTCAGGAATACTTGTATTATATTTTCAGAAGTCACTGAATTTTCCAAGCACCCAACATAATCAGATGTTTAAGAACTGGAATAACCTGTTAATATTTCCAAACTAACATTTACTACAGCTGGCGCAATGATGGTGAACCTTGGCACTCCAGGTGTTCTTGGACTGCAATTACCAGAAGTCCAAGTCAGCACTACAGCTAATCAGGGTTTCTGGAAATTGAAGTTCCAGAACACCTGGAGTGCCAAGGTTTGCCGGTTTGCCATCACTGCTGAGGTTTCTCAAGTGTCATAATGAATTTCATAAATCCATAGACAAACTTCTGGGAAGACAGCAAGGAGGCGTCTCATACGGTCCCAAATGATAGGAAGGGAATACATTATAGTGATAGATAATTTTGAGAACCATCAGGAACAGTAAATATGTCTCCTCTCATCACTCTGGTGAGTTGACAGTTTTCTCCACAAAGGATCACTTTACATTAATATTTATTTTAGCTATTTATCATTTATTTTAAATATTTATTATTTCTAATAACCCACCTGGAAGATTCTCGGCTGTCTTATGTTCTTATGAGTTTCAACCATACAGTAGTTTCACTTCTACAATTGAGATCTGAGCCATACATTCCCAATATTTTGGTCCTTGCACCACTTAATCAAATCAATTCTGAAAGCCTCTTGCAAACTCATTTTCAAAGAGACTAAAATAGCTCTTTATTCTCTTTCCCAGAAGCTACAGAATTTGAGGGCATTCATGTTCTTTACAGATTTCTTTGCTTGAACTTTTGAATGTTAACTTTTCATTTCCCATTCAGAAAAGGAGTATCATATCTAACCAAACATTACTGCCCTGGCCTTGGATATAAACAGCAATATGAGTAGAATGTGCTACACGCATTATCACTACTCTATGAGCCAGGCTGTGCAACCCAAGTGCTCTTTGTTTATTTCTTCTTCAGTGCATCAGTGCTGTTGATGATGTAGACAGGAAGAGCGCTTTGGTTTGCGGAACCCATTTTAACAGTAGCCGCAGAGCAGACAAAATTGGGACTTAGCATTCTGCATTTCTATGTGCTTATATAGAAAGGTGTTAAATGACTGCTTTCCTACAAATTACAGTGGATAGCAGATGGTTGGCCAGACATAGTAACCAGGTCAGCCAGCCCAACTCATTTACAAGTGTGTCAGCACAGGGACTTTTGCACACCGAGCCTCTACACTATCTAGAGTCAAGTATTTTAACAGCTTTAATTATAATTTGTGGTAAAGTGCTATATTCAGAAAGAACAAATCATTCCAGTGATACAAGGAATTTCTTATGCTACGTAAGAAGAACATAATTATCAAGGAGTCAACCTAAGTGAACCCAAAGAAGATGCTCAAAAGAGACCTTAGTTTGTGGCTGCATATTTGTCCTCTGGACTCTACAATTATGTGGCACTCCATATATACTCTCATACACATTGATGCACACAAAAGTATACGTACAACTGAGGCTGTGTCAAGACTTTTTAAAAAAATGTTCTTTCCTTTTTGAAAGAAAATAAACAGCTATAAATGAAAAATAGATAGAAATGATGTTTTTGTTAAAGCTTGATGGTGTGTTAATAAACTGTGGCTAGTTTCTAAGTATGTGTTTCAAGGAGTGTTGAATCACAGATTACACACTGACCTACCACAGTGGCAGAAGAAGAAAGCATTCCATTATTTAAAAGGTATTAAGGACAGAGCTGAATGTTCTGACATCTCTGCATAGAGGCATACAGCCATGTAATGTAACCCAGTAGATCTAGTTAGGCACATTTGGTGCCATTTCTTATTGAGAGTAGTGCATTAGGAGTACATCTGAAACTCAGAAGGTCAACCGTGTCATAATTCTAAACCTATAAAGTTGTAATAATAAACATATTTATTCAAAAAGTAGTTTCAAAGCACAGAACAATATTTACTCCAAGGAAAGTATGCATATGACTTCAAACCAGTTAATATGTAATTTGCTCAAAAAACTGGGATTTAGACAAATAAATATAATTCTTCTTATTTTACTCTATTCTGCAATAGCAAACCATTGAAGATTACTATGCAAATAAAAACAACAACAATATAGGTTTGTCTAGCTGCACAACATTATTGACATCAACTAGCCTTCAAAGGTTTTAGAGGCATATTTACACTAAATGTCATTTTGGAGATGTCTACTAATGTGTGGACTCCTCGCTGAATGATGACTCCAAGGTATCCAAGGTATTTAAACTGAAGATACTAGGGCAATGTTTCCAAACCTTTGTTTTTTGGTCTTCAATTCCCAGAAACCTACATCAATTAACCAAAGCGATGATCAGCCAATCTTAGCTGATCAACTTCTGGGAATTGAAGTCTCACTGTGGGGCCTGGACCCCACATTGGGAACCACTGTACTAGGGACTTCAGCATGAATTGCAGGTGTTATAACACTGAGGTATAGGTCATTCTAAAAATAAGAAACCAAATCTATTGCCGGTGCATCACTGTGCAGACTCCAACTCGGCTAACCAGACATACCCAACTCCACTTAGCATCCCACATCAAACAGATTGATGCAGTTGATTCACTAGTTAATGGTTTGGAGAATACTATAATTTGCAATATACACCCAATAAAAACCAGAAGCCTCTGATCTATAAATTTGCCATTCACATGTTTGTTTATATTGTTTACTTTTAAATAATTTGTTCTGGTGTCTCTAGAATAGAAATAAAGCATTTATATTGTGCAGGCTTGCCATTCTCCGGAAAACATTTAAAGCATATTCATTAAGCCTATCCCCCTGGATAAAGTGTTATCAAAAATGGGCATGACTTTGCTTCTGCTATTTTAAATAAAAGTTGCTTATATTATTGATAGGTAGGACTAGGGTTAACCAGTGACAAATAAGTTGCATGGGTCAACTGATGTGGATGGATGCAATGACTTGAATCCACTGTTCACAGTGATATAAAACCCACCTGTGGAGGTTTTCTCTGAGGAGATAAACACACAAAGAACCTTGATATGGACAGGCATACCACCATTATATACAGTAGTAGATTTGGCTACAATATTAATGTGGAAATCCAGTATTACATAGAGGTCCGACACTGATCAAACTGTAGAGTATTTCTGGCATGCAAAAGCTTTGCAAATCAGAATTGGAAATGCTGAAAAACACAACAGCAAACAACTATCTTCATTTAGCAATAGCAATTGGACATATACTGCCCCAAAGCTTAGTGCACTCTCTGGGTGGTTCACAAGTTAATTAGAATCTTGTCCCAAACATGCTGGGTCCTCATTTTACTGACCTCAGAAGGATGGAAGGCTGAATCAACCTTGAGCCCTGGGTCAGGCTGCAGCACAACAGTTTAACCACTGCGCCACCAGGGCTCTTATTTAAACATCATAAAGCAAAGACAGTGAAGATTAAACATTGTAGTTATGTATCTCTTTTTGTCTTAGATGCTTAAAAACAATACAAAATAAAATTCCAAAGTTAAATTAGAGCAGTAGCATTACAAGCCCTTCAAAGCCAAATAACCTTTATGATGCAGTGTAGATTTTTTGCTGCCTTTTTTTTTTTTTGCTTTGACTTTAATAGGATTCAGATGTTACTCCTTCATCTTCACACTGGGAAAACAAAATACTGAATAAGATTTTCTGGTACAGATGTTTACATTCTGCTTACCAGCATTAGCACGAAAAGTCTTGACAAATTGTCATGGTGTGTGTGTGTGTATGTGTGTGAATGATTTTTCATTCTTCCTGCAAACCTCACATTTACAAAGACAAAGGTTAGGATAGTCTAAATAGCTTCTATGAAGGTAAAAACCAGACCATTCAATGATAAATTCTAAAACACCTATAGCTCAGTTGTGTCATGGAGACAGTGCATCAGAGACATGGTTAAGAAAATTTCCAGGTGTTTTCTAAGAATAAAGAGGAGGGGGGAATCATACTTCTCACAGTATTACCTAATTAAAAAGGGTCTCTGCTGGAGATTTCCATGCCAGTCCTGGGACACAACTCAAAGTTCACAAGCTAAACAGAACTACAGTGGCAACTCATACAACAATTTTAATCTGTTCCATAGGACTTGTTGTTGTACAAAACAATTGCTATACGATGCATGCATCGTATAGCGATTTTCCCTATGGGATGCATAGTACAATGATTTTTTTCACTAAGTGGTTTTTCCCATTGAAAAATTGTTGTACTTTTTTTTCCATAGGGAAAAATGTTATGTGGGACGCCATCCCCCCCCCCAAACCTAATTGTTATACGATTTTGTTGCTATACAGGCCGATTGTTGTATGAGGTTCCACTGTATTCTAATATAGTGAAAAGACAAAGAAATCCATTCTATTGAGCCTCCAGACAAACACAAGGAAGTAAGAAATATTTTCAAATATATGTGTGTCTGTGTTTTGTTCTTAACAATATATACGAAGCTCAAAAAACCTATAAAAACCTATTTTCCCCTGTAAGACTTTTTTTTGTACATTACTGTCTTAATTTTTTCTCCTTCTGTTCTTTTAATCATTTTAGCTTCTGAAAACCATTTTCTCTTCTGTTTTCCTCTTTTTTAATAATATGTGCATGTTGAAAAGTTCATGCAGAAATTTCATGAGTGTGCATGGTTCAAATATATCTGATCTTCTAGCTCTTAGCACCACATTCGTCATCCTGTTTATTGTCCATCACACTACTTCAACACAGAGTAAGTTAGTTCCAGAAAACCATGCTAGCTTTTCATGGTACATTTACTCATTATGTTCGTCTTTTAGTACTCTTATGCCATGTGTGATATACAGTACTCAGGGTGGGTGGGTGGCTGGGGGAATACTGCATGAAGCACAAGTTAAAGCATTTGCCTCTTGTTCTTTGACACTCTGCTTTTGGGTCCATACAAAAGGCTCAGTTGCCTTTGATTACATTAGCTATTTACTTTAATCTAAAAGGTTTTGGCAAACCATATGTTCTGCATCATTAAAATCAGATATTCTGCCTTTGATCTTTAGGGTCTCTCAGTTGACTGCTTTTCCCTCACTACAACATATTCCTTGCTTTTGAAGTTATCTCCTTGTTTTATACAATAGATCTGTATCCTTCAAAAAGATTTGATATGGGTGCACTGGATGGTAACCATATTTCATTGTATTTTTTTTGTTATGAATGTTTTTAAGGAGTTTCTTCAGAATGCCTATGTGCATCTTTTGTTATGCTGTAAACAACCTCTCAAAGTGCCAATAAGAGTACATAAACACAAATACACATTTTTGTTGTTGTTGATGTTCAGTCACATAGTTGAGTCCTTTGCGACTCCATGAGTCATCGCACGCCAGGCACCCCTATCCTCCACAGCCTGCTCAGCTCTACACCCATTGCATCAACAATATCATCTAGCCATTTCATCCTCTGCTGCCCCCTTCTCCTTTTGCCTTCGATCTTTCCCAGCATCAAGGATACATTACATCAAATACACATTACATTCAGTTAACATGGGATTCATGTTTAAAACTGATGCATCAAAGGAGATCCAGGCAAGTAGACTTTGTATTACCCCTGGCCTACTTGCACAGAGAAATAAATATACAGTACTGTACTTCATTTCCTGACTTGTGGCTGATTCATTACTTTAAACTGTGGATTCCCACAAATGGATCTCTTTTTTAAAAAACAAGGCCAGATATGCACAGCCTTTTTTGAGTTACTGGGCCTAGGACTGAATTCTGGTTATTGAATATCATGTGAAAGAAACAGATAGTAAATTTTTTAAAAAACATTTTAGTAAACATTCTTTTTGAGTAAAGCAATTTTACTTCATCATTTTTAAAAGACACCCAGTATTCAACTTTGCCTGCATCTAAATATAAAGCATGATTCACAACCACCACCTTAATGTGGCATAAAGGAAAACAAAGCTATGTGCATTAATCCCATTTCAGGACGTATACGGGCTATCCAACTGGGCAGTCCTATTATTGTCCCTTTCCTCTGTAAATAAGTGTGTTAATAAAACAGACATATCATTCTGTCCTACACCTACAACCATAATAATCAAGCACCTAAACTTGTGGTTTGAATAACTTATTCCATCTGAAGAAGCGGACTTTGTTCATGAAAGCTCAAGTGCAGTACAAAAAAATTGTTAAATTTTACAGGTGCCACAAGACTCCTTGTTGCCTTTCCTCAGCAGGTCTCTTCTCATTTCTCAACAATGTATAAATAGAGGAAGGAAAGATCCTTAAATTATTTCCATAGTATGGTAACTTGTTGTACCATCCTAATCCACTTTAAGTAATTCAGAAACAAATAAAGCAAAGCAATCATACTTATATACTGCCCCATAACACTTCGTGCACTCTCTGGGTGGTTCACAAGGTAATTAGCATTTTGGCCCAGCATGCTGGGTCCTCATTTTACTGACCTCAGAAGTATGAAAGGCTGAATCAACCATGTTTCCTGGTCAGGATGAAACTCACAACCTTTTGGTTACAGTATAGCACAGGGGTTCTCAACATTTTCTAGCCATGGGCCAGACCATGCCCACTCAGACAGCTGAGCTGACTGGACTGGTACCGTAAAATACATCTGCGGCTGTTGTAAACATGTTTATTATGACTGTGGACTCATTTACAGCTGTAGTAAACATGTTTACAACTGCTGCGGACTCTTTTACTGCTGTGTAAACGTGTTTATGTGGGTGTAAACAACTCCATGGACGATTCCGGTGGCGGCTGAAGCAAGATTAGGGGTCAGATTATTTGGTGCTGCAGGCCCCTGGTATAGCAGTTTAACCACTGTACCACCAGGGCTCCTGCATAAGATCAAGTATAAGAATTATAGCGACAGATGCACATTAATATTGTTGCAGTAAATCCCAATTTCCTTCTTAACGTTCCACTCAGCTGTTTTGCTGGAATAGTTGAAGATGCAGCTACCAAATCAGGCTGCTTCCATAATACAGCTGACGGAGGTAAAGAATTGAAGTTTTTTTTAATTATTCATTAAGAAGAGAAACTGGATTTGAATATGGTTCCATATATTCTATGTGTCCCAGGAACTCCAAGAAATTGTTTGGATGCAGTACAACATCACTGTTTAGAGCTGCTACATCCAGAGCCATTATAGCCATGATGATACTCAATTTCCAAGAAGAAAGAAACAAAAAGTAAAAATAAACTGATGAGGAAAATGGAAGATAAGAAAATAATTAAAAAAGACATTAATATATTCCATATGTCCTGATTTCATAAGGATCCAATATTTCTTTATTACAGCTTGTACTCAGTGAAAGAAACCCTATATTTCCCCCCTACATTTAAGTACTCACAAGAAACTAAAAGAAAATTGTCCAAAAGGGAAGACTAGAACAACAACATTGTTCAAAGTATCAAATTTATCTGGCTCTTGTATGTTGGTAATCTTTTCCATTGTGATTTTAAGCAAAAGTGTTCACATTCTATTTGAATTTGGAAAGTTATTTTCATTTCAATATTCTCTGCATGGGGTACACAACTGCTTGTACACACATGAATCACATCATGAAAGAGAAAGAGCCTTCCTAATTTCAATCACATCCTCAGCTTTCTTCTGATTCTTTCAATCTTCTCTGCAAACCTCTTTTGGGGTGGGGGAAATGAAGAGAGAGAGAGATAAAGGAAGGTAAAGATTGGAAATCAGCCTCAGCACATGGTTCTTCAGAACTTTTTAAAACCTGCCAAGCATAACTTGGCAAACAAATTTGGGGAGGACATACAATTTAAAATGAGCAGCAACCCATGAAAAATGGCTTCTATAACTCCTCCTCTACTTATAAAGAAACATGAAGCTTATTTTACAACAGATAGTGCCTTGCCTTTAGTAATCTGGATGACATTTATATCAACTACAAACCATTTGTGACTACAGTATCTCAACACGTGAGACATTTCCCCAAAGTTTTAACCATCTTATATCTTCAAACATTTAATTTTAGTGCATAATTGGCAACAAAACTAAAACAAAACTATGCCTAACAAAATACAGTAATACCTCATACAAAGTCCGCTTTGTACATCGAATTCATACAACATCACCTAATTCCTTGAAAAAAGTTGCCTCATACAAAGTCGCTGTGACTTTGTATGAGGCATTGGGGTTTTTCCCCAGGTTGGTTTGTCCCCTAAAATCAGGGTTGTTTGACATGTTTTCGTAATGTATTTAGCCTTTAGACAATGATTTCTTAAAGTTCTGTCAGTTTCCTGTCTGTTTCCTTGACTATGCCCTGAAGTCTGTGCTGTTCAGTACAATGTATCTCTATGGAAATGACGTTGTACGAGGCATCGCGGCAAGGATTTGGACGTTGTATGAGTCATCACGGCTAGGATTTTGCATGCCTCATACAAAGTCCAAATCCGTATAAAGTCCAAACTTGTGGAACCAAGTTTGTACTGTAATCCAGCCTATAGATTCCTAAAGTTGCAATAGCCCTGAGTTGCAATGCCATTTCTAAGGAATATTTGCCTATAGTTGTGTTTATCATCTCACTAATTTCAATTTGTCTGGCTGGACATCCCACTATGGTAATGGAGACTGTACAGGCAGCGACTCAACACAGAGTGTTGGGCGGTAGTAAATAACCTGACTCCATAAAAGAGCCAACGTCTATGGGCGATGAGCCCCTTTAGGTGATGTAATGGTCTCCTCAGTGGAGGAAATGCCACTGGAAACCAAACAAAACAAAACCAAATCTTTATTACAGTTCAAGACCAGCATCGACTGGAAACCATCATATTGGAGGAGGGCCTTCTCCGTGTCTGCACCGTCCCTCTGGAACCTCCTGCCAACAGAGCTACGTCTCCGGACGGAATTGCTGCCTTTCAGAAAAGAAATTAAAACCTTACTGGCGGGCCAAGTGTGGGGTGTAGGTGGAAGGGTAACCTCCATTGGGTGGCTGGTGTAGAAGAAACACCTTCCCCATGGTGCCTTCGGTTCCTGCACCCCTTGTTTAGGGGGTGGGCAGTTTTAATTGTTTTTAACATGTTTTTAATTGTGATTGTGAACCGCCCTGAGTCAGCCTTGGCTGAGTGGGTGGTATATAAATTTGACAATTAAATTAAATTAAATTATTGGACCCAATGGCAAAATGAGCGGAGGAGGAGCTCTGATTCCCAAGAGTAATGGAGATGGAAGGGGCCATGCCAAATGGACTGGCTGTGAAGGTGCACCTTGTCCATATCCTCAAGGTTGTGGCAGTCCACTGCAGTCCCAGTGTTAAATCTTGCATGTTGTGTTTCATATGTGCCACAGGAGATGGCTCTGAGATCATAGTATGTGGGTCACTTCTTGGCAAGCTGGGTTCCACCTTAAAAAAATTCACGCCACCAGCATTTTTCCTGCTTGCCTTGGAGGGCGAAGCCAGTCCAGAACCAGCTGGCCTCCAAGACCAGGCCTCCCGGCACCCAGGAGCAGGGAAAAATGTATACTTGGATCAAGTTATGGCCACCCCACCACTGAATTTCAATTCTTTTAAAATTTATATCTGGTATGTGTAAGTCTTCTGTAACACTGGATGACAGAAAATAAAGTGGGGCATAGTTCATTATCAGTGTGGTCATGGTGGATACATATGTACTAAGAAGGATCTGTGTACATGAATTAGTAAAAATTATCCCATGATAAACAGATACAGCAGCAGCTCTCATATTTTAGTTCACCAGATGTTATGGACTTCAACTTTAAGAAGCTGCATCAAGTGTGGTCAATCATCAAGGATTTTGGAATGGGAATACATCTGGAGGATGAATTGTTGAAAAACAGTGTAATAAAGGATCATAGCCTAAGGGCAAGACAATTAATGGCCAAGATATCCACAACCCAACTACTGATTCTAAATATTCTGCAATCTACATATGTTGGGAGTTACTTACCCAGGGCTGACTTTCTTCTGTCATGAGGTTACAGGGTGGTCCTTTGGACCTTGTATAACTCAATTTCTCCCACAAGCTGCTTCTCCACTCCAAAACTAGCTCCTCTGCCAACACAGTAGATAATTCTGCTGGAAAATCTCTTTGATTAGCCATCACCAAAAGGTTCTACCAACAAAATAATATTTTGGCTGGCAGAAGAAGTTTGGGACTGATTGCATGTCTTTTGAGTTAAAATTGCAAAGCAAGACTGCAATTTCAGCACAGAGCACTGCAAAAAAAATTTAGAGGTAATGTTTAACAAATTATTTTGAAGATCTGCACTATGGTTGAGCCTTCACAGATAACAGCCAAAGGTCAATCTTGTCCTGAAATTGGCACTTTCAGTTAACTTGATTGGCTTCAACAGGGTAACATTTGTAAAAAATAATAATAAAAGATATTGAGGCAAAATCTTTCACATAGCTTTCCTCCTTCCCTGGCAGAATCCTCATCATTCTATAACTACTGTGTGATACACTCAAGGGAAATGGGGTAGAGCTGGGATGAACTACAATAGTGTAACTGCTAACAAAGGTACAGATGCCTATTGGCCAAACACACAGCAATTGATAGTTTCTTAATGGCATAAAGTCATTGACGATCATGCCACTGTGATCTCCAAATGGTCACCATGACCCAGATGGGTGAACACCCTATCTATTTTAAAGGGAAGGGGGGGGGGGTTTGCTTAACCCATCCAGGAACAAATGATTTCCAGGTGCTGCTAATTATCATTTGTAGTGTTTGATATTCCAGACTCTGCCTTGAAATGTAAACTTGACAAGTTAAACTTTTCATTATGTGCAGGAATTTTTGCAAAAACAATCCTGAAGACAAGGACAGACAAACAGTCTAGTAATGACTGAAAACCAATTCTCACTTCAAGTGGCAACAATTAATTACTAGCCTAATAGTTTATTTCTTTTCAACATATTTAAAATTGATTTTAATAAAAACATACATGTCCTTAAGAAGCTTCTATACCCAAATGACAACATATTCTTTATTATACTGATTTACTATCATGATTAGAGTGAAGTTGCTCATCATAAAATCTCACCCACAATGATGCAGTTTTCTAATATGTTGGTTAATCACAGTGGGATGGTTACTAGAAATAATGTGATTGATCAATGTGGGTCAAAAATCTATCTTCATATTTTGAGTTTCCAATTAAACTGTGTTTATTTTGTCTGAGTTCTATAGGCAGGAAAAAGATCAAGATATCTGCTGCTTTGCATGAACCACAGGATTTTTCCTCTTCATTCTACTTACAAAAGTAGGATGGTTTGACTAATGAATACTAAAGATGTGCTAAGCATTCTCCATCACAGCTGAAGGCAAGAGGTCAGTTCAGGCTGACAAGTAAGAGCAGGGGTTCCAAACCTTTTTACACCACAGGCCTGACCATGCAACCCCCCACTCACCCACCCACACACACACACAGCAGAGTAACCCAGTCACGTGGTTCCCATCACCGTAAACACTTCCATACTAAAATACTTGTTAGCGCCTTAGGTTGTTAGGTTCTTACGCATAAATCAAAGGACAAGGACGGATGAAAAGAAACCTTTTCATGTAGTAAACACTCACACAGAATTCTCTCAGCTTCAGTTTTTATAGTCAGAGAAGCATTCAGACAAAGAGGACAGCAAAAACAGAACTAACAGTATAATCAGCCAATCAATATGTGGTTACCAAAATGGAAAACAGATAATGAATTGTTAAAGAAAAGACTTATACTGTGTCACCCAAATTACTTTCTTATTCTCAGGTTTTCTCCCCCTCCCTTTCTCCTTTATTAACTCCATTCTCCACCGAAGAAGAGTGTGGAAATCTGCTCATAAAACCCTTTTTTCCTCCAAGAGTTCCTTGCAGATGCCGGTAAATCAGTCTGGTTTCCATTAGATTAGTTAGGATTAACTAGTTTATTAGATTAGACAATGGATTTGGATGGGGGCAGCTAATTTTAATTAAACCGTCCAGAATGGTTGATCTCAGTAGATGATTGGTATAGTTAGTAAGTAAGTTCCCTATTCCAAGTCTCATCAAAAATTACTGAAGTGAGCAAAGTTTGAAGTAGCGAGAAATTGTGTGTGAGAGAAAGAGAAAACCAGATTTATTATTGCTAACCTTCCTTCCTTCTTTCAGGAGTAGTTAATCTTTTAACCAAAATGTACCAGCAAAGTCCAGAATTTCAGTATGCACACATATTTCAAAACACAAAAGTTGTATTCTTCATCCTTCTAACCCTGCAACAACTGAAAACTATCATCATGTGAAATTAACTCCACTTTATCTCAAGACCTCACCAAGAATGGTTAGTTGAAAATTTAAGAAACGTGAATGTAAGACAAATAAAACTTTTACACTTTAAAATATGTGCAACACATTTGGAAGTTTATAAATCCAAGAATGTACATCTCAAGTGTCTGTGTTAGGCATGCATGCACAAATAAAAGCACTCTGGGAGTAGCAGAGGGGGCAGGGAACGCTGAAGAGCTGAGTACACCATGCAAAAGAAACATGAAAGAACCCACAGAAATCAATGGACATGCACAGAACAAAAGAAACCTTAAAATAGCTAGAAGCCTATTTCCTTTGTGAGCCACACAGTGCATTGCACAACCATGGTGAGCTGGCATAAATCTGTCAGTTTAAGGTTGAGCAGGAAGTGACTGGTGCTAGAAGGCTCTCCTTTTGGAAGGGACAAGTGGAGCAAATTGATATGAAAGACCAGAGGATGAAGATAGCACTGAGAAGAATTGGGACTGTTATTTGAACTCCTTTGTTCCTAGTTTAATTACTGAAAACTTCATATACCAGACCAAAATATATGTGATTGCATTATTTATGGAGAAGAGAGAAGCTACTTGTTTAGATTACAGTTGTACACCAATTATGCAACCTGGCCATTTGCCAGATTCTAGGAGTTGCAATATAAAGAAATAGCCTTCCCTGTCTCACATATTTTGCAGCATTGATATTTTGTTGTTCCTCTTCTATCAAATGTTGGGCAAACTCATGACTATTTTGACTTTGGATGCAGGAATGGTTCTTCCATTAGTTACTGCATGGCAAACACAGCTGGCTCTGAGCATCTTCTTCTTCTGCTGTATCTGATTCTGAATATTGGTGATCATTGTGGTGATCAGCCATTAAGACTGTCCTGTGAATATATTTTGTCATAGTGTTTCATCTGCCTTCTGCATTGCAGCATGACACCTATACCACTTATCCAGCTCTGTGAGTCCCTTTCTGGTCCTGAGCCCTTTTGGCACACAAAGTCTTCCTCAACCCTAGGCCAGTATTGATGAAGCTGCTGCCCTCCATCAAGATGGATTCAAGTGGGATTCAATCCACTTGGGATTCAATCCACCCTTTCCTGTGGACTTTGCCCAGGATGTTAATCCTCAGGTTTGTCAGGTTAGTTAACCACCACCTGACACTCAGCATGGAGTTGCTGGCAGTATGGTCTACTCTATTACCATAGCAGGATAACCTGGCCAGACTTTGAGCATACCAAAGCAAAACCGACCAAACCTAACTGGTATGGTATAAATTGGCTGTGCCATATCAAAAAGTGACAAGTCTTGTTATGACAACTCCCACCACACCCACACCCACCCACCCACACACACACCCAGAAGTATATACAATATCCAACACACTTGACACAAAAATCTCAAGACATCCAAAATACTTGTAATGTCAGAGAGCTGCTGCCATGATAGGTAATCGGATGGTGAAACAGATTTACCAGAAATGGCTCATAGGGGCCACATTCGTTACAACATAGATGATGCTGTAGTTATCAGAGAAACCTGTTCCTGAGTATGCATCTATATCCCTGTAGGTGTTCCGTAAAGCCCTTATCTGAACATAATTTTTCTTATCTTGTTATGCAGATTGTGGGTTTTGTATGTGTCAATTCCTCCACATTTATGTTCCTCCCAAGCTCTTGATTTATTTTGCACTGTTTCTCTTCCCTACCTAAAGATGTTTCTGTGGCCAAGTGCACGGACTGCTGTTATCTTTCCTGCTGAAGTGGTACCTAATTATCTACTTGCAATTTCTTGCCTTTGAACTGCAGGAGCTGAGACAGGCATCGCGAGTTCAATTCATCACGCAGCACATAGATCTCAAACTGCTGACCTGACAACCTTCTGATTGTCAAGTTCAGCATCTTAACCACTAAGCCACTTGGCCCTTGATGATGTGATGATATCAAGTGGCAAATGAGGAGGTGGCTCAGTAGTAGCACAGCCTGGTTCCATTGCTAACAGTGTCACTGTACTCAGTCCTCAAAGCTCACTGAAATAACTGAGGCTTACTCAAGAGGAAACTACCTAAGGACCTGGCTGTTAACTTGAACACAACCACATAGTTCAATTGAGTTGAGTTCTCCTAGCACAATCAGTCTCTTCTTTACTATTTGCATGGTTCTATATAGTATAGTTGGAATGAAGTTTAAATGACTTCATAGAACCTTCTAAACTAGTTAGATCAAAACCTCTAAGTGCCACCCCCATCATAAAATTGTTACTTACTTAGAGGGGCCTCTCAGTGATTAAAGAGTATATGGTGTGTTCACCTGCAATGTGGAAGACAGTACCATGATCACACAGTTATAACAGCTATGGTAGTCTACACATGGGGGATTCTGGGAATTGTACTTTGAAAAAGTACCTATTTAAATGTTTCAGAAAGTGGTGTTTCCAAGTTGAGGACATGGTTTCACTGTTCCTCTAATTAGTAAAAGTTCCCTTCATTTAACTAACACATAAAGTCTCCTTCATAGAAGATTCAAGAGCAAGGATAAACTGCCCTTGCCCTTGATTATCCTCCAATGAGGTTACTTTTTTCCCTTTTCCCTTTCTTTTTCAAAACATTCTTCTGTCCAAACATCAGTGCTATTCAGTTCAATGAGAGTTACTGCCAGGTAACCATGCACAGAACTGCAGCCTATGATTGCAACACTAATTTGCCTATTGAGTCTGCTTGCCATTTGTAAACAGCTCCAGGATCTCTATTAGTAATTTGTAGAATACTAAAATATTTGAAGCAAATTAAAAGCAAGCCAAAAATGGGAACAGAAATAACTCAAAGAATTAGAGGCAATGTTTGATAAAACAAGCCTCTCTGCATCTGAGCTTGAAATTCAGAACTCAAATTATTACATTTATCTACTGAATCACAGCAGCTATTATATCTGTACAATATGGATGAGAAATCCAAAATTACAAAGAACTTGATAAACTAACCCTCCCATCATTCCTTACTTGCCAATGCTGATGGGAAATGGAGTCTATAAGCATCTGAGGAACCACAGATTCTGTAGGTCTGATGTAGAATGGAGGCAATTACTGCTCTTCAACTACATGGAGGTTACACTGAGGTTTTATTAGCATGTAACTACCATAGGGACTATCATAGGGACTGCAGTGGCTTAGTGGTTAAGATGCTGAACTTGAAGACAGGAAGGTCAGAGTTCGAGACCCAAGTACTGTACAATGGAGTGAGCTACCATCTTTGTCCCAGCTCCTGCCAACCCAGCAGTTCAAAAGCAAAAAATTGCAAGTAGATAAAATAGGTATCATTTCAGTGGGAAAGGTAAACAGCATTCCGTAGGCATGCCTGCCACATGTACATGGAAATGTCTGGCTAAAACAGAAATGAGCACTGAACCCTAGAGTCGGATACAACTGGCTTTCGAGCAAGGGTGACCTTTACCTTTACCTAACTACCATATGTTTAGCCATCACTTCTCACAATAAGTCAACTGATTAGAGCTCTATCAGAGGAGGGACCATTTTCAAGACCAACTTTGGCAAATACCCCTTTGTTATTTTTAGCAAAGTTAGCTGGCAGAAAAAACCCAAAAAGTTGTGAGCACCTTAACAACTCGCATCCTTAATGTAGTTTTCACGGGCTAACTAGTGTCAGATGTGTGATTCGGTTACAAAATTTGACACTGTCATTTTTCTTTAAAAGATGCCATGGGTCTTTTCTCAGATATAGAGACATTTTCTTTTCTAAGTGTCACATTTTGTTCATTTTCTTAAAAGATGGACCATTAAATAACAAAAATCAGCTAAAATTCTATAAACTAAAAGCTATGAAATGAAATGCCAGGGTCTGAATTGGTTCACAACCCTTATATCCACACACATGTTTCAAAAGTAGTAGCGACTGTATTGAATTACGACCAATAAGGGAAGTCACAGGTCGAAGAAGCCGCACAAAGTTTTGCTAAACACAACAATGAAACTTAATGTACTTTACATGTCCAGAACCATCTTCTGCAGTGTTTCTGCAAAACAGATTAAGGATAATAGTGGCAGAGACCAGCAAAGAAGAAGAAAGGGAGCGGGGGGGGGGGGGGATTCAAGAGAGGGAAGCTCAGCCAATATTCCATTTGTAATTTGTCACACTAGCACACAATAAAGCTTGTATGTGAATGCACTGCCAATTTACAATTCAAATAAGCTCCCTTGAATTTTAAAAGAATGGACTATGTACACATCAGTCAGGGTGACACCAAAAATGCTCTGCCAGGTTAATTTTAAATGCATGTTTTTCTGTGCTACCGTTAACTAATCACTATCATTACTGTTGTTTCAGGATGCGATGATTTTGAACAAAATGTAAAGGCTTGATCTCCCCACCGCGACCCAGCATTTGTCTTTAATTCCTACCTAACTTTCTAGTGATATTTATTTTATGAACTTCTCCCAGGGTTATTCTAAATGCATGCCATGCCATCAGAGGCCTCGATGATACCGTGAGAGAAAGCCAATTGTACTGAAGTCAGCTGGAACAGAAATACTGCAAATCTGCTTTATAGTCCTGTGGGAAAATTCACACTTTACAAGATGAGTCTACAGACCTCAGGGGAGTTCCCACCTCTCTCCTTCTGATACATACTGGAAAAAACCCTTACATGATAAACGTCTGGTTAACCAGTAATTAATTAGCACTCTCTTTCAGCAAAGTGTCTTCCCTATTTCTTTCCATGTCTTTCAAAATGGACAAAAACAAGCATGTGCTTGTGTTTATTCATGTTTGTGTAAAGAAAGTAGCCAGCATGGTACCATATTAAAATATAAAGTGAAAATGCTACTCTGTAGGAGTAAGAAACAAGCAGGTGTAGGGCACCGATGGAGGGGTGACCCCCGCCTGCTCGCTTATATAATTAAGATTTCTCTCTCTCTCTCTCTCTTTTAATGGATGGGGTGAGTGGGTAAATTATTTAGAATTTTAATGGGGTTTTTTAAGGGCTTTGAATTAGTTTGATGTTGTTTTTAATTGTTGTTAGCCGCCCGGAGATGTTGCTTAGTTGGGTGGCAATAGAAATTTGAAGAATAAATAAATAAATAAATGAGCATGACCTCCAAATAGAGTTTGGAAGCAGTTTTCAATTATAAGTCTCAGCAACCAACCTGACCCATCCCAATCTGTGGAGTCAACTAATTGCCACAGTGGAAACATAACGAAATGCAAGCTCTCTTTTAGAGTAACATCTTGGTGGTGGTAGAGCAATATTGAAAAACAGCTTCCTTTCTTCCATCTTAAAAACTGGGCTTGACGCACAAAATGTTGCTGCCTAAGGCTGCAAACAAAATGGCACCCACCCCAAAACCAACTTGACTCATTTTTCCATTACTATAGTGACAGGGCAGTATTCTCTTTCTCACTTGTAGCAGCAAGTTAGTTTTATGGGCCAGAACCTGTTGCGTGGCACACATATGTTTATCTTCTCTAGAAGAGAATGGCAGGGAATGCAAAAGGGAGAACCTACATCTCCACCAAGAACTTCCTGCCTGTGAGATCAATGCCTGCCATACCTTCTGATCTTCTGGAGACCTAATCTTTGTCTGGATTTGGGCCAACATTTGTATGTTTCCAGATCACTAGTGTACGAAAATATTCCTGTGAATAAGAAAACAATTGTTAAGGTGGATGTGATGGGCTACACAGCAGTTTAAGAATTATACCAAGCAGAACTATTTGCCAACCTCCAGCTCAATTAATACAAAAGGAGGAGCAAGAAGCATGTGTGCCCTTCTTTAAATTTTTATTTTAACCTTGCAAATGACTGACTTAACTAGCAGGAACTGTAAGAGGGAGCCATTCCACCCCTCCAATGCGCCGGACTCCTTGCTCTGATCCAAGGCAGCTTCAGAAAGACAAAATTATCATGAATTATTTTGTATTTAGGCATCTGTCTCAAGAGAACACACACTACTAATGCCCATCCAGTAGATCAGAGGACATCAGGTACTGTTGTAAAAACAATTAACCTTTCCAAGCTGTTCCTTCACATTCCTACTAGTAACCTGGTATATAACTTGGTTATATAAATCAAAAAAATAAATCCTTTATTTCTTTATCTTATCCATGGCCATCCAATAAATCAAAGAGTAAACATTTTAAACCTGAAAAGAAAAACTACAAATCACATTTAATGTAACAGTGCCTGGGCATTACTTGTTAGCAGAGCTGATACCAATTTAATACAATAAATGGTTAAGAGACTTAAGATATTTAATTCCTTTTCCTTCTACCATATTCTAAACCTGAGTCACCATCGTTAACTTCCCATGCTTTTGAAACTATCCTCAGCTCTTTGTTTCTCCATTTGTGTAATCATGTTCTAGCAAGACTGTGTTTATGTTTGTTGTGATACTCAGTATTAATGCTAAAGGTTTTTAAAAATAATTTTCTGAGAAAAGATCAATCCAAGTCACTGTACACGAAATAATTTGAAACTGAAACTTTTAATTTAATTAAGAGACCTGGATAGAAAATCTGCTTCAGATAAACTATTATCTAAAACAGGGATTTTAGATAAGGTTTTGGCACCACAGGCTGGACTACTCACCCTCCGACAGCTGAGTGGGTGGTGGGCATGTTTGCACATGTGTGTCTGCGTCCACTTCCGGGGTCATCGCTGTGAGCCAGATTGAATGGTGTCGGGGGGCGGGGCCGGCCAGCGAGCCATAGGTTGCGAAACCCTGAACTAAAGTCTCAAATGAAACCAGAACTGAGCTTTGCTTTGATGTGGAAAAAAGTTCAATTCCTTATTTTATTTTAAAGTTAACAGATCGTAATTTTATTCCTAGCGTACAATAGTTAGTCTTAACAAAGACTATAAGCAAAGGCTTTACTCAGGTGTCAAAATGTTGCTCTTGTGAGATTAGTGGCTCTTTTATGGAATCACTAAGGAGTTTAGTGGGAAATTAATTCACAACTCCCTAAAAAACCTGGAGATACAAAGAAGTAAAGAGGAGTCTACAGATCAAAATAAAAAGGGGAAAATCAGGGCCCACATGCCTCTAAGTAACACTAACAAAGCTTGTATTTCCCACATGGGCAAATCAGAGGAAACAGAAATCCATTCAACACAAAGCAATTAGGTCAGAAGAAATGTGCAATCAGTAACAACAAAATGAGCCATGTTCACTTACAGAAATCATTATTTCAGACACTATATGATCAATAATACTCAGTAATAACTGGTTGGGGTTTACAACACTATTCCTTTTTAGCTAGTCATGGCGGTCGTTAACCAAGACAGCTCTAAAAGAGAGTGAAAAAGATCACTTTCACAAGGTGGTTTCATAGTCAAAACCAGTACAGTAATACTTCATACAAAGTCCGCTTCGTACAACATCGAATTCATACAACATCGCTTAATTCCTTGAAAAAAGTTGCCTCATACAGTGTCGGTGGACTTTGTATGAGGCATTGGGGTTTTCTCCAGTTGCATTGTGCCTGGGCAGTATAAAAGGCAGGACACATGTGTGCATTGCTCTTGTGGGTTTTGCGCGAGGCGAAGAGTGTTTAGGAGTGGTTTTGAGCACGATTTTGGATTTTTTTGGATTTTTTCATCAGAATTTTTAGAAGCATTCCTGGGATTTTTGCAGCATTCTTCAGGTTCTTGGACAATCAAGGTTGTTTGACATGTTTTTGTAATGTATTTAGCCTTTAGACCAGTGTTTCCCAAACTATGTTTCCTGGATGTTCTTGGACTGTAGCTCCCAGAAGCCCTGGCCTGCACAACCAATACTGAAGACTTCCGGGAATTGTAGTTCAAGAATAGATGGGGACCCAAGTTTGGGAACCACTGCTTTAGACAATGATTTCTTAAAGTTCTGTCAGTTTCCTGTCTGTTTCTTTGACTTTGCCCTGAAGTCTGTGCTGTTACAGTACAACGTATCTCTATGAAAACAACATTGTACGAGGCATCGCGGCAAGGATTTCGACGTTGTATGAGGCATCACAGCTAGGATCTTGCATGTCTCATACAAAGTCCAAATCCGTATAAAGTCCAAACTTGTGGAACCAAGTTTGGACATTGTATGAGGTATCACTGTATCTTTTTTTTCTGGTAGTCTCATTACCTAGAAATGGTTCAAAGGTAAGGCACAAATTTCCCTATCTCTTCTGTTAAGTGATACATGTCATCTATGCTTACAACTGAGCAGATTCATTTTTAATCATGTTTTGCAAATCTGTATCAAACCTGCTTTCCAAATGAGGGCTAAAGAACAAAAAAAATAGTTAGCATTCATCAAGGTTCAGCACTGAAGCTGATCTATGTTTAATCACAGATACAGCAAAGAATCAAAATTTGCAGTAGAGTGGGAAGGGGAGAAACATGTTTTTGGCTGGTAAACCTTTATGTTGGTGGAGGAGGGATATGAACCCGAGTCCTCCAATGTGACCTCCATTCCCATAAACAACTATACTTCAAAGTACTAACAACTATTGCCATATTTTGAGTGCAAAGAGTACGTCCTGATGCTCTATTCTCAGAATATGGTGGTACACAGGATGGCACGTTGTTGACTTTTGCCAGATCATATGATAAACATGTCTATGAGTTTCTGCAACCTTTCAAATACTTTGTGTACTGAACCATCACCAAGAGCAGAAACAGAATCAAACCTGTCAAGTATCCCGGATTGGCCAGGATTTCCCGTAATTTAGCGCCACAAACTCTACTTTCCCGCTGCCATCCACCGCCATCCCGTAATTTGACAGTGGGGGAAAGTAGTTACCATGCATCCTCTTCTGCACAGAACCCTTCTACACATGCGTAGAAGCCTTCTATGCATGCGCAGAAGGGTTCTGCACAGAAGGCTTCTGTGCAGGTCCCGTATTCTCCAGAGCCGCGCTTGACAGGTATCGTTAGAATTCCTAAGAGCAATATCCATTGATTTGTGCATAAGACTCCACAAGATCAAAGTAAAAAAGGAGAGAAAAGCAGGCCCTGCATACCATCAGATGTAATTTTAAATGAGGGTGGGGTGGGGAATTTAGACTTAGTAATCAATGGCCGTGGCTTTTACATCATTTGAATTCCAAATCTAAGGAAGATACTATCTTACAGTTAAAATATCTGAAAACAGGGAAGTATGGAAAAATTCACACCTCTCTAGAGAGTTACAACGTTCTGCAAATATAGCTCTATAATTATAGCTCTATAATAGCAACATTTTGAAATATAATGTCAGTTTGTTTGACATTTAATGATTCTAGGCTGTATGACATGTTGCGGTTTTTTAAATATCTAACATTACTTTCTTCTGATATGACCTTCATCTCTTTTCTTGCCCCACATCCAGGGTGCTTTCTGCACTTTACAAGAGAGCATTTCTAGGCAAGAATTGCCAAGAATATACATAACAAGAATCTTAATTAAATCATGGCAGTACTAGGGATAATTTACAATGTTTTGAATTAGCATAGTGTTCAATAAATCTATTTGAAGAAAGCCACTTACAAGGCACTTCTATTCTCATGTGTGCACTCTGAAGCATGCCCAATATTAAGTACAATTATGGTAGGCAAAATGGCTGGTTCGAAATAACATTTTTTCCAGGTTCTTTCCCTATTGCAACAGTTTTATTGGAGCAATCATTAAATATATGCTTCAGAGGTATTCATTCCACTCACAAGTGCGTTAATGTTAACAGTGTGGTTTCTTTGTTAACATAAAGCTGGACATTGTCTCAAACAAAATGAAGACATATGGCTAGCATCTATATACATACTGTTTATAACGAAAGGGCATCCCTTGCATACCTGTCAAGTGCAGCTCTGGAGATTATGGGACCTGCGCGGAACGTTTCTGCGCAAGTCCGTTGTACGCATGCATAGAAGGCCTTTACGTATGCATAGAACGTTTCTGTGCAGAACGTTTTTGTGCAAGTCTGTTCTACGCATGCGTAAAAGCCTTCTACGCATGCATACAATGGACCTGTGCAGAAATGTTCTGCGCAGCTCACTTCTACGCGTGCGTAGAGGGCTTTTACACATGCATAGAAGGCTTTTATGCATCCCCGTCTGCACAGAAGCCTTCTACACATGCGTAAAAGCCTTCTACGCATGCGTAGAAGCCTTCTACGCATGCGTAAAAGCCTTCTACACACGTGTAGAAGTGAGCTGCGCAGAAGGGATGCGCAGTAACTCATCCCTCCCCCACGCTACCAAATTACGGAGTAGCAGCAGCTCTGGATGGGAAATGACAAAAATCGGCGCAAAAAATGGGAAATCCCAGCCAATCCAGGATACTTGACAGGTATGATCCCTTGCTAGGTGTTGTAAAGATTTCTACCAAAGATTAATGAAGAGACCAACAATTTATCTTTGCATGTGGATGACTTCATCTGTCACAGGTGTAGGTCATTCTTGGTTACAGAATAAAAACTCAGAATGATGCGTGTGTCTTTGAATAATATCAGTGCTATGTTTATTAGAATATACTCAATAGTCTTCAACTTTGTACTATGGAAATAAAGGATAGAGGAATAAAGGTAGGCAAATGTATCTTTCTCTTCTGTCAAAACTGTACATTTGCAAGCATGAAAGTAACAGGGTAATGAGATTTATATTATTAATCTCTAATAGGGCTTTTTGTAAAATTGAAACTTTCCATTTCTAAAAGGTTTATTATAGGGATAGGAAGGAAGAGAAAGGAGAAAACACAAATATAGTTTGGAGACAAGGGGGAAATGGCTTCAGGGGTTTGCTATAAAATGATGAAAATAGAAGAGGCTTCTATTTTCATAGCTCTATAGTAAACAGCCCCCTCCGAAGCCATTTCCTCCTTCCTCCAAGCTTTTCCCGGGCTCTGTTTCACCCCAAAGTGCCTTTCCAAACACTCTGGAGTGGCTGGGGGATGTGCTTTAGGGGGAAACGGAGCCCAGGAAAAGCCTATGATGAAGGGGGAAATGGAGCCAGCCTTCTCCGAAGCCTCTTCTAGGAGGAGGTGGTGGGCAGGGTGTTGTGAGCCATTTTTACTACCGGTACACGCATACTGGTGTGAACCTGCTGCTTCCCACCACTGCCCAAAACTGTATGTCAGGAATAAGCAGTTTATGAAACTACACATTTGTAAGAAACAATTTCAACCCATTGAAATCAGTCAACATGAAAAAGGCAGTTATTCAACTCAAAATAGTACTACAAAGTACTGTTCTATGTTCTTTCCTACAGGGATGGAGTCATTCTAATTACTAAACATTTGTATTTTTTCCTCTTCAGGACTGCAGTGGCTCAAGCAGCTAAGATGCTGACTGGAAGGTGGGAGATCAGCAGTTCAATTCCCAAGTACTGCAGGATGGAATGAGCTCCCGTCTTTGTCCCAGCTGCTGCCAACCTAGCAGTTCAAAAACAAGAAATTGCAAGTAGATAAATAGGGACCACTTCAGTGGGAAAGTAACAGCATTCAGTGTGCTCCGGTGTCTAGTCATGCCTGCCACATGACCACGGAAACATCTGCAGAAGCAGACAGCACTGGCTCTTCGGTTTTGAAACATTTTCTATCACATTTTCTCTTGCAATAACATAGCAACCATAAAAATACAAATATATGTGACTATTACAACTCCAACAAATGGAGTAAAATTTGCCATTGAAACATCAGCTCTCTGCGAAACAACTGAGGTGCTCAAGTAGTTATCAGAGGGAAAAAGAAGAGCACACCATACTACAGAGGTATTGGAACTGAGTTTGTTGCAGGACAACGTCTCCCCAACCACAGGAAAAACAAGGCAGCAGTGAACAGGTATGCCTACTTATTGAATAAACGTCTCACATTCTGGAACACATGACATAACAGGATTCATTTTGAAATTCTTCCTCTTTCATGTCCTGATCAAACCCCAGACTGCCAAAATGAAGCCACTTTCTTGGCTTTATTGTTGGCCAAATTTAAGTCCTCATCGGTACATGTTTCTGGCAGTAACTGGCAGACCAGTAAATGAGCCGGATTCTGTATCTCTCCACATTCACAGCATGTGTGTTGTTGTCCGCTTTGGAATGACCACAATAGAACTGAGAAATATGGAGTGCTCCATCAGAAACTGAATCCCCAAGGAAACATCTATGAGCATCAATCAATAGACACAGGAACGAAAAATCAATCCCTGAATAAAGCTGTTTTCTTATAAATGATTTAATTTAATGGGAACCACTCCAAAAGGAATTCAGTGAAGCAAACCATTATTGAAGCTGGACTTGGTAAATAATAAAGCTTGGAAAGTCTGACAAACAAGGCTGCAGGGATGTCTTTCACACAGATTCCTATCTGGCATACTAATGTCTGAACAATAAAGTTCTTTTAGGTAGAGAAGGGGGGGGGGGCATTTATTATTTGGCAGGGAAACCTGATATACCTTAGTTTCCTTATCAAAGATTGTTCTTACATAATCAACTTCATGGAGGTTATCTTTGGGAAATGCAGAAGAGGTACCTTAATGGTTCTTGCAGAGCAAGTACTGGTTATTGTAAGAGAAAGTAGGGATATTCATATTCAAAATTAGCATTTTCTTTGCACAGATAGCGTAAATATTACAAGTGTGGTTTGTAAAAGTTAGTGACAGTACAAACAGAAAAGGGGGGAAGGTCTAAAACAGGGGTGGACAAACTACAGCCTGCAGGCTGTATCCAGCCCATGGGGCCAAATCATGCCGCCCTCACCCCTCCCAGATGCGGAAGTAAAAGGTGCCATTTACGGCTGTCATAAACATGTTTAGAAAGGCTGCGGACTCATTTATGGCTGATGCAAATGTGTTTACGAAGGCCACTGACTCATTTATAGCTGTCGTAAACACGTTTATGGTGGCCATAAATGAGTTCGCAGCAGCTGGAGCAAGAGTGCGGGCCATAGGTTGAGAACCCCCGGTCTATGCTTATCTATGGAGCTGGAAAAAGTGCAGAGGAGGGCAACCAGAATGATTAGAGGACTGGAACACCTTCCTTACCATCTGAGGCTGCAACGGTTGGGCCTCTTCACTCTTGAACGACGACGTCTAAGAGGTGACCTGATTGAAGTTTATAAAATCATGCACGGTGTGGACAAAGTAGATAAGGAAAAACTGTTTTCCCTATCGCATAACACTAGAACTAGGGGACACTCCATGAAACTTTTGGGTACTAGTTCTCAAACAAATAAGAGAAAGTACTTTTTTACCCAGAGGATTACTGGTCTATGGAACTCCCTGCCAGAAGAAGTGGTGACAGCTGTCAGTCTTGACAGCTTTAAGAAAGGATTAGACAAGTTCATGGAGGACAAGAGTATCAATGGCTATAATTATGGATACTTAAGGACAACCTCCGGGTTGGAGAGATAGGCAGGATATCTCTCAATATCATTTCCAGGGAATCCTAAGCAGGTGAAGGCATCTGCTTGGGAATACCCTGAAGGTAATGGTGAGCCACTGTGTGAGACAGAATGCTGGACTGGATGGGCTGTGGCCTGTTCCAGCAAGGCTGTTCTTATGTTCTTATGTACTCTATTGTCAAATACATCTGTTACCACAAGTGACAGAGAGGCTTTCAGTGAGAATTGTAGTTTGTTTTGCATTTTGAGAGAGAAAGATGATGAGAGGGATTGGAGTGTGAAAAATATATACTGATTCATCATCAAAGACACTGAAACGCTTTCACATTATACAAGCGTATCCTTGGGAGTTCAAAGAAACAGGACAGATTACTAATACTGTGATGCTTCCAGCAAAATGATTTAAATTATTAGTCAGGTCTATGATGAGAAAATGAAAGTTTGTACTGTACATCTGCTATTTGTTTGCCAAGACTCTGCCATTTAGTAAGATAAATTGCATGTAAAAAAGGAGTAGTCATATGAATGTCTGGAAGGCCAATCTGAAGTGAGAATATATTTATTGTATTTTACTGTCATTCTTTTACAGCATCCTTCAAACTGCTCACACCATAGAAAAACAACAGAATTATTCTGTACAGACACACCCTAATACTGTCTTCTTATGCCAGTCAGTTGTTGTTTTTTTCTGCAGGTGTGCCTCAAGGACTTATCTCTCATAGTCTCTGAATCATGTTCTAGATACTAATGAGTATCCTTCTTCAGTTTTAATTATTGGTTCCTGACAAGACAACCAAATAGGAATCAGCTTATACAAGTGTGAAGAAGTTACTAGGGGGCATGGAACACAGAATTCTTCTACCAAAAAAACTTGTCAAAAGTTTCAGTGTGTATGCCTGGGAAAAGCTAGCCATCAACATCTGTAATTACTAAAGAGAAATCACACCTCCAGTTCAAGTACTTCAGCCAAAGTTCTGCTCACATTTTGAGTTCAATCTTGATGTGCCTTCCCTCCTTCTAAAGAAGCGAAAATGAATACACAGTGTATTGGGGCAAAAGGCTAATTACCAGAAAGTACTAAAAGCATTATCAGGTAGTATACAAGTGTAATTGCTATTGATATCTTCTATCTAAAGAACCAACTGATAGCTACACATTTGTCTTCTTCTGAGAGAGTAGTATCAAAGCAATGTTAAATGGGTCCAGCACCTCAATCTTATCTTCTGACTTCAAAGATCAGTCTTTTCACCTTCCAGGAAAACATGCTGGATGCTTGTCTAAATTAACAACTAAATTATACTTTGCATGTTAATTGAGTGGGCCATTTAAGGCATATAAGGGGATTGTAAAGTAAATTAGCTGGCTCAGTCTCACTCAGAAGGAGGAGGAACTTTGTCCATGAGGCCAGTTTGCCACTTAGGAAAAACAATGGCTCACCTGTCATTTCCCATTCTTCAGTGCTGTGCTGGAGTCACACTCTGTGTATGTCCCAGAGCTAGCCTGACTCTCTGCCAAGGTGTGAATGTTAGATAGGCTAGCCATCTTGATTATTTTCTATCCTGTTTCTCTTGATTGGTCACAATCCTGCCTCTGTAATTTGCTCTACCCCCCCCCCCTCTTTTAATAAAAATCAAAAATCCTTTCAAAAAACTGCCTGGATTTTGGGCTCAGAGCTTGTGGCACTTAAAAAAACAGTTCTTGCCTTGATCTAGACATGTTGGTATTTTTAGTGGGTGTGGTGGCACCTCTTCCCTTGAAAGTTAGGCACCTTGCTTTCTAGTGCCTAGCATTGCATTTTTTTAAAAAATTCTGAGCTGTAAGTACTGCCAAGCGTAAGGTTGGAGTGTTGGGGGAATGTGTTGGTAGGCAGGAGTTTTTAATCAATACCAAAATTTATTTTTTCCCTCCTTACCCACCTGAGGTTAAGAAGAGTAGTTTGACTGAGTGGCTAGAGCAGCGATTCTCAACCTGTGGACTGTGGTTTGGATGCGAACCATGGGCATGGCACTATTTCATGTGGCCCCCCACCATCTCTACCACACCAGGAAGTGACATACGGTGGAAGAAGGGCAAAATGGCCAACCGGCCCCCAAAGTTGCATGACCCGGCCCCCATCTTAAAAAGGTTGAGAACTCCTGGGCTATAGAGACATAAAGTCCTTGAACCTGCTAATCCTGTGATACCAAGCATATTCTTCAGTGCCATATCCAATTACAGTACTAACATTTTACTTCTCAGTATGAGGTATGAGAGCCTAATTTAACACATTCAAAATAAAATAAAAAGAAATAGGGGTTAATGGTTTATCTGTCAATGGCTCTAACATGATGCACTACTGCTATCATTCATCTTTATATTACAGGTTTGAAGACCTCTACTGTTTTGTTTGTTTAATACAGGTAACTCACTCTTCCCATGTTCTCTGTACTTCAGATGTCTAAAGCAGAGTACTTAGCTTAAAATAAATAGACAATCGTGAAGAATGTTGGGAGCTGGAGTTAAACAACACCTGGAGGCTTCTAAATTCATGGATCCTCTCTTAAGTTAAAAAAATAAAATATAGTTTACTTTTTGTTTCTCATTTATGACTTAATAAAGTCTCAGAACTGATCTTTGGCTAGAGATGTTGAATTAATATAGCATAATTAGAATATATGTTGTTAAGTATTGTTACAGTGAGTGTAGTGAGAGTGGTGGGCTGTAACTTGAGCAATGCAGGTTCTGTAGCCCAATGGGTCATGAAACTCACTAGTTGGCTTATCACACTCCATCACCTGACTGGCTTATTCAGCGGCTTGTTGTAAGGATAAAATGGGGTTCATTAACATATAGTGCCTTCAGATCATCAGTGCAAAGCTGAGGTATAAAAATAATCTCCTATTAGCCCCAGTCAATGGTCAAGGATAATGATTGTTGCACTCAAAGAACATTTCAAGGAGCAACCTCTTTCTTCTGTTCAGCATACAGTAGAACCTCGGATAAAGTCCAAACTCCATTCCACAACTTTGGACTTTATCTGAGTCTGGACTTTATCCGAATCAAATGGGAATCAAATTGACTTTATCTGAGGTTGCTATACCAAATACCTCAGACAACGTCCATTTTTAGTGGTTTTGGAATTTATGCGATGCATCACATGTGCATGAAAACCGTGACTTTATTCGAATCGGACTTTATCCAAGGTACCACTGTACTTTGTTTCATCATGTGAAATGCTAAACTCTCAAAGGCTAAACTGTACCCCCACCCCACCCCACCCAAATAGTAATAGATGTGAACAGGAAAACTTGAGGACCTCTCCATGTCTAAAATTTCCCACTGGTGATCTTATGGTTAAATATTTATCCAAAGACACAAGCTTAACTCACTACTGGAGCAAAGTTTCAACTTTAGTTTTGACTGTATTATAACCATTGATTTGAGAAGAAAACCCCAAACTCTAATACAGTAAAAACCCCGGTTAACGATGTGTTCGGACAACGTCATTTTCGGTTAATGATGCGTTTTTTCCTGAAAAGTCATCTCCCGGACAACGACGTTATGTCGTTATCCAGGAGATCGTGTTTGGTCTCCTACTTGTTGATGCTGGTTGGAGATGAAAAAATCGCCATCTTCAGGTCCCTGTATCTGGCTCTCCACTTACCCAGGAGAGTCTGGGAGACTCTATCCCGTGCTGTTTCCACCTTCCTAGCACCTCCCTGGCCCGCCCAACAGCTGAGAAAAGTTGCGGCCACCATCTTGTTTTTTACCCTATCCACATTGTTTCTGACACCCCACAACCCCTCTGGGCGGTGCTGAAACGAAAAACCTCCAGCTGACAAAGGAGGTTTCCCTGCTGTTTTGGCTTATAGCACTGCCCGGAGGGGTCGTGGGGTGTTGGAAACAACGTGGATAGGGTCCCTTGAGCCTCCCAGAAGGGGCTGAGGTGGCGGAGAAGGCAAAATGGGTTTTAAAAAATCAATCACCATGGATCAGGTTTTCCTCTTTCATATTCGGGGGCATGTGAATTCGATCCCCTCTCCCGGCTCCGGTGGGTCCGGGAGGGTTCAGGGGGGCAAAAGAGATCTCTCCTCCCAACCCTTCCTAACCCGGTGGAGAGGGGGATCTCAACCCCCCACCCCCTGATATTAAAGAGGAAAACCCAATGGGGGGGCAAAGGGAAGCTGGAACTGCCGCCTGAACAATGATGTTTCCCCATTAACATCACCACATTGGGAACCAAGAAACGTCGTTAACTGGGGTTTTACTGTATTCAACAATGCTGAACACATAAATATTACCCGACTCAAAAGAAATTATGGGCACTTTTGTGGCCACGAGAGAACAAATACTGATCCAAAAGCAGCTGCATCTAAAATAATGTTTTATATCAGCAGACAATTGTAGGGGTACAAGCCAGTATCAACAACATATTATTCAAGAAGGGACTGTCTGTAGCTTTGTAAGGCTATTAATGGGAACTCTTACATAGATATTTATTATTTAAAGCGTTGCTTCGGCTCCTAAGGAACAGATATAGCAGCCATAGCAGCAGTTTGGCAACCCTCACATTCAATCCAATTTCAGACCATCTGTATTCCTCTTAAAGAACCCTCACCTTATCTCAAAAAAGCAAAGCAATCACATTTATGTACACTTCCCCATAGCACTTAGTGCACTTTCTGGATGGTTCACAAGTTAATTTGCATTTTGCCCCCGACATGCTGGGTACTCATTTTACCCACCTTGGAAGGATGGAAAGCTGAATCAAATCAAATCTTTATTATGGTCCAAGATCAGGGAAAGCTGAGTCCTGCACAAGATCAAACTCACCTTTTGGATGCAGTATAGCAGTTTAACCACTGTGTCACCCGGGCTCCTATACTAATTAATGCCTCTTGATCTGAGGTACAGACAATGGCTTTGACATTCTTTTCCCAGTGTAAATAGCACAATTGAATCTAACAAAAGGGTTCTGCAGGATAACTCTCTATGTATTATATTCTATAGCAGTTGTTCCCAACGTGGGACACATGCCCCACAGGGGGACTTCAATTTCCAGAAGCCTAAGTCAGAACACTGGCTGATCAGTGCTTTTGGGAATTGAAGTCCAACAACCAATGATTGGGGGGGAAACTGCTCTATATGATCAGCCATAATTTTAACACAGAGGTCCCCAACCTTTTCAAGCCAGGGGCCGGGTCACTCTCTCTCAGTCAGCTTCGAGGGCCAGATGGCCATTTTGCATTGCCTGCATGATGAGAGGGGTGGCCATTTTTTCCCAACAGCTTCAAAGGGGGGAAGCCATTTTGTTTATTGAATGCCCTTGGAGGTGTAGGGGGCCACATGAAATCAGATCTGGCCCACAGGCCTTAGATTAGGCACCCTGTTTTAACACAATAACCCATCTTTGGCTGAAATCCTGTTACTTACAACAGTAGCAACTAGAGTAGGTTCATTGAATCAGTGGACGTTTGGTGAGTCAACTCCATAAGTTGTTTATTCAAAAAGACCAATTCTATTCGCAACTTACTTTGGCCTTTAAGATATCCAAAACAACTGCTAAATTGAATGTATCATGTTTGCTTATCATTTCTCAAGAAACAAATACCACAGACTTGATGAAACACCATTACCCTATTCAAAATGAATATATTCGCCCGTTTCTTTCATCAAGTTTCACAATGACTCATCAGGAATAAAGGTTTTATCTTTCACAAAGGAGCAAGTATCTGCTTCTGAAAGGCAAATTAGGATAGGGAATGTGGGAGAGACTGGGTGTGGTACATTTTTCATCTTGCCATTTTATTTATTTATTAAAAAATGGCTTCCTTCTGGTATTCCCTTACCTGCCCTTGAGGTGGTAAACCTAGGCTGGAAGACCTAAGAGTTCAAGTTAGCTTAAAGGTTTCATTCCACCTCCACTTCTCATCTCACAATAACTCTGTGAGGAAGATCGGACAAAGAGGTTTTCCTGGGCCAAGGCCACACAATGAGATTTATGGGTAAGTTAGAAATGGAACCAGGAACTGCAAGTTTTTTTCATCTATTTTCCAACTACTGACATCGGGTGGTACATAAATGCGATTGCTATTGTTACTGACAGCCACAGGAGCTAGGACTGTAGTAAATCAAGATCCAACCAAACATTGACCCAACTAAGTTGTGTCCCTTTAGTCCAAATAAAGGCTTTGGCATTTAATTAACTTACCTGACAAAGACTGCAAACAACAGTGGACTGCCAAACACCTAGCAGGGTGCAATAAAAAAGCTACCTTAAGCTTGATACAAGCTTAAGGAATATAAGCTCCCATTCCATTTTTTAAAAGCTTGAAGGACAGGGTGACCAAGTGTCAAGGTATACTGGCCAGTTTCCTAGAGAACTGCTTTGTTTTCACTGAGTTTCCAGGCTGTGAGGGGAAAAAGGCAAGATGAGTGGCACCAAAGAACAGAAAGCCTGGTCTGAGAAAGCTGTCTTTCAAGCTTGGGCACCCAACTCTCAGTTGGTGCCATGATTTGCTGGCTTAGCATGAAAGTGTTTGTATGTATGTTGTGCTTGCTTTTCTCCCAACTCTTGCCCATGCCAACTCTATGACCTTACAATGACCAATCCAGTAACATCATAAGCCTAGTAAAGGTAAAGTTCTCCCTTGCTTGAAAGCCAGGCATGGCTGACTCCAGGGGGCGGTTGTCATCTCTGTTTACAGCCAAACATCTGCAGATGTTTCAGTGGCCATGTGGCAGGCATGACAAGGCACTGGAGTGCACAGAACATTGTTACCTTTCCCGCTGAAAAGGTACCTATTTATCTACTTGCAATTTCTAGCTTTTGAATTGCTAGGTTGGCAGGAACTGGGGCACATGACGGACACTCACGTCTCTAACTCCTGACCTGACGACTTCCTAGTCATCAAGTTCAGCGTCTTAACCACTAAGCCACTGTGGCCCCCTATCATAAGCTTACTACCACCCTAAACCAGGGACTAGCCTCGAAATCTCAGGAAATGTAAATCTGCTGACTTGGCAAACCTATCCAAGAAGCAACAATTTAATCAATTTCATTTTTGTTTTCTTTTGCGTTCGTTACTCAAACCTATTTGTGAAGTTTCCATTAATAGCAAGTTTGAAGAGAACTGCCATATCATTGTCATCTAAATCTTGAACAGTTGATTAGAGATACAGTGGTACCTCAGATAAAGTCCGATTCATGCACATGTGATGCATTGCATAAAGTCCAAAACCGCTAAAAATGGAGGTTATTCGAGGTATTTTGTACAGGAACCTCGGATAAAGTCTATTTTCGGATGTTATCCGATGCATCACCCATTTGATTCGGATAAAGTCCAAAATCGGATAGCCCAAACTTGTGGAACTGAGTTTTGACTTTATCCAAGGTTCTACTGTAAAGAGTTTCTCCTTGCTGAACCTTTTTTCAGCACTTAGCATGTTAGAGCTCTTATCTCTGACTACCTTCCATATGGAAATGTGAGGATTTATTTTCCTGTTAGGAGAATGGTAAAGCTTGGGAATGAGATTGGTGGACATGATGGGGAAGGGGATACTCATCCTGTATTCAGCCCCTGTCACAAAATTCCCATATCAGATGTAAACATTCTGAGTTTTCCTGAGCCTTTAATTCTCATTTTGGATTTAAAAAATTGATATCTGCTTAGTTATTTCTGCTTTGCATTACTGTGATAGTAAATACTAAATCATGTAAACAGTGCTATAGATATGAAAAATAAAGACTCTGAGGCACTTTAAATCAATGACCTCTGCAGTTCTATGCACTCACTCTTAGCTATAAATCACACAGGAGTAGCAGCAAACCTCAGAAAACACTGATTTCACTCACCTTACAATGTACTGTAATAGCAAGCACATATCACCTGCTTCTTCAGTTTCTAGAGTACTTAGATTTGCAAAAGAAGGAACATACAGTACATTCACCCATAAATAGGACTATGAACAAACCTTTCCTAGGGTTAATCTATAAAGATACGATACACAGATGAACAAAAGCATGATATACCATATTCCATTCCAGTTTCCATTCCAGTTTTAATTTATACCCCGCTTTTCATGGCCAAGGCTGACTTAAGACGGCAACAACATGTTCATAATAATACAATACAGGATACAATATAGGCATACAATAGCATAATAATACAAGCAGAGCACTATACAATATAAAAATACAGTATTGCAAATATAAAAATTACAAATTACCCAGGAATCCCCAGGTGTGCTCAACTACCCCGCGGCCAACGCCGGACCAGGGAAGGAGCAAACTGAGACACGGTAGCGGGAGTGGCAGTTCTTAAGTCTTTGCACCGTGACCTGGATCCCAGTTGCACTCAAATACCCCGCAGTCAACGCTGGACCAGGGAAGGAGCAGCCTCCCACTGAGCCAGCCAAGGGCAGGCAAGTGTCCAGGTGATAGTCGCCCCCCTCCCTCGCCCAGCTGTCATGCAGCCCATCTTCCTCCTTTCCTCTGCCCCCTCCAACCCAACCAGACAAGGAAACGAACCGGCAAGGAAGCAAATTGGTGGTGGAGGCAGTCCGGTGGGGGCAGTCACAGTGACGATGTTTTAAAGCCCCACCAGGCATGCACAGGTTTTTCTGTGCTCCCTCCAGCCCCGGCTGAGCGCAGAAGAAAACTGGCAGTGAAAACGCCAGCAGCCCTGGCGTGGCAGGTCTCCTTTATGGCAATGCCAGCTACCTCTCCAGCTGGGGCCAGTCTCTTCCTCCTCCTGCCCCCACTCACACCGGAGTAGGGGGAAGCGTATTGCCATCATATACGATGCATTGGAGTATAAGACACACCCAGTTAATACCAAAATAGCCCACTATAGGCTATATACAGTGCAAGACATACTCAATTTTTCCAGTGTATTTTAAGCGGAGGAGCAGTGGGTCTTATATGCCAGCAAATAAGGTATTTTAAATATGACACGTACTAATGACCTTGCTATAAACAAAGACAATGGCCGGCTCACATGCGAAAACTGGAAATGTATTGGGTGCCCTGCATAAATGTAACTGTCTGTTAGCCTAACAATGACATGTGACTGGAAAGAGAATGCTAGATCAGAAGACAGGACAAAACATGTCTTAGGTCTGACCCAGGAGGTATGAGATATTTAGGGGAAAGACAAAAGACAAAATAAATATGCCCCATGAGATACTAATTTATAGAAAAGATCTGTCCAAATTGAAAACCAAAATGAAACAAGACTCCCAAAATGATAAAGAATATCATTAAACTGAGGATCCAAGCTGAAAATCCTGCAAGGCCATGCAGTTCACTGTATTCTTTACCAACATTATATTTTACGCACACATATTTCAGATAAGAATATCATACCAGAACACATTCTGATTTCTTAAGAGCAGCCGACAGAGGTTACCGTGAGCTTGATAATCCTTCATTTACACGACACTTTATACTAACTAAATTGAAGATGTGATGGCCATAATGATGGGAGGGTAAGTTAGTTGGAGTGTGACTGCAGATATACACAACCATTGTATAAACATCATTAAAATAACAACCTGCTTTCTCATATATTAATAACAATGCAAATGCTTCAAGTCACAGGCTGAAATCCTGCACAAGTGTGATGACATCACAAGCAAAGGGGTGGTTTTCAGTAATTAAATGCTTCCCAAATGTGTCCTTAGGCCTCTCAGACTCCAGTGTAATCCCTTTCACTGCTTGGAAGATGTGCAAGTGCAGAATGGAAGCAGGAAGTATTTAATTGCTGAAAATCCCCCCCTGAAGATAAAGTCATTTAAAACAACGATTTGCAATAATTAAAGAATTCCTTCTTCTTCTTTTTTTTTTTGCCCTGTGGCTCCCACAGCTTCTATGTAATGAGAGGAATTTACATGGAAAGAGTCCTGGTGGTGCAGGGGTTAAACTTCTGTATTGCAGCCAAAGCATTGTAAATTCAATCTTGACTGGATCCAAGGTTGACTCACCCTTCTCTCTTTCTGAGGATGATAAAATGAGCTCCCACCATGTTTGGGGCAAAATGGTAATTAACTTGTGAACTGCCCAGATTGTGTGTTAAGTGATATGTGACAGTATATAAGTGTAATTGCAATTGCCATTGCTACATGGGAGACTAAAAAGACACAAGGAAAAAGAATTTAATTGTGAAATATCTCCCTCTGCCTTTCACAGGAGTAAGTCAAACAACAAAGTTTTAGGCACATATTTATACAATTGAAAGGGATCTAAAGTGTAAAACCTTCTGCTAATACAACAAATTCAGGACTAAAGTATCTCTGATCAAGTTCTGTTTAAAATAGTGTTCCCAACCTTTGGTTTTTGGTCTTCAGTTCCCAGAAGCATAAATCAATTCCCCAAAGCACTGATCAGCCAACGTACTGACTTAAGGTTCTGGGAATTGGAAGTCCACCCATGGGACGTGGGCCCCACGTTGGGAACCACAGGTTTAAAACCTTCAGAAAATGAGATTCCAAGGTCATATATTCCTCTGACAAAAGAGTTCCTACAAATTCTTCCTAATGTTTAGTCAGAATAACCTTTCTTGACTTTTGAATCATCATCAGCAATTTTAATTTATACCCGGCCTTTCTCGGCCAAGGCCGACTCAAAGCGGCAACAACATCTCAATACAATATTACAATAATCATACAATAATACAGAGGGTACTGCAGTGGCTCAAGTCGCTAAGACGCTGACTGGGAAGCGGAAGGTCAGCAGTTCGATTCCCGAGTACTGCAGGACGGAAATGAGCTCCCGTCTTCATCCCAGCTCCTGCCAACCTAGCAGTTCGAAAGCAAGAAATTGCAAGTAGATAAATAGGGACCACTTCGGTGGGAAGGTAACAGCGTTCCGTGCGCTCCGGTGTCTAGTCATGCCTGCCACATGACCACGGAAACGTCTGCAGAAGCAGACAGCGCTGGCTCTTCGGCTTAGAAACAGAGATGAGCACTGCACCCTAGAGTCGGATACGACTGGCTTTCGAGCAAGGGAAACCTTTACCTTTACTTACAATAATACAGAGGTAAATTCAATACAAAAACAGTCACTAATTACAATAACCCCAAAATACAAAATATCACATCACAATAAAAAAACCATTACACGCAAAGTCCCCAGGTGACGGAGCACAGCTCACATCCCAGATGGAACCCCAGCTCAATGTCCTCAGCTGAGGAAACATCAACAGCTGGGCTGGTCTATCTCCTTGTCTCTCGTCTCTCTTCCTCCCCACCCCTGCTCTCACCAAGGGTGGGGAATGGCGAGTCTGGGAGCTCCAGAAGCAACAAGGTCTTAAAGTCGAGTCGGTTGCCCCATCACTGGGCCAGTCTCTCTTCCCCGCCCCTGCTCTCACCAAGGGTGGGGGGGTCTGGCGAAACCGACAACTCCAGTCCTCAGCCATGCTCCCACATCCCAAAAGGTTGACATTGGTTTGGACCATTATTGCAAGAATGTTCTGAATTTTGTCAGTCCTCTTAATTGTAACTGCAGACCAAAAACAAAAATGGTAGAAGAGGTGTTGGGAACAAGACCATTTGCCTTTTACAAAGTATGACCTTCGCTCTATGGAGCTCAGAGTTTGTTCAAGCTCAGGGTTTCCCAACCTTGGGTTCCCAGATGTTCTTGGACTTTGAATTTGAAATTTAATTTATATACCACTTACTCACCCAATGAGTAACTCAAAGCGGTTCACAAAACAAGCAGTACAAGCATATAAGTGCAGTATAATCAATACAAAAGCGAACACAGGTGATGCAGAATAGCACCAAACATAATTATACAATAATCATTACAACAGTTACAGCAATTAAACATATCACATATCATAAAAACAATTACATCAAACGAATAGGCAATACAACATCATCAATCCTCATAAACACTACAACAATAGAGCATCCTGGCTTTTGCGGCCCCGATGGCGTGGGGGCGGAGGCCCGGGGGTGTGGTGGCTCACCCGCAGCTGGGGCTAGAGCCGGGAAAAGTTCCTCGCTGCCACGCCATCCCTCCTGGCTTTTGAAGCCCTGACAGCGTGGGGGCGGAGGCCCAGAGGTGTGGTGGCACACCCGCAACTGGGGCTAGAGCTGGCAAAGTTCCTCGCTGCTGGGCCATCCCTCCCGGCTTTTGAAGCCCCAATGGCATGGGGGCGGAGGCCCGGGGGGGGGGGTGGCTCACCTGCAGCTGGGGCTAGAGCCGGCAAAATTCAGCAGGTGTGCTGAATTGGGTTTCTGGTAATTGAAGTCCAAGAACACCTGGGCGCCCAAGGTTGGAAAGCCTGTTCAAGCTGATCATCTGCTACCTTGACCTTTTGCCTGAAGATGATTTTCCAGCTATGTATTCTACTGGTAAACTGTAGTTATTTTAATATAATAATCCTCCCATCCTGGAAAATATCAGAATGCAGGAGAACATGGGACGATTAAAGCACATTAATTATATACCATACAAACTGTTAGGTAATATTGTCTGTATAAAACTGCCACAAACATGCACCAATGAGGACTTAGGTTTGGTCAACAACAAAGCCAAGAAAATGGCTTCATTTTGCCAGCCCAGGGTTTAATCAGGACACGAAAGAAAAAGTCTAAATAAAACTGCACCTAGAAGTGGCATTCTTGGGTTTGACATGGGAAAGCTATATTGGCTAAAGGAAGCTGCCATCCTGTTCCTCTTGTCTTTTAATAATTCCAAATGTTGATTAAAAGTCATTATGTAACTCTACATATTTGTTGCCATGGCTGTTCAGTACTATTAAGTCTATTAATATAAATAATTGCCACTTGTATTTCATTATTGTTATTTTTTATCCTAATGTGAAAAGCAGCTGGTGTTATATATGCTGGCAATCTGTGCTGAAACACAAGCTCATATGGGAAGGGGGGAATCACAAACCACCATTATTCCCAGCCTGGATTCCTTACAATGTTAATCCTAGTGGGTGGACTCAGTACAGTCATTCTGAAGAAAATTAAGCGTTTCAACCCCTGCTCATTAATGCTTCTTGTTTCATTTATTCAAATTGCAAATAATTGACCTTTTTTAAAGCCACCCAATATAAGATTTGACTAATTGTCCCATACATCTGCATTGGCTATGGGACCAAAATAGAATTCAATTTTTGCAGGAAAGTTGCAAATGTCAAATCTACTTTTGATGTTTGTTATTCCAACCCATAAAGTTGACTTTGTATGACACTATAGTGGAAAGTCTGTGTAGCAATCAAACCTTGTTTTGTTTCTTAGAACAAGAAGTTGTAGGCCAGTGATGGTGAACCTATGGCATGCGTGCCAGATATGGCACTCCCAGGCCTTTCTGTTGGCACATGTGTCATCACGCCAGCAGAGTTCACCTTGCCCTTCTGCTCAGCAGCCCAATGGGAGCGCTTCCTCCCTCCCCCCCAACACAGATTTTGCCCCACCCCTCTGTTTGGGCACTTGGTCTCTAAAAGATGTACCAACACTGTTGTAGGCTCTCTGCATCACTCCTGTGCAAAAGATCTGTGGGGAAAATACCAACTTCTCATGTGATTATTCATGCTGCATCTGACATAACACACCCAGGTCTTCTTGAAAACTGAGTCTCTTAGCAATCTTTGCATTGATAAGACACTGTCATAAAAACATCAAGAATGCATTTAAAATTTCATTAAAAGTAACTGCTAGTTACTAAGTAAATAGAAAATGTAACTATCTACATTGAACATGGCCTCCCAAACCACATTTAAACTTTTCTATTTTTTAAACATTTTCTGAAAATGTAACTACATTTATAAACCCAGAGAAGCAAAGCAGATACTCACATAAAGCAAGCACATGATTGGCTCTTTGTTAAGAAACATTGAGACAACTTGTTCATGGCTTAAATAAAGACTTTAACAAGCCAGGGAAATTGTGGATAATTCACACAATTTGTGCAATTCTGAAAACTGTGAAAATCTGCATAAAATGTGTCATTTTTTCAAAAGACATCACTCCTACCTATGAGAAGATTGTATTGAAAGCATCAAGAAACTCCTTGCCACCTTGGTTGGTTTGGAGAAGAACGCTGATAAGCCTTTATCAATGTCCCAATCTACACACAATCTTCAATGTCCCAATCTACACATTTGAAAATACAGATATGACTAAAACCATTGTAATCAAATGTTTCTCTTTCACCAAGTTTCCACCTAAATTCTCAATATACATACGCTATTTTTGCACCTGTCTGTTCTGCATGGTTTCACTGAATTCATTAGGAATTACTCATCATCTGTTGCCAAACATATGCATTTGTTTTTGCATGATCTGGGTTTTAAAAGGTTTTCCATTTAGCCTTTAATATCATTAATTCCTGAACTCTGACAGGCAATGTATGGAATATTAACACTGCCTTGCTGAGAAAAAAAAGGACAACAGTGATAAGTCACGAGAAGTTACAAAATCTTGTAAACAAGATGTACATTTCAGTACAAGTAAGCAAGAGAGGAGTTATAATTTGGGTTATAATTTGGCTAGAATTAAAATTTGAGTTATCTTTTTTTTTGGGTGTGCGTTCAGGATGCATGAGATCAATGACACAAAACGAAGAGCTGAGAAGAGATTGTTGGGGAAAAAGTTTAGAGGATAGATGCCTTTGGAATTTTTTGAAGACTAGGTCCATCATCTGTCTCACTGGCAACTCAATGAGCTTTGTGTGCTTGTAATGCAGAGCACAACCTTTAACTAACCCTTTGATGAGGAAAAGAACTAGCTGTCAGGGTGGGGGCACCATCTTTAAAGGTGCAAGAGCATTTGTCATGAGTTTGCCAGGCTTGGAGAAGTAGCTATAATTCTAACTGTTGACAATGGAAGGATCAAAGGAAAGGAACACCTCGGCCTTCCCAGCCCAGCCCCCTGAAGTCAATGCTTCCATTAAATAAATCACAACTCCTACAAGACACAGAGACCAGCTCTGAAGCATTCCGCTCACTCCAATTGTTTTGCTCAAAAGAGAAGCTTGCTTTCGGCTTTTCATGCCTCTCCTTGGATTCCAGTCACTTGGCACTTTATTAATTCAGAGTCCTCGTTGCTTAGATGGGAGGGGAATGGGGGAGAATATAAAACACTGTTAGCTTTTTGCATAATACTACCATTAGTTTTGTTTGTTCCAGCAAATCTGCTGGGGTGGGGGTGAGAGGCAGAAAATAAATCCAGCGGGAAAGTACACATGCATGGAAAACCTCTCCAAACACATTTGCCAATCAAACGGCCATGCATGATGAAATCTGCACAAAAGGTTTTAAGGAATGCATTACTCCAATTAACATAAAATTTACTAAAAAGGGAGGAACAGGGGCACATAGAATCTCTATTTTGAAGGTTAATTGGGAATTGCCATAGCCTCTTTTGGGCCAAGGGTTGTGAGCAAAGACTTGACTAAATATTTTCAAAAGGCTGTTCAGGCAAAAGGCCTCCTAGGCAGCAAGATAATATATTGTTTCCATTTTCGAAGGCCATAAATTTCTTCCTTTTTCTGTCCTTAAAGAAATGTGAGAACAGACAACTTACATACCTTATCTACTTTCTTAAGAGAGTGCTGACTTTACCAATGAAAACAAACGTGTAACTTCTTATCTTAGTCGGTTGCTGGTTTTAGGTTGTTGCTTTTTAAAAGAAAATAAAAATGACACCTCCCATTTCTTCCATTAGTTTTATGGGAATGGCTCAGATTTACATGAAAAGGTTGCTAATCACCCCAGGCAAAAAGCATGATTAAACAGATTAAAGTAAAAGCCAACCAGCCTGAGCAGGCAACACAAGAGAATTGACTGTGAATGACATACCTGTCTATTGTTCTTTTCTACTGTAAATCTTCTTTTTCTTCTTCCTTTTTTAAAAATTAAAGTTCACTAGGTAGGCATGCCATGGTTAAATGTGTATAGAAGTATAAATAAAACTAAGATTAAAGTGAAGAAAATACCTGATTATAAAAAGCATTGATTTTTTTCTCTCCAAAGCTTCTGATATCCCAGCCTGAAAACCACAGCCTCTCACAGTTGAGAGTTCGTTGAATGGATTCAACTCCCCTCACCCTTTGCTGTACTCTACTCATCCTTCCTTCTTCTCATCTCCACTAGGAAAATACTTGGGGCAAGCCGATTTGACATTGGCTTCTGTAGCAAACCTGGTCAGGCAAGATTTCTCACTCACCCTTTACAAAAGACTAACCATTTCCAAAGTACTTATTTCAAATTTATGTCAAGGTCGAGCATGCCACAAACAGGGAAAGGTTCTCCAAACACAATAAGAAGGGCTCCAATGTGCTAATCATGAAATCACTGGGTTCACAGCAAAGGGCAGAAGGGGAAGGGAAGGACTGGTCATACACACAGCTATCTACAGAGAGAGGGAGTATCAGATAAGAAATGGTGAATGGCAACAAATAAGTCCAAGCCGTCAACCCAAAGCATTGTGCCCTGACTTGATCCATTTCCATTTTTTTAAAAAAAAGTTGATAAATAATGAAAAATACTTCTCTGGGGCCATGTGAAATCACTGGGTTTACAACTCCAATCAAAACTGCAACACAATTCTAGATGCTCTGGAGACTAGCCTAGAGTCGGACATGACTGGCTTTCGAACAAGGGAGACCTTTACCTTTAATGACTGTAAACACCTGAGTGATATTCAGATCTATTCCTATGAAGTGCCGTTCTGTAAAAGTGGTAAACAATTAGTAGATAGATCTTAACATAAACATTACGAAGTTACATGTTTAATACTGAGTTTATCTTTCAGATTTGACATTTAGCATTTTTTTGGTCAAAATTATCAGGGCATCTTTCATCGTAAAACATTGCAAAAAATGCAAAAGGGGTTGAAAAGGAGTTGCGGGTGCTAGAAAATGGTTGGCTTAACTGTATTCCTTCCAAGATGTGTTCACCCTCTTTGTGGAAAAGGAGTGGGAAGGGGAGGAGAAGAAGGCTGTGACCAGTCTTTCACTGTTGGTTAATATTGTGTAAGTTATATTTATGGGTGTCAGACTTTCAGCATACTATCATGATCAAACTTTCAGCATACTGTTTATGTTCCCATTATTTCATAAAAACAAAAGAGTTTGTATACGTTAGTGGAATTCCATGTATGCTTAACTGATTCAGTTGCTCAAGGATCTTTATCCCTCTTAATCCCATTCTCACTCCACCCTATGGGGACAAAAAAAGGGTATGGCATTTCATTCTAGCAATTTTCCAGGTCCTCCAAACTATAATATTTATGGGAGCAAAAACTTAATAAACCAGAGGAAGAGGCAAGAGTCATCTTGCAAATGGCTGAGATATAAACAATATAGTTATTCTAAGACTTCTGCAATGGGAGTAAAGCTGTCAAAAGAGCAGGTCAACAACACAAGAAACCAGAGAAATCAGATTATCGCTCACTAAAGTAAAAGTACTCTATGAATCGATCATTCATTTTACCCCCAATATCAGGGGGCAGCAACCTTTTTAGGTCAGGGGACAGGTCACACTTCCTCAGATATTGAGGGACCAGACTGGTGTTCCCCCCCCCCACCGTAAATGCTGCCGTAAACGTGTCTGCAGCTGACATAAATGTGTTTATGGTGGAGGCAGCTGGAGCAAGGGTGTGGGCCAGATGATTTGGTGCCATGGGCTGGATCTGGCCTGTGGGCTGTAGGTTGCTGACCCCTGTCTTATACAGTCAATCCAGAAAGTGCCAAATATAATGTACCATATATACTCAAGTATAAGTTGATCCAAATATAAGCTGAGATACCTAATTTTTACCTGTGAAACCAGAAAAACTGATTGATTTGAGTATAAGTCTAGGGTAGGAAATGCAGCAACTACTAGTGAGTTTCAATAATCAAAATAAACCAGCCTTGTATGACCAGCGTTCATTTTGGACCAAGATTGCCCATTCCTAACAGAAGAGGCACAGAAGAGCCTGCTAAATGCCGTGGGCACCAGGACAGGAGCAAGAGTGTTTCACCTGCTGTAGAAGTGATCAAGGCTGGCTCTTCAGTTGCCTGGATCACTTCTACATGAAAGCCCATCACTGGCAGAAAAAAAATAAAGATCATGGTTGCAGCCATGATCCAGATCTAACCACTTCCTGACCATGACGTTTCTCTACATTCAACAGTCAGGAAATGGTTAACATTCTAAGGGATACTCACATTCTGCTAGTGCTCGTAAGCTCTATAAATCACAGCATCAGATGGTCTCAAATGTGCAGATCTCCCAGTCGGGTAAATAAAGCAGATGACTTGAGTATAAGCCGAGTCTGCTTTTTTCATTACACTTTGGTGCTGAAAAAACCGTCTTATATTTGAGTATATATGGTACTGATTTAAAGCAAAGTATTATTTTCAACTATATAAGGACTAGATAGTAAGAGCAATTGCCTTCACAATGCTGCAAATTTGGACATAAACTTGGGAAGCTTGGTAGACATATTATTTCACATCACAAAAGAAATTAGAACAAGAGGGGAGAAATAATAAAGCACTAAAAGGTCAGGCACTTAATATACGATACTAAAGTTTAAAAACCCGCCTTTCTATCTCATGTCACAAACTATACCTGTGAATGAAGTGAGATCAACATTTCACAACATTTTTTGTTTGTTTGAAATCTTAAGAACTGGTTGAACTAAGACAGGAGTGGCCAAATTATGACTTGTGGTGCCAAATAATCCGGCCCACACTGCCCACTCCACTCCCAGAAGTAAAAGTAAAATGCACCTACGCATGCACAAAATGCTGCGGTAAATACACCCATGGCTGTCGTAAACGTGTTTACAACAGCCTCAGGTGCATTTATGGCAGCATTTTATACATATGCAGATGCCTTTTATTTCTGCTTCTGGTGTGAGGAACCATGTGACCGGCCCATAGCACAAAAAGTTTGGGAATACCTGAACTAAGAACTGTTATCTAAAAAAGAAACTTGTCAAAGCTCACTTTTATTCTTTCTATTTATTAACCCTTCCTGGCTTCACTAACAACTGATCAAATAGTACACTAGGCAATTTCCTGATCACAACTAAGAAGAAAGCATTGTTGCCGTTATACTGTACTTATGGTCTCCATAAGGAAAACTGACCCTTGATAAAGACACTTGGGAGAAATAGATGCAGTTAGTTTGCTCAGGACTGTAAAACCTGAGGAAGAAGTAAAGTGGTGTGTGATCACAAAACCCCATGTTTTTGGCTGGCAGTCTGCATTACCACAAAGGTTGGTGTGATATCCCACCCAGTTCATATGGGTATACGTGAGTGTGATGGAGCATAAGGCTTGACAACTGTTCCAGGTGGTGGACTATGGAAGTCTGGTTGCATCAGCATCTGGATACATAACAGAGACAGCCTGCAAGAGACCAAATAAGACCAAGTGGCATCCTGTAGGATCAACACATCACCTAGTCACAATACAGAGAATGAGGATTAGCAGATACAACTCAAATCAACTGTTATTTTGATTAAGGCATCTGAAAGACCATGAATCATGCCTTGCAGCCAAAGGGCCATATTTCTCTAGGATATCCTGCAGCTGATACTGACACTTAAATCATAAGAGACATACTGTAAAAATCAGTATTCATTGAGTTGATTTATGGAAACCTGTAAGACAATCAGTCATTTTCTACTGCCTTAACAGTAATGAATTCATGATACTTTTGAATGTCCAGAAGTTCCTATTGAGGCTCATTTGCCTTTTCTTCCCCATGTTACACATTAGTGTACTACGCTAGAGCTTTGCCAGGACGGCATCACTGACCTGCCTCAGTTAGGAAAACACTGCATGTTAGTTAACCATCCATGTGGAATGAATGGAGGGGAGGGGAAGCAACATTCTTTTTGTGGGGTCTTCAAAGAACAGATGTTTTTTCTTGTTGCAATTTCTCTTTGAAAGGCTGGTGCTTCAGGGCAGTTTTTGATTACCAGATCACTGAGTGGGAAATCTCCTGCACTGAATTATTTATTAAGCATCCACTCTTAAAAGTTATTTGAAGCTTTAACAATTGGTAATGCTAGACAACACATGACAATTTATATTTCAAGCTGCAATCTTACAGTGGATTGGTAAAATAAAACCATAACAAAATATGTACACTTTATAGACATGATACTTTGCACAGGATGCGATTTGAAGAATACTCATTACATCCGTCATTTTCAATACTATGAGGTACTTCAGTGAGAAAAATCCAAGTCTTACAAGAGTAGTAACAACAAGAACAAAATGTTATCGTCTTCATCAAGGTTCCTGGTATTTACACACAACCTCCTTGTGGCAATCTTTATAAAGCAATATAAATCTGCACATGATTTTCCAAAGCAAATGCAAGACATGTTTGGTGCTTCTGATTCTTAAAAGTTCATGCAACAAAACAGTTGTAATCATAGCTTCCAGCAATTTCCACAAAATACTATAATTTGTGCAGGTACAGAAATTGTGGAAATTGTGTACTTTGTATGGTTAATCACATTCATGGAACAACTGTTGATTTTTCAGGCACCAACAGAAAATGGTTTACTCTTTTGCTAGGTGAAGGGGGAAAGTTTTGCAATTCTTTATCCATGCAAGCAAAGACAACAGAAGAAAGCATTTACCTGTACTTGCTTTATTCATTTTCACTATTTAATGTATACTCTTTGCCATTGTCCCAAAAAATTTCAACAGTCTTTTACCCTTCCTCAAAATCTACTAATTAAAGGCAGACAAACCTCAACATCCACATGTTGGGAGGTAGTTTTTCAGTGTTTTTAGGAATTTTAAGGGTTTCTATAGTTTAAATGTTGGGGATTTTATGTATGCCGCCCAGAGTCGCGTGTCGATCGGAGCAGCTATACAAACTGAATAAATAAATAAATAAATTTTATGTTAACACTGAATGCACTTGGAATATATTTTGAAAAAAGTAATTAATTCTTCATACAACTAACATTAACAACTAATTTGGTTATCTCATGTTCTGGGTCAATTTTAGTTGACACTGGATTAACTAATGTTTCTGAGCAATCTTCAAAGGTGAAACCATTGTAACATCTATATGAGTTTTTAAAGATGCAGCCATATGAATCCCTTTTTCATGTACTTATCAAAAACCAGTGGTGCCTTGAAAACAGTTAGATTTGTTTCCATGTACATTAAGATTACAATCCAACTCAGACACAAAATGAAAGCTTATTAGATATAAGTAACACAACAGTGAAATTTCTTGCTGTATAAAGGAGTGAAGGTATCATATCATGAGATATGTATGCTATAAAGCAGTGATGGCAAACCTTTTGGAGACCGAGTGCCCAAACTCAACTGGCTGCCATCCATGCTGCAGTGGGGCGGGGCAAACTCTATGCTCGGGGGAGGGAGGAAATACTCCCATTAGGCTGCTGGGCAGAGGGGTGGGGCAAACTCTGTGCTGGGTGAGGGAGGAAACATTCCTATTGGGCTGCTGGGCAGAGGTGAACTCTGTGCTGGGGTGATGGGGTGTGTGCCCACAGGGAGGGCTCTAAGTCCCCCCCCCCGGCACACATGCCATAGGTTTGCAACCACTGCTGCAAAGGTTATCTTTTATGGGGGAAATGGGAAGTGGGCATCCTGAACTGGGATCTCCACAACTCTTTCAAATTTAAGGACAACTCTTCAGGATCAAGGATTTCAACCTGAAATTGTATTGGGCTTGGAACATGGTGGTGACATTGGGATGCAACTGCATCCCACTTTTGCATGTCCCACCCCAACTAGATAAACGAAAACTAAAGGTTTGCACACAGTTTCTATGGTCAACCACTCTCATAATACTGTACATTGCTGGGCACCAATAGTCACCTGACCACTTTGTTTTCAAAAGGCAATTCCCGAGTTCAGTGGTAGCTTCCTAACTTTTTCAGGCTAGACAAGAACAAATTGATTTTATTCAGTAATTAGGCCATTGATTTACGTGGCATTTCACAATTCTGCAAAGCTGTCGCAGCACATTCAGAAAGTTTTGAACGTAGGAATGGAAAAACTACTTCCTTACTAAGGAAAAAAACCTAGATGAAAATATAAAGGCTGATCAGTCTGAAAGCCTCTTTGTTGTCATCACTGATATAAACTAAGCCTTCAGAAAGTCTCAAGTATTTTCACTTGGTTGCCATTATTAGTCTTTTACTCACTCCAAAATAACAATGCAGACAGACGTCATTGCCTGCATTTCTCAGTTGGGTAAGCTTCCTATTCTGGAAAAACTATTCACATTAAGGTAAAATGTTTTTCAGTATAACTTAGAAGCAACGAGGGCCTATGAACCTTTGCAGTCATACCATTTTAACTGGCATTTGATTGCATGAAGAAGGGACCTAATGGAGAATCATTGAACTGGACACATTTTGGGACTATCCCAATGACAGCATGGGGTTAATGCATTTTTCATATTAGGATTTCTAAATAAACAAAAGGGTGGCTTAGTGGTTAAGACACAGCTTGATGACTGGAAGGTCAGCAGTTTGGGACCCGAGTGCAGCATGACAAACTGAGCGCCCATCGTCTGTCTCAGCTCCTGCCAACATAGCAGTTCGAAAGCAAGAAATTGAAAGTAGATAAATAGATACTGCTTTGGTGGGAAAGGTAACAGAATTCCATGCACTCCAGCATCTAGTCATGCCTGCCACATGACCACGGGAACGTCTGCAGATGCTGTAACATCTCTTTGGCTATAAATGGAAATGTGCACCAACCCGTAGAGTCGGATAAGACTGGCTTTCAAGCAAGGGCACCCTTGACCTCGAAATAAATAAGGCTTTAGAACTTCACTTTGGAAAGAGATTTGTACTGAGTTCAGAATTGTTTTTCAATAGGTGATAAAGAAAAAGTCTCTCAGTTTACCTTTCAGGATAGAGTATGAGGAGAGATAAAACCAGAGCAATAATTTCTATAGGACTAGATCTCATCTTAACATAGTAAGGCCCATTATTATTATTTTTTTATCATAATAATCAATAATACTTCCTTCCAGGAGATATCTGTTTGTAAAATCAGTTTAAGGAATTATTTGTAAATGTGGAGCAGAACCTCCACACTTACTTATCTTTAGGGAATACATATCAAACATATTTATAGAAACTGCTGCTAATTTCAATTTTTTAAAATGCTCTCCACTCACTCAGTGTTTATTTTCCATTTTGCCATTGATTCTCGAGGTCTCCAGTCAGGTTGGTATTGGTAATTTCTTCAACTTGAACCCCTTTTCAATTATTTTTATTGGGCAGAAAAATGAATACCTAGTAAGGTCCTAAAATCTGTGGAGAAGGCCTACGGAAGTGGATTGGGGAGAAGAGAGCAAGAAAAAGATCAACCTTCTTTTGGAAACAAACGGCTGCAAACATTTCTGCCATCCCGAGGGATGGAAGGAGTATCATATGGCTAACAACATCAAAATGCTGAGAAATGACACTGTCATTTTGCTAGACTAGCCTTAAGAGCATTTTATCTCCAGCTCCATCCTTATTTCCATAGGCTGTTCACACCATTCTGACCCACCATGACTGGTAGTAAAACCATTTGTTTGTGTCAGAAGTGTCATCACAACTCAGTAAGCCACAGATGTCACACTGTTAACAGACTGGATTAAATTAAAAGTGAAGGAAATTAGCGTTTATTGAACATTTGGTTCTTCTCACTGTGAATAACAGCCGTTCCAAACTAAAAAAATGGAAGGTCTTGTTAAGTATAATCCCCTCACCTCTCTGCTCATTCTCTACAGTATAGTAAAATAAGAAATATAAGTCCCCCTGTATGCCCACAAAACTGATAGATACTGGGAATCAGAGAATTACTTTCTCTGTGTGTGTTATTTTTAAGACAGGCACGTACATTTGTTGTATAATCCCAGCACTGAAAACAGACCACATCCAATTACTATAGAATTTTTAAGATTCCACACTAAGGAAAATTCAGATTCATAGTTTCACATGTGTTCATCACAACTCTGTTCTATCCCATATTCCACAATTGATTAAACTGAAGAAAAATTGATATTTAAATATTACTCTCTGCTTATAAATCAAGAACCATACCACATAATTTGAAGATGCAGGAATCTAAACGTCAACAGTGTTCTGATCCATATATCAACCTAGGAAGTACAATATTGGTTGGTCTGCTTAAAAACATAGAAACTATACATAGAGATTTTTATCCAGCAACGTCAGGCTATGGGGAGGTTTGTTTAGGTACAGCTTTTCTCTCAGCTGGTCAGCTGCCCCAGGTCAGTAGCTGCTCAGGAGTTTGAAAAGAAACTATACATATTCTATGGCATTCCCACCACTATGGTTTTGAGAACGTCTCATGATCGTTAATAATCTATTTAATAGTAAGACTATTAAATAGTGTCAAAGCGCTAACTCAAATCTCCCTTTGTTTGTTGTAAGACTGTCAGCAGCAAGATGACCAATGAATGTTTCAAACTAACCAGACTTCAAACAGCAGGAGAACTGAGGGATTCAATATATTAATAGATGGGCATACATCTCACTTGCATCTATCTTATTATACCCAACTATTTTGACACAGGATAAATTGTAAGCTTCCATTCCTTTAATAGAAATGAAAAAAGTTCATAGGAGTGCAGCCTCCACTGAATGATCAGTTCTTCCTCTTACGATTCTCAAGCAGAAAAGGCAATTTATTCAAGTAACCCCAACATCCTATATATCAATGATGGCAAACCTTTTATAAACTGAGTGCCCAAGGAAGAGGAGGAGGCATGCGGGCAGGCACCATGCATGTCCGCACATCCATGTGATGGCACTGGCATGCCTCTGGTGAAGTCACGTGGGTGCTCCCCACCCCCTGTGGATGCTCCCCTATAGCTGCTCCCCATCTCCCATGGGTGCTCCTGACTCCTAGAAGGCATGGTTGGGGATGTTTGGTCACTTCACTCAGACTCCGCCTCCTGGGCGGGATTTCATCCTCCCCTCCCCTTCCCATTGCCGAAGGAAGAAGGGTGGTGGGGAAGATACTGGGTGGGGCTTCCTCTTGAAAGCATGTGTGCCAACAGAGAGGTCTCTGTGTGCCACCTCTGGCACTCATGCCATAGGTTTTCCACCACTGTCCTATATCAAAGTTCACTATGGTGATTCCTGCCAAAATGTATCCAGATATATTATTTAGACCGGTGTATGTGTGTTCCAATATTTGACCATGGCTACCAGATCAAAGAGGATCTTTGTACAGCAGTGGATCTTCTCAAACTCCTGAGCAGCTACTGACCTGGGGCAGCTGACCAGCTGAGAGAAAAGCTGTACCTAAACAAACCTCCCCATAGCCTGACGTTGCTGGATAAAAATCTCTGTGCCTGACAAATAGCTCTAACTCAATTCAAACACATAGAGCTAAATGCAACTCTTCCTCCTCGCTAAAGCAGGGCCACTGAATCAACAGTTTTGCTGATCCAATGGTACTGCCCAAGTTAGGACTGACAACCAGACTGAGTTCCTAACAGGAAGACAATTTGCTTCCTACCATGACCATAATGAACTCAGAACATTAGAACTGGTAGACACTGCATGAAAATTCACTGTTCTCCTTTTACATGGATATTGATTATTACTATGACAATTAAATATTGTACAATGTGATGCATATGTTTACTAAGGGTTAATTCCTATTTTCTGGGGAACAGCAATACAATCACTGCAATCACTCATTCTGTGCAGGACAATGACAATAAAGATTTATCTATTCATCTGCAAAAAGCAGGCCTCAGAATACAGCAGTAAGATAAGGGAATGGCACATGTGTTTATATGTGGCATGCACTTGGCTAATTATTGGAAAGATAACCCTCAGATGCAACAAAAAGCCTTGAAAAATGTTCTTGAATGAAGATGCTGTTGCTAATACAGTTGGTTTTCTTAATGCAAAACAAGCCATCTTGTTCTTTGCCTCAGGTAGCTCAAGATCTTGTGCCATCCATGCTCAAACCTCAGTAAGTATGCCTTAGATTGCCTTCCACACTGCTTATATTTTCCTAACTGCATGGTTTGAACATGTCTCAAGCACAAAAGATGATGGGGAGAGGAAAGGTAAATCTGCTTTCATTCACTCCATGAAGAATACAAAATTTATAAAGCTTTCTTCCCACTAGACAAATTTACAAGAAATTTTGTGTGGTTTTTCTCCCTATATACAGTGGAACTTTGTCATGAAAAACTATTGGAAGTGTTTCTGTGAAAAAGATGCAAGGAGATGCATATCCTATATGCCTCTTTAGGGGATGAATATCCTATTGTTTTGACATGGACCAATGCGAGAAGGGTCATGCAGGGAAGAACCTAGCACAGTGGGTGGAAGATTTATGCAATTTCTCTTCCACTCAATATTTGAGCAAGAGGATACTAGACATAGATTTTCACTCATGTTGTAGCTGGTTGGTCTTTTTGCTCTTGTGTGGGAGTGAAAAAAATATCTTCAAGTAGTTGACAGGTTTGTTTGCTTTTTAATAGAGCATCAATGTGTCACAACACCCATTTTTGTCAAGGACAAGAAGATTTGCAAATATTTTTTAACATCTTTAGGGGATGCATTCACATTGCCGTGCCGTGCCTGATCTTGCATAAAAGGAGAATCTTTCTGAGACAAGAACAAAAACTACAGGCAATGAACCAGAAAGATAGGCAAGGACCTTTTGTTTTCTAGGTGATTGCCTTCTGTTTTCTTGCCAGTACTTCTCCATTTATAGAACAACCTCTTTCTCAAGCCGAAGCTGGCTCAAGGCGGCAAACAGCATATTATGTCATACAATAATACATAATAATAATCAATAAACAAAGAATACAAAATATGAATTTAAATACAATCAAGATAAATTAAGTAAATAATAACATAGCAAAATTAATTACCGGCTACACAACAAGGGGCGGAGGATCGTGAAAGCCAACAGGTGTGCAAATCCTAATGCTCCTGGTTGTCGGACCTCCTCACCCCCACCGAGGCTAAGTCCACAGGCGGCAGTGAGTCCAGCCATCCTCCCCGGTGTCAGCCCATGTTGGCCCAGGCGGGGGTGGGGCCCAGGAACACGAGGAAAAGGAAGGGCGGGGGGACGTAGCCACGGTATCAGACCTCAGGTGGCGGGGCAGTGGTCTTTGGCCAAGCCCGGCAGCCCACGGCCCTTTTATCCCTCCATGTGAGGGACAGGGCAGAAAGGGCGGGGGGCCCCACAACTGCGGCAGCAGTCCTCAACTTGAATCCAGCAAATGAAAGAGCTGCCAACACACAAGCTTGTGTAAAAGGCACACACATACCTCAGAAGAGGCTTTTGGGTGAAGCATCAATATAAGAGCCAACCAAATAGGTCTATTGCTTTGAAAAAAAATCTGAATGGACATTATTGCCTGATCTAGCAGCGATTAACCTGGAGTTTATCCTTATTTTCCCTCAAGATGCTTGCCAACAAATCTAATGTTCAGTTTGTTCGCTATCACAAACGGATGGGCAGATGGGCTTCATCGAAACTATTCTTGCCATCTGCTGATAAACTGATTTTTTTAAAAAAAACACACAAGAAAACACTTCCCACCTGTCAATCTGAGATATGGTAAAAAATGTCTTTTGGCAGTTTATGTTACTGACTACATTAAGCATCGTATCATTCCCAGTTCAGTTTCAATCTTATAATTGTGGACCTCCAGGTTGCAAAAACTAAGCATAGCTGTTTGTGAACAATGCTACCTGAAACAGAATGTGCCACATTCTTTAGAAAATGCTGGAGTCTAGATCATTTTGCCTACAGAGAAGAGCAATTGCAAACATTCAATCTAACCTAACAGAGTGTCAGGGAAGAAAAATCTTAAAAACCTGTCAAAACAGCAGGAGGGCATAGCAAGTGCAACATTTATCTCATTGAGAAACAATAACAGTTTAGTAACTAAGGACAAATTTCAGGGACTTGCATTGTAATTTGTACTTGTTCTGAAAAAAGAAAGACAGATGGGTATACTGGGCACTGAATTCAGCTTCCAGAAATCTTTTTGTAGATGAAGGGGATGATGACAAGAATTATTATTAAGTTCTTCCAAAGATATAAGTTAAAATTATGTTGACTTTTAGAATTTAGAATAATACGGATGTCATACATTGAGTTGGTTTTTTCCCCTATTTAAAACAAATCAACAAAAAGTTCATGAAGAGGATTGTTTTACATGGGGAGGAGGCAAAAGTTGGACAGAAATACTCATGGGTAAAAAGGTGGTGTAGGTAATGTCTGATGAAACCTTAGAAGCCAGGAGATTGATGATCCAATGATCAAAAAATCATGGTTCAAAGCCCTGGGGATGTATTTGCCTCTCGTTTGTTCATCCATTACCAAGAAAATCAAGAATTAAGAAGCTTGAATCCTCATTTATTGTACTGAAGGAGGTTTCAACTGTGTTGTAGAGGAACTGCAGTTTTCCAGAAGTTGTTTGCTATACATCAAACTTAGCCAACACAGCCATGGATGAGAAATGATGGCCACTAAGTATATCTACTACTTATGGAAAGTTATACAAATTCTGAATTTTTTTTGTGTCTCATCTTTTAATACTTATTTTGACCCTACCACCTATATCATTGACTAGTCAGAGATACTCTGGCTTTTGTTATTAAAATAATGGTTATCCCTATGACAGATTAGCACAGTGACCAATTACACCACAATAAGAGTACTGTAACTTGCTCTACTTGTGTCTGTCCTTGAAGACTGTGGAACCTGGAGTTAATAATAACTTCCCTTATTTCCTGGGATTGTATCTTGATTATTTCCTGGGAATTGGCATCTCACTTGATTATTTCCTGGGAATTTGCATCTCAGTTTTACTTAGCACTCCTGATGGGAACAGGATAGGTTAAGGGATATAGGCTAGATCATGTGGCATACACAACTCAGTCTCTTAACGGGGGTGGGTGTCCTTTAATACCAGCTGCCTGAAGCAGCTGCCTAATTGGGTTAAAGGAACGAAGCAACTGTTTTATTTCCTAGTCTGTCTTCACTCTCTTGCAAAGGCAAACGTGCATACTTTGAAAGTGGCCACAAACAGCCAATTTTAGAGACCCCGTTTAACACAGGCCAAACTGATTAAGAGAGGATGACGTTAATAGTCCTCCAGGGCATCAAAGGATTTCAAAAGAAAATCATCTCAGATTTAAAACTTCTGAAAAGCCTAATGTAATTTTCCATTATGGAAAAATCAGTAGGCTTGGAACATACTCTTTTGCTTTTAAAATTATTACCATCAAGTCCATACAACATTTGGCTAACATCTCTGATTAGTGCTTGATATAAAAAATGGTATTTTAATTAAGAATAGAGGCTGTTCCATTCTGGATCTTTGAAACTGATGAACACAGTAGTAGAAAATTCAGGACAAACAATCCCATGCATACAAAGATTATAAGACAAGTGCCAAGTTCTTTACAAGAACCAGAAATCTCAAATATTGTATTCTATGTTTCCATTAAGCCCCAGATGTTGAGCCCACAGTTTTTGTTCCATTTTGTTTTGTTAATTGTATTCGGTTTTTTAAGCAAAATAATCTTACACAACGTCTGGGGAACGTCTATAATCTTTTATGTCTCAATGAGTCATGTGAAAGACTCCTAAAGCCGACTCTACATTCTTATGAAGCCGGAATTCTTGGTTTCAGTCTATTTCTTGTTACATGCCATCAAGTCACCTCTGACTAATGGCAACCCTATGAATGACCAATCTCAAAGATGTCCTGACTTAAACAGCCCTGCTCAGCTCTTGTAAGTCATACCAGAGGCTTACTTTAGGACAGTGTTTTCCAAAAACACTGGTGGACTTCAATTATTAGAAACCTAAGCCAGTTCCCTAAAGTACAAATCAGCCAATGTACTGACTTAGGCTTCTAGGAATTGAAGTCTACCAGTGTTCTGCGGAACCTAGTTTGGGAAACATTGCTTTCGGACGTCAATCCAAATCATATTTGGGTCTTCCTATTTTTCCTGCTGTCCTAAACTTTCCCCAGCAGTATTGTCATTTCTAGTGAATCTTGCCTTCTGAGCATGATGTGCTCAGTTTCATTATTTTTACCTCCAGAGACAGTTCAAGCTTGATTTGCTCTGGGATCCATTTGTTTGTCTTTCTGGTTAGTCCAGAGTATCCACAAAGTTCTCCTCCAGCACCATATTTTTAAAAAGTCCCTCCCACGCATCAACTTTTTTTATTGTCCAGCTTTCATAACCCATACATATCTTGTTTAAGCATGTGACCATTTTCCTCCTAGATTCTTGCATAAAAGATTTCGATTTCATCTCTACAGCATCTGTAACTGGAACACAGAGCTGAATAATGATCATGTTGTAAGTTTTCTATGGAGTCTGATTGATATTATTTGGTTAAAGCTGTTGCAATATCACAACCACTCTTGTAGCTGTCTGACAGAAAATATTGTTCCAGCTCACTTTAGTTCACTGATACCAAGCACTGCAATGTCTATACCTTCCGTTTCTGGCTTCCAGGTCACCTTGATTAATTCTTTTCAAATTCCATTTTTCCAATTGTATATGTTTCAATTCCACTGAACTTTCCCTCCACTGGACTTTCCTTTCTCTACTGTGCACCTCAGCCACTAGATGTCCTTCCAGTTTTACTCTATATGCACCATTAGTAACAGAAGTATCCCTCCTTACCCTTTGCTCTTCGTAGTAGCTGACTGAGCATTTTTGACCTGAAAGTCTCGTCTTTTGAAACTATATTTTGTTTCATTTTGGAGTGTTTCATCATAGAGATTTCAAGGTAAGAAAAAAATCAGCAGGGATTTGCCATTGCCACCTTCTCTATAGTACTAGCAAAAGTTAGCTTGAGTGTCATTGCCATTGCCCCCTTCACCAATGTCACCTTCAGCAATGACTGCCGCCCAGGAGATGCCTTGAAGAGACCCATTGAATTGGTGGAATTTACAGAGATGCTAACTCACTATGTCCTCAGTCAGCTGGAATGGTCACCGCTGAAACTGTGCCCACCCACCCCCCACCGCCTCCACCACACCAGGAAATGCCATGTAATGGAAGAAGGGTAAAATGGCCATCCAGTGCCTGAAGCTGTCTGAGGAAGTGTGAACCAGCCTTTAAAAAGGTTGAGAACCCCTTAGATAGAGTTAAGTGTTTTGTCCACATAAGTGTACAGCCTTGAGCAAGCTGCATGATCCTAGGCAGCCAACAGAAAGAGACTAGGAAACCACTCTTGAGTACTTTATACCCTGGAAATATGTTGGCATCCACTTGATGGCACATTATGATTACTATTTACCATTACCCCATCATCATCATCATCATCATCATCATCACCACTACCACTACCACCATTTGCCTTCAGTCTTTTGGTGGTCAACTGCTATCTTATGGCAAGAATGCACAAAAATCATAACAGCCAGGGTAACATTCTCCTTTTCCCCTTTTCCAACTGCATTTCAGAGCTTTACATAATCACAAACATGAAAGGCAGCCGCTAACATGCATGCATTAAAAGAAGAACCCACAAATACATAGTCTTATTATTCTTTGCATGTCTCATAAGGCTGTAATAGTTGCATGTTAAGCATGCCTTTGATTTGTGTTTTTCACCTTGCACTATCTGCCTCAAAGCCTTTTAGTCATGTACAGACAGGAGAAGGGATACTTTGAAGTGCCCAAAGTGCATGCTGCTTTTGCTGCTGCTGCTGCTGCCGTTGTCATTGTTGCTGTGCTACAATTAAGTCTGAAGAGGGTTGCATGTGATTTGCTATAAGTTCAGAGCTACAATTGGTTCACAACATTCTAACAATTTATACTGAATAAAGACAAGATTTGTATTGGTAAACAACTGAAAATCTTTCTGTTTGAGGAGGCCTTTAGCAGCTTGTTGAAGACCAAATAGGAGACCACCCCTCAATTGCCTTACTGTCACAAGGGGTTTGGGTCCTCAGTTCTGATTTTAATTAGGTGGGTGGTGGTTGCTTGTCTTAATGTTTTTATTTTGTTTGTTTGTTTGTTTTTCTGAGCAGGAGTCAGAAGTCCAGCATGACCCCCAGATTACGCACCGGGTCTGTCTGGGGCAAAACAGTCCCATCCAGAACCAAAGATGGTAGCTCCCAAGATAATGCGGGGGGGGGGGGGGTGACCCATAGCCACTCAGTCTTGCCGGGATTCAGTTGTAGTCCATTGTCCCCCACCCAGAACCCAACAGCATCCAGACACCCGGATAGGACTCCGACTGCATCGCTTGGATCACCACGGGCCGAGATGTATAGCTAAGTATCATCAGCATACTGATGATACCTCACCCCATGGGAACAGATGATCTCCCCTAGCGGTTTCATGTACATATTAAATAGGAGAGGTGAGAGCACGGAGCCCTGAGGCACCCCATACTGGAGAGGCCTAGGGTTGGACATCCTCCAAGTACACCGACTGGGTCTGGCCTCTCAGAAATGAGGCAAACTAGGACCACACAGCGCCCTCGATCCCCACTCCTCAGAGCTGTTCCAGAAGGATACCATGGTCAACAGTATCGAAGGCTGCTGAGAGGTCAAGAAGAGCAAGGACGGAGGGATGAACTCCATCCTGCTCTTGCCAGAGATGATCCAACAGCACGACCAATGCAGTCTCAGTACCATATCCAAGCCTGAATCCTGACTGAAAGGGGTCCAGATAATTCGCTTTATTGAGAACACCCTGTAAATGCCACACCACTGCCTTCTCCAAAACCTTCCCTAAAAGTGGGAGGTTGGATACCGGCCGATAGTTGGCCGTTATTGTTGGGTCGCGCACTGGCTTCTTAAGGAGAGGGCGCACCAAAGCATGTTTCAATGTTGCAGGAAACAACCCCTACCACAAAGATGTGTTGACTATTGCTCCATCCCAACTGCCTGTCACCACCTTGGACACCTTGACCAACCAGTCAGGACAAGAATCTAATGGGCAAGCAGTGGTTCAAACAGATCCAAGCAGCCTGTTCACTTCCTCAGGGACAACTGGATCAAACCAATCCCAGATAACATGGCAAGACTGCGATCTGGTCAATTCCAGACCCATAGTGTCCACACTGGGGTCAAACTTCCGAGTGAATCTGAGTGATTTTCTCCATGAGATAATCAGCAATGTCCTCAGCTGAACCCTGCCAACCAGGATCAGGGCCCCCTCTACAGAGAAGGGACCTAGTCACCCGAAAGAGAGTCGCTGGGTAATTATCTGCAGAGGCAATAAGGGTGGTGAAATATTTTTGTTTCACTTTTTTTAATAGTGTAAGCCACCCAGATTGGGAGTCCATCCCAGATGGGCTGGATATAAGTCCGGTAGGTAGGTAGGTAGGGTTCTGTGGCATCTGAAGACTAACCTTTTATTATCCTGTGTGTGTGTGTGTGTGTGTGTGTGTGTGTGTGTGTGTGTGTGTGTGTGTGTGTGCGTGCGTGCGCGCGTGCGTGCGTGTGCGTGTGTGTGAAATAAGCCCGAATTATCTTTCCTCTAAAGCTAAAATAAGAAAGAAAAAAGAAGTAGAGGAGAATATTAATCAAAAGTATTAGCAGGAATAGAAGAGCAAAGATATGCATAGGTAAAGGTCGCTCTTACTCGAAAGCCAGTCATATCTGACTTTAGGGTGCAGTGCTCATCTCTGTTTACAGTCAAAGAGCCGGCACTGTCTGAGTGTGTAGACATTTCCATGGTCATGTGGCAGGCATGACTAGATGCTGGAGCACACGCAACACTGTTACCTTTCCTGCTCAAACTACAGTAATACCTCATACAAAGTCCGCTTCATACAACATCGGATTCATACAACATCACCTAATTCCTTGAAAAAAGTTGCCTCATACAAAGTTGTGCGAGGTTTGCATGAGACGAAGAGTGTTTAGGGGTGGTTTCGAGCATGATTTTGGATTTTTTCGTCAGAATTTTTAGAAGCATTCCTGGGATTTTTGCAGCGTTCTTCAGGTTCTTGGACAATCAGGGTTGTTTGACATGTTTTTGTGATGTTTTTAGCCTTTAGAGCAGTGGTTCCCAAAGGTGGGCCCTACGCCCCACATGGGACTTCAATTCCCAGAAGCCTAAGTCAGTATATTGGCTGATCAGTGCTTTGACGAATTGACTTAGGCTTCTGGGAAATGGAGTCCAAGAACCAAAGTTTGGGAAACACTGCTTTAGACAATGATTTCTTAAAGTTCTATCAGTTTCCTGTCTCTCTCCTTGGCTTTGCCCTGAAGTCTGTGCTATTACAGTACAATGTATCTCTATGGAAACGACGTTGTATGAGGCATTGCGGCAAGGATTTGGATGTTGTATGAGGCATCGCGGCTAGGATTTTGCATGCCTCATACAAAGTCCAAATTTGTATAAAGTTCAAACTTGTGGAACCAAGTTTGGACGTTGTATGAGGTATCACTGTACTTGCAATTTCTTGCTTTCGAGCTGCTAGGTTAGCAGGAGCTGGGACAGACGAGAGCTCACTTTGTTTCGCAGGACTTGGGTCTTGAACTGCTGACCTGCCTACCTTCTGGTCATCGTCTGGTCTTAACCACTAAGTCACTTGAGTCCCATAAAATGATATGGACACCACCTAACTAAACTTCATATTTTATAAATTTGAAAAAATTATGAGCACAGCATAACAGAATCAACACAAGCACAAATTTGGGAGCTACAATATTTTTCCATCCATACCATATCAGACTAAGATGTATTCACTGTCCTCAAGGTAACAGGTAACAGGCACATTAAATGAATAGAATGGACAGTTCCAATGGTTATGAGGAGGACAGCTAACAGGCAGAGATTGATGATATTGGCAGAGGAGGCAACCATGGGCTATTGTATTGTAAGTGTATTGATTATGCAAGCGCGGCGCCAAAATGGCCGCCGCGCCCTTTGCGGGCCCCCCCCACAGGACAGAGAATCCGGGTAGTTAGGGGCGTGGCCAGCTCCCTTATAAAAGGGGTGGCCACGAGGCAGCCGAGCTGCCATTTTACCTCAGCGACGGAGCGGAGAAGTTTTTTCCCCCTGTGTCTCCGTCGCTCGTAGCTTACCGGGAAGCCTTTTGGTAGCGATTCTGCCTTGCCGGCTTCCCTTTTTGCTTCGGTGGAGATGCCTTTGAAGAAGAAGGCAGCTTCGAGTTCAGCTCGCGCTGTTAGGAGGCGCAACCCAGGTCGGAGGACCGCGGTGCCGCCTCCTCAGCAGCCACCTTTGCCAGCCCCGGCCGGGGCCGGCGGAATGGGCTCTATTGCCCCTTGGCCCAGAGTGGGCGATCAGAGTGCGGGCGCGGAAGGGGTTCCGGCCCGCGGCCCACGAGCGGTGGACACCGCTCCTGCTCCTGCCCACTCTGTCGGGCCTACTCCTCTAGCTCCCCCTGCCTTGGCAGGTTTCTCCACCAACCCTGCCGGGCTTCGGTGCTGGCCAATGGCCATATGTGGGTCCCGGGGTACAGGGACCTGTACCCATGCCTGGACCAGGCGGGCCGGCCGGCCCTTTGCCCATGGTCAACGTGGACACCTTGCTCGCCCGCATTGCGGCCCTGGAGGCGTCGTTGGCTCGGGCCAGTCAGGCGGGCGCCCCCTTCGGGGTTCCTTTTGAGGCGCTGTCGGCAGGAGGACAACAGCCGGTGGGGAGGGTCGAGCTGCTGCAGGCGCGTGGCGCGGTTCCGGCCACTGCCTCGCAGCTCCCCAGCCAGCAACCAGGTGCGGGTCAAGCCCCGGTGGTGAGCTCTACGTCGGTCATGAGCTCCGACGCCCCCAGTGGGCCGGAACCCCCGGTGGGGGCGGCCCGCGGGGGTGCAGCATGTGAGTATACGGTGCAAGCGAGTACATCCACACACATTCCCAATCTAGGGGGGGCCTTTCAATGGCCTTGGCCTCGCGCGGGTGGTGCGGGGGCCATGCTGTCGGCGACCCACCCGGCGACGACGACTGCCACCTTGGGCACTGGGGTGGGCATTGGCCCTTACACTGCAGGGAATGTTCTGGGAATGGCTGGGTTAGCTCAGGCCCCTTTTACCAGGCCGGCTGTCCCCTTTTCGGCTTTGCCGACGGCAGGGTATTCCTTGCCATTGGGTGATCACCTGGCACAGGCTACTAGGGAAAAGATATGGCGAGGGGAGTATGTAGATATCTTCTCACTCCTGAACAGAGAGCCCACCAAGGAGGAAAGGGAGGGTCAGGATGAGAAGGACAAGGAGCAGGCACGCCGCCGTAAGCCGCCGCGTACCTGGGCCAACTGGCTCCCCGCTTATTTAATATACATGGCGGTATATTTGAGGGCGCGGCCGGATTTAGCTATTCCCATGGTCCAATATTTGGACAACATATATAGGGCGATGGTCGATTTCCTGGGCCCCTCATGGCTAGCATATGATGAGTAATTCCGTATGAGGATTCCCCTCCACCCCGAGATGAGATGGGATGAGCCGTGCCAGAGGCTGTGGCTTTTGTATATGACACCCACACGCCCTGCCCCGGGGGATAGATACCATTGCGGACATGCGAGCGGCTCCAGCGCAGGTTACCCGCCAGGCGGCGGGGCAGGGGGTTCCAGCCCGCCTGCTGTGCTGGACTTTCTCGTCAAATGGTTCCTGCAATCGAAAGAACTGCAGGTATAAGCATGAGTGTCCCACATGTTCTGGCCCCCACGCAGCCTCTGCTTGTCCCAGGCCTGGGGGGGCGCGAGGCAGAGGGAGGGGTGGACAGTGGGCTGGCAAGGCTGCCACGGATGGAGCTAGTTCTCCAAAAGGCCCCCTCCCCAATTAAGGTGGACATGCTGGAGCGCTGGCTCGCATCGTACCCGAAGGGGGAGGACGGGGAGTATCTCCTTCAAGGTTTTAAGCAGGGATTTCGTATCCCTTTTATGGGTGATAGGTCCCCTCAGGATGCTCCCAACCTTTTATCCCTCAGAGGAAGGGAGGAGGTGGCTGCGGCCAGCATTAAAAAGGAGTTAGACGCGGGCAGGGTCGCTGGACCTTTCCCCGCACCCCCGTTTCCCAATCTTAAGGTCTCGCCACTGGGTTTGGTCCCCAAAAAGTCCCTAGGTGAGTTTCGCCTTATTCATCATTTGTCCTACCCAGCCGGCCGATCGGTCAATGATGCTATCCCTGATGACCTTTGTTCAGTCAGGTATACATCGTTTGACCATGCGCTGCGCATGGTGCGCTCGTGTGGCCCGGGTGCCCTGCTGGCCAAGTGTGACATTAAGTCAGCTTTTCGCCTCTTGCCAGTGCACCCGGGTGACTTTGAGTTGCTGGGTTTTAAATTTAAGGGGGAATATTATTTTGATAAGGCCATGCCTTTTGGCTGCTCCATATCATGCTCGGCTTTCGAGCGTTTTAGTACCTTCCTAGAGTGGGCTTTCGTCCGCAGGTCAGGGTCCCGGTCTGTAGCCCATTACCTGGATGACTTTTTATTCGGGGGTGAATGGGGCTGGGACACGTGCGCACGTCTCCTCAACACATTTCAGACGCTAATGGAGGAACTTGGTGTCCCTTTAGCGCCCGAAAAGACCGAGGGCCCATCGACCAAGCTAGTATTCCTGGGGGTTGAGATTGACACAGTAATGCAGGCTTCTAGGTTGCCGGGTGATAAGGTGTCCAGGATAGTGGCCCTTATCTCGGAATTGCTGGCCAAGCGTAAGGCATCCCTGAGGGAACTGCAGGTGCTACATGGGCACCTTAATTTTGCTTGCAGGGTGGTCGCACCGGGCAGGGCTTTTGCCCGGCGCTTATGCGACGCCATGGCAGGGTTATCCAGGCCCCACCACAGAGTCAGGCTCACCCGGGGTATCAGGGCAGACAGGTTCGTCTGGTTGCAATTCCTGAGGGAGTTTAATGGGGTCTCATTTTGGAGGTCTGACCTCCTGACATCCCCCAATTTCCAGATCCAGTCTGATGCCTCAGGATCCCTGGGTTATGGGATGTACTTCAATGGGAAGTGGGCCTATGGTGGGTGGCCACCGGCATGGGCAGGCACAGGTCGCCTGCGGGATCTCACATACCTGGAATTTTTTCCCATTCTGGGGGCTTTGATGCTATGGGGCGAACAGTGGGCTAATTCGGTGGTGCATTTCTGGTGTGACAATGCGGCTGTTGTACGCATTGTCAATGCACAGACTTCCAAATCGCCCAGGGTCATGGATCTGGTCCGCCATTTTGTGCTGCGCTGCCTGCGCCTCAACGTATGGTTCAGGGCCAGGCATGTCCCAGGGATTAATAATGATATTGCTGACGCTTTGTCCCGCCTGCAGATCTCCCGGTTCCGCGCCTTGGCCCCGGATGCGGAGGAATTTCCCTCGCCACTCCCGGACGAGATGTGGACTATGGGCAAGGAGAGGTGAACCGGGCGATTGGCCTGTCACTAGCGCCACGCACGCGTAAGGCGTATCAACAAGCATTCAATTCGTACAGGGCATTTGCTACTCAATTTCTCTTGCCAGAGACCTGGCCTATCCCGGTGGACCATGTTCTGCGGTTCATGGTTCACCTGCATTCACAGGGCCTCGCACCTCGCACCATGGCATCCAAGCTCTCGGCGTTGGCTTTTATGGCCAAAGTGGGGGGTCATGTGGATACCACCTCTGACTTCCGGGTGAGACATGTTTTGGAGGGGTGGGTGCGCGAGCGCGGGCGTTGCCCGGACGACCGGCACCCTATTTCCCCAGGGGTTCTTACCCAGTTGGCCCGGGGCTGGCCAGGCCTCTGTTTTGATCATTATGAGGCAGCCCTTTTTCATGCAGCCACAACGGTGGCATTTTTTGGAGCGCTCCGCGTCAGCGAACTCGTGATGCTGTCTAAGGCGGATGCAAGTGGTAGGGCACTGGAACTCGAGGATGTCTATGTTGCCAAAGACTGGGCCCAGTTGAGGATACGCTCCTCTAAAACAGATCAGCATGGCGTAGGCAGTGGTGTAAGACTGCTACGGTGTTCTTTGGCAGACATCTGTCCGGTTGGTGCCCTACAGGAATTCCTGGCACTGCGTGGCACGCACCACGGCCCGTTTTTCTGTCACCAAGATGGGTATCCCCTTACTAAATTTCAGTTTTGGAAGGTGACAGCCAGAGCCCTCACCAGGGTGGGCCTACCAGGTGCCCGTTATGGCACACATTCGTTCCGTATTGGTGCAGCCTCTACAGCAGCTGCTTTTGGGTACTCTGGGGCTGACATACGCAGCATGGGGAGGTGGGGCTCGCAATGTTTTCAGTTTTATGTGCGCCCACTCCCGCCATGAGTACCAATCCAGTCACCTTACCGCCTTTTCTCTCAATTTTTCTTACAGACCCTGGGTGTCGTATTACACCGGTGACAGTATGGCTGGTGGGCCACAGCTATGTGCACAGGGCAGCGCGTTACGCTGCGGCGACAGAGTGGGACCCCGACTGGGACTGGGTGACCACGCCAGTCTCGCATGGCATGGTAAGCCTGGGATGTTATGGCGGGAGCTGCGGCCTTTCCTTTTTTCTGGCCTGGGTGCTGACCCGCCTGACATTCTAATCATCCACCTGGGGGGCAATGATTTGGGCCAGGTCACCGGCTTATCGCTCAAGCATGCGATTTGCGAGGAACTCGCCTACTTGCATTATGTCTGGCCTGCCACAACCCTGGTTTGGTCGGACATTGTTCCGCGCCATTCTTACAGAGGGGGCGTTAACCTCCTGGCCCTTGACCGTGCTAGGCGCGCGGTCAACAAGGCAGTGGCGCGGTTTCTTGCCGACAGGGCTTGGGGACGGGTTAGTCATCACCCCGATATTAGTCTACAAAATTATGACTTGTACGCAGGGGATGGGGCCCATCTGTCGCGAGGAGGTATGGACCTCCTGTTGGGTGATTGGCGAGCAGGCCTGTTGACCGAGCTGACGGTCTGGGGGGGGGGCGTCAGGTCTTCTTTGAAGCCCCTCCGTGTGGCGGGTAGCACTGGTAAGGTAAACAGTATGACCCACAAGTATCCGGCAGGTTCGCAATTGACTGGACAACACTAGACAGGAATAAATTAGTTAAACGTTGTCCGGTCAACGACGAACCAGGCGATGGGGTGATGACGATTGCTAACCAGCATGCATCACCCCTGTGATTTCACGGATACGCGTCAGAGGGTGGGGTCATAAGTTAGTTATTGACTACGGTCAACAATTTGTTTGTTGTCAACAAACAAATTGATACAAATTGATACATTGTAACCAATTGCCGTTGGCAATTTTGGGGTGGTACCTTACCAGTGTTACTTCGGCCTGCTTGCCTTAGGAATTATGATTGGTCGTTTTACCAATACAAATTTATAATTCGGACTAGGGCATTGAATCAATAAATGTGGCCCTATGCTGTTATCCACTTTCAATGTTGTCTGTGTCCGTTATTGGGGGGGTGCGCCTGCAATGCAAGCGCGGCGCCAAAATGGCCGCCGCGCCCTTTGCGGGGCCCCCCCCACAGGACAGAGAATCCGGGTAGTTAGGGGCGTGGCCAGCTCCCTTATAAAAGGGGTGGCCACGAGGCAGCCGAGCTGCCATTTTACCTCAGCGACGGAGCGGAGAAGTTTTTTCCCCTCCACCCCCTCCCTAGTTAACAGTGTGATATTATGGTCGCTTCGGGGCCGGGTGGGAATTTTTGGTTGGGACCCATATTGGCTCCGGGTCCTGGCTTTTTTGCCCATCCCACACTGTTGCTATGGTTTGATATAGGGGTCTTTCTGTGTTCCTACTGTTGACTTTGGTCACATTGGCGGGTAGCACTGGTAAGGTAAACAGTATGACCCACAAGTATCCGGCAGGTTCGCAATTGACTGGACAACACTAGACAGGAATAAATTAGTTAAACGTTGTCCGGTCAACGACGAACCAGGCGATGGGGTGATGACGATTGCTAACCAGCATGCATCACCCCTGTGATTTCACGGATACGCGTCAGAGGGTGGGGTCATAAGTTAGTTATTGACTACGGTCAACAATTTGTTTGTTGTCAACAAACAAATTGATACAAATTGATACATTGTAACCAATTGCCGTTGGCAATTTTGGGGTGGTACCTTACCAGTGTTACTTCGGCCTGCTTGCCTTAGGAATTTTGATTGGTCGTTTTACCAATACAAATTTATAATTCGGACTAGGGCATTGAATCAATAAATGTGGCCCTATGCTGTTATCCACTTTCAATGTTGTCTGTGTCCGTTATTGGGGGGGTGCGCCTGCAATTTATTTTTGCATTATCACACTGTTACATTGTACTTATATTAACTTGCTGTTAGCCGCTCTGAGTTGGCCTGTGCCGAGTTGAGCGGGATACAAATCTAAATAATAAATAAATAAATAAATAAATAAATAATTTTTGTCATTACTGTGAGTGATGCTCAAGATAACTTTTGTCGGCCCTGTCCAGAAGGTAGCAATGGTAAATCACTGCTGAACATTTCTTACCTTGAAAGTAGGAAGCAGTGGTAAACCATGTTGCTTACCTTGAAACCCTTGTAAGAAGGGAGTAAAAATGAAACAAGAGAGAGTGCTGGAAGATGAGACGCTCAGGTGGGAAAAAGAGGGAGAAGTGGTTTTTATGGAATCAGAGATGTTTAGGCACTTTCTGATGTGCTCTAAGGCAAAAAAGACAATACAGATATTTCTGAACATGCATTGAAGCGAGGTAAAGGTAAGGTAAAGGTTTCCCTTGCTCGAAAGCCAGTCATATCTGACTCTAAGGTTCAGTGCTCATCTCTGTTTCAGAGCCGAAGAGCCAGCACTGTCTGTTTCTGCAGACGTTTTCGTGGTCATGTGGCAGGCATGACTAGACACTGGAGCATTGAAGCAAACACCCAGTCTAAAATGATTTGTTTTCAATCCCAGTAACATAAACAAAGAAAAACAAAGACAAAAAATTGGAAGGAAAAAAGAGAAAAAATAAGCATGATAAAAATCACTTTGTTCTGCAAATGGACTCACATTTTTGTCATTTTAATGTAATATTTATGGACAATATTATTACATCATCACACCCAAAATAATGATTTTAGTCCCTAATATATTTCTACACATTTCTTTCCAAAATATAGCTTGCTGTGGTTAATTAAGCACCCATGATTGACAGCTCCTCCTTTTCCAACAATGTTTAAACTCAATCCATGCCATTCTAAGATATCCACTTAATTGAGGTGGTTTAAAATTTTGAGTTTTACTTTCTGCCCATCCTTGATTACTCACGCACAAGGAATGATATAAAATGCCTCCCTGCGCTGCAAGTTCATTCTGGCAGGTAGCAATCACAGTTAAGGAAAGCTATGTTAAAATGTAATTAGATTCTCTGCAAGTTCTTTCATAGGTTACTTAAATAAATTACTTTAAAATATAAACCTCTGTAGTTTATAGACCACATTATAGCTTTTTCTTAAATCAAGTGGCATCAACAGTTTGACGGCAAATGTTTCCAATCAGCTTCTTTTACACTTTCCTTGTTCAATTATTATTTTAGGTTTTACCAGGATGTAGTTTATACTTAGAAATTAACCTCCACATATCCCCAAACACTGAATTGTAGAAACAGGTGCTGTTAACAAAGCTGATGGAGTTCGGCAGTGCTTTGACCCAACATAGCTATGTGCATTAGTAAGACACAACACCCGCTGAGTCTCCCTTAGTTAATTAAAGAACTTGTATAGCAAGGAATAGCCCTGACTATAAATACTTCCTGAAAGATCCCTAACAGCGAAAAAGGAAATGAGGGGAAAATGAAATGCAGCTACAGAGAAACTATTTCAGATGTTTTTTTGTCCCTTTTGATCAAGGTCCAGAATGCATTGCGTACAATCTTTCTGTAAAACCAAAAAGCTAATGTTCAGTTTTTTCAGGGGGTAAAGTGTAGTTGGCATGAGAACTGGCCAAAGAGTGTTTAGCACTACAGGGCGGCACATAAATGGAAACAACAACATCATCATCATCAACATCACTGTAAACAATGCAGAGGAGTTTCATAAAATATTACAACCAACTGCAAATCTCTGAAATACCACCATCAAGAATGCAGAAGACAATGATATTGGGACCAGCATATATATTACACCTCTATTTAACAGATACTTAATTCTTGGGTTAAAACATGTATCTGTTATAGTCATTCTTTACTTTGTGTCCCGATCAAACCCTGGATTGCCAAAATAAAGCCACCTTCCTGACTTTGTCATTGGCCGAACATAAATCCTCACTGGTGCATTTTCCCAGCAGCAATCAACAGACCAGCAAATGAGCTGGACTCTTCATTTCTCCACATTCACACAGCATGTTGTTGTCTGCCAGAAGTCCCCACATGAGTGTGTTGGTCTTACATTTGGGGACTCCAACTCTCAGCATTTTCAGAGTCCTCCAAGAGACATAGGGGAGTTTGCGTTCTTCAACTATGTCCCCCTGTAATGTTTTTCCTTGTCCAGTGAGCTCCTTCCTCCATCTTCTAATTTGGTTTTGCTCTTGTGTATCCTGAAGAATTTTGTTCTTGCCATAAAGCTCTTCCTGGATCTGAGCTGGCAGACTTGAGGCTCATAACCATTCAGAGGGTGTCAAGGGTCTTTCTCTTGTTTAATTCTCTGTGGCATCCACTGCCACTTCTGTTTGGTGGAGTAATACCAACAAGAGGATATATATTTTTCAACTGGTGTAGGTTTGAGGCATCCTGTCACTATATGCATGGCTTCAGGTCAAGTTGTTTTGCATGTGTGGATGTGCTCCATACTGGAGCAGCATACTCTGCTGCAGAGATGCTCACGGCCAAAGCTGGTGTACACAGCATGGATGGTTGAGTTCCTGATGATTTGTTTCATTGTACTAAATTTGACTTTTGTATTCAGGCAGTGCTGCTTAAAAGAGAGTGTCCTGTCAAGCACCACACTGAGGTGTTCTGGTGTTGAACAGTGCTGTAATCAATTCCCTTGCCACGTAACATCCCACTCAACTCTTGCCTTGGTATTATAATGCCAGCCAATGTTTTTATACTGTTTGACTTTGCTTCGTATGTTGTGATGATGATGATGATGATGATGATGATGATACCAGTCAAATAAAAATCCACAATTCTCCTGCTTTCAAAGGAAAAATTAGGTGCAATCTTAAATTTCCCCTTTGAAATCAAAAAGACTTGAAAGTAATAAATTATAGCTTGCTTGGTCCTTGATAAACACACCTACATACATACATTAATGTAAACAAAATATTGTGTATTTCAAAATAATGCTGATTGTATTCAGGTATATTTGGAATAATAAATATGTATGGGAGCATATATATATATATATATATATATATATATATATATATATATATATATATATATATATATATATATATATATATATATATATATATATATATATATATATATATATATATATATATATATATATATATAAACTAGAAAGCATCACTGACTATTATCAGCAATAGCTACACCCCAGTAAGAACTGTGATACTTCTGGTAATGGAACCCATCAGATATAGAGTACTACCCTGGATAACTTGTGCACCACACAGCGTTAAAACCAGATAATGTTGGAAAACTTGAGGAAAACTTTTGCACCACACAACATTAAGTTAACATTGTGCAATACAAAAGTTTTCCTCAAATTTCCTGAAGTTGATCTCTGCCCCAAAGCCCGCAGACCTGCCCTGCGGACTTTGGGGCAGAGATCTCTGGAGGCCGGGAATCGGACGCTGAGAGCCGCAGCTTGCTTTGGGGGAAAGCTGGAAAACACACTTGCCCGCTTGCCCCCAAAGCAAGTCGGGGATCCCTTCCCTGAAAGGAAGCAGGCATTCACCCACCCACCTTCCCTGCTCGCCGTGGAAGGGAAGGGGGAATCACTTCTCCCCTTCCCTCCCAAGGCAAGCAGGAAGTGTGCGTGGGACGAGCCCAGCTCACCTTGGAAGGGAAGGCAGGATCGCTTCGCCCCTTCCCTCCCAAAGTGAGCGGGGAGTGCGTGCGGGCTGGTTTCTCCCAAAGGAAGCCGCGGACCCACCTCTTCCTTTGGGGGAAGGCGGGTGAGCGCGCTCATCCCAGTTTCCCCCAAAGGAAGCTGGCTTTTTTTTAACATTGTGCAATAAATGTATCCCACAACATTAAAAACCGCATAACATTGAAGATCGTGGAACCAGTCTTTAATGTTATGTGGTATATTACTGTATATATTTCCCTGTCTTAAGTGAGGATTACTCCAGGCTGAGTGTGTGCAACACAGTATCCTAAATCTTCTTAATTTCAGTAAAATATTTTTATCATATTCTTAATATCCCCCTGCCAAATAAATGAGACCTGGAAATAGGTTTGTATGTGTTTGTGTGCATGCACTACGTGCTCTCAAGTCACTTATGGCTTAGGGTGATATTTTTAAAATATGTAATATATTTACCATTGCCATTTCTCAGCGAGTTTCCATGGCCCAGCAAAGATTTGGACCCAGTCTGCCTGCAACACAAATTGAACCTCACAGACAGACAGACATGAGCCATCAAGTTGGTTCTATATAATGAAAAATAATTAAACAATTAAACAATGTAAAGGTATTATTTCCAGAATCCAGATCCAGTTTATGCTGGCATAACTACACCAACAGGATTTTGTCCAATAACTTTAAGATCATTAGAGTAATGCCATTATTAGTTACAATTTTACGGTTATAATTTAAAACTTAATCATGCCTTACTTCCTCATTGTTCAAAAATAACCAGATCGGGTTTTTTAGCTGCCTCTTTTTTTTAAAGAGAGAATTGGCTCATGGTATAAAATATATCTTTGAAGTAGGGCCACATAAACATAGGTATAAAATTAATTTAAATGAATAAAATTAATTTATAAAAAATTACTCGTGCTTTGTCACTGCCAACAAGAATTAATTACAGTCTATTTGCAATGTCTTAGTTCCCTCTAGTTCTCTTTCTCACACATAATTCTAATTATTCTGTGTTGAAAGGATTTTTGCAGAAGAAACTCTGTTCAGGCCAATATGCCCAAATGAGGCTCCTTTCATGTCCCCAAGAGCTGGGACAGAGACAGCCTCTCAATCCATCATGCAGTACCCGGGTCTCGAACTACTGACTTGCCAGGCTTCCAGCTAACAAGGCAAGCTTCTTAACCACTGATCCACCATAGCCCCTCTTTCTCACACAAATAGAATTTGTTAATAAACAGAAGTTCATTGGAATCTACTCTTCTACAGGTACTTCATGAACTCAAACATTATGTAAACATAACCCAACAATATGTTAAGGATTTCTCTTCTTCTTTTTAAAAGGTTCCCTTATTGAAACAAGAAAACATTACAAAAATTTGTTTATCCAATGAGCTTAATCAATTATCATAATGGGGTGGTGGTGGTTAATCCAAAATTGCAGATTGGAATGAAGCTCTGCGTTTTCTTACATGCCAATTGCCACCATTATTTCCCTATCGACTTCTATAGAGACACGTACCTGAGATGCATCTGGCATGCTGAACTGAGAACATACATAGTGGTAAAGGTGGCTCAGTCTGAGGAGGTCAGAAGAGTGATGGAGTATTATAAATGGAATAAAATTGCTTACAACTTGCCCTAGTGGTGCTGTGGCTGAACAGCCGTACTTCAGCCAAAACTGTTGACATTGTGAGTCCAATCTTAATAGGAACCAAGGTTGACTCAGCCTTCCATCCTTCCAAGGTTGGTAGAATGAATACCCAGCATGTTAGGGGCAAAACGCTAATTGCCTTGTGAACTGGCCAGAGAGTTCACTAAAAACTTTAGGCAATAAGGAAATGGTTCCCTTGCTCAAAAGCCAGTTGTATCCAACTCTAGGGTTCAGTGCTCATTTACATTTATAGTGAAAGAGCCAGCACTACCAGAGTCTGCAGATATTTCCTTGGCCATGTGACAGGTATGACTAGACACCGTAGTGCACGGAATGCTGTTTACCTCCCCACCAAAGTAGTACCTTTTTATCTCCTTGGAATTTCTAGCTTTCGAACTGCTAGATTGGTAGGACCTGGGACAGAGATGGGAGCTCACTCTGTCATGCAGCACTGGAGTCTCGAACTGCTGACCTGCCGACCTTCCAGCCGTCACTTTCATCTTCTTAACCATTAAGCCATCACAGACCCTTCATGGGGCAGTATGTAAATGAAATTATTATTGCTGTTGCTATAAGCATTCCGTCTTGTTGGTGATTCTGTGCAAGGTCAAGAGTGATTTCCTCTTCTACTTCTAACTTTAAAACTTCTAACCCCCTTTGAAAAGGTCACATTTATCACTTTGTATGTTGTTAATTCAGAACAGAAGAAGAATCCTAAGTGTAACTTTATTATTATTATTATTATTATTATTATTATTATTATTATTATTATTATTATTATTATTATTATTATTATTATTATTATTATTATTATTATTATTATTATTATTATTATTATTATTATAGTTAGGGGAGGGGAAGACCAAACCGACATCTACTGCTTTTTAACACAATGGCCCTATATAAGCCTCCTTTGTGAAACTCCAGTACAACAGTTTTGCTTCTTATCCTCAACTGCAATTGTCTACTAGTTGCTGCTAGTTTCAAAATGACACCAGAAGAACAAATTCAGATTCCTGCATCAGAAATATCAATCAGGACTACTTCTGGAACAATGGCTTTTGTGATTATTCATCCTGCTAGATGATAAAGGCCAAGTATGGCATTCCAAAACCCCTGCAGCACTTCTTCAGTGCCTTTGTGAAGAAAAAGGGTGGAACCCCAGCAACCAAACCATAATAAATATTATATACAGTAAGTAAAAGTTTGTGTAATGAACTGGTTTCAGAAATGAGTTAGGAGTTCCCTGACTTCACTTGAACTTCACAAGGCTGAGTAAATTTATCAGCCTACTAGGCTGTTCATCCCTGCCTTACAATTGTCTGTTTAAATGCTCTAAAAAAACTTGGCTAAAACAATGAATTAGAAACACTACATCTATTTTTACCTGACAACTTAGGTTATTCAAAACAAAACGTTATGAAAGAAATTACATCTTAGTTCAGGGGAAAGAGAGTTATAGAAGCAAGATGTGATGTGGCTTTCTTTAGCTTCAAGATTGTGGTATTTTTGAACCACAATCGGGTGTACCCTGGTAACGGCAACCTTGTGTTGCCAGCTAATCATTCTCACACTAGGTCAGGTGAAAGGAACTCCAGACTGAACTCACCAAAAGGTACCTTCAATTTGGCAATTTCACATCTGACCTAGATATGGAAGAAGAAGCAGTTTCCTATCACTACTCAAAAGGACATTTTTGCACATAAATAGGTCCACCCTGCTCATTTAACTTATATGCAGAGCACATAATGTGCAAGGCAGAGCTGGATGAATCACAAATTGGAATTAAAATTGCTGGGAGAATCATCAACAATTTGAGATACGCAGATGATACTACCCTAATGGCAGAAAGTGAGGAAGACCTAAAGAAACTCCTGATTATGTTGAAAGAAAAGAGTGCAAAAGCTGGCTTGAGACTCAGCATTAAGAAAACAAAGATAATGGCAACAGGCCCTATCAGTCCTTGGAAAATAGATGGAGAAGAGGTAGAAGCAGTGACAGATTTTACTTTCTTAGGATCCAAGATCACTGCAGATGGTGATTGCAGCTATGAAATAAAAAGATGACTGATTCTGGGGAGACAAGCTATGAGAAATCTGGGGAACATAGTTAAAAGTAGAGACACCACCTTGCAAACTAAAGTCTGCATAGTCAGAGCAATGGTATTTCCGGTAGTAATGTATGATTGTGAGAGTTGGACCATAAGGATAGATGAGCGCAGAAGAATAGACACCTTTGAAATGTGGTGCTGAAGGAGTTTTGAGAGTACCCTGGATAGCAAGGAGAACAAACAGGTCGATCCTAGAAGAAAACAACCCTGACTGCTCCCTAGAAGGTCAACTAGTGAAGATGAAGCTAAAGGCTTTATTGTGCCAGTGAGTAGTTCAGTTCAAGTGTGAAGGTGACTTCAGAAAACGGTTGCTCGAAAAATATATAACTAAAATGAAGTTCTTCAATGCACACATTTTGCAACCACCCTCCTTCCCCAATCACCAGGAATCCAAAGCAGAACAAAAAGCAGCACAGAACCACCCTGTGACTGGAAAAAAGGTTGGCAAACCTTCACGGATCCCCCCCCCCCCCCCGCCCCATTTCTCCAAATTCAAGAGAAATAATGGCTTCAGATTCACAAAAATTATTAACTCTAGCTATGAAATTATCATAGACCAAACTGAACAAATTGCATGTGTAGCTATAGTTAAAAATGCACATGCACGCAGAAGCACAAAACCAGAGACATGCACTTAAATCACACAGTAATGTCCAGAAAAGAGAAGTTGTGGTAAGCAGGATTTCCCAAAGTGAATTTAAAAAATCAAGGATTGGGTTCCGATTTTACTGCTGATCTATTTTGACTTGTTTTCTTTTTGGCACATTTACGACACCTGCTAAAACACCCAGAAGTTTCTACCTTCCCCATTTTAGGGGTACAAAATGCAAAAATAACATACATAAGAAAAATGGAAAACTGTAACTAAATGTACCTTTGCTAACAAGATATTCATTAAAATCAACATTTTCAATATACTGTATTCTCTACAAGTTGGCCATCTCTTTCTACGCACACATGGTCTTCTTCCTCACTCATGATATCCAAGATATATGTTGTTATGCAGTTGTGCCGATGTATGGTGACTTTTTGGACAACCTGTATATGGCAACTTCAGTTAAAAAACATGCAAACTGCAAAATATAAGATTTGCTTATAACTTTTTGAAACTATCCATATATGTGTGTAGTTAGGTGGATAGTTAGCTATATCTAGACAAAATAGTTTATTTACAAAAATCAAAAGCTGTCAGGTGATGCTATTACAACAGCTGTAAACCTCAACTCCCCCCCATACGATATTCATTCTGTTTTCAAATATTATACTCCAATCCCTAATCATGTGATTATTTTTAAAATATCTCCTGCTTCCTTCCCATTCTTCTCCAATAGACCCCCTACTCCATTCTATTCTCCATCCTATGCTGCTTTTATGGGTTGCCCAATTGCATTCTCACCCATGCCAAAACATTCAGAAATCTACAAACCCATTCCACCTTTACAATATCCTTGAATAGTGCAAAATTAATCAAACACTGCTATAAAATTACATATTTAGAATATGTTCTGAACATCTCTCTTTGAAAAGAAAGCCTGGCTGTTTTAAACAAAAGTTTGGTTATTTTCCTCTCAAGGATGGGTAAGTGTGAGTTATATCACTCTAACTGCAATTATCAGTTTCACCTAAATCCTAGACGAGAATCCTTAAAATCTCATAGTTTCTGCTGGAATTCGAAACATTTTTCTTTTGAAGGATTTAAAGTTCCTCGTCACTGTTGCGACTGCTGCCATTGTTTATTAATGGGGGCAATCCATATGCTTGGCAAGTAAATAGCAACATAGAACTATTTTGAATTTTACTGCAGCTAATGCAGTTCCATACTAAATGTCCAACCATGCTTGGAGTAGACCGTACAGCCAGTGACTCAACACCGAGAATCAGGTGGTGGTAAATAACCTGACTCCCTAAAGGGCCAATGGCTATGGGTGGATGAGCCCGTTTAGGTGGGTTGATGGTCACCTCAGTGGAGAAAATGCCACTGGAAACCATCAGATTAGAGCCAATAGCAAAATGAGCAGAGGAGGAACTCTGATTCCCAATGGTCATGGAGGCAGAAGAGGCCATGCCAGATGGACTGGCCATGAAGGCGCACCTTGTCAATATCTAAGATCACAGTGCATGGGTCACTTCATGGCAAGCTGGGATACACCTTTAAAAAAAATCACACCAATGGCATTTTTCCTGCTTCAAGAAAAAATGCATTCTCAGATACGAGTTGCAGTCAACAATGACAAATTCCTGGATTCTTACATCACTTAATCACTTCTTGGCATCTTTCTGATTGAATCTCTCTCGAGCTAATATTTAATCCTGAATAAACTCAAGATCATATAGCTGTTTAAATAGAAGTAGGGGGAAAAGGGCTGAGAATTTACCTATTTAGCATCCTGGTTAGAGAATATGCAATTTAGGGCGGGGGGGGGGGATCAGAAATACAGCAGGATGCTGTAACAAAGATGGCGTAACTCATCAAGACACAGCTGTTCACAAGTTCTTCCACATATCAAGGAAAGAAGTACTTCGCAACACAAAGTATAAAAGTGGAATGGGTGTTTACAACTTACAGTGTTATCGTACATTGCTTCATTATAGGTTAGTTTTTATCCTGAGAGTATGACCAAAAACACACAGAGGACATGCAGAAAGGAAGTACCCAAGTTTTACTTCCTCATTTCCTTCATTTTCCAACAAAACTAAGCAATTATAATTATATGGTGTTCTACTTTTTTAAAAAAAAAATCCTGAGGTCTGCTTTTTATTATTATTTGATTCAGGTTTCACATATTCAGCTATTTGATCCAGTGATGATTTTCTTAACTATGTACTGTCAAACCACCTTAAAATTTAGGAGGCGATTAGATGCTTCACTGTAACAGATGTGTAGCCTTCTGGGGTTCTGTACATTACTTTTCCAAATGTAACATCACCTTATGAATTCAGCAGGGATGATAAATTCAGTATAACTAAACATAATAGCAAAGACAAACAAAGATCAGTTACTGCCGTAACAACCAGGTGTAGTTTTATACAAAATAGCTCTGAAAATGATTGCAATTATTTAATATGGGTCTCCACATAAGTTTGAATTTCTGAGAACCTATTTAAAGAAATGAATTGGAAATATGCACTGGAACAATAAAAAACAACAACAGAAGTATAGTTTCCTACCCGTAAGAGGGACTGAGATTCATCCTTTGACTTATCACCAGATCCAGGATATTGCTGAGGGAGTGGTCCGGGTTTCTCTCCGCTTCCTGGAGGTACTCCCTGAAGGTAACCCTTGGTCTCGACAGGCATGCCAGAGCTGGGCCGTGCAAGATGGGCTGCTTCTACGTTTGGACTATCCCTTAAGGGCTTTGGCTGCTCTTGGCCAACAGACACTGTAGTCAGAAGGCCCAAACTTGTTTGGGGGTAGGATGGACTCCCCCTCAAAATGTCCACACCTCTCCAAGGTGTGCTGCGAAGATCATCGCTGGACCCATCAGGCCAACATTTCTCCTTCAATCCTTCCTTCTCATCCAGCTTTTCCCTCTTCACAATACTGTCAGAGACAGGTTCCCACATTTTGGGGTCTGCAGCATTGATCAGGCTATAGACCTTGAGATCCATTTTAGGTTCTTCCTTGAGAGTAGTAGCTACTCCATGGCTATCTTCCCCATTGGCTGTGGAGGTGTCCATCTCCTGACAGTGTGCAGTGTTGAAGTGTTCCAGTAAGGACTGAGTGTCAACAGTTGTAAAACTACACTGACGACATTTGTAACAGTTGTGGACTCTCCTAAGAAAGGGTAAGAGAAACAACATTATAATGTCTAAATAGCTTCAACTCATTTTGCTTTCCCTAAAACAACAGAAAGACATAGAAGCTTCCTTAAACAGTGGCCTTCAGCCCTTCCAGAAACAACACCCATCCTGAATCCCAGTTTCAACTATGCTAACATTTACAACAACAAAAATATCCAGATGCCAACATCCAAAACAGTTCTATTTGTTTAACAAGTTATTATTGAATGTGGGGGAATTATTCAAAAGGATGGAACTCATGAGTTAAATTATCATCAATGTACTTCAGCAAAAAAACAGATATGACATGAAAACTAGAAAGCATGTTATCATTTTCGTTGGAATTAACTGAAAGGGGCAATATTTGTGAAGTTTTTAAATTGCAATTTGATTTTGGGGGTGAGCTTTTGCATTTGATAAGATATTGCCAAGGTTTAATATATCTATGGATGGAAAAGAGATAAATAATTCTAATTGTTGAAAAGAAAAGTATGTTGGCCACTTACAAGCTATATTCCTGAAAACCCCTAAAAGATTTTTTTAAAAACAAAATCTTTCCCATAATTAGAACAATGTCAATATACAAAGAGTCCTCTGAAGTAAAGCTCTTTGTTCCCAGATATTGAGGAAAATTATATTTGTTCTTTTACAGCTCTTCTTAATGAAGCTTAAGTGGTAAAATTGTGTGTTCAAGTATTACACTGTGCTATGAAATGTGGAAAAAATGAGGTAGGAGCTTGGATCAATCATGAAACTTTCAACACAGAAAGATGAGAAACTACATAATACATAGTCTTCTGTACAGCCGTTTTAAGTGTCCTATATACCTTGGAATAACACACATGCCTATTTTCATTCAAGCAGACCATGCAAAGTACTGTATTACTGAACTATGTAAAACATATGTTCCCACATTGGAACAATATGTTGCCAATTTCCTGTGTATGCCATAGAAACAGAATACATTTTATGAGCTAACATGATACTGTTTTATTAGCACTACAGTAGCGCACAGACTTCCCAGCACGGATCAGGACCCTGGTGTGCTGGACTTTGTAATAAAAATTTTATATATATATATATATATATATATATATATATATATATATATATATATATATATATATATATATATATATATATATATATATATATATATATATATATATATATATATATATATATATATATATATATATATTCCCCTCTGTATATAATGCACACAAGTTTGCAAATCCTTGCTCCAAAAATACATAATGCCAATTGTAGCTGTGCAAATTACTCTAAAAATTCTTCACCCTACTTGTGCGGAAAGAAACACTGGTGGGTGAGGGGAATTAACAGGTATTCCCAGGCTCTTAGTTTGGGAATGTGCCTGGATTAATTTCTGAGCCTGAAGTTTAGACAGTGGCCTCAGGTTCATTTTGTGTCATATTCATGACGCAAAATAGTTTGCTTTAACTTTGAGCAACTCCTCTAAGCACTGGAGATGACTGCAGTTAACACTAACAAAATTCTCATCATAACAGTGTTGCATGGTTTTTAACCACAGAGTACAAGCACAGTTGTGACCAGCAGTAATGCAGACAGAATCTTACACTAGTGCAGAAGTGCACAATGGAATAAGAGAGTGATTTGTTAAAGGAATGGGGAGGTAAGGTCATTAATAGGAAGGAGGTGGACTGCAAGGCTATAACTCACTACCAGTCTCCATGGTTAGGAAATGGCGGACCCAGGCCAGAACAGGTTTTAAAAATTTAGTGAACTGACAGAGGAAGGGAAATATATGTAGAAAAATCCAGAAGGCAAGTACAGAGAATGAAAAAGTCAGAGAAATTCGAGTTTCAGTAATCTGAAATGTGATCTGTAAAGACATATATTGTATTTGTTCAGAAGATTTTATCTCCTCATACGAGCCTGTCCTTCTCTGGTATCTTTAGAGCGGGGTGCCCAAACCTTTTGGGCTGCGGCCCGCTCATGTGGTTCGGGAGCTTGTCACTATGGCCCTGGGGCCGAATCAGGATGCTGTCACCAATTCATCTGGCCCGTGAAGCTCTCATCGCTCCTGGAAGTGGAAGTAGAATGTGCCCATACGGGCGTGTTTTACTTCTGCTTCCAAGAGCGATGAGGCCCTCGAGGGCCAGATGAATTGGTGTCAGGGGCCAGATCTGGACTCCGGGGCATAATTTGGCCATCCCTGCTTTAGAGGAATTATTTCTTTTGGTCCGGTCTTCCTCAAAGGCATTTCTGGTGAGGATAAAAGAAAAGGCATTCACAGTATTTGCTCACAAGCTATGGACCTCCCACCCAAGGAAAGCTAAACATGTTCTTTTCTCCTTCCATCAACAGAGAAGACCTTTTATTTACATAGGCCACTAACTATTGCCGAAGAGTCTTTTAACAGTGGTATTATATATTTTCTTTTTCTCCCGTAGTATTTTCAAATGCATTTAATTGTTTTAATTCACTGCTTGTTATGTTCAATTGTTTCACATTTTAAAAAATTGTAACTAGCTATTTTTAGTTACATCTGTTTAAATTTGTTTCACTTTTTTAATGGTGTAAGCCGCCCAGAGTGCGAGTCCATCCCAGATGGGTGGGGTATAAGTCCACCAAACAAATAAATAAATAAATCATGCTGTAAGGAACCTCAGGTCTTCTATTGGAAGAAAGCCAAACTATCCAATCATTAAAGCAAAAATCATAACCCTGTCTTCACAGATGTTAAGGCCCTTTGAGTTCAATGCATTTTGCTCTCAGTTCAGTAGATAAAGAATCCTAGTTATAAACTTACACATCAGCAGTGTGTGTCCATGGACTCCAGCATCCATTAGGCACAACCAGCTTGGGGAGTTATGGGAGCTAGAGTACAACCACCTCTGGGGGCCCACTAAACTCACTGACACTTCTGAGCAAACAAATATAGAACCATGCAGTTATTTTGCTAAAGAAAAAAATATATCAACCTGTTTTTTTTAATTATGATCAGTTACACAGAAAATATTATTTTCCATCTCTTTGCCTTGCTTTGGTTATTTATAACCAAACTTTTTAATTGTCATTTTCAATAGGCTTTTTATTAACAAAGTTTGAAAATTCTAGGTACAGTGGTATATATACTGAACTAGTCCTAACACTTAACCCAAATTTTAAGATAACACTCTCTAATTTTCTATTTATAGTTTAAAAACAAGCTTTATCTTGAAAATAACTTTTACTATATAATAAGAGAGAACAGCACCCCCCAAAAAATAACAGGGGAAAATCATTATATGTATATATACACTCACACAGTAAATGCTAGTTTGTTGTGCCAGGTTTTTAGAATTCTAGCCAAGATTTTTTGAAGTGCAAGAGCCTAATTTTAGATTCTCAAAAGCATATTTAGTCACCTAAATAAGTAAGTGGTGTGATTTCCCCCCCCCCAACAGTATTATATACCATTGACGTCAATGGGAGCTATATGACGCTCAGTTCTTTTAGAAACTAGGCCAATAACCAAAATGTCTAAATAAAAACTATATAGTCTAAATTTCCACTTCAGGGGGAAAAACTTATATTTTCCTGGGAAGGCACGTTTTAATTTAAACTCATGAAAATGTCAACTAAAGGAGAATCTTCTCAGTCACTTGAGAAATCTTGTATCTAAGAACAGCCCTCAAAGCATGGTCATAGTGCCATATATTCATGTTTTCCAACATGGCCCAGAGCTGCCCTAATAAAAATCATAATACCACCTATAGCATAGAAACTGCTTTTCATCTTCAAAGCTGTTTATAATAATTAACTAATTAATACTAACAACACCCCTACAGCTCATTTGGATAGAATGGAGAGGGAATTACTTGCTGGAGCCTGTAGACTGTGTGGGCCACAACTGTTAGTTAAGCATGATCAAGAGGCGCCATTATTTTATGGGCTCTTCAGATGTAGTCAATATAGCTAACAATTGAGCAACATCCAGGTGCCTTCCCCTTTTATCTCAACCTGTCTTTTACATTTTCTCATGTTTATTTAACATATATTCAAGACATTAAATGTGCCTATTCATAGCTGAAATCACAAGTTCCCAAAGTTGTTGGTGCTATGGCAAGCCAGTATATGCTGTTGTTTGGGGATTGCAATGCTCAACACTAAATGTACCTTGCCTAAGTTTTCATGTGTGAAAGGACCATCGGGAAGTATCACTATGTAGTAATATAATAGTAATGGACAGCTTCTAATTCCGTTGAGAGATTACTTTATTACATGAAGAAAACCAAAGTAAAATAAACCACACACCTCAAAAAGTAATACAAAAATCAGCCCAAAGTCTTAAAGGCAAAGATGTAAGACAACTATGTTTTACTCATTTTGTTTCATTGAATGCAAAGACCTAGCAGAAACAAAAACAGAGGCTACCCATTTCATTTCTCCATGCTGGATTGCCTTAAGCACCATGTCTCTCACAAAACTCTAACCAAGATTTGAAAATACTTGGGTTTGGGTGTGCTGTTCTGTGTCACCAGCCAAGGTCTTTAAGAGAATGATCAAGAGAGGCAGCAACCCTATACAATCAATTAGGACAATCTAGTTATTAAGTACATGAGAAGAGAGATACACCAGCAGCCCCATGGCTTTCATTATTACTTTCATTCTTGTAAAAGCTACCGGTCTGAAAGAAGAGACTAATATACTCATGAGGACTCTGTACTCAAACTGAATACTGATTTTCCCCACCAGCATGTTACTAACATTACTAGCTTGCATGTTCCTGTTCCTTGTGTGCTGAATAAGCATGTTGCCATGTTACTGGGCAGGTCTTTCTTGGTAGCAGTATGCTCTATGAGGAAGAATGTCAAAATCCATCTCTATTTATTTGTTGTTGTTTTTAGTTACTGCAAGTTATGAACTTGATTTTTTTCAACAGGTTTTTAATGCCCCCCTCCCCATTTGCTTTATAATGTATTTTAGACTACTAAGAGCAGAATTGGTTGGTTGGTCTATTGTAGAATGTTGAGCACACATATTTTACATATTTATTGGCTGGGATCAATATATTACTTAGTTTTATATGTTTACTCATCTTGAAGTTTTTCTGAGAGATCTAACAGGAATAGGTATGGGAATACAATAAAACCCCGACTTACTTATGCCTTGAGTTACATAATGGTTGTGTGCTAAAACCATGTCCTGATTTACATTATTTCCTAAGAGTTTGCTTCGAGTTACATAAAGATTATTTTTCCTATGTGTTTGCTTCAATTTACATTAAAAATTCATTTTCCCTATGGGTTTGCTTTGAGTTACATAAAAAAAGATGTAAGCAAAAGCCTATGGAACTGACTTTTTTCTCAAGTAGGGTTTTTACTGTACTCATACAGGGAGCCCTGTGACACTTGGATGTCAAAAGGTGTTCACTGGCATACACTTCTGCAAACTGCTTTTGCACACTAGGTCAGGCGAAAGGAACTGCAGAATGAACTCACTAAAAGCTGCCTTCATTTTGGCAATTTCACATCTGACCTAGACGTGGAAGAAGCCCACTTCAACAGATGCATTTCAACAGGTTAGCATTATTCTCCCTTTTTTGAAAGATTAGGTAGTACTGAATTCAAGATTCAAGGCAAAAGCAAACTTTGTGGCTATCCTTCCTAGTCTTGGGTTTCCAAAGTCTTTTGGGCTCCATCTTTCATCACAACTAGCCAATGGCCCTGTATGTTGATATGATGAGATTATAGTTCAACTACTTCTGGCAACTCAATGTCTGGGAACCGCTGAACTTCTCTTTCTACTATAACTTGGGTGGAAACCTTACATTCTGAATTAGCAAGGTTTGTTATTGATTTATACACCTGATTTACTTGGAAAATACAAGTGAGAGTTACCCTATTGGACAACATATTGATCCTCATGCTGTTTTGTTTTGATTTGGTATTTCTTTTCTGGAGAGGAACAAAACAGAAACAAATGGAGTACATGTACCAGTATGTAGTTCCTTTGCAGTTTGCCAGATTCTTCAGAAGCTGTTCTATACAAAAACAGCCTGCATAGTCTATAATGGCTCATTACTGTATTTTAAAAATATAGCTATTTTCTTTGGTGAAACAGACTGGAATTACTGGCACATATTTAATACTCCCATCAAAAATCAGTGAAATTTTAGCTTTTTTAACCTTGCTTGGATAATGGCACAACTTACCTATTCCCCCTTTTAATTATTTTAATAGCTTTCATATTTCAGTTACAATTATTTTATTATTTGTTTTATTATTAGAATATGACACTTACTTGCTGCTGTAGATGAATTCAGAGCCCATTTTTTAAATACAAAAAGTAATTTAATAGGTTTACTTTTTAAAACAAATAATACCATTCTCTAAGAAAAACCTCTAAACCCAAGAGCAATATTTTTTCCATTTAACTGATTTCTTCCTAGTATTTTTCAAATTATATATAAATAAAATTGAGTAAATCTCTTAAGTTCTTCTGGGTTTTTACTCTGATATAGTCATTAGATATAGACCATGGGGTCGTGAAGGGTCGGAATCGACTGTGTGACTGAACAACAAAACTACTTAAGCAGTTGCAGGTTTTAGATGTCTAACATACCATATTCTGATGCTTACAGCAAATGTACTCTGTACACTGTAAATAACATAGAGCTAAGACATCTAGGAGGAGAAAAGAGGAACATGAATTTCCTGTTTCATTACATGCATCAAAGAAATGTCTTGTTCACAGAACAAGGAACACTTTAGATCAACTACCTCCATGTTCCATTATCTTAACAATGTTCCCTATCCATCCAAGCTAACGTGTATTACAAAGCCTACATCAGGGCTGACCAAACTATGGCCTGTGCGCCAGATCCGGCCCCGACACCAATTCATCTGGACTGTCCTGCTCTTACTACTCCTGGAAGCAGAAGCAATTTTACTTCTGCTTCCAGGAGCAGCAAGGGTGGCATGGGCCAGATGAATTGGTGTCAGGGGCTGGATCTGTCCCATGGGCCATAGTTTGGGCACCTCTGGTTTAAGCAGAGAAAATGGCAGCCTAAAAATCTATCTCATCCTGTTGCAAAACAGATTGCAAGGGACGTTTTACTTCCACTTCTGGTGGGAGGAACCACGCGACCGGCTCATGGCCCGAAAAGTTTGGGCACTCCTGGCCTACATCATGTCAACAGAAGGGAATCCCTTATTTGTTGACCTTAACTTGGTTGGCTATGATCCTCAATCTATCATAAAGAAGCTTTACATCCCCTTCACTTTCTGAATGCACTCAACTTCACACTATTTTGACTTCCTTGTAGTAAAACGTCTGATATCTTCCAGCCTACAGTACGTGGAGGTCAGTGGGAGGTACAGTATCTGTTCTTCTCTACTTTATATGCTTCTGAAAAGGATCAATATTTTGTTCTTCCCTCATACAGAGAGGACTGAGACACTCAGTAAGCATTTAAATAGGTCACATCCGACACAGTAAATTGAAACACCTTCGTATGACAAAGGATGCACATAGGTGCACTTACCACCAGCTTCTAAGGGGTTTGTTTACCTGTAGTGTCGGAAAATCTCCTCTTCAACCTGAGTGACAAAGTCACATTTGGTACACGAATGTTCTTTGTTTTCTTTGACAGTCAGCTGTCCATCCCCCGCTTGCAGAGCATTTGCTTCTTGCTTGACCTCAGACACCTGGGCTTCATGGGAAGTTTCGTAGTGAAGCAGGAGAATGTCTACATCAGGGGTGGAGAAAGAGCACTGGTGACACTGGTGCTTGACTCTGGAGCCTCCTGGCATCCCAGGGGACAAGTGCAAGAGCAAGAGAGAACAATGGGAACAATTACTTTTCCTGCAAGCAAAAGGATAAGTAATTTCTCCAAGATGCTTTTCTGGACTACAGAGGCCTCGGGGACAAAACTGACAGTGCTTAATGGTACACTTGTGAATGTTGTGTAGTTGCTGATAATGATGCAGAAGAGGCCCCACCACAATTACATCTGGGCCATGGCTCTTAGAGTACCTAAAATCGCAAAACTGACAATTGTAGCTTGTCACCACGTTGTCCTCCACTCCTGAGCTGGAAAAGTCTTTCTTTTTCGCCACACTACAGCCCTTCTCAGTCTTTGTCGCTAACTCTCCATCTGCATTTTTGGCTAAGTCATTATTGTTAATGACCGACCCCCTTGAGAGCTTGTCATTCCGATCTGGCTGAAGGCCCCCTGTCTGTCTCCCCCCATGGTGCGTGCTGTAATGCTCTAACAGTTTCAGTGAGCTGGAGGATTCACAACTAAAGCTGCAGAATTTGCACCAGTAGTAACTGGAGGCATCCGTACCGTTTTGTCTTGAGGATTCAAGAGGCTTGATGGGCACCGAATAACCAACTGGAGTGTCATCTCCAGTTTTTATGGTGATCTTGTCCTGCCACTTTCCCAAATCTCCAGCCTCACAGGATCGAACCGTAGGACTGGACTTGCTCAAGCTGCGCTCTGAGGCTTTGCTCGATTCAGAGGCAGGAACAGTGGGTTTTATCTTGTTGGGATGGGCCTGCAAGAAGTGCTGTTCCAGCTCTGTTGACGAATTGCCCATGTAGGTGAAGTTGCAGAACTTGCAGCGGAAATACTTGGTGTTGCCATGGCAATCTGGAGTTTTACGTCCAATGCCAATAAAGGTCCCACCTAAAGTCACCTACAAAAGATCAAAGGGAGGACATCAGCCACAGAAACATTTACTTTTCCTATGCAGGGAAGAAGTGGGAGGGGAAAGCAAACAAATATTTGAACATGCTGACTCTATAGAAAATATCTGTGAAAGGGAATAATGTTCACATTGATTGCTCATCCCCAAAATATACCCTTACCACTTACTGGGCAATCATTCAGAGATGCCTCAGATAACATATTCTAGGGAATAATATTTTTGTCAAAGTCAACTGTGGGAGAGAGATCCCATTTTGAAGGGCTGGCTTAGACCACATGCTTCAGCTAACAGGAAATAGGAAGGGAAAAGGAAAGATTTTCTTCAAAAAAGAGTTATATTTTTCCTTATCAACCAGATTTAATGAAAAACACAGATAAATAGAACATGGGCATAAGGATTGGAAAATGAAGGGGATACTGTCAAATAGCAAATTAACCACAAACATTGTATGAAGCCAAAACCACCATGACCAATAGTTTCAGAACCACCTGCAATAGAAGAGGCAGTGAAGTATTACCTCAGAATACGAGTTATATATCTAGATATTTCAATGGTTTATAAACAACACACAAATATTTTGAGAGCTAGATGTGGTAGTCTGCAGTCAGTTCAACTGAACAATCAAAGTCCTGTTAGTCTTTAAGATGTCATTAAGATCCATTCTTGGTTTCAGTGCAGAAAATATAAATAGTGTCAGTTTAAGGTAAAGGTAAAGGTTTCCCTTGCTCAAAAGCCAGTTGCATCTGACTCTTGGGTTCAGTGCTCATCTCTGTTTCAAAGCCGAAGAGCCAGCGTTGTCTGCTTCTGCAGACGTTTCCGTGGTCATGTGGCAGGCATGACTAGACACCGGAGCAAGTATGGCAGACCTGTTAAAACATTTGTAAGTGTTAGCCTTCACTCTCTTTCATGAAATGTGGTCAGTATTGAACTGTATTCTGTCATGGGGTACAAACTTCATAGCATGCTAGATTTTACAGCAGGGCCAGGGGACTTTGGTGGCTCTGAAGGTAAATTTTCTACCACCAGTATTCACATGTAGTAGCATGGACTTGCACAAGTGCTGATATATATACACATATATATTAAAAAGGAAGCAGCCAGAAATCTCACTTCTAGTTTTCAATGTGTGCATGTTAAGCATTGCCAATGACATAGATGAAAGGTGAACAGATGTTCCTAAACGCTTCAAGGAGTAGTAACTCACCTTTGTAGGGACAAAGTAGGGGCAGAGGAGCTGGATGGAACCAAGAGTTTCAAAGCCACCCATAAGAGACTTACTTTGCTTAAGACTGCTTTACAGAAAGGAAGGTCTGAAATTTCTCCCCAGCAATGGAGGGTGGGGGTGAGGGAGTGGGTTTTTTGTTTGTTAGGCAGTTGAATTAAGACCTGGTTAAGACTTACTCTTAACACATAAAACTCAAAGGTGGTTTGAAGCAAATAACTCATACATAAGAACAGCCTTTCTGGAACAGGCAACAGCCCATCCAGTCCAGCATTCTGTCTCACACAGTGGCTCACCATTTGCTTCAGGGTATTCCCAAGCGGATGCCTTCACCTGCTTAGGATTCCCTGGAAATGGCATTGAGAGATATCCTGCCTATCTCTCCAACCCGGAGGTTGTTCTTAGGTATCCATAATTATAGCCATTGATACCCTTGTCCTCCATGAACTTGTCTAATCCTTTCTTAAAGCTGTCAAGACTGACAGCTGTCACCACTTCTTCTGGCAGGGAGTTCCATAGACCAGTAATCCTCTGGGTGAAAAAGTACTTTCTCTTATTTGTTTGAGAACTAGCACCCAAAAGTTTCATGGAGTGTCCCCTAGTTCTAGTGTTATGCGATAGGGAAAACAGTTTTTCCTTATCTACTTTGTCCACACCGTGCATGATTTTATAAACTTCAATCAGGTCACCTCTTAGACGCCGTCGTTCAAGAGTGAAAAGGCCCAACCATTGCAGCCTCAGATGGTAAGGAAGGTGTTCCAGTCCCCTAGTCATTCTGGTTGCCTTCCTCTGCACTTTTTTCAGCTCCATAATATCCTTCTGGAGGTATGGCAACCAGAACTGTACACAGTATTCCAGATGGGGCCTCACCATAGATTTATAAAGAGGCAAAATGACACTTGCCGACTTATTTTCTATACCCTTCCTAATGATCCCTAGCATTGAGTTTGCTTTTTTCTCTGCTGAGGCACACTGGGTTGACACTTATAAGAGAAACTCCAGCAAAAGCTAACTGCTGCCTTCTACAAGTTAAACGCAACAAGTTAAGTCTAATTTTAGCTCCCAGGAAATGCTACAATATGTGTATTCAAGCATGAAGGTTTCTTAATGTAGACGTCTGTAAAGCAAGAGCTTTCATTTAGTAAAATTTAGAAAAACCACAATAGCAAGGGACAGAGAACCTCTGTCATGTCCCAAAAAAAGATTACATCATCAGGAATTTATCACGTAACTTTTCTCATGCTCTGATGAAGACATCTCATGAACAAGAGACCAACTTTTGTCAAGCCTGTTTTATTGAAGTCTTTTCTGTATTGGAGGAAACACTTCAGCTCTTCCCACAAGTGCCACACCGGTTATGTAACAATGAAACACTATTTGCTGCTTCTAGACATCTGGGTTAATAATCCTCCAACATCTATTGATCAGAAAATCTTATCCCCCTGAATGGGACAACACTCACTAATGGATTACAGCCTGGTTTGAAAGCCAAATTGGGGGGGGGGGGAGTGTTAACAGAAAATTGCTTTACTTCTCATACTGAAGGTGTGAAAATGTGTATGGTATCCATTTTTTAAAAAGATTAATCCTTCAGAAACACTTAATTTACTTTGGAATCAACCCGCCCACTTCTCTAGTTTTCCCCTTGATAAGTAAACTCAAAAAAGTTGCCTGGGATTCTGCAGTTTCCTCTCAAGAGGTTTATTTCTTAGTGAAAAACCATATATTTCGAACACACACAATAGAAGAACAGATTTTTATTCCCACAACTACAAAGCAAGTTACTATTTCTCTGGTTGTTTTTCTTGTAATTTTCAGAATAAATAGTTATCCTTTCTCCCTATACCAGGGTTTACCAATCTTTTTCAGTCAGGGGCTGGGTCACACTCCTTCAGAAAGTTGAAGGAGCCAGACCGGTGGTCCTCTGCCATTTACGGCTGTCGTAAATGCATTTGCCACAGCTTCTTGACTTGAAGAGCTAAATAAGACTCACATGATGGTTCAATTATTGCTAAATGGCATTACATAAAGATATGATGTTAGCTTTCTCTGTTTAAGTAATTATGCTTTCAAATAAACTGGTTAGGATTTTCCCTCCTCATTGTGAAGTTAATAAAAACATCCTAAATAATGGCCAACAAATACTCAATGGAATGAACCAGATCTCATGGGATGTGGGCTCTTAAAAATGGGATACTGTGATGAGGAATTTAAATCACCCCTGGTGTCTAAAATTTTCACAACTAACTAATAAATGTATGAAGAACCTGTGCAATTATCGCCCTTTTGTATGGACAGGTTTGCAGAAGAGAAATCGCTTTTCAACAACAAAATAATTGAGTATTCCAAAGAACCTACAGTTTGGGATTCAGAAACAAGGGATACGAGTTCTTTGAAGGCATCTGATTTTTGCAAAAGAAGGAACTGTGAACAGTGCTATGAAGAATATGACAAATGGAACTTGTGAACCACAATCTTTTTATGCTGGGTGGGGCTGGGTGTTTATTAGCTACAACTTGTGTAGTTTTTTATGTATTTTACGCTGTTTTTTAGTGAGTTGGGTTGGGTTTTTTAATGTTATTGTCTTTCTTGTGTTTTTACTGTATTTTGTATATGCTGTTAGCCGCCCTGATTGATATTTTTCATCAGAAGGGCGGGATAGAAATTTACAAATAAATAAATAAATAAATAAATAAATAAATAAATAAAACCTTTCCAGATATAGGGCCATAATGTTCACCACTGCCTGAAAAAGTAGGCAATGAATGGCATTAGATTGGAAATGTCTAAATGTATGCAAATCTTATTAGAGGGTGGAGAGTCCTATGGGACAAAAAAAAGTTGTGTAGAAGACAACTGTCACTGCAATATCTTTTAATATCACTTTTCTCTACTCAGAAAGCAAGAATTACCTCCAAAAATGTAAGAAAGTTAATTTCTGCTTCTAATTGAGCGTGACTAAATGCATGTGCAATATTTGCTGATGCATGCATTTTTCTTGTTTTTCTCTTTTTATGCACGTCTCACAAATGTATCAACTGTCAGACAAAAATGAGTTGGTCAATTTGAAGCAACAAAAATTATCTTTCCCCAAATTTTTTAGTGCAGAATACAAAATGAAATTTAATACGGATAGGTGCAATGTTCTAAACTTAGACGGAAAATCAGATGCACAGTTACAAGATGGGGGACACTTAGCTCAGTAATACAACAAGCGAGGAGGATCTTGGAATTGTTTTAGATCGGGCTAGGTATAAGTCAACAGTGCAATGTGGCTACAAAAAAAGGGCAAAACTGTTTTAGGCTGAATTAACAGAAATATAGTCCTCAAAATCCATGAGGAACTAGTCACACTCTATTCAGCACCAGTTAGACCACATCTATTGTGTCCAATTCTGGGCATTGCAGTTTAAGATGTAACCAAACTAAATCAAGAACAGAAGAAGGGCAACAAGGATGATCAAAGGATTGGAAACAAAGCCATATGAGGAAAGACTGAAGGAACTGGGCATGTTTAGCCTTGAGAAAAGGAGACAGAAGGGATACGACAGCACTCTTCAAATAACTGAAAGGTGATCATAAACCTTTACCTTTACATTTACTTAATCATAAAACGGAAGAGAAAGATCTGTTCTCGATCACCCCTGAGTGCAGGACACATGATAATGGGCTCAAACAGATACAGACTGAATATCAGAGGGGGGAAATTTAATGGTTAGAGCAGTACAACAGTGGAATCAACTGCCTTGAGAGGCAGTGGGAGTTTCAACCCTGGAAGCATTCAAGGGAGAGTTGGACAACTATCTGTCAAATCTGTTTTGATTTGGATTCCTGAACTGAGCAGGTGGTTGAACTCAATAGCCTAAAAAGCCCCTTCCAACTCAGTGATTCTGTGATACGTTTGCAAAACAGAAATAGCAATTTAAAAACCAGTGGCATATTCTAAAGTGCCACAATATGCTTATAAGATGCAAGATATTTTATTAATATATATTAATAAATATATATTACAAAGTGATATAATATTTATTTATTTATTCTTTAAACTTCTATGCCTCCCACTCAGGCAAGCCCGACTCATAAATGTGTATGATTTATTAACATAATATATCACTATTAAACTTAATTTTAAATGTCAGTATTATTGTCTCTGAAAGTATTTTTCCTTTTCAGTATACATTATCAGCAGTATCAAAAATGCCACCCTCTTTTAGTAAGTCTTCAACACTCCTTAGGAAAGTGGTTTCTTATTCATTCTTGCTGCTCTCACCTTCAAGTGTCCTCATCTGTTCTCAGTGGCCTCATCATCTGGACAGAACTGTATATACCAGAGTTAAATTACAGGCTAGGCATTTGGATTCTGCACAGGACAAACAGGCTAAACTTGATGCAAATAAATAAGAGAAACACCTTAGGTGGAAGCATTCTAAAGCCAGTAAGAGTATCTTAAAAGCACTCTGTCACTGACCTGAAAGTAAATGTTGTGGACCAAGGAAGCTCAAAAGAGTGATTCAAGAGAGTAGCCTCTGATTTACAATTCATCAGGTGGCTCAATTCTATCACCACAGAATTGTATAGGGCAGTGGTGGGATTAAACCAGAAATGGGCAATCTTGGCCCTCCAGGTGTTCTTGGACTTCAATTCCCAGAAGCCCAAGTCAACACACCAGCTGGTCAGGGTTTCTGGGAATTGAATTTCAAGAACAGCTGGAGGGCCAAGACTGCCCATCACCGGATTAAGCAGATTCGCACCAGTTCGCCAGAACCGGTAGCAGAAATTCTTGGTGGCCCCAACCATCCAAGTTTTGAAATAAAGTAGTCCTAATTCAGGTGCAATACAGGGCTTTCCCGCTGGCCATGCCCATCACACCCACAGAGTAGGTAGTAAGACTTTTTGAATCCCACCACTGGTATAGGGAGCTACAATCCTATCCCACACAAGTTGAAATTTCATTGCCATACATTGCCCTGCATAAGGCTAATCACATCATGAGCTTCAGCAGTTTTTCAGAAACAATCCACTTTCAATTCCCACCCTCCCAAAGAATCCTAAAGCTTTCATGAAATCCCCTTCATTGACAGATAAATATTGGGATCTGTGTGACAGGGGAGAGAAGTCTTTAGTTACCAAAAATCAACATAGGCAGTGGCTAATGACTTCCCCCACAGATCTCCAACAGCTTTGTGGAAACGAAAGTGATTCCACAAGAAACTAGGGAGCTTTGGGAAGTCAGAAATGTTTTGTTTATTCTAAATAATTGCTGCAACTCTTGATGTCTCCAGTCTTATTTATTTATTTATTGGATTTCTATACCACCCATCTTATTCACCATCAATTATGCCAACATGATTTCAGCCACAACACTTTAACTGGCTTGCCTACTGAGTGACTGACTGATTCATTGCTTGTATTTTATGCCATTGAAATGATTCAGCATGGCTCATGAAAAAGGTTGTCCTTGCTCAATAGCCAGTCATATCCGACTCTAGGATTCAGTGCTCATCTCCATTTATAGCCAAAGGGCCAGTGTTCTCTATGTTTGCAGATGTTCCTGTGGTCATGTGGCAGGCATGACTAGGCACCAGAGCGCACAGAATGCTGTTTACCTTCCCACTGAAATGGTACCTATTTCTTTACTTGTAATTTCCCAGGAGCTAGGACATAGATGGGAGCTCACTCTGTCATGCAGCATTTGGGTCTTGAAATGCTGAACTGCCAAACTTCCAATTGTCAAGTTTAGCATCTTAACCACTTAGCCACCACAGTAGCTCATACAAACAGGAATTAAAATAAAATATTTACATCGTAAAAAAAACAATTAAACATAATATTAAACACAGCATAAAGATGTAAAAATATTAAAAAGACATTTAAAAATATATATAAATGCAGCAATCATAGGGTACTTCACTATCTGAAAAGAAAAGATTTTACTAGTCTCCAAAAAAGTAGCAGAAAGATGGCTAGTTTAGCTTCACAGGGAACACCCTCTCTTAGGTCTATTACAGCTATCCCTGAAGAGTCAGCGAAATGAAGGTATGGGCCTCCTCAGATTATAATAATACCCAAAGAAGATTTTATTGGTCTGTCAGCCTAGATTGAAGGTGTATAGGGTTGTACATTTCATAATAAGCACTTTGCATTGGGTTTGGAAACAGATTAAGTGTTAAGATGTTCATTTATCAGCACTTAACAGTTTCATGAGAATTTTCTACATTTATTAATTGTTTGCATTTAAATACATCTAATCACACCGTTCATAATACCATTTCTAACTAGATAAATTAAAAATGCTGGTTAATGATAAATTCATCTAATGAAGTAAACTACAGACCAACAAAATCTCATGATATAATAAATATAATGTACTTGCAACTCTTTGTTATTTCTTGCTGCAACCAACTAAATTCCTAATTCCAGTGTTTCCATTATGATTAATAGCTAAGCATGAGGCAACTTTTTCCCTTGGCTGTTTAGCCTGGAGGGGAGGGAAGTGGACAAGTCTGAGGCCTTTGCAATGTATTTTTTTCTCTGTGTGTGTATTGCTTGGAAATGTATTGTTCTTGAAATGTTTCTTATATTGTGTTGATGTTACTTTGTAGTTGTAATTTGTAATACTTTATTTCTTTGTCAACCGCCCAGAGTCGCATTTGCGAGTGGGGTGGCATACAAGTTGAAAATAATAATAATAATAATAATAATAATAATAATAATAATAATAATAATAATAATAATAATAATAATAATAATAATAATAATAATAATAATAATAATAATAATAATAATAATAATAATAATAAATTGGATTAAATCTAGCAACTCACCAATTTCTGACACAATCCTATTTCTCCTTTTACCATTATATACTGTTTCAATATTGAACCCTACTCTATATTAACAAGCCAAATCAGCTTCTATCTTAAACCTCAGATCACTAACTTACGGTAAGGTAAACGTCACCCTTGCTTGAAAGCCAGTCAAATCCAACTCTAGGGTTCAGTGCTCATCTGCTTATAGCCAAAGAGCCAGCGCTGTCTGTTTGTAGATGTTTCCATGGACATGTGGCACACATGACTAGATACGGAGTGTGTGGAATGCTGTTTACCTTCTCACCTAAGTGCTACCTATTTATCTACTTGCAATTTCTTGCTTTTGAACTGTTCATCTGTTTATTTTATTTTGACCTTTTTCTGTTAAAAAAAGACACTCAGAACCAGTTCTGAGTGTTTTTTTAAATGGAAAAATAGCTTTACTAAGTCTCCTTAACCTGAAGAGAACACAACATAATTGATATTCAGAAAAGGAAAGGTATTAAGACCATGTAGGTGGCACAGTCAGCAGGAATTTGTGCCCCTCAAGGCAAGTGTTGGCAGGCTCATGTGCATTTTAAAGAACAATCTCTAGTCTTTCATCCTTTTGACTTATTATGCTACACGCTTCAAAACTATTAACCATAACTGACCTGTAAAAGATCAGCACACCTAAGCCTTCAGTTTTTCCCCATTGTGGTTAAGAGAGTGGCAGTACAACTATTTCAAAATTTACATACTGTACAGTGTTGGGTTTTGTTTTGTTTTTTGCATCATCATCCCAGCATTCTAATGCCATGTGAAAATATCCATTACAGTGGCCATAGTGAAAGCGACTCCGAATGCCAAAGCTTACTAGGTTGTACATTTTAATGCAGGTCGTTGGTTGGAGAGAATCTAAAATAGCAGATGTATGATCAGGGAGGGTCTCCATACAATCTGACAGACTTGTGTATTCAAGGAGGGTCTAGATGTTCAATGTGCAACATGCAAGTACACTGCTAGAAGCTTAAAGCTAAAAGCTGCCACTTTGGATTCAATCCAAAGGCTAGGAGAGATCATTAGGGTGACTGTTAGTTGTGCCAAACAGGGCAATTATTGGCTGGCATGTATAAAGTCATTTAATGCATTATATTGCAAGGTAATCAATTTCCTTTAGCTCCAAAGCAGTTTAAAAGATTGGATAAAAATATTGCTATGTGAAGAACTGTTAGAGATGAAAAGAGCTGTTTTAAAATTGAAAAATTAAGAAACATAAAGGATTTCCACCTCTTAATTTGTTTCATGCTGTTGCAACCTCCAAAGCTACTTATAATGACTACTCCAGATATATGCAATACCATAACAACAGAAGAATTTCAAGGTCTCAATTGAGATATCAACATTGGGGGTATTTGATTTATAGTATAGCAGCCTCCATTCGTAGAATTTAAGTGGAGCTCAAGGAGTGAAGAAACAAAGGCTCTCCTTCCTAGTAAAGCTGAGATTCTCACATGTGGTAAGGTCTCTGTGAGTAAGAGTGTTACAAGGCATGTGACTGTTGGCAAGTGGTCACTCGCGGGTGTGCAAAATCTGCTGACTGCAGGGAGGGAACATTTAGAGTGGTTCCTAGGACGGCACTGAATGCCTGCCTTCCTGGATGAAAACAGGTTATGAATCATTCCCAGTTGGGCAAACTCTGGGAGATTTCCACTTTTAAAAATTGATTCCATCAACTAAGAATAAATTCAACTCAATGAAGTTGCAAAATCATATGGCAGAACACCAATTGCTTGGGTCACAATTTTCAATCTTCAATTTGAAAATGCAAAGCTCAAATCTCTTTACCAAGCCTCTGAGTCACCCAGTCTTTCATTTCACTATTATTTTTAATCTTCTAGTCCATAATATGTTATCTCTATCTATCTATTTTGTACCATCTAGAAAGTAATTTCTCCATGTTACACAGGTCAGAACAGATACAAGGATTTATAGCAAGTTACTGTAGCACCACCCTGCAAACATCACCTTCAGCACTGATAACAAAGAACCCTTGCATGTTACAGCTTGAATCCTAACATTCTGTGAATGAATACACATTTGCTAACCCTGACTTTCTCACCAATACTCTGGCTCCACACATCCCTTAATTAAAATTTATGTGCCATCAAGTCTATTGCAATTTATGATGAACATGCCAAGGTTCTCTAGGACTCCGAGACTGTCTTTCAAAATCTGCTCTAGGGAGTTGGAGAATCTTAGAGATGGAGTAGGTTACAGTGAAAGGACAGTGGAGAGTAGCTAGACAATCCCCCATCTCCACAGGATCAAAACCATTTCTATGCCAATATGACAACAACTTTGCAATATTTTAACTCTTCCAGGAGACTTGGGACTGCAGTAGCTCATGGCTAAGACACTGACTGGGAGGCGGAAGGTCAGCAGTTCGATTCCCAACTACTGCAGGACGGAATGAGTTCCTGTCTTTGTCCCATCTTTTGTCAACCTAGCAGTTCAAAAGCAAAAAATTGCAAGTAGATAAATAGGGACCACTTCGGTAGGAAGGTAACATTGTTCCGTGCGCTCCGGTGTCTTGTCATGCCTGCCACATGACCACGGAAATGTCTGCAGAAGCAGACAACGCTGGCTCTTCGGCTTTGAAACAGAGATGAGCACTGAACCCTAGAGTCGGATAGGACTGGCTTTCAAGCAAGGGAAACCTAGGAGACTTGAATGACCATTTAAATGCTGACAGTGAAGAGATTTTTTTTTTTGGGGGGGGGGGAATCTTGTAGCCTAAAATGTCCTGACAAAGTAGAGTATTATTCTCTGGCTCATTAGCTTCTCTTGATACTGAACAAGTTCCCTTTGGTTCCAATTCCATCATCTAACTCAGGCAATCAAAACATACTGTGTGTTGCCATAAGTCTCAAAGCCATCAGACATCAATACAACCTACACATGGATGATCTCAGATACTTCCAATAATCCTTGCAAAAGTATGAAGCAACAAAGATGGGCTAACTGAAAAATATTATAAATTTATATTATGAGTGAGCATAAAACTCATAATATAAAAATAAAAAAATCCTGCCGGATCAGACAAAATACCTATTTAGCAATGCAACCTATTCATCATAGTAGTCAGGTACTGGGAGAACTTGCAAGCAGAACAAAAGAACTGCCTACCCTGTCAATCAATGCATAACATTTCTCCATTATTATGTAATGGGTAATGAATGATAATTTCATGAATCAATATACAAGTTTATGATTCCATATTGGAACTTTATCTTCATAGATAAATTTGCAGTAGGAAACTATGAATTAAGCCTGACATGTGACTTTCAGCATAGTCCTCCTTCAGGTATCCATTAAAATAGTGAAAGCATGTGCCCAAAAACATGGCAGTAGGACCATGCTTGCAAGCGCCTTCTTCAGAACTCCCATCCCCAATGTAGACAGTTAAGACTGGAAGGCATGTTTCAGTAAAGAATGACCACGCAACCTATAAGCATTGAAATCATAAGGATGGTTGCAACTTGAGTTCAAATTGCATAGTAACATACCTGTATGTGCTAAAGGATTTGGGAAACAATAGGTTTCATTTCATGAAAGCCTCACAATACATTTCCTGAGAAGCATGTGCCACAACCATCCAGAGTATATAATCCAGCAGTTGAAACAGAGGAGAATTGCTGCCTTTCTTGTTCTGCTCACAGAAGATGGTCAAGCAATGGAAAAATTACATTCGGTTTTTCCTAGAAGTCAACTAGCAATTAACCATTGTTTGGAGCCACAATCAAGGTTTGTATTGTAGACACAATGGGCACAGAGCTGGGCAGGTTGAGGAAGATGGTGGGGGATAGAGGTGCCTGGAGGACAATGGTCCATAGGGTCGCAAAGGATCAGAATCGGCTGTGCGACTGAACAAGGAAAGTTAGATGTTAGACTGAACAACAACAAAGTTAACTCCCCTAAACTAAGAATCATTGATGGAGAGTTTATTTTTAAAAAAATTGCAGTGACAGGTGGGGAAGCAGAGTAGTCGGCCTTCTCACGGGCTGCTCATAGGGTTTGGAATGTACTACCTCAAAAAAGCTAGGTTGGGCTCTTCCATTTTGTTCTTTTGTTGTCTTGAGGCAGGCTTTTAAGCAGAAATGGTTTCAAAAATGCCTTACTTATTAATATGTTTTTTGAAAATGTTTTAAACTTATTTTTAATTTTTATATTATATTTAATATAATATCTAGGTTGCATTTTAATACTGTTAAAAAAATTGTGATATATTTGCCATTGCCATTTCACAGTGAGTTTCCATGGCCCAGCAGAGACTTGGACCCATGGCCCAGCAGAGACTTGGATTTCCCGAGTCCATGGTCTGCCTGTCACACAACACTGGATCTCAGAAAGAGATAGAGATGAATTACTAGCGGGGAATTTAAGCATGCCTTTTGAAGCATATTTATAAAATCTGTTTAGGTATTTACTGCAGCACATGAAAATGTTAATCAGTTCTTATAGGTTCAGCATCAACATCTGTTGTATGCACAAGTGATGAAGTCTAAAATTCAGCATGAGTGACTTTTTAATGTTCTTTCCCCTTGACTTGCTAGGAAAGCTACGCATTCTTCTCTTCCTGTATGAGAGAAAAAATGCTTTCAAAGCCAAAGGCTTCTTTTAAATAATCACTAGCATCCTATAGAAGTGTCTGGTCTGCTTTAGCATATATTTCTGGTTAGAACAAAGGTCTGATCTTAACTATATTGTCTCTGTGTTGTTTCCTACCACTTTTTGTCTTCCTTGCAGTATCTTGTTGCCAAGCCTTATTAAACGAGTACAGTCTTCATTGATCTGTTTTATTTCTAGCTCTATTTATTCAATCTGAGATATCGTGGGCATCTGGTTTCTTTCAGAAAATACCGCCTAGGAAAAGTATCCAGCCCAATCTAATCAAGCATAAACTTGGCTATAAATAACCAGGAACTTTACAATATCACTGTTAGGAAGATATAAAAGAACACTAAAGAAAAATCAGATTCCACTATATTGGCCCTTAGGGCTGAAAGAGTCCTCTTGACAGCCTGGATTTTCCAAACAAATTAGATTCTTAGCTGCCCTCAACTTTCTAGATTGGTCCTCATATGACCAGAACACCACCACTTGACCAAAGAAGAAGAGAGCCAAGTACTGTATATAAGTGAGCAAGCTGTAAGAAAGGTTTATACTTCAAGCCTGAGGCCTGAAGAAAAACAAAGTAATATTTCACGAAAGAAATTTAAGAGGTGACTTGTTTTCTTGTAGCCCATAAATCTGTTTGCACAATTCTCCATGATCAGATATTATTGGCCGCATACCTTTTGATCACCATTTTATCATTTTTACTGCTGAACACCAGCAATCTGGGTACGAAGTAGGGCCAGGGGGTAAACCCACCCTATTATTTCATTGTGAAACCATGGGCTTCCCCCACTATTGGGTCTGTTAAGCCTTGGATGGAGAACACCTGATCCTTTTCCTCTCATTTTGACCCCCAACTCCTACAAACACTTATCACTGCCCTTGTTGAGAAGAGCTGATGGAGGTTATAAGCCAAGATGCTGGAAAGCAAAAGATGTTTCTGTATAAAAAAAATTAAACAATGGATATCTCAGGAAATATCACTGGAGTAAAAAACGCCTGCACCCAGTTCTGTGTACCATATCACATCATATGATTACACACATGGCTGTATTTATTTGCTTTCCATACAATTTGTAAAACTATCAACAGTTTTTGCAATGTAGGTACTACCCAATGAGAGGGGTTTTTTTATGCAACAGTTTTGTAGGAATGGGCTTATTGGATGAACCCAAGATTCTACCATCTTGCACTCAGATTTAGGCCAGATGTGTGTGATATTTTAGTTTTGATAAACTGAATCAGAACCAGCCTTTTCATTAGTAAATATAAAAGTCTCGCTTGCTCGAAAGCCAGTCATGTCTGACTCTAGGGGGTGGTGCTCTTCTCTGTTTACAGCCAGAGCCAGTGCTGTGTCTGCAGATGTTTCTGTGGTCATGTGGAAGGCATTAATAGATGCTGAGTGCACAGTATGCTGTTACTTTTCCCACCATAGCAGTACCTATTTAATCTACTTGCAATTTCTTGCTTTCAAACTGCTAGGTTGGCAGGAGCTGGGACAGATGGGAGCTCACTCTGTCGTGAAGTACCTGAGTCTCAAACTGCTGGCCTGCCAACCTTCTAGTCATGAAGCTCAGTGTCTTAACCACTAAGCCACTGCAGCCCTGTCTTTTTACTACAAAGCTGCAAATGAGCATTATTTCTAACAAAGTAACTCAAAATCCTCCATGGCTGAGATTCCTTACTGGCAAAGACTCGAATCTGCTACTTTGTTTTAACATTTCCAATGAAACGTATGATAAGTTTATCCATACCATATCCAGACAAAACCCAAAATAGCTACTGACACAGTATCCCATTTAAATTAAAACACCATTTGTTTGTGGCTGGCAAAAAGTAAAAACAACCCTGCTAGTTATTTATAATTTAAAAAAATTCTTGATAGTGTTGCAGGGAAGAGATTTAATATGGCATTGTAATTTTAGTTGGTCAAAAAGTGTTGAACCATTGCCTTCCTTATTATTATTCCCGTTTGCCCTTCTGGCAGTTTACTGGCATGTCACTTTGTAGACAGTGAATGCTTCCTCTTTTTTCCTTATTTGATGAAAAGGGAACATCAAATATGAACGTTTGGGGTTTTTAAACAACTTTGCAGAGTACATAGCACAAAAATAGCATCCAGATCCCATTCATTTAAATGAGTTTCCTGAAAATGTATCCCTTAAGGAAAATGCCCATATCCTTAAATGTTCTTAAATGTCTAGCATCAAACAGAACACAAACAGCTAGTATGGCATGCAAATCATAGCCCATATTTCAGATCTGAAAGTATGCACTTACTGTTCAGAGTACTGTCACTTAAATCATAGGTTTGCTTTCTAATCAGAAGTTGACAGCTATGAATACCATGCACATTTTTAAAAGCCTTAAAACTCAATTTATTTTAAAGAATGATGACTGCTAGTAACTCTATTAAACAGAAAAATTAAACCTATAGATTATGCATAACTGTTAAGTAGAAAAACGACTTTGACTCTATTCAGAAATTGAAGAACAGATTACAACCATCTTCAGAGAATACTGACAACTCTTCACCTCTGCCCTGAAGGTTAACTGACTCGAAATGATAGATGTGCTATACTGCCTTAACATTTCATTTACTTTTGCTGAGACACAAGACCATTTGACAAATACCCTCAGAGCAGTTTACAAATGTAAAAAACAAATACTATCATGGATTTTACAACCAAAACTAAGAAATTACTCAAGATCAGGGATTCTCAACCTGCAGCCCATGCATCAAGTCATGTGGCCCTCCACCACATGGCACTTCCTGGTGTGGTGGAGGAAGGGCAAAATGGCCATCTGGCCCCTGAAGCTGTCTGAGGGAGCATGGCCCGGCCCCCGTCTTAAAAAGGTTGAGAACTCCTGCTCAAGATGGTATGAAAACATAATAGAACATTCAAAAAGTTGAGTCCAAAAAGCCATTGATGTTCCATCTGGAAGTTAGGCAGCACATAATTACAAATATTCAAACATTAATGACCTTTAATAAGAATCTGAGATTAAGATGGGAATTCAAGCAGATTAAGCACATAGCTTTAGAATATGCAACTCTGGATTATGAACCACCTACCTCTCTTCTACAAAATACAGTAGAACCTCGGATAAAGTCGAAACTCTGTTCAACAAGTTTGGACTTTATCCGATTTTGGACTTGATCCAAATCAAATGGGTGATGCATCGGATAACATCCAAAAATGGGCTTTATCCAAGGTTCCTATACCAAATACCTCGGATAACACCCATTTTTGGCAGTTTGGGACTTTATGCGATGCATCACGTGTGCATGAAAACCGCAACTTTATCCGAATCAGACTTTATCCAAGGTGCCACTGTATCCTTAAACTCTGCAGTCAAAAGCAAAATTGTGAAAGAGTATACGCTGTCTTTTTCCTTTGTTAGAAGTGTACATGGGACATCCAAACTGGATCTGGACCTTTGTGTGAAACTACACATTACACCTGGTTTATTTTATTTTAGTTGAACTGAGTTGAGTTTATTACACCAATTGAAAAATGCAGGCAGAGATAGATGATCTGGATTGGAAACATAGTAGAGAACAAAGTGTTAAAGTATACTATCATGATACAGTTCCACTTCAAATCAGGTGTCCCTTTAGGTAATCTCCAAAGAAAGACAAAGGAGACACAAAACGGGATGCTTCATATTGAAAGTAATATGTTGTTGGGACTTAACCATAAACTCTTCAGGCAAAGAACTGTTTACAATTATTGGTCAGAATTCCACTGGCAATTTATACATATTTAAGGGACACACACACACACATTGCAGTGGCAAACTGCTACTGATTTACAAGATGCCAGTGATGTCCCATCACATTTAACTTAGAAAGCTAACAGCACCTTGTTAATTAGCGACTTACTACAATTTTACACATGTAAATCGGCAATAGGATTTTGGCCATTCTATAAAACTACCTCCCATGACAGCAAAATGCAAGTAAAACAGTAAAGAATGTCCATGCCAAGCTTATAGTGATTGAGAGCAGGATTGTAAACTAATGCATGTGCTGTGCAAATCTGCATCTGGGGCTGGCAGGGAATCAAGGAGGGAGCAAGTCTTGAGAGAAGAGAGGAATCTGGATGAGAACTCAGTCAAATCAGAACATAGCTTCAGGATATAAAACTCTAAATTATGAGCCACCTACCTCTCTTCCATAAAGCATCCTGTTAGTTCTGTGTCCAGAAACAAAACTGTAAAAGATTAGACTCTGTGTGTCTAAGAAAAAATGCAGGTCTGTTTCTCTATGCAGACTATTATGATGATGAAGTGTGCTTGGATTTATTATGGAATATTGCTTTTATAATGTTCATATGGCTTTCTGTTGGGCGGAAATGTACCCTTATAGCTCTGGCACCAGATCACTTACACTGCTTGTCCCGGAGATATAATGTTCCTTTTTCCTTCAAAAAATCAATTAGTGCCATGGCTTCCAATAACAAGCATTGTTCACTTAACATAATCAAGATACTGATTTTCAGTTGCATTAAGTTAAAAGAGTTATTTCCCACTGGAGCATATTTTTCCCCAGACAGGACTTACCAGTTTTTCCTATTTTGAAAAGTACAATGCAAAGAAAGATTCACGCTAAAGAGATCATCCTATCCCAGTGATGACAAACCTTTTAAAGGCTAAGTGACCAAACAGAGGGGTGGGGTGAACTCTGTGCTGAGGGGAGAGGCGAACTCTGTGCTGGGGGAAGGAGGAAGCACTCCCATTGGGCTGCTGGGTAGAGGGGCGGGCCCAGGGTGATGGTGTGTGCGCCCCCTTTGGCACACATGCCATAGGTTCACCACCGCTGTCCTATCCTTTCATCATGAAGCCATAATCAGGGTGTTATCTGGCTGCATAACCAGTTGGATTCCCCACTATGTGTTTCAATAAAAGATCAAACATGTACAGCCTTGTGTACCTCCAGAAGAATGGGGCAGTGGTAAACCTATTCTAAGCACCCTATACCTAGAACTCTTCTCAAAAGATTCACCATAATTCAGAATTGATGCAAAGCCAAGCAATTGTTACACCATGTTGCATCCTTTAGTTTCTACATCTCTAACCTACCTCCAGTTGACATGAGAAGAATGTTTGTTGTTGTTCAGTCACACAGTTGATTCCGACCCTTTGCGACCCTATCGGCACTAACTGGGCAATGCCATAGCATCAACTAGGATGACATTTAAGGGCACATCCAAGGTACCAGATCCATGTCTGCAGAAGCATTATTTCTACCAGAAAGACACTTAGCAAATGGTGAGAGGTAGGTGGGAGCTATTAAGTGGGAGCCATATTCAAACACCCAGAGGAGCACAAGTTGCTCACATTAGTCCTAACAGAAAATGGACAAATCACAAAACTATAGCTCAGGAAAGATAAATGTAAAATGTGAACTATCTTATCCACTGGGGTTCAAGGGAAGGTCACACTTCAGTGATGCAAAGATGGCTTACACAGTCAATTCTGGGTTCAATCCCTGCCATTTCTAATTATAAAGGTATCAAGAAGAAATGCAAGAAGAGTTTCTTCCTGGAGCTTTAGAGAGCCACAACTAGTTAATGCAGCCAATAAGTAGTCCATAGGTAAGCATTAAGTGGTTTCCTCTTTCCCCAGAAGACCCACTACACAATAAATTATGTATTAATTATGCACATAGAAACCAGGGCTCAGTCTGGCTGTGTTATCTGGGATCAATTTGATCCAGTTGTCCCTGAGGAAGTGGACAGGCTTCTTGCAGCTGTTTGTGCCACCTCCTGCCCTTTGGATCCCTGTCCCACCTGGTTGATGAAAGCCTCCAAGGGGGTGACAGGAAGCTGGGTCGGGGCTATAATCAATGCATCCACTACGGGAGGGGGTGTTTCCTGCACCTTTAAAACATGCTTCGGTGTGCCCCCTCCTGAAGAAACAATCCCTCGACCCAGCAGTTCAAACCTAATTATAGGCTGGTCTCCAACCTCCCCTTTTGGGGGAAGGTATTGGAGAAGGTGGTGGCACGACAGCTGCAGGGGGTGGTCCTGGATGAAGCAGATTGTCTGCACCCCTTTCAATCAGGTTTCAAGCCTGGATATGGTACAGAGAAAGGCCATTGGTCGCAATGGTAGATGATCTCTATTGGAAGTGGGATGGCAGCCATCCGTCCGTCCTTGCCCTTCTTGACCTCTCAGCAGCCTTCAATACTATCGACCACAGTATCCTTCTGGAACGACTCAAAGGATTGGGGATCCAGGGCACTGTGTAGTCCTGGTTTTCCTCATTTCTGGAGGGCCGGATCCAGTCGGTGTGGTTGGAGAGTGAGAGGTCCAGCCCTAGGCCCCTACATTATGGGGTGCCTCAGGGCTCATTGCTCTCTCCTTTCCTATTCAACATCTACATGAAGCCGTTGGGCAAGATTATCCATTCCCATGGGGTGAGGTATCATCAGTATGCTAATGATACCCAGCTGTACATCACGGCCCAGGGGGACCCCAGTGATGCAGTCAATGTCCTATCCAGATGTCTGAAAGCTGTTGGGGTCTGGATGGGGGACAACGGGCTACAATTGAATCCCTCCAAGACTGAGTGGCCATGGATAGGGGGCCCCGTGTTATCCAGGGAGCTGCCAACTTTGGTCTTGGATGGGGCTGCTTTGCCCCAGACAGACCCGGTACGCAATTTAGGGGTCCTCCTAGATTCACGACTGCTGCTTGCAGAGCAGGTAGCGGTCATGGCCAGGAGGGCTTTCGCACAGCTTCACATCATCTGTCAGTTGCATTCGCTCCTGGACCGGGACTCCCTGCTCATGGTCACACGTGCTCTGGTCACCTCCAGGCTAGACTATTGTAATGCGCTCTACATGGGGCTGCCCTTGATGACCATTCGGAGGCTGCAGCTGATCCAGAATGCGGCAGCCCGGGTGGTGATGGGGTGCGGGCGCTATGCTCGTGCCTCACCATTGATCCGGGAGCTGCACTGGTTACCAGTTTGCCTCCGGGTGCAATTCAATGTGCTGGTTTTGACCTTTAAAGCCCTACATGGTAGTGGGCCATGATACCTAAGAGACCGCATTGTCCCAAGCATGTCAGCCTGTCCATCCAGAGTGGACCGGAGGAGCTCTCTAATTGTTCCATCAGCCAGAGGGGCTCGCCTCTCTGTCACATGAAGGAGGGCCTTTTCTGTGTCCACACTGGCCCTGTGGAACCTCCTGCCAGTAGAGCTATGGGTGCAGATGGAGCTGCTGCCTTTCAGAAAAAGTCTAAAAACATGGCTGGTGGGGCAGGTGTGGGGTCCAGATGGAAAGGTGGTCCCGGCCTAAGCTTATAAAATAAAGCTTTGCTTTTAATGCGGGTAGTTTTTAATTTGGGTAGCTTTTAATCTGGTTTTATTCTGTTTTAAACTTGTATATACCTTTGATTGTTTTAAATTGTTTTTTAATTATGATGTTAGCCGTCCTGAGTCAGGCTTGCCTGAGTGGGCGGCATATAAATTTAAAGAATAAATTAATAAAACTTTCCTCACACAGGCTTAAACTTTGAGCTATATTTATTCATATATTTCAAATTTATACAGCTGCCCACTCACCATGTTGTAGTGACTCAAGGCGGCTTACAAAACTAGGATAACAAAAATAAAGATAAAGATAACAAAATTTTGGAGGTTCGGATGAGCAGTGACGTATCGCCCGGCTAGGTGGATAGAGTCGGGGGGGGGGGAACGTCCTTGGCCTAGTAGATCTTACTAACCAGTGGAATCTACACAAGTCCTGACTTACTACTGAGAAAATTATCAAATGAGTATATTCTAGTAGGACTCACAACTGAATTTCGAACAAGAGTCTCCTTTGTACCATCAAAATAGTTCTAAATTTAAACTACAAATCATTTATTGTTATATACTGAAAGGACAAACTGTGGTTAAACTATGAGTTATTGCAGCAAGCCAAGATTAAATAGTGGTTTTCTGATCTGGTTTGTGTAAAAAAACAAAACACCATCATTTAAACCAGGAATAACTGCTACAGTACCTTCCAATGCATTGGATTATAGCTCCCTAGCATGGTCAATGGTCCAGGGTTATAGGTAACATCATACAAAACATCTAGCAAGCAGTAGGTTGACTATCCCTGGTTTCTAGCTTTCCCCAATTCCTAGTTTTGACATAATAAACATTGGTTGGTTTAATTAAGGAAGGATATCCTTTTAATTTCCTCTGGAAATACATGTAAGAAGAGTTTCTGTGTACAAGCCTAAGGTTTGAGCAGTGCCATTTTCCTAACACTAAATCAGGATTTAGGAGTCAATATTTTGTATGCTACAATGGCAGTGATCATTCTGCCAAAGAAACTGAGTCATTGCAGTGGGAAGTTTAATTTTTCCAAGAGGGGCATGTGTACATTTGTAAATATTTTGAATCATATTGATCCTTTATAGCAGGGCATTTTAATCTGTGGTCATTGAACATAGGAGATCCACAGGGGGTCTGTGAATTGGACACAAGAAAATAACCTCCCCCTTCTGTCTCCCTGCTAATACAGTACTTTGGAAATTATATGGGATTGTTGTATTTATGTGTGTTTTTCTGCAACATGGGTCCATAGTTCTCATAAGATTCCCAAAGGAAGTCGTGGCCCCAGAAATGTTAGGAAAAAATACAGTAAGCTGATTAGTAGGGGAACAAGGCATTAGAAGAAACACTGATTATCAAAGCTACCAGTGACATAACCATAAGGTGATAATTGGATAATATATGACAAGCAGAATTATTATGGGAAAGTGCATCACAATTGCAGGAGAATATGGGGACCAAGAGAAAGTGAATTCAAAATAATTGCTATGAAAATCCCATACCTCCACTTCTATGGCCCACCTGTGGTATCTTTACCCAAGAAAGCAAATTGTCCAAAAAGGATCATTCACTGGGCAGGCTTTTTATACGTAGCCTAGGCTTGCCTTTGAGTAATCCTCAATGCACTTAATTCTGCAAATATAAAGGCACAGGAGAGTACCAAAATGGCAATATACAAACCTGTACATCATATGTCCCATTAAGCAAAACAGGCCTTTGGGAATTGATGTCCTGCAGGACCCCTGACAGCACAGAACAATTGACCTTCTGGAAGTCTTTGGAGTGGCTGAATTGCACCATGTTGTGAAGAGCCAAAATCTTAGTGTCGAGCTCAGTATCCTGCCGGGTGCGATTGTGCAGACCAAGGTGGTACTTGCGGAAGTGTTTGATAAGATCTGTGGGGTCATTTCCATAGTAACCGTAACCACAGATGTTGCATTTGAAGTCCTGAAGCTCTGGAGACAGAGGCGCCGTATCTGGGTTTTCATTAGCCAATGAATCTGTTTTCAGTTTGTTTGGCTGTGAGTCCCCATCTGAAGGCACTTGTGGGTTTTTTGAGGCCATTGAGGCTGGGCTTGAACCCCGGCCTTCACTCTGACCGCTATGCACATGCACCACTACTTCATCTGTAGATTCTGGTGACGTGCGATGTTCTTCACTTTTCTCCGTCAGATCTCCCGATGGGGCGCAAACCACATCTTGGGTGTCATCTGCATCTGATCTGAGAGGAGACTTCAAGGACTCTGAGATTCCCCCAACAGCTGGAGATGAGAAGGCCAGCATATTTCTGTCTGTCACCTCATCGTGAGGGAAGGATGGAACATTTCCTCCCTTATTGTGGCTTTCGTAATTGAAGCCAGCCTTTTCACTAGTTGCTGAGCTTTTCAAGTCCTTTCTAGTGCTGGGTGATGGCTCTGGGATATGGATGCAAAATCCTTCCTTCTCATTTCGCTCTGGAGCCGCACTGGGCTCAGTGTTGTCTTGCATCTGACCGGCAGAAAATTCCTGCTTCTGTTCAGTATTGTTACTTTCAGTACCAGATGACTTGAGAGGCTCTGTTTCACCTTCACTAGCAATGTTTCTTAGAGGGGGATTCTTTTTCCGGACCATATCTAAAAATGCAAGAAGACAAACACACCACAACAAAATACCAATGAATTAGTAAAATAATTTAACAAACATAATCAGTTTATCATCTTCTACATATTTAAACATAGTTTTGCTAGCTGCACAAACAGTGAGAGAGAGATTTAGAAGGCAGGGAATATATTTTAGCTAAAAATATATCCTGTCAAATTAAGTGCCTAATTTCTTGGTAAAGGATGATGGGAATACCATATCCTTCACATGTGGCTGAGTCAAAATTAATTGTGGTTTTATACTACTATTTTATTATTTTAATTTATCCTGCTCTGGTGGCTTTATTAGAGAAAGTCAGACAAAAGAAATGAAAATTAAATAATGAAAATTAAACCAAATAATAAGTATTAGGCACTGCCAATGAAATCAGTAATTTTATCAAAAAAATGTAAACCACTATGATTTATACACATTTTTATGTTAAATGTCACAAGAAATCTAGCATTCTTCACATTCAATGCATGAATAACAAGCTGCTATCATTCTGGAAGCACATTATACTCTTCCAAAAGCTTTACAATGAATTATTGAAAAACCTTCCAATATTGTTAGAAAAAAACTGTAGAGAAGGAAAAGCATAAGAAAAGGTTCCATTGCATAACGAATGCTTCGTTATGCGAATTTTTCACTATGCGATGTGTTCGTTATGCAAGGTACCACTGTAATTGTCTATTAGTTTTGGAAGTAAGGAACTGAAACAAATTTAGAAGTTGCCACTTTCATTAAGCAGGCTACACAAGGCGTTAAAATTAAGTCTTTGATGTTATTAGTTAGCTGCTGTTCAAAGAAGAGCACTTCTCCATTTGGGATTTCATAAAATAACCAGTAACACATTACAAAACAGTTTCATTACAATCCCATCTTCATGGTTAACAAGTAATTGCAGTGCTCCAAAGAGAATTGTTGACAAGAATCCAGTGGGGGCCATTTTACTGAAATAACAAATTCCGTCAGCAAAATCATAAGAGGAATACTCCCCCTTCCTGCTTGGTACTCGCAAGACCTGCTCCAGAAAACTACAAGGCTCTCTGGAGCAGGGTTTTGAGAGTGTCATAAGTCTGTGGGCACTAAGAAAGGAAAGAAAGTTCCAATGCAACAGTAAATTGTGCTATGGTGATGTTGGGTTTAGTTCCCCAACTTTCCAGTGGTTTTCATACCAGGACTTCATTGCATTGCAAAGTTCACAACTTGAAAGGAAATGTGAAGTCCAAGACAGAAATGAGATCTTAAGGAAAACACAATATCTTTATAATCTAATAACTGAGTGGTGAAACATCTACCATGATAGGGTGCTTACTGCCCTTCAGGGGATTGATGGAGTTATTCCGACCATCCCATCACCTCAGCCCAATTTGGGAAGGTGCACTTAGGAAGAGCAGTTGTCCAAATCCTCTATTTCTCTTCTAATGTTGATGTTGGATTCTTGTACCAATGCACAGACCCCCACAGAATCTACGACACCAGCCATGAAAGAGATGCTTAAGTTACAGACTGGTGAGGGGAGAAGTACAATCAACTTTTTGACCCCACCCCCAATTCAAAGATGTGAGAAACACTAGCAACAAAATAATAGTTAAAACATGGGAAGTTCTCCTGAAGCATTAAGAATATCTTCCTTCCCTTTCTCCCTTTAGTACTTTTCTAAATACGGAGTTTCATTGGAAAGTATATAAACTATTGTACTCTTAAGAAAGATATGCTTTTTTCTGCACTTGTGCATTATCAATATCATTTTTCAAGAAGACATATTATCTAAATAAAAGTCCATTTGGAGTACTTCTAAATGGAGGAAACTATCTGTTGGCAAGTCATGTTAGACAGAGTGAGAATGCAGAGAAACCATATAGCCATTTTGTAATTATTATCTCTAAGACAAATAACAGATTGCACAATGCTTTATTGAGTGCCATGAAGTTTTCCAGTTAACAGTTCCATTTGGGGGGAAAATATTACATACTTGTAAAATCATACCCAGTATTGACTTCATAAGGCATGTGGCTTTAGAATGCTTTTTGTTGTGTGTGTTTTTAATTTTACACTTATTAATTCTATTAGTCAACTAGCTGGAGGGTTAACACAACTGGCTTAGAAGATGCATGGAGACACAGAAGACATTTTGAGAGTTGGTCTTTGCATCTGCAAAAGAAGACAAACAAAAAAAGGTTCCTTCCTAATTATGTATTCATGATCAGATTATTTGTTTCAACATTAAAAAATATGACAATGCTTGCTTCAAAGATGGCACTGTCTCTGTTACTGTAAAAAGTGTTAAATTTCTTCATTTAACAAAATACATATGGAGTTAAGTATAAACTTGTTCTCTTCTCTCCTTTCCCACCCACACTCTTTCTTGGAGTTCCCCATTCTCACAAACATTGTTCTTATTAATATTGGAATCATCCAACCTTCCTTCCTCTTCTTATGCTTAAGATGGGTTTAAGTGGGATTTACTGTAGTCCACTTAGGAATTATCACCCTTCCCTGTGGACTTTGCCACTCAAGGTCATTAGTCCTCAGGGTTGTCAAGTAATTAACTGCTGCCTGGTGATCAGCACTGAGTCACTAGCAGTAGGGTCTACTCTATTACCAGAGCAGGATAACTTGGCCAGACTGGTCATCCAACCTTAACACAACTAATCTTGACCCACAAAAGTTGGCATAATTGATTCACTAATGTCTTGGCAGTGGTGGGATACAAATTTTTTTTATTACCTATTCTGTGGGTGTGGTATGATGGGTGTGGCCAGGGAGAAAGCTCTGTGTTGCACCTGAATTAGAACTACTTTATTCCAAAACTTGGATGGATGGGGCCAGCCAGAATTTCTGCTACCGGTTCTGGTGAACTGGGATGAACCTGCTGAATCCCACCATTGTGTCATGGACATTATTTTTTAAAAAAGAAACAAAAACTATGGCTTTCTAAGCAGGCAGTTTTAATATCATAACCCTTTGTTTACCTGTTTTATTCCCAATCCCATTCTAAATACTGAGGCTCTTAGATCCAAGTAAGAATTTTCCACACATCTGCCTGAACTCCACACACACCTTAATGTCTTATGACATGAAAAAAGCTGCTCTTTCATCCTTCCCTTGCCAAAAAATCCCCAAAAATACAAAGCAACAACCAATACAGATTTGTTGTAAAAATAGCCTTGCTGTATAGTATATAAATCCATATGAGGTGAAGGTAAAGGTCTCTCTTGTTCAAAAGCCAATTGTATCCAACTCTAGAATGTGGTGCCTATCTCCATTTTCAGCCAAAGAGCCAGTGCTGTCTGCATATGCAGATGTTGGGCCACATCAACTGCAGACAATGAAAAGGAGGGATACAGCTGAGTGTCATCCATATATTGGAGACACCGAACCCCAAATCTCCTAATGACCTCTCTCAGCAGCTTTATATAGATATTAAACAATGGGGAGATGATAAACCCCTGTGGAACACCCCACTGGAAGGTCCATGGGGCTGAAACAAACTCCCCAAGTTGAACTCTCTGGGTCCACTCACAAAGAAAGGAAGGGAACCACTGCAACACAGTGCCAACCCTGACAAAGCATCCCAGGAGGATGGTATCAAAAGCCAGAGAGAGGTCCAGGAGCACCAGGAGAGATGAAGCTCCTCTGTCTGCTTCCTAGAAAAGGTTGTCTTGCAGTGCGACTAATGCAGTCTCAATGCCATGACAAGGCCTAAAACCATACTGCAATAGATCCAGGCAGTTGGTTTCATTCAAGAAAACCTGCAGTTGATCAGCCCCTCTTGATGAAATTGCCCAAAAAGGAATACAGTGATACCTCCTACAACGTCCAAACTTAGTTCCATAAGTTTGGACTTTATACGGATTTGGACTTTGTATGAGGAATGCAAAATCCTAGCCGTGATGCCTCATACAACGTCCAAATCCTTGCCGCGATGCCTCGTACAACGTCATTTCCATAGAGATACATTGTAGTGTAACAGTACAGACTTCAGGGCAAAGTCAAGGAAACTGACAGGAAAATGACAGAACTTTAAGAAATCATTGTCTAAAGGCTAAAAACATTACAAAAACATGTCAAACAACCCTGATTGTCCAAAAACCTGAAGAATGCTACAAAAATCCCAGGAATGCTTCTAGAAATTTTGATGGAAAATTTTTAAAAAATCCAAAATCGCGCTCAAAACCACTCCTAAACACTCTTCGCCTCGTGCAAAACCCACAAGAGCAATGCACGCATGTGTCCTGCCTTTTATACTGCCCAGGCACAATGCAACCTGGGAAAAACCCCAATGCCTCATACAAAGTCACAGCAACTTTGTATGAGGCAACTTTTTTCAAGGAATTAGGCGATGTTGTATGAATCCGATGTTGTATGAAGTGGACTTTGTATGAGGTATTACTGTTCTTCTATACTTCTACCACATTCACCAATTTTGACAGGAGTTGAAGAAAGCTTCATAAGAGGAAATGAATTTGGTGAGAAATAAACCTTTGCAGGATTACACTTTAAATCACCTTTTTATAAGCCAGGCATTCCATCTTTCTAATGTCTCCTCTAATTTCTCTTTCTCTCTTTCTCTGTCTCATCTAAATTCATCTCAGGCAAAGTTCTCATCACTGGATGAGGATATTAACATTAACTAGAAATGGAGTGAAGATAGTTTCAAAAGAATCATTATGTTAATGTCCCCTGCTTCCCCAAAATATAGATCTGAAAACCAAAAACTGGACACAAACAACAGTGTTTTTGAATAGACAGAAATGTGCAGCTTATCTAAATTTATACTTCATATATTAAATTGAAAGGTACAATAACAGTGTCAATATTATCTGTGGAAACTGCATAATATGGTTTGAGAATCAGCCTATTATTATTGTTATTATTATACGAATCCTACACTATATTTCCTTCTTCTTCACCTTCCAACAGTTGGGAAAGCCATTTACCTAGAAATAACAGGAGGGGAAAGCTGCTGAAGCAATGATCTGTTGAATTCTTTGTAACAGTCAGCTTGGCTGTTATTCACACAACAAATATAACATGTAGCCATGCTTTTATTCCAGTATGCAAATAGGTGTGAGGACCAACTATAATACAACTTACAACTATGGGCCAATAAATTCATGTATATCACCAGTGGTGTGCTTCTCACAGTGCGCCCCGGTACGGGCATACCGGCAGCAAAGAATCCTCTAGGCCACGCCCACTTGGCCCTTCATGCCCACTTGCCGACTCCATTGCTCAGCGCGCATGCTCGATTGCTCAGCGGCTGAAGTGGTGGCAGTGGAGGAGGAGGAGGAGGAGGCGGTGCATGCCTGGGAGCTGAGTGAGGCGGCAGGCAGAGCAGAGCATGGAGGCCTGGAGGCGGCGGCTTAGGCGGCAGCAACACTGGAGGAGGCAGAGCAGCGCCTGCGCAGCACTGCCCTTGACCCTCTGCCTGCCCTCCCAGAATGAACTACAGGCGCTGCTGCTGCTGCTGCTAGAAGTGGTTGCTGGGCTTGGCAGCCTCACCGTGCCTACCTAGGCCTCCGCTACCTCCACCGGTGTTGCCACTGCCAAAGCCGCCGCCTCCAGGTTTCGTGCGTGTGTGTGCGTGTGCATGCATGCAGTCTTTAAGGTGTCACAACTTGTCTTTTTGTTTTGTTAACTTTCTAATACGGTTGAAACACAGACTAACACAGCTACCATTTCAAAAGTAGCCATGTTAGTCTGTGTTTCAACCATATCAGGAAGTAAAGAAAAAGACAAAAAAGTTGTGGCACCTTAAAGCCTAACTTCTGTATTTTAATGTAAGATTTGTGGATCGAGTTCACTGAGTACACAATGGGTTGGCTAGCACAACAGATAAGTTTACAGTGTGGCTTTTTACAAACAGTAATAACTGCAGAGGCTCAAGTGGTTAAGCCACTGAACTTGATGCCTGGAAGATCAGGAGGTCAGCAGTTTAAGACCCGAGTAGTCCCATCTGAGTCCCAGCTCTTGACAACCTAGCAGTTTGAAAGCAAGAAATTGCAAGTAGATAAATAGGTACCACTTCAGTGGGAAGGTAAACAGCATTCTATGCACTCTGGTGTCTAGTCATGCCTGCCACATGACCACAAAAATGTATGCAAATGCAGACTCTTTGGCTGTAAACAGAGATGACCAGTGAACCCTAGAGTTGGATATGATTGTCTTTTGAGCAAGGACAACCTTTACCCAATAACAGAAGATCCCTCATTGGTATTCAAATTTGCTGTGAAGTTGGTCCCTGATTAGCTACAAATGCTTAGTAAATAAAGGTGAAGGTCTCCCTTGCTCAAAAGCCAGTCATATCCGACTCTAGGGTGCAGTGCTTGTCTCCCTTTACAGCCAAAGAACCACTGCTGTCTATGTTTGAAAACATTTTCATGGCCATGTGGCAAGGCATGACTAGATCGCCAGCTAATCTTTCTCACAAGGCAAAAGGAACTGCAGAATGAACTCACCAAAAGGTGCCTTCATGTTGGCAGTTTCATGTCTGGCCTAGACAAAGAAGAAGAAATCCCATCTAGTTTTCCAAAAACAGATCTGGGGAGGCTCTCACAAGAGATAAGTAAGATGTGAGACTAGTGAAGCCACTGCTCCCTCTCCAAAAAAAGGGAAGCAAGCTTGAACAAACAGGACTAAGAACATCAGTGAGGACAGACACCACCGAACAGTTCTTAAAGGACATATGGCCAACCTAGGCTAGACCCACTTCCTCAATTACCCTTTAAAGCAAGATCACGATAAAGGACGTGGACAAAAAGCAGAGAACATCACAAATGTCTCTGTTTTTTGTCCTGGTCTTTGATAGTGTTTCTGTTAACCAGGTCAGCTGGGAGAATGCACCTAGTATATAGATAAACTCTGGTCTACTCCCTCACTTTTCTTCATTCTTGACACTGCTTCCACAATACTGTTTTTAGAAAACAAGATGGGGTATGCTTTATGAGGAGTGATGGGATAAGGATTAAACCTCGGCCAAAGGATTTTCCTTTCTTACCCATTTCAATAGCAGAGTCAAATCTCACAGATGATTTTCTTTTTTGGAATAGTAGCCCTGTTAATCTGTGTTTCAGGCATATCATAGAGTAAACAAAACAAAGCAAAAAATGTTCTGGCACTTTAAAGATTAACAGCTGTATTTTAATGTTAGTTTTCGTGGATCAAGTCCACTTCATCAGACCACATCTGATGAAATGGACCTGATCCATGAAAGCTAACATTAAAATACAGCTGTTAGTCTTTAAAGTGCAGTGATGTTTTTGTTTTTCTGTTTTGTTCTGTTTACTTTACCTTCGATACCTTGGAGTTGTTATTCAGTGAGGAGTCCACGTATTGACAGACGTCAAGTCCAACTGCATGCAGTTTTTAGCCATTCAGATATCACATCACCCGCTGGCTAGGCAGACCATGAAGTGTGCCCTCTGCATTCACCTTGCCCAAGGTATCCGCCGGAGGATGCTTTGGTGAGTTTTAGTCCCGGCCTAACATCATTGGCAAGAGATGGGCAACACTGCCTAATAAGACTGCTGTTAGACTGTTTTGTTTACTCTCTAATAAATCTTACGGAAATCCACTGAACAGTTGCTCTTCCATATCCTTCAATAAAATGCATATAGATGTAAAGAAAAGATCTTAATTCCACCTCTTTAACAATACCACTACTTTCTCTCAAAGTATGGGTAATCAAACAGCCACTCATTATGCCATTCTTTTTTTCAAACATGTATCCTGGTGAATCCCTCCATCCTAGTCCCTCAACAGGAAAAAAGACAAGGAAGCTACATTAATGGAAGTCTTCCTGATAAATGCAGCCAGTGTGGTCTCATTGATCTAGCAAGGAATTTACTTATAGTTGACGGCACGTCATACTCTTAAATGGGGGTGACTTGTTGCTATAAGCGAGCCAGGCATAAACTTACTAAGTCTCCTGATTTCGCTGACAGCTACAAATGAATTAAGACTCCTTTCAATTCTTTGCACTAACATGCAAAACTTTCTAAACTGGCCAGGAATGAAAGCACATTGGGATCAGATCTTATTTGTTTGTTCATTTATTTATTTTTTTACTTCTCTCCTGCCAGATTTAAAGGGTCTCTGGGTGGCTTAAGCAGAGTTTAGAAACAGTGCATGAATTTAGCGAATTAAAATTAAGATTGGCAATTTTGAATTATAAAGAACAAAGCAACTCTGTAGAACTACTAAAAGTAAGAATCCCTACTGTTTAGATTAGTTTAACACTTTGGGAATCATTGTGCCTAAAAATAGTTTACAAGCAATTTAAATGTAGTATATTTTTAACATTGAAAGCAACATCACCCAACCTGATATACTCCTGATCTTTTGGATTTGATCTCTCATCAGTCCTATAGAACACTGATTCTAGACCAAAATACTATTAGCACAACGCACACAGTTTAACTCATTAGTGTGCATTCACATGGACCACGGAGAAGATAAAGATACAATATTTAATGAAGTGCAAACATTTAAAACCAAACACCAGCCAGGTTCTTTTAAAAAACCTATTAGCACATCACATAGGAATTCAAGAAAATAGGCATGAAACCTGAAAAGACAAACTTATACAAGGACAAGAAGCATAAAGAAAAGCCACTGAGTTCTCAGTGGTTCTGTGTAATGTTACACCTATTAATTCTTTCAAAGTACACCAGGGAGATATGATTAATTAACAGACTATGGAGAACTCTGTGATCATCTGATGAAAGGCACTATATGGCATGATGTTACTGTGATAAACTAGAATCAAATTATTTTAAGTTTACATAATCTCTCAGAAGGAGGGGGAAGCAAAAGCTCTCTGTACTTAAAAGAAAAAAATATTTTAAAAGTTCATTTCCAAAGATAATAGTAAGCATCTGTTGAGAATTATGAAATATAGTTGTTGTTGTTGTTGTTGTTATTGTTACCCATTCCACAGGGCATATGCAATTAGGAAATAATTAATTACATATTAATTTGTAGGGGCCTTGTGCTTGAGCATTCTAATAGAATATGCAATGATGAGCAGGTTATCTCTTCACGTTCTGATTGTCTTATATGTGTATTATTGAAGAATGAACTAACTTTATGCATGTTTCACTTTCAATGAAAATAAAAATGAGAGTATTCTGCTGATATTTGTTTTGAATGCCCAATGTGCAGGATTTTTAAACCAATATTGTGTTTAGAAGGCGTCATAAAGAGAATGTAAGAGTGTTGTTTGGAACTTTTAGAACAATTTAGCGCATTAATATTAAGATTGGCAAAGAGAAATTGTGTGATATCTTGAAACAAAAAACATGCACCACTTGGTCATTTTTAGATGCAACACCAACACCATATACATTGCAGGCGCACCCCCCCAATAACGGACACAGACAACATTGAAAGTGGATAACAGCATCGGGCCACATTTATTGATTCAATGCCCTAGTCCGAATTATAAATTTGTATTGGTAAAACGACCAATCATAATTCATAAGGTAAGCAGGCCGAAGTAACACTGGTAAGGTACCACCCCAAAATTGCCAACGGCAATTGGTTACAATGTATCAATTTGTTTGTTGACAACAAACAAATTGTTGACCGTAGTCAATAACTAACTCATGACCCCACCCTCTGACGCGTATCCGTGAAATCACAGGGGTGATGCATGCTGGTTAGCAATCGTCATCACCCCATCGCCTGGTTCGTCGTTGACCGGACAACGTTTAACTAATTTATTCCTGTCTAGTGTTGTCCAGTCAATTGCGAACCTGCCGGATACTTGTGGGTCATACTGTTTACCTTACCAGTGCTACCCGCCACACGGAGGGGCTTCAAAGAAGACCTGACGCCCCCCCCCCCCCCAGACCGTCAGCTCGGTCAACAGGCCTGCTCGCCAATCACCCAACAGGAGGTCCATACCTCCTCGCGACAGATGGACCCCATCCCCTGCGTACAAGTCATAATTTTGTAGGCTAATATCGGGGTGATGACTGACCCGTCCCCAAGCCCTGTCGGCAAGAAACCGCGCCAGCGCCCTATTGACCGTGCGCCTAGCGCGGTCAAGGGCCAGGAGGTTAACGCCCCCTCTATAGTAATGGCGCGGGACAATGTCCGCAAAACCAGGGTTGTGGCAGGCCAGACATAATGCAAGTAGGCGAGGTCCTCGCAAATCGCATGCTTAAGCTATAAGCCGGTGACCTGGCCCAAATCATTGCCCCCCAGGTGGATGATGAGAATGTCAGGCGGGTCAGCACCCAGGCCAGAAAAAAGGAAAGGCCGCAGCTCCCGCCATAACATCCCAGGCTTACCATGCCATGTGAGACTGGCGTGTTCACCCAGTCCCAGTCGGGGTCCCCACTCTGTCGCCGCAGCGTAACGCGCTGCCCTGTGCACATAGCTGTGGCCCACCAGCCATACTGTCACCGGTGTAATACGACACCCAGGGTCTGTAAGAAAATTGAGAAAAACTGAGAAAAAGACGGGAAGGTGACTGGATTGGTACTCATGGCGGAAGTGGGCGCACATAAAACTGAAAACATTGCGAGCCCCACCTCCCCATGCTGCGTATGCCAGCCCCAGAGTACCCAAAAGCAGCTGCTGTAGAGGCTGCACCAGTACGGAATGAATGTGTGCCATAACGGGCACCTGTGAGGGCACTCCCTGTCACCTTCCAAAACTGAAATTTAGTAAGGGGAGACCCATCTTGGTGACAGAAAAACGGGCCGTGGTGCATGCCACGCAGTGCCAGGAACTCCTGTAGGGCACCAACCGGACAGATGTCTGCCAAAGAACACCGTAGCAGTCTTACACCACTGCCTACGCCATGCTGATCTGTATTAGAGGAGCGTATCCTCAACTGGGCCCAGTCTTTGGCAACATAGACATCCTCGAGTTCCAGTGCCCTACAACTTGCATCCGCCTTATACAGCATCTCAAGCTCGCTGTCGCGGAGCGCTCCAAAAAGGCCACCGTTGTAGCCGCATGAAGTGGGCTGCCTCATTTCCAAAACAGAGGCCAGGCCAGCCCCGGGCCAATTGGGTAAAACCCTGGGAAAATCTTGCATCCGCCTTACTCAGCATCTCAAGCTCGCCGATGCGGAGGGCTCCAAAAAGGCCACCGTTGTAGCCGCATAAAGTGGGCTGCCTCATTTATCGAAACTGAGGCAAGGCCAGCCCCGGGCCAATTGGGTAAAAACCCTGGGAAAATCTTGCATCCGCCTTACTCAGCATCTCAAGCTCGCCGATGCGGAGGGCTCCAAAAAGGCCACCGTTGTAGCCGCATGAAGTGGGCTGCCTCATCTATCAAAACAGAGGCCAGGCCAGCCCCGGGCCAACTGGGTAAAAACCCCTGGTAAATGGGGTGGCGGTCGGCCGGGAAACGCCCGCGCACGCGCACCCACCCCTCCCAAACATGTCTCACCCGGAAGTCATTGGTGCCGTCCACACGACCTCCCACTTTGGCCACAAAAGCCAACCCGACAGCTGAGATGCTATGGTGCGTGGTGCAAGGCCCTAGGCATACAGGTACACCATGAACCGCAGAACATGGGCTACTGGGATCGGCCAGGTTCCTGGCAGTCGGAATCGGGTACATAATACTCTAAAGGAACTAAATGCATGGTGATACGCCTTACTCATGCATGGCGCTAGTGACAGGCCAATCGCCCGGTTCACCTCTCCTCGCCAACGTTCCATCTCTCGTCCAGGAGTGGCGAGGGAAATTCCTCCGCATCCGGGGGCCGAGGCACGGAACCGGGAGATCTGCAGGCGGGACAAAGCAGCAGCAATATCGTTATCAACCCTTGGGACATGCCTGGCCCTGCAGGGAACGTTGAGGCACAGGTTGCATAACACAAACCAACACACTAGCCCCATAACCCCGGGCGATTTTGAAATCTGTGCAGTGACGATGCGGACAACAGCCGCGTTGCCATGCCAAAATTGCACAACTGAGTTGGCCCACTCCTTGCCCCATAGCATCAAAGCACCCAGGATAGGGAAACATTCCAGATACGTGAGACCATGCAGACGACACTTGCCTGCCCAGTATGTTGGCCACCCACCATAGGCCCACTTCCAATTGAAGTACATCCCGTAAACCCAGGAATCCTGAGGCATCGGACCGCATCTGAAAGCAAGGGGGAGCCAGGAGATCAGACCCCAAAATGACACCCCGGTGAACCACCTCTGGATCTATGGCCAGACAAGCACGTCTGCTCCGATACCCCGGGTAAATCGGAGCCTGTGGTGGGGCCTGGAGAATCCCGCCAAGGCATCGCACCAGCGCAGAGCAAATGCCCTGCCCGGTGCTACGACCCTGCCAGCTAAACTGGGGTGACCACGTAGCACCAAAAGTTCCCTCAGTGATGCCATGCGCTCGGCCAGCCAGACCGAGACAAGGGCCACTAGCTTTGGGACCTTATCCCACTGCAACCTAGAATCCTGTGCTACCGTGTTACTCTCCACCCCAGGAATACTAGCTGTGGAGATGGGCCCTCGGTCTTTTCGGGCGCTAAAGGGACACCCAGTTCCTCCATTAGCGTCTGAAATGTGTTGAGGAGACGTGTGTACGTGTCCCAGCCCCGTTCAGCCCCGAATAAAACCATCCAGGGATTGGGCTACAGACCGGGACCCTGACCTGCGGACAAAAGCGCAATCTAGGAAAGTGGTGAAACGCTCGAATACCGAGCCCCAATGGAATAGCCAAAAGGCATGGCATCATTGAAATAATGTGCTCCCCGGGACGGGGGTGCAGGGACAGGGCCATCGACCCTGCCCGCATAGACCCTATTGTCAAAGCTAGCAGCAGCCACCTCCTCCCTCCCCTTAAGGGATAAAAGATTGGGGGCATCCTGAGGGGACCTATTACCCATGAAAGGGATCCGGAACCCCTGCCTAGAACCCTGAAGGAGAGAACCCGCATCCTCTCCCTTCGGGTACCATGTGAGCCACGCTCCAACATGTCCACCTTAACTGGGGAGGGAGCCCTTCGGTGAACTAGATCCATCTGCGGCAGTCTTGCCAGCCCCCTGTCTGCCCCACCCTCTGCCCCGCATCCTTCTAGGCCTGAGACAGGCAGAGGCCGCATGGGGGCCAACACAGTTGGGATACTTCTGTCTGTATTGCAAGTCTTCCCCTCAGAGGAGCCATTGGACAAGAAAGTCCAGCACAGCAGGCGGGCTGGAACCCCCCGCCCCGCCCCCTGGCAGGTTACCTATGCTGGGGCCGCCTGCTGAACCGCATGCCCACAATGGTATATCTCCCCGGGCGCAGGGCGCGTGGGCGTCACGTACAAAAGCCGCAGCCTCTGGCCTGGCTAATCCCGCCTAATCTCGGGGTGCGGGGAATTCCGCCTACGGCATTCCTCGTCACAAGCCAACCACGCTGGGTCCGGAAAGTAAACCATCGCCCGGTGGACATTGTCCAAATACTGGACCATCGGAATTGCCAGATCCGGCCGGGCCCTAAGGTACACCGCCATGCATATGATGCAGGCCGGCAACCATTTGGCCCACATACTTGGTGGCTTGAGACAACGTGCCTGCCACTATCCTTCTCATTCTGCCCCTCCCTCTCTCCTTGATGGGCACCTTGTTTAGGAGCGCGAAGATATCCACGCACTCCCCCCGCCAAATTTACTCTCTGGCGGCCTGTGCCAAGCGGTCACTCAGCGGTAAGGAATAGGGGCTTGGACCAACCCGGCCACCCAAAACATTCCCCTCAGGGTAGGGAACACCCCCCACCACGGGGCCCTGGGTGTTAGCTGTCATCGCCGGGTGAGGCGTCAGCGGGTACACCACCGCACCACCCGCGCGAGGCCAAGGCCATTGAAAAGCCCCCCCCCCCCATATTGGGAATGTGTGTGGATGTACTTGCTTACACCGTATACTCACATGCTGCACCCCCGCGGGCCGCCCCCACCGGGGGTTCCGGCCCACTGGGGGCGTCGGAGCTCACGACCGACGTAGAGCTCATCACCGGGGCCTGACCCGCACCTGGCTGCTGGCTGGGGAGCTGCGAGGCAGTGGGCGAAACCGCGCCACGCGCCTGCAGCAGCTCAACCCTCCTTGTCGGCTGTTGTCCTCCTGCCGGCAGCGCCTCAAAAGGAACCCCAAAGGGAGGGCCCCCGCCTGACTGGCCCGAGCCAACGACGCTTCAAGGGCCGCCCGGCGGGCCAGTAAGGCTTCCACGTTGACCTAGGGCCAAGGGCCGGCCGGCCCGCACGGTCCAAGGCGTGGGTACAGGTCGCTGTACCCCAGGACCCGAATATGGCCATTGGCCAACACCGAAGCCCGGCAGGGTCGGTGGAGAAACCTGCCAAGGCAGGGGGCCGCACCACCCCCCAAGGCTAGAGGGCCCCGGGAGAGGCTGCAACCCAAGAGCAGCAGGCCCAACCTGGTGGGCGGGTGCAGGAGCGGTGTCCACCGCTCGCGGGCCGCGGGCCGGAGCCCCTACCGCGCCCGCAAATTGTTCGCCCGCTCCGGGCCAAGGGGCAATAGACCCCATTCCGCCGGTCCCGGCAGGGGCCTGCAAAGGCTGCTGCTGGGGAGGCGGCACCGCGGTCCTCCGACCCGGGTTGCGCCTCCTAACAGCGCGAGCCGCACTCCAAGCTGCCTTCTTCTTCGAAGGCATCTCCACCGAAGCAAAGGGAAGCCGAAAAGGAAGAATCGCTACCAAAAGGCTTCCCGGTAAGCTAAAGAGCGACGGAGACACAGGGGAAAAGACTTCTCCGCTCCGTCGCTGAGGTAAAATGGCAGCTCGGCTGCCTCATGGCCACCCCTTTTATAAGGGAGCTGGCCACGCCCCTAACTACCCGGATTCTCTGTCCTGTGGGGGGGGGGCCGCAAAGGGCGCGGCGGCCATTTTGGCGCCGCGCTTGCAAAATCTTCCCACCTAAAGGAAAAATTGATTCAAACACTCAGATTTCTTCATTTCAATTCCTGCTCATTTTTCCTCCTTTTATTCATATTCTGCCAGATGCGGAAAATCATTGTAATTATTTTGACTGTGGATGTGGCAATTCCAGATGCTTATGTTGTTTTATAACCAAACCAGTCTTCCTAAGCCTTTAGGCAATGAGATTTTCTCCTTCCCACGCTTCTTTTCCCATTTACTTTGATCACCTGTGAAAACTCTGCACTTTGTGTTTCTGATTACATAAATGAAGAATTCTAGCTTTTTGCATTTTGTATGTTTTACAATTTAATGGTTTTATTCAGGTGTTATATATTTTCACAACTGAAGAAATTCTGGTAGCCACACTCATTAATATTAATCCTTACTGGCATCATTATGAAGCTAAGAGCTAGGGGTCATTAACTGAATGGATGAATTAAAGCAGTAGGATAAGGTAAAATATTAAGCAACCCAGCCTACAAGCCTTGAGATGCTAAAAAAATATGATTTTTGGGATTCTAATCCACACTTATCAAACTAATATCGGGTATCAAACTAATATCGGGTATGGTGGGTGGGATGGGTGGGTGGGATATGGGTTTTTAAATGGGGTGGGATGTGGGTTTTTTATAGTGTCTTTTATGTGTTTTTAGAATTGTTGTAATGCCGCCCTGAGTCGGGTTCTGCCTGAGTGGGCGGCATATACAAATGTGACTATAAATAAATAAAATAAATAAATAGACAACTCTGGGGGGTTAGGGAACACTTTTCCAACTCCGAGGCCTGTGATGGGCTACATCCCTCCTACCCATTGTTGTTGTTACCCAGTTAAGCTAAAATAGTCTTTTGCTGAGCTCCAGGTGGAGATTCTGATAAAGTACCACAAATGACCAAGCATTATCATCAGTATTTTTTTTCTTTTTATTAGAGTGATGCAGAAGGCTAATTTTCCAGAGAAATCCTGCACTAAAATGTAATCTGGCTAGAACATGTCTCAATACTCATCACTCAAAATCTACCCATTTAATAGACAGGAAATCTGTGGATTCATTAGCTTTTGAAAGTTTTTTTTATTGTGTCAGAAGCACACAAAGGTGCTTTCTGGGACGAAAGGATTTTTGCTGGAGGAACTCCACTCAGGGAACACCAAAATGAGACTCATTTCGTGTCCCCAAGATCTTTTTCCCACCAAAGCGGTCACTATTTATCTACTTGCAATGTCTTGCTTTCAAACTGCTAGGTTGGCAGGAGCTAGGACAGAGATAGGCGCTCATTCCATCATGCAGTAATCAGGTCTTGAACTGCTGACTTGTCGACCTTCCAGATAACAAGGGGAGCTTCTTAACCATTGAGCCACTACACTCCCTGCTTTTGAAAGTAGAACCATGAATTAAAAATTCCCTTTCATCAAAGAGAAGTCTCTCAAACATCCTTGATAGCATAACTGATTGGCCCCTGCTTACCTGGTCTGGAGCTCAAAGGTGTACAAGATACAGTAAAACCCCTACTTACGTAAAAAGTCTGTTCCGTAGGCTTTTATGTAAATTTTTTTTTACTTAACTCGAAGCAAACCCATAGGAAAATGATATTTATGTATATCGAAGCAACCACATAGGAAAAACAAATTTTTTACCTAACTTGAAACAAACCCATAGGAAATTACTACTGCTACTTACTTTATTACGAAAATTGTGTAATGTTAATCGGGACATTTATGTAAAGCAGGACATGGTTGTAGTGCAAAAATCATTATGTAAGTCGAATTTTATGTAACTCGAAGCATATGTAAGTCGGGATTTTACTGTACAATTTCAAATTTATGGTCCTGCCTCTTCTGCATTACTCTGTTTCAGTCTGCTATCTAACTTAGAGGTTACAACCAAAGCACACTAAAGCTACAGGAAAGAGGGTGAAGGTTGTACATGTTCTATAGTAAAGTAGATCTTGATCTATGACCCTCTAGATCAGTGGTTCACACAGTGAGGCCCGCGTCCCACAGGGAGACTTCAATTCCCAGAAGTCAATACATTGGATGATCAGTGCTTTGGGGAATTGACTTAGGCTTCTGGGAATTGAAGTCCAAAAACCGAAGGTTGGGAAACACTGCTCTTGATACTGCTTAATTTCAACTCCCAGAGGGAGACCTCAGAGGTCTTTCTGGCGACTAGCCAAATGGTTTTGTAACTGCCTAAAGTAGGAATTAAAGACCATAGTCCTCTCCAACTGTTGTGATCCATGCCAGCAATCAGAGGCATTGTACCTGAAATGTGATTGTAAAACAAGTTATCAAGAGCTTTATCCTCAATGAATTTGATCAATCCCCCTGAAAATCAATCTACCGTATTTGCCGGCGTATAAGACACACTTCCCACCCCCTTAAAATACACTTGAAAAATGGGCTGTGTCTTATGTGGCGGTAGTAAAAATTATCATGTTGATCAGTGGCAGCAGGAGCCGGGTGTAGGGCAACTTCAAAAAGAGCTTGCTTCCCCTGCTGAACCCACCCTCCCCGGCTCCGGGCAGTCAGCCAAGGTGGGCTTAGCAGGGGAAGTGGTTTGCCAAAGGAGCTGAATGAATCATGCCTAGAAAATTGTTTTTTAAATTATAAAGGGTAGAAAGCTAGAAATGTTTTGGTGATATAATCCAAAGCACAAAATACATGTTATTACATATCATCATCCATGGGAAAATAAATACAGGAAGGAGAAAAGCCTTATATACTACTTTAGATGAAATGCAACATTATTGTTTAGAGCTGCTACATTCTGAATTAGTATAGCCATGATAACGTCAAAGAAGAGAAAGATGAAAAGGAGATTATGATCATGATGAACAGTGTTATCATGGTCCCACCCTTCCTTGTCTGTGTGTTTGGGGGGTGGGGGCTGAACTATAATGGTCTGAACATTCTAGATCTTTTCTAGTAGGGGAGCTATTCTAGTTCCTTGTCAATTAAGGCTCCCCTTTTCTGTCCCTTTTTCAACTATGGGATGTCTAGCACTCTACACAGAGTTTATAATAAAGATTGAGACATACGAGGTTGTGCGAAGCTCAGTCTCGATCATTTATTGGATTATAATTCCCATAATCCTTTTTTATACATTTAATGATGATGGATGTGATGGCCCAACAACATCTGAGGCCCACCAGAGTCCACTGTCATTCCAAAAGCATTAAAATACCAGTAGCAATATTTACACATTTTTCTAACAATTCCAGGAATGGGATTTTCACTATGTCTATGGTCAAGTTCACTCTGATGTACTGTAAATGCATAGTACTGTATGTTTTATCCTTGTAGTTTCTATTTATGAATAAAGGAACATAAATAGTACTATCACCAGTAGCACTGATTTAAAAAACAACAGAAATCAAACATTCCTATAACAATATCATCTACTCTAGACTATTCATATACAGTACAGCGGTACCACATACAATGATTTTAATCAGTTCCACAGGGATTATTGTTGTACGAAAGAATTAATATATGATGCATGCATCGTATAGCGATTTTCCCTATGGGATGCAACATACAACTTTTTTTTCACTAAGTGATTTTCCCACTGAAAAATTGTTGTATGATTTTTTTCCATAGGGAAAATTGTTATGTGGGACGCCATTTCCCCCCAAAAAAACTAACTGTTATATGATTTCGTTGCTATACGGGGTGATTGAGTGAGTGGTGCTCGCACCAAGAGGGTGGAGTATAAATAAACTAAATAAATAAATAAATAAATTGTTCTATGAGGTTCCACTGTATATATAACATACTACAAAATCCACTCATATACTCCAGGCCACTATTGCCAACATGAGCTTAGTTTTTTGCAAAGCCTGCTTTCCAAAATTCTACACCTTAGCTGAAAAAGAGGGGGTGGTGGACCATTTTGTAATGTTCTTTGCCAATTTAAATGTGTTCTGTACGCATTGATTACTCTTGATTCTTTACAGAATAAGATGGTTTAAATCCTTCGTAGATAGAAAGTGCAGTCTTTTTCAAAAAGCTCTCATCTCATAAATCTCTTATTAGTTCAAATCAAATTAAGCAAGAGGAGTATCTTCTATTAGCATACGCTCAAGAGAACTAGTCAGATTAATAGTTATCTGTCTTCTGGAATATGAGATGAATTAGGTTTTAAGACAGTAGGTTTCAAATACAAAGCATATGTCTAATTCCAGCTTATCACCTCCCTCTCAGTTTTAAAACAACCATGTGGAACAAAATTAATCCCATCAAAAGCTGAACACACACACACACACACGAACACACACGAACACACACGATACAAACTAAAAAAAACTAGGAAAGAATTAAAGCTGTAATGCTATAATAAAATAATAAAAAGTAACATAGCAGAGTAATTCTCTCTCTTTTTAGTAAGTGCGGGGGGGTTTTTTAATGGGTTTTAATGGGGTGTATTTGTTTTTTAATTGGGTTTTTATCTGTGTTGGGTTTTTTTATTATTGTAAGCCACCCAGAGTCCTAGTGAGCAGGGTGGCTATAGAAATGTGAAAAATAAATTAAATTAATGCTCAATTTATTTCTTACATTATAAAATGCTCCATTTGCAAACTCTTCTTCCCCAACACCCAAAAAAGGTCTGTTTTGCTGCCATTTTGTTTCTACAGTATTATATTATTCCTCTGAATAGTCAGTATGGCTACTGAGAGTGGTACAATCCTTTCTAATTTAAAAGTGTTCTTCTTTATCGTAACAACTGAGAGGCTGTGGTTTGCTCAAGGCCACCCAGCATACATTATATCTGTGTTTGGGATCAAATGTGTCCAAATCCACACACTCACACTAAATCTTTGGCACATCAATGCCCCACAGCAAGCCCACACTGATCATCCTTCAGTCAAGCAACACATATAACCACCCTTTCTCTAAAATCATAAATCTTTGGTTCAGCTTTGGAGGTCTGTAAATGCCTTCAGCCATCTGAACCATTTTAAGCCTCTTCACATGTGTGTCAATCACCAACAGATGCTTCCAATCTTGTGCTAGTATAAGGACACAAGATGTGAGACCAGAACCATTGCCTATTTTATTTCCATGTTTCATTTCCTATGTTCTGCTTGTACACAAGGAGTTTCCATGTGAACAATTGGGCAAAAAGCCAAAGTCTTGAATTTTAATAGGTGACTCTGGGAAGAGCCAACTGGTTGAACTTAGGAGCACAATTAAAGGGATAAAGTGACAATTTACTGCTATGTAAATTTCTACAGTATTAACCAGAAGAGAATAGGCACAACTTTCTGGATATTATTTATTTGATTGATTGTTCTCAGTAAGTCTAAAACAAGATCTACATCATGTAGTCACTTTAACCGTTGTGCGGAAGCATCATTTTCCCAGAGCACTAGATAATCTCTGCACAGAGGAATTCAAATGATTATTCAATTCAGTGAAATTACCACCAACTAAAGTCTTCTCTTAACAGGCAGCCTAGCCATTCACACTTACCCATGCTCTTTCCTAGATTTATCTTGAATAAACTAGCGCAGTTTAGTAAATCATCTCATGCCAGCCAAGATTTTGTTTCTTACTGACTAAAATTCTGTTACATAATGTAGCAAATTACATTAGCGTAGGTCCACAGATCTGATGAGTTAACTTCTCCATACATTTAATTGATTCAAGTGTGCCTACTCTAATGGTGACTTAGCTTACCATAGTAAGTTGTAGTTAGAGTAAGCCTATATGAATCAATAGAACTTCTGGAGAAATTGATTCACCAAATCCACACTGATTTAATGGACTTTAATAAAATTTACTACACTAAGCAATAGGGTTTCCAAGACCATGTCAATAATTAAATGCAGCTAAAGAATGCAGGATCCTAAACATTCTCAACTTCAGTTTTAACAGCCTCCCCCACCCCACCCCAGCTGCTTTGCTACTCCCGGTCATTTACATATTTAATTTAATTAATTTAATTTAATTTTCGCGCTTATATACCACCCACTCAGGTGCAACCCAACTCAGGGCGGTTTACATGGTTTACATATAAATTTAAACAATAATACAATAATTAAAGTAACAGCTACAACCTTAGATGTAGAATATGTTATCATTTCACTGATAACTATCTCAAAACCCAAAAGTCTTAGTATTGATGTTCAGAAGAAAGAATCAGATAAGACATTCAGGTACCGAACTTCAGTTTTCTTATTCCTATTTGTTGTTTTTAAGTCCCCTTTTAGAGCCTGAAGTAATTGTCCATAAGACTGCTATCTACTTCAATGAAATCTTGGAGTTAATCAAAGTTTATTATGTGAAGACTGGAAAAGACGAAACTTTTTGCCTCTAGGCTTGAGTTAAATTTTGAGTTATATTTCCAATGAACATGAGGGTGGATACTGGGAGTTATAGTCCAAAAGGTAGCTTTTTCCAAACTTTGACTTGCCAAAAAAACTGATGCTTCAACACCCTCTGCAATGCTTATGTGGTTTTACATCAAGTCTATGGGAATTGCAATGTAAGAAATTGAGAAAAAATGTATCTGTGTTTTACCAAGGAAAAACCAATGACAGCTACCTGCTCTTTCATATAGAACTGTACCATCAAGCTCACTTGAGTAAGAGAGTGTTAGTTAGGAGAATAACACCTTCTTGGTTATTTAGGAATTACTGTTTCACTAAAACAAGTTGGGATATTTTTGCCTGGTCTGACCCTGAGCTGGCAAAAGGAGACATAAGGTGAACCTTTTTAAAATTCATTTTAGGAGGAGGGAGGAGCCTAAGGTAGCTGGTTGGAGAAATTTCTGCCGTCTCCTTCTCCAGACAAAGAAAAAAAGTCCTATTTGGGTTAAAAGTACCATGGAATTTGCCAAAAGATAGCTACTGCAGTCCTTTGGATGATAAGGTACTGTGGGAGGTGTTGAAGGTCCTGTTGAAAAACTATTTGCTGATAAATCCTCTGTTGAAAAATACCGGAGAGAAAAGTGCTAAGAAGCAGAGGCCTTTGGCTGCAAGGCTTTTTAAATCAATAGACCTGCCATCTCCCTTTTGTTGCTGTAAGGACTTTCTTTTTCACCTCTTTCATTTCATTTCATTTCATTTATTCGATTTATATCCCGCCCTACTTAGCCAGGGCCAACTCAGGGCGGCTTACAACAAGTAAATGAAATACAATATAACAAGAGAAAACAATATAAACACACAAAACACAATAGTGTACAATTACAAATCAACAACTGCAGAATTAAATATACAATCAATGCAAAAAGACTAGTCTATAAACAACAGCATCCTAAAATATACCACAAAAATTCCAACTAACAAAGTAGCACAGCACAGAATCAATATGCATTACAAAATTCAATATACAAATAATCAAAAAATTCAGCACAATTATCACAATTCCATAAAGGTTGTGTCCTTATGGTTCCCACAGAGCCCAAAGTTCCACGCTCTCAACAGACTGGGAAAAAAGCTCTGCTCTCTGTGCCCCAACGTCAGGTGTTAGTGAGCACAAACATGTCCCCTCGTTGCTGTGAGGAGATGGTGCAGATGCTACCACTCCCTCCAGAACGAGGCAAGCATCCGGTGGCCTCAGAGGCAGCAGAGGCAAAGTTCTTTTAAAGCTGCCTGCCTCCCTCTCACAAGTGTTTCTGCCCTTCTCCAGCCAGGCTGACTGGGAAGGGATGAGGCAAGTGTCCGGTGGCTTTGCCACTGATACAATTTTCTTTGCCTCTGATACAATTTTTGGAGGAAAAGGCTTCATACAAGATTGGTTTGGAAAAGTTTACAGTTTACAGTTTATCCACTACAGCTGTTTCTTTTTGTTTCCGTCCTAATTTCAGAGGGAGGAACCGCCATATTGGGCTGAGCCAACAGAGCTGGCAGGAAGCCAGGATGCTTTTTGTGATAAGATAAAGCTTTGTGGTTGTAAATTGAAATAAAACTGCAGTGTCTTAGTAGCTGGTGGAAAAATATTTATGGACTATTGATAGCTGCAAGTTGCTGAGCAAACAATATCAGGTACTGGAAGAGAGACAACAGTAAAATACTTTTTTAACAAGAGTTACTGCAGCAGTGGTGGAAATGAAGAGGAGAGTCTGGAAAAAAGAGACTGTATCAGATAAAGCATATAGACATCTTGTCAGCGCAGATGACAGCCCAATAAAAAAGAAGAATCTGAAAATATGGATGCAAGACCACCCTCTAAGGAAAAATTGAGTGGAGATCTGACTCTGTTGGAATTAAAAGACTTTATAACTACAAAATCTAATGAAGATAAAAAAGAAATTAAACAGTTTGTTAAAGAGGTGGTCAGAGAGGAAGTGCAATCTCTGGAAAAATCAATTTCTGGATTAAACATGAGAACCAATATTTTGGAGTCAGAGGTTAAGGACTTGGTGGAGATTGCAGTAAGGCATGAAAATACTATGGACAAAAGATTTAAGCAACTGGTGAAGCTACAGGATCAATCGAAAAAGAAAAACATCAGGATTAAGTTTTCCCCCGACATGGATAAAGACAATTTAAAAGTTGAAGTGGTTAAATGGTTACAAACCTTTGCTTTGGACTCTGGCCCAATTAAAGAAGAAGAGATTGAAGCAATTTTTAAGGTCAGTTTCAAGAGAGGTCAACGCCCCAGAGAGATGATAATTACTTTTGTATCAGGTTATAAAAAAGATCAAGTAATGGACTATTTAAGGAAGCATGGTGACTCTGCATTAAAGATAGGAGAAGTAAAAGTACAAGCATATCATGATTTAAGTAATGAGACTATTGAATGGAGAAGACAGATGAAGCCGATAACTGAAATTTTGTTTAATTGCAATATAAGATATCAATGGGGTTTCCCTATCTTCTTAAAGATATTTCATGATGGGAAGGTGGTCAGAGCAGAGGACCCAAAGGGAGCAATGAGGCAACTTGAATTACTTAAAATTGTAGCGATAGGAGACCCAAACTGGGAAAAACTAGGGGAAAATCTCTATGGAAAAGGTTCAGAAGGATCAAAGGGGAAAGAGGAGTATCAAGCAAAGGGGAGAGACCATTCAAGGGAGAAACAAAGAGAGAAACCTTTGGGTTATGGAAGTGGAGGGGAAATAAGAGAAGAAAAGGATGCAGAATTGTCTGGTGCAAAAATAAAGCCAAAAGCCAAAAAGTAAAAATAATATATAAATATAAATAGGCACAGGCAAGAAAGTGTTAACAATTTAGGAATATGAATACGAATAGCATAGGGACCAAAAGAATTAAAATAGAGGAAAAATAAGTGAAGGAGATGGGGAATAGTGAAAGGAGGAATTAAGAATAGAAGGGATAGGCTCTCCCTCCTCCTCCTCCCCCATTCCCTAAATGGGAGCGGCTGGGCAATATTTTGCCTGGCAGGGGGGGGGGAGGAGATTTTTGAGTGTTGCGTGTTGGTGGGTGGAGGGTTATATGTTATAAGTTATATGTTATTGAAAAATAAAAAAATTATTTGGGGAAAAAATAAATTTCATTTTAGTGATCCAGAAAAAGTTTTTCAGCAAGCAGCTGAAGTCGTTATGATGTTTACCACCTCTAGCCAAGTGATTTAGAACCAGAACTAAACAGTGCCCAAAAGCAGTGCAAGAAAATAGTTCATCTTATCTTCTTCATCCTCATGCCAATAAAAATCAGCAATGGGACTGCAGTGACTCATGCATTTCTGAATTGACGCATACAGTACTACAAATTGATAACATCAATGGCAGACATCCCACCGTCATTAATTTTGGCAGGCGGGATCCTATGACTGCCTTGCCCATTGCCCCCCCCCCCAAACCAGGTGCCTCCTGGTAGAGGATATGAAATAAATCAGAGAAAATAGTTGGCTCAGAAAAGTGCTGAGCAGATAAACTGTCAAGCCCTGCCATCACTCTCACCACCCCTCCCCCCAATTAAACTAATGCTTAATGAGGTTCATCATCCAAGGAACAAAATAACAAATCCAAAACAGAGCGAAGAGAATGGTCTGCATGTACATACACAAATTGTGAAGCTTGTTGTGAAGCATGAATGAACCAACTTTTGGGGGTGGGGATACTACAAAAGTTAACAATTTGCCAAAAAAAACTATAAAGAAAAAAATGCATATTGTGAAATTAGGATTTGGAAAGGAGTTTTTAAAGGGGCAGCATGAATCATCCCAAACCACAAACTTATGTTTACTTATTTAATACATTATGTAGTCACCCCACGAAACTGAAGCCCCCTCCCTATCTCAGTAAACAAAGGTTTAAATGCAGTATCAAGCAATACAATAATTAATAAACTGTGTAGTATTTTAGATATTATTACATGATTAAAATTGAAACAATTAAACATTATAATACACACTACCGAGTAAAGAAAAAGTCTTTGTGGACCATTGAAGGTACTTTCTTACTGGTTAACTATGAAGGTTTCTCTTCTTCCCCCATCTTTAGCAATGAGGCTAACATCTGTACTCCCTATGGATGTAGCAGAATGAATGCATAAGTGAAACTGCATAAACTGCAGCAGCTAACTACTACTAATTAACATGTTGCTGGTTTTGTATCTGGTTGCACACCCAGTTGTGTAATGGTGCATAACCAAAAGCACAACTAGCATCTTGTTAATGAAAGCAAAGGTGTAGTGGAGCCAATGCTTAGAAGACTTCCTTCAAATTCAAATTCAAATTTATTTACAATCCATGACCAGCATAACATGAACACAAATGCATAAACACCTCATCCTAAACTAGATTGGACATAGGTAATAAAAGGTAATAAAACATAGGTAATAAAAACCTACTGAGAATTGACATACAACAGCAGGCCACAAAAAGAACAATGTTACTAAAATATCGTAATAATTATTAAAACCTAATGTCGTGAAGATAAAATGCTAATATTTACAAGGAAAAAAGAGGGATAGCCTCGTTACAAGGATATAATATGCTCTCTGCTGGAGTTGTAATTTACTAAAACTCAGTAAATTATAGCCAAACCAATAATGACAAGGGTGAAGAGAGAACTTAATGAAATAGTATAGATCAGCTGCTCAGTGCGAGAACAATCTCAATAAACTATAAAGCCACACTACCTAGTCAGCAACCTTCATACAAAAACCCACCACTTTGCGCGTGGAAGACTTTCTTTAAAAATACCAGCCTATTACTCAAATGAAATAGACTGATCAAACTGCCAAACTGTTGGCTTCTTCTGGAATTAGGCCAGCTATTGGGACTATTATGATGAACATTTGCATTACCTAAGTTACCACTCTGATGAGCAACAATTTGCTGCCACAATGCATGTTATTTTGCCTACACACATATAAACTGCTGACAGGATTCTGGCCACTGTGACTATTCTATCTGTAGGCAAACAGGTATTGAACCTTGAAAGCTCGCACAATGTTTTATTTTTGAGTGATCCAATAAAGGTACTGTATCACCTTCTTCCTACATTTGTTTTGTACTCTATCTGTATCTACAATACCTACCACTAATGGCATACATTTTCAATCACTGGAGAGCCAACTTTTACACTTTCCTTTAACCAGTCTGCAGTTACAGAAAATAAGATCAAAAATTAATTTTGTTTCATCCATTACCAGAAGATTAATTAACACACAAACACACATACAAGAAAGAAAGAAAGAAAGAAAGAGATCTTGGTCCCAGATTTGTAGAAGTGCAGGCACGGGGGAAGGAAGCAGCCATCACTTGAGCCCCTTCCCCGGCCCAGCATTGGCCATGGGGAAGTGGGAGCTTCTGGGTAGTACCGCTGGAGGGGGTGCAGTATGGGGCTTGTATTTTTTGTAATTAATATAGGACTTTTTTACTTGCAATTTGTTAATTTGTAATCTGTTTTTCTGTATTTGTGATATTGCTAGATACTACAGTTGTTTTTCAGAATGTTCCACAACCAGAAAATATGATCAATTTGTAACTTCTGTTTTAGAATGTTCTTGTTGCCCCTACATCAAGAGGGTTCTGAACCAACTACATCCCAGATCTCACTTCGGAAACACACAATACTTTGATGAAAATCCTTTGAGTGAACATACAAAAAAGCAAGGATGAATTTGATCTTGACTATTACAGAAACAAAAAGAAATCAGGGAAGACAAGCCAAAGCATAATAAATATAAAACATCAAAGGCATATTCAGAGCAAATCCAATTAGCTTTTTACTGCCTTCACATTGGTGAAAGTAGAAGAAGCCATAAGAAGAGGTAGGAGTAGCACAGAGATAGGAGAATAGAAAATGCTTGAACAAATAATATTAAATTGTCTACACTTAAAACTGAACCTTTTCTAATTCAATAACATGAAGGCTTTAGACCTGGCAAGAACTATTTGGCTCAAATCTTAAAACTAACCTAGCATATAGAAGAGGGATTTGAATCATATAAAATAAAGGTAGTAGTATTGGTTGACCATACAGCAGCATGCAGCACTATCCAACATCAACTGAAGCTCTACCTCATTACTAAAGGTCATTGACTAACGGAAACTGTCACTGTTCTACTTAAACCCCATAGATTTTCTGTTGAATTTCAAGGAAGGCACAGTTGCTGCACAAACCAAAAGAATAGTCACACACAGTAATGTCCTGACACCATTTTTTTAGCAGTTAAATAAATGATCAACTGATGGTCCCATACTTCAGGAATTTCACCAGAGCTGATGATCTTGACTTGACAGTCCAGAGGGAAACCATCAAACACTAGCTAATCTCTACACTACAAGATCTTTCCTTTTGTTATAAAAATAATAAGCTGAAGCCAAACCCTTTAAAAAACACAAGTCTATGCCAGAGAAGCAGACTGTAGGAAGTATCAAGTTAGCTGGGAAAGCAAGATTCTGGAACATTGACCTAACCCAGGAGTTCTCAACTTTTTAAAGTCGGGGGCTGGGTCACACTCCCTCAGACAGCTTCAGGGGCCAGACAGCCATTTTGTCCTTCCTCCACCACTTGGCACTTCCTGGTGTGGTGTAGGTGGTGGTGGGGGGCACATGAAATGGCATCATGGGACACATCCAGCCTGTGGGCCACAGGTTGAGAATCCCTGACCTAACCCAAAAATATTTGTGAGAAACTCTGGATCAAACACTGATCTACCAAAAACACTGTCTAAACATCAAACATAAAGTAACCACCAAAAAGAAATCCTGAAGAAACTGGCTTAGTAAGACATCTACAATCAAAAAGGGATGTACTGTACCTGCACAATCGATAAGAACAATGACTTTGTCCCTAGCAGAATATGCTAGTGCTGTATGGTATAAATCAGCACCTACCAAACAAATTGATGTAGCTCTTAATAAATCATGCAAGATTATTACTGGTTGTTTGAAAGCTACCCCCACTGAAAAAGTCTATTAGTTGGCTAGCATTGTAGAGGTGGTAACAAACAAATGACAAAATAAGATAACATAGCACCAAACCTACCCACTAGCCTAGGTGATGGCTAAAATGGAGAAAAAGGTTTCTGGACATTTCTCAAGTCCTAAATACTAAACCATAAGAAAATGGGCTAAACCTAAGTAAAGCAAAACAACACACTTTGCCAAATTGATGAATATGAAAGGACAAGATTCTAGCTGCACCATCTGGAAGTAACTTAACAGACTTCACAGGAAGAAGCAGGAAGATCAAAGAATAAAATGGGTCTCCTTTAATACAAGACAAATGTTCTATGAACATGGAGAAATTCAATCAAAGCAGCATTTATGTGCATGCAATTTATGTTCTGCCATAAGAACAAAAGATGATCTAGTAAATGACCATGATAATGCTACCTGTTTCTGGGGGAGGGATTTTTGTTGTTCAGTAGTCTAGTTATTTTAAAATTTTAATTTGTTTCAATTTTACCATTATTTCATATGCATCCACGATTTTAAATTGTGCAATGCTCTGATATGAATAAAGAATCTGAAATAAAATGCCCACTTTTTCATTGGTGCCCTGGGTTAATCTGCCCTACCTCAAGTGTTTTCGTAAAGATAAAATGAGGAAGGAGGCACCACTGAACAAAAAAGAAGTACATACATAAAGAAAAGAAAATGAATTCTGTCAAATTCTACACACAAAAAGCTGTATTTCGAACCAGAGAGTCATTTTCCTTCATATTTCCTTCTTTGATTCATACTCCAGTTAAAGCATGAAAGGACCTTGTCTAACCAAAAAGAATGAGCAAATGGTAATGAGGTCACTGACTCTTGGGTGGCAAAACAAACTGTCATTTCAATTTTCAGATGAGGTGTGTGTGTGTGTGTGTGTGTGTGTGTGTGTGTGTGTGTGTGTGTGTGTGTGTGTGTGTGTGTGTGTGTGTGCGTGCGTGCGTGCGTGTGCGTGTGTCTCTTTAGAAAAACACATAAATAAGCACTTTGCAAATAAATAAACTAATACAACAGAAGAAGGGGTTTTATCCTTATTGCACCAAGTTTTTACTTACTTATATCAAAATTTTACCTTGGGGAACTTTCTAAAATGGCATTCCCATTCCTCAAACGAAAGAAGCAAAGTTAATTTCTTCAAGATCTTATCAGGCCAGCTACTACAGGAAATAAGAAATATCTTATATTCATATGTTCATGGCAAGATAGCACACTAAGGAACCTTGGATTAGTCAGTTTCTTAGCCAAAATCACTTCTCAGAGTTGTTGTGGCCATAAAGTAGAGGGGAGATCCATATGCACTCCCTTAAATTCTTTTGAGGAAAAAATGGGACATGAATCCAACTCATAAATAATCAATAAAATAAATAATTTCAAAATGCTCAACTTATTTGCTCAATGTTTTGCCTTCAAATGCCTAGTAAGGATGCCTTTGAATAGACATAACCAGTGGTGGGATTCAGCAGGTTCGCCCTGGTTCGCCAGAACCGCTAGAAGAAATTCTGGCTGGCCCCGCCCATCCAAGTTTTGAAATAACACAGGGCTTTCCCCCTGGCCATGCCCACCATACCATACCCACTGAGTAAGTAGTAAAAAAATTTGAATCCCACCACTGCATAAATCTGTGATTTTTAAACAATCCCCATTATGGCCTGTGTAGGAGAAGAACTAGGCTGGGTGACTTCAGACAAGCAGCCTGATCCAAAAGCATTCCTGCAAAGAAGTGTAGGTAAAGGTCTCTCTTGCTCAAAAGTCAGTCGTGTCCTACTCTAGGGGGTGGTGCTCATCTCCACATACAGCCAAAGATGTTTCCACGGTCATGTGGAAGACATGACTAGATGCACACAGAACACTGTTACCTTTCCCATTGAAATGGTAACTATTTATCTACTTGCAATTTCTTGCTTTCAAACTGCTAGGTTGGCAAGAACTGGGAAAGATGGCGGAAGTTTGAACTGCTCACCTGGCGACCTTTCAGTCATCAAGCAGTGTCTTAACCACTAAGCCTGGGAAATGATTTCTATAAACCCCAGAAGGAACCTCTATAAATCAGAATCATATGCAATATTTATATGGTGTGATAAAATGGGTCACAAGTTATTCAACATGGAGTCTCTTTGGTTTTTAAACTGTCTTAGAATGTAGCTTTGCTTCTTTGCAAAGGCCTCATAATACTTTCTGCTGCACTTATCAAGCAGATGGGCCTTGTAGAAGAAGCTTTTCAAAGCTTCAAGCCTATGTTTTGTTTTCTTCCACAGGTCTGGAATGTCCATTTACAACAACATCCAGAGCCTGGGAACACCAGACATTTGTTATGGGAACCAGTGGTTGTTTATACAAGCCCTGAGCTCTAATTGGCTGTATGCTAATTAGGAGGGCCAAGCTCATGTCTCTCCTATAGGCACATGGATTTGGGAGTTAGTGTGAAAGTTTGGGGTTTCTGAGAGTTACACCCCTCATAAGGGAGAGGGGGACTCTAACATCAAACCCTGACTCCAACCCAACCTTAATTATGATTACCAAGATTAGTCAGGTTTCCCTTTTGTTTCTAGGGGAAGGCTTGTGTGTGGATTTCCCTAACTGTCCTTTTTTATTAGTCTTTTTGTATGTTGTACTTCTGTATTCTGAACCAACGGAACAACTGTTATTTCTACAATATGCTTCGAGAACAATAAACATTTTTACTTCATCAACAACACCTGTTCTTTGGGAGAGGGGGTAAAACAATACTTAAGCCATAAGCTACACGCTACCACATTTTATAAAATTCTCTCCATATTACTTGCTGGGCTCTAGTAATACAGGTGAGCCCAGGTTGTTGTTTTTGTTTTTTAAATTTTTAAAAAATAAATTTTTATTAATTTTCAGAAAAAAATAACATACAAATACAGAAAGAAGAAAAAACAACATAGGCAAGCATATAAATGATACATTTGACATTATCACAAAAAAATCTTTAAACAATAAAATTAGATGTATATAAATCTAAATATAACACCTTTGAAATTTAACATTTAACTTACAGTCTCTTTAATGTTTTATTATCACAATGGTAAATATCCCAACTTTGCTCTTAAACATCAGTAACCAGTAACTTCTTATTTTATCTAATTTCTATTCAAATCAATTTGTCTAAAACAGTTATATTTCTTTTTCTATCCCTATTAATTTATTCCAATATTACATTCTATACATCATTCACCCCGTGTATTTACATTGCCCGGGAGGATGTGGTATTTCCCATTGGTTTCTACTGTGCCTAAAACTTCAATTGGTCTGGTGTCAGTCTATTCTTCCCCTCTACCTTCAAAGCATGATCCACAAACTGTCTCCATGTATTCCAGAATCTATTCTCTTTAATTATTCCTTTTTAAAAATTCAACGCCCATGTTAATTTTTCATTCAATGCAAGATCCCACATCTCCTTATATCAATCATGTACTTTTAATGTTATGTCGTTCTTCCAATTTTTTGCTATACACATTCTGCCCATAGTGAGCATTCTAGCCAATAATTCTTTCTTAACATCATCTAAGTTCATATTATCTACGTCCGTCAACAAGATGTTACTTGGCCCCAACTTTGGAGATGTTCCCATAATATTAACCATCTCCTTCTCAATTTCCTTCCAAAATTTCTAAACCTTTTTACATTCATACCACATGTGTACATATGTGCCCAATGTATTTTTACATCTCCAACACATTTTATTATTATTTTTATCTATCTGGTACAGTTTCAATGGGGTCAAGTACCATTTCCACAACATTTTGAAATTATGCTCTTTAACCCTAACGGACATGGATCTCATACCTCTTTTTTCCCATTTATTTTTCCACTCTTTTTGGGCTATGCTTATCTTCAAATCTTGTTCCCAAGCATTTTTAAATATGTCTTGTGAATTACTTTCTACATTTATTATTTTATATATTTTACTAACCATACCTTTAATTCCAATTTCCGACTTTCTTACTTTCCTTATTAACTCTTCAAATTCAGTTTTAGTTCTTTCCAGACTCTGCTCTCTCACATAACTATTATTCCACTTATTTGTCCTCATAATCTGTAACCAATTTAACTTCATTTCATCATACAGCTCTTGTCTTTTCACGTTGTCTCTGCAAACTCGTATCCAATCTTTCAACAGGAAAATCTTGTTCTTTAATAAAATTTCCTTCATCCTATCATCAATTTTTATTGGGAATTTTTTAATATCTTCCAGCTCAATTATTGGCGATATATTCGGGGATAGTTTCATTTCAACCTTCTTCCAAACTCCCACCATCGATCTCATCATTCTATTTTTAACCATTATTTTTCCTTTTTCATTCCCTAAAAACACACTTTTACCCAACTCCTTTAATTCCATCATTTCAATTTCCTCCAAAATAACTACCTCTTTCATTAAAATCTTGACTACATTTTTAATATGGAATGCATTATAATAATTTTTCAAGTTCGTTATTCCCAGACCCCCATCTTTTTGTGACTGGTACCACATTTTCTTTGGTACTCTAGCTCTTCTTCCCCCATTACAATAATTATTTATTAAAGCTTGAAATTCCTTAATTTCTTTATCTGTAATTTGGATTGGTAGGGTTTCAAACAAAAAAATTATTTTTGGTAATAACATCATTTTAGTCAATGCTACCCTGCCGAACCAAGACAGCTTCAAATTTTTATATTGTGAAATTTTTGCTTCGAGTTCTTTTTTTTTTTGTTAATCATAATTTAATCTTCTTAAATCTTCTATTTTGCTTGAAATATTTATCCCCAAATATCTCACACTATTTTTAATCTGTAGTTTAAATCTATTTTTAATTCTCCCTTGTTCTTCCTTAGCTATATTATTCAATATCATTTCAGATTTATCCCAATTTATCCTCAACCCAGTTATTTGTTCAAATTCCTCCAAATGCCTCTGTATTTTTCCCAACGACTTCCCCGGATGTTTCATAATTATAAGAGTATCGTCAGCATATAAACTAACTTTATTTCGTAATATTCCTTCTATTTCTTTATCCTCCCTTATACTTTTTGCTAATATTTCCATCGCCATTATAAAAAATATTGGGGATAGTGGGCATGCCTGTCTTGTTCCTGCTTCTAATCTTACTTCTTCCGTAAGGCCATCATTTACCCTAACATTGGCACACCCTTGTTGATACAATTGTTCTATCGTTTTTATAAACCTACATCCAAATCCATAGCCTTTAATTATCTCATTAATTGTTATCCATTGCAAAGAATCGAATGCCTTGAAAATATCCAAAGATAACAATCCTACCTTCTCTTTAGTTTGACCTGCAATATCTATTAAATCTATAATTCGCCTTGTTAAATCTGCCATGTATCTACCTTTAATAAATCCCACCTGGTCATTATTTATATATTTATCCATGAAGCTATTTAATCTTTTTGCCAATATCGCCGTAAAAATCTTAGCATCCTGATTTATTAAAGAGATAGGCCTATATGACTCTACCTTTTCCAAATCTTTCCCAGGTTTTGGCAATAATACTATTATAGTTCTATACCAAGAGGGTGGAATCTGACCTCCATCCAAAATAAAATTATACAATTTTAATAATTTTGGGACAATTATATCTTTAAACTCTTTATAAAATTCCGCTGGCAATCCATCTTCACCTGGTGATTTATCCATCCTCAATTTACCTATTATTTCTTTTATCTCCTTTTCAGTAATTGGCTCCTCCATTATTTGTTTATGTTCCTGGTCGATTTTGTTTTTAATCTGACTTTCAATTTTATCTCTTAATTTTCCCAGGTCTATATTTTTTCTTCAATATAACTCCTGATAGAATTCTTTTACAACCTTACATTTATCTTTTGTTTTATTATACCTTACACATTTTTTTTCTACCAGAATCTCTATTTCCCTTTTATTTCTTTTTTCCTTAGCAGCTCTTGCCAATAATTTTGAATTTTTATTAGTATATTCAAAGTATTCCCTTTTTAGATAAACCAAATCTCTTTTCACTTTTTCAATATCCTTTCCTATTAACTCCTTCCTCAACCCCTGCATTCTTTCATAAACTTTCCTGTCTTTAGTTATTGCATGTTTTTCTTGTAGCTGTTTAATCTCTTTCTCGATTTCCTCCTGCTTACCTTTTAATTGTTTATTTTTAAGACTAGCCAATTTAATACTTTCCTCTCTGAATATTGCCTTCATCGTATCCCACACCACATTATATTGAACCTCGCCTGTATCATTCCATTTCCAGTTTTGCTCCCATCTTTCAACTATTTGTTCTTTACATTTTTCATCTTTAAATAATTTAGTATTATATCTCCAATTTCTCCTAATCTTTGTACCATCCATTCTCATTTCTAACAATACCTTTGCATGATCCGACTCTCTGAAGATTCCAACTTCAATTTCATCGAAATTCCCTATCAGGTTGTCAGTTACAAATATATAATCTATTCTAGAATACGTGTTATAAACCTGGGGAAAAAAGTGTAAACCCTTTCCGATCCTTTAAGCTCCCGCCATGTATCTTTTAACCCTAATCCTTTCATCCATTTATCCAGCACTTGTGTTTTATCTCCTCCCCCCTTCTAGCTATGTTTGTAGTATCTATATTTGATCTTATTAAATTGAAGTCCCCACCCACAATCATTTTTATTGTTCTTTCTTTATTCAATATATTATGCACCTTATCTAAAAATTTATTTTGATTTTCATTTGGTACGTACAAATTTACCAAGGTTATCTCCTCATCATCTATTTTCCCTTTTATTATTAAATATCTTCCTTCTATATCTGAGATACCTTTTACCATCTCAAATCCAACTCTACTTGATATCATAATTGCTACACCTCTTGCCTTTGACGTACCATATGATTTTTCATAAAATTGAGTCCATCCTAAGAATAATTTGTTAGCTTCCTCTGGTTTTTGATGAGTTTCCTGAAGAAAGATTACATTAGCTGCTTCTAATCTTCTTCTCTTCACCTGACAACCAGTACCTTTCTCATTCCAGGTTAATACTTTCAAATTTTTCATTCCTTATTTTCTAACCCCAATTCTCCCTTTTCACCACTTCCTCCAATGGGCGTGCACTCCAACAAACAACAAACCCCCATTCCCAAAAATCTATTAAAGAAAAATAAAATAAAAATAAAAATAATAATAATAATAATAATAATAATAATAATAATAATAATAATAATAATAATAATAATAATAATAATAATAATAATAATAATAATAATAATAATAATAATAATAATAATAATAATAATAATAATAATAATAATAATAATAATAATAATAATAATAATAATAATAATAATAATAATAAACTCTAAAAAAACAATAAAAGGTTGTTGATGGAGAAGGATCTGCATGTAGGCCTCCTGGGCCCAGGGAGTCTTTGGGGAGTTCCATAGAGCAGGCTGGTAAAAGTTGCTTGCCAGGTACTGAGAGAGCCCCAAGGGCAAGGGCCAGGTCAAAGGCTATCTGTCATATATGGTTCAGGTAAGACTTTAGTAAGAGTAAAAGCTTGGCCAAGGCATTGAATGAGAAATCATTTTCATTCCCAAATGCCATGATTACAATAAGATCAGGGGGCGTGTCAAGATGGAGGGCTGAGAGGGACGAACTTTGTTTCCGCTCGGAAAGGAGAGAAATGAAAGTGACTTTTAAAAGTGTTAATAGTTCCTGAAACCGTCATAAAAATGGATTAGAAAAAATAGAAGGAAAAATAGCCACGGTAAATACCTTGGAGGCTCTAATGCAGCGCCGAGAAAAAGAGATAAAACAGAGTTTCGATCTTGGAGAGAGCGGGGGGATGGGCGACCTATAATGGTGACGAGTCCCCGGAGCTCTTGATTGAAATACGGACGGAGTGAAACGGGAGGAGATCGGCGTTCCGGAAAAATTGATTAAAAATACTGGCAAAATAGACAAGCGGACGACTGGATCGAAAAGGGCAAACACGGCGGGGTGCTGAAAGAGGTAAGCCGAAGCGGACCCCGCTCGTCCCCGCCGCCCCCTCGATCGGAGACGCACGGAGTTTTGCGGCGCTGGAAAAGAGCAAAGAGCAGAAGCGGAGAAAGCAAGACGGTGAGCAATTCTGTAAAGAATATTAAAGAGGGAAATAGTAAGAGGAAGAAAAGAGACTGAGCTTTTCCGTACTGTGTTACGCCGGTGGGAGCTGATAAGCTAGGGGCTAAGTAAAGAGGACAATATAGTATTTCCTGCTTTTTCCTTTTTTATTTCTTTTTCCTTTTTGCTCCCCTCTCCTTGCCGTTGTGTAAGATGTGGACCTGGAGTATTGGCTTATAAAGAAAAAGGAATTGGTTTAAATCTGCCCCTGCATACCCTTTTGGAGATATAAAGAGAAGCAAGACGGGGCTGTGGCCTAGTGCTGTGAGAAATAAACTGCTGTTAGTCTGGAACTGTGGAGAGTAGGAGCCTGGATTCGTCAGCGTTTTTCACTTCTGTATTTTTTCCAGACCAGAAAGATAAAGTTGGCTCCCATTCTACTTATTTTTTGAGTTAAAGTTTGAGGACATTTTTTAACTGCTTTTACTTTTATATATTTTTTATTATTATTATTATTTTTCAATTTTAAAATACGATTTTTCTTTTGGCAATTTTTTTTCCTTTTTTTGTTTTGTTTTTCCATTTTTTTTAGTTTTTACTCTCTCTTGTTTATTCGGGGGTAGGGAAAAGATAAATAAAAATTGAAATAAAACATTAAAATATTTAAAAATTAAAAGGGAAATTAATAAGGCTTGAATTGGAATATTGACTTTTTTCTCTCCATCACCCTCACATTGAGTGAGAGTCGGGTGATTACCTGCGTATACATGTGTGTGTATATGTGTGTGTAAATACACACACATATATATGACAGAGAGGGAGGGGGAGGAGAGGATAAGGGCTAAATATTGTATTTTGAAATAAATATATTGAAACTGGTTAAATTTAGAATATAAGGTGAAGCCTGAATGATAAATTGTTTACGTAACTTGACAAATAAGAAGCAGTTGGAAATATATTTGGATGAAACGACAGGGGAGAGGGAAAGAGAAGGAGAAGAAATTGGCCTGGACAAGAGTGCAGAGACCAACGTCCTCAGACAGGAGTTTCAGAAGGCTTACAAGGTTGGATGAAGAGGAAGAAGAGATAAGATCACCAGTTTTTGTACAGCATACACTACTCACAGCATAAGCAGACATCTCTGGAATTAGTAGATTATTAATATGTTAATAATATTTATATAGTGATTTGCAAGCAGCTTTTTGTTACACTACCACATACCAACAGGTTTTGAAATGTGCCCTTTCTTCAGATACAAACTACTGTCTGTACCTAACTTTGTATTAGATTTAAAAAAAACAATAAATTTAAAAATACTTAGATTTAATGGAATTTGTAATTATAATTGGGAGGCAAACGATTCAGCATTTTAATATTCACTTGTAACACAGAGTAGATATCCCTTTTATTGTAATATTCTACACTTGTATATTCCATGAAAGGGACATCCACCGTACTTATAAGCTTTTCTGTTTTCCCACACATGTAAATGTCCTCTCTCTCTACCCTGTGTGAGGAAAGGGAGGGAAGCAGAAAGAGCAACAAAAGATTGGATTGTGTGATTTCTCCACAAGCTGTGCATATAGAAAAAACTTGGACATGAACCAGGGAGTGGAGTGCTTTTGCTAACACTCAATACAAACACTAGCCAATACAGCCATTAATTATATGGCATTTAAAATATACACACAAATACACACACACTTTCATCATCAAATATATCACATTGCAGCCAAAGCTTTCTAATTTCTCAAAGAATTATGAATTTCTTTTCTGATATTTACTGCCACCTCCATTCAATCTATTCACTTCCGAGTCCATCCTAGAAGGCTGCAATCCTAAAAACCAAAGCTAATTTTCAAAATCCAAATATTAGAAACTAATTGCACACCAAACTGTCATTAACTACAGACATGTTATTTTTTAAGCTTGAAAGATAATGTTAAATGAAATACTTTACAAAGTATTCAAAGGACTGTGGTTATTTTTATGTTTTATTACACGTTTGGTTTTTCTACAGCCTCATCCACTTAAAACGTTCTTCACAAAGATGGAGGCCTCTCAAGAAAGCCTGAAAGGCTGGCACATGGAGACAGGCTTCCCAGTGGTGGCTCCATCAATGTGGAACACTTTTCCATTATATATATGCCCTTCAAACATCCCAGAAACTAGTGAAGGCCAAATTGTTCTCAACCTTTTTCAGCTGTGGGCTGAGCAAGCTGGACTGTTGCCGTAAAATGCGACCACGGCCATTGTAAATGTGTTTACAATGGCCGTGGACACATTCACAGCTGTCATAAATGTGCTTACATGGCTGTAAATGAGTCCACGGCTGACTCCGGCAGCAGCAGCGGCCGGAGCAAGATCAGGGGCCAGATTATTTGGCACCATCGGCTGGATTCAGCCCATTATGCTTTACTCTTATTGTTTTATCATTGTGTTTTTAAGTTATTTTGCTACTGTAGACTAAGTGGATCAGAGAGCATGTATGTTTACTACTGCCTGTTTAGTTGGAACAGTTGCTACTCAGAGGTAACATTTGAGCAGATGTTGAATTAGGTTGCTGTGATACATACTAAATGTAGACTCATTCTCCATGATTTTGCCAAACATTTTTTTTAAAGGACACCTAAATTAGTAGCCATCACCACATCCTGGGGAAGCAAATTCTGAAAGCTCATAAGATTACTCCGTTACCGGCACACCACATGGGTTTGTGGCAATCCACCTATTTTGAGAGACTCCTTCCAAGATCTCAACGTGTTATTTGTGAAAGACTACTGTTGTTATTAGACCATTACTAGACAGAGGTGAAATATTTTTATTTCTATCTAATTTATAGTTTAAAACTATTTGCTTTGGCATTATGCTCTGGAAAAGCTCATCATAATTTGAAAACCAGCATTCTCATTCATCAAGACAGGTTGGCCACTTTAAAAATGCCTATCTTGGCCAGTGGAGACCACTGTTTGTACAGTCTATAGTGGGGGAAAATGTTTTCAAATTCAATGGAGTAGAACCAACTAAAAGACAACCACAACCAACAGCTAAGAAAAAAAATACACCAAGATTGCTCATTTTTTAAAAATAAAAAATAGTACATCTGTGAGATTAACAGAAAAGGGGGTTCCATGATAAGAGCTGCATCTAAAATTGCAAACCTTTTTTAAAATCTTCTTCTCACATGCAAGGAGGAGGAATTTCAACATTAATACACACACCCTCCAAGATGGTGGTGAGGTAATCTGTGACAATCTCTGCAATGAAAATGTTTTTCTTTAAAGAACTCAAGCAACAAATTGAAAATAAGGTTTAAAAAATGGCAAAATGCACTGACCAACAATAATTTGCTCACATACTTTTTATGACTGGAAACTTCATAAGACACTGCTCATACCTTCTCAGACAGTCCCTATGTGGAAAGTAACATAGTCAAATATTGGCCTCAACAACAAAGGCAGCTATTCAGCAATCAGAACCAAAAGAAGAAAACAGAAAACTCTTGTCATTGAAACTGTGAAATGCCAAACATAGGCTTTGACCACTGGAATAAACCATTTTAGCCATAGTGAATCTAATGCCCCTGTCATAACTATATTTAATTTTTTATATTTGTTTATATTCAGAACCACTGTCGTCCTCACTCTTCCACTATTAGTACCCATCACAATGCTCCTTTTTATTATTCTATCTTCCCTTCCCCTCTAATTATGCTGTTTTACACAAAGGTGTGGGATGTGGCATTGCAACGTTCCCTCCATTGAATTAAAATGCAGAAAACTTATTTTTTAACTATTCCTTTCAAGCAAACTAATAAAGCATTATCTAGTTTTCCGGCATGACGAAATCAAATTGAGCTCAAATGGTGTGCTGAATTAAAATATGTAGACTCCTTCAAAGACACGATACAATTTATAAACTGGGGCATTTTTGAAATTTAACAATTTATCTTATGCACTATTCAGAAAACTAGGTGAAGAAGAAGCTGGATGTCCAGCAAAGATGAGACATGCTAGTAACTAAACAAATGGCCTGTAAGTAGTTGGTTGAAATTCATTCACACTATCCACACCAAATGGTGTTGAGCCAATCAACATCTTGTAGCCTCCAGACTCACCGAGTCTCCACTCTGTATTAAAACTACACACAGAAGGCTACTTACTACAATTAAAATGATTCAAACAATTATTTTTCTTCCCAGCCCATTGTTCTCAGCTGAAAATGACTTTAATCGTAGAAACATAAGGTGTAATAATGAGCTCTTTGATTATTTTTGAGGTATAATAATAATAATTTCATGTCAAATTATTCTGGGTTGAAAGGATTTTTGCTGAAGAAACTCTGCTCAGGGGATGCCCGAATAAGGCTCCTTTCATGTTCCCAAGTGCTAGGAAAGAGTTGGGTACTCAATCCATCATGCAGTACCTAGGTCTCAAACTGACGACTTGCTGGCCCTCCAGCTAACAAGGCGAGCTTCTTAACCACTGAGCCACTGCAGCCATTTTTGAGGTATGAGACCTACAAATGAAACCATAAATAGCATTTATTAGACAACCCAATGAAGAAACAGCATCTTTAAAAAAATCTGAAATGTCTGGATATACTTTGGAATACAACAATGTCTTTTTTTATTTGATTTCCCATCATCTCACAGTCAACTACCACCCAAACCCCTCCTGTTACAGGGAATTAAGTAAAGTATGCAACAGGTAATGTCTCTAGAGATTAAGGCCAATGGGCATTTGCTCCTCCCTCTGTATTTCTTGTATCCCTTTTATTTCTTTTTATTTCTTTTGGGTGGGGGTAGGAGGGTGGGTAGGTGGGTGGGTGACTTGGTTTTTTAAAATATGTTTTATATGTTTTTAATTTGCTGTAAGACACCCTGAGTCGGGTTTCCCTGAGTGGTCGGCATAGAAATCTGAAAATTAAATTAAATTAAATTTGGAGAGTTACTTCAAGTTTTTTTAATGCTGTAAAAGGTTATCATTTAGGAACTCCTTATTCTGTCGCCACCACCTCCACCTCCCATGGGCGGGCGGGGGGGAGGACGACATCACCCAGTAGCATGTTTAAGAGGACCCCAAAAGACAGAAAAATAACCTAAAGAACCTAAAAGGCCATATAACTTCCATTCCTGGCTTAAAGTATTGTTCATCATGAACAGGTAAAACAAAATGATCTCAGTGATGAATAGCTTTAAATCTGGTTAATGACATAAAAAAGAAATATAAAGGGCTAACAGCCATAACTTTTGATGACACCCCCCTTTTTTTTCTTCCTCCTCCAGATTATCACCAGGTAGCAATGGGGGAGAAATCAGTATTGTTCGATTTTTGTAATGTAGTTCATCAGATCAGAAAATATATACATATACTAGATGGTTCATAACCTTTTTTTTACACTTGTGTACTCCATAGCAGGCCACTTCTATAAACTGTACCCCTCACATTAGCAAAATACTTGTAATGTATTACTGTATTTCACATTTATATGTTGTAGCTGTAAATAAATAGTCCAATAACCAGATTAAAAACCAATAGAATAATAAAATGAACACTGTATATATCTTTACATAAATATTTAGCTGAAGCTTGTGCAATTGAGAGCTATTCCTGGAATAAGAAAAGCAGGCACGTGTATTCTACATATTGGGGTGTGGGTAGAATCTATTCATCACAGGAAGAATGAAGAAGGGAAGCAAAGTGACACTCTCTATTGTCCTTCCAAAGCCTATATTGTTTTGTTTTCTTGGTTTTTAATAACTAGTTCTGAATGCAATCATTTTCCTTCTCTCGTTTATGATGGGGAGCCTCACCACAAAGCAACAGGTCACAGAACCAATACAGACCTGCCAAAGGCTGTGAAACAAACTTCTCCCCACCACTATGCCTTCCCATGCCACACATCAGCAACTCGTTCTCACTTGAGTCTGAACATGAAATAAGTGACTCTGTCTCAAATACCTGGAGGCACATAGCAGACATGTATCCACTTATGTCAGCCCATCCCATTCTCTACCTCTAGGCAGGGCCACCATCAGAAATTTCTGGGGCCCATACTGAGCAATCCTATTGCCCCCACACACACACCCATAGTTATGGCCGGTGGCGGCAGGGTCCCTGTCAGCTCTGGGCCCTATACGACAGTACTGGTAGTACTGCCCTGATGGCAGCTCTGCCTCTATGCTTCTATTATACCCCAACCCTTCCCTCTTCTTGCCTTTCCGGGTTGGGGGGTGGGGGGAGTCTAGAATTTAGTTGTGTGTTCAACTAAGAATGCTTAATTGTATTTCAGTACAAAGTGCTGTTAGGTCTTTACTGCTAACATTTGTGATCTCCTTTTACAAGTAACCTGCTCTTTATCAACCTCCAAACAACCCTGCAAGTTCTCTTCCCTTGCACAACATGAGAAAGAGGACAGGCATATGTTTATTTCTGCTGTGAAATTTGATGGTTTTATACCAGCGTTACACATCAGAAGTAACCAAATGGCAGAAAGAATGGCTGAAAAACACAGTCAGTTGAAGGAGAGCCTAGATCACATGATTATTAAAGAGGATGCATCAAATATACATATTGTACATGCAAAAAAGAAGGGTTTCTCTTTACCTTTGTCATATACCTTATCACAACAGAAGATATGGACAATAGAGCAAGAAAGTAGTAAAAACTCAAGAACCAGTTTTGAAGGATCTGTCAACAATGCCCGTATAAAACCTGGGTGTGTCTTCTTTTCATATCATTCATTGTAAATGGTGCTTTCAAGATATTTCGTGACAAACTTTCAATCATTTCAGGAGTTTGTGCAAGAGTTCCAGTGTGGGATGCAATGTGCATTTCATCTCTTGCCTAGTCTACATCAAAATAATCTGGTTTTAATTAATCAAATTGCACTGGTCTCGGTTGAAGAATTCTTAAGCAAGTGCTCATGTAAAATGTAACTTCTTCATTCACTCGCAACCCCTCCTCACCAAAGCCTTTCCAAACTATAAACATATGGTGCCAGAATATGTGTACAATTCATCTCACCATATGGTGTTTTACATTTCCCCCTTGCTCTTTTGCCAACAGATGTTGTGTATGTTTCCACTAGTTGAACCTTGATTGGCTGAAACCCTTTCCAACCATTTGCCTGCATGCCTGAAGTGGATGCACACTCAGTTCCCACGTTCAACAGGGGGTCTAAAGAGAGATACTATTCCCAGTCAGTTGGCTAACAGTGTGTCTACAGTGCAAAGTTACAGTTTAATACAGGTTTAATTGTCATGGCTTCAATCTACAGTATAATTTATTTTTGTAAGTATCCTTAGAACATAGTTAAAAGTAGAGACATCACCTTGCAAATAAAAATTTGCATAGTGAAAGCAATGGTATTCCCGGTGTTAATGTATGGTTGTGAGAGCTGGACCATTAGGAAAGGTGAGCGCAGAAGAATAGACGCCTTTGAAATGTGGTGCTGGAGGACAGTTCTGAGAGAACAAATAGGTCAATCTTAGAAGAAATCAACCATGGCTGCTCCTTAGAAAGTCAAATAGTAAAGATGAAGCTAAAGTATTTTGGACATTAAATGAGAAGTGATGCTGGGAAAGATGGAGGGCAAAAGAAGAAGAGGGTGGCCAAAAATGAGATGGCTAGATGGTATTGTAGACACAATGGGCAGAGCTGGGCGGGCTGAGGAGGATGGTGGAAGACAGAGGTGCCTGGTGGGCAATGGTCCATAGGGTCACAAAGGGTCGGAATCAACTGTGTGACTGAACAAAAGCAAAATCCTTAGAATTCTCTGAATTAGTTCAATGAAGAGCAGTCAAGCTCTCAAGCTCTCTGGCACTGAATTCTCACCAAACCAAAAATCCCAGGATTCTTAAAGTACTTTGTAGTTCTCAACCTTGGGTCCCCAGATGTTCTTGGACTATAGATTCCAGAAATCTTGGCCAGCACAGCCAATGCTGAAGGCTTCTGGGAGCAGAAGTCCAAGAACACCTAGAGATCAAAGGCGAAGAAACACTGGCATTACAAAACATCTTTCTTTTTGAGTTCTAATCATAAAAACTATTTCCTATCACTTTGCCAAACTAAATTGTAAACTGATATTACCTTGCAGTTCTATTAGGGGAAGGAGATAAAAATGTATTGTTTTTGGAACAAGGATAGAAAAGGCACAGTTTTGCACCCTTTAAAATTCGACCAGGTGCCAGCCACAGCTAAGAACTTCAGATGGAATATGACTTGTGAAAAGCTGCATCTTTAGAGAAATCTCTTGCGATACGGACATAATCCTATTAGAGAAAATTTGGTGTGCAATTACAACAGTGCAATCCTTTTTATAGCTCTTTTCTACCATTAATCCCTAGGACAGGCCAGCAAATAAAATACAATCTTTCTTAACAAGATTTTCTGAACTTATTGGGGCCCTAGACCACATCAAGTTCAAGGAGGAAGACCTTCTGCTAGCTCCTCAACCTGTTGCCAGTTCGGGTCTGCTTCCTCTTGTCCAGGAGGAAGACCTCCTGTCAGTAATGCAGCCTGCCCTTAGCCCAGGACTGCCTCTTCTTGATCAAGTCTTCATAGAAGCATGGCCAGCTGATGCTGAGGCCAGTGATGAGGAAGCAGAGCCTAGCATGTCTGAACAGTGCAGACTGGTGTTAAGGAATGAGTTGCAGGTGCAGAGGAGGGAAGCAAGGGCTCATGCAGTAAGCCCTCTTAAATCCACCCTCAACCCGTCAGAGGCAGTCAGAGCAAATCATCGTGGATCCCGACGCTCCACTTCTTTTACCTTTGTCTCTTTTGCTGATATCGGACCCTTGCCTGGAAACCTGATGCCTTCCGATCATCCTTTTGTCTCTAGTTCTACAAACAACCAGCTTCTGAACCTGGCTATTCCTGACAAACAGCCTTGCTTAACCCCTCATACTCTCTCTCGTATGACTCATCTTTACCTCCTGTGCAGTGGCTGCAAGCAAGCTTGCTCTGCCATATGTCTGGGGCTACAACAGAACTCCACTTTTTTCTTAACAAGATTCTGGTCAAAGTCATTCCAGCAGCTTAAAGGAAATGTTAATAGATTTATAAGAGACTGGATTCCTTGGTACTCGATGGGGTAAAAGAGGAAGCAAAGAAGAGACTGGATGAATGGAGGCTGACTCAATTTACACAATTGAAGTGCTACACACGTTACAATGAGATCTGAAGAATTATGGGTGTAGTGAAAAGGTGAAAATGCTAGCCAGGGATTTACACTGACCAACTTTGTTTGATACTGCTAGAATCTGTATACACATGTTTTGAATTCCTAGTTCTTTACCAGACAGATTTTTGCTGGCAAGAAAGAGAAATGTTAGGTTTGTTGTATTCTTTCCACATATTCACAAATGAGATCTAAAAACATGTAATCCCTGATTTGTCTTGTATTTTCTTCCCACCACAAATCACAGCAGTCTAAAATCTCAGCTGGAGGCAGCATACTATTTTTCACATGATGATGTTATGGCAAGAGTTCTCAACCTTTTTAAGCCAAGGGCCGGGTCATGCTCTCTCAGACAGCTTTGGGGGGCTGGATGGCCATTTTGCCCTTCCTCCACCACATGGCACATCCTGGGGTGGTGGAGGAAGTGGGGGGCCACATAAAATGGTGCCATGGGATGCATCTGGCCCACAGGCCACAGGTTGAGAATCCCTATATTATGGGATCATTGCTAATGTTATCCATGGCACAAGCTACTCACCTGCAGAAAGAGGAAACTAACTCAAGACATTCTCATTTCTCATAGCTTATTGAACATCAAATGTTATTCACTATTGCTCATCAAAAAAAAAACACCTAAGACTGATTTTAGAGTAAAATAAATGACCTGGTCAAATGAAATCATTGGTAGATCTATCAGATGGATTTTAACAGTTTTAGAAAAGATCACTGGATCTTGCAACACGACTATGCACATAGACTTTTACCAGAATTATTCACCTGCCAAACAAGTTATGCCAGCCACTGTCCATTTCCTCCTCCTATATACTTCTAACAACTCAAAAACACAGATTATGGTTGTATCAAGTAAAACGGCCTCTTAAACCCAATCAGCAAAATTGCTGAAGACTATCAGCAGAGAGACAACTGTGTGGAGAAGATAAGCACTCAACTCTCCTACATGGGATTCCATGCCTAAGTATGCCTCCCCCCCCCCCAAATTAGTGTTTAAATACAAAGTTGGAATAAAGGAAGAATAGGCAAGCACTTGGGGATCAGAATCAATAGTAATTTAGAATTATCATTATATTGTAATTTAGAATTATTTAGGCAATCATTCAAGGAATCTTACTAGTGATATCCTCTGCATCCTCTGGCAGACATTTATGCTTTTTAGCATCAAACAGCAGTGAGACAGGACTTACAGCAAAAAAACTGTCCAAACATCCAATTTCCATTCATCAATGGCAAACATCAACCCTCTAAATCAGGGATTCTCAACCTTTTCAAGTCAGAGGCTAGGTCACGCTCCCTCAAACAGTTGAGGGGGCCGGACTGGTTGTCCTCCTGCCTGGAACCAGGACTGGGGCCGGATTATTTGGCACCATGGGCCGTAGGTTGAGAACCCCTGCTCTAAATAGTGATTTGACCTCCTACTTTCAAGTGGAATTTCTTACATTCAATGAAATCAAAAGAGAAATACAACTAGTAAAGAGATAAGGGATCTAGTTTCTAAAAGGGTACAATTACCTACATAGATCCTTCAAATTATTACTTATCATTAAAATTCACAGTATCTGTATAATGAATTTTAATAAGCAGCCCACAGAGCTTACATTTGCAACAGTGAAATATAAGTACAAATTGCTGTCTAGAGGAAATCTCTTCTACAGCAGCCTCTCTGATGCATTTAGTCTTCTGCCTTGAACAGGCGGACTTCTTTTTATCCAAAGGAAAATGAAACAGGTTGAAATCTCAACTGTGGAAAAAGTCAGTACTCACCGGAACTTTTTCCAGTAAAAAGAAAGATTCCCATGGCCTAACATTTTTGTTATGGCATGACCTTTCATGGACTATAGCTCATTCATATCTCTTTAGTCAATACTGTGAGCACTTAGGTCTAGCGCTGAATGAATTCCAGCCCTAATGAAGATGTGGTTCAAAATAAATTCTGTAGATGTGATAAGGACTGATTTTATTAGATATAAATATATTATAGTTACATAGAAATATACTACATTTAACACATACAGTATATTACATCTACCCTTATTGCATCTACCTTTAGAGATGCTGTACCAACATATATTCTTAAGAGATACTATGCTAGTCTTATACACTTAAGCATGTAAAAGTTATTCTTGTATGTAATCTACTTAATACTAGTCTTTATGCATTGCTTAGTATATTCACATGCTGCATACTATATTCATATATTCAGGTACATTGCTTTTAACTAAGAGTCTTTAGATAGACACAAACATCTCATCTTGAAAAGGAACGTTGTCAGCTATCTAAAGCAGGGCCCTTTGATTGTATGGTTCATATTCAGTGCTAAGGTTGCATAAACTTTAAGCTAACTCTGGACTGAAAGGTTGTCAAATTTGACCCCAAAGATGTTAAATCTTCAACTTCCCCACCTGAAGACACATGAGAATGCCAAGAAGTAGGAACCAAAAAGCCCTTTGTAAGCATCTTTTGGTTGTTAAGAGATAAGGAGGCTTGTAGAATTTTTTTCTAAAGAAGAGTTACCCATCCCTTTACCCTGACCCACGAACCATCCATCAGCTTTGTCACAGGTTTATGACAGAAAAGGAGGAAAAGGAGTAAAACTCCAGATGTGATGGTTCTAGGGACATCCAAGACTGGGACACTATCTCCCATTACCCAGATGGCTGAATGGTCTTAAATCTTAAACCTCCTAACCTCTTAGTTTCCATTCCCGCTTAGTGACAGCCAAGAAACCTAAAAGAGCCAATCAGAGGATAGAAAAGTTATCAGAACTTTTGTTTTTTTTTTTGTTTTTTTTTTAATATAAATTTTATTGAGTTTTTAATAGACATACAGAAAACGAAAAAAAAAGCATTAACAATACATTAACGATACAATACACTAACAAATCCTTAATATCATACTAACAGACATTACTATATGCTAGCACATAACAATATCTATACTCGTTAACTACTATTTAACCACCAAATATTAAAAACCATTATTTCAATATCCAAAATGATAGAAAAAACTTTCTGTACTAGCACTAATCTTTTTTAACCAATAATAATCACCCAGTGTATATATACAATGCCCGGAGAGTTTATTTTCTACTCAGTTCCAGAAGCTTCTTTGTGATGGTACTGGTCCTGAACTATCGCTTGCCATAATAGAGTGATCCACAAACGGTTTCCATATATTCCAGAATCTATTCTCTTTTAAATTATCTCTTTTGACTTTAATCTCCCATGTCAATTTATCATTCAGTGCTAAACTCCACATTTCTTTATACCATTCTCCAATCTGTATATCTATATCGTTTTTCCAATTTCTAGCTATACATTGTCTACCTGTTGTCAATATGATTTCCAATAGTTCTTTTTCCTCCTTATTTAAACCCAAACCTTCCACATTCGTTAAAAGAATGGTACCCGACACCAACTTAACACTTTTACCCAATATTTCATCACACTCATTTTCTATTCTTGCCCAGAAATCCCTTATTTTTTTACAGCTCCACCACATATGTTCATATGTTCCGTCGTATTCTTTACATCTCCAACATAACTTATCTCTTTTGTTATCCATCTGGTAAAGTCTTAATGGTGTCAGGTACCATTGCCACAACATTTTGAAATTATGTTCTTTAATTCTTACAGACATTGTTCTCATAATTCTCTTTTTCCATTTGTTTTTCCATTCAATCTCCCCAATTTTTATATTCAAGTTTTGTTCCCACTTCCGTTTCAAGTCCTCCTGTGGATCTGCACCTCTATTCAATATATTATAAAGCTTGCTTACAAGACCTTTAGTACTGCTTTCCCCTTTTCTAATCTTCCTTACCAATTCCTCAAATTCTGTATATACTCTATCTATCCCTATTTCTTTTTTATATTTTTTATTCCAATTATCCACCTTTAACTTCTGAAACCAGTTCAAATTTAAAATCTCAAACATTTTTTTCCGCTCGTCATCAACTTCACATGCTTTTAACCAATCCTTCAATAACAACCTCCCATTTTTATCCAATATTTCCATTTTTTCTTTATCTAATTTTATTGGGAAACACATCATATCAGAACTTTTGTAACCTTTAGGTAAAAATGAACATTAATCGCTTATTAGCTGGACACTCTTTGAGTTTGGGAAGGAGATTTGGGGTAGGGGAAAGGAAGGAAAAAATATATAAAACCTGTAACTTTTCTTTGTATGGCTGCATTCTTGGCAAGTACACCGGCTTGTAAAGATGTATGCCAATCTTATTCATTTATTTATTGATAAATAAATGAATAAGATTTGAAATAACTTTTCTCCTTGGTTGCTTTATAACTCAATTGGATCATGAGAGTTTGAAAAAGAGGAGAAGCTTTCCATGATTGGCTCATAAGTGGCGAGCAAGGTGAGTTTAACAGAACCCAGCAACATCTAACCAAACTTGATTCATCAATTTCTTACTACACATAGACAGGCAAACTAAAGATAAATCAGAGAGACACACCCAGATCTTCCCATTTTTTAAAACTTTTCAGTTTAATCATTGTCTTGTCAACTTATTTTACATTTATAATGAACAAGATATTACATGACATCCAGGAAATACTTACAGTCCTCAACACTAAAACTCCCACATCAGAAAGTTGTAAGGGCCAATATTGGGAAATAGATGTCAAAATGGCAACTGTAATTAAATGCATTTTATTGTTAAGCAATGAACATCAAGAGAGGGAAAATCCTAATTTTACATTGATAATGATGGGCTGTGAAACAGTGGTCTTCTTCTTTCGTGTCCCTATCAAACTATAGACTGCCAAAATGAAGCCACTTTTTTTTTTACTTTGTTGTTGGCCAAATTTAAGTCCTCATTGGTGCAGTGGATCAAGAAATGTTTCTTAGGATTGCAGAGAGTTCAGTGAAAATGTTGGCCCACTGGCATAGATATTGAATACCGGTTTTCCAGCAGGCCTTCTTATCTTCCCTGCCATGCAAATTATTATACCCTTGGCTTCCTAACATTCATGTTTTGATCCACTGAACCATCTGTCTTTGCTGTTTTCATAGTAAGCAATTATTGCATTAATAATTATTGTTTACTACTAATAATAATTCATGTTATATTAGCATTTCTGTGATGCTAGCCATCTCGATTATCTCAGGTATGAGGCAAAAGGATGAACATATGGTTTAAACCTGGGAGAGTAAAATAAGTATTTGCAAGCTTTTTGCACTCCTGCTTACGATACTATTAAAACACTAAAGAGATACTTACAGCCCTCTTCTGGGTACATTTCCCTGAGAATTATGCTCCTTTGAACATTCAACTCAACATACATACATACGAATGGATTTTGAGTCATACAGGCAGTGATGGGCTCCCAAAAAAATTTACTACCACACTGTGGGTCGGACTCTCTCTGTGGGTGGGGTCAGATCTGTGGATGTGGCCAAATCTGTGGGCGTGGCACACACACAGATGCACGCACACAATCACACACACACACGCACACACCTACCTCCCCCTACATCCCACCCCAGAGAGAGAGAGAGAGACTCACTTACTGGCCCAGAAGGTGGAGGAGTGGAGGACGCGGGCCACGATGAGTGAGCTGAAGCCACCGCCGCCTTCCCCCTTCTCACATGATGACAAACTATGGAGAAGGGTGGGCGCCGGCACTGGCAGTGAAAGGGGCGCTTTGAAGACAGCCGTTGGGCAACAGCATAGACTAACTAAGCCCGGGTTCTGCACAGGTCAGAGCTGCACCTTCCCTGTGATGCCTCCACTGCCAATGCCACTGCCTCATGCCGTTCCTCCTGCTCTGAGTGCAGGACTCAGAGCAGGAGGTGGCGGAGTTGGTGGTGACCTCAGCTCTCATTACGGGGAAGGAGCACGGTGTAGCTCCGACTTGTGCAGATCATGGGCTTTGGTTAGCTATGCTGCTGCCCCAGCTGCTGCACCGCTCCAGCGGCTGCCCCTGCCCCGCTGTTGCCTCCCTGCTCTGCCTGCCTGGAGAAGGTCCGAGAACTCTTCCCTTCCCCCAGCAGAAGTATGTCCAGGCGGCGCGGTGTGAGCAGTGCAACTCTCGCGATGCCCAAACATCCTGCACAATGGGGTAGGGAGGTGGGCATGGGTAGGGAGGTGGGCATGGCTGGCAAAGTGGGCATGGCCTGGGTGGATTTCCACTACCGGTATGCCCAGACCAGGGTGGACTAGCTTCAGAACAACACTACATACAGTTATGTGACTTTCAAAACTTCTGTCCTGTAACCTATGAGGACAACAGCATTTGTGAAAGCTTCTGACAATCATTTATTATTTACTATATCAGGAATATATATTTCAACTCAGATCTCATTTTCATTCATCTTCTACCCAGCTTGAGCTCCCATGTGAGACATACAAAATGAAAAATAGCTACAAAGTGCATCTCTTCACGTTGTCCTTCTAGGTTACCCTGGAGGTATTTCAAGAAGCAAAAATGCTTCGGAGGGAGCACCATTTTGCGGTCTCCATCCAATTTGTACAATCAGTTCAAAAGACAAGGTACATCTTTCTACAAAGGAATGGTTCAGGTTTGGCAGTCTTCCTGTTGCAAAAAGTCTGCAGTACAGTATGCACCTTTTAGCACTTAGACAACACTTCTAAGAAGACGTACGGTATTTTCTGTTCTTCGTGGACATAAGCTCAAACAACCAACATGCATCATGTCATGCTCAACTATAATGGTCTGGACTGGTAACACTTCTTTAATGTCAGCAGCATTCCCTACAAGAAGGAACATCTGGTAACCATACAAAAAACACTCAACCTAGAAGATCTGTTTTAGTAGTACAGTACCTTACAAGATACGTAATGAACACCGAGTTCATCATTTTCAAAACAATTAAAGAAATGGTCTCCATGATATTGTACATCAAACCTAAATGGATAATTTTAGACTTAAAAATAATGAACAACTGAATGCCTAAAACAAGAAATTGCAAAAAGAGAGAGAGAAAGAAAAAGAGTAAAAAAGTCATCTGTTACCCAGCTTCGGTAAAGTGAGAAGTCTTCATGAAATGTACTAGTCATTGCTGTGTTCTGAAAACCATGGTATATTCTTGTGAGGTACTAAAAGAAGAAAGGGAAGCGAGGCGGCAAGCCTAGGGCCGCCGCACTCTTTGCTGTCCCCGCCCCCATAGAGCAAGGCACTTGAGTTGGGCAAGGGGCGGAGCTGAGCTCCCCTTTAAAAGGTGCCGCCTCCGCACAGCCTCATCGCCATTTTACAAGATCAGCTGGGCGAAGCGCCCGTTTGGCTTCGCCCAGCCAATCCCATTTTCCTCGAGCGTCCGCTTGGGAGGACAGCCGCGGTGATCAGGCGTGGCTCCGAGGCGAGCTTGCCCCAGCCTCTGATGGTGCGGCCTTGTCTCTATGGCGGCCGTGCTTTTGCTGCACTCTGCCACAGCCCTCACCGCTGCCGCACTCTGCCGTGGCTCGGCAACGGGTTGGCCCTGGCCTTCGCCAGTGCGGCCTCTCTGGCCTCTCTTTACTCTCCCTCCTCCGGGCCGCGTTGTGCCGGGACTGCAGTGGCTCAAGTAGGTAAGATGCTGACTTGGAAGCGGAAGGTCCCAGCTCCTGCCAACCTAGCAGTTCGAAGGCAAGAAATTACAAGTAGATAAGTGGGGACCACTTCGGGGGGAGGGTAGACAGCGCTCCGTGCGCTTGGGTGTCTGGTCATGCCTGCTACATGACCACAGATACGTCTGCAGAAGCAACATTTCTAAGGCTGCAGCTCAAGTTGTTTTTGCTGCTCTCGGTCCGTGGCCCGAGGCCTTCCTGAGGCCTGGTCCGCCTCTCTCCCGTTGCCTCCACTTGTTTTTCAGCAGCAGCTGCCAGCTGCCAGCCCGCGGTCGGTCGGTTTGCTGGCATGCTGACCAGGAGGTGGAGGGTCTGCAGCCCTATTCCTGGGTACTCCAGGATGGAGTGGGCTCCTGTTTATGTCCCAGCTACTGCACATCATAAGTGGATTGATGGGGCACACCTTGGTGGGAGGGAGACATCGTTCCGTGCTTTCTGGTGGCGGGTCATGTCGGCCACATGACCGCTGAGTTGGCTGCACCTGCGTACTGCGCTGGCCTCTTCGGCTTGGAACAGGGATGAGTACTGCCCCCTTGAGTCAGACATGGCTGGCTTTTGTACAAGGGACTAACTCTACGCCCCGGGTTGGCCTGCTGGCCCAAGCTGCCGCCCTGGAGATGGCGGCGGGCCTGGACTCCAAGCTGGCTGCTCTCCGGCTCGCAGTTCATCCTGATGCTGGCACACGTCTCCCCTGTCGCTGTGGGTGCATCTGGTGAGTTTGTTTGTCAAATAAACTCGCATCAGGCATTGTGCTTATTCATTTACACTGTGGTATCTGTATGGCTTCTCGTATTTTGCTAGCCATCCGGTCAATTTTGGGTCGCCTAGTGGCCAATAAACCGTGGCTTACTCCATCAGTGTACATCCTGAATACAGGCATAGGCGGGGGGAGTTCGGGGTTAGCCTAATTGTCATTGATGACGGATTTTCTGAGCTCAACCCGTGCTTTGCTTTCGGGTAGCATGAACGGTTTATGCACCCCCTCCGATATCTGCATTATAGTTTGATTGGAGGGGCTGGCCAGCGATATCTGCCAATGCGGTCACGAACTGCCGCGATGGCACTGGCCCCTGTAGCTTTCTGCATTAAAAAAATAAGTAAGTAAAAATAAAGGGGGTGCACCATTATATGCCCTTGGAAATATTAATAGACCCCTTCCCCATTATCCACGTGATTGTTTTTATGACAGGGGATGGCCATGATACGCTTCCGCTACCCTGGTTGCCATTCCGACATCAGGCCGAACTGGGCAAACCAGTTGCTTTTGTTAAACGCCCGGCCATTATGCTATTTATTTTGGATGGCATTTAACTCTGGGCGAGTAACCCTGCTTCACGTGAGAATAAGCGGTCCGAACCCGGACATGGACTTGTTCAATTTGGCTGAGTGTTGGGTTTAACCAAGTTATCTCACGATGTTTTGTCGATATTTCATATCCCAGCAGGGCAGTTATGCCTGGCCGGGCTTTCGTGGGGTTCTCGTGCGATGTTTTAATGGGTTTACATGGACGTACAAGGGAGTGTCCTCAGTACTTCCTATAGGCCGATGTGCGGGCATGGACAGCATTTCTGGACTACTTCGTGGATGTAGCCTTTTTGAGCCACGGACCATATTTCGCACTGTTGGTCGGTTCGCCACGTGCCGGTACCGTCGATGTATGGCTTTCATTGCACTGGTCAATGTGCTTTGCACTGGCCTGATGGATTGCAGGGCTCTGCATCTTCCAGGGCTCCCCCTTTCTTTGGAAAATTTTGCCATAGAGCACTGTGGTCAGGCATGCACGTCAATACTGAGGTTCACCCATTGGGGTTCCTGCTATTGTCATGCACATGGCTGATGCCCAAATGTGGTTTCACCCTGGCTCACGGTACCGGTTCGTCAGTCTGGTTCCATGCTCCTTCCTAATTAAGGCTGCTCCCTTGCAACTGGACACTTTCTGGCCATTGTCACCTATATTTATTTATTTATTTATTTATTTATTTATTTTTCATACTTATATACCGCCCACTCAGGTACAACCCAACTCAGGGGGGTTTACATAGCGGACAGTAAATACATAAAAGACACATGATAAAACAAAGTTAAAAGTTAAAAGTTAAAAAAAAACACCCCTAAAAGGTGTGCAAGAACCGAAGGGACCTTGGGGGAAGGCACACTTCTCTATACCAACCACCCAACGGTACCCCCATCCCCACCCCAAACTTGGCCCGCCAGCCAGGTCTTTAGTTCCTTCCTAAAGGGCAACAACTCCATCTGGAGACGCAGTTCCACAGGCAGGAGGTTCCAAAGGGCCGGTGCGGACACGGAGAAGGCCCTCCTCCTTGTGCCAGAGAGGCGAGCCCCCCTGGCTGATGGCACAATTAGAGAGCCCCTCCGGTCTGCTCTGGTTGGATGGACAGACGTCCTTAGGGCGATGCGGTCTCTAAGATACCCTGGCCCACTACCATGTAGGGCTTTAAAGGTCAAAACCAGCACCTTGAATTGCACCCGGAGACAAGCTGGTAACCAGTGCAGCCCCCGAAGCAGTGGTGAGGCATGGGCATAACGTCGGTCATATATTGCTGCTGATTTCTCCAGTTGCATATCTGCCATCCTGGGGTCACCAGTAAGGCAGGGGCTGTATTGCCACTCTCCTTGTGGTGCAGGGCAATTCACCTGGTCACTAACACGGGTCACCGCTGCACTGCGGGATGCGTTTCCTGGATACGCGGCCAACAATGTCAGTAGTAAAAAATGGAAAGGGGGGAATCTGCTGAGTGCATTCGGATGTTCTTCTCTGTGTTACGTAGGACACTTTGCTGGCACTTTTTGGTCTGTTTTTTTCAGCTCCTGAACCCGGGGACCAATATACGGGGGTGGCTCACTGGCCACGGTTGCAGTTTCGGACTGCCCTGAGGCTTCTTCGGCTACCCGGCCCAGGCACAGGGGGGATGCGGGCATAGCACAGCCGAGGGGGTACGGAATTCCCAAAACAGTGCCCGGAGCAGGGTCTTCTGCCTTTCGAATGGCCTTCTTCCTTTAGCTGGGCATTGGCCCTATTCCTCCCTCTGCATTGGACATGCCCCCTCTCAATTTCACCCAAGGCATTGTCCTCTTCCTTTTGTCAACGGGCATGGCCCCTTCTCAAAGTACCCTAGACATGCCCCTCCTCTATTAGGCAAGTGGCGGGGTTCCTCATTGTGGTATCCGAGGCGTGGTCCTCTTCCTTTTGGCATAAGGCAGGTCCCCCAGTGTAACTGAGGCATGGTCCTCTTCCTTCGGGCCCGGGGTCGGGTGCCCCATTTGAGTTCCCGAGGCATGTCCCCTTCCTGTTGGCTCGGGGAGGGGTGCCTCCACAGTGTAACCGAGGCATGGTCCGCTTCCTGTCGGTACAAGGTTGGGGCGCCTTTTTGCAGTACCTGAGGCATGGTCCTCTTTCTTTCAGCAGGCAGAGGGCCCCTCATTACGGTGCCCGAGGTATGGCCCTCCACCTTTTGGCACGAGGTGGAGCACCTCCTCAGTGTGCCCAAGGCAAGGTCCTCCTCCCTTCCAGCATGAGGCAGGCACCTCATTAGAGTACCAGAGGTATAGCCCTCCTCCTTTTGGAACGAGGTGGAGCGCCTCCTCAGTGTGCCCAAGGCAAGGTCCTCCTCCCTTTCAGCATGAGGCAGGTGCCTCATTAAAGTACCAGAAGTATGGCCCTCCTCCTTTTGGCACGCGGTCGAGCGCCTCCTCAGTGTGCCTGAGGCATGGTCCTCTTCCCTTCAGCGTGAGGCGGGCGCCTCATTAGAGTAACAGAGGTATGGCCCTCCTCCTGTTGGCACGAGGTAGTGCGCCTCCTCAGTGTGCCTGGGATATGATCCTCTTCCTGCGGCATGAGGCTGGGCACCTCATGGGAATACCTGAGGCATGGTCCTCTTACTGTGGCATGGGGCGGGGCAGTTCATGGGAGTACCTGGGGCGTTGTCCTCTTCCTGTGGCATGAGGCTGGGCTCCTCATGAGTACCTGAGGCATGGTCCTCTTACTGTGGTATGAGGCAGGGCACCTCATGAGAGTACCTGAGGCATGGTCCTCTTACTGTGGCATGAGGCAGGGCACCTCATGAGTACCTGAGGCATGGTCCTCCTACTGTGGCATGAGACGGGGCACCTCATGTGTACCTGGGGCATGGTCCTCTTCCTGTGGCATGAGGCTGGGCACCTCAAGGGAGTACCTGGGGCATGGTCCTCTTCCTGCGGCACGAGGCGGGCACTCGTGGGCGTACCTGAGCCATTGTCCTCTTCCTTCGGTCATGGGGCACTTGGCACTCTTCCTTTCTGTTGCCATGGCAAGCGGGCCTGTTGACTGTGCTGGCGGTTGGGGGGGCGGTGAGTTGTGTAAACTTCTCCCCGTGTGGCAGGTGGCACTGGTAAGGAAAAAGGGGATTACCCCTAGGAATCCAGCAGGGACACAGTTGATTGGCCACTGGATAGGACAAGGTAAGTGAGATTTGGGCTGGCCAATCAAAGGTGGACCACAAACAAGGTGATGCTATGATCTATACAGCCTGCAACACCTTGAAATTTGCCGGATATACGTCAGATGCTGGAGTCAACAAGTAGCATCTGATTGGGGTAAACACTTTGTTTCATTGATAAACAAATGGATACAATGTTGCCAAATATGATTGGCAAACAAATAGATACAATGTTGCCAAATTATGATTGGCAATTAGGTTTATGCTTTACCAGTGCCATTGCGGCCCGTTTGCCGAAACACACTTCATGAATTAATAAAGTGGCCCAATTTAAATCCATCACAAGTGTCCGTCTTGTTATTGGAGAGAGGGTCTGGCAAGGAAAGCATGGCGACAAGCCTAGGGCCGCCGCGCTCTTTGCTGGCCCCACCCCCATAGAGCCGGGCACTTGAGTTGGGCGAAGGGCGGAGCCGAGCTCCCCTTTAAAAGGGGCCGGCTCCGCACAGCCTCATCGCCATTTTACAAGATCGGCTGGGCGAAGCGCCCGTTTGCCCTCCACCCCCTCCCTAAGTAGCAGTGTGGCATGTTTGTGGTCGCTTCGGGGCCGGATGGGAATTTTTGCTTGAACCTGCATTGGCCCTTGGTTCTTGTTGTTTTCGCCCATCCCACACTGTTGCTGATGGTTGAGCTGCAGGGTGATATGTTTTCTGCTTCTTACAGGTCACTTTGGTGGGTGGCACTGATAAGGAAAAAGGGGATTACCCCTAGGAATCCGGCAGGGACACAGTTGATTGGTCACCGGATAGGACAAGGTACAGTGAGACTTGGGGTGGCCAATCAAAGGTGGACCACAAACAAGGTGATGCTATGATCTATACAGCCTGCAACACCTTGAAATTTGCCGGATATACGTCAGATGCTGGAGTCAACAAGTAGAATCTGATCGGGGCAAACAATTTGTTTCATTGATAAACAAATGGATACAGTGTGGCCAAATATGAATGGCTTAACAATTGGATACAATGTTGCCAAATATGATTGTCAAATTAATGGATACAATGTTGCCAAATATGATTGGCAACCAAATAGATACAATGTTGCCAAATTATGATTGGCATTAGGTTTACGCTTTACCAGTGCCATTGCAGCCCGTTTGCTGAAACACAGTTCATGAATTAATAAAGTGGCCCAATTTAAATCCATCACAAGTGTCCGTCTTGTTATTGGGGAGTGGGTCCGGCAAAGGCTTCTATAAGTTACCATAATAACCTACTTCATGGTCACTATGTTTGAAAATTGCGTAGGGTTTTTAAAACTACTATGTCAAAAGATACCAAACATTTTCTGCAGCTCAATCTCCCTATTTGCAAGGCACATGTATAGTTTATCACTGAGTTTATCTATCTTGTTCTCCTGTTTCTTGGAGTTTTTATTATCATATGCAATAACTTAGTGAATCTTCCATCTAAGGCAACTGTCTTACTCTTTGAACATCAAACTTATTTCTCCAACTGCATCATTTTCAACAGAGTTCTCAGTTGATATATCTATTTTCTTGCATTTCTATCCTTCCCTTCTCCTGACAGGAGAACTCAAGGAATCATAGATTCCCTACTACAGTGAGTCTCAACTTTTCGTATCTTACGTCCCACGAGTCAGTCTATCAAAGAAGCTAGGCAGCAGCGAAGCAGAAAATTCATTTTTCATTTAGTGTATTTTACGTTTTCATTCATCTGTTTACATAGATTCTGTTATCACATTTAACAGTTATGGTAAGTTTTAGGAACAAACAGAGAAGAGCCTAGCATGCTGTGGTCCATGGGGTTGCAAAGGGTCAGACTCGACTGTGGAACTGAACAAAACATAGCAGCAATATTGTTCAGAGTAAACACACACAAAATTGCAGCAACATGATTGGCAGCGCATTTAACTCCTATGGTAACTGCAAAACACAACAATAATTTCTTTAAATTGTAATAGGATTATTGAGAATAAATAAACAACCAAAAATAATAAAATCATGATGTCATTTTATATTACAAAACCCTGAATCCTTCCTAAATTACTTCTATGTCCTACCCCACTGCACTGGTGATACATATCACTAGTGACAAAAAGCACTGTACTTCTACCTCTCTGTTCTCATCTGGTTCAAAGTAACAGCAACTTCCATAAATACACCACCAGATTTTTGGAGAAAAGAAAAAATACGTAGTTTCATCTATAATTCAAACAATATTTTTAGGATGAATCATTTTACAGCTTAAAATTATTGCTGCATAACAGCACAATCTAGCATCACATTTCCATTCCTGAACTTCTTAAGCGGGGTGGAGACAGGGAAGAGCCTGTCTCCACAATATTGACAACATGGAATTTTCAGACATGAACACGAGCACTTTGTCTAACTTTAAAATGCTCAGTAGCAGTGACTATTAAGTAATACACAAGGAAACTGCCTGTCCTTACAGAGCAATTTCCGATTTGCAACTGCTGACTAAGGCAGCAAAACTGTATGCTTATATTCAGATCTGATGATCACTGATCAGATAATGCTCTTCTCTGTTTCCCATGCTCTACAGTAGAGCTGGGGAATGAATGGGTCTCAACTCCCATCAGTCTTGGCCAACAAAGCCAATGATGAAAGAAGATGTGGGGTCTGTGCAAAACTAAAAGCAATTAAGATAAAACACTCAGAAAGAGCAATAGAGAATTCATTTCAAATAAGTCTTACTAAAGCAGTGAAAGGTGCGTAGCCCCACACAATGCAAACATTACACTCAGTGCAGATGTTCACAGGGAGGCCCTTGGTCTTTCTCCACATTTTCCACAATATGGCCTGCAGGATGGTTTTCCTGATTTACTATGTTTCTACAGCAGAGAGAGAACATCTGTAAATCTAGTAAGAACTCCTCTTTGGAAAGTCACTATCTAAACTAGTGTTTCCCAACCTTTGTGTTGTTTTTGTTTTGGGGGTTTTTAGACTTCAATTACCAGAAGCTTAAGTCAATTCCCCAAAGCACTGATCAGCCAATGTACAGACTTAGGCTTCTGGAATTTGAAATCCTCCTGTGGGGCACGGGCCCCAAGTTGGGAACCACTGATCTATACAGTACAAAGTCATTCTCAACAAATCAAGTATGAGAATAGAGAAGGGAAAGAGCTAGCCCACATATTCCCACTCCCCCTTATTTTATCCAAAGCAAATTAAGTACCTGAATTTAATTCACCTTCTGCATTTAAGAAACAAAGTAATACATCCGAGACAAAGCTGAGGAACATTAACGTTGCACATTAGCATTACACCACTAAGGAAATACTCATTCATAAAGGTTAAACTGTTTAGGAGTAATTGGTAAAATTAACCTTGTTGGCTGATTAAATTGATTAATTTGTACAAAAGTTTTAAAAGTAATTGAAATTACTTTTTAAAGGCCCCATAATTAATTGAGGTAATAAAAAATATTATTACTGAAAAACAGCATGACAGTATGTAACCATCACAATGATAATTCTTGATAACCTCAGTGAAAATGCTAATACTGTAAATGGTAGTTTGAAATATCTGCACACTAATCCAAGTACAGTATTATTTAAAAAAGCTTTGTATTTAAGCACTAGCATGGTTGAAATGCACGCAGGCAAATGTATGGAATTCATCACAGGTAAGTAAGCAGGCTGGCAGGAGGAGGAGAAAACAGTGCTTTCAAAAAGTTATCTTTTCCATTCCCAGCACTGAAATGTCATTCTCCATCTCTCCCCTGATAGCCCTCCGCAGGCTAGTAACATAAACATGATGGTGGGGGTGATGATGGTGGGGATGCAGGCCAGTAACCTTTCTGGACTCACCACAAGATTGCATATAAAATTTATTTTACAGTTAACAGAGAATACATTCTAAAAGTTTTGCTTCATTGCATATATTATACGCCTCTGTTGGACAACTGATGTTTTCTTGGGGTTAAGACATTTCTGAATTCCCTCTTTGACTCAATGAATTTTCCAGGGCAATTTGCAAAAAAAAAAAAAAACCTAAGTACAGAAAAATGCCATTCCATTAGTACCAAATTAAAATTTATAAGAAACATGATAAGGGAAGCCAACTTGATCGAAACAAAAAGCAGTCCTAATGAGATACTGTTCTGTATAGCATTTAAAACCTATCTGAAGAGCAATAATGAAGAAGCTGCTTAACTTGCTCTGGGAAGGGAGTTCTACAAATGAGACACCAATCAATAGAAGTCCTGAGTTTCTTCGCTGTCAAAATGAAAATCAAGGCTTCGGCTGCAGTTGTTCTTCAATATAACTGAAACCACTAAGAGGGGCTGCAGTGGCTCAGTGGTTAAGAAGCTCGCCTTGTTTAGGTGTATGGCTGGCAAGTTGGCAGTCCAAGACCTGGGTACAGCATGATGGATTGAGGGCCCATCTCTGTCCTAGCTCTTGCCAACCTAGCAGATTGAAAGCAAGAAGTTGCAAGTAGATAAATGGGGACCATTTCGGTAGGAAAAAATCTTGGGGACATGAAAGGAGCCTCATTCGGGCATCCCCTGAGCGGAGTTCCTCCAGCAAAAATCCTTTCAGCCCAGAATAATTTCTGACACAAAATTATTATTATTATTATTATTATTATTATTATTATTATTATTATTATTATTATTATTATTATTATTATTATTATTATTATTATTATTATTATTATTATTATTATTATTATTATTATTATTATTATTATTATTATTATTATTATTATTGACACCACTTTGCATCATTAACAGTATGATCCAACTTGCAATGTGAGCAGAGTTCTATTGCAAATACTGTACTTTGGTAAATATTTATAGAAGTCTCATACAGTATCTGACAGTGCTGATTACTGCTGTCAAAGATGTACAGTGGAACCTCACTTAACAAATTTAATGCATTCTCTGGGACCGCATTGTATGCAATTTCCCATAGGGAGGCACTTCCTTTTATTCAAAAGCAGGTGGAAGATTAGGAGTGGAAGGTTTAATGTTCTGTTAAGACTAAGTCAAGGGGAAGATTTTGGGGGCTCTTCTTTCTTGTTCCCATCCAGCAGGATACGGAAACCCTAGAAAGTGTCATGAGTAGGAATCGATTTGATGGCATGGGATGGAGGCCAGGTGCGCCCGTTCACTGCCACCACCCTCTGAGCCCCACTTGCTCGGAGGGCTGAAAAGCTGCTGCTGCTCCAGAGGACTCCCCTGCCCACCCCGGAGCCACTCCATCACCCGGGATGGAGGCCAGGTGTGCCCGCTCACTGCCACCCCCACCCTCTGAGCCTCACCTGCTCAGAGGGCTGAAAAGCCGTGGCTGATGCTGCCGCACTGGAGGACTCCCCCGCCCACCCGGAGCCACTCCATCGCCTGGGGAGGTGTATTTGTTTTGTTCGAGCTTTGTTCACGAGGTTGAGCACTGGGCTCTGTCTAAGTCATCAAGCCCTGGTTCTGTGGGTTGTAATATTGTATTTTATGATAATTGTTGTGGTGTTCTATTTTTCTGTATTTATTATATTTATATTGTAAAATTTCTATTATTGATATTTTTGATTGTTGTTTTGCCGCTTGGAGTCACCTTTGGGCTGAGGGAAGCGGGGTATAAATAAACCTATGAATGAATGAATGAATTGAAAACCAAAATTTGTTAACCAAAAATGCAGTTTCCCATAGGAATGCATTGAAAACCAATTAATCTATTCCAGAAAAAAATTGTTAACCAAGCCACTATTTTCTACGGATTTTCTTTTGTTATGCGATTTTTGTGTTAGCCAAGCCGTTTGTTAAGTGAGGTTCCACTGTATATTGCGTTGCATTTGCTAGTCTCTCTGGTGCCACTAGACCGCTTGCTCATTTCGTTGCAGAACAAACTAAGCAAAGCCCTCAACATCCTCAGCTTTTGATGTTGCACTAATGTCGTACACTGAAGAAAGACATTTAAAAATAGCTGCTCCTCCACCAATATTTGTCTTGGTAAAAGGTGTCACCTGAGGTCAGACTCTTCAATGGCACTATTGTTCTTGAATACAGACACTTTAATGACCAGTATTCCATCCTATTCATTTAAGTCATATATCGCTTTAGATTAAAAAGACAGAGTCACAAAATGAAATCATAAGAAATTATGAATAATAAACAATATAATAAAGTGGTTGACTACCCTATTCAAGATAACTAGGGATGGTAGCAAATACCAGCTGGCCAAAAAAAGTGAGACTTTAAAAAATACATATGTACGCAGTTAGTAGAAGCTTTTCACACCTAGCTGATCTCCCTAGGGATCTAATTCCACAAAATGGGTAGGTAAAGGTCACCCTTGCTCCAAAGCCAGTCATATCCGACTCTAGGGATCAGTGCTCATCTCTGTTTATAGCCAAAGAGGCAGCGCTGTCTGAGTCTGCATATGTTTCCATGGACATGTGGCAGGCAGGCATTACTAGACACCGGAGTGCACGGAACGCTATTTCTCTTCCCACCGAAGTTGTCCCTATTTATCTACTTTCAATTATTTTTGCTTTCGAACTGCTAGGTTGGCAGGAGCTGGGGCAGAGATGGAAGCTCACTTCATCGTGCAGCACTCAGGTCTCAAACCCCAACCTTCCCGTCTTCAAGTTCAGCATCTTAACCACTAAGCCACTGCAAAATGGGTACCACAACAGAAAAAGTCCTCCATCTTCATCATGATCTAGTGGCCATCACTAGACCACAGAAGTGGTGAGAAATACCTCCCTCTTCAAATATGAGGGTCATGTTCCCTTCAGCATCCCTACAAAACATATCCCCAATTTTCCTAAAATGCCACTAGCAACTTTTCAGTGTATATGTACGTGGAGTAGATCTATGCGACTGGGTTCTAGAGATAAGTGAATAAAGCACTGTGGAAGTTTCCTACTCTTAACTTAGGGCCCTATAAACTACCAGTACTGTATCTTAAACATGTCTGGTAGTTCATTGGCAAACAGTGCATGGCTTTTAGAATAGGAACTACAGGTATAAGGTACAGAGCAGGTTAGATATATAACTGCAAGCATATTCAGTTGATTTCAAAATAATTACTTAAAGGACATGATTAAATAGCCTTTGTAAGTCTTCGTGTAAACACAAGTGACTAGGAAGTCAGTATCACTGGAACATAGGAAGCTGCCTTTCACCAAATTGAGTCTGCTGGTCCATCTACTGTAGAAAGTAGTGTAGAAAGGGATTTAGACCGGCTTCCCCCGCTCTAGCTCTTAATGCTTGTTACTGAAACTGGCCACTTTTGCACACAAGCTATATGCCACACAACAGAGCTGTGGCACTTCCCCTTAAAGTTGGCAGGATTTAGTTCTGAACAAATATACTCAGGACTATACTACAAGGGTTCTGTCTGAGAGAGAGAGAGAGAGGAAGGAAAACAGAGAACATTCTGAGGGCTGGATGAAGAGATATAGTAGAAGACTAAACTGTGCTCTGGAGTACTTCCTGAGATAAGAACCAAGTAAGCTCAGCTGCAGATAAAACACATACTAAAACTTCACCACACTTAAAGGTTCATGCGATTGAAAACCAAGATTCATCTGTAAGCAGATCACATAAATGCACACATGCATACATCAAAAATACTATTTGGTTTCAATCAGTTGAAAGACAAAAGAAAAATGGAAGGAGGAGCTATAGTGTCTCTGACTTATAAAGTCTTGGCTCTGCTTTCATGAGAAATGATTCACAGCTTAATATACTTGAAGAAAAATGCTTTCTAAAATTACAAAGATTCTACTTGTCTTTCCTTTTTTAAAAAAAGAAATTGCTCTGGTCCTAAATAAATGATAGCTTCCTCCCCACCACCACCACCAAATTGTAAACAAAGTTTATATGAATTCAGGAGATGGATTTAAAACACAAATAGAGAACAAAAGGATGTACAGTAAGTACTTTGGTTCATGTTAAGCCCTAACCAAGCAAAAGTTCTTTGCTACTCTTGGAAACATACATACCAACACGGCATTCCCCTCCCCTTCCAAGCCTCTGTAAAGTTTCAAAAGGCTTGCTAAGCAGGGTAAATAGGAATAGAGAAAAAAGAGACAGAAAGAAAGAGGACCCACAAGGATTAACTCTAACAAGTCTGCATATCATCCCATAACTTCCCCTTCCAAGTTTGTACAAAAGAGTTCAGGGATCAAACAGCTTTCTTCTACTGGACCAGAGCCAAATGCAGTCAATTACTTATTCTCATGTAGATTTTTTAAGAGATAACAGTTATCTGAAATGAATAGGCACAAGCTTCCCTTTTTTTAAATTACTAAATTAGTTGGAAAAGAAAAAAAAGATACAAAAGATACAGGGTAAAACAGCAACAAGCCCTTCTGCAGACCAACAAAACAGAACCAAAAGAAAAAAATTGAAAAGCGCTGAAGTTCAACTGTAGCCTGGAAAAACCAGAGGGCTGAAATCAGCTGTTCCCCCCACCCCCAAAAAACCCAACCTGTCAGGCATATTTCATATTTAAGAATTTTACTACAAGTAAGTATTTAAGTAATCGAACTGAAAAAATATAGTTGACTAAACATAGATGGCTTATGGCAACTGATATAGTGACTGTACAAGAAACTGACTTACATAGAGACCTGATATAGTGGACTTTTTCTTTCTTTCTTTCTTTCTTTCTTTCCCTTTCATTAATTAGTTCAACTTTTACTTTGATACTATGTGATAAACTGTGATATTGTGCATGATAATACTTTGTTTTAAAACTGTTTAAACTGTGATAACATGTGTGATGGGAAAAGACTGGCGTAGAGACTGGCAAGGCATGCCACAAAGTTTGCCAAGAGAACCCTATGGACCAAAACAAAAGGCAAAACAAGGGGATGCTCAGCACAGCAGATCTGAAAAGGGGGAGTGATACGAAAGGGAGATGAGAAATACAGTGTTGCAGGGAACAATACTGCATAGGGACATGGAATGTGAGGTCTATGAATCAAGGAAAACTGGAAGTGGTAAAAAATGAGATGGAAAGAATAAGCATTGACATATTGGGCATCAGTGAGCTAAAATGGACAGGGATGGGTGAATTCAGCTCTGGAAACCATCATATCTACTACTGTGGGCAAGAAAACCTTAGAAGGAATGGAGTAGCCATAATTGTCAATAAAAGAGTGAGAAAAGCAGTAATGGGATACAATCTCAAAAATGACAGAATGATGTCAGTCAGATTTCAAAGCAAACCTTTCAATGTCACTGTGATCCAAATATACGCACCAACCACTGGTGCAGATGAAGCCACAATGGACCAGTTCTATGAGGACTTACAACACCTCATAGAACAGACACCAAGAAGTGATGTCCAAATTATATTAGGAGACTGGAATGCCAAAGTAGGAAATCAAAAAGTGGAGGGAATAACAGGCAAATTTGGTCTTGGAACACAGAATGAAGCAGGGCAAAGATTGATAGAGTTCTGCCAAGAGAACGCACTAGTCATAGCAAACACCCTCTTCCAGCAACACAAGAGGCGACTTTATACATGGACATCACCAGATGGCCAACACCGAAACCAGATTGACTACATACTCTGCAGCCAAAGATGGAGAACCTCCATACAGTCAGCAAAAACAAGACCTGGAGCAGACTGTGGCTCAGATCACAACCTACTGATCGCAAAATTCAGGCTTAGACTAAAGAAAATAGGGAAAACACGGAGACCAGAAAGATATCACCTAGACAGCATCCCTAAAGAATAAACGGTGGAGGTGATGAACAGATTTAATGGCTTAGACTCAGTAGACAGAGTACCAGAAGAATTATGGACGGAGATGAGGGACATCATGCAGGAAGCAGCAAAGAAAACCATACCAAAAGAAAAGAAGAGTAAGAAAGCAAAGTGGTTGTCTGATGAGGCTCTTAAAATAGCAGAGGAAAGAAGGAACGCAAAAGTCAAAGGAGAAAGGAAAAACTACAATCATTTGGACACAGAATTTCAAAGAAAAGCAAGGAGAGATAAGGAAAACTACCTAAAAGAACAGTGCAGAGAAATGGAGGAAAACATCAAAAGAGGCAGAACCAGAGATCTTTTCAAAAAAATCGGGGAAATCAAGGGAACATTTAAAGCAAAAATGACCATGATAAGGGACAAAGACGGAAAGGAGCTAGCTGATGCAGAAGAAATTAAGAAAAGATGGAAAGAGTACACAGAGGAACTTTACAAAAAGGACCTCAACACTCCTGATAATCACAATGATGAAAAAATTGAACTTGAGCCAGACATCCTGGAGAGCGAAGTCATAACGGCCCTAAAGAGCACTGCAAACAACAAAGCTAGTGGAGATGATGGTATCCCAGTTGAATTTTTCAAAGCGCTAAAAGATGATGGTGTCAAATTACTGCATTCAATATGTCAGCAGATTTGGAAAACAAAACAGTGGCCACAGGATTGGAAAAGATCAGTATACGTCCCAATCCCAAAAAAGGGCAATGCCAAAGAATGTTCAAATTATCGAACAATCGCGCTCATCCCACATGCCAGCAAGGTGATGCTCAAGATAATACAGGATAGACTTCAGCAGCATGTGGAGAGAGAATTACCAGAGGTGCAGGCTGGTTTCAGAAGAGGCAGGGGGACTAGAGACCACATCGCCAACATATGCTGGATCATGGAGAAAACAAAGGAATACCAGAAACAAGTTTACTTTTGTTTTATTGACTACACTAAGGCATTTGACTGTGTGGACCACAACAAGATGTGGCAAGTAATTAAAGAGATGGGAATACCAGAGCACCTCATATGCCTCCTGAGAAATCTGTACATGAACCAAGAAGCAACAGTTAGGACAGAACATGGAATAACAGAGTGGTTTAGAATAGGAAAAGGAGTAAGACAAGGCTGCATTTTGTCACCATGCTTATTCAACCTATACACAGAGCACATAATGCGCAGTGCAGGGATGGAGGAATCACAATATGGGATTAAAATCGCTGGGAGAAACATCAATAATCTGAGATATGCAGACGATACCACCCTAATGGCAGAAAGTGAGGAAGACCTAAAGAATCTCTTGATTGGGATGAAGGAGGAGAGTGCAAAAGCTGGCTTGAGACTCAATATCAAGAAAACCAAGATAATGGCAACAGGCCCAATCAGTTCCTAGAAAATAGATGGGGAAGAACTAGAAGCAGTGACAGATTTTACTTTCTTAGAATCAAAGCAGATGGGGATTGTAGCCATGAAATAAAAAGGCGACTGATTCTTGGGAGACAAGCGATGAGAAACCTGGGGAACATAGTGAAAAGCAGAGATATCACATTGCAAACAAAAATTAGAATAGTCAAAGCAATGGTTTTCCCAGTAGTAATGTATGGATGTGAGAGCTGGACAATTAGGAAGACTGAACGCAGAAGAATAGATGCCTTTGAAATGTGGTGTTGGAGGAGGGTTTGAGAGTCCCCTGGACAGCGAGGAGAACAAATAGGTCGATCTTAGAAGAAATTAACCCTGACTGTTCATTGGAAGGTCAAATAGTAAAGATGAAGCTAAAATACTTTGGACATCAAATGAGAAGGGAGGATTCACTTGAGAAGGCATTGATGTTGGGAAAGGTGGAGGGCAAAAGAAGAAGGGGGAGGCCAAGGATGAGATGGCTAGATGGTATTGTAGATGGTATTGTAGACACAATGGGCACAGAGCTGGGAGGGCTGAGGGGGATGGTGGAGGACAGAGGCGCCTGGAGGAAAATGGTCCATGGGGTCGCAAAGGGTCGGAGTCGACTGTGCGACTGAACAACAACAACAAAAGTATTTAAGGAGATATTTTGGGGTCACGTTTTAAAATAAAGTGTCTGTACGTGGCTCAAGTGGTTAAGACACTAACCGGAAGGCGGCAGGTCAGCAGTTCAATACTGAATACTGCAGGATGGAATGAACTTCCTTCTTTGGCCCAGCTCCTACCAACCTAGCAGATCAAAAGCAAGAAATTGCAAGTAGATAAATAGGGACCACTTCAGTGGGAAGGTAAACAGCGTTCTGTGCGCTTCGGTGTCTACTCATGTCTGTCACATGTCCACGGAAACATCTGCAGAAGCAGGCAGCGCTGGGTTTTCGACTATGAAACAGAGATAAGCACTGAACTCTAGAGTGGATACGACTGGCTTTCAAGCAAGGGTGACCTTTACTTTTATATTACCATGATGATCATGGCATGGTTAATTCAATTAATCAATCAATCAATTAATTAAGGGACTTAATGTCCAACACCTCTAGAGTGGACAAGCTTAGAAGAGGTTTGAGCTGGAGGGTAAATGTTGAACATGTCTGGTGAGTACAGAATTGCTTCCAAACTTGAGAGCGCCCTGGACAAATGATCCACTGGTGGGATTATTTCTTGGCTGGTGACACAAAAAGATGGGTTCACAGCTGACATTCTCATAGCCCAGCTGCTACCATGTATCCTCCTGGAAACCAGCAGCTTCCTGTAATTCTTTCAACTTCCTGTGATAGTACTTCTGGGCATTTGTAAGAAGAATGAGGGGTAACAGGGGAGTCCCCTTGGACAGGGAAACAGGAGTGACTGACAACTGAGGTGTCATCCGTGAGATTCCAGAGGATAGGCAGAAGCAATTTCAGCCTTCGGGGAGGGAACCATTTCTTCAGCATTTTTAGAAGTAAAAAAGACAAAGCATAATTCAGCTGTTATTCTCAAACATCTGTTCATTTATTAGTCCCTACTGTCAAGCAGCAAGGCTACACTCGAGGTGGTAAGAAACTAGATGTTTTTTCCAGAGGGGGTGCAGAATAAGGGGAAGATGCAGGTCTTACTTTGACAAAGCAAGATGATTGAGTAAATTGGCCAAGTTCTTCACTATAACACTCCTGACAGCAGGAGGGATAGGCATATTTCAAAACTGCCAATACAAAAATAAGTACACTAGGGAAAGTTTTTAACAGAACATCTAGGGAAACAGTCTCATTAAAATGTTTGTAAAATATTGTTAATTTTATGAAGAGGTTTATTTGTGTCTCACATGGATAATCCATGAAAAACATCCTGAAACAAGTTAGCTTTAAAGATGTCACAGTACTTATTTAGTACTAGCATTTTAGTGGTTGGGATTGTTTTTTGGGGGTACACACACAGAAAGAGGGGGGAGGGGAGCTCCGCATTCATCCCTTGCCTGTTGGAGAAGCGGCCTTCGTCCCCGGGGCCGCGGAGAAAAAATGGGCTTTCCCCACTACCCTGCCGAAGTCGCATGGGGAGAAAACAGGCTCCCCCTCCTCCCCACCAGAGCCGCAGCGAGGCTTGCACCAGCCTTCGTCCCCGGGGCTACGGGGAGAAGAGGGACTCCCCCTCCTCCCTACAACCCCACTGAAGCTGCAGCGAGGCCGGCAGCGGCCTTCGTCCCAGGGGCTACGGGGAGAAGATGGGCCTTCCCCACTATCCTGCCAAAGCCATGCAGGGAGAAGAGGGGCTCCCCCTCCTCCCAGCCAAAGCTGCGGCTAGGCCGGCACTGGCCTTCATCTCCCCCTCCTCCCCGCTACCCTGCCACATTCGGCCCTTGCCTGTCGAAAAAAAGTAAGCCCCTTCTCCGACAGGCAAGGGCTGAATGTGGAATGCGATGGCTTCCCTCCAAGAGGCAAAGGCAGAACGGAGCACCGTTCTTGGCCTTCGTCTCCCAGAGGGAAGTGGTTCACTTCTTTCTTGGTTGGCAGGTGTCGAAAGTTTCCGCCAACCAAGAGAGAAGCGAACCCCCCGATCGCGTGTCAGCCATTGTTTTTTTACACACATGCCGGCTGCCCCGCCTCCTCCACACTTGCGTCCTTCAGCCTGATTGGCTGAGGGGTGGTGCGGTGTGGAGGACACTGTGAAGCATAGGTTTTTTTGTTCGTGTTTGTGGGGCGTTTGCCCCACTCTCAGCATCCAGACAGCTCATTACGGGATAGTAGGGATGGGTGTAGCCACGCATGCCGGACACACACTGCCCAACCCCCTTCTTATAGGTACAGATATATTTAAACCAGGAATTCTCAACCTGTAACCCGTGGGTCAAATATGGCCCACAGCACCAATTCATGTGCCCCCCCTGCCTCCACCACACCAAGAAGTGTCATGTACTGGAGGAAGGGGTGAAAAGCCATCCAGCCCCCGAAGCTGTCTGAGGGAGTGTGACCCGGCCCCTGGCTTTAAAAGGTTGAGAACTCATGGTTGGTATATTCAACACTACCCCACACCCACCCATACATGTATACTGTATTACTATGTCTGCATCTGAAATTTTATATCCCACCCAAAGGCTGAATTAATATTTGCTGAAGAAGGTAAAGTGATGTATTGGATGAGAAAATTAGTATGTAAAAACCATTCATAACTGTTTCATAACTATCTCATCAGCAACATTAGTATATAAAGAAAACACATGTAGCATTCTGAATTTATAAGCCTACTATTCTAAGAATAGCTTATTTTATTAAGGTGATAGTACCCTGGTCTGAGAAGGAATTTGTAACACTCAGAATAGCCAACTCACCCCAGAGAAGGATTACCTTCTATTTCTTCCTGCCTGTCTCATCATAGAGAGGTTAGTCCTTAAAGACTTTTGCTAGTCTTGATTAGACTATTGCTTTTCAGATACGAGAAGGAGTCACTATCTATCCAGCACTAGTCTTCAAGGATTAGGCCCAGCTGTACTGGTGGAACATCCTTGCACAAGGACAGCAGTGTGCTTCCTTTAGTTACATTATGTCATTCTATAGCTCTATCAATCGTTTATACAATAAACCTTCTATTGCACCAGAGGCAACCTTCATCTGGTCTCAGAGAATACATGTTAATAAGGTTCATGTTGGTCCAAAACCTCTAACTAGCATTGAAACGAGAGATCCATGGAGGATTTGGGGAGATGCAATCCAAAAAAGGACTCCTTCCTTACACAATTTTTCTGTCACTACTTTGCAAGTAAGACTGAGGATAAGTCCCAGTAATGATCAAGATAGAACTGTTTCAAAATGGCAAGATAGCCTGTCAAGGATTCTCCAGCCTTCTTCATGAGAGCTTGCCTGAGTGCTTCCCCCACCACCACCACCATTTCCTGCACAAAATACCTCTAGTTTCTTTTCCTTTTGCGAAGCTTTATTATTTACCCACAGAAAACACCAAAGGACAGACTGATTGCTCACAAGAACACAATCAACCTATTCAATACTTCTGTTTTCCCTTGCCAATGGTAACAGCTCTCATCATTTTACATTTTGCCCACTTACAAAAATTTGCAAACAAGACTTACCAATGAAAAGATCCTCTTGACAACCATTTCCAGAAAATATCTCAGTTTCCTATAGCGAGGAGAAAAATTTCTTGCAGTTTCTCTTTAATCATGCAAGGACAAAATCAAGGCTGGGATGTACATTTGGAATGATAAGTTATACCTCAATCTTTCTTAGCAAAGCTATGTGCTTTTATATCTCCCCTGCCTATTATTCCAATAATTGAAGAACTTCCTTCCTAGAGGCTTTTATCATTCCTAAGGAACATCTAACTTTCTACGCCTGTCACAGTCTTTCCTACCAATTCTCTGAACAGCTTTCTGTGCCAACGATCTACAGATCACTTCAAACAGCATCCCTGCATATATCTTTGCTTATTCACAACAAGAAACTGAGTGAATGAAGCTACAAAGGAAGCAGTTCAGACTTTTGCAAAAAGGCACCCTGCCAGTTTTCTCTTTAAAGCACACAGATTTCTCCCCTTAGCAACTACATGCCCCAATGTGAGCCGCTTTGAATAAACACCACTTGGTATCTAAGCATCTACCAGGAAGTGTTGGCAAAACTCAACTGTTCTCTCTCCAAATTGGATATAACCATGACCATCTCACAAAACAAGAGGAGGATTTGAACCAGTCATTATATTGCAAACTGCAATATCAATGATGCTGAGGGGATGTGGTGCCTCGGTAGTTAAATAGCTTGCCCTGTTAGCTGGAAGGCCGGCAAGCCAGTAGTTCGAGACGTGGGTACTGCATGATGGTTTGCATGCCCATCGCTGTCCCACCTCTTGGGGACATGAAAGGAGCCTCATTGAGGCATCCCGAGCCAAAAAATCATTTCAACCCAGAATAATTTCTGATATGAAATTATTATTATAACAATGTGGGGATGCTGGTTTGTTTGGGGTTCTTCCCTTTCTCTGAAGGTAATCAACATTATCATTATTATAAAGTGTAATGGTGACCACAAGCTGTTTCATATTTAATTAAAATGAAAGGGAGTGAATAGCCATGATGTATAACTCACATACGATAGAGGGCAAAACAACTCAAGTAGTATACCAGATGACTTTGGGCCAGTTACCTCTGCCCTATAGTGTTATTGATGATGAAATGCATAATATTTGATCATCTGGTTTCCCCAGAATTAAAATATGCGAAGATAATTATTCACAATTGAATTGTAATGCTTTATCTGCAATCAATCTCATATTATTTCCCTCTAGCAAGGAGATTAGCAAACTCTCAATATGAGGAAAGTTTAGAAATCCCCAGAAATGAAGATGTAGGAAGATCAATTTCAAGCAAGACCTGCATGAAAAGTACAGGGGTAAGGAACTGCAAGAGAACCAAGATTTCTATGTGCACCAAAGTGTCGGTGTCAAAAGCCAAGAGTTATCGCTGCAGAGCATCTATAAATACATGTTACAAACAAAGGTTTGTACACCCTTGACAGTTGGTCTGCCCCAGACTATTCATATCCTTCCTGGATTAAACTGAAGGTTTTCATGAGGTTTCTAAACATAGGCAATTTTATCTCTGCTGAACCAAAGGCAACTAGGGACCAGGAGATTCAAGGTGGTACAGTCCAAAACAAGTATTTTTCACTCAAAATCAAAGCCAACTAACACAGAGAATAAGGGGACCTGAACTCTATGCCCCTCATATACAGTGACATACTGCAGTTTCCTCGGACGTAAAGCTTTGAATGGACCTATCATACTTCACACACTACCAGAAATGAAAAAGGACAGACTCCTTTACTGAAGGATCTTACAATCTAAATGGATGTATGTTTGTTCCGTTACTTGAATCATGCAAACGAAAAGGGTACTGAACATATTTAGCAGGCAGGAAAAGTGATGTTTCATTAGTAAACACAGACCAGATGGCAACCGCCAACCTCTTCTGCAGTGCCCACTATTTCTATCAAGTGTGTTCCTTATTTAACCTAAACATTCAATCCTTCCTCTCCCTCTCCCTTCTCCTGCCTTAAAAGATTACAACATTAAACATTCGTTGCTCAAGGATTGATATGGTAAAGAAACAAGAATATATACAACCTTTTCAGAACTAGCAGCATTACTAGAGTTTCAGTGCCATCATTTCTCTCTCCACACATTATTAACCAAAAGTATGTCTCTTTATATATCTGTGGGAAACAAGAGCTGCATAGACAAGCTAAATGTACTTATAAGAGAGGAATGTATTACATGCTTTGGAGCATACAGTGCAGAAAAGAGCTTCTATCGTGTTACAAATGTGTAAGAAAGTACACGTTAACTGACAGCCATACCGCAGTGAAAGAAAAACCATTAGAGAACAGTTAAAACAAGCTGATATCCAGGAAGCCCCAAGCCACAAAAAACAGTGATGCTAGAGTAGGAATTACCAACCAAGTTTTAAAAAAAAGCTATTTTGAGTTGCCCTCCTCCAAGAAAAATGGAATAAAAACCTAACCAACAATAAAGCTAAGTGGAACAATAACACAAAACCATCTAAAACCTATGCACAGTAAAGAGGCACTGGAGATCAGTCTCATGACAGAGTGAACATATTAAAAGGAGTAAGAATTACCTGAAGAGTAGGAACAAATTTATAAAGAGAGAAAAGTCAGTCAACTCCAGATTTTATTCCCAATAGATTCCTTTGCCCATGTTTTGTCCAAAGCAAGAAGGCAAGTTCTCTCTATTTTTCATCTTATTTATTGCTCCTAGCACACAGTGGTTCAGACTTCAACCAAACAATAGTGACTGGGAATAAGACCAAGTCAGGAACCAGAGATTTAGCTAAATTTTGGTTAAATAAAGCATAATCAAACAATGATTTTTAGAACCAGATTTGGTATGCAGAACAAACTGCAGTTGACAAAATATGGGCACACATGTGCTTTTTCATACTCTTTGAACAGGAAGCATACAGTCTGAGATGTAATGAAGTTCAGTCCTAATGGTCTAACATCTTGAGGGTACACAAGAGCAAAACCAAATTAGAAGATGGAAGCAGGAGCTCACTGGACAAGGGACAACATTAAAGGTGGATATAGCTGAAGATCTCAACCTCCCCTATGTCACTTGGAGGACCCTGAATAAGCTGAGGGTTGGAGTCCCTAAATACAAGACCAATATGCTCAAAAGGAGGCTGCTGGTAGACAACAACACGTGGTGTGAATGTGGAGAGACACAAAATCCGTCTCATTTACTGGAATGCCAATTGCTGCCAGAGATATACACCGATGAGGACTTGAGTTCGGGCAATGAAAAAGCGAAGAAAGTGGCTTCATTTTGGCAGTTCAGGGTTTGATTTGGACACAAAAGAAGAATGTCAATTTATCATAATTTTGCCTGATACATTTATAAAGACATTTAGACTAATGGTAATCAGAAGCTCTTTAGTCAATGAATCTCTTGAGAAAGCTATTGCTAAGATTTTTATTTTGCCTGGCCTCAACCATCAGTCACAGAATTCCATTAGATGATCCAAGCATCTCTAATTGTGTGCATAGTGAAACAAATATTCATTCCACTAGATAAGGAGCATGGGCCAGTGACTGTGTCAATTAAGGCATTCTGGGAGGTATATCCCAAGAAACACTCTTCTAAACTTAAGAGATGAGCAGCATGGGTGCTACATTTTTAACAGTACTGGAGCACAATTTTTAAAAAAATAATAATAACATAATTTCCAATATATAGATTTGTGTTGAATAAATGAGTTATACAGTAATGCCTCGCATAATGAAGCGTTCGTTATGCAATTTTCGACTGTAATTTTCACTTCAAACCTCCCTCCCTCCCTTTAAAATTACGTAATCCAGAGCTTTTGTATCGAAACTCTAATTTTTAGAGCTTTTCACTATTGGTGCCTAATGCAGATTGCACAAGCAATTCAATAATCTCAAATCGGATCAAAATTCCCAAAAAACATTTTTAAACCTAAAAAAGTCCCATGTTTCAAAACCACAACAGCTCCAAATGTATTACGTAATCTTTGACCTGAAACCCCCCGACCCCAATAATTTTCCATAATTTAGATGGCAGACCCCCTCCCCCCTCGAGTATCACGTAACTGTTGAATGTCCCCAATGAGGACTAACCCCAACCATAACAACTTCACATGGATATCCAAAAGTTGTAATTTGTTCAGCCTGATTCTTACCGGTATGTTGCTGCCCAATATGCTACATAGTATGGAAGGATCTAAGTCTAAGCAAGTAAGTTAGATTCTTATGTTACCGCTACAGTGTAATTTGTGCCCAGATATTGCATGTCAGCAATGAGTGTTGAGTGAATGATGTAGTTTCTTTCCAAATCACATTCAGTAACTTGTACCCATACTGTAGTAAGGAATCTAGTTGTCATTAAAACTTCATGGTTCTCTCCTAAAAACATAAGCACAGCTGAATAGGATTCAGGCTGACAAATACAGGTTCCATGCTGCACTCAAATATATTAGCACAGAACTTCCTCTTATTCCAATCCTAAACATATGCACAGAAATGCAAGTTCTAGTGAAATCAAATTCTATTTATTACAACTCTATTAAGATGTCAAAAAACAACCCTTGCTACAATGCATGTCTTATTCTAAACATACTAGCACGGTACCAAGGTACTGTATTCCTTGTTTCAAAGACAATTGAAAGCCACTTTTAGGCAACCATGAATTGTTCTGGATTAAATTTGCAAACCCAAAAAGTCTAATCCATACAAGCCAGATATTTTGACCAATTTTTGATAACTTTTAATATGCTTGCGAGACTAACAGTCTATTTGGAAAATTCATTGGACCATCTTGTACTAATACACCTTCTCATTACACAACATACATTCAGATTTTAACACAGAGGTCTAATGCAGGTTGCCTACAGAGGTTTTATATACAAGAAACTATGTATGATGATTTACAAGCATATAGTATAGCTCACAGAAAATGTTAGTACATGACCTGAACATAAAGTTAAGATCAAGTTGTTTTAGCTGAGAACTACAAATAAGATCTATTGTATATAATTTGAAAGGCATCCATCAGTTCCCATGGTCACATACAATTATATTTAAAGTTCTCAAATTGAACAGGTTCATGACTGTCAACAATTCCAATCTGTCCTCTTAGCCCCATTATATTTTTATTGTTGTTTAGGCACTACCTCTTCTCTTCTCTCAAGAGATGAAAAATGCTTTTAATTGATGTTCCTGTATTTTGAGAGGTTCAAGTACAGTACTTTGCTGCTTGACTAGAAGAAATTAAATATGTCAAAAACTAAAAACAGCTGACTTGATGGCTGAAATCCTGTTGCTTTGTTACATATGTGAAAGGCAAATGGTGTGACATTCAGTCGTTCCTACCACGCAGTTAACAAATCACCTCTGGGATTCGTGGAGGCGATGCCCATTGGCTTCATGCATGTTCAAAAATCCCAGCAGGAACCCATTCATTGTCAGCGAGAAACAACCAAGTATTATTCCATTTGCATGAACAAGTTTTTAGTTGAAATGGTGAGGAATAAATATCCCTACCATTTCCACCTGCAGTTGTGATACATGGTTTACTGGAAGACATCCATGAAACTTCATATTCCTTTACATTTCTGAACTTGGAAAACAAATGTGAAGCTTAGTTCAAGCTCTGTGATGTAGCTAAAGTATGCTGAACTTACAAATATAGCAACAGAATTCCATTTTATTACGTGAAAATATTTAAGGAATCAAGTAGTCATTGAGTACTTTAGCTCATGATCTAAAGATGTATCTGTGCTATATAGTTTTATCAGATCAATACAATTTTAAACTATTTAGCTCTATCCCAAGGAATTTGTACTGTTATGCGGCACTCAGAATTATCTGCTAGGGAGATCCACTGTACTCCCCTAACCATAGTACAGAGAATTCTAATTAGATCAAGAAACTACAAATCACAGGATTCCATAAGGAAATCATTATAACTAAAACTGTTATCAAACTGATATATCTGTGCAGTGTTGACACAATTTAAGACCTGTAGCTGAAAGCACGCTGTCATCAGTCAGCGATATAGGAGCAAATCAATCATTGATTCTATTGATTTACTCAAACATCTCCACCCAGTTTAATCCATCAGCATTCATACTATATCAACACCTAAAGTAAAACCCCTACTTATGTAAAAAGTCTGTTCTGTAGACTTTTACATACATTGGTTTTTTACTTAGCTCGATGCAAACCCATAGGGAAAATGATTTTTTTACAAAACTCATAGCAAACCCATAAGAAAAATGTTTTTTTATGTAACTCAAAGCAAATCCATAGGAAAATTATTTTTACTTAAATCAAAGCAAACCCATAGGAAATTGTGTTACATAATTCAGGACATTTACGCAAATTGGGACATTTAGTGCAAAAATCATTACGTAAGTCGAATTTTACGTAACTTGGGGCATACATAAGTCGGGGTTTTACTTTATAAAAACCATGCAATTGGGGTCAATCCTAACCAATTTACTCCAAGAAACCAAAACTGAAAGCTAACATTTAGAAGTTAAATAAACTTAGAGCAGAATGGTTCACCTTAACTGCTTTATGAAATGAGGAAACCTATCAGCAAGCCTTCAATTGCACAAGTTTCTTTGTTAGTCAATCACTTGCTTATATAAGATTACCTAACCTATTGATTATAACAGAAACATGTTGACATCTCCACTTCTGATTTACGTCCCCATTCTACTGATGTCTTAAAATCAGTCACCAAGGATGGCTTCATAGGTGCAAGGAGCGTAATGGAGCAATACAAGTTACACGTACCAGAAGCTTTGATCTTAATCCTGGTCTGACCCATATTAAAAAGATGGATGCTACACATAAACAGTAAATGCAAATTTAAAAGCTCAGCACATTTAGGTTTATATATATAAACTACTATGAATTTGAGCATTTTTGTGATTCATTATTATTGATATTGATGTCGCTGAGGTTTGCATCTTGTTCAGAAGGCTGGGTTGTTTTTTTGGTATTATGTTATTTGATTGCTTTGTTACTACTGTATTTTATTTATGCCTATATTGTTTGATATTTCCTGTATTTCTCATGAGCCCACTAGAGTAGTGTCTAGCACTAATTTTTGGCAGGATACATACTCACTCACTCAGGCAGTCAATCGATCAATAAAATGAGGAAGCCAGACAGCCAGCAGTGGACCGTCTTAATGAAACTGAAAACTAATTTCTCATCCCTCCACTTGAAAATTACAAATGTGCTGAATCTCACCAGCAAGCACTGCTAAAATTTGTCGGTGAACACAATCAGGATTTTAAAAAAACAAAACAAAAAAAACTTCCCGTGAAACAGGGTATTTGTGGCTGTACACCTTGTTTCAAAAAAGTATTTGCACTTCCTGGAGACGTTCTAGAGTAGGATTTCCCTTTAAAGCAGCAGAGACCGGTTAAGTTCCCAATGAAAGCTGCTGACCTTCCCCAAAGCTGCTCCCACAAACATATACTGGGTCTGTATATTTTCAGAACATTGGCTAACTTTTAAGCACATGTAAAAGGAATTAGAGATGATGACGCAGCTAATAGTTGCTAATTAACATGGTGCCAGGTTTGAACCAGGAAATGTGCTGGGTAGGTGACAGATATGCAAACAGAACCTCATCAATTAATCATGTTAATGTCTGCAATTCCTCTTGCCCACACATAAATACAGTATCCAACAAAATTATGGCCACCAAAATAAAGGTACTGTAAATTGTATCTTAATCAGAAAGGTAAAAAAAAAATTAAAAGGTAACATTTAAACACTGGAGTATTTTAGCTAATGAACTGTTGAACTACACAATCCATTCAATTGTATGAGGGACACCAATATATCATGACCACTTTGCAGGATCTTCAATAAACACTACAGAATCTCAGGGCACTGTCATATATCCCAAAAAGGAGCCTCTAAACCAGCGTTTCCCAATGTTGTTTTTTTTTACTTCAATTCCCAGAAGCCTAAGATTCCACAAAACACTTATCAGCAAATGTACTGTTTAAGGCTTGTGGGAATTGAAGTCCTCCTGTGGGGCATGGGCCCCCCATTGGGAACCACTGCTCTAAACAATATATATGGAAATATTCACAGGCTGAGAGACTAATTGGGAGTACAAGATTGTGATTGGATAAGTCTATCTACGGCTCCTCTTAAATTTCACTCACCATTGTGCTAGAGTTAGAAGTTTCTTTTATTAACTAAGCACGGTAGGTCTGGTTATTTCTAAGAAGGGAATCCACTAAGGACGTCCAGGTGGAACTAGAACAGAATCTTGTCTGAGATCCTAGTGAGTTACTGCCAGTCAAAGTTCACAGAACTTTTTACTATATGAATCAATTACCTGAGTAAAAAAAATTCTCTTTGAGTTTAAGAAAAAAGATGTTGGGAACAGAAAGTCTAGTTCAGCTCTTTTTCTGCAGTACTAGTTTTCTGTCTAGCTAGTACATGGCATTATAAATGTGCCTCTCCACCAAAACCATCTCAAAATGTATTCCATCTACCTTGAAGCTTTGCCATTTCATTCTGTTCAGTACATACAAAACATCCAAATATAACCAATACACAGAGCAATGAAAGAGACCATTTAATAAAGGAAAAATGACGTGAAGCATATTTGACACCTCCTTCCTATTTTATTTTGACGAAGCATGCTCTCAGTTTCCAGACTGTCCTTGCCACAAATGATTTAAAAAACATTTTTATAATGTTATAACAGGTTGGAATGTAGAAATGTGAAAATATTTTCATGTGCTCCAAATGTCCAAAACAGGACACTAAGTTTAGATTTAACCTGCAAAACAGAGCTAGACAAACAGGGAATTATCAAGAGTATTTCACAAACAAGAAAACAGACAACATAAGAGAGTACACCTTTCTTTACATATCTCTCATTTTGTGAACAATTCACAAATCTAAGATTCTATAAAAGTGTTAGAAGATGCAAGTAAATGTCTTCTCAAGTGTTACATCTTTGCACTAGGGCAGGAGTTCTCAACCTTTTTAAGCTGGGGGCCAGGTCACGCTCCCTCAGGTAGCTTCAGGGGCTGGATGACCATTTTGCCCTTCCTACACCATTTCCTGGTGTGCTGGAGGCAGTGGGGGGCCCCACATGAAATTGTGTCGCGGGCCACAGGATGAAAATTCCTGCACTAGGGGGAGAAACAGGCCTTAGTTTCTTTTGATTCACAAACCAGAATCATATTGAGGAATTTCTTTACCATAAGAGTAATTGCATGACCCCCTCCAGAAAACTGCTGCTAGTTAACAAGTAGTTAATCACAATCCTGATAATGCAACAGCTGTGCAATTTGAGAAGAATCAATTTGCGACTATGGTATGCTTAAGCAGTGTAAATTCCCAATGGGATTCTGGTCAGTGTCAGCCTTAGTAGCACCTCACAATACGAAGCACATGGTGCTATCATAGACTTCCTACCAATCAAGTGTCAAAGCCCACTTATCTATATCTATATCTATAAAACAGAGGTGTGGTCTTATATGTGCTCTATAGGAACCCACACCCCTTGACCAATCTCGCTAAAAATTTGCACACACCTACCTTGGGCTTACGAGATCAGCACTGTGGGGATATCAAAACCCATTTTGGGGTTTATGCCCCCCAAATTGGGACACAAAGGGGGCATCCCCCTCCGACGGGAGAAAAAGCAATGAAAAACCAGTACTGCGCATGTGCACCACAGCCTACATTACTGTGCACGTGCAGGGATGACAGAGGCAACAGTGGCACAGGAGCACCACAGCCTCCCAATGCAACCAACGCAGCCGCAGGAACCTCCCATTCTCCCTTGAGCTATGGGTACTGGGGCAGAAGAAGGCACAGCAGCTCCGGGATGAGGGAGGTGGCAAAAGGAGGAGAGAGTGGGCTGCCGTCGCTTGCCTCTCCTGCCAGCCCTTGGCCCTGGTTGGGCCTTCCACATAGGGAAGAAGGTCTGGAGCTTCAGGGGGTTCCCCCTCCTTGCTTTGCTTGAGGACCAGCCCGAGAGCGGGTCCCGAAGGAGAAGCCAAGGTGCCGGGAGCCAGGCTCCTTGCCCCATTCATTTTCTGGGTCTCTTTCCCTTCCAAGGGCAATGTGAGTCCCAGGGTCTGTCCCAGGAGAGGACATGGCCTGCATGTGCCAGGAGAGAGGGGGTAAGAGAGGGGGGCAGTCGAGGGGGGAAGTGAGGATTGGGAGCCAGCCCCCCATGGGCCAGGCTTGCCCGCAGCCCCAGTGACTTCAGGTCCTAGCCCCAGGGGGAAGCCTCCTATGCGGCCTTTCCATGGCTCCAGAGGTGCCTCCACCAGGCCATTCTTGCCCTGCTGTGCAGGGGAAGGGGCCTAGATCCGGAGGGGCAATCCTAAATGGATTCTTTATATTGCTGACTCTATTTTATTGCTGAGTGTCAGGCAGCAGTTAACTAACCTGACAACCCTAAGGACTAACGGCTTGGATGCCAAAGTCCACAGGGAAGGATGATGGTCCCCAAATGGATTAAATCCCAATTGAATTCATCTTGATGGAGGGCAGCATTAATAAATCAGAACTACACTTCCTTTAAAGAAAAATAAAACCCAAGCAAAAATAAAATCTGGTGCCACCACCGACCAGAGAAACAGCAACAAAACAGAAGTACTGCGCACGCGCAGCACAGTAAAGCCAGTAGCTTGCATTTTCTGCCAGGACACGCCACTGCTAAAGAAAGCTGTGGCCGCAATTAGTGGCCACAGCTTTCTTCAGTGGTGGGGTCTCCGGCCCATAAATGTACAGTTCTGTAAAGCCACGGCCTCCTTTCGCTGACCAAAGGAAGCCGCAGCTTGACACAACTTAACGTTTACGGGCCGGGGACACCGCCGGGCGCAAAAGTAAAACTGCATTCAAGCTGCGTAATCCTTGCTTTAAAGGAGAAAAACAAGCCAGGTGATGCTGGGTAATTAGCTAGTAAAACATATTCCAAAAATCTATTCCTGTGTTTTTATTACAACTATTTTGCTATTTGTAAAATTGAATTAAATAAGTAAAATGGGATAATTAGAAGCGAGCCCATCCATTTCTCACCGTGCAGAAGAGTAAGGATGCATATTGAGATAGTTTGTTTTTAACATATTGCCCTAGCAATGTTGTCAACAGCAATGGTTAATAAATCCAGATCAAATTTTTCACACTAATCTTTAAATTCTTAAATAACTTAGGACGAGATTCCCCAAAGGACCATCCAATTCCAAATGTCCCTTCCCATTTATTATGGTCTTTTTTGAAGGGACTCGTCTGGATAAAATGGCCCATAATGGTGCAAGACTGGTAGATACAGGAATAGCCTGGTCAGCAACTATCTCCCATCCCGTGGAATGATCATACCAGAGAGACCCACCCTATGTCATTAATAGCATTTAGATGGTAGGTTATGTTCTAGCTCAGATATTTTCAATGTTTTCAGGTCACAGGCCTGACCATCCCCCCCCCCCCCGGACAGCTGATTGGGCTGGTCACGTGTTTCCTCCCTCTGGAAGCAAAGGTTGCAAATGCCTATTCTAGTTAGTGAGCAAACAGTCTTTGCATATTTTGCTTCTTTGCTTCTTGCTTTAATGATTTATTGCTGGCTCTTAATATTAAATTTAAATGTTTTGATTCTATTTCAGCTGATGTATTTGTTTTTATTGCAAAATTTGTTTTATATATATCTATATAAATCACTGTCAAATGTTTGCCAGTTGGATGTATACAAACTTTTAATCTAATAATAACAAGAATAATTATAAATTTACACACTATACTTGACCAAAAGGCTGAGAAGCAATAAACTTTACTTAGTAAATCTATCATGTAACTATAGAAAGAAATCAGATTTCAAGAACTGCTGGAGTTGCGATTTCCCTGACATGAAATATGAGGAATAATGATAATGCAACTCTTAATTGCTATGCCTAACTAATATAACAATACTAACTCTGAGTTGTACAGACACAGGCCTTTCTGATTTCAAGAGAATTAATGACAGTACATACCACAAAGGCTTGATCTGGAGGAATGGTTTCCAGACTATGGAACCAACACAGTGGGTGGGAAGTATCTGAGAAAACCCACAAAAATGTGCCTATGTTCTATGTTACACCATCTGCAATGCTACCACCCCTCTAGTTTCCTTTTTTTTTGCAATCTATCAGCTTCCCATCATAACATCATAATATATTATTTTATATCCATTCATCTCAGCAACACAGGAAAGGAAAGTATGGAACTAGATATAGAAATGAATAAATTAGAACAGAAGTCACTTATGCTTCAGTAGAACATGATTTAATTCCATTAGGCAGCTCAACCATCACCCCTACCCCTAAAAACATTTCTACAGAGAAGCACTGTAGTAATTATATATTAGTTTGTGTAGCAATAATATATTAGTTGGACCCCATGATCGCCTTAAATTTATAATCATTGTTATTTAGCATTAGCAAGTTCCAAAAGGTGGGGGCTGTGATGCCATCTGGCATTACTGGAATTCCTGGCAAACTGGGAGTAAATTCCTTCTCCAAGGACACTTCTTAGCCGAACTTGCGAGTTAGCGCAATGGTCATTTGACCATTGTGTGGAAGAATTTCGGACCTTGATATGGGGCTTTACTAATCTTCCTCCCCAGAACTCCTTACCCTAAACATATGTATCTCTTTTTGTACTAACTTCCTGGCCATCTAACGCCAGGCATTCTTATCTGAAGTACGTCAGTGTAATATGACAGAGATTTGTCATGTAACTGTAGTTCCTTTGTTAGAACAGTAGGATTGCTGATTCAAGGTATAGCCAGTTTTTATGATAAATACTAGCTGTCAAATGAAGGAGACAGCCATCTCACTTTGGACCCTCGAAGAAGTTTATGCGTGTCTTTACTTTTACACCGCTGCGGTAGGCAGATCACAACAAAGCACTACTTGATTCAAAAAGATTTTGCACTAGTTTCCCAACCAATCATAGAAAAAAGGTGACCTTTCCTCATTCGCTGACAATACAATACCTCATGTCAAATGCCTCACTGCTAGTCACTCTCCAAACTGTTCAAGCTTACACTTACTTTTAAAGCCTGCACTTATCTTTCTGCTTCCTTCTTGTGATCTTCATCAGTTTCAACCTGAACTATCAAACGGTCTTCTAGTCCCTGAAAGAACTGCACTCTTTGGTCCTTGTTTGTTTCAGCTGTATGTATTTCCATGAGAAGCACTAGCGTGTAACATGCAAACCTGCATTGGTGTAACTATTTTCTCCCCACTTCCATCTCTATTCTCTCCATGTAAAGAATAAATCATAAAGGAAACAAAAATAAAGCTTATATGTAGATCTCTAATATTCAATTACTAATGTTCTTCACCCATTTCAACAAATGCATTGGGGAAACAGTTTTGCAATACATATGTGGTGGTTTGGTTTTGGCCTAAAAGATCCATGATATGTAAGCCATTTTCATTAGCTTCACAGCCCAATGCCAAAATCATTTTTCATCTCCTCTTTGATCAACTTTATGCTGTCTTTTATTTAGAACATTTCTAAATGCCTTCTTTAGCCACAAAAGACCACGGCACAACACAAAACCATTTCAAAAACAAATAATGCATTGCTGGTGTAAAAATTAATAATAAATACAATAAAATTGAGAGGCATGTGACTATTCAATTAGCACAGAAAAGTAACCACATTTTAAAACTCTGAGTAAATATAAATGTTTTGAAACAAAGCCAAAACTAATAGCACAATTTATGCCTCAAGGGATTGGGGAAGGGGCAATATTTAATTTCCTATACTCACCACTACTAGAATGAGTTTATTCTCCTGTCCCTCCTACAGCCACTAATTTCTCACTCTACAAATGAAAGGATCCCAAGGGAGCATTGGGATGCTTGATGGGATCATTGCTTTTTCCAAACTGTGTTCCACCGAACACTGGTGGACTTCAATTCCCAGAAGCCTAAGTCAGTACATTGGCTGATCAGTGCTTTGGGGAATTGACTTAGGCTTCTGGGAATTGAAGTCCAAAAATCAAAGACTGGGGAACACTAGAAGGTATGTTGCTGGATTTTAACCAATAAATTATTTCTGCAGAAACCTCTCAGACTGTACAAGTTGGTTCTACCTTGCTCATCAAAACTTACTTCATGTGTATCACTGACACTATTTTACTACTACAACATTGAAAATATCTTTTTTACTACTTCCTGAGCTCATTCAATACTATGAGAGAGGACTCTTAATACTATAGGCACAGTATTGGGGAAAAAATCAGATGCATAAAAGTAACGTATCTCTCTCCTATTTCCATAAAACCAGTAGGTATGAAAAATGCATTAAAGGTAGATATGTCTCATTACAACAATCATCACTGCACTCTACTAACCACAAGATTATTTCTCTTTACTGCAACTTTTTTCTATATCATTGGCCCCGCAGATATCCTCTTTGTAAACAGAATGAGGGGTAGAGCATCACATGGTCGTTCCCACTTCTGAAAATAACATCCCAGTTAGACCCACTGACACCAGACACCACTCCTCACTTTATAATTGGGGGCCAGGTGGTTCCCCTCAGGGCCTCCAGGTGCTAATCTTTAGGCTACAGAACTGTTATTATTTGTTATATACACCGGGTAACTGTAAGTAGCAATTATTTGTTCATTAAAATTTCACTACTTAAAGAAAGCAAACAGCTTGAACAAAACAATGATTTTTAAAAGCCAAGCTGACAGGCCAAAAGCAGCAATTTTTGAAAGCAGAAACTTGCAGGAGAACTAACTTTCATGTTCAAAAGACATTAAAAGATGGATGCTGGGAAATAAGTATAAGTTTAAATAGATGCACGCTAGTTGCCTGCTACATTGAGGTTTAATTACCAAACACCTAGTAGGAAAATACCCAGATGGGTGATATATAAATGTAATAAATAAATAAATAAATACAAATTAAATCAACCACACAAGTCTAAGAGAATAGTCATGAAGATTTTAATGGAGCTATCGAAAATACCCCTAAAGTAAGTCCTACTGTGTATATTCAGACTGCACCCAGGAAAGTTCACAGGAGTGTACACTTAATATGGACAATGTTTCTTTAAAGGTTTGTGTTTTCTACCTTGACACTTGCATCAAGCTGGAAGTCTGAAAGTTCCTGATTGCTATTTCACATACAGTACTTTATTTTACTACTAGTAATACCAAAATATTAACAAGAAAATTGCTATGTTATTGTTATTGTTGGGTCGCCGAGGCAAGGAAGGCGGCCTACAAGTCGATAAAATAAATAAATATTGTTATGTAAAGTTGCCTAATTCAAAATAAATTCAAAATAAAAAGCATCTTGAGAAAAACTTTCAAATGGCTTGAAATTTACCTACAGTCATGAACAATTGTAAACAGACATAAAAGCACTGCATTTAAGACTGTATGAGTTTCAATTTACAGCTTTTCAATACAAATGAAATTCCCACCAACACATTTTAAACATGAGAAGAGTGGAAGATGGAGCCATAAACCACTAACATCTTCTAATTAGTTAAGCATCTGAGACAAACACAAAGAAAAAAATTATTAACAACAAAGCTGGGCAAGAAAGACACTTCTTTTAACCTGTGTATTCCACAAGGATGATGCAATTTGCAGTTGTCGCCACCATTCAGTGAAATAATTTGTGGAGTCCAAATATGAAATTTTGGCACAATTATGAGAGACATTAACTTCAGTACTGCTATTGGTAGCTTCATCTCATTAGCTCTTTAGCCGAGCCCAGACACCGACAGTTTGGACTTGCAGTGAGCAGGATTATCATCACAACATCTATCTCAATCAGCATTCTAGATCTAATTGATCTAAGACAGTTTTCCTAAGGAGACTCTGCTGAGTACACTTTTACCTACAAAATGATTGCTCTATATTATTTCATCATAGACAATAAGCTCTCATGCTGGAAATTATAATCGAAAAATTTGGCTAAGTTTTCCTAACCAATGGTGTTATATTGGCGAGAGGCGGGTTTAAAGGGCAAGACAATTCACCTATGGTAATTTAGCTTGCAGTCCAATGACGGAAAGCTCCGATACTTGAAAGACAGATAAACTAAGATAAAGTAAATGCAGACTTTGAGAGTTTTCAAAAAAAAAAAGTCACTCTCTCCTCCCACATAAAGGCATTTGGCAATTGGCATTATTTTATCAAGAAGCCCTAGTTGTAAAGTATTTGTTTAAACTAAACATTTTTAGCAGCACAGCATCAGATTAAATGACCTAAGTAAGCGTTATGTATAAAGCAGAACTTCAGCAAGTTACTTTTTTTTAATTACAGCTCTCCAAATCTCTGGTAATTGTAGTCACAGGATCTGGTATAATATTTCCTCTGCAAAAAAATTTTTTTACTTATGGTGAGCTCTGAAAATTATTTCTCTGTACAACTAAACATTTTTCAGAATGATGAGTTACAAGCAACAAGAGTAAAATAACAAATATATATTACAAGGTTAGACTCAAAGTAGCTATGATAAATACTTCATTTGCTGGAAGTGCATCATAAATACCAGGAACAATGTGAACTGGTATACAAACCCATTTACATCAGATATTTTAAAAATATCATTGAAATTAACATCTTCCTGACAGAAAAGGGGTGAGAATCATTACACATACTTAAATTGGCCAGATGATACCCATTCCCAATGTCTTGTTCCCTGCGTCAACCGGACACAAAACCAAATCCAAATAAAATCTGTGAGATATTAGGGAATAAGGGAGATGCATGGAAATCCTATAGCCTGTTAGGTTATCCTGTTGCTACAGCAAACAGCTTAGTTTTTCTTTGGACACAGAAGGATTATATTTTAACTGAGGAAGACACAAAACCATCATGGGAAAGCTGATCAGAAGAACTTTGCTTTCCCCAATAAATGAAATGTTAACAAGCATTATAGCATCCTGAAAAACAACTTTCCTTCTGGCCATTCAAATCTTAAAGAGTGTTGACCTGCTTATAATCAATCCCATATTGCTTGCCAACTGGAAGTGCCCCCCCCACAAGACCCCTCTGAAACAATGACTGCCAAAAGCCAAACCAAGGTTAATGTTTAATACTGGGGGGGGGGGGTATTGTAGCTTCCTCAGTCCTAGGCCTGAGTGAAAGTACTTTAGAAGCTGACTAAAAAGGATTACGTACTCTGCTGTGTAGAGTCAGTGCTTCTCACTGAAATCTCTGGGCCATTTCTCATTCACAGGAAAAGAAAGGGGAAGTCAGTTTGCTACAGAAGGAAAAACAATAGAAGATCCCTACGCATTTAAAAGTTACTAATATGAAGCACCCATCATGCTCTGAACCTGCTTTATTTCTTTTCAGAGCTATATCTGATTATTTCTTTGAGGTTAAACATTTATTCTTAACTTCTTATGAAAGGCAAAACCTACATTAACAGCCATTCTTTCTCACAGATTGACAAATTCCACAAATGTTCTAGTCTTAATTCAGCGTTTTGAAAATTCTTCTTCTGCCCTGCCAGTGAAGGCTTCCGAAACAAAAAATCAAGGTGTTTGTTAGTACAGAATATAATTGCCACTGGTCTGCAATTACAGTTGCATCCTACACAGAAAAGTATACCACAAAGTTGTTTAATTGTGTTCACTGAACAACAGGTTGGCCAGACTTATAAAAGGAGAAAGATGGTTCATGCATGTTTATAGTGCTTCTAAATGTCAAGGAATTCTGTAGATTAATGTCTAGAATACATAACTAATTTCAAGGTAACAAAGGTGAAACATTTATTGTAAGAAATTCTTATTTACAACAGCAAAACTCTGGCTTTTCTAAAAGTCTATACAATAAGGTCTTAACAAAAGAATTCACACAAAGCCATAGGCAGCCTAGAAGAGTACCATCTACATTACAGTATATTGGTTTAAATAAAAGCAATATCGGTTTGAAATGACAGCAATAGCACATCACATTCGTATTCCAATAAACCTTCTATTTTCTTTCTCCACTATCTAAGACTAAATAAATAAATTTACCTGCAAATATACTCCTTTTAAAAAGTGTTTTAAAAAACTTTTTCAATGTTTGAACTTAATCTTCAAGGCTCTGTATGTGCTTGAACTTGCACAAGTACATTTTACATGAGAACATAAGAACAGCCTTGCTGGAACAGGCCACAGCCCATCCAGTCCAGCATTCTGTCTCACACAGTGGCTCACCATTTCCTTCAAGGTATTCCCAAGGAGATGCCTTCACCTGCTTAGGATTCCCTGGAAATGGCATTGAGAGATATCCTGCCTATCTCTCCAACCCGAGGTTGTCCTTAAGTATCCATAATTATAGCCATTGATACTCTTGTCCTCCATGAACTTGTCTAATCCTTTTTTAAAGCTGTCAAGACTGACAGCTGTCACCACCTCTTCTGGCAGGGAGTTCCATAGACCAGTAATCCTCTGGGTGAAAAAGTACTTTCTCTTATTTGTTTGAGAACTAGTACCCAAAAGTTTCATCGAGTGTCCCCTAGTTCTAGTGTTGTGCGATAGGGAAAACAGTTTTTCCTTATCTACTTTGTCCACACCGTGCATGATTTTATAAACTTCAATCAGGTCACCTCTTAGACGCTGTTGTTCAAGAGTGAAAAGGCCCAACCGTTGCAGCCTCAGATGGTAAGGAAGGTGTTCCAGTCCCCTAATCATTCTGGTTGCCCTCCTCTGTACTTTCTCCAACTCCATAATATCCTTCTGGAGGTATGGCGACCAGAACTGTACACAGTATTCCAGATGGGGCCTCACCATAGATTTATAAAGAGGCAAAATGACACTTGCTGACTTATTTTCTATACCCTTCCTAATGATCCCTAGCATTGAGTTTGCTTTTTTCACTGCTGAGGCACACTGGGTTGACACTTTCATTGAGTTGTCCACCAGGACACCAAGGTCCCTTTCCTGGTTTGTCGCAGAGAGTTCAGACCCCATCAGTTTATAAATGTAATTGGGGTTTTTTGCCCCAACATGCATCACTCTGCACTTACTAATGTTGAAGCTCATTTGCCACTGTTTTGCCCACTCCCCCAGTGTCAAGAGATCCCTCTGGAGCTCCTCACAATCTCTCACAATTTTCACTACCCTGTATAATTTAGTGTCGTCAGCAAATTTGCCTACCTTGCTTTTTACTCCTACCTCTAGATCACTTATGAAGAGGTTGAAAAGCAGGGGTCCCAGTACTGAACCTTGGGGGACCCCACTCTTTACTTCCCTCCACTTGGAGAAGTGTCCATTTAGTGCTACCCTCTGTTTCCTGTCCCTTAGCCAGTTGCTGATCCAGGACAAGACCTGTCCCTTTATTCCATGACTGGTAAGTTTATTCAAGAGCCTTTGGTGTGGGACCTTGTCAAAAGCCTTCTGAAAGTCCAGATAATGTCAACTGGATCCCCCTTATCCACATGCTTGTTGACACTCTCAAAAAATTCCAACAGATTAGTGAGGCATGATTTGCCCTTGTAAAAGCCATGTTGGCTCTCCTTTAGCAGCGCCTTCTCTTCTATGTGCCTATTAATTCTATCTTTTAGGATGGTTTCCATCACTTTACCTGGGACACATGTCAAACTGACAGTTTGGTAATTTCCTGGATCACCCCTGGATCCTTTTTTGAAAATTGGTGTTACATTCGCTACCTTCCAGTCATCAGGCACAAAGCCTGATTTGAGGGAAAGATTATATATTTTGGCTAGGAGATCAGCAATTTCATCTTTAAGTTCCCTGAGAACTCGTGGATGGATGCCATCTGGTCCTGGTGATTTGTTAGTGTTTAGCTTAACAAGACATGCAAGGACCTCCTCCCTGGTTATTTCTATTTGGCTTAATTCTTCAGCTTCCCTCCCTACGAAGATAGGCTCTGTTTTGGGCATGTGGTCTCTGTCTTCTTCAGTGAATACTGAAGCAAAGAATTCATTGAGTCTCTCTGCAATCTCTGTTTCCTCTTTAATAACCCCTTGCCTTCCATTGTCATCTAATGGTCCAATGGCCTTCCTAGTTGGGTTCTTACTTCTAATGTACTTAAAGAAGTCTTTGTTATTTCTCTGAGTATTTTTAACTATACGCTCCTCAAAGTCTTGCTTTGCTTTCCTGATTGTTGCCTTGCATTTGTTCTGCCAGAATTTATGTTTCTGCCTGCTGTCCTCATTTGGACAAGACTTCCATCTTCTAAATGAGCTTTTCTTGCTCTTGATCACTTCCCGAACAGCTCCTGTAAGCCACATCGGCGTCCTCTTGGACTTGGCAGTGCCCTTTTTCCTTTTGGGTATGCATTCCAATTGGGCCTCTGTTATTGTTTTTGTAAGCCTCCATGCCTCTTGGAGTGTTTGGACTCTCTCAATTTTCCCTTTCAGCTTCTTTTTTACTAGTTTCCTCATCTTCAGGAAATTTCCTTTTTGAAAATTTAAGGTCTCTGTGTTAGATTTTATCAGTGACTTGCAGTCTATGATCAAGTTAAATATAATTGAGTTGTGATCACTGTTCCCTATTGGATCAGTCACATTAACATCTTGCACCAGATCCTGAGCATTACTCAGGATCAAGTCAAGGATTCTTGTACCTCTAGTTGGGTCTTCAACCATCTGTCCCAGGGAACAATCATTGAGCATATCTAGGAACTTTATCTCTTTATCATGTGCTGAACAACAGTTCACCCAGTCTATGTGAGGGTAATTGAAGTCCCCCATTATAACCAGGCTTCCCTTCTTGGATGCCTCCTTTACAACATTCTCCAACTGCCAGTCTCCCTCAAGAGTTTGGGTCGGAGGCCGATAGTATATGCCTACTGTTAGACCATCCTTGTGGCCTGGTACTCTTATCCACAGAGCTTCTAATGGTGACTCCAAATTACCTAGATATTCCAATTCATACGATTTTATCACTTCTTTGACATACAAGGCTACACCACCTCCTGTTTGCCCCTTCCTATCCTTCCTGTACAGTTTGTAGCCTGGGATAACTGTATCCCATTGGTTATCATCCGTCCACCAGGTTTCAGTGATACCAATAATATCGATATTCTTATCTATTGCTAAGTATTCCAGCTCCCCTATTTTGTTCCGGAGGCTTCTGGCATTTGTATACAAGCATTTATATATGCTTTCCTGATACAGTCTTTTGAGTCCAGTTGCATTGTTAGACTGCCACTTGCATCCTTCTGCTAGAGTGCTGGTGACTAGCTCCTTGCTCTGCTCAGTAATTTTTACATCCTCCTCACTACTCAAGTATACACTTTCCCGAACCGGATGCTGCCCAGCTCCTGTCGGCTTTCCCCCAGTTATCAGTTTAAAAGCTGCTCTGCAGCCTTTTTGATGTTGAGTGCCAGCAATCTGGTCCCATCATGGTTCAATTTTAACAAACAAAACTTCACAATCCAATATTACACACACATAATGTTTAATAAATTAATTAATTAATTGACATTCTCATGCTTTGCCAACATCAGTTTCAAAGCCATTATTTAATTTATTATTGAAATTCATTTGCTAGTCATTAGGAGTAAACTGTCAAACATACTGCACACACTCACAAAAACCCCAGTAATTATACATTCCATAAGCAATGTTCAAAGTGTTTCACATATATTATCTTTTACAAAAATTGGAAGCTATGCCAATATTATCATTTCTAAGAAATTGGTGCCAGAGCTGACAGACAGTCATTTAACCAAGGCAACAAAGTTTGCACATAAACTCAAAGGTAGATCACAATTATTTCATTAAGTATGTATAATTAATGCATCTCATAGTTGGAATGAGACTGAAATCAGAAATTCAGTTTTCAAAATGGCAGCCATGTTAGTCTGTACAAGCATATCAGATAAGAAACAAAACAGAAAAATAAAGACAAAAATCTGGCACATTAAAGATTAACGGCTGTATTTTAATGTGAGTTTGCATGGATCAAATCCACTTCGACTGAATAAGTGGGCTTGATACACTAAAGTATATAATAAAGTATAATAGTCTTTAAGGTGCCACAACAGTTTTAACGTCTTTATTTTTCAATTTTATTTTCTGTCTGATATGTATTCCGCGATACTTTCACTACTAGTTGCTATTCTATACCATACCAATATGAAAGTGTAATTTACAAGTGACAGAATAACTTGAAAGAGGTCTTCAATGCAAACCTTCCTCCCCTCCAAAGATTTAAACAAAGATACATTCAACAAAGTCACACACACTATTTATCAATTCATTTCTGGATTTGCACTGATCAAACTTCTCTGATGAGTGCTGACTCCCTGGAATCCACATTTTCACTATGAGTGTCTGCAAGAAGATGATGATATTTTCAAAATGGAGAATCAACAAATGCTTTTTCACCATTCCTATGTCTATAGGACATCCAGGGAAAGACTTGATATCTTATGATCTCAGTTTAAGAGTATGTAGACAATATGTAAATAGTAGGTCTTGAAGGTTAAATGATGCACACATCTCAGTATTTTTTGTAACATACTGCCCAAATTAAAAATATGTATGTCTCAAAAGCTCGTACAGTATATCTTTGTCTCCTTCAAGATTCTTCCCAGATTTTATTTTTTATTTTTATTTATTTTTGGGGGGGGATGGAGTTTTCCTTCTTTCTCAACTACTCTCTGCTGGTCATTGAATTTGTGTCTAAACTTTCATTAAAAGAGCTTTTCTCTCTCAAATCCCCTTTCTTTTCAGGAAATGTTCAGAATTATTTTTAAAACTATGAAAATAAAACTATTTCTCTACTACGGCTCCTCTTCTGACATCCCCCTCCCTTTTGGGGAGGATTAATTGAAAGCTTATGAATCTCGTCTGGGATATCCACCCCCTGAACTTTAGTGTTTTCATTTTGTTATTGATTATTGATTGGGTGCTTTTCTGCCTCTATAGCAGTCTGAAGGCGGAGTTTTTGAAAAGTGCCATCCATGCCTTAGGAGGGGATGACAAAAGCATTTCAAGATTTTTGTCATCATTGGAACCAAGATAAGACCTGAGTCTTCCAGATGGAAAATACCATAACAGTCAGTGCCAAGTAAGATACAATACAGGGGGGAGGGGATACTCCATCTGGAGGTGACCTTCCATGAAGGTCTGTAAGAAAAAGGCTTCCTGTGTACAAGTGTGCATGTAGAAGCCTCTAAATGATATGCAACCTGGATGTTACAGGTGTCTTAGAAACCTGCACACATACAAATGAAAATATGGTACCTTCTACTTCTGTAACAAGTCAGGAAGGAGGTATGTTTAATGTTTTCCACTTTATGTGTACAGGCTTCCATGTACTGTAAATAGAAAACCTGTAGCATCTGGTTTCCAGATCACATATATGTCTTCACATGCACAGCTGTACACAGAAAGCCTTTCTTCCTGCAGACTTTCATGTGGAAAGCATAGGCAAGGGCCAAACAGTATATGACAGTGATGGCCAACCTTTACACTCCAGATGTTCTTGGACTTACTTGGGGTTCTGGTAACTGAAGTCCAAGAACACCTGGAGTGCCAAGGTTGACCATCACTAATATATAACATTGGGAATTCCACACCCATGCTGATACAAACTCCACTAAACCTCCATTTCAAGACAGCTTCTATTGGAAAAAGAAGTTAAATGATGGATTTGGATTTTAAGTCTCATAATTTTTCACCACTGACTACGATGTGAGCTGTAGCATAAAAGCATTTGGAAGACCACAACTACCTACTGCACTACCTCAACATCTATGGAAAACAAGATAAAATACAATTTCAATTAGGGAAGGAATGTTGCTTTTTGTACAGTCATTTTTCAACTTTCCAAAATATGTCTGTAATGCACAACCTCAGATAAAGTCCAAACTCCGTTCCACAAGTTTGGATTTTATCCGATTTTGGACTTTATCCTAATCAAATGGGTGATGCATCGGATAACATCCAAAAAATGGACTTTATCCGAGGTTTCTATACCAAATACCTGGGATAACGTCCATTTTTTAGTCGTTTTGGACTTTATGGACTTTATGCAATGCATCACCTGTGAATGAAAAAGGTGACTTTATCCGAATCGGACTTTATCCAAATCGGACTTTATCCGAGGTACCACTGTATATGCATGACTATTTTCAGAAACAGGTCATTTCTACATACATCCTTGGTGTATCAACAATACAATTCTTACAAGAATATTAGTGGGGTACATGACAAAAGGTGGGACTACCAACCAGCAGATTTGGAAAACTCTGTTGAAGTTGTTAGGAGATGATGTTGACTTTGTATAAAAATCCATCAAAGTTTTCCAGTAGACAGCAAATAGGTCTTGTCTGAAAACACTATAACAGGGAAAAGGAACATAATACTCTCCTGAAGTTGCCGGACTGCAAACCACATCATTCTTGGTTGTTGTCTTTACTAGGTTGGGCTTATGGGAGATGTGAGTTCAACAATATCTAAGAGGCCATACATTTTCATCCCATATCTCACTATAGCTTGCTGAAAAGACTAGGCAGGAGTCATGGAGTTTTAAATCTTAGAAATATAGCTTGCAAAAGAAATCTATTGTAGATTTATATGCTCAGCGCACTTCAGGACCCTGTAATGTTCTCCACATTCTATGTTACATTGACCCTAACATTGACCAGTACCTTCTGGGCTTCCTCTCCCTTGTCCTGTCACTTAAAAGAGAAGATGCGCAACTGGCAGCTGTAGTCTGTTCAATACTATTTAGCACTAGCAGTAGCAGAAATTTTTCCCCCTGGAATATTTAGCCAAAGGATTTCTGTCTTCCTTCCACCACCACCTCTTTTATTTGTTTTAATCAAAGAATCGTGACCGGAAACCTATTACTCTTTCAGTTTGATATTTCAACTGTGAAATTGTCTCTATATTCAAAATGGTATCCTCTACCACCACATTTTGTTCCTTCTTATAAAACATAATTACAGCTGTGGTACTGAAAAACTGGGCCTTTTACCCATTAGCTATGTGTTATTCCATCATCATCTTCCCAACAGATCATGCAGTTTAACTGTACCACCTTTGCTGTGCTTTTAAAATGAAATCTTATTATCTTGGGGGAAAATCTCCACTGAAAGCAACAATACTTCTGAACAGATATGTCCAGGATTACGCCATGTTCTACCCATATCCAGTCTGACAGGACACAGTTTTATTGAAATAAATTAGATTTCATGTGGAATGATGACCATAGAAAGATGGCTATCTTAATTAAGCCAACATATATTAAAATACAGAACTTATGTGTTGGGTGCTTTGAAACTAGTTTCCAGGGTTTCTAATGACACATGTTAAAGACAAGACACAATCAGTAATAGATCATTAGGGAGTCATCCAGCAAATAGTCTAACAAAGCTTCTACTACCACTAGTAAAAACAAATAAAAAAATAAAAAAGAGGGAACACCCAGTGAAAACAGATTACTCAAAAACCATTACAGGAGTCCTAGAAAACCATTTAAAGTACTTTTACCACAGTGTACAAGTAATGTAAAGGAGATAGTGATGTGGAGTAATAAGTCACAAGAAGATCCAGCACCTTAGAACCTGTCCTGAGTAGTCTATTGGGAACTATGCTATCTCCATAAATCTTCAAGTGTTAAAGTCACCAACATTTAGGTCTTCAACTAAGATAATCACTGGAGTTGATGTGTTTTGCTTAATTAGGTATACCGGTAGATGGAATAAATTAAACCAGTTTAAGAGTACTGTATTCCATTAAATCCTCATTTCCCCCTCAAAATTATTTTCATCACCGACTTCAGTTCTCTTCCACAAAATAATCCAAGCAGTTAAATGAAGCCCAACACCTAATTTGATACCCTTCACTTCTTTCAGGCAAATGCAGCAAACAGAATACCTACTTATATTTCTATTTTATTTTTTATTTTTTTGCTGACGATGAACACCCTATTGACATTACAGCAAGTTCACTTGAAGAAAGGCAGGGGGAAAATGTAACGAATAAATAAAAATAACCACAAGTAAAACCAAGAACAGAGGAGTCCCCTCCAATTTCTAACACGGTTCATCAACATCTTTGCCAGTATTTATTTTATCACGACAAACTCATGAAACTCATTGAAGTTTTCTATAGCACAAAACAATCATTTACAATTTCTACGACAAGTCCTACATAAGGAACTTAACTGCATACATTTCAGAAGGAACATGTTCTGTGTTTATACAGACCCAACATAAAAAGACACTGACAGGTATAAAATTGGAGCAGCTATGAAGGACTGCAAATGCCTGTCATATTCCTATAAAAGTAAAATATGTCAGATCATTTCAGCCTAATGTAGGGCTACACAGAAAGAGCCTTCTCAAAGATTGTTGTATTTTTGAACCACAATCAGGCATACCCTGGGAACAGCAACCTTGTGCCGGCTAATGTTTCTCACACTAGGTCAGGCATAAGGAACTAAAATGAAGAATGACTTTACCGAAAGGTGGCTTCGTTTTGGCAGTTTCATGTCTGGCCTAGACATGGAAGAAGAACCCTAATAAAATTGCATTCTGCCAAATATAGCTAAAGATTTCACTATAATCATCATTACAGAGAAGGACGAAAGAAAGAAAGAAATCATCTTTTCCACCATGTAACATTTACACAGCGTTTTTTCTTAACTTGGTTTCTCTTGTTTTGTTGTTATCATACAAGAAAGAAAACTCAGTTTAAAATTTTAATTTAATTTAGTTATCCAATTATTTCAATCATTTCAGGTTAGAAATTAGGGTTTCACTGTGACCTTCAACAAAAGTGATGCATGCTGGATGCAAAGTTTTTCCCCAGTAGTATCTTGACACTAAACAATACATGTTCACAGCCCAATTCAGCTAAAGCTCTGCAGGATGATTTCTGAAACAATTTATTATTTTTCAGGTAAGAGCTTCATCATTAGCTGGATGCCCAAAACAGTGCTTATATTTAATAGTATATTTATACTCTCTTTTAAAAAAATAATGTTATGTCTGAAAATGTGTTACAGAATCTGAACATTTTTATACAGTAGGAAAGAGACAGAATCTCATATTATATGTACAGAACACAGTAAAAATACAAATTTTAAAAGATCAACTTGTGTTTATAATCACAGAATCAACTCAATCCTGTACTGCCAGTTGGTTCAACCAAAAAAATACTATACTACACAATATAGATAAAAGATAGCAGCATCTTTTGGTCTGATTTATTTTTAAAAGACAGGAAGCACAAAGTTTACCATATAATAATTTAACTTTCCTACATGATGCTCAACTGATATCCACAGGATTAAATTACACCAAAATGTACAGTATAGGTTGTAGCACATGGACTACACTTTACACTTAGTTCAAAAACAATGTCAGATCATCATATGTTCTCTTTGACAAAAGGAGATTTTCAGTATACACATTTGAGAGTACTGTACCTGATTTTCTTCCTATCATTATTAGAAACACCAGAGATCTGAAAAGCTGCACCACTGAGTCATCTACTCTGAAAATTTTCTCCCATTTGCCCAGGGAACGCAGAGGTATCTGATTTTCAAGTCAATGAGAAAAGTTCAACTTTCTTCAAGGAAGTCAGCAATAGAGTATCTGTTTATCTGATTTAAGACATTTCAAAGAGGTAGTCCCATAAAGGGAAACCTAAAGTAATAAGAAACGTATTGTGGCATATTAATGCCTAAAAGACATATTCCTCTGAATTTTCATGGATTACAACCAATTTCCACAAATTTATCACACAATCTATGAAAGGTAAAATGTAAAGCACTGTGTTATGTCCATAATTATACTGTGGAAGGAAAAATCCATATAACACTTCAGTGCCACAATTCTTCTACCATGTTTGGGTTTTTAGGTTTTTGTTTTGTTTTTATTTGATTTGATTGTTTGGGTAAACCATTTTAAAAAAGCAATAGATTGTATCCATTAGGGTTAAACTATGGCCAGGATTTGAAACTAGTCTGTTTTGTATATTATTCATACAAACCACATAACTGTAACTTATCTATCTCTATATCTGTATTTGAACAGTATTAGGCCAAGGTGCAGATTTAACATTTAGACCCATCAGTGTGTTCCATCTTGAGCAAATTTTCTGATCCAGTGTGTCTCCCCCTCCCCGATAATCTTTGCCTATGGAATTGTCTACTTGCCTGTTTGGTACCCTCGTAGCGTATTAAAAAAACATACAGTCCCCCAAACCATATTAAACATCAGACTGAAGAACGAGAGGCTGCCAGTGTTCTTATGAAAACACTGTTTAGATCATGGCAACAGTAACATCCAAAAGTAGTGAAGTGTATTTGCTCTGAACATTTCAAACAGGGTTACATGTATTTTTTTTCCTTCTGCAGCCCTAATTATGGCCACAATACTGCTCTATTAAAATCTTGTCAGGTGTTTGCTACTGACCACAGGATACTAATGACATTTACAAATGCTTACTCTATGATATTTCATGAGGAAAACAGTGGCAAAAATCAACGGAGCCAGAACTGTCTTCTTTTCAACAACTAAATTGCTTTGATATTTTGATACGCGTACATGTTACTCTTGGAATATTCATAAAAAGCAGGCCAGAAACATAAGAGAATTTAAAGTTAAAGTTTAGCAAGAATTAAAACCTAGGAACATACCACATAAAGACAGTCAACAACAGAAAAAGAAAACATGCCAATGCATAAATGTCAATATTGCTACTCACAGAAAAAGCCCACTGCATATTCTGCATGCATACATGTAAATAGTGCATATTCACTAAGCATGAACACACACACAAACTACATATAACTGAGCCATTAATTCAAAAACTTCTATACTCTAAGTTTCAAATCAATTCAGATATTCACATTCCCCATTTTCGAGTAATACTGTCTGCCGCCAACTGCCAGAGGGGAGAAAAGTACACAAATCAAAATATGTTACCTTTGTTCAAACAATACTGCTGTTCATTATATAATAGAAACTGTCATACTTAATCTCTCAGGAACCCAGAAATAGTAGATGCTTGGGCCAGAGGTGGTTTGAAATGGTTTGAGGCAAAACTGAAGCACAGTATTTAAGTAAATTTCACAGAGGAATAGAGGCAAGATTGATTAACTTTCAACATCATCCTTCAAGTACAGAGTAGAGCCACACAAATGAACAACTCTGAGAAAAAGCAAACTCTACTTGCTCTGTAAACTGTGTACAAGATAGCTTTCCCCTCATGTCTCATCTTCTTCTTCAATGTTATTACAGAAAAGAACATGGGTTACCTCAAGAAGAAAAACTAGGGGTAACAGTAACATTCAATTTTCAACCATCAAGGGAGAATCCCAGTTAAGAATCTATTAAAATATATATATGTAGAATGTTACACTGTATACATATGCTTTGTATAATCTACACAGGCACCATTTTGGAAACTGAACGGCTTTCACATGTCAACCAGTTAAAAGAAATGAAAAACAAAATCATACATAATTATGTGGAGGGGAATGGATTTATATAGAAGAAGACTAAATAACATCTTTGTAAGCTGATTTATATGCCTCTTTATTTACAAATTAGTTATAAAATACCAGCATTTAATAATTTTGGTTTTTTTGTCTTCAAAGGATTAAACTAACTTTTAAACCACCTACTTCATTTCCAATTTCGTTACTACATAGAATATATTACCAACGACTTAAATGTGAGCGAGTGAGCACACAAAAGATTCATATTAACCTTACTGTATGGGCCAAAATATACTTTAATCAACTTCCTCCCTGCCCCACAAACCCAATCACATGCCAACTATAAGATGATTTTCTATCTTCAAAATAAGTCTCTCTCGCAAGTGAGAATCACAACAAACAACCCAACAAGAAACAGTTACTGGTAGGAAAAACCTTGAACAGAGGGATTATGAAATAAAAATTAAAGATAAATGAAATTCTACAATTTAAACTCCAGGGAGCACTGACATTTTAAAAAGTTCTGCCACTAAATTATAGTTCTCTGTTTTGGGTGGGTCTCTTTTGACTGGGTGGAGCACCTCCCCTAAAGGAAGGAAAAACTGGCATAAGCCGACTTAGCCTTTCAGAAATTCTAACATTTGGCAACTCATGAAGTCTTACCAGCGTCAACTTCACCAAGACGTTTCTTGCCTAATCCAGTTACAGACAGAAAGCTCGGGTGGTGAGAAAAAAGTCTAAACAGGAGATCGAAATGTGACGGTTAATAATAATAAAGCAAATGCTGTGCTTTCAAAACTTAAAATGAAAGAGTTTAAGAAATAACTATCGTCACATATGGTGACGTCTATTCCCTGTCTGAGTAAATATCAGATTTGCAAAGGAAAAAAGAAGTACAGAAGAAACAGAAAAAAGTTTATTTTGCCTCCTTATTTCTTCACACTTTTTTTTCCTTTATAGTAGTCCTAGAACAGCAACTAGAAAGCAAATTGATTAAGGACAGAACAATTGGAAGACAAACTAAGGATAAAGCAATGTATTTTGAAACTTCATGGGGAAATGTCACGTCTTTCAATGAACTTATATTACCAGATCATGTAGACACAAAATAAGTTTGGAGGCATCTAGCAGAACATAGTGGGAAAACTCCTTTTTCTTTTTAAGTAACTGACTGAAAACAAGAATAAAATAATTGCATCAACAGAGTCTTTGTTCTTCAGGCTTCAAGCCCGGTTTTTCTTGACTTCTTTTTTAAAAAATGGCAGTTAGGCCACTAAAACCAATCCAGAACATTATTAAAAGTTAAAAGCTACCAATTACTTCTGTCTGTTCTTTTAAAGCAAAGTTTGGCATTACGTCAGTCAGTTTAAAGAAAACAAGAGAAAAAGCAAAAGAGAGGACAAGAACAAGAGTGAGAGAAAGTTTCCTTCTTATATAAATGAAACTGCCAGGGGAAGGTGTCTAGCCTGTTGTAAAGAGTTTATTGCAAGTTTAAAAAACAGTGAGTTACATTTTGAAAAATTAAATATTTTTATTAAATAGATTTCAGGAGAAGGAAAAAAATCAAATCTATGCTTTGACGGCAAAAACACTTCTCTCATACGAGCTGCAATAATCACCTATAGCTTTGGGAACAGAGATCATTTGAATAAGCTGAACAAATCAATATTAAATATAATCATTTAACCCCTGAAACATGGAATGTGTATATATGTCATCGTCATCCCTCCCACCCCAGAATTTAGCAACAGCCATAACCAAACTTCAGAATCTATGTCTCAGTGAGGGTGGCTGGGTGTGTGGGAGGGAAACATTTGAGTTATAAACACTGATGGATATTATTCCTCAGCTAGGATATTTTACAGCATGATTCACATCCAAAAAACAGGAAAATGTGTTTGATAGCAGAATTATAGGATGCTATAAATTGGGCTAGTACATAGAACTTTTCCATGTTTAGAGTTAATGACACAGAGAAAACCATGCTGAATTTGAGATGCATGGTAAGTACAGTCTCTATTATGACATTTCTTTTTATCTGACTCCGTACGTTAGTTGTCATTGATATGGGTATCTCAAAACAGCTATCTTTTGTTCACACATAACAACTATAAAAGGGATTGAAAATGAAGCAACTTAAGTATTTAAGTATACATATTGGAATTCAAACAGACACGACTCAGGGGAAACAGGGCAATGCTACCACACAGCCTCCATTCTCTTCCAGACTGAACTTTTTCCTGGAGAAGCGCCCCACTGTGTTTTCCCCTTCTTTCTTGCTTAAAACTGGGCCATTGGGTCATACAATTACACTCGATTACAGTACGCAGGAAAAAGAAAAAAACTTTTAACACAAACATGCTGAAGACCAACGAAAGTAAACTGGCAGAAGACACTTATGTAATGGCCTTCAAAAACATGTCTATATACTTATGTGAATATCAGTCTAAAGTTAAAAGCCATTACCCCTTCGGAAAAACATTTGTACACAGTGGCTTAACTACTTTAATAGGTTTGCTATAAACATGATTCATGCCTTCATTAGATTAGTCTGATCACGTCCCAAACAAGTCAATATTCTCAACTATCATAAAATGTTGGGCATGGTATTACTCAAGGTTGTCAAGAGAATTTGGGTTTACCTTATTTAGCTGCAATAATATCAAACCTAACTAGGTAATGGATTAACCCAACCTTGATTTACTTAGAATTACACTGCAATCTCACGTATGCTTATTCTGAGATCGTTCACACCATGCTCAATGGGATTTATTCCTTAATAAATATATCTTTGCTTAGTAAGTCACAGAATGTTCAATGGGGCTTACTTCTTACCAAATATATACAGAACACAGGTTGCCATCCTGTGCATACTTAACCACTTACTGGCATCTGGAGTAATGCCAAATGAATTCAACAGGAGTTATTACCGAGTATGTTTCTGAATGCTTATTTCTAAATTGCACTGCATGTTTGACAGTACAATCCTGTTTGTTGCCTATTCTGTGAAAATACGTTCACACTCAAGACATCAGATCTTATTTCTGGGTAAGTAAGCACAGGATTGTGCTATTAATTGTAATGGAGTTCATAAAGGAAATTGCCAGGTTTAATGACTATAAACTTGCTTAAAAAAAATAACAATAAGCAAAATCACTATAACTGAACAATTATTTCTTTACTCCAAACCAGTGATGAAACTAATCACGAAACTATCAGCATAGATCTGGGTAGGCATTTTAACTGTCAAAACTAAATCATTACTCTTTCAAGTATAGGAGAAGGAAGTTTGAAAAGTACATTCATTTATTTATTTATTTTAAAAATGCCCGTTCTTTTTAATAAATCACAACTGAAAATAAGGCATCTATTTAAGGAAAGTCAAAAGTAGGTATGCCTTCATTTAGTTTTCCAAAAGTCAATCATAAGAGGTACTAAAAAAAGAATTCGATAATTTTTAGCGTCTTTTTGCAGTATTATTTAAGTTGTAAATGAAAAGAAAAATATTAAAAACAGATAATAAAAGGCTGTTTTATTTTCATTGTAGTTTGAGGCTTTCTTCAACTTTTCAAAGGAGAAGGCATGCAGGTGTTTTCATAGGACAGCAATCAAAGCAGTTTATAGCCGAAAAACAGATAATTAATTGGCAGAAATCCTTTAATTGAGCAATAGCCACAATAGTTGACAGTAGTCAATGTGACAATAGCAAAAAAAATATTCTTTGTTTCTGACATAAAAAGGTAAACATCAACAAACTTTTCTGTAGTTTAAAGGAAACTCATGTACATTGGAACCTCATACAACAATCGCCCCATATAACGATGAAATCCCATAACAATTTTGGGGGGATGGCGTCCCACATAACAATTTCCCCTATGGAAAAAAATCATACAACAATTTTTCAATGGGAAAAACCACTTAGCAAAAAAAATTGTTGTACGATGCATCCCATAGGGAAAATTGCTATATGATACATGCATCATATAGCAATTGTTTCATACAACAACTTGCCCCGTGGAACGGATTAAAATTGTTGTATAAGGTACCACTGTATATACATATGTCTAATTTTAATCACCTGTATTTTAAACTGTTAAGTCCAATACCTGGGCAGAAAATTCTACACACAGTTATCTGAAACCACCAAAAATACAAATCTAAACTACCTCACTAGTTATCCTGTGGAAACTAGCAAATACTGTACCAACCAGAAAGTTGTCAGTCTGCTAGAATAAATGGCTTCATTTTATACACTAACCAAAAATCTTATCAGAATATATTCCTGTTGGATGTCAAAACTATAACCAACAGCATTATCCCAAGCTCATTACAGCAAAAGTAATTCCCAATAAATTAAAAGATTTTAAAACCTACCTAAAATTTCCTAAAAGCAAGGCTTGCAAAATTCCCAGTTTCTTTCAAGGGCAAAGCACATTAAAAACGTCATCAAATCTCAGTTGGCTCTTCTGCGATGCAAACATTTTCTTCAGTATTCATTTCTAAACAGATGTGTTCAAAATACTTAACTTTCTAGAATTCTTCATCATAAATCTTCTAATATGAAGTACTGCAGTGCTTACTAGCTCAACTCTGCTAGGCAGCTACAGGTGCGATATGGTAGGTCAATTATAATATGTAAATGCAGTTATTAAGTCAACCACATACATTTGTACATATGCAAAAGCATCCTAAAGCTTTTGCCAGTTATGTGAAATGACACATAACAGCCATTATGATACCGATGTTTGGAAGCTTCGAAAAAATATATTGCTAAAAGGACATTTCTAAAATTAATTTTTGCAGAGACCTAGATAATTGAGCATAGGCCATTACCAATGCATGGGTCTATAAAGTAAGTTATTTCCATACCTTAACTGAAAGTAGTCGGAGTGATCTTAACAACTGGAAAACATAAAGTGATCCCTAAAAAGTTTCATCGACATGACAATCAAACTATGGTCTGAATGCCAGACTCTAATGAACAGCTACTGTAACTAACTCTTCCATAAGAACTCCAATATGGAAATGGTCTTCCTGCACTTTTAACACAACAGAGATACAGAATGGAAAGAGATTTTTTTAAAGTTTGCTGTAATGTGCAAACTTGCTGAAAAGTAATACAGAAACTTTACAGAAGTTATTTCCAAGAAAACATGCTTATAGACACACTGCAAAAAAGAGGTATCACTGCAAAAGAATATATCAAAAGCGGAGAAGGTATCTTCCTTATTATACACAAGAAAGAGTACCAGATTATTTTACAAATTCCCACACAAAATAATGTGCTTTAACAGTAGAAAAGTAGTCAGAGTGCTATTCATCAGTAACTTGAAATAGCTATTACACACTGAATTCAAATAGGAGCATTTAAAAACAAACAATAGAAATCCTGGCTAAGTTTGTCCGCCTGGAATAGCAGGTTGCCCAAGCAACTACTTTCTGAAAGTAAATGTAAATTCCTGCAAACTACTCTAGAGTAAATAATCACTGTAGTAGTTTATATCCACAATACATCCTAATGAAAGAAACTAGCATCTAGAAACTATTAGATTTGCCTAAACCTGGCACTGAAATATAACTGTAAAACACTCAGACTCTACAAAAAGTGAATTTATATTTCTCACTGCTATTGACATCACAATCAAAAGTATCATAGCCTACTGCAGAGAGACAGCGTTAAAACGAATCGGCTCAGTTTAAGTTGTGCACATAGCTGGAGTATGTATGTAAAGTTAAGCCACTATGTAATATTATAATACTGATGATGTATAATCTACAACATAAGGTTTAATCAAACTTATACCCCTTTAAAAAGAAACAGTAAAGTCTCTGTGCCTCTTTCTTAGGGGGTACAAATGAAATGTCACATTTGTTTGGATTAGCCATATTTGCAACCAACTTTCACTTCAGTCATTTAAAAACAAATCTGGCAAAATGTTGATATCATTTCCAGACGGTTTTGTTAGCATCACAATTTAAAGGAAATAGTTGGTGTTCTAATGAAAGCCCTGCATTTATTTTCAGGAGCAAAGAATTTTAAAAGGAAAAAAAATCTTTTTCCTCCCTTTTGACAGTACAGTACACATTTGCTAAGATTTTGAAATCTATCACTGTGGTAAAGTACTTGAAAGAGCTTTCTCACCTAATGGATGAAACCGTGAATATGAGGACATATGCTGCCTTCTGTTCAGAAAGAACTACTGGAAAGTTTTGCTGTTTTGTCACCGTAAGGAACTAACTTTTAATGCTAATACACACTTTACATGGCTTTTCTTCTCTCCATTGCCAAGAAGACATTTTGTAAAATATTTCCTTTAAGGCAAAAAACACTAAGAGAAGAGTAAACAAACTTGTCCAGTAGTACATTTTCTGTATCCCTTTTAAATATTTAAACAGAAGGAACGATGAAATCACACTATACAATTTATTAGCCTTATTAATACAAGCATTGTGCCCAAGATTGAAGTGAAACACCCCAAATTCTCTGTATTCCTTTATTATTTACTATCATCATTAATTTGCAGTGATACGCAGCATTTGGCTAGACAGTGAACAAACACACACAAATTCACACTTTGGCTATCAATACGCCTTCCCAATTCTCTACTTGCATTTCCCCCCCTCTGTTGTACTTTCTCCAGTTTTGTTCTAACACTCCCTAGTCACTGGCAAGGAAACAAATGGAGACCAGGTACTTTATAGGTTTTTCTCAATTTTTTTCCATCCCTTGGCCTCAATTTCCCTTCTCTTTCACTCAATGAAATTCAGAACTTTAACATTTGGTGACAACTAAAAAAAATGGCTTACACTTTGTGCGTTTATGGTCCAGTTTACATGCTGCCAAAAAAAAAAAAAAAACAGTTGACAGAAGTCTCAAAATCTTAATGCAACTTTGTTTATCAAAAAAGGAGGGGGAAAACTGAATACAAGAAAGTGCACTACTAGTAAGACCTATCCCAAAGAAAGTCAGAGGGAAATTCTCTGGTCCAATAGAGCAAAAGTTTGCCCTGGAAAGTGCTACTGAGATTGGATGGAGGAAGACACACCAGGGTAAAAGAGTCAAGTCTTGGTGGGGGATAGAAAAAAATTCTCTTTTCTATGAGTTGTTTATCACAAACTACTCTCTGTATAACTGAAGTTTCGCTGCTTTTAAAGCCTTAGGAAGTTTCCACCTCTTCATTCATTCAATACTTTCAAAAGGGCCGGGAGAAGGGGGAGAGGAAATCTGTCACATGGATCTCAAGTGTACACCAGTTGGGGGGGGGGGGGGTCACTGGGAACTAGACAAAGTAACTCATAACAAAGTTGGGGGAAAGGAACTTGGGATCCTGGCCTTTTAAAAGGAGAAAGTCCTTAATTCCTTTGAAAGGTGCGATCAGACTAACACCTCTTGTTTTCCCTACATTTGGGGGTGGGTGGGTTTAAGTGTAATTGCGATTTTAAAAAAGCAAAAGTACAATCTGTTCTCCCCTCCCCATTTTATACATAGAGTTTATCCATCATCCTTCCCTGCTTTGCTCCACTTCAGTTCTTCCCTCCCCCTTCCAGAAGTTTACACCTACAATACACAAAAAAGTATCTCACACACACATGCATACACTGCCCAACTTACTAGTTTTCATGATGGTCTCTCTCTTGAGCCTGGATTTTGGTCACGGCCCCCATTGAAAAAGGAGAAGGGGAAAAAATAAGAAGAGAAACTTCTTCCAAGTGTAAACCTTCTCTCCACCATCCCCCAAACAAAAAGGCAAAACCAAACAAAACTTGGAACACTGCACCAAACTGTGCATCAAACTCTTTGGGATGCAGGATTTGCAAAGAAGGGGGGAAATAAAACCAGCAAACCTACAGCCCCCCCCCCCCCCAAAAAAAAACCAGAATAAAAGTGAAAAGCCTTTCTGGCTTTTTTTTTGTCCTTTCCTTTAGGGGAGAGAATTTAATCAAAGCTCTGCACCCAGGAAGGGAGGGAAGTAGAAGAGCTACCAGCCACTTCTGAAGTTTCTTTTCTTGTGGGGGGGGGGAGGGAGAGGGAGACGTGGGGGGAGGGGAGGGGGCAACCAGGGGGGAGGGCTTCGCTCTTTTCGGTTGCTGAACTTGACCCCTGCGGGACTCCGCCAAGCAAGGCTACTGCAAGTTTTCCCCAAGTCGATCCCCCCCCCCCGCTTCCCACCCCAAAGGAACACCGCACGATCGCGACCCACAACAGAAAGGGGAGAATTTAAATCAACAACCCAAAAGGAGCCAAAGTGTCCCCCACCCCCCTAAAAAAAAAGATTCTTCCATGAAAATCTGAGCTCTCTTCTATAGGCTTCTTTTAAAAAAAGAAAATACACCAACAGCACAAACTTAACCCTCCCTCTTTTTCCCACCCCCCCCTCGGGTGTGTGTGTGTGGTTTTTTTCCCTTTCAATTCCTTTCGATCCCACTCCCCCACAAACACGGCTCATCCCGACACGCATCCACAGACGCGTGCCCTCTCGCATAATACACACAAACGCACTCACACGGATAGACGCGATTGATACGCTATAGACTGTTTGTGTCTTTTAAGAAGAAATGTGTCCCGATCATCGATACAAAGTCACATACGCAGTAACCATCAGAAGCAAGGAAGGATTTCCGCCCCCCCATACCATTCACCCCCCCCCAACCCGGCCACGGCGCACGCGCACGCGCGTTCTTACACACACAACACACATATACACAACTGCAACGCATTTCACGACAGGCACCCTGTGCTGCTGCTTCTGTCCCGACCCCCCTAAACTCTCCCCCCCACACCGACTCCGCTCCCCCCCTTCCAACTCTTCCCCCCCCCCCCAGCTTACCTGTTGATTAATCAGCAATATTATTATTATTAATAATAGCAGGAATAACCGCAGCCTCTGGAAAGATGGTGGAAGTGTCGCCTGAGCCATGAACCGGTCTTTTCTGTTGTTTGCAAGAGAGTTGGGATTATTTTGAAGGAGGGGGGGGCGAGAGAGAGAAAGCGGTGGGGGGGAGGAAAGAGAGAGGAAGAGAGAGGAAAGGAAAGGAAGGAGGCGGAAAAGCAGAGAGAGGAGGAGGAAGGGAGGGAGGAAGAGAGAGGAGGAGGAGGAGGGGGGTTAAAGCGGGGGGGGGAGAGAGAAAACCTTTGCAATCTCCCTCCCCTTCTGCGGATGGAGAGAGAGAAAGGGGGGGGGGGGGCGCCAACCCAAGCCCTGGATGGAGCTGGTCTGGTGGTGTTTATAAAGCCCAGGCAGAGCGAGAGATCTGAGGCTGCTGCTGCGCCTTGCCTTGCCTTGCCTTGCCTTGCCTGGGCTTCGGGTGGGAACCAAAACCAGCCCCAAAAAAGGAGCCCAGGCGAGTCGGCGAGGGCTATCTTTCTATCTTTCTTTTTCTTTTCTTTTTTGGAGATGGCGAGAGGAGATTCAGCTCTTTATCAGCAATGTTATCGCTTGTCGGGACCTCTCTCAGTCTCCGAGCATGACGTCAGTTTCAAGACACCAAACACTATTAATATCAAAGGGAGTCTTAGTAGCGGGAGGGAGGGAGAGGAGGAGGGAGGGAGGGAAGGAAGAAGCGCCACCCCAGACGGAGAGAGCCCTTAAAGAGACAGGAACAGGCGTCCCCGGGTGCCGCGGACAGACTGCCCTCTAGCCCGGCCTCTTTCGGCGGCTCCTCCTCCTCCTCCTCGCTGTCTCTCCTCTCGCGCGGTTCGCGCAAAAAGGCGCCCTCCGAGGGGGGGGGGGCGGACTCGAACCCTTCACGCGCCTTTGCTTTTTGGGATTCCAGAGAGGGAGGGAGAAAGGATGGAGGGGGGGAGGCATCTCAGCCTCTACGGAGCAGTCCTCGGTTGGGGAGAGTGGGGTCCTCGCTGTCGCCCCGTTGCCGAAGAGGAGATGGTTTCCACGCTTACCCAAGCCCCTAAAAAAATATTAAAATCGATTTTATTTTTGTAAAAAAAATTGATAATTTTTATTTTTTCAAGTTTGCAAGAGGCGGTCTGGGAAGAATGACCAATGGTTGTTTTAATTTCTCAATGCATCGCACGGGAGGTTTGCAAAGGGGGTCTAGGAAGAAGTGCCGCTTGCTCTTTGTGACATGCATCGCTGCTGCAGTTTGCAAGGGAGCCTAGGAAGACTCTCCAGCGGTGGTCTCTTGGTTGGGTGCTGAGCAGCAGCGGTTTTGCCGAGCTTCAATGGGGAGGTGGGGGGGGGGGGGTTGAGAAGAGTTGGCCCAGTAGTACCTGGACGCGGCCGGGATTGAACCTGTGGCTTCCTACAGCGAGGCGTGGGCTCTGCTCCCTCCCTGAACACCCCCAGTTTCCCCAGTGGTTAAGGTGGTTTACTGGCATGGGCCATTCTCATGGTCAGAACGGGGATTGTCTACTTACTAGGTGTGTATAGGTCTCTTGCCTGAATTCTCCAGGTGGAAGGGATGAAGATCCAGGGAAATAGGATTTATTGGATTAGAGTGGATGGGTGGGTTATAACTCTGCTAGTGTCTTGCAGTAAAAAAAAATGTGTGGCACCTTCAAATACTGGTTTCTGCTTTTTGTGGAGTGCAGGCCAATTCATCAGATAATAGTAATTTTGTGTCAAATTATTCTGGGTTGAAAGTTTTTTTGCGGGAGAAACTCCACTCAGGCATGCCGGAATGAGGCTCCTTTCATGTCCCCAAGAGCTGGGACAGAGACAGGCACTCAATCCGTCATGCAGTACCCTGGTTGAACTGCTGACTTGCCAGCCTTCCAACTAGCAAGGCGAGCTTCTTAACCACTGCACCACCACAGCCCCTACTTCATCAGATGACAAGACAAGATGCCTCAATGTTTTGATTCTTTCCTCTGCAGGCTTAGAGGAAGGACTGGGGTTCCTAGATGTTCTCCTTGAGTAATGTGAGTTGGGTTTAAAAAGTGGGAAAGACATGTCTTGGGGAAATTAAACTGAAAAGAAAGCAGGAGGAAACATCGAAGGGAGATGCTAGCTCAGAATCTGAATGGAATTTCTAAAATCAGATTTCTTTTGAGCCTGGTATGTTGGCTTTTTAATAGGTTGGGGTATTCTTTAATAAAGCATTAATTGAGATACTGCAAGAAAAATCGTGAACCTCTAAAAGATTTATGGTGTGCGTGTAAGTATACATATGAATGTAGTATGTATTACATGTACGCATTTTGCTTTATTGTAGGACGGACAAGACTGGCAGAAGTGGGTTTATCCAAACTACTGTAATCTTAAAAGTTCCTCGAAATCTTTTAATAAAGCAATAAATAAATCCCCGTACCATAAATTACTGAAGATCTGTGAAATGTTTAAATCTGTAATGAGAGGATCTTTAGAGCAGTGTGTGAAAGTGAGTATTTAATGTATATAAAAGCATAGCAGGATTCTAGAAGATCTTATCTATCTAGATCTAACACACTTCATGTTTCTCCCTTGTAATATGCGCTAAACAAACTTCAAGCTCTCCTTACTTGCTTATTTAACCAAGAAACATGAAAAGCTATTTATCTAAGCAATATTGTTTCTGCCAAAATACATTTTGCTTCATTTTTCTATACATGTGTAATTTTGAAAGAGAAAATCCCCGCACTATGCATGTTAAAATGTTTCAAGTTAGCAAGCAAGGCAGAAATAAATCAGCTGCAAACCAAGTATTTTGCTAAGTTTACAAATTCTGCACTCAATACTAAAGGATCCATAACTTATTCGTTCATATGCCTTCACCACCCACTCCTTGTTCATGCTTAATTTCTTTTGTAAGGTTTCTGTGATACGTACTTCATGAATATGAATACTGTAACTAGTATACATGGGCAAGAAGTGAATCTATAAAGTAAAATGTAGTTGCTTTATCAGTCATATACTGTGCTGCTTTAAAGAAGGAGTTGAGAACTATTAATAACATGATGTGAAGGACTGATTATGTACTCTATCACAAGAAATTCATTTGGGAACGCAAAGAGAAGTAATACTTACACCGCTGATAGAATTTGAAGCCTATTCCTAAGGTCTATTTACATTTTTAATGGTAGGATAATTTACTGTAGAACATTGCTAATATGTACTAGAAGCACTCTTTTGGGAAGTGAATGCTCCATGTTTTATTTTATTAAGCTGTAAATTCAGTTGCTAAGGAAATTTTAGATGTCTGGAATAATTTACACAAACAAGGGTTATTATACAGTATCTTTTTTTTCCTTTTTGACCAAGCAGGTTTCAGAACATTCTAGAATGCTTAGTTTAAACTAGATAACTCATGGTTCAACATGCAACTCAGTTGATCTGATAATTTAATGTGAGCTTTGACAAAATGAATTGAGTGAGATGGAAGACCTTCAGCTTTAAACAGGTGGTGGATACTGCTGTAAAGTAGCAGTCTAAATATGCTAGAAGAAGCTTAACAGCCAACATTCATCTTTTCTTATCACGTGTTCTCAAAAGCAGTTGGATCAAAGCAAAGGTTGGAAGTAACGCAGTAGAAACAATAAGTTATTTCTTGATTCTTGTTTCAATAACTAAGGCATTACTAAGTTACATTATGATTGTAACAAAATGAGAATCTGATTCCATTTATGGTGGTACTAACTAGCTATTTTTTATCACTGCAAGTTATGTCTGTGTCTCCTTTGCTAGGTACATATGTACCTTAAGCTTTGTGTTACGCTGCATTTCTGGTACTTAACCTACTTATTTAATTATTTTCAAATAAAGCATTATATTAAAATTATCACTGAGAGTAACCAACTACTTTAAATTTATTTTGTTTTAAAAGTAAGTTCCAAACTTTAAACCAAACACTGTAAAAAAATGAATTGCGGGGGATTCAAAATTGTCAAAAATTGATTTTGAAAAAGAAATGACAGGCAGTGTATTTGAGCCATCTGTCTCCATTATATACTCCCTAATCTCTTGGTTGTTATTTCATCTAAATTATCATGCAAAGTACCTAATAACTTTACTTCTTCTATGTTGAGTGTAAACTCTCTAAAAGGATGCATATCTTTTCCCACTCTAAGGAATATTGCTAGAACAATAAGCCATTTACCTGCTAACTAAGAAGTATTTATACAACCAGGTTAAAAAGGGAAATGGTAAGAGGAAATTGGGTTTGTTTTTTCACAGCTCACTTCATAAATGGTAGGGCAAGGGTGTCTTGTTTTCCACCAGAAAAATCCTGGGGAAACACTTATTAAGAAAATATCTTTTTAAAAAGTACACCTTCATGGTGTTTTACAAGTTAAAGCAAATTAGATCCCAAATAGATTAAAAACAAGTGGGTTAAGTTACCTATAAGAGATCTACACAAAATTTCATAAAAGCAAAATAAACATGGAAGAAAATAAATTATATATATATAATTCTTTCTTTCTCTCCCCATACCCTCGTTTTCCTCATCTCTCTTCAAAGATGTTATTATTATTTTCCAGGCAATTATTTATGAAATAATTTACAAAGACCTTTTTTTAAAAAAAAAACAACTTGCACTCAAAATCCTGGCACATGCTTTTGATAGGCACAATGTATAGAGACGTATAAGACCTCATGGTATTCCTTTTCATCCTAAAAGAAATATTTCCAGGTCACAAATGACCTCATGCAATAATTACTGTAATTTTTAATATGTAGGAAAGTTACATTGTTTTTCTTCAAAGACTTGTCTGGCTTTGAGACTTTCAACATTTACTTGGTATAAATTGCACCAGGAGAAATACGGAAGGAAACTATTAAGCATTTTATTCTGGCTGGTTTTGTTACAAGAATGCAAAAAACAATGGATGGATTATGTTGAATATAAACATAAATAAATTTAGCTGACCAAAGACACATTTTTTATTTATTTCTGGGATGGATAAGAAAAACATAGCAAGATTAAACAGGTATGATACAGCAGATGGTAAAACTCTTCAATCCCACCGATTTCCTTGTGAGAGAATTAAGTTTATGATTAACTTTCTCCCCATTGATATCAACGAAACCAAAATTAGTTAAATTCTAAATTTATATTTTCCACTGTGGTAGAATAGAAAGACAATAATAGTTAGGATTTGAAGGAAAATTGTACATTAGTCTTTGTTTCTCAAGGTGAACCAACCTGCTTTTATTGTTTTACTCTGAGAAGGAGGGGCTTCCCCATCTCAATTCCTTGTAGTTTATTCAACATAGATACAGAGAAGGATTAGCAGTTAAGCACAAGCATATATGTTTTACAATTTCAACCTTTTAGCACATAACTTCCTTACTTAAAGGACTTGAGCCTATAATCACAATGATTTTACCTGATGGAACACGTTTTTCAGAAATATAATCCAACTGTTTATCCTAACATGTCATAAATTGCAGTTCTCCCTAAAAGCTTGCAAGACTGACATCCATCGCTCTTAAAAATGTCTCTGCATTTGCCCTTGCATCATCAACAATGGATTTCTGCATTATTATTCCAAGTTAGTAATAGATGGGTTTTCAGGGTAAACCTTGCTCAACACATAATTAACCTGGTGGCCATTTTGAGAGCATGTGTGTATTCATTACCAACACGAGAGCCACACAGAAATCTGGACAGCAGTTGCCAAAACTGGAAACTCTCCAGACCCAGTTTTGGGTGTGTGAAAGTGCTATAAAAGCTGCATTTTCTTTTATGATGTCTTCCTTAATGACGATTTATGAGAAATATTTCTTTCAATGTCCCAGATGTATCAGTGCACCTACCTTGGGAATCTGAACACCACTGCTGACAAGATGATAAGCAACTGTATCACTTGACTGAGCCGTGACTCATGGGAACATAGATTCCTAAGCCCTAACGCTATTCAGTCAGTGAAAAACTGCTTATTTTCTTTTAATTGGTCTGAGGAATTTATTTATTTTTATTTTATTTATTTAGTCGTATTTATATATGCCGCCCACTCAGGCAGAACCCGACTCAGGGCGGCATTACAACAAATTCTAAAAACATATAAAAACACTTTAAAAACCCCATATCCCACCCACTTAAAAAAACCCTTATCCCACCCATCCATCCCACCCACTCTAAAAAAGGAAGAGAGAGTTCTTAATTCTTTATCACATTGTTTCACTTCCACACTAGTAATGTGGTATAACAAGACTTTATCTGACTATTGGTGTAGTGAACCCTCTTTGGATTTTTTTTTAAAATGAAAATCGACCTGTCTCATGCTCAAGTAAGGTTACTGTGTTCAGGTGTATTTTAAGCACTCACGAAAAGGTAGATCATGTCCTTTTTGTTGGGGTGCAGCTGAGGAATGAGTTTACCTTGCAGCAGCTCCCAGGGGGGGTCAGGAGATGTTGGAAACAGCACGGGCCTAGTCCCCCGCCTTCCCCAGACGTGGCGGAGAGGCCAAAATGTGTGAAAAAATTCCATCACACCGGAGTTTTTTTCACCTATTTTGGCTCTCTGCCACCCCTGCCACCTCTGGGGAGGGTGGGGGACCCAATTCACGCTGTTTCTGATGTCCCCCGACCCCCTTGGGTGCTGCTGCAAGGCAAAACCTGCATGCATTGGATAACGCTAAAAACCGGATAACGACATGACTTGTGGAACTATTTATCTATTACTGTAGATAAATAGGGATCACTTCATTGGGAAGATAAGGAGCATTCTGTGCACTCCGGTGTCAAGGCATGCCTGCCACATGACCATGGAAATGTCTGCAGATGCAGACAGCGCTGGCTCTTTGGCTATAAACAGAGATTAGCACTGAACCCTAGAGTTGTATACAGCTGTATACAGCAAAATCGTCCTTTATTTATTTACCTTTACTAGTCACATGACTAGGTAAATGATAACAAATGCCTTTACAGACTTCTTTACTTGTGGCAGTTTGTAAAATTAAACTTATCTTGATATAACTATATCAGCCTTACTTTTTAAAACGAATACTTTAATAGGTATCTCGTAATTAGTAGGATCTATACTGTGTGTTCAGTGTCTTAACCACTTGAGCCACCACTGTCGTCCTTGGTAGCAAATACCTATGCTGGTTTTTTAACTGCAGCAATTCACCAGTAAAATTTGCAGCAACAGAGTTAAACCAGTGAGTATAATTGATAGGATTTTGGCCTAAATAAATCTCAAAAACGTGGAAATAAGAGATTTCCCAGCAGTAATTTTAGGAGCTACTTTTTTGTTGCCCTGAACAGATAATAGGATTGTGTGGCTTTCCACATGTTGGACAACAGTTAGCTAGGAATGCTATTATTGAACAATAGTGGGAGATTCAATTAAACTACAGTAATACCACTTCATACAACATCGAATTCATACAACATCGCCTAATTCCTTGACTGCGACTTTGTATGAGGCATTAGGGTTTTTCCCAGGTTGCATTGTGCCTGGGCAGTATAAAAGGCAGGACGCATGCGTGCATTGCTCTTGTGGGTTTTGCACGAGGCAAAGAGTGTTTAGGAGTGGTTTTGAGCACGATTTTGGATTTTTTAAAAATTTTCCGTCAGAATATTTGGAAGTATTCCTGGGATTTTTGCACCATTCTTTGGCACAGTGGAAAGGTAGGTAAATGAGGTTTTCTGTTTCCGATTGGCTTGGGGTGGGGAGGTGGATGGGGGAGGGCAATTTTGGTGGGGTGGGCAATTGTTTGGTGTTTGCTGCTGTGGTTTTTAAAAACAGATTGCATGCTTCATAATTTTTCTTATGTTGGTCTTTTTTGGGGGAGCACTAATTGGTGGAGTGGGCAATTGTTTGGTGTTTGCTGCTGTTTGGATGATTAACACTGTGCTGCATGATGAGACATGTTGGCATCAAATAATTGTTTACAGTAGCTTGTTCAAAATGGATGATCGGCCGCATGATGGGACATGTTAACTTTAAAACCTGCACTTCATAAAGTTTTCAAATTAAAAACTTGTATGGTTTGTCCCCTAAAATCAGGGTTGTTTGACATGTTTTTGTAATGTATTTAGCCTTTAGACAATGATTTCTTAAAGTTCTGTTAGTTTCCTGTCTGTTTCCTTGACTTTGCCCTGAAGTCTGTGCTGTTACAGTACAATGTATCTCTATGGAAACAACGTTGTATGAGGCATCACGGCAAGGATTTGAACGTTGTATGAGGCATCGGGGCTAGGATTTTGCATGCCTCATACAAAGTCCAAATTTGTATAAAGTCCAAACTTGTGGAACCAAGTTTGGACGTTGCATGAGGTATCAATGTATAATATATCTGAAGAGTCACATATTCGCCATCCCAGTCTGGCTGTGCAACATATTGCTTTCCAACTCCATTTCAGTAACCACACCAAACAGTGCCCTTTCTTTCTTTATTTGTGTCAGAGGTACTACCAGCATATAATAACATACAAAGCTAAAATTAATATATCTAAAACAAAAAGAACTAGTTGACATTATCCAATATTGGGCCACATCAACAGCATTTCCTCTTACCAACATAAGGTTCTCCTCAGTGCACGTTAAAGGGCATCACGTGCATTGTATCATATAGTCAATTGTTTGTTCTTCTCATTACCACAGGCTACCATCCACAGGAAAACCCCACTTTCTCAGATTAGCCCTTGATCTTCCTACTCTGGCATGCAGTCTGTTTGAAGCTTTCCACACAGACCATGGTTGATCTTGGGCAGGCAGTAGAGAATTGTCTGGTTCTGCCAGTTATTTGGTAGCTCCTTGCCTATGGGGACTGGTTGTTGTTGTTGGGTGGGGGAGACATTATGAGGAAACTGTGCCTTGATTTCAGTCCCTGCTTTGGTGGTTGGTGATTAAATAGCAGGTGTGTTTCCGAGGATCTTGCTTTGACCCACTCTTTCTGAGCAGCACTTTCTTAGCGAAATGTTAGTGGAGGGATGCCAGCTAAGTAATGCACTTTTTGAATTGGAGTTGGTTTTAGGCATCTTGTGACCAGTCTCGCTGTTTCATTTAGGGACACATCCATCTGCTTTGAATGCTTTGATCTGTACCACACCGGACTAGCATACTCTCCTGCAGAGTAACATAAAGCTAGCACAGAAGTTCTTAATGTGTGTGGTTGGGCACCCCAACTTGTTCCTGTTATTTTCTTCAAAATATTGTTCCTGGCAAAAACCTTCTGCTTGGTATTTAGGCAGAGGGTCCTGAAGGTGAGAGTTCAGTCCAGGGTAACTCCAGAGTAACAGTGTCCTAAAATACTTTAAAAGACAGTGGCATGTAAAACATTAGGCTGGGCTAAAAGATCTGATTGTATTCATCGCAACTTTGGAAGCTTCCTTTCACTATGTTAGACTACTGGTTCTGAAGCATTATTACTAAAATTAATTATTAAGAGCTCTCTAGAGTATCAGGGAGGAACATATCTCTCCCACCGTGGAGACAACAAGGATTAAACCTAGGCTCATCTTTAGCAAGAGGGACAAAGGGGTGTAGCAGAGAGTGTGAGGGTCTAGGACTCTGGATATTTGAGTTCAAATCCCTGCTCAGACATAGAAACACATTTGGGTGGGAGGATGGCACTAGTAAGTCCATTATCTCAATATCTCACATATCTTAAAAACTCTGTGAAGATCATTATAATTTGGAAGTAACTGGATGGCATACAACATACTTGCCAGCGCAACATATACTTATGACTGACCTATGGCTTTCTCTTCTCTTCTGAGAATTGAAGTTGGATCTCTGGAACCTATCCAAAAATGGTTATTTCTGTGTCTAATCAGTAATCAAAAGGAACAAATGTTACCCCATATCTGAAAATTGCCCCTTTTGTTATTTTAAAAATATTTTTATTTTCAATAAAAATGTTTTACTCTTTATTTTCATTTGCCCACCATGTCAACGTTAGGCTTACATGTCCACAAACACCACACTGTACCCTGATTCACTTGCAGGTAAGGTAACTGGGTTGATTTCTAATAAATTTATAAAGATCTCAAACTGCTATTTAAAAAGGTCATGGCCAAGCCCCCCCCCCCCTTTTGCTTAAGCCAAGCCTCAGCAGTAGTGAAAAGGCTCTGGGAACTGCAGTTTGATTTAAAATGAATTTTTCCTTTCTTCCAAATAGACACAGCAGACTTAACCCTTTCACTCCTGACTGATTTTAGTTCATTAGCAGTTATACCTAGGATGTCAAATAAATTAATAAAAATATTTTCATGTACTTTAAACTGTTCAATTCTTATCTATTCAAGCTAGAATCTCTTAACTTCCTCTTCATACACTCAGACCATATTTGGGCAAGCAGGATCTCAGTCAAGGAAGCTCTATTCATCACTAAAGCTTCTCAAGACTCTCCTGATGTTCTGTTTGCCTTAAAGCCTAACATCCACTTCTGGGGAAGTGGATGTTAGGACATTAGCATATGTGTACACAATAGTGGTAGGGTTTTCCTCCTTGGGGGCTATTGAATAACATGGGGAGCTCCACATTAGGTAATATTATTTTGGTGAGTGTTGGTTCTTCCTTATAAACTGCTGTATAGGAAGGTAAAAACTAACATTTTAAATTTGCTTCGTATCTTAGAAAGTCAAAATGAAAAGGAACTGGTCAGAGAGAGAACAATGGGTGCCATTTAAGCCCATCAGGAAACCTCTTTGTTAAGGAAATTTGCTCTCTGCAGCTGTCTGCAAGGATAACAAACAACCAGGAAACTTTGGGCTGGGCTTCTGGATGAATTCCTCCAATCAAGAGTATGTTTTGGGGAAAATACCATATATGGACTTTTGTAACTGACCTCAACTCCTCCCATGCTGGCCACATGGCAAAACTCCTCCTACTTCTCCACGTGACATCCTGGACCAACCAAGTTGGGTGGTGGACTTCTGCTCTTCCATATGGACACTCCTGAGCAAATCAAATATGGGGGCAGACCCATTCCCTTCCCATGTGATGCCTTGGACCAATAGTGTTTGTGCAAGCCCCTTTCTGCTCCATTTGAATGCCCATATAAGCTGGCTTCTCCCATTGTCTGGTGACTGGTGGTGCAGAACCTCCTTCCTTTCTGGTTCTGCCCTGTGGTAGCAATTTCCCATAGCATATTGGCCATGTGTTATGAAGGTGATTAATTTGCCTCACAGTTCTTGTTTTTCTTTCTCTATCCAATGTTTAATTTTGCTTATTGTTTTCTTATTGACTTATTTGCTTTCTAAGTAAACAATTGCATCAAGCAATTGTCTGTGGTTCATTTAAAAGTTTGGGGCTCATTTTGTGGGTGGACTCTATTGAATTGGAATGGTACTTTCAGTTCAATGATCTCCTTTCTATTTAAACCCACAATTTATTGTGGTCTTTTGGTTCTTGATTCAACCCTGCCTGTGGGCCATTCCTCTAAATTTAAAAGGTAACAATTTTTCAGGTACCACAATCTGAGATATGCAGACGATACCACCCTAATGGCAGAAAGTGAGGAAGACCTAAAGAATCTCTTGATTGGGCTGAAGGAGGAAAGTGCAAAAGCTGGCTTGAGACTCAATATCAACAAAACCAAGATAATGGCAACAGGCCCAATCAGTTCCTGGAAAATAGACGGGGAAGAAGTAGAAGCAGTGACAGATTTTACTTTCTTAGGATCAAAGATCACTGCAGATGGGGATTGTAGCCATGAAATAAAAAGGCGACTGATTCTTGGGAGACAAGCGATGAGAAACCTGGGGAACATAGTGAAAAGCAGAGACATCACATTGCAAACAAAAATTAGAATAGTCAAAGCAATGGTTTTCCCAGTAGTAATGTATGGATGTGAGAGCTGGACAACTAGGAAGGCTGAACGTAGAAGAATAGATGCCTTTGAAATGTGGTGTTGGAGGAGGGTTTTGAGAGTCCCCTGGACAGCGAGGAGAACAAATAGGTCAATCTTAGAAGAAATTAACCCTGACTGCTCATTGGAAGGTCAAATAGTAAAGATGAAGCTAAAGTACTTTGGACATCAAATGAGAAGGGAGGATTCACTTGAGAAGGCATTGATGTTGGGAAAGGTGGAGGGCAAAAGAAGAAGGGGGAGGCCAAGGATGAGATGGCTAGATGGCATTGTAGACACAATGGGCACAGAGCTGGGAGGGCTGAAGGGGATGGTGGAGGACAGAGGCGCCTGGAGGAAAATGGTCCATGGGGTCGCAAAGGGTCGGAGTCGACTGTGCGACTGAACAACAAAAGGAAGACTAAGATCTCAGTAGCCCATTCAAGTTGCACCAGACTTAATTTCATGCTTGCAGCATGTAAACAGCTTGGAGGTGTTTATTATAGCAAGTGCCATAGGAATATATCAGTCATGTAGTCCTGGGCAACTGCACAGTCCTGGAATGCCACCAGAAGAAGGGACCGGGAAACCACTTCTGAATAATTCATACTTAGGAATCCCTGGGAAGTGTTGTCATAAGTCAGAATTGACTTGACAGCACACAATTATTTAATATATTGGTACAATAGAGTACAATAAATCTGGCCAAAGACTTAAACTGAAATGGGTCCCAAGGGCAATCAAATGTCCCATAGTTCACATGTATTTCTCTATTTTTTCAGTCTGAGGAAGTGAACTTGATCCACCAGAAGCTCACATAAAAATGACAGTCTTTAAGAATTTAGCAATATCAATTACACTTATATACCACTGCATAGTGCTTAGTGGGTTATCTGGGCAGTTCATAAGGTAATTAGCATTTTGCCCCAAACATGCTGGGTACTCATTTTATCAACCTCAGAAGGACAAAAGGTTGAGTCAACCTTGAATCCCATCAGGATCAAACTCACAATGTTTTGACTGCATTACAGTTTAGCCACTGTGCCACCAGGGCTCTTGTCTTTATTTATGTCTTTACAGTATTTTATTTTTTTTACTTATGTTTATTGTCTGATATTACAGTCACTAATCGCAACTAATTGTCACAGTGCTGAGGCGTATCTTGCTAATATGCTTGATCATACATCTAGTTTGTCAACCAATATATGCCACAGCACCTTGATAATTATCCGCAGTTAGCTAAACATATGCGAATAAGAATAGGAGTCTAAATAATAACATTTTCTTCCAGATAAATTTGCACAGGATTGCAATTGTATTTAATTAAAGACGTACATTTTTCTTTATTATTGTACATATAGTTATTATTATAACAATGTAAAACAAAGCAGTGTAAAACAACAGAATTACAGAATACAGTATGAGAATAACAAAAAAAATTGCAATACTTCAAGGCTAACAAGTTTTACCTAGCATAAGCTTTCATGGATAGCAACTTCTTTCTTCAGATGCAATAGGCAGCCAATACTTTTACTGGCAAAGTTCCCATGGTTAATTGCAGCTTGACACATAGAAAATGAATGAGAGAAACATTGCCTGTTACGGAGTGATGGGCAACATTCCACGTGCTCAAGAAGCAGAAACAGTAAAAACAAAAAAGTTGGGTATTTTAGATTGGAGCAAAATTTTCTGAAAGCTTTATGAAATATCTTGTTTAGTTTTATAACTTGCACTTTTCGGCATAACACATTATCCCGTCTTCTGTTAATTAATATGAAATAAATGGTGTTCCATATTTCTAGTCTTGACTTCAAATTCACAGTAGTAACTCTCCTGTAAACCTAACCGAAATGTTTGTCCCCACACCCTCCCTTTTTTTATACCTGAAGAAGCAGCTTTCTCTGCTTCAATTGCCCTCCTCTGGAACAGATGGCTTAAGGATTAATGGTTTTTCAGTGCTATCCACAAACTATTAAGGCTAATTGAAGTATAAAGGCTTAAGCTAGCTGTGACCCACTGGCTTAATTACAAATACAGTGAGTCACAGCCTCTATTGTAAGGGTTCATAGACTTCCTTAAAGAAGGATCTCTTGTTCCTTTGCTAAGATGCAGCCAGATTGATGAATGTATTCAGGAATTCTGATACTGTACTCAGTAACAACGGTCCCAGTATTTTTGAGGAAATCAGTATAGAGAACCTTTAGATAGATAATGCTACAATAATCTTAACTGATTTAATTTATACCTTACAATACTTACTACATTATTTTAATGATATCGAAGAGTAAACAAAACAAAAAGACAAAAACGTTGTAGCACTTTAGAGAGACTAACTACTGTATTTTAATGTTAGCTTAAGTTCACTTTGTCAGACATAGGAGTGAGTAGGCTTCATGGCATCAGTTTATACACATCAGTTACAGAGGTGCAGAGTGATTGGTTAGCATGACAGATAGGTATACACATCAATGTGTGTTTTTTGCAACTAGTAATACCTGTTATTCAAATTAGTTGTGAAGCTTCATCCTGTTGAATTGTAAATGGTTAACATTACACATTTGCTAATGAGTTTACCCTTCAGGCCTAACATCTATTGTGTGAGTGGCTAGCATTCAAATATTCACTATTTTCACGATGTGTTTTCAGTATGTTATATTTTCTCCTTAGTCTTTGAAGAAATAAAAAAAGTGAAGTTTTATCACCCAAAAGAAAGAACATCACTTAAAACCACTTAAGTGCATTGTTGGCAATCTACAGCCAGTCCTGGGCAGGGATGAAGTTTATACTTGCTTACAAATAACTCCTCAATCTTGTAAAAATTTCCTGCCATCAATGATAAACCTCCAATACACAAGAACCAGATCTGTGGCAATAGTGGTGGGCTCCAAAAAAAATTACTACCACACTGTGGGCGTGGTATGGTGGGCGTGGTCAGGGTGAAAACCCTGCGTTGTACCCGAATTAGGACTACTTTATTTCAAAACTTGGATGGGCGGGGCCAGCCAGAATTTCTGCTACTAGTTCTAATGAACCGGTGTGAACCTGCTGATGCCCACCACTGTATGGCAAAGCCCTTTGATAACTCCCCATACCCCCAACCTTAATCCTGGAAATACTATCATAAGACTCAACAATGTGACCTATAATATCTAGCATTCATGTACATACTGATTCTCCAATGTCATGTATGCCATCTTCTCCAAACAATGCTCCACAGTGTTTTACCTTCAACAGACAGGGCCATTTCTGCACAAAAGAATAAAAGGCCACAAAATTGTATTTAGCAATAGCAGTATTCAAAGACCAAGTAGACGAAGAGATCAGCATCTCCAGACCTACACTAGAAACGACTCTTGATCTTAGCTAAAAGGCCTAGAGTGACCCTGTGGAACAAATGAATTTCAGAGACAAAGGAAAACTGTTCAACATGATTAAATGAAGAGTTTTAAAATATTGACAACTTCATATTAGAGCAAAACTTTATTTAATAAATAAATAAATCATTTTGGCAAATTGTATCATAGGCATACTTCCATATAGCATATTGGCTGAAGTCAAGTGGCAAAACTGGATGTCATCAGCTACAGCAGTTTTTTTTCTTTAAATTAAAAATTTACTATCTCCCCCCTCACCCAAAAGGTAAGAAGGATCATCAAGGGAAAGCAATTGGAGGCTGCCAAACAATCTTTAATTTCCCAAAATCAGTTCCACTGGTAAAATCATCCTTGGCTAAAATCCTATTCTGCAACGAATGCTACATAAAACTGATGATGTTATCAACCCCAGCAACTATTTTTGAAGATAAGACATCTCCCAATTTCTTCCCTGAATATCCCAAGGTATCTGTGGAATTCCTTTCATCATCAAGAAGCTATTGCAGATTGTGGAATGGAAGGGTAAGTCTTTAATACTAAAAATTGCCACCATGGGTAAAGTCATCCAAATTGAGAGCTATTCACTTTACAAAAGGCCCAGTCCTCATTTTATTTATGGACCAATCTGTCAACATTTTTTTTATTTTGGGATTGGGAGTTGGCTGTGGTAACTGTAGTATTAAACACTCATAATTCCCAATTTGCCTTTCCACCAAGACCTTTCTCGAACACTCTGTGAAACTACAGTGTCTCTTAAAGTTACCAAAATCACAAGGGGGTAACATTTGATATTGGAATGGGAAACTTTGCAGTACTATCTGGGATCTTCATTTCCCAGAGCTTCTTCCCACACTTCTAGTTGTGCCCCCAAACCAACTCTAATTCACACCCAAGAATAAATCGCCATATGTCAGCATTTCCCAAACTCTGTTCTGCGAAACATTCATGTTCCATAGAGGACTGCAGCTCCCAGAAGCCTTAGCTTGCTCAGCCAATACTGAAGATTTCTGGGAATTGTAGTCCAAGAATATGTAGGAACCCAAGTTTGGGAACCACTGCACAGTCTATTCACTTGCCTTTGTGTTTTTCTTTAACCCTCCACTCTGTTAGAGGGTCAGGTCATATGCAGAATGTTTCTCATTGCAAGACAACGATATTGAAATTACACCATGGCTGTGCTTTTCAGAGGCGGTACAGCTCTTCAAATACCACGGCAGCTATAAGGGAGGAGAGGAGGCAGGGAGCTTTGTGCCAAACTGTCACTTAATTTTTATTTCATGTAAATATGCTTTTATGAAAGGCTGCTCAGCATGTTGAGCTCTTCCTGTAGTCCGTAATGCAAAAAAAGCAAAGTGGCAGCCTCCAAGCTGTTTCCATTCCAGCCAAGATTTATTTACTTAGCTTGTGGTGTGAGGTCTGGGTTTAAGTTCAGGGGGAAAAGGAAACATCTTTCAAATACATGAATTCCACCTTGCTTTAAAAGGGCACCCTCCATTGTAAGAATAATGTTTTCTGTCAACATACATTATCTGACATACAATACACAGTCACTACCATTAAAAAAATTGGACATATACTCCTAGGAATAATTAAATTCACCATGCTCATTCTGCTCTTGTCAGTTTTATGAAGAGGCAACAATGAAAGTCACAAAATCATAAAGCAAATAGTCTGCTTTAAAAACTAAGATTCAATTTGTCCCTTCATTGGGAGGAAGGCAGCATACAAGTGAAATAAATAAATGAATCATATGTATGGTTCATGTTTTCATGCATGATGCATGAGGCCCTAAATCAGGGGTTCCCAAACTAAGGCCTGTGGGCCGGATCCAGCCCATGGCACCATTTCATGTGGCCTCCCACCCCTCCAAGGGCACCCATTTGAAGCTGTTGGGACAAAATGGCCACCCCTCAACATGCAGGCAGGGCAAAATGGCCATCTGACCCTCGAAACTGACTGAGAAAGCATGACCCAGCCCCCGACTTGAAAAGGTTTTGAACCCCTGCCTTAAATCATAGATGACTTGTAGCAGGAATTCCATGCAATTACATTTCTAAAACCTATTAGGGCTCCCTCTAATAAGTACTTCTGAAACTGAGTTTGGCAGTAGGGCTCAGGAGCAGGAGTGGGCAGGAGTTGCAGGTCCTGGGGCCCTCCAGGGCCCTAAGAAAGAGAAACAACCAGAAAAAACTGGGCTGTTGTGTAGGAATGAGCATGTCTGGATGTCTACTTCCGTTATTGCTTTACTGTGTTAAGGATGTGAAAACATTCATGAGCTCTTTAAAAAGAGAATTTCCACTCCTGGATCCTTCCAAGAATGGTAATTCACCTTTATTTCTAGCAAAAGACAACTTTACAGGTCAAGGGAGTGCACATTATGTTCAAGCTTCAGTTCTCCTTCGTATAGTTTGTGAATCCACACTCATGGGTTATGCGCCTGCGCAGAACGGCCGATCGGAGGCTTGAAAAGCTATTGGTCAAAAGTTTTGGCGGTAAGACTGCCCACCGTACCGCCCACCCTGAGGCGCCCGCGCGCCATTTTACCTCAGTTCTCTTCTTTCCGCCGTAGCAGCAGGACGATCGTTGAGAGCTTCCTCAATTTTTTCGCCCTTCTGAGGGAAAGTCTTTTGGCAAACTTTTCAATTTTTGCGGTGATCTTGTCCTTTGGGCAGGATCGCCACCCCGGTGCTGTTTCTTCCTTCTGGTGGACTCAGTTACCTACTCGCTTCGGTCACCGTTTCCCCCCTCAAGGGGGTGGCGGCTGGCCAGCCCTTTGGGGTATCCGCGTTCCAGAAACTTCCATTGGAAGAATTTTTCTTTGATGGCCGCGGCCTTCAAACAGTGTTCGGCTTGCCTGAAAAAGTTTCCGGCCTCCGACGGGCATAGCCTCTGCCTTTTTTGCCTCGGAGAGTCTCATCAGAGCCAGTCTTGCCCTCACTGCAAGAAATTCACCCGTCTGGCAGTGCAGAACCGGAGCTACCGGCTCAAAGCCCACCTGATGGAACTCTCTCTGGCTCCCGTCACGGCCGCTTCTACCTCGGCTAGTGTCTCTCAGCCTCCTCCGCCTTCGGCTTCTTCTTCCACTCTTCCCATCAAGAAGAAGAAGAAGAGGGACAAGAACGGGGAGAAGAAGAAGAAACACGGGTCGGAAAAGAGGCGATCGCTCCCGCCTACTCCGCGCACCCCTGTTTCTCCGGGACCTTCGCCGCCATATTCGGTCACAAGATGTCCGTCGCCTGGGTCTTCCATCTGGGGAGGACGATCTTCCTCGGGATCGCCTGAAAAAGGACGCAGGGCTGGGGCTCCAGCTCGCCCACTTCAGGTACTCCCGTCGCCGCCTCGTGGAAGGGCCCATTCACCTACGAGACAGGCCTCCGTCTCCCCTACGCCCAGGACTCCAACACTCGACGACGCGGCGATCACCATGCCGGCCACCGTTTCGTCGCCACCTATACCAGCCACCGTTTCGTCGGCCACCGTTTCGTCGCTCCCGACGATGCCGGATCCAGCCCAGATGGAGCTCCTGAAGGGGATGTTTGAGGTCATGGCTCAGACTTTTGCCAGCCAGTTTAAGACCTCCATGCCTGCGGCCTCTGCGGCTCCGGTACCGACCACCGCAAGCCCCAGGGATGTTGGCCCTGCTGTGGCCCCTCCGACCTCCCGAGGGTCGAGTATCCGCTCCGCTGGCCCACCCACATCGTTGCGGGTTGGTCCAGACGTCGATGCAGTGGACTCCCATCCCGCCGGCCCGCCCAGGCCATACTGGTGCGGTCCTGACGTGGATGTAAGAGTTCCTCCCTCGTCCTCCGATGACTCCAGCACCTCTTCGGAGGAGGACGAGGGAGACATCGACGCCGAGAGGACGCCAGACCAGGCCATCGGCGCGGTTGACCCACCGCGTGGTGAGGATCAACGCTCGCTTACGGCCATGCTGACACGGCTCGGCACCGCTCTGAACCTGAAGGTGGACCAGCCCCCACTGGAAGGTGAAGACCAAATGACCGCCAAGCTGGACAGACGGGCGGTACGGCCGGTACACATCATCATGCTGCCGTCCATGTTGACGTCGGCGAAGGCGACATGGAGGAAGCCGGTGTCAGCACACTCCGTTTCGTCCAGGCTCGACGGCATGTATAGAGTCCTGGACGAGAACGTCGAGTTCCTGCAGGCGCACCCCCTGCCCAATTCCCTGGTGGTCAAGGCTTTTCAACACAGGACGGCCACCAGCGGGTTCCCGGTGCCTTCGACCCCGGAAGGGAAGAAGCTGGACGCGGTGGGCTGTAAATTTTACGCCACCGGTTCCCTCTTCCTCCGCGCCGCCAACTACTCGGCCGCCATGGGCCTGTACCAGTCTCACCTCTGGGAGCGGGTGAAGGCCGAAACGGCGACGTTACCTGCCGACGCCCAGAAACGGATCGACGCACTGGCATCCGAGGGCGATTTCCTGGCGGAGCAACAAATGCGAACAGCCAGGCATATAAATGACTATGCAGCGAAGGACATGTCGTCTGCGATCCTGCTCCGTCGCCACGCCTGGCTTAGGGGCACCTCCCTCAATGATGCTATGAAGAAGCTCATCGAGGAGTTTCCCTTCGACGGACAGAGTCTCTTCGGGCAGGACACGGACAAGGTCCTCAATGAGATGCGGCAGACCAACTCCACCGCCAAGTTCCTGGGGCTCACCACGCCGGCTCCGGCTGCCAGGCCGAGATTCCAGCCCTTCACGCGGCGGTACCAGGGGAACCCACAACAACAGGGTGGCCCTGTGGAGCAGCCAAGGTCTGGCTCCTTCAAGCAACAGCACCAGCACAAGCCCCGCTACCAGCCATACGGGCACGGCAAGCGTTCGGACGCTAAGTCCAAGTCGCGCGTTTGAAGCTGCGACGGCCGAGTCTCTCTCGCTCCACATCCCGTACCTCCCCCTCCGGAACTTCCTCCAGGTATGGTCAGGCATCACGGACGACCGGTGGGTCTTAAAGATCTTGTCCTCTGGCTACGCCATCGAGTTCGTGCGGGCGCCTCGGGTAGGAAGACATCGTCTCACCACCTCGTCCCCCCATTTGGAGGAAGAAATATCAACTCTTCTGTCCAAGGGAGCCATCGAGCGGGTGGCGCCGCCCGATTGGGACAACGGCTTCTACTCGAGGTACTTCGTGGTTCAGAAGAAGGACGGAGGACTTCGCCCGATTCTGGACCTGCTCCGCCTCAACAAGTGCATCCACACCAGGAAGTTCCTGATGGTGACCCTGCAGACCGTCCTTCCCCTCATCAACAAAGGGGACTGGTTCATAGTCATAGACCTCAAGGACGCTTACTTCCATGTCTCCATCCTCGAGGAGCACTGAAGGTTCCTCCGGTTCCGCATCGGCTATTCGGAGTACCAGTACCGATGTCTACCGTTTGGTCTGGCCACAGCACCACGAGTCTTCACCAAATGCATGGCTCCGGTGGCTGCCTTCCTTCACCAGCGGGGAATCAGGGTCTTCCCATACATCAACGACTGGCTGATTGTATCCCACACCAGCTCGTCGGCCACTCGGGACACGCAATTCACGGTCCACCTCATGGAGAGTCTCGGCCTCAGGATCAACTTCACCAAATCGAAGCTGATTCCCTCTCAACGCGTCGAGTACATCGGAGCAGTACTCGACTCGCTTGCCACCAGAGCCTTTGCACCCCAGAAGCGCTTGCAGGACAGCGCGCAGGGGGTGAACGATTTTCGCACCAAACCGTGCGTCCGAGCGAAGTGGGCTCAACGACTGCTAGGCCTTATGGCCTCAACGACGGCTGTGGTCCCCCATGCCAAGTTAAAGTTCCGGTCCCTACAGTCGTGGCTTCTACACAAATTCGACGCGCTCCGGGAGAGTCAGTCCAAACGGCTAACTCCGTCTCCAGAGCTAAGGGACCAGCTACTGCGGTGGACGACGCCACTCAACGTGACAACAGGGAAGAGCTTTTACCCCCCGCAACCCTCGTTGCAAATATTGACTGACGCAAGCAACCTCGGCTGGGGGGCTGCCTGCGGGACTCTCACGGTCAACAACCCTTGGTCGCCTCAGGAGATGGTGCACCATATCAACTACTTGGAGCTACTGGCCATTTGGAAGGCCCTCCGTTCCTTCGAGAGCCTGCTCATGGGCAAGGCGGTCCAAGTGGCATCGGACAACACCACGGCGGTGGCGTATCTGAACAAGCAGGGAGGAACACGGTCCACCACCCTTCTTTACCTCGCCGTGCAACTCTGGGAGTGGTGCCTGGAGAGGCACATTTTCCCGATTGGAGTGCACATTCAGGGCAAGCTGAATGTCCTGGCCGACCATCTCAGCCGCCTCACCTCGACGACCCACGAATGGGAACTAAACGACGAGGTTTTTCAGTCGCTTTGCAAGGCCTGGGGGACTCCGAACATCGACCTCTTTGCATCGGAGTCCAACACGAAATGCCACAGGTACTGCTCCAGGGCAGGCATCGGGATGAACTCCGAGGGCGATGCCTTCATGAAACGGTGGGATCAGGACTATTTCTACGCTTTTCCTCCGTTTCCTCTGGTCCAGAAGGTTCTCACCAAAATGTACCAACACAGGACCAGCGCAATCCTTGTGGCCCCAGCATGGCCTCGTCAACCATGGTTTCCGCTGCTGTTGCGCATGTCATCTCAGCATCGCACGCTACCGGAGTCACCGACGCTTCTCCAAATGGAGCAGGGCCAGCTTCACCACTCAGACCTGCCCAGCCTCCACCTCACCGCGTGGAGGATAACCCCAGACTGTCCAGGATCCTGGAACTAGCCAGGCGCCCTTCCACAAGGAAGTCCTACGCTTCCAAATACAAACGCTTTTGTGCTTTCCTGGCATCCCAGCGGACGTCCCCTCCACAGGTGGGACTGCAGGACGTCTTGACCTACCTCCTCCATCTGGCGGAGTCTGGCCTCAGCATCACCTCCATCCGAGTACACCTCGCGGCGGTGGTGGCTCACTCGCCGGCTGGTTCGCCCGCTTCTGGCGCTTTCCGCGACCAAACGGTGAAACGTTTCCTCAAGGGGCTACGCAACGCCTTCCCTCCGGTCAGGACTCCGACGGCCCAATGGTCACTCTATACCGTCCTCAACGTGCTCACCAGGACTCCTTTCGAGCCCATGGCTACCGCGGATGCTCGTCTCCTCACTTGGAAGATGGCTTTTCTTGTGGCCATCACGTCTGCTCGACGAGCTGGTGAGCTAGTTGCCCTGCGGGCAGACGCACCCTTTCTTCAATTCTTCAATGACCGTGTGGTACTCCAAGCAGACATCACCTTTCTTCCCAAGGTGGTCTTCCAGTTTCATATGGCACAGACTATCTCCTTGCCTACATTCTTCCAGAACCCCACTAACGCCCAAGAAAGGACTTGGCACACGCTGGATGTCAAACGAGCTTTATTGTTTTACACCAGCAAGACAAGGGAGTTCAGGAAGTCACAACGCCTTTTCGTGGCATATGGGGGCAAGTCCAAAGGTGAACCCATCTCTGTGCAGCGGTTCTCCAAATGGATCACCTCTACCATCTACTTGGCCTATGAGTCGGCATCGCTGCCCCCTCCACCGCATGTCAGGGCGCACTCTACCAGAGCGGTTGCAACCTCCATGGCCTTTCTGGAGGGCACACCGCTTGAGGACATCTGTAAGGCTGCCACCTGGTCCAGACCTTCTACATTTGTCCAGCACTACAGGGTGGACACCAGAGCCACTGCGGACGCCAGGCTTGGCTGTGTCGTCCTCACTCGGGGGCTCCAGGCCCATCGCCCTTGACGGTCCACCCTGCCTGACCGTCATCATCTTCATCGTGGGATCATCTCATCCGACTGCCCACCGACCAAGTAAGTGTGAGCTTGCTAATCTCCCATGAGTGTGGATTCACAAACTATACGAAGGAGAAAGTTCGGTTTCACTTACCAGTGATAACTTTCGTTCTTCGAGTATATAGTTTGTGAATACACACTACCCACCCTGCCTCCCCTCTTGAGCTGCACGGATGAGATCAATTGGTTTATCCTGTGCTTGGCTTAAGTATGGAACTGAGGTAAAATGGCGCGCGGGCGCCTCAGGGTGGGCGGTACGGTGGGCGGTCTTACCGCCAAAACTTTTGACCAATAGCTTTTCAAGCCTCCGATCGGCCGTTCTGCGCAGGCGCATAACTCATGAGTGTGTATTCACAAACTATATACTCGAAGAACGAAAGTTATCACTGGTAAGTGAAACCGAACTTTTTCCCATCCCTGCCCAAGGGCAATACACAATTGTCAATGGAGATTTTACTCACATGGATCCCCCAAATAGTGCAGAGCTACATCATCATCAGAAGTGTGTGGTGCTGTTCAAAGCAGAGGAGAAGTGGATTTGAAGAAGATAAGGGGAATAAGCAATATTCAAATTAAAAATAAGCTGAAATATTTGGGTATAAATATATCAAACAGATTGGATGAGCTTAAAAGTTTGAATTATGACAGTTTGAAAAGTGAACTTAAGCTTAAAATACAAAAATTTCAAAAGTTGAAGCTGTCATGGTTTGAGAGAATTGCACTTAGTAAAATGATGTTGTTACCTAGAATAAATTTTTTTATTTTATGCATTAGCAATTCAATTGAAGGATAAGGAAATTATGGAGTTCCAAAAATTGATAAATAATTTTTGTAATGGGGGAAAAAAGTCTAGGTTACCAAAAAAATTATGGTACCTACCGCAGAGAGAGGGCGGTTTAGGAATGCCAAACTTGATGGTATACTACCATGCTTTCCAAATTAAGAATGTTGTGAAGATCTTGGCAAGGGAAAAAGCAATTTGGGAAGAAATTGAGATGAGGGACTATAGAAATATAGGTAAAATGGTTTTCTTAGGAGGTAATGTGGGAAAGGTAGCAACTAAAACTACTATGATGAAAGGGTTAATGAATGTATGGAAAAAAGTAAAGAAGGATTTGGCCCCAAATATCTCTCCAATTTTGGACTTGACAGACATGGCAAGTTTTCCGATAAAGATAGACAAAGAGGTAAAGGAAATATTGGATAGGAATGAAGTTTTCCTGGTGAAAGACTGGTTACGGACCAGTAGGAACAATGGAAGAAAGACAAATTTGTTTGAACAATTAAAATTGAATTGGTTTCAGATAATGATGATAAATAAGTGGAATAGTAAACTTATGAGGGATTTTGATTGGGATAGAGAAAAGACGGAAGTTGAGGAATTGATTCTAAAAGTTAGAAAGGGAGAAACAAATATTAAGGGTTTAGTTAGTAAATTGTATACATTATTAAACAAGGAGGATGATCCACAGGAGGATTTGAAATTAAGATGGGAACAAGAATTGAACATAAAGATAGAAAAAGATGTATGGAGAAAAAAATGGGAAAAAAGGATAATGCAATTCTATGTCAGTTAGAATTAAGGAGCATAATTATAAAATGTTATGGAGGTGGTATCTTACCCCAGTGAGGTTACATCAAATGGATAACAAAAAGGATAAAATGTGTTGGAGATGTAATGATACAATAGGAACTTATGAACATATGTGGTGGAGCTGCAATGTGGTAAAGGATTTCTGGAAAAGAATTGAAAAAGATTGGTGAAATAATGGGAAAGAGAATTAATCTGGGGTCAAGTACCACTATGTTGACAAATGTTGAATTTGCTAATTTAAATAAGGATGAGAAAGAACTACTTGAAATAATGCTTACAATAGGTAGACAATGTATTGCTAGGAATTGGAAAAATGATATAATTATACAGATGGAGGAGTGGTATAAAGAAATGTGGAATTTAGCATTGAATGACAAACTAACATGGGAGATAAAAGAGAAGAAGGGTAACATGAGAACAGATTTTGGAATATATGGAAGACTTTCGTGGTTCACTCACTTAGGGGTGTTCAAAGAAATAGGCCTGTACCCGAACAAAGTAGTTTTTGGAGGTAAATTAATGAGCTATTTTGAGTTCTCCAGGGCAATGTAAATAAACATGGGGTGTTAAATATGTATATTTTGTTTTTGTTTTTGCCTCCTACCTGTATTAGTAGTAAATTGAACTAAAGGGACTATGAATTAGTAGTACTAGTAAATAAGTAATATTAGAAAGAAGGTTCTGAGTAAAAGTGTATTAATAATTATTTTGTTAAAAATAAGGGAATATATTTTCAAGTGTGGAATTAAAGTTTTCGAAGTATTAAGATAGAGGAAAAGGGTATTAGGATAGGTAGTACTTATTTTTTGACGTTTTAATGTTAGTTTGTATTCTTATGTATTTTTGTGGTTTTTTACGCATTGTACTTCTTTTTTATTATTATTTGTATTTGTAAAAAAAAATCAATAATTTTTTTAAAAAAAAAAACAAAGCAGAGGACAAGATTCTGGACTGTGGGCACCTTTTTCAATGTCCTCGCACAGAATTTCCATCCTGCATTCTGGATTGTGCACCAGTTTCTTTGCTTGCTCTAATGCAGCAAAGAAACAGGAATTTTCTTTTCCTGTCCACGTTTTACAGGTCTAATCCTTTATCTTTTTACTTGTCAGGTTTTGTTTTTTGAGCAGGTCCCCTAAATAGGGACAGACAGAAAGAGAAGCTGACAAAACCAACATGAGTCAACAAAACATTTCTTACACAATCTTGTTTTGTCTTTGCAGTCAAGCCAAATGGGATATGTACAAATTTTGTTTTTGTCCAAATCTTCAGTAATTTTTCATGTATGTTTTTGATGTTGCTCATAATAGGGATCCTGTAAATATAACAAACTAAACTACAGTGGGACCGCAGATAACGACAGCACCGGATAACAACAAAACTGGATAACGATGCCAAATTTGGCGAAAAGCTGTGCACTGGATGACAACACTTTGTCGTTATCCGATGCTGTCATTTTTCTCACCCGCCACCTCTGCCAACAGGAAACCAGCCAAGTTCCCTGCCGGCAGGTGTGGTGGGTGGGTCTGCGCTCACCCTGTGGCCCTCTGGGGGGAGAACCAGCCAAGCGTGTGGTGGCTTCTCCCCCTGGAGGGCCGCAGAGTGGGTCTGCACTCACCCTGCGGCCATCCGGGGGGAGAACCAGCCAAGCACATGGCCGTTCTCCCCCCGGAGGACCACATAGTGTGTCTGCACTCACCCTGCTGCCCTCCGGGGGAAGAACTGGCCAAGCGCATGGCTGCTTCTCCCCAAGAGGGCTGCAGGGTGGGTATGCATGCACCTGCACCCATGGATCAGTACTCACCTACCGCTGCTGTAACACGCGCCCTTCCGCTTCCTGGAGTGACCGGCTCCCGGCCAGTAGAAGGGGTGGGGTAGATCGGTGCACTGCTACTGTAAAACATGCCCTTCTGCTTCCAGGAGTGGCCAGAAGCAGAAGGGTGTGTTTTACAGCAGCAGTGGGTGCAGGCCGATCCACCCCACCCCTGCTGCCGGCTGGGAGCCGGTCACTCCGGGAAGCAGAAGGGCATGTATTACAGTGGCAGTGGGTGAGTGGGGCGCACAGACCCACCCACCGCCATTGCAGGCAAGGAGCCGGTCAACTGCTTGACTGGCTCCTTGCCTGCAATAGCGGCAGGTGCATACAGATCCACCCCTGCCCCTCCAGGAAGGGAACAGACCCCGCGTTCGGCCCTTCCCTTCCTGGAGGGGCCGCGGGTGCATTCCCACTTTCCCCAAAGCAAGCCAGGGCTTGCTTTGGGGGAAAAGTGGCTTTTAAAAGCGATATCGGGTGCATGCACCAGATAAGGACACAAAAAAGCCGATTTCCCCCCAAATTTTGTCGTTCTCTGGTGCATGCACTGGATAAGGACAAAAAACGGACAACAACACGACTTGTGGAAGCAAGTTTTGTCGTTATCTGAGGTATTACTGTATTTTTGTGCCTGTTGCAAAAGAATAAAGGTAAAGGTTTCCCTTGCTCGAAAGCCAGTCGTATCCAACTCTAAGGTTCAGTGCTCATCTCTGTTTCCAAGCTGAAGAGCCAGCGCTGTCTGCTTCTGCAGACGTTTCCGTGGTCATGTGGCAGGCATGACTAGATACCGGAGCGCATGGAACACTGAAAATTGCCATATGCAAATCCTTCACTATGAATCTTTTTTGTTTCTACACATCCATTCTTCCTACCCATACCTGTCAACCTTCCCGATTTGGCCGGGATTACCCTGTAAATTGACGTCGATTGATGTCATAACCTGGCCCCCGCTGCCAAACCCCCGTAATTTGGCAGCGGGGGAAACGCTTTCCACGCATGTGCGGAAGGGTTTTACCCCTTCCATGCATGTAAGAAAGCACTATGTTGCTTGCATAAGGGCTGCGCAAGCGGCGTAGTGTTTCCATGCATGCATGGAAGGGGTAAAACCTTTCCACGCATGCGTGGAATGCGACCTGCGCACAAGCGATGTGTACAGGTCCCATTTTTCCGGAGCCGCGGGTTGACAGGTATGTTCCTACCATAATTCTTTATTACAACAGGTCAAGACTTTCTTCATGCACATTGAGACAATCCAGCTTTCTACTGTTGGAATTCCTTAGCTTATTCTCTCTCCTCCCTCGTTCTTTTTCCAGTATCAATAAATTATTTACCTCCCACCCATGTCATATAACTGGCATGGGTCTCTATAGTCTACATAATTTTAATACAACTGGAAACCCATTAATTCATATTGAAAAAGATAAAATAGCAACCCACTTCCCAATATGATGATGATTAATACTGAAGACTGACTGATGTACTAGGACATTGACTAGAACTCTATTGGTATTCACATAAGGTTTTAGTACCTTGCTGCAACTAATTGTTGCTAACTGATGAAGTTAGCCAAGGCACTTCTTGGTTACACAATCAGATACATGACAGAGCAAAGCAAAACCCATCATCTCATCAATTAGCCATGGTAAGTTATGGAAACTTATAGGTGGGCAAATACATCTGCTTTGATCCAAATTATTTGCCTTACAAAACACAACCAATTTGCTTTGAGCGAATTTGTAGTCAGTAAGATCTGATTTGTATCTGAATATGTGTACACATATGCATTTGTCTCATAAACATGGGGAAAATACAAGGTATTGATGTGGGATGTGGGTAGTCTTGGATGCAAAAGAGAGTTGGAGATCAAAGATAGTTTGCATCTAACTCTTTATGCTAATGTGAGTTACCTCATTCAAAACTTGCTCAGTAAGAACAAGACATCCATGGCACAAATTTCACACATATAGGCACTTAGTTGATTCGATTGAGATTAGCAGCTGCCTTAATGAAGAGGAAAAAATATCCAATGCACCCATGGAGAAAACTAAAGTAATGTAAACAACAATCTCTAAGAGATGAATTATTTTTCCTGTCAAGATGCAAAATGGCTTGGGATCACAGGGACAGATTTATCAGACCAATCTGAGCCTTCCTTGAGATTTCCAGGAAATATTTGGTTTTCATTGCCCCTTGAGTAGTCAAGTGCCTTCTGCTTTGAGTTTCCTGGTTACTTTATTATTTCTGTTTCCTAGGTAATACCAGCTGTCATGACCCCCTTTAGTGTCTTGCACGGAAGACAAAGAAGGAGTCGCAATGAGGACTAACACAGGTTTATTGGTTGATGATCAGAACGAACATGTGGTAATGGCGGAGGTACATCACATTATATACAGTAACGAAACACATTTGAATCTGGTTGCACGGTGGCTCATTGGCTGCCACCATTGGGGGCGTCGACTAGAGGCACGCCCCCCTCTTCTGTAGTTCTTCATGCGGAGAAGTTCCCGCGGCTGTCCGTGATTTGGGGATTGAGCCATGTGAGTATGAACGCTCGCATCCGCCCTCAATGGGCGGTCCGCTCGCGTTCTTTTAGCAGCTGTGATACATTGTGATATGGGGCTGGTTACATTCATTTACTTAAAGCAACAGTGTCCTTGCATACACAACATCCCTCCCCCCTAGGATGGGACGAAGTCCCTTAACCATTGTGGCTTGCCGCACATGCGTCTGGGGCGTGCGGCCGCTCGCCCTAACACAGGGGAGCCCGTGGCTCCAGGTTCCACGCGGTCTCGTCCTGCAATGCAAAGTGGGGACCCGTTAGTGGTTCTGTTGTGAGGCTGCGTTGACCTTGCCTGTGGGGACGGGAATGGAATGAACAGTTGGGAAGTGAACCCTTGCCTACTGCCAGTAGAGCCCGGGGACCCACCTAACACGAACTTCGGAACTGACGATGAGACTCTCGTGGACCCGCTATCTCCCGCTGCCTGATCGGGGGTTTGGGGATTTGAGGCTGGCGAGATTTCGCTGGTCGCCTGTCTTTGTGGCGTTTGCCTTTTGGGGGCCGGGACTATGGTGTACTCTAGCATGCCCGAGCTTTGGGGACGTGATGTACCAGGGGCTGAACTGAAACCCCTCTTCTCGCTAGGACGGGTGGGGGACCACTCCGCTAACTCCCCCTGGTACGGGAAATTATAATCATCTTCATATGTGGGGACAAACTCATCCCTCTCTTTCAAAGTGTTCTCGGACGCCTCCGTGTCTCCCCCTTGGGTAATGCGGGTGGGGGAGGACCCTAACGCTGATTCCCCCTCACTAGTGACTCGCCTTCGGAGCTGATCGGCGTGCCGTCTCCATGTTAACCCTGAGTTCGTCTCGACCCTGTAGGAGACTGGCCCCGTTTGCTCGATGATTGTCCCCGGCACCCACGCTGGCCCCGAGGCCGCGTAGTTCCTGCAATGAACCGGGTCCCCTGTGGAAAAGTTCTTGGAGCTCCCCCCCCCTAAATTTATATTTCTCCCCTCATCCTCCACCCTGGACGGATCCATCCGGTCAAACAGCGTTGCCGGGCGCCTCTTCATAAGCAGCTCGGCCGGGGAGAACCCTGAAGCTAGGGGGGTGGTCCTGTAGGTGATTAGGAACTGGCACAGGTGTAGGTTCAGGTCGCCGGGACCCATGCGCCGCAGTGCGTCTTTCGTAGTGCACACTTGGCGCTCTACCTGACCGTTTGTGGCGGGGTGGAATGGGGCAGCAGTAATGTGTCTGATTGAGTTCCTCTCCATGAAGGTTTGGAACTCGGCCGACGTGAAGCAACTTGCGTTGTCGCTCACGAGGACGTCTGGCAGGCCGAAGCAAGCAAAGAGCTTGCGCAACTGCTTTATGGTTGTCGCGGAGGAGGTGCTGCTCACGGGGATTACCTCCAACCACTTGGAGTAGGAGTCGACAACCAGTAGGAACGTGGCCCCGCGGAAGGGCCCCGCGAAGTCGACATGGATACGAGACCACGGCCCGCGGGCTGTGTCCCACTCTCTATGGGGTAATCGGGACTCCTCGGGCCGGGAGCTCTGGCAGCTCTCGCACGTGCCCACTAGACGCTCTATGTCAGCGTCTATCTGTGGCCACCAAAAGAAACTTCTGGCTAGGGCTTTGGACCGCACGATCCCCGGGTGACTGGTGTGTAGTAACTTCAGTACCCTTGCCCTTAATTTCTCTGGGATAATCACCCGCTGGCCCCAGAGTAGACAGCCCCTTTCCAGGGAAAGTTCCACCCTGCGCCTACAGAACGGTTTGAACGGTTCCTCTGGGGGAGTAGTGGGCCACCCCTTTTTCACCCATGAGCTAACCTGGGCTAGGATCTTGTCGGCCGCCGTGGCTTTGGCGAGGTCGGCCGGGACAATGGGGGGTGAGTCGAGGGACTCGATTAACATGACCTGGTGGTCCTGCTCTACCTCGCATGCGGAATCCCCCAAGTTAGGGAGGGGAGATCGGGACAGGGCGTCCGCATGGGAGATCTCCTTCCCTGGGCGGTAGACTATCTCGTATTGGTAGGCGTTGAGGAATATGGCCCAACGCAACATCCTGGGGGAGAGTATTTGGGGGGGTAGGTTTGCCGGTAGTGAAGATCCCCAGAAGCAGCTTGTGATCAGTCACTACCGTAAACTCGCGGCCGTATAGAAAATCATGAAACTTTTTGGTCCCTGCAATTATGGCCAGTGCCTCCCTGTCTGTCTGCGCGTAATTGCGCTCAGCCTTCGAAAGGGACCTGGAGTAGTAAGCCACCGGGGCCTCCCGCCCGCTCTCTAACACGTGGCACAGGACCACCCCCACCCCCACCGGGGACGCATCACATACCAGAACCACTGGCTTCCTAGGGTCAAAATGTGTCAGGACCGCATCTGAGGAGAGGAGTGATTTTAGTTCTCGGAAGGCTCTCTCTTGTTTGTACCCCCACCGCCAAACCGCGTCCTTTTTTAGTAAGGCGTGCAGTGGCTCCGCAACCGATGCCTTCCTAGGCAGGAACGAGTGATAGAAGTTAAGGAGCCCCAGAAACGACTGCAGCTCCGGTTTTGCGGTGGGGCGAGGGGCATTCTGTACGGCTGCAACCTTGGACTCTGAGGGCCTGATCTCCTCTGGGGTTACTTTGAAACCTAGGAACTCGACCTCCCTCGCAAAAAACACACACTTGTCCTTCCTTAGTCGAAGCCCCGCTTTCTCGAAGACTGAGAGGACCCCATCTAGTCTTTTAGCTAATTCTACCTCGCTCCCCGCTGTTATCAGCACATCGTCGAAGTATGGTAGAACTCCTGGAAGCCCCTTTAAAAGGCGTTCCACGAGGGACTGAAAGATCCCGGGGGCCGAGTTCACGCCGAACTGAAGGCGCGTTACCTTAAATGCCCCCTTATGCGTTACTATAGTCTGCGCAGCGGCAGCGGCTGGGGTCACTGAAAGTTGCTGATAGGCCTGGGCTAGGTCTAACTTGGCGAAACACCTCCCCCCATGGAGTGTGGCCAGCAGGTGGCTGACCACGGGCACTGGGTATGCATTTGGCCGAATGGCCTTGTTGATCGTACATTTATAGTCCGCACAAATCCTGACCTCCCCGTTTGATTTAAGGGCCGTAACAATCGGCGTCTCCCACTCTGCCGAATCAACTGGAACCAAAATCCCCTGCCCCACCAATTTGTCCAGTTCCGCCTCGATCTTGTCCTTGAGTGCGAAGGGCACCCTCCTCGGCTTAAGGCGGATGGGCCGGATTTCTGGGTCCATCTCGAATGAAACTGGGGGCCCCCTGTAAGTCCCGAGCCCCTTTTTAAAAACGTCCGGGTGCGCATTGCAAACGTCCTGCATTGGGTCAGTCTCTATGGCATGGATGCCGGACAGTTCTATTCCCAGGGGAGCAAACCACTGCGTCCCTAGGAGGCAACACTTCCCCCCCTTGAGGACCACTAGGGGCAGCCTTTCGGAGAAATTCTTGAACTTCACCTTGAATTTCCCCACCCCCAACACTGGGATCCCGTTTCCCTGTACGTCCCGCAGATGGGACCGCATGGCCCGCAACTTGGGCCGCGCCTCTGGGGGAATGCGCATGTACTCCCTCTGGGACAGTATGGAGTATGACGACCCTGAGTCTATCTCCATTTTTACGGGGCGCCCCTGCAACTGTACCTCCACGTAGAATCGCCGGTGCTCCAGGGCCACGCGGTACACGCCGTCCTCGCCGTGAATGGTGGATACCTTCCTGGAACCGGCCGCCTTCCGCTGGTGGTGCTGGGGATGGCTGGAACTGCCTTTGCTCTCGGATCGCCCGCGCCTGCAAACTCGGGCGATGTGCCCCTTTCGACCGCAATTGTGGCACTCGGCCTTGCGGAAGGGACACCTCATGCGGTCGTGGGCCGCGCCACAGCCGTCGCAGCGGCGGTCCTGCCGCTCTCGGTCTTGCCGCCGCTCCCCGCGCTTCCTTACTCTCTGGACGCCGTCGTCCTCGCTGGTGTAGGAGTCCGCCGTTACGGACGAGTCGTCGGAGGTCTCTGGGGTGCCGGCGGGTGACCTAGGTGCCCGCCAGGCTGCCTTTGCTGGAGTCCGCCGTGCCGCTTGAACGGGGGACTTGGCCCGCTCGGACGCTGTGCTGCGGGCCTTGAACACCTTGACCCCGCTCCTGGCCGCCTCGGCCGCTTGCGCCTCTCGCAACACCTCATTGAACGAGAGGTGCTCGTCGCGGGTCATGAGCTTCCTTTGTAGCTCTTTGTCCCGCAGGCCGCACAGCAGACGGTCTCGCAGAGCCTGGTTCAGGTCGTCCCACTTGCAGTGCACGGCCGCCAGTCGGAGGGCCGCTGCGTAGTCGGACACGGACTCGCCTGAATGCTGGTCCCGCCGGTGGAACGCGACCCGGGCCGGAAAAATCGACACGGGCGGCTGGAAATGTGCCCTCAGCAGCTCCAGGAGTTGGTCGATAGGCACTGCTTCAACCTTCTTTGGCGCCACCAAGTTCATGAGAATGCGCAGCGTGGCCGGTCCCACCTGGGCCAGGAAATGGGAGCGTATCAACGCGTTGTCGTCGATGCCGGCTGCTTCCATCGCGTGCCGAAACTGGCACTCGTAGAGCTCCCACTGGTCAGGCTCGCTGACGTCGAAATGGTACGTCTTGACTCTGGGATTCGCCATTGATCCCATCCTCGTCGCCAATTTAGTGTCTTGCACGGAAGACAAAGAAGGAGTCGCAATGAGGACTAACACAGGTTTATTGGTTGATGATCAGAACGAACATGTGGTAATGGCGGAGGTACATCACATTATATACAGTAACGAAACACATTTGAATCTGGTTGCACGGTGGCTCGTTGGCTGCCACCGTTGGGGGCGTCGACTAGAGGCACGCCCCCCTCTTCTGTAGTTCTTCATGCGGAGAAGTTCCCGCGGCTGTCCGTGATTTGGGGATTGAGCCATGTGAGTATGAACGCTCGCATCCGCCCTCAATGGGCCGTCCGCTCGCGTTCTTTTAGCAGCTGTGATACATTGTGATATGGGGCTGGTTACATTCATTTACTTAAAGCAACAGTGTTCTTTTAGCAGCTGTGATACATTGTGATATGGGGCTGGTTACATTCATTTACTTAAAGCAACAGTGTCCTTGCATACACAACACCCCCCACCCCCCAAAAAAAATTTGGCAGCATTTTAACCAAATTGAAAATTGATACTTCAAAGAGCACTTATCCAATTCAAGTAGTATTGCTTTGTGCTTCCTCAATTCACTCTGGAAAATTCAGAAACCCAAAAACCCCACTTTGTTTTGTTTTCTAAATAAATTCTGAATCAGAAACACATCTATAAGGCAAACCTTATACAATATAATGAGGTTCCGGCGAGTTGTCCTGAATTAAACAGATTTAATTGATTTGAACACAACATTTATCCTTGAGAGACCATAGTGGCTTGGGGCAGGATTAATTGAAAGAGAACCCAGTCCCATTTTTTATGAATCCAAACTCTTAGGACACTATCTAAGATAGGGTTGCCATAATTCTATCCACCCAAACCGGGACTCCCTTGTTCGAAAGCCAGTCGTATCCTACTCTAGGGTTCAGTGCTCATCTCTGTTTCAAAACCGAAGAGCCAGCACTGTCTGCTTCTGCAGACGGTTCCGTGGTCATGTGGCAGGCATGACTAAACACCGCAAACTCTAAGACCCTTCCTCTCCCCGAGGGTCACCCCTATCCTACCCTTAACCCCCCCAATTGAACTGGACTCACCTTCAAACCCCACACGAGGATTCCTTGGAAGAAAGCTCAACAAAGTCTGGAACGGAAAAATATGTAAAAAGCTATGGAGTATTCCTTGCCTTCAGACTGCAAAGGGTTAAATGCATAGAGTCAGCATTCCTAGAGAGGAAAGGAAGTGAAGAGTTGTCTTTCTCACTTCCTATCCATGGAGTTCCCTTCCTCTCTGGGATACTGACTCTATGCATTTAACCCTTCGCAGTCTGAAGGAATCATCCAAAGCTTTTTATAAATTTTCCCTGGAACTGGGATTTTTACATGTTTTTCTTTGAACCTAACGGGACAGCTTGAATCCGTGAAAATCACGGAAAATGGGACATATGGCATCCCTAATCTAAGACTATTCTGAGTGTGTCCCTGCTAAATGAAGTAAGGCAGGCAGCTACAAAAGGCATAATGTTTCCAATTATATCACCCTATCTACAACTCACTGGAGAAGGTCCTGATGCTGGGAAAGATCAAAGGCAAAAGGAGAAGGGGGCAGCAGAGGATGAGATGGCTAGATGGCATCGTTGATGCAGTGGGCGTAGAACTGGATGGGCTGCAGAGGATGGCAGATGACAGAGGAGCCTGGTGTGCAGTGGTCCATGGGGTTGCAAACAGTGGTGGGGTCCAAAAAAATTTACTACCACACTGTGGGCATGGTATGGTGGGCATGGCCAGGGAGAAAGCCCTGCGTTGCACCCAAATTAGAACTACTTTATTTCAAAACTTGGATGGGTGGGGCCAGACAGAATTTCTGCTACCGGTTCTGGTGAACTGGTGCGAACCTGCTGATGCCCACCACTGGTTGCAAATGGTCAGACTCGACTGTGTGACTGAACAACAACAATCTACAAAATGCCCTCCCTAGAACAGCTCAGTTTAATGGTATTATGGTATTTCTGACACAAGCTGAAGATACTTTTATGTGTTTTGTCATTTCCAGATCTATCAGTGCTTCTGCATCTTTAAACTGATATTCTACTGCTCCCCACGCCAAAATTGTAGATGTGATGTTTTTGATTTGCTGTTGGTGATTTTATGCTCTTTTTTAGTCAGTGCTTACAGTTACTAATCATATACCAACAGTATTTTAAATGTTAAATGGCTTATTTAACCAAGACCTGAAATGGCCTTCAACACACTGCTAGAAGAATTGGATTATACTGACCATCTGCCTCCCATACTATCAGACTGAGAACTGAAAAAGACCAGGCCTGAGGAAAAAAGATTGCTTACCCAGCACTAATATTGTCATGGTCATGAACATTGAATTGGACATCATAAATCAAAACAGATTAAAGATCTTGAATTGTTTTAAAGTGCTAGAACGTATATAATAGGCTTATAGAAGACTCACAACATCAAACAAGCTATTTAGCCCCTGCAAATAGATTCATATATTTAGGGCATTTGTATAGTAGTTTCACAAATATTTGTTCCAGAGCAGTTTACAAGGCAAAAGTCAAACAAATTAAAAATCTGTTAGGAATAATGCAATCAATTAGAAAAACTGAATGAAAAACTTCATTTCCAGTATTTAAAGTACAATGTGCTTGCTTGCTTATTTATTTATTTATTTATTTATTTATTGGTGGCTAGACAATAGCTAAAGAATGGAAGAAAGAATTTGTGATAAGCAGAACAAGATGGTATAGTGAAGTATGGCAATTAGAGTTAAATGGAAAACTAACAACAGAACTGAACTTTTAAAAGGGTATTATAAGTAAAACCAATTTTTGAGAGATTTGGAAGCCATTTGTTACATATGCTTTGATAGATGAAAATAACACTAAGCCAGACCAGGAAATGAGTAAATTTTGGGAAAACTAGAGAAAAGGTGGTAAGGCTTTATCTATTTACAAATTCCAATGTACAGTACGGGTGAGTTGTTAGTCAATTGTAAATGTTTTGTGTTTTCATGTTTTATTGTAAGTGAGAGTTATGATTTTGTCAGAAAGTCTTGTGTTAATTTGTATAAATAAAATTTCATTTAAAAAAAAGGATTGGTGCTGCCACCAAGAAGGCCCTATTTCTAGTTAAAGACTTTCGAGCCATCTTCGGTGTGGGCACTTGGAGCTGCACTGACTGTGATGACCGGGTGATGTGGGTGGTTGTTCTGAAGGAGAGACGCTCCGACAGTGAGACATTCCTGACTTTTACAAGTAGCATCTATACTATCTCCAAGGATATCCCCACATAGAGTGCATTACAATAGTCAAACACATGAATTTATCTCTTGTCCTCATTCTGCAATGGCTCAAGTGGCTAAGACGCTGACTGGGAAGCGGAAGGTCAGCAGTTCGATTCCCGAGTACTGCAGGATGGAATGAGCTCCCGTCTTTGTCCCAGCTCCTGCCAGCCTAGCAGTTCAAAAGCAATAAATTGCAAGTACACAAATAGGGACTACTTCAGTGTGAAGGTAAGAGTGTTCCGTGCACTCCGGTGTCTAGTCATGCCTGCCACATGACCACGGAAATGTCTTCAGAAGCAGACAGTGCTGGCTCTTCGGCTTTGAAACAGAGATGAGCACTGAACCCTAGAGTTCAATACGACTGGCTTTCGAGCAAAGGAAACCTTTACCTTTACCTCATTCCATGCAATCCAGATATTCCAAAATAAATTTACCTAAAGAAGGGAGCACAAGCAATGAAAGAATTTAACAAAGGTGTTCTTGATCAACTGAAGAGGTGACATACAATAAAAGAGATTGCAAACGTCTGTATTTTTGTGCGTTACTACGTAGATGAATAGGTACTACTTTAGCAGGAAAGGTAACAGTGTTCTGTGCACTCTGGTATCAAGTCATGCTTGCCACATGATCACAGAAATGTCTGCAGAAGCAGACAGCATTGGCTCTTTGGTTGTAAACAGAGATATGCACCACTCCCAACAGTCGGACACTACTAGCTTTCGAGCAAGGGAGACTTTTTCCTTTAACTCCAAAAATGTGATTGACTCATTAAATGAAAGCTATTTTTGTCAACCCTACACAGCCATCTTGGCTTGCTCATGGTGAATATCAACATCAACTAGACGTAAGAGTCATGTGCTTCCAAATCCTGAAACACAGAGAATTGGATATACTTGTAAAATTACACAAAAATAGATGTTATTTTAATGTCTGGAATGTCTCTCTCACCCAACTTTTGGAAGCGATTTTGCTTTCATTGAAGAATCACACCTTAGTCAAACTTTGGAATGTCTGCTAAGGACCAGGTAAAAAGGGTTTATTGCACAAATTCTGTCCAAAAGCATCATACTGGCTGCCCTAGTTTTATGTGAAAGAAAAAACTGAGAATGGAAAGTGTAGTAACAAGGGCACCTTTAGAACTGGAGGAATTATTTTCTTTCCTCATATGCAATGTGACAATGTCTCTAATTTATTTGTTTTATGCTAGTATTGGCTGCTTGCCCTGCTTCCTGTGTGAATTGCCATAACTAGTAAGGCATTTGCAGAACAAAAGGTTTTATGCAGGTGATCTAAAAAATGCAAAACACAAGACACACAAAGATACACCTGGAGCATCCATCCGCTTTTCTCTACCTATGTAGCACTTGCTGTTGAAGCTGCATGAGAAATAGAGATGGGGCACAGTCTGAAAGTGTATGTGTGATGACTTACAAAACAAATGAATCCATGAACAAAATTAATCAATGACATGTAATTACAGCAGACTCGTACAGCAGCCTTCCCCAGTCTTTTTTTCTTCCAGATGTTTCAGACTATAATTTACATCAGTCCAAGTCATCATGGCCAAGAGTTGTGGCTCCAGATCCTTGAGCATGCCAGTTTGAGCAAGACTAGATATGAGTCTTGTTTAATGAAGAACCATTAGAAGGTACATATCAATGACCTGGTCATATCTAGCTGCAGCATATAAGTTTCAACAGGCAGGTGTGCAAGTACTCCCCCAACCTTGAAAGTAACTAGTTGTTAGTTACTAGTAGTTAGTTCTTTTCCCACTAATGAAGTATAACAAAGGACTCAGACCAACAGTAGTCATATCTAGAATAAAGCCATTGAATTCAATAGAATAAATATTAGCAGTGACTAACAAATCCCAATCATATCCCATTCATAGATGCCCGAACAAATGAAATGCTTTTACCTTCCCACCAAAACAGTACCTATTTATTTGATTGTAATTTCTTGCTTTCGAACTGCTAGGTTGGAAGGATCTGGGACAGAGATGGGAGCTCACTCCGTCATGCAGCACTCGGGTCTTGAATTGCTGACCTGCCAACCTTCCGGTCGTCAAGTTTAAAGTCTTAACCACTAAGCCATCACAGTCCTCTTAATAGCTTTTTGTTTTTCTGATATTTCTTTTTAAATTTTCAGTGTTTGTAATTACTTTACTGATTGTTAAAATACATTAATTCCTTTTTAATCTGCAATTTATTATGTTTTTAGTATGACTTGTTTTGACATTGTGAGCCACTTGGGTCCCTTCACTGGGACAAAAGCACCCTACAAATGATACCAAATCAAAGGAAACAAATCTGTTCCCTAGCACTGGTGACCCCAATCACTGACAACAATGCTTCTTCCTGTATGCATAGCCACAATCCTTCATCTCCTAGTTTCTGATTCTTGGTCAGAGGATGATTAAGAATAAAACCTTCTTGCTGTCCAGCCCCGCTTCTTCATCTGTATCCTTAGTTATGATTCTTTGTTTCATTGCCTTGTCAACTGGCTTTTAACACCTGTATAAAAATATATAGCACAGTTAATCTGTATATCTCAAAACAGCTGTTCGATATAGAGTTCAATCCACATTTCCCAAGGTCAAGTAGAACATTCTTTCCAAAAGATTACATATGTTCACATGGGCTAAGGACAGATTTTTTTTTGAAAATATGCTGTCTCAAAAGAAGCCAATATAAATCAGCAACATAGGAAAGAGTCCTTCAGAAATTGATGTATATAACACAGCACTTTCATTTCCTTACTGCTCTGCTGTTTTGTTTTAATTAAACCAGTTTGTGAATGACATACTCCATTGTTGTAAGGCAACAATGGTCTTGTCCAAACAGCTCCGCTTCCCTTCTTAACCTACTCTTTCCCGTTAACAAAGGTAAAGGGCATGTTTGGTTACGCAACCTACTGATTTTTTTTTTTTTAAATCCACGATTGCAAGCCCTTGCAGACAATGTTGGCAATAACTATAGTAAATTGCAGTTGTGTGTAAAGACAATACACTACTGTTAGCAGAAAGCAATGGAATGAGAATACACACTCCCTATGGGACCATTTCTTTTACACATTCCCTTACACCCCACTGCATTTTTTTGTTTTTGTTGTTCTTAAAGAAGGAGGCTGAACTTACTCATAAATAAATCAATGTGTATAGTCTTGTTAGACTGGAATGGCAGGTCTTCTAAGATATTGACTTTTGCTTCTCTTTGACAGTGGCTTCTCACATGGCAGAACTCATTATTAAACAAGAATAGCTCTCCATGTGAAACACAAGAATTCTTTGGGAGCCACAGAAACAGTGGTGGGTTTCAAATTATTTTCCTACCTACTCTGTGGGTGTCGTATGGTGGGCATGGCCAGGGGGAAGGCCCCTGCATTGCACCCAAATTAGGACTACTTTATTTCAAAACTTGGACGGGCAGGGCCAGCCAGAATTTCTGCTACTGGTTCTGGTGAACTGGGGTGAACCTGCTGAATCCCACCACTGCACAGAAATTGATGTGGAGATCATATAGTAAAGCAAATGGACGTAGCTCTTTAGAGGCAGGTTGCCCTCCAGTCCAGATACTGAATGGCCATTTCTTCTACTGCATACAGTGGACTCCCACCTTAAGGAAGGTCTGCTCACAGGAAAACTCGCTTCAAGGAAAGAAATCCATAGGAAATGACAATCTGATTCAAGGGAGAAAAATCACAATAAAATTGCTTTACAGAATAGGTTTCCCCTATGGTTTTCAAGGCGTTCAATGCATTCCTATGGGAAAACACTTTAAGGAAAAAATCACTATAAGGAAAACCCTACAGAATTGATTAATTATTTAAAGTGGGGGTCCACTGTACCTACGAACTTGCAAAGATTGATCAAAGGAGGATGCAGGACTATGTAAAATCTGAGGTGTATCTGCAATGAATAGTTATAGCAGTTTAAAAATTTTTTAGCTGCACGGCTCCCTCCTACAGAATCATGAGATTTGTTGTTTGAGAATTTTAGGCTGGAAATTTCTAGTACCTAACTGTGAAACACATCAGAGAATTCTAAGCAACTGAATGAACAAAAGACCCCAGGATTCTATTAACCATGTCAGTTTGTTCATTTATTTTATTTATTCATTAGTTATATGTTAAGAAAAAAAAGTATACTTGGATATGAATAGCAACCTATGATGAGGTTAAGGAAATAAAGCTGGATTAATGAAACTGTTGTCAAATATCATATGCGGAAATTGCACTGGGCTAGACGTGTTTCTCGAATGACAAATGGACATTGGACAGCAGCAGTCGCCGAGTGGTATCCTAGAGGAGTAAAAAGACCCCATGGCAGGTCACACAAAAGATGGGAAGACTCTGTCATGAAAAGTTTTGGTTGAACCCGGAGAAGAAGTGTGCAACAGCGAAAGGAATGGAAAGTGAGTTGCGACCAGCAGGAATTCATCCTTTGATAGTCTGGTCAATCTAGGATCGAGGATTAGACGTATGTACCATCCACTAGCAAGCTACTCTCAACAGTGAACAATATATACTAAAAACCAAAATGAGCACAGAATGCCCTCTCAACGAAATAAAATAAACACCCTAAGATGGCAGTAAAGGACTTGCTTTGCTCGAAAGCCAGTCGTGCCCAACTCTAGGGGGCAGTGCACATCTCTGTCTTCAGCCAAAGAAACTGTGCTGTCTGCATCTGCATACGTTTCCATGCTCATCTGGCAGGCATGACTAGATGCCAGAGTGCATGGAACACTGTTACCATTCCCGCCAAGATGGTACCTATTTACCTACTTGCAATTTCTTGCTTTCAAACTGCTAGAGTGACAGGAGCTGGGACAGATGATGGGAGTTCAATTGATTATGCTGCACTTGGGTTTAGAATTGCTGACCTGCCAACACTTCTTCCAGTCGTTAAGTTCAGCGTTTTAACCACTAAGCCACCATGGCCCTTTTGCAGTCGGGAACATCAAAATTAACATAATTAACATGGATAAAGATTGCATGATAATAAATGAAATTAGAGGCCTACAACAAAAATTAATTAATTGACAAATAAATCTCCAAAAGCTTCCCTCAAGATTGCTGTTTTCAAAAGCTTCTTGAAACAAGGGAAGGGATGCTGGGAAGGCATTCCAAAGAAGAGGGCCTACCTTTTAAAGGAAAAAAACCTCAAGCAAATTCTTTTTTCAACTGTACTGTCTTGGCCCCTTTAAGTAGGTCTAAATCTAGGGCCAAAATATACAATATACAGTACATTGCATTTCCATTTAAATTAAGGTCATTATTCCTAAACACCCTCGTTTATCTATACATTAATACTGTATGTGCAAATTATCTCCATCATCTTGTCTGTCATTTGGCAACATATTTCTTCTGTTGAGATAATTTGTAAATGTTCACTGTACCTACCACCAACTAGGGACCCTCCTCAAATGAAAAACACTTTCAAGTGGGGAAATAATCTGATTTTCCATATATATAATATATTCTTTGTGCAAGTAAAGAGATCAAGAGGAAATAATTGTTACCCATTCCCTTTTCTTGCTCACTCTCCCCACCCCACCCCTTTCCTCCTTTTTTCACCCAAAAACAGCACAATTGCTTTGAAAGATTCTATTCTTGAAAAGGGTCTAAAATAATATTAAATGGACCAACTTACATTTTTTCTAAAATAGCATGCTTTCCTTCCCAGCAGTTGAAGGGTTATTTCAACCTGAGGCAAAATTGTAGGAGGGATTAAATTTTCACAGCTGATACATTTCTAACAATGATACTTAAATGCCTTTAAATCTTAAACAAAAATACAGAAGGTTGAAATGAAGCAAAAAGAACACTGAATGTCGGGAATCACATTAACAACACCTTCTGACGGAGGCAAGTGAAACCAGGAAAGACAAAACACCAATTAGTACGAAATAGTGCTATTAATAGAGATGACAATGAGTATTAGAAAGTCTTCTAGCTGGGTAACCTCACTTTATTCTTGATTCTTTCCTTGTACATTTATCTATTTTTTAAATTGTTTAATTTATATCCGACCCTTCTAGGCTTACTCGATGGCTTACAACATACTAAACAAAAGATCTTTACAACATATTAAACCAGGGGTGCCCAAACTTTTCAGGTCGTGGGCCGGTCATGTGGTTCAGTGGGCCGGTCATGTAATTTCTCCCACCAGAAGCAGAAGTAAAAAGTGCCTTGCAATCTGTTTTGCAACAGAGTGAGATAGATTTTAGGCTGCCATTTCCTCTGCTTAAACCAAGGGTGCCCAAAGTATGGCCCATGGGCCAGATCTGGCCTCCAACACCAATTCAACCAGCCTGCACCATCCTTGTCACTCACGGAAGCGGAAGTAAAATGTGCCTTTCTCCCAGAACTGAGAGCCAGTTGCTTACACTAAGATGAGATTAATTAGATATAGATAAGAAAAAGGTACAGATAAAAGTATATACTTAAGTTTTCCTGTTAAAACATAATTGAAGCAGCTGCACCACAAAAATATAATGAATTAGATAAACCTTGAAAAACATATCTATTTTAAAGAAGTTGATTTTTAATATGTTTCTTCTTATTTCCCCCATTCTTTTGTTCCTTTGATCTCCTGACTCTAAGAGAGAAAAGCATTATTCTAACACGTAAATTGCCTTGAGTGCCAAAAAGGGTGATAATAGAAGTGTGATTATATGAGCACACAAGCAAATAAGTAACAGTGACAATCATTGATTGATTGATTGATTGATTGACTGTTTTCCATCTGTCATGCTCAAAGTAGTTTCCAGTTTTTGAAAAAGGTTGAAAAATCATCCGATATGAAGGCTGTATTCACACAGAAATCAGCTATGTTTGTATGACAGAAAGATTCCAGAAAATCTTGATATATCACAAGTAATATATATGGCATCTATTTAGTCTTCGTTTGCAGAAGGTTGTTTTATGTTCATCTCCCTGGAAGGCCTTCTGACCAGAAGGGTGTTATATAACCCCAACTGATGGACCAACTAACCAACCAACCAACACTTGAGGTGCAGCTGCCAGAAACATGCATATCTCGAGGGCTGTTGTACCTGCCATACCCCTCCCAGATGACAGAATACCCCAAGTAGGGCTGCCAGATGGTATCCATATGGACATACAGTAGGCAAGGGAGGATGGGAGGACAAATTACAGATAAGGAGGACATGTCCTCCTTTAGGATACCATCTGGCAATCCTAACCCCAAGCAGCAATCCAACATGGTGTAGTTTTCACTTACTTCTTATGATCTTAGGGTTCCCCAGGAGTCAGGCTGGGAATAGTATCATCAGGTTGCAAGCAGGCTATCCGATGCCTGGATCCAGCGCCTTACACTGAGCCAGGTTTCTATGGTTGTAGTCACTTTCACTCGAAGGAGAACCCTGGATACTTGGTTCTCCCACCACATCCTGATCAGTCTACTTACTTGCTAGGCTTGCAAAAAGAAAAACCAACACACACACAAAAACGCTAGCTGCTTCTCTTTCCTTTTCTACCACTACCAACCATCTCAGCCTTGGGAGATGTGACATATAAGTTAAAATTGAAGCTACCAAGTACATGTGACATAGTGATTTAAAAAAGACAACAGTGGTTGATGTGCAGATGCACATCTATGCAAACAAGCCTTTCAAGCGCTGTTTATTAATTATGCAAGTCTATAATGCATTCCTTTTAATAATGTAACAGGAATTACAGAATGAATGCTGTTCCATGTTTCCATAAGTGGGCCACGAAAGAGCCCCCTTCTCTGTTACAGCATCTACAAGCCTCCTGATGGAAGTCCTTGAAATTTGAAATGTTGTTTTGACATATTTGACATATCCTTTTCATCAGTGTCAAAACAAAATGTCAGCATTTTGCAATTGCATCCCTCTGTGAGGAGCGATTATGATGTCCACTCAGTGACTAAACAACAGATTGTCGGGGAGACTTTTAACAGGCTATTTATTGATCATTATTTATATTGCAGTTTTTAACATGCTTTATCTTGTTTGGCCTCACACAAATTGTAATATATATATATATATATATATATATATATATATATATATATATATATATATATATATATATATATATATATATATATATATATATATATATATATATATATATATATATATATATATATATATATATATATATATATATATATATATATACTTTGGTTCTGTAACATATATATATATATATATATATATATATATATATATATATATATATATATATATATATATATATATATATATATATATATATATATATATATGTTACAGAACCAAAGTGGGGACCTTCTTTCCACAGTTCAAAGTGACTCTTTAAATAAGCATAATGTTACACCAGAGCTTGCAAGGTTATTTATAAAAGAAAATACATATAGTTATAACAAGCCCTACATCACAAGAGCACAAATTAACACTTGAATCATATTAAATCATTCTCCATTGTTCTCTCTCTCTCTCTCTCTCTCTCTCTCACACACACACACACACACACAAAATAACAAAGGATTGATCTCTGATTTTGGGGCTTTGCTCTCTGATGGTCTGAGTGTCTAAGCACCGGTTTCCTTGGGGTGAGGGTGCACACACCTGGTCTCCCCCCAAGGAAACTGGCACTCTGAGCATCTGAGCGCCAGTTTCCTTGGGGTGAGGATGCGTGCTCCTGGTCTCCCCAAGGAAACTGGTGCTCTGAGCATCTGAGCGCCAGTTTTCTTGGGGTGAGGGACGCATGCCCGGTCTCCCGCCAAGGAAACCGGCACTCTGAGTGTCTGAGTGCTGGTTTCCTAGGAGTGAAGGTGCACGTGGGCGGTCTCTTCCCAAGGAAATGGGCACTCTGAGTGCCGGTTTCCTTGGGGTGAGAGCACACACACGCATACTCTCACCCAGAGAAAACTAGTGATCCAACGCTTGGGTCTATGGAGGCCCCCTTGGCAAGGGGGCCTCCAGAGATCTCTTCCCCAGAGCGTGCAGGGCTGGTCTCCAGCCCTGCAGACTTTGGGGCCATACCTGTCAACCTTCCCGGATTGGCCAGGATTTCCTGGTTTTCGGTGTCGATTTTTGCCCTTTCCCGCTCCGCGCTGTCGAAACCCCGGATTTCGGCAGCGGGGGAAAGGAGGCACTGCGCAGCCCATCTGCGCAGGTCACGTTGCACGCATGCATGGAAGGGCTCTACACTTCCGTAGCTCCCTTCCATGCATGCGCAGAAGGCTATGCCGCATGCGTAGAAGGCTACGCAAGCGGCGTAGCCCTCCACGCGCATGCGTACAACGCGGCCTGCGCAAACCCGGTCTGCGCAGGTCCTGGATTCGCCAGAGCCGCGGTTGACAGGTATGCTTTGGGGCAGAGATCAACGTTGGGGAATTTGAGGAAAACATTTGCATCACACAACGTTGTCTTAATGTTATGCAGTGCAAAGGTTTTCCTCAAATTCCCCAACGTTATCCGGTTTTAACGCTGTGCCGTGCACATGTTAACCGAGGTATTACTGCACTGTACTTACAGTATATTACCAAACTCTATATTAAATCAATGTCTATGCTGTTCTATTGTCCACTGTGAACTATAGTCAGAGAAATTTCATCTTTGAATCCATAAAGATTTATTATTAGTATGAGATCATTCAGGGGGGTTTACTTGTTACTCCAGCATCCCACTCATAATTCTCTAGATCCCTGCTGAGACCTTTTAAATAAGCTTAAACCAAACACACGAAAAGCGAGAGAATAACTGCTACACCCCTTCCATCCTTGCTCTGCACATGGATTTGTCTGCGAGTGAGGCAGGTAACAACAGTCCTCCAAATGTGTTTTTGTTGTTCAGTCACACAGTTGAGTTTGAACCTTTGCAAACCCATGGACCACAGCACACCAAGGTCCTCTGTCACCGACCATTCTCTGTAGTCTGCCCAGATCCACGCCCACCACGTCAATGATGCTGTCAAACCATCTCATCCTCTGCCGCCCCCTTCTCTTTTTGCCTTCTATCTTCCCTAGCATCAGGGCCTTCTCCAGCGAGCCCTCTTTTCTTATTTCATAGCCAAATTATTCGAACTGCAAAATGTGTGTGTTTTTCCTTTTCAGACTGACAGTCTTCCTGTAAAGAAAGAAGAAATGGAGCTACATGCTCCCCCCTCCTCACACATTGCCTAATTCTGTTTTGAACTTCTGAGTAGGATTCTTATTTTTTGGAAATGTGTTCCCCCACCACCACAACCCTCCAAAATATGAACTGGTGTAGTGGCTAAAAGACTGAGTTGTGAAGCAGGATGCCCCTTGTTTGAATTTCATCTTTGCAGTGAATTTATGAGATGATCTGAGGCAGTAAACACTCTCTTTCGCAGCCTGTTTTCATAACTGGAGGGTTGTGAAAGTCTTTCAGTCTTTTTCTCACAATGTTTCTCAGAAGCCTACCAGCTTTCTTGCTCTGTCCAAGTTCTGGATCAGGTTCATTCCTCTTCCATTGTCCCCAAAGCCAATGGCTATGTAGAATTTTCTAAACACTTACTAAGAAAAGAACTCACTCTCCCTCAATCCTACACCTCTCTTCAAGTGAACTATAATGGAATTATAATCCATTCTGCTAATGGAAATCCTATTTTTTTTATTGCTCATGGTTATTCCTAAACACAGGTGTGCAATTCTGTATTTTAGGACTGCCAATATTCCCATGCAGCCCAGTCAGTTGTAGACCAAAAGAATACTTCTGTTTCCAACAATATTATTGCCATTGTAATGTCCAGAAAAACTGACTGAGGATAAATATAATAACAAAATATCTCTGATCATATATATACCTGTATATATACTCTTCCTAGAAAAACTGCATTTTTTGTTTCTATCATGGTGCAACCCAGGTTCTTTGATAGAGTGATGGATGATGTAAGAAAAGAAAATTTGATAATCATTACTGTGAATCTCATTTGCTGTTCTGGTCCATAGCTCAGACATACAGTATTTTGACCATGCAGAAAATGAGGCACACAAATCCAGACTTGATAGATTGAGTAGCACCTACCTTTATGTCTTTTTAGCTGCAAAATAAGATCTTCTCATGTTCCCAATAGTCTTTTATATGCTCTTCAGTCCTGTAAAAATGTATTCATTTATTATTTGTTGTATATATAGGCCACCTTTCTCCTGATGATGAGTAATGGTTTCCTTCATATTATAGTGCTTGCCGTTGTAAGCTGTTGCAGAATTTTTTATACTAAAGAGTGGCATCTAAATATTTTCCATAAAGCTGTAGTTGTAAGTCTAGAAATGGATTGGTTCTGTTATTTTGGCAAACTAATTATTTCTGAACCTGAGTACATTATTGGCACAAGTCAAGGAAATAGGACCTCCCTTAGTGTAGTTATCAGGCACATCTATCTTTTTGTCTAATGAAGCACATTACAAACTTTGAAAGACCTTTGCATATGTATAAGGGACCTCTACATATGTATAATAGGTTATCTCAAAGTTTCTAAGAATTGTGTAAACTATACATCTAATCCAAAAACCCAGTCCCACCCAACTGCAGAGAGAAAAGTTTTTAAAAAAAGATTTTCCTGCTTCTTCCCTTTCTTGTTAATGTTACTGTATAAAATGCTAATTTTAGGGTCTGGCCCAACAAATAATAACACTGTAGGATCCTGAGGAGGGGTTGTTCAGACAGTATTTAAAGTGTTATTTGTTTGATCAACAAATAAATTGTAAGCCACAAGGTGTGAAGCCCCAAAGATATTTCTTTCATGTGTTAGAAGTTTTCTTTCTATAGTTTATATTCAGAGAATGCAAAAACAACAATAATACATACTAAACAAGTTGTGTAGAACAGAGAGAAATGTATGTTTCAAAAATAGCAGTACACATGTATATTAATATATTTGAGAAAGGGAGAATAGTAATTTTCTGTATTCTGTGTGAGCGGGAGTTAAAATAAGACTAATGAGAGAATCCAAGCCAATATATTTCCATATATTTATTTTTAAACTGTTCCTTGAGCGACAACAGCCTTTGTGGCCACCTACAGCTTCATAGGAAGTGAGAAATAATATCAAGCCTACACAATTCAAGACACTGAATTTACGCTTGTATGGATTTTTTTAGCACTGATGCCTTTGATTTCCAATTCAGTGGGGACAGCGAACGTGCTCCATATCTTCAGATGAACTTTACAAAAGCTGTCTGAAGGTTCAGCACTTGGATAGTTCCTTTAAAATTCTGATTGAAAGTCAGCGACGGTTTCGTCACTTTCTGTCATGGAGTCACAAGTTCCAGTTGTCCATCCATTGTTTCCTTGTTTCTGGAGCACAGTAGGATGAGATATGACCAAAAGGTTGTATGGGACCCTGATTATTTTCTTGTAGCCCCTGTTTACCCCCACTAGGCAATTCCAGTAAAATATGCAGCAGTAGGATCACAGTAAACAAACCAGTCTTCTTTATTTATTTATTTATTTATTTATTTATTTATTTATTTATTTATTTATTTATTTATTTCTGTACTGCCCATCTGGGTGTTATCCCACTCTGGGTGGTGAACAAACAGAAAACAAAAAACAACAATAACCAAAACAAATCAAAACCCACCAACAACAAATACATCACAAACTAAACTAAACTAAACTAATTGGTGTCTGAGGACATCAGGACTGAACCTAACTGGCTAATTGATTGTCAAGTATATTGCAAGCCATTAGCAATTGCATCATATGGACACTGGATGGAGGCAGGGAGTGGAGTAGAGGGGCTTACCCTGAGTTTGAAAAAATAACCACCAACGGTTTTAACTGACTCCAGAGTTCTTCTGCTTGCTGACAGTTGGGGCTTGATATCTGATCATGGTGGTCACACATGCTGTATGCTCCCTTATTCTGTAATGAATACCAAGGCAATCTCTGTAATCTTCTTCTTCTTCTTCTTCTCCTACGTCCCAATCAAACCCTGGACTGCCAAAATGAAACCGCTTTCTTGGCTTTGTCATTAGCCAAACTTAAATTCTCATTGGTGCACCTTTGTGGCAGTAATCGGCAAACCAGTAAATGAGCCGGATTCTGTATCTCTGCACAAAGATACATATCCTCAGAAAAAGATGATGATGGTACACCATCAAGAGCCACTACAGTTGCCTCTATTTCTATGGCAATGATAGGAATGGGACATTGATGGCAGCAGAGCAGCTCACAGACTTTCTATTTTAGATAGGATCATAAGCATAATGGATGAAAACCATTGTAGATGGATGTTATATTTTGAACTTGATCTTAGTTGTAAGTCAACCCATGGGCTTCAATCCAAATGTTATATAATTGATTAAGGAGATATATCAAGACTCTTCTCTTTGCTGCTACTGTCTTTTCAGGACAGAATTGCAAATTGCAAATTCATAAATCAGAGTCTATATATTTCTCTCTATTTTAAAAAAGCAGGCATGTAGAATGGATTCTTTACACAACCATATCTTAGTTTTGTTGGAAGGTCTATGTTTGACTACGGGTGACCACATGAATGCATGTCTTGCAGTTGAATGCTAGTGGCTATGCTTTGCATTAAGGTATGTTCACTATTTTTGGAGATCCTGACAAAAAAGGGTGATGAAAGAAATGTATAAATGAGTCTCGTGTAAGCAGAGCATTTATTCTGGGTGAAAAATGTTTCACAGCTCCAGATGTCAAAAAAAATATGAGCATTTCTCGAAGAGAACCTTTTCCCCTCAGTAGGCCCCATGGAGACATTTGGAACTCAGAGCAGCAAATAATTGTGTTTCCATTTGTTTACTTGTGGTGTACAGTATTCACAAAGGTTTTCTAAATGCCTCTTTCTTATCTTTTAAAAAAAATATTCCTAATTTGAAAATGCCTTGAAGTCAAGTTGGTGGTTAGAAAAAAATAGAATGCTTTGCATTGGTCTTTCATCATTGTATATATAAAGTATAACTTAGTGAAATTAAGGATATAATCAATCTCCTTTGTAGAGGCAGATGACAAGTTAAAGATGAAGATACACAATACTACACAACTGCATACCAAATCCAATGCATATTAGGAAACAAAACAATCTAAATTGCTCTTGGCAAATTAAAAACAGTTCTCAGCTGCAGAATAGTTCAGGAGGAGCCAGCTGAACAGGGATCATCTGATATTCCGCTCTTGAAAAAGCTAGCCCACTGCATAGACTTTCCTGCACTTGACTGCTAGTGATGCCACCTTCTTCATCTCCCAGGGGATAACTCCCCCCCCCCAATCAAAAATGGTTTGAGGTCTGCTAAAAGAAGGAGAGAGAGAAAGAGAGAAAATGTATTTGTCTCTCTGGATTTGAACCTCAAAGGATTCTTTGACGCAAAGGATTCTTTGACGTTGGGCTTGAACCTCAAAAGATTATTTGGCCACGTGAGCAGGGTTTCCATTCCCTCTGTAAAGCTTGCTTGAAATAGGAATGCACCAGCCATTGGATACAAATGTCTTTGTTGGTTTGATGGTTTGCAGATTTCATAGCTGCCCTCTTTCCCGTTCCTTCTAAAAGTGAACTGATACATTGTAATTTGGATGATAATTTTGTTTTGATGATCTTAATTGATATCAGGCAAAGGGACTAGAAAGCCTTTGCAGATTCCTTCCCCCACTGTAACATAGGGTACATGGACTTCCCCCTCCCTTTCTGTAAACATCTGTACACAATAAAAGGATGTTGGGCTAAAACTGCATTTCCTTTACCTTCACTTAGGACTTTTTTGGTAGGATAATGTTGGTTCAATAGAGAAGGAATGAAGTTTCCTTGCATCATTCAGAGAGTCTTTTATTTTGTGTTCAGTGCTGGAGGTGACAATTATAAACGTATCAGATTTAATGACATCAGAGGAAGTTTCTCCACACCCTTTTTACTGTTAGCATTCCATCCTTCCTAATAGTCAGCATTGCACCGAACCCATTCACTCTTACTTTTATGAGCAGCAAGATGGTCTCACAAAAGGTGCTTACATTCTTAAATGAAATGAGAACATGGTTATCTTTTCCTCATTAGGTAATACATATAACACAGATAATATACTTCCTTGTTCAGTTTTTAAAAAAATTCTATTTAAGGACATTTTGTTCTAAATTGCTTGATTCTACACTGTTACTTTGTTAAGAAGTCTTGTGTTTTTGTATAGGCATGTAAATGAAGAGACTGGAAACTGATCAGACCTGCTCCACTATGCTGTACTAAGTTATTTTTTCAATTTATCAGCTATAAAAATAATTGCATGATGCTGTAGACGCCTACTTTTTAAAAGATAGAAAGAGATATAGTGCCACACTATAATAAGAAACCGACCTCCTCTAAAATCAGTACTGTAAATGTTAATAACAATTGCTATTTTTTCTTTCATCTTCTTTGCCTCACCCACCCCTAGTAAAGAGTAAGACAATAGTTGTTTTGGTATCAAAAATTGGGCCACTTTATTAACTTGTAACTTTATTAACTTTAACTGTATAACTGATCTGCAATGGGCCGAAGTAGCATAGGTAAGGACAATTTGATTTCTAAGCCAAATGCAGAATTGCTTGTTAAAATTTTGGTTATCACCCTTCTTGTGTCTAATAGTTAGATCTCCTGTCAGAATTTAATTTGTTCTTCTTGTTTCTGACCTAATCCGGTTGAACATCCAATTAGGGTTTCCAATCTGCCAAGGTTGGAATTCCCTGGTTCCTGGTCCGCATTTGATTAACCAGCCCCACTCTGTGGTTTGTCTGTCAACTCTGCTAGTTAATCAAATGCGTACCTACTGAATTCTTTGGGATCTAAGGTATGTCCTTACCAGTGCTAACAGCCAAGTTAGTGAAAAAACACCTCACCATCTCGACCATGTGCAGCAGTATGGGATGGGTGAAAATAATCAGAATCCGATATGGCCAATTGGGATTCAGGCAAAAAATTCCCATCCGGCCCATGGTAAAGGTAAAGGTTTCCCTTGCTCGAAAGCCAGTCGTATCCGACTCTAGGGTGCAGTGCTCATCTCTGTTTCTAAGCCGAAGAGCCAGCGTTGTCTGCTTCTTCAGACATTTCCATGGTCATGTGGCAGGCATGACTAGACACCGGAGCGCACGGAACGCTGTTACCTTCCCACCGAAGTGGTCCCTATTTATCTACTTGCAATTTCTTGCTTTCAAACTGCTAGGTTGGCAGGAGATGGGATGAAGACGGGAGCTCATTTCCGTCCTACAATCCAGCCCATAGGCAACCAAAATAATCATACTGCGGCTATAGGGAGTGGAGGGTGGGCAAACACACCCTGGCTTTGCCGAATTGAAGAGAGCAGAGTGCCAGGTGCGCACACTCCTGTTAAGGGAGCTTGCTCCGCCCCCGGCTCTCACAATCCTCTGTATTCCTCCCTTGTTGTATATGGAACTTGTGCCTTTAAGAAATGTAACTTTGTCTTCTAAGTAACCTTGTATCCAAATGAACTGTGAATTAGTCCCAATGATTACAATGTAACTCAGCTGTTCTGGCTAGCGATTGAGCTGCCGCTAGAGGCATCTGCAGAGCTCAGCCCACATGGTTCAGATCACCCAATCACAGAGTAATGCGGGAAACATTCCCACCACAGGTAAACCTTGTAAGGTATTCAGTACATCACAATGACACCACTGATACCACAACCAATGGGCACCCATGGGGCGAAATTCAAATGTACTGTAAGCATATATAAGGAGCTGCATCTCCGCCATTACCTCATGTTCAGATTGCATACCTTGCAATAAAGATGTGTTTGGCCCCCTGAATGCTACCTACCACATATCAATCTTGGAACATCAAATCCCTCCAGTGGGGAAGAAGGCAAAGTGTGCGCCCATGGCATTTGCCGTCAGCGTGCGTTCATTTTCAATAAAAAACACAAATAGCCCCTGACTGGTTTTCAGAAGTAACCAGTGCAGTTGTATCGGTAGCATTGCTTGACAAGTTAAGGATGAAGATACACAATACTACACAACTGTATTTCTAGCTCTCAGCACAGTATTCTGGAAATATTTTAGGACAAATAAAGAAAAGAGGTTCTGAGAAAACTATTTCAAGGCATAACCAATCCAGTTTAAGTCTGGAAACCAGTGATGTTTGTGATAATTTTTTTTATTTCTAGCTTTCATGACAAAGAAACAAATGGGGTTCCAGGGATTTGTTGTTCAGTCGCACAGTCAATTCTGACCCTTTGTGACCCTATGTACCATTGCCCTCCAGGCACCTCTGTCCTCCACCATCCTCCTCAACCTGCCCAGCTCTGTGCCCATTGCATCTACAATACCATCTAGCTATCTCATTTTTGGCTGACCCCTTCTTCTTTTGCCCTCCACCTTTCCCAGCAAGTGAATCCTCCCTTCTCATTTGACATCCAAAGTACTTCATCTTCATCTTTACTATTTAACCTTCTAAGGAGCAGTCAGGGTTGATTTCTTCTAAGATTGACCTTTTTGTTCTCCTCACTGTCCAGGGTACTCTCAAAACTCCTCCAACACCACATTTCAAAGGCATCTATTTTTTTGCACTCAGCTTTCCTAATGGCCCAGCTCTCACAACCATACATTACCACCAGGAATACCATTGCTTTGACTATGTGGACTTTTGTTTGCAAGGTGATGTCTCTACTTTTAACTGGTGGTGGGAGGGCAGGATGCTTCACTCACCTCCCCCTGGGCCTCTGAGTTGGCAAAATGGGATCATCCTAGTTCTTTCTATTATTTAAGCTGAGACATATCAGTGAAAAACCTTATGCTTCTAATTTTTTAGCTTTTTCAGAGAGTTGTTTTTTCAACCTGGAGAATAGGAGAAGCATTGCAATTCTCTGAGAGACTGACTGGTGTCCTGAGACAAATAAAAAATGACAGAGTGAACTGCAGTTTGGCCATAGTTAACTTTTGAGTTTTTCCATTTTGTTTCTCTCAGGGCACCATTCGGTCTCTCAAGGAATTGCTATTTCTCCCATTCTCAAAAACAGGGTTGGTAGTTCCCTCCACCTGCTACTTCAAAATCTAGATTGTTCTTGGATGAGACAAAACTCAGAGTTTGAAAAAAGATTTTTTTTTTGGAACATGGCTAGGAAAATCTATGAAGTCCGAACAATAACTCTCTTAGGATTTCTGAGTTGTGGACCCCAAAGTCTACTTTTACAGCCTGTGGTAAAGTTTCCTTTTACCTTCAAGCTTCAGACCTGCCCTCAGCCTCGACTCATTCAGTATAAACTCTGAGCTAAACTGAGTCTTCAAGGACTAAAGTCTGGAACTGAGTAGACAGAACACACAATGCAAGCGCGGCGCCAAAATGGCCGCCGCGCCCTTTGCGGCCCCCCCCCCACAGGACAGAGAATCTGGGTAGTTAGGGGCGTGGCCACCGCCTTGATAAAAGGGGTGGCCACGAGGCAGCCGTGCTGCCATTTTGCCTCAGCGACGGAGCGGAGAAGTTTTTCCCCCTGCGTCTCCGTCGCTCGTTGGTGCTACCGGGAAGCCTTTTAGTTCCTTTACTAGCTAGCTTCCCTTTCTGTTGCGGTGAGATGCCTTCCAAAAAGAAGGCTGCTGCGAATGCAGCTCGGGTGGTTCGGAGGCGTAATCCGGGTCGGAGGACCGCGGTGCCGCCTACCCAGCAGCCACCTTTGCCATCCCCGGCCGGGGCTAGTGGCATGGGGGCTATCGCCCCTTGGCCCGATCAAAGTGCGGGCGCGGAGGGAGCTCCGGCCCGCGGCCCGCGAGCGGTGGGCACCGCTCATCCTCCTGCTCAATCGGTTGGGCCTATTCCTGTCGGGCCGCAGCCTCTCCCGGGGCCCTCTAGCCTTGGGGGGTGGCCCGGCTCCCTGCCTTGGCAGGTTAATCCACCAGCCCTCCCGGGCTTTGGCGGTAGTCAATGGCAATATATGGCCCCTGGGGTGCAGGGACCTGTCCCCATGCAAGGATCAGGGGGGCCGGCCGGCTCTTTACCCATGGTTAATGTGGACTCCTTACTGGCCCGTATTGCGGCCCTCGAGGCGTCTTTGGCCCGGGCCAGTCAGGCAGGTGCCCCTTTTGGGGTACCTTCTGAGGCGCTAACGGCAGCAGGACAACAGCCGGCGGGGAGGGTTGAGCTGCTACAGGCGGGTGGCGCGGCTACGGCCACTGCCTCGCAGCTCCCCAGCCAGCATCCTGGTGCGGGTCAAACCCCGGTGATGAGCTCTACATCGGTCGTGAGCTCCGACGCTCCCAGTGGGCCAGAACCCCCGGTGGGGGCGGCCCGCAGGGGTGCAGCATGTGAGTATACGGTGCAAACGAGTACATCTACACATATTCCCAATATAGGGGGGGCCTTTCAGTGGCCTTGGCCTCGCTCGGGCGGTGCGGGGACTACCCCTCTGGTGCCCCACCCGGCGACAACGACTGCCACCATGCCCACGGGGGTGGGCCTAGGCTCTTACACTGCTGGTAATGTCTTGGGGGTGGCAGGGTTAGCTCAGGCTCCCTTTACCAGGCCTGTTGTTCCCTTTTCGGCTTTGCCGACGGCAGGGTATTCCTTGCCACTGGGTGATCACTTGGCACAGGCTACCAGAGAAAAGATTTGGAGGGGGGAGTATGTAGATATCTTCTCACTCCTGAACAGAGAGCCCACCAAGGAAGAAAGGGAGGGTCAGGATGAGAAGGACAAGGAGCAGGCACGCCGCCGTAAGCCGCCGCGTACCTGGGCTAACTGGCTCCCCGCTTATTTGATATATATGGCGGTATATTTGAGGGCGCGGCCGGATCTAGCTATTCCCATGGTCCAATATTTGGACAACATATATAGGGCGATGGTAGATTTCCCGGGCCCCTCATGGCTAGCATATGATGAGGAATTCCGTATGAGGATTCCCCTCCATCCCGAGATGAGATGGGATGAGCCCTGCCAGAGACTGTGGCTCTTGTATATGACACCCACACGCCCTGCCCCGGGGGATAGATACCATTGTGGACATGCGGTCCAGCGAGCAGCTCCAGCGCAGGTTACCCGCCAACCGGCGGGGCAGGGGGTTCCAGCCCGCCTGCTGTGCTGGACTTTCTCGTCCAATGGTTCCTGCAATCGGAAGAACTGCAGGTATAAGCATGAGTGTCCCACGTGTTCTGGTCCCCACGCAGCCTCGGCTTGTCCCAAGCCTGGGGGGGCGCGAGGCAGAGGGAGGGGTGGACAGTGGGCTGGCAAGGCTGCCACGGAGGGAACTAGTTCTCCAAAAGGCCCCCTCCCCAATTAAGGTGGACATGCTGGAGCGCTGGCTCGCATCGTACCCAAAGGGGGAGGACAGAGAGTATCTCATTCAAGGTTTTAAGCAGGGATTTCGTATCCCTTTTATGGGTGTTAGATCACCTCAGGATGCTCCCAACCTGTTATCCCTCAGAGGAAGGGAGGAGGTGGCTGCGGCCAGCATTAACAAGGAATTAGACGCGGGCAGGGTCGCTGGACCTTTTCCTGCACCCCCTTTTCCCAACCTTAAGGTTTCACCATTGGGTTTGGTTCCCAAAAAGTCCCAAGGTGAGTTTCGCCTTATTCATCATTTGTCCTACCCAGCCGGCAGATCGGTCAACGATGCTATACCTGATGACCTTTGTTCGGTCAGGTATACATCGTTTGACCATGCGCTGCGCATGGTGCGCTCGTGTGGCCCGGGTGCCTTGCTGGCCAAGTGCGACATTAAGTCAGCTTTTCGCCTCTTGCCAGTGCACCCGGGTGACTTTGAATTGCTGGGTTTTAAATTTAAAGGGGAATATTATTTTGATAAGGCCATGCCTTTTGGCTGCTCCATATCATGCTCGGCCTTCGAGCGTTTTAGTACTTTCCTAGAGTGGGCTTTTGTCCGCAGGTCAGGGTCCCGGTCTGTAGCCCATTACCTGGATGACTTTTTATTCGGGGGTGAACGGGGCTGGGACACGTGTGCACGTCTCCTCAATACATTTCAGACGCTAATGCAGGAACTTGGTGTCCCTTTAGCGCCCGAAAAGACCGAGGGCCCATCGACCAAGTTAGTATTCCTGGGGGTTGAGATTGACACAGTAGAGCAGGCTTCTAGGTTGCCGGGTGATAAGGTGTCCAGGATAGTGACCCTTATCTCGGAATTGCTGGCCAAGCGTAAGGCATCCCTGAGGGAACTCCAGGTGCTACATGGGCACCTTAATTTTGCCTGCAGGGTGGTCGCACCGGGCAGGGCTTTTGCCCGGCGCTTATGCGACGCCATGGCAGGGTTATCCAGGCCCCACCACAGAGTTAGGCTTACCCGGGGTATCAGGGCAGACATGTTTGTCTGGTTGCAATTCCTGAGGGAGTTTAATGGGGTCTCATTTTGGAGGTCGGACCTCCTGGCATCCCCCAATTTCCAGATCCAGTCTGATGCCTCAGGATCCCTGGGTTATGGGATGTACTTCAATGGGAAGTGGGCCTATGGTGGGTGGCCACCGGCATGGGCAGGCACAGGTCGCCTGCGGGATCTCACATACCTGGAATTTTTTCCCATTCTGGGGGCTTTGATGCTATGGGGCGAACAGTGGGCTAATTCGGTAGTGCATTTTTGGTGCGACAATGCTGCCGTGGTACACATTGTCAATGCACAGACTTCTAAATCGCCCAGGGTTATGGATCTAGTGCGCCATTTTGTGCTGCGCTGCCTGCGCCTCAATGTCTTGTTCAGGGCCAGGCATGTCCCAGGGGTTAATAATGATATTGCTGATGCTTTGTCCCGCCTGCAGATCTCCCGGTTCCGCGCCTTGGCCCCGGATGCGGAGGAATTTCCCTCGCCACTTCCGGACGAGATGTGGACTATTGGCAAGGGGAGGTGAACCGGGCGATTGGCCTTTCACTGGCGCCACGCACGCGTAAGGCGTATCAACAAGCACTCAGTTCATATAGGGCTTTTGCCACTCAATTTCACTTGCCAGAGACCTGGCCTATTCCGGTGGACCATGTTCTGCGGTTCATGGTTCACCTGCATGCACAGGGCCTTGCACCTCGCACCATAGCATCCAAGCTCTCGGCGTTGGCTTTTATGGCCAAAGTAGGGGGTCATGTGGATACCACCTCTGACTTCCGTGTGAGACACGTTTTGGAGGGGTGGGTGCGCGAGCGCGGGCGTTGCCCGGACGACCGGCACCCTATTTCCCCAGGGGTTCTTACCCAGTTGGCCCGGGGCTGGCCTGGCCTCTGTTTTGATCATTATGAGGCAGCCCTTTTTCATGCAGCCACAACGGTGGCATTTTTTGGAGCGCTCCGCGTCAGCGAACTCGTGATGCTGTCTAAGGCGGATGCAAGTGGTAGGGCACTGGAACTCGGAGATGTTTACGTTGCCAAAGACTGGGCCCAGTTGAGGATTCGCTCCTCAAAAACAGATCAGCACGGCGTAGGCAGTGGAGTAAGACTGCTACGGTGTTCTTTGGCAGACATCTGTCCGGTTGGTGCCCTACAGGAGTACCTGGCACTGCGTGGCATGCACCACGGCCCGTTTTTCTGTCACCAAGATGGGTCTCCCCTTACTAAATTTCAGTTTTGGAAGGTGACAGCCATAGCCCTCGCCAGGGTGGGTTTTTCAGGTGCCCGTTATGGCACACATTCGTTCCGTATTGGTGCAGCCTCTACAGCAGCTGCTTTTGGGTACTCGGGGGCTGACATACGCAGCATGGGGAGGTGGGGCTCACAGTGTTTTCAGTTTTATGTGCGCCCACTCCCGCCATGAGTACCAATTCAGTCACCTTACCTTCCTTTTTTCTCAATTTTGTTACAGACCCTGGGTGTCGTATTACACCGGTGACAGTATGGCTGGTGGGCCACAGTTATGTGCACAGGGCAGCGCGTTACGCTGCGGCGACAGAGTGGGGACCCCGACTGGGACTGGGTGACCACGCCAGTCTCGCATGGCATGGTAAGCCTGGGATGTTATGGCGGGAGCTGAGGCCTTTCCTTTTTTCTGGCCTGGGGGCTGACCCGCCTGACATTCTAATTATCCACCTGGGGGGCAATGATTTGGGCCAGGTCACCGGCTTATCGCTCAAGCATGCGATTTGCGAGGAACTCGCCTACTTGCACTATGTCTGGCCTGCCACAACCCTTGTTTGGTCGGACATTGTTCCGCGCCACTCTTACAGAGGGGGCGTTAACCTCCTTGCGCTTGACCGCGCGAGGCGCGCGGTCAACAAGGCGGTGGCGCGGTTTCTTACCACCAGGGCTTGGGGACGGGTTAGTCATCACCCCGATATTAGTCTGCAAAATTATGACCTGTATGCAGGGGATGGGGTCCATCTGTCGCGAGGAGGTATGGACCTCCTGTTGGGTGACTGGCGAGCAGGCCTGTTGACCGAGCTGACGGTCTGGGGGGGGCGTCAGGTCTTCTGTGAAGCCCCTCCGTGTGGCGGGTAGCACTGGTAAGGTAAACAGTATGACCCACAAGTATCCGGCAGGTTCGCAATTGACTGGACAACACTAGACAGGAATAAATTAGTTAAACGTTGTCCGGTCAACGACGAACCAGGCGATGGGGTGATGGTGATTGCTAACCAGCATGCATCACCCCTGTGATTTCACGGATACGCGTCAGAGGGTGGGGTCATGAGTTAGTTATTGACTACGGTCAACAATTTGTTTGTTGTTGACAAACAAATTGATACAAATTGATACATTGTAACCAATTGCCGTTGGCAATTTTGGGGTGGTACCTTACCAGTGTTACTTCGGCCTGCTTGCCTTAGGAATTATGATTGGTCGTTTTACCAATACAAATTTATAATTCGGACTAGGGCATTGAATCAATAAATGTGGCCCTTTGCTGTTATCCACTTTCAATGTTGTCTGTGTCCGTTATTGGGGGGGTGCGCCTGCAATGCAAGCGCGGCGCCAAAATGGCCGCCGCGCCCTTTGCGGGCCCCCCCCACAGGACAGAGAATCTGGGTAGTTAGGGGCGTGGCCACCGCCTTGATAAAAGGGGTGGCCACGAGGCAGCCGTGCTGCCATTTTGCCTCAGCGACGGAGCGGAGAAGTTTTTCCCCTCCACCCCCTCCCTAGTTAACAGTGTGATTATGGTCGCTTCGGGGCCGGGTGGGAATTTTTGGTTGGGACCCATATTGGCTTCGGGTCCTGGCTTTTTTGCCCACCCCACACTGTGGCTATGGTTTGATATAGGGGTCTTTCGCCATTACTACTATTGACTTTGGTCACATGGGCGGGTAGCACTGGTAAGGTAAACAGTATGACCCACAAGTATCCGGCAGGTTCGCAATTGACTGGACAACACTAGACAGGAATAAATTAGTTAAACGTTGTCCGGTCAACGACGAACCAGGCGATGGGGTGATGGTGATTGCTAACCAGCATGCATCACCCCTGTGATTTCACGGATACGCGTCAGAGGGTGGGGTCATGAGTTAGTTATTGACTACGGTCAACAATTTGTTTGTTGTTGACAAACAAATTGATACAAATTGATACATTGTAACCAATTGCCGTTGGCAATTTTGGGGTGGTACCTTACCAGTGTTACTTCGGCCTGCTTGCCTTAGGAATTATGATTGGTCGTTTTACCAATACAAATTTATAATTCGGACTAGGGCATTGAATCAATAAATGTGGCCCTTTGCTGTTATCCACTTTCAATGTTGTCTGTGTCCGTTATTGGGGGGGTGCGCCTGCAAACACTCTTGTCTCTGAACTTCAATGCCATTAAAATACCACTGACAACTACTGTGATTTCTGGCATCTGCAAAAATACACAACACAAATGAACAGAGGACAATTCAGAGAAAGTTCTCCAGGCGTATTCTCCCTTCTACACTTGCTGAAATAATTGTTATTTAGGGAATTATGTATGTGATTAATTCCTATTGACTGGATGTGAATGAACTTGATTGCCATTTTTTGGATTGTGCCCATGAACACAACAATTCAGACTGGCATCTTCACCACATCTAGGCATTCAGCTGGGTTTTGTTAATTTGCTTTGGCACAGGACCAATAAGTAGCATCTTCCACCCCTCCCTCAACCAATGTTCATACTATGCCAGAAGCTGGCATGGAGGGGAAAGACAAGTTTTTTTTGTGGGGGGGGACCTTTATAACAACAACAACAACAACAATTGTGTGCCATCATGTCAATTCTGACTTGTAGTGACCCTTTCTTGGGTTTTTAGGTAGAGAATACTTGGAACTGGTTAGCCACCCCCTTCTGTTGTCACCCTGGGACTGTGCAGTTTGCTCATGTCTACACAAGCCAGCTCTTTTTCTCAGAGGTTGGCTGCATAGTGTAATATTACCACGGAAACTATGTAGATGGTGATAACACTGGCTCTTTGTCTATAAATAGAGATGAGCACTGAACCCTAGAGTCAGATATGGCTGGCTTTTGAACAAGGGCGACCTTTACCTTTACCTGCCTATACTTTTCTGTTTTTTGATCATCCCTTTTCCTTCAGGCAGACATCTCCTGATAGATGAATTTCTTTCAGAGTTTTGTTAATGTATTGATTTCTGTTAAAACCTTTTCAGATGTCAGTGTAAATATATTATACAGTACGTCATTCTAGAAACTTCATTGTGGAGTAGTAAAACATATGCATCTTTCTCATTGAAAATGATTGGGGATTTTTAGCTTCTTTGGGTTCCTTTTGGGAGAAGAAATCAAGTAAGGAAACATTTGCTTATTTGCAGATGTGAGTAGTGAAAATTGCAGGGTGAGGAGATGAAAATGGAAATGCTCTCTCCCAATATCTAGTGCTGTCTAGCTGTGTTGAACTATAACTTTCTTCATTCCTTCTCAGCATCAGCCCTTTGTCCTTGTACATCATTCATTGTGTGTTCCATTCAGGATGGGAATAAATAGTTTCCATTAACTATAATTTTCTGTTTTGTTCCACCTGGGATAGTTAACTGTAGTGTGAAACTGTGTTATATATGGGGTTGTTCTAAAGCATGTAGTCTGAGGAAACTAAAATTAATGAAATACTTCCAGGTTTGTTTGTTCTTGCTGGAAAAGGGTGGTGGTTGTAAACCTAAGGTCCCCCATCTACCCTAATGTATTGAGCTAAAATATTATTTTATTTATTTTTATTTATTTTTATTTATTTGTTATATTTGTATACCGCCTTCCTCACCCGAGGGTGACCCAGGCAACAAAACAATAGAAACAATATACACAACAGAAAGAAAAATAAAATACATACATAGCATATAACACATGACAGAGCTCAGCTCAACATCTCTGATGGAACCCCGGGCTCAACATCCTTAACAGCACCTGCCTCCAATCCCTGAGCCAATGGTGTGGCTCGGGGAGAGGCAGTGGGTCCTCTGGTGGTGGGGTGGCATCGGCGTAATGCTTTTCAAGCCCTCGGAGCAGGCAGGTCTCTGGGGGCAGAGACATAGGTGTGCACCTGCCTCCCATCCCTGAGCTGATGGCATGGCTCAGGAGAGGCAGCGAGTCCTATGATGGTGGGACAGTGGCACCGGCGTCCATTTCAACTCCCCGAGCAAGTAAAACTCTGGGGGCAGAGACATTGGCTCACACCTGCCTCCCATCCCCGAGCTGATGGCGTGGCTCGGGGAGAGGCAATGAGTCCTCCGGTTGTGGGGCATTAGTGTCCTTTTCAAGCCCCTGGAGCAGGCGAGGCTCTGAGGGTGGAGACATCGGCCAGCACCTGCCTCTCATCCCCAAGCCAATGGCGTGGCTCAGGGAGAGGCAGCGATTCCTACAGCGGTGGGGCAGCGGCCTTTTCGAGTCCCCGGAGCAGGCAAGGCTCTGAGGGAGGAGACGTCGGCCTGCACCTGCCTCCCATCCCTGAGCCGATGACGTGGCTCAGGGAGAGGAAGAGGGTCCTCTGGTGGTTATCACATTGGTTCTTTTAACCACAAGTGTGATTTTCATCTCCTCTGTTTGATACAGGCACAGGGGTGTACAGAAAGAGCCTCCTTGAAGAATGTGGTATTTATAAACCACAATCAGGCATTCCCTGAGCAACAGCCACCTTGTGCCCGCTAATCTTTCTCTCAGTAGGTTGGTTGAAAGGAACTGTAGAATAAACTCACCAAAAGGTGGCTTCATTTTGGCAGTACATTGTCTACCTCTCTATAAGTAGCCTAATTGTCCCTTGTTTTGTTAACACAAAACATGGTGAGGCAAGGGGGAAATGGTTGTATCCTCGTGTTTCTGTATGAGAGAAGTTCTGATTATTGTTACTGTTGGAAAGAGTGCTCTGAAACAAATGAACCCCTAGGTTGACATGGACACTAAAAGCTGTGATTTATTGACTTAAGCCACTGGTCCACATAACTCAATGTTGCCTACATATATTGATTAGACTCATTGCCATTTCAGGCAGCCCTCTTTCTCCTCTCTACTTCAAGATGCCAAGAACTGAAAGTTAATTATCATTGGATTATAATTTATAATTGAAGAATATAGTTATGACAAAGTGGATATAAATCCAAAACCTTGTTGAATATACAATGGACGAAACAGACTCCAGACCAAAGGCTTGTTCTTAAATCTCACTCATTCTTAAGTCTAACCTTTGTTGGTTTTGCAGATGGATATTACCTTTAAACTATGTGAAAGACCCTTGCATTGCAAAAGAAGAGAGAGGAAAAAACTCTTATGTTTAGTGTCTTCGCGATGAAGAGGACAACCCAACCACACAATGGCAGGCAAAACTCATTTTACAATAAATAAGCACTCTAGTTGAAAAAGGCACAAGCCTAACTTCTTTTAAGCAAGTGCTCTGTTTCTTTTGGCAAGGTTCAGACACATCTTTCTAGTTAACAAATATATTCTGCTTTCAGCTCTTTTCAAGAATTATGCTCCCTGCTTGATGCCAAAAAACTCTTTAAATAGTAATAAATAACTCAAAGGTATCTTAGGTAGTCTGCGCTTGAGGAATTATTCTAATGGGTGTTTTTTTTAATGACAAAGATATGGGAAATCCCCTCACAGTCTGTCCTGGCTTTCCCTAGCTTGCTTCTATATTTCCTTGATCCATTTCCATTTTTTGCTAAAACCATTTGCTCAAAAAAAAAATCCTCATATCAAGATGTGTGTTTGTGTGTGTGTTTGTGTAAGTGTGTTATAAAGCTGCTACAAAGCTCTCATTGAGTTCCCAAGGAAAGCCATGTTGGCACAAGAGATAGCTAGCAACATGTTTAGAAGACATTTCTTCTTCTTTTGTGTCCAGGCCACACTTAAAACTGCCAAAATGGAACCACCTTCTTGGATTTGTCATTGGCCAAAATTAAATCCTCATTGGTACAAGTTTCCAGTAGTAATCAGCAGACTAGCAAATGAGTCGGATTCTGTGTCTCTCCATATTCCCACAGCGTGTTGTTGTGTGTCAGCAGCCCCAACTTGAGCATGTTGGTCTTGGATTTAGGGACTGCAACCCTCAGCTTATTCAGGATCCTCCAAGTGACAGAGGAAGGTCACTTTAGTGTTATTTCTTGTTCAGTGAGCTCCTTCTTGCATCTTATAATTTGATTTTGCTCTTGTGTACCCTCAAGAATGTTTGTTCTTGCTATAAAGCTCTTATTGGATCTGAGTCAGCAGACTTAAGGCACATATCCATTAATAGGATGTTGAAGGTTATTCTCCTGCTTAGTTATCTTAGTGTACACTGCTACTTCTATTATGTGAAATGATGTCAACAACAAAAGGATATACTATATTTCCTCAACTGGTGTAGGTTTGAGACATTCTGTCATGATGCGCATTTTTCATTAACAATAATGTAAACTTGTTTCACGTGTGCGGTTATGTTCCACACTAGAGTAGCATAATCTGCTGTAGAGATAGTCAGGGCCAAAGTTGATGTACGCATGAAAATCCTCATGGTTCAGACCAGAGATCTCTGTAGACCATTTTTATCTATTCCTATGTTGGTCAACCAAATTCCTGTCCTGATTTTTATGGCTTGTATAATTCAAACATGTCTATGGTATATCCCAACTGGGCGAGGAAGACAATAACTTAAAACCAGTTGACCTTTATAGTCCTTGTTCAGGTGCTGATAATTTTGGGTTGTCAACTTTATGGTCTCCAATTTCCAACCTTATGATTCTTCATCCTTAAATCAGAGTGGACTATGCTTCGAGCAAAAGGGTTGTGTTGGATTAGTGGTTAAGATGCTGAGTTGGTGAAGGTGCTGTGTGAGAATGGAAGGTGATGTGTGATGAAATTAACTTCCGTCATCTGTCCCAACTCCTGCCAAATTAGCAGTTTGAAAGCAATAAATTGCAAGTAGATAAATAGGTATCACTCTGTGTGCTTTGGTGTCTAGTCATGCCTGCCACATGACCATGGAAATGTCTTCAGAAATAGAGAGTGATATTTGATATCATGTGATCTTGTATTTGATATTATGTGGTATTGCATTTGATATTGTATGTGATATTGTATGTGATGTTGTATCTGATATTATGTGATACTGCTTTGTTACTTGTGATATTTGATATTATGTGATACTTTGTTACATTTTGTCCTTATACTGTAAGCTGCCCTGAGTGGTGCCTGCACCAGTAGGGCAGGGTATAAATTAAAATCATTCATTCATTTGTTCATTCACTGTCCCCTAGAGTCAGACATGACTAGCTTTTGAGCAAGAAAAACCTTTACCTTTATGCGTCAAATAGAAAATATTGTCAGGAAGAGAATTGTCTTCTTATGATAAAAGAGTATTCCCTATAAAAGAAAACACAAAGCCATCCAACAGTTTATGCCAAGGGAACTCCTGCGTAGAATCTACTCTCATCGCCACTCCAGTATTCTTCTGGTTCAGTAAATTAGTGGCTTCACCTTGGAGAAAACACAACCCTATAGGGCCAGTTGAAGCTATTTCACATAGAACAAGATGGGACCTCCTATTCCGTGTAGAGAAACTGATCAGATTTCTTATTTGCCATGTATTTCCACAGCTTCCTCCAGGGTAAGGTAAAGATCGCCCTTGCTCGAAAGCCAGTCGTATCCAACTCTAGGGTTCAGTGCTCATCTCTGTTTATAGCCAAAGAGCCAGCGCTGTATCTGTGTCTGCAGACGTTTCCATGGATATGTGGCAGGCATGCCTCAACACCTGAGTGCACGGAACACTGTTTACCTTTCCACCGAAGTGGTAGCTATTTATCTACTTGCAATTTCTTGCTTTTGAACTGCTAGGTTGGCAGGAGCTTGGACAGAGACAGGAGATCTTTCCATCGTGCAGTACTCAGGAATTGAACTCTGACCTTTCAGTCAGCGAGTTCAGCATCTTAACCACTTGAGCCACCACAGTCCTCTCCTCCAGGGTGTATGTGTGCAAATTAGCTTAAGAGGCCAAGGGAAATACATGTGGTTTACTTGGCTCTATTCTCTAATACAGTCCCCTGCTCACATCTGTCTAATAATGCGTGCCTACTGTAAACAAACTATTAAAATAAATACTGTACTGAGTAAATGTTTAAAAGGCCAGTTTGAAGAGATGCATCTTCGCGCCCTGTGTAAAACAAGTGAGAGTGCTGACCACAATTGTGAGGTGAACACATGCCACAGTCTGAGAGCGACACAAGATTATTCTCTTTGCTACTGAATGGGCCTCTGCAGCTGTTCATCTTCTCAAGGGGCCCCCTTTTGTTTGGTTCTCAAAAGCAATTAAAGTAGTATTTTAGTTTTAGCTGTTAGTTTAAAAAACCTGAATTCTACAAGGTGATGACCTGTGATTCAAAGACACATTCTTTTTCCATCCTCTTAATTGTCACCTTGGCACTCAGAACAGAACAGAAGAGGAGCTACCCCTGCATCGCTTCCAGACTGTGGGATATACTTCATTTACCATTGCAATCAGTTTCTACTCAGACTGACGTTACAAAGGTAGTAGAAGCATGGTTTTTAAGACATTGTTTGCGATGCCTTACTTCCAAAATCTGGTAAACTCAACATATCCTAAATTACATTTAAGTGCCTAAATGATAGCTAATAAATATACTTCCTCCCATGCATCAGAAATATTATTACAGTAAGTGGCTCATAATTTGCTCCTCTTTCATGCCACTCAAAATCTGCTGCCTATGCCATCTGCCCAATGGTGAATTTGATCCTATTTCTACCAAATATGACAGCAGAAGTCACAATGGTTTTTTCACCTACAATGTAGGAAGGGCATTGAAAAGTTATTCTCTTTTTTGAAAATTCCCACAATTCTCCCTTCAGCATGGCCACCAGACATACTATCTCAGATATTCTGGGAATAGTTGTCTAAAAAAGGAACATTTCCAACCAATGAGCTACATTTGCAATTCGTTTAGTGGATGTGTCTGTGGGTTTACTCATGGTACCAGGTCATTCATTAGTCTGTTCTTCCTATGTTTTATATGGATGTCCTATCTTTCAAATAAATATAGTTTCACCAACAAAAGATTGTTGTACATTTATATGTTCATCATTTTCTTATTTAAGCAGGATTGTTGGATATTTGTCAGGTTGCAAAATTGCTCATTTGCTTAGAAGTCCATCGTCGATGAGAAAAAGTGTCCATTTCCAAAGCTGAAAAAATGATTCCTATAATCTGTTCTTAAACTAATATAGTTACATGCACCATAACCTGACATGTGGTTCTTCCTCATAAACATGCATTGACTACTCCACATTATTTTCACTTTTTGTACATCTGCTATGTCACTTAGATTCACCTTCTCTGCTCCCAGAGTCCTACTTTTGCTCTACTGGTAATGGAGAATGTACATATTGTATGTCTATACATATGGGATTGTTTACACTTTGAACTGGGCTGAGGTCACTTGCTCCCTGTTCATTACAAGTCAGATTGACACTATCCAACTTTTAATCTCTTCCTTTGAAAAGAGTTCCGATATAATTCTGGTGTGATGCCCAGGGATGTTTGCCTAATGAAGTGCTTTAGAAATGAGAATGTATTATATTCTAATATTTGCAAATTATGTACAAGCTCATCTTCTGAAATGTAGGAATTCCTTACTGAATTAGAGAATAGGAAAGATGACAGACAGCACACACAGAAGAACAGGAAACAACGCTGATCTCTTTCTAACTCCCAGATTATGTTTCCTTTTACTAAATAAATAGACATAAATCTCAGAGACCATTTAAGATTTTCCCTCATCCAAGAAACTTTAGAGAAGCCAGGTAGATATCACTGAGTTCTGTTTTGTTTTGACTTATGCTAAGCGTTTGACCCTTTTCTACAAGCAAAGAGAAATTCAAGTTTATATTTGTAAATTACATTTTTCCTGAAGGATGGTGGAGAGTTATCTCACCTATTTGATTTTTGTAGAAGTCAATGAAAAGATGAAACACAAAACAGGTTCAGATAAGCCTCATTTATATAAACAGAACTTTGAAGAGGAACTATGGGGGAAATCTACCCTCACACCACTTGAAATGGTGATTAAAAATGGTCCTAACAGTAATCTTTCTCCCCATCCTAGGTCTTAGATCCCAGATTGTCAATTACTATAAAAGTAGCATATGGATGCATACCAAACCTATCTATTGGCAGATGTCTTGCACAGCCCTGTAGTGGAAATCAAATGTTACCAAATTAATTAATTAATTTAATTTAATAGATTTATATACCACCCTATCCAAAGGACTCTGGGTGGTGTACACTTAGACCAATATACAGGTAAAACAATTTAAAAAACCCATAAAAACATAACAATACTACCCACCCACCCCTGCCATGACATATATTATCTAAAAACAAATATAAAATCTTAAAAACCTTTAAAAATTAATTATAAGAGGGGGAAAACCTCAGATGAGCCAAAAAGGGGAGCTTGTTGACAATCCCGGCCCCCAGACCCATTTTGCCAACCACATCTTTCCTAAATGGTAGCAACTGGGTCTGGAGGCATGTTTCTACTGGGAGGAGGTTCCATAGTGTGGGGGCTACGACCGAGAATTCCCCCGAAACCAATGCTTAAACATACTGAATAATCAATCAAAATTGCCAAATTAACTATATTGGTGTAATGAGTAATGTATTATTTTAAAAGTTGTTTTAGGGGATTTAAAGTCATTTACACAGACATTTTGCTAAGTATGCTTCCCAGGGCCATAGCCAGGATTCTAGATTTAGAGGGGTGAAAATTTTTTCAGGAGGGACAAAAAAATTTCAGTAGGTGCAGCAATGTCACACTCACATATATAACACTGGCATCCCAGGGTGGCTTGGGGGGGCATGAACTATTAGCTTAGGAGGGTTTTTGCCCCTCTGCCCCCCCCCCCCGGCTACGGCCCTGATGCTTCCAGTTTATGCCAGCCCTCCTCTGCCAATCCTAATAATTTTTTTAAAAGTGAAGAAAAGTATCATGCAACAGAATGAATTGACACAGCAAGACTGAGGGCTTTTTACACCTTTTACACAATGAATAATGATAATGAATAACTTTCAAGCACTAGGTTGAGGAAAAAAGAATAAATTCCTTTCTCAACAGAATTGCAAAGATTTCTGCAGTAACTGTCACATTTCATGAAAAGGGGAATATTTCCTGTCTCTGAGAGGAAACCAAGCTTACAGCTGTTGTCTCAGTTAAGAGTTGCTATTTATGCTCAGAACATCTGTGCCAATGTTGGTAGTTCCTTCTAAGATTGTATGCATGTATTCAACTGGGTCTCTTTTACTAATGCAGAATTCAACCTGATATGATATAGCATCTGGTATTTACTTATGTGAGCATTTGTTGCATATGGCATCCTGACATGCCACAGAGTTCTCTTTTATCTAGTTACAAGCATGAGACTATGCTGGAGAAATATATGGTCTCCTCATCACCTGTTAGGTGATTTAAGTTAAGCTTTAGTTACTTTTGATAAATGGGATTGTAGAGAATGTTGTAACTATAGCAGTCACGAAATATTGGGCATCATGGAACTAACTATTACTCTTTAAAATCAACCTCTGATGTCAGCACAAACCACTTGGATGAATTTGAGCCCATATCCTCAATGATGCACTCCAAAAGAATTTACTGCCACCTCTGTGGGTGGGGCCAAATCTGTGGGCATGGCCAACACAAAGGGCTATGGAGGTGGGCGTGGCTAGCCAGGTGGGTGTGGCTGGCCAGGTGGGCATGGTCTGGGGAAATTTCCACTACCGATTATCCAGGACAAGACCTGCTTTGGTGTATCACTGCATATCCTCTATGCAGAGCTTGGAAAAGTGGTTTTTCTGGATGAGAATTCCCAGGATCCCCCATGTTAGTCATGATGGCTGGGCTAATCTCTGTGTTATAGTCCATAAAAGTAAATGTTCTAGGATCTCCTTTTGTAACACACCTGAATTGTGCAAACACTGCCATGCATTAGCAAAAGAGATAGAAAAATAGAAGCCTAGCTCCACAGAGGATAGCCCCACAGTTCATCTTGAGGGACCCTTCATATTTTCTCTTTGAGGTTCTCCTAATACCAAGGTTCTGGCAATATTTTATTAAATTGCATTAACTATGTAAAATTGAGGGCTTACCAAGACTTAAAGACAGAAAATACATATCATACGGTTTTCAGTTGAGTGCAATTAATACCAAATTATTCCACCTGTTTCAGATTTATTTTTAAGACACTATTATTCTCCTCCCAATTTTCTTCTTGCCAAAGTCTCTTTGAACTGCTATAGACCAAACCTTTAACAAGAGCTTAAAATAGAACCTATGTTTAATCATTTAGCAGATTTTCCATTCTTTTCCTGTTTTGAAGCATGTTATATCCAGTCAATGCTCTCGCTCTTTCTCTCTCACGTGCACACACACTTTGACCAGTCTTTACAATAGAAAAAGATTTCACACATTGTTAACAGTGAAAACTAAGTAAAATTAACATAAGTTTAGATTCAACAGTTTGTTTTACTCACATTAGTTTATGTAATTCTTACATCAATTTATCTAGACTTCAAAGAATTTGTTCTGAGATTGCTATGAAAGTGCAACTACCAGTAGAAGCTATATAGTGGTTTCAGTCAAGGCATGGGAATGTATGAGATACAGATGGAAAGGCATGTGTGAGGATGCATAGACCAGTTTACCCTGGATACAAACCTAGGAGACAGAAAGGTGATCAACTCTGATCTTTAGCATATTGTTTGGGATTCTTAAACTTTTTTCATTTTAGTTTTTTTTTAAAGTTGAGAGAATTACAATTATTCCTAAGGCATCCTCTCACTTGGAAGTCTTTTACCTCCCACTATATGCAGTACCTGAGGTACAAACATCTGTTGTCCTAAAATGTTACATATTCCTGATAGTCTACATAGAGGAGGGTTCCCGTTGTCAAGGGGTACAATTTTGTATTTATAAAGTACTAACATAATTAAGGAGAGGTGTAGAGAAAGTAGCCCTGAAAATAAAATCCTATTAAAATGAGGTTTGAGCAATAGTTTACTAAAGTCCTTTCAAAATAATTAGCTAGTTCTCCAGTGAGGCACAGTCAATGTATTGTAATATATTGTAAGTTCCAATATGAAACACTGCATGATTTGTTGTTGTTCAGTCGCACAATTGAGTCCGACCCTTTGCGATCTCACGCCAGGCTTCTCTGTCATCTGCCATCCTCCGTAGTTTGCCAAGATCTACACCACCACATCAATGATGCCATCCATCCACCTTATCCTCTGTCACTCCCTTCCCCCTTTGCCTTCAATCTTTCCTAGCATCAGGGCCTTTTCCAGTAAGTCCCTGTTTCTCATTTAGTGGCCAAAGTACTTGAGCTTCAGCTTCAGTATTTGACCTTCCAAGGAGCAGTCAGGGTTGATTTCCTTTAAGATTTACTGATTTGAGCTCTTTGCAGTCCAGGGGACTCTCAAGAGTCTTCTCCAGCACCACAGCTCAAAGGTGTCTATTCTTCTGCGCTCAGCCTTCCTTATGGTCCAGACTTCATGTAGTCTATTAGGAATATATAACATTTTAGGACAACAGCTCTTTGTACCTCAGGTACTGCATATAGTGGGAGGTAAAAGACTTCCATACATTACTACTGGGAATACCATTGCTGTGACTATGTGGACTTTTGTTGGCAGGGTGATGTCTCTACTTTTTATTATGCTGCCTAGGTTTCTCATAGCTTGCCTCCCAAGAAGTGAGCATCTTTTTATTTCATGGCTGCAGTCGCCATCTGCAGTGATCTTAGATCCCAAGAAGGTGAAATCTGTCACTGCTTCCATTCCCTTTCCTTCTATTTGTCAGGGAGTGATGAGGCCGGATGCCATGACCTTGGTTTTTTTGATGTTAAGTTTCAGGCCAGCTTTTGCACTCTCTCATCCTCATCAAGAGGCTCTATAGGTCTTCTTCACTTTCTGCCACTAGGCTAGTGTCATCTGCATATCTCCAGTTGTTGATATTTCTCCCAGCAATCTTAATCCCAACCTGTGCTTCTTCCAGCCCTGCATTACGCATGATGTACTCTGCATATAAATTAAATAATCAGGGTGATCATTCTGTATACAGCCTTGTCATACTTCTTTTCCTATTCTAAACCAATCACTTGTTCCGTATCCTGTCCTAACTGTCACTTCTTGACACACATACAGATTTCTCAGAAGGCAGATGAGGTGGTCTGCTACTCCCATCTCTTTAAGGACTTGCCACAGTTTATTGTGGTCCACACAATCAAAGGCTTTGCTGTAGTCAATGAAACAGAAGTAGACATTTTTCAGGTACTCCCTTGCTTTCTCCATGATGCAGCAAATGCTGGCAATTTGGTCTCTAGTTCCTCTGCCTTTTCAGAACCCAGCTTGTACTTCTGGAAGTTCTTGATCCACGTACTGCTGATGCCTAGTTTGTAAGATCTTGACCTTGTTGCACTGGTCATTGACCGCAATAAAGTTTGATTGATTGATTGAGCATGACCTTGCTAGCGTGTGAGATGAGCGCAATTGTACGATAATTTGAACATTCTTTGGCATTGCCCTTCTTTGGAATTGGAACATAGACTGAACTTTTCCAATCCTGTGGCCACTGTTGCATTTTCCAGATCTGCTGGCATACTGAGTGCAACACTTTAACAGCATCTTCTTTTAGGGCTTTAAATAGCTCCACTGGAATACAATCATCTCCACTAGTTTTGTTGTTAGTAATACTTTCTAGGGCCCACTTGTCTTTACTCTCCAGAATGTCTGGCTCAATTTCAATGATCACACCATTGTGATTGTCAGGGACAATAAGGTCCTTTTTGTAGAGTTCTTCTGTGTATTCTTGCCATCTTTCCCTAATTTCTTCTCCATCTGTTATATCCCTACCGTTTTTGTCATTTATCATGGCCATTTTTGCTTGATACGTTCCCTTAATTTCCCCAATTTTCTTGAAGAGATCTCTAGTCCTTCCTCTTCTGTTGTTTTCCTCTATTACTTTGCACTGTTCATTTAAGAAGGCCTCCTTATCTCTCTTTGCTGTTCTTTGGAATTTTGCATTCAGTTGAGTGAATCTTTCTCTTTCACCTTTGCATTTTGCCTTTCTTCAACTATTTGAAGATCCTCATCAGATGATCACTTCACTTTCTTGTATTTCTTTTTCTTTGGGATGGTTCTAATTGCAGCCTCCTGTACGATGTTATGAACCTCAGTCCATAACTTCAGGCACTCTGTCTGTCAAGTCTAATCCCTTAAATCTTAAATGATAGGCAAGATGAAATAGAAAGGGACTCCCCTACAAAAGCTAGAAAACAAGTATACTATCTATCTATCTACCTACCTACCTACCTACCTATCTATCATCTCAGATAGAGAGACAAACAATAGCTATAGCTATCTTGTTGTTTATGACTGTCACCTCCTCAGATCACAATTACAGCTTGCGTAGGTAGGACTCCCTGTATTCATAAACTATAAACAGGATCCTGGCCAATGATTATGCCTGGGTTATAAATGACCCATGAACATGACAACACATTAATATAGAGATTTCCCTGGACACAATTGGAATGAATGGAGCTGAACAAGAGCACTACATTGGAGTTTGCACCATAGAAATTCACAGCCAATTATATCCCTGAATATTAAGATGCCTACATCAAGGAAAAGCAAATGAATCAACCACATTCCTCTTGTTCATGAGACATTTGTGAGGTAGCCTACAGTGCTGAACAAAGTACCCACCCTGATATTAAAATAAAAATGACATATTCCTCAGCAGTGCCCAAGGAATCTCAGAAGGGAAAAGTATGTTAATGTTCTCCTAATAATGGTACAGAAGAAAAACATGTTTCAAAAGAGCCATTAAAATCAGATGCCTGTTAGGAACAATGGCTCACTTCAAAACATGGATGGGGAACTGTTGGTAAAGTTATAAATGTCACAAGGTTTGGCTTTCCTTTCTGTTTCATGTAGTTTTACAAGATGCCATTTCTCATGTTTCAGAAGTAATAAAAGATGATAGCAGACAGAGAGCTGTTTATTTTTATTTCTAGTTTTGATTAATATTAATATTTCACTTTTCTAAACAAAATGCACATCTAGGACAAATCATACACACACAAAGGCAAAACATTTGTCTACAGACAGGTTGCTCCCAAATTCTGGAAATCTACTCCAAGGATGGCTAGGACTCCCTGTTTCCCATTTCCCTGTTTCTTGTACTCTTTCTTCAAGTAGATGAAAACATGTATACCTAGGCATGCATTTGGCATGAAAAGTAGTTTGCAAATGAAGAAGAGTCTAACCAACCAGACACTAGCTATGTCTTCTACAGTTGTGTTCTTTAACTGTCTTTAAACTTGTTTGTTTTTATGACCACCATCCAACAGTGTACAACACCAGGGATATTGTGACTTTCTCCCCCTTTCCCTCTAGCTGAAGCCACTTTGAGGTATCAAAATCGCCAGAGATATGTCAAGAGCAGCCCTGATCTTTTTTGTTTGTTCCCTTGTTCATTCGTTCACCTGCCCGCCCATTTGTTTGTTCGTTCATTCGTTCCTCCTTCCCTCCTACCCTCCCACACTCCCTCCCTTCCTATGCCACTCAATTAATAAACACACAATACTTTGAGAGATATACAAGACTGGTGACAGAGATTGGGAACATTGCAGCTTTTAAAAATTAGGAACACAATTTCCATATACTGTACTGGGAATTTCCTTAGTGGCCAGTATGCTCAGGGATTTGTTCAAAAAATAATAATATTGCATACCTCAGGTTAAAATTCTAAATAAGGCCTTAGTTTCAAAACATTTTATTAAAGATTAGGATAATATTTGGATACATAGACACATAGAAATATACAGGCCTAGTACAGATAAAGGTAAAGGTTTTCTTTGCTTGAAAGCTAGTTGTGTCTGACTCTCGGGACCAATGTTCATCTCCATTTACAGCCAAATAGCTAGCGCTGTATGCATCTGTAGATATTTTCATGGTCATGTAGCAGGCATGACTAGACACCAACACATATGAAATGCTACTACTTTTCCCACATAAGCGGTACCTTTTTATCTACTTATAATTTCTTGCTTTCAAACTGCTTGGTTGGCAGGAACTGAGACAGACAACAGGTGCTCACTTCATTACATAGCTCTTGGCTCTCAAACTGCTGACTTGCTAGTCATCAAACTCAGCATTTTAACTACTAATCCACCATGAATCCATGGGCCTTGTTGTTCAGATGAAGTTGAGTCTGGCCCTTTGTGATTTTTTATTTATTTAATAGATTTATATACCGCCCTAATCCAGTGGACTCTGGGTGGTGTACATAGTCCAGCAAGCACCTCACTGACCATACACTGAAACAAGTTAAAACCAATATAAAAACCATTAAAAACCATTAAGAACATTTGGCAATATTGCCCACCGCTGTGCCATTTTGCTATCTAAAAACAAATATAAAATCAACATTAACATTAACATTAAAATTGGTTACATGAAGTGGAGGGAAGCCTCAGACGAGCCACAAAGGGGAGCTTGTTGACAATCGCAGACCCCAGACCCATTTTGCCAACCACACCTTCAGCTCTTTCCAATATGGTAGCAACTGGGCCTGGAGGCGTAGTTCTACCGGGAGGCAGTTCCATAATGTGGGAGCTACAACCGAGAAGGCCCTTTTCCTCGTGCTGGAGAGGCAGGCCTCCCCAACGGATGGTATCTGAAGGGTGCCCTCTCAGTTGTCTTTCGTGGGATGGGTCAATGTCCTAGGGATGATGCAGTCCCTGAGGTATCCTGGTCCACTACCATGAAGGGCTTTAAAGGTGACAACCAGCACCTTGAATTGCACCCAGAGACATATAGACAGCCAGTGCAGCTCCCGCAGCAGTGTCAAGCTGCGGGCAAAATGACTACACCTCACCTTTGCATGGACTGCCACATTCTGGACCAACTGCAGTCTCCAGATGGTCATCAAGGGCAGCCCCATGTAGAGCGCATTACAATCATCCAAACGGGAGGTGACCAGAGCATGGGTGACCTTAAGCAAGGCCTCCTGGTCCAGGAGTGGGCACAATTGATTAATAACATGCACTTGCCCGAAGGCCCTCCTGGCCATGGCTATAACCTGCTCCTGGAGTAGAAGCTGCAAGTCCAGGAGGGCCCCCAGGTTGCACACCTAGTCGGATTGGGGCAACAATGCCCCATCCCAAATCAGTGGTGATAACTCTTTATGAGGACCGGTTCCGCTCACCCACAGCCACTCAGTCTTGTCGGGATTTAGCTGTAGTCTGTTGTCCCCCACCCATTGACTACAGAATGCCAGGCTCCTCTCTCATCTGCCATCCTCTAGAATCTTCCAAGATCCATGCTTACCACAGCAACTATGCTGTCTAACCATCTTATGCCTTTAATCTTTCCTAGCATTATGGCTTTCTACAGTGAGTCCTCTCCTCTTATTTGATGACCAAAGTATTTGAGCTTCAGCTTCAGTAGCTAGCCTTCCAAGGAGTATTCGGGGTTGAGTTCCTTCACGATTGACCTATTTGATCTCCTTGCAGTCCAGGGGACTCAAAAGTCTTCTGCACCACAGTTCGTCTATTCTTCTGCATTCAGCCTTAGAGATACTAAATTCTTTGTGAGAGAAATTGAATTTTGTCACCTATATACACTATCCATAATTTCTTATAATCTGCTGATCTTGTGGTGTTTACAAGTTGTACAATTTCTTATGTTTTCTTTTCCCTTAATCAAGAGTAGGTCAGAACTATTGAAAATCTTCAGCAGGCATTTTCCATTCCGATTGTTACAGACGTATGGCCGAGAATCATCCTTTTGTCTAAAAAAAAATGGCTATTTCCAGGCAAATGGTATTTGAGGCACATTCACTGTTGGTATATTAACAAGTAAATACACACAGCATTGAGAAGAATGGTTCTTAACCCACAGTATCTGCTGTACTAATGGGACAAAGAAGTCGCCTAAATAGGATACATAACAATTGCTAAGAAAGTATAAGCCTCATGTTTTACAGTTAATGTAGTATAATTATGCTGATAGTTGTAACAGTAATTGCAACTGTTGGCTATAAGTTAACAGTTATAGAATTATTTTTGATTTATATTTAATATTCATACCATGTTTTTGAGATTTTTTTAGAATGTAGAGCTAAATGTAATAACAGAATGCCTGTAAACATAATGCAGACATTCTTAGAAATATATTCATTGGATTATGGGGACCAGTGTTCTTTGAAAGAGCAGTTATATATGTCTATCTCTATAGATATAGATACAGTAGTGTGTGTTTGTGTGTAATCTGTGTGTGTGTGTGTGTGAGAGAGAGAGAGAGAGAGAGAGAGAGAGAGATATTTTTGTTGCTGTTTTTAAATATATGGCCATTTACAGGAAAATATACAGAAAATATATAGAACATACATTATATTCATTATGTCAGAAATCATCTTGGACCAATTCAGTGGAATGCCCCACCCAAAATCTTTCGTTCCAGCAACACTTCTGTTACCACTTTGCTTTTACTCTTCATAAGGAATGTCTTTCCTTATTAAAGTCTCCTATAGAAGGACTTGTCATCAACCCTATCAGAACCAGTCAGATGGGAGACCTGAATGCACAGAATACCCCCCCTCAAAAAAATCAGACTGACAGAAAAATAACTAGCTCTTGCATTCTTGTGCCATGACTGACACGTAGAAAGAAGAGCTGAAAGCAAGAAACTGTAGGAGAAGCAAACCAGGCTCTTCCAGGGTGTGAATAATACTGTATTTCCATTCTATAGCCTGGGATTTCAAATTGGTCTGTGGCTCCCCTCAGCCTTTTCCCTTTACTTATTTCGCAGACAAAAAGGTATTTTGTATGTGTGTGTGAATTTAGATGGTATCAGGTAGAAGGTAATTTAATGACTCAACCAACCTAAAGATCTACATTTGGATCACTTGATCACTTCAACTTTTTAAAAAAGTTACAGGCATATCTTTTTGGAGAATTTACACACATGTAAAACCAAGAAACATACTTCAGTGTGCACACATATATAATTAAGAATAGAAAACAGGATTCTTGCTGTATCAGATAAAGCCAATTTGTTTTAGCATATCTCCCATAGTGATGAATTAGATGCCCCCAGGAAGCCCAAAACTTTTGATCTGATGAACTGGGCTACCATTCGTAGACTTGAGAGCAAATAAATCTCTGATATGACAACCCAATGGTGGGAAATGAACATGTCTGATTTAACTGGAAAGGGTTGCTTTGCAGAGAGCACATTTCCTTAAAGCAAGCTTCCTTTAGCCGGGGAATTGTTCTAGCCCAGCCACAAAAAGTAATAGTCCCACAGGTAGGCCAAAAAAGATCCAGCTTGGGCATGGTTCAGGGTCAGGTTGAAGTGCAATTCCTCATACATTACGTGATTGCAGGAAAAAGGTCACAAGTGGTCCAAAATGCAATCCCTTTGAACCTTTCCCTATACGATCACATCCTTAATCTTTAAAGGTGCTCCTTGCTTAGATTCTTTGTTAGTTTTGGCTTGATGTAGTTTGAAAAAGGTTGACACAGCTACAGGACTGGAAATTTCTTTGGTGTTCTGGCCTCCTCTACGGGGCAGAGAGATCCCGCAGCGATGGATGCTGGGACAGACCATCTTTGCTGGCGTCCCGGGCCCCTGCCCACACCTCCGGCCAGGACTTAAAGGCTGTAGAGGCAGCAGGACCACCACTTCCCACATTTGGACTTTTGGGGGGCTGGAGTCAGTTGTGTGCTGTATTACTGAGTTGTCACTGTTACTTTTTTATTGTATTTCATGCTTTGCTCTTGTTATATTGTATTTTTGTTTTTTGCTATATTGTATCTTTATTTGACGTGTTGTGAGCTGCCCTGAGTCGGCCTGTGCTGAGTAGTGCGGGATACAAATCAAATAAACATAACAAATATAAACAAAAACATCAGGTGGCAGTAACTAACCTAACAACTCTGAGGCCTTGGGTGCTGAAGTCCACAAGGAAGGGTGATGGTCCCCAAGTGGATTAAACCCCACTTGAATCCATCTTGATAGAAGGCAGCAGCTTCATCAATACTGGCTTGGGGCTAATGAGGACTTTGTGTGCCAAAAGGGCTCAAGACGGGAAAGTGACTCGCAGAACTAGATCAGTGGTATGGGTGTCATGCTGCAATGTGGAAGACAAATGGAAGACCATTGCATTATATTGTTCCCAGGACAATTTTCATGATGATAGCCAAAATTTGGCGGCTGTTAACTAACCTGACAACCCTGAGGACTGCTAGTCTTGGATGCCAAAGTCCACAGGGAAGGGTGATGGTTCCCAAGTGGATTAAATCCCACTAGAATCCATCTTGATGAAGCTAGACAGGATCAGTTAATATGGTATCAACTGCAGGAAAAACAGATATCACAGATATTAAGTTCAAAGAAAACTAAGCGATTTATTTACCACTGTGTAGGAAAGTGTGTTTAAAAAAAAAATTAGTTTTCCCCCCCCCCCCCAGGCAGCTCCTGTTCACCATTCTGTGAATGTGTAACAAGCCAGACTCTTTTGGGAAAGACATTTTAGCTGGCAGAGAATGAACATACATTGGAATAATTACTTTTTGCCTTAAGACTTTGGCAGGCTATCTTCCAAAAATACCTATATCAGTAAACATCAACCACACCTAGATAGTGGCATCATGAAACATCCTTATCTCTTCCCAGATTTATCATTAGATGAACAGCTTAAATTATTGCTGAGATAATGGTAAACCCTTTGATGTTAGACAGGGGAAAATCTATAGAGGGAAACATTGACGTGTCTGGCTTCCACCCTTTCAAATCACTTACACAACTGTAAAACAGAAGGCAAAATAGTTAAACATTCAGAAATAACTTTCCATGGTATCATAAAATGAATATGATTCTGTGAATATTGAAAAACAATGAGGACATTTTTTAAAAGGAAGTAGTGGAAAAGATTCAAATTGCTCAAATATTTTCCATTATATAGAACTGGGATGAATCCAGGTCAAACCTCTTCATTCGTATAAACAAAAACTAGCTAAGCAGAAACAGTGCTTGAAACAAATACGGTAGGTTTTTTTGATGACCAGTCTGGCCAGGTTATTTTGCTATGGACTTTGCATGCCAAAAGGGCTCAGGGTCAGAAAGTGACCCACAGAACTGGATCAGTGGTCCAAGGGTCATGTTGCAACATGGAAGGCGGATGGAGAAGAAAAGCCACATGACATGGGTGTGAAAAATAGATGCAGTTCTGTTTTTCTCTCTCCACATCAGAGTAAAATATATATGGTGTTATGGAAACACATATTTGTTCTCATTTGGAGAGAAAGATTAACATTATGCTACTTCAGTGACTCAAGTGGCTAAGACACTGACTGGAAGGCGACAGGTCAGCAGTTTGATACCCGAATACTGCAGGATGGAGTGAGCCCCTGTCTTTGTCCCAGCTCTTCCAACCAAGTAATTCAAAAGCAAGAAATTACAAGTAGATAAATAGGGACTACTTTGGTGGGAAGGTAAACAGCATTCCGTGAGCTCCGGTGTCTAGTCATGCCTGCCACGTGACCATGGAAATGTCTGCAAATGCAGACAGCAGTGGCTCTTCAGCTATAAACAGAGGTGAGCACTGAACCCTAGAGTCAGATATGACTGGCTTTTGAACAAGGGTGGCCTTTACCTTACTCCGTTTGATAAAAGTCTCTGCGAAATGATAATGGTAATGTCTCTGGAACCAGGGTGTGCACTATCTTCCATAAAAAGCTAGAACACAGGTATTCTATCTATCTATCAAAGAGAAAGAGAAAGAGAAAGAGAGAGATAGAAAGGAATAGCTATAGAGTACTGAGCAAAAACCACTGGTTTGGGGAAAATTCAATGAGTGATGGGGGTGCAGCAAAACTTTGGGGACTACCCAGAGACACCTAGACACACCAAAATTAGAGAGATTCTTCTGCTAACTCGCCTCTCAACCCTTTCCATGATTGGCAAAGTTTGGAGTTATTGTTTCCTGAGTTATATGCCCCCTCCCATCACTCATTGAATTTTCCCCACCTTGGGCTGGTGGTGGTCTAAGATTTATGGTACTATAAATAGAGATGGAGATAGCACTCTCTATCTTTTTTTGTCTCTCTGTATAGCAATCACTTGTAGAACCCAACATTTAAATACAGTATAAACATATTCTAAAGCTGTTAATCTGAGTTATTATTTTTTAAAAAAAAATTATAATTTTTTAAAATATACATAAAGCTCAACAAAACAAGAAAAAGCAATAAAACATACATCTGAGTTATTTTTACAATCAGGTGGCCATTTTTGAACCTCTGCCCATAATATCTCAGTGTAAACATTCCTCGGCCATGTTGCCTCAAGCAATATTCTAAAATATAGATAAAGGAGACAGAAGAGGAGAATGAGGTTGTACAAAAAAACAGCAATGCTGTTCATTAGCAGAACTATAAGTGTAAGACAAAAGCCTGGGTATGAAAGGTACATTGTTACATTTTTTTCCTTCCATGTCAAGGTCAGATGTGAAACTGCCAAAATGAAGCCACCTTTGGTGACTTCATTCTGCAGTTCCTTTCACCTGACCTAATGTGAGAAAGATTGGCCGGCACAAGGTTGCCGTTTCCATGGTACACCCAATTGTGGTCCAAAAAGACCACAATCTTTGAGGAGGCTCTTTCTCTGTACCCCATTGTTACATATTGCTAAGTCATTTCACCTTGACAAGGTCTTCTACAATAACACTACACCCAATAAGATTTGCAGATTTAATTATGCTTGGAGCTAACCAAGTGTATAGGTGGTTCTACATACCTAGATTCGTGATGGGTTTGTGAACTGAGGCAGCAGTTGCTGATATTGTTTGGCAAACATTTTTGGAAATAATTGGTCCCCAAGCTTTGGGTTTTGGACTTCAATTCCCAGAAGCCTAAGTCAGTACATTGGCTGATCAGTGCTTTGGGAGATTGACTTAGGCTTCTGGAAATTGAAGTCCAAAATCCAAAGGTTGGGGACCACTGCTCTAAGCCATTCACAGATTCCTAAAGGTATCATTTTACTGCTTTATATATACTCCTCTCTCGCTCTATGCTTGGAAAGCTCAGAATGATATAAATGAAATTTCCAATAATTTTTCTATCCATACAAAGACCAACCCTATTCCACATTAGGCTCAACATTGCAAATGAAACACGACTGTCATAATTAGCAGTTTAGGATCTGAGAGCAAAGCAGTGCAAAACGTGTCCCATGATCAACTTTGTAATTCTTGATGTGAAAATAATACCACAAACAATTTCAGCACTGAACACCTTGTCAGCTTCTTGTTCCATCCCATATCATGGTGAACAATACAACTCCATAAATCATATTTTTCTATCTTTCCCTCTTTATCTTTTCCTTTGACTTTTCTATAAATAAGATGCAACATTTTGGTACAAAATGAAGACATTATTAATTTAGATAGATAAACAAACAATATTTTTACATAACCAGTGACATAGCCTTTGCTATCCATGGCCATAATTTCTTCCGTCATTTCAGGAAGATTTTACTCTCTTGTAATTAAAAAATATTTTTCTTTTTATTTCCCAGTGTCACTTATTCATGAAATACTGAGTGGCAGGCATTGTCAAACTATATCAGCTCTCAGGCTAAAAAGATTTGCAGAATGAAAGAGCTTTAAATTTATAGATTTCATTTTGCCCTGGCTATAATTTTTCACATGATGCTATGAATCCAATCATGTAACCTATAGCTCATGATTATGGTGAACATACAATTCAGTATTGTATAGACTTTAAAAGTATTGAGTGTACTTGTTCAACTGAAGAATCTATTTGTGTAAACATGTCTGTAATCCCACAAGATTTTTCTTAAACTCCCAAAGTGTCTCGCTTTACTTTTGTCTGTTTTCCCATGACCAGATCTTATTATTGTTGTATAATCTTCGTAGGGTGGTGCAGCTAACATGTAATCAAGGAATAGGATTGAACACTCTGAAATGCAAGATTTCCTCAATTCCCTTTTTCTTTTCTCTTAGTTCCTCATGAAGAAGTACTCAGGCAGAGCTGTAGCAGAAGGAAAAATGTTTACTTACAAGGCTTCTATTCAAACAAAGTTGTCAGGTAGATGGGAAAAATATAATACAGCAGTTCACATCAGTTTAATTGCAAAAAAAGCAATAAAAATCTCTTAGGCAAATAATAGTTGAAAGATGAAAGATGATAATTTTCTGAGACTAACACATTATGAGTCAGAAAAAAATAGGCTGAACACTTAGACTGAACTAAACATGGAGCTCAGCGAATATACAAAGTGAAAGGAAGGAAGAAACATTTAGCTTGCTGATTGGCTGTTTAGATTCAAAACATGTAAAGGATATATTTGTTAAATCCTGGCCTTTCCCATCTCCATGTTAGTGGACAAAACAAACACAAAGCATGATGGGATTGCCTTTTATAAGATCAAAAATTATTACAAGATCAGGTAATAGTATGGCATTCTCAAGGGTCACCTGTCCAGTTTATTGACTACATTCACTGAGCATCGGCAATACCATGGTTTTGGCTCTTGGCAAACTGTTTACTCTGAGTCTGTTTCTTATCTTGGGGATCTCTTGTTTCTCTCACTTCCTATTAGAACATTTGGAGTACTGGATTAGGTTTCTGACTTCACACACATCTATGCATTGTTAGTTTGAAACAATGGGACTTTTATGTGCAGAGTTTAGGCTTTTGAAGTGAGGGAGAACACACCCTTTGTCCCAAAGTGCCCCCTGTCTATTATGAATTCACACACATAAAAAAATCTGTTGGAGTGAAACAATGCTATTACAAAGGCACTGCTTCTGCAAAGATTTAAACTTTTAAAAAATATTATTATTATTTTTTGAATTGTGGGGTAAAAAACCATTGTAGATGAGCACGAACATTTGCTAAAGAGATCCAGATTTTTACAGGGCTACAAATCAATTCAGAATTTCTCCCCTGAATGTTTTGGATATTAGTTTTTTAAAAACTGCCACCATAATATTTGAAGCAAAAATACCTGTATATGCTAGCCACCTTAAAACTTACTCATGGCCAAGTGGGAAATCCAGGTTTCTTTAATCCTATTCTAAGAACTACACTAGAGGTCCCCAAACAGCAGATCATGAGCTGTGGTCCTACAACCTCCTTGTTTACTGCTATCACCTTCGAGGCATTTCCTCTCAGACCCACACTGTTCTTCCTGCCTCTCAAGCGGCACCAACTATTGCCATTTTTATTATCCCTTTCTTGCAAAAAACACAACAACAACATTGTTTCTTTTGGTCTCCATGGTTCTTTCTGTCAGCCCACACTTGGTCTTACCCATCATACTAACATTTTGGCCATTCTGGGTCTTTTGCTAGCCAGAAGAGCTCAGATAGCCATAACATTGACATTTCTTCTCTCAAAGTTTATTTTTGATCTAAATCAAGGATTCTCAACCTGTGGCCCATGGGCCAAATGCAGCCCATGGTGCCATTTCATGTGGCCCACCACCACCTCCATCACGCCCAGAAGTGCCATGTGTTGGAGGCAGGGCTAAATGGCCATCCGGCGCCCGAAGCTTTCTGAGGGAGCGTGACCTGGCCCCCAGTTTTAAAAGGTTGAGAACGCCTGATCTAAATTGATAGGCTAACTTTGTTAAATTTTGATTTTAGATGTTGTCCTCTTGTGTTCTGGGCTCTCTAATGCAGTACCCATGTCTCAGAAGGTTGGGGATCGCTGTTCTACACTATAATTAAAATAAAAGCTTATGGAATGAAAGTTAATGATAATCTTGAGGGGTGGGGGGGGGCAAATGCAGTTACAAGATGGGAGATACTTGGCTCAAGATGGAGAATACTTGGCTTATTTCGCTAAAATGCTGACTGTAAGGTGGGAGATCAGCAGTTCAATTCCCAAGTACTGTGGGATGGTATAAGCTCCTGTCTTTGTCCCAGCTCCTGCCAACCTAGCATTTTGAAAGCAAGAAATTGCAAGTAGATAAATAGGGACCATTTCGGTGGGAAAGCAAACAGCGTTCCATGCGCTCTGGTGTCTAGTCATGCCTGCCACATGATCACGGAAACGTATGAAGAAGCAGACATTGCTGGCTTTTCAGCTTCGAAACAGAGATGAGCACTGAACCCTAGAGTCGGACATGACTGGCTTTCGAGCAAGGGAGACCTTTCAGAAGGATATTGGAATTGTTGTAGATCACAACCAGAATATGAGTCAATAATATGGGGTTGCAAAAAGGATCAAAGCTATTTTAGGCTGCATTAACAGAAATATAGTTTTCAATACCTGCAAGGTACTAGTCCCCCTCTATTTAGCCCTCAAATATTTGAAAGTTAGTCATAACAAGGAGGTAAGAATCTGTTCTCAACCATTCCAAAATGCAGGATACATAATAATGGGCTCAAATTACCGTAAACCATATATTGGCTGAATATCAGGAAAAACGTATTCTGTTAGAGCAGTATGATAATGGAACCAATGACCTCAGGAGACGATGAACACACCAGTGCTGGAGGAATTCAAGAGAACATTGGATAGCCATTTATCAGACTCAAGTTTCGGGAAATTTCTGTCAAATATGGGAAATTTCCCAGCCAAAGCAGGAAATTGGACAGCTATGCTTATCCTGTGCTGGCCTCCAGTCTAACTCCAGTCTAATTGCAGTCTAACTAATATGGGATGACAGCGAGAAAGAGTGTAAAATACGGGGATTTGACAGAAATTTCCCGAAACTTGACAGGTATGATCAGACTTGCTTTGATTTGAATTCTTGAGTAGGAGTTGGCCTCACAGATCCAATTCAACTTAATTATTCTATAATTCTCCTTTTCCTGTAGATACCTTCAGCCTAGTCTTTAGAGGGCTTTAGAGCCTAGTCTTTAGAGGGCTAATAGAGGTTTCTTAGATTGAGGAATCAATCAAAATTGGACATTCATCTGTCTACTTTGACAATAAGCATTGAGTCACCATAGCAAGATAACCATAGCAAGATAACCTGGCCAGACACAGCCTTCATTACTAGAAAAAGGAATTAAATATAAGTAACAGTTAGCAAAAATAAGCTGTGCTACCCATCCATAAAGTCAAACAAATGCAGAACTGAGGTGATACTTTTTATAGGGTGACTTAAAAAATAAAACATTGCAAGTTTTCATAACTCAAAGGTTACTTCTTCAGGCAGATGCTCTGGCATGGTGTTAAAGCGTGGTGTTAAAGCCGCCCCAAGTCGCCACGACGTGGTGAGTGGGCGGCTATATAAATTTGAAATATAAATAAATAAAATAATAAATAAAGCCAGTTTTGGTTTGCTTGGATGTTACATGGGGAAAAGGCAGCAAGCAACATCTTTTTACAATCCAAATGCAGGAAGCCAGGGACCTGCACACTACCCTCCTCAAATGGCCCTCTCAGCTTCATCTAGCCATGCCTGCCACATGATCATGGAAACATCTGCAGATGCAGACAGAGCTGGCTGTTTATCTGTAAATGGAAATGAGCACAGCACCCTAGAGTTGGATATGACTGCCTTTCGAGCAAAGGCAACCTTTACCTAACAGTATTTGCAACAAGTTACTTGCAAGCTCTGATTTTTTCAGTAGTCCATTAAAAAAAATAAAAGCACAACTTGAAATATGTTTGTGCCATTCACAAATAATATACATATTGTGAGCATGTACAGTACTGTGCAAAAGTCTTAGGCTACCACCAGCTGGTTTAGGGGAAATTCAAAAGTGATTTGAGGTGCCAAAGCTCATTCCAAACTTCACCAAACTTCCCAGAAAAGCAGGAAATGTAAACTAAGCATTTTATTTATTTAAGGTTTTTAGGGCTATGGCCTCTGAAAGCAACATACAGAAGAGGTGAGAAAAAGAGGTAAAAAAATGTGGGTGATCACATCTGAACAGAACTCCAGACAGAATGTTAAAACATGTGGGATCAATTAAAAGCAGCCTTGGAAAGTAAGGTTTTTGAAGTTGGCCTGAAAACCAAGGTTGAAGGAGCCAGGCATAGGTCAACTGAGAGGAAGCTCCCAAGAAATGTCTGGTTCAATCTTGTAAAAAGAAAGAAAAAAACCATCCTTCATTTCATTCAGAAAGACAGGAAATGTTCAGTTGCACACTTTGTGAGGACTCGTTATTATAAAGATGAAGAAACGACACCTCAGAGACAATAACATACTTGGTATAAGTATGTGTGAGACAGAGAGAAAAGAGAGAGAGAGAGAGAAAGGTTGGTGATATCAGTGTGTGTAAAGCTCCTTGTTTCATTATGGACCAGTTTAGACAGGAAGAGCACAGAAGGAGCTGCATTGCAGGCGCACCCCCCCCCAATAATGGACTCAGACACAAATGAAAGTGGATAACGGCATTGGGCCACATTTATTGATTCATGCCCTAGTCCGAATTATAAATTTCTATTGGTAAAACGACCAATCATAATTCTTAAGGCAAGCAGGCCGAAGTAACACTGGTAAGGTACCACCCAAAATTGCCAACGGCAATTGTTACAATGTATCTATTTGTATCAATTTGTTTGTTGACAACAAACAAATTGTTGACCGTAGTCAATATCTAACTAATGACCCCACCCTCTGACGTGTATCCGTAAAGCAGGGGGTGATTCCAGCTGTCTAGTGGTAACCATCACCCCCTCGCCTGGTTCGTCGTTGACCGGACAACGTTTAAACAACTTATGCCTATCTAGTGTTGTCCAGTCAATTGTGAACCTGCCGGATACCTGTGGGTCATAAATGTTTACCTTACCAGTGCTACCCGCCCATGTGACCAAAGTCAACAGCAGCACAGAACAAACCCCTATATCAAACCATAGCAACAGTGTGGGATGGGCAAAAAAGCCAGGACTCAAGGGCCAATTGCGAGTCCCAGCCAAAAATTCCCACCCGGCCCCGAAGCGACCAAGAAATCACACTGTTAACTAGGGAGGGGGTGGAGGGGAAAAACTTCTCCGCTCCGTCGCTTCGCCAAAATGGCAGCACGGCTGCCTCGTGGCCAGCCCTTTTATTAGGGTGCTGGCCACGCCCCTAACTACCCGGATGGCTTCGTCCGGTGGGGGGGGGGGCGCAAAGAGCGCGGTGGCCATTTTGGCGCCACGCTTCCATTGCAGGCGCACCCCCCAATAATGGACTCAGACACAAATGAAAGTGGATAACGGCATTGGGCCACATTTATTGATTCATGCCCTAGTCCGAATTATAAATTTCTATTGGCAAAACGACCAATCATAATTCTTCAATAAAGGCTCGACGCCCCCCCCCCCAAGACAGTCAGCTCGGTCGACAGGCCTGCTCGCCAATCACTCAGCAGGAGGTCCATACCTCCTCGCGACAGATGGACCCCATCCCCTGCATAAAGCCCATAATTTTGCAGACTAATGGCCGGATGAGGACTGACCCGCCCCCAGCCCTTGGTCGAAAGGAATCGGGCCACCGCCCTGTTCACCATGCGCCTAGCGCGGTCCAAGGCCTGAAGGTCAAGGCCTCCCCTATAAGCGTGCCGTGGGACCATATCTGACCAAACAAGGGTTGTGGCGGGCCATACGTAATGTAAGTAGGCGAGGTCACTGCAAATCGCATGCTTCAGCGATAAGCCAGTGACCTGTCCCAAATCATTACCCCCAAGATGTATGATCAGGATGTCGGGCGGGTCAGCGTTCCTTGCCGAAAAGAGGAATGGCAAGAGCTCCCTCCACAACATACCGGGCTTACCGTACCATGTGAGACTTGCGTACGCACCGAGTCCCAGTCGGGGTCCCCAATCTGTCGCCGCAGCGTAATGCGCTGCCCTGTGCACATAGCTATGGCCCACCAGCCATACTGTCACCGGTGTGATACGACACCCTGGGTCTGTCAAGGAAAAACAGGGAAGGATGAAATATGTGGTGACTAAAAGCGGTACTCACGGTGGGAGTGGGCGAACATAAAACTGAAAACACTGAGATCCCCACCTCCCCATGCTGCGTATGTCAGCCCCGGAGTACCCATAAGCGGCCGCCGTAGAAGCCGCACCAATTCTAAACGAATGGGTGCCGTAACGGGCCCCAGGGAGGCCCACGTTAGCCAGTGCCTTCCCAGTCACCTTCCAAAACTGAAATTTAGTGAGGGGAGACCCATCTTGGTGACAGAAAAACGGGCCATGGTGCATGCCACGCAGTGCAAGGAACTCCTGTAGGGCACCAACCGGACAGATGTCTGCCAAGGAACATCGTAGCAGTCTTACACCACTGCCTACGCCGTGCTGATCTGTTTTAGAGGAGCGTATCCTCAACTGAGCCCAATCATTGCAAACATAGACATCTTCGAGTTCCAGCGCCCTACGACTTGCATCCGCCTTAGTCAGCATCACAAGCTCGCTGATGCGGAGCGCTCCAAAAAAGGCCACCGTTGTAGCCGCATGAAACAGGGCTGCCTCATACCTATTGAAACATAGGTCATGCCAGCCCCGTGCCAGTTGGGTAAGGACCCCCGGGGAAATTGGGTGGTGGTCGTCCAGGCTACGCCCACGTTCCCGCACCCACCCCTCCAAAATGTGTCTCACACGGAAATCAGCGGTACTGTCCGCATGACCTCCCACCTTGGCCATAAAAGCCAGTGCTGATAGCCTAGATGCTATGGTGCGGGGTGCCAGGCCCTGGGCGTGCAAGTAAACCATGAAACGAAGGAGGTGGGCCACTGGGATCGGCCAGGAATCTGGCAGGCAAGATTGGGTACAAAAAGTCTGAAAGGAAACCAACGCGTGGTGATACGCCTTACGCGTGCGTGGCGCCAGAGACATGCCGATCGCCCGGTTCACCTCTCCTTGCCAAAGGTCCATATCTCCTCCGGGAGTGGCGAGGGAAATTCCTCCGCATCCGGGGCCAAGGCACGGAACCGGGAGATCTGCAGCAATATCATTATTCACCCCCGGGACATGACTGGCCCTGAACAGTACATTGAGGCGCAGGCTGCGCAAAACAAACTGGCGTACGAGGTCCATGACCCGGGGAGACTTAGAGGTCTGTGAGTTGACAATGTGGACAACGGCCGCATTGTCACACCAGAAATGCAGCACAGAGTTGGCCCACTCCTCACCCCATAGCATCAAGGCACCCAGTATGGGAAAAAATTCCAAATATGTGAGATCCCTCAGGCGACCCGTGCCTGACCAGGCCGGTGGCCATCCACCATAGGCCCACTTCCCATTGAAGTACATCCCATAACCAAGGGATCCCGAGGCATCAGACTGAATCTGAAATTGAGGTGAAGCCAGGAGGTCGGACCTCCAAAATGAGACCCCATTAAACTCCCTCAGGAATTGGAGCCATATGTGCATATCTGCCCTGATGCCCCGTGTCAATCTCGTCCTATGATGGGGCCTGGATAAGCCTGACATGGCGTCGCACAAGCGCCGAGCAAATGCCCTGCCAGGTGCGACCACCCTGCAAGCGAAATTAAGGTGTCCATGTAGCACCTGCAGTTCCCGAAGGGATGCCTTGCGCTTAGCCAGCAAGTCCGATATAAGGGCCACTATCCTTAACACCTTGTCTTCCGGCAACCTAGACGCCTGCGCTACCGTGTCAATCTCCACCCCCAGGAATACTAACTTATTAGACGGGCCTTGGGTCTTTTCAGGCGTTAAAGGGACACCGAGTTCCTCCATTAGCGTCTGAAATGTGTTGAGGAGACGTGTGCACGTGTCCCAGCCCCGTTCACCCCCGAACAAAAAGTCATCCTGGTAATGGGCTACAGACCGAGACCCTGACCTACTGACAAATGCCCACTGCAGGAATGTACTGAAACGCTCGAAAGCCGAGCAGGATATGGAACAGCCGAATGGCATGGCCTTGTCAAAATAATATTCACCCCGGAATTTGAAACCCAGCAACTCAAAGTCACCCGGGTGCACCGGCAGGAGACGAAAAGCCGACTTAATGTCACACTTAGCTAACAGTGCACCCGGGCCACATGAGCGCACCATGCGCAATGCCTGGTCAAAGGATGTATACCTGACAGAACAAAGGTCATCAGGGATAGCATCATTGACCGAATGACCGGCTGGGTAGGACAAGTGATGAATCAGTCGGAACTCGCCCGGGGACTTCTTAGGCACCAGTCCTAGAGGAGACACTTTAAGGTTGGGGAAAGGGGGCGCGACGAAAGGGCCAGCGACCCTGCCCGCAGCGATCTCCTTATTAATGCTGGCGGCAGCCACCTCCTCCCTTCCTCTAAGTGACAAAAGGTTGGGTGCGTCTTGCGGTGACCTATCCCCCGTGAAAGGGATACGGAAACCCAGTTGAAAACCCTGAAGGAGGTACACAGCGTCTGCTTTCTTCGGGTACAATGCGAGCCAACGCTCCAGCATGTCGACATTAATTGGGGAGGGGGCCTTTCGGTGAAGCCGCTCCCTCCGTGGCAGTCCTACCTGCCCCTTGTCCGCCCCTACCCCTGCCCCTGTATCCTCCCGGCCTGGGACAGGCGGAGGCAGCATGGGGGCCAGAACAAGAGGGGCACTCGTGCTTGTACTTGCAATTTTTCCTGTTGCAAGAACCATTGGACGAGAAGGTCCAGCACAGCAGGCGGGCTGGAACCCCCTGCCCCGCCACTTGGCGGGGAACCTTACCGGGGCCGCTCGTTGGACCGCATGTCCACAATGGTACCTCTCCCCAGGCGCCGGGCGCGTGGGGGTCATATACAGAAGCCACAGCTTCTGCCAGGGCTCATCCCACCTCATCTCTGGGTGCAGTGGAATCCTAATGCGGAATTCTTCATCGTAAGCCAGCCACGACGGACCCGGGAAGTCAACCATAGCCCGGTAAATGTTGTCCAGATACTGGACCATAGGGATGGCCAAATCCGGCCTAGCCCTGAGGTAAATAGCCATGTAAATCAGGTACGCTGGCAACCAATTTGCCCACGTGCGTGGCGGCTTACGACGACGTGCCTGCTCCTTATCCTTCTCGTCCAGCCCTTCCCTCTCTTCCTTGGTCGGCTCCCTATTAAGAAGGGAGAAGATATCTACATACTCGCCCCTCCAGATCTTTTCCTTGGTGGACTGGGCCAGATGGTCCCCCAGGGGCAAGGAATACCCTGCCGTTGGCAATGCCGACACCGGCACAGAGGGAACTGCGGGCAAAGCAAAGGGGGCCTGTACCAGCCCGGGGATCCCCAACACATTCCCAACCACATAGGGGGCGCCACTCGGACCCGGGCCTTGAGTCAGGGGTGAAGTCGCCGGGTGGGCCGGGGGCAATTGGACCGCCGGGCCACCCGTGCGAGGCCATGGCCATTGGAAAGCCCCCCCCCAGGGAAGTCAGTTGTGTGGGTGCACTAGCTTGAACTGCATACTCACCCGATGCACCCCCACGGGCCGCCCCCACCGGGGGTTCCGGCCCGCTGTGCGTCGGAGCTCACGACCGAAGCTGAGCTCGTCGACGGGGCCAGACCAGCACCGGACTGCTGCACCTGTTGAGTGGGGAGCTGCGAGGCAGTGGCCGCCACCGGCCTGCGCGCCTCAGGCGGCTCAACCCGACCCGTCGCCGGCCGCTGTTCGGCAACCAAAGGGAGCACCTGGAATCCTAGAGGCACCCCTGTTTGATTGGCCCTCGCCAAGGATGCTTCAAGGGCCGCTACACGGGCCAGAAGGGCCTCCACGTTGACCAAGGCCCCAGCCCCAACAGGGGGCAAATGGGCAGCCGCCCCATAGGGCACAGGTACCTGTCCCGGCCCCTGAGTCCCAGGGGCCAGATAAGGCCAAGAGTCCACGCTCGGCCCTTGGGGAGCCGTGGGCACGCCCTGCAAAGGCAGGGAACCCAACCACCCCCCATGGCTCGCGCCCCCCATGGGGAACTGCGCGCCCGTGCAAGAGGGCCCGGCCGCCCGTACCATGGCGGGGGCAGTGGCCCTCGTTTGCGGGCCAAGGGCCGAGGCCCCGTCGGGGGCAGCCTGCGCGCACCGCGCATCGGGCCAAGGGGCCACCGATCCCATCCCAGCGGTCCCTGTGGGGTCCGTTAAAGGTGGCTGCTGGGCGGGCGCAGTCGCGGTCCTCCGACCCGGCTGTCGCCTCCGCGCCGCTCGAGCCACGTTAGCAGCTGCCTTTTTCTTAGAGGGCATAGCTGAGTTAGCTAGGAAGCCTAAGAAGAGAAAAAGCTGCCTAAAAACGCTTGCCCTGGAAGAATACGAGCGACGGAGGTAAGAGGGAAAAACTTCTCCGCTCCGTCGCTTCGCCAAAATGGCAGCACGGCTGCCTCATGGCCAGCCCTTTTATTAGGGTGCTGGCCACGCCCCTAACTACCCGGATGGCTTCGTCCGGTGGGGGGGGGGGGCCCGCAAAGAGCGCGGCGGCCATTTTGGCACCACGCTTCCATTCAGAAATGGGATGGTGGTATAAGGACTAGGCATTTATGTGTGTTAAACACTGAAGAACATTTTTCAGATACGTCAGATTTGGATGGGTACTGAATTTTAGCTTTTAAAAATTAATACACTTTAAATCGTGTTTCTTTTATTTATTGCATGTTAAGGGGCCGTGGTGGCTGAGTGGTTAAGTCACTGAGTTTGATGACTGGAAAGTTGGAAGGTCAGCAGTTTAAGATCCAAGTGCTGCAAGGGGAGTGAGCTCCCATCCTCTGTCCCAGCTCCTTATTTCTCCTTATTACATCACCAGATTTGTTCTGAGGAAAGAGGCTACATCCACAGGTGAACCAGCCAATTTGTACTCCACTCTTCACTATTACAGAAAACACTACTCTGCCTAGGTAAAGGTAAATGTCTCCCTTGCTCAAAAACCAGTTATGTCCGATTTTGGTGATCATCTCCACTTACAGCCAGTGCATACCCGTCAAACGCGGCTCTGGAAAATACGGGAACTGCTCCAGCCTGGGCGCGCTTGTGCAGTAACAACTCTTTTGTGCATGCACAGAACCCCTTTGCGCATGTGCAGAACAGCCTCTGATAGGTGCGCATGTGCAGTAACCCCTTTCCCTGCCATTCAAAGTACAGGACGGCAGCAGGAAATGGGAGGAACGAGCACTGGAATACGGGAAATCCCGGCCAATACGGGATACTTGACAGGTATGAGCCAGTGCTGTCTGCATCTGCAGATGTTTCTGTGCTCAAGTGGCAGGCATGACTAGATGCAGGAATGCATGGAACACTGTTACCTTTTCCACAGAAGCAGTACCTATTTATCTACTTGCAATTTCTTGCCTTTGAACTGCTAGGTTGGCAGGAGCTGGGACACATGATGGGCACTCACTCCATGTGCAGCACTCAGATCTCGAACTGTTTACCTGTCAACTAATATAGCAACATACTAATCTGCTGATGACATTGCTCTACTTGATGAAGATGTGCTGAAACTACAACAGACGACAAACACTCTGGATAGAGAATGAAAGAAATTTGGCCTTAGGATAAACAATGAGATATCTAAGGTGCATGTGAACACAACTGGGATACAGGGAAACATACTCAGGTCACAACAGCTAGAGAAAACAGAGAGGTTTACTTACTTGGGCAGTGTGATAGCCCAAAATGGAAATTCAGAGGTAAATGTCAAATGCTGCCTTGGAAAAGTATCTTCTGGAGAATGAATATCTGGTCCTTGCCTCTACATCGCTGAAAATTAAACTCCCTTTGTTTGCCTCCATAGTGATTCTGACAGCCATCGATACCTGTGAGACTCGGAAGGTGCTTCAAGTATCAACAAGAGACTTGATGTCTTCCAACAGAGGTGCCTCTGTTGAATTTTAAAGATTCAATATTTTGACCATATTACATAAGCTTCTTCTTCTTTTGTGTCTTGATCAAACCCTGGACTGCCAAAGCATAGTCACTTTCTTAGCTTTGTTGCTGGCCAAACTTAAGTCCTCATCAGTGCATTTTTCTGTCAGTAATTGGCAGACCAATTGATTAGCTGGATTCTGTTATATTAATGAAGAGGTGTTTCAAAGGAGCAGCTTGTGCAAATTACATAACTTTGTTGCACAAAGAAGACTCCAAATGGCAGACCATATTTTGTGTGTGGAGAAAAACAGGATCCCTAGGGTGGCAATAATGGGATACAATCTCAAAAATGATAGAATGATGTCAGTCAGAATACAAGGCAAACCTTTTAATATCACTGTAATCCAAATATACGCACCAACCACGGGCACAGATGAAGCCACAGTTGACCAGTTCTATGAGGACCTACAAGACCTCATAGAACAAACACCAAGAAATGATGTCCACATTATCTTGGGAGATTGGAATGCCAAAGTAGGAAATCTAAAAGGAGATGGAATAATAGGCAAGTTTGGTCTTGGAACGCAGAATGAAGCAGAGCAAAGATAGATAGAGTTCTGTCAAGATAACACACTGGTCATAGCAAACACCCTCTTCCAGCAACACAAGAGGCGACTTTATACATGGACATCACCAGATGGCCAACATCGAAACCAGATTGATTACATACTCTGCAGCAAAAACAAGACCTGGAGCAGACTGTGGCTCAGATTACAACCTACTAATAGCAAAATTCAGACTTAGACTAAAGAAAATAGGGAAAACAATCAGGCCAGACAGATATGACCAAGACAACATTCCTTAGGAATACACGGTGGAAGTGAGGAACAGATTTAATGGTTTGGAATTGATAGACAGAGTGCCAGAAGAATTATGGACAGATGTGCAGGACATCATGCAGGAGGCAGCAAGGAAAACCATACCAAAAGAAAAGAAGCATAAGAAGGCAAAGTGGTTGTCTGATGAGGCTCTTAAAATAGCAGAGGAAAGAAGGAATGCAAAAGGCAAAGGAGAAAAGAAAAATACAATCACTTGAATACAGAATTTCAAAGAAAAGCAAGGAGAGACAAGGAATTCTATCTAAATGAACAGTGCAAAGAAATAGAGGAAAACAACACAAGAGGCTGGACTAGAGATCTTTTCAAAAAAATTTGGGGAAATCAAGGGAACATTCAAAGCAAAAATGACCATGATAAGGGACAAAGACAGCAAGAAGTTAGCTGATGCAGAAGAGATTAAGAATACACAGAGGAACTTTACAAAAGGGACCTCAACACTATTGATAATCACAATGATGAGAACATTGAACTTGATCCAGACATCCTAGACAATAAAGTCAGAAAGGCCCTAAAAAGCCCTGCAAACAACAAAGCTAGTGGAGATGATGGTATCTCAGTTGAATTTTTCAAAGCTCTAAAAGATGATGGAATCAAATTACAGTGATACCTCATACAACGTCCAAACTTGGTTCCACAAGTTTGGACTTTATACGGATTTGGACTTTGTATAAGGCATGCAAAATCCTAGCTGCTATGCCTCATACAACGTCCAAATCCTTGCCACGATGCCTCATACAACGTCATTTCCATAGAGATACATTGTACTGTATCAGCACAGACTTCAGGGCAAAGTCTAGGAAACAGACAGGAAACTGACAGAACTTTAAGAAATCATTGTCTAAAGGCTAAAAACATTACAAAAACATGTCAAACAACCCTGATTGTCCAAGAACCTGAAGAATGCTGCAAAAATCCCAGGAATGCTTCTAAAAATTCTGACGAAAAAATTCAAAAAATCCAAAATCATGCTCAAAACCACTCCTAAACACTCTTCACCTCATGCAAAACCCACAAGAGCAATGCACGCATGTGTCCTGCCTTTTATACTGCCCAGGCACAATGCAACCTGGGAAAAACCCAATGCCTCATACAAAGTCACACAAAGTCATCCCAAAGAAGGGTAGTGCCAAAGAATGTTCAAATTATCGAACAATTGCGCTCATCCCACACGCTAGTAAGGTGATGCTCAAGATAATACAGGATAGACTTCAACAGCACGTGGAGAGAGAATTGCCAGAGGTGCAGGTGGGATTCAGAAGAGGCAGGGGGAATAGAGACCACATTGCTAATATACGGTGGATCATGAAGAAAACAAAGGAATATCAGAAACAAGTATACCTCTGCTTCATTTACACCAAGGCCTTTGACTGTGTGGACCACAATAAAATGTGGCAAGTACTTAAATAAATGGGAATACGAGAACACCTCATATGCCTCATGAGAAATCTGTACACGAACCAAGAAGCAACAGTTAGGACAGAACACAAAATGACAGAGTGGTTTGGAATAGGAAAAGGAGTAAGACAAGGCTGCATTTTATCACCCTACCTTTTAACCTATACACAGAGCACATAATGCGCAATGCAGGGATGGAGGAATCACAATATGGAATCAAAATTGCTGGGAGAAACATCAACAATTTGAGATATGCAGACGATACCACCCTAATAGCAGAAAGTTAGGAAGACCTAAAGAAGCTCCTGATTAGGTTGAAAGAAGAGAGTGCAAAACCTGGCTTGAGACAATATCAAGTAAACGAAGATAATGGCAACAGGCCCTATCAGCACCTGGAAAGTAGACGGGGAAGAAGTAGAAGCAGTGACGGATTTTACTTTCTTGGGATCTAGGATCACTGCAGATGGTGACTGCAGCCATGAAATAAAGAGGCGACTGATTCTAGGGAGACAAGCCATGAGAAACCTGGGGATCATAGTGAAAAGTAGACACATCACATTGCAAACAAAAATTCCGTATAGTCAAAGCAATGGTATTCCCAGTGGTAATGTATGGTTGTGAGAGCTGGACCATTAGGAAGGCTGAGTGCAGAAGAATAGACACCTTTGAGATGTGGTATTGGAGGAGAGTTTTGAGAATCTCCTGGACTGCGAGGAGAACAAATAGGTCAATCTTGAAAGAAATCAGTCCTGACTGCTCCTTAGAAGGTCAAATAGTAAAGATGAAGTACTTTGGACATCAAATGAGAAGAGAGGATTCACTTGAGAAAGCCTTGATGCTGGGAAAGGTGGAGGGCAAAAGGAAAAGGGGACAGCCAAGGATGAGATGGCTAGATGGCATTGTGGACGCAGTGGGCACCGAGCTGAGCGGGCTCAGGAGGATGGTGGAGGACAGGGGTGCCTGGAAGTCAATGGTCCATAGGGTCACAAAGGGTCGGAATCGACTGTGACTGAACAACAAAAAGGGTGGCAATAAGCTGGACCCCTCCTAATGCCAAATGACGACAAGGACACCCCAAGGCATGGTGAAGACCTTTCATGGCAGATTTAAATAACCTGAATTTTTCTTCTTCTTCTGTGTCTAGACCAGACATGAAACTGCCAAAATGAAGCCACCTTTCGTTGAAGTCATTCTGTAGTTTCTTATGCCTGACCGGTTGTGAGAAAGATTAGCTGGCACAAGATTACTGTTGCTCAGGGTACACCCAATTGTGGTTGAAAATGACATGGGAGGATGCTGGAGTACTTACCCAATATGGAAAACATTAGAGGTCCTTTGCTGCATGATTTGCTACATAGCATGGGAGGATCTAAGTCTAAGTAAGTCTAATCTGCTAGCAATTCTGATATTGAAACACTGAATGAGTTTTGTAGGGTTCAGCAACATTTGTATGAGTGTTATGCCTGAAGAGTCATCACACAAGGATGTGTATGCTGAGACAACACTACAGCAGGAGGAAGTAGGCTAACTGCATACTCTGTGGGTCCAAACAATGAATAATAAGGCCTTTTATTTGACAAACATAATTGGTCTGGGCAGTGCAGAGGTAACAGCAAAAATCTGCTTCATGACATTTCCAGGGAAGGGGAAGGTTGTAGCCAGGTTCTACCTAGATTTGTTATCCCTTTAACTAGATCGCTTCTGTTCCTTGCTTCATAATCAGGTAGCTCAGAAGCAATTCTGCCCCATTTTCATTTTGTTTTGGAACCCCCTTTCCTCACATTTTGACTAAGAATATCAAAGAATATGGTACTGGAAGCATGATACCAAACATAATGAAAGTATGACTAACCAGTTATTTCTGATTTGTGGAGTACTGTACTGTTTATTCATGGTGTTGTGGTATTTCATATAAAGATCTTATACACATGGAAGTGTGCACACACAACCACAATCAGCAATTTGTGGCGTTATATTGAAAGTGTGTCTGGAAAGTCAGTATATTAGATACAGTTAAATGTAAAATAACTTTGTTCGCAAGTCGAGTGCATGAAAAGCACAGTGCTGCTATGGAGGTAGTGATTACTGGACATGTCTAGACATTTAGAAACTATGACCTCACTTACAACAACCTGGTATTTATTTTTCCCTTTTTATTAAAGAGAGGTATACAAACTACAAATATTTGGCCATCGAAAGGCAGGTAGCAGGTCTGAATTATTCCTTATGACTCAAAATATTATTTTGGAGTATCTTTTAATTTTGCAAAAAAAAAAAAAAGGAGAGAGAGAGAGACACCAACAATCCAATTTCAGACCTATTTATGCCTCTGCCATTTACGTTTTTCCTTTTATGTCAAATGCTAATGGCCAATTGCAAACTGAAGGTTTCAAAAACATTTTTTTAAAATATTGGCATATTGTCAGAGTTAAGGACCAAGCAATATTCAATGTGACATGGTTAGTTTTATTTTCCCTCCTTCTGCAACCTGATAGTGCCATGAGGGCGAACCTTGGCACTCCAGATATTCCTGGACTTTAATTCCCAGAAGCCCAAGCCCCCATAAATCCACGCAAATGGGTTTACTGTGATTCATCCAGCCAATGCCGCTCTCATCACTCCTGGAAGCGGAAGTAAAACACACCTGTATGGGTGCTGGGTTCCTGGGATTGCTTTCCCCATAAACTAGAGTCCAATATACTGCATCCACATATATGGGAGAAAGACCCATTGAACATGAGAGGGTTTACTGCAATTATTAGATGCTTTCAAACTGTGGTGCTGGACAAGATTTTTGAGTTCCCCTGGACTACAAGGAGATCAAATCAGTCAATCTTGCAGGAAATCAACCCCGACTGCTCCTTGGAAGGACAAATACTGAAGCTGAAGCTCAAGTACTTTGGCCACCAAATGAGAAGAGAAGACTCACTGGAGAAGGCCCTGATGCTGGGAAAAATTGAGGGCAAAAGGAAAAGGGGTGACAGAGGATGAGATGGTTAGACAGCATAGTTGAAGGAATGGGCATAGATCTGGGCAGACTCTGAAGGATGGTGGATGAGAGAAGAGCATGATGTGCTGTGGTCCATGGGGTCACAAAGGGTCAGACTCGACTGCGACTGAATAACAAAAAGGCCCATGGTGGCTTAGTGATTAAGATGCTGAGCTTGATGACTAAAAGGTCAGAAGGTCAGCAATTTGAGATCCAAGTGCTATGTGATGGAGTGAGCACTCGTCGTCTGTCACAGCTCCTGCCAATCTAGGAGTTCAAAAGCAAGAAATTGGAAGTAGATAAATAGGTACTACTTATGTGGGAAAGATAACAGCCTTCCATATGCTTTGGCACCTAGTCATGCCTGCTACATGACCAGGGAAATGTCTACAGATGCAGACAGTGCTGGCTATTTGGCTGTATATGCAGGACTGGATGAAGCACAAACTGGAATTAAGATTGCTGGGAGAAACATCATCAACCTGAGATATGCAGCAGCAGCTCAAGTACTTTGGCCACTAAATGAGAAGAGAGGACTCAGTGGAGAAGGCCCTGATGTTAGGAAATATAGAAGGCAAAAGGAGAAGGGGTGTCAGAGGATGAGATGGCTAGATGGCATTGTTGACACAGTGGGTGCAGATCTGGGAAGACTCTGGAGGATTGCAGAGGACTAAAGAGACTGGTGTGTCATGGTCAATGGGGTCGCAAAAGGTCAGACTCGACTGTGCAACTGAACAACAACTGTAATTATATATTTATGCACTTATTTACTTACTTGCTTATTGTATATCTATGGATATAGTGCTATACAGTAAGCAAGTAAATAAGTATATATAGAGATAATTACAAGAACAGGTGTTTGAAAAGTGCAAGCAGGGAAAGCATACATTTAAAAACCTTTCTTCTCTTTTTATAAAAGGTCACTTCTTTCCCCCAGAGGAAGTGCTTTTTGTAGTCAATGCCTGCTCTGCTTTTCTGCAAGAGGAAAGCAGTGAAATGAAAATGAAGTGATAATATATTGTAGGATATTTAAGACTCAGAAATCCAGGGGAAAATGGAAGCCCTGAAATAGACACAAAATTCTAGAGCCAAAACAGCTGCCAAGAACAGTGGACTGTAAAAATACCTAACACCATCACGTGTGTGTGTGTGTGTGTGTGTGTGTGTGTGTGTGTGTGTGTGTGCGTGCGTGCGTGCGTGCGTGCGTGCGTGTGTGTGTGTGTTTGATAACCTTCTTGCTCCTGTTTTTCTCCTACCTCTTCCCTCATGCTTGCACATTCAGCAGCATGATAGCATTGCTTCTGGATTATCCCTGTATCCTGCGTCGTTGTTGGCTTCTGGGTATATCGACAGAACTGCAGGCTAGGGGAGCTGGCAGGCATTCTATGAAACAACAACAAAAAAATCACATCCCTGTGCTAAGGAGAGAGCAAGAAATAGGGTGAAAAAATACAGCCTTTTAGTCTTTTGGTAGGAAAGTTCTGGAAGAGATTTGATGAATGGTTTAGTTTTTAAGAAAGACCTCCTCCTGGGAGGTTTACAGAATACCTGCCAGCTCCAACACACTAGCTTAAAAAAATAAAATCTTCAATGATCAGACTAGAAAGTTGGCAGAAAACAATCTTACCCTCAAAGTGGTTATTCCATAGGAGCTCAGTAGAAATGGGTCTGGATTAATCATTATTCTAAGTAGTCTATAACATAAAGTTTCAGTCAAGTAAGAGGCCCTGCCTCATTTTTGGGAAAAGGCTATTGCTCACTAATAGAACATGTGCTTTGCATACAAATTATTTCAGGTCCATTTTTGGCTTCTTTAGAAAGACTTTTGCTTGTAAACCCAGAGAGCTGCTGCTGGCAGGGAAGCCAGCAAAAAAAAGAACCAAAGGTCAGATATATCCAAACTTGGAGCTCTGCTGATATATCCAGAAGCCAGCAAAGTATTCGAAAGCCTTCTTTGCTGTTCGACATTTTAACCTATGTTCTGTGCAAAGAAACCCTTCTCTATAATCTTTGTTTTCTTTAACTGTTGCCTAATTCATCATATTGGTGGCTGTTGCCTAGTCTAATGGCAGAATATGGCAGATTTTCCATTGCCCCTGAACCAGCCCTTTTCCAACATTGGTTGCCAGACACTCTAGAAGGAAGACAAGAACATAGGGTATGGGGTGGGAAACTATTTACTCCATTTGTCTGAACTGTAGGATATTGAAAGCAGAAATTCAGAGGGAAATTACAACCTGGGAATCTCTAGTAAAACCCTAAAATAGAGGAAAACATAATACTGGAGCCAAAACAGCTGCCAGAAAGAGTAGCTTGTAATATTACTTAATACTTATTTCATGTTGACTTCCTGATTGCAATGAGGAAGGGAAGTGGAAGGAGGAAGACACACCACAGGAAATGGTTACCTATAGACTCAAGGCTATTATTCTTATAACAAACCTAGGAGTTAGTCATCCCACCTACTGTCTAGTTGCTATGCAATAAAGTTGGGTCATGATGTAGGATGTCAAATAGGTCTTTGTCAGGTCCATGCTATCCATTATGTTCTGTTACCCACTATGTGTAAAAGGCAAATTTTTGTAACACCGTCACATCATAAGCTACCATGTAGGTTTTTTTAAAAAAAAATAGGGCCCTAACTAAAGTGGATGAAGGGAGGCTTTGTCCCAGGGCACCAAACTGTAGAGGTCAATCTAGTGATGAGTATTAGGAAAAATTAATGGCAATACCTTCTGGCCCTATTTTTTTCCTCCCCCTCCCCCAAGCATAAACTTTTTTTTTTTATTTAGGACAAGCAGCACATTCTTCTCCTCCTTTTTCTTATAAAGCGTTTTTTTTTCCATTCATCATGATGAAATGGATAAGATATGGGAGAAATAGTCCCAGATCTTAAATTGCTAGTTAAAAGTTCTGGTTTTCTAGCAACGTGGATGTTCCTTTCTGTATTTAAAACTGTTACCATTCCCTTTAAAAATCTAGAACACAATCAAAAAGCTGTATTATTGGAGGTAATTTAGTGGAATTGGAACTGCCTGTTGTATACATTAATATTTCCTTTCTGGTGCCCATTATGGTCTAAACTATTTTGTAGGGCTTTAACTAACTAATAATGTGTGGCATCTAGTCAATTCTGCTTTACACCAACCCTTTCCAGGGTTTTCTAGGAAGAGAATACACAGAATGAAAATAAATTGATGATGGCATTGCCAATAAGCAGAATGTGTCTGGAAACAACAAGATGACTTATTTACCAAGTGAGCCTTGCTGGGAAGTTAGTACTGTATACTCAATCACAGGCAGAAGGAAGCATTTTTGCCTTTCTACACTCAACACGGATTCCAAGCACGTATTTATTTCTTGCTTACTCTGATCACTTGGAAAGTTAGTTCTCCAACATTTTGTATCTTGGTGTCTTACTGTTTCTTATGTACTGGGCAAAATCCTCTTTGCTGCTATCTATAATCAAATAAACCTAGTGTACTTTTTAAAAAAATCCTGTTCCTCCTTTCCAGACTTGCATTTCTTACAAGAAATATAGGAATAAATCCAACTAAAGAAAAACAGTAGAAGCAGGGTAGAAAACAATGTTATGAAAGTGCCAAAAGAAATTTGGACAAATCACTTTCTCTGGGATTACTGGCATCTGAGACTTTCCAGCTATATATACACATGCATATATAAAATATATAGGATGGAAAGTTTCCTACTTTGAAAACATATTTAGAAGCAATTACATCTGTACTGTAAGCAGAAGGAGGAGTGAAGTGCTCAAAACATTAGAGATTTCAGTGAGGAGACATGCCAGCATGAATTGGGAACATATTGCATCGAATATACTGTATAATATTTTACCTGTTACTTTCAAGCAAAACATAGAAGCCATTTTCTTATAAGAATATGGTATGATATGGTTAGAACCAGTTAGAGTACTGGACTGAGACATGAGACATCTAGGTTCAATCCTCCCCCGCTTTTAGCCAATAAAATACAATGGGCTGGTCACAATCTCTCCTAATCTAATTCACAGTGTTGTTATGAGAATCAAGTGGGGTTGAAGGAGAGCTTCAACATGACTTGAATTACTTGCTTTCAAATCGTAAGTATAGATACAAATGTAAATATCCATCAAATTAATGAACTGATACAGATGCAATGGCAGTGTTAATCACAGGCTCATATCCTTTCATGAGGTGTTGGAAAATTTTATATTAACATACAGAGGGTGCCAAAATGTATATATATGTTAAGAGATTTTACCCATGCCTTACTTTTCAAAGCTGGATGGAATTATGGTAGCAGTGTGTAGTATGGCATTTGCTCAAAAGGATTAATACTAGTGTGACCATGCGTCAGGCAGGTCAGTAAAAGAAAATGGCAGAAGCATGGTTGCCATTCAAGGAGTGAAAGACCATTTTGAAGAGGTGCAGTTGAGTTTCCCTCATGTTCTCCTGACTTAACGTCACTTGATTTCTTTCTGTGAGGGACCTTAAAGGACGTGGTGTACTGTAAAAAAAATCTGTCTACAGTAGTGGTACTTCAGGAAGGAATTGAAATGTCATCCGCAGCAATACAAGTGTACACTTTGGTCAACATTGCTCAAGCAGTAGTTCACTATGATCAGAAGTGTCTGGATTCTCATGGTAACCACTTTGAGCATCTCTTGCAATTGCAGAAGTCGAACATGACTTGAATTAATCTTTTTATCGGTATATATTGAGTATTACAATTTGTATACAGTTTTTTCCTCTATTAAAATGTGTATACATTTTGGCATTCTCTGTATTTGTCACCAGAGTGACAGACTAAAACTCATGAGATTCAGGGTCTGAATCCCCATTCAGCTATGGAGACTTGCTTGGGGGTAGGGGGTAACATTTACAAACTCAGAAAGAAATTTAGGGGGTGGGGGATACACAAGAAAGTACATTAACACAGACAGGGTAGCTGGTAGGAGCAGAAATAATTCAAAGAAATAGGTGGAAATCATCTCCCAACAAGAAGACAAAAAGTAATAAATGCAAGATGGAGCTGCCAGCAATCAGACCAAGCAAACAGCAAAGGTAATTCAAGATGGAAGAGCTCATCAGCAAACAGTAATCCCACCAACAACTGAAGTCTGATCATTGGCTGATCAGTGCTTTGAGGAATTGACTTAGGCTTCTGGGAACTGAAGTCCCAAAACCAAAGGTTGGGAAACACTACATCTAGCCCATAAAGTGGCAGGACATTTGCATTATGGGGACAAGTATAGGCCACATCACATGCACTATTCTTACCTTCAACATGCACAGTTCTTACCTGTTGTCAGCTTTCTGTCAACCAAGGAGACTGCCTCAGTTTTCCTAATAGTAGTACTAGGCTTGCATAGGAAGTTGTTACAAGAGACACTCAATAGCCCACATATTTATGAATACATTTTGAGAAAATGTTCCATTAACTGCTACTTAAGAATATGCAAGCAAAAGAAAGGCACAAGTCAGCTTTTGAACTGGGTTGTTTCAGTTTGTCCATTGGAAGAAAAAGTTGTCTCATGAGTATAGTCCAGCAAATCCAAAGGCCAATAATACTACATCAATGTTATAATTTATGACTTATGGAGCTGACTTGTGGTCCTTGAACAAGCTGGAACAGAAGCTGCCAGCACTTAACTTTGAACAAATGAACAATTATTGCTTATCCCATCTTGGAAGATGAGAAGCTGTAATTGTCTGGAGCAGTAAAAGGACAAACAGTACTATGGCAATTTAGCAACACTCTTGTTGGAAACAGGATGAATGAACTTTTTTCATTCACCCAACTTTGTTGTGGCATTTGCCGGGCACATTGTGGACGCAGTGCAGTATGTAGAAAAATATGGGAAATACTTAAGCTTCAGTGTCACATTGGGATGCTGATGTGTAGTTCTGCCAGATACCATGACAGAGGCAGAGCAAGGTGCAGAGTTGACTCCAGCCACTATTTTACTTAGCAATAGCTGGCATCAAATCAACTGGACTTAAAATATATCTATACACATTAGCAAATTATCTGAGCAGACTGACATCTCTTTTCTCCTTGAGTAAATCTGCTTACAGGTTGGCATCACTAGCTCTGCATAGGAATGGAAGAACATTTTGTTTCAGCTTGTTCTTTTAATAAGAAGTTTTAAAACTGGCCAATTTCTCAATATTCATGATGGAAAGTACATCAAAACAGAAAGATTAAAATGACTGAGAAGCCAAAACTGAGAAGTTCATCCATCCAGGCCCAGGGCATTGAATGCTTAGCTCTAAAACAATCTGGATTTGAATCCTCATCTAAATGTCTTAGTGTTAATTTAGGATTACCACCATTCCTCTTCCTGAGAGGTTAATCCTCATTAACACACAGGTCAGAACCCTATGGCTCATCCCAATCAGAGTTATTATTATGTGTTGTCAAGACTCTAATAGGGCTTTCAGGATAAGTGAGATATTTAAGGAGTAGCTTTATCAGTTCGACACCTCCAGTAGGTTTCCTTCACTGAACAGGATTTTGAACCAAGGCCTTCTGATTCCTAATCCATCACTCTATCCACTACAACACACAGGCATCCAAAATCTCCATAGAATTAAGGAGATTTACAAATGTCTTGACTCACAATTCAATATGTGACTCAAGCTCAGATTCTGCTATGGTTGGACCTATAAGGCAAGCAGGTACGATATCTCTCTCCCCGTCATAGAAATAACTGACCTGCTGAAATTGGTTATTGCAGTTGTGTAAAAAGTTCACTTCAGGTCATTTTTGGTGAAATGAAAAAACTCCAGTGCAGGAGAATGAAAACATTTTAAATTTTCCTGTCCTTTATTCTACAGAAGACCTCAGTGGTTACTTGCAAACTTGCCATGAAAACCTGCTTAAAGGTGGCATATCTGTCTCTGTGTTGATCTGGAGAAAATCTCATGCTCAGTGGTTAAGAAGCTCACCTTGTTAGCTGGAAGGTCGACAAGTCGGCAGTTCAAAACCCAGGTACTGCATGACGGATTGAGTGCCCGTCTCTATCCCAGCTTTTGGGGACATGAAAGGAGCCTCATTCAGGCATCCCTTGAGCAGAATTTCTCTGTCAAAAATCCTTTCAACCCAGAATAATTTCTGACATGAAATTATTATTATTATTATTATTATTATTATTATTATTATTATTATTATTATTATTATTATTATTATTATTATTATTATTATTATTATTATTATTATTATTATTATTATTATTGTTGTTGTTGTTGTTGTTGTTGTTGTTGTTGTTGTTGTTGTTGTTGTTGTTGTTGTTGTTGTTGTTGTTCTTTTTCTTCTTCTTCTTCTTCTTCTTCTTACTACTACTACTACTACAGTGAAAAAATCCCTAGGAAAGGGGAGCTGTACTATGCTGGATGGAATAGAGTGGGGTGGCATATAAATTGATGAATAAATAAATAAATAAATAAATAAATAAATAAATAAATAAATAAATAAATAAATAAATAAATAAATAAAATAAAATAAAATAAAATAAAATAAAATAAAATAAAATAAAATAAATAGGAGGTTCAGGTTGGCTGGAAAGGTGGCAAATACAGTCATTCTTGTCCTTGAAGGGAAATGTGATTTAACACATTGAGACACCCCTTCAAAAATAAACATAATTTAAAAAACAACAACACCTGCAGAGCCTTTCATTCCTGCACATCAGTACAAAGAATAGGGCTTTTTAATTTCAATACATGCATGCTGTGTTTTTGTCCCCCAGCCCCCAGAATTTTTCTTCTTTATCAAAAGCAAAAGCAAAACATACAGTCTTCTCACTCAAAAGTGAAAAATGCAGAACAAGTCTTACCTCTAAGAATGATATAAGCAATGGTTTATATCCCTAGTTTGGGAATTGAACTCCCTGGAAGGTCGAAGTTTGATTCCTGTGTATTGCACAATGGAGTGAGCTCTCGTCTCTGTCCCAGCTCCTGCCAACCTAGCAGTTCAAAAGCAAGGTATTGCAAGTGGATAAAAAGGGACCACTTTGGTGGGAAGGTAAACAGCATTCCATAAACTCCAGTGTTGAGGCCTGCCTGTCTCATGACCACGGGAATGTCTGCAGATGCAGACATCGCTGGCTCTTTGGCTATAAACAGAGATGAGCACTGAACCCTAGAGTCGGATACGACTGGCTTTCGAGCAAGGGTGTCCTTTACCTTTACCTAGACAAGAGAAAAGAAAACTCTTTAGTTTTTATGGATGTGGATTTGACTAGGAGGGATCTTAGAGGTACATTTCCTTCTTTTTAAAATTTTCATATGCATTTGATCAAGATATTTGCTACCAAGACAAAGGACAGAATCACAACACATATACAGAACATTCATTCCATGTACAGAATCTAGGTGAGCTGAGCTCTCAATACTACTGTTGGGGCAGTTTTCAACACTGCACCTGAAGGCAGGAGACTACTTCAGAAGATGCCAATTGTGCAATATATAGCTTTTTTTATCATCCAGTATTTGCCACCTAAGACAGTTCCTCACTTGGGCCAATGATAAAGCTGGCCCAGTTTTAGATTATAAACACTGCACATTTAGGCTCATGCAGTGAAAAACAATATTGTGGTCCTGCCATAGCATGGAAGAAAGCAAGAACAGAAGAGTGTTGTTGTTTAGTCGCACAGTAGAGTCCGACCATTTGTGATCCCATGGACCCCCACACGCCAGGCTCCTCTGTCATCTGCTATCCTCCGTAGACCACCCAGATCTACACCCACTGCATCAACAATGCCATCTACCCATCTCGTCTGCCACCCCTTCTCCTTTTGCCTTTGATCTTTCCTAGCATCAGGGGCTTCTCAATTGATCCGCTCTTCTCATTTGGTGGTGGAAAGACTTGAACTTCAACTTCAGTACTTGTCTTTCCATGGAGCAGTCAAGGTTGATTTCCTTCAGGATTCACTGATTTGATCTCCTTGCAGTCAAGGGTACTCTCAAGAGTCTCCTCCAGCACCACCGTTCAATGGTGTCTATTCTTCTGCGCTCATCCTTCCTTATGGTCCAGCTCTCAGCAGCCATATATTGCTACTAGGAAGACCATTGCTTTGACTACGCGGACTTTTGTTGGCAGGGTGATGTCTCTAGTTTTTATTATGTGGCCTAGGTATAGCCACTTAAAAAGAATAAACAGGAAATAATTAAATATTTCATAGTTATAAATATTAAAAATAAGACCAGAGGAGAAGATAAAGTGCCTGGACAGCCTCCAGTTTTACAAGAGAATCATTCTGAAGTAAGGATGGAAGATGATGTGAGAAGTGACCTTCCTTATCCATAATTCAGAGTGGACAGCCATGAAGCCCTTCTCAATAGCTACTTCCTGTCTACACATATCTTGCCTCTGGGTTGAAGATCAGGCAGAACACTCCTGATGTACCTCAAGGGACTGGATTTGGCCTTGGAGCCTTTGGTCTACTGTATAGCTGAACTCTTCCTTTGTTTTAAAGCCAAGGTGGCTGGAGGCCAGAAGAGAGTTAGCATCCAACAGAACAAGTAACCTCACTAGAGAAATATGCAACCAATCAAGAGTGAAAGAGACAGTTTCAGATATAAGCAGGTCTTGTCATATTAAGGGCTTTGTGAGGCAGCAGAGGCAGCTTTAGCTAAATCCTCTTCTTCTCTGTACAGATAACCAATGAGAAGGACCCAGGGAAACATAATATGTTCATAGCTGGCATGCGAGTAAGCAGGATGTTGTATTTGCTGTAGTTTTTGATATTTCCCCGGACTAAGGGCAAGGCAAGCAATTTATTCTTTCCAGACTGCAGTGGCTCAAATGGCTAAAACGCTGACTGGGAGGCAGAAGGTCAGCAGTTCGATTCCCGAGCACTTCAGGATGGAATGAGCTCCCGTCTTTGTCCCAGCTCCGGCCAACCTAGCAGTTCGAAAGCAAGACATTGCAAGTAGATAAATAGGGACCACTTTGGTGGGAAGGTAACAGCATTCCGTGCTCTCTGGTGTCTAGTCATGCCTGCCACATGACCACGGAAACGTCTGTGGAGGCAGACAGCCCTGGCTCTTCAGCTTTGAAACAGAGATGAGCAGTGAACCCTAAAGTCGGATACGACTGTCTTTCGAGCAAAGGAAACCTTTACCTTTACCCAGAGAGAGAAAATAAATTGGGACAATTTGCCCAGTGTTTAGCTGCAATGAACTATCAATTCAGTTTATTGTGGTATTCTCCATTTAGTAAGAAGGGATGAGGGTCTCTATTTTCCTTCATTTATTTTACATCTTTGTAAATGATTAATCCCTGCATGGCAACTCCTGTCTTGCAAGGTAGACTTGCAAGGAGCCCTGGTGGCACAGTGGATAAACTGCTGTCCTACAACCAAAAGGTTGTGAGTTCGATCCTGAGTAGAGCTCAAGGTTGACTCAGCCTTCCATCCTTCTGAGGTTGGTAAAGTACCCAGGATGTTGGGGGCAAAATGCTAATTAACTTGTGAACCGCCCAGAGAGGGCACTAATCGCTATGGGGCAGTATATAAGTGTGATTGCTTTGCTTTAGATTCTGTCCAACTTGGTAAATTATCTCCTTCCCCCCAAGTAACCTCTTCTACCCAATGAGGTAAAATGTCCTTGGTAGAAGACCTTCAGGCAAGGCAAAAGAAATGGGGAAATGGGAAGCAATTGCATCGCTTTACCTAATGGTGAAAGACTGTTGTAGATTGAGTTCATGTTTGTGCTTTGGAGAAGAAGTAACTAAAATCCACCTCCAGATCTCTTATGTCCCAGAAGACATACATTCAACAAAATTAAAGGTTTTTTTATTAAAAAAACCCAGTTTAAACAGCATTACAATCTAGCTGATATCAGTGGAGAGGGACCAAGATGTGATAACTTGTATACTTGCTGAATCTGCAGTCTAAGTCCATGAACTTCAAGATCCACATTCACCATCCTTTAGCTTTAAATCAAACATGATTCTTTATTTTGAAATCAAGCCTGGACTCATCAAAACTTCAAATGGAGGACTGTCCTCCCTTAGGACACATGTCACCTTAATAACAGAGAACTATAATGACAGACCATCCCATTCTCATGCCAACAGTTCCTGGTTTCTGGCTTGTAATGGGGAAAATATTCAGCACATTTCCAAATGATGACCAATTTTTTTTAGTATAAATAACAGGCAGTTATAGAAATTATAATTAGCTTAATTACATTAAACTTTACTCAAGTGCATAAAAGGATGCACACTTTTGAATAAAGGAGTAGACATTGTTGCATTACTGGGCCTTGAAATGTGTGTTTTGTGATCTGACAGTCAGAGTTATTTGGAATTACTTTTGTTGACTAACACATAGTCATGGCGTGTTTTCCCTGGCTTCTGTTATCAGAGGTCAAAGCTTTTTATTCCATATGCTTACCAATAAAATGTGCTTCAAAATATATTCTATATTCCAACCACCAAGTCATAGACCAGTACTGGGCCACAGGCTGTCCTGAACTGAACTGTGGGGGTGGTGGCACTGGGAGCCCCAAGCAGCCTTCCATCCTCAATGTGCTCTGCCGAGTCTGCCCGGTGAATGAGGGGACGGAACAGGCTTCAGACACAGCAGATAGGAAGGTGGCCGGGCCCCTACTCCATGTTGCTTAACTATGGTGGGGTTCTGCCCCCCCCCCCCTGTGTGCAGTGTGATACCTCACTGCCCAAGTCGAACAGTGTGTCTGGCATGTGGCTGGGCCCCTCCTCCTTGTTTTTGAGCTACAGCGGGGCTCCTCCCCCTGCCTGTGTGCAGTGAGATATTCAAGCTTATTGGTCTGTGGAAAAATTGTTTAACATGAAACTGGTCCATGGTCCAAAAAAGTTTTGGGGATCCCTGTTCTAGAGGACCCAACTATAGTTACTCTGTAAAATTTCTTTGCTAGCATGAACAGAGTAAGAGATTATGGTTTCACATATTTATTTCTCCAGATATTTTACTGTGTCATGTAGGTGAATAAAATAAATTGTTTCAAGTGAACAAAAAAGCAAATGGGTTTATTTGTATTTGGAAATGGAATGGAATACCAGAAACCTGTATAAACAAACAAAGACGGTGGGTCAAATTAGACATTAAGACAGTGATTCTCAGACTTGGGCCCCACAATTGTGTTTATAAGAAAATTCCCAGAAGCTCATGCTAGAATGAGAAATAGTCAGAAGAATTGAGATCCAAGACTACTTGTGACCAGGATTTAGGAACATTCTGTTTCAGGGTTTTCCAACCTTGGACCCCCAGGTGTTCTTGGACTTCAATTACCAGAAGCCCAATTTAGCACACCTGCTGATTAGGGCTACTGGAAATTGAAGTCCAAGAATTTTGAGGCCCAAGTTTGGGAAACCCTGATCTATGTTATTGGAAATGAACATTCCTTATCAAGGCCTTCTCTGAAGTGATGGGCTTTCTTCAGAGAAGTTATTCAGCAACCAGACTTGCAAACTTAGCTTATACCAGGGGTGTGCTGGGCACCTTGGGAGGGCGGTGGAAGGGAAGTGATGGGGGGGAGTTGGGGGGGAGAAATCCCATACATTCCCATTACCTCTGCCTGCCTCTGGGGGGGGGGGGTGCTAGTCGCTGGGGTCCATCAGGATGAGTCCCTGTATCCCTGTGGGCCAGCACATCACTGACTTATACTTAACTTCCAATGAACAGTCAAAACAAACAAACAAGCATAAATCTTTATTGTCATTGTCCTGTACAGAATAACGAGATTGAAAAAAATCTACTTATCAACCTAACATGACCTAACAAATTACAACTATACAGAACATATATCCACATACTCCCACCCGACAAATACACAATTAACCCCTGAAAAATACTAAAAACAGAGCTCCCTCATAAACTGCATTTCACTTCATTCAAAGCCAAGACAGCTTTTGGGTAGAAACTATTTCTCAAGCGGCTGGTCCTGGTCTTCATGACTCTATACCTTCTTCTAGAAGGCAGAAGCTGAAAAAGATCATTTCCGGGATGCATGTGATCCTGCGCAATTTGTACAGCTTTCTTATAACACTTGGAGGCATAGGTTTGATCTAAATTAGGAAGAGTTGTTGTCGATTCCGACCCTTTGCGACCCCATGGACCATTTTCCTCCAGGCACCTCTATCCTCCACCATTCTCCTCAGCCCACCAAGCTCTGTGCCCATTGTGTCCACAATACCATCTATCCATCTCATCTTTGGACGCCCCCTTCTTCTATTTCCCTCCACCTTTCCCAGCATCAAGGCCTTCTCAAGTGAGTCCTCCTTTCTCATTTGTTGTCTAAAGTACTTTAGCTTCATCTTCACTATTTGTCCCTCCAATGAACAGTCAGGATTGATTTCTTCCAATATTGACCTATTTGTTCTCTTTGCTGTCCAAGGGACTCTCAGGACTCTCCTCCAACACCACATCTCAAAGGCATCTATTCTTCTGCGCTCAGCCTTCCTAATGCAAGCGCGGCGCCAAAATGGCCGCCACGCTCTTTGCGGCCCCTCCCCCACCGGACTTGGACATCCAGGCAGTTAGGGGTGTGTGGCCAGCACCCTTTAAAAGGGGTGGCCACGAGGCAGCCGCGCTGCCATTTTGCGAAGCGACGGAGAGGAGAAGTTTTTCCCCAATTGCTCCGTCGCTCTTACCTTTAGCTGGGTAGCCTTTTTTGGGCAGCGGTTTTTTCTTCGCTCCTTTTTCTTCGGCTTCCTAGCAATTCGCGGCAATGCCTTCCAAAAAGAAGGCGATGGCGAATGTGGTTCGCCCTTCCAGGAGGCGCTAGCCGGGTTGGAGGACCACGACTGCGCCCCCTCAGCAGGCCCCCTTTCTGGGGGCGCCCACCGGGACCGGTGGGATGGGGTCGATTGCTCCTTGGCCCGAGGCTGGGCAGCCTCAGACCAGCCCGGCAGGGGCTGCGGCCCCCGGCCCGCAATTAGCGGCCACCGGCCCCGGCCTGGAGCATAACCAGGCTGGGCCTTCGGACCTTGGCACGCAGCTTCCAGTGGTGGGCTTTAACCAAGGGGGTTGGCTGGGTTCCCTTCCCTGGCAGGGCATGCCCCCGGCCCCTCTGGGGCCGGTGGTTGGGGCATGGCCATATTCGGGCCCCGGGGTCCAGAAACCTGGCCCGGCACCTGCGACCAGTGGGCCGGCCAGCCCTATGCCCCCTATCAGCGTTGGGGGCTATGTAAACGTTGATGCCCTACTGGCCCGCGTAGCGGCCCTGGAGGCATCTTTGGGGATAGTTAATCCATCCGGGGCACCTTTTAGTTTACAGGTCAACGCAACGTCTGCCGGTCCTCGGCAGGCGGCCGAACAGGTTGAGCTGCCTGAGGCACGTAGGTCGGCGCCAGCCGCGGCCTCGCAGCTCCCCATGCAGCAGATGCCGCCAGCAGGTAGTGGTCAGGCCCCATCTACGAGCTCGGTTGCGGTCGCGAGCTCCGACGCCCGCAGTGGGCCGGAACCCCCGGTGGGGGCGGCCCATGGGGGTGCAACTTGTGAGTATACGGTTCAAGCTAGTGCACCCACACCACAACCCACAACGGGGGGAGGCATACAGTGGCCGTGGCCTCGCCTGGCTGGGGCGGCGGGTCAGCCGCCGGCGGCCCATCCGGGAACGGCTCTACCACTCCAAGGCCCCACTTGGGGCGGGGCACACTGTCCTGCAGGGAATCTACTGGGGGTGGCGGGGCTGGTCCAGGCTCCTTTCATGGTGCCCAGCACTGTCAATGTGCTGGTGTCGGCGTTTCCGACAGCAGGTTATTCGTTACCCCTTGGGGATCATCTGGCCCAGGCCACCAAGGAAAAGATCTGGCGGGGGGAGTATGTGGACATTTTCTCCCTCTTGAATAGAGAACCCACCAAAGAGGAGAGGGAGGGGCAGGACGAGAAGGACAAGGAGCAGTCACGTTGATGTAAGCCGCCACGCACGTGGGCCAACTGGTTACCCGCGTACCTTATATACATGGCGGTGTACCTCAGGGCCCATCCTGACCTGGCTATTCTGATGGTCCAGTATTTGGACAACATATACCGGGCGATGGTTGATTTCCCTGGCCCGTCGTGGTTGGCTTACAATGAAGAATTCCATATGAGAGTGCCCCTACACCCAGAGATGAGGTGGGATGAGCCCTGCCAGAAGCTGTGGCTTCTGTACATGACCCCCACGCGCCCTGCGCCAGGGGAGAGGTACCATTGTGGACATGCGGTCCAGCGAGCTGCTCCAGCCCAGGCACCCCGCCAGGTGGCGGGGCAGGGGGTTCCAGCCCGCCTGCTGTGTTGGAGCTTCTCGGCCAATGGTACGTGCAACAGGAAGCAGTGTCGATACAGGCACGAGTGTCCCTCTTGTGCTGGCCCTCATGCCGCCTCCGCGTGTCCTAGGGCAGGCGGACTGTGGGGCAGAGGTAGAGGTGGACAGGGAGCGGGCAGAACTGCCACGGAGGGAGCTGGTCAAGGAAAAGGCCCCCTCCCCAATTAATGTGGACATGTTGGAGCGTTGGCTCACGATGTACCCGAGGAGGGCGGATGCAGCTTACCTGCTTGAGGGTTTCCAGCAGGGGTTTCACATTCCTTTCATAGGGGACAGGTCCCCCCAAGATGCCCCCAATCTGTTGTTACTCAGGGGAAGGGAGGAGGTGGCTGCCATGAGCATTGCTAAGGAGGTTAATGCTGGCAGGGTCGCTGGGCCTTTCCCTGTCCCGCCATTTCCCAATCTCAAGGTTTCCCCGTTGGGGTTAGTGCCCAAGAAGTCACCGGGGGAATTCCGTTTGATACACCACTTGTCTTACCCGGCCGGCCGTTTGGTCAACGATGCTATCCCTGATGACCTTTGTTCGGTCAGGTATACATCTTTTGACCAGGCCCTGCGCATGGTGCGCTCATGTGGCCCGGGTGCACTACTGGCTAAGTGCGACATTAAGTCCGCGTTCCATCTGCCAGTGCACCCGGGTGACTTTGAGTTGCTGGGTTTCAAGTTCCGGGGTGAATTTTATTTTGACAAGGCCATGCCTTTTGGCTGCTCCATTTCATGCTCGGCATTTGAACGCTTCAGCACCTTCCTGCAGTGGGCCTTTGTTCGCAGGTCAGGGTCCCGGTCTGTAGCCCACTACCTTGATGATTTCTTATTCGGGGGTGAACGGGGCTGGGACACGTGCACGCATCTCCTAAATACATTTCAGACGCTAATGAAGGAACTTGGTGTCCCTTTAGCGCCCGAAAAGACCGAGGGCCCTTCAACCAAGCTCACATTCCTGGGGGTGGAGATTGACACGGTCATGCAAGCATCCAGGTTACCTGTTGATAAGGTTTCACGGATCGTTGCACTCATTTTGGACTTGCTGGCCAAACGCAAGGTGTCCCTTCGGGAGCTCCAGGTGTTACATGGTCACCTCAATTTCGCTTGCAGGGTGGTCGCACCTGGCAGAGCCTTTGCTCGACGCTTGTGCGACACCATGACTGGCTTGGCCAGGCCCCACCACAGGGTCCGACTGAACAAGGGCATGAGGGCTGATATGCTCATCTGGCTTCAGTTCCTGAGGGAATTCAACGGGGTGTCATTTTGGAGGTCTGACCTTTTGGTTTCCCCTCGTTTTCAGGTTCAGTCGGATGCATCAGGGTCCCTGGGTTATGGGATTTACTTCGAAGGGAAGTGGGCCTACGGCAGATGGCCGCCAGCCTGGTGGGGCATGGATCGTTTGTGCGATCTCACGTACCTGGAATTTTTCCCCATTCTGGGAGCTTTGATGCTATGGGGCGAGGAGTGGGCCAATTCGGTCGTTCATTTCTGGTGTGACAATGCGGCAGTTGTCCACATTGTCAACTCACAGACGTCAAAATCTCCCAGGGTTATGGAGCTGGTTCGCCAGTTTGTGTTGCGCAGCCTACGCCTCAATGTGCTTTTTAGGGCCAGACATGTTCCAGGTATTAATAATGATATTGCTGACGCTTTGTCCCGCCTGCAGATCCCCCGGTTCCGTGCATTGGCCCCGGACGCAGAGGAATTTCCCTCGCCGCTCCCGGACGAGATATGGACGCTTGGCAAGGAGAGGTGACCGGGCGATCGGCATGTCGCTCGCGCCCCGCACGCGTAAGACGTATAACGAGGCATTCAGTTCATTCTGGGCCTTTTGTGCCCGATCCCGGCTACCTGAAAGTTGGCCCATCCCAGTGGCTCACGTCCTCCAATTTATGGTTTACTTACATACCCAGGGCTTAGCTCCCCGCACCATAGCATCCAGGCTGTCAGCGGTGGCATTCATGGCCAAGGGGTGGTTTTGCTGACAGCACAAATGATTTTCGCATACGACATGTTTTGGAAGGGTGGGTGCGGGAACGTGGGCCCAGCCCGGACGACCGCCACACGATTTCTCCAGGAGTACTTACCCACCTTGCACGGGGCTGGCATGACCTGTGTTTCAACAGGTATGAGGCAACCCTGTTTCACGCGGCTACAACGGTGGCCTTTTTTGGGGCGCTCCGCATCAGTGAGCTGGTGCTACTGTCTAAGGCGGATGCGAGTCGTAGGGCACTGGAACTCGAAGATGTCTATGTTTCCAATGAGTGGGCTCAGCTGAGGATACGCTCCTCTAAGGTTGATCAGCATGGTGTAGGCAGTGGTGTAAGACTGCTACGATGTTCCATGGCAGACATCTGTCCGGTTGGTGCCCTACAGGAGTTCCTTGCACTACGTGGTACGCACCCTGGCCCGTTTTTCTGTCACCAAGATGGGTCTCCCCTTACTAAATTTCAATTTTGGAAGGTGACCGGTAAGGCACTAGCCAGTGTTGGCCTCCCTGGGGCTCGCTACGGCACCCATTCATTCAGGATAGGGGCGGCTTCCACCGCAGCGGCGTTTGGGTACTCTGGGGCTGAGATACGCAACATGGGAAGGTGGGGATCATGATGTTTTCAGTTGTATGTTCGCCCTCTTCAACAGTGAGTACCAGTTAAGTCACTGCCCTGTTTCCTTTTTTCCTTGACAGACCCTGGGTGTCGTCTTACACCGGTGACAGTATGGCTGGTGGGCCACAGCTATGTGCACAGGGCAGCGCAGTTTGCTGCGGCGACAGAGTGGGGACCCCGACTGGAACTGGGTGCATCCGCAAGTCTCAGGTGGTACGGTAAGCGCGGAATGTTATGGCGGGAACTGTTGCCATTCCTTTTCTCCATCAGGAATGCTGACCCGCCTGATGTCCTGATTATACACCTTGGGGGTAATGATTTGGGACAAGTCACAGGCCTATCGCTGAAGCATGCGATTTGCGGTAACCTGGCCTACTTGCATTATGTGTGGCCTGCCACAACCCTGCTTTGGTCGGACGTGATACCGCGGCACGCTTACAGGGGAGGGTTTTACCTCCAGGCCCTTGATCGGGCTCGGCGCTCGGTGAACAGGGCTATTGCTCGGTTCTTTCTGGACAAGGGTTGGGGGTGCGTCATTCGACACCCCACCATCAGTCTCCAAAATTATGAGCTTTACACAGGGGATGGGGTCCATCTGTCGCCGGGAGGTATGGACCTCTTGTTGGGAGATTGGCGAGCAGGCCTGTTGACCGAGCTGACGGTCTGGGGTGGTGGGGTGGTGAGCCTTTGTTGAAGCCTCCCCGTGTGGCGGGTAGCACTGGTAAGGTAAACATTTATGACCCACAGGTATCCGGCAGGTTCGCAATTGACTGGACATCACTAGACAGGCACAAGTTGGTTAACGTTGTCCGGTCAACGACGAACCAGGCAATGGGGTGATGGCACGAGCTAGGCAGCATGCATCACCCCGTTATTTTACGGATACGCGTCAGAGGGTGGGGTCAGTAGTTAGATTATTGACTACGGTCAACAATTTGTTTGTTGTCAAACAATTTGTTTGTTGTCAACAATTTGTTTGTTGGATACATTGTAACCAATTGCCATTGGCAATTTTGGGTGGAACCTTACCAGTGTTACTTCGGCCTGCTTGCCTTAAGAATTATAATTGGTTGAATACCAATAGAAATTTATAATTCGGACTAGGGCATGAATCAATAAATGTGGCCCAATGCCGTTATCCACTTTTACCAGTGTCTGAGTCCTTTATTGGGGGGTGCGCCTGCAATGGTCCAGCTCTCACACCCATACATTACCACTGGGAATACCATTGCTTTGACTATGCGAATTTTTGTTTTCAAGGTGATGTCTCTGCTTTTCACTATATTCCCCAGGTTTCTCATTGCTTGTCTACCCATAATCAGTCGTCTTTTTATTTCATGACTACAGTCGCCATCTGCAGTGATCTTAGATCTCAGGAAAATAAAATCTGTCACTGCTTCTACTTCTTCCCCATCTATTTTTCCAGGGACTGATCAGACCTGTTGCCATTATCTTGGTTTTCTAGATATTAAGTCTCAAGCCAGCTTTTGCACTCTCCTCCTTCAATCCAATCAAGAGGTTCTTGAGGTCTTCCTCACTTTCTGCCATTAGAGCGGTATCGTCTGCATATCTCAAATTGTTGATGTTTCTCCCAGCAATTTTGATCCCATATTTTGATTCCTCCATCCCTGCATTGCGCATTATGTGGTCTGTGTATAGATTGAATAAACAGGGTGATAAAATGCAGCCTTGTCTTACTCCTTTTCCTATTCTAAACCACTCTGTCATTCTGTGTTCTATCCTGACTGTTGCTTCTTGGTTCGTGTACAGATTTCTCATGAGGCGTATGAGGTGTTCTGGTATTCCCTTGCCAATGTAGTATTATGTGCCACATTTTGTTGTGGTCCACACAGTCAAAAGCCTTGGTGTAGTCAATAAAACAAAAGTAGACTTGTTTCTGGTATTCTTTTGTTTTCTCCATGATCCAACGTATGTTGGCAATGTGGTCTCTAGTCCCCCTGCCTTTTCTGAAACCCGCCTGCACCTCTGGTAGTTCTCTCTCCACAAGTTGTTGAAGTCTATCCTGTATTATCTTGAGCATCACCTTGCTGGCATGTGGGATGAGCGTAATTGTTTGGTAATTTGAGCATTCTTTGGCATTGCCTTTTTTGGGGATTGGAACGTACACTGATCTTTTCCAATCCTGTGGCCACTGTTTTGTTTTCCAAATTTGCTGGCATATTGAATGCAGTAGTTTGATTCCATCATCTTTTAGGGCTTTGAAAAATTCAACTGGAATGCCATCATTTCCACTAGCTTTATTGTTTGCAGTGCTTTTTAGGGCCTTTTGGACTTCACTCTCCAGAATGTCTGGATCAAGTTCAAATTTCTCATTATTGTTATTATCAGGAGAATTGAGGTCCTTTTTGTAGAGTTCCTCTGTGTACTCTTGCCATCTTTTTTTGATCTCTTCTGCTTCAGCTAACTCTTTTCCATCTTTGTCCCTTATCATGTTCATTTTTGCTTTAAATGTTCCCTTGATTTCCCCAATTTTTTTGAAAAGATCTCTAGTCCTGCCTCTTTTGTTGTTTTCCTCCATTTCTTTGCACTGTTCGTTCAGGTATTTTTCCTTATCTCTCCTTGCTTTTCTTTGAAATTCTGTATTCAGGTGGTTGTATTTTTTCCTTTCTCCTTGGACTTTTGCATTCCTTCTTTCCTCTGCTATTTTAAGAGCTTCATCAGACAACCACTTTCATTCTTACGCTTCTTTTCTTTTGGTATGATTTCTCTTGCTGCCTCCTGCATGATGTCCCGCGTCTCTGTCCATAATTCTTCTGGTACTCTGTCTATCAGGTACAGGACATTAAATCTGTTCATGACCTCCACCGTGTATTCTTTAGGGATGTTGTGTAGGTCATATCTGTCTGGTCTAATTGTTTTCCCCATCTTCTTTAGTCTAAGCCTGAATTTTGCGATCAGTAGGTTGTGATCTGAGCCACAATCTGCTCCAGGTCTTGTTTTTGCTGACTGAATGGAGGTTCTCCATCTTTGACTGCAGAGTATGTAATCAATCTGATTTCGATGCTGCCCATCTGGTGATGTCCATGTGTAAAGTCGCCTCTTGTGTTGCCGGAAGAGGGTGTTTGCTATGACTAGTGCATTCTCTTGGCAGAACTCTATCAATCTTTGCCCTGCTTCATTCTGTGTTCCAAGACCATACTTGCCTGTTATTCCATTTACTTTTTTATTTCCTACTTTGGCATTCCAGTCTCCTAAGATAATGTGGACATCATTTCTTGGTGTCTGTTCTATGAGGTGTTGTAGATCCTCATAGAACTGGTCAACTGTGGCTTCATCTGCACTAGTGGTTGGTGCATAGACTTGGATTACAGTGATATTGAAAGGTTTGCCTTAGATTTTGACTAACATCATTCTATTATTTTCGATGTTGTATCCCATTACTGCTTTCCTCACTCTTTTGTTGACAATTATGGCTACTCCATTTTTTCTGAGGTTTTCTTTCCCACAGTAGTAGATATGATGGTTTCCAGAGCTGAATTCACCCATTCCTGTCCATTTTAATTCACTGATGCCCAGGATGTCAATGCTTATTCTTTCCATCTCATTTTTAACTACTTCCAGTTTTCCTTGATTCATAGACCTCACATTCCATGTCCCTATGCAGTATTGTTCTCTGCAACACTGTATTTCTCCTCTCACTTTCGTATCCCTCCCCCTTTTCAGATCTGCTGTGCTGAGCATCCCCTTGTTTTGCCTTTTGTTTTGGTCCATAGGGTTCTCTTGGCAAACTTTGTGGCATGCCTTGCCGGTCTCTGCGCCAGTCTTTTCCCATCACATGTTATCACAGTTTAAACAGTTTTAAAACAAAGTATTATCATGCACAATATCACAGTTTATCACATAGTATCAAAGTAAAAGTTGAACTAATTAATGAAAGGGAAAGAAAGAAAGAAAGAAAGAAAGAAAGAAAAAGTCCACTATATCAAGTCTCTATGTAAGTCCGTTTCTTGTACAGTCACTATGTCAGTTGCCATAAGCCATCTATGTTTAGTCAACTATATTATTTCAGTTCGATTACTTATCCTTTGCATGCACACAGCAGCTCTTGCCTCCCTTCGGCCGCATGGAGTTGGTCAAAGGCGCCGGCTCGGGCCTCGCTGTGATGGTGGTTGTGGATGGTATCTCCTGGGGGTGGTCGGGGGTCTCGTGAGTGTCCTTCACTCTGGCCCCAGGTCTTTGGATGGGGAGGGAGGGGTAAGATCTTTTACTCACCTCCCCCTTGGGCCTCTCTGGATGGCAAATGGGCAGTAGAGCTGGGCCTTCCTGAAGCCTTTTCTTCCTCTCCAGGCCCAAGTCTTTGGATGGGGAGGGAGGGGCAGGATCCTTTACTCACCTCCCCTGTGGGCCTCTCTGGGTGGAAAGAGTACACCCAATTATACCCTCCACAGTCTTTACGACCCTGGACAGCAATGTTCTTTCCCTAACTGTACAACTCCCAAACCACACTTTCAGAGTTAACAAATTCTCTATGGCACAGTGGTAGAATGCCAGCAACAGGTCCTTTGAAAGATTGTTCTTCCTGAGGATTCTCAGGAAGTATAACCTCTGCTGTGCTCTCTTCATCAGATCTTTAGTATTTGCTCCCCATGTCAGATCATCCCTCAACTCCATTCCCAGAAATCAAAACACTGAGACCTGTTCCACTCAGTTCCCTTCAATAATACATTGCTGGATATTCAATTTGCATTTTCTAAAATCCACAAGGATCTCTTTTTTTATGTTAAGAAATAAATTATTTTCCCTACACTTCTCCGTCAGCATCTCAACCTCCTTCCTATAAGCTGACTCCCCTCCCCCAGCAGCAATTAGGCCAGCCACCAAACAGACACTTCTCAGCACCTTGGTTGATGAGCTCCTTCTGGAGGATTAGGTATGACTTTCCTACTTCAGCCAAAATGGCAGTACAGTATTTACAAAAGGAGCATCTGCTGGTACCTAAATACAGCTTTTGGCAATGCTTATTGAATCGGTTCAAGAAAAAGAAACTCACATAAATTTTGTAATTGTTTACTGTCAATTAATAAATATGACAAACAAGAACTCAGGAATGAGAACAGGGAAATGAAATGTACAGTATTATTTTGCTTAGCAATGGCAGTGGCAAAGACTGTGCTTGCCAGTATATACCATATTTTCCGGTGTATAAGACGACTGGGCGTATAAGACGACTGGGCGTATAAGACGACCCCCAACTTTTCAAGTTAAAATATAGAGTTTGGAATATACTCACCCTATAAGACTACCCCTCTTCCAATGCCGGCAGACAGCCAGTGCCTGCCTACACTGCCCCTTTAAGGCGGCCCACAGCCCTTTATTCCTCCTGGTAGGAGTGCCGCCACAGCTGCAAGGGGTCCTGCCTCTCCCTCCCTGCTCCTACCAGGAGGGATAAAGGGCCATGGGCCGCTGGGGCCAAGCTTTTATTCTAAAGCTTAGAAATAACTACCGGTAATTATCAAGTGGCTAAGACACTGACTGGGAGGCAGAAGTTCAATTCCCGAGGACTGCAGGACCGAATGAGCTCCCGTCTTTGTCCCAGCTCCTGCCAACCTAGCAGTTCGAAAGCAAGAAATTGCAAGTAGATAAATAGGGAAGGTAACAGCATTCCGTTTGCTTTGGTGTCTAGTCATGCCTGCCACATGACCACGGAAAGGTCTGCAGCAGCAGACAGTGCTGGCTCTTCAGCTTTGAAACAGAAATGACCACTGCACCCTAGAGTTGGATACAACTGGCTTTTGAGCAAGAGAAACCTTTACCTTTACCTATTATTATTATTATCATGAAAGCAAGAAATTGCAAGTAGATAATCAGGGACCACTTTGGTGGGAAGGTAACAGCATTCCGTGCACTCCTGTGTTCTGAAGGCAACAGATCGTTTCATGTCCTACGGTGCTATCTGCCACTTTTTACATCAGCTCTCACAAAACTTCATTCCTGTCACATGTCCATGGAAAACGTCTGCAGAAGCAGACATCGCTGGCTCTTTGGCTTTGAAACAGAGATGAGCACTGCACCCTAGAGTCAGATACGACTGGCTTTCGAGCAAGGGAAACCCTTTACCTTTACCTTTATGCCATGAGCATCAATATTAAAGTAAGGCTTGAACCATCTCACTATGCATGCAATGAGTCAATCTCATATATTTGTTTCACCTTTTAAGTGAAATGAATGAACATTTGCACGATATTCTAATTTTCCGAGTTTGACCTGTAAGTAAACCAGATAGACATCTCTCAATCCAGGTCAGTGGAGGGGTGGGGGGTGGGGAGTCTGGACTCCCTCCTGCCCTCTGAGCACAACGAGACCCGCCTTTGTTCCCCATCCTCTTCCTCCTCTTCTCCCCTCAGCGGGGAAACTTGGAGACATCAGGGCAGATTCAGCGCAGAGCTGCGATTAGCAGCCGCTTTAAGTGGATGAGAAAGCAGCAGCAAAGCTTGGGCGAGGGCGCCACTTCCCTCCCTCCCTGCATGCTAGAGTCAGCTACGACTGGCTTTTGAGCAAGGAAAAACCTTTACCTTTACTAAATAGGGACTCGTGGAAGAGACGGGTCAGTGGAGGGGTGGGAAGAAGTCTGGACTCCCTCCTGCCCTCTGAGCACAACGAGACCCGCCTTTTTTTCCCATCCTCCTCCTCCTCTTTTCCCCTCAGCGTGGATACTTGGAGACTTCAGGGCAGACTCAGAGCAGAGCGGCGATTAGTAGCCACTTTAAGTGGATGAGAAAGAAGCAGCAAAGCTTGGGCGAGGGCGCCACTTCCCTCTCTCCCTGCTTGCTAGAGTTCGCTACGACTAGCTTTCGAGCAAGGGAAAACCTTTACCTTTACTAAATAGGGGCCACTTTGGTGGGAAGGTAACAGTGTTCTGTGCACATGACCACGGAAATGTCTGCAGAAGCAGACACAGCACTGGCTCTTTCGGCTTTGAAACAGAGATGAGCACTGCACCCTAGCCGGGGGAGTGAGGAGGAGGAGGCATGACGGAAAGGTCACCGGAACAAGGGGTCGCCCAGATATCACCACTCTCAGCCTCGCAGCAGCGGTGGCGGATGGCTTTCCCTGCCGGTCAGCTGGTCCTCCACCTCACCACCTCTGGGGGTGTGTGAGGAGGAGCAGCAGCAGCAGCTGACCGGTGGGGAAACCCGCCGCAGCCGCGAGGCTGAGGGTTGTGATATCTGGGTAGCCCCTTGCTCCGGTGACCTCGCAGCAGCTGACCAGCGGGGAAAGCCACCCACCCACACCACCGCCGCGAGGTCTCTGGAGCAAGGGGCTGCCTGGATATCACCACGCTTAGCTTCGCAGCAGCGGTGGCGGATGGCTTTCCCCGCCAGTCAGCTGGTCATCCACCTCACCACCTGGGGGGGTTGAGGAGGAGCAGCAGCAGCAGCTGACCAGCAGGGAAAGACACCCACCCCCACCACTGCCACGAGGCTGAGGGTGGTGATATCCGGGTGGCCCCTTGCTCTGGAGGCCTCGCAGCGGCAGATGGCTTTCCCTGCCGGGTGGCCCCTGGCTCCATAGTACCCGGTGTATAAGACGACCCCCGACTTTGGCACAGATTTTTCAGGGTTAAAAAGTAATTTTATATGCCGAAAAATACGGTACTTAAGATATCTGTAGATCTGAAGTTAAACTTATGCAATTCTTCTTCTTCCATGTCTAGGCCAGATGTGAAACCGCCAAAATGAAAGCACTTCCATTCTGCAGTTCCTTTTGCCTGACCTAGTGTGAGAAAGATTAGCCCAGGGTAGGTCCAATTGTGGTTCTAAAGTACCACAACCTTCTAGGAGGCTCTTTCTGTGTACTCCACTTATGTAGTGTAAGATCGTGTTTAGATTATATTGGATACCACAATGTTTTTTTAAAGAAGGGTCAGAATAAATAGCCTAAGCATTGGCATTGCTATTATCTTGATGGATCTCTCGATCATACCTTATGATCATGTCCATTCATAAGTTGATTTTGGAGTGAAGTTATTACTCACATTAATTGAATTGGATCATTTTAAATTTTTTGCTGATGCTTCTGTACTTTTAAATTATGTACCTGCTTCCTGGAGATTAACAGCCAGTCAGGGAAGATGGACTCTCTGTGCCCTTACTACTGCCAAAAGACTTACTTTATAACTTTGGAAAAATCAATGTCCGCATCAGTAATCCAGTGGACAGGAGATCTTACGTTATCCATAAATGAATATAGTGCTTTATAAATGACAGCTATGTGTGGATACATTTTTAGATGTTTGGAAGGCTTTTGAAGGAGCCTGTGCATTTATGGGTTTCCTCTTTTTCTCCCCTCTTCTTTGTTATTGTGAGGAAATCATAACTTTGTTTCTAAGCTTACCATATTTCATTCCTGTTGTTCTATTTTTCTTTTTTTAAAAAGTAATTAGGAAAATTGAAACATTATCAATATCTATATCTGGAACGGCATTGACTTAGTGGTTAAGACACTAGAAGGTCGGCAAGTCAGCAATTCAAGACTTGTGTGCTGCCTGACGGAGTGAGCTTCCATCATCATACCTGTCAAGTTTTGGTTGTGGAAATAAGGGAAATTTTCCAGGTGCGGGCATTTGTGCATGTGCACCGCTGCCTCTGATGGGCGCGAATGTGCAGTAAGCCTTTTCTGGGCATTCACACATGCACTCCACTGCCTCTGATGGGTGCGCATGCACAGTAACCCCTTTTCTGGTTGTTCTAATACGGGAAGATGGTGGGAAAGAGGGGGAAAGAGGAGTGAATTATGGTATTCCCCAGCCAAAACGGGATACTTGACAGCTATGCCATCTCTGTCCCAGCTCCTGCCAACCTAGCAGTTCGAAAGCAAGAAATTTCAAGCAGATAAATAGGTACCATTTTGGTGGGAAGGTAAACAGCATTCTGTGCACTCTGGTGTCTAGTCATGCCTGCCACATGACCACAGAAACATCTGCAGATGCAGACAGTGTTGGCTCTTTAGCTGTAAATGGAGATGTGCACCGCCCCCTAGAGTCAGACACAATTGATTTTTAAACAAGGGAGACTTTTACAACTCACATGTTTTCCTTGATGTGAGAAGGCACAGGCACCGGTCAGTTTTGGTGAGATTTTGTGTTGTTGTTTTCTGCCATATTGTGCAAACTAATAAGAGCAGCAGCATTACAAGGGTTGGAATAGGTCTTCATCGTGGGGATACATCGTGGGCTGTGCTTGCTTTCTTTGTGCATGTGCATGGATCTCCATATTTGACATTGCAAAAGTAGAAGAATTCACAATTTCTGCAGAGAGATTTTGTACAAATCACAAATGTCAAGAAATTTAAAGAAAAGAGTCTTGTTCCAAAAGCAATATAAATTACAGTGTTTGCATGCTGCTCACTGGGTTGTTTCAGCAAGCTGAGCTGGCCTGTCTTGATCAAAATCTCAGCAACGGTAAGATTTTAATTTAAGGTCTCTATTTTCCACATATTCAACACAATATATGGGAAATTCTACCATTCTTGTGAGATTTTTGTGCTTGTGGGTGCTGTGATAAAGGTATACAATGGATTAAGGTCTGGCATTTTATGGAATGAATGAGGGGAAACCTCATTCTAAAACAATTGGATGTGATATCTGCCTTTCTTAGCCCATGAATATCCATTTTCTCAAAAAACACCATTCCATTTAAGCAATGAACTAGCTTTGAAGTTATGCTATTGCATGCCATGTTTATCTCTAAAATATCTACCTGATTTCACAGGCAAAATTCTTGACATTTTAGTCTCAAAAAAGTTCCGGTTCCTAGATCTTTCAGTTGTATCTTTTCCCTTTACCAAATCTCTACATACCGTGTTTCCCCGAATATAAGACACTGTCTTATATTTTTTAAAACTCCAAAATTAGCACGAGGTCTTATTTTCAGGGGATGTCTTATTTTTCCATGAAGAAGAATACCAGTCTCGATCGCACTTCCCCACTCACAACCAAGGGACGCTTCCCTTGGTTGTGAGTGGGGAAGCGCGATCGAGACTGGCCTCAGCTGTGAGGCGGCCATCATGGCCCATAAGAAGGCCTTCCACGTCAGAGTCTCGATCCCACTCTCACCAGGGGAAACTTCTCTTGGTTGTGAGTGGGGAAGCAATCGAGACTCCGATGTGGCAGGCTTTCTTATGGGCCACGGCGGCTGCCTTACAGCCAGGAGGTAAGCAGATCTTATTTTTGGATGGGGCCTTATATTTTAAAGGCAGGGAACCAAAGGGGGGTGGTGTCCTATTATGGGAGGAGGTCCTATATTCGGTGAAACAGGGTATTATGTTGCAGAACATGTAGAATGATAATTTTCTCCAATTCAGGGCTGACCTTTTTGAAATTTCTGTGAATTTGTCATCAAAATAAATCTACACTATCTCCTGCATCATCACACACCTCATCTTGAATTGGCAGAACAATTGACGATTCAACATTAAAATGGAATACAGTTGGGCTTGCTATCATCAGTGCATACTATTCATGGTAGCATATATAGCTGTGATTTATTCTCATGACAAACATACCTCTGGAAGCAGCAGAAAATAGACTAGCTGTAATCCAGTGCTTTTCTGAACAAAATTCAGCTGTTACTTCCAGAGCTGCTTGGATCAAATTCTGTTCATATTTCTTTCTTTCAAGTTCAAACAATATCTTGTTCTCTGGCTAGAGAATTCTGGGGTATAATCCAACAGGTAACTTTTTTCTCTCTGTCTGACAAAGTGGACTTGATCCACAAAAGCTAACATTAAAATGCAGCAGTTAGTCTTTAAAGTTCCACAACATTTTTTGTCTTTTTTGTTTTGTTTTGTTTTGTTTACTCTCTGATATTTTTCATATCTCTAACTGAGATGTATTGCACTTCTATTTAACTGACAGTAATTCGTGCAAAATGCACATCTATACCTACAATTAGCCACATGAACACAGAATGCTGTTCTAACACAAATCTGTATCCCCTTCCATCTCCTGGTTTAGTGATTTCCACTTTTAGGCTACTTTTCACTTGGTAATTTAGTTGATCAACAATTTCCATTTTGTTAGGATAAACTGGTTAAAGGTAAAGGCCAGTCATATCCGACTCTAGGGTTCAGTGCTCATCTCTGTTTCAAAGCTGAAGAGCCAGCGTTGTCTGCTTCTGCAGACATTTCCGTGGTCATGTGGCAGGCATGACTAGACACCGGAGCGCACGGAGTGCTGTTACCTTCCCACCTAAGTGGTTCCTATTTATCTACTTGCAATTTCTTGCTTTCAAACTGTTAGGTTGGCAGGAACTGGGACCATACCTGTCAAGTATCCTGTATTGGCTGGGATTTCCCATAATTTAGCGCCGCTTTTCCTCCTTTCCTGCCCTGAGCCGCCGCCATCCCATAATTTGACGGTGGGGGAAAAGTAGCTACTGTGCATCCCCTTCTGCACAGGTCCCTTATATGCATGCGTAGATCCTTTCTACGCATGCATAGAACCCTTCTACGCATGCGTAGAACCTTTCTATGCATGCGTAGAAGGGTTCTGCGCAGAAGGGGATGTGTAGAAGGCTTCTACGCATGCGTAGATGGGACCTGTGCAGAACAGTTCTGTGCAGGTCCTTTCTATGCATGTGTAGAAGGCTTCTACACATGCATAGAAGGGACCTGCACAGAACCGTTCTGTGCATGTCCCATATTGTCCAGAGCCGCGCTTGACAGGTATGGCTAGGAAAAAGACAGGAGCTCATTCTGTCCTGCAGTACTCGGTTAGGGTAGCTAATTTCCTGCAGTTTCAGAAAGGAGAGTTAAGTTGCTTTAGCCCCTTAGATATCTGCAAGAGACATTTGCCAACCAAACCCTGCCAGTTCTTATGGATGTCAAATCTGGCTCCTCTAAAAACTGTTACCAGAGCCAGGTCTAAAAATGGCCCAGCACAGCACAGTGAGAAGACTATCCTCATAGTCAAAGGTTAAAGACATTAATATTTCTGCTGAAAAAAGCTTCACAGACAGCATCCTCCTAAAGTAGTGGTAATGGATCTTCACTATAATTAAGCATGAAATGTTGAAGAAAAGAAGAAAAGCTGAGGAAACAAAAAAAATGACATAATGAACTGCAGCCTATTTTCTAAAAGAGGAGTAGTATTTTTAAAGTCTGGATGCACCTTGCATTAAACTGGACACAAACTTAAATGTTTAACATACTGTATATATGTTTTTCTGAAAATGGTTTTTCACAAGAGGGTTTTTTTAGTTGGGAAAAAGCCACACCTAACAGATGTTTATAACACTATTCACAATGTGGAGGAAAACAAGATAGAAAAAAAATAAGAGAAGGAAGAATTTTTCCTTTTCCTTTTTTCATGTGACTATAACTTGCGCATGCGTCAAAAAACCTGTTGTTAGTGAGGGGCAATGAACTTTTTTATATACCAGAAAATTATGGTGATAGCCACAGGCTTTGACAATTTTGCAAGGTTAGTGGCCAATGGTAGAAGACATTCACTTCAGATGTTGAAGAATTACTTCTCCCATCATCCCCTCCCACAGGGTAGGCTAATACCTCAAGGAGACCAACAGCACTCCAAGGCCCTCAGTTTCCCTACCTCTGACACTGAGGATGGTCCATTAGTCATGATAGTTAAGTTATAGTTACATCTAATTGGGAACAAGTCCCAGTGAACTCCGTGTGATTCATTTCCACGTGAACAAGTTAAATGCTTCCACTTAATCGTGTATGATAGCCTCGAAACTAAGACTATCATACTTTGAACATGGCATTAGAAAACAGAACCCAGTGGAAAAGACTTTGATGCTAGTGGAAGTTGGAGGAAAAGTGGAAAAGTGAATTTGAGATGTATTCAACGAAAGAAGCCACCTGTGCAAAATTGTTCAACCCCTGAAACAGATCTTAAATGGCTAGCTGGCAAGGGGAAATATCTGCTTATACCGTCTAAGAAATACCATCACCCAAAATAGATCCAACAGGTTTTGATTCCAATGAGTCCAGTTGAAGGTTGAATAAATCTAATTCCAATCCATTGTTGGTTTGCTAATCTCAACCACCCTCCTGGGATATCACTTTTGGAGCAGAGATTTCTCCTTTGTTATTACTGGTTTTGCAGAGAACAAAATGGTTTTCTGTAACAGAAAGTGGAACACTGGGACATAAAAAGCACAGCTGGTTGCCAAATTTATCAAGGCACAGCAGTGAAACATACTTTGTGTGTGTGCTTTGGTTTTCCTGACTGCCCTTGGGAAAGAAATTCTACATTGTTTTTTGTTTGTTTGTTGTTCCGTACTGTTGCAGTGACTAACAAATCATCACTGCAAGAATTTGACAGGGTACATTTGCTCAGAATGAGCATCTAGAGGTACTGTGCCATTACAAAGGGGATGATTTTCATTTGAAGTCCACATTTCTATGCCTTTTAACTATGGCCAGAAGCAGAAGTGATGAACAGGCAGTGTGTTCATAATTCTTTGAAGATGCTTGGGATTAAGATTGTCAGTAGAATAATAAAATCATGGACTTGTAGAAGTGGAAGGAACCTCAAACATCACGAAGTCCAAATGCTTCTGAAGCAGGAAACCAACAGCTAAAAAGCCCCATAGGGTTTAGGTCCAGGCTATCTGAAGGACCATATCTAACCATACCAGCTGACTCAGCTCTTAAGATCTTCAGAAGAGGTCCTCCTCTCAGTCCCATTGCCATTAAAGGTATGCTTGATCACAAGAGGGTCCCAGATTATGGGGTGTTCTCTGTCATGAGGTTAGATTGTCCCCTTCCCTTTTATCCTTCCACCAACACCTGAAGACTCATCACTTCAAGAAGGCTTTTATTAATTATAGCTGAGCTCCTGAATGCTGGATTTCAATTAGGTTATTGTCTGTTTTAATGTTCTGTCTGTTTTTAAAAAGTTTTAAATGTTTTAATCATTTAATGTTTATGTTTATTGGATTTATACCCCGCCCTATTCAGCGCAAGGCCAACTCAGGGCAGCAATTACAACATATTAAATAAATACAATATAACCAGTACAAATATACAATAGGGGAAAAATACAATATCAGGATACAATATCATAAGTGCAATAAGAATGTACAATACAATTACAGTAACAGTTAACAAGTTACAAATCAGAAAAAAAAGCACAATGATCGGTGGGGGAGGGGTTGGAGTGAAGGCTCAACGACCTTAAATGGGCCTTAACAAGGTCCGAGCTCAACGACCACCTCAGAGCCCAACTCCAAATCTTCAGCAGCATTGAACCCCATGGCAAATGCCGGACTGGGGGAGATGGTTCAGGCAATGCTGCGGTGGCGCCCGGCTTAAGTCCTTGCCATGCCAGGAGCCCAGGTGTTCTCACTCCCCTGCGGAAAATGCCGGTCCAGGGGAGAGGGCTCAGGCTTGGCTAAGGAAGATGGGTGGGAGCAGCATTCACTGCCCAGATGAGCCACAGCTGAGGCTAAAGGTCACCCTTGCTTGAATGCCAGTCATATCCAACTCTAGGGTTCATTGCTCATCTCTGTTTCATAGCCGAATAGCCAGCACTGTCTCCTTCTGCAGACATTTCCATGGTCATTCGGTGGGTATGACTAGACATGGAGTGCTATTTACCTTCCCACTGAAGTGGTCCCTATTTATCTACTTGCAATTTCTTGCTTTCAAACTGCTAGGTTGGCAGGAGTTGGGACAAAGACCGGAGCTCATTCCATCCGTATTTGGGTATTGAACTGCTGACCTGCTGCCTTCCAGTCAGCATCTTAGCCACTTGAGTCACTGCAGCTTGCATGTTTGAATGAGTTCATGAAATGACTGTAGAATACTTCCCTGTTGCCCTAATGTCAGAGCAATTGGCTGTTGTGAGCAAAATAACCATGTTTCCTTTTTTAAAAGAAAAACTTTTTAAAAAAATCAAAGCCTTGTTCTGATCCCTGGTTCTTCAAACTCAATTTTCTTTTTTTCTTTTCTTTCCACCACTCCTCATTTCTGTGTAATGCTGTGTGATCTTTATGCTTCTTCCTGTGTAATTTTCATTTGCTTTATTGAGCTCTTTTCACCCAATATAATGGGCCTGATTCATCAGCAGTGTAAAGGGGTGGCATAAATACACTGACTTAGAGGCAGGCCAAAAAACCCAATGCGAAGCAAAAACAACCAGTGCCTAGCTGACTATTTTGAGCAATGGCGAATGCTATTAGTATGGTATTGCGAAAGGGGTGTTTTCTGGACTTAAGGGACAGAAGTGAGGTACATTGGAAAAATTTAGACTGGAAAGTGGTTGATGTATCTGGCATATTTACCAGCCAGTTACAATCACTGACACAAATAAGTAATTTCTAATTAACACAGTATTAAATTAGAGAGACACTGTGAGGTAACAGTTTGAGCATCATTCTCCCAGGAGCTCAGGATGATGATATCTATGGTAAAACATGGCTAGAAGATACCATCCTGGAGAATGCTGGTTAAAATGTCAGCTTACAACAGGAGAAATCTATTCAAATCTCTGTACTCAGTCATGAAACTCCTACAGTCTTTTTCTTCCATGTCTAGGCCAGACATGAAACTGCCAAAACGAAGGTACCATTTGGTGAGTTCATTCTGTAGTTCCTTTTGCCTGACGTAGTGTGAGAAAGATTAGCTGGCAATACAAGGTTGCCATTACCAGGGTACGCCCAGTTGTGGTTCAAAAATACTACACTCTTCGAGGAGGCTCTTTCTCCATACCCCATTCCTACAGTGATCTTTGGCTTGTCTCTATCAGCCTAACTTACCCCCATATATATTTTTCAGGCATATCAGATTTTCAATGGTGAAGCTAAAGTATTTTGGACATCAAATGAGAAGGGAGGACTCACTTGAGAAAGCCTTGCTGGGGAAAGTGGAGGGCAAAAGAAGAAGGAGGCACCAAAATGAGATGGCTAGATGATATAGTAGACGCACATAGCTGTGTGTATTGAGAAGGATGGTGGAGGACAGATATATATATATATATATATATATATATATATATATATATATATATATATATATATATATATATATATATATATATATATATATATATATATATATATATATATATATATATATATATATATATATATATATATATATATATATATATATATAACATACAATCATAAAAAGCATTATATATTATATATGTTGTTAACCGCTCTGGGTGGTGCATGCGCCAGAAGAGTGAGATACAAATGTGTGTAAAATAAATAATATATAATTCAACGTTGTGGATATCCTTTCTCTTCTTTGAACAGATCAAACATATGTTGTACTTTCGTCAGATAGAGGCTGGACATCTGCAGTACACTTCCAAACTATCAACAAACTAAAAGTTCCCTGTTTTATCAATGAATGACACTTTTGATGGACATCTGGTAGGCTATGACATAGAAAGGGATAATTTGCTCTCAGACTTGGTTGTTTGCCGAAAACCTGAGTTGTAGCCAATGGGCAGCAAAAGCCTTTGAAGTTCTTTTGTTACCATGCACCAAGATTCCTATTAATTACAAGTTGTCTTACCTTTCGACACATAAATTCCTTTCATTAAATGTAAAAATACCCTTGATGTTATGATTATTTCAAAGACAGACTGTTTAACAACCATGTTTTCCAAGCTAAAACATGTGCATTTACAGACAGTCTAGAAATAGAATAAATAAAGGGAGCAGTCATTTGAATAGGAGTTCATATAAAAAAGCAAGAAAGTAGTCACTAAGGAAACAAGTCACTGTGCTGCCTACACCAAGCACTGTAACAAAATATTTAGTTATTCAGTTGCACAGTCAAGTCTGACCTTTTGCAACCCCAATGGACCACTGCACACCAGGCTCCTCTGTCATCTGCCATCCTCTGTAGCCCACCCTGATCTATGCCCACTGCATCAACGATGTCATCTAGCCACCTCATCCTCTGCCCCCTTCTCCTTTTGCCTTTGATCTTTCCTAGCATCAAGGCCTTCTCAAGTGAGTCCTCTTCAGCTTCCGTATTTGTCCTTCCAATGAGCAGTCAGGGTTGAATTCCTTCAGGATTGACTGATTTTATCTCCTTACAGTCCAGGGGACTCTCAACAGTCTCCTCCAGCACCACAGCAAAATATAGCAGGGGCTAAATCCAACATTGTACCTATGGTTACACCTGAGTTTTCTTTCTGTCTACATTTCTTTGCACTATAGCTGTTGGAATTTGTTATTCATTATTTAATATAATTTAATTTTAATTTAATTTTTGGACTTCTATGCCTCCCACTCAGGTAGAACCCGGCTCAGGGCGACCTATATCACAATCTAAACCCCAAAATATACAATCACATCAATATAAAAGAATAAAAACAGATAAAAACACCAATTCATAAAAAGAGGTAGTGGAAGGAATCTGTTGTTATTAACTTGGTATAAGCCAACAGGTGGGGGGCATATTTCCATTAGGGCCCCATACCTGCCCTGCCAGCCAGGTTTTCAGACCTTTTCTGAAGGGCAGCAATTCTGTCTGTAACCTTAAATCTGTTGGCATGAGGTTCCAAAGGGCTGGTGCAGCCACGGAGAAGGCCCTTCTTCTTGTGCTAGAGAGGCAAGCCCCTCTAGCTGATGGCATGACTAGAGAGCCCCTCCGGTCCGCTCTAGTTGGACGGGCAGACACTCTTGGGACAATGCGGTCTCTTAGGTATTTAGTTAGCAAAGCAGAAAAACACAATAGCAACAGGGAAGTGAAAGCATGAGAGAGCAGTAGCACTAGTTCCCGGGCCAAAGTAAGACCTTTAAAAGCCCTAAGCACTTAAAAGTTTTTGTTGCCCCCCATATATGCCCCCCAAAACTTACAGTAAGATGGAAAATAATGTTTATTTTTGTATGCTTCCACTTTATTTGTATTTGAAAAGTTTTCTCCTACATTTTTAATTGCAAAGTCTTTGATCAGATCCTCAAAACTAATCTTATGTTTCTTATGTAATCTTATGTTTCTTATGTAATCTTATGTAACACATCTGCTTCTATACTTAATAAAGATAAGGCATCCAGCCTACCTTGTTGCATAGTTGTTCTGATGGGATTTTTAATATACTGTAGTTCAACTGAGAAAATGAATGCTCAGCTGAGCAATTTGTGACGATTAATGTTAAAAATATACAAAAACCAATGTCCACATTTGTAAAGGCACACTCAATATTGTCTTCTACAATTATTTTATAAAGTTCAGCATGACTGAATCTTGTTTTTACATTTTTGGTTGCACTGAACCTGTGGTGCACATATGAATGAAACTTCTGAAGCTCAGCTGAGAAATTACTGTTGAAATCCTCTGGGTAAGCATCAATCAGCTTTTGACAGCACTGAGAATACTTTTCAATGTTAGTAGATAATGAAGTGACATTATGTGGCACATCACTTAGAAAAGAAATTTTCTCTGCTATTTCTTTGTATAGCTCTCCTCTTCTTTTCATCTCAATTTCAAGTTTGTCAACAACTGTGTAAAAGATGGTGATACGAAATTTGTCGCTGGCATTCAGATATACTTCTGGTGGATCTCCATCATTGGTACCTTCTTTCTGATATGTTTGCAAGTTGTAACTGCCTTATAATCAACATCTAGTAGCATTTCCTTTGTAGCTGCTTCACGTCTTTCAAATTCATCTCGTGAAGTGCACAGTTGGTCAGCTAATGATACATACAGATCTGCATATGTTTTAAGCTCACATTCTTATTTTGTAGAACTTGGCTTATGCTGTAAAAATTCTTCAAAATCTCGTTCCAAAAATTCAACATAAAAATGAATTCTAGCTCTTGCATTTTATCTGCAATATTACTTGCTTCTCTTTTAGCCTCATCTTCCTTTTGTGACTGGCCTTAGGCTATATATTCTAATGCTTCTAATTTTTTAAGGGAAAATTTCAAAATTGCTGTGTTGCCATATCATGTGGCTCCCATCTGGTATCATAGAGGGATTTTAAGATGCTTTCATTTCCAATACAACCTTTAAGAAATTTCCACTGGTTGCTTGAGGCTGAAAAAATGGTATAGAGAAGAAATTAACTGCCTCTTGATAGCAGTCAACAGCACTTCAGCCTACCAGATTTGGTGAATGAGCTGTACTCTCTGTGCTCTTGTTAATATTGTACTCAATTTTTTTTGTCCGGCCCTGTTCGGCAGTTATTATGTGTGAGTGGGTGGTTGGGTGGTTTTGGGGGGGAGTGTGCACCCCCCCAAAAAAAAACCACCTCAACCACCAACACACAGATAATAATTGCCCAGCAAGGCAGGGGTGTCGTGTGTGTGTGTGTGTGTGTGTGTGTGTGTGTGAGAGAGAGAGAGAGAGAGAGAGAGAAAGAGAGAGAGCTGCCAGTGAGGATGCTGTGTCCGGGTGAGAGGGAGGCAAGGGGGGAGTTGGAAGGTTTTTTCCCCTTTCCCTTCCGGGGGTGAGTGGGTGGTTTCCCCCCCTTAACTGTTTCGAAGAACCTTTGAAACAGTTAATGGGGAAAAAAGAAAGGCAGCAGACAGTGGTCCATTACAGGAGTTGTTCTCCCTGGCGGATGGCTGCCTACTGCATTTCTATTACCCCTGCCACTGCTTTGTGTTAGTTTTCAAATCAGTGTTGTGGGTAATACAAAGGCCGCAGGCAGCCATTCGCCAGGGAGAGTGCCTCCTCTGACGAAGCACTGCCTGCTGCTTTCCCCTGCCTCACACAATCACACACACACACAATACACACACATACATGTAGCTCTGTGGGGAGAAAAGGGACTCCCCTTCCTCCCCTCCAAAGCCTCGCCGACGACACACACACACACACACACACACACACACACACACACACACACACACACACACACACACACACACACACACACACACACACACACACACACACACACCGTAGCTCCGTGGGGAGAAAAGGGTCTCCCCCTCCTCCCTCCCGAAGCCTCGGTGACCACACACACACACACACACACACAGAGATTTGCTGAAGCTGTGCGGGGGGAGATGGGGGGCTCTCCCTCCTCACCCCCCCAAGCCTTGTCAAGGACACCGAGAAGGGTGTGCTGGGGAAAGGCCCAGCTGGCAAAAGGTAAGTGGGGCAGGGAACGGACTAGGTGGGGGGCAAGTTGGCGGGGCAGGTGGGCAGTGAGTTTCCCAGGCCTGTTCCCCCCCTCAGTTCCTCTCCCCTGCCCCACCTACCTTTTGCTGGCTGAGCCTTTCCCCAGAGTGGCCTTCTGCGCTTGGGCATCACCAGGTTGTCCTCTATCCCTGCCAGCATCGAGGCCTTCACTGGTGGGGTGGAGGGCACCATAAGCTGGTGGCCCAGCTGGCAAATGACGTGGCTGCCCAGGCCGGTGTGTTGGTGGTTTTTTTTTACCGTGCACGCCAGCTGCCCCGCCTCCTTCATGCTTGGGCCCTTCAGCTTCATTGGCTGAGGGGTGGCGTGGCATGGAGGATGCTGGGCCTTGTAGGTTTTTTTGGCTGCGTTCGTGGGGCAGTTGCCCCACTCGCGGCTGGCAGACCCTTGCGGCGATGCTCCAAGGGTGGTCAGGTAAGTATAGTTGGGTCGGTATGAGATAGTAGGGATGGGTGTGGGCATGCATGCCGAACACCAATGGCCCACGCATCTTTTTTATAAGTATAGATGTATCTGTATGTAATTTTTTTCATTAATGTAGGCCCCTTTTGTGGATCCTGGTTCAGCTGCACTATTCGCAGTATTGCACCATATGGCCCATGGCCCATAGTAAATTCGGCTATGTAAAATTGCTGTGGTGCCCCCTTCCCTTGATGCCCTAAGCATGTGCTTATTTTGTTTAATGGTTAATTCACCCCTGACTAGTTTCTTTTAAATTGTCACCTTCACTAACCAACATTTAAAATATTAAAAATCAGTTTAAAAGCAGCTAAAATAAAAAAAATGCATTGTTTTACTTACAGGACTGACGAGTAGTTACAAAAACAGGAGTAAAAGTAAAAGAAGAATTTCTGGGAGTCCTCTCTTAGCTATGATGACCCCCAGAAGCCACCAATAAGTATGGCTGCTGGTATATCCTGGGAGTTCTGGTTCGACAAAAATAAATTTTCCTAAGATCTCTGTTAAATGCTCACCCCTGAACAGGAAGGAGTGTATAAAGTCTTTCTGTTTGTGTTACCTTTTTTGGGGACACCAACCATTACTCAAGTGTTGATGCATCCTTATAAGTTGTTTTGTTGGTCCTTTGATTGCTGGGCTCTAGCGAAATAGTGGCAAACTCGGTAGATTCAGTCAGTTGTATAACTCTATGTAAACAAGCTGTTTTCTTTAGAAGGGGGTGGCCAAGTGCACACAGACACCCAAGACCATGTACCCAGTCTCCAATTCTTTTCTTTGCAAACAGAATAAATAAATAAAATAAAACTGCAAATTACTGCTTTCTGAAGCCTCCATGTATACCAATTTATCTTCTTATGCTGGTTATTTATCAGTAAAAAATTATCAGTTTTTCAAACCCAGAAGTAAATATCTAGCACTTCCATTTCTGTTTCTTCTTGGGTGGGGTTGTGTGATTTTTCTGGTGTTCATGGTTCTGAAAGCCTCTCAATAGCAGGAAACTGGTCACCTGATCTACTGAAGATATCTGCTGTGTGCTACATTTTGTTAGATTTTTCTGCAGTGTGATAGGATTCCACAAACAATTGCCAAAAGCCTTCCCCACCAATGAGTTGGTTCCAAACAGCATGCTAAAGATGCAATAGGTAAAGGTAAAGATAAAGGTCGCTCATGCTTGAAAGCCAGTCGAAGCTGACTCTAGGGCTCAGTGCTCATCTCTGTTTGTAGCCAAAGAGCCAGCGATGTCTATGTTTTTGAAGATGTTTCCGTGGACATGTGGCAGGCATGCCTAGACACTGAAGTGCATAGAACGCTGTTTACCTTCCAACCGAAGTGGTCCCTATTTATCTATTTGCAATTTCTTGCTTTTGAACTGCTAGGTTGGCAGGAGCTGGGACAGAGACAGGTGCTCATTCCATCAAGCAGTACTAGGGTTTTGAACTGCTGACCTTCCGCCTCTCAGGCAGCGTCCTAACAACTTGAGCAATAACCACTAATTAAAAGTTAGTAAATTTTAGATTAGTTATTCCACAAGATGTTTTGACAGTCTACCAGTATTACTGGCACATGCAACCCCACCCCCACCCCCACCCCCACCCCTTAGTACCCTGAAGTTACTAAAAAATAATTATAATTATTCATGTTTGATTAATCTAGATTTATTAGAAATGTGGTCTTACAAATTCAGCCTTAGAAACATTTTAGGTCAGATAGGTCATGAGGGTTGATGTTATGCTGACCTTGGGTCTATAATTCCTTTATGAAAACCAAAAGACTTTTCTTTGTTTTCTTGTTCTGCAAATGTCATCTAGTGCAGCAGACCTGCAGATAGCCGGCTGTCTTTGATAAGGCAAGTAATCACAAATAATCTTGTGACTACATGAAGGAATGCCGCAGAGGGACAGAGCGACCAATTCTGATTAGGCATGTGATTATATATAATTTGATGCACTAAGGTCAATATAAGTGATGAAGCATCATCATCATCATGAGTTTACAGCTGGCAATTTCAGGGAACTACTAGCCAGGATATTCTTCAGAGCTTTCATGCGTTTGCAGTGGACTTGCTATTTCATTATTTCTTTTAGTATCAAATAGTTCTATTTCATCTGAGGCAAAGGAAGGTATAGAAGATCAGACCATATGTGTGATGGACTCTGGTTCAACTGGTTTGCTGCCAGGTTTTGTGCCATACTGGAAGGAAGCATTCTTCGATTGGAAGATGTTGTGAAGTATCTTGCATGCATATACATGCACACAAATACACATTTTCCATCTCCTTTATGATGAAATCTGCATATTGTGGTGGGTTCTTACTTAAGAGGGGAAAATATGGAATTATCACTTATCTGCAGCAGCCAAAGTCAACAGATAAAGCTATTCCAGGTGTCACTGTATTCTGTAGAGGAATGTCTTTTACACACCTGCCACCTGTAACTCTTAAAGATGAGGAATCTGTGAGAAAATATGGTGAGAACCACACATACAATGTACCACTGAATATCTAGAACTCCAAAACTAGACTTCTAAGATCTAATGCACTCAAGGCTCTCGGCCTATGTAGATCCATTGGTCACTTTTCCTTTCAAATTCAAATTGTTGCTGGCATGCTTAATAAATTATTTAATAATTCTTATTCAAGAAAGTACCAAACGTATCCTCACTCCAAAAATATATGCATATATATTACAGTGGTACCACGTATAATGATTTTAATTTGTTCTGCTGGGATTGTCATTGTACGATTTAATCGTTGTATGGGACCACTGCCCGTGCTCCTGTGTAATGTGGGGGTTGGGGGTTTCTGAAACAATTTCCCTCAGAAGCCCCAACTGGTGTGCCTGTGATGTTTTGTGTTCAAAGCAGCTGGGGGTAGGGGGAGATTTCTTTATTGTAGCCACTTTGAGCACCGCCACCCATGCTCCCCTTCTCTGATTCGGCTGCCGCAGCTGCTTCAATTAAATCGATTAAATAGTACAACAACAAGCCCAGCAGAATGAATTAAAAGCAGAGATGGGGAGCACAGGTGACAATGCTCAAAGAAGCTACAGTAAAGGAATCTCTCCCCCTACCCCCAGCTGCTTTGAACACAAAAGATTGCAGGCACACATGGCACCAGTCAAATCAGCTGAGGTGGGGGGAGGAGAGATTCCTTAAGCTGCTGATCATAAAGTTCCTTTTGGAGCGGTGGGGGAGACCCTTTCTCTCATCACCACAAAAAGGCACTTTGCGTTCATCCGTTTGCATAGTCCCTTTTAGGGTGGCAGGGGAGACTATTCCTCTCACCACCCCAAATGGAACTTTATGAATGGATGAATGCAAAGTCCCTTCTTGGGTGATGAGGGGGACCCTTCCTCTCACCACCCCCAAAAGGCACTTTGTGAATTGATGAATGCAAAATCATTTCTAGGGTGGCAAGGGAGACCCTTCCTCTTACCACCCCAAAAGGCACTCTATGAATGGACAAATGCAAAGTCCTTTTTGGGGTGGTGAGAGGTATGGTCTCCCCAAAAGGGACTTTGCGAACCAAAGATCGCGGTGCCAGTCAAAGCAGTGAAATGAAGCCTCGTTTAGGTGCTCTGACCGGCGCTGCAATCTTTGGTTCCGGAGGTGCCTGGAAACATGCTTCCCAGGGGAAAAGGAAGCCCCACACTGTTAGAGGAAGGCATCTATGAAGGTTTGCTTGCCTGGAAACACACTTTCCAGGCAAGCTGACCTCCACAGACGCCTTTCCTGAACAGTGTGGGGCTGCCCTTTTGCATGGAAACATGCTTTCCAGGGGAAAGACAGCCCCGCACTGTTTGGGGAAAGCATCTACAGAGGTCTGCTTGCCTGGAAACACACTCTCCAGGCAAGTGGACTTCCAGAGATGCCTCTGCTGATCACAAAATGGCTTTTGGGGTGGCGGGGAAAAGGCTTGCCCTAGCCACCCTGAAAGCCAGACGGCTGCTTAGCTCTTGGGCACATGCAGCGCCGGTCAAATCAGCTGCGGGGGAGAGATTTTTTTAGCTGGCACTGCTGGCCAAAGCAGCTAAATAAATCTTCCCCCTAGCTGCTTTGAACCCCAAACCTCCCAGGCACAATGCAACCTATATCTGGATCAGCAGAAAACAAGGACACTTAGTCTTCCACACTTAAAGATCCCTTCCATATTATTTTTCATTCTTATCTTCTCCAGCTAAAATATTTGGCATCCCCAACTCTCCTTCATAGGGCTTTCTAGGCCCTCTACCAACTAGTTGTCTTCCTCTTGACATGTTCCACCTTATTGATATCCTTCTTAAACTGAAGTGACCAGAACTGGACTCAGTACTTAATTGTTTTACAAAAGCAGAACAGAATGGAGTAAGCAGTATTCCCTGGAAAGGCTGTAATGATAACGTGCAATTTTGTGTTTTCTACAGGAGAAATGTAAAATTATGACTAATTTAGGATGTTTAACTGAATAATGAAAAATGGGAAAGTTATCTTCATGTTAAGACTGGCTGGATAGCTCAGTGGTTTTCCCACTGTGCCGCCCAGGAGAACAGCCAGCTGGTGTAGTCATGGACAAGCTGCACAGTCCCAAGAAGCCCTTAGAAAAAGGGAATGGTTAACTACTTCTGAGTAATCTCTACCTAGAAAATCCCAGAAAGCAGAACTGACGTGACAGCACACAGTGTTATTATCTTCATGTTAACAACATTTAAAGACCAATAGAAACAGATAAAATGTGGCCTAGTTCTTTGAATGAATAGTGAAAAATGGACTTTTATCCATAGAGTCTGCTACATTTAACACAACAAGTTATGCAGTAGGTTTGCTAGAAGGAAATACGTGGGTTTAGCATGTGTATGAATCTGATCAAGGAATCAAGATATTTAAAATAATGCATTTCTTACATTTTTCAGGTTAGTATTTGTTGCAGTAACAACAATAGAAACATCCAGGACATTAAATAGCTTTCTTTGCCATATGGCCGAGAATTATATACCATATAAAGAACTTTAAGGTGGACCCTGGTACCAGAATGCTGTCTTACTGTTGATTCTCACTAAGAGTAGGTTACTATGGTCTGTTATTTTGATATAATTTCCAGATTTGTCAACTGTCTGGTTCTCCCCTCCTTTATTCCCATTTCTCTCATAATCACAATGCCAGAGCTAGTGTGCTGTGTTTCTCTGAAGTAATCCAAGTCTCTTGATAGAATAAACTCCTTGGCTTCTGACCCTAAGGTTTATCCACTCAGGAAACCAGTTTATTTCCATACAAAACAGCACACCCTACGATTAGCACTTCATTACCCAGAAGCCAGTAGCAGTTCTGCTTGAGTTAGAATTGTCTGGTGTGGCTTCTCGCAGATTGTATAGTAGATTGTATATTTCTAGAGGTTAAGGCTCCATCACATTGAAAGTAAATGATGCCACAAAGACCTGTTGCATCGAGGATATCTCAGGATTTCTTCTTCTTCCGTGTCTAGGCCAGACTTGAAACTGCAAAATGAAGCCACCTTTTCGTGAATCCATTCTGCACTTCCTTTGGCATGACCTGGTGTGAGAAAGATTAGCTGGCAACACAAGATTACCATTACCAGAGTAGGCCCAATTGTGGTTCAAAAATAACACAATATTTGTGGAGACTCTTTCTGTGTACCCGAACCATGCAGACTATCCTGAGAATATAATGCAGAGGCCCTTCATCTGGCTTTCATATCGCAGCATGACACTCATACCACTAAACCAGTTCGGTGAGTTACTTTCTGGTCCTGAGCCCTTTTGGCACACAAAGCCCTCCTCAGCCCAAGGCCAATATTGATGAAGCTGCTGCCCTTCATCAAGATGGATTCAAGTGGGATTTAATGCACTTGGGGACTTTAGTGAATGGGACCAAAGACAATGAAACAGCCGAAGGGTTGGCTTAACACAGGTTTATTGCATGATGATCCGGAGGAATATGAGGTAATGGCGGATGGGTAGCTCAATATATACAGTGGCTATACATTTTGAATGTGGCTCCTCGACAGTCTATTGGTTACTGTCCGCGTGACATCATAGACGGCCACGCCCTTCTTGTCCAGGTGAAGGTGATGGCGGGAACCTTCCCGCGCTGTTGTTTGCTGGTGAGTCTGGGCCATGAGAGCTTGGACGCTCGCTATTGCCACCAGGTGGTCACTAGCTCGCGTCCTATTGTAAAGGCTACAGTTAAGCAGCTGCTGGTTATAATGTTACACAAGCATGGTTACATTGGATGCACGTGAATGGATACATTGTAAAAGGTACAGTAATAGAACACAACAGGGACCATCACCCTTCCCTGTGGACTTTGGCACCATTAGTCCTCAGGGTTGTCAAGTTAGTTAACCACCGCCTGACACTCGATGTTGAGTCACTGGCAGTATGGTGTACTCTATTACCATAGCAGGATAAACTGGCCAGACAGCAAATCTCAGGATCAGACACTGGAACACCAGCTAAATATTAACTGTAACAAAAAGGTGTTTGTTGATAACAGTTATTTTGTCAGAAGACGTTGAGAGAAGGTAAATATTATATCCAAAAGGGCCCAAGTAGGGATGGGCTTTTATATTTATGGAAGGAAAATCCCTCACAGAGAAATGGCCTTCATTTTCATTTTCTTTTATTAATTACCAGAAGAGATCTTTAATGCCAATCATTCCTATTAACGAAAGTTTCATGATACTTTTTGTGTGTTTTCTATTCGGTTTGTTTAACCTTTTGTCTATCAAATTGCCCAATAATTTTTTCATCCAATAGTGTCATGAGGGCTGCTGGCAGCAGCCAATCAGAATGTCACAGAAGGAAAAGCAGGAGTTTTGTATCTGTACAAGGGCGTGGATTGGTTGGAACCCAGTAAGCTTTTATTTTGCTTTAGTTGCTCCTTGTGGGTGTGCAACCTCTGAGCGCCCTACATTTTGGATCCTCCTACCTGCACACCTGTCTATGTACCACTATCTTATATCCTTCCCTTTTTTGACTGTTTGGCTTGGTGTGTTTTTTTTGGGGGGGGGGGGCTTTCCTTGCTCCTTTCTGTCTCTTTTTTTGTAGCTACCATGCAGTCGGCCTGTGCCAGTGTACCTCTTTGGGATTATTATTTTTTGGGGGAACCCCCAATTTCTTTGGTGATCCCACCCAACCCCACCCATTCCTTTCCTTTCTTGGTTCATAGTTGTTAAGTGCCTAGCCTGCCTGCTGGGTTCAAATAAGAGAAGAAAAGGCATAAAGTGGTATGGGGGACAGAAATATCCTCATATTATTATACTTTTGTTGGGTGTGATTTTGATTTTTTTGCCTTTGTGTGCCTGCTTTTCTTGACTTTTGGGAAAGTAAACTGTGTACATGATTTTTATTTTGCTGTTTTTTTCCTGTAGGGATACTTTTCCTGTTTGATTGATTTGTAAAAAAAAAACCCTACAGTATATTTAGTTAATTTGTTTTGCATTTATTCTGTTAAAGATGTATATCTTGTGGGTTTTGATGGACATTTTTGTCTGCTTCTGTTAGAGAGTGTGGATCCGAGGAATGGGCTTGGTGACTGTTCCAGTGTGCCCCTGAGCTGAGTAAATGCCTGCATAGGTTTGATAACAGCTTTTCTTTTTCCTGTTCTGTTACTACCTTTTGGAGTAAATTGATTCTCTGTTGCCTTGTTTTGCCTTGTTTTGGAGTAGTTTTTAATGGTTTTACCACATTTGTGTATTCTCTACCTAGCAAATTCTTGAAATGGTCACTGTATGTCAGAGTTGACTTGATGGAACACAATTATTATTATTATGATGACTTGACGTATTATTGAAGCAGACTTAAAATGGTGGACAGCTTGCAGATGCCTGCCATGAGTTCAAAACTGAGTTGAGAAGCCCAGACAGACAGGTGGATGAATCTTGAACATGGGGCAGTACCTGGAGACCCTCAGTACCTTCCTGCTGATGCTTGGCCTTCTTGTATATTCACTGCCAACTACAACTTAATGGGCCAATTGTTTGATTCAGCAGAGAGCAACCACATATCTTCAAACTCATCTTATAGAAACAAAGACAAAAACTCTCCAACTTCAAGGTCATACAAAAGGGCTTAGGTATGACCATTAGATACTTTGTTAATTATTATGGCTTAAAACCAGGCTTACGTGGCTGGAGGCTGTGGTGATAAGAATTTGGAAACCTTGCTTGTTTGTTGCTTCATTGTCTAAATTGACACTGATAAGTCTCTTACTGAAATAGATTTTGGTTGAATGTGGCTTTTGTTGTTGCTTTCTGTGGGTTGGGAAGTATAAAATGGATATTTTCATAGGGGACTTGCAAACGCCAACTTTCTTTTACACCCCTAGCTTAATGATAGCAACTTGCCTGAACAATCCACACTGGTTGTTCTAAGGAAATACAGCATTTATATCATATGTCCTGAATCGCTCCACCTTTCTGATTCATATAGTCTTCTGTTTAATCACAGTGTGGGTTATCTATATTTAATATAGATATTTTTAAATTATGAGCAGCAAGGGAGATTAGTCAGGATTTCCAAGGCCAAGCAACAAAAAGTAATAGTTCAGTATGCTCAATGATTTTTTTATATATACATGTTAGGTGGTTACAACAATCTATTATTAGTTCTTCTTTTAGGACACTGACCACAGACTATAGTTATGTTTTTTTTAAAATGGCCAACAGCACTTCACAAAGCATGGGTGGTTATCACAAAACACTGACAAATATTCAGGTGGTTTAATTATAAATTATACGTCTGCATAATTGTGTATAATAATTATATTCCTATCTTCATCTCACCTTCCAGCAGTTGTGGATGAATATGTGACTCTTTATTTCCTGTCTTGTTGGATTTCTGGCTTGATTTGCTTAGATAATGGCTAATGTTGGGCCACCCTGGAAAGCTTAAGGTGAAGATGGAAAGGCATTGCCAGAAAGTTTGTCATTGTTGTGTTCTCAAACACTGTTCCTTTATACAATGTACCTATTCATGTGTAACCAATGTATCCTTCTACTTGTAACATGATAACCCTCAGCTGCATCACTGTAACCCTAATAGGACGCGAGCTAGTGACCACCAGATGGCAATAGCGAGCGTCCAAGCTCATTGGTCCAAACTCACCTAAGAACAACAGCGCGGGAAGATTCCCGCCACTACCTTCACCTGGACAAGAAGGGCGTGACCTACAATGACGTCACGCGGACAGTAACCAATAGACTGTCACGGAGCCACATTCAAATGTATAGCCACTGTATATATTGAGCTGCTCGTCCGCCATTACCACATGTTCCCTCTGACCAGCATGTAATAAAGTTGTGTTAAGCCAGCTCTTCGGCTGTCCTGGTGTCTTTGGTCCCATACACTAAAGTCATCCAAATCTACCTTCAATTCCCCCTTCCCCCCACACACAATTTGTTTAATCAAGAAGCTCTGTCAGTTTCTGGCAGGATGCTTAACTTTGTCATAAAAAAAAGATACACGCATGGGGTTTTGTATGCTTTGATGTTTGCAGATTGATATGCAGTAGCCAGCAATTAGGGGGCCAAACACATCTTTATTGGAAGGTAGTCAATCTGAACATGAGGTCAATGGCGGAGCAATGCTCCTTATATACAATAGGTAATAATTCAAACCTGGCATGGAGCCACATGATTGGTCAGTACAGGTGACAACACTTGATTGGATAATGAATAAACAACAACTATGGCTATGGCGAGAAGCAAGTCCTGCAATATTTACACAAGAGGAGTATTTACACAAGGGAAAAGGGAAGGGAAAATGGAGGATCGTTATATCCGATTTCAATCACATTTCACTTGAGTTACATACACAACATATGCTTAGGTTTGTGTGATCTTCACCAATGGAAAAAGAAAACCACAGATATTTTAGAGGCAGTTTTTAAATTGCACTGGGCATGGGAAGTATTTTAAAGTCTTATGGGTGGTGGGTGCTTGTAGAGTTATTATCTTGAGTAAATACAATGCAATCCCAAGTAGGACTATTCATAAACTCTACTAACTTCAATGGTGTTTATCCACAGGTACAGGTGTGTGAGACTGCAGCCTTAAAAATCATAATGGTTTTCATTTTGATTTGGTGAACAATGTGGTGACCAACATTATTAAAGGGATTGATAGACTCAGAAATATTGCATTATATTGCTACACAGAATTGGCTACTAGTTTTCTCCAAATTTCTAGATTCAATTGTCATGTAGCTACCAGAGCTTGAAAGTAACATTTTTGTTACTGAAAGGACACAATGATTTTGGAGGAGGAGAGCAGCAACAGCAGCAGCAGCAGCAGCAGCAGCAACAACATTCATCCAATGAAAACACAATTCATATTGAATGTTTACTACCAGTTTTAGATATGGATAATCTAGTAGCAAAGGTTTTTCACCACATATACATACATTTTGGTAGCCTCAGGAATTGTATTGTAGGTTACACATCAGTTTCTTGATCCTTAAAGGCATTAGTCTTTACCTGTTCATTTCTTGGGCTATTTTTCAGCCATTTTGTCATGGTTATATTGCTGTCAACTTGCTTTGGATTTATGGCTAATAAGGCTTTCAAGATAGATCAGTTTACTACTGCCCTCGCCCAGTGAGTTTCTGTGGGTAAACAGGGATTTGAATCCAGAGCTCATGAGTCTTAACCCAACACTCTGTCATATTACATTCGTCTTTCCCCCTAATACTGAAGCCTAAGGCCAATACTGGGACCCAAGGCAGTAACTATTTGATTGAAAAATGGTTCCACCAAAAACACAGCAAGATGTATTATGATACAGTAAAACCCTGACTTACAAATTCCCCGAGTTACATAAAATTTGACTTACATAATAATTTTGTGCTAAACCCATTTACACAATTTCCTATGCGTTTGCTTCAAGTTACATAAATATTATTTTTTCTATAGGTTTGTTTCGAGTTATGTAAAAATTCATTTCCCTATGGGTTTGCTTTGATTTACATAAAAATTTCATTTTTCCTATGGGTTTGCTTCGAGTTACGTAAAATAATAATTTTTCCTATGGGTTTGCTTCGAGTTACACAACAAAACAACAGAACCTACAGAACATACTTTTTTCATAAGTAGGGGTTTTATTGTATATCCATTTCAATCTTAAAACATAAATAATTATTTTTAATGACCTCAAAGAGTTCCATGTGGACAAAGAAATATGTGGAAAAAATGAATTTGAAAGCAAAGCATGTGACACATTTCTCCAGTTTTCAGTCTGTTGTGGTGCTCTGACCAGACAGGGAGTGAGGAGTAAATAAGATCTCCAGTCTTCTGTGAATTTCATGTTACTGACAATTCTTATCAGACATATTGAGTAAGATCATTGATTTTACAATACATGTACTCTGCATGTTTGAGTATCCAATCAGCATTCTTTCAAATGCTATAATTATAAAATTCTGCTGTTCTTTTTTGAAGATTAAAATGACTACTTTTCCTGTTCTTTTTCTATTTAGTCTTTCATGAGTTGTCATAACAGAGTCTTTAATTAGGAATAATTCAAGCATCAATGAATATCAATGCAGGAAACCTGTCAAGTAAATTATCCATTTATGCAGATGACTTTTTAAAAACTAATTCAGTAAAGATACAGTATTTTGAAACTGATTAGAACTCATGAAGCTGTAGAAAGGTTTAAATAAATCATAACAATTTCTGATCTTTTATAGCCAATAATCACAATGATAAACATCAGACCAACATGAGCTCATACACCAGACAGAGATCTGGCAAATAGATTTATCACTTTCCAAAAAACATGAATATTAGCCAAGGGTTTCTGGGACATTATCAAATTTGATACATAGATTGCTATATGCTGCTATATATTTTATATATTATATTTTGGTGTATTATATCACCTTCACTAACTTTCCTGTAATATTCTCTTTCCCAACATGTTCCACAGAACAGGATGTGCTCACACAGTAATAGGTTAAACCAGTGGTGGGATTCAGCAGTTTTGCCCCAGTTTGCCAAAAACGGTAGCAGAAATTCTAGCTAGCCCCACCCACCCAAGTTTTGAAATAAAGTAGTCCTAATTCGGGTGCAATGCAGGGCTTTCCCCCTGGCCACACCTATCATATGCCACCCACAGAGTAGGTACTAAAAAAATTGAGACGGCTGAAAGTAGGAAACTGAGTGGAGGAAGGATGGACAGTGACAATTACATTGTGAAATCTGGCCATTGGTCAAGCTGGCCATTAATCAAACTGTTGCTCATAACACAAACACATGAGACTTATGAGATCCAAGCTTCTTGAATATATATGTCTACTTGGGCAAAAGGGGCTCTTAGACTAGATTCCTGTTCTGAGGAGTTAAGAAGACTATCACCATGATGACAGCCAATATTTCAGAAGAGATACAGTACTTCAAGAAGAAGACGATGTTACATGGAAAACGTGGCATATGCATATATGCTAAATTTGTATTTACAGTACAGTACACCATTTGAAACAATTGTGCCATCTGCATTTGGTTTTCTTTGCCGAGTGTCTCTAAGATGTATTAATCCAGCTAATTACAGTAATTAGACAGAACGACTCCGTAACTAAAATAAAACAAAAATTAACTTCATCAGCTGTGTAATGTCAACAAATAATTTACTCATTCTGCAGTTTAGTACTTAAAGATGAAATTTCATTGGCTCACATGAAATTCCCAGTTGCACTTTGATTTCGAAGGGCAAAAAAAACAAACAAACAAACAAAAAGAAAAAATGTTTCATTTGAGACCATATTTTAAAATAATCTAGCACATGATTATGTTCTTTCACACTTCAGCAATGGATATGTGGGCTCAAAACAGATATGGCCAACTAGGCCTTGACATTATAGGACTGCAGCACCCATGAGCATTAGCCAGCATAGGCTATGGTGGGAGATCATGGGAACAGTAGTCTAGTAATGCCTAGAAGACTATGCTGTCAATGTCTCCCTTGCTTGAAAGTCAGTTGTGTCTGACTCTAGGGTTCAGTGCTCATGTCCATTTAGAGCCAAATAGCCATTGTCGTCTGTGTCTGCAGACATTTCTGTGGTCATGTGGTAGGCATGACTAGACACTGGAGCACACAGAATGCTTTTACCTTCCCACCGAAGCGGTACCTATTTATCTACTTGCAATTTCTTGCTTTGAACTGCTAGGTTGGCAGGACCTAGGACAAATGATGGGAGCTCACTCCGTCATGCAGCACTCCAGTCTCAAACTGCTCACCTCTTCAAGCTCAGAGTTTTAATCACTACGCCACCACAGCCCCTCTCTAACTAACTGCCTTTCCACAAATGATTATATCAAACAACAACTTCCTCCACTGGCAACTCAAAGTTTTCTGGTGGGCTACTTCAAGCTGGCTGTCAAATAACCTAACATAAAATGGATGGATTACCTTATGGTTTGTCATACATTTTTTCTGACACAAGATGGGTAAATAAATACTTGATTAGGTACAAGGTACCTAGAGGAGAAGAGAAGAGCCATCCCTCACAATTGGTTTTACAGCTGCCTTCTTGGATAACTTTATCTGGATTCACCAGACAACGTCTTCCACTCAGGACAACAGCTCGCATCACTCGCTCCTCTCTGACTCCAGGTGCTGACCCCAAGATTAGCTAGGAAGGAAGGCCATGACTGGGAGAAGATCCTTCTTGGTGATGGCACCAATGTTGTGGAACTCTCTCCCAGTGGAGCTGTGCCAGGTACCATCCCTCCCTACATTAAAAAAAGGTTGAAAACATTACTTTTTAAAGTGGCCTTTGGGAAATATTTTACCAACGGCTGATCGTTAGTTATTTTATTCTGTCTCTCTACATCACAAATAGGTTTTTCCTTTAGGGTTTTGTTTTGATGTATTTATATGACAATTCTAAAATTTGTGTCTGTTTTTATTGTTGGGTTTTATGCTGTTAGCCACCCAGAGTATGAATTTTTTTCCCTAGAGGGGCAGGGGTATAAGTTTAATAATAATAAATACAAACAGGTGTCCAATGAGACTGCTTTCATGTATGCAGATTATGTCAGTGGCAGAAATTGGAGGTTTTGTTCTTGGTCAAGTTTTGGTTTGGTCTGGTGGGTTTTTATTTTATTTTTGTATTTATCCCACAGCTGGTGAGCCAGTTCCCAAAAGTGATGCACCATTATTTTGCCTTGCTGAAAGCAGCATGATGTTGCAAAAATGAGTTATTTAAAGTTACTTAGACAATGCAAAAATAGCTGATGATGCAAAGGTACATCCCAGAATCTCAGGGATGGTGCCCCTTCTGTATAGTACAATTAAAAACAATTAAAACAAAATCCATCAATAAGAATCCAATTATTTTCTTGGATGTTACTTCCTGCTATTTTTCTTTCAACACTCATGAAATAACCAATTCGAAAATTTGAAACATCACACTGCATTATGGCAAAAGGGCAAAGACCAGTGTCCTAAAAATCATACTACAGGCAGCTAATTTGTTGAGCTTTGCAAATTAGGGGTGACACCATGAATAGCAACTGGAAGTTTATGGGAAGCCAACCAACCTTGGATTATGTGTTCTCAGTTTCTAGTGAAACAAATGGACTAAACCAGCACTTCCAAACAGGCCTCAAGTGGAGTTTTACACAGAGAGAATTACAGAAATCTGAAAAGAAAGTTATAAGGCCATAAAAAGCTTTACAGGTGTGCAGTCACAGGAGATGGGAGTCATTTTTGTCCATCACTGTTATCTTGGAACCCAAGGAATATATGAGGAATAGCAATATATTCAGAATAAATACTAGATACACCCAAGGCAATACCACATCTTTCAATGAGAGCTGCAGATGTCAGTTTCTCCTAGGTCTACATCAGGGGTGCCAAACTATGGTCCACGGGCCAGATCTGGCCCCAATGCCAATTCATCTGGTCCACGCCACCCTTGTTGCTCTCGGAATCAGAAGTAAAATACACCCATATGCCATAGGCTGTATGAATTGGCATCGAAGGATGGATCTGGCCCATAGGCCATAGTTTGGGTACCCCTGGTTTAAGCAGAGAAAATGGCAGCTTAAAATCTATCTCATCCTGTTGCAAAACAGATTGCAAGGTGTATTTTACTTCTGCTTCTGGTGGGAAGAACTATGTGACCGGTCTGCTGAACCACATGACCGGCCTGCTGAACCACATGACTGGCCCATGGCTCAAAATGTTTGGGTACCCCTGGTCTACACTTTTCTCTTACATCAGCATTCCTCCCTCCCCCAAAAGCAACCTAGAGTCATGCCTACATTATGTCTTTGACTGTTGTTTCTCTGGCAAGGGCTAACATTGACAAGAAATCAGGCAATTTGTAGACTGTTGTGATGTGAGGGAGACATAAAGCTAGAAGGGCATGAGGAACCCAAGCAGACAGAGAATACAAAAAAGAAATGCCTAGTGTACTGAAATCCAACAAGAGAGTTCAACTACTATGTTTCCCAAATATGCTGTAATGTGTCAGTTCTCAGATGTTCACATTCCTTTTTGATGAGGTTAAGTCAGGGTGGGCAAACACGGCTTTCCAGACACCAAGGGGAGATCTGCTAGTTAATTCCTTCACTTCCTCCTGTTGTATCCCTAAATGGATTTCCCATTGCAAGAAATAGTAAGCTTTTCCTTTCTGCTTAGTACAAGTTTGGAGAGTAGTTATTGCTACTTGATAGCCGGAAGTTCAGCTTTTGGCTGCTGCATTCAAAGTAATCCAAATAGGTTCAAGACAATTTTCTTGCCTGAAGCAATAATGGAACCCTGCCTTCCACCCGTAGGGTATTATCCTGCAGTTCACCGGAGAAATTTCTGGTTAACTTATTAGGTTGTGTAAATGGTAGTTCTGCATTGCAACAGAGAGCAAGGGTCAGCCAGTATCCCTTCCACACTTCCCACTGTCTCTCACCTAAGATGACCACCTCACTTTGCATAATAGTTGTGCTGGCACAAAAACGTATTATTTGCAAAGAAGGCTCAAAAGTTCCCCCTTTGCTCAGATGCACGGAGGAGTGATTCACAGGGATTTGCACTTTTACTCCTTCTATACCTTGATTGCCACTGTATTTTCCATGGATCCCTGAGGCATTATAGCTGTCAGCTTATATAACCAATATAGCATTTTGCTTTTATGTTTCATGCCTCTCCATTTAAAACAACCTGGTATCTTATTGGCCTTTTAAAATGTAAAACAACCTGAGTTGCTTCCCTTAGCTAATGGTTATAAAGATTTACTTCTTTATTCATTTGCTTATTTTGCTTAGTTGCTACTGAATTTGCTCTCTGGAAAGCAGACATACAACATTTCTTTTCCATTTCACAAACATAATTTCACTGTCTTATTTATGGAGGTGCGGTGTCCTAAGTCGTTGTGTTTGATATAAAGACAATGTTCATTCTGTTGATTAAATGCATTTAATCTGTTGATTAAATTTTATGCATGCATAAAGTTTGCAGACATTTGCATATGCACAAAGCAACGGCCCAAATCCTATTACTTATGTCCAGCAACCTTTTAAAAAAGAAAAAAACCTGTAGGCTTTTCAAATTATCTCAGATATGTTGACCCATGTCTATATGTGACGGGGTCAAAATATTTTGTTACTATGCTTATTGACATAAAAGATGAGTTTGTGGCAATTCTTATTACTGTTGTTTATTCATTAATTCAATATACTGCCCAATTGACCAGATCCTCACTTTGGGCAGTGCACATAAGGTGCTAATAAAAACATAGATAAATATAGATAAAGTCCACTCAACAACAGTATTAAAATCTTCATTATAAAAGCATATTTTAAACCCAATCACACACAGCAGTGATAATTAAATGAACAAATACAGTGTCAACAAAAATACACTAAATGAAACCAACTGAAATTAAATACAATCAGATATTGGAAAGGGATCAGGCAGCATAGGCATGATCCGAGGAGGGACTTCAATTCTGAAATTTCAAGAGGATCCTTTCAAATACAGGGAGTTCTTTTTAAGACTAGTTGGTCTTGTAAACTACAGGCTAGACCAGTGATGGGCAGTCTTGGCCCTCCAGCTGTTCTTGAACTTCAATTCCCAGAAGCCCAAATCAGCACTCCTGCTGATCAGGGCTTCTGGGAATTGAAGTTCAAGAACAGCTGGAGGGCCAAGACTGCCCATCACTGGGCTAGACCCATGATGGTGAACCTTGGCACTCCAGATGTTCTTGGGCTTCAATTACCAGAAGCCCAAGTCAACACTCATGCTGAGCAGGGCTTCTGGGAATTGAAGTTCCAGAACACATGGAGTTCCAAGGTCCGCCATCCCTGGGCTAGATTCTTTTTCAGATAAATCAGAGTACATGGCAACCTAGCTATACTGTGAAAGTTATAAGATTTTCAAGACCATGTGAAGGATGAAGTAAAACTCATTAGAAACAGCAGGGTTGACATGATGCTTTGTTTCAAGTGCTTTCAAAAACAAATCCAGGCCCTTGGATTGATGTTGTTGCTTAACTCACTTGGCAAATTACATGCTATTACACCATTTCTATGGTACACTGTGTTCCTTTTAATTATAAATATATGGTTCCCACCACCATGAAGACTTCACACTGCTGAAAGGGAATCTTCAAAAGGTTTAAAATTTTGACGACTTGCCCCTTTTTGAAAGCTTGTTGATGGGGCATTAATCCACTTATAGAAGCGTAGTTGCTCAAGTAGCTACCTTCACACCTCATCTGAATTAGCCTTCATCCTAGATTATTCCAGACAGAATACATATGTGTGTGTTGAGAGTGTGAGCAATAAATATTTATAAATAAATTTATAAATATCTGTCCAATCCGCTTAGCAGTAGAAGGGACAAGAAAGCTTTAAATCAATTTGGGAAGAGTTGTGACAAAGAAATCAGATGACGATTCCATGCACAATTGTTCTTTTACACTCCATTAACAGATATAAATAAATACAGTTACTAGCCTTCTGCCCAGTGGGATCTCAGTAGAAATATACAGGGGGAAGATAATCTTCTTTTATTATGATATTGTGTCTCCGAAATGATTTTTGGCAAAACAAATTAGAAGAGGGTGACTGTTGCCTAATAAAAAAGCAGTCTTACAACTAATTAAATATCACCAAGTCTTTAAGAATACAAAAGCATCTTCCTTTTCTCCTTGCTGGTGCTGATTTTCATGACTAAATTTCATATTAATATACAACAATATTTTATTTAAACTGGGATTTTAAATTAAATGAAGTCCTCTTCTCTTATCCTCAAATTCAAGGACCAGAAATTGCAAGTATTATGACCTCACTACAGTAAAACCCCTACTTATGAACAAAGTCAGTTCCATAGATTTTTGCTTAAATTGGTTTTTTATGTAACTCGAAGCAAACCCATAGGAAAAAATATTTTTTACATAACTCAAAGCAAACCCATAGGAAAAATGAAAATTTTTATATAACTCAAAGCAAACCCATAGGAAATTGTGTAAATCAGGACATGGTTTTAGCACAAAATCATTATGTAAGTCGAATTTTATGTAACTTGGGGCATTTGTAAGTCGTAGTTTTACTGTATTCCTTTTTTGTGTCCTGATCAGGCCCTGGACTGCAAAAATGAAGCCCAAATGCAAGTCTTCATTGGTGCATGTCTCTGGCAGCTATAGGCAAACCAGCAAATGGGCCGGACTCTGTGTCTCTCCACGGTAACACCATGAGTTGTTGTCCACCAGCAGTCTCCACTTGAGCATGTTGGTCTTGCATTTAGAGATTCCAACTCTCAGCCTATTCAGGGTCCTCCAGGTGATGTAGGGGAGATTGAGATCTTCAGCAATATCCACCTTTAAGGACGTTCCTTTCCTAGTGAGCTTCTTCCTCCATCTTCTAATTTGGTCTTGCTCTTGTGTACCCTCAAGAATGTTGTTCTTGCCATAAAGCTCTTCCTGAATCTGAGCCAGTGGACTTGAGGCTCATATCTATTCAGAGGGTGTCGAGGGCCATTCTCTTGCTTAGTTCTTTCAGCATCTGCTTCTACTCTCCTGATCTTAGGTGGAGCAATACCAACAAGGGGGTATATCTTCTCAATTGGTGTAGGTTTAAGGCATCCTGTCATTATCTGCATGACTTCATTAATGGTAATGTCAATTTCTTGTGTGTGTGTGTGTGTGTGTGTGTGTGTGTGTGTGTGTGTGTGTGTGTGTGTGTGTGTGTGTGTGTGTGTGTGTGTGTGTGTGTGTCCAAAGCTGATGTGTGCAGTGTGGCTGGCTGAGTTCCCCATTTATAGTTTGTGAGTTTCCTGATGATGTTGTTCCTTGTATTAACTTTGACTTTGGTATTCAGGCAGTACAGTACTGCTTAAAAGAGAGTGTCCAGTCAAGTGTCACAACAAGGCATTTGGGTATTGAACAGTGCTGTAATCAATTTCCTTGCCACATAACATCCAACTTAACCCTTGCCTCTTGGTTTTGAAGGTGGAAAGCACATACTTGAGTTTTGCTTGGATTAGACTTCAAATGGTTGATGCTGTAATACTGTCCTAATTCTTCAAGTGCTCCAGTAAGTTTTTCATCTACCTCATCAAAGCTTGACTCTTGAACAACCATTGTTCTGAAGAGTGTCTTTTGCATATAATATGAAAGCGCGGCGCCAAAATGGCCACCGCGCTCTTTGCAGCCCCCCCACCCCACCCGAGTCAGACATCCGGGTGAGTTTGGGGGCATGGCCACCCCTCTATAAAAGGGGTGGCCACGAGGCAGCCGAGTTGCCATTTTAGAAACGCGATGGAGCGGAGAAGTTTTCTCTGCCGCGTTTCTTGCTTCTTCGCCCTTCGTACCTTTCTCTTCGAACGGAGTTCGCTCCTCTTCGTTACTGCGGTACTCAGGGCACAGGAACTGATCCCTGGCCAGGGATCCGTCGCTAGCTTTTTTGGGAACCATGGCTCCCACGGCGGTCAAGCCGTGGCCGAGGGGAAGGGCTTTCCCACCCCCTACCTCTACTGGGGGGCAGCCATCGGGTCGGAGGACTTGGGCTGCACCCCCCCCCCCAGCTTGGCAGTGGGACGGCCTTGCCCGCCGCTGCCAGTGGGGCCAGGCAGGCTTCCACTGGTCAGCCCGGTGCAGGCCTCCAGGCTGGGCTGGCTCAGGCCGGCTCCTTGGGCATCCCTGCCCCTGGACGGGATTTCATTAGTTCAGGACAGGGTGGCCCACTCGGACTTGGTGGCAGTTTCCACCCCACGGCCCTACTCAGGCCCTGTATCCCCATATGGGTTTCCCGCACAGCAATCGGCCGCAGGGCCGTCCGGCCCATCCGGCCCACCCGGCCCACCTTATACTGGGGGCTTGGAGACTGTTGATGCCCTTCTTGCACGTATTTCGGTGCTAGAGGCTTCACTGTGCATTGCCCAACCACCTCCCGAGGGGGGTTTGCCTGCTGTTTTGATCACAGCCTCTCCGTCGCTCTCAGTCACGTCGGCCGTGACTCTCCAGCGGGCCGCCAACAGGGTCGAGCTGCTTGAGGCCTTCAGGCCAGCCCAAGCTGGTGCCTCGCAGCTCCCCGCACATTCGAATCTGCCGGTGGGGAGCAGTCAGGTGTGGCCCCAGAACTCGATGCCTGTTGCGAACTCCAATGCCCGCCGTGGGCCGGAACCCCCGGTGGGGGCGGCTCACGGGGGTGCGACTAGTGAGTATCTGGTTCAATTTAGTGCACCGACACTGTCCAGTTACACTGGGGGGGGGGGGTACAGTGGCCATGGCCACGTCAGGTTACTGGGGGTGGGCAGTTGCTTCCACACTGCCCTGTTAATTCATGGTTACCATATGGGCCCTCGGTTAGGACAGGGGTATCCGCCCCCGGGGTATGCCAAGTGTCGCAGGGGCTATTCAGGGCCCACTGCGCATACCCTTCATTCAACAGGTGCCGACGGCGGCTCTGCCGACGGCTGGTTATTCCCTCCCCCTGGGTGATCATCTCTCACAGGCTACTAGGGAGAAGATTTGGAGAGGGGAGTATGTTGATATTTTCTCCCTCCTGAATCGTGAGCCCACTAAGGAGGAGAGGGAGGGACAGGATGACCGAGACAAAGAATTGTCCCGTCGTCGTAAGCCACCGCGTACCTGGGCCAATTGGTTGCCGGCATATCTTATATATATGGCGGTGTACCTTAGGGCCCGGCCTGATTTGGCCATTCCGATGGTCCAATGCCTCGACAATATTTATAGGGCAATGGTCGATTTTCCTGGCCCGTCGTGGTTGGCTTACGATGAGGAATTTAGGATGAGGGTGACCCTACATCCTGAGATGAGGTGGGATGAGCCCTGCCATCAATTGTGGCTCTTGTATATTACTCCCACATGTCCGGCGCCTGGTGATAGGTACCATTGTGGCCACGCCGTGCAGCGGGTGACTGCGGTGCAGGTTCCCCGCCAGCTGGCAGGGTAGGGGGTTCCAGCCCGCCTGCTGTGTTGGAGCTTTTCAGCTAGTGGCATGTGTAACAAGCGTCAGTGTCATTTCCGGTACGAGTGTCCCTCTTGCTCTGGCCTTCACGCCGCCTCTGCGTGCCTGCGGGCTGGTGGGTCACGAGGCAGAGGTAGGGGTGGGCAGGGGGTGGTCAGAGCTCCCTCTGATGGTGCTAGCCAAGCAAAAGGCCCCCTCCCAATTAATATCCCCATGTTAGGACAATGGCTTTCCGCTTATCCTAGACAGGATGATGCGAGGTACCTGCTTGAAGGCTTCCAGTTTGGCTTTCATATACCATTTAGGGGTGTTCGGGGACTGCAGGACGCCCTGAAATTACTTTCTCTAAAGGGCAATGAGGAGGTCGCTGCAAAAAGCATAGCTAAGGAGTTGCAGGCTATGAGAATTGCGGGGCCCTTTAATGAACCACCATTCCCTAACTTGAAGGTCTCCCCTCTGGGGCTAGTCCCAAAAAAGACCCCAGGTGAATTTTGCCTAATTCACCATCCTTCTTACCCTGCGGGTTCCTCGGTCAATGATGCTATTCCTGATTACCTTTCCTCAGTCAGGTATACATCGTTTGATCAGGCCCTACAGATGGTACGCGCCTGTGGTCCCGGGGCCCTCCTGGCAAAGTTTGATAATAAATCGGCATTCCGATTACTGCCAGTGCACCCCGAGGACTTTGAGCTGTTGGGTTTCCATTTTTGGGGGAAATTCTATGTAGATAAGGCCATGCCTTTTGGCTGCTCTATTTCATGTTCGGCATTCGAACGATTTAGCACTTTCCTTCAATGGGCCTTTGTCCGCAGGTCAGGGTCCCGGTCTGTAGCCCATTATCTCGATGACTTTTTGTTCGGGGGTGAACAGGGCTCAGACACATGTACGCGTCTCCTTACTACATTTCAGGCCCTTATGCGGGAACTGGGTGTCCCCTTAGCGCCTGAAAAGACCGAGGGCCCAGCCACCAAGCTCACCTTTTTAGGCATCAAAATTGACACTGTCGCACAGGCATCCAGGTTACCCGTGGACAAGGTGGCCCGGATCTCTGCGGCGATCCGGGCACTGATTTCTAAATGTAAGGTGTCCCTTTGTGAGCTACAGGTACTGCACGGCCACCTCAACTTTGCCTGCCGGGTGGTGACACCGGGCAGAGCTTTTGCCAGGCATCTGTGTGATGCCATGGCTGGCCTATTAAAACGCCACCACAGGGTCCGGCTCACCAGGGGTATACAGGCAGACCTTTCGGTTTGGCTCACATTTCTACAGGAATTTAACGGGGTCTCTTTTTGGAGATCGGACCTTATGGTCTGCCCTAAATTTCAAGTACAGTCGGATGCCTCCGGCTCCCTGGGTTATGGGATCTATTTCGAAGGGAGGTGGGCATATGGCCGATGGCATCACGCATGGCAGGGCACGGATCGTCTCCCGATCTTACTTTCCTGGATTTTTTCCCCATTTTGGGGGCACTAATGCAGTGGTCCATTTTTGGTGGGACAATGCTACAGTGGTGCAGTGGTGCACATTGTCAACGCTCAGATGTCCAAATCCCCTAGGGTCATGGCATTGGTCCGTCAATTTGTCTTGAGAAGCCTACGCCTTAATGTGCTGTTCAAGGCCAGACATGTACCAGGCATTAATAATGATATTGCTGATGCTTTATCCCGCCTGCAGATCTCCCGGTTCCGAGCCTTGGCTCCCGAAGCAGAGGAATTCCCCTCGCCACTTCCGGCTGAGATTTGGACATTTGGCGAGGAGAGATGAACCGGGCTATCGGCATGTCTTTGGCACCTTGCATGCGTAAGGCGTATCAACATGCTTTCATACAATTTAGAACCTTTTGTGGCCAACTACGGTTACCCGAAGTGTGGCTAATACCTGTGGACCAGATTTTGCAATACATGGTTTATCTTCACGGTCATGGGCTGCCCCCCCGTTCTATAGCCTCTAGGCTTTCGGCACTGGCATTTATCGCCAAGGTGCGGGGCTTCGCTGACTGCGTGAATGATTTCCGCATACATCATGTTTTGGAGGGGTGGACACGCAAACGTGGCCACCGCCAGGACACCCGTCACCCGATTTTGCCAGAGGTTCTTACCCACCTTGCACGAGGCTGGCATAACGTATGCTATGATAGGTACGAGGTGGCTCTTATTCATGCAGCTACCACTGTAGCCTTCTTTGGAGAGCTCTGCATCAGTAGGTTGGTACCACTGTCTAAGGCGGATGCATCTCGTAGGGCACTGGAACTCGACGATGTCTATGTTACTCAAGAGTGGGCTCAGTTGAGGATACGGTCCTCAAAGGTTGATCAGCATGGCGCAGGCAGTGAAGTCAGACTGCTACGATGTTCCATTGAAGACATCTGTCTGGTTGGTGCCCTACATGAGTTTTTGGCAGTGCGTGGTAGGCACCCTGGCCCATTTTTCTGCCACCAGGATGGGTCTCCCCTTACTAAATTCCAGTTTTGGAGGGTGACTGGCATGGCACTTACCAGTGTGGGCCTCCCTGGGGCTCGTTACGGCACCCATTCATTTAGGATAGGCGCCGCTTCTACTGTGGCTGTGTTTGGGTACTCTGAGGCTGATATACGCAGGATGGGCAGGTGGGGATCCATGCACTTTGCATTGTATGTACACCCCCTCCATGTTTGAGTACCAGTTATGTCATTATTCCTTTTTTCCTTCTTTTACAGACCTTGTGTGTCCCCGCACACCAGTGGCAGTATGGCTGGTGGGCCACAGTTATGTGCACTGGGCAGCGCAGTATGCTGCGGCAACAGAGTGGGGACCCCATCTCGGGCTACGTGCAACCGCACGTTTGCGATGGTACGGTAAGCGCGGTATGAAATGGCGGGAACTGTTGCCATTCCTGTTTTCCATCAGGGATGCTGGACCGCCTGATGTCCTCATCCTGCATCTCGGTGGCAATCACCTTGCCCTGGTCACTGACCTCTCTTTAAAGTTCACGATTTGCAGGGACCTAGCCTATTTGCATTACGTATGGCTGTCCATGCGGCTGCTATGGTCGGACATGGTGCCGCGGCATACTTACATAGGAGGTGTTGACCTCCATGCCCTTGACCACGCTCGCCGCTCGGTGAACAGGGCTGTTGCCCGGTTTCTAGCAGACAAGGGCTTGGGGATAGCCATCCGGCACCCTAGGATAGGCTTGCAGGATTATGATCTCTATGCAGGAGATGGGGTCCACTTGTCGGCCAGAGGTATGAACCTCTTTCTTGAGGATATGCAAGCAGGCCTGGTGATCGAGCTGACGGTCGGGGGGGGGGGGCGGTGAGTCATCATGGACGCCTCCCCGTGTGGCGGGTAGCACTGGTAAGGTAAAGATTTATGACCCATAGGTATCCGGCAGGTTCGCAATTGACTAGCCAACACGTAGACAGGTACAGGGGAAATAGGTTTGGCCGGTCAAGGACGAACCAGGCAAGGGGTGATGGCAGGAGCTTTACAGCCTGCATCAACTTGATATTTAACAGATACACGTCATAGGGTGAGGTCAGTAGATAGTTTATTGATTCTGGTCAACAATTTGTTTGTGTCAACAAACAAATTGATACAAATAGTTACATGTAGCCAATTGCAATTGGCATTTTGGGAGGAACCTTACCAGTGTTACTGCGGCCTACTTGCCTTAAAGAATTACAATTGGATGATTACACCAATTGAAAGTTATAATTCGGACTAGGGCATTATACAATAAAAGTGGCCCGATGCCTTTATCCATATACCGGTGTCTGAGTCTTTCTTTGGGGGGTGCGCCTGCAAAGTAAATCTGCAAATCATGCATTAAAAAAGCTTTAACACAAATAGCACCTTCACACAAGACAAATTTCATATAAGGACAGTGCTGCCACTTTGTTGCTTGAACTTTTCAAGAAGGGATTGTTGTGTCTTTTTGAACAACCAGCCAGTACTTCTGCATTTCTGGGATGTGTGCTTTAGTTCTCAAAGAGAAAGGATGCTAGTTTTGCATAGAGACAGAGTGTACAAATTAGAAATAATCCAACAAGAGAAAATAGCTATTTTGTTTTGTTCTCACTCAAAAGTAAAGCATGTGGAAGTGGCTGAAAATTCTTTGTCAAGGCATCACATTCAGTCAAGTCAACCTAAGTCAGTAAAAACTAAGACTTTAGAAAATATTATTTACATTCTTATTTTAAAGATGCCTTTAGTATCTATTGAGTATGAATTAAGTGGGATGGGAGATTTCCTTGTCTGGCGTGGTAGCTGGATGACAAAAGGCCCCTTCCAGTGTGAGCCCAGCTGTGCCACACAAAATTCTGCCCTTGCCTCAAAGAAAAAAAACCACCTGATCCAAAGTGTGTAAACAACTTGCATATGTTAGTGTATTCGTATGCACTTGTGTGTGCATACACACTCATGCAAGGCTGTCTAAAGACAAGAGATTCAATAGCAAAGCATGCCCCTTTCTTTTTACCAGGCTGGAATCAAGGTGCATAACTATCTAGATCCAGTCAATATATTTGAGCACTTTAAAAGCCCATAAGCACTTATCCCTCTCTTTGGTTCTAAAACTACAGTCACTAATTAAATAGCTAATGATCTGCTTTAAATTCTTACACAAAACAATAGTCATTGCAGGCGCACCCCCCAATAAAGGACTCAGACACCATTGAAAGTGGATAACGGCATGGGGCCACATTTATTGATTCATGCCCTAGTCCGAATTATAAATTTCTATTGGTAAAACGACCAATCATAATTCTTAAGGCAAGCAGGCCGAAGTAACACTGGTAAGGTACCACCCCAAAATTGCCAACGGCAATTGGTTACAATGTATCTATTTGTATCTATTTGTTTGTTGACAACAAACAAATTGTTGACCGTAGTCAATATCTAACTAATGACCCCACCCTCTGACGCGTATCCGTGAAATCACGGGGTGATGCATGCTGTCTAGCTATCGCCATCACCCCGTCGCCTAGTTCGTCGTTGACCGGACAACGTTTAACTAATTTATTCCTGTCTAGTGTTGTCCAGTCAATTGCGAACCTGCCGGATACCTGTGGGTCATGACTGTTTACCTTACCAGTGCTACCCGCCCATGTGACCAAAGTCAACAGCAGCAACAGAAACCCCTATATCAAACCATAGCAACAGTGTGGGATGGGCAAAAAAGCCAGGACCCGAGAGCCAATGTGGGTCCCAGCCAAAAATTCCCACCCGGCCCCGAAGCGACCAGAATATCACACTGTTAACTAGGGAGGGGGTGGAGGGGAAAAACTTCTCCGCTCCGTCGCTTCGCTAAAATGGCAGCGCGGCTGCCTCGTGGCCACCCCTTTTATAAGGGAGCTGGCCATGCCCCTAACTACCCGGATCCTTCGTCCTGTGGGGGGGGGCCCGCAAAGAGCGCGGCGGCCATTTTGGCGCCGCGCTTGCATTGCAGGCGCACCCCCCAATAAAGGACTCAGACACCATTGAAAGTGGATAACGGCATTGGGCCACATTTATTGATTCATGCCCTAGTCCGAATTATAAATTTCTATTGGTAAAACGACCAATCATAATTCTTAAGGCAAGCAGGCCGAAGTAACACTGGTAAGGTACCACCCCAAAATTGCCAACGGCAATTGGTTACAATGTATCTATTTGTATCAATTTGTTTGTTGACAACAAACAAATTGTTGACCGTAGTCAATATCTAACTAATGACCCCACCCTCTGACGCGTATCCGTGAAATCATGGGGTGATGCATGCTGTCTAGCTATCGCCATCACCCCGTCGCCTAGTTCGTCGTTGACCGGACAACGTTTAACTAATTTATTCCTGTCTAGTGTTGTCCAGTCAATTGCGAACCTGCCGGATACCTGTGGGTCATGACTGTTTACCTTACCAGTGCTACCCGCCACATGGAGGGGCTTCAAAGAAGGCCTGACGCCCCCCCCCAGACCGTCAGCTCGGTCAACAGGCCTGCTCGCCAATCACCCAACAGGAGGTCCATACCTCCTCGCGACAGATGGACCCCATCCCCTGCATACAAGACATAATTTTGTAGGCTAATAGCGGGGTGACGACTGACCCTCCCCCAAGCCCTGTCGACAAGGAACCGCGCCACTGCCCTATTCACCATGCGTCTAGCGCGGTCAAGGGCCAGGAGGTCAACGCCCCCTCTGTAGGAATGGCGCGGGACCATGTCCGACCAAACCAGGGTTGTGGAAGGCCAGACGTAATGCAGGTAGGCGAGGTCCTCACAAATCGCATGCTTCAGCGATAAGCCAGTGACCTGGCCCAAATCATTGCCCCCCAGGTGTATGATAAGAATGTCAGGCGTTCAGCATTCATGCCTGAAAAAAGGAAAGGCAGCAGCTCCCGCCATAACATCCCAGGCTTACCATGCCATGTGAGACTTGCGTATGCACCCAGTCCCAGTCGGGGTCCCCACTCTGTCGCCGCAGCGTAACGCGCTGCCCTTTGCACGTAGCTATGGCCCACCAGCCATACTGTCACCGGTGTAATACGACACCCAGGGTCTGTAAAGAAAAGTGAGGAAAAGAAGGTAAGGTGACTGGATTGGTACTCACGGCGGAAGTGGGCGCACATAAAACTGAAAACATTGCGAACCCCACCTTCCCATGCTGCTTATGTCAGCCCCGGAGTACCCAAAAGCAGCTGCCGTTGAGGCTGCCCCTATACGGAATGAATGGGTGCCATAGCGGGCACCTGGGAGGCCCACACTGGCCAGGGCTTTGCCTGTCACCTTCCAAAATTGAAATTTAGTAAGGGGAGACCCATCTTGGTGACAGAAAAACGGGCCATGGTGCGTGCCACGCAGTGCAAGAAACTCCTGTAGGGCACCAACCGGACAGATGTCTGCCAAAGAACACCGTAGCAGTCTTACACCACTGCCTACGCCATGCTGATCTGTCTTAGAGGAGCGTATCCTCAACTGAGCCCAGTCTTTGGCAACATAGACATCCTCGAGTTCCAGTGCCCTACGACTTGCATCCGCCTTAGACAGCATCACAAGCTCGCTGATGCGGAGCGCTCCAAAAAATGCCACCGTTGTGGCTGCATGAAATAGGGCTGCCTCATATCTATCAAAACAGAGGCCAGGCCAGCCCCGGGACAACTGGGTAAGAACCCCTGGGGAAATCGGGTGGCGGTCGTCCGGGCAACGCCCGCGCTCGCGCACCCACCCCTCCAAAACATGTCTCACATGGAAGTCAGTGGTGCTGTCCACATGACCTCCCACTTTGGCCATAAAAGCCAACGCTGACAGCTTAGATGCTATGGTGCGAGGTGCAAGGCCCTGGGCATGCAGGTAAACCATGAACCGCAGAACATGGGTTACAGGGATCGGCCAGGTTCCTGGCAGTTGAAATTGGGTACAGAATGCTCTGAAAGAATTAAATGCGTGGTGATACGCCTTACGCGTGCGTGGCGCTAGTGACAGGCCAATCGCCCGGTTCACCTCTCCTTGCCAATGGTCCATATCTCTTCCGGGAGTGGCGAGGGAAATTCCTCCGCATCCGGGGCCAAGGCACGGAACCGGGAGATCTGTAGGCGGGACAAAGCGTCAGCAATATCATTATTAACCCCTGGGACATGCCTGGCTCTGAACAGGACATTGAGGCGCAGGCTGCGCAACAGAAACTGGCGCACTAGGTCCATAACCCTGGGCGATTTAGAAGTCTGTGCATTGACAATGTGGACAACGGCCGCGTTGTCACACCAGAAATGCACGACCGAGTTGGCCCATTCCTCGCCCCATAGCATCAAAGCACCCAGGATAGGGAAAAATTCCAGATATGTGAGATCACGCAGGCGACCAGTGCCTGCCCAGGCCGGTGGCCACCCACCATAGGCCCACTTCCCATTGAAGTACATCCCATAACCCAGGGATCCCGAGGCATCAGACTGAATCTGAAAATTAGGGGAAGCCAGGAGGTCAGACCTCCAAAATGAGACCCCATTGAACTCCCTTAGGAACTGTAACCAGACAAGCATGTCTGCCCTGATACCCCGGGTAAGCCTAACCCTATGGTGGGGCCTGGATAACCCTGCCATGGCATCGCACAAGCGCCGGGCAAAAGCCCTGCCAGGTGCGACCACCCTGCAAGCGAAATTAAGATGACCATGTAGCACCTGCAGTTCTCTCAGTGATGCCTTGCGCTTGGCCAGCAAGTCCGCGATAAGGGCCACTATCCTTGACACCTTATCCCGCGGTAACCTAGACGCCTGCGCTACCGTGTCAATCTCCACCCCCAGGAAAACTAGCTGAGTAGATGGGCCCTCGGTCTTTTCGGGCGCTAAAGGGACACCGAGTTCCTCCATTAGCGTCTGAAATGTGTTGAGGAGACGTGTACACGTGTCCCAGCCCCGTTCACCCCCGAATAAAAAGTCATCCAGGTAATGGGCTACAGACCGGGACCCTGACCTGCGGACGAAAGCCCACTCTAGGAAGGTACTGAAATGCTCGAAAGCCGAGCATGATATGGAACAGCCAAAAGGCATGGCCTTATCAAAGTAATATTCGCCCCGAAATTTGAAACCCAGCAACTCAAAGTCGCCCGGGTGCACCGGCAAGAGGCGAAAAGCCGACTTAATGTCGCACTTAGCCAGAAGCGCACCCGGGCCACATGAGCGCACCATGCGCAGCGCGTGGTCAAAAGATGTATACCTGACTGAGCAAAGGTCATCAGGGATAGCATCGTTGACCGATCGGCCGGCTGGGTAGGACAAGTGATGAATAAGGCGAAACTCGCCTGGAGACTTCTTGGGAACCAAACCCAGCGATACCTTAAGATTGGGGAACGGGGGTGCAAGGAAATGGCCAGTGACCCTGCCCGCAACTACCTCCTTATTAATGCTGGCAGCAGCCACCTCCTCCCTCCCCCTAAGGGACAAAAGGTTGGGGGCATCCTGAGGGGACCTATCACCCATGAAAGGGATACGGAACCCCTGCCTAAAGCCCTGAAGGAGATAATCCGCATCCTCCCCCTTCGAGTACGATGTGAGCCAAGGCTCCAACATGTCCACATTAATTGGGGAGGGGGCCTTTCGGTGAACCAGCTCCATCTGTGGCAGTCTTGCCAGCCCCTTGTCCGCCCCTCCCTCTGCCCCGCGTCCCTCCAGGCCTGGGACAGGCAGAGGCTGCATGGGGGCCAGCACAGGTGGGACACTCATGCCTGTACTTGCAATTCTTCCTATTGCAGGAACCATTGGACGAGAAAGTCCAGCACAGCAGGCGGGCTGGAACCCCCTGCCCCGCCACTTGGCGGGGAACCTGTGCTGGGGCCGCTCGCTGGACCGCATGTCCACAATGGTATCTTTCCCCTGGCGCGGGGCGCGTGGGCGTCACGTACAGAAGCCAAAGCCTCTGGCATGGCTCATCCCACCTCATCTCGGGGTGCAGGGGAAGCCGCATACGGAATTCCTCGTCATAAGCCAGCCACGACGGGCCCGGAAAATCAACCATCGCCCTATAGATGTTGTCCAAATACTGGACCATCGGAATTGCTAAATCCGGCCGGGCCCTCAGGTACACCGCCATGTAGATGAGGTAAGCCGGCAGCCAGTTGGCCCACGTACGTGGTGGCTTGCGACGACGTGCCTGCTCCTTATCCTTCTCATCCTGCCCCTCCCTCTCTTCCTTGGTGGGCTCCCTTTTTAGGAGTGAGAAGATATCTACATACTCCCCCCGCCATATTTTCTCTTTGGTGGCCTGTGCTAAGTGGTCACCCAGTGGCAAAGAATACCCCGCTGTCGGCAAGGCTGAGACAGGCACCGCAGAAATCGCGGGCATCTGAAAAGGGGCTTGGACTAGCCCAGCCACCCCAAAACATTCCCCACGGGGTAGGAAACACCCCCCACCCCAGGGCCCTGGGTGGTAGTTGTCGTCGCCGGGTGGGGCGTCAGCGGCTGTACCGCCGCACCACCCACACGAGGCCAAGGCCATTGGAAAGCCCCCCCCAACGTGGCCATGTGTGTAGGTGCACTAGTTTGTACCGCATACTCACATGCTGCACCCCCGCGGGCCGCCCCCACCGGGGGTTCCGGCCCACTGGGGGCGTCGGAGCTCACGACCGCCGTAGAGCTCGTCGTCTGGGCCTGACCCGCACTAGCCTGTTGGTTGGGAAGCTGCGAGGCAGTGGCCGAGGTTGCGCCGCGCGCCTCAAGCAGCTCGACCCGTCCCGCCGCCTGCCGCTGCCCAGCAGACGACGCATCAAAGTGAACCCCAAAGGGAGCCCCAGCGTGGCTGGCCTGAGCCAGGGACGCCTCAAGGGCCGCAACGCGGGCCAGTAAGGCCTCCACGTTGACATGGGGCCAAGGGCCGGCCGGCCCGCCTGCTACAGGCGTGGGTACAGGTTCCTGTACCCCGGGCCCCGAATAGGGCCATTGCCCCACACCCAGGCCCGGTAGGGCCGATGTAGGCACCTGCCAGGGAAGGGGACCACACCACCCCCCAAGGCTGGTAGGCTCCGGAGTGAGCTGCGCCCCTATTGCGGAAGGCCCAGCAGGATGGGAAGCACCAGGAGCGGTGTCCACCGCTTGCGGGCCGCGGGCCGCAGCCCTTACTGGACCCATGCTTGGGTCACCCGCCTCCGGCCAAGGGGGAATAGACCCCATCCCACCGGTCCCGGTGGGTGCAGGTAAAGGCGGCTGCTGGGGAGGCGCAACCGCGGTCCTCCGACCCGGATTGCGCCTCCGAACCGCGCGAGCCGCGCTCGCAGCCGCCTTCTTCTTCGAAGGCATCTCAGTCCAATCTACGGGAAGCCGAAAGCGAAAATTCGCAGCCAAAAGGCTTCCCGGTCAATGCAAAAGCGACGGAGGCAATAGGGGAAAAACTTCTCCGCTCCGTCGCTTCGCTAAAATGGCAGCGCGGCTGCCTCATGGCCACCCCTTTTATAAGGGAGCTGGCCACGCCCCTAACTACCCGGATCCTTCGTCCTGGGGGGGGGCCGCAAAGAGCGCGGCGGCCATTTTGGCGCCGCGCTTGCATTCTGGTCTTGATGAGTTTGCACAGTTTGAAGTATGACCAATCTTATAACGGTATATCAGAGAATAAACAAAACAAAACAAAAACAAAAATGTTGTAGCACTTTAAAGACTAACTGCGATATTTTAATGTTAGCTTTTGTGGATCAAGTTCACTTTGTCGGACATAGGAGTGAAACTTCACGGCATCAATTTATATACATAAATTGTATACATATAACAGTATGTTACTTTCACCATTGTAGGAACCCTGCTAAGAGTGCTTGGAATTCTTTCACCATCCTTGTCACTAAAGGGAAGAATGTTCCTCATCCTCTCAGGTGAGGAAAATTCCAGGAAAGGTTTATGTTCATAATAATGATGCCTGTTTCCAGTTCTGAGTGTCAAGCAAAACACCTGGGATCTAGTTCCTTATCGTGGGCAGAGAATGTGAATATAAAGGTGGGATAAGCAGGACAAGCCCTGGCTGATTAGAGCTCTGTCACAATAGAATATTAATAGGTACAATAGAGTCTTTGTGTCACACTGTAGCAACCTGACCTCCCAGATAAATATGTTTGTTTGAATAAAAGCCAGAATCCAATGGGTTGTTCTATTAAAAGAACAGCTTCTACCCAGAAAGGTGGGAGAAAGTTGATACCCATTCCCCTGTGATCTCCTGGCAACTCTCAAAGCCTGTTCTGGAAAGCTAGGAACCTCTTTAGACCAGATGTTCACATGGTGCTGAGTTCTGTAGTAGATGAAATTCCTATGTGGTGGTGGTGGTGATTCTTCTTCATTCATGTCCTGATCAAACCCTGGACTGCTAAATAAAGCCAATTTTGTCACTTTGTTGTTGGCTAAACCTAAATCAGTATACATACCAATCCCAAAAAGGGCAACACCAAGGAATGCTCAAATTCCCAAACAATTGCGCTCATCCCACATACTAGCAAAGTCATGCTCAAGATAATGCTCCAGAAGAGCTGTCGGAGCTGCTGGACAGAGAACCTCGCAGTGTCTCTCCCGGGGTCCACACCATTGGTCCCAGGATGGGAGACAGCTGCAGCTGCTGGCACCACTCCCCCTGGCCCTGCCCAGCAAGAGGGTAGAAGAGCTGCCAGAGCCACCGAACAGAGGACCTCGCTGTGTCTCTCCCGGCGCACACACCATTGGTCCTGGGATAGGAGATGGCTGCAGCCACTGGTGCCACTTCCCATGGCCCCATCTGGCCAGAGGGTAGAAGAGACACCGGAGCTGCGAGACGAAGGACCTCACCATGTCTCTCCCGGGGCCCACACTATCGGTCCTGGGATGGGAGACAGCTGCAGCCACCGGCACCACCCCCTGGCCCAACCAGAGGGTAGAAGAGACGCCAGAGCCACCGGTCATGGATGTTGAGCACCGGGCTCCATTGGAAATGCTGAGTGGGAAGGACCTAGCTATTGACATTTAGTATTAACTGTGTTTATTGTATGTTATCATGAGATATTCTGTACTTTATTGTTTTACTGCATTGTATCTTTGTTTGATATGCTGTGAGCCGCCTTGAGTCAGTGTATGCTGAGTGGGCGGCATGCAAATCAAAGAAATGAAATGAAATGAATGAAATACAGGATAGGCTACAGCAGCACACAGAGAGAGAACTACCAGAAGAGCAGGCTGGGTTCAGAAGAGGCAGGGGAACTAGAGACCAAATTGCCAACATACGTTGGATCATGGAGAAAACAAAGGAATACCAGAAACAAGTCTACTTCTGTTTTATTGACTACACCAAGGCCTTTGACTGTGTGGACCACAACAAAATGTGGCAAGTAATTAAAGAGATGGTAATACCAGAACATCTTACATGTCTCATGAGAACATCTTACATGTCTCATGAATCAAGAAGCAACAGTTAGAACAGGCTACGGATACGGAATGACAGAGTAGTTTGGAATAGTAAAAGGAGTAAGACAAGGCTGCGTTTTGTCACCCTGCTTATTTAACTTATATACAGAGCACATAATGTGCAATGCAGGGCTAGATGAATCAAAAGCTGGAATTAAAATTGCTGGGAGAAACATCAAAAATTTGAGATATGCAGATGATACTACCCTAATGGCAGAAAGTGAAGAAGACCTAAAGAAGATCTTGCTTAGGTTGAAAGAAAAGAGTTCAAAAGCTGGCTTGAGACTCAACATCAAGAAAACAAAGATAATGGCAACAGGCCTTATCAGTCCCTGGAAAATAGATGGGGAAGAAGTAGAAGCAGTGACAGAAGTTACATTCTTAGGATCCAAGATCACTGCAAATGGTGATTGCAGCCATGAAATAAAAAGAAGACAAATTCTTCGGAGGCAAGCTATGAGCAATCTGGGGAACATATTTAAAAATAGAGACATCACCTTGCAAACAAAAGTCTGCATGGTCAAAGCAATGGTATTCCCGCTGGTATTGTATGGTTGTGAGAGCTGGACCATAGGAAAGCTGAGTGCAGAAGAATAGATGCCTTTGAGATGTAGTGTTGGAGGAGAATTTTGAGAGTACCCTGGACAGCAAAGATAACAAATAGGTCAATCTTAAAAGAAATCAACCCTGACTTCTTCTTGGAAGGTCAAATATTGAAGATGAAGTTAAAATACTTTGGACATCAAATGAGAAGGGAGGATTCACTTGAGAAAGCCTTGATGCTGGGAAAGGTGGAGGGCAAAGGAAGAAGGGGGCAGCCCAAAATGAGATTGTAGATGCAATGGGCACAGAGTTTGGCAGGTTGAGAGAGATGGTGGAGGATAGAGGTGTTTGGTGTGTCCAAGGGGTCGCAAAGGGTTGGAATCGACTGTGCGACTGAACAACAACAAAACCTAAGTCCTCATCAGTGCATGTCTCTGGCAGCAATCAGCAGACCAGTAAATGAACCAGATTCTGTGTCTCTCCACATTCATACCATGTGTTGTTGTCCAACAGCAGCCCCCACTTGAGCATGTTGGTCTTTCATTTAGTAGCTCCAACCCTCAGCCTATTCAGGGTCCTCCAACTGACATGGGGGTGTGGGTTTAGATCTTCAGCTATATCCTCCTTTAATGTTGTTCCTTGTCCAGTGAGCTCCTTTCTCCATCTTCTAATCTGGTTTTGCTCTTGTGTCCCCTTAAGAATGTTTGTTCTTGCCATAAAGCAAGATGGCGGTGATGATAAGCCATCAAGTCAATTCTGCCTTATGATGACCCTCTCTAGGGTTTTTTTGGTAAAGGATATTCAGAAGTGGTTTATCATTCCCTTTTTCTGCAGACACAATGTGTAACTTGCCGAAAGCTACACAGGCTGACTCTTCTCCCTGGAGGCACAGTAGGGAATCCAAGTTAAATAGGAGAAAGAAGGCATTCAAAGGCTTATGATCCTTGAGGCATAAGTCAAAGATTCAGTCTCAAAAATTATGCCTCAACTGAGTAAAGTCCTGCAAAGGGAGGGGGATTTGGTGCATGTGTGTGCATGCGTGCGTGCGTGCGTGCGTGCGTGTGTGTGCGTGTGTGTGTGTGTGTGTGTGTGTGTGTGTGTGTGTGTGTGTGTGTGTGTGTGTGTGTGTGTGTGTGTGTGTGTGTGTGTGTTGCATCTTTAACTGATTAATTTTCTGTGAAGAAACCACATGGCTAAACATTAAAAACAGAACTTTATCATTTAACACAGACTGTGTTCTCATATATTTTCTTCTTCTGGATAAAAGCAGACAGCAAACCTATTTTGTGTTTGCTCTGATTTTAATGAAGCAATAAAGCTGGAGTAATTTTTTTTAAAGTCCTATGAAGTCTCATCATGAGAATTTTCTTATGTCCTCTGATGGACAGAGGTGATTTCTATGCTGTAGCAAAGACAATAAAATAGAGAATCATGCAGTGGAAAATAACAATTGCTAAGTTATCATGACTCATATTAATTACAATGCAAACTTTGAAGCAAAGAAAAAAACAGAAATAGTGGTTCAGTGATCCATACATGGATATAGGGTCTGAGTGATCTACCATGTGCTGTGTTCGTTTGTGGTGTCATTTCTAGTGATTCAAACACCAACAATATTTTCCCATAATGGCTGCATTGGCATTCTGCAGATCACTAGGTCAGTGGTTCCCATCCTTTGGGGCTACAGATGTTCTCAGACATCAGCTGTTGTGTAGCTTGAAGGCACACAGTAAAACACTAGAAATACCTTGTATTTACAAATGCCCTGCTTTTTTAAAAGTTGCTAGCATTATCAGCATCTTTGTTGTCATGCAATCTCTTTCCATAGGAAGAAGTGTGCCTTGATCATATTTGTTCAGTACCTTAAAAACAGATGTGCTTTAACTGCCATGATTAAGAAATTGTGAAAAGAACAACACCCACTTCCTTCAGAGAGACTCATAGATTTCAATAGTATAGATCTGCCTGAGCTCACCGTGAGCTCAATTAATCATTTCATTTTTTATTATAGCACTACTAGGATAAGAACTTATTGCAAATAATCAGTATTTGGCCTCAGCGTCCTCCTCCATGGATTTGGAGGATGAGGAGAAGAGACCTTGCGCTGCCGCCGCCAGCCCTGAACAGAACACCTGCATTGGCGGCAGGCATAAAGGGGCCGGCGTGCTCTGCCCTCCAGCCTCAGCGTCCTCCTCCATGGAGTTGGAGGAGGAGGAGAAGAGACCCTGCGCTGCCACCACCAGCCCTGAATGGAACACCTGCGCTGGTGGCAGGCATAAAGGGGGTGGTGTGCTCTGCCCACCAGCCTCAGTGTCCTTCTCCATGGAGTTGGAGGGGGAGGAGAAGAAACCCTGCGCTGCCACCGCCAGCCCTGAATGGAACACCTGCGCTGGTGGCAGGCATAAAGGGGCCGGCGTGCTCTGCCCACCAGCCTCAGAGTCCTCCTCCATGGAGTTGGAGGAGGAGGAGAAGAGACCCTGCGCTGCCGCCGTCAGCCCTGAGCAGAACACCTGCACTGGCGGCAGGCATAAAGGGACCGGTGTGCTCTGCCCACCAGCCTCGGCGCCCTCCTTTGTGGATTTGGACTGGCGGGGGTGGGGGGTGGGGGGTGATGCCTGGCCGCCTGAGGCATTTACCATCAACTGGGTGGCCAAATGTGCCTTCAATGGCCCCGTTGCCTTTGCCGCTGGACCTGGCCTCGTCCTCCCGCATGGGGGCGAGAGAAGTAGGCAACTTGCTGTGGGGCGGCTTACCATTTTTGCTGCCGGAACCAAGGGGGGATTGTGGGTGGGGTAGGAGGAGAGGGAGCTGGTCCTGCCAGCCAGAAAGGAGGGGCAGCATTCCATCTAGGGGGGTTCCAGGGACCAATATAGGTATTGTGATGGGCATGGGGCAGTATGGCAGGTACCGAGGGGCGGGCCACACTTGGGGAACGCAGGTCCGATGTTTAAGTGCGGTCCCTCATTCCAGCCCCGCAGGTACATCTCTGGGTCCTGAGCAGCAGATCCAGAGTGACCCCGCCCTTAGGCTGCTGCTGGTGATCGGTCTGTAATAAGGCCCCCCTGATTCAAGATTCTATCCAGGAGGGGCGGGCCGACCTGGCATGCATCACCGAAACCTGGCTGACACCTGAGGATGGAGTACCTCTTTCGGACATGTGTCCAGCCGGGTTCGGTATTTGGCACCAGCCTAGAGGTGAGGGGAGGGGCGGTGGTGTCGCCATTGTTGCCAGGGAGTTATTGGGAGTTGCTAGGGCCACTGCTCCACAAGTGTCTGGTTGTGAGGCCCTGCTTCTACGGATGGGCCCTAAGGGTCAGTTGGGGATCTTACTCCTGCACCTGCCCCCTTGCAGGGTAAGGGATGCCCTGCCTGAGCTCCTCGAGGCCACCTCAATGTTGGCGTTGGAGTTCTCAAGGCTTATGGTTCTTTATTTTTTTTATTTTTTTATTGATTTTTCAAAATATATAACAACATTCAAGACATAATAAAAATACAAATATTCTAACACAATCAAAGAAAAATAACTATATAAAAAAGCATAAAAATACATGTACATCAAAAATAGGGAAAAAAACAAAAAATCTGTTATGACCTTGGATTCTATCACAGTATAAGGATTTCTTACTTACACATTGTACTTTTATCTTATTATTAACCATTATCTTCCAAGTCTAATCCACGTATTTCAACTCTACTTTTATATCCATACTTTGCTTTTATTCAACTCTTCAACCTTAATAAAACCATTATACTACCATTTTAACATTTACGAAGTATTTTCCAAAATACAATATATACATCATCACATTACATACATCATCACCCTGTGCTATATACATTGCTCGGGAGGATGTGGAATTTCCCATTGATTTCTATTGTGCCCAAAATTTCATTTGGTCTGGTGCCAGTTTATTCATTCCGTTTCTCATCAATGAATAATCAACAAATTGTCGCCATATATTCCAAAATCTATTTTCTTTTATTATACATTTTTAAAATTTAACTCCCATGTTAATTTTTCATTCAATGCGAGATCCGACATCTGCTTATACAACTCCTCCACCTTTAGCACCAAATCATTTTTCCAATTTTTTGCAATACTCATTCTAGCTGTTACAAGCATTATAGATAACAGTTATTTCTTATCATTGTCTAAACTCATATTATCTACGTCCGTCAGCAAAATGTTATTTGGCCCCAATTTGAGATGCAATCCCATAATTTTATAAATCTTGTTCTCAATTTTTGCCCAAAAGTTTTCTACCACCTTACATTCATACCACATATGAACATATGTACCCAACGTATTTTTGCATCTCCAACACATTTTGTTATTCTTTTTGTCCATCTGATGTAGTCTCATAGGGGTCAAATACCACTTCCATAACATTTTGAAATTATGTTCCTTTACCCTGACCGACAAAGATCTCATAATTCTTTTTCTCCATTTATTTTGCCACTCCTTTTCTGTTATCTTCATATTCAAGTTTTGTTCCCATGTATTTCTTAATATTTCTTGTGGGTTACCCTCTGTATTTATCATTTTATAAATTTTACTAACCATTCCTTTAATTCCAATTTCCTTCTTCCTTATCTTCCATACTAATTCCTCAAAATTGGTCCTATGTCTTTCCAGACTCTGTTCCCTCAAATAGTTATTGTTCCACTTGTTCACCATCGCTATCTGAAACCAATTCAACTTCATCTGAGTGTATAGCTCTCATTTCATCACTTTATCTCTATAGACTCGTATCCAATCTTTCAGCAGGAAAACCCCATTCGCCAACAAAATTTCTCTCATCTCATTATCCATTCTTATTGGAAACTTTTTCAGGTCTTCTATTTCAATTATCGGTGAAATGTTTGGAACTAATTTCGTTTTAACCTTCTTCCATACTCCCAACATTGACCTCAGCATTCTATTTTTAACTGGTGTTTTCCATGTTTCCTTATCTAAAAAAAATGCTCTTACCCACTTCCTTTAGTTCCTTCATTTCAATTTCCTCCCAAATAACCAGCTCCTTCATTAAGATCTTAACTACATTCTTTATATGAAATGCTTTATAATAATTCTTTAAGTTAGGAATTCCTAAAACCCCTTCTTTTTGAGATAAATACCACAATCTCTTTGAAAGTCTAGGTCTGCGTCCCCCATTACAATAATAATTTAATAATTTTTGAACTTGAACCAGACATTCTGGAGAGTGAAGTCAGAAAGGCCCTAAAAAGCACTGCAAACAACAAAGATAGTGGAAATGATGGTATCCCAGTTGAATTTTTCAAAGCCCTAAATGATGATGGAATCAAACTACTGCATTCAATATGCCAGCAAATTTGGAGAACAAAACAGTGGCCACAGGATTGGAAAAGATCAGTGTACGTTCCAATCCCAAAAAAAGGCAATGCCAAAGAATGCTCAAATTACTGAACAATTGCGCTCATCCCACATGCCAGCAAGGTGATGCTCAAGATAATACAGGATAGACTTCAGCAGCACGTGGAGAGAGAACTACCAGAGGTGCAGGCTGGTTTCAGAAGAGGCAGGGGGACTAGAGACCACATTGCCAACATACGTTGGATCATGGAGAAAACAAAAGAATACCAGAAACAAGTCTACTTTTGTTTTATCGACTACACCAAGGCTTTTGACTGTGTGGACCACAACAAAATGTGGCAAGCAATTAAAGAGATGGGAATACCAGAACACCTCATATGCCTCATGAGAAATCTGTACACGAACCAAGAAGCAACAGTTAGGACAGAACACGGAATGACAGAGTGGTTTGGAATAGGAAAAGGAGTAAGAAAAGGCTACATTTTGTCACCCTGCTTATTCAACTTATACACAGAGCACATAATGCGCAAGGCAGGGATGGAGGAATCACAATATGGGATCAAAATTGCTGGGAGAAACATCAACAATTTGAGATATGCAGATGATACCACCCTAATGGCAGAAAGTGAGGAAAAGCTAAAGAACCTCTTGATTGGATTGAAGGAGGAGAATGCAAAAGCTGGCTTGAGACTTAATATCAAGAAAACCAAGATAATGGCAACAGCTCCGATCAGTCCCTGGAAAATAGATGGGGAAGAAGTAGAAGCAGTGACAGATTTTACATTCCTGGGATCTAAGATCACTGTAGGTGGCGACTATAGCCATGAAATAAAAAGAGGACTGATTATGGGGAGACAAGCTATGAGAAACCTGGGGAATATAGTGAAAAGCAGAGACATCACCTTGAAAACAAAAATTCGCATAGTCAAAGCAAAGGTATTCCCAGTGGTAATGTATGGGTGTGAGAGCTGGACCATTAGGAAGGCTGAGCACTGAAGAATAGATGCCTTTGAGATGTGATGTTGGAGGAGAGTCCTGAGAATTCCTTGGACAGCAAAGAGAACAAATAGGTCAATACTGGAAGAAATCAATCCCGACTGTTCATTGGAGGGACAAATAGTGAAGATGAAGCTAAAGTACTTTGGACATCAAATGAGAAGGGAGGACTCACTTGAGAAGGCCTTGATGCTGGGAAAGGTTAAGGGCAAGAGAAGAAGGGGGCGTCCAAAGATGAGATGGATAGATGGTATTGTGGACACAATGGGCACAGAGCTTGGTGGGCTGAGGAGAATGGTGGCGGACAGAGGTGCCTGGAGGAAAATGGTCCATGAGGTCGCAAGGGGTCAGAATCGACTGTGCGACTGAACAACAACAACAAATTTTTTTTTGAAATTCCTTAATTTCTTTGTCAGTCAGTTGAATTGGTAAGGCATCAAACAAAAATTTTAATTTTGGTAACAACATCATTTTGGCCAACGCTATCCTGCCGAACCAAGACAACCTTAATTTTTGGTATTGCAAAATTTTATCTTTACATAAGAACATAAGAACAGCCTTGCTGGAACAGGCCACAGCCCATCCAGTCCAGCATTCTGTCTCACACAGTGGCTCACCATTTCCTTCAGGGTATTCCCAAGGAGATGCCTTCACCTGCTTAGGATTCCCTGGAAATGGCATTGAGAGATATCCTGCCTATCTCTCCAACCTGGAGGTTGTCCTTAAGGGTATAGCCATTGATACCCTTGTCCTCCATGAACTTGTCTAATCCTTCTTAAAGCTGTCAAGACTGACAGCTGTCACCACTTCTTCTGGCAGGGAGTTCCATAGACCAGTAATCCTCTGGGTGAAAAAGTACTTTCTCTTATTTGTTTGAGAACTAGTACCCAAAAGTTTCATGGAGTGTCCCCTAGTTCTAGTGTTATGCGATAGGGAAAACAGAGTGAAAAGGCCCAACCGTTGCAGCCTCAGATGGTAAGGAAGGTGTTCCAGTCCCCTAATCATTCTGGTTGCCCTCCTCTGCACTTTCTCAAACTCCATAATATCCTTCTGGAGGTATGGCAACCAGAACTGTACACAGTATTCCAGATGGGGCCTCACCATAGATTTATAAAGAGGCAAAATGACACTTGCTGACTTATTTTCTATACCCTTCCTAATGATCCCTAGCATTGAGTTTGCTTTTTTCACTGCTGAGGCACACTGGGTTGACACCTTCATTGAGTTGTCCACCAGGACACCAAGGTCCCTTTCCTGGTTTGTCGCAGAGAGTTCAGACCCCATCAGTTTATAAATGTAATTGGGGTTTTATGCCCCAACATGCATCACTCTGCACTTACTAATGTTGAAGCTCATTTGCCACTGTTTTGCCCACTCCCCCAGTGTCAAGAGATCCCTCTGGAGCTCCTCACAATCTCTCACAGTTTTCACTACCCTGTATAATTTAGTGTTGTCAGCAAATTTGGCTACCTTGCTTTTTACTCCTACCTCTAGATCATTTATGAAGAGGTTGAAAAGTAGGGGTCCCAATACTGAACCTTGGGGGACCCCACTCTTTAGTTCCCTCCACCTGGAGAAGTGTCCATTTAGTGCTACCCTCTGTTTCCTATCCCTTAGCCAGTTGCTGATCCAGAACAAGTCCTGTCCCTTTATTCCATGACTGGTAAGTTTATTCAAGAGCCTTTGGTGTGGGACCTTGTCAAAAGCCTTCTGAAAGTCCAGATAAACAATGTCAACTGGATCCCCCTTATCCACATGCTTTTTGACACTCTCAAAAAATTCCAACAGATTAGTGAGGCATGATTTGCCCTTGTAAAAGCCATGTTGGCTCTCCTTTAGCAGCACCTTCTCTTCTATGTGCCTATTAATTCTATCTTTTAGGATGGTTTCCATCACTTTACCTGGGACACATGTCAAACTGACAGGTCGGTAATTTCCTGGATCACCCCTGGATCCTTTTTTACAAATTGGTGTTACATTCGCTACCTTCCAGTCATCATGCACAAAGCCTGATTTGAGGGAAATATTATATATTTTGGCTAGGAGATCAGCAATTTCATCTTTAAGTTCCCTGAGAACTCGTGGATGGATGCCATCTGGTCCTGGTGATTTGTTAGTGTTTAGCTTGACATGCAAGGACCTCCTCCCTGGTTATTTCTATCTGGCTTAATTCTTTGGTTTCCCTCCCTACGAAGATAGGCTCTGTTTTGGGCATGTGGTCTCTGTCTTCTTCAGTGAATACTGAAGCAAAGAATTCATTGAGTCTCTCTGCAATCTCTGTTTCCTCTTTAATAACCCCTTGCTTTCCATTGTCATCTAATGGTCCAATGGCCCTCCTAGTTGGGTTCTTACTTCTAATGTACTTAAAGAAGTCTTTGTCATTTCTCTGAGTATTTTTAGCTATACGCTCCTCAAAGTCTTGCTTTGCTTTCCTGATTGTTGCCTTGCATTTGTTCTGCCAGAATTTATGTTTCTGCCTGCTGTCCTCATTCGGACAAGCCTTCCATCTTCTAAATGAGCTTTTCTTGCTCTTGATCACTTCCCGAACAGCTCCTGTAAGCCACATCGGAGTCCTGTTCGACCTGGCAGTGCCCTTTTTCCTTTTGGGTATGCATTCCAATTGGGCCTCTGTTATTGTTTTTGTAAACAGCCTCCATGCCTCTTGGAGTGTTTGGACTCTCTCAATTTTCCCTTTCAGCTTCTTTTTTACTAGTTTCCTCATCTTTGGGAAATTTCCTTTTTGAAAATTTAAGGTCTCTGTGTTAAATTTTATCAGTGACTTTAAGTTCTTTCTTTTGTTTATCATAATTTAATCTTTTCAAATCATCCAATTTATTAGAGATATTTATCCCCAAGGATTTCAAACTCTCTTTAATATGTAGTTTAAATTCATCCCTTATTCTCCCTTGCTCGTCCTTTTCAATATTACTTAAAATCATTTCAGATTTATCCCAATTTATCCTCAGACCTGTTATTTGTTCAAATTCCTTTAAATGTTCTTGAATTCTTTATGGTTCTGGGGGACTTCAATTTGCCATCATTGGTGATGGCTTCTGAGGTGGCAAGGGAGTTCATGGCTTCCATGGCAGCTATGGGCCTGACTCAGGTAGTTCAGGGTCCGACCAGGGGCAGTGGTCACATGCCAGACTTTAGTTTTCTTGTCGGAGCAGTGGCAGAGTGATCTGAGATTACAGGATTTAGTCATCTCACCTATGCCATGGTCAGATCACTATCTGGTGACTCTTGACTTTCTGGGGGCGACGCTTCATCGTAGGGAGGCAGGTCCTATTAAAATGGCCTGCCCTCGGTGACTAATGGATCCAGATGGATTCCAGAGGGAACTGGGGGATGTTCCTCTGGATCGGATACATGATTCACCCGAGGCACTTGTCGACCTGTGGAACATGACGGCAACAGCAGCCTTGGATGAAATCGCGCCAGTGCGTCCTCTCCGCGCCCGTGGGGTTAGGTCATCCCCGTTGTTCACAGATGAACTGCGGGAACTCAAACGGGCAAAGAGATGCCTAGAGTGCCGCTGGGTGAAGACCCAGGATGACTCCGATTGGACACTAGCTAGAGCTGCTATTAGGGCCTACCTAGTGGCGATGGGGGTGGTGAGGCGGCAATACTTCACCACCCTTATTGCCTCCGCTGATAATTGCCCAGTCGCCCTATTCCGGGTAACCAGGTCCCTCCTCGGTAGTGGGAGATCGGTGCCCAGTTGGCAGGGTTCGGCTGAGGACTTTGCTGACCATCTGGTGGAGAAAATCGATCAGATTCGTTCAGGGCTGAATCCCGGCGTGGATGTACGATCTGGGATCGGTTTGATCCTGTTGTCCCTGATGAAGTGGACAGGCTCCTTGCAGCTGTGCATGCCACTACATGTCCTTTGGACCCCTGTCCCACCTGGTTGGTGAAAGCCTCCAAGGTAGTGACAGGTGGCTGGGTCAGGGTGATAATAAATGCATCATTACAGGAGGGGGTATTTCCTGCACCACTAAAACATGCTTTGGTGCGCCCCCTCCTGAAGAAAATATCCCTTGACCCAGCTGTCCTTAACAACTACAGGCCGGTTTCCAACCTGCCCTTTCTGGGTAAGGTTTTGGAGAAGGCGGTGGCATGCCAGCTGCAGAGTGTCCTGGAGGAAGCGGATTATCTAGACCCCTTTCAATCAGGATTCAGGCCCGGGTATAGTACGGAGACAGCATTGGTCACACTGATGGATGATCTCTGGCGGGAGCGGGACGGGGGTTATCCATCCGTCCTTGCTCTTCTTGACCTCTCAGTGGCCTTCGATACCGTCAACCACGGTATCCTTCTGGAACGGCACAAAGGACTGGGGATCCAGGGCACCGTGTTGTCCTGGTTTCCCACTTTTCTGGAGGGCCATACCCAGTCGGTGTGTTTAGAGAGTGAGAGGTCCAGCCCTAGGCTCCTGAAGTATGGGGTGCCTCAGGGTTCAGTGCTCTCTCCTCTCCTATTTAACATCTACATGAAGCCACTGGGTGAGATCATTCGTTCCCACGGGGTGCGGTACCATCAGTACGTGGATGACACCCAGTTGTACAACTCGGGCCGTGGGGACCCCAGTGATGCTGTTGAAATCCTATCCGGATGCCTGGAGGCCATTGGGGTCTGGATGGGGGCCAATGGGCTTCGGCTGAATCCCAGCAAGACAGAGTGGCTGTGGATAAGGGGCCCCATGTTATCCTAGGAGCTACCATCTTTGGTACTGGACGGGGCTGTTTTGCCCCAGACAGACCCAGTGTGCAACTTGGAGGTCCTTCTGGACTCGCGGCTGCTGCTAGAAGAACATGTAGCGGCTGTGGCCAGGAGGGCTTTTGCCCAACTTCGGGTGATTCACAAGTTGCGCACGCTCCTGGACTGGGGCTCCTTGCTTATGGTCACCCACGCTCTGGTCACTTCCCGACTAGATTATTGTAATGCGCTCTACATGGAGCTGCCCTTGACAACCATTCGGAGGCTGCAGCTGGCCCAGAATGCAGCAGCTCGGGTGTGATGGGATGGGGACGATATGCCCATGCCTCACTGCTTCTTCGGGAGCTGCACTGGTTACCAGTTTGTCTCCGGGTGCAATTCAAGGTGCTGGTTTTGACCTTTAAAGCCCTATATGGCAGTGGGCCAGGATACCTTAGAGACCGCATCATCCCAAGAGTGTCTGCCCGTCCAACCAGAGCGGACCGGAGAGGCTCTCTAATAGTGCCATCAGCTAGGGGTGCACATCTATCCAGCACCCGAAGGAGGGCCTTCTCCGTGTCCGCACCAACCCTCTGGAACCTCCTGCCAACAGATCTAAGACTTCAAAGAGAATTGCTGCCCATCAGGAAAGGATTGAAGACATGGCTGGCAGGGCAGGTGTGGGGCACTAATGGGAACACGGGCCCTGCCTGCTGGCTTATATAAACAACTAAGAACTCTCTCTTCTTTTTAAAGTGGGTGGGATGGGTGGGTGGGATATGGGTCTTTTAAAGTGTTTTTATGTGTTTTTAGAACTTGTTGTAATGCCGCCCTGAGTCGGGTTCTGCCTGAGTGGGCGGCATATATAAATATGACTATTAAATTAAATTAAATTAAATTAGCACTTTGTGGAGGTTGTTGATGAAGTCGTTTATTACATAAGTAGAATTGTGCTGATACTGCTAACACTCCTTTCCTGCCTAATTCTTGAGCATTATGCATTGCAGGCGCACCCCCCCAATAACGGACACAGACAACATTGAAAGTGGATAACAGCATAGGGCCACATTTATTGATTCAATGCCCTAGTCCGAATTATAAATTTGTATTGGTAAAACGACCAATCATAATTCCTAAGGCAAGCAGGCCGAAGTAACACTGGTAAGGTACCACCCAAAAATTGCCAACGGCAATTGGTTACAATGTATCAATTTGTATCAATTTGTTTGTTGACAACAAACAAATTGTTGACCGTAGTCAATAACTAACTCATGACCCCACCCTCTGACGCGTATCCGTGAAATCACAGGGGTGATGCATGCTGGTTAGCAATCATCATCACCCCATCGCCTGGTTCGTCGTTGACCGGACAACGTTTAACTACTTTATTCCTGTCTAGTGTTGTCCAGTCAATTGCGAACCTGCCGGATACTTGTGGGTCATACTGTTTACCTTACCAGTGCTACCCGCCACACGGAGGGGCTTCAAAGAAGACCTGACGCCCCACCCCCAGACCGTCAGCTCGGTCAACAGGCCTGCTCGCCAATCACCCAACAGGAGGTCCATGCCCCCTCGCGACAGATGGACCCCATCCCCTGCGTACAAGTCATAATTTTGTAGGCTAATATCGGGGTGATGACTGACCCGTCCCAAGCCCCGTCGGCAAGAAACCGCGCCACCGCCCTATCGACCGCGCGCCTAGCGCGGTCAAGGGCCAGGAGGTTAACGCCCCCTCTGTAAGAATGGCGCGGGACAATGTCCGACCAAACCAGGGCTGTGGCAGGCCAGACATAGTGCAAGTAGGCGAGTTCCTCGCAAATCGCATGCTTGAGCGATAAGCCGGTGACCTGGCCCAAATCATTGCCCCCCAGGTGGATGATGAGAATGTCAGGCGGGTCAGCACCCAGGCCAGAAAAAGGAAAGGCCGCAGCTCCCGCCATAACATCCCAGGCTTACCATGGCATGTGAGACTGGCGTGTTCACCCAGTCCCAGTCGGGGTCCACTCTGTCGCCGCAGCGTAACGCGCTGCCCTGTGCACCTATCTGTGGCCCACCAGCCATACTGTCACCGGTGTAATACGACACCCAGGGTCTGTAATAAAAATTGAGAAAAATTGAGAAAAAGGCAGTAAGGTGACTGGATTGGTACTCATGGCGGGAGTGGGCGCACATAAAACTGAAAACAATGCGAGCCCCACCTCCCCATGCTGCGTATGTCAGCCCCCGAGTACCCAAAAGCAGCTGCTGTAGCGGCTGCACCAATACGGAATGAATGTGTGCCAAAACGTGCACCTGGTAGGCCCACCCTGGTGAGGGCTCTGGCTGTCACCTTCCAAAACTGAAATTTAGTAAGGGGAGACCCATCTTGGTGACAGAAAAACGGGCTGTGGTGCATGCCACGCAGTGCCAGGAATTCCTGTAGGGCACCAACCGGACAGATGTCTGCCAAAGAACACCGTAGCAGTCTTACACCACTGCCTACGCCATGCTGATCTGTCTTAGAGGAGAGTATCCTCAACTGGGCCCAGTCTTTGGCAACATAGACATCCTCGAGTTCCAGTGCCCTACAACTTGCATCCGCCTTATACAGCATCTCAAGCTCGCCGTCGCGGAGCGCTCCAAAAAAGGCCACCGTTGTAGCCGCATGAAGTGGGCTGCCTCATTTCCAAAACAGAGGCCAGGCCAGCCCCGAGCCAATTGGGTAAAAAACCCTGGGAAAATCTTGCATCCGCCTTACTCAGCATCTCAAGCTCGCCGATGCGGAGGGCTCCAAAAAAGGCCACCGTTGTAGCCGCATGAAGTGGGCTGCCTCATGTATCAAAACTGAGGCCAGGCCAGCCCCGGGCCAATTGGGTAAAAACCCTGGGAAAATCTTGCATCCGCCTTACTCAGCATCTCAAGCTCGCCGACGCGGAGGGCTCCAAAAAGGCCACCGTTGTAGCCGCATGAAGTGGGCTGCCTCATCTATCAAAACAGAGGCCAGGCCAGCCCTGGGCCAACTGGGTCAAAAAACCCCCTGGGTAAATGGGGTGGCGGTCGCCCGGGAAACGCCCGAGCACGCGCACCCGCCCTTCCCAACATGTCTCACCCGGAAGTCATTGGTGCTGTCCACACGACCTCCCACTTTGGCCATAAAAGCCAACCCAACAGCTGAGATGCTATGGTGCGTGGTGCGAGGCCCTGGGCATACAGGTAAACCATGAACCGCAGAACATGGGCTACTGGAATCGGCCAGGTTCCTGGCAGTCGGAATCGGGTACATAATACTCTAAAGGAACTAAATGTGTGGTGATACGCCTTACTCATGCATAGCGCTAATGACAGGCCAATCGCCCGGTTCACCTCTCCTTGCCAACGGTCCATCTCTCATCCGGTAGTGGCGAGGGAAATTCCTCCGCATCCGGGGGCCGAGGCACGGAACCGGGAGATCTGCAGGCGGGACAAAGCAGCAGCAATATCATTATCAACCCTTGGTACTTGCCGGCCCTGAAAGGAACATTGGGGCACAGGTTGCATAACACAAACCCACGCACTAGCTCCATAACCCCGGGCAATTTGGAAATCTGTGCAGTGACGATGCGGATAACAGCCGCGTTGCCATGCCAAAATTGCACAACCGAGTTGGCCCACCCCTTGCCCCATAGCATCAAAGCACCCAGGATAGGTAAATATTCCAGATACGTGAGACCATGCAGGCGACCCTTGCCTGCCCCAGATGGTGGCCACCCACCATAGGCCGACTTCCCATTGAAGTACATCCCAGAAACCCAGGAATCCTGAGGCATCGGACTGCATCTGAAAGCCAAGGGGAGCCATGAAATCAAACCCCAAAATGACACCCCATTGAACTACCTCTGGGCCTATGGCCAGACAAGCACGTCTGCCCCAATACCCCGGGTAAATCTGAGCCTGTGGCGGGGCCTGGATAATCCCGCCATGGCGTCGCACCAGCGCAGAGCAATTGCCCTGCCCGGTGCGACGACACTGCCAGCGAAATTGGGGTGACCATGTAGCACCAGAAATTCCCTCCATGATGCCATGCACTCAGCCAGCAAGACCGAGACCAGGGCCACTAGCCTTAACACCTTATCCCGCTGCAACCTAGAATCCTGCGCTATTGTGTTACTCTCCACCCCAGGAATACTAGCCGTGGAGATGGGCCCTCGGTCTTTTCGGGCGCTAAAGGGACACCAAGTTCCTCCATTAGCGTCTGAAATGTGTTGAGGAGACGTGGGTACGTGTCCCAGCCCCGTTCAGCCCCGAATAAAACCATCCAGGGATTGGGCTACAGACCGGGACCCTGACCTGCGAACAAAAGCGCAATCTAGGAAAGTGGTGAAACGCTCGAACACCGAGCCCCAATGGGATAGCCCAAAAGGCATGGCATCATTGAAATAATGTGCTCCCCGGTACGGGGGTGCAGGGACAGTGCCAACGACCCTGCCCGCATAAACCCCTTTTGTCAAAGCTGGCAGCAGCCACCTCCTCCCTCCCCTCAAGGGATAAAAGATTGGGGGGGAGCCCTTCGGTGAACTAAATCCCTCTGCAACAGTCTTGCAAGCCCCCTGTCTGCCCCACCCTCTGCCTATTTCGCATTCTTCTAGGCCTGGAACAGGCAGAGGCCGCATAGGAGCCAACACAGGTGGGACACTCCTGTCTGTCTATACAAGTCCTCCCATTAGAGGAGCCATTGGACAAGAAAGTCCAGCACGGCAGGCGGGCCGGAACCCCCCGCCCCGCCCCATGGCAGGTGACCTATGTTGGGGCCGCCCGCTGAACCGCATGCCCACAATGGTATATCTCCCCGGGCACAGGGCACGTGGGCGTCAAGTACAAAAGCCGCAGTCTCTGGCCTGGCTCATCCCGTCTAACCCCAAGGTGTGTGGGAATCCGCCTACGGCATTCCTCGTCACAAGCCAACCACGCTGAGCCCGGAAAGTAAACCATTGCCCGGCAGATGTTGTCCAAATACTGGACCATCGAAATCGCCATATCCGGCCGGGCCCTGAGGTACACCGCCATGCCTATGATGCAGGCCGGCAACCATTTGGCCCACATACTTGGTGGCTTGTGACAACGTGCCTGCCACTATCCTTCTTATTCCGCCCCTCCATCTCTCCTTGGAGGGCGCCTTGTCTAAGGGTGAGAAGATATCCACATATTCCCCTCATCCATTTTACTCCCTGGCAGCCTGTGCCAAGTGGTCATTCCGCGTTAAGGAATAGGAGCTTAGACCAACCCGGCCACCCCAACATTCCCCTCAGGGTAGGGAACACCCCCCACCACGGGGCCCCGGGAATGTGTGTGGATGTACCCGCTGACACCCCAGTGCCTAATGTGGCAGTCGTCGTTGCCGGGTGGGGTGCCAACAGCGTGGCCCCCGCACCACCCGCGCAAGGCCAAGGCCATTGAAAGGCCCCCCCCATATTGGGCATGTGTGTGGATGTACTCGCTTGCACCGTATACTCACATGCTGCACCCCCGCGGGCCGCCCCCACCAGGGGTTCCGGCCCACTGGGGGCGTCGGAGCTCACGACCGACGTAGAGCTCATCACCGGACCTGACCCGCACCTGGCTGCTGGCCGGGGAGCCGCGAGGCAGTGGCCGAAACCGCGCCACGCGCCTGCAGCAGCTCAACCCTCCCTGCCAGCTGTTGTCCTTCTGCCGACAGCGTCTCAAAAGGGGACCCCGAAGGGGGCGCCCGCCTGACTGGAGCGAAGAGCCGGCCGGCCCGCCCGGTCCAGGCGTGGTAGAGGCGAATATGGCCATTGGCCAGCACCGAAGCCCGGCAGGGGCGGTGAAGAAACCCACCAAGGCAGGGAGCCGCACCACCCCCCCAAGGCTAGAGGGCCCAGGGGAGGCTGCGACCCAAAAGGAGTAGGAACAGGGTGGGCAGACGCAGGAGCGGTGTCCACCGCTCGCGGGCCGCGGGCCGGAACCCCTTCCGCGCCCGCACTCTGGTCGCCCACTCCGGGCGCAGGGGCAATAGACCCCATTCAGCCGACCCCGGCAGGGGCCTGCAAAAACGGATGCTGAGGAGGCGGGACCGCGGTCCTCCAACCTGGGTTGCGCCTCCTAACAGCGCAAGCTGCACTCGAAGCTGCCTTCTTCTTCAAAGGCCTCTCCACTGAAGCAAAGGGAAGCCAACGAGGAAAATCGCTACCAAAAGGCTTCCCGGTAAGGTAAAGAGCGACGGAGACACAGGGGAAAAGACTTCTCCGCTCCGTCGCTGAGGTAAAATGGCAGCTCGGCTGCCTCGTGGCCACCCCTTTTATAAGGGAGCTGGCCACGCCCCTAACTACCCGGATTCTCTGTCCTGTGGGGGGGGGGCCCGCAAAGGGCGCGGCGGCCATTTTGGCGCCGCGCTTGCATTACTTGGGTAAGAGCAGAATATAGCAACAATCTGTAACAATATTGGAAGTTATAGAGAACATTTTGCAAAACTCTTAGTTCACAGTAATTCTTACCAAAGGCCTATAGGGTAAATTTGTGTTATTCTTATACATTTGGTGTTCAGTTTTGTGTTTGGTTGCTGGAAAGTGTTGAATTCAAACCCATTTGAATCTCTTTTGAGATTATGATCTCCCTGTGTAACCTGCTTTACTGTACTGATACAAGAACAACATGACCACACAGGGAGAGGGAGACATATGTGCACCTGCTCGCTTTTGATGTCGGAGAAGATAAAGCTATATAGTAATTTGAGAATTCATGGCCATGGCTCATGAAGTGTAAAAACCACAAGCTCAGCTATAGGAAGCCACAAAAATACTTATTTCTGGACAGCAACACTGGAGAAAGGTAGCTAAGGTTCTGAGAAATGGAGCTGTGTTCAACATTGTTTTCCTCTGTTCCCCAAGAAAACCTATTGCCTTAAGGTGCTATACAGGATATTTTTCCATTGCCAGCAGTAAAGAAATGTCCCCAGTCAATATTGATTATCTTACCACTGCTTCTTTTAAAATGTTTCAGATAACTTTCCCCTATGATTACATGTAACCCAAAAAGACCCAAAGGAATTTGAAAGTTAGAAAAAGGTGTGGGAAAGGACCCCTCCACACACACACATTATTGAGTTTAGGTTCATACCCATACAAGGGGCAATATTATCTGGGTTGCAGGGGATTACAAAAAAGAAAGAACATGAAGAATCATGTGGGAAATGAATGTTCCATATAGTTCCCACAATTTCACTTATTGATGATGGAAAGATAAAGAGGAGTTCTGCTGTGGGTCATGGTGGACTTGTTAAACCTGAGACTGCTGGAGATGATGAGATAAACGGCAGTTGCACTAATGCTTCCTTTTAAAAAGAAGTTGGTGGCCTGGTAGCACAAAGGCTGGAGACAGATAAGATTAAATTGAAGAGGAGGTGCCTACGGAGAAGAAAGAAGTGGATTAGCATTACTGTAACCAGAATAACCACTACAGAAATTACATGGAGATATTAGGGCCTCTGTTCTTAGTGTTGTTCTTATTACTATTGTCCTGGTTCTTGGTATTATTCTTGTGACTAAGTGTCCTAGTGTTTTCTTTTTGCTCCTTTGTGCAGGTGCAATGGAATTTTACTCAGGCAGCAAAAAAAATGTTGGAAGAACAGATTCTCCAAGTGCTGATAGACATTCCATGGTTTCTTCTAATCATGAGCAGTCTTGTGATCATCCTTTGTATGGCTTATCCACTGTAAAGCTGTAAATCAATCACAGATGCAGCCATCAGTAATTTCCCTGATGGCAACAGATGAAAGAAAGCTTGCTGTAATTGTCTGTATCTGTGATCGCCAAGTTCGCATGCTATGCTGGAATCTGTGCCTGAGGATCCGCAGGTCCACAGATCAAACCATTTAGCGCAAACCGGCCTTGAGGAAATTTTGCAGGGAGTGGAAAGGAGAGCAGACAAGGGGCACAGATGAGTAGTAGACCTCCTGCTTTCAGAGTAAAGGGCTGGAAGTTCAATTCCTAATATCTCCAGTAAAAATGGGGCACATAGCAGAAGGAGAGAAAATGTATTTTTGTGCTGTGGGCTTGACCACTCCCCCAGAATAGCTGAGTGGGCCAGGCCAGGCCCTTCAGAAACAGAAGCGGGCAAATTTACGGCTGTCATAAATGCACCCACTTCCACATTTACGTAAGCTGCAGTCATGTTTGCACATGCGCATGTGCATGCACATTTTATGGCTGTTGTAAATGAGCCCGTTCCCACTTCCAGATGCAGGGGAGATGGTCTGGATGGAATGGTGTCGCAAGCCAGGTCCAGCCCACTTGACGTAGGTTGCATTGGGTCTCTACCCTTTTATAGAATTCCTTGAATTTGGCAAAGGTCTCATCTTTGCTCTTGAGTGTGTACACGAAGCCATATCTGCTGAAGTCAGCTAGCTTCAACCAGACCTTTGACAAATTTGTCATGCTTCCTGCTGACAATCTGGGCACAATATGATACAATATATTGTTATTACTAAAAAAATAACTTGAAGTTAAGTCCTAGGATTTGGCTGGTCAGATCATATGATGACAATGACAATGACGATGACTATTAATTACTCATCTGCACCTTGGAGATCTTTCTATTCATCTGTTCTTTAAAATTATGGCACTCCATTTGATTAGATAGTAAGCTCCTGTGGGAAAACATCTGTTCCTTTGTAATCCATAAAATGCTGTGCTCACCTCTGGCACCATATAAATACTAGTTAAAATAATAATTGTTTTTCTAATTAATGAAAAAATTGCTTATTCGTTCATCTTTTTAAAGAAATGGGGAGATTCATTAACAAAGATATACCTAGGAAATTCTTCCTTTTATGTTCCAAAGGCAGAGGCTGGTGCTGAATCATCCTTTCCAAAGGGGCAATGAAACAATTATGCAAAGCCCAGAGAACCACATGAGTTCCAACTTGTAGACTTTCCATTGGAGTTTACCTTCTGGAATAAGGGTGGAGATGGTGTGAGGAAGTGTATACAAGCTGCTTGATTTCCATATACCTAACTGCATTCTGCCATAATACAGTTTTATGATTACGGGTATTTGTACACAGAAAGGCAAAGAAGTCCAAATGTTGCATTAAATTGCAAATGTTTCACTCAGGATAAATTAAGAAAATAAGTGAACCCAACAGATGGGTTCACTTTGCATGCTTGTTTTATTTTTAAAAAAGGGTTATTGGGGGGTTTAAAACAGTTGGGAAGGAGAAAAACATGGATATATGATATGGGTTCCCAACCTAAGGCCTATGGGCCAGGTCTGGCCTGTGGTACCATTTCATGTGCCCCCCCATCCCTCCAAGCGGATTTGAGAAACAAAATGGCCACCTCTTTGAAACTGTTGGAACAAAATGGCCACCCCCATCATGCAGGCAGAACAAAATAATCATCCAGCCCTCAAAACTAACTGAGAGAGCGTGACCTGGTCCCTGGCTTGAAAAGGTTGGGAACTTCTGAAATATGGTGTCTAGCAACTGTATGATTTTGGTATTCTGCATTCTGGAAGTGAAGTAAAAAAGGAAGTGATGGAAACTTTGGCATATTTTTTTGCCATTATTCAGAAATGTGATCACAAACACATTTCAGATAAAGATGATACGAACTACCATCTTTAGTTCAATAACATTTATTTCATTTATTTTGTAATGCCTACTGCTGGCAAATGCGTGATGGGTTCGCAGAAGAATTTAGAGCTTAAAAAGAAGCAGAGTACATAGCTTGCAGAGGCTGTGAAGGTCCACCACATTCCAAAATTTATGGCAATGCATGGCATCCTCCGATCCCAACTCAGGTCATGGGGGCTGCTGTGGCTCAGTGGTTAAGAAGCTCACCTTGTTAGCTGTAAGGCCAGCAAGTTGGCAGTTCAAGACCTGGGTACTGCATGATGGACTGAGTGCCCATCTCTGCCCCAGCTCCTGCCAACCAAGCAGATCGAAAGCAAGAAATTGCAAGCAGATACTGTAAATAGGAACCACTTCGGTAGGAAAAAGATACTGGGGACATGAAAGGAGCCTCATTCGGGCATCCCTTGAGCTGAGTTTCTCTAGCAAAAATCCTTTCAACCCAGAATAATTCCTGACACTAAATTATTATTATTATTATATAAGTATTACTCACACACAAGACCCTGGATGCATGTCTTCATGAAATCAAAAGGGCAACTATGAAACAACTAGGCAAAGTAAGGGTGTCTTACTAGAGACCATGGACAAAGATAATTGAGACTATGATGGGTGTGAAATCCTGACAGAAAATTGCCAGGAAAAAATAAAGACTCTTTCAAAATGTGGTATTGGAGAAGAGCTATAGGCATGCCATGTCATGCTAGAAACACAAATAAATGTTTTTCTAAACCAGATCAAGTTTGAACTATCACTAGATGCTAAAATGGTTTGAATTCATTTTTATTTATTTATTTTTATTTATTTTTCACGCTTATATACCGCCCACTCAGGTACAACCCAACTCAGGGCAGTTTACATAGCGGACAGTAAATACATAAAAGACACATAATAAAACAAAGTTAAAAGTTAAAAAACCACCCCTAAAAGGTGCGCAAGAACCGAAGGGACCTTGGGGGAAGGTACACTTCTCTATACCAACCACCCAATGGTACCCCCATCCCCACCCGCACCCCAAACTTGGCCCGCCAGCCAGGTCTTTAGTTCCTTCCTAAAGGGCAACAACTCCATCTGGAGACGCAGTTCCACAGGCAGGAGGTTCCAAAGGGCAGGTGCAGACACGGAGAAGGCCCTCCTCCTTGTGCCAGAGAGGCGAGCCCCCCTGGCTGATGGCACAATGAAATTATTGTATGTTGAACATATCATAAGAAGACAAGACTCAGCGGGTAAGACAGTAATGCTAGGGAAAATGGAAGTAGAAGATGAAAACAGGTGAGATGGAATGATACTAAAAAGGAAACCACAACTTTTAGTTTGTAAGACCTGCACAGGGCTATTAAGGATAGGGCCCTTTGCATGTCATTAGTTCACAGAGCCATTCTCACCTGGAAATGACTTGATAGTAGGTAAAGGTAGACAGATAGATAGATAAATCTTTATTGTCATTGTCCTGCACAGAACAACGAGATTGAAAAGGTCTCCCTTGTGCAAGAGCCAGTCAAGTCCAACTCTAGGGTGCAGTGCTCATCTCTATTTACAGCCAAAGAGCCAGCGCTATCTGTGTCTGCAGAAATTTCTATGGCCATGTGGCAGGCATGACTAGGCACCAGAGAACACGGAATGCTGTTACCTTTCCCACCAAAGCCATACCTATTTATCTACTTGCAATTTCTTGCTTTTGAACTGCTAAGTGGGCAGGTTGACTTTATGGCACAATGCAACAAAAACAACACTTGTTTTAAAAAAATCAGCAACTGAAACAGTGAATATACATTAATTGACATTAGCAACTGTTTTTAGATCAAAGTGTTCTGCCCAGTAAATTTTGTTTTAATAAATAGTTGCCTCTGTTTAACGTTATCTCTAGCTTTCGTCCTGTGCAATATTCCTCTTCGCTGTTCTTTTAGCTGCAATGACTTATAATGATTTTAATGATTATTTCTTGTTATTTTCATAGTGTTATTACATTGAGGAACATCTTCTTTCGAGGGGAAAAGTAGGCTATATATATTTGAGATAAATAGCTTGAACCTGCAGTATTGAAGTGAAGTCCTAGAAGGAATGGAGAATTCCCCCCCTTTTTTTTTCTTTTCTTTCTTTCTGGAGGATATTTGTAGCAAGCAACATAGTTTGGCTGAAAAATAATGTATTGTATTAGGCACAGATACTTACCGTAAACTGATATCCCTAACAAGCATTACCAAAGACAAAATCAACATAATTGTTTAAACCCATTAGCATCCCACACCAAAAAGCAGGTACCACAATCAGTTGCATTTGCAAAAGTAGGGCTGAAAAGAAGCCATGAAGAGGAAAACAGAAGAAAAAAAAGAGAAAGACTTTGCTTCTAGTCATTTGATGTTCAATCAGATGCAATAACTAGGTCAAGTGTGATCTCGCACAAAGAATTTCGACACCACATGCTGCAAGAGGCAAACATACCCAAGAAAAAGATACAAGCTGTTGTGCTAAACAACGGGCAGAGAGAAAATGCAACCCACCTACAGAAGCAAAATGAGAGATGAGAAATAATAAACAAGCAGCTATCAGGCTAGCAAAAGTATCAAGTACCTAAAAACGTGTCATGTGCAAAATCTACCTGTTATGGACAAAATCGTCATCTAACATTATGCTGGCAAATCAGAACACAACAGATAGTGTGATTATTGAGGTTGAGGTAATTTGCTTCCCAAGGTTATGCCGTTAGCACTTATCCAGTGTGACAACATAGGAGGATTTTGGCCATGATCTTGATATTATGTTCTTTTTCTTTCCCTTCATTTCTTCTCTTTAGTTGTCAAACTCCACTTCCATTCAAAATTATATTGGTTCATAGGCTTGACCCTTCAATAGGACAAATTCAATAAAATCTCCCCATATGTCTTTAAAGCGATTGATGAATTTGTAAGGGTAAATAATTACAGCTGGCCCTTCTGGGGTCCAAATATCTGAGATTTCTAAAATGGACATTCCCATTTCCTCATGACAGCTAAAGCTGCAGCAACAGCTTGTACAACCATGGATTCCAATGAACTGTTAGAGGCAATATGAAAAGTGAAATGAATTCAATAAAGTGGCTACAATCCTAAACAAACTACACCCTATACCAGGTAGTCTCAACCTGCGGCACGCAGGCCGGATGCAGCCCACGGCACCATTTCATGCGGCCAACCACCACACCAGGAGGTGCCATGTGGTGGAGGAAGGGCTGCCCAGCCCCCGAAGCTGTCTGAGGGAGTATGACCCGGCCCCTGGCTTGAAAAGGTTGAGAACTCCTGGTCTAGACTATGTTTTGTGGCACGTCCCACTTTTCAACAATTATATCAATGGTTAGAAACAATGGGAAAAGGAAACATAGAAACCAGATGCTGGAAATAAAGTAAAACAGAAGTGGGAGAAATATAATTCTCTGAAGTGTTGTTTCTACAAATCCCATTACTCTACTGAGCATAGCAAAAAATGAGGGATTATAGAAGCTGCAGAACAGTAACACCTAGCAGGCCAGATGTTTTCCACCCCACTAGTCACTTTTGTGATTTCAAGAATTTTCCTTCATTCATTCATTCATTCAGCTATCCTGAGTCTTTATTGTCCTTTTATGTTGTGATTTATGCCATCTATTACCAAAAATGGCCTTCTGCCCTCTATATAGGACAAAGAGGACAATCTCTGCACAGAAGAGTTAATGGACATAAATCAGACACCAGGAATGACAATACACAGAAACATGTTTCAAACCATTTCAATCTACCTGGACACTCTGCACAAGACTTGAAAGTTGTCATTCTGGAACAGAAAAATTACAAGACAAGGATCCAGAGAGAGACAGCAGAGATAAAGTTACATACATGTGCTGGACACCCATCTCAAATGTTTGAATATTAGTCAAGGGTTTCTGTGATATTAACATATTTAAAATACCAGAATTAACAGGTTGTTATATGCTGCTATTTCCCAAACCACCTTTACAGGACCTACTTAAGTAGAATTCCCATCCACAGCCTCAAGCCACCTCACAGAAAAAAGGAAGAATGTGGTGCTTTGCCTGAGTCACTCACAGCATTGCCAATAGTTTCTAGGTCTGAAGGGTAAACTCATTAGCAAGTGTGTAATGCCACAAAGTTTGTTTTGCATCCATCTACTAACCATTTGCAATTCAACAGGGCCAAACTTCACAGCAAATCTGAATAACAACCAGGGATCTTCTGCTATTACCAGTTGTAAAAAGCCACATTGATTTGTATATGTATCTATTATGCCAGCCAACCATTGTGTACCTGTATACCTAATGTTTATAAAATGATGCCACCAAGTCTCACTCTTATGTCTGATGAAGTGGACTTGATCCATGAAAGTTAACATTAAAATACAGAGAGTAACCAAAACAAAACATCCAAAGAAATTGAAAGCTCACATTTTAAATACAGGAGTTAGTCTTTAAGGTGTCAAAACTTATTTGTCTTATTTGTTGTTTTATTTACTCTCTGACATGCTTGCACAAACATGGCCATCGTTTCAAAAATTAAAATACAGGACTTAGTCTTTAAGGTGCCACAATGTTTTCTGTCTTTTTGTTTTGTTTAATCTCTGCTATGCTTGCACGGACTAACACCGCTACCATTTCAAAATTTTATTGTGTTTATGATTGCATGTGTGTGAATGTGGAAGGGACAACTGACACTTTTGTGGTCTTTGACTGGATAGGTCAATGTAGTTTTATCTGTCACCATCATTTTCCACTTTCATTTATTTTGTAATGCCTGCTGCTGACAAATGTGTGACGGGTTCGCAGAAGAATTTAGAGATAAAAAAAGAAGAAGAGTACATAGCTGGTAGCAGATTTACCTACACTGTGGAGGTCCACTACATTTTCAAAATTTATGGCGATTCATGGCATCCTCCGATCCCAACTCAGGTCATGGGGGCTGTGGTGGCTCAGTGGTTAAGAAGCTCGCCTTGTAAGATCAGCAAGTTGGCAGTTCGAGACCTGGGATTGAGTGCCCATCTCTGTCGCAGCTCCTGCCAACCTAGCAGTTCGAAAGTAAGAAATTGCAAGTAGATAAATAGGGACCACTTCGGTAGGAAAAAGATACTGGTGACATGAAAGGACCTTCATTCAGGCATCTCCTGAGCTGAGTTTCTCCAGCAAAATTCCTTTCAACCCAGAATAATTTCTGAAATTATTATTATTATTATTATTATTATTATTATTATTATTATTATTATTATTATTATTATTATTATTATTATTATTATTATTATTATTATTATTATTATTATTATTATTATTATTATTATGTCATCACCCTTTATTTTCTTTGTTTTCAGTGTTCTCTCAATCCAGAAATAGGAAATGCCAGCACACACCCCAGAATAAATCAATCCATCAATTTCCAAACCATGTTCGGGTAATTTGGTCTCTATCTGTGAAGCAGATAATATTATACAAATCAGATCACACACACACTAGTGATAACCTCTGCAGTATCTTACAGTATCTACCTGAAAACACAGAGAAATATTTTGTTTCCATGGCAATCGATTGCCATATTACATGATTCACTGGATTTTACTCAGATTAGGGATAATTTACACTTATTTCCCATGTACATATTCCATAATGTTTCAAAAACAGCTCTGCCATTGTTTCTGTGGCATTATAATGTCCTATCAACAATATCAGAAAGACCCATCTCTTGTTTCAGACTCTTGTTTCAGACTTTGGCCTTGAAATCCCAGGAATTGGAGGGCTGTTGACTTGTCAACTATATTAAGAGTACTAGTTTTCTACTACAGCTTTTTTTCTGGTTCTTTCTTTACATGAATTCTTCTGATTTTTTTTGGCATTGTTCCCTATTTTCAATTTTTGAGAAATCCTTCCTGGATTCCCATTTTCCCTTGGCTATCATTTGGCCTCTTTCTAAAAACAAACAAAACAAAGTCATTTGTAATTTAAGATTAACATTGATCACAAAAAATCAGCATTTTTTTCCAAATGAAAAGGACAAACAATTGTAATTTTGTAATTTTGCAATCAATGGAACTCATGGGAGAATTGACTCATTAAATGTCCACTGATACAATGGGCCTACTCTAGCATGATTTACTAGACATCACTATTATTAGAGATAGTATGCGAAATATCTGGAAGGCTCTTCATCATAAAAACAAAAGTGAATCTTTTTGGATGCATGCAAAACATTTCTCCAAACATGTGCTTTTCCACCTGCTCTTTGAAGTGGTCCATCCCTTAAACATATACATAATGCCAGGCTATTGATCATGTAGCTTGGCTCTGAGGTGCTGCATGTCTCTGCCACAAGGATCTTAACACCTCATTCGCCAAAGGGCTGTGTTTTATAATACAGGGGCCTTAATTTTTTGTGCTCCACAGGATAGTAGATCATTGCTTATTCTTTGTCATGCATACATGTTTTTATTATTATTATTATTATTATTATTATTATTATTATTATTATTATTATTATTATTATTATTATTATTATTATTATTATTATTATTATTATTATTATTATTATTATTATTATTATTATTATTATTATTATTATTATTATTATTATTTCAAGCACTGAGCATACTGGCTTAGATCCAATTGTGAGTTCCAATCAAATCTGTTAGCCAGAATACTTTTTGTGAGATCTCTGTTGCACAAAAAGTAATGCCAAGGTTGAAAAATTGGTCACATAAGAGGCATTCCCCCAAATTGCTTGCATCATTCATGTTGCAGTTGTTTTAAAATAAACACATATGCCCCCAGCAGTCTAGAACTAGCAATTAGATTTTAACCATGATCAGCACTGGTGAAACATCCTGCTCTACAGACATAATCAAATTGATAGATTCAACTAGATCAGACCCATTGAATCAATGGGATTTACACATGTGTTAGCTCACCATTTAGCATTTCATTAAGTGGGTCTGCTATCTGGGACTGCCAATTGGATTTGGGCCAGTGATTTTACAAGCTCATATGGATTTTTCAAAAATGTAAAAGAGAGGATACCATCTCATTAAGCAGTCCCAGATCTTTTGCACACAGAGCAGGAATGATGATACAGAACATATGTTAAAATGCAGCTGTTGTTGGGGTGTTTTTTAAAATATTCCATAATGATTAGAGAGGGGAGAAAATTGGAAAATAAATCCTCCATAGAATCTGTTCAGTTTGCCTAAAAAAACTTCAGGTGTTTTAGTAAGACTCCAATTTAGCCTCATAGACACAAGTAACTGGCAAACATGGTAGGACTAGGGTTGTGACAAAGACTTGCTAAATTTCTCATTCTCATTCCTTTAGGCATTCTCAACAGTACACATTTCACATAAAGACAGTTGGATAAGAAGTCTTGCAAAATTTGCCTCCAGAGTGAGAGTTTTTCTTCCTCTAGCATTTTGCGGTTTAGGTGTGCCATGTTTCTGAGACAATCTGCATAAATCTAGCCAGTCTTCCATACAAATAGCAATCACAGAAAGCCAAAATAATTGCTAAACGTGGTTAAAAAAAAGTTTCAGACAACCCATTTGATGCTTTTGAATCTTAACAATCCATACTGCAAGGTAGCAACTATTGTAGTTTTCAATTTTGGTGGATTATGCTAGTAACAGAATTTAGTTTTTTTTAAATTTCATTTTAAAACATAAAAACATATAACAAAGGAAAATCATTTCATATAACATATACAGTAAGTACAAATACAGTGTAGACCCATCACCCAGGGGACAATACATCTTGTTTAAAACATTTACTTAAGCCAATTATACAAATTATATGAGTTCTAAAATGTCATATATTCCTTTCCCGGTTTAACTACTTTAGATTTTCCCAACACAAATTCAATAAATTTCCCCCAAATGTCAGCAAACTCATTTTTCTTAATAATACCTTTTTTCAATTTCAATTTACACACTCGTTTATTGGTTTTTTTAATAAACTTTTTATTGAGAATTTAAAGACATATATAATATCACAAAGGAATAAAAACTTACAAACTAAATATCAGAAAATATTAAACACAATAAGAAATATAGAGAAAACAATACACTAAGAATTATCATCAGATTTTCCAAAACCAAGCATCGAAATATCAATATTAATTAAAAAACATATGAATTAATTATTTTAATTTATTAATTATTAATTATTATTAATTATTTGCTAAACTAGTTTATTGTTAATCACCATATTCCACATTTATTTATACTGTACCATTCCTCCAATCCTAAATATCTATACATTTTCCAGTTTTTTAGCAAATAACTTTCTTGCAGCTGTCATCATAATAACGATAATATCTTTCTTATGTTTTTCAACATTTAGTCCTCACAGTTCATTTAAAAAGGCAGTGCTATGATACATTTGTATTCTAGGTGATAATATTTTAATTATGGAATTTGTGCAATTTACATAGCATTTACAATGTATGTAAAAGTTGTTGACTTTTTGATTCCAACCCATCACACTGGAAACTGTGTGCACGTCTACCTGGAATGCCTGGGATGGCCAGCGCGGGGGACTGGCAGCCCATTTTGGGGTTTATCACTCCCCAAAAAAATGGGCCACAAAGGACCATACCCCAATGGCAGGCAGAGGAGAGTCCGCACAGGTGCCTAGGCCTGCCCACCATCCTAGGAAGCAGGGAGGCAATTGCACATGCATGAGAGTCCACACAAGTGCCTAGCCCCAGTAGGGATTGCAGCAACAGCGGCCAGTATGCCTCACCTCACTTTGGCTGGCAGCGGCAGCGGCCTCTCCATCGACTACTGCCAGTGGGTGGCCATCATGGTCTGACTCCTCTGCCCTCCTGCGGGGCACCTTGGGTGGTAAGGAGGACCCACATGGGGCAGAGCCGGGAACGGGCCACCACCATCCACCTCAGGTGACATTCAGGAGGAAGATGAAGCCAGGCTGCGATGTCCGCCCCCGACAGTAGTCACTGGGGAGGCTGCTGCCATTGGCCGGAGAGGGGCAAGGCGGGACGGGGGGTCAGGCAGGGGCTCCAGAGCAGGCTGCGGCCCTGGCTATGATGACACATCACAGCGGGGCTAGCTGTGTGCCCGCGGCCCCTCGGCCTGGCCTGCCCGGGTGCCATGCCGCTCTTTGTTCACCGCCCAGAGCCATCCGAGCCAGGCCCCAGATCTGCCTCCACCCGTGCCTGGTGATGGACCTGGCTGTGGCATCACGGGCCCCACCTAGGTCTAGGCTAATGCTGCTAGCACCATCACAAGGGTGATGCCAGCAAACAAAAAGGTAAGGCAACTGGGGTGGGAGCCAGGGTCCCCTAGGCCGGGGTCTCTTCTCGGCCTGGGTTCGGTACCCCCAGGCAACACCTGCTAGTACAACACCTGCTAGTACAACACATTTTAAAAATCAAGGGAAAATATTATCTGTGTACATCTACGGCAATCCATAAAATTACACCAACAACCTAAATTGTAGAAAGAGAAGAACTTGGACAAGCATTTTATTTGGATTACAACTCCCAAAGTTCTCCACCCAGCAAGGCAGGAAGACTTTGAGAGCCATCACTCTCAAAAGGTGCTTAGGGCATACTGGCTGATGTGAGGGATCTTCATATTATCAACAAATCTGGACTCCCACCACAACTCCCTCCCACAGTGGAAATATCTTCTAGCTTCCCAGGGAAGTGAGAACATCATCTCAGTCTCATCCTTTCCCTCTTCTTACATTTCTTGCTTTCCTCAGAAACAGTAATACTTAATTTCAGTGCAATACTTAATTCCTATGCAGGAAAGATGCTCTCCTGATCAGAAGTTGGAATGATCCTTGTAGCTTGGAGATCTTTTGCCCTTTCTGGTGGATCCTGCGGAGGAAAAATACTATTCTGCTCAGGACTTGTAAAAATCCTGTGTAACTTGACATTTCTTCCAGGGGGGTAAATGACAACAAAATAACTGAGAAGTCCCACAAGATGAAAGAAAGAAAAAAGAGAGGAAAAGAAAAAAAAACACTTTATACAGAGAAATCTTGTAATGAGGGCGGGAAGGGAAGGGATTTCCCTCTGTGGTTTCTCATAGATAGTGAGAAGCTGTGAGATTCGTATTCTTGCTAATTATATCCTTCACAGCTTCAGAACAAAACATGTTCTTTGCTGAACCTGAACAGTGCAGAAACCCTGCAAGATTTTAGCAGCTAGATTGCTCCGATTTAGAATAAGGAGAACATAGGAATTGCTAGATCTATTTAGGAAGGCCTCAACCATGCTAGTTAGCTTTCACTTTCTATGTCAGTCACTTATTGCATGAGTGTACTTGCACTGACTCATATCTGTCTGTGTCAGGGAGTTTCACAACAGCTGAGGGGTTGAAAATCATTTTATAAATGTGTTTGTTCTTACTACTTTCCATCCAAGGAATGTATAATTTTATTTATTTATTTATTTATTTATTTATTTATTTATAAAAAGGAATAGCTCAGGCGTTTTTGGAATGAAACCAGAGATGGGACTATATACTGAGCATGATTTTTTAAAAACATATTGTATCAGTATGTACTTCTCAAATGCTGAGAATTGAACAACGTGTGTGTGTGTGTGTGTGTGTGTGTGTGTGTATGTGTCTGTGTGTGTGTGTGTGTGAGAGAGAGAGATCAGCAAAAATTTCCAAGCTTATTACACTTACACAAACACACTCTACATGTGCAAAGGGAAGGGCACATCCATAGATGATAAATACAGCTGTGTGGAAACCTTCTTCTTCTGCCGTATCAAAATCCGAATATTGGTGCACCTCATGGTGATCAGCCATGATGACTGTCCTGAGAATATAATGCAATGGTCTTTCATCTGCCTTCTGCATCACAGCGTGACACCCATACCACGGATCCAGTTCCGTGAGTCACTTTCTAGTCCTGAGCTCATTTGACATGCAAAGTCCTCATCAGCCCCAGTCCTGGATTGATGAAGCTGCTGCCCTCCATCAAGATGTATTCAAATGGGGTTTAATCCACTTGGGGACAATCACCCTTCCCTGTGGACATCAGCACCCATCCATTAGTCCTCAGGGTTGTCAAGTTATTTCACCATTGCCTGACACCCGGCGTAGAGTAGCTGGCTGTATGGTCTACTCTATTACCATAGAAGGATAACCTGACCATTAAACTGTGTGGAAATCACTAGGGTGCAAAAATTAATTCTTTGTCTTTAGACTAGAGTTGGGTGAAAAATTGTCAGCTCATTTTTTAAAAAAATCCCCAGACTTTCTAAAATGTGGAAATTTCTTCATAAACAATGGAAAATGAAATTCTGAGGAAATATTTTGTTGCAGAAATTTTAGATTATTCCATTCTAGCTAGCAGAGTATGAGGTTAAAAACAACAAAAGCAGCACAACAGATGTTGTGAGAGATTAGGTCAAGTCCTAGACCCACACTGTTCACTGTGACTAGCCGTTGGTACAATAAAATCACTCTACAAGCATTTAAAGTAGAAAAGGGCATCTTTATTTATCTTTAAAACTGTAGTTAAAGGCAGAAGGAAAAATGTAAAATAGAATCTCTGCCATGTGCAAGAGACCCCTCCATGTTTGCTACAGATACCAGTATTAGTGCATGTCATTTTGTTATTATCCCAATATATTTAGTCATTTAGTTAGAGAGCCTTTAAATCCTTACCTTCCTGGATGTGTTTTCCTGCTGTGCTCTTCAACTTAAAAACCTTCAGAGCAGGCAGGTACAACATGCACAGAGGATAGTAGTATATCATACATAAGGATGGTGCAGATAAATGACAGCTTGGTGCAATTTTATCTTCAGAAGAATGTATCAAAATTGACACATTTCTTAATAGAAAATAATTTTGGATGGAAGAAATTCAGTTGTAAGAACATCTGTTAAGCTGGTAGATTTGTCCCACCTAGACCTAGGGAAAAATAACTTTTTTGTCTACTGTTCTCAGAATAACCTAGCCAGTTGCTAGGGAATTCTAGGAGCTATTATCATACATAGATTTTCAAGCTTTGGATGTAGTAACCAGTCAGCCTACTGTGGTTCCTTCTTCTTCCAAAAGTAACTTTTCTAAGCTCTAGTCCAGTGACTGCTAATCTTGGCACTCCAGCTGTTATCTTAACCTTGTTGTTGTTTTTGAAGAAGAGAAACAAAACAATACAACAAATATTATACAATTTAGTGAAAGACCTTAGCCAGTGATTTTCAACCTGCAGCCCGTGGGCTGGATGCGGTCCATGGCACCATTTCATCTGCCCCCCCTGCCTCCATCACACCAGGAAGTACCATGTGGTGGAGGAAGGGCAAAATGGTCGTCCAGCCCCCTGAAGCTGTCTGAGGGAGCATGACCTGGCCCCAACTTAAAAAGGTTGAGAACTCCTGCTATAGGCCATTATTAAGTATCCAGAATTTCCCCATTTTCATTCCTGAGGTCTCCGATTAAGGGAGTTTAGGAGCTGAAAGACTTTAAGAGGACACATGATTTATTATATATATTAGTGAGTACTACATTTGTGCTAATGGTGAATCAGTGTAAAAGAGCAGGAAACAATCTGAATAAAAAGTTACTCTTATGGCAGAGACTGAAAGAAAAAATAGAAATGTTAAGGAGAAATCAGATGGCATTAAAAAAAAGGAACACCCAGAGCTTAACCCCTTGGTTCTTGTCCAGAAAGTTATCAACTACAAAGGACCTAGCCCAGTCTCGAATTGACTTCACCAGGAAGTATATTTGGTTTAGGGTGTGGACAGCTCCTTGTATAGCTATCATATCTTCCAAACATGCAAATTTAGGTTGTTCCCTTTTAAGTGTCTAAAAGATAAAGGGTGTGATCCAGTGGAATTGAGGCAAACTTACATTGACTTCAACGTGATTTTGAATGAGCAAGTTATCTCTCGGTTGCAACCAAAGATTTTCATTTTCTCACACGGAAATGGAATATCAGATACCTTCCTAGATAATTGTGAACTCACCCAGAGGCACTTTTTGGATTATTAAATAAAGAAAGTTCAACTCCCAGGTTATTGCAACAACCAGCAATGTTGCCCACATGTTTGAACCACACAAGTTATTATTCCAAACTGAATCAGCAGACGGTTTATGATTTATGATTATTCTCAAGGAACTTTGTAAAGGTTCATATGACTTAGACCAGGAGTTGGCAAAGCTTAGCACTGCAATTCAGCACCATGTGGGAGGCATCATTTCATCCAGGCTAGACAGCTGTAAGCTTCGGCAGATAATATAAGAGATCAAGTCTGATGTCTCTAAATGTAGATGGAGCCAATATGATGTTCAACTGCTCAGATGAGATTAAAACAAATTTGAGAGATAGGAAAATGTCACTCTCCTTCTTTAGAAGAGGCTTCCTTTTTCAAACTGTTACTTCCTGGCTATGGAGAACAGCTACAAAGGTGTTTCTATTTTGAGTGCCCAACCAGTTCTGATCTCTCTGATCTTTCAGCTCAGGGTTAGGTGCTACAGTGGCTCAATGGTTAAGAAGCTCATCTTGTTAGTTGGAAGGCTGACAAGTTGGCAGTTTGAAACCCAGGTACTGCATGACAGATTGAGCCATACCTGTCAACCGTGGCTCCAGCCAATCCGGGACCTGCCCAGAATGGTTCTGTGCAGGTCACCTTCTACGCATGCGTAGAAGGGTTTTACGCTTGTGACCTGCACAGAAGGGCTGTGCAGTACCTCCTTTCCCCCGTTGCCAAATTCCGGGGTTTCGGCAGCGCGGGGCGGGAAATGGAGCAAATCGGCGCCAAAAACCGGGAAATCCCAGCCAATCTGGGAAGGTTTACAGGTATGGATTGAGCACCCATCTCTGTCCCATCTCTTGGGGGCATGAAAGGAGCCTCATTTGGGGGTTGCCTGAGTGAAGTTTCTCCTACAAAAATCCATTCAACCCAGGATAATTTCTGACATAAAATTATCATTAGCTCAGGGTTCCTCCAACTTTGTTCTCCAGATGTTCTTGGACTTCAATTCCCAGAAGCTGTGATCAGCAAGTGTGCTGACTTGGGCTTCTGGTAATTGAAGTCCAAGAACACCTGGAGAGGCAGGTTTGAGGAACCTGCTCTCAGCTAGTTCATTCTCAAAGGCTTTACAGCAGTGGTGCCCAAACCTTTTTTCTTGTGGGCTGGACCCGCCCCTGACACACAGCTGTGAGGGCCAGAGGTGGGCTGATCCTGCTGCTGACAGTTTTGACACCAGCAGTGGTGGCAGCGGTGGTGATTGAGCTTTGTTTGGGCTGCTCCAAGTAGCCTCTTGCTCAGTCCCATCCCCTCTGCAGCCTTTGCCCACATCGGGGAGTTTTTCAGAGCCTCCTGTATTTCAAAATCTGTGGTGCTGGAAGGGTAAACCTGGCGCACTGCGGTGATGTCATCCCAGGCATGCCAAAGGGCTCTCCTAGCGTCACGAATTTTGAAACACAGGAGGCTCCGAAAAATTCCCAGACATGGTGATCAGCTTTGGCAAAGGCTGCAGAGGGGATAGGACCAAGCAATAGGCTGCTTGAGCAGCCTGGACAAAGTGTGATCACTGCTACCGCCACTGTTGCTGATGTCAGGTGGGGTGGGGGCAGTCCATGGTGAGCCCGGGTGCTCACCATGGGCCACATTAATGATATGCAGGGGCCTAACTGGGCCCACAGGCCATAGTTTTCGTGCCCCTGCTGGTTACAGTTTTGGATCCTGTTCTCATTGGTTAATACATATATATCATGTTATGATTGGTTAGTTAGGGTTATCCGGCAGGTCGCTACTTTGTATCAAGGAGCCACCACCAAGGAGACGCTATATAAGCCCCACGAGTAAACAAGGGTGGGGCCAGACCGGACTACACTTCCCACTCCGTACAGGTAGCCAGCTACGTGCTAAGCCTGGGTCTCCTCCATTATGCTACACTTTTATGGTAGCTAGTATTTGCCTCACTATGGCAAGAGTCCGGATTGACTGATTCCTTTGGGATTGTATAGCCATCTCTGTTGGATTGGGGCCGTGAAGCCCTTGAGGTCCCGGAGGAGACTGGTCAAGTAACGACATGAGACAAGATGGAGCGAAGACCAGTGGTTTATTGAGGGAAAATCATCATCATATATAGGAATTCAAGGCAGCGTGTGATAGAATCGTCATCTGACAGAAAATCACATCACCCATTTACCCGGGTTAATTGGGAACCTCTCTTGGGGAAGTTAATTAACTAAGGCAAATACTGACAGGGGAAATCCATTGTTCATGGCTTGCACAAGAGTAAACATGGCCACTATTTGCGCTGAGGCTTGGGCTAATCTGCAAGTGTGGAATTACCTAATGTCTAACTCCAGTTAGACATTCAGCTCACTCCTGCAGAACCGCCGGCCAGGTCAGATATGGGTGAATCAATCTTATGACTATTAATCCGCTCCCCAATTTCTGTACTCACAGAGGTCAGAGGCCAGGGGTCTGCCTCACCCGTTGTAACCTCTGTCAGGGACAGTTATGCCAATTATGCCCGCGGATACCACACTCCCCCTTTATTTGTTGTGGACCTGACAGACGGCCCTGCGTAGGAGGGGCATCAGCTGATGTGGGGGGATGACGTTTCGGGGTTCCCTCCATGGGGGACATCTCGATAGCAGTGAGGGAATACATTGCACGAAACAACACACTGTTGTGCCCAGTATTACCACCCCTACAATCACCTTGAGTGTCGTCTGAAGCCATCCCCATGGAAGCCATGACCACAACGAATTCCACCACCCCCATGAAGCATCCTCCTTGATGTTCTTGACTAGGGTGTGGAGGTCCGTGAGCTGGCTCTGTACTTTGCGTGTGTTGTCTGTGAGATTAAAGTAACACATGTCGTGGACAGACTCGCAGCCCAAATGATGTAACAACAGAAGGTAATCGATAGCTGCTCGATTGTCTAGGATGGCATGGCGAAGCTCTGCCTGCTCCTGGTTGAGCAGCGCTATCGCCGAGGAGGTGTGGTTAATGGCTTTTGCTAATCCGCAAGCCAATTGACCAATTCTCCGAGCATTGCCAACGAGATGTACTCAGCTTGACTCAGAACCCTAATGTTGCTATCACATGAGCTGTCTAACTGGGTGGCGCGAGAGCGCCGTATTGGTGAGGAAACATTTGTGCTTGGAACAATCATATCCCTAGTGGGGAGTAATAATGTCAAGCGACTGATACAACATATGGAATCTGATACATTTGCGGGAATGTAATTCCACTGATTGCATGTAAAGAACCAACCTGAAGGCAGGGTAACATGAACATACATTGAACCAAGTGTCTCTGGGTTATCACAAGTCCAGTTGCTGCTGCCAGTGTCGAGGCAGCGACGCTGAGTCCGGCCGACTGCGGAGCAGCCGGTCATTCGAGCACAAGTAGAGTTCGGGCTGACTGCCACTCGAGGGGTGTGGAGAGTGGCTACATCAGCCGGCAAGGTCATGGTTAACTGCATTCCCCAGCGAGCGTATGCTGAGAAACTTGTTGGGAGAAACGGACCAAAAATCTGCTTCACCAGCCAGTCGCTGTTCCTGGTGTGCGCGTCGGGAGTGTGGCACACCGGGATGAGACAGGTGCTCAAAATTGAGGCAGAACCGGCATTCTGCTTCAAGCAAAAATCGGACTGGTTGATGAGACTCGCCAACCTTTCCCATAGGTTGTAGTGCATCCGGGCAGAGAGATCTCCGCCTGGCATCAGATCGCTGGCCTTCAGTGAAGCTGCCTGAACGCCTCCCCCCGCAAGTAGAGAGAGGGTCAGGATGATGGTGACCGCCACGGAGTTGGCGGTAATCAGGGCAAAGACTGCAGACACGATGTTCTCCGGTGTCGGCTTCCCGTGCTCGCGTTGGACGATGTCCTTGGCCTCATTGCAAAGGGACTTGACCATCCCCCAGGTGACCTTCGGCGCTGTCATCACCTGTCGCCACCTCCTCCGCCGGGTCCCCTCGGTCAGGGTGAGGTCCTCCATCTCCGGGATCGGACTCGGGTCGGTCTGGGTCCACGCCATGTGGCTCCAAGTGGGGCTTGACGCACCGGGCTGGAATCCAGATGACACCTGTAGGAGACATAACTGCAGCATACCCTCTTCCCCAGGTTACGAGTGGCGCCGGGCCCCTCCAAGAAGGATCCGGTGGCACTCAGTAATGAACCAGTGGCCACGGGAGAGCTTCCGAGCGGCGGAAGTGTTTCTCCTGCAGCGTGCAATCTGAAAAAACATTGAGGTGATTGTACGTGAACAACACCTTGTTCAGACAATGCTGTACCTGACCCTGAGACTTGGGGAGGGCTGGTGGCTCCCCCCTTTCTGTTTGTTTGTCAATGTAGGACTTGAGTGTCCGATTGACTTGTTCCACAATCGCTTGCCCCTGCGGATTGTAAGGAACGCCAAAGGTATGCTTGATATCCCAGGTGGCCATGAAGTCGCCACCAGCTGTCTGGAGCTGTAGGCCGGGCCGTTATCGGTTTTCACGTGCCGTGGTTTGCCCATTGCCGCGAAGCAGGAAAGGAGATGCTGCTCCACATTGGAAGCTGTCTCCCCTTTTTGTGCCGTTGCCCAAACGAATTGTGAAAAAGTATCACTGCAAACGTGCATGTACTGCCATCTGCCAAACTGCGGGACATGTGTGACGTCCATTTGCCACACCTGGTTAGCCTCTGTCCCTCGTGGGTTGACCCCCCACGAGGGCCTCCCCCCCCGGTGCCCCTGCACAATGCTGACAAGAGCGAACTATACCTTGGGCTTGAGAAAGTGGCAGGTTAACCTGTCTGGCGAGTGCTTTGGCATTCTGATGAAAGAATGCATGACTCTGAATTGGAGTAGTGAAAACCCCTAACACTGACCGTTGCTGAATTTCCTTTGCGGCCGCATCCGCTCTGCTATTGCCCGCGGAAATCGGACCAGGTAGGTCCTGGTGACTTCGGATGTGGGCGATATAGAGTGCTTCTGTGCGGTTCCGCAAGTGAAATTGAGCTGTGAGGAACAAACTCAGCAAATTTTTGTCTATCGCGGGAGTGATGTATGCTCCCGGTAGACTGTGAAGCAAATTCCTAACGTACTGACTGTCAGTAATAATGTTGAGGCGCTCTTTGGCGAAGGTGCGCAAAGCAAGGTTCACCACTGCCAACTCTGCCCGCTGCGCGGACTTCTGTGGAAGAGTTAGCAGCGTGCGCCAAGCCTGGCCCTCCTGTCAAGTTAAGACACCATATGTGCGACCCCCATCAGTGAAGACTGTTCTGGCCCCCTGAAGTGGAACCAGCGAGAGCAATTCATACAAGCTGACTGCGTTTGAAGCGAGACAAGTCTGGGGTCCTTTGGCAAGTGGTATGCCAAGCATCCGGTGAATCCTTCCAAGGCAATTGGAAGCAAGTCACCGAGCTGCATCAGCTGCTGAACTTGCTCCTTGGTGAATGGGATCACGATTTTCGCTAAGTCGTGCCCTGAAATGTTCCTAGCTCTCAGCCTTCCGTGGTAGACCACCGCGGAGACCAACTCTTGGGGGGGAACGATGTTTCGGGAACAGGTGTTCGGTAAATACACCCATTCCACGATACTCGCTCCTTTCTCAGAGTCCACTCCTAGGGTTCCGGTGAACATGGATCCGGCCCGAACTATGTACAAGTTCAGGATTGGGGCATATGGCCCCTGAGCAATCCTGTCCACCCACCTTTGACTGAGAATTTGGTTGACTTTCTCGAGAGCCAAGCGTGCCTCTTGAGGAATTTGTATCCGGTCTGCCGGCTGCCTACCTAACGTTAGCAGCGAGAAGAGCGGCCCACTCCTGCGGCCACTGGCTTCGGCTGACCACGCTGACGTCAGCTCCGGTATCTAGCAACCCTGAGAACGATTTTTTATTCAAAAATACCTCAATAACTGGCCACTGTTTCCATTCTATGTTGGTCTCCACTGTCGCTAAGACCTGGTATCCTTGCACTGCCCCACTTGTGCTCGAGCGGTCTTCTGACCCAGACTCTGAGCTGTCCCTGAGCCTTCCCTGGCTATCTGCTGGCGAGTTACAAGGAACCATAATCAGTTGCGCTAGTGTGTCTCCCTTGTGAATGGTCTGGGGTAGGTGTGTCCAGAGTTGAACTTGGAGAACACCCGAAAAATTGGAGTCAATGACTCCTGGAATTACAAGAATTCCGCGTGCTCCTGCTACACTACGAGGCAAAACTAAGCCTATGAAGCCTTTGGGCAGGGGTCCCATGTACTGGGAATCCACCAGATAGACTGTGCCTGGCAAGTCGCATGTGACGTCTGCCTGGCAAGTCAATTCTAGCCCTGTACTACCCTTGGGGCTGGCCTGTGCCTTCGCAATGTCTGGAATGTGATTGAAATCTAATCCAGCTCTGGCTCGCCCAGAGCGAGGGAAGCCTCTGTTTGGACCGGGGCCAGAGACGTGCCCGCGTTCCGGTTTCCTGAATTCGGACAGAATCTGGACCAATGGAAGCCTTTATTACACTTCGGACATGGGGTGGTTGGAGCCTTGGAACGGCCGGAATGTTGTCCGCCGCTCTTGGATTGGCACTCCCTAGCGAAGTGACCGACCTTGCCACAATTGTGACATGCCCCTTGGTTTTTGTTCTTGGGTTTCCTACCCCCTTGCACCGCCGCTGCCAGCAGACCCATTTTGTAGGAGTCCGTGCCAACGTCGGCGCAAGCTCTAATCATGTCCGTGAGAGTCAAGTCGGGACGATTGCCCAGTGACTGCAAGATCTTACAGCAGTCGAGATTGGCGTTGTCTTTAGCCAATTTCATCATGAGCTCTTGTTGGGCTTGCTCGTTATCGATCTGCCTACTGATCGCTTCCTCTAAGCGATTGATAAAGCCCATGTAGGACTCCTGGGTGCCCTGTTTGACTGCGGTGTAACTTTTGGCCGCTTTGCCAGTTGCCGGGACCTTGAGAAAAGCCCTGAAGGCCGTCTCAGCTGACAACTGAAGGGTGGCGAGCGGCAAGGCGGTCTGCGCATCGATGGATTCGAAGGCACCTGAACCATATAGCTGGTCAGGCATTATCGCCCCACCCATCCTGGCAGCCCTTGCCTGAGCCTCGAGGCGATACTCGCTGTCCCATAGCAAATACTGGCTGGGGTTGAGCATCATCCGCATGACGGCTTTCCAGTCGTGCGGGATGAACATCGTGTTCTCGCACACTTGCTGAAGCGTGCCCCTAGGGAAGCGGCTCTGTAGTCCTGTCTCTGAAATGGCCTTCCGTATAGCCATGAGGAGCTTATACGGAACTGGTGAATGAACTATCTGCTGCTGCCCTGTGAGGGCATCTACCTCCAAGCGAATTGGACAAATCTGACTAAGCTCAGCTAGTTCTTCTGCTGGCAATTCCCCCTTCCTGATCTCTTCCTCAACTGTGCGCTGAAGGGCACTCTTGGTAGTTCGGGAACCTGTAGCTATCAGAGAAGCGCCAGCGCTCCCCATTCCATGCATTCCACAGGTGACGTTTGCAGCTGTCACCGAGGGAAAGCTCCCTACACTACTCTGCTTAAACTGAAATGACGGATAGAGCGCCGTGGGCGCCGATGGCTCTGCTGATGCTGGGGGTTCTTTGGCCTCTACCCGGACTGGGTCCACCTCTGCTAAGAGTTTCCTACATTTGCTCCATGTGCGGATTACGCCATCTGGAGCTTTCGGGGGTTGCTGAATGCAGACTCCTATCTGATCCCAGAGCTGAAGGGATAACGTACCTACTTCTGGGTAAAGCAGGCAGTGTTCCCTCAAGAACACCAAAAGCCGCGTTAGTTCTCCACTGTGAAAGCTTATCTGATATACCCTGGCCAGGGTTTTGAATTCATCCTCATGAATTCTTTGACTAGCGGACGGACGTTGCCGCTGAGGACAAGTCCCCATATTACCTGCCGGGTCCTTTGAAGTCTCCTTCTTGGGACGATTCGACGCGTCTGAAGTTCAGGCAATAGGTTTTGCGTGACGAATCTCTGGGTAGAGCTCGGAGCGTGGACTGCCGCCACGGGCCCTCGGTGGCCTCTGCGCTGTCAGGGGTTCACAGCCGACCCTGAGCGGAACGCGTTTTTCCGTGCTGCAAGCCGCCGCGAAAGCCGGAGCAAGCTGTAGGAAGCCTCTCTGAGATGCCTCGCTGCGGAGCTGTCTTCCCGATCGGCTGGCTTTCCGACCGGGCTGCCGTGCTGTCCTCCGGGGTGATCGGACACGGTTCTAGCATAGAACCAGACCGCGTACATCGCTTACTCACGAGTAGGATCACGTCGGGGTCACCAGATGTTGGATTGGGGCCGTGAAGCGGCCCTTGAGGTCCCGGAGGAGACTGGTCAAGTAACGACATGAGACAAGATGGAGCGAAGACCAGTGGTTTATTGAGGGAAAATCATCATCATATATAGGAATTCAAGGCAGCGTGTGATAGAATAGTCATCTGACAGAAAATCACATCACCCATTTACCCGGGTTAATTGGGAACCTCTCTTGGGGAAGTTAATTAACTAAGGCAAATACTGACAGGGGAAATCCATTGTTCATGGCTTGCACAAGAGTAAACATGGCCACTATTTGCTCTGAGGCTTGGGCTAATCTGCAAGTGTGGAGTTACCTAATGTCTAACTCCGGTTAGACATTCAGCTTCCTCCTGCAGAACCGCCGGCCAGGTCAGATATGGGTGAATCAATCTTATGACTATTAATCCGCTCCCCAATTTCTGTACTCACAGAGGTCAGAGGCCAGGGGTCTGCCTCACCCGGTGTAACCTCTGTCAGGGACAGTTATGCCAATTATGCCCGCGGATACCACACATCTCTGTGTCTGGAAACATCCTGTAAGTTCATCTCTAAAAGACTGTTGAATAAAGACTGGTTACTGTTTTGTTCATCGTTGCCTGGACTGGTGCTTATAAGGGCCGGACTTAACAGATGCTGAACTTGATGACTGGAAGGTCAGCAGGTCAGCCGTTTGAGATCATATTTATGCATGGTGGACCAGGTGGAGTAAACTTCCATTTCTGTCCTAGCTCCTGCCAACCCAGCACTTCAAAAGCAAGAGAAATAGGTTACAACATAGTTACAACATCAATTTATAATTATGGTAGTTACAATCCTTTACATCAAGGGGTTCCCAACCTAAGACCTGTGGGGCAGATCGGCCCATGAAGCCATTTCATGTGCTCCCAAGGGTATTCAAGAAACAAAGTCGCCATTCCCTTTGAAACTGTTGAGACAAAATGGCTACCCTCATCAAGCAGGCAGGGCAAAATGGTCATCTGGCCCTCAAAGCTGACTGAGAGAGCATGATCCGGCCGCCAGCTTGAATAGCTTGGGAACTCCTGCTTTAGATCTTCCGTATGCAATTTGTTCAGGGACATAGGACAGGATACTTTATGCTAGAGCATCTCTGCATCACTGATTTGGGCTGCAATCATATCAATACTTTTGAACAAGCAGCACATGTTTCACTTGATAGAGGGGAGTTCTTTATGTAAAAGACTATCCTGTTTTTGACAGTCTTCTCTGATTTAATGATAAAGAGCCACACATATCGAGAGAGCAGACAAAAAACACAATGCTACCTACCCAAGATGCCCAGGGATGTTGGAAATTACTTAAGACTCCCATAGGTTCAGCTTAACTTTGTGCCAGTATAATAGGTATATCTCAAGCCTAGAGGAAGTTTTCATTCGGTTTAATTTAGTTCATCCTTTTCTTGTTGGTTTTTCCGCTGACAGATATTAGCCAGCAGAGCAGTTCCTTGAGATTATTCAGCAGAAAGATATTGTGCTGGCATTTCTGCTAACAAAGGAGATCTCCAGCAGCCCACAAATCTTTGAGATAAAATTACATAGTGAGTAAGCATACAGTCTGACTGGTCATACTCTTCTCTGTGATATTTAGACACATATTTAAATTGTAATTATTCCTAAAGTTGCTTATGCAAGTGCAATTTAAAAATCTGCTCTCTTTTATCGTATAGCTTGAGTGTTTACTGTTGAGTAAACATCAATGCAACTGCACTGCTAAACTGGTTTTGTAGCAGTCTCCTAATGTCAAAGAGAGCCGAGAATGTCAATTTTGAGCTATACAGGATAGCAAAAATCTCCAACAAAAAAATTTTGTGGTCAAAGCATCATGAGGCTTGCAGATCACCACCACCACGATGTGCTATCAAGTCAATTCTAATTTATAGCAACCCTTCCCAAGGTTTTCTAAGTAGAGAATACTCAGAAGTGGTTGACCATGCCCTTCTTCTGGTAGCATCCTAGGAATGTGCAGCTTGCCAATGGCTACAGAACTTGGCTCTTTCCTAGGAGGCACAGTGCGGACTCAAACTGTGAACTTCAGATTCTATGGCCAGATACCACTGAACTAACCAACAATGGTTGGAAGTTCAGTTTCCACTGTACATTTCAGAAGAGCCAGTCTGTATTATCTTGGGCAAGCTGCATAACCCCAGGGTGCCCTCAGAAAATGGTAATGGTAACTACTTCTGAACACTGACTACCAAGAAAACCCTGAAAGGGGTCACCATAAGCCAGAACTGACCTGACGACACACAGCTCAGAAACCCTCTCTTTAATTTTTGACAAAATTTCTTACTGCAGGAATTGTCAAAATGATAAAATTGTACTCTGCTTTCCCTCATTTCCTTTCCTTCTCTTCTCTTTGATCAAACCTATCACTTCTGGAGAAACTGAAACTTCTTATGGCAAACATTCAGTTCAGTGAGTGATGAAGGTGTTTGGAACATCTATGGTGGCACCATCTGTCAGGATTCAAGGATCTTACTTACCTTCAACTGTGACAAAATATTGGTCCAGCTCTTATTAACTTGTCCTTTGGAATGAAACTTCCTCTTGGCTCACCTTGTATAAGCTTTTGGCAAAGGGAAACTGCTCCCTGTCAGATTTTCAACTGTGTCCATGTACAGCATCCAACACGGAGTAAAAAGGGTACTTTGCTAATTAGACATATCCACTCTAATGTCCGGTGGCCAGCTGGCAGATACGGTGCCTTCCTGTATTAGTGTTACATGATGTGAGGTTAATTCCTTGTGCAACGAGCAGGTGATTTGGTAGTACTTCCTCCTCACAGCTGGGATTTCCCCTTTGCCTGGTGTGCAGGTAACATGCTTATAAGTTATAGCAACTGCTTTACTCTCACTTTTTGCAGAAGAAATGACTTTCCTATCTCACCACCAGTGATAAAGGCACATTCCAACATTATCTTTTTTTTTTTTTTTGCTTGTTCCTGGGTCCAATCATCACAAATGTACAAGACACTCATGTGCGCTTCCTGGCTCTCTGAGAACAGTTGGTCATCTTATCTAGAAGGACTCCATAACAACATTAAGATAGGGGCATGGTCAATGAGGAGAATAGGGTGGATGAACTGAGATAAAGTCCCAGAATCCATTTCACCATCTTAGAGGAAGCTGGGTAACATCTCTTGCAACGTTTGGCAACCTTGACAACAGCATTCCTTGCTGCTGATCAGACGAAGCCATTAGAACTGTATAAGAGAGCCAATGTGCCTCCCAGTGAGTGACCATTATAACTGAAGGGGATGTAAGTCACTGAAAATATAGAGCCACTTCTACCCTTTTACCAAGTTGGATGAGTGTACTTAGTCTTAGGTGGAGTTTTGTCAAGGCTTCAAATGTGTGCCCTGGCTGATACCTTATCCACCCCACCTCACGTGTAATGATAGTTGACTCATATACTCCCCAGTTAATAATTTCAAACATTGAGGTTGATGTGTCTGATATGGGCCTAAATCTGTTTGGAAGTTCCAACTGGAGTAGACCCCATGAATTAATCACTGAATGAATCTGTAATTTTGTAATTGGGGCTGTGGTGGCTCAGTGGTTAAGAAGCTCATCTTGTTAGCTGAAAAGCCAGCAAGTCAGCAGTTTTAAGACTCAGGTGCTACATGATGGATTGTGCACCCGTCTCTGTCCCAGTTCATGGAAACGTGGAAGAAGCCTCATTCGGGCATTCCCTGAGCAGAGTTTCTTCTGCAAAAATCCTTTCAACCCAGAATAATTTCTGACATGAAATTATTATTATTTTTGTAATTTTGTTGAATCAATGGGCCCTCTCTAGTTAGGATTTCCAACTGATTTCAAAACAAAATGAGCTGGAGCACTTGAAAACTAAAATGTAAGGTTCCTTTGCAAGGATAAATTCATCCAGTGCATAAATTGTGCATTAAATTAAGAACAGCCTTGCTGGAACAGGCCAGAGCCTACCCAGTCCAGCATTCTGTCTCACACAGTGGCTCAACATTTCCTTCAGGGTATTCCCAAGGAGATGCCTTCACCTGCTTAGGATTCCCTGGAAATGGCATTGAGAGATATCCTGCCTATCTCTCCAACCCCGAGGTTGTCCTTAGGTATCCATAATTATAGCCATTGATACCCTTGTCCTCCATGAACTTGTCTAATCCTTTCTTAAAGCTGTCAAGACTGACAGCTGTCACCACTTCTTCTGGCAGGGAGTTCCATAGACCAGTAATCCTCTGGGTGAAAAAGTACTTTCTCTTATTTGTTTGAGAACTAGTACCCAAAAGTTTCATGGAGTGTCCCCTAGTTCTAGTGTTATGCGATAGGGAAAACAGTTAAAATTAAAAGCATGTGTAACAGCACCAGAGATTATTGGGGTGGCCACATGTCTTCCTTTAAGGAATATGGTCCTCTTTTTGAAGAGGTAATCTCCTGTTTGATTATGCATGTCCTCCTTTTTTGGTGACTTGTAAATGGTCCCCCTCCCCACCTATGAATTTCTCTCTACTTTCCATTTAAATCAACTAAGTGTAATAGTTGTCAGATAATGATAAAAATTTTGCCTATCTTTAGGGGGTGTAAGTCTTTGCCTCACACCCTAACTGGTTGCAAGGCATATTGTGTCTGTAATACCTTTAAGACCCTACTGCAGGGGCACACAGGTGCTGGGGCTTTCCCCTGATGTGCTCCATGGGCCAGTGTACTTAGGTCAGAACAGGATTGCAGAATTCCTGCTACAATGCTCACCTTCCTCTGCTGACAGTCTGGATGAAGATTTCTGCGTCTTCCAGAACCTGCTATGAAGACTGAATCTTTGTACTGATCCTGATTATGTCTTTTGCCTGATATGCCATCTGTGCTTCCTGGCCAAAGAAGGACTACTTGGGGTAAGCCTCTACCAGGAGGACAGAAGCTGTAGAACTCTTTGGCTTTGTCTGTAATTACAGCTTGCCTTTACCCTGCTGCTACTGAACTGTATGGACTTGTATGTAGCACAACTGAACTGTCTCAGTGAGGTCAACTGAGCACCCCTGTTTTGCGTTACAATTGTTGGCACTGTATATACTTGCATCTTTTTACTTCCTGAGTAAACCTACTTTGAGTTTTCTTCTGCACCAAGATCTGTCTGCCTGTCAGGTGCAAACCTCTTGCTGGCCACTGCATACCACTCTGCTAACCGTTTACATCAACACCTATTTGCACAAACATAGTAACACTGGATGGGGTTTTCCCCTGTCCTTTGGGCTTGCTGTGTCTGTGGGCAGGGGAAAGACAGTAAGTCTGCATTACCATGTTTTCTACAAGATGTAGAAAAATGGCCCCTAAACACACTGCTTCATTGTTCCACTGTAGATGACAATCCTTGCAATGACTGGAAAATTTGTGACAGGCATCTCACCATATTGAGATGACTTGTCATAACAATAAAACAAGAAACAGATAGTTTCCTTTCACCTTTGGTATGACTGTTCACACTTCTGGACCCATAGTGGGAACAGGAAAAAAGTTTACAAACTTACTTTTGTGAGCTTATAGCCATTTGTCTGAATACCATACTGACAGCTCACAAACTGTGCAGAGATCCCTGCAGCCTGAACCTGTTGGTCATTTGAAAAGCTGCCTCCTCTTCCTCCTCCTCTTCTTCTTCCATATCTGATTCTGAATATTGGCTATCATCATGGCGATCAGCCACAAAGATTGTCCTGGGAGCAATATAATGCAGCAACCTTCCATTTGCCTTCTGCATTGCACCTCAATACCCACACCACTGATCCAGCTCCACAAGTCACTTTCTGTCCCTTTTGGCACAAAGTCCTCCTCTGCCCCAGGCCAGTATTGATGAAGCTGCTGCACTCCATCAAGATGGATTCATGTGGGATTTAATCCACTTGGGGACCATAATCCTTCCCTGTGAACCTCACCATCCAAGGCCGTTAGTCCTCTGGGTTACCAGGTTAGTTAACTGCCTCCTGATGATCGGTGTTGAGTCGCTATCAGTATGGTCTACTTTATTACCATAGCAGGATTACCTGGCCAGACTTGTATAAGACTTTTGGTAAAAAGAAATATGTGTCCATTGTTGGGATTTCCTCACTCACTTAACTCCTACTCTGTCCTACCCACGCAACAGCTCATATGTACAAGGCCACATGTCAGCACAGGTGTTTGACAAGCAGCTGTGATTACATCCGCCAGCAAGGAAGAGATCCCAGCTGCTAGAAAGTACAATGATCTCTAACAAAGCTTGCCTTGCTGATGAATCAAATGTTGATCCTCTTTACTAAAAGTTTGAAGGTCTGGATACACTTGTTGAACGTGCTCTGCAACTTTGCATACCTGTGGGGATTTCATCTGTCCAGCTCACCCCTGTAGGCAGTTAGAGGCTCAGACTGGAGCCATATGATCTTTAACCTACCATTGCACCAATCTGTCTCCCTCATGTTATGTGACACATCTGTTTGTTTATTTTTTCTAGTTTTCTTCAATGTTCTAAAAGTCTTTGTTGCCCCTTCCTTCGACTCCACTGATGGCAGAGGTCAGACAAGCTGTTTGAACCAGAAGCTGGTACAACCACAGAGGGAGGGCTGGAAGCAAATCAATACAAGGAACACGAGCCAGGGTTAGCCTTCTGCCACATATGCATTTAAATGTGTGATTCCTCCTTCCCAAATGAATGAGAAAACATGGACTGAGAGCAAGGGGTGGGGAAAGCATGTCCAAAGGTGACATGGGTGGAAAGTTAAGGTTGCTGTTAAAAAAATGAGAAGCAGTGAAAAATCCCTGACTAAAATTCCCTGATGAGGAAACTTCCATCGCCAATAATATATGTTTCAATTCCATAACACCCCATTGCCTCTAAGAAATACCTTCAAATCACAAATAACTTTTTAAAAAAGTAATTAGTTAAAGTTACAGTTCCAAAGCCATTGAGATTACTATCCAATTTGAAGGTAACATTTTTTAAAAATATCTCTTTATTTCCCTATTTTTCAAACATATGCAGATATATTTTTAAGGATAGAAAAAGCCTAAATGTTACAAACTATAGCCTATAGCAGAGGGCCACAGTGGCTTAGTGGTTAAGATGCTGAGCTTGTCAACAGGCCAGCAGTTTGAGACAGAGTGAGTGACTGTTGTCTGTCCCAGCTCTTGCCAACCTAGCAGTTTGAAAGCAAGAAATTGCAAGTAGATAAATAGTTACTGCTTCGGTGAGAAGGTAAAAGCATTCTGTGTGCTCCGGTGTCTAGTCATGCCTGCCACATGACCACAGAAATGCCTGCAGATGCAGACAGCATTGGCTCTTTGGCAGTAAATGGAGATAAGGACCATGCCCTAGAGTCAGATACGACTGGCTTTTGAGCAAGGGAGACAGACCTGTACCTTCATTGTGCTAAAAGTCTCAGACCTCTATGTTACCCCCACATGCATACACTTTATAATTATGGTAGTTACAACTGGAATTGATTTATTTCATATTAGTGCTTCTGATAGCCACTATAGTATGGTCCTGTTCGATTAAGTCTCAGGAGATCTGGATTAAAATCCTTGTTTGGCTGGGAATATTCAATGGGGTTGGCAACCTTTTAAAGTCAGGGGCTGGGTCATGCTCCCTCAGAAAGTTGAGGGAGACAGACTGGTGGTAAACACTGCTGTAGATGCATCCACGACTGTTGTAAATGTGTTAATGGCAGCCGTAAACACATCTGTAGCTGCCATAAATGCATCCGCGTGAGAAGTGAGTGCATGGGCCTGACGATTTGGCACCATGGGCCGGATTTCGACCACAGGCCATAGGTTGCTGACCCCTAGTCAATGGTATACTATTCCAACTCAAATACAGGTACCTCAGAAATCTTATTAGAGTCACCATGAGCCAGAAGTGAATTGATGGCACATAACAACAATTAGTGCTTTTACAGTCTTATATGTAGAATGAGAGCCAGCCTGTTGGGATCTATTCATATTATCATAGACAAGAACAATTTTCACTCACTACAAAAGATTTAACTTGGAAATATAGCCCGACAAACAAGGAAAGGGTCAACTCCAAATATTCCACAGTGGCAATTTGAGTTTGCCACTGAATATTTATTTAAAAACCTCAGCTTCCAAGTAAGTGGACCTTTGTGAAATAACTGCTTATAAATATGCCAGAAGCCTTCTTCAGGAATATAGGGAAGATACGTTTTTATCTGCCTCCAAGAGGGATATGCTTAATTGAACAACTGCTCTTTCTTAACTGAGTTGTTGCAAAGTTCTGTTTTTCCTAACATGGAATATGAGGTTTGGTGACTTGAAATGGCTTTAAAAAGGAGGTGAGTCTCCAGTTTAAACAGGTAGAGAAGTACCCTTTCCTTTTATCCTTTTACCAAGGCTCTTGCCTTTTGGTTGCTTGAGAGAAGGATGAAGAATGGCATGTCTGGACGTAAAGAAACAGAAGCCCTGTGAATGAGGGTATCAGGGTATTGGCTAGAGCAGGGGCCAGCTCTCCAGGTTTTCTTGAACTTCAATTCCCAGAAGCCCAAGTCAGCACACCTGCTGATCAGGTGGGGTGAGTCGGCTGGGGTGTATCAGAAGCGGCGAAGGAAAACACTCCCAAAGCAAGACAATGTGCTCGTATTTGTCTCTTTAATACAGTATATCCTACATGTACTGGTACACTGTATGGATATAATAAGCCCGACAGACAGTATAATCACTTGGAGCGCGTGTTTCTCTTATAGTCAGTCTAAAATTTAGCGGCCAAGTTGACTGCCTGTGTGGCTGAATCGAAGTTGTCTCGTAAGCCTCGTGTGCTGAGGACTGGCTGATAAGAGCTCTAGTAGTAGTGGTGGGCACGTATAAAGTGATCCCGGGTCTAAAGAGTGGCTGGAGACGCCGTATTCCTCTGTAGGCAAATCTAACATGGATGTCTGGGAAGACTATTGGTAGTTGTAGAAGTCGGTAAAGCCGTAACTTGCCATGGTGACAGAGGAAAGGTAATTTTGGGCAGTTCTCTTGTAGCTAGTACTTCTAAGTGGTGGTAGACGTCTAAGCGATGTCCTTCCGGTAGTGGGACATTTCGTAATACTTTCTCAAGCGTCTACAAACATAAAACACACACACACACACACACACACACACACACACACACACACACACACACATATATATATATATATATATATATATATATATATATATATATATATATATATATATATATATATATATATATATATATATATATATATATATATATATATATATATATATATATATATATATATATATATATATATATATATATATATGGAGAACATTTGAGGACTGTATCTGAGGTTACATGTGAAATATACTGGTGATAACAATAATAAGACTCGTGGTTTGTCATTTCTACAAACGTACAGAGTACATATGAGTAAGGTACAATTAAGGTATAAAATTAAACAAATCCTGCTCACAACGGGCGAGGTACATACCTAAATTTAATTATTCTCGCGCATCTCGCACCTCCTAGATAATCTTCTTTTATTGTGTGCTCGCGTTGACTTTATGCCAGGAGCTACTGCATATATAACCCTATAATGGCTAAGCGCATGTGCCTGTAATCAAGGTTCCATTGGGATGGATTATAACTCACATGTGTGGTGAATAAGGTTCGCAGAGTTCTGTTATCAAAGTAAGATCGGTAAGTTCTATTAAAGGGCCCTTTTTTGGATCCTGATCAGTAATTACATTACGATAGCAATTGTGTTTATAGGAATGAGGAAAGTTCCCATTCTGTATTTAAACCATAGGGCATGAGAGTATTAAACCGGTGAATATAAAAGGCTTCCCTTTGTAGAAGGGTCCGTTCTATGTCCTTGATGTGATGTTTATTAGGAACGATAGTTTCCAGTACAATTATCTTGAGGTCTCCCAATTTATGATGTTTGTCAAGGAAATGATTTACAAGAGGAGCGGTGATAGTCCGATTTCTAATCCATGACAGATGTTCGCCTAGGCGTATCTTGAGAGGGCGTCTTGATTGTCCCACATAGCCCAGCTGACATGGGCACATTATCATATATGTAGAAATCTGATTCATGTAAAGATCTCTTCTCAATCAGTCTCATGAAGCAGCAGTTTATATCTTCAGATCTTTTAAGATAGAAACTTAAGAGTCCATGAAGTCCAGCTTCATTAGGCTCAGAGTAAGGAAAGAACAGAGAGAGACAGAAAGCAGACTGCAGTCTTGGCTGAACAAAGGATACTAATCGCTTCTCTTTATTCAAGCAGAGTATACCAGAAACGAAACTTAAGCTACATAATCAATCAGAATGTCAGAACCCAAATAAGGAGAGATAAGGAGCGTTGTCTCTCATGCAAGCAAAGAGGCTTTTGTTTACAAAATGTGTCAGAAGACAGGAGACAGAAACCAGATGCCTTCCCACATGTCCTCCTTTTTCATTTAAATTTGAGAGAGGGACGGCTAATCATACCCCTGCATGTCATCATACTCCATAACTACTCCTCCATATACATCATCACTGTCCTCCTGGACATCGTACCCCTCCTGACTCCTGGTACCTTGTTCCGGAGGATGATACCTCATTGAGTACAATTGCCGTCGTGCAAAACTCGATGTCTCCCTTCTACGCAGTGGACATGTGTTACACATAGAAATAAGATTAGGAATACAATAAATGCAAACACACAAAGGTATAAGGCAGATAATAATAATGAACCCATAAAAGAAAACTTGTCTAAGGACAGACAAATCAGGCAACCAAGAAGTCACCCAATCAAAGAGATTAACATCAGTGCGTACATTGTTAGTAATGCTCTCCTGTAAATTCTGAAGTTCTTTCTCAATAGTATTATTCAGATCCTGGAATTTTACCCGACATCCCTGGTTCCCGACCAGTTTACAAAATCCTCCGGATTTTGCTAACAGGTAATCTATGGCCAGTCTGTAAGGCAAAATAACCCAATGCTGCACATTGATATTGTCCTGGATGGAAATTCGTGGCAACTCCATTAAAAAAGAACCACATGTTAGGATCCTTGATTTGCCATCCATTGCAAATTGAACCACTATCTATAGCAGAATAATCAGGAGTAAACATAGGAAACACATCATATATATCTTCAATAGTAGTGTTAAACAAGGTATAATTAAGCTTATAAGAACTGTTATAACTACCCCATAACCAAAAATAATCATCACAACCCGTATAATTGCCTACATTCTGCAAAACCCTTTTTGCTTGAGTCCAGTACTTCCATTTACTATTCCAGACTCCAGAACTATGACAGCAGAAACAAAGTCCTTTAGTGTATTTCTTGAATGTCATGCTTCGCCAGCGGGTGTTGTTAAATTGTTCTGGAGGATTAGAGAAGAGTGTAGACCTATCAAGATGTTGCAAATGTCCAATAACCTACTCTGGCGTGTTGAACAATGCCAGAAGAAAGGCCATTTGAGACACTGCCAGTGGATGCTCATAGTATAACGTTGCATTCTTACCATGAACCTCAAACATATAGTTAGCATGACAAATCCAAAAGTTGGGGTTGCCCCCATGATGTATTGTTCTTACAGCTGGAAGCACAGTAAGAAAGAAAAGAACAAATGTCAGCAAAGTTAGTCTACTGGTGAACCACCATCCTGGAGCTGAGTAACCTTCTTCTCTCTCCATGGGCGGATCGCTCGAGCAGGAATCCACACAGGTCCTGAGGTTGTAGAAACCGCTGCGTATCCTCGTCCCCAGATGATTAGAGGTACAGGACCCTTCCACTCAGGATCGGGTTGCTGCCGATAAACGACCAATGGCTTAGGAAGACACTCCTCAGTCCTGAAATGCAATTCGACTGGAGAGTGTGACCTGTTATGGGGAGCAAGAAGAAAATTAAGAGTATACAGTACTTTAACAACAGCTGTAGGTATTTCAGCCACAGGAACCTCTCTATCTCCCACTTGCTTGTGTAACAAATTTTTGAATGTCAGGTGGGCTCTTTCAACAATCGCCTGTCCAGTCGAGTTATAGGGTATTCCATGGGTTAGCTTAATGTCCCACTGACGGCAAAAGTCCTGAAAGGCAGAAGAAACATATGATGACCCATTGTCTGTCTTAAGGCTTTTAGGTTTACCCATTACCGCAAACGAACAAATGCAATGTTGTATAACATGTCTGGATGTTTCACCCCGTAAGGGTGTGGCCCATATAAATCCAGAGAAGGTATCAACAGTCACATGTAACTTAGAAAGCGGAGCCAAAGCAGGTACTTGCGTGACATCCATCTGCCATAGCTGATTGGCTTCTGTTCCTCGAGGATTAACAGCATCAAATGGCAGGAATATAGGAGACTTCGTACAGGAAGCACAGGATGACACAATGTCTCTAGCCTGTGACATAGGAATGGAAAACCGTTTATGCAAAACCTTAGCAGATTGATGAAACATTGCATGACTGTCAATGGGGTTGTCAAAGAGAGAAAAAACCTCAGCAGAGTCTCGGAGAGCAGAATCTGCTCGTGCATTGCCCTCCGTCAAATAACCTGGGATCCTTGTGTGAGAGCGTATGTGGGCAATGAAGAATGGGACCGTACGGTTGGAAAGAAAACCTTGAAGCTGTTGGAACAAAGCAAAAAGATCCCTATCCATCGATGGAGACAAATAAGCTTGAGCTAAAGTAAAGACAAGGCGGTAAACATATTGAGTATCCACAATCAGGTTAAAAGGCACATCAGAAAACGTAGAGAAAGCAAGTATGACCGCTGCCAGTTCCGACCGCTGGGCCGATGCTTGAGGTCCTGTAAAAACAACCTCCCATTCCCCAGTAGGACCCTGCCATGTAAGGACTCCACGGGAGGGGGAGCCATCCGAGAAAAGAGTAACAGCATGCAAGATAGGTTGCATGCAAAGCGGGGATGACAGGGAGTAAGAAGTGAGATTCAGCAAGGTAAACCGCTTATCCTTGGGGGGGTTAAATTTAACTTGTCCCACAAAGTCCACCATGGCCACCTGAAATGCCTCAGAATGCTGTAGCAAGGCGGTTAGCTGATCCTGCGAAAAAGGAAAACAAACAAAGTCAACGTCATAGCCAGTCAAATGCTTTGCCCTAGTACGGCATTTAAGGAAAAGATCAGCAATCGCATCAGGTAGGCGATAACAGTTTTTCGAGGGAGTGTGCGCCAAGTGTAGCCATTCCACGATGGCCACCTTCTGAGCGTTGACAGGCGCGAACAACACAGCAGTGGGCAGCCTCGGTGTAGGAAGAAGAGCGCATGCCAGCGCAATGGTGCCTGAGGGCACCCGATCCACAGCTATGGTATGCAGCTTTTCGTTGAGGCGTTGAAGGGCTGTACGCATCTCCGTTGTGCAGGGAATGATGTCCGCTGGAGAAGTGTGTCCAGAAAGAGCAGCAAAGAGTGGTGACAGTTCCTCCGTGCTCAGGGCCAAGAAAGGACGAGCCCAATTTATGTTCCCTAGCAATTGTTGCAATTGTACAAGAGTGAACTGCTCTGGAATAGCTATTGTTGGCAATAGCGGAGTTGAAGCTGTAGCTGAGAGCCTATGTCCCAGATATTGGAATGGATACATCCGCTGCAATTTTCAGGAGCTATGATCAAGCCCGCTTGTTGCAAAATGTCTGCTAGGTCCTGCAGGTGTTTCTCCGTGACTTGTGGACCATGCAATAAAATGTCATCTGTGTAATGATAGACTTTAACCTCTGGATGGCGTTGCCTGAAAGGTTCCAAAGCCATGTTCACAAAATGTTGGCATAGAGTCGGTGAGTTGGCCATACCCATAGGCAAGACACACCATTCAAACCGTTGAGTAGGATGTTCATTATTGTATACTGGCAATGTAAATGCAAATTTTTCTCTATCTTGTGGCGCTAGCAAGATTGTATAAAAACAGTCCTTCAAATCTATAACCATGAGTTGATGATCTTCCGGAATCATGTTCGGATTAGGAAGTCCAGATTGTAGAGGTCCCATTGGCAAGATGTGCTCATTAACTTTTCTCAAATCATGCAACAATCTCCATTTTCCAGACTTCTTTTTCACCACAAAAATTGGAGAGTTCCAAGGACTAGTGGTTGTTTGAATATGTCCCAGATTTAATTGCTCCTGTACAAGGGCCTCCGCCGCCTGGAGCTTTTCTCTTGAGAGCGGCCATTGATCCGTCCACACTGGCGGGGTGTTTTTCCATTGTAGTGGAAGTGCATGCAACGGCGCTGCAGGGGAGGCCCGTATCAAAAATTTGTCTGCAAGGTACACCCTGTTTTAGCCAGGAGATCCCGGCCCCACAGAGTAATAGGAATATCCATAATCAGTGGGTGAAGAGAAACTTTTGTTCCCCCTGAGGTCTCAAAGATGATTGGATGAACACTTTGCTGTGCTGGCTCGTACCCGCCCACCCCATAAACTTCCCTACAGGGGCGGACGGCCCATCCAGTCGGCCAATCTTTTTTTGCCACCACTGAAATATCGGCTCCTGTATCGACCAATCCAGACACTGAACGTCCACCCATAATCAGCGAGCGGATCAGTCTATCCTCGGTGATTTGTATCACCGCCATAGCTGCTGTTACAGTCCCCTCCTGGGATGGAGTTACAGTGGTCCCTAGTGGGAGCAGATGAAGGCGTCCTACAGGTTGTCCCTTAGGCAGGGTGAGATGTTGCGTGGCTGATGCAGGGATGACAATTTCTTGGTGACCCAACGTAACTGACCCTGCTGCAATGTGTACAGAAGCGGGCAAGGCGTCTGGGCAAGGAAGAACAATGCCCATCATGCCCTGGAAACTAACATCATCAACCAGTGTGGGAAGAGCCTCCACACACCCTGGCATAGTAAAGGTACAGTCCTTGGATAACCTCAATAATAGTCCTTCTTTTAGAGGATGGTTTTTTCTATATCGTGAAATCATTTCTTGGGCAAGTTCCATATCTTCTGCCATCTCTTCCAAAACTTCCTGTATTGCTTCCTCACTGACCTCTGGTAGCCCTATTATTTTGCCTGGGCCCGAGCCTGGCCCGCACTCCCATTTCCCTGCTGCTGTGGAGAAAAGTCAGAGTCTTTGTGCTGAGCAGCTGAGGAGTTGGCATTAGGATTTGAGCGGCACTGATTGGCCCAATGGTACCCCTTCTGGCAAATGGGACACTTCCTTGAAGGGCGTGCTGCCTGCTTTTGAGAGAAGCGACATTGTGCTTTAAAATGTCCTTCTTTTCCACAGCCAAAACAACGTTTGTTTTGAGCCTGAGTTGTGGGCAATTGAACTGCAGCTGCCAGAAGTTGAGCCTTGTAACTGTGAGTCCCCACATTTTGACAAACTTTCATCATGTCTGCTATAGATGTTCCTGGCCTAGCATAAACAGCTGTCAGAGCGCCTTTACAATCCTCATTGGCATTTTCAAAAGCCAGTTGTTTCATGAGCATTTCCCGTGCCGGGACATTTTCCACCTGGCGGCTGAGGGCAGTCATGAGTCTGTTAATAAATTCAGTGTAATTCTCTTTAGGGCCCTGCCTAATTGCTGCAAACCCAGCAACGGAGCTATCCCCTTTGGAAGGAATCTTACTCCAGGCGCGCATGACTATCTGTGCAATATCTCCCAGCTGGGCATCAGTGAGTGCCAACTGCTGTGTGGGGTTGGCAAAATTTCCCTCCCCACATAACATATCCATCGTGAGTGCAGGGCGTGTATGATGTACCTCCCAAGCCACATCCCTCCACTCTTGCAAGCAGAGCATAGCTTCTGCAGGAGGCAGGAGTGCTTTAATCATCTGTTTCCAATCAACTGGTAGCAATTTTTGAGAAGCAATGGCTTCCAACAGAGCTTTTGTAAAAGGTGCATTAGCCCCATAGTCACGTATGCTGACTCTCAGTTCCTTCAGATATTTGTAATGGAGGGTTTCATATCTATCTGGGACTGCCAGTGCATTGCCCACAGCCAGAGCCCCCCGGATCACTGGGTATATCTCAGGAGATTGCACATCCAGCACAGCTGCCGTTAAAGCAGCAGAGAACTGTGTTTTTGTAGGGCTAAAAGTGCTTGATTGCTGCAAGGCAGGATATAATGTCCCATCTCCATTTCCACCCACATCCCCATCAGGGGGCTTAAGCTGTTGTTGCTCATATGATGGAGGGGCAGTTGCCATAGCCCCTCCCTTGGCTGGGGGCAAAAGCTTTGGGAGGGGGCCAGCAAGCCCCTGAGACAACAGAATATTCTTTGGAGTGAGTCTTTGAAGGCAGTTTCTGACTTCCTCCCACGTAAATTGAACTGATACAAAAATTCTCTCATGCTTTTGCAATGCTTTTCCAATTTGATTCCACTGTTTTAAGTCCAAACATTCATATTTAAACCAATGACAGTTTTTTTCTATAGCTTTGACTAGCTTTTGTATCTCCTTCTCATCAGCTCGTTTCCCATTGTTATTCAAAAGATCTGAGATATCTTTACAAAGTTCCTGCATTTGCGAAGTAAGCACGCACCCCATGATAAAAAAAATTAATATTTTTCTTCACTCACCTAATGTGGGACCCAAAGTTGACTTTGGATGAATCTCGAGCGCTCGATTTATGACCTTCCCGGTCCGGGTGAATGAGACCTTGTCTCGGTCGATGAGGTGATAATTAGGTGCTAAATGCTGAAGCAGATCTCTTCAAAGCATTCCTTTGAATTTCATTCAATGGCCTCGTGACGGGGCACCAGTTGTAGAAATCTGATTCATGTAAAGATCTCTTCTCAATCAGTCTCATGAAGCAGCAGTTTATATCTTCAGATCTTTTAAGATAGAAACTTAAGAGTCCACGAAGTCCAGCTTCATTAGGCTCAGAGTAAGGAAAGAACAGAGAGAGAGAGAAAGCAGACTGCAGTCTTGGCTGAACAAAGGATACTAATCGCTTCTCTTTATTCAAGCAGAGTATACCAGAAACGAAACTTAAGCTACATAATCAATCAGAATGTCAGAACCCAAATAAGGAGAGATAAGGAGCGTTGTCTCTCATGCAAGCAAAGAGGCTTTTGTTTACAAAATGTGTCAGAAGACAGGAGACAGAAACCAGATGCCTTCCCACACATATAAATGACGTCCTTTGAAATGCAATTGGAGAACGAGGTGAGTTCTAGAGAGAAATTGCTAGAGGGTATTTTGACAGTCTTAGAACATATCATGTGGACACAGTATTTACAGTGCCCACATCGATAGTGGCCCTGAATGGTAGTCAATTGCCTCCTGTTCGAGGGAGAAATATTTGCTCAGGAAAGAAGGCTGGCGAGAGTCTCTGTCTTCCTGAAACCTATAATTGGTTTTTGCTGACATCCTGGTATTGAGTCCAATATGTGCCAGTGCCTATATATTATGCGTTTTATGTGGTTTGCCAATGGGGTATAGTCTAATGACCAAAAGAGCCTGTGTGGCGGTTCTACTTGATCCGTGTGTCTTCTGAGCAAAGAGCCTCTGTTGCGTAAATCAGCCCTGGCTCGCGCATTGTCGATAATGCTAATTGGATAGCCTCTTTGGATTAAGGTGGTGGAAATATTGTCAGCTGCTCATCAGCCAGTCCTCAGCACACGAGGCTTACGAGACAACTTCAATTCAGCCACACAGGCAGTCAACTTGGCTGCTAAATTTTAGACTGACTATAAGAGAAACACGCGCTCCAAGTGATTATACTGTCTGTCGGGCTTATTATATCCATACAGTGTACCAGTACATGTAGGATATACTGTATTAAAGAGACAAATACGAGCACATTGTCTTGCTTTGGGAGTGTTTTCCTTCGCCGCACCTGCTGATCAGGGCTTCTGGGAATTGGAGTGCAAGATCTGGACGGCCAAGTTTGAGGACCCCTGAACTAGAGTATCAAGGAACTGCTATGTTTTCACAGATTATCAGGCAGGGAGGCAAATTTGAAGATGAGTGGTGTTGGTAGAAGAGGAAGTTGAAGTGATGTGGCTACAAAACCTGGGTATCCATCTCCACTCATTGCAACAAAGACTTACTTTCAGTGTGTTCTGCACACATACTGTCGTTGCACCAAAAAGGTAGGAGCAAGGCAAGGAGACTGGGAAGAGAGCCAGTAATTACAAGTGGGTCCATTGCTATATGTAGTAACACTGATGTGTCACTCCTTGCTGTCATAGGCAAGGCAAAGAGTGATGCACCAGTGTTGCTACATATATGAGCCTTCACATTGCAAAAGGTTTTAGCAGCAACTATCTTGGGCTGGTAGTTTGCTTTCTAACCAGAAAGCAGTACAGGGCCTGGAAAATCAGTGTGAGTCCTGACAGGAATGATGGCAATCTCTTCAGCTGGTTGCAGTTTGTTGCCTAGCCAACCACTGGAAAATGTTTTGGGTTTTGTCAATGCTGGCTTTCTGTATTACCCTTTGAACAGGGTTTTAGCTGGATTCTGGGCTCATTCACTCAGATATCCCTCATGTCCCTTTTCCACAGTCAAAGCGTCTCTCCTCCCAACCCATGCCTGGACTCTCTCTCTATAATATTACAAGCCATGACATATCTGTGACTCACCCTCCAACATCACATGGGTCATCCCATGGGTGACTCACCCTCTTCCCTTGGTCTCACATTTTGGAAACTCAGCAAAGGAGATGTTACAGGCCTAGCAACCAGTTGTCATCAGGGTTGGTTTGGTTTTTAATTTGGCCTAGAAACAACTAGACCATTTATGTATTTAACTTAAAATAACACAATTAGGTCCACTTGCAAACTGCATCTGGAAACTTTGTTAGTTTGTACATTGACTAATTCAGGAGACAAATCCAGAGTGTTTTGTAAGATACCAGAAAAAGGAAAATGTATTGTTCTGTTCCTCCTACCTCCCAATTGTTGGGGATTCCTGTTGATAAACCTGGCCTATGCTATTACTTCCTACTCACTTTGCCACTCCAAGCAGGCAAGCAGTGGCATGCTTGGAGTGAGAAGCAGCTCTTTTTTGGACCAGGACTCCTAAAATCTCCTACCCAAAAGAACCTGTAGGGATTCTGGAAGCTGTAGCACAGAGATTCTCAACCTGTGGCCCATGGGCCAAATGCAGCCCACAACACCATTTTATGTGACCCACCACCTCCACCACACCAGGAAATACTATGTGGTGGAGTAAGGGCAAAATGGCCATCTGGCCCCCGAAGCTGTCTGAGGGAGCATGACCTTGCCCCTGGCTTAGAAAGGTTGAGAACTTCTGCTGTAGCACAAAAGTCTGAAATGGAGCAATGATTTTATCAATTGGCATGCCTTTCCCCTTCTATCAAGCTCCAAGTCTCCTACATGGTTCTCCATTTCACCAATTTCTCCTTGAGAGGTAGGTAAAGGGAAGAGAGCTTGATTTTCTTAATTCCACTCAATGAGCTTCACAGCAGAGTGTGGGCTTGAACCCAGGTCACCTCAGTCCTAGCTAAACATTCTAATAACAATGGTGGCTTTTGTGACTAATCTCCCCAGCCTCCCTGATCTTTACTCAAGGTAGTTGTGGCATTCTGGTCTCATGGGAGAGGCAAGTAAATTGGACTACCATAAACAAGGTCCATCTCAGAAATGGGTACCTTGGTCAAAGCATCTTCCAAACTGGTCTACTGTGCATATGTAGATTATCAAGAATGGCGACTGTGATGCACAGATGGTGACATAGATCCATTTGAGCCCTAAGCATAAGTATGTGTTTGTTTGTTTAATGTATTTATATACTGTCCATCTGGAGAGAGGAAAATTCCCCACTCTGGGCAGTTTACAACATTAAATTAAAGCAACATAAACAAAACACTGAAATAAATGAGATAAAAATTTCATGAAAGAAAGAAAACACAACCCTCCCAGTGAGTACCTTCTTGCTTTGGGTAAATACTGCTTTGGTCCAGAAAAAGAGATGTACCTTCACATCCAGTGATGTCAAAGCAGTGTAAACAAAACAGAGTACAACAGGATTGCATTATGCAAGTGTGCACTGGTTTGCTTTGTGGGCTTTAGTCTAGTCCAGTCCAGTGGTGGCTGGTGCCCACGATGGTTCACACACATACAAAGCTTGGATGCACATAAAGTAACAAGGAATGAGAACAAAGGAAAAGGGAAGAAGCAGTACAGCAAACACCAAATGTTTCTTGTCCAGCACCAGAATGAGCAACACCAGCACACTGCTTTAATACTCTCTAGAGATGCTAAGCTTGATGACCGGAATTTTGGCAGGTCAGCAGTTTGGGACGCGAGTGCTGTGCGATTGAGTGAGCACCTGTTGTCTGTCCCAGTTCCTGCCAACCTAGCAGTTCGAAAGGAAGATATTTCAAGTAGAGAGATAGGTACCGCCTTGGCAGGAAAGGTAACAGTGTTCCATGCACTCCAGCATGAAATCATGAATTCCACATGCTGTCTGAAGATGCTGTGTAGCTGGAGATAAGCACTGCCCCCTTTAGTCAGAAATGAATGGCTTTCAAGCAAGGGAGACCTTTACCTTTAATGTGCAATTTGGGAATTTAATTTTTCCGCCAAAATAACTTCAAACTCTGCTTGATTACAGCCAAGGTTTGGTTACTGCCTGCAATCCAATAGTCTTGGAAATCTTTCTCTTTACATACTACACATCCCAGAATCTCCCCACAGCCATGCTAGCTAGATGATTCTGAGGCTTGTAGTCCAAAAAGCCCTACAATTTCCCAAACCCAAATTTAAATATGCCCAGAGACCAAGTTCATTACGGGGTCTCTGCTCATAATGCAAAGGAGTAGAGGGGTAGAGGAAATTTTCACATCATCTATGGAAGCTAGAAATACACATACAAATGTGTCTTGATATCAGCAGCTGCAGCAACCACTGGAGGAGCAAAAGGAAGCTACCGTGAAAAAATGTGGCTCTGCAGTATTTATTTATTTTCCAATTACAGGTGCCAATGTCTCTGCCATCTGGCTTGCTTCCTGACAAAGTCACACTATCCAAGAAAACAGACAAAAATAGATAATTAGGCCAATGCATTTGCTTCATGGACTGCTGCTTGTGTGTCTTCTTGATCTTACCCTTGTTTCTGAAATGTCTCTGTAAACTTGTACAACAAAATCCCTTCTCCGTTCCATCCTGTAGGTACACAAAAGGATTCGTTTAAAACTTGGAGACAATCCGGGAAATGCAAGGAAGCTTAGCTGTGTATGCTGATCACAGCAAGACTCAGCCTAACGCCAGATTATTATTATAGAGAAGTACAGACCTCCTCCTAGAACTGATATGCCTAGTTTTATAGGGAAACAGAAGGAGGGAAGGCAGCAATAACCAGGGGGATAATGGGGAGATCAAATCGCAAAGATGTGCAAAAAAGGAGATTTTATGCACCCCCCATGAGTTTCAAAATATATTTCTCCTCCAGGGGTTTAATGAATGAGAAACAGCATGCCTTTTAGATAATATAATCCTATCAAAATAATTACATCATATAATTATAAGGGTGGAACTTATCATTAAAATATAATTCCAAAAAAAAAAGAGGACAGCAAATTGCTGAAAAGAACATTTGTAGCTACCATTGCTTTTCACACAAAAATGCAGATGCTGATATATAAATTGAGGAGCAAATTTCAAGTAGAACACTTGGACAAATGCATGCATCAGCTTGATTTCTAAAGAAATACTGGCGCTGTCTGGCAGTCATACTGATATATTGTCATATGAAGTCATCCTGCCTACCCATTGCAGTGGCACTTTGCACATTTACAGGTAGAATGACATCCTTTCCTTTAGAAGGGCTGCATGTCCTAATCCAGTGTAGTGTTGTGGTAAATTTGTTGAGTTAATGGTGCAGTTACACGTTTAAAGAGTAACATATTTCTGTTAGAGTTGACACTGGTTAAATCAATTCAGATTTACTCATTTACACAATGTACACGTGAATTATATGAAACAGTTTTGAGGAGGTTGTTTCTTTTAAACCTATATTTAAAGGTAAAGGTAAAGGTTTCCCTTGCTTGAAAGCCAGTCGTATCCGACTCTAGGGTGCAATGCTCATCTCTGTTTCCAAGCCAAAGATCCCAGCGCTGTCTGCTTCTGCAGACGTTTCCGTGGTCGTGTGGCAGGCATGACTAGACATCGGAGCACACGGAATGCTGTTTACCTTCCCACCGAAGTGGTCCCTATTTATCCACTTGCAATTTCTTGCTTTCGAACTGCTAGGTTGGCAGGATCTGGGACAGAGACGGGAGCTCATTCCGTCCTGCAGTACTCGGGAATCGAACTGCTGACCTTCCGCTTCCCAGTCAGTGTCTTACCTACTTGAGCCACTGCAGTCCCTTAAACCTATAAACCTATAAATCACTGCAGTCCCTTAAACCTATAAACCTATATTTATGACTTGTTAAATTGTACTGATTTTGTTTGTGTGCAAGCAAAATCAGTGGATATTTCCTCTCAGTATATTTAGTATACTTAGAAATTCATTTACCAAGGAATATGATCATTCATGTTTCAACACCAGGAGGCATGTAGGAATATGTTGTGCACCAATAAAACTTCTCAGTGGAGAGAAAAATGAGAACCAAAACCACAATGCACTTAAAATCAATTTTAAAAACCAATTTGCAAATCAGTGTAATCAAGAGGATTTGTTCTAGTCATATTTCTGTGATGTTATCTCTCCACCTTCCTCAGGTCTGCCTCATGCTCTTTGTCCTTCTCCTCTTTCCACATATATCTTGTATGGTATGGTATTCCAAGACATTCTCTCCAAATACAGGTATCAAATCAGTTTTTTAAAAATCATGCAACCTAAGACTTTGTTCAGATTCTCATTAAAGTACAACATTCATTGCATAACCTTGGTCAATACTCCTCTTAGCTTAACTGCCTTCACAGGAACAACAAAGAGTCTTCTAGCAAATATATCATTTTGGATGCATCTCATCATTGTCATTGTCTGCTACTCATATCCAAGTATACATTTTCCCCCCTATTGCTGTGAATTTGTATAAGGTGGATCCCAGGTTGCCATGAAGAGACCCACACACTGTGATCATGGAGCCATCTCCTGTGGCATGTATGAAATAAGACATGCAGGATTTAACACCAGGGCTGCAATGGATTGCCACAGCCTTGAGGATATTGACAAGGTGCAGCTTCACAGCCAGTCCATCTGGCATGGCATCTTCCACCTCCATGACCATGGGAATTAGAATAGTGAAGTGGTTCCTCCTCCACACATTTTCCTGTTGGGCCCAATATGATGGTTTCCAGTGGCATTTCCTCCACCAAGGGGATCATCACACCACCTAAAGGGACTCATCTGCCCATAGATCTTGGCTCCTTTAGGAAGTCAGGTTATTTATCACTGCCCAACAATCGGTGTTGAGTTTATTTATTTGTTTGTTTATTTTGTTCAACTTTTATCGCTGCCCCCTCACGGAGGCAACTCTGGGCGGCTTACAGTCTAACCAATAAGAACACTACAGTAGAAAAACACTCCCAGAATAACAATTAAAATCATGAAAACATTTTTAAAAAACCATTATAGTACCCCTCAACATTCATGACAGTTAAAAGCTAAAACCCAAATAGCCTTTCATATGAACCAGCAGGGGCGGGGGTGGGGGCAGGGGCGATCCACAGGCAGCACCCCATACCCATGGGCCAGCCACATTTTAAGGCCTTTTCTAAAGGCTAATAACTCTGATTGGAGGCATAGTTTGGTTGGCAGGAGGTTCCACAGGGCCAAAGCGGATACCAAAAAGGCCCACCTTCTAGTGCTAGAAAGGTGATCCTCTCTAGCCATTGGTACCATTAGGGAGCCCCTCTGGTCTGCTCTGGTGGGATGGGCAGATATCCTTGGGGAGAGGTGGTCTCTTAAGTAACCTGGTCCACTACCATGCATAGTTTTAAAGGTAATAACTAACACCTTGAATTGCACCCGGAGGCACACTGGCAGCCAATGCAGCTTCCGAATGGGCATAACACCCACACCACATCACCATGTGGGCCGCTGCAGCCTCCGAGTGGACATCAAGAGCAGCCCCATGTAAGAGTGCATTACAATAATCTAGTCTGGAGGTGACCAGCATATGAGTGAACATAAGCAAGGAGTTTCGGTACAGGTACAGGTATAATTGGTGAATCACTTGAAGTTGAGCGAAAGCCTTCCCGGCCACGACTGAAGTCATGAGTCCAGGAGGACCCTCAGATTATGCACCGGGTCTGTCTGGGGCAAAAGAGCCCCCTCTAGTACCAAGGTGGCAACTCTTGGGATAACACAGGGCCCCTTACCCACAGCCCCTCAGTCTTGCTAGGATTCAGCTGTAGCCCGTTGTCCCCCATCCAGATCCTCACAGCCTCCAGGCATCTGGATAGGACTTTGACTGCAATGCTCGGATCACCACTGGCTGAGATGTACAACTGAGTATCATCAGCTTACTGATGGTACTTCACCCCATGGGAATAGATGATCTCCCCCAGAGGCTTCATGTAAATATTAAATAAGAGAGGCGAGAGCACCAAGCCCTGTGGCACCCCACATTGGGGTGGCCTAGTGCTGGACCTCTCATCTCCCAACAACACTGACTGGGTCCGGCCCCTAAGAAATGAGGAAAACCAGGACAACACCATGCCATGGATCCCCAGCCCTCAGAGACATTCCAGAAGGGTACCGTGGTTGACAGTATTGAAGGCCGCTGAGAGGTCAAGAATAGTAAGGATGGATGGATTACCTCCATCCCACTCATGCCATAGATCATCCATCAGCACGACCAATGCAGCCTCAGTGCCATATCCAGGCCTAAATCCTGACTGAAAAGGGTCCAGATAATCCAATTCATCCAGAACTCCCTGTAGCTGCTGCGCCACTGCCTTCTCCAACACCTTCCCTAAAAAGGGAAGGTTGGACACAGGCCGAAAATTAACCATATTGTTGGGTTGAGCAGTGGTCTCTTCAGGAGGGGGTGCACCAGCGCATGTTTCGATGGTGCAGGAAACACACCCTCACGCAGAAAAGAATTGACCATCGCTCTGACCCAATCGCTTGTCACCCCCCTGGCCACCTTAACCAACCAGAGCGTGAACTGATCCAAGGAGCCTGTCCACTTCCTCAGGAACAACTGGAGTTGCTGGCTGTATAGTCTGCTCCATCATTGTAGTGGGATGTCCAGCCAGACAACCTGCATCTACATTCCTAACAATTAACTTTCATTTCCCTATCAGTTTAAAGATTGGGATTTACATGCTGCTCAGTCAAAATTGATTTATTTTGGTTGCTGAGCAACCAAAATACAGAACTTTAAATACAGATTTTGCTCTTCATCATCATCGTCGCTGCCACTGCCATGGCCATTGTTGTTGTTATATTTCAATTTATATGCCGCCCCACTCGCAATGCAACTCTGGATGGCTTACAAAAGAAGAAATATCACAAATTACGGTTACAAAGTATCAAATAACAGTTACACAATATCACATCAACACATTAAAAAACAATTCAAAGCAATACACATTTCAAGAGCAGTACACAATTCCCAAGCAATACACAATTCAATACATAGGGGAAGATACATTGACTTATCTGCTTCCCTCTAAGCTAAATAGTGGAGGGGGGAAAAGTCTGGCAGCAGTGGCAAAAAATCCTGTTTCCCTACCATTTAAGAATTAGGTCACAGTGGCTTAGTGACCAGAAGGTCATCAGGTCAACAGTTTGAGACACAAGTGCTGCAACAAAATACTTTAGTTCAATATCTGAGTGCAGTGTGATGGAGTGAGCTCCCATCGTTTGTCCCAGCTCCTGCCAACCTAGCAGATGAAAAGCAAGAAATTGCAAATAGATAAATAAGTACTGCTTCAGCAGGAAAGGTAACAGCAGTCCATGTGCTTAGGCTTCCAGTCATGCCTGCCACATGATCACAGTGCTGGTTCTTTGGCTGTAAACAGAGACTTGCACCACCCACTAGAGTTGGACACAACTGGTTTTTAAGCAAGAGAGACCTTTACTATCTGAGATCCCCAGCATGATGAAGCATCCTGCAAGACATGGACTCTTTTTAATTATATTTTAAAGCCCAAGAAAGCTATTGATATTTTAACACTCCAATAAAGTCATTCCTGTGCATTCTGACTTTATATGAAGACATCCTTGCCAGTGACATTCACACTGAAATCCCTACGGACAGAATAATTTCTTCTGCCTGCAATTTGGGAAGAAGCAGTTAGTCCTAGGTAGGTTTTTCAGATGGTATCCCACCAGGGCACCTTCGTTTTATATTTTCAAAGGCTCTCTTGCTCTTATTTGCAGGGAGAAACCTTCTGTACAATCTTGAGTAACAAGTAGTATTCATGAGATGCCATCTCATCCAAATACAAGTTTCCTCAGGGCACCATGCAAATATGTGAAGCTGATGCAATATTCATGCAGCCACTTACTATTGCTAATATTTTTCTTAACACCATCATAGCATTACTGTGCAGCGAGTGTTATTCATTGGAAAAATAAAAGGTGAAGGAAACATCAATATGGGAGCTGGGAGGCGAGAGAAGTGAACGGTCAGGAGCCCTAAGCAAATATAGCTGTGAATATATACAGAGAGAATTTTACAACTTCACGAAAGAGCCCTTCAGCCGAATACAGAAATAATACTATAAAATTGCTTAGCTTTTCCCACTCATCGGACTGGCTCCTTCCAGCAGGGAGCATCAATCTTTTTTTTTATAGGACAACTCAAAAAGGAAACAATGAGTTTGAAGGTTCAGAGCTATGCTTGGAAAAGTAACCTTTTTATGAACAAGAAATTGATCAAAACAGAAGTAAAAATGGCACCTTAAAGACTAAGTGCTGTATTTTAATGTGACGTTTTGTGGACCAAATCCACTTCCTGTCTGAGGAAGACTATCTTATTATTAGTGTTTTCATTTTTGCTTCTTGTATGATATGCCTGCACTGACTAACACGGCTACCATTTTGAAAATTACTTTTCTTTTCGTTGGATTATGACCAGTGGTGGCCCCGCCCATCCAAGTTTTGAAATAAATTTGTCCTAATTTGGGTGAAACACAGGGCTTCCCCCTGGCCACACCCACCATACCATGGCCACAGAGTAGGTAGTAAAAAAATTGAATCCCACCACTTGTTACCTGAAAATTGGCAACCTTTTATGGGACCATTCACAGGCAGGGTTGAATCAGGAACAAACTCACAGACAAAGTTTTTTGATACAAATTTAAACATGTTTACTCATGAATCAAATAAGGAGATAAAGTACCAAATAAGAAAAATAAGAAATCCAGTTAGATGGAGTTCACTTTAGAAATACAGAAGATTGCTTAAAAATACTTAGACATATGGAGTTACTCAGGAATAAAAATAAATGAAGAAGTTACTATAAATGAAAAGCTTACATAAAGATAGAAATTACTTAAAGGTAAAGAAGTTACTTTGAAATAAACAACGTAGTTACTTAAAGGCCAACTTAGAAATGAATGAACCTTAAAAGGAAACAATAAAGAAAAGCAGAGAAAATTAGAAGCAGGGGAAAGGAAGAGAAGATTGCTTAGAAATCACATGCTTAAGATTTGCCTAAGGAAAAAAAGGAGATAGGGAGGAGAAGCTTGCTGGAGGTAGAGAAAGAGTGAAAGAGAAAGAGAGGCGGGGAGAGAGAAAGCCATCCTGACCACGCTGGATCAGGGAGCGAGAAGGTGAAGGTGCAGGTCGAGAGTCTCAAGAAACCCTTCCTTTATAGATGAAACAATTCAAAAATCCAGACAATTTCAATTGGTCCAAACAGGATCACATGGTAAATTAATGATGGACATGTCCCCTCCTCCATGAAGCTCAAAATATCAGTAGCAAATGGCTAAACCCCAAAATTGCATAACCATAAATCTCAATACAGAAATCTACATAGCCCTCTCCCAAACAGCCCATTTCCTGAGATAGTGGTCTTTGATCTGTGGATCACCTCCTTGTTAAATCCTCTATCCTATCCCATGCATAAACAACTATCCTGATATACTTCAATTTTTAAAGAAAAAGAAACATTTTGGGAATTCAGAAAATACAGAGTCATTTTACAATATTCTTCATGTGGCAGAAACAGCATTTTACAATTATTTTTCATGTAGCAGAAGCCAAATAGCTATTGCAAGTATTACAATTAGAGATTTGAGTAAAACAAAAGGCTGGATAAGAAGCAACCATGGCAAGAGATTGTCCATATCTGGATGATGGTAGTTGACTCCTTCTTTGACAACAATTCCTTGAGAGCAAAGGGTATGGTCATTGATTTATATGCTTTTATCAGAATTTATCAGCACTGTTCTTTGAAATGATAAGATATAACATTCAGGGTTAGTAATCATGCACACAGAGAGGCAGGTTTTCATGAAAGTTACCTATTTTAAGAGAAATCACTCTAATGCCACTCTGAGCTTCAAGTTTAACAATAGCTCTTGGGTAGCCAGGACAGACAAATTAACATCCCAAAAGCCAGCTTTCAAGAAATCAGGTGCCTGGCTTATTGCCCATTAACTTTCAGCTCCACCTGAGTCAAGAGAAATTGGAAGTTTTAAGTAACGTTATTTAAGAATATAGAAATCAGACTAAGGGTGATATTATAATATTTCAAAATATTTTGCATTCAAAATATCATGTTACACACTGATTATGACTCCCATGTTGGCTGAAAGATTATTCTATATAGTTATTTTTTTCTGCACAGCCACCACTATAGCTAAATAGACATGCCACTTTGGAACCATAGTCACAGAAAATCCCTTTACCTTGCTCTGTGTAGGAGATTGGGAAGAGGGGAATCCCATCAGTGCAAATCTACAGGTAGCTTGAAGGTGTCTCTTAAGGGCAGAAGAGCAAAGCCAGTAGTCTCAGAGATGGGAAGGCAAGAAACTCCCAGCATAAACAATAAGTCCTTTATTCTTCTCCTAATGTCCCAATGTGACCCTTGGGTAGCTTTTGCCAGCTGACCTCCTGTGAACTTTTTCCTGTCCGAGACACTCCCATCTGCCTTTCTTGTGGGCTCAGTACACAGAGTAGTCAGGCACAGATATCAGGCATTCTGATCCCAATGCCTTCTGACAGAAACTCTCTCCATGTGTAAAATACAGCTTTACCAAAGCATGAACAAAAATCTGTCAGAGTGGGGAGCGATCAAGTGATCAGAACAACCAAACAGGCTTCTTTTTTTTTTTGCCCTGTTTTAGGAAATGTTGCTTTCTTCTTCCTTTAGAATGGACAGCCCAAGTGATTTTTGCTACCTGAATCTTTAAGTCCAACCCCCTGTTCAATGCAGGAGTTCAAATCAAAGCAGATCTGACAGATGGCTGTCCAATTCTCTTTGAATACTTCCAGTTTTGGAGCGCCCACCGCCTCTCAAAGTAGTTGGGTCTACTGTCATACTGCTTTAACCATTAAGATGTTTCCCCTCATAATCAGCCTATGTATGAATATCCTTCCTTTAGTTTGAGCCCATTATTATGCATCCTATGCTCTGGGATGAAGGGGGAACAGAACCTTCCCTTTTTCTTTATGATTACCTTTCATGTATTTGAAGTGCTCTCATATCCTCTTTCAGTCTCCTTTTCTCAAGGCTAAACATGTCCAGTTCATCCAGTTATTCCCTACATACCTTGTTTTCCAGTTCTCTAATCATCCTTGTTACCCTTCTTTGTATCTACTCTACTTTGTGATGGGACAGAGAGTTTTGCAGATATTATGGACTGCCAAAAATACAAGTGGGTCTTAGAGCAAATCAAGCCTGAACTACACTACCTCTAGAAGCAAAATTATGGCACTGAGGTTGTCTGACTTTAGACACCAAAAGAAGGCAGGATTCTCTGGGAAAGACAATAATGCTGGGAAATGCGGAGGGCAGCAGGAAAAATGGAAGGCCAAATGCAAGATAGATCGATGTCCTGAAAGGTACCACAAACCTGAGTTTCATTCATATCATCACTGTTAAGCTGAAGGTGCCTTGACAGCACACAACAACAACAATGTGACTTGCCAGTGACTACATGATCGAAAAGTAGGATAAAAGCAAAACAAATGTCACTGAGAATCCACTTCCAGTTTCATTTATTGTAGTTTTGATAGGTTGAGAGAGCCTGTAAAGCCATTTTCAATAGGCTAAAATGACATTATTTTGAAAATTATTATTTTTTCTTTAGCCTTACTTTACCCACCCCACCCTACTGCAACAGATCCTTCTGTGATTGATAATACACACACACACAAAAGCTATTTTCCCTCCAAAAGAAGGAAGCCAGAATGAGAGAAAGAAAGTGGGTCCAATGTCTGATTTGTATTCTACTCCACTGAGCCATGGGATGTCTTCCAAAATGCTGTCATTTGAGCTGCAAAATGCCAAGTCTAAACTTTGCTAGTTCACTCATAATTCAGCAAGCATGCCAGTAAAGAACCAAATATGAGAAAGCTGGGCAGAAAGAGTATAAATTGTGTTGAATTTCCTGTTCGTACATATGTCGACTATGCTGTTTGGAGTATGCTGTGTCAGCTGGAGATTGTTCCTCGTGGTTTTTTTTTTAATTGCTGATAATGCTGGTGGTGCATTAACAGCATTAATAAAAAGGTCCTGACTTCTTTATTGAAAAAGCTTATGATCCAAGAAGATAAAACAACAGCAAGAAAATGGGAAAGTGTATATGTACCATCTACACCTACCACTTTCCTTAAGATGCATCCCAGGATAGCATTCCCTGGGATACTGTCTGGCAAAGTGAAAAATAAAGAGATGTTGATAAAATAATACTTTTTCATATCTTTTCTGGTTGTTGTTGTTACATCCTGTTAGAAGGGCACTTTGCAAAGAAAGAGAGATAAACACCCTCCCCCAAGGGACTTACAGTACAATTTAGACAAAACTGGAAGAACAGATGGGGAAATGCAGACGGAGCAAGCATTACAAATATGCTCAGGGCAAGAGAAAACAAGATTCCTGTATGGAAGGATAGAAACCTCAGACTTAGAGTCCAAAAGGAGGTGCTGTTGGTACTTTTTTCTACAAGAGATGGCCAAGACATTTTGCTATCTGAGTAAACCAGAAGATGCTTTCTGGAGCCCATTCCCTATTATAGGAGTTGCCAATATAGTTGATTCTTTACCCCAGGAAAGGTAACTGTGGTGGCTTAGTGGTTAAGACACTGAACTTGATGACTGGAAGGTCAGCAGGGCAACAGTTCGAGACCCAAGTGCTGCATGACAAAGTGAGCTTACATCTCTGTCCCAGCTCCTGTTGACCTAGCAATTCAAAAGCAAGAAATTGCAAGTAGATAAATACTGTATTTGCTGATGTATAAGACCCAATCCCACCACTTTAAAATACACTGGAAAATGGAGTGTGTCTTGTACTGTATATAGTGGCCTATAGTGGGTTATTTTGGTAATAACAGAGTGCGTCTTATACTTCAATGCATCTTCTATGCCACCAAATATGGTAGGTACCACTTTGGTGGGAAGGTAAACACCATTCTGTACACTCCGGTGTCTAGTCATGCCTACTACAAGTCCACAGAAACATCTGAAGAGTGTTGGCTCTTTGGCTATAAATAGAGATGAACACTGAACCCTAGAGTCGCATACAACTGGCTTTCGAGCAAGGGTAACCTTTACCTAAAGGTTGGTGGCGGCTGCAACTTGTACCCAAGAAAGCAATTTTGCTGAAGCAGAAAAAAATGCCATTGGCTTGCTATGAACTAACCCACACACTATGATCACGGAGCCATCTCTTGTGGCACATATGGAATGAGACATGCAGGATTTAACACTGGGATTGGAATGGACTGTCGCAGCCTTAAGCATATTAACAAGGTGCAATTTCACAGCCAGTCCATCTGGCATGGCCTCTTCAGCCTCCATGGCTGTTGGGAATCAGAGTTCCTCCTCTGCTCATTTTGCCATTGGGCCCAATATGATGGTTTCCAGTGACATTTCCTCCACTGAGGGGACCATCACCCCACCTAAAGGGGCTCATCCACCTGTAGCCATTGGCCCCTTTAGGGAGCCAGGTTATTTACCGCCGCCCAATGCTCGACGTTGAGTTGCTGGCTATACGGTCTACTCCTTTACCATAGTGGGATGTCTGGCCAGACACTTTTACCTAAAGGTAAATTGATGGAACAGCATTCTCCATTCTTTCTGTGGTAAACAGGCCTAAAGTGTGTTGCAGAGGGAGTAGGTTGTGTATATAATGGAAATGGAGAAGAAAAAAAGAGAGGGGGAAAACACAGCCTCTTGGGAGATGATGTTGTTACAACTGTTGCCAAACTAGACTTTGAGAGCAATGCTATTTCTCCCAAATTACCAATTTTTGCCTCCTACAACAGGGTTTCTTCCAATATATGAAACCAGACATACAACTTAAGCATATGTTTGCTCTCCACTGGTTAATCAAACAACAAAGACACAAGTAGAGAAGCACCACTAGTGAAATATTTTTCACTGAGCATATCACCTTGACTGGCTCTTTGGTAGCTGCATTATTCTGCCTATTGTTTTGGCTGGCCATTGTTGTCTGAGGTTTTCATTTGTGGGAGTCTATGGCTAAAATGAAACCAAACCCAAAATCAAAAGCACTGTGTTGCCTTTAAGCGTAGCAAATTTATTTCAGTACGATCGTTTGTGGATAAAACGCACCTCTTCTGAACAGGGAATGCAAATCTGGTTTATACAGAAGGAGAAGCCATAATACTACTGGGTTTTTCTATTTTTTTAAGGGTTTTTTTATTCCTGAAACAAATGGACATGGTTATCCCTAAGCTGAAAACTGGTATTTCTGGGGCTACACCTATTATGATTTTCATGGGTCAGAGGCCCTGGCAAAGGTTCAACCAATCCTACTCTCTGGCCATCTGAGCCACAGTGCTTCTCGGTTGTGTATTTTGCTTCTTCCTCTTGCGAGCTGCCTCTCTGGTGCAAAAAATGAAGTGCTTTACACCCAGCAAATGATGCCTACTTCAAACATGTACCAACACCTACTCCTTTCATGTCTGCAAGAAAGTGAAGACTTTCCCAGGCAACTATCACAGCAACAATTTTGTGATGTGTAAAAAAGAAAAAAGATGACTGGTTCTCTTATAGTAAAGATGTAAAAACAAAGCTGATCATTACCATAAACGTGTGTTATAAATACTGATTAAAGGCAAAGATATTGTGCCATGTTTATCATGCAGTAAAGACTCTCCCCTTTGCTTTGTTCCTCTTATATAAGTCAATTAAAACTGCCCTCCTAGTGAGAGATAATTTTCTCTGTTAATTTCCTCTTCTCCATGATCATAAACCTTTTCTTGCACAACTATATCCACTTTAGGCTGTTCAGCTCTGAGTCCACAGCTGGAATGTCATTAAGGAGGCAATAAGCAGAGCTAGAAGGAAAGATATTTAATAAGTTGAACATCTTTGGGGATGGGCTATTGAGAAAAGGCCTGGTGAGTACAATATCCTCATCCAGAACCGGGGGGGGGGGGGGGATTTTTTGTCTTATATTTTCCATAATCTCCCGGCCAACATGAAAGTTAATGTCCATGATGCCATGATGTCCATGATATTTCTAAGCTCTGCCTTTCACATGATTTGAAAGGCATTTTATTCAGTTTGACAAAACATTTATTTAAAAATGGGAGGAAGGATTAGAATGAACTAATAGTATGGATTATTGACCTGTTGTGCACTTCTATTGATACACAGTACCAACAAACCCATCAATAAATCCCAACAGAAGAATGAAAAATAATTTAAGAGATTGAAAAAAAATTCTGGAAGATCTTTTCAATTGTGTTGCTGTCAGTTAATAAAATAATTAGGGTTGCCCCCTACCATTAGCTAGACTGAGACAGTCACCATAGGCAGCACAGATGTTGGGAGGCAGCAGCTAGATATTGGGGGAGTGGAATTGTATTTTGTGGATTTCCCTCTGCCACCCTAACCTTGTCCCCAGCTATATTGAAAGATGCTCTAATGCTGAAGAAATATTTGAATGACCAGTCCAGTTGATTTTCATAAATGGAAAGAGAAGGACACTATCTTGTTTTTCAATTTAAGTAATAAAGTGAAGGGTCAGTACCTTCCTTGTTGATATCAGAGCTTTCTGCTAGAATTTAAGAAAGACTCATTATCTCTCTTTGTTACAGAGCACTGTACAATTAGATAATTTTTTAGTAGATGCAAGCTACTTCAATAGCATTATCTCAGCCACTTATTAGATCCTTTGTACACATGATTGGGGCATAAATTGCATGCACATAAATGCTGAATTTATAGACATAGAAGACTCAGCGTTCCCTATGGCAATGGCATAGAGCTGGCTAATCCTTCCAAACCAGAAGTTTTGGCTGTAAACATGTTGATGAGTATAATGACCAACAATCCTTTTCAAAATCACAAATGACAATAATTTCTATTAACAGAGAGGGTCTCTCTTTATTATATAACACTGTCTGGATGGAAACTGTCTACCTTCAAATACCAACAAATAACCGAGGATTACTACCCATGTGGGTGGTTTTAAAGACAGTTGGAAAACCACAGATAGAGAAGGATGTATCTACTTAATCATTAGCTAGGACTGAGTGTTGCAATCAGTCTATTCTTGTCTTACAGCAGTTGCAGTTCCAACTGAAAGGGCCAGTTTTGCCAAATAGTGCATTTTATGGCTTAGGAGTAGAGTAATTATATTTCTTTGTCCTCACTTGTACATGAATATCCTTAATGGAAGAAGTCCTAAAGGCATTCTTGGCATTTGAGTTAGGGAAGACAACTATGATGAAGTGACGTCTTTCTCAAAAGAAGAACCTTGGTTTTGAAACATAGCCTCTAAAAAGGTTCATTTTGTACCTCCTGTATTGTACTTTCACTGCTGGGCAAAAACTATTAGCTGTATAGCAGTCTTAATCTTGATAACTATGTTGTACTGGCTTTATTATTTTATAACTTATTTTATTGTGTTTTTATCACAATAGCCAATAAATAATAAATAACTTTCTGTTCAAACTAAGGTTCTCTGTAAGAGACCATTAGTATCTGTCACTATAGCAATGCTTTCCACAATTCCTTTGGCAAGTTGGATTTAAGTGACGATGATATGAAGATGATGATAGCCAAATTCTACACTTTCTGCAGAAACTGCTTCTGGAATAGTAAACAACAAGTTAGAAACACATAAGTGGAACAATAAAATCAGCACAATGGAAAGCAAAGTACCAATAAAATCACTAATAAATCCAAGATAAGAGAGTGAGAAGCCTACAGTAATTTAAAAGGCTCAGGAAAAATAGAAATTTAAACAACATTTTAAAATCCAATGAATCTAGGACTGCATTCATAAACACACATAGGAGAGCATGTTCTATTGAATACACATGGATAACATTGTGTTCTTAGGCTGCAATCCTATACACTCTTTATTATTATTAAGGGGGATTAAGTCCTATTAAAGTCATTTGCACTTAGCTAGCATGTATAACATTTTTCTCCATGAACAATATGGTCTGGTAGCTATATGTTCTGATCAGTGGTGGGTGGGCATCAGCAGGTTCGCATCAGTTCGCCAAAACCGGTAGCAGAAATTCTAGCTGGCCCCACTCATCCAAGTTTTAAAATAAAGTAGTCCTAATTCAGGTGCAACACAGGGCTTCTCCCCTGGCCATGCCCACCATACCATGCCCACAGTGTGGTAGTAAATTTTTTTTGGGAGCCCACCACTAGTTCTGATAGCAGAAAGGACATAAATGCCCCTTGCATTCCATTGGTAGGGTGCAGCAAGTAAAAGGCCTCTCTCCCCCTTTTTTCTACAGTTAACATGACATTCAAAAACCTTGATTAAAAACACAAACAAAGCACTCTGTTTATTGTATCATAAGTTTGCATCAGTCCACATTTGGCAAATTAATCTTCTTTTGTTTTGTAATTGGCCATGGCAAGGTATGCACAGCTTTGTTTTCTTGTGTTGATTTATTGGGCATAGAGCCCTGAAAGATATGGAAGAATTATGTTGTAAGAGAAGGAAATATATATTTACCTTAACTTGTGACCTGACCTCAAGTAGCTTTCTGTTGAAAGCTCTTTGGACGGAGCCTAAGATGGGTTAGTCCAATACCCAATGGGAGGTGGAGTTATGGATGAGACATACCTTTGTTTCATATAAGTAAAGGTTGCCCTTGCTCGAAAGCCAGTCATATCCAACTCTAGGGTTCAGTGCTCATATTTGTTTCAAAGCCAAAGACCCAGCGCTATCTGCTTCTGCAGACGTTTCCGTGGTCATTTGGCAGGCATGACTAGACACCAGAGCACACAGAACACTGTTACCTTCCCACCAAAGTGGTCCCTATTTATCTACTTGTAATGTCATATGGAACAGTCATATTTGTTTCCAAATGTTCTCCCATCCCAACTTATATAATGTTCTTCCCATCATTTTTTAAACTAGGAAACAAAAAAGGACAAAGGTTTTAAGGAGACAATTAGCAGCAGTAATCTACAGCGGGAGCAGTGAGGTGATCTGAAGAGAGGGGACAAAGTCTGGAGTAAGCCGGATAAATCTGGAGGTCCATATTTGGATATGGGCTGGAGTTCTCCCCCATTCTCATAGTAGCTGGAGGTATCTGTAAGATATGAGCAACTATTCAGCTAGCTCGGGGTTTTGCAAACTTGGCTCACCAGATGTTCTTTGACTTCAGTTACCAGAAGCCCAAGTCAGCACACTTGCTGATCAGGGATTCTGGGAATTGAAGTCCAAAAGCATCTGGCAAGCCAAGTTTGCAGACCCCTGAGCTAGACTAAATGAAATTGATAGGGCTGAGGTTTTTGCTTTATATTTAAGTTCCCTTAGTTTCTATCTGTGATACAGCCCGCTCCATAATTGTTTAGGAAACAAATATTACAAAATTTTAGTTGGACTTGTTTCAAAAGAATGTTCACAGGATTGCTCCCTTACAGTAGATCCCATCCATATTTACCTAGATTGAAGTAGGGAGTGGAGCTTACTCCTAGGGGTGTACACATAGGATTCCAGCTCTAGCATTCTTAAGTTTCTCTGAATGCTTCATATAGTCTATAAACTATATACTTGAATAAAGGAGTAGGAATGACCTTCTTTAAGATACAAAGTTTGGGTCCATTAATATAATTGAAACAACTGGGTGCCAGAATGTTTTGCCAAAAGGATAATTCCAAAAATTGATACCTCTGTAAGCTTCTAACAAGAATTTAAATCATCGGGTGATGTTTCTTTCAAGATAGTAGTAATCTATTAGTTAAAAGATGCTAAACATTATTAAAGGTTTGAACAACCATGGCTGTTATTTGATTAAACCCAAGATAAACTGTATAACATTCTGTGTTGTAGATGATGGATAGGAGAGGGCCTTTTAATAGCACCTCTAATCTATCCTGCAGTGGCTCCAGAGTTAGTACGTGGAGGGACTGATTCCCCTTTCCTGACCTCAGCTGGTGCTTTCAAGACTGGAAGTATCTGGAAGTATCTGAGGAGAGTGCTTCACTCCATTCCTTCTTCCCAGCATGGGGAGCATTGCCAGGTAGCATAAGCAACCAAGGCCTGAGAGCAATTTGCTTTTCCCTTTCCTATGTGGTCACTGACAGATATCCTTATGTGGTCCATATGACAGATATTCTTTAAATGAAGGGCTAGGTAATCAATGTCTATTTTAAAGTGGGGTGCACAGGAAAGAACCCCACAATAAGCGGAGCCTTTCATCTACACAACCAAAATACATTGCACTTGCCTCACTTGCCTCACTTGCCTCACTTGTTTTGGTGACACATATATTCTTGTCCTTTGTGTGGTACATTGCTTTAGCCATGGTTGCTCAGCATGATTTCTTGCTTAAGCCTGCAGAGGTAAGACCAACCATGAATTTTGCAAAAAATTTTTTTAAAAAAACCACTTTCTAATGTTTAAGAGGAATATTTCTTAGGGACACAGAATCCTAGTTTATACCATTTTTGCAGATGAGGATGTGATGTTACAAATGCTGCCTCACCACAAGATGAGATTAGGAGAATTTTGTACACTTTTCCCATTCCAAGACTTTTTTGCCAACATTTTAAGAGGATATTTCTTGTATTAAAGGCCTTGCATTTTGCCAAAAAGGCCAGCTCAACACAACTTCTTTTGTTTTATTTTGGTTGCTAATATTAGTACTACTCATGAAGAAGTGAAAAGTCTCACACTGGTTTACATTTTGTTCACTAGGATGTCTTAAACTGTCAGAACACTGTTTCTCGTCAAGAATAAGGGGTGACTATCCATTATTTTCTTAATTTTGTCATGTAGTAAAACTCTGGCAAATCCTAATATCTCTTTACAGAGCTTGCAAATGCTAACTTTTGAATGTGTAGTCCAAAAAATCCCTGGCTTTACAGGCTCTCTGTGTGTCTTCTCTATGTTGGTACATAGCATTAAAGTGCTCTCACTTCTACAACCCATGAGACATGGTGTTCTAGAACACAAGCCAGAACATTACATTACAGAACCCTTGTGGAGCAGTGCTTAAATTGTAGTACTGCAGCTAAAACTATGCTTATGATTTCAGTTTGATCTTTGCATGCTCAAGGTTGACTCAGCCTTCCATCCTTCCCAGGTTGGTAAAATGAGTACCGGGCATTTTGGGGGCAAAATTATAATTACCACGTGAACCACCCAGAGAGAGAGCTCCAAGTGTATGGGGGTGGTATATAACTGTTATTGCTATTGTTATTGCTATAGGATGTTGTGTCTAGTCCTCCTTTCCTTAACTATAAAATGGGAGCAATACTGACCTACATTGCCACATTCCTGTAAAAAATAAACAAGAGATCTGTAAATCCTCTGCACATTATTATTACGCTCCAGCAATGCTAGATGATGACAATACATTCATCCAACTAACTAACTAACTAACTAACTAAATACAGTACTAGCCAACACTTGAGAGACATTTTAATACAGAACTAATTGAGCACTCAGTGTTCCCATATCAGACAGACCTTTTAGTGTTTATGGCCTCCCTGCTTACAGTACTTTAAACGCAGAAATGTCACATGGCGCCATGGGATGCCATATAGACCAAAAGCAGCATGTTGAATCAGAAAATTAAAGACAGTAATTGTAGGTAGGAAAGGATAATTATCTCCACATTGTGAATATTTTGACACCGCCTACAATAAAGTGGGAATGCTGCTGCTATGCCTACAAACTGTAACTATTGTTAGAAAGCCTTTTTGCAGTCAGTTAATGGGAAAGGAATAACAAATGAATACACCTGTAACAACTAAAATTCTACAGTCTTCCAAAGAGAAGCTACTGTATGTTCTGTATACAGTATGTAAAACTCCTGTAATAAGTTAAATGATTAGTTATTTGTTTGTTTGTTTTATTACTGATTCCATTGCCTATTTAACTTTTCCTTCTGTATTTATTTGGTGCAAGTCTTCTGCTTTCCCAAGTCTGTACACTGCATAATCTTCTACATGAACGCTCACCTGAATGTGGTATCACGACTTTTGGCTGCCTTGCCAACATTTCAGGTTGCCAGTAACAGCACCTGTCAACACAGCTAGGATGCTGAAACCTTGCTTCTTTCTTACATAGGAATTATTCTTGAAGAGAGGGTTTACATCATATAACCTAGCCCTTGGCAAAAGGTTGATTGGATTCCCATGATAGACAATTGGAGAATTTTGTGTTATAATATTTAATCTATGGCAACTAAGACACAGAGTTTTATGTACAGTATATCTAAAATGTATGGCTCATGGAACAGGAAGCAGATTTAGATCAGTTGGGCACATCAAATTTAGCCTGAATTTCTTAGGGCTCTCCTTCCTTCCTTCCTTCCTTCCTTCTAACCTGCTTCCCCCCATATAAAAGCACTCAAGATGGTTAATACAGCACAAATTACCTAAAAACTTTTATCTGTCTTGAAATCTCCCACCATTCAGATTCTCAGTAAAAAGCTTTTATTTTTTCCACTATACCATTTATTAAAACTGGTTTAAATGATATCAGGTATATTATATATAAAAAGCCAGAGGCCATAGCGCATAAATCATAGTCTTTTATTTTCTTATATAATAGTAGTATCCCTGGACTGGATTTTTTTTTTTTTTTGCTTTTCAACATCACAGACACAAAAAACTAGAATGCTCACCAAATCTGGATCTTCCCTGGGGTGTCAAAGTTTTTCTTCCATGTACAAGAATGAGAAGCGTCAAAATATTCCCCGCTACCTACAAAAAAAAATATTTTTTGTCAACCTCAGTTAGAGATGGCATGGTGGGGGGGGGGGGTAATATTGTTATGTTTTTAAGGGTTTTTAAAATTGTTTTGCCTGTATATTGGTTTTAACTTGTGTACACTGCCCAGAGTCCTTTGGATAAGGTGGTATATAAATCTATTAAATTAATATATCAGATCAGTTTTTGCACAAAGTACAGTAGTTGCTGCCTTGCCATACAGACATCTATGTAGTAAAATAAATTAACAGGCTGCTGTCAATCATCCACTTTTCCCATGTTTGTTGGATGTGTTCTTTGCTTCATAGCAAAGATCTTAGTTTTGTGCTGAGATATTTTGTACAAAAATATAGAAAAGTCAATGAAGAAATTTAAAAAAATTAAACTGTGAAGAAGTAGATGAGGCGCTGCTATGGCTTAGGCGTTAAGATGATGAATTTGATGACCAGAAGGTTCTCACATCAGCAGTTCAAGACCTGAGTGTTGGGCAACCGAGTGAGTTCTTGTCATCTGCTCCAGCTCCTTCTAACCTGCCCCAGCTCCTTCAAAAGCGAGAAATTGCAAGTACATTAATAGGTCCTGCTTCGGCAAGAAAGGTAACAGCATTCCATGCACTTCAGCATCTAGTCATACCTGCCAAATGACCACAGAAATGTCTTCAGACACAGCTCTTTGGCTGTAAATAGAGATGAGCACCAACCCCTAGAGCAATGGTTCCCAACGTGGGGCTGATGCCCTATGAACTTTAAACCATTTCCAGGCCTTGCCTTCTAGGGTCTCCCCAGCCCAAAGACTCCGACCTGTAGGTTTCAAAGCCCAGTCCAGCCCAAGGCTGCAATTACCTGGGTTCCTGCCTCAAGAAGTCCCAGCAAAATTAAAATGGAGAGAATGAAAAATCAAGTAGCGTGGAGATTGGCTGAACTCTTATCTTACCCCTTCCAAACATCAGTCAGGTTAACTGAATTAAAGTTGTTTATTTCTTCAGGTTCATAGGTAGTTCAGGATACAAAAAGGATCAGGATACAGCAAATCAAAATACATTAGGGTTTCCACATAACAGGCTTTCCCCACCAAAGAAACATAATCTAACTATTTCTAAGTCACCATTATGAACAGCAGCACCAGGTGAGATGCTAATCCTCCATCTTTCTGGATCAGAGTGACCATGAGGTCTGGTAAAACAAAGGAGGCCTGACCTGACCTCCCCCTTTGGCATAAGGCCAATCAGGGTCGAAAATTAACTAAACAACACCTGGCTTTCAAATCAATTGGCTATCTATGTCAGGTGATGAAAGATGAGCATCTTCAGCCAGGGTGGTAAACAACATTCCTTTGCACCATTTGGCTATCAGCATCACAATAAAACTGCAAGAGGAAGTCAAGAGGCCCACCTTCGATACAGGGGCAAAACAGCTCCTCTAAAAGCAGTTTAAGAAACAGGGAAATGCCATGTTTGATGACTAGTGACATATTATTACATGCCCCACCGGTGGACTTCAATTCCCAGATGACTAAGTCAGTACATTGGCTGATCAGTGCTTTGGGGAATTGACTTAGGCTTCTGGGATTTGAAGTCCAAAAAATGAAAGATTGGGAAACACTGCCCTATTTATTTTATTTATTTATTTATTTATTAGATTTGTAGGGCCGTCTTTCTCGCCTCAGCCACCCAAGGTGGCTCACAGTGTTGGTTACAAACATCCACCATACAGTAAAAACCAAATCTTAAAATTATCTAAAACATTTAAACATCCATAAAACATCCCTGATCACTTTAAAAAGAGGGGCACCTGGGCGGGGAAAAGAAAACCCCAGACAGGGCTAAATAAGCCAGCAGGGCTGGGTTGTGGTGCTAGAAGCACTCCACACCTGCTGGTGAAGCCATGTTTTTAAAGTCTTCCTGAAGAGGGGCAGCTCCATCTGGAGGCACAATTCTGATGGCAGGAGGTCCCATAGGGCCAGGGCAGATAGAAGGCTCTCCTCCTGGTCCCAGTGAGGTGTGGCTCCCTACCTGTTGGGACCATCAGGGAGCCCCTATGGTCCACCCTTGTAGGATGGGTCGAAAACCTCGGTGCAATGTGGTCTCTTAGGTATCCTGGTCCACTACCATGAAGGGCTTTAAAGGTTAAAACCAGAACCTTGAATTGCACCCAGAAGCATCCTGGCAGCCAATGTAGCTACCAGAGCAGCGGCGAGACACGGGCATAACGCCCGCACCCCATCACCACCTGTGCAGCAGCATTCTAAACCAGCTGTAGCTTCCAGATGGTTGTCAAGGGCAGCCCAATGTAGAGCACATTACAATAATCCAGTCTGGAGGTGACCAGAGCATGGGTGACCGAGAGTATGGAGTCCCAGTCCAGGAGCAGGCATAATTGGTGCATGACACGAAGTTACGCAACAGCCCTCCTGGCCACAACTGCCACCTGCTCTTTGAGCAGTAGTTGCAAGTCCAGGAGGACCCCCAAATTACGCACCGGGTCTGTTTGAGGCAAGAGAGCCCCATCCAGCACCAAAGATGGTAACTCCCAGGATAACGCATGGCCCCAAACCCACAGCTACTCAGTCTTGCCAGGATTTAGCATGTATGACATGACTGGCTTTTGCCCTACCTTTAGAAGTAGACGGCAAACATTGTAGAAAGGGACAGTATTTTGCATTTTCTTTTTTAAACAAATAAAAGTGCCTATCTTCTTAGGTTGGAGCTGAGAAATACTGAATAAATACTCCATAAGTTATCTTGACAGCTTGAGATAGCCTTTCTCAACAAGAACAAGATTTCTTCACAACTGCAGTCTACTGCTGTCCCTTAGGAAAGACCAGTTTCACCACCCAGACTGTGCTGGGAGGCTTCCTGACTATGTCAGCACCTACCAGCTGGTAACAGTCCATTTTCACTTCATGTCCAGTGGGTGAGAATCTTCAGCTGCTGCCCTGACCCTCTGGCACCTGGATTTGCTTAATGCAAGGAATTGCATTAAAACAGACATGGATTTCAAGTGGTTTTGTCCCTGTTTACAAATAGCCTTACTGTCTGATATTTACAAACATGTACCTGTAGTCCCTGTGTTGATTTCCCAAACTAGCAGGTTATAACAGCACTTTTGGTTCAGCATTCTGGTAATGGAATTCTCTCCACAAACAAAGATTCACTGGGCATTTATGCTTTTTAAAAAACAGCTGACCTTTTGTTATGTATGCATATCAATGTACTGTAAAGCTATCAAGATAAAAATGTATCCATCACAATTACAATGTATCTCAGCTGGGAGGAACGCGAGCAAGCAACCCCTTGGGGCAGCTGCGAGCGTTCAGCCTCACATGGTTCACATTGCTCAATCACGGACAGCCGCGGGAAATGCCTCCGCATTCAGCAGAATGAAGATACTCGCATTCAGCAGAATGAAGATACTCGCATTCAGCAGAATGAAGATATTCGCATTCAGCAGGAAGAAGATACAACTGCGAGAGTAAGGCGTGCCTGGGCGAGGCCACGCCGACAGTAGCCAATGAGCTACCGTGCTGCAAGATTCAAATGTATAGTCCTCAGTATATAATGAGATGTACCACCACCATTACCTCCATGTTCCCCCCGGATCATCATGCAATAAACCTGTGTTAAGCCAACCACTTCGGCTGTTCACTGTCTTTGGTCCCATACACTAAACTGGCGACGAGGATGGGATGATGGCAGCCCACAGGACCAAGACATGCGCCGGCTACGAGATCAAGAAGCCGGGAGATTTGGAGCTGTTCGAGATAGACTTCAATGGGGCGCTCGTCGAACTCGAAGTCACGGACGAGGCCAAAAAGAGGGCCATTTTTGTCAGGCTGCTCGGGCACGAGACCAAGCGGACGTTGGTGGACCTGATCGCGCCGAGGAGGGTGAGCGACTTCAAAGCTAAGGAGCTCCTGGCAGTGCTACGCGCCCACCTCCGGCCCGCGATAGCAATGTTCCCCGCTCGAAGCGCGTTTTGGAGGCGAGTCCAAGCGCCCGGGGAGTCGGTCGCCGATTTCGCAGCGGCCCTGTGACTGGCCGCCGGCCCATGTAAGTGGGAGAACCCAGAAGTCACCCTCCGGGACTGCCTGCTGTGCGGCCTGAGGGACACCGAGACTCAGCGCACGCTGATGAAACAAGAGCCGCCCCCCACACTACAAGAGGTCCTAGACGTGGCGCAGGCTGCGGAAGCCACGATGGCCGGGGTGCAGGAGCTCCAGGACTGGCGACCGAAGATGGCCAAGGCTGAGAGCTCGGTGCGTGCAGCCCGACGAGCCTCAAACTCGTCCGCGGAGAGCGGAGATGACGAGGACGTGCGGAGAGTCCAGAAGGAAGGCCGGCGTTGCGACGGCTGCGGCGCCACCCACGCCCGCGCCAAATGCCCCTTCAGGAAGGCCGAGTGCCATAACTGCGGCCGGCGCGGGCACATCGCCAAAGTCTGCAGAAAACGGCGCGAGACCAGGAGGAGTTCGCCAGACCGCTCGGCGAGGCAGGACCACGAGGCAGGACCGCACCACGAGGCCTCCGGACAGCAACCGGGCCACGAGGAAGCAGGACGGCGTGGGGCGCATCTCCGATGACAGCGAGGACGACGCCCCGGTGCTCAGCGTGTCCGTCGGACATCCCCGATACTTCGTTGAGGTAGTAATTCAAGGGGCCCCTGTTAGGATGGAGGTGGACTTGGGTTCTTCATACTCTATCATTTCTCAGGGGGAGTTCCTGAAAATCGCCCCCCACGTGCGGCCTAAGCTCAAAGCATTGAGGGCCACACTGAAAGACGTGCAGGGGAACCGCATCCCAGTGTTGGGGGTTGGGAAATTCCAAGTCCGTTTTAAAAGGCACGCCGCAACGCTCCCCCTAGTTGTCCTCAAGGGAGGTAACTGCAGCCTCCTCGGGACTCAATGGTTTCAACCCCTGGGTTTGTTCATCGGGGGGGGTGCACGCCGTGGGAGTACACGCCACCGGGACTGATCCAATACAGGACGTGTGCGACGCGCATCCCGAGGTCTTCAAAAAGGGACTTGGGAAATTCAAGGGCCCCCCAGTGACTTTTGACTTGGACCCTGAAATACGACCAATCAGGCTAAAACCGCGCAGGGTGCCTTTTGCACTCAAGGACAAGATAGAGGCGGAACTGGACAAATTGGTGGGTCAGGGGATTCTTGTGCCCGTGGATTCTGCGGAGTGGGAAACTCCGATTGTAACAGCACTAAAGGCCAACGGGGAGGTCCGCATATGCGCTGATTACAAGTGCACCATCAACAAGGCAATTCGCCCTAATGCATATCCGGTGCCGGTAGTCAGCCACTTGCTGGCCAGGTTACACGGGGGGAGGTGTTTCGCAAAGCTTGACCTAGCCCAAGCCTACCAGCAGCTCCCGGTGGCCCCCGCCTCAGCTGCGGTACAAACCATAGTCACCCACAAAGGGGCGTTCCAGGTGACGCGCCTTCAGTTCGGCGTAAATTCGGCGCCCGGGATTTTCCAGTCACTCGTGGAACGCCTCTTAAAGGGATTAGAGGGGGTGTTACCCTACTTTGATGACGTATTGATAACGGGGGGGAGCCGGGCGGAATTGGCAAAGAGGTTGGGAAAGGTCCTAACAATATTCGAAAAGGCGGGGTTGAGGTTGCGGAAAGACAAATGCGTCTTCTTCGCGACCGAGGTAGAGTTCCTGGGTTTCCGAGTAACTCCTGAGGGTATACGGCCGTCCCAATCCAAGGTGGACGCCATCAAAAAGGCCCCTTGCCCCAAATCCAAGCCCGAGCTGCAGTCGTTCCTCGGACTGCTCAACTTCTACCACTCCTTCCTTCCGCGCAAGGCAGCCGTGGCGGAACCACTACACAAGTTGTTAAAAAAGGACGAGGCATGGAAGTGGGGCGACGACCATGAGAGGGCATTTAACGACCTAAAACGACTCCTGGCGTCCGATGCCGTACTAACCCACTTCAACCCCAAACGCCCGGTAGTCCTGATATGCGATGCATCCCCAGTGGGAGTGGGGGCGGTGTTATGCCACGTGCTAGAAAACGGGAGGGAGGCCCCAATAGCGTTCTACTCCAGGTCCCTGTCTCAAGCAGAGAGAAACTATGCCCAGACAGACAGGGAAGCGTTAGCGATCATTGCGGGAACCAAAAAATTTCATGATTTTGTGTATGGCCGTCCCTTCACCATAGTGACCGACCATAAGCCCTTGCTAGGCATTTTCACCGCAGATAAGCCCACGCCACAAATCCTGTCCCCGAGAATGCTCAGGTGGGCCATTTTTCTCAACGCGTATCAGCACGCGTTGGTGTACCGGCCAGGGAAGGAGATCAGTCACGCGGACGCCCTGTCAAGGTCTCCCCTTCCCCAGGACTGCAACCACGTGGGCGAGGAAGAGCGAGACCACCAGGTCTTAATGATAGAGGTCCTAGACTCGCCCCCGGTAGTACCGGCCGACATCGCCAAAGCGACCGGCAAGGACAAAATGTTAGCGACAGTTAGCTCCTGGGTGCAGAAAGGGTGGCCGGTATTGTCCCCAGCAGCGGAATTCGACACATTTTTCAAGAAAAAAGTAGAATTGTCCCTAGAGAGGGGTTGCCTTTTGTGGGGACAGCGGGTAGTGATCCCCACGTCTCTCCGGCCGAGGGTGCTTAAACTGCTGCATGTCAGCCACCCGGGGATCGTCCGTTCCAAGGCACTGGCCCGTAGTTACTTTTGGTGGCCCCAGCTAGACGCCGACATCGAGCACATGGTCGGCACGTGCGAAGCGTGCCAGAGCTCAAGGCCAGAAGAGGCTCGTTTGCCACATAGAGAATGGGACGCAGCAAGGGGGCCCTGGTCCCGGGTACACGTAGATTTCGCTGGCCCGTTCAGAGGAGCGCTCTTCCTCCTTGTTGTGGATGCGTACTCCAAGTGGTTGGAGGTAATCCCAGTTTCGAGCACATCCTTGGCCACAACAATTAAGCATCTACGGAGGGTCTTTACCACGTTCAGTTTACCCGACACCCTCGTGAGTGACAACGCTAGTTGTTTCACGTCCACCGAGTTCAGGACGTTCATGGATCTCAACGCCATTCGGCACGTCACCTCCGCCCCTTTCCACCTGGCCACCAACGGCCAAGTAGAGCGCCTCGTGCGCACCACAAAAGACGCGCTGCGGCGCATGGGTCCCGGAGATCTAGAATTACAAATGTGCCAGTTCCTGCTAAGGTACAGGGTCACCCCATTAGCGTCAGGGTACTCCCCCGTGGAGCTGTTAATGCGTAGGAAGCTGGCCACCGTAATCACCAGACTAGACCCCACCAGGGTAGAAGACAAAGGGCGGAACGTAGGGATAGAGCCCACCAAGAATTTCAGCGTAGGCACCCCCGTGCACTGCAGGAACTACGCCAGCGCAGGGCCAGCCTGGGTGCCGGGCGTTGTAATACAACAAACCGGCCCCGTCTCGTACCGCGTGGAAACTAACACAGGCCTCCTGTGGAGGCGGCACGCGGATCAACTCAGGCGCAGGATTCACGGAGAGCAGGACGAAGACGAAAATAGCCACGAATCAGCGTTAGGGTACTCCCCCACCCGCTTAGCCCAAGGGGGAGAAAAAGGGGGCCAGGGGTCCCCACCAAGGGGGGAGGAAAGGGAATCGATCCTCAGAGATGTTTTGCGGGAATTTGCAGCAGAAAGGAAGAGCCCCGATCTCACACATATCCCTCGGAAGCTTCCCCAAAACACAGATTCCCCAAGAAGTTTAGATTTTGATTTACAGTACCAGGGGGAGTTAGCGGAGTGGTCCCCCACCCGTCCTAGCGAGAAGAGGGGTTTCAGTTCAGCCCCTGGTACTTCCAGTCCCAGTAGCCCCTGTGAGTTAGAATGCAACATAGCGCCAATGTCCCGGAGACCGACACCCCCAAGACAGAAGGTGACGGCGAGTCCGCCCACCACAGTCGCAAGGTCACCCGAGCGGATAACAGAAGGCGGCAGAACCACGAGGGCATCCTCATCGGTTCCGCGGTTCACGATAAGAGGGTCCCCGGGGTCCGAGGGCAACAGGCAGGGGTTCACCTCCCAACTGTTCATTCCATTTCCGTCCCCCAGCGCAAAGCAGGCACAGACACCCCACAGAGCCGCTAACGAATCCCCATTCCCCGTTGCAGGACAAGCCTCCACGGAATCAGGGATCACAGGCTCCCCCGTACTAGGTCAGGCGCCCGCACGCCCCAAGCGTACGTGCAGCAAGCCACAATGGTTGCGGGACTTCGTCCCATCCTAGGGGGGAGGGGTGTTATGTATGCATATCAATGTACTGTAAAGCTATCAAGATAAAAATGTATCCATCACAATTACAATGTATCTCAGCTGGGAGGAATGCGAGCAAGCAACCCCTTGGGGCAGCTGCGAGCGTTCAGCCTCACATGGTTCACATTGCTCAATCACGGACAGCCGCGGGAAATGCCTCCGCATTCAGCAGAATGAAGATACTCGCATTCAGCAGAATGAAGATACTCGCATTCAGCAGAATGAAGATACTCGCATTCAGCAGGAAGAAGATACAACTGCGAGAGTAAGGCGTGCCTGGGCGAGGCCACGCCGACAGTAGCCAATGAGCTACCGTGCTGCAAGATTCAAATGTATAGTCCTCAGTATATAATGAGATGTACCACCACCATTACCTCCATGTTCCCCCCGGATCATCATGCAATAAACCTGTGTTAAGCCAACCACTTCGGCTGTTCACTGTCTTTGGTCCCATACACTAAACCTTTTAAAAATAGTCATGCATAGTTCTGTTAATGTTTTAACATAACTGTTCTGATACTCCTATGTGATTGTTACAATTGTTTGTCTTTTATCCTGTATTTGGATGCAATCATTTTGTGATTTTAGGGTTTTTATTATGTTTACATATTTGCTTCTCTTTGAACATTGACAACCAAATACAGCTTTACTTACTGGGCTAGCACTAAGATATCTAAGGTAAAGGTAAAGGTCGAGTTTGCTTGAAAGCCGGTCATATCTGACCCTAGGGTTTGGTGCTCATCTTTGTTTATAGCCAAAGAGCCAGTGTTGTCTGTGTGTGCAGACGTTTCCATGGACATGTGGCAGTCATAACTAGACACTGGAATGCACAGAACGCTGTTTACCTCCCCACTGAAGTGGTACTTATTTATCTACAGTACTTGCAATTTCTTGCTTTCGAACTGCTAGGTTGGCAGGAGATCGGACAGAGACGGGAGTTCACTCCATCATGCAGCACTCAGATCTCAAACTGTTGACCTGCCAACCTTCCAGTTGTCAAGTTCAGCATCTTAACCAGTGAGCCAGGTTGTCCTGCTATGTTAATAGAGTAGATCATACTGCCAGCAACTCAACACCAAGTGCCAGGCAGCAGTTAACTAACCTGACAATCCTGAGGAATAATGGCTCAGGTACCAATATCCACAGGGAATGGTAATGGTCCACAATTGGATAAAAACCAGTGGTGGGCATCAACAGGTTCACACCAGTTCACCAGAACCGATAGCAGAAATTCTGGCTGGCCCTGCCCATCCAAGTTTTGAAATAAAGTAGTTCTAATTCGGGTGCAACACAGGGCTTTCCCGCTGGCCACACCCACCATACCATGCCCACAGTGTGGTAGTAATTTTTTTGGGAGCTCACCACTGCTTAAAACCCACTTGAATCCATCTTGATGGAGGGTAGCAGCTTCATCAATACTGGCATGGGGTTGATGAGGACTTTGTGTGCCAAAAGGGCACAGGACCAGAAAGTGACTCGCGGGGCTGGATCAGTGGTATGGATGTCATGCTGTGATGGGGAAGGCAGATAAAAGGCCATTGCATTATACAGGTATTCTCAGGACAGTCTTCATGGCTGATTGCCATGAGGATCGCCTATATTCGGATTTAGATATAGCAGAATAAGAAAGAAGAACCACTGAGCCACTGTAGTCCCAGATGTCTAAACAAGTAAGCAAACAATTTCAGGACATGTTGGGCATTTACTGAGGGCTGGAAGCAGTTGGGATGCCATTTGGGTGAAGCAGCCAGGCAGTTTCTGTGCCATCTTTCTTGCCAGGAGAAACAGTGATACCTCGAAATCTCTGTGCTATTCCACCAACTTGAAGCTGGGCCAGGGAAGAAAAAGTGTCATCTTAACAGCTCTATTGCTCTGTTTAGTCATGGTCTCATAAATGTTCTTTTGAATTTAAAAGACAAGCCGTCCTTTGTTTGTTTGCATAGAGACTCCACAGCTTGTCACTTCAAGCCTGCCTTTGGTTTGTAGAACACAGTCAATATGTGTGATTGCTGAAAGCTTGACCCTACCACTTCACCAGTTTAGCACTGAAGAAATACCAGGGGGCCTGCAATAGCACATTTAAGTTTCAAGCAGACGGAGCTCATTTTCCAGCTAGGTTTTATGTTTTTAAAAGTGGAGAGGCCCAAACTTTTCTGCCCTTTTCCTCCCTAAGATTTATACTAAGTGAAATCTAAGATGATCACAATGCCTGGGGAAGCAGAGGTGGGCCAAACTCCCCTCCCCCCCAAAAAAAAAACACTCCAGGAGCAATACACAACATCACAACCCCAAACAAATGGAAATGTAAGTAACTGGAAGTCTATTTCTGTTTATTCTTCTTTTGTGTCCAAGTCAGAGTTTAAACTGCCAAAATTAAGCCACCTTAATTTTGTTGGCCAAATCTAAATTCTCATTGGTACATGTTTCCAGTAATAACTGGCCAACTAGCAAATGAGGTAGATTCTGCATCTCTCCATGTTCATATAGCATGTTGTTGTCTGCCTGCAGCCCCCATTTGTGCATGTTAATCTTATATTTAGGCACTCCGGCCCTCAGCCTATTCAGAGTCCTCCAAGTGATGCAGGGGAGGTTGAGTTCCTCAGCCGTATCCTCTTTTAATTGTAAAGATGCAAAAGATGCAGGAGACAGGCGATATCTTTATTGGATCACTGAGAAAAACAAAACATTGTGTGAGCTTTCGTGGTTCAAGACCACTTCTTCGGGCAGCATTAAAATGTTCATGGCATGGTGGTCTGCCAGGCTCTCTTCTTAAGAACAGCAAAATATTTCATGGATTTAGGATGCCACTCCTACAGGAAGCTGGGTGTTTGTTCCCAGTCTGTGGGACTCTCCTTGGAGCATATGTAGCTTCCTTTTATGGCCAGACAAAGTAATACTGATGTCATGTGATTCCTAACAGGGTCAAGGCTTCAATTTGGTATACATACTAGGCATGCCAAATTGCAATCAAATTAAAGTCAATCAAAATTATTACCTAGCGATGCAGTGTTCTTTCACTTTGTGGTGCTGTGGTGTCAAAAAAAATTGTGATGTCAATTTGTGGTGTCAAAAAAAGTCCTCTTTTAATGTTATTCCTTGTTCAATGAGCTTCTCCCTCCATCATCTAATTTGATTCTTGCTCTTGAATACCCTCAAGAATGTTTGCTCATACCATAAAGCTGTTCCTGGATCTGAGTTGGCAGACGAGGCACATATCCATTCAGAGGATGTCGATGGTCATTCTCTTGCTTATTTCCCTTAGCATTTGCTGCTACTTCTCTTCTTATCTTAGACTAGCAGAGGTTGCCCGGCATTGCCGGGCTGTTTTAAATTGTGTTGGGCATTTTTAATGTGTGCGTTGGTGATTATGGATGGTTTTGGGTGTGCACAACCACCACCACCCATACAATACCACTCCAACGACCAACACACACATTAAAAATTCCTGGCAAGGCAGGAGTGTCGTGTGTCTCTCTCTCTCTGTGTGTGTTGTGTGTGTGTGTGTGTGTGTGTGTGTGAGAGAGAGAGAGAGAGGTTGCTAGTGAGTTAGATAGAGTGAGGGACAGGGGAGGAGACAGTCAGACTCAGACAGAGGAGACAGAGGGCGGAGGCTATTTGCTGAAGCTGCAATGCGTGCAGGTATGTTTGGACTGGAGGGAAGGTTTGTTGTTAGGGGGTTGTTCTGCAGTGTGTGTGTGTGTGTGTGGGTAGTGTTTCGTGTGTGTGTGTGTGTGTGTGTGTGTGTGTGTGTGTGTGTGAGAGAGAGAGAGAGAGAGAGAGAGAGATTTCTGTGGGTTGGCTGGGAATGAAAGTTTCGTCCCCAGGCAACCCAAAAAGAAGCGATTCCTTCTTTTTGGGAGGCAAAGGCACCTTTGCCTCCCGGCGAGAAGGAATCCACGTAACGGAGAAGAGTTTCTTCTCTCTGGGTTGTCTGGGAATGGAACTTTCATCCCCAGCCAAACCAGAGAGAAACAAGGCTGAGACGTAGAAGGCCGCACCAGGATGGAGGGAAAGACTTTTAAAGACCCAGCCAGAACCAGGAGGTAAGCGCGGTTGGTGGGGGTTCGGAAGGGGGGCTAGGGGGCAGTGTAGTTAACGGGGCCATGCCTTGCCCCCCCCCACTCCCTAACCCCCGGTACCACGCTAACTTCCTGGCTCCGATTGGGTCTTTAAAAGTCTTTCTCTCCCGGCAGTTTTTTTTTAAAGTCAGCATGCCGCGCTTTCCCAGCCTCCTCTGTGCTCGCATCCCTCAGCCTGAATGGCTGTGAGGTTGCACAGCACAAAGGACTCTGGGACTCATAGTTCATGCAGCAGTTATTTTTCTGCGGCTCGATTTTGATTGGCTGCGGCACATCTCACAACGTTCTATTTGGTTACACTTCTCAACCTAATTGGCTGTGGTTCAGCACGGCGCACAGGATGTTGGGTAGTGAAGTCTTTTTTCTTTATTTGCATTCGTGGGGCTCTTGCCCCACTGGCACATTTCTCAAACATTTGTTGACCTCCGGACCCGGTTTGGGCGAGTGCAGGAGGCTCGGTACGGGCTAGTGGGGCCGGGTGCGGGAGCCTTTGTCACATTCCAACGGTTAACTCTCGGATGTATAGGTATAGATGAAGCAATACCAACAAGAGGATATATTTTCTTAACTTGTGTAGGTTTGAGGCATCCTGTCACTTTGTTGTTGTTCAATCACACAGTCGATTCCGACTCTTTGCAACCCCATGAACCATCGCTCTCCATACACCCCTGTCCTCCACCATCCTCCTTAGTCCACACAGCCCCATCCCCATTGTGTCTACAATACCATCACAGCCATCTCATCTTTGGCCGTCCCCTTCTTCTTTTGCCCTCCACCTTCCCCAGCATCAAGACCTTCTCAAGTGAATCCTCTCTTCTCATTTGATGTCCAAAATACTTCAGCTTCATCTTTGTTATTTGTCCTTCTAAGGAGCACTCAGGGCTAATCTCTTCTAATATTGACCTATTTGTTCTCTTCACTGTCCAGGGGACTCTCAAAACTCTTCTCCAGCACCACATCTCAAAGGCATCTATTTTTCTTTGCTCAGCCTTTCTAATGGTCCAGCTCTCACAGCCATACATTACCACCGGAAATACCATTGCTTTGACTATGCGGACCTTTGTTTGCAGTGAGATGTCTCTACTTTTCACTATGTTCCCCAGGTTTTTCATAGCTTGTCTCCCAAGAATCAGTCGCTTTTTATTTCATGGCTGCAATCTCCATCTGCAGTGACCTTGGATCCTAAGAAAGTAAAATCTGTTACTGCTTCTACTTCTTCCCCATCTATTTTCCAGGGACAGATATGGCCTGTTGCCATTATCTTGGTTTTCTTGATATTGAGTCTCAGGCCAGCTTTTGCACTCTCTTCTTTCAACCTAATCAGGAGCTTCTTTAGGTCTTCCTCGCTTTCTGCCATTAGGGTGGTATCATCTGCATATCTCAAATTGTTGATGTTTCTCCCAGCAATTTTGATCCCATATTGTGATTCCTCCATCCCTGCATTGCACATTATGTGCTCTGTGTATAAGTTGAATAAGCAGGGTGACAGAATGCAGCCTTGTCTTACTCCTTTTCCTATTCCAAAACACTCCGTCATTCCATACTCTGTCCTAACTGTTGCTTCTTGACTCATGTACAGATTTCTCATGAGACATATGAGGTGTTCTGGTATTCCCATCTCTTTAATTACTTGCCACATTTTTTTTGTGATCCACACAATCAAAGGCCTCGGTGTAGTCAATGAAGCAAAAGTAAGCTTGTTTCTGGTATTCCTTTGTTTTCTCCATGATCCAAAGTATGTTCTACATGCTGCTGCAGTCTATCCTGTATTATCTTGAGCATCACTTTGTTAGCTTGTGGGATGAGTACAATTGTTCGATAATTTGAACATTCTTTGGCATTGCCCTTTTTTGGGATTGGGACGTATACTGATCTTTTCCAATTCTGTGGCCACTGTTTCGTTTTCCAAGTCTGCTGGCATATAGAATGTAGTAGCTTGGTTCCATCATCTTTTAGGGCTTTGAAGAATTCAACTGGGATACCATCATCCCCACTGGCTTTGTTATTTGCTGTGCATTTAGGGCCTTTCTGACTTCAGTCTCTAGGATGTCTGGTTCAAGTTCAATTTCCCCCTCATTGTTATTATCCAGGGTATTTAGGTCTTTTTTGTAAAGTTCCTCTGTGTACTCTTTCCATCTTTTCTTTATCACTTCTGCATCTGCTAACTCCTTGCCATCTTTGTCTTTTATCGTGGTCATTTTTGCTTTGAACGTTCCCTTGACTTCCCCAATTTTTTTAAAGAGATCTCTAGTCCTTTGTTGTGTTGTTTTCCTCTATTTCTTTGCACTGTTCATTTATGTAGCTTTCCTTATCTCTCCTTGCTTTTCTTTGAAATTCTTTATTTAAGTGATTCTATTTTTCCTTTCTCCTTTGCCTTTTGCGTTCCTTCTTTCCTCTGCTATTTTAAGAGCCTCATCCAACAACCACTTTGCTTTTTTGCGCTTCTTTTCTTTTGGTATAGTTTTTCTTGCTGCCTCCTGCAAAATGTCTCTCATCTCTATCCATGATTCTTCTGGCACTCTGTCTATCTGTTCCAGACCATTGAATCTGTTCCTTACCTCCAAAGTGTATTCCTTGGGTATGTTGTCTAGATCATATCTATCCGGCCTATTTGTTTTCCCTATTTCCTTTAGTCTGAGCCTGAATTTTGAGATCAGTAGATTGTGATCTGAGCCACAGTCCACTCCAGGTATTTTTTATTTTTTTTTGCTGAGTGTATGGAGGTTCTCCATCTTTGGCTGCAGAGTATGTAGTCAATTTGGTTTTGATGTTGGCCATCTGGTGATGTCCATGTGTAGAATCTCCTCTTGTGTTGCTGGAAAAGGGTGTTTGCTATGACTAGTGTGTTATCTTGGCAGAACTCTATCAGTCTTTGCCCTGCTTCATTTTGTGTTCCCAGGCCAAACTTGTCTGTTATTCCGTCCACTTTTTGATTTCCTACTTTTGCATTCCAGTCTCCTAAGATAATGTGGACATCATTTCTTTGTGTCTGTTCTATAAGATGTTGTAGGTCCTCATAGAATTGGTCTACTGTGGCTTCATCTGCACTAGTGGTTGGTGCATATATTTGGATTGTAGTGATATTAAATGGTTTGCCTTGTAGTCTGACTGACATCATTCTGTCATTTTTGAGATTGTATCCCATTACTGCTTTTCTCATTCTTTTATTTACAATTATGGCCACTCCATTTCTTCTGAGGTTTTTTTGTCCACAGTAGTAGATATGATGGTTTCCAGAGCTGAATTCGCCCATACCTGTCCATTTTAGCTCACTGATTCCCAAGATGTCAATACTTATTCTTTCCATTTCCTTTTTTACCACTTCCAGCTTTCCTTGGTTCATAGATCTTAGATTCCATGTCCCTATGCAATATTGTTCCTTACAACACTGTATTTCTCCTCCCTGTTTCCTGCCCATCCCTTTCTGTCCATCTAATGTGCTGTGTATCCTTCCTGTTTCCTCTGATTTGTCCCTTTGTTTTGCCTTTGCTTTGGTCAATAGGGTTCTCTTGGCAAACTCCCTGGCATGCTTTGCCAGTTTCTACGCCATTTTCCCCCATCATACATATTATCACAGTTTAAAACAAGGTAACATCATGCATATTATCACAGTTTAGAACACAATATCAGTTTAGAACACAATATCAGGCTAAAATTGAGTTAATTTTTCTGCTGTTAGTTAACTATTTCAAGTCACTATGTAAGTCAGTTTCTTATAGTCTCTATATTTGAAAGTCTCTCCTGTAAGTTAATTACATCAAATCACTAAAAATTGGGTACTTTCAGAGTCACTACAGTTTCTATATTGAAATAATTAACTACTTATCCTCCTCCTCCTCTTTCCCTCTGGCTCCTTGAGGGATCGGGGGGGGTGGCTCGGGGGGTGAGCAGCATAGGCGGGCCAGCCCCAGGTGATGGTGGTGGGGCGGCCTCCTTCTCCTCTTTACCTCTGGTTCCTTGCAGGAACCGGGGGGTGGCTCGGATGGTGAGCGGTGTGGGCGGGCTGGCCCCAGGTGATGGTGGTGGGGTGGGCTCCTCCTTGTTCCCTCCGGCTCCTTGAGGGAACCAGTGGGGTGGCTCGGGTGGCGAGTGGTGCAGGCGGGCCGGCCCCAGGTGATGGTGGTGGGGCAGCCTCCTCCTCCTCCTGTCACTATGCTCATTCTTTCTTTAACAGTAATATCTCTTTGTTCGTGTATGCAGATATGTTACATACTGGAACAGCACACTATGCTGCAGAGACACTCAGGGCCAAAGGTGTTGTATGCTGCTATGAACAATTGGTACTGTGGAAATTTGAGTGCAGTGTGTCAGGGAACCTTGCGGGAAGTTACTTTTTATTAGGTTACTTTATATTCATTTATGCAAGGTGATGGGACTTCTTTCTATCTTAAAATTAAATAGTCTAACACTTAGTTAAGAAAGAGCAATTGTGACTCCATTTTGCATTTTCCCAAGCACTCACATTCCATTGAGGGTAAGAGGCCTATTCCAAAGGCCCCATCCCCACCCCAGAGGGAGGAAGCATCCAGGGGGAAAAGGCCTGGCAGAAACCATTGAGGGTAAGAGGCCTATTCCAAAGGCCCCATCCTCAGCCCAGAGGGAGGAAGCAATCAGGGTAGAAAGGCCTGGCAGAAGCCACTGAAGGTAAGAGGCCTATTCCAAAGGCCACAACCCCACCCCAGAGGGAGGAAGCATCCAGGGTAGAAAGGCCTGGCAGAAACCACTGAGGGTAAGAGGCCTATTCTAAAGGCCCCATCCCCACCCCAGAGGGAGGAAGCATCCAGGGAAGAAAGGCCTGGCAGAAGCCACTGAGGGTAAGAGGCCTATTCCATCAGCCACAGCAACAAACCCACCATTGCCTGCCGCCACCTCCGCTCGCACCCTGGGCAGCGGAAGTGAGGGAGGCAGAGGAGGGAGGACCTGGCAGGCTACCCACCACCAGCCATAATCAAAGTAGCATGCAAGTAACTTAACTAAAACAATGTAGTCTGCAACTATAGCAATGTAGAGACTTGATATAGTGGACTTTTCCTTCATACTAAGTTTTTACTTTTACTTTCGTAATAAATGAAGTAGAGCTGTGTTTTTTTATTTTAAACTGATAATATGCATGATAATACTTTGATTTGAACTGTAACAACATGTATGATGTGAGGATACTGGTGTAGGAACCGGCAAACCACGCCAGAAATTTTTGCCAAGAGAACCCTGCACCAGAACAAAAGGAAAAACAAAAGAGGCAAGTTAGATGAAACAGGATGCTTGACACAGATCAAAGGAAGGGGAGAGATGGGAGAGGGCGAGGAGAAATATAGTGTTGCAAAGAACAATTCTGCATAGGAACATGGAATGTGAGGTCGATGAACCAAGGAAAACTGGAAGTGGTGAAAAATGAGATGGAAAGAATAAACATTGACATCTTGGGAATCAACGAGCTAAAATGGACAGGAATGGGTGAATTCAACTCAGGAAACCATCACATCTACTACTGTGGTCAAGAAAACTTCAGAAAAAATGGAGTAGCCATAATTGTCAACAAAAGAGTAAGAAAAGCAATAATGCGATACAATCTCAAAAATGATAGAATGATGTCAGTCAGAATACAAGGCAAACCTTTTAATATCACTGTAATCCAAATATACGCACCAACCACAGGTGCAGATGAAGCCACAGTGGACCAGTTCTATGAGGACCTACAAAACCTCATAGAACAGACACCAAGAAATGATGTCCACATTATCTTGGTAGATTGGAATGCCAAAGTAGGAAATCAAAAAGTAGATGGAATAACAGGCAAGTTTGGTCTTGGAACACAGAATGAAGCAGGGCTAAGATTGATAGAGTTCTGTCAAGATAACACACTGATCATAGCAAACACCCTCTTCCAGCAACACAAGAGGCGACTTTACACATGGACATCACCAGATGGCCAACACCATAACCAGATTGATTACATACTCTGCAGCCAAAGATGGAGAACCTCCATACAGTCAGCAAAAACAAGACCTGGAGCAGACTGTGGCTCAGATCACAACCTACTAATAGCAAAATTCAGACTTAGACTAAAGAAAATAGGGAAAAGAATCAGGCGAGACAGATAGGACCTAGACAACATCCCTAAGGAATACACGGTGGAGGTGAGGAACAGATTTAATGGTTTGGAATTGATAGACAGAGTGCCAGAAGAATTATGGACAGATGTGCAGGACATCATGCAGGAGGCAGCAAGGAAAACCATACCTAAATAAAAGAAGCATAAGAAAGCAAAGTGGTTGTCTGATGAGACTCTTAAAATAGCAAAGGAAAGAAGGAATGCAAAAGGCAAAGGAGAAAAGAAAAAATACAGTTACTTGAACACAGAATTTCAAAGAAAAGCAAGGAGAGACAAGGAAATCTATTTAAATGAACAGTGCAAAGAAATAGAGGAAAGCAACACAAGAGGCCAGACTAGAGATCTTTTCAAAAAAAATGGGGAAATCAAGGGAACATTCAAAGCAAAAATGACCATGATAAGGGACAAAGACTGCAAGGAGTTAGCTGATGCAGAAGAAATTAAGAAAAGATGGAAAGAATCCACAGAGGAACTTTACAAAAAGGACCTCAACACCACTGATAATCACAATGATGAGAACATTGAACTTGAGCCAGACATCCTAGAGAGTGAAGTCAGAAAGGCCCCAAAAAGCCCTGCAAACAACAAAGCTAGTGGAGATGACGGTATCCCAGTTGAATTTTTCAAAGCTCTAAAAGATGGCGGAATCAAATTACTGCATTCGATATGCCAGCAGATCTGGAAATCAAAACAGTGGCCACAGAATTGGAAAAGATCAGTATACGTTCCAATCCCAAAGAAGGGTAGTGCCAAAGAGTGTTCAAATTATCGAACAATTGAGCTCATCCCACACGCTAGCAAGGTGATGCTCAAGATAATACAGGATAGACTTCAGCAGCACGTGGAGAGAGAATTGCCAGAGGTGCAGACGGGTTTCAGAAGAGGCAAGGGGACTAGAGACCACATTGCTAATATACAGTGGATCATGGAGAAAACAAAAGAATATCAGAAACAAGTATACCTCTGGTTTATTGACTACACCAAGGCCTTTGACTGCGTGGAGCACAATAAAATGTGGCAAGTACTTAAAGAAATGGGCATACCAGAACACCTCATATGCCTCATGAGAAATCTGTACAAGAGTCAAGAAGCAACAGTTAGGACAGAACACGGAATGACAGAATGGTTTGGAATAGGAAAAGGAGTAAGACAAGGCTGCATTTTATCACCCTACCTTTTCAACCTATACACAGAGCACATAATGCGCAATGCAGGGATGGAGGAATCACAATATGGGATAAAAATTGCTGGGAGAAACATCAACAATTTGACATATGCAGACGATACCACCCTAATGGCAGAAAGTGAGGAAGATTTAAAGAAGCTACTGATGAGGTTGAAAGAAGAGAGTGCAAATCTGGTCTGAGACTTAACATCAAGAAAACCAAGATAATGGCAACAAGCCCTATCAGCACCTGGAAAGTAGATGGGGAAGAAGTAGAAGCAGTGACGGATTTTACTTTCTTGGGATCTAGGATCACTGCAGATGGTGACTGCAGCCATGAAATAAAGAGGCGACTGATTCTAGGGAGACAAGCCATGAGAAACCTGGGGAACATAGTGAAAAGTAGAGACATCATCTTGCAAACAAAAATCCGTATAGTCAAAGCAATGCAGGCCCGGCACCAAAATGGCCGCCGCGCTCTTTGCGGAAGGCCCCCACCCGGGCTCAGACATCCAGGTGAGTTAGGGGGCGTGGCCACCCTCTTTAAAAGGGGTGGCCATGAGGCAGCTCGGCTGCCATTTTGTTGAAGCGGCGGAGAGGAGAAGTTTTCTCCGTCGCTTTTCTCCCCGGCTTTCGCCTGCTCTTTTTAAAAAAGGAATTTCCCTTTCTCCTTAACTCTTCGGCTTGGGAGACATGGCTCCCAAGCGAAAAGCAACGGCTCCGAAGCCGCGGACGGGGTGAGGGCTCAGCCCACCCACCCACCCACATCTAGGGGGCCGCCTCCAGGCCGGAGGGCTCGGGCGGCGCCCCTGCACCCTGGTGGTAGGGCCTGTTTACCCACTACCACCAATGTGGGCGGACAGGCTGCTGCCTACCCGCCCGACGCCGGGGTCCAAGCAGGGGTGGCACAGGCCGCCCCCTCGGGGATCACTACCCCTATGGGGTCTTTGCCCAGCTCTGGGCAGGGCAGTCCACTTGGGCCTGGTGCGGGTTTCCGCCCCACCATTCCCCCGGCCCCACATGGGCCAGATTATTGGTCATGGCCCTATTCGGGCCCAGGATTCAAACTTGGGTTTGTAACTCTGCAATTGCCCGGTGGGCCATCTGGCCCACCCGGCCCACCTTATACTGGTGGGTCTGAGACCATTGATGCCCTCCTAGCACGCATTTCGGTGCTGGAGGCATCAATGCGCATTGCCCTGCCACCTTCGGAAGGTGGGTTTGCACCTCCTGCATTTCCGGCCTGCACGTCGACCACCGCTGTCCAGCGCGCTGCTGCCAGGGTCGAGCTGCTTGAGGCCATCAGGCCAGCCCAAGCTGGCGCCTCGCAGCTCCCTGCTAGATCATCACAGCGGGGCTTGCTGCAGGGGCCTGGTCCTGCATGGCAAGGGTATAGAGGCACACAGAGCTCGATTCCCATCACGAGCTCCGACGCCCACCGTGGGCCGGAACCCCCAGTGGGGGCGGCCCACGGGGGTGCACCGGGTGAGTATCCTGGTCAATTAAGTACTCCAGTGATACTGCCCAGCCACACTGGGGGGGGTGCAGTGGCCATGGCCACAACAGGTTACCACGGGTGGACAGTTGTATCCGCACTGTCCCGTTAGCTCCTAGTTACTCAATTACCCCCCGGTTATGACAGGGGTGACCGCCCCTAGGGGTATGCCCAATGTTTCAGGGGTTGTTCAGGGACCACTGGGCTCACCCTTGATTCAATCTGTCCCAACTGTGGCCCTACTGACGGCCGGTTATTCCTTGCCCCTGGGTGACCAATTTCCCAGGCCACTAGGGAGAAGATTTGGAGGGGGGAATATGTGGACATTTTCTCCCTCCTAAACCGTCAGCCCACCAAGGAAGAGAGGGAACGGCAGGACGATAGGGACAAGGAGTTGTCCGGTCGTCGTAAGCCGCCGCGCATTTGGGCCAATTGGTTACCGGCCTACCTCATTTATATGGCGGTATACCTGAGGGCTCGCCCTGACTTGGCCATTCCAATGGTGCAATACCTGGATAATATTTATCGGGCGGTGGTCGATTTCCCTGGACCGTCATGGTTGGCCTATGACGAGGAGTTTAGTATGAGAGTGGCCCTCCATCCTGAGATGAGGTGGGACGAGCCCTGCCAGCAATTGTGGCTCTTGTACATGACCCCCACGTGGCCGGTGCCTGGTGATCGGTACCATTGTGGCCATGCCGTGCAGCGGGCGGCTGCTACACAGGTTCCCTGCCAAATGGCGGGGCAGGGGGTTCCAGCGCCTGCTGTGTTGGAGCTTCTCCGCCAACGGAGTGTGCAACAAGTGTCAGTGTCGGTTCCAGCACGAGTGCCCCTCTTGCTCTGGCCCTCACGCCGCCTTCGCAGGCCCGTGGGCTGGTGGATCACGAGGCAGAGGTAGGGGTGGGCAGGGGGCAGTCAGAGCTCCCTCTGATGGTGCGACCAATCAGAAAGGCCCCCTCCCCAATTGATGTCCAGGTGCTGGAACATTGGCTTACCGCTTATCCTAGACGTGAAGATGCGAAGTACCTACTTGAGGGTTTTCAGGGGGTACGCGGGCCTCAAGATGCCCCGAACTTAATTTCCCTCAGGGGTAATGAGGATATCGCCGCCCAATCTATAGCTAAGGAGGTCACCGCACTTAGGGTTGCAGGGCCATTTGCTGAATCACCATTCCCGAACTTGAAGGTGTCACCTTTGGGTTTAGTCCCTAAGAAGTCCCCGGGTGAATTTCGATTAATTTCGATTAATTTCGATTCATCACCTTTCTTACCCTGCGGGTTCTTCGGTCAATGACGCAATACCTGATGACCTTTGCTCGGTCAGGTATACTTCCTTTGACCAGGCCTTGCAGATGGTACGCTCATGTGGCCCAGGGGTGCTACTGGCAAAGTGCAATATCAAATCGGCATTCCGATTGTTGCCAGTGCACCCGGACGACTTTGAGCTGTTAGGTTTCCGTTTTCGGGGCAGTTTTTATGTAGATAAGGCCATGCCTTTTGGCTGTTCTATCTCATGTTCTGCTTTCGAATGATTTAGCACCTTCCTTCACTGGGCTTTTGTTCATAGATCAGGGTCCCGGTCTGTAGCCCACTACCTCGATGACTTTTTGTTCGGAGGGGAACAGGGCACAGACATGTGCGCTCGGCTACTCGCCACTTTTCAGGTGCTTATGCGGGTACTAGGTGTGCCCCTGGTGCCTGAAAAGACTGAGGGACCGGCCACCACTCTCACCTTTTTAGGTATTGAGATTGACACTGTTGCCCAGACATCCAGGTTGCCCATCGAAAAGGTGATGCGGATCTCTGATGCCATTCTGGCAATGCTTGCCAGGCGTAAGGTGTCTCTCCGAGAGTTACAGGTGCTTCATGGCCACCTCAACTTTGCCTGTAGGGTAGTAACACCTGGCAGGGCCTTTGCCAGGCATCTGTGCGACGTCATGGCTGGCCTTTTAAAACGCCACCACAGGGTTTGGCTGACCAAAGGTTTATGGGCGGATCTTACAGTCTGGCTCACATTCCTTCAGGATTTTAATGGCATCTCCTTCTGGAGATCGGAGCTTATGCTCAGCCCGCATTTCCAAGTACAGTCGGATGCCTCCAGCTCCCTGGGTTATGGGATTTACTTTGAAGGGAGGTGGTGCTATGGCCAATGGCCTCAGACATGGCAAGGCACAGATCGTTTACACGATCTTACTTTTCTGGAGTTTTTTCCCATTTTGGGTGCCATGATGCTCTGGGGGGATAGGTGGGCTAATTCAGTAGTTCACAATGCTGCAGTGGTGCACATTGTCAACTCCCAGACATCTAAATCCCCCAGAGTTATGTCATTGGTTCGCCAATTTGTTTTGAAGTCTTTATGCCTTAATGTGCTTTTCAGGGCCAGACATGTACCAGGCATTGATAATGATATTGTTGATGCTTTATCCCGCCTGCAGATCCCCCGGTTCAGTGCCTTGGCACCAGAAGCAGAGGAACTGCCCTCTCCACTCCCGGCCGAGATCTGGACATTTGGCGAGGAGAGGTGAACCGGGCGATCGGCATGTCTTTGGCACCTCGCACGCGTAAGGCGTACCTACATGCACTCCTACAGTTTAGGAATTTTTGCAGGCAAAGGCAGTTGCCCGAAGTGTGGCCAATCCCGGTCGACCAGATTCTGCAGTTCATGGTTTACCTCCATGACCTAGGATTAGCCCCTCGCACTATTGCCACTAGGCTTTCAGCTTTGGCATTTATGGCTAAGGCAAGGGGTTTTGTTGACTGCGTGAATGACTTCCGCATACGTCATGTATTAGAAGGGTGGACACGTGAATGAGGCCGCCGCCCAGACACACGTCACCCTGTTTCACCAGAGGTTCTGACGCACCTTGCACATAGCTTGTGTTACGATAGTTATGAGAAGGCTCTCTTTCATGTGGCTACCACCGTGGCCTTTTTTTGGAGCGCTCTGTATCAGTGAGCTGGTCCCATTGTCAAAGGGGGACCTGTCTCGTAGGGCACTGGAACTCGACGATGTCTTTCTTACCCAGGAGTGGGCGCAGTTGAGGATTCGTTCCTCAAAGGCCGATCAGCACGGAGTAGGCAGTGGTGTCAGACTGCTATGTTGTACAATTGCTGACATCTGTCCGGTTGGTGCCCTACATGAGTTTTTAGCAGTGCGTGGCACGCACCCTGGCCCATTTTTCTGCCACCAGGATGGGTCTCCTCTGACCAAATTCCAGTTTTGGAAGGTGAACGGTATGGCACTTCACAGTGTTGGCCTCCCTGGGGCTCGTTACGGCACCCACTCATTTAGGATAGGCGCCGCTTCAACTGCGGCTGCGTTTGGGTACTCTGATGCTAATATACGTCGCATGGGCAGATGGGGGTCCACGTGTTTTTCTTTATATGTATGCCCCCTTACTGCATGAGTGCCAGTTATGTCATTAATTCCCCTTCTTTCCTTCTTTTACAGACCCTGTGTGTTTACGCACACCGGTGGCAGTATGGCTGATGGGCCACAGTTTTGTGCACTGGGCAGTGCAGTATGCTGCGGTGACAGACTGGGGACCCCATCTCGGGCTACGTGCAGCCGCACGTATGCATTGGTACGGTAAGCGCGGCATGAGGTGGCGGGAACTGTTGCCATTCCTGATGTCCATCAGGGATGCTGGACTGCCTGATGTCTTGATTCTGCACCTTGGCGGCAATGATCTTAGACAGATCACTGGCCTCTCTTTAAAAATGTTGGTGTGCAGTTACCTGGCCTTTTTACATCACTTATGGTCATACACGTGGCTGCTATGGTCTGACATCGTGCCGAGACACCATTACAAGGAGGCATTGACCTCCGTGGTTTGGATCGTGCTTGACGGTCACTGAACAGGGCTGTCACCTGGTTCCTTTTTGACAATGGCTTTGCAACAGCCATTCAACATCCTAGGATAGGCTTGCAGGATTATGGTCTATATGCAGGAGATAGGGTCCATCTGTCGGCCAGAGGTTTGGACCTCTTTCTGGAGGATGTGCAAGCAGGCCTGGTGACCAAGCTGACAGTCTGGGGGGGCGGTGAGTCATCACGGACGCCTCCCCGTGTGGCAGGTAGCACTGGTAAGGTAACAGATTTATGACCCATAGGTATCCGGCAGGTTCGCAATTGACTGGCCAACATGTAGATAGGTACAGGGGAATAAGATTGGCCAGTCAAGGGCGAACCATGCAAGGGTTGATGGCAGGAGCTGCACAGCCTGCAACACACTGATATTGAACGGATACACGTCATAGTGTGGGGTCAGTAGATAGTATATTGATTCCGGTCAACAATTTGTTTGTGTCAACAAACAAATTGATACAAATAGATACATGTAGCCAATTTCCATTGGCATTTTGGGAGGAACCTTACCAGTGTTACTGCGGCCTGCTTGCCTTAAAGAATTACAATTGGATGATACACCAATTGAAAGTGATAATTCGGACTAGGGCATTATTTAATAAAAGTGGCCCAATGCCTTTAATCCAATACCAGTGTCTGAGTCTTTCTTTGGGGGGTGCGCCTGCAATGCAAGCGTGGCACCAAAATGGCTGCCGTGCTCTTTGCGGGGGCCCCCACCCACCTGGACTCAGACATCCGGGTGAGTTAGGGGGCGTGGCCACCCTCTTTAAAAGGGGTGGCCATGAGGCAGCTCGGCTGCCATTTTGTTGAAGCGACGGAGAGGAGAAGTTTTTCCCTCCACCCCCTCCCTAGTGGACAGTGTGATTTTTCTGGTCGCTTCGGGGCCGGGTGGGAATTTTTGGCCCGAACCTACAATTGGCACCTAGGTTCTGGCTTTTTTGCCCATCCCACACTGTCGCTAGTGTTTGAGATAAGGGGTAAGTTGACTTTGGTCACTTTTGGCGGGTAGCACTGGTAAGGTAACAGATTTATGACCCATAGGTATCCGGCAGGTTCGCAATTGACTGGCCAACACGTAGATAGGTACAGGGGAATAAGATTGGCAGGTCAAGGGCGAACCATGCAAGGGCTGATGGCAGGAGCTGCACAGCCTGCATCACCCTGATATTGAATGGATACACGTCATAGGGTGGGGTCAGTAGATAGTATATTGACTCCGGCCAACAATTTGTTTGTGTCAACAAACAAATTGATACAAATAGATACATGTAGCCAATTTCCATTGGCATTTTGGGAGGAACCTTACCAGTGTTACTGCGGCCTGCTTGCCTTAAAGAATTACAATTGGATGATACACCAATTGAAAGTGATAATTCGGACAAGGGCATTATTTAATAAAAGTGGCCCGATGCCTTTAATCCAATACCGGTGTCTGAGTCTTTCTTTGGGGGGTGCTCCTGCAATGGTATTCCCAGTGGTAATGTATGGATTTGAGAGCTGGATCATTAGGAAGGCTGAGTGCAGAAGAATAGACGCCTTTGAGATGTGGTGTTGGAGGAGAGTTTTGAGAGTACCCTGGACAGCGAGGAGAACAAATAAGTCAATCTTGAAAGAAATCAGTCCTGACTGCTCCTTAGAAGGTCAAATAGTAAAGATGAAGCTGAAGTACTTTGGACACCAAATGAGAAGAGTGGATTCACTTGAGAAAGCCTTGATGCTGGGAAAGGTGAAGGGCAAAAGAAGAAGGGGACGGCCAAGGATGTGATGGCTGGATGGCATTGTGGACACAGCGGGCACCGAGCTGAGCGGGCTGAGGAGGATGGTGGAGGACAGGGGTACCTGGAGATCAATGGTCCATAGGGTCGCAAAGGGTCAGAATCGACTGTGCGACTGAACAACAACAAAAACTAGCTACTGAAATACCTCTGACATAAGCAGGGGGCACCACCCTTCTACTGATGAGCCAGTTCAAACTGGACAGAAAAACTCCCTGCCAGCCAAAAGGGTCAGTAAAGAGGGGCGCTTTTTTAGCAGAATCACACATAAACCAGCAGGCTTCACTGCCAGGACGGGCCCAAGAGTGAAATACAAAAATAAATTTGGGGTGTCGGGCTAGTGGGGGACCCTTGAGACAGTGGAGTCATCTGGCCTCGCCACACAGAATAAGGAAATATCTTTATCCAGAGATGTGGTATATAAACACAAGCACAAGCACAAACACAAACAAAAGATGAATCACTACTGCTAGAAGCTTCTGGGGATGCAAGTTGTTCTCCTCCCCCCCCCCCCTCATCCCCCCCCCCCCCATTTTTAATGGAGAAAAGGAAAGTTTTGGAGACAGTTGGGGGACTTGGAGAGCACCACCCGGGCTGCAGTTTGTCTACTTCATGGTAAAGCTTCATCTGAATCCCTAGGGGCTATGGTCGCTCAGTGGTTAAAATGCTCACCTTGTTAGCTGGAAGGCTGGCAAGTTGGCAGTTTGAGACCCGGGTACTGCAAGATGGTTTGAGCGCCTGTCTCTTTCCCAGTTCTTGGGGACATGAAAGGAGCCTCATTTGGGCATTCCCTGAGTGGAGTTTCTTCCACAAAAATCCTTTCTACCCAGAATAATTTCTGACATTAAATTATTACTCTGAATCCCTGTAGGCTCTCCCCTCTGTACTAGTGTAACAAAAGACCTCATCAACATGACTTCAATCTGAAACTGGTCCATTTCCACCACCACCACCCCCAACAAATTATTTTAGGTACATTATAGCCTAATGAAATGATCTGGAGATATTGGAATCTTCTGCCCATTAGGTGCCCTTTGGTTTGCTTCATAGAGCTATTACTGCAATATGGATTTTGGGAACATTGAAGACACTTGCCATAAGAACCAAAGGAACTTCAGCTTTTATTTTGATACTGGTGCTGATTAACTGTTGCACTGATTTATCATTGGGAGAAACACACACACACACACACACACACACACACACACTGCCTGTTTGATTAAAAATTTGGAGTGATTAACACTCAGGCTAATTGTTGCAGGATATTTAATATTATGCGTGCTCTGCAGGAAAGAATGAGAGAGAGAGAGAGAGAGAGAGAAAGCACAGAATTTGTTTTGTTTAAGCACAACAGGTTTACATTTAATTAAATTTGTTGTTCAATGAAGCATCTGTTTTAAACACAAATGAATGGCAGATCCTATGGGACTTCCACATATAAGTCTTTTCACTTCATCACACAAATCTAAAGTGTGCTTGCTTTTAGAATTTGCAATCAGCTGCTTTTACATTAGAACAGATGCTGGAAACATGACAATATTAACATACCCTTGCAGTAAATGGCTAGGTGAAGTCTCAGATTGAAGCCAAAAATATAAATCCTGATTCGGTTTATCTCTGCATGCTAAGGGGTGTGTGTGTGTGTGTGTGTGTGTGTGTGTGTGTGTGTGTATTGCATTCCTTCCATCTTCAGTGCAAGCTCCTGAAAGATAGCACACTTTTCTCTTCAGTCTTGCACAAAATGTCTGAATTTTCATTTGTGGCTTTTGCAGATTTTTGTAAAAATGCACTATATTGAAAAATGTGAAAATGAATGTCTTCTAGCAAGAGCTAGTAAAACAAAGTAGCATTAGGTGGGTTACTTGTGTCTTTCTGATCCATTCACCTGTCCTGTTGTATTTGCTGTGTCTGTGCATGCTTAGTTTTGTAAAAGGATAATATACTAGCTTCACACAGAAATAGGAGTTTTATGCAAATTTTGGTTTTGCACATAATGTAAAAAGTAAGGCATCCCATCCCCAACAATATTTGCTTCATGGTAGTGCCAAGACCCTCAAATAGGAATGAATAGCCCCAGAGGTTCTCTTTTCAATAGACCATGACAGCCTAATTCATTTAGATTCTCTGCAACAGCAAGAGTTCTTCTCATCCTAACAACTAAATTGTAACTAAACATCATTTAAGACTCAAAGAGTAGACATTATCTATCATAGCAGGAAAGTAACCTGTTATTTGTAATTAATTTATTTTCCCAATAACTAAAGTATTGCTACATTACATCATGGCTGTAATTCAACAATGGATAACTTCACTCCTTTGGCAGTTAGACTGTAACATTTACATTACTTTTATAGTTACAGTGCTGTGGCCTTGCTGTATGGTAGAGAAGAAGAGTAATATGCTTGACATGTTACCCATGCTATGCTTAATCTTGCAGAATGAGCAACATCACAATATTTTAAGTAGGCAAAAAATAAGCTATTTTAATAACTAAAACTTTTTTAAATTGTAAATTCTAATGGCAACTAATTCATCTTTGAAACTTGAACCATAATTATAACTAATGTTTTTTAAAGTATTTTTCCATGCTTGTTTTCTATCATCAGCCCTCCAGAGTCAACTGTAGCCTCTTCCTACCAGACAGAGCCAGGAATTATATATCTTACATATCTGGAGCGCTCCCTGCCCAGCCCCTGGAGCCCACGCCATCAACTCCAGGGATTGCAGGCAGGTGAGAGCTGCCACACCCGCAGAGGTTCCTCTTCTGAGCTTTTCTGGGTTCTATGCTCCGCTCAAGGACATTGGACTCTGGGTTTGTTGCCGGATTATTTTGGGGAGATTGTGGTTTGTTATATTGCGCTTTTGTTGTGTGTTTTGATATGAATATTGTGTGGATTATATTACATTTTTGAATTTTGTATTGTTGTATATTTAGTATTATGTACTTATTTATTCTTTATATTATCATTATTGTATTTCTTTGGGTTTTTTCTGCTGCTGTCTGCTGTGCAGACAGCATGCATTTGTATAAACCGCTTTGAGTCGCCTTCGGGCCGAATAAAGCGGTATATAAATAAAAAGTGAAAAGTGAAGTGAATACCTTTTGAAGGACGCCTTCAATGAGTCCAAGGAAAGACAATATCCCAGAAGATGCTCAATGAACCAGGAGCCCAAGTCCATAGATAACAAAGGAACAGGGGCTGAGTTAGGATGAGGAGTAGACCTGTACTCATTTCTCAGGAATGAAGCAAACTGAAGGCAGCTTAAAACCCAAAGGAAAGCCCCAAAGGGGGCCAAGAAAACTAAACAAGATAACAACCCTTGACATCCTCTGAACTGATATGTACCTCAAGGCTGCCATCTCAGATCCAGAAAGAACTTTATGGCAAGAACAAACATTCTTGAGGAGTATTCAAGAGCAAAATCAAATTGGAAGATGGAAGAAGGCGCTCACTGGACAAGGAATAACATGAAAGGAGGATATGGCTGAGGAACTCAACCTCCCCTAAGTCACTTGGAAGACCCTGAATAGGCTGATGGTTAGATTCCCTAAATGTCAGACCAACATGCTCAAGTGGGTACTGCTGGTGGACAACAACACACTGTTTGAATGTGGAGAGATACAGAATCCGGCTCATTTACTGGTCTGCCAATTACTGCCAGAAGCATGCACTGATGAGGACTTAAGTTTGGTCAATGACAAAACCAAGAAGGTGGCTTCATTTTGACACTTTAAAGTTTGACCTGGACATGAAATAATAATAATAAGCCCCAAAGGGAGGACATTTTGAAAGAAAGAACCTCCTCATCAGGGGAGTGTATTTAGGAGCAGAGTTTTATTACCAGGGAGACCCAAAGTGCAAATTTTCAAACTACATTCTCCCTTTTGCTGCACAAAGAGCTAAAGCAGTGCACCTATTAAAAGTCCTGTTACCGGTTGCAATGTGTCTACTACAGGACCAGAATCCTTCAGATCCTGATCTCTGTCTGACTTCTAGACTGTTTTGGACTCTGCCTTTGGATTCTCCAAGATATATTGATCTGACTTTGAACTGATATGGTACTGTGGCTTTGGACTTCCCTGCTCTGGTTGTCTGCTGAGGTTTGCTCTTTAGTGCCTCTTCACTTTCCTTGCCTTTTTGCTGGTCTGCAGCTCTCTAGCAGGGAGCCCTACCTGCCTTGCCGAGCATGAAACAGGTCACTATGGGCTTTCTAGTGGCTGTGGTGAGGAAAGGCACTTGATTGTTTCTTTCCCCATCAGTCCCTTAACTGATCCAGGTGCCCCTAAATCTTAGCCTCTCCTAGGGACTGCAGTGGCTCAAGTGGCTAAGATGCTGACTGGAAGGCAGGAGGTCAGCAGTTCGATACCCGAATACTGCAGGACGGAATAAGCTCCCGTCTTTGTCCCAGCTCCTGCCAACCTAGCATTTCGAAAGCAAGCCATTGCAAATAGATAAATAGGGACCATTTCGATGGGAGGGTAAACAGCGTTCCATGCATTCTGTTGTCTAGTCATGCCTGCTGTGCACTCTGGTGTCTAGTCATGCCTGCCACATGACCACGGAAAAGTCTGCAGAAGCAGACAGTGCTGGCTCTTTGGCTTTGAAATAGAGATGAGCACTGAAATCTAGAGTCAGATATGACTGGCTTTTGAACAAGGGTGACCTATACCTTACCAAGATATTTCCTCCTCCTTCAGAGGCAAATGCTGGTTGCTTAGTGAGGCCCATGTGGGAGTGAAGAACAATTCCTCAGTGGACTTAGATTTTTTGCCTGCAGCTCCAATAATTATGACTTGCCAAATTCCGTGGGTTGCAGTTCAAGAAATCCCAAAGTTGGATGCCTAGCTAGAGCCTGTACTTCTATCACCTTTTCTGTGATAAGTGTTCTTCTTCCTTCTTAGAAGGAAGTGTGGACACGATTCCTTTACAAAGAATGAAGGGTGTTCAGATAATCCTTCTGAGCACTAGCGTCATGGTCGTGGTCGTCGTCGTGGTTGTTGTGGTTGTTGTGGGCGACGGCGGCATTGTTTTTGTTTTTGTTACCTCACCCATCTAAGAAGCTTTCTTACTCTGGGCGACTAACAACAGAAAATTCACACATTAAGAATAGTCACACATTTAAAACAAAATCTGATGTATGTGTGACTCCCAGGATTTATGGTATGTTTTTCAAATAAATTTGAGTGCATGAATATTTTTATCCATTGATTTTCTCAATGCTCAATAGCAGCCCTTAAACCTTCATGAGCCTCATTCCTCACAAGGATAGGTATACCGCATTGCATTATTGCAGGGTGGGAGGGTGGGGGTTGCAATGAGCAGTGAGACACCCAGTTGCCTGGCCCAGTAAGTTATCATTTATACTGTTGCTCTGGTTGAAAATCAGGTGTTTATCATGGTGACCAGAATCCTGAACTTTATAAGATTTGAAACTTAGGACAACTTGACCTGAATTTTTGTGAGACACAAAAATTACCAATCATGAGATTTGGCCAAAGCAGCCATGTTAAGTCCTACTCACATCTGATCTTACCCAGTTTGTGTTTTGCAGCCTCTCAAGGTTTCTACTGTAAGCAATAAGAAATGTAACAGCTCCATCTCCGGAGCTCAAAGCATGTTAGTGTTGGAAAGACGAGATACAGACAAACTTTCATTTTTGAGAAGTCAGAGTTTAAAGACATCCTGTATATATGTAAACCTTTATAGCCTTTGGAGAAATTCTTAGGAAGGGAATGAGATTGTAGCGCTTCATTTTAGGAAGAGAATTAGGTGTGTAAAATAGGTGTTTCTATTCCCTTAGAACATAAATTAGGCCCTTTTAATCACCTTGATTTACGTACTAGAATGTCAATATATGCATACTAGAGAGACAATGGAAAGGCAAATCCATGCTGCTATCTTCTATACTTTATTTCTCCTCTTCTCGCTATAAAGCAGTGGTGGGCATCAGCAAGTTCGCACCAGTTCGCCAGAACTGGTAGCAGAAATTCTGTCTGGCCCCACCCATCCAAGTTTTGAAATAAAGTAGTCCTAATTTGGGTGCAATGCAGTGCTTTCTCCCTGGCCATGCCCACCATACCATGCCCACAGTGTGGTAATAATTTTTTTTGGAGCCCACCACTGCTATAAAGCTTTGGAAACTGTATCTCCAGAACCACTTCCTTTTAACCCTGGGTCCTTTAAGGGAACTTTGAAGACTTTAAAAGGTACAGCTATCATAGAGTACAATTTCTGTCACCTATTAGAGAGACCTTCCAGCAACAGATTCTCTTCTGGTGCCCTGTTTACATCTGGAACTTATGGGCATATGTATTTTTCCCCCTGCAGTATATTATTTGGGTTGAATTTGTTTTATATTTGTTGCTGCTATTTCATTTAAACTCTCAAATCTTCACTAAATTTATTGTGCTTGCAGTGTGCCTCTAGAAAACAGTCCCTTTGAAGCAAGATGGTGCACTTAAGCGCTGAAGAAGAAACACAACACAAAACAAACCACACTGGAAATTCTGGGAAGTGAGAAAAGGTCTTGATGTGAAACATGAACAATCCTTGAAGATTTTCATCTTCTGTTTCTCAACTTGATGTCTTTACTAATGGGAGTCTATTTAATGCTAGCTGGAAAATGTAGTCAAGAATAACAAAGCACCCTGCTTTCTTGCTTGTGCAGATTGGAGACATGAAGGTTGATAGGCTCTGTACACAGAGCACATAATGCGAAATGCAGGGATGGAGGAATCACAATATGGGATTAAAATTGCTGGGAGAAACATAAACAATCTGAGATATGCAGACGATAGCACCCTAATGGCAGAAAGTGAGGAAGACCTAAAGAACCTCTTGATTGGGCTGAAGGAGGAGAGTGCAAAAGCTGGTTTGAGACTCAATATCAAGAAAACCAAGGTAATGGCAACAGGCCCAATCAGTTCCTGGAAAATAGATGGGGAAGAAGTAGAAGCAGTGACAGATTTTACTTTCCTGGGATCAAAGATCACGGCAGATGGGGATTGCAGCCATGAAATAAAAAGGCGACTGATTCTTGGGAGACAAGCCATGAGAAACCTGGGGAACATAGTGAAAAGCAGAGACATCACATTGCAAACAAAAATTAGAATAGTCAAAGCAATGGTATTCCCAGTGGTAATGTACGGATGTGAGAGCTGGACAATCAGGAAAGCTGAACGCAGAAGAATAGATGCCTTTGAAATGTGGTGTTGGAGGAGAGTTTTGAGAGTACCCTGGACAGCGAGGAGAACAAATAGGTCAATCTTAGAAGAAATCAACACTGACTGCTCATTGGAAGGGCTAATAGTAAAGACGAAGCTAAAGTATTTTGGACATCAAATGAGAAGGGAGGATTCACTTGAGAAGGCCCTGATGTTGGGAAAGGTGGAGGGCAAAAGAAGAAGGGGGAGGCCAAAGATGAGATGGCTAGATGGTATTGTAGACACAACGGGCACAGAACTGGGAGTGCTGAGGGGGATGGTGGAGGACAGAGGTGCCTGGAGAACAATGGTCCATAGGGTCGCAAAGGGTCGGAACCGACTGTGCGACTGAACAACAACAACAACAACACAACAGGCTCTGTGTTCCATTATCTATCCCTGAAAGTCATTTTTGACCCCTGTGGGAAGAAATAGAAAAATCAGTGAAAAACACACTTAATCCAGTGATCTACCTGACTGGATGTCAGCCAAAATCTTTAGATCCTGTATTAGAATGTAGACAGCTGCTCATTGCAAAAGGTAATTAGGTGTCTAAAAATGGTCCTGAGGCACAGGAGAGCTTTTTTGAAGCAGTCTATTTAATCTTGCTGCCTATAATACTTGAGGGTGACTTTTTTAAGCCTCAGAAGGCAAATTTCAAATTTTAAAACACTATCACAAAGCATTCATAAATAAAGGTATTCTACCTGCCCTACGAGGGCAGACCAGAGAGGTTCTGTGGTGGTCCCTTCCACAAGAGAAGCACATCTGGCTGGGACCAGGAGAAGAGCCTTCCCAGTGTCTGCCCCGGCCCTGTGGAACCTCTTAACACTGGAATTGCACCTCCAGACACAGCTGCTCCCCTTTAGAAAGGCCCTTAAGACCTGGCTGTGTCAGCAGGTCTGGGATTCATCTTGTGGAACAACCCAGGCCCGCTGGCTAGTTTAGTTGCCCAAGATAACAGGTTATTGCTGGGAGTTGTCAGATGTTTTATATAGCTGTTTGAAAGTATTTTTTGTATGGCTTTTATCTTGTTAGTTTTTACTGTTTTATTTTCTTAAGGGGTTAGGGAGGGTCTGGGTTGTATTTTAGATGTTTTTATGACTGTGTGTATTTCTATGTATATGTTGTTAGCCGCTCTGGGTGGTGCTTGCGCCAGAAGAGCGGGATATAAATAAATAAATAAATAAATAAATAAATAAATAATAATAATAATAATAATAATAATAATAATAATAATAATAATAATAATAATAATAATAATAATAATAATAATAATAATAATAATAATAATAATAAGGCAACAGGCCTCTTTGAAGAATACAAGATGGCTTGAAAGCCCATGGCAAGAACTCTTTCCAACCAACCTCCACCACCCTATATATTGCTGGAAAGGACAGAATACCTGGAAGGAAAGTAAACATTGTTATCACACCTCTTCAATACTTAAACATCTAAACTATGCATTGATTTGATTCATGGCATAATTCAGAGTCTTTGATCAGAGTCCTAGGGCAGTGATGGCGAACCTTTTAGAGTCTGAGTGCCCAAACAGAGGGGTGGGGCAAACTCTGTGCTGTGGGGAGGGAGTTGGTTGGAAAGATATCCCTTTTAAGGTCTCTGCTTGAAAACAAGATGGCAAATTTGACAAAGTGTCACTTTTGCAAAAAAAGAGTACCAAAAGCAATGAAGACTCCAAGAAGGAGTCAAAAGAGCAGGGCAGGTGTGGGGTTGAATAGCCTGTCAGCCAACCAGAAATGAAAAGGAGAGGAAAGAGGCAGTGTAGCAGCATCATGATTAGAAGAGGATAGGAAACTGCTGCCATCAACAGAACAAATGAGCAGAAGGATGTAGAGATGGCAATGACAAATGAATGCAAGAGGGGGAGAATGTACTGCCACTGCCTAATGCAGGGGTGGCCAACCTTGGTGCCCAGGTGTTCTTGAACTGAATTCCCAGAAGCCCAAGTAAGCACACCTCTTGTTCAGTGCTTCTGGGAATTGAAGACTAAGAATACCTGGGGCACCAAGGTTGCCCACCCCCAGCCTAACGTATGACTGTTTCTGACAGAAAAGTGAGGCAGATTAGGAGGAGAACTCTGAGCAATAGCGTAATTTCCAAGATTTGTCTCAGTTGGGATAGCAGCTCCATTCACTCCTCCTGGCATTGCACTGCTTGCCTCAGGTGGCTGCCTCAAGCAAACACTAGGACCAGCTCTACAATTGGCCAAACCAATTAGTCCATGTGTGTTGCAGAGGCAAACTGGGAAGTAGGCTATCAATATGCCCAGTTTGCAGCCAGTCACATCGCAACTTCTGCCTGTGTAGATTGTTGCAAAGAATAGTAGAGTAGTTGGAAGTAACTAAGTAGCTGGTAGGAAATGAGCATTACAGAGAGAAAATTGCAACCAGATTCCAATAAAAGGGCACTGAACCAAAAACAAAAGGAAAATTCTGAAGGAAAAATACCTGTGTGAGGCACATAATAACATCTTGCCTTAAAAAAACTCTCCTATCTCTGACATTGATGCCAATGAGGCATTAAAATAACTTACCTAAGGGATTTGTCAAAGAATCATCAGAAAAGGTATTTAAGCAAAAATTGGATTAAACATTGTAAGAAATAAGCTAATGGGTAATCTGTTTTTTCATGGGGAGCTGGACTTGATGGTTACAGTGATGCCAATTCAAATTCCTGATTTAACCCCTTGGGCTGCATAGTATCAAATAAATGAATGTAAAATGCCTCTCGTTGTCTCAGTTTCTTATTTATGTCTATCTTTTCATGTGGACTAGGTCTAATGAGTTCTAAGGCTACAAATTTGAAGTCCCCTTCTGTGTGTGCTTGTTCCATGTAATGACTGACTAAAGGGGCTTCTAAAACCTGCCCCCTAATCTTACTGCGATGTTCCGATAGGCGCACTTTCAGAGGACGGCTGGGGTTAAATCAGGAATTTGAATTGGCTTTTTTTTTTTTTTGTAAGCAATTCTTGCAAGCTAATTCTGGCAGCAGCTGCCCTAGTTCTAGTCATCAAGGTCGAGAGATTCGGTGCTCACAGCATTAGATACATCTGGCAGCTCCTTATCAGCATAAAGGAAGGCTTTTCATTTTGATAGTTAACATCCACATGCACCTAGAAAAAATATGTGGAGGCGAGAACGCGACAAAATAATCACTTCCATACAATAAATAGGTAAGCTAGTGTATCACTTTTAATGAGCCTCTGGAGCTAATACATAGGATTTTTCAGTGAATAAGATTTTTCTGTGAACAAGATAATTCTGTGTAAAAAGACTTTTAGTGTAATGGAATATATTGTATTAGTGCCTGCATGATGTTTATTATATACATTCTCTTATTCTTTCATGTAGATTTCCTGAAGAAGGAACAATAAGTTCGGAAAAGTCGTATTAACTAGTATCAACTTAGAAAGATTTTTGGCAACAGCTGACTAGTGATTGTATTATACAGAGGAATTATTTTCGTTCCAGCCTTGTGTTACCAGTTGAATGAGAACTTTTTACCCATGGAGGAATTATTTACGTTGTAACCTTTTGATGAACAATATATAAAGCATCATATTTTTGTGAATACATTTTCTGGAGAATTTACTCTACCGAACGGTTCCCTCTTTCTCTTCATGGGGCCCTAATGGGAACATGGTCCCCGCCTGCTGGTTTATGTAAACAATCAAGAACTCTCTTTTCTTTTATTATAGTGGATGGGATGGGTGGGTGGGATATGGGTCTTTTAAAATGGGTGGGATATGGGTCTTTTAAAGTGTTTGTATGAGTTTATAGAACTTGTTGTAATGCCACCCTGAGTCGGGTTCTACCTGAGTGGGCAGCATATATAAATATGACTATTAAATTAAATTAAATTACCTCACCATTCCATTTCATTCTTTCAGTGAAGAATTTATAAAAAATAACTTATCCATGAGTGACAAAATGGAGTAGCTGACAAAGGATTAAGTTCATTGCCTAAGGCAACCCATTTGCAGTCCCATATGGTTGGCATACAGTAAGAGTTAATCTTTGTCAAAATATCCACATTTTTTTACTATGGGAAGAGCTGTTGCATAACTCTAAAATAAAGGGGCTTGAGTTGTGGTACAGATTGACAAAGGATCCCAGTTCTCACAAAATTAAGAAATTGGTTTCATCTGGCAAGATTTAGCCGGAACAATTCTTGAACAAGATTTCACATGTTGAAAAATGTTTCTTGCTGAATGAAGAATATGCTGCTTATATGGTGTCCTTTTGTCCCAGTTGGGACAGATGTTACTTTCCAACAGCACAAAGAAAAGAATAGATTGTATGGAATGCATGATCAGAGGAGGCTGGAGTCACTACGTCTCATGTCCTCTTGTATGGAACATATAACTATAAATCAGGCACACATAATTTGAAAGGGAAACCCACAGTGGTGAAAATAAAGGGACAAAATGTATCAATGTGTGTTGCAATGAGTACAGTCAGTTTAATGGAATGAGTTAACATCCCATCCTCTCATGCGGATGAGGCATAGCATGCTATTTAGCTAAACTGTCTTAATGGGCAGAATATTTTTACATGCTGCCATGTCCTTCCATGTGATGTTAAACCTAAGTACATTATTTCTAAAAGGTCCAGTTATTGTGCAGCAGAGCAAATCAATATTCTATAAGGCACAGCTGGAGTGCCAAGGCTCGCCATCACTGACATATGTTCTCAACCTAGGCTTATGATGGTGAACCTTGGCACTCTAGATGTTCTTTGACTTCAATTCCCAGAATCCCAACCACCCTGTGAATCCACACAAATGGGTTTACTGTGATTCATCCGCCCCACACAGCCCTTGTCGCTCCCGGAAATGGAAGTAAAACACCCCCTTATGCCTTCTCTCTCCTGGGAAAGAGGGTGTTAAAGGGAAGAGACAATGAGCCAATCGGCTTCAAGTACATTTGCATTCAACATAAAGAGGATATTTTGGTGGTCTTGTCTTAAACACAGATTTTTTAAAAATGAAATTGAGGTACACAAGGCTAAGACAGTAGACAATTAAGTGATATAAGTATAAAAAACAGTTCCATGAAAAATCACCATATTATGAAATGCTGTGGAAGATAATGGGGAAAGAGATTTAAAATAGAATTATTACAGTATTTATCTCTTCCACTGCAGCTGAGGCTGGCCTGTGAGGGGCAGCAGTGGTGCTAAGGTGAGTGCCTAGGGGGTGCTTCCTCCTCCACCTGGGAGAGCCCAACACTCCTCCTCCCTGGCTCTGGTATGAGGAACATACCCCTCCACACCTTGGCTTTAATAAATAAAATAATAAAAAAAAATAATACGGGAGAATTACAGGAAAATACTATTAAAGGAGGGTGGCGGGAAAGAGGGGTAAACTACAATAACTTCCCAGCCAAAATAGGAGACTTGGCAGCTATGATCTATCTTCACTGGAAAGTTATTTATATATTTCTATAATTGGAGATATATCTAGGGCCAATTTCTCTTGCTCTGGGGATTTTTGGACAGGTAGTTTTCAGGTTGTGAATTTTTTAAAATAAACCTGTTTTATATTTTGTTCAGAGATAGGTGATCCCAAACTTCCCCAAATTTAAAATAGCTCACACAAATTGAAAATGCCAATCTTATTTTTATTTAACGAAAATGATTACCCTTTTTATTTATTTGGAAAGAAACTAGGCTGCAAGAGCTGAAATATTAGTCGCGAAAAACCCCTTTCACATGGCAGAAAAAACTATTCGTTATTTCACTGAGCATGCATGGTACAGGCATGCCAGAAATGACTTCACACTTCCTGACATTTTAAATTGTGGACAGTGAATGTTCATAAACCAGACGGTTTCTTTTTGAAGAACTGAATACTATATCAATAAGGCTGTCAGCAGGTCAGTGGAATCCTCTTCATATGAAACATAGCATTCATGGGGCTTCCTCTCAGGTAAATGTGCACAGGACTGCAGCCGTAAATCATTAAATGCTAAATGGTTGTTTAAGCAAACTTTTGCTTATTTGTTTGTGCTACTTTAGTTCTGGTTTGTCATTGTAATAAAGAACTTGGGGGCAAAGCAAAACAAAGTGAAAAAATAATAATGAAGCTTTTTAAAACTTTTGTTCATTATAAATTACTTCAGAATTCCTCAGTCTCTTGGCATGACAGCTGTGCTGAAGGACGGGTTATTTCATTTTAATTAATTAGATTTTACCAGTAAGTATAAATTTAGTTGGTAACAAAACAGATGCTTTATCTTGGTGGTGGTGGATGTACTGTTTTTGAAAATACTTTTATTACACCAAATATTATTTGTTTCCTAAAACAGTCCTCATAAATTTTCTCTGTGAACGTTGATGCAAAATATTCATTTGAGAGTCTCTATCAATATCTCCATCATGTTCCTCAAATTTTTGCTATCGGAGTTTAGCAGCTGACAATGGTCTTCAGAATATTTCTTGCCAAAAGGCATTTGATGGTGTTTAGTAAATCCATATATCTCTTTTCTCACAGTATATGTTTATTAGCCATCACAGTCTGAAACAATGCTGGATTCCACTGAGTTTATGCCTCCTTCATGCTTCATCCCAATTTGCTCAACCAAAGGGGAATATTTAAAGAGTTTTCTTTCTTGCATAGTTTGACAATACATTTGTGCAAATAAGTGCATGACCCATGTTAAACATTTAAAAGTTCTACATGAATTTAAATAAATGCAAAAAAATAGCATCAATGTCTTACTTTTGAGGGTCCCACTGTCTTACCCCACCTGTGCAACAGGAGTAATGTTACTAGTAGTCTTCCTTCCTTCCTTTCTTTGCAAGCTGCAACCACCCCCTTTCCCCTACCTCTTCCTCTTCTGTCTGGGGGGAGGCATCTGGAGGGATCCCCCTCTTTCTCCTCCTGTTCAATCCCCTGCCTCTCTCACCCAAAGAGGCTTTGCAAACAACCCCTCTCTCACTTTCGATCCCCCCTTTGCCTCCTGCTTCCACTTCCTCTCTCTCTCTCTCTTTTCCTTCTTTTCTCCACCTTCCCTATTCCCAATCACACCCTCCCCATTTCCAGGAAGATTTCCCTGCTCTCCAATCGGTTGTGGGAAGCAGAAAAGAAATTAGCAATTACAGTTCTACACCTCCTCCATGGGGCTTAGTGCACTTTCTGCCGCAGTTCACAAGGCAATTTAGCATTTTTGCCCCCCCCCCCACATGCTGGGGACTAATTTTAGTGATGTCGAAAGGATGGAAGAAGCTGAGTCAACCTTGATCACCGTCAGGATCGAACTCACACTGTTCTGGCTGCAGGACATCAGCTGGAGCTCTGCACCACTAGAACCAGCACTGTCTGCTTCTACAGATGTTTCCATGGTCATGTGGCAGGCATGACTAGACACCGGAGTGCACAGAGTGCTGTTTACCTTCCCACCAAAGTGGTACCTAGTTATCTACTTGCAATTTCTTGCTTTCGAACTGCTAGGTTGGCAGGAGCTGGGACAGAGATGGGTGCTCAATCCATCATGCAGTACCCGGGTCTTGAACTGACGACTTGCCAGGCGTCCAGCTAACAAAGTGAACTTCTTAACCACTGAGCCACTGCAGTCCCTTGGTTCACAAGTGAATTAGCATTTTGCCCCCCAAAATGTGTGAGTGAGTATGGGCATGTGGCGCGCACGCCGGTCTGTCACCTCAGGGGAGTCCTCCAGCTATATCATCGCCTTGGCTTGGGCTCACTTACCCCGCCACCTCTAGTGGAGCTCCCTGGGAGGGATCCACCCTCCCTCCCTCCCCCACCAGACTGAGACCATTGGGTCTCAGTCTGGTGGGGGACTTTGCTTCACAAAGTTGCCCAGAGTCGATCTCGCTGCAAAATGGAGACTGGGTGACAAAAGCTCTGTGCTCTTCTGCTCCACCTCTGCCCATCAATTTCTTTTGGGAAATTGTGTATTCCACCCGCCGCCACCATCCCAATGCGAGGAGAGAAAAAAGTATGTGTTTGTGTATGTGTGTGTGGGCCCCAATAGGATTGCTCAGTACGGGGCCCAGAAAGTTGGTCTTATTAGCCAGCTTCCAATGAATTACTATACAGTAATACCTCAGATAACGTTTGCATCAGATAATGCTAAAACCACATAACATTAAGTAATCTGGGGGAAAATTGCATCACATAACATTAAAATCCTATGGGATGCATCGGATAGCATTTGCTAAAGCGTGTGCCAGTTACAATGTATCTCTATGGAGTTTTAACGTTATGCAATTCATCCCATAGGATTTTAACGTTATCCGATGTATGCATTGGATTTTAACATTATCCGATGCATGCATGCATCGGTTAACATTAAAAATCAGATAACACTCAGACTTGTGGTACCAAGTTTTATTGTGTTATCCGGGGTTCTACTGTATACTCATACAATATGTGTATGCACTGTATGAAATGACCTTTTTCACAGCAGGCATTTCACCATATAATAGCAAGGCATATACAAGTGTTAGCAATGGCAGTAAATTAGAGTTATCTTCCATTTAAGTTTATGAGAGCCAGGTGCATGGTATTGCTCAAGAGTAAGAGGAGGTCACATTAAATAATGTGCCTATGGAAGTGGAAGCAGTTTTTTCTGACAGACAGACACCCTGTATTTAAATACTGCATGCAAATATCCTGGTTATATTCTAATGAAGAGACAGGGAAATATTTATATATGGTCATTATATCATTTCTAAAACAACAAATCTAATGATGTCCTAAGATATTTGTACAATATTTTATGTTTAAATCCATTTTTATTCTAAAAGTTAAAACTATATTAAGGCTAACATGTTTGATTGCTTTTAATGCAATAATTTCTTGTATATCCAACAGTGAGCTACCCCATGTTCACTGCACTGGTTTTCCGTGCAGCTTTCATCCTATTGTCAAAACTACGTCATCTCCATTTGAGTGTGAAAAACTATTCTGTGGACACTTAGAAAAGTCATTCTCACGTGCTGGAATCATCAAAGGAAACTGGCTTGCAGATACAACATCAGACACTAGGGGACATGGAACTGAGTTTCCTTAAAAGTGACTATAAATGCCTTACTCCAGGGTATCTCAACCTTCTAAAACACCTCTTCTAAAACTCTGCTAAATGGATTGGTTTGGTCCTCCAATTATAGATAGTGAAATAATTCAATTAATTCCTGTTAAAATAAATGAGATATTTTTTTGCCTTTGTTTTCAGTGAGACATGAAGCTGTCTTGAGTTCCAAGTACACTGGTTGACTTGGGTTGTGGAGTTCTACATGGAGCCAAGAAGCATAAGGAATAATAGGCGACATTCATGTAATACATCTGTTGAGTTTCCACACAAACAGGGAGAAAGTAGAGGGGGAATTTTCAAATATTCACAATTTTGTGGTGTTTTCTTCATTAGTCACTGATAATGAACATAGTCTTGTTTCCACTGTTGGAGGCAGACTGTGAGATACTTTTATACATTAAAAAAAACTAAAGAAACATTAAAGCCAAATTCTAGGCTTTTGAAGATAAAAGCAACAGACTTGAAAGTTTTGGTGGACCTCTGTTGTGGCTGGTTTGTGGAAAAATGTTAATTTAGATACATTGCTGGAAGAAACAACCCTTTTGCTGGCTTGGGGATCTAGCTACATGATCTAATAGGTATTTCCATCTTTAGTTTCTATGTTCCTTATTGTGTTAATTATGTTTTATTCTCTTGCTGAATGGCAACAGTACAGAAGTATAAAACATGATCATAATTAAAATACCAGAATCAAATCAAAAAGAACAAAAATTTACAAATAGTTTATAATTAAGTTCTATGTTTCAGCTAGAGTAGAAGCATAATTTCTTGTTGTGTATGAACATAGTGTTCGGGTTTGTCCTAATACAAATGGTTGCCTTTAAATCAAAACAGCATCTTAGTAAATCACATTAATAGCATCTGACTCTCTTTAGTGACTTTAATATGATCATTATATTTGGTGTCAAATTTCTAAGACTTCAAATTCTTGTGTTCAGTAACCCCAAATTTCACATTGTTTGTAGGAGGCAAATGGCTGGATTAAGAAAAGTAGTGTGACACAGATAAAACCAAGATGTGGTTCAAGTAGGTTGAGAAAGAAACTATAATAGGAATGAAGTCCAAGTATAATGTAGTCTTTCCCAGTCTTGGCTAGATGAGGAAGACTAATGGCAGGTGAGAGCCAACAGCAAGATGTAGGGACACCTTAGTTTGAATTCTTGCAATGAGAATCTAGCAGACACAACCTGTTTCTCAGTAGATTTTAGTGAGGCTGACAACATTATTTTCCATTGGAGAAAGTGGGAGCTCAGTATTAGTGTTGTTACGCTGGCAGTGCCGTGCACTTAATTTAGCAAAAAGAAGTTCCAGTGGGCCTCTCTCAGCTTTGAAGGAACCATTTGCCAACTGCTAATTCAAACTTTACCTTAAAAATGATAAAGGAACAAGATGCATTATAAATAAACTCACTTTATTTGTGTCACATCACTTGGTTCTCAGATCCGTTGGTCCCCTTGATTTCAAAGTCCTTATTTAATACCTTCATCTGTCTATCTGAGAGCCAGTGTGATGTAGTGAATGCATCACACTAGAACTCAGAGAAGTAAAGGTTGCCCTTGATTGAAAGCCAGTCGTATCCATCTCTAGGGTTCAGTGCTCATCTCTGTTTACAGCCAAATAGCCAGCACGATCTGTGTCTGCAGATGTTTCTGTGGGCATGTGGCAAGTATGCCTAGACACCGGAGTTCACAAAACAGTTTGCCTTCCCACTGAAGTGGTACCCGTTTATCTACTTGCAATTTTTTGCTTTCAAACTGCTAGGTTGGCAAGAGCTGGGACAGAGACGGGTGCTCATTCCGTCGTGCAGTACACAGGTCTCGAACTGTTGACCTGCTGATCTTCCAATCATCAAGTTCAGTGTCTTAACCACTTGAGCCACTGCTGTCCAGAACTCAGGGAACCTGGGCTCAATTCTCTCCTTGGGCAGAGACACTTCATGGGGCAGTGGCAGCTCATTGAACATACAATATACTTGTGCTGACCTACTCCAGTGGGCATGGCAGCTGCACAGCGGTGCTAGCAAAGTCCAAAGAGCAAGCTGAGGTCTGGTTAGGGGCAGTTCAAGCAATGTCTAGTCCAAAGGATGTCCAGGGGTGTCATCAAGGTTGGGAGAGAAATCAGGGTCTAGGAAGGCAATCTCAAGAGGTATCCCAAGTCAAGCAGGATGTCAGTCTTTGCACTGAAGAACTGTACCAATGCTGGAATGCTGCAACAAGCTTGCTTAAAAGCCTCCCAGCTAATCGCTATCAGCTGGAAGCCTTCTCGGTAATTAGTTCTAGCTTGCTTGCATCGCAGGTGTAGCTCCTTTCTGAATCTTTCCCTGGCTAAGGGCTGATCACTCTCAGAGTTAGACTACTGATCTGACAGGTCATGTGCCTGGGAAAATAGAGTTGAGCCAGAAGCAGGCTGCGATTCCTGGTTCAGGACATTCTCAGGTTAGGGTGCAGGCAGAATTGGGCTGAGCATAGGAAATTGTGGTTTGCCCAGGCCACTGATTGGACAGCTAACTTTCCCAATGGGTTTGTTGGGCTTTGCAAACAATCCCAAGACCATCCTGGCTCAACCGGAAAGGCGATTGGGTATGGGCAAATAAGTAATAGGGAGCAATAGCGACTCCATGTTTCCTTGGCTGAGGGCACTGAAAGTAGTGGGACAGAAGTCAGCCAAATGTCACAATGCCTAGTAAACAGCAAACAGTATCTGGCTCACATCCACGAACTGAGCTGAGCAAAAGCCAACTGCAGCTAGACAAAATAGCTATGCATAGGTACACAGTCTTCCAGTATTGAGATAAGGCAGGAACAGTGAGTCTCGCTATATCTGCTGATTATTCTGCCTATGGCGAACCTAGGCACACAGTACTTTCCTAGGGTGGCAAATGTACCTTAAGCCAGCAGCATGCTACGTAAGCAAAGCCTTCTGTAATAGGGGTCATGTGCAGTCTGTGCGCAAGTGATCCAGAATGCAAGCTAATAAATATAGACCACCCGAGGACTCAGGGCTGGCTTTTACCATCATACATAAGTCTCACATGCCTTCCTTGAGTTCAGCACCTCGACTCCCATGGACCATTACAACATATTGTGCCCGCGACGTGATTACTCAGGAGTAACAGAGCAGTTCTGATTGGAAAGCATCTCCAACCAGAACTTAGTACAGTCTCAAGGGAGGCAGCGTGCTCACACACCGGCAAACATCACGCAAACGAACGGACGTGTTCCAAAGCCGGGGAGAGCCAAGATCCAGAATGACTGAAGGCAGAACAGCAGAACAGCGGCCAGCCAGCACCGTGATCCTGATCCACCAACCAGTCCAGAGGGACATCATTCAATGCCTCACCCGCCCCGCCGTGCTACACCAACTCATCCCACAGAAGCATCAACTCGTAAGTTGTGTAAGACGTCTAGGGAACATTTTTCCCCACCGGGTAGCAATGGGGGCTAGCTTGGGGAAGCTAAACTTCTCCGTCGGGCAAATGTCTCATAGGGATGAGCTTGAAGTCCTGGTCAGGCGACTTCAGATTAGGGTAAACAGACACCGTCTGACAGATCTCGTGAGGTACCTGGGAGAGCATTGTTTGTTCTACCCAGAAGCAGGTACATTAAATCCAGAAGTTTGGGATAAAATAGGGAACTGCCTTCAACAGGAGCCCTGAGCTCCTGCCGACATCATTGCAACTTGGAGCAAATGTAGACAGATCATTTCCGAACTCAGTCCAGTCCGAGTAGAGACCAAAATCCACTAGTTTATGCCCCACTGTGTCTCTACTCGACCATCCAACACCAACATGGGGGCAGGGAGTACTTAGAAAGCCTAGGCTCAAGTCAGGAGTCCTCCCCAACAGAGGAGTGAAAAACATAAGTGCAAGGGGAAATCGCCAGCAGCGCAATTAGCTAAAACACAGCTGCTGTGTTTGGCCTGCCTAGAGGCAGGCACATTTTTGAGCAGACAGACTATTGTCCACATGCCCGCCTTATGTAGACTGCTCCCGGAGACCTACACAGCCATTGGCAGTATGGGATTCCAGGGCAGATACACTAAGGAACTCAAGACCAGAGCAGTGCAGAAGCCTAAAGGTGTTTGTTTCCAGTATGGGGAGATGGGGCACTCTAAAAGAGAATGCCGGTCAAGACCAGACAGCAGAGGGAAAGGCAGCTCTTCGAGGAACTGTCTGAATAAGCCTACCGCCAAGTGCCCACGCTGCCATCAGGGCTTCCATTGGGCCAGCCAGTGTCCAGCAATAGATACCCCAAGCATTCCTGAGGCACAGGCAGAAATAACTTGTCTTGTCTCAAAGTAGCACAGTAACTCACTCCTCAGTAAGAGTAGAAGCCCAGAGGGTCCTACAGGCATCTGAGAATTGTCTGGATTAGGCAACAACAATATTTTTTATGTGTTAGATGCATTATACATATTTGAAAATCTTGAATTTCAGAATGCATGCATGGTGCACAAGTATGATTGAGTATAGGTTCGAATGATTGTGTTATAATGTTGCAACATTAAATGTGAAATGCCAGGTATTGTGTTCTAAACAGTTACCTTTATTCATGTGTAAAATACATTGCTTTCAATGGCCGCTGAAAGGTCCCCCCCCCCCCTCGTCCCTGTTGCTTAAGCAGGCATCCAGGGATCAGAGCTGGGAAATGCAAGGGAGGAGAAAGATAGGGAGGAAGTAGAGAAAGAGAAGGGGAGAGGAAGTGACAGCAATTTAAGAGAAGGAAAAAGGTGTCAGCGAAACAGAAGTCAGAGCAAGGGCAAAGATAAGTCGAAAAGGAGGAAGAGAAGCAGGGATGCATAATGGAAGCGACAGAAGTAAAAGGCACGAATTGGGAAATGTAAAGGGAGGAAATTTGGCATCATGGGAAACCTTTGCAGGGGAGGTGGTCTTTTCACAGCATCGCGAACTATGGATGGAATGTCCCTCTGAATTTTCACCCAGCTAGTGTTTTCTTCAAAAAGGAAAACTTTCGATGGAATCTGGAGCTCCTGTATCCTCCAAAATCTTCATAATATATGTCTCATTAATGCATGTAAATTTTGTTTACGTAAATGTCTAATGTTTTTAGGAATGTAGTATGAAATCACAGGCTCAGGTTTTGCATGAAATCTGGGTAAAAGGTCTCTAACTCTTTGTATTTTTGAACAAAACCCTCACAACTTGAGAATTTTTTTCTCCACGGCGCTGCTGCATGACTAATGCCTTAATTCTTACAAACTTTTCTCCAAGGTACCACGTTTTCATAATATGTCTGGGACCAAGTCCAAATCTTTTGTGTATGGTATAATATTAGTGTTTGCCTTACAGCTTATTCAGTTAATTAACCTTTCCTGGACAAGGGTTGTTGTCTTTCTCCACAGCGAAAGGAATTCAAGGGAGTGCTAACTGATAACATGTTTCTTCATTCTAATGTTTTCACCCAGGATGGTTCTTCTAGTTTGTTTGTCCTTCTGAAGTTTTAGTCTGCCAATTTACAGGGGGAAAGAAAAGATTAGCCTAGCTCCTGAGATAGTGCAGAGAACATAGAAACCTTGTGCAAAATCAGTTTTGCATAAGATCCACATTTAACACTCAGGAGGACTCTAGCAATATTCTGGGGAACCCTGATTGTACAAAATCCTTCTCCTGCAGGAGGAATTGGCAGTCACAGTCATTCACAACATTTCAGGACACGATTTGGCCAAAATAATTGTGTCTATCTATAAAGGGCTTTGTTGCTGTTATTCAGCCCTATGCTCATTGTGTCTACAATACCTTCTAGATACCATCTGGCCATCTCATCTTTGGCCATACCTTTCTTCTTTTACCCTCCACCTTCCCCAGTATTGGGGCTTTCTCAAGTGAATCCTCTCTTCTCATTTGATGTCAACTTGATCTTGTTATTTGTCCTTCTAATACCTATTTGTTCTCCTCGCTGTCTAGAGAACTCTCGGAGCTCTCCTCCAGCACCACATCTCAAAGGCTTCTATTTTTCTTTGATCAGCCTTTCTAATGGTTCAGCTTTCACAGCCATGCATTGCCATCGGAAATATCATTGTTTTAATTATGCAGACTTTGTTTGCAGTAAGAAGTCTCTATTCTTCACTATGTTCCCAGGGTTTTTTATACCTTGTCCCCCAAGAATCAGGCGTCTTTTAGTTTCATGACTGCAATCTTCATTTGCAGGGATTTTCATTCCTAAAACAGTAAAATATGTTACTGCTTTTACTTCTTTCCCATCTATTTTCCAGGGACTGATATGGCCTGTTGACATTATTTTGCTTTTCTAGTCTCGAGCCAGCTTATCCCGCACGGGCGGAATAAATCGGCTCACATTGTTCTTTCCTTTAGAAAATAAAGAAAGGGGGAATTACCCCCCCCCCCCCCCGCATTTTACAGCTAATGCTCAGTCATATTATTGCAAACTAACTTTCTCAAAGCTGCGTCACAGCTAGCCTTTTTCTCTCTAATGCAGGTCAATCTCTGAAGCCCAGTCGGAACCACCACCTCGAGAAACCAAGCTCCTCAGGCGCAAGAATTGCCTAAAGATGACATCACTTGTTTATAAGATGATTTTGGCATGCTTCTTACTTTAAGGGGGGTGTATTTGGGATTGGACATTTTGCACACACATGGACATGCAATGCTACTTTCATGAACAATGCTTTCAGTGAACACATTATTTTGCCTAAAATGGACTGTCACCTTCTATGGACATTCTGAGTTAAAATTCACACCAAAAGGACAATTCATAAATAACTAAAGAATTTCACCACAGAAGCTCAAGGACAACAGATGGATGTCTACTGCCATTTGCTTGTATTATAATATATGCAATGTCCTTTTCATGCATTTGTACCATGTTCAAGTTGGTTTCTCAAGGGTTAATTCTTGTATACATAATTGCATGTTACTCACACATTTGCCCCTTTTTAATGCTACTCTCGCTAGGAGATATCCTGGCCACGGGTGGGAGAAAAATCACAGGGCCACACCGAAGGTTGAGCTTCCTGGAACCAGAGTAACCCCTGGCTATTGTAATTCATTATCTCAGTGTCAATCACACCTCTATTGTGTTAGAGAAGCATTTGCATAGTTACCAGAAGAGGTCACTTTGCAAAGTAGCCTAAGCTGCCACCGGGAAGGGGAAAAAGAGATTAATTCCTCCAGTTTAACATCAATGACACCCTTGCTAACAGAAAGCAAGCCAGGGTCTTTATCACCTACAATTCCCTGATGGTTTCCTTATTCCTTTCCTTGCTTTTGAGGGGACGGGTCCGGGCTTCTTCAGGGGACTTGACACCTGGCAGGGATTTAACACCAGGCTCCAGTACAACATTTGGAAGAGACTTGCCAACCAATCTGATTTTCGCCTTGAACAAAACAAGGACCCTGCCTTGCTTTTGAGCACTTGCCTTATTCCAGTCTGCATTTGGACGCTATCGCCATACTCATGTAATAAAACTTTGCCCACTGATGCAGTCACTCTAACCACACCCCGAGTGACCATCAGCCCAAACACACCTTATGACTGGCTGCTCCTCAGTTGAGGGGCGTGCGGCACCCCCATTACCTTAGCCCCGTTAAGGAGTTTTGGAGATGTAATCACTCAGACATTATTGGTGTAATGTACAGTCATGTTATTTTGCCCACACAATGGTCTCTCACTTGTAACCAGCATACCTGGATATACCTGCCAATGTATCAGATTCATATTGCTGTATAAGTCACTGGTTCTCCCAAAAAGGGAAATGCTTACACTACACACATTCATCCCATGGCCAGCCCAGCTCACTCGAGCAGTGCAGCTTGAGGAAACTTGTGACAGCTACATCAGGTCACTCAGTAAGCAGAGTATGTATCTTTAGCTGCTAGCCTTATAGGGGTGCCCAGATTTACAGTGGGTAATGCACATAGAACTGATCAGCTGGCATGTGCCCTGGTCAAAGTTCCCAATCACACTTCTACAGCTATAGCTTTACTTAATCAAGAGCAAATAGAAATTAGACATGCAGTATTGGATAATCGCACAGCAATTGATTACTTGCTTCTTCTCCATCACTTAGGATGTGAAACAGTTCACAACATGTGTTGCTTCAATCTCACAGACAACTCCCACAGAATCCAAAGCCAAATCACTGACTTGGACAAATAGTCCCACACATTCAACCGGACACCAATTGGGGGTGTTTGGAATGAGCTCTGGTCCTGGGTGCTGTGGAACTGGCTACTAACAATGCTTACAGTAACCGCTGGTGTTGTGGTAGTGGGAGTCATGCTATGCTGCTTTGCGCAATGCATCCCCTCACTCCGATCCATGTGCCACTCAGGACAGAGACCCCTAAGAAGCAATCATGCCTCGACAACTTATGCCCTACGCTTCCCAGGTTCTCAGCCAAGTCCCTTTAGAAAACAAAGAAAAAGGAATTGTTGGTTACCCAGGCCACTGATTGGACAGCTACCTTTCCCAATGGGTTTGTTGGGCTTTGCAAACAATCCCGAGACCATCCTGGCTCGACCGGAAAGGCGATTGGGTACGGGCAAATAAGTAATAGGGAGCAACAGCGACTCCATGTTTCCTTGGCTAAGGGCACTGAAAGTAGTGGGACAGAAGTCAGCCAAATGTCACAATGCCTAGTAAACAGCATACAGTATCTGGGTCACTTCCACCAACTGAGCTGAGCAAAAGCCAACTGCAGCTAGACAAAATAGCTATTCATAGGTACACAGTCTTCCAGTATTGAGATAAGGCAGGAACAGTGAGTCTCACTACATCTGCTGATTATTCTGCCTATGGCGAACCTAGGCACACAGTACTTACCTAGGCTGGCAAATGTACCTTAAGCCAGCAGGATGCTATGTAAGCAAAGCCTTCTGTAATAGGGGTCATGTGCAGTCTGTGCACAAGTGATCCAGAATACAAGCTAATAAATATAGACCACCCGAGGACTTGGGGCTGGCTTTTACCATCATATATCAGTCTCGCGTGCCTTCCTTGAGTTCAGCACCTCGACTCCCATGGACCATTACAACAGGAAATGCTCCAGGTCATCATCAGAGTCTGATGAGGACTGGATCACAACAATACTTAAAAATCCTATTAAGTTCTCATTAAGTCAGGTCTGACTTGATGGAGTATGCAACAAATTTATCTGTATGTGTCTGTCTCCCATCTGGAACAGAACATGTTGCATGGAAAAATTAAACCCTAGTTCCACTGAAGGCAAAACCAAAGCAAAGTAATGGGGCTCCACAACCTGACAGCCCACAAATGCAGCTTTAAATAGTTTTGAATATCTTCAAAGGTAGAATTAGAGAAATTCAAGGAAGCTAGGTCTTTCAGTGCTCCTACAGGACTTGATAGCAATATATTGTCTCTAGAATCAGAGGCAACAGTCTCATGACTTCATGCTTGACAAGATCCTCCCATTGTGAGTTTATGGCTGCCAAATCTTTAAAATTCAGCGTGGAGGAACAAGTGGTCATATGGACTTTAACTTAGTTCACCCATGGCTACGTTAATACTACAGTGATGTTTTGTTTTCTGGTCAGCAACACATTCTCCTGCTATGGTACTATTGTAGACCATTCTGCCAACAACTCAACACCGAATGTCAGATAGTGGTTAGGTAACCTGACAGGCTTGAGGACTAACGGCCTTAGGTGCCAAAGTCCACAGGGAAGGGTGATGGTCCCCAAGTGGATTAAATTCCACTTGAATCCATCTTGATGGAGAGCAGAAGCTTCATCAATACTGACCTGGGGCTGATGAGGACTCTGCATGCCAAAAGGGCTCAGGACCAGAAAGTGACTCACAGAACTGGATCAGTGGTACGGGGGTCATGCTATGATGTGGAAGGCAGATGAAAGGCCACTGCATTATATTCTCAGGACAGTCCTTATGGCTGATTGCCATGAGGATTATCAATATTTGGATTCAGATACAGAAGGAAGAGGAGGAGATGATGGATGATGATGATGATCAACATCAACGCTAACCTAGAACTATAGTATTAGAAGTAAAGTCTGGGTGGTGCCAACTTCAATGGCTATAAGGGGAAATTTATGGAGGCTTAATCGATCAATATCTAATGATGATAATCTCTATCTACTGCCTCGAGAATCAAAGGAAATATCACTCAGAATATTAGTTTACTAGCAGAGGTTGCCCAGCATTGCCAGGCTGTTATAAACTATGATCAGCTTTTTTTGGATTTTTTTGTGGATTAAAAAAAGAACAAAGGATGATATAATTTTTTCAAATTGTTTTATTTAACCAAATAATGTTTTAGTTTGTGTGGGGTTTTTAATAGTTGTACCGTAGGAAATATTTTTAAAAATATGAAAGTACATGTTTTTTACATTCAATGTTTTTAAACTGTGTTTAGATGTTTTGGGTTTTTATTTGAGTTAAAACTCAACACAGGATTTTATAAATATTTTTATTTTATTTTTTTGACATATGTTTGTGATTTGTGTAAAATTGTGATATATTGTTATGTTTTTGACTTGTTTTTACTCTTGTGGCCTCTAAGTGGGGTTGTTGTGTCTTTTTGAGTTGTTTTTACTATTCTGCCCTGCAGGTGGGGCTGCTAGTGGTTCTGTTTTAGTTTCACTGTTTTTTCTCTCCTGGCCTTTGGGTGGGCCTTCTTCCGGTAAGTAGTCTCTTTGTTTCTTCATTTCTGTTCCAGTCATCGTGGAGGGAGGACATGCTGGTGAGTTGTCTGTTTTTTTTTCTTCTGGGGTTTTTCTTTGTTTTTCTTTTGTGGTGGTGGGCTGGGAGGTGTTTCTGTTTGTTCTTTTTTGTTTTGGTTGAGTTTTAGGTTTGTTTAATTGGTTTGGTTATTTCTGATTTTGTTTAATCTTTCTTATTTTGTTGTTGTTTATTTGTGTAATTAGTTGTTGTTTGTGTAATTTGTGGGTTTTTTCATGTTGTAGTTAGGTGTTTTGTATGTGGTTTTGTGTCATTGTGGATGTTTTTGTTTGTGTATTTTGTGGTTTATTTTTTGTTTAATAATTGTTTAAATTATTGATTTATTTTTGTTTTATTATTTTACTTTAGCTTGAAGAACGGGCTGCCTGTGGGTTTCTCTTTCCCCATTGCTGCTTTGGGGGAAGGAAGGAGGAGGCAGTCAGCCCATTCTTCTCCTGGGAAGGTTCGTTAGGTAGGTTGGGAGAGAAAGAGGAGGCAGATCGTTCTCTCTTCTCTGTCTCCTTTTTCTCCCGGCTTACCTAACCGGAGATCGGCAGGCAGCGACCCGTAAGGGGTGGTGCTCTTCCTTCTGGATTGCTGGCTGTTGCTTTTGTATTCAGAAGTACAAAGGCATCAGCCAGTCATCCGCCAAGGAGGGTGTTTCCCCTGACGAACTGCTGCCTGTTTGGGGGGGGGGGGGTTCCACCCAAGCTCAACTTTACTTGAGGCTGGTGGTGGTCTCACCGTGTCTTTGGTGTGGTAGCATGGAGGAGAGGGAGTCCCTCTTTTCCCCGTTGCTACGGGAAAGAAGGACGGTGGCGTTTTGTGGCTTTTTGTTTTGCGTGGCTGTGAGGCACTGAGTTTGCCTGCTGGGCACTTGAGCTCCCGTTGTGTTTTGTAAGTTTATTTTTCATGTGCCGGCTTTCTCAGCATTCTGCGCGCTCATGGCGTACAGGACGCTGGGACTTGTAGTTGTGCATTTGTGGTTTGCTTTCATGCGGCGGTTTTCTTTCTATGGCTCAATTTCAATTGGCCGTGCCACGTTTCCTAACGTTCCTTTTGTTCGCGCCTCTCAGCCTGATTGGCTGTGGTGCAGTGCGGCGCAAAGAACGTTGGGAATTGAAGTCCTTTTTCTTTGGTTGCATTTGTGGGGCTCTTGCCCCACTGGTGCATTTCTCAACCCAACAGTTACCTCTGTACTGGGTTCGGGCGATTGAATGAGGCTCGGTATGGGATAGTGTGGCCGGGTGCAGGAGTCTTTGTCAAATTCCAACGGTTAATGCTTGGATTTATAAGTATAGATGGGAACAAACAGTGCGAGCAGACTATTGCCCTCATGATCTTTTTATGGTATTCACATTGGTGACGGGTTGTCTGCAAAGTAGAGGAAATGTTAGACTAGATAAACTCTTGGTTTGAGTAAGCATGGATTATCATGCATTCTGGGTGGGAATTTTAGGCCCTATTCTTGAATATTCAACATAATAATGTCCTAAAATTAATCTGTTTTAAAATTACCTCCATAAAATGCCAGTCTGATATCTACTATGGAAATGATGGCATCTGTAACTATTGCTACAGGACTGTAATTCTTTATTGGAAAGCTTGAATACAGTCTAATGAAACCTATGTAAAAAATATTTAAACTGTAATTAATTTAATCTTGCTTCACCCGCAGATTAATGAGAAGCATTTAACTTCCTTGCTCACTGATCTTTTTTAATTTATTCCTTCAGTACTTATTCTCATTTCATTTAATGTCAAACAACAGAGATATCAAGCAAACTCAATGAATATGGAAGAAGTCAAGTACAGTATCTGCAGTCTTTTTTAAACTCCTCAGCAAATATTTTCACAAATACACACACACACACACACACACACACACACACACACACACACACACACACACAATTGGTTGTTTTCCCTTATGTTGTAATCTGCCCAGAGTGGAAATTTCCTCCCAGATGGGCAGTATAAAAATGTATCAAAAATGTTTTCAAAAGAGAATGATTGAGACAGAAGAAACAATGCATAGGTGTGTTACAACACTCATGATCATCATGCACATTTATGTCAGTGAAGCACCACTTACAGACACCTACAGGCATTCCCACATCTTTACATGCTTCTATGTACACAGCAAAAATAATTTGAATTCACCCATTTTAGAAATGAAGTAAATCCCAACGCATTCGATGGTGTAGTCAGCTGTTTAGTTTAGTTTGGTTTGTTCTACTACTAAAGTGGGTCACTTACTTGTCATCAGCAATAAAAACAACAAGAGAGGTGATTAGTTTGCATTTAATTGCATATATTTATTTAAATACAGAAATGCAATATGAAAAAAAAAGGTTTTATTAGTTTATACAGATTCTTCTTCTTCTCTGTCTAGACCAGACGTGAAACCGGCAAAAAGAAGGCACCTTTTGGTGAGTTCATTCAGCAGTTCATTTTGCCTGACCTAGTGTGAGAAAGATTAGCCAGCAACACAAAGTTGCCATTACCAGAGTATACCTGATTGTCATTCAAAAATACCACAATCTTCAAGAGAATCAATGTACCCCAGTTTATATAGATTATCATCTATTTTACCTAGGTAAAAATGACTTTACCAGGTTATTTGTGATTCTGTTGAAGCTAACTGTTGGTCAACTTCAAGTTCTTTATCTTCCATCTTATTTTCAGTTTTTCAACTAGAGAGCTCTTCACATGGAGTAGAGCTTTAGAAAGAGGATTGCATAGCAAATACAACAGGACAGCTGATTTGCAAAAAAAAAAAGACACAAGCAACCCATCCAAAGTGACTATGATTAGCAGTTGATTGCCACATATCTTTCAATATTGCAGATTTTATGAAAATAAGCAAAGCCGTTGATAGAGTAGCACTTATTTTCTGCTGGGTGGAAGGGCACTTGTTATCTGACATGGGTTCAGGCCAAAGTGAAATTTTTTGAAGGTTCCTTTTTTTACTGCATGAGGATCATGCAAATCAGGATTTATTACACAACATCTTTGCCCCCTAAATGTCATCCTTTCCATCACAAAGATCAGCATTTTACATATAAAATCGAACTGGATGCCCTGTTTAAATTTATCCAATGCCTTGGCCTTGGGAAATTAATGACTCTGTAAAAAGAGAAGGATTTTGCTGTGTAAACTGCTTATTAAATTGGGTAGCTGTAAAGTGCCTTAATATCATTTACTGTCTGATGTTTTTCATATGACTCTTTTAATTAAGCTACCCATCATTGCTACTGTCTCATGCCTTTTATCTCCACTCCATTGATATTAATGTGCCTGCTCAATTTTATTATACTTGCATGAGAGTCTCTTTCTCATAGATGGATAGCACATGTGTATAGCATTGCACTTATTTTAAGAATTTATGGCGCAGCTATCAAAAGTGGCAATTATACCACTTTTAGCAAGATTCGCTGATCTGAGGGGTACTGTCCATATTTCCGCTACTAAATTGGGCTTTTTGCCATCATGCCTGAATTTGCCATCTCGTCTAAGCTTCTGCCTACAACAATCTCCTTAGTCACCCTGGCTACACAATTTTGATAACAATATTTTATGATGACATCATTGTGGGTTGGGGAGGGATAATTTATCTATATATTTGGTCCACAATACATTTCACAAAGATAGCTAGGTTGGTGTGTTTCAGCATGTGTAACAAAAAAAAAAGCTCGAAAGAATCCTGGACCCTGCTTATTTCAATATGAGCTTTCATAGAGCATGAACCACTTCATCAAACACAACCAATAAAAATTTCCTCATGACAGGGTTATGAAATATAGTTGCCAGATCAGAAGGAAAATAATATTTGCCTGGGGAAGACCTTTGGCTCCATCCTTGGAGAGCCATTATCTCTTAGTGTTGACAGCAGTAGTCTGGTCTCATTTTAGAAGGGAAGGGTTCAGTATTTTTAAAACTTTGGAGTACTTGCCATCACTTTTGCCATCCTTTTAGTAAGCTGTTCTTTAGGGGGGGGAGTAAACAAACAAAACTCTCATACACCTACCTGCACTTCCTACATATGCTGTATGTAGAATTCCTAGCACAGAAAGCATATTCCCATTCCACTTTTCTGCCTTGAAGCTATCATAGAATTGCAAAGCTTAAAGGAGTTTTATGGACTATCAAGTCCAGATCTCTGCCAATGCAGGAAATCTTCACCTAAAGCAAGGGTTCCCAACCTTTTCAAGCTGGGGAGCTGGGTCACACTCTCTCAGTCAGCTTCAAGGACCGGACAGCCATTTTGCCCTGTCTGCATAATTATTCATTTTGCCCTGTCTGCCATTTTGTTTCTCAAATGCCCTGGGAGGGGTGAGGGGCCAACATTGAAATGGTGCTTCAGACTGGATCTGGCCCACAGGCCTTAGGTTGGGAATCCTAAAGCATCCCTGAGAGCTAGTTTTCCAACCTTTGCTTAAAGATCCCCAGTGAAAAGGAACCACAATCATCTGAGGTCATCAATTCTACTGTCAAATGGCTCTCATAGATAGGAAGATCTTCCTGATGTTTAGTCGACATCTCCTTTCTTGTGATTTGAATCCATTACCTTAGGTACTACCTTCTAGAACTGCCAAAAAGAACAAGCCCCCTCCATCTTCTCCCAGACAACCTTTCAAAATATCTGAAGATAGCTATTGCAAGCGCGGCGCCAAAATGGCCACCACACACTTTGCGGGGCCCCCCCACCCGGACTCAGACATCTGGGTAGTTAGGGGGCGTGGCCACCCCTCTATAAAAGGGGTGGCCACAAGGCAGCCGAGCTGCCATTTTGTAAAAGCGACGGAGAGGAGAAGTTTTTTCTCCGTCGCTCTTCGTTTCGCAGGGAAGCCTGCAGCCCCTTAGCGTGATCTTGGCTGCTTAATTTTCGGCTTCCCAGCCAGTTTTGGCACAGTGTGATATGCACTCGGCTTCCAGCTTTTTGCCAGTGCACCTCATGATTTAGACCTATCGGGTTTTTAGGTTTTGAGGGGAATTTTAATTAGATAAGGCCAACCCCCTTTCTGACCGCGTTAATTCAGGTTCAGCACCTGACCGATGTGGGACTTTCATTCAGTGGGCATCCGCTCACAGGTTGGGGCCTCAGTCTCCAGCCCATTACCTCGACGACTTTTGGTCTGGGGTTAAACGGGGCTTGGACACGTGTACGCGTCTCCTCATCACCATTCAGACACTCAGGTGGGAACTGGGTGTCCCCTTAGCGCCTGAATAGACCGAGGTCCCATCTTCTGGCATCACATTTACGCCTCGATGCTGTCGTGCGGGCATCCAGGTTAACCATTGATACGGTGGCTTGGATGTCCATAGTGATTTTGGCATTGATTGCCAAACATAGAGTATGCCCTTGGGAATTGTAGTTAATTCATTGCCCCCTTAATTTGTTTGCTCTGGCTCGAATTACTCCTGGGTTTAGAGGGGTCCCTTATGGGAGATCAGACATAGTGGTCTGCCCTAGATTCCAGTACGGACGGATACCTCAGGCTCCCGGACTTATGGGGTTTATTCCGAGGGTGGGTGCACGGATCGCCCCGCGATCTTACCTTCCTGCGTTTTCCCATTTGGAGAGCACTGATGCTATGGTGCAAGGGGTGGGCATACTCAGTGGTCCAATTTCAGTGTGACAATGCAGCAGTGGTGCACATTGTCAACACCCAGACATGCAAATCCCCCAAGGTCATGACATCAGTCCGTCTATTATATTGAGAAGCCTACGCCTAAAGGTGCCGTTCTATGCCAGACATGTAATGGGTATTTGTAATGACATTACTGCTGCTCTCCACCACTGCAGATCACCTGGTTCCGTGCTGTACTCTGGATGCAGAGGGATTCCACTCGCCACTTTTGGCTGATGGTTGGACGTCTGGTGAGGAGAGGGGAACCGGACATGTCATTGGCACCTCGCACGCGTAAGGCGTATCACTCTGCATTCAGGCGTCGTGTTTGGGAGGGGTGGACACGGGAACGTGTCCGCCGCCATTACGCGCATCACCCCTGTTCCCAGAATTTCTACCCACCTTGCACGAGGCTGGCATTATTTATGTTCAGATAGGTGTGAGGTGGCTCTTGGCCACGCAGCTACCATGGTAGCCTTGTTGGAGCGCTCCGCATCAGTGAGTGGGTGCCAGAGTTGGTGCCACCTGTGTAAGGCGGATGTGTATCGTAGGGCACTGGAACTCGAAGATGTCTCTGTCACACATGAGTGGGCTCGAGTGGGGATGCGGTCCTCACGGATTATTCAGCACGGTGTAGGCAGTGGTGTATACTGCTACGAAGTTTTTGAGACATCTGTCCGGTTGGTGCCCTACCTGAATTTTCGACAGTGCCTGCTGCGCGCCCCAGCCTGTTTTCTGCCACCGGGACGGGTCTACCCTTACCATAGTAAAGTCCCTGAGGGTGACCGGTGCCGCGTTTCGCGGTGTGGGGCCCGTTTTGGCACCATTTACTTAAGATAGGCGTCGCGTTGATCGCGACTACGTTTGGGGTACTCGAAGGTGGATACGCGTCTACGCACAATTTCAGATATGTACGTCCCCTCACTGTTCTTTTTTCTCCTCTTTTACAGATCCTGGGGGTCTCAGAACACCGGTGGCAGGGGGCTGGTGGGCCGCAGCTATGTACACTGGGCAGCAGTATATGCTGCAGCGACAGAGAGTGGACCCCGGCTGGGCTGTGTGCATCCGCACGTATGCTATGGTATGGTATGCGCGGCACATGGGGCGGGAACTGTGGCCATTCCTGCTGTCTGACAGGGATGCTGGACCGCCCAATGTTTTATAGGCGCCTCGGCGGCAGCGATCTCATACGGCTCACTGCAGTTGTTAAACTGTCGAGGGGCTGTGACCTAGCATTTTGTATCACGTATGGCTTACATACGGTCGCTATGGTCTAACATCGTGCCAAGACACCAATTTAGGGGAGATGCGGATCTCCCTAGTTCGGACTGTTCCGGCAGTCAGTGGACGGAGCGGTGGCTCCGTCCCATTCAGAGCATGGCTGTGAGACGGCCATTGGAGACCGGATGATAGGTTTACACAAAAATTTTGCTGATAGGCAGGAGAAGGGTCCACCTGTCGGCTAGAGGTATGTACCTCGTTCTGGGTGTGATGCAAGCAGGCCTGGCGACCGAGCTGACGGTCTTGGGGGGGGGGCGGTGAGTCATCATGGATGCCTCGCCGTGTGGCGGGTAGCACTGGTAAGGTAAATATTTATGACCCACAGGTATCCGGCAGGTTCGCAATTGACTGGCCAACACTAGACAGGTACAAGTTGGTTAACGTTGTCCGGTCAACGATGAACCAGGCAATGGGGTGATGGCACGAGCTATTCAGCATGCATCACCCCGTGATTTTACGGATACACGTCAGAGGGTGGGGTCAGTAGATAGTTGATTGACTATGGTCAACAATTTGTTTGTTGTCAACAAACAAATTGATACAAATGGATACATTGTAGCCAATTGCCGTTGGCAATTTTGGGAGGAACCTTACCAGTGTTACTGCGTCCTGCTTGCCTTAAGAATTATAATTGGCTGAGTACCAATTGAAGTTTATAATTCGGACTAGGGCATGAATGTGGCCCAATGCCGTTATCCACTTATACCGGTGTCTGAGTCCTTTGTTGGGGGGTGCGCCTGCAATGTATTACCTCTTAGCCTTCTTTTTTTCCTGGTAACAAATGCCAGCTTTCCTCATATGTCTTGCTTTCCAAACTTATTAGTAAGGGTGCACAGACAGACCATTCTTCCCTGAGGCACATTGGGAAATTGATCCTGCCTCCTGGATGCTCCAAACCACTGAGCCTGTCCTGCCAGCTACAAAACAGTGAACAAAATGGTTACAGAAACAGTTATTGCATCTAAATATATAATCAAATATTACCCCCTTTATCAGGTCAGAAAGTTCCTCAGATGTATTTCAATGCAAGGTTTTAAACAATCTGCCTTGGTAATGGTTAAAATTAAACATGTCATCATTTGCAAATGACCTCTAAAAGCAATACTTTAAACAGTTCAAAAGCACACCATAAAGAACTGAATGCAAAGCAGTGTACCATCTCCCATTAAACGTCCCTTATTAAGCAGCTGGTTCAGTTCTCAAAAATCTTTTTGCTATGCTTGAGAATCATTTTGGAAGGTGTTAATTTTTTCTTTAGTCACAGATGAACATTGTATAGTGTAAAACAGGGATCCCAACCAATGGCCTGTGGGCCGTATACTGCTCATGCGACCAAATAATCCAGCCCCTGTCCTTGTTCCAGCTGCCACCGCCGGAATCAGCCGCAGACTTATTTATGGCTATCATAAATATGTTTATGACAGCCATAAATGGCAAGGGGACAACCAGTCCAACTGCTTGAGGGAGCGTGACCCAGCCCCTAACTTGAGAACCCCTGGTGTAAAATTATAGATAAGGTAAAGGTAAAGGTTTCCCTTGCTCGAAAGCCAGTCGTATCCGACTCTAGGGTGCAGTGCTCATCTCTGTTTCTAAGCCGAAGAGCCAGCGCTGTCTGCTTCTGCAGACGTTTCCGTGGTCATGTGGCAGGCATGACTAGACACCGGAGCGCACGGAACGCTGTTACCTTCCCACCGAAGTGGTTCCTATTTATCTACTTGCAATTTCTTGCTTTTGAACTGCTAGGTTGACAGGAGCTGGGATGAAGACGGGAGCTCATTTCTGTCCTGCAGTACTCGGGAATCGAACTGCTGACCTTTATTATAGATAAAATCAAACAAACTAAAATGTTAAAATGATTTGACTGTTTTTGACCAGAAGTGGGCTGTTTCAATAACATTATCTTGACTATTTACTATAGGGGCAGCCAACCTTGGTGCTCCAGCTGTTCTTGGATTTTAATTCCCAGAAGCCGTGATCAGCAGGAGTGCTAACTTGGGCTTCTGGGAAATGAAGTCCAAGAGCAGCTGGAGCACCAAGGTTGGCCACCCTGATTTATTAGATCTTTTGTACATGTTGTAGAGCATAAATTGCATACAAATAAATGCTGCATTAATTGTATTTTTTCGCATTCACAAGAAATGCCCTATATTCTAGTAGCCCCATTTTACTTGAATAGCCTTTGATCTTCCTAGTTTGCTCTGAAGTCTATTAAGTGACTTCCAGATGGCCTTGATTAGAATCTTATGCTGGTGGGAGACGTTCTTCAGGATTCATCCATTTAGCAAGGTTTTTTGTGTATGCTCTCCATAAGTTTAACCTATCTTATCCTGGTTTAGTATTTAGAGAACGAGAAGTCTGCAGAAAAATGTTTCCTATTTTTGTCATCATCTAGGACAGTGATGGCAAATCTTGGCACTCCAGGTGTTCTTGAACTTCAATTACCAGAAGCCCAAGTCAGCACTCCTGCTGATCAGGGCTTCTGGGAATTGAAGTTCAAGAACATATGGAGTGCCAAGGTTGTCATCACTGATCTAGGGGTTGATGTCCATGAGGTGGAAAGGTTTGGTGCTGTATTGTCTTATTTTGTTTGTTATTTACTAGTAATGTATTTCCAGAGAGGCAGTGGCAGCCAAATTATAGACTACTAGCAGGGGTACCTGGCTTCACCTGGGTGGGGCTTGGGTGGGGGCCCGCTGTCCTACCTCCTGGAGTTGCATTACTCAGGTGCTCCTTCTCCTGGGCTGACCTCTGTCCACTGATCTCCTGCCACGCCCTGCCAGCTGGCCTGCCTGATCAAGAGGGAGGGCCCTGTGATGTCACATTGGCTGACCACTCCCAAGGGCTGACCACTCCCAAGGGCTGACCAGGTCTTGGCAAGACATCACAAAGAGCATGACATCACAAAAGTCCAGACCTGGTCAGCCCTTGTGATTGGTTGAGGACTAAAGGATCAATTTGGGAGGCATCACCCCCCGGGGCTTTAGGACCCCAACAGTGACCTGCTCACATGTGCAAGGTATGTGTGTGCCGAATTTCACTGGGTTTGGTCAAGGGGTGCGGCAACACATTCCGGACACACCACCCACACTTTTGTTTTATAGGTATAGATTTTCAGTTGGGATAGATTTCAGGCAGCCAGTAATAATCTTGCATGTTTCATTAAGAGCTACAGCCACTTGTATGCTATTCCTGCATCTTCTTATGGCTTCCTCTAGTTCCACCAATATACAGTAGAAAGCTCACTGGATTTGCTCTGAATATCTCTTTAATATGTAATATGTGTTGACTGGTTTTCCCTGCCAAGAACAGTTGGAGTGCTATGTGGTTTAGGCTTGTATTTGCATACAATTCCCTTCGGTTTAGATGGGGAGAGGGGGGTTCAGTTGACTCCAAACTTTGTGGCTGCCTCTTGCCATGTCAAGCTCTGCTATAGCATCTACCCAACAATTTATTTTTGTTTCTGCAAATTTTGTGATCAAATTTCTCCCTGCTTTTATCATTTGTTCTCTAAAAGGATTTTCTTCAGAATGTGCTATATAATCTAAGTATTGTATGTTTATTTCCAGAGTGAGATCTGGAATGTAGTTTGTTCAGCACCTTCTTGACATGGAAGTGCAAGAACATTCTCAAACAGAAGTTACAAATTGATCATAGTTTTCTGGTTAAGTGACAATCCAAAGTACAGCTGTGTCTAGCATTGTTGCAAGCTTTTCCCAGTTAGCTTTTTTTTTTTTAAAGTATGCCTCCTTCAGAATGGTATAGATTGAGGGTGGATGGCTGAGTATATCTGACATAGAAAGGGCCTATGGGATTGAATCACCTATGTTCTTAATGTACTGTTGAGCTATAGGTTCACTAACAAAAGTTAGATATAGATTGTACCCTTTTTGCTACCTGCCACTGTTAAATGAACTGGGAAGTTTAGTATAGCAATTACACTTATATCGTAGCACTTACAGTAGATCACTCTCTGGGCAGTTCACAAGGTGATCAGAATTTTACCCCTGACATGCTGGGTAGTCATTTTAGCAACCTCGGAAGGATGGAAGACCGAGTCAACCTGGAGCCATCAGGACTGAACTCACAATGCCATCAGTTTTGGCTGCAGTTCTACCACTGTACCACATTGGGAAAAATAGACTCACACCCTTTCTGTCTTACTTCAAATGCTACCAAGATTTGGTTCACCTCCCCAATTGTAGAAATTAGTTGCTACAGAAAGTCAACATGATTTCTCTCTTTCTTTCTAAATAGTCTGGCTGCCTCCTGTACATCACATATCTTTTGCTTATCCTACATCCTGCCATCACTTGGACTGCAATCACAGTGGAATAGTTCTGTTTCTGTAATTATCATAATGTCACACACTTATCTCTTCATCACACCAGGTGGGTCATGGTAATTTACACCAACTTTGTTTTGGCATCAGTCTTTTCATGTACAATTCTATTCTGCTCTAAGACAATTAAGTTCATCATTCTTCTTGATTGTGACTAATCTATTTATTAGCAAACCTGTCTCACATAGATTTTATCTTCTCTCACCACTTTTAAACTTACCATTGCTAAAGGCAATCTTTTCCCACCACATTCTGTGTGGCATGTTAAATAATCATTTAAGGTATCAGAGGCATACAGATGTTCGATTTCATTCATGTACAAAAAGTAGGATACCTTTGTGACCTTCTCTTTTGGGTGTTCCAAAATTCCCCAAATTTTGTGATGCTTTTTTAGCACCAGAAAACTGCTCCCAAATGTCACTTGGTTTTTGTTTATAGGTGCAAATTTAACTATACTTTCAGTTTAAATTAATTATTACCTTAAGATAGGATCAAAACTTACAAAATATTTCAAGGGGCAGTAAGAAACACCATCACAGAAAAATTACAAGACAAGGATCCAGAGAGAGAGAGACAGTAGAGATAATGAAAGCGCGGCGCCAAAATGGCCGCCGCGCTCTTTGCGGGGGCCCCCCCCACCCGGACTCAGACATCCGGGTGAGTTAGGGGGCATGGCCACCCCTCTATAAAAGGGGTGGCCACGAGGCAGACGAGCTGCCATTTTAAAATAGCGACGGAGAGGAGAAGTTTTCTCTGTCGCTGTTTGCTTTCCAGTCTTCGGCTGTTTAGCCCTTGAGCCTTTCCCAGCGGGGAAAGGAGGATTCGAGCATGCAGAGTCTTGGTTCGCTTGGCTACTGCGTGCTTTGGCGCTAGGTTTTTTGATCCCTCAAAGGGATCCTTCTTTTTCTTTGAGGACATGCCTCCCAAACGGAAGGCACCGGTGATGAAGCCGCGGCCAAAGGGGAGGACTTTTCCTGGCCCTGCGCAGGACGGGGGCCAGCCTTTGGGTCGGAGGACCTGGGCTGCGCCCCCACGGCAGGGCACTGTGCCAGACTTGCCCACTGATACTGGTGGGGCTACTCAGGCTGGCACTTGGCAGCCGGGCTCCGGCTTGGTGGCTGGCCAGCTACAGGCCGGCCCCTCAGGGGCTTCGGCCCCCGGCCCGCCGTTACCGGCCGTGGGTCAGGGCAGCGTGGGAGGGCCTGGTGTGGGCATACAACCCGTTCCCCCTCCGGCCCCTCATGGGCCGGAGTTTTGGGCATGGCCCTATTCTGGCCCTGGCTTGCCTTTCTGTTACCTTTTCAACTGCCTAGTGGGCCGTCCGGCCCACCCGGCCCACCTTATGCTGGGGGCTCTGTGGCAGTGGATGCTCTGTTAGCACGTTTGGCAGTGCTGGGAGCATCCTTGGGCATTGCACAGCCTCCTGTGGAGGGGGAGCGCTTCTATTTCTTCACCAGGGGCCCCTTCGTCGACCCCGGATACCTTGCCAGCTGCTATGTTTCAGCGGGCGGCCAACCGGGTCGAGCTGCGTGAGACGGTCCGGCCGGCCCAGCTGGTGTCTCGCAGCTCCCCATTCTACCTGATGTCCAGGCTGGGAGCAGTCGGGGGTGATCCCAGAGCTCGATTCTGGTCGCGAGCTCCGACGCCCGCCGTGGGCCGGAACCCCCGGTGGGGGCGGCTCACGGGGGTGCACCTAGTGAGTATCAGGTTCAATTTAAGTGCACCAACACCACAGCCCACTTACAGTGGTGGGGTTTAGTGGCCCTGGCCTCGTCAAGTTGATGCGAGCGGGCATCAGTTACCATCTTATCCCAGTATCCCATGGTTTCTAAATGGTCCCTCGTTAAGGGCGGGGGTGTCCGCCCCTGGGGCAGTGCCGAGCATCGCAGGGGCTGTCCAGGTCCTGCTGCGTATGCCCTTTATACAGAATGTGCCGTCGATGGCTTTGCCGACGGCTGATTATTCCTTGCCCCTGGGTGATCATTTGTCGCAAGTCACGAGGGATAAGATCTGGAGGGGAGTACGTGGATATTCTCCCTATTGCACTGTGAGCCCACTGAGGAAGAGAGAGAGGGACAGGATGACAGAGACTAAGAGCTGTCCCGTTGTCGTAAGCCACTGCGCACCGGGGTCAACTGGTGGCCGGCATACCTTATGTATATGGTGGTATGCCTCAGGGCCCGGCCTGATTGGGCCACCCCGATGGTTCAATCCCTTGATAATATTTACGGGACGATGGTTGATTTCATGGGCCCATCGCAGTTGGCTTACGATGAGGAATTTGGATGAGGGTGGCCCTACATCCTGAGATGAGGTGGGATGAGCCCTGTCAGCAATTGTTGCTCTTGTACATGGCTCCCACGTGACTGGCACCTGGTGATAGGTACCATTGTGGTCATGCTGTGCAGCGGGCTGATCAGACACAGGCTCCACGCTAACTGGTGGGGCAGGGGGTTCCGGCCCGCCTGCTGTGTTGGACCTGCTCAGCTAGCGACGTGTGTAATAAGCGCCAGTGTCGTTACCGACTTGGGTGCCCCCTTTTGCGCTGGCCCCTACACCGCCTCCACGTGCCCGCGGGTTGGTGGGTTATGGGGCAGAGGTAGGGGTGCACAGGGGGCGATCAGAGCTCCGTCTTACGGAACTAGCCATGTCAAGCCCCCCCTCCCCAATTAGTGTACTCATGCTGGAGCGGTGGCACTCAGCTTATCCAAGAAGGGATGATGCGGGGTACCTGCGGGGGGGTTTTCAATGGGGCTTTTGTATTCCATTCGGGGGTGTTAGGGGCCCCAAGATGCTACTTATCTAGTTCCCTTGAAAGGTAACGAAGAGGTTGCTCCACTGAGCACAGCTAAGGGAGTTGAGGCTATGAGAGTAGCGGGCCCCTTCTTGGAACCACCTTTCCTAATTTGAAGGTCTCCCCTATGGGGCTAGTACCAAGGTAGCACCAGGGTGAATGTCGTTTAATCCTCTTTTTAGCTTACCCTGGGGTCTTCAGTCAGGGATGCCATTCCCGATGACCTTTTTCAGTCAGGTGGACGTCGTTATTCAGCCCCTAAGGGTGGTACGTTCATGCGGTCCCGGTGCTTTCCTGGCACAGCGTGATATGCACTCGGCTTTCTGATTACTGCCAGTGCACCCAGGGGATTTTGAGCTATTGGGTTTCAGGTTCCAAGGGGAATTCTACTTCGATAAGGCCATGCCTTTTGACTCCTCTATTCCATGTTCGGCATTCGAACGATTTGGTACTTTCATTCAGTGGGCCTTTGCTCGCAGGTCGGGGTCCCGGTCTCTAGCCCATTACCTCGATGACTTTTGGTTCGGGGGTGAACGGGGCTTGGACACGTGCACGCATCTCCTCACTACATTTCAGACACTCATGTGGGAACTGGGTGTCCCCTTAGCACCTGAATAGACCGAGGGCAGAGCTATTAAGCCCACATTTATAGGCATTGGAATTGACTCTGTCGCACAGGCATCCGGGTTACCCAGGGATAAGGTGGCTCGGATCTCTGCGGTGATTTTGGCATTGATTGCCAACCATAAAGTGTCCCCTTGTGAGCTGCAGCTACTTCATGGCCACCTTAACTTTGCCTGCAGGGTGGTTACACCCGGCAGAGCATTGGCCAGGCGCCTGTGTGACGCCATGGCTGGCCTGTTAAACGTCACCACAGGGTCTGGCTGATCAGGAGCATACGGGCGGACCTTCCGGTCTGGCTCAAATTTCTCCAGGGATTTAACAGGGTCTCTTTCTGGAGACCGGACCTTATGGTCTGCCCTAGATTTCAAGTACAGTCGGATCCCTCCGACTCCCTGGATTATGGGGGTTTACTCTGAGGGTAGGGGGACTTACGACCGAGGGTTTCATGCATGGCTGGGCACGGATCGCCTCCGCGATCTTACCTTCATTGATTTTCTTCCCAAATTGGGGAGCACTGATGCTAGGTGGCGACGAGTGGGCCAACTCAGTGGTCCATTTTTTGGTGTGACAATGCGGCAGTGATGCACATTGTCAACACCCAGACGTGCAAATCCCCCAGGGTCATGGCATTGGTTTGTCAAGCCTTTGAGAAGCCTACGCCTAAATGTGCTGTTCAGGGCCAGACATGTTCCAGGTATTAATAACGATATCGCTGATGCTTTATCCTGCCTGCAGATCCCCCGGTTCCATGCCTTGCTCCGGAAGCAGAGGAATTACACTCGCCACTACCAGCCGATATTTGGACGTTTGGCGAGGAGAGGTGAACCGGGCTTGTCATTGGCACCTCGCACGCGTAAGGCGTATCAACATGCTTTCATGCGATTTAGAACTTTTTGCGAGTAACTACAGTTACCTCAAGTGTGGTCAATACCTGTGGACCAGGTTTTACAATGCATGTTTATCTTTGCAGTCAGGGTTTGGCCCCCCGTACTATAGCCTTCAGGCTTTTGGCACTGGCATTTATGGCCAACGTGGGGGGGTTCAATGACTGCGTGAGTTACTTCCATATGCGTCATGTCTTGGAGGGGTGGACACGTGAACGTGTCCGCCGCCCGGACACGCGTCACCCCAGTTCGCCAGAGTTTCTGACCCACCTTGCACGAGGCTGGCATTACTTATGTTCGGATAGGTGTGAAGTGGCTCTTTGTCACGTAGCTACCACGGTAGCCTTTTTGGAGCGCTCCACATCAGTGAGTGGGTGCCAGAGTTGGTACCATCTGTGTAAGGCGGATGTGTCTCGTAGGGCACTGGAACTCGACGATGTCTCTGTCACACATGAGTGGGCTCAATTGGGGATACGGTTCTCAAAGGTTGTTCAGCACGGCGTAGGCAGTGGAGTCTGACTGCTATGAAGTTTTATTGGAGACATCTGTCCGGTTGGTGCCCTACATGAATTTTCGGCAGTGCCTGCTGCGCGCCCCAGCCTGTTTTTCTGCCACCAGGATAGGTCTACCCTTACCAAAGTAAAGTTACTGAGGGGGACCGGTGCCGCGCTTCACGGTGTGGGGCCCGTTTTGGCACCCATTTATTTAGGATAGGCGTCGCGTTGATCACGGCTACGTTTGGGGTACTCGGAGGTGGATATGTGTGTACGCGCAATTTCTTATATGTACGTCCCCTCACTGCATGAGTACCTAGTTATGTCCTTCACCTCTTCTCCTCTTTTACAGATCCTGTGCGTCTCTGCACACCGGTGGCAGTGGGGCTGGTGGGCCGCAGCTATGTACACTGGGCAGCAGTATATGCTGCGGCGACAGAGAGTGGACCCCAACTTGGGCTGTGTGCATCCGCACGTATGCAATGGTATGGTATGCGCGGCACAAGGGGGCGGGAACTGTGGCCATTCCTGATGTCCGTCAGGGATGCTGGACCGCCCGATGTTCTTAATAGGCACCTCAGCAGCAATGATCTTATACGGATCACTGCTATTCCTAAATCGTCGAGGGGCAGTGACCTGGTGTTTTATATCATGTATGGCTTACACACGGTCGCTATGGTCTAACATCGTGCCGAGACACCAATTTAGGGGAGACGTGGATCTCCGTGGTTCGGACTGTTCCGGCAGTCAGTGGACAGGGCTGTTGCTTGGTCCCTTGCTGAGCATGGCTGGGAGACAGCATTGGACACCTGCGGATAGGCTTACAAAAATTTTTTGATGGTAGGCAGGAGAAGGGGTCCACCTGTCGGCTGGAGGTATGTACCTCTTTCTGGGTGTGGTGCAAGCAGGCCTGGCGACCGAGCTGACGGTCTGGGGGGGGCAGTGAGTCATCATGGACGCCTCCCTGTGTGGCGGGTAGCACTGGTAAGGAAAAGATTTATGACCCAGAGGTATCCGGCAGGTTCGCAATTGACTGGCCAACACTTAGACAGGTACAGGTGTAATAGCTTTGACCGGTCAACGACGAACCAGGCAAGGGGTGATGGCAGGAGCTTTTCAGCATGCATCACCCCGTGATTTGACGGATACACGTCATAGGGTGGGGTCAGTAGATAGTTTATTGACTCTGGTCAACAATTTGTTTGTATCAACAAACAAATTGATACAAATGGATACATTGTAGCCAATTGCCATTGGCAATTTTGGGAGGAACCTTACCAGTGTTACTGCGGCCTGCTTGCCTTAAGAATTACAATTGGATGAATACACCAATTGAAAGTTATAATTCGGACTAGGGCATTATTCAATAAAAGTGGCCCAATGCCTTTATCCATATACCGGTGTCTGAGTCTTTCTTTGGGGGGGGGGCGCCTGCAAAGTATGTCCATATGATGAGGACTACTGGTTGACACTAAAGGATTTGAAAGGGACTAGTGTTCCCCTTCTCATGTAGGTATGCCAAGGAATACACATTATTTTTCTTTCATTTTCATGGAGTTTGACTGTCCTGACCAAACATGACTGTGTGAAACTTTCAATGCCCATGAGATTCTTCACTTCCAGGTGAGACTTTTTCTTTTTTTTCCTCATCAGAGATACTATGAGAACATTGGCTGACTTTAAAAGAGAAAACACACACAATACTGTCTCCAATGCATCTAATCCTTCATGCAACATGACAAGTGAGGATCCAGGAAATACTGATACAGTACACTGATGGAAGCAGACCTTCCCATCAGTTCTTTCCAAGGCACGTTTCCTGAGCAAAAGATGATGGTAGTAGTGATGCTTGGGGTGGAGGTGATTAGAGACAAGGTAAGTAGAGGAAACAGCATTCTGTACACTCAGGTGTTGAGGCATGTCTGCCACATGTCCATGGAAATGTCTGCAGACGTAGACACTGCTGGTTCTTTGGCTATAAACAGAGATGAGCACTGAACCCTAGAGTTGGATACAACTGGCTTTCAAGCAAGGGTGACCTTTATCTTTACTAAGTAGAGGAAATTGGTGGAATAGCTCACCCAGTGTGAATACTCCTGGTGGGTCAGTCAGAATGCAATTAAAATGAAGCCCCAAAGTAAAGTCCATACAGCAAGGAAGGCCTCTCAAAAGAGTTGTCACAGAATTAAGAACTCTGAATCCCAGACTTATATGACTTCTGACCAAAAATAGTCTACTTGCCATGTACAATATCACTTTTTCTACTTGCCAGCTTCATCAAGCACTCCTACTCTGGAAGCATTCAAAAGAAAATTGGACAACCATATTTCAGATCTGCTTTGATTTAGATTTCTGTACTGATCAGGTGTTGGAGTTGGAGATCTCATAGGCCCCTCAATTATTACATGATTCTGTGATAAACCCTGTAAGACTTGATACCAGCCCCTATCTTTAAAAATAGCCTGGATTTTTTTTTTAAATTACAAATCTCAGTATTCACTAGCTCTCATTGCTAGCAGCCATACAGTCAGGGTCATTATGGGAGCTTGAGTCCAGAAAGATAATGTTTTTATTTATTTATTTTACAAATTTGTACCCCGCCCTCCTGGTGAGAACACCACTCAGGGCGACCAACAACAAGGTAAAAAATACAATATAAAAACAATCAAAACATTTACAATTAAAACAATTACACAACCTTCATCAAAAAACAGGAATAAAACACATAAAGTTAACTTTATCCTAAAACTACCCACCCCTCCCTCTCCCACATTAAAACCAAGACAAAAGGAAAGATTCCCCAGAAAAGTTAAACCAGCCAGCGGGGTTGGGAAGTGGAGCCCATAGTGCCCTACGCCTGCTGGCTAAGCCAAGTCTTCAACATTTTTCTGAAGGGGAGAAATTCCATCTGGAGATGCACCTCCGGAGGTAAGAGGTTCCACAGGGCTGAGGCAGACACGGAGAAGGCTCTCTTCCTGGTTCCAGTTAGATGTACTTCTTTTGCTGATGGGACCACTACTGAGCTCGTCCTGTCTGCCCTAGTAAAATGGGCTGATGCGGTCTCTTAAGTATCCTGGTCCACTGCCATGAAGGGCTTTAAAGTCAAAACCAGAACCTTGAATTGCACCTGGAGGCATACTGGGAGCCAGTGCACCTCCCAGAGCATCGGTGAGGCATGGGCATAACGCCCATGTCCCATCACTACTCAGGCAGCCACATTTTGAACTAGTTGCAGCCTCCGAATGGTCATCAAGGTCAGCCCCATGTAGAGTGCATTACAGTAATCCAGTCTGGAGGTTACCAGAGCCAGAGTGACCATGAGCAAGGAGTCCCGGTCCAGGAGCGGATGCAATTGGTAGATGACACAAATTTGTGCAAAGGCCCTCCTGGCCATGGCTGCCACCTGCTCCTCGAGCAGTAGCCACGAGTCCAGGAGGACCCCCAAATTGTGTACCGGATTTGTCTGGGGCAACATTTCCCCATCCAGAGCCAAAGATGGCAGCTCCCGAGATAGCATGGGGCTCTGAACCCACAGCCACTCAGTCTTGCCGGAATTCAGCTGAAGCCTGTTGTCCCCCATTCAGACCCACACATACTGATGGTACCTCACACCATGGGAACGAATGATCTCACCCAGCGGTTTCATGTAGATGTTGAATAATATAGGTGAGAGGACTGAGCCCTAAGGCACCCCACATGGGAGCAGCCTAGGTCTGGACAACCTGCTCTCTAAGGACACTGACTGGGTACAGTCCCTCAGAAATGAGGAGAACCAGGACAACACAGTGCCCTGGGCCCCCAATCCTCGGAGCCGGCCCAGAAGGATACCGTGGTCGACAGTATCGAAAGCCGCTGAGAGATCAAGAAGAGCGAGAACAGAAGGGTTACCCCTGTCTCGCTCTCACCAGAGATCATCCATGAGTACGACAATTGCAGTCTCAGTACCATAACCGGGCCTGAATCCTGACTGAAACAGGTCCATATAATCCATATCATCCAGAACCCCCTGGAGCTGCTGCACCACTGCTCTTTCCAACACCTTCCCCAAAAAGGGAAGGTTGGAGATTGGACTAAAATTTGAAATAACTGTAGGGTCAAGCGATGCCTTTTTTAGGAGGGGGCGTACCAGCGCATTTTTAAAAACCACAAGAAACACCCTGTCCCGCAAGGAGGCATTCACCATCGCACTGATCCAGCTGCCCGTAGTAGCCTTGGCTGCTTTGACCAGCCAGGCAGGGCAGCAATCTAATAAGCATGTGGTATCACGCACAGCTCCAAGAAGCCTGTCCACTTCATCAGGGCCAACCGGATCAAACTGATCGCAGATAACATGGCTAGACTCTGCTCCGGCCCTCTCCAGGTGATCCAATTCCACGTTGGGCTCGAACCCTGTGCGAATGCGAGCAATTTTCTCTGCAAGGTGGTCTGCAAAATCATCAGCAGAGCCCTGCCACCCCGGGTCCACCACCCACCACCCACCCAAGAGAGACCTGGTGACCCGCAACAGGGTTGCTGACCAATTATCAGCAGAGGTAATGAGAGTGGTGAAGTATTGATGCTTCACTGCCTTCATCGCCACGAGGTAGGCTCTAATAGCGGCTCTAACTCGTGTTTGATCGCACTCTCTCTGGGTCTTTGCCCAATGGTGCTCTAGGCATCTCCTAGCCCACTTTTGAGCTCTGAGTGTGGGATTTTCTTGCATCCTAAAAAGGAGCTATAGCATTATGTGGATTGGAACAGCAGTGCTCTTTTCCTTGTGAAAACACTGTGATTGCTTTCTCTTCAGAAGTTTCAATGTGCTACAATCATCTTTCCTCTTATATCATTTCATTTCAGAGACTTGAGACTGCCCTGTGTTTTGTCATAGACTGACTCTCTAAGCAAATATTAATGCACTGGATTTATGGCACAACAGTAACATGAGGTGACAAGTTAAATAATGTAAGTCTTGTAACCTGAATGAAGACCTTCCTCTGGGCATGCCCATTACAGAAACAAGAGGTGCTATTTCCCCAGCATCTAAGCCAACTGCTTCCCCCTTTTAAAGCCTCCCCATCTTGAATAAATAAGAACCCTGTCACAGATTATCACAGCTTCAATCTGACAGTGGATAATACTGCAGCCACTAGGTGTTTCAGGCAGCCATGCAGCTTCCTTTAGGGAGTATAGCTGTCAAGTTGAAACTGTGTCAAAGGGCAATCCTCATTCATTTGAAGGGCTGTTCAGTCCCAAGGCTCATTTAAAGGTAGAGAAATACAACGTGATAGATCAAAGACATTGAAGATGTCCATCAACAGCAGACTTACCAAACTCAGAGGTCACCTGGTCACTGTTTTATCCAAGTGAATGAGATGCATTTTATTTCTTTCCATCCCAATCATTGTTTCTAATTTTGCATTTGTACATACAAATTAACACATGAGCCATCATCCTGATGTCTACATGACCCTATGAGAATAACAATGCAACCAATGTGAATTTTCTGGGCTATCACCATGTGCCCTGTCATCACCAGGTAGCTCAGCTGATTGTACAACTAGTTACAAAATGGGCAGCCTGGAAAATGCCACAAGAGCTTGAACAAATGATCTTACCTATATGGAAAATCTCAACAGGATTTTCACCTTAGTATTTCATACTAATTAATTCCTCCTTTGTCCATTTTAGTGAGTCACATCACCCTTATTATTGATATGTGAGCAGTAACCACATAATAACATAAGAACAGCCTTGCTGGAACAGGCCACAGCCCATCCAGTCCAGCATTCTGTCTCACACAGTGGTTCATCATTTGCTTCAGGGTATTATTCCCAAGCAGATGCCTTCACCTGCTTAGGATTCCCTGGAAATGGCATTGAGAGATATCCTGCCTATCTCTCCAACCCGGAGGTTGTTCTCAGGCATCCATAATTATAGCCATTGATACACTTGTCCTCCATGAACTTGTCTAACCACAGATGTGTGATGCCCAAGTACAGACTCGCCAAGATAATCAAGTTCTTGGAAACATATTATAACGGAGTGCCATCACCAACATACCTTCACAAGGAACTTCACAGGGACATGGGATCAGGACATAATAGCATCAGGGCCGCCATCAGGGCAGTACTACCAGTCTGCTGTATAGGGCCAGGAACTGACAGGGGCCCTGCCACCGCTGGCGATAACTGTGCATTACTGTGAGAAATTGCTGTGGGGGCCCCAATAGGATTGCTCAGTATGGGCCCCAGGAATTTCTGATGGCAGCCCTGCATAGCATGGCCAGCCCTTTAGTTTCATTCAGGAACAAATTCAATCTATACCTATAAATCCGAGCGTTAACTGTTGGAATGTGACAAAGGCTCCCACACCCGGCCACACTAGCCTGTACCGAGCCTCCTGCACTCGCCTGAACCAGGTCCTCATGTGACTGTTGGGTTGAGAAATGCGCCAGTCGGGCAAGAGTCCCATAAACGCAAACAAAGAAAAAGGACTTCAATTCCCAACGTTCTTTGCACCACGCCATGCCAGAGCCAATCAGGCTGACAGGCATGAGCAAAAAGAACGTTGGGATACACGCCGCGGCCAATCAAAATAAAGTGGTAGAAAATATTACAATGTAGGATCAGTAAAATCACAAATTAAACTTCATGTCCCAGTGTCCTATGCGCTGTGCAACCCCTCAGCCAATCAGGCTGATGGATACGAGCGCAGAGGAGGCTGGGAATGCGTGCTCTGACTTAAAAAAGAACAATGCTGGGAGCCGGAGGGAAAGACTTTGAAAGACCCAGCTGGAGGGAGCCAGGAAAAGGTAAGTGCGGTCGGTGGGGGTGAGGGAGTGGGTGAGGGAGGCAATGAAAGGTGCTGGGTCCAGAAGGGTTGGGGGGACAGACCCCTTTTGTCCCCCACAACCTTTCTGGACACAGGAGACCCGGGAGAGGGGAACGAATCCACACACACCCCCCAAACACTCCGTTTTTAAAGAGAAAAAACTGCTTGGTTTCTTCTCTTTAAAAACGGAGTGTTTTTCTTTTTGGTGGGGGAATCGATCCCCTCTCTGCTGGGTCCCCTGGCTCTGGAAGGGTTGGGGGGCAGACCCCTTTTGTCCCCCCAACTCTACCAAACCCAGGGGACCAGGGAGAGGGGATCGAATCCACCCCCTCCCAAACACTCTGTTTTTAAAGAGAAGAAACAGCTTGGTTTCTTCTCTTTAATAACGGGGTGGGGTTTTTTTGGGGGGGGGGAATCGATCCCCTCTCTGCCGGGTCCCCTGGCTCTGGAAGGGTTGGGAAAACAGAACCCTTTTGTCCCCCCAACCCTACCAAACCCAGGGGACCAGGCAGAGGGGATCGAATCCACTCCCCTCCCAAACACTCTGTTTTTAAAGAGAAGAAACAGCTTGGTTTCTTCTCTTTAATAACAGGGTGGGTTTTTTTTGGGGGGGGGAATTGATCCCCTCTCTGCCGGGTCCCCTGGCTCTGGAAGGGTTGGGAGAACAGAACCCTTTTGTCCCCCAAACCCTACCAAACCACGGGGATCAGGGAGAGGGGATCGAATCCACCCCCTCCCAAACACTCCGTTTTAAAAGAGAAGAAACAGCTTGGTTTCTTCTCTTTAATAATGGGGTGTCCTGTGGGGGGGATCCCCTCTGTGCAGGGTACCCTGGGTTTGGGGGGACAATACACACACACTGCTTCTCTCTCTCTCTCTCTCTCTCTCTCTCACACACACACACACACACACACACACACACACACACACACACACACACACACACACACACACACACACACACACACACCACTCCTGCCTTGCCAGGAATTTTTAATGTGTGTGTTGGTGGTTGGAGTGGTAATGTATGGGCGGTGGTGGTTGTGCACACCGAAAACCACCCCTAACCACCAACACACAATGCCCGGCTGGCCGGGCAAACTATGCTAGTACATTCTAAACATAAAAGGGCTGTGTGAGATGTGTGTGTATGTGTGAGTGATAGGGCTATCTCAAAGTTAAAAGAGCCCCCATGGCACAGCAGTTAAACTGCAGTACTGAAGTAAAAAATCTGCTCACAATCTGAGTTCAATCTCAGTGGGTTCGAGGTGGACTCAGCCTTCCATCTTTCAAAGCTCAGTGCAATGAGTATCCAGCTTGCTTGGGTCAAACTGTAAACTTTTGAGCTGCCCAGAGAGTGTATATAAGCAGGTGTATTTGCATTTTTGCAATTACATCAAGCAACAGATTCTGAGTGGTAGGAGCAGATCACTGATAGGCCTTTGGAGCTTGTTTCTCAGCTGACTCATTCCCTCATTGCTTTTCATCCTAAGAGAGAGGCAATAAATTCTCTGATTTTGTGGCTCTCTTCTCCTTTCTCCCACCATCTAGCAATCACAACTTGCTCTGTTCGTGTCATTCCAAGCTCCATGTCTTCCACATGGGGAAAAGCTGCTGTTAAAGATACCTGAAATCTTTAGCTGGTCCAGAAGAATATGGCTATACACTAACAATTCTGTACCGGGCAAACATATGATCAGGTTTTTTCCAGGCCCATTTAAAGTAGTGGTAATCACCTTTCAAGCATTAAACAGATAATATATCACCTGGCCTAGTGTTATGTATGTTAACTGTGTTTTCTGACAGGAGCGGAATGTATCTTTTCTCATGTATCTATTCTTATGCAAATAAGTGGATCGAAAATGTGCACACTCTGTTACCCAATGGGCTTGTTGTAGGAGGAATATATCTTTTCTCATGTATCTATTCTTATGCAAATAAGTGGATCGAAAATGTGCACACTCTGTTAGCCAATGGGCTTGTTGTAGGAGGAATATATCTTTTCTCATGTATCTATTCTTATGCAAATAAGTGGATCGAAAATGTGCACACTCTGTTACCCAATGGGCTTGTTGTAGGAGGAATATATCTTTTCTCATGTATCTATTCTTATGCAAATAAGTGGATCGAAAATGTGCACACTCTGTTAGCCAATGGGCTTGTTGTAGGAGGAATATATCTTTTCTCATGTATCTATTCTTATGCAAATAAGTGGATCGAAAATGTGCACACTCTGTTAGCCAATGGGCTTGTTGTAGGAGGAATATATCTTTTCTCATGTATCTATTCTTATGCAAATAAGTGGATCGAAAATGTGCACACTCTGTTAGCCAATGGGCTTGTTGTAGGAGGAATATATCTTTTCTCATGTATCTATTCTTATGCAAATAAGTGGATCGAAAATGTGCACACTCTGTTAGCCAATGGGCTTGTTGTAGGAGGAATATATCTTTTCTCATGTATCTATTCTTATGCAAATAAGTGGATCGAAAAATGTGCACACTCTGTTAGCCAATGTGCTTGTTGTATTATTGTTACTGTTACTGTTTATAGTGCATATAAGTCTGAGTTTTGCCCCATCCAAACTGTGTTCAAACCCCACTAATAAAGAGCTGAATTTCACTACTTCATTTGTCTGCTTCTTCATTCCTTGAACACTAAACCTAGAGATGATGATGATGATGATGATGATCACCTTGCTTTCCCAAACCAAGGCCTAAAGTGGTTAATGATTGCCTGCATGTTTTCAAATCCCATACAGACCTTAGCTTTCTCCAGGAGGTTCTAAAAGTAAGTTCTTTGAGCATGTTGTGGCCCCACTCTATTAAGGATTTCCAGGTCAAAGCCTGATGCCCAGAGAATAAATATAATAGCCAAGTTTAGCATGCAATGGAGGATCTAATGCCCTCTAACCATTTAGTGTTTGAATCTGATTTTAAATATATTAATGCTCATCTTTGTTTTATAAACTGTATTCTGTTGTTCTTATGAAACATTTGTTTTTAATTTAAAAATTACTCCTTTTTATTAACTTCATTTTATTTTATATTTTATGGCTTGTAACATTTTGTCTTTGACAAGGTTTCTTTTCTGAAGATAGTGCAGGACTGTTTCAGGTAAATACTACCTAGCAGCCATTGAAGGATGCATTATCTCATGTGATTTTGTCTGATTGCCTTTTTAAGCCAACATTGTTACTGGCCAGCCAGAGTTTGTGGCTGCAAGTTTCATGAATTAGTTATGCATTGTGGGTGGAACTACTTGTACACAGCAAGTAGTTGAAACAATTTCTAGAGATGTTAGCACACTGAAGTCAGTGGTGCTAAATAAATGTATTCTACTTGCAAAACACCCATACAGCTGGCTAACATGTGTGTGCTAATTCCTTGATGACTATAGCAACAGGTGGTGACCTTCCTGTGTCAATGAGCTATCTCAAATGGAATACCTCAGGTATAATCTCCACATCACTTTACATTACCTCATAGCAATGCACTTCAGTGGAAGAAAGAGCACAATTCCAGCCACAAATCATGGAATGTTGAGTAATGACGTACTAAAAATCACACATACAATTATGAACTTCCCCTTTTAGGATTTTCAGGTCCATCTCAGATTGGTATGGAACTACCTTGTGGCAAGAGAGGAACACAACTAGACACCAGTCCAACCAAGGGGGCATAGTTTTCATTTCTTGCTTTGGTAACAGATTTTTCTTAGCTTTTCTTTCTTAAAACACATACAACAAACAATGACTTGATTTAGTGCTATGAGAATAGAGGCAGTGTAATGAAAGAGCTGTGATGGTGCTTCGGTTTAGCGAAGCGGTTGTGTTGGAACTACAGGCCAGCTGTTCTCTTTGAAGCAGCGCTTGGAAAAGATTCTTTGACAGACTACAATACCTGAATCCGCCAGCCCAGGCTTCCATGATGATTATGCAATGGACTGAGTGATTTCAAGGTAGTAGCTCCCCAAATGGGTTTGCAAAATTCTGTATTAAAGGTGCTTTGAAGCCTTTCCTTCAGGGGAAAAAGATATCTGCTTTGTAGCATGTATGATCCATGGATACAACCAGAGGTTCAGCCATAGCTCCTTCTTGGATTTTAGGTGATGCTGTGCGAAGGTACCAGGAGATGGCTGATGCAACAACAAATGAGGCATGCTGGAGTTCGGGTTAAAGCTGCTTGCAACTCCTCCCTTTCTTCTTATTAAGAAATATTTTGTAGCTAAAAGGAGGCTGATCAGGCTTGTATATGGTTGTAACTCTCCTTTTTATTAGTTGTACAGGAATGCCTTGCATTTGTCAGAGGGCTTGCTTTTTATGCAAAATCTTGTGTCTTGCAAGAGGACGTTTCAAACTCACAAGAAATATAAGAAGCACCTGGCTGGACCATATCAAAACCCTATCTAGTCCAGCATCAGTTTTCAGACAGAGGCCAACCAAAGTAGCAGCTCTGATGCAAGTCCACTCATTTCAGCTTACATGGAGCTTCACAAGCTATTTTCTAAGACAATTCACTTTTAATACCTTCTTCTAGTGCTTAATAACTCCTAACACCCAGTGACCTACTGTCTCTTAACTTACAGTAGTAGCCATTGATGCCATTATGATGTATACATTTCTTTTTTAAAGCCATCAAAGTTAATGGAGGTAAAAGTTCTCAATATACTGATTTTATGCACATATTATGTCACTATGTGACATTAGCATCTGTCTGTATGTTATATACAACGTACAATGCAGTACATGTCATCTACTTTATATATATATATATATATATATATATATATATATATATATATATATATATATATATATATATATATATATATATATATATATATATATATATATATATATATATATATATATATATATATATATCATGTTGTCTCTTAAATGCCTCCTGTGGTAGAGTGCTCACCACCTCCTGAGGTAAATGGTTCTATTAAAATACTACTATAATAGTTATGAAGTTTTTCCTGATATTCAACTGAAATCTTGGCTCCTGTAACTGGAGCCCATTATTACATGTCCTGCACTCTGGGATGATCAAGTACAGATCCTGCACCAACTCTATATGAAAATCTTTCAAGTATTCAAGAAATGCTATCATATCTCCTTTTAGTCTTCTTTTTGCAAGGCTAAACACAAACAGTTCTTTCCTCATAGGACTTGGTTTCTAGTCCCTAATCATACTTGTTGCTCTCCTCTGAACTTGTCACAGTTTTGACATCCTTCTTAAAGTGTGCTGTCCAGAGCTGGACACAGTATTCACGATGAAGTCTAGCCTTTGGAATATAAAGGGGAAGTAATACTTCACAGGATTTAAAATTATACTTCTGCTAATGGAGCCTAAAATAGCATTTAGGGTTTTTGCAGCCAACGTCCAGTCTTTATTCTACAACAGTTCCAAGACTGACCCTTCTCCACGTGTTATATTCCTTGCCACCCATTCATGTTTGAAGAAGTCTACCAAGAAGTACAAAATCATTAATTCTAACATGTTAAAATGTCATTGTTAGTCCATAATAGGGGTCAGCAAACTTGGCTGTCCAGATGTTCTTGGACTTCAATTCCCAGAAGCCCTGATCAGCAGGTGTGCTGACTCGGGCTTTTTGTAATTGAAATCCAAGAACAGCTGGAGCACCAAGCTTGGCCACCCCTGCTGTAGACCATCTTGACTGCTGCCATTGGTGCTGTCAACATTCAAGCTGGCATTTGCTATGTAAAGGATGGTATCTTTTTTCCAGTTGTACAGCTAGGGATGGGAAAACAAGCACATAGTTATAAGAGAGGAGATACAGTACTTGACTCAGTATCGCTGTGTGTGAGAAGGATCTTGGAACTGTGCTACTTTGGTTGGCCTCTGTCTGAAAACTGATGCTGGACTAGATAGGGTTTTGATATGGTCAAGCCAGGTGCTCCTTATATTCATGTGAGTTTGAAGTGTCCTCTTGCAAGACACAAGATTTTGCACAAAAAGCAGGCCCTCTGACAAATGCAAAGCATTTCTGTACAACTAATAAAAAGGAGAGTTACGACCATGTACATATCTGACCAGCCTCCTTTTAGCTATAAAATATTTCTTAATAATAAGAAGAAAGGGAGGAGTTTTGTTTTGTGTCAAATATTTTTCCAGGCAAGAAATTAGGATAAACAAGGAGTGAACAGTAATACTTGTGTGCAATCAAAGTCAATTGTGACTTAGAGTTACCCTTTCTAGTTAAACAGTAAGGTTGCCCTTGCTCGAAAGCCAGTCGTATCTGACTCTAGGGTTCATTGCTTATCTCTATTTATAGCCAAAGAGCCAGTGATGTCTGCATTTGCAGACATTTCCACGGACATGGGGCAGGCATGACTAGACACTGGAATACACAGAATGCTGTTTACCTTCTCACCTAAGTGGTACCTATTTATCTACTTGCAATTTCTTGCTTTTGAACAGCTAGGTTGGCAGGAGCTGGGCCAGAGATGGGAACTCACTCTGTCATGAAGTACTTGGGTCTCGAAATGCTGACCTTCCATTCATAAAATCCAGCATATTAACCACTAAGCCACTACAGTCTGGAATCCTGGAACTATGCAGCTTGACCAATATCACACAGGCTGGCTCTTCTGAGATGCACAATGGGAAACTGAACTCTGAACTTCTGGCTTGGCAGTCAAACCAATGTCATACTGTACTTTTTATTTCTTTATAGTTCTGTGTATACTGTTTCTTCTTTGTTTATTTTATCCTGCTAAAATAGTGTGGTTCCCTTTTGATCTTTCATCATCTTTAATCCTGGTTTAATTTCCCCTTGATTTCTTGAGTCTGGCAAGACAGATCTGTTGTTTCTATTTTGTGTTGTTCTCCTCTGTGTCTTTGCAGGCGGACCCCCCAAAGAAAGACTCAGACACCGGTATTGGATTAAAGGCATCGGGCCACTTTTATTGAATAATGCCCTAGTCCGAATTATCACTTTCAATTGGTGTATCATCCAATTGTAATTCTTTAAGGCAAGCAGGCCGCAGTAACACTGGTAAGGTTCCTCCCAAAACGCCAATGGAAATTGGCTACATGTATCTATTTGTATCAATTTGTTTGTTGACACAAACAAATTGTTGACCGGAGTCAATATACTATCTACTGACCCCACCCTATGACGTGTATCCGTTCAATATCAGGGTGATGCAGGCTGTGCAGCTCCTGCCATCAGCCCTTGCATGGTTCGCCCTTGACCGGCCAATCTTATTCCCCTGTACCTATCTATGTGTTGGCCAGTCAATTGTGAACCTGCCGGATACCTATGGGTCATAAATCTGTTACCTTACCAGTGCTACCCGCCACACGGGGAGGCATCCGTGATGACTCACCGCCCCGCCCCCAAGCTCGGTCACCAGACCTGCTTGCACGTCCTCCAGAAAGAGGTCCAAACCTCTGGCTGACAGATGGATCCCATCTCTTGCATATAGACCATAATCCTGCAAGCCTATCCTAGGATGTTGAATGGCTGTTCCAAAGCCATTGTCAAAAAGGAACCGGGCGACAGCCCTGTTCAGTGACCGTCGAGCACGATCCAAACCACAGAGGTCAATGCCCCCCTTGTAATGGTGTCTCGGCATGATGTCAGACCATAGTAGCCGCGTGTACGGCCATAAGTGATGTAAAAAGGCTAGGTCACTGCACACTGACATTTTTAAAGAGAGGCCAGTGATCTGTCCAAGATCATTGCCGCCGAGGTGCAGAATCAAGACATCAGGCAGTCCAGCATCCCTGATGGACATCAGGAATGGCAACAGTTCCCGCCACCTCATGCCATAGCAGCCGCGTGTACGGCCATAAGTGATGTAAAAAGGCTAGGTCACTGCACACCGACATTTTTAAAGAGAGGCCAGTGATCTGTCCAAGATCATTGCCGCCGAGGTGAAGAATCAAGACATCAGGCCGTCCAGCATCCCTGATGGACATCAGGAATGGCAACAATTCCCGCCACCTCATGCCGCGCTTACCGTACCAATGCATACGTGCGGCTGCACTTAGCCCGAGATGGGGTCCCCAGTCTGTCGCCACAGCATACTGCACTGCCCAGTGCACAAAACTGTGGCCCACCAGCCATACTGCCACCGGTGTGCGTAAACACACAGGGTCTGTAAAAGAAGGAAAGAAGGGGAATTAATGACATAACTGGCACTCATGCAGTAAGGGGGCGTACATATAAAGAAAAACACGTGGACCCCCATCTGGTGGTGGCATTTTAAAAGGCCAGCCATGGCGTCGCACAGACACCTGGCAAAGGCCCTGCCAGGTGTTACTACCCTACAGGCAAAGTTGAGGTGGCCGTGAAGCACCTGTAACTCTCGGAGAGACACCTTATGCCTGGCAAGCATTGCCAGAATGGCATCAGAGATCCGCGTCACTTTTTCGATGGGCAATCTGGATGTCTGGGCAACAGTGACAATCTCAATACCTAAAAAGGTGAGAGTGGTGGCCGGTCCCTCAGTCTTTTCAGGTGCCAGGGGCACACCTAGTTCCTGCATAAGCACCTGAAAAGTGGCGAGTAGCCGAGCTCACAAGTCTGTGCCCTGTTCCCCTCCGAACAAAAAGTCATCGAGGTAGTGGGCTACAGACCGGGAACCTGATCTACGAACAAAAGCCCAGTGAAGGAAGGTGCTAAACCGTTCGAAAGCAGAACATGAGATAGAACAGCCAAAAGGCATGGCCTTATCTACATAAAAACTGCCCCGAAAACGGAAACCTAACAGCTCAAAGTCGTCCGGGTGCACTGGCAACAATTGGAATGCCGATTTGATATCACACTTTGCCAGTAGCGCCCCTGGGCCACATGAGCGTACCATCCGCAAGGCCTGGTCAAAGGAAGTATACCTGACCGAGCAAAGGTCATCAGGTGTTGCGTCATTGACCGAAGAACCTGCAGGGTAAGAAAGGTGATGAATTAACCGAAATTCACCCGGGGACTTCTTAGGGACTAAACCCAAAGGTGACACCTTCAAGTTCGGGAATGGTGGGTCAGCAAATGGCCCAGCAACCCTAAGTGCGGTGACCTCCTTAGCTATAGATTGGGCGGCGATATCCTCATTACCCCTGAGAGAAATTAAGTTCGGGCTATCTTGAGGCCCGCGTACCCCCTGAAATGGTATGCGTAAGCCGAATTGAAAACTCTCAAGTAGGTACTTCACATCATCCCGTCTAGGATAAGCGGTAAGCCAATGTTCCAGCACCTGGACATCAATTGGGGAGGGGGCCTTTCTGATTGGTCGCACCATCAGAGGGAGCTCTGACCATCCCCTGCCCACCCCTACCTCTGCCTCATGACCCACCAGCCTGCGGGCATGCGGAGGGAGCTTGAGGGCCAGAGCAAGAGAGGTACTCGTGCCGGAACTGACACTGACGCTTGTTGCACACTCCATTGGCAGAGAAGCTCCAACACAGCAGGCGGGCTGAAAGCCCCTGCCCCGCCGTTTGGCGGGGAACCTGTGTAGCAGCCGCCCGCTGCACGGCATGGCCACAATGGTACCGATCACCAGGCGCCGGCCGCGTGGGGGTGATGTACAAGAGCCACAATTGCTGGCAGGGCTCATCCCACCTCATCTCAGGATGGAGGGCCACTCTCATACTAAACTCCTCGTCATAGGCCAACCATGATGGTCCAGAGAAATCGACCACCGCCCGATAAATATTATCCAGGTATTGCACCATTGGAATGGCCAAGTCAGGGCGAGCCCTCAAGTATACCGCCATATAAATGAGGTAGGCCGGTAACCAATTGGCCCAGGTGCGCGGCAGCTTACGACGATGGGACAACTTCTTGTCCCTATCGTCCTGCCCTTCCCTCTCTTCCTTGGTGGGCTCACGGTTTAGGAGGGAGAAAATGTCCACATATTCCCCCCTCCAAATCTTCTCCCTAGTGGCCTGGGAAAGATGGTCACCCAGGGGCAAGGAATAACCGACCGTCGGTAGAGCCGCAGTTGGGACAGATTGAATTAAGGGTGAACCCAGTGGTCGCTGAACAACCCCTGAAACATTAGGCATACCCCTAGGGGCGGTTATCCCTGTCATAACCGGGGGGTAATTGGGTAACCAGGAGCTAACGGGACAGTGCGGATACAACTGTCCACCCATGATAACCTGTTGTGGACATGGCCACTGCACACACACACCCCTAGTGTGGCTGGGCAGTGTCACTGGTGTACTTAATTGACCAGGATACTCACCCGGTGCACCCCCGTGGGCTGCCCCCACTGGGGGTTCCGGCCCATGGTGGGCGTCGGAGCTCGCGATGGGAATCGAGCTCTGCATGCCGCTACACCCTTGCCACGCAGGACCAGGCCCCTGCAGCAAGCCCCGCTGCGATGATCTAGCAGGGAGCTGCGAGGCACCAGCTTGGGCTGGCCTAATGGCCTCAAGCAGCTTGACCCTGGCAGCAGCGCGCTGGACAGTGGTGGTCGACGTGTGGGCCGGAAATGCGGGAGGTGCAAACCCACCTTTCGAAGGTGGCGGGGCAATGCCCATTGATGCCTCCAGCACCGAAATGCATGCTAGGAGGGCATCAACGGCCTCAGACCCACCAGTATAAGGTGGGCCAGGCGGGCCGGATGGCCCACCGGGCAATTGCGGAGTTACAAACCCGTGTGGATCCTGAGCCCGAATAGGGCCATGACCAATAATCCGGCCCACGTGGGGCTGGGGGAATGGTGGGGCGGAAACCCGCACCAGGCCCAAGTGGGCCGCCCTGCACATACCCGGGCACAGACACCATAGGGGTAGTGATCCCCGAGGGGCCAGCCTGTGCCACCCCTGCTTGGACCCCGGCGTCGGGCGGGTAGGCAGCAGCCTGTCCGCCCACATTGGTGGTAGTGGGTAAACCGGCCCTACCACCAGGGTGCAGGGGCACCGCCCGAGCCCTCTGGCCCGGGTGGGTGGGCTGAGCCCTCCCCCTCGTCTGCGGCTTCGGAGCCGTTGCTTTTCGCTTGGGAGCCATGTCTCCCAAGCCGAACAGTTAAAGAGAAAGGGAAATTCCCTTTAAAAAAAGAGCAGGCGAAAGCCGGGGAGAAAAGCGACGGAGAAAACTTGTCCTCTCCGTCGCTTCAACAAAATGGCAGCCGAGCTGCCTCATGGCCACCCCTTTTAAAGAGGGTGGCCACGCCCCCTAACTCACCCGGATGTCTGAGTCCGGGTGGGGGCCCCCTGCAAAGAGCGCGGCGGCCATTTTTGGCGCTGCGCTTTCATTGTATTGGTCACTGTAAATTTTGTTTGTGTTTTCTTGATAGTTACTGAAAAGTAACTTGTAGGATTTTGACCCTACTTCTGTCACCCTTTACTTTTGTTTGTCCCCTGTCCGTAATGATTTCAAATATTTCTTCCACCATCCAGGCTTTTCTTTCCTTTTGACTATAGGAGGAGTCTTTTTGCATCCTTCCCTAGTAATATCTTTGGTTTCAATCCACAGTTCATTTGCTTTGTGATTATTTGAATTTTGTAATTCAAATATGTTCTTTATGTGGACTTTAAATTCATCAGCAATGCTTTGCACCATCATTCTTTTAATGTTCTTTTTCATCTTTACTGTAATGTTTAATATTAATAATTTGTGCTAGCCCAATCTGCTCCTGATTTTGTTTTCATAGAGGGAATATAGCTTCTCCATAATCTGGTTACAATTCAGCAATCTACTTTATTTCTGTTTTGACCAACTGTTGTTGCCCACATGTATAGTTACCTATTCTGTTGCTTTGATTCTGACTCCTAAGCTAAATTTTCTTTAGTCAATTTTTCTTGCTGGCAATGTGAGTATGATATTGCATAACAATATTGGGCCATTTCCTGTTGTTTTGAATCATTAATATAGAAGCACAATATGCAACATTTATAAACCAGAGGAGTTGAAAAATTGAATCTCATTATTGTGTTGACTGACATGTAAAATTGTGCTATCATTTCATATTATTTCCACGTTATTGATGCTGATTATTAAAAAAATGCAAGCGCGGCGCCAAAATGGCCGCCGCGCTCTTTGCGCCCCCCCCCACCGGACGAAGGCATCTGGGTAGTTAGGGGGCGTGGCCAGCACCCTTATATAAGGGGCGGCCACGAGGCAGCCGAGCTGCCATTTTGCAAAGCGACGGAGTGGAGAAGTTTTTCCCTCTTACCTCCGTCGCTCTTGCCTTTCACCGGGAAGCCTCTTGGCTGCTAATTTTCTTGACTTTTTCCGGCTTCCCATCGGATAGCTGCTATGCCCTCTAAGAAGAAGGCGACTGCGAACGCGGCTCGTTCTGCGCGGAGGCGCCAGCCGGGTCGGAGGACCGCGGCTGCGCCTCCCCAGCAGCCTCCTTTGCCTGAGCCCACCAAGACCGGTGGGATGGGGCTGATTGCCCCTTGGCCCCAGGCGGGGTGTCCGTGTACCGGCCCAGCAGGGGCCGCGGCCCCCGGCCCGCAAGCAGTGGCCACTGCCCCTGGTGTGGCCCATTCTGCGCGGCCTTCTTCCATGGGTGCGCAGCTTCCTGCGGGGGGTTTCAGCCATGGGGGGTGGCTGGGTTCTCTCCCCTGGTAGGGTACCCCCCGGCCCCGCAGGGGCCGGGCCTGGGGTCGTGGCCGTATACGGGCCCCGGGGTCCAGGGACCTGGACCGGCGCCTGCAGCTGGTGGGCCGGCCGGCCCTTTGCCCCCACTTGGCTTAGGGGGCTACGTTAATGTGGAGGCCCTTCTGGCCCGCGTTGCGGCCCTCGAGGCATCCCTCACGAGGGTTAACCACCTGGGGGTGCCTTTTGGGGTGCAGGTCGATGCTTCATCTGCCGGTCAGCGGCAGGCGGCAGGACGGGTCCCGCTGCCCGAGGCGCGTGGCCGGCATCGGCCACTGCCTCGCAGCTCCCCAATCAACAGGCTGGTGCTGGTCAGGCCTCGTCGACGAGCTCAACTGCGGTCGTGAGCTCCGACACCCCCAGTGGGCCGGAAACCCCGGTGGGGGCGGCCCATGGGGGTGCAGCATGTGAGTATGCGGTTCAATCTAGTGCACCCACACACCGTCGTCAGTCGTCACCCCGCCATTAGTTTGCAAAATTATGACCTTTACGCAGGGGATGGGGTCCATCTGTCGCGAGGAGGTATGGACCTCCTGTTGGGTGATTGGCGAGCAGGCCTGTTGACCGAGCTGACGGTCTGGGGGGGGCGTCGAGCCTTCTTTGAAGCCTCTCCGTGTGGCGGGTAGCACTGGTAAGGTAAACATTTATGACCCACAGGTATCCGGCAGGTTCGCAATTGACTGGACAACACTAGACAGGCATAAGTGGTTAAACGTTGTCTGGTCAACGACGGACCAGCCGACGGGGTGATGGCTACAGCTAGACAGCATGCATCACCCCGTGATTTTACGGATACGCGTCAGAGGGTGGGGTCATTAGTTAGATATTGACTACGGTCAACAATTTGTTTGTTGTCAACAAACAAATTGATACAAATAGATACATTGTAACAATTGCCGTCGGCAATTTTGGGTGGTACCTTACCAGTGTTACTTCGGCCTGCTTGCCTTAAGAATTATAATTGGTCAATTACCAATAGAAATTTATAATTCGGACTAGGGCATGAATCAATAAATGTGGCCCAATGCCGTTATCCACTTTCATCAGTGTCTGAGTCCTTTATTGGGGGGTGCGCCTGCAATACATCTGTGTTGGAGACCAAAACCATCTCTTACACTAGTGAATTTGTATACTTTGTCCTCAGAATTCTATCCAGATTAGTACTTATTGCCCATTATCTAACACTTGCAGAAGACAGCATATGAACTGCAGAAATCTCTTCTTCAGAGCAACATTAATTGACTTAGGAGACATGATCAGGTGCAAATACTTTCATTGATTGAGCTAAATTAGGATTCAGCTGGCTGAAATTCAAATATGCAAGCTGAACTGGCTTGTGGGTTAGGTAATGGCTGATGAAATAATGTTAAAAAAGGACAGCAAGGGGAAAAAAAGCACATTGAAAACCTGTTCCATTTGTAGACCTGCAATATTTTGATACATTATTTACTTCTTCTACTTAAGTTTTCTTAAGCTAACAGAAGCGAGACATGCTGAATCCAAGCCTGTGGTTTTTTTGCGAAACAGTGACTCTGGACTATAACAATTTGTAATGTGATAAAGTATGATGTAGATTTAATGGCTTGTGAGACTCAAGCTATTAGGTAACATACATATCTGTTATATTCATTTACAGGCCTCCACTGCCAGGTTCTTTGATATTACTGCAGTTTTGGTAACTGAGAGTTGAGTTTCCAGCTCTCCCAGATGGGAGTCAGAATTACAGCAGAAACAATGACTTTCTTCAAGGTTCTGCATACCAGTTGGGAGAGTCAGTATTACAGCAGACTGCCAACATATACAGAGACAAAATGCATACAAGCAGTGAAAGCCACATAGAGAGAAAGGTGAAAGACCGTCTCAGCATTGCACATCGGTCCTGTATGTCAGTCTTCAATGTCTCACTAAAGCTGTACCCATGCAAGAAAGCTTTCCTTGAAAACGTTTCCCCCTTTTTCCTCCCCTCCAGTCATCGTCTAGTCCTGAATGAAATTAACTGGGGCAGAAATTATGGCAATCAAGTGTGTGGGGAGGGAATCCACCTTTCTTCATTTAAGAGCAAATTTCAGCATTTATATAAGGAGGCCATGTCATAAATACATGTTTCCTCAGCCTGATAAAATTACATATACCACAAGTTGCTATTTCACTAGCTTTTTTTTTTTTACATCCAGCAAAACCCTATATGTACTGCCCAACAACACCAATAAAACAAGCTCTGGCACCTGTCTGCTCCACTTGACTGCAACTTCACATAATGCAGCAATTGTATCCTGAAGCAGACTACCATTCCTGCTCCGTGTTCGCCCAATTTCAACTGCCAAATATACTTTTACCTCCATCTAGATCTAGAAATCCTTGGGATTTCTTGAGCTGAAATGGTTTCATTTTTGCACAGTAACCATAGAAACATCAGCAACAGTTGTGGGGTGTCAACAATCTCAGAGGAACACAGAATGCTGCCTTCTACTGAGTAACACCATTGGTCTATCATGTCCAATATTGTTGAAAATGACTCACAGTGGTTCTTTCCAGCTTCACTTGGAGCTCCTGGAAAATGAACTTAAGGCCATCTACCTGCGAACCATATATAGCAGCATTTCTCTTTGGGTTTTGGACTACAATTCCCAGAAGCCTAAGTCAATTCCCCAAAGCACACATCAGCCAATGTACTGATTTTGGCTTCTGGGAATAGAAGTCCCCCTGTGGTGTATGTGCCCCATGTTGGGAACCACTGATATATAGTGTCACAGAGCTAAGAATCCTGTACACAATATGGCTACATTCAACAAGGATGGAACTTACTGAGCTATACGTACCACAGTTTTCTTGCCTTGTGTTATTTTTTCCTTTGGTCAGCGGAAGTCCCTCCTTCCTGAGTTGGGAGGAGGGTTGGATACAACATAGCCTCATAGTCTGCTCAGTCAGCCTAGCTAGTTAGGATTGTGCCCACAATTTCCATCTACTAAGAAAGTGTTCTTATGGCTTACCAACACATGTCCTGGTTTTCTTCAAAGGACCAGCACACTGCATCTGCATACATAACAAGGAGTTCTTGATGTATTTTAATTTGGCTTGATATTGTTTGTCATGAGTCAGAATTAACTTAACATAATTATCTACATTGCTGTTTAAAGATACATCTGTGTATAAGTCACGTACTTGTCACACCATCCTTCTACTTACTGTGAGGAGGTTCACAGCACGATAGCTGTGGCTAATGGCAAACCATGGCCATAAATCATGGGTGATCGTTCTCCTTACCTCATTTGTTTTTACGCCGTAACTTAGAGGCCCCAGTTTGGGCCTCTGACTCAAGGCCTTTTGGCCCTCCCCACTATGCCCAGGGATGGCACGCAGTCATTCAGCTAGCACGCAGCTTCTGTCCAATTAGCAAGGTGAGCACGAGGCAGACATGCTGATATTTAGCCAATTAAGTATCCTTATGCTATCGCAGGTAACCAATAAGGATATATTGCATACCCTTCTCTGGAATTTTCTTTGTCCTGTTATTCCTAATAAACTCCGACCGGGCTATCTTGTCCTATTGCCTCTTCATGAATTAAGCCTCCGCTGTCTCCTTGATCCCGAAACACAACATCTGGCGACCCGCGACGCGATTGCTGGATCCCAACTCCCCGACTCACCGGCTGGAATAGCCCCCTGGTGCACCTCTCAGCTTTCGAGTTCCTGATTGTGAGTATGGGGGGGAACTTTCTTTAGGGCAAAAGACCCATGCAAAAGAATTGCAGAAACTCATCAAGGAGAGCGGATGTCCAGACATCATGCTTAATAGTCTAGAAGACTTCATTAAGGAAGTCGAATGCCAATGTCCTTGGTACCCAGAAATTGGATCACTCAAACGGGATGATTGGCAAAGAATTGGAACAATTTTATTGGAAGAACCGAGGGCAGCGGTTCATCATTTATTGATTTGGCAAAGAGTTAATGAGGCAGTCAGGAAATTGGTACCAGCAGAGGCATCCCTGACCAATCCTCTGACTCATCCACCCGAGGACCCACCACCTCCTTATCCAAAAGTGCTGCCTGCTATTTTACCACCTACGGCACCATTGGTGCCGCCCGTCCCGAGCCTGGTTCTCCAGGCACCGCCCGCCTACCCTGGCGGTGTGATGGGAAATGTTCGCTCTGCCATACATCGAGCCAAGAGCGATGGGGTTTTGTCCCTGGAGGAGGCGGAAGAGTGGCAAGGAGAGAGTCCTTCTGCTTTTCCCATTACGGTTGAGATGGGGGTGGGGGCGGATGGGAATCCAGAGGAACGTATCCATTGGCAAGCTCTGTCATATACAGTAATTAGGGAACTTAATAAAGCTGTTAGAGAGGCTGGTGTCCGATCACATTTTGTGCAAGGGTTGCTTGAGGGAATTGGCAACGAGTACACTATGTTACCCCAAGACTGGAAAGATTTGTTTCGAATGATTTTGACTGCTTCACAGTATGTTGTTTGGGATAGTGAATTCCGAGTGGCTGCGGTGGCGGCTGGTACACCACAAAACACCCCTGAGCAGATTTATGGAGCAGGTGCATTTGCTACCCTTCAACAGCAGATGCAACTCCCGCGGGAGTCTTTCCACCGCACGTTCATGTGCGTCATGAGAGCCTTTAAAAGGGTCCCCATCTCTGGGAAACCCACACACTCCTTTACTTCCACACGGCAGCAGCCCACTGAACCCTACCCACAGTTCATTGATAGATTGAAGGAAGCTATACAAAGACAGATAGACAACCCTGATGCCCAAGGAGAACTCCTGAAACGGCTGGCTTTTGAGCAGGCCAATGCCGATTGCAAGAAGATTTTGCAGAATGTCATTCACCGCCCTGAGTATAGTTTAGCTGACATGATTCAAGCCTGTATGGAGGTGGGCACACAAACACATGCAATGGCCCTTCTGGCTGGAGCGCTTCGTGCCGGAAACAAGCCCACTGGCAATTGTTTCAACTGTCAGAAACCGGGCCACTTCAAGAAAGACTGTCACGCCCCCGGAGGGGGAGCGCATAAGGGGGGTGGAAAGGATGTCAGGCGCCCCAGCAAGAAGTGCCCCCGGTGTGGCAAAGGATACCATTGGGCTAGCCAGTGCAGAGTCAACCCCTCACCACAGGGAAACTAGATACCGGGCCCTCCCCGGGCCCCGGGAAAATAAAGGGGACACGGGTCGATCAGCGCAAGGCTGCTACTGCTGGCAGCGCTGGTCTCGATCTCGTTAACACACAGGACATGATAACTGCGTTGCCTGGGGAGCTTATCCTGATGCCTGCCGACCTTACTGGCCCCTTGCCAAAAGGGACCGTTGGTCTGGTACTGCCACGCTCATCAGCGGCCAAACATGGCATCATGATAGTTCCTGGTGTGATAGACGCAGACTACACAGGCATCATTTATGTACAATTTTGGAGTCACCTCCCATTGCAACTGTGCAAGGGGGACTCCTGGGCACAATTGATCATTGTTTCTTATGAGACCCCAGGGGGAGCGGAGCCCGCCCTTCGCAGAGGGGGGTTTGGTTCCACCCGTGCCGGGGCCGATGGAGACACCTATCATCCACAGGTTGCCGCCCTTCAAGAGCAGATAGGACAGCAGAAGCCGACCCGTAAGTATTGGGTAAACGGTAAGTTGTTGGAAGGATTGTTGGATACGGGGGCGGATATTTCTGTGATAGCCGCTGGGCACTGGGATCCCTTGTGGCCAACCGAAACCGCTCCCTCAGTTTGGGGCATCGGTGGTAGCCAGGCCTCCCGGAAAAGTGCTCAGTGGTTATCTGTCAGTCTCCAACCTGGCGGGCCTGAGATCGCTCGCATCAGGCCCTGTATTTTACAAATTGATCTCAACTTGTGGGGGAGGGATTTGCTGGCGCAAGTTGGCACCACCCTCATAACTCATGAATAGCCATCAACATTGTGCTCTTCCACTCTCGTGGAAGACCGATCAAGCCGTGTGGGTGGAGCAATGGCCACTTCCGCAAGAGAAGTTGACTGCGCTTAAGCAGCTTGTCCAGGAACAACTGGACGCGGGTCACATTGAACCGACTAGTAGTCCGTTCAACACCCCGGTATTTGTCATCAAAAAGAAGTCCGGGAAGTGGCGGTTGCTCCATGACCTGCGGGAGATCAATAAGATAATTGAGCCGATGGGCTCGCTCCAGTGTGGAACCCCAAACCCAAATTTGATACCCCATGATTATGAGATGGCTGTCATTGACCTCAAGGATTGTTTTTATACCATTCCCCTTCAGGAAAAGGACCGGAAGTATTTTGCTTTCACGGTCCCAGTGTTGAATAACTCCCAGCCCACAGTCCGGTACCATTGGAAGGTATTGCCAATGGGAATGCTCAATAGCCCCACCATGTGTCAGTTTTATGTAAATGCAGCTCTCATGCCGTACAGAAAGGCTTACCCTAATTTGGTTATATATCATTACATGGATGACATCTTGGTGGCCGGGACCTCCCTCCCAGAGGGGTGGCTCCCTCGCCTTCAGGAGACCCTGAGCCTTTATGGCCTAATAATCGCCCAGGAAAAGGTTCAGTTAGCTGAACCTTTCTCCTATCTGGGGCACCGCATGATGGCTGCGTATTCTATGCCAGCATAATATGTGTTGCTTTAACTTATCCGATAATTCTAATAAGGTACAAAACCAATTGGATTCTTTAACCAAAATTGTTTCTGATATTAAGCAAAACCCTCTGCCTTCGTGGTGGAGCACTCTTTGGTCCTGGCTTCCCAACGGAGCTTGGGTACGGACCATCCTGCAGTATGGTTTAATTATTCTTGCCATTCTGATAACTGCCTGTTGCTTTATTCAATGCATACCTTCGTTGCTAGCCACCTGCCTGCAAGGATTTCGCTTCCGGCCTCGTGCACGCAAGGACCAAATTTATTATGCTTACAAGCTTCTTAAAAACAGAAGGGGGAAGATGTGAGGAGGTTCACAGCACGATCGCTGTGGCTAATGGCAAACCATGGCCATAAATCATGGGTGATCGTTCTCCTTACCTCATCTGTTTTTACGCCGTAACTTAGAGGCCCCAGTTTGGGCCTCTGACTCAAGGCCTTTTGGCCCTCCCCACTATGCCCAGGGATGGCACGCAGTCATTCAGCTAGCACGCAGCTTCTGTCCAATTAGCAAGGTAAGCACAAGGCAGACATGCTGATATTTAGCCAATTAAGTAACCTTATGCTATCGCAGGTAACCAATAAGGATATATTGCATACCCTTCTCTGGAATTTTCTTTGTCCTGTTATTCCTAATAAACTCCGACCGGGCTATCTTGCACTATTGCCTCTTCATGAATTAAGCCTCCGCTGCCTCCTTGATCCCGAAACACAACAACTTACACTTTCATTCTTTTTGTCAGAGAAGAAACACATCACATGAAGTCAGATCTATCCTACCCTTAGTAGACATTACTAGCATCCATTGATGTAGGTTATAATGAGGGATGCACAACATGCTGATGTTGTGACACATGTTTCAATGATTAGAAATGAGGACAGGCTATGTGCTGCTTGTCTCATGTTTGGTGCATCCATAGGCCTCTGCCAGGGTCACAATCATGTGTGCCTGGTTTGAGACTTCTTTGAAAAGTGACCAGGCATTGAAGGCTGATATTTTGTAAGAGTGGCGTCTGGTGTTTCTTGGTGTTTGGGCCCTCTGGAGCCCCTCTACCTGGCCTGAGCTTCTTCTGCTTCCCAAAACCCAGGACTTTCACCGCAAAGGAAACACTCCAGTCACTTCTTGAAAGGTTAAAATTGTATTTAAGGAAAGGATTACATGCAAACTCCCTTTCAGGAGAGGGGGGCCCTAAAGCTCCCCCCCTCCTCTAGAGTAACAGTCTACATTAAGGTGCTTCCTAGGCAAGCTGAGCAAAGGAGCACAGAACAGAAAAATAATAGAACTTCAACCTCTAGCAAGCACGGGCCACAAACATATCGCAGTAATTTATCCCCTCTCCTGATATTCCATCACCCATGATGCTAGACCGGCAACCCATCAAGAGCTAAAGCCAATCGGGAACACAGTATGGAAATTCTGGGACCACCCATACCAGACCCTCTGGTGTTAATGCCCAAGAAATGTGCCCCCTCCCTTGGGAAGTGTGGAGGAGGGATGAGGCCAACCTGGCCCAGACTGATAACCAGGCTTCTTCTCACGGGAACAAACTGCAGGCCTCCTCCATGGAAAAATATATCTTCTCTCTTGCCAGGAGCCAAAGAAATCCAAGCCCCCACCCCCAACAATAACCAGAACCAAGGTGTCTCCATTTTGAATTTATCCTGGCCTTTACACATTTAAATCTCCCACAAGTTCACAAAGTAATATTTTATTAAAGGCATTGTGGGAGATTTAAATGATATCTCCTGGACCTAGCTGCTTGGCTATGCTGATACATAAGCCAAAAATTAGTTAGTCAAAGAGGAAGTATTCTACTCAACATTCAGTTGCTAAAATATTTTTTTCGGTTTTGCTAATAGGTGTTTCCTGGTTCCTTCTTTAACATCTACAATTTAAAAAGGACCAGAAAACCACTGATAAGAAGGAAACATGTAATAGACTCATATGTATTGGACTAACTTTATAGAAGGTGCTCTATCTTGAATGTCAAGCAAAAAGGAATAATAAAAGTAGAGATAATATTTGGTTTGTCTACTCCAGGGGTATTCAACTTATGGCCCGTGGGCCGGATCCTTCCTATGGCACCAAATAATCTGGCCCCTGCCCTTACTCCAGCAGCTGCCACATCTGGAATAATCCACAGACTCATTTACGACCTTCATAAACACATTTACGACAGCCTGGGACTCATTTATGGCTGTTGTAAATGCATTTACAATGGCTGTAAATGAGTCTTTGACCAATTCCAGGGGCAACTGGAGCACCAGTCCAGCCCACGAACTGTTTGAGGGAGCATGACCCAGCCCCCAACTCTAAAAGGTTGAGAACCCCTGGTGTACTCTGTGGAAAATTATAGTGTGGACTGAAAAGCTTAGTGATATTATTTATATCCCGTCTTTGTCCCAGCTCCTGCCAACCTAGCAGTTCAAAAGCAAGAAATTGCAAGTAAATAAATAGGGACCACTTCGGTGGGAAGGTAACAGCGTTCCGTGCACTTCAGTGTCTAGTCATGCCTGCCACATGACCACAGAAACATCTGCAGAAGCAGACAGCGCTGGCTCTTCGGCTTGGAAACAGAGATGAGCACTGCATCCTAGAGTCAGATACGACTGGCTTTCGAGCAAGGGAAACCTTTACTTTATTATTTATATTTGCTGTGTTTCCTTTTTTTAATGTTAATAGGCCATTTTAATACCACATTTAGCTTCTTTTTCTCATTCTAATTATTCTTCACACAGAATTTTGATATCTTTGCAGTATCTTTTAATTATGTCCTTATATATCTAACCCATTTCCTGGAATTTATGCTGCCGGGCCTTTGCCCCCACTCCTGTCTGCTTTTCTGTTCCAACTTGGTCCTCTCCCAATTTTGAAAACAAAACAAACCCTATAGTGGTATTTCTAACTGTCCAAAAGAGAGAGGGAGAGAGAGGCAAACTCAAAAGTTCAATCTTCCATCCTTGTTATCTATGCACAATATCACTATTGTCAAAAGGCTGACATTTAAATCCAGACCTGGAAAAGTTAGTTTTAAATACCTCAATCTGGCCAGTAAAAACAGGAATCTGGAGTGAAAATATGATTGTCCAGAAGGGTCCAGGTTTTTTTAAAAGTTGTTTAATTCTTCTGCCTTGAATAAGATCCAGTTGGGAAAATTATTTGGATAGCTAATCCTAGTTACCAGACAATAGCACTTTCTTAACCAATATTCATATTCTGTAGATGTACAGATTGAAAAGATGTTGGGGCAATAATAATGCTATTGTTCAGCAGAACATTTATTGTTAATTCATTCACACAATGGTGTTGACCCTAGTTGTTCTGGAGCATTATTCATGAACTGCATTTTTGTTGTTGCTGCAGATTTGAACAGCCCATACTTCTGTATCAATAGTGGAGAGGGCAATTATTACAGGAGGTACTGGGATTCACTGTTTTATATAGGTACCACTTGTATGCACACATTTGAACATGGCCAGATGTCTCACTTCTAACATTGATTGCCCTCCTCTTTAACCCACCTTCTCAAGCCTTATGACTAGGAAAGACTGAAAGAACTGGTCATGTTTTTAGCCTTGATAAATGGAGACTGAGAGGTTCCTTTCATGTCTTCAAGAGCTGGAATAAAGACGGATGCTCATGCATCATGCAGTACCCGGGTCTGGAACTGCCGACTTGCCAGCCTTCCAGCTAACAAGGTGAGCTTCTTTACCACTGAGCCACCACAGCCTCCATCCCAGAGTGCAGGACATCTGATAACTGGTTCAAGTTACAGGAAACTAGATATAGGCTAATATCGGGGGGGGGGGGGATATCGACTATTAAAGTAGTATGACAATGGAACTGATTACCTTAGGAAGTGGTGAGTGGTCCAAAGCCAGAGGCATTCGAGAGTGAATTGGAAAGCCATCTGTCAGATCTGCCTTGATTTGGATTCCTGTGTTCAACAATCGGTTGGATTCGATAGCCTAATAGGGCCCTTCCAACTGAATTACTCTATGAGTCTATGACTTTTACTTCATGATTTACCGTTGTTGTTGTTGTACTTTGTAAAATATTTTGTACAAAGCACTCAAGTTGTCGTAGAGAGTTAGATTATTACCTTATAAAAATAGAATAGAAAAATACCTGGCATAAGTGTAGCCATATTGCAATAAACCATGCATTATCAAAAAAATGCAATATTTGGCAAATATAGTTTTATTGCTTATTGCTTTTTTTAAAAGTCATGCAAGTACTGGTGAGCATCTCTCCATTACCAAGGAACCAGTTATGTCCTTAAGAGTAGAAGATAGTATCACCTAATTTGAAAAATTTGCTGAGCAGTGGAAATTCTACTACCATTACTCAATGTAATGTGAACACAGCTGAAGATAAGATCTTATGTCACATCAGGTGATTCATAACAAGTACTCCCTTAATGAAAGAGTATGCAACACATATCATCTGCCATGAGCTAACCAATTCAGAACAATATTAATTTAATCTTGAACTTCTTCTGATGCTGCTTGCCCCAAGTATCCCCATATATCTTCCAGTTCTATATCTAAAACAGATTTTTTTTTATAAAGAAGGATATGAACTTTTTGTATGTAGATGGTCCTCTATCTTCACACATTGATTTATCAAGGGTTTAAACCTCTGCTGTCCTAAAAGAGCTAATTGCTTGTGCCAGAGGTGTACATCTTCTCCCTTTATGAGTTCTCTGGAATCTATGATTGTCCAATTGCCCATGTTGATGGTGATAATATGACACCTTTGCTATTTTTCATAAATCAGCACCCCCAAAAATAAATAAGATGCAAGATGGAAAGATGCTGTGCTTTGAATGCTCCATCTTCTACAATTTAAGGAAGCTCATTGACAATGCCTTGACTGAAATCTTGTTGAGGTGTTCAATAAAAGGTCATGACCAAAGCCTTCCCTGTTTAACTCTCTGCTATGGATAGATAAAAAGATGTTGTCCATGGCAGTTCACCATGCTACCAGATGTGCTACCAGAGGAGAGCCTTCTCTGTGTCTGCCCCGGCCCTTTGGAACCTCCTGCCACCTGAGTTGCGCTTCCAGACAGAGCTGCTCCCCTTCGGAAGAGCACTAAAAACGTGGCTATGCCAGTGGGTGTGGGGCATGAATGGCTCCACTTCCCAAGCCCGTTGGCTTGTTTGGTCTGCGTGTGGGTGCTTTGTCGTGATAGCCTTTTTAATGTGGGTGGAGGGAGGTTAAGGGGGTTTTATCAGATGGTTTTATTGGGTTTTAATAGTTTTAAAGTAAAGGTAAAGGTTTCCCTTGCTTGAAAGCCAGTCGTATCCGACTCTAGGGTGCAGTGCTCATCTCTGTTTCTAAGCCGAAGAGCCAGCGCTGTCTGCTTCTGCAGACGTTTCCGTGGTCATGTGGCAGGCATGACTAGACATCAGAGTGCACGGAACGCTGTTACCTTCCCACCGAAGTGGTCCCTATTTATCTACTTACAATTTCTTGCTTTCGAACTGCTAGGATGGCAGGATAGTTTTAATAGTTTAATAGTTTTATATGGGGATTTTATTGGTGTTTTTATTTGGGTTGAGTTGTTTTATAATGATGCAACTTTGTAATTGTTGGGGCTTGTTGGAATATTTTCTGTTTTCTTTTTGGGGTTATTCTTTGAATTGTATTATTAATGTATTTTATTGTATTATATTCTTTTGCATTTATTGTATGTTGTGTATTACATGTTGTAAGCCTCTCTGTGTGGTGCTTGCACCAGGAGGATGGGGTATAAATAAATAGATGATGATGATGATAATCAGACAAATCAGACTTTCTGACGGTGTGCAGATACTCCGTAAGAAAAAACAATTATAATCTTCAAATTAGCTTTCCAGATGCAAGGACTGAGACAAAAGGTGTTGGCTAGCCTATTCCTCCTGCTTGTGAATCTAGATTAACTATTTTATTTAATGACTAAATAAAGGCTTAAGGGTTTCCAAAATCAGCCATAATTCTGAGAGCTGCCTCCCCTTTACTGTATTTTCAGTTTAGATCACCTACTTGACTGACAATTTATGCTGACAATTAAAATAACATAAGTGGGTTGCATTAGATAGGCAGAAAATAAGTTATCCTTTTTTCACCTTTTTTTAAAAAAAATCATATCCATACATCATTTTAAAGTGAATGCATGAAATCCATCTCAATCCCAAATCCTGAGATAACACAAACTTTTCTGTAAAGCAGACAGAATGGAAGATGAATGGAAGATGAATGAGGTTTTTGAACTTTGGAGATGCAGATAGTCCCTCTGCAAAAATTAGCATTTTTACAGGCTCCATTTCCTTGAAAATATTTAAAGTGGGGGAGGGGGAAGGAAGTTGCATGATTGACAGGTCCATTTTCTAATAGTAGGGTATCCTTTACCAGAACCCTTCCAATCACTGGTTGTTTTTTATGGGAGAGATAGTGAGTATTTCACCTCACGGGGGCCATAAAACAGGAATTCTTCCAGTTCTATTATTCTAAAGGTTTTAAACTCCTATTGGCAGCACTGGGTCACCAGGGTTTCAGACAGTATCCTTTCATAATCCCAAATAATCCAGCATAGTTCCCTATCCAAATACTTGATTTGACTCTGCTTAGCCTTTGTCCTTAGAGAAGACCAGGTGTGTTCAAGGAGGGCTGCTTGCAGAGGAATTCTGGACGTGCAAAGAAATTGGTTCTGAGCTTCAGCTCAGAGTTACGATGTTTAGTTCCATTCAGAAAGAAGAGAACTGTACATGTGTCATGAATTAGTGTAACGTGGATCCCATCTTGCCATGAAGTGACCCACACACTATGATCTCGGAGCCATCACTAGGCTAGATGTGAAACTGCCAAAACGAAGCCACCTTTGGCTGAGTTCATTCTGCAGTCGGCAACACAAGGTTGCCACTTCCAGGATACACCCCATTGTGGTTCAAAAATACCACAATCTTCTAGGAGGTTCTTCTTTTCTGACTATTGCTGGCAAGGAACTGCATTTGGATCTACTCTGTTCTCTTCCCACTCTCTGTGCTTGTTTGAGAGTCACAACAACGAGCAGCAGGGATAACTCTTTCCTCCCTCCCTTTCCCCGTATGTTAGGACAGAGGCCACACACTGCCTTATCTTTGTACCAGCCTCTTGCTTGTGCTGGCCCCAACTACTGGCTGCTACTGGCTGCCAGTATGTTTCCGGGTGCAATTCAAGGTGCTGGTTTTGACCTTTAAAGCCCTACATGGCTGTGGGCCAGGATATCTAAGAGACCGCATCATCCCAAGGTGTTTGACCCGTCCTATGAGGGCGGACCATAGGGGCTCGCTGGTGGTCCTATCAGCCAGGGATGCACATCTTACCAGGACTAGGAGAGCCTTCTCAGTGCCAACCCCGACTCTTTGGAACCTCCTGCCACCAGAGTTACGTCTCCAAGCAGAACTGTATCCCTTTAGGAAGGCTCTGAAAACCTGGCTCTGCCAGCAGGCATGGGATGCATCTGTCAGCACATCTCATTTAGCCCTGTGGGGTTTAAATTAAGGGGTTTTGTTTTTGTTTTTACAGATTTTAATTTTTTATCATTTTTATCAGTGGGTTTTTAATCATATAAGTTGTTTTATTTGATGTAAACCGCCTTGGGTCGCTGAGGCGAGGAAGGCGGCCTATAAATTGAATAAATAAATAAACTCAGAAATTTGCTCCATGTATAGTTGAGCCAAAAGGCACACATCTGCTCTTACACACCCTCCATCTTATGTAGATAAACTGTAAACAGTTCATAAAGACCAGCTTGCCATTAATATTGAAACTGACATGGAATCATTTCAAAGTATTCTGGTTTTAAATTGTAAGATATGACTGAACACAAAGGCTTCAGCTGGGTTTACAAATCAGATAAAGCAGATCACAAACATCCTCAAATAAGAAGTAAAATCTAGTGTGTGGTGTTTATCTTCATATATACACAGAGACCTACAGCCACATGCTCAGTCACTCACACATATCCTGAACCAACAATGTATAATGTTAAAATATATCTCTTCACTTCCGTACTCACATTTCTTAATCTGCTCATAAAGTGAGAGATTCTGGCCAAAGCAACTACATGGAAGATCAAAAGAACCTGAAAAGAAATACTGAAATACGTTGAAAAGTACCTTGATTCAAGTGTGTCTATAAACAACAAACAAATACACAAAACACAGTAGAGTCTAACCCCTTTCTGTAACTAAACTTTAGAACTTATATTTCAAATATTTATATCCTGCCCCACTGGTAAACACCACTCCAGGAGGCTTACAACCATTAAAAACCTGATGCAATAGCAAACAGATTGAACATATATCAAGACTAAAACCAAGATTAAGAAAACATTTTAAAAACATTTAAACTCCTTTCACTAGTTGAGTATTTGTGAAATCTGTACAGCTAGATAATGCCAAGATCATAGTGAAATACTTCAGTCCCTAGACTACTCTCTGGAGTTCATCAGAGAGAAATGTCTCCAAATATGGGTTGAAAGAGAGACAAGATTTCTGCAGGTTTCGCGAGCATTACAATTATTTTGCCAATTTAGTTATCTGGTCAAAATGCCCCATAGGAAAAACTGTTTGCCTTCCCCATTATTTGGCACAGGTTTTTAAAAAAATCTGGAGTGGACTAAGTACTGCAGGACGGAATGAGCTCCCGTCTTTGTCCCAGCTCCTGCCAATTTAGCAGTTCGAAAGCAAGAAATTACAAGTAGATAAATAGGGACCACTTTGGTGGGAAGGTAACAGCATTCCATGTGCTCCGGTGTCTAGTTATGCCTGCCACATGACCACGAAAACATCTGCAGAAGCAGACAACGCTGGCTCTTCAGCTTTGAAACAGAGATGAGGACTGCACCCTAGAGTCAGATACGACTGGCTTTCGAGCAAGGGAAACCTTTACCTTTATATATGTATATATTGCTTCTCATTAGCATTGATACCAATGTGGACAAAGAAGAATAAGCAAACCCATGAAAATAAATCTGTCATGAACTCAAATGAATTATTGTACTAAAGAGAGAATATTTTAACTGCTTCTCAGCTGCTCAAGTACCAAGCCATTAAAATGCCAACTGTGGTGGTACATTTCAACCTAGAAAGTGTCAATATGTCCAGTTTAAGGAGAGAGGATGTTGTTTTTACATGCAGAGACCAAACAAAACTAAAAGGCTGCAGTCCCATTTTGATGGGTTTTACTTTTGAACAGACATGTACAAGATTGTGCTGCAAATCAAAGTTTTGACAAGCTGCTTTTTTGGGCTACAGCTCTCAAAATTCTTTTTCCCCCCCCAGCTATGCTAGTTGGGGGCTTCTGGAAAGTAGAGTGCAAAAAAGGTAATGCTTCCAAAGCTCTGGTACAAATATGTATCTGCACATTTGACGCGAGACTGTGAAGACTTCATCAAATGTCATCAACATTATTTCATGGTTACATATTATAAATGCATGTCTCCTTTGTTTCATAGGCATGTCCTATTACATGGAGATGATAGATTGCAAGCAACAAATAAATAAATAAATAAACAAACCTCCCACATGAGCTATTTTATCTCAATTATATCCTTGGATACCTTGGAGTTGTTATTCAGTGAGAAGTCCATGCATTGGTAGATGTCTCCACGACAACATTCTGCACATGCAAATAGACTTGATAAATCAAGTCCATCTGAATGTGTTTTTTTATCTATTTGAATATCACATCACCCACTGGTTAGGGTGTGATGATGCGTGCCCTCCGCTTTCACCTGGCCCATTGGATCCAATGGAGGATGCTTTGGTGAATTTTAGTACTGGCCTAATGTCATTGACAAGTTATGGACAACACTGCCTAGTTAGACCGCTCAGTTAGACTGCCTGGACAAGGCTTTCACCTAGCAGGGGTTTGAGTGGTCTGAATCATTATATACTACTTGATATTGAGGACTTAAGTTTGGCCAACAACAATTTTGGCAGCCCAGGGTTTGATCAGGACATGAAAGAAGAGGAAGAATTTATTGATATAATGAGTAATGTTTTCTTGTTATGTTTCAAAAGTAACTTTTCCATGGCCTTAAAAGACAAATATAGAAGCATACTGATAGACTTTTGTTTTCAGGTTTTATACCAGGGATTCTCAAGCAGCAGCCCATGGGCCGGATGTGGCCCACAGCACCATTTCATGTGCCCCCCCTGCCTCCACCACACCAGGAAGTGCCATGTGGTGGAGGAAGGGCAAAATGGCCATCCGGCCCCCGAAGCTGTTTGAGGGAGCGTGACCTGGCCTCTGGCTTTAAAAGGTTGAGAACTCCTGCTTATACAATTCTTTTATCAGTCCAAACATTTTTCAGACCAAAAATGTATTAAAAACAAGAATAAGAAGAACAGAAACAGTAAGAGCAATACAATATGTAATGCAATGCTTTTTTAAACACCGAGCAACAGGTAGCATCAAGGAACTAAACAAGTTTCTTTCAAAATGTAATTTTCCAAATGCGGTTAGGAGTATAGGTTGGAAAACCAATTTATTTTTGGTTGGTTTTTTTTTTGTGGGGGGGGGATACTCTGGTAGTCAGAAGATCCTGGGAGTTGTTCAAAAAAGCAACTTTGCTAAGCTCAGTTGAATGGGCAATGCAGCCTTTGTGTGAAACAGCTCCCAACACAATTTGAAAACTACTAGCATATCTGATTATTGGCAGAAAGGGCGCTTAATTCTTGGCAGCATTCAATCACTAACATGTAATGATAATTAGTATTTGACAGGATGAGATTTCATATCTGAAGCCTGCCAAAAATCAAAACTATCAAGAGGGATGCCAACGAGCTGGAAAGCTGTGGGTTTGGGGCATTTAAAATTTCACAATCAGGTTTGAAACTTGAACTTGACTTTTTACATCTGAAATTTAAAGAGCAAAATGTGGGTGAACACTGAATATTCGATAATCTGCTTGTTTCTATGAGGGGGAAAATATCAGCAAAACTAGCCCCTTATAACTGTGCTACGAAATCTCTCCGGAAAACTATTGGCTTAGGTCTCACTCAGAGCCATCATGGTAGGGGTGTATAGATTTGGCTGGAAAGGTAATAGAAATATGGAACACAGAATGCTGCACAGTCGTTGGGTCAGAAGGTTGCATTCCAGCCAGGTGAATAGCAAACCCTGTATTCCCTTGAGCATCCTGAAAATGAGTAGTTTGCCTTAAACTAAAAAAGATGAAGGTCAGATTTCACCTACCTGCACCCTTTCAATAGAAAATGTTGAATAAGTACAGAGTCTTTATCTAAGAACTCGGAATGACTGTCACCAGAAGGTCACAACCTCCATCCCAGTAACTACATTTGTGCCTTCCTACTGCATTATGCATTGTAATATTTATGTTTCAATTTCAGTATTAATTAATATTTAACTTGCTATGAAACATTCGCACTATTAAAGTCCTTTGCTATTTACCACTGATACGGCTTCTAGATCATAACCAGACTTTATGAAGTCCCCTTGAAAATGAGGGAATCTCTTTTATTAGCCCAATGTAAGATATTTTGAAGGCCGCAATGGCTTAATGATTAAGATGCTGAGCTTGAGCACTGGGAGGTACTGCTTGATGGAGTGAGTTCCCATTATCTGCCCCAGCTCCTGCTAACCTAGCAATTTGAAAGCAAGCAATTGCAAACAGATAAATAGGTACTGCTTCAGAGGGAAAGGTAACAGCATTCCGTGCACTCCAGCATCTAGTCATGCCTGCCACATGACCACAGAAACATCTGCAAATGCAGATGAGAGTCTATCGTACTACTGATGAACACTACTTCCTAGAGTTGGACCTAACTGGTTTTCGAGCAGCAGTGACCTTTACCTTTGTAAGACATTTTTCTTTTCAATTCACTTAGTAGTACTGTATTAGTATTTAATCATACAGTGGTACCACATACAACTATTTTAATCCGTTCCATGGGGCTCGCTGTTGTATGAATCAATTGCTATACGATGCATGCATCATATAGTGATTTTCCCTATGGGATGCATCGTACAATGATTTTTTTTTGCTAAGTGGTTTTCGCCATTGAAAAATTGTTGTACGATTTTTTTCCATAGGGAAAATTGTTATGCAGGACGCCATTTCCCCCCCAAAAAACAACAACAACTAATTGTTATGCAATTTCATTGCTATTGTTGTATGAGGTTCCACTGTATTCGCATCACTAGTGTTCTGTAATAGTTATATTCCGTTTTCATCCATGAAGTACAAATTAGCATGCATAGCTTTTCCAGAGGGACAACTACATATTGTATTGGGATTGCTCTGGGAATGGGAATGGCCTGATTTGTATTATTTCCTGTTGATTATATGACACAAAAATCAATGCAAATCAGCTTGGACATTTCCCATTATAATCTATACTTTCCCTCCTTAATTTCTACTTTTCTTTTCAATTGAATGCATTTGTATTTGTTAAGGTGGAGGGATGGCTTGTGCTGATATAGAAAAACAATAGAACCAATTGCAGGGGTGCTGGTATTTGGCAGGATAATGAGAAAGGAAGCCAAGGGGCATTCTTGAGGGTGTCAGTCCCACCCACCACCACCCCGGTCTCCACATTTTGTTTTCTTTAATTTTTCATGTCAGAACTGGAACAAAGTTGTGCAAGTGTACCTGGAAGACCAACTTTTTTAAAGAAAGGGCTGGGGAGGAAATTGTCAGTCAGTGCTTATTTGCAGCTTGTTCAGGCTCTTATGGTTTGGTAAAGAATTATTTAAATTATTATTTATTGCATTTTTATATCCCTTAGCCAGGATGTTTCCTACTCTGGGCAGTGCATATAAAAGTAACAAAATAACATAATAAAACAAACAAACAATAAAATAGGAAAATAAGTGCATCAGGGGGAAAATACCTGGTGTGTGTGGGCACTCATGGTCAGCTGACCAGCTAGTTTATTGTTAAGGGTGTTATATTCTCAAAGGCTTCCTTGAATAGGAAATGGTAAGTTGTTTTTTGAAGACATCTAGGGATGGGCCCAGGCGCAGCTCCAAAGCGTTGGTGTGCCTTTGTTTATTTTTACAGACTTTCTAGCCATCCTCGGGGTTGGCACCTGGAGCTGTGTGGATTGTGATGATTGGGTGATGCGGGGAGGATTTCTGAAGGAGAGATGCTCCAATAGATCACAAGGTCCCAAACCGTATAGGGCCTTATATGATAACACTAACACTTTGTATCTGTGGAAATATAATTGAATATATATGATTGTGTTCCATGTCAAATGTTGGGATTGAAGGGGGTAGGTTTTTGCATCTCTGAGTTTGCTTCTAAGACTGAGATTTTGGGAGCCAATTGCTTATACTCAGCTGCTGCTACCAGGAGTTCCACCTAACCATCCATTGCTAGGTTAACCTATCAAGTCAGGGCATACCTGTCAAGTTTTGGATTTGGAAATAAGGGAAATTTCCTGGCAAATATGGGATACTTGACAGCTATGCTTATCCTGTGCTGCCCTCCAATGGTGGCAATAGGGCATTGCAGTCTAATTAATAAGGGATGACAGTGGGAAAGAGGGTAAAATAAGGGGTCTTCCCAGCTAATAAGGGATACTTGACAGCTATGAGTCAGGGCTTTCAGGGTGACCTCTTCCTCCTAAGGAAGCCTCTACTCATTCTTAAGATCTCTCCAAGAGCTGGGTGCTCTTCAGTTTAGACTAGCAGACTTGGACGGAATCCAGTTTCTTTGGTGAGCCTTCTCCAGATGGAGGTGCACTCTCTTGCAGAAACCATCTCTTCCTCATTCTTAGGTTATGAGATGTAGACCCCTCCCTACCAGGGAATCCATTTGATAAGGTCATGGCTCTTGCCTTCGGCCATTAAATAATTCCCCAAAGAATTATTCCAACAATAAAAAAACCAGGAATTCAATTAATGTTATAATTTCACACACCCTAACCTACATCAAGGTGGCCCTTTTATTTTTAAATTTAATTTAATTTAAAATTAATTTCCAAGATGACAACAAACTGTGGAAGCATAACATACAAACTGCTTATCTGTTGTTGTTCTTTTTTTTTTTTTTAGAATTGGCAAAACAGTTATTAGTGGCTTTTAATTTAATATTAGAGGAAAAGTCTCCTCATTATTTCTTTTATTGTTGTTATTATTTTAATTATGTATTAAATAAGTGCCAGAAGGTACATGATATAGTTTGGAAACAGACCATGTTCTAATAAGTTTGCTGAACTAATATTATAGACAGTATTAACTGATTATAATACCATCATGGTGTAACTTTTATGAATTGTTAAACAACAACTACAACTACAACTACAACTACAACTACAACTACTACTACTACTACTACTACTACTACTACTACTACTACTACTATTATTATTATTATTATTATTATTATTATTATTATTATTATTATTATTATTATTATTATTATTATTATTATTATTATTATTATTATTATTATTATTATCATCATCATCATCCAGAAGTTTGGATTTGAATGCAGTAAAAATTATTCGGAACATCTGTAAAGATAACACGCACATGTTATCACACTACCACAGGATTTGTTCCACCTTACAGAAACTTGCACCCATTCAGGAAGCCTACATAACACTTTTGTGCTGCTTCAGAGTACCTGTGGTTCCATTCCTGGCAAGAGAAATCTATGATAGGTTTCAATCACTGACAGTTTATGCTTACAAACCAGCCAGGTTGGGTAGGACGTGCAAAATTCAGTTTAGTTAGCAATATGTAGCATTGCCAATAAAGAAACTGGAATAGTCCCACCAGCTAAACTCTGTGTAGAAAATACATCTTCGGTATCAAAACAGCTTTTATTTAAATGAAACCCCACGCTGCCACCGCCACCGCCAGCCCTGAACAGAACACCTGCACTGGCGGCAGGCATAACGGGGCCGGTGTGCTCTGCCCACCAGCCTCGGTATCCTCCTTTGTGGATTCGGACTGGTGGGGGTGGGGGGTGGGGGGAGATGACTGGCCGCCTGAGGCATTTACCATCAACTGGGTGGCCAGATGTGCCTTCAATGGCCCCATTGCCTTTGCTGCCGGACCTGGCCTCGTCCTCCCGCATGGGGGCGAGAGAAGGAGGCAACTTGCTGTGGGGCGGCTTACCATTTTTGCTGCCGGAACCAAGGGGGGATTGTGGGTGGGGTAAGAAGAGAGGGAGCTGGTCCTGCCAGTCAGGAAGAAGGGGAAGCATTCCATCTAGGGGGGTTCCAGGGACTCATATAGGTGTTTTGATGGGCATGGGGCGGTATGGTGGGTACCAAGGGGCGGGCTGCACTCGGGGAACGCGGGTCCGATGTTTAAATGCGTTCCCTCATTCCAGCCCCACAGGTACATCTCTGGGACCTGCAGCAGATCCAGAGTGACCCCGCCCTTAGGCTGCTGCTGGTGAATGCCAGATCAGTCTGTAATAAGGCCCCCCTGATTCAAGATTCTATCCAGGAGGGGTGGGCCGACCTGGCATGCATCACCGAAACCTGGCTGACACCTGAGGATGGAGTACCTCTTTCGGACATGTGTCCAGCCGGGTTCGGTATTTGGCACCAGCCTAGAGGTGAGGGGAGGGGCAGTGGTGTTGCCATTGTTGCCAGAGAGTCATTGGGAGTTGCTAGGGCCACTGCTCCACAAGTGTCTGGTTATGAGGCCCTGCTTCTACGGTTGGGCCCTAAGGGTCAGTTGGGCATCTTACTCCTGTACCTGCCCCCTTGCAGGGTAAGGGATGCCCTGCCTGAGCTCCTCGAGACCACCTCAATGTTGGCGTTGGAGTTCCCGAGGCTTATGGTTCTGGGGACTTCAATTTGCCATCATTGGGGATGGCTTCTGAAGTGGCAAGGGAGTTCATAGCTTCCGTGGCAGCCACGGGCCTGACTCAGGTAGTTCGGGGTCCAACCAGGGGCAGTGGTCACATGCCAGACTTAGTTTTCTTGTCGGAGCAGTGGCAGAGTGATCTGAGATTACAGGATTTAGTCATCTCACCTGTGCCATGGTCAGATCACTATCTGGGGGCGATGCTTCATCGTAGGGAGGCAGGGCCTATTAAAATGGCCTGCCCTCGGCGACTAATGGATCCAGATGGATTCCAGAGGGAACTGGGGGATGTTCCTCTGGATCGGATACACGATTCACCCGAGGCACTTGTCGACCTGTGGAACAGGACGGCAACAGAAGCCTTGGATGAAATTGCGCCACTACGGCCTCTCTGCGCCCGTGGGGTTAGGTCATCCCCGTGGTTCACGGATGAACTGCGGGAACTCAAACGGGCAAAGAGACACCTAGAGCGCTGCTGGGTGAAGACCCAGGATGACTCCGATCGGACACTAGCCAGAGCTGCTATTAGGGCCTACCTAGTGGCGATGGGGGTGGTGAGGCGGCAATACTTCACCACCCTTATTGCCTCCGCTGATAATTGCCCAGCCGCCCTGTTCCGGGTAACCAGGTCCCTCCTCGGTAGGGGGAGATCGGTGTCCGGTTGGCAGGGTTCGGCTGAGGACTTTGCTGACCATCTGGTGGAGAAAATCGATCGGATTCGTTCAGGGCTGAATCCCGGTGTGGATGGGGAGGGTCGTGGGGGGCACTGGAGCACAGTCTTGCTGTACGATCTGGGATCGGTTTGATCCTGTTGTCCCTGATGAAGTGCACAGGCTCCTTGCAGCTGTGTGTGCCACTACATGTCCTTTGGACCCCTGTCCCACCTGGTTGGTGAAAGCCTCCAAGGTGGTGACAGGTGGCTGGGTCGGGGCGATAATAAATGCACCATTACGGGAAGGGGTATTTCCTGCACCACTAAAACATGCTTTGGTGTGCCCCCTCCTGAAGAAAATATCCCTTGACCCAGCTGTCCTTAACAACTACAGGCCGGTTTCCAACCTGCCCTTTCTGGGTAAGGTTTTGGAGAAGGTGGTGGCACGCCAGGTGCAGAGTGTCCTGGAGGAAGCGGATTATCTAGACCCCTTTCAATCAGGATTCAGGCCCGGGTATGGTACGGAGACGGCATTAGTCGCACTGATGGATGATCCCTGGCGGGAGCGGGACGGGAGTTATCCATCCGTCCTTGCTCTTCTTGACCTCTCAGCGGCCTTCGATACCGTCGACCACGGTATCCTTCTGGAACAGCTCAAAGGACTGGGGATCTAGGGCACCGTGTTGTCCTGGTTTTCCTCTTTTCTGGAGGGCCGTACCCAGTCGGTGTGGTTAGAGAGTGAGAGGTCCAGCCCTAGGCTTCTCAAGTATGGGGTGCCTCAGGGTTTGGTGCTCTCTCCTCTCCTATTTAACATCTACATGAAGCCACTGGGTGAGATCATTCGTTCCCACAGGGTGCGGTACCATCAGTACACAGATGACACCCAGTTGTACATCTCAGCCCGTGGGGACCCCAGTGATGCTGTTGAAATCCTATCCAGATGCCTGGAGGCCATTGGGGTCTGGATGGGGGCCAATGGGCTTCGGCTGAATCCCAGCAAGACGGAGTGGCTGTGGATAAGGGGCCCCGTGTTATCCAGGGAGCTACCATCTTTGGTACTGGATGGGGCTGTTTTGCCCCAGACAGACCCAGTGCGCAACTTGGGGGTCCTTCTGGACTCACGGCTGCTGCTAGAAGAACAGGTACTGGCTGTGGCCAGGAGGGCTTTTGCCCAACTTCAGGTGATTCGCCAGTTGCGCACGCTCCTGGACCGGGGCTCCTTGCTTATGGTCACCCACGCTCTGGTCACTTCCCGACTAGATTATTGTAATGCGCTCTACATGGGGCTGCCCTTGACGACCATTCGGAGGCTGCAGCTGGTCCAGAATGTGGCAGCCTGGGTGGTGATGGGATGCGGACGATATGCCCATGCCTCACCGCTACTTCGGGAGCTGCACTGGTTACCAGTTTGTCTCCGGGTGCAATTCAAGGTGCTGGTTTTGACCTTTAAAGCCCTATATGGCAGTGGACCAGGATACCTTAGAGACCGCATCGTCCCAAGAGTGTCTGCCCGTCCAACCAGAGCGGCTCTCTAATAGTGCCATCAGCTAGGGGTGCACATCTATCCAGCACCCGAAGGAGGGCCTACTCCGTGTCCGCACCAACCCTCTGGAACCTCCTGCCAACAGATCTAAGACTTCAAAGAGATTTGCTGCCCTTCAGGAAAGGATTGAAGACCTGGCTGGCAGGGCAGGTGTGGGGGCCCCCCGAATGGGAACACGGTCTCCGCCTGCTGGCTTATGTAAACAATTAAGAATTCTCTCTTCTTTTTATAGTGGGTGGGATGGGTGGGTGGGATATGGGTCTTTTAAAGTGTTTTTATGTGTTTTTAGAACTTGTTGTAATGCCGCCCTGAGTCGGGTTCTGCCTGAGTGGGCGGCATATATAAATATGAATATTAAATTAAATTAAATTTAATTTAAAATAGTTCAGATTTCAGAATTTCTAAAAATCAGATACTAAAACCAAAGATTGGGAAACACTGCTTTAAAACAATCTACATTGTTGGGTATTGCCACATCTGGGAGGGGGAGAGCCATTTTTAACTAAGCTGTGTGTGAAGAAGTAATTCCATAATCTCTCATCTCCTCAACTTCATTAGATGTCTCAAAGTTGTAGCATTTATGAAAGAGAGAACAGGAAGTAAAACGTCTCTCCATTCATTTTTTTCCAACCATGCAAAATGGAATGAACTTCGGTCACATTTTCCCCTGCTATAATTTTCTTAAGTTAAATAAACACCTCAAATCTTTCATCATTTTTTCTTGCACATACAAGCCCAATCCAAGTGTTAAACCTGAAAGCATTTTGGGTTTAAAGGGTGGTGGTGATATGGGGACACAGGTAAACCAGAACCCCGACCTCCATTCCCTGCCATGCTAGCTATTGCAATCACTAGCCATTTTCTTGCCTGAGGCTTTATTGCCCCAGTACAGTGATGGCGAATTGTCAGCACTATGCTGTATTGTGAATGCTCAATATATTTTCAAATATCTCAAAAGAACCAATCAGTGATTATTATACTTTAAATTTTCCCTCCTTGCTGACATCATCAAATAACTGCAACCAGACTCTATATACAGGATACATTTCTTTCTGTTTCACTTCTTATCACATAGGCGACTATGCTAGTTATATTGTTCTCACAGAAAAGATATAGTTGAATACGATAGTTAGATCTGGTAATAAATTCTTCAATGATAAAGTCTGAGCTTTATTTATGCAACAGTTCTTGAGAAGATCCAACAACAGGTATTAGGAAATACCTTGACACGAACCTTTTAGAGACCGAGTGCCCGAACAAATTGGATGGTCAACTCTGTGCTGGGGGAGGGAGGAAGCACTCTCATTGGGGTGCTGGACAGAAAGGCGGGACAAACTCTGTGCTGGGGGAGGGAGGAAGCTCTCCCATTGGATTGCTGGGCAGAGGGGCGGAGCGAACTCTGTGCTGGGGGAGGGAGGAAGCACTCCCATTGGGCTGCTGGGCAGAGGGGTGGAGTGAACTCTGTGCTAGGGTGATGGTGTGCATGCCAACAGAAAGGCCTGGACATGCCATATCTGGTGTGCATGCCATAGGTTCACTGCCACTGCGCTAGTAGTTAAACTTAGGTCATGTGAGACATACATACATGGGGAAAGTATGGTCTGAGTGTATAGCAACTGTCTTGGTTCCAATTTGTGCCTTTCTTTATTATGTTTCCTCCTCCCCAGGGACAAGAGGCTAGACTTTGGGCATGTGTTCAGGGCAGACAAGTTCACATCTTTCCTGGAGCAAATACAAAAGCCTCAATTGCTTCACTGTAGGTATATTTCTGCATAGAGTGCTTCAATGGAAAAATGAGGCTCAATACACTTGCAGTTCCTGGACAGACCTTCCCACTTCAGACATGAAGATCTGCCTGATTTACAAGCATATTGAATTCTGAATGCCCTTAAACATCTAACGTGCATTTTTGTGTATAAGAGGACAGAATCCTACTGACAATTTACACATACTGTGCATAAAAAGTGCATAAAATACAACAACAATTTGCCCCAATTATCAAGATGCAGCTTGCAATCCTGAGTGAATGCCCAGTCTCATGACTACTGCACCACTAAGAATGCTATATTAATTAGTGTTATGTTATGCTACATTAATTAGTGGAAATTTGCCATCCTGTCTTGCATGATTTCTCTTATGCATTCCAACATTGCCTATAGGATTCTTTCTCAAGCTCTAGTTGCCATTTCTCTCCGTTTGCCTTCTTTGAAACCAGTCTGCAAAGCTATACTGTACGTATAAACCAAACTGCTTTGCAACAATGGAACTGCTCTGGATCTTCAGAGGAACTGCAGCATCCTGTGGCAGTGGTTTTAGGAAATGAAAAGTTGCTGTGTAGCACACAACAGGAAGCAGAGAGCATATTGTAATGATGTGGTATCCTGATCCTTCCCCCCCCCCTTTGTAGCAGTCTTAGCAGGCAGTTATCCTAGCTGATAATAAATGATAAGCATTTTTATTTATTATTTACCAATGTTCACATTTTTAACAGGACTCAGAGAGGGAATAAAAACTTGCCTTTGATGAGGCCCCACCTAAACTAATATCTATCTCAGGGGTTCCCAACCTATGGTCCATGGGCCAGACCCAGCCCATGGCACCATTTAATGTGGCCCACCACCGCCACACCTGGAAGTGGAAGCAGGCACATTTACGACAGCTGTAACTCATGCATAAACATGGTTATGTCAACCATAAATGCACCCATGGCAGTCGTAAATGTGGAAGCAGGTGCATTTACTTCTGTTTCTGGAGGGCATGGTCTGGCCCGCTCAGCTGTCCAGGGAGCGTGGTCAGGCTCATGGCGTAGAAAGATTGGGAAACCCTGATCTACCTGTATAAAAGCAAAAACAAAGCAGTTACACTTACATACCACCCCACAGTGCTTAGTGCACTCTCGGTGTGGTTCACAAGTTAATTAGCATTTTGCTCAGACGTAAGCTTTCTGACTTCCATGGGACCTTTTTGAACTTGTAGTTTCGCATAGTGGTGAAGATGCATTTATGGAACACTGTACAGTAGACCCTCACATATCGACATTGCTTGGTTCTCCAAGTACCATCGTTATGCGGAAAACATTGTTTTGCAGTTTCCTATGGGAGATCTCCCACTGAACATCAAAAAACCGTCGTTATTCGCACAACGATGGTAAAAAAAAACATTGTTATTCAAATAACGACATTTTTTGTCATTGTGCAGGAGAACTGGGGGCTTCGGTAGCGTCATTAATTAAAAATTACTCTATTCAAATGTGTTGTTAGTCGGGGGTTCACTGTACATTGCAAATTCTGCAATGGAGCCAAAGTGGGGGACCCCCTTATGAGCCAGGCACCCCACATCATCACCACCGGAAGACATTACTACATAGATTTATCTGGCTCTGGTTTTGCCCTTTAATTCCTTCTTGCTTACCCTCCACCCCTTTCCTTTCCTTTTGTTTTGCCTGATATTTCAGCTTCACGTTGTTCTCAAGTTAAGAAATAATACCTTCTGTTGACAATATATGCATGATCTCATTCAGGAAAGATCTAATGAATCTAGCAGTTCCATGGCCTTTTGTACTTCTGAGGCGCTTGAGTTTTCTGCTGGCTTGATTTAAAGGGAAGAATGATGGTGAATGTACAGTATAAGATCATCAACACAGCTTATTTTTCAGGGTCCACGTCTTTGTCAAACCTGTCCAAATGTTTTCATTTCTCAAATAGTTCTGGAGCTACTGGGGATCTCAAAGCGATCTCAAAGCCACTTATATTATGATAATTAGCTATTAACTAGAGATTTGCAGTTGAAGATTTTGGCTGGCGTGTTTAAATAAATATAAGAACCCTGGCCTCCTCCTTCCTTCTTGTTTCTTCAAACTCTTGTTTCCAGTTCCTTGTCTCAAAAAATAAAATAAAATACCTCTCTTGTCTTCCCTTTTAGAAACGCCAGAGCATATTGACAATTGAGAACTTTCCCATGACCAATTTTAATAGCTGTGAATATTCCATGGCATCACATAAACCCCTGCTAGGTGAGATCCTTGTTGGGGTGCAGGGGCTTGAGCAGTCTAACTAGACAGTGTTGCCCGTCTCTTCTCAATGATGTTTGGCCAGGACTAAACTCACCAAAGCATCCCTTGGGCAAGGTGAAAGTGAAGGGCATACGTCATGGTCTGTCTAGCCACCGGGTGACATGATATCGGAATGGCTAAAAAACCGCATGCAAATGGACTTGATTTCTCAGGTGCATTTGCATGTGTGTAATATCATCATAGAGATGTCTACCAATATGCTGACTCCTTGCTGAATAATGACTCCAAGGTATCCAAGGTATCATATAGCTCAAGCTATTAAATATTTTGATCAGAAATGGAAGAACCCATACACAAGCAATCTGGCTTTCCAGAGCACACTTTTCTACATAATTTGACAACCTGATGCGTTCTGAACAGAATGGATTGTATACATTAGCAATAGCAATTGCACTTATATACCGCCCCATAGCACTTAGTGCATTCTCTGGGTGGTTCACAAGATAATTAGCATTTTGCTCCCAACATGCTGGGTATTCATTTTACTGACCTTGGAAGGATAAAAGATTGAGTCAGTTTTTAGCCCTGATCAGGATAGAACTCATGTTAGCCGTTTGGCTGCAGTAAAGCATTTTATCCAGTGCACCATCAGGGCTTATTTCTCATTCTCTATCTTGCCTGCCTGCACTGACCTGGTCAGTATATAGGTATGTAACTAGCAAAGATGCATTATTCAGCTTGGTATATTTATCACTATACAGTACTGAACATACTCGACCTTCTATCTGATTTTGGAAGCTGGACTGGTTGATACTCCTTAGTACTCCAGATGGAGCCTAACACACAATGCCTGGGGTCTCCAAGACAGACTAAGGAAAAATCCTGTTTGAATTTTAGGGGAAACTTGCACAAGGTAGACAAATGACCCATTTAGAAAGGAGAGGCCTCTTTTGAAGGACAGTCCTTTGCTTTAAAAGATCCTTTCATTTAACTCTTAACCACAAGGATTGATAAACAAAACAATGAATAAGTTCTGGGATATTTTCTGATTCAATAGGGATTCCATTGTATTTATGGCTAGGGTTATACACACACACATCCTATGTTTCCTGAATCCACTGAATATTCTACACACTTACACCCATGTGTCCAACCTACTGGCAATCATAATACAGTGGTACCTCATAAAACGATTTTAATCCGTTCCATGCGGCTCGTTGCATGAAATAATTGCTATACGATACATGCACCGTATATAGATTTTCCCTATGGGATGCATCGTACAACAATTTTTTTCACTAAGTGGTTTTTCCCATTGAAAAATTCTTGTATGATTTTTTCCATAGGAAAAATTGTTATGTGAGATGCCATTCCCCCCCCAAAAAAAACACACACCCCAAAACCCTAATTGTTATGCGATTTTGTTGCTATATGGGGCGATTGTTGTATGAGGTTCCACTGTATGTCCCTTCCACTTCACGGCACCTGGAAATGATTTGTAGGGCTATTTCTGTCCAAGTGTGTTCTGTAGTTTGGAGAGGGAGGGAAAGCCAATGGCAAGATTTGTTTGTGTGTGTTTTTTTTAGTGTTTAAAAAACTGTGGCAAGTGGCAGAAATTTAGATACTGTTTACATATCCACAGGGTTGAAATCCTGTCATACAATATTCATTTCATTCTCTCTCTCTCTCTCTCTCTCTTTCTCTTTCTCTCTCTCTCTCTCTCTCTCTCACACACACACACACACACACACACACACACACACACACACACACCATTTAATGAAAGTCCGCTACTCTGGACAGTTAACATACAAAGAAAGATATCCTGACCAACATTAAAAAAACAATTCAAATGGTGATAACTGATAAGCTTCTTTAAAATCCTCAGGAAGGAGTCCAGTGGAAGGCCAGTCCGCAAGGACCAGACCATCACCAAGAAGGCCAAGTTCCTAGCAGTAACTTTTCTCATTTTTCTCAGTGTACACACATGAATGCACAAGATCAATGAATCATAGATATCTGGGAAAGATGCTCAAACAGGTATTGAGGTAAATGGGGATTAAAGATAATTGAGCTTCAGAAGAAGACAGGAGAGACCCTGGTATTGCCCATGGACAGAACTACATCTGGATGTCAAAGTGATAAACAGATGCACAAGACAGGTTACCTATTCAAAGACTTTATTTATTTATTTATTTATTTATTTATTTATTTATTTATTTATTTATTTATTTATTTATTTATTTATTTATTTATTTATTTAATCATATTTCTAATGCCGCCCCCTTGCGAAGGCGACTCCGGGTGGCTCACATATACAATAAAAGCAAACAAGCATCTTAAAAACATTTTAAAAATTAAAATCATTTAAAGTTAAAAGTTTTAAAATATTCTTTAAAAATACTTCCAGTGCCACATCCCAAGCTTCAAGAACTGACCGCTCAAACAAGCCAGCCCAAGGTGGCTATCTCCCCAGCCGCCCCACACACCCGCTGTGCAAGCCAGGTCTTAAGACCCCTGCAAAAGGATAAAAGCTCTGCCTGGAGACGAAGTTCAATTGGCAGGAGGTTCCACAGGGCCGGAGCAGACACAGAGAAGGCCCTCCTTCTTGTGCTAGAAAGGCGAGCCTCTTCATTACAGAGAGAGATATTGTACTGTTGCTGTTTTTTTACATTGCAGCAATTCTTTCCAAATTTGCATCTAATCAGTATGATGGCAATGTACCAATATTATGAGCATCTGTCTCTTCCTTTTTGGTGGCCCATTTTCCTTTTTTCAGGACATGTGTAAAATACCACCAGAACCCAGCAGGCCATGACATGGTTTCGTGGTTAAGCTGTATTATTTGCAGCCAAAACTCTGCTCAAAATCTGAGCATTATCCTGATGGGCTCCAGGTTGACTCAGCCTTCCATCCACCCAAGGTTAGTAAAATGAGAATCCAGCTTTTTGCAGTGAAATGGCAGTTTGCATAATTACCTGAGCTTGGCATTACAGGACAGTATATAAGTGGAAACAACAGCAAAAATAATAGGATCTCAAAGTAAAACACAGCCAGCTACAATGTCTTCACTATCTTTGTCTATGCATAGTGTTTTTCCCACCTTCCTTATGTGTAATTAGCCCTTCCATTTATCATCATTGTGACTCATATGCTGAGGCCATGAAAAACCTTGTTTATCGTTATACACTACCTCCAAGATCTAATCACTCCACTCTACCAGCCTTATCAAGAATCTTATCCACATCATCTTAAAACTTCATGGCTTTATATCTCCTGTCTGTCTCAATCACCTGCAAAAGAACATGCTTCAAATATCCAATCTAAATGCTTCCACTGTGATCTTCCATTATCATGCTACTCTGTTCTTCTTCTCAACTGTCAAGTACTTCTGCTATGTCTTCACCTCTTATCTTCTCTGCCTCACTCAACAGCCACATTGACTCTAGTTAAACTTTGCTATAAGACACTTTATCAAAATAGGGAGCTGGCTATTTGTAGTTTCCAGACACTGGTTAAGACGCTGACTGGAAGGCAGCAGGTCAGCAGTTCGATACCCGAGTACTGCAAAGTGTAATGAGATCCTATCTCTGTCCCAGCTCCTGCCAACCTAGCAGTTTGAAAGCAAGAAATTGCAAGTAGATAAATAGGGACCACTTTGGTGAGAAGGTAAACAGTGTTCTGTGCAGTGTTCTGTGCACCGTCTAGGCATGCCTACCACATGTCCACGGAAACATCTGCAGAAGCAGACAGCACTGGCTTTTTGGCTATAAACAGAGATGAGCACTGAACCCTAAAGTCAGATACATCTGGCTATCAAGCGAGGGTGACCTTTATCTTTACCCTTTGAACTCTCATCACGACATTCGCTTGCATTTGGAGATGTAGTTAAATATGTTTTATCACATATCTCAACTGTACACTGATATCTGAGAGATTTAACCCAAGGTTTCTCTTGAAACAACAGATGAAACTACAGTGGAACCTCAATTAATAAATGGCTCGGTTAACATAAAAATCGCATAACAAGAGGAAATCCATAGAAAATAGTGGCTCAGTTTACAGACTATTTTTTGTAACAGATTATTTGGTTTTCCATGCATTCCTATGGGAAACCACGTTTTGGTTAAAGTATTTTGGTTTTCAATGCATTCATATGGGACGTTGCATTAAACGCATTCCTATGGGAAATTTGGTTAATTTTTGCTGTAAGAAACATCCGGAGAATGCATTAATTACATTATCCAAGTTTCCACTGTATGCTGTTTTACTTTGGCTACATATAAGAAGACAATATTGTCTGGAAAAGCAATAAGTGACAGAGAAAGTTGAAGGCAGCATGAAGGTGATTTGACTTAATAAAGGAAGTCATATAATTGATTTTTTAATAGCTTAGGGCTGTTAATAAGAGGACTTTTTGAATGTAACTCATTCACAAAGTAGCTACATGTTGGAGACAACTTGATGATACACAACAACCTTTTACCAAATGGAAGATACAAATATAAGAACAGTCTTACTCTGATGAATTAAAACATCCATATAATTTTCCATCATGGTGCAAATCCAAGTATTCATCCAGTTAGAATAGACCCATTGGTCTCATGTTCCCAGTAGTAGCCAAACAAACACTTTGGGAGTTCACAAGAAACCTTAATCAATGTTGTGCGAACAGTAGAATGTTAGTCCAGGACTGGGAAAATCCAAAATCAGAAGAAGCATGTTTGATGGCCTTGCTCCAGTTGCTATATCTCAACCTAGTTAATTGTATAGAGCTAGTGTGAAGAGGAGAAGGTATAAAATAGTATATATACTGCTTTGAACTATATGGTGGAAAGGCAGGTCAGAAATTAACAATCAAACAAATCCTTATCTTAGATGAACCCTGAATGCATATAGCGCAGCCTGAAACCTGAACCAACATACGACAAATCCAATTTCAATTTCTTTCTCCTAAGTGCAGGCCAGTGAGTTGGGTGTCTGGCTGAGGAGTTGTAGCTGGAGATTTCAATTCCTCACTGTGCTTCCTGGGAGAAGAGCCAGCCTGTGTAGCTTTGGGCAAGATGGACAGTCTCAGTGCCTCCCAAAGAAGGAAATGATAAACCGTTCCTGAGACTCGTTAGCTAGATTGTTGTCCACCAAGCAATCCAGCTTTTTGTGTTTGTGATTGGCTCATGGGCTTCATGTCCAATCAAGAATTTGGACCCACATCTTCCCACATTGAAATCTAAAACTCTAACCACTGCTCATACAGCCTCTCTCTTAAACATGGATTCCCTCAATGACCAAAAATCTCTTCATTCTAACTTCATAAATCCTTTTCATCTCCTCTTCCTTCTCCCATATTGTACAGTATATGTCCTACTGCAATCTGACAGTTGATGAGAAGAGACTATAATTTATCACTCTGCTGGAAAGATGCACAAAACTGGGTGGAGAGTCCACAATATTATCTCAGCAATTAGGATATGTGCTTATCCAGAAACCAACAATGGTTTCATGTTATTATCTGAGTAGTCTATTGCATAACACCCTCTTTTATTACAACTGCACTTACAAGCCACAACAGGTGTACCATTGAAACTAAAATTAATTACAACCAGCACTTATGGCTCTAATGACACTAAACGAGTTTAAATAGCACTAAAATGATACTAATTTGCCTTTTGATTGCTGTGAGTTAGAATTTCATGTCAGTTTGTCTGTTCATAAGAATTTATCCATATTCAGGATGGAAAGAAGTGGGGATTTTTAAAACAAAGTATGGGGAGAAACCAAACATGACAAAATTCTCCATCCAGAAGTAGGCTGCTGAGGTCTGAACTCATAAAGTCTTGGCTGGAATATCTGTGTATTTAGTAATGAATTAGGCTTCCTAATTCACAGACATTGTAGATAGTCTATCATTATCGCTGAAACCTCATTAATGTTGCAGAAAGATGAGTAAGAGAACTTTCTCGGGTGTGTACATTCAGTCTTCAAAGGAATCCTGTATTTAATTTGAGAAGACCAGTTGACAAGCGATAGACATACTCCCATAAGTGAGATAAACTCATGCAGTGACACTCAGATACATTTATCTATTAAATATTTTTGTCCTCTAGTAAGGTACTACCTATGATGTTTGGTTTTTGCCTTGAGAGTCTCCTCCCCATTTTATACAGAACTCTTCTTATTGGGAATAACTGTGCCTATTGAATTTTGCTTATTCAACTGAATTTAGTTTCAATTAATTTTGGAAGATTTGCAACTTTTATGTTCAAGAAAGGATGAGCTAGAGGTGTGGTTCCCGATGTGGGACACATGCCTGACAGGGTGGTGGTGGGGAGAAGAGAGATTTGATTTTTGAGGGGGACAATTCAAGAATGAGTTTAGACCAAGTTAATGGCCTTTTAAGCTTCCTCCAGTGAATAGGAGCTCAGTTTTTGAATAAAAAGAATTATACGTCATGGGTGGGGGTGTCAAGATTTTAGAGATGCTTAGGTGGAACATGGCCAAAAAAGTGGGGAACCACTGAGTTAGAGGTTTAAGAAATTCCAAGGTAGTGGAAAGGACAACTGATAGATTGGTTTGGGGTAGATTTCCCAATCGTAGCTGTGATTATATTTGCCTTTTGATAGCTGACAGTAGCATATCAATTGGTGAGAAACCAAGGCAATGGCACTTTTACAGATCAAATATTTTGTTAAATGGGAATTGGACAGTGGAGAAGGAGATGTGTGGAGGCAGGATGTGTTCAAATAACATTCAGAAATTTAAAGAAGAGGAGAAATGTCTTAAAAAATGAGAACTGTCATTTTCAAGCATGTTAAGCTTTGGGAATCAATTTTTTTGTAGAATTGTTTTGCACAGCAAAAACAGTAATTTCTTTTAGTTTCAAAATCTTTTTTAAAAAATATCTACAAGACTTAGGGGTGTTCACAAACATGTAATGGTGACATCTAACATCCATAGTTATTCTCTAGGATTCAGTAGCCAGAATTATCCTTACCTGAAGAGTGAAGATAATAATAATAATAATAAAATAATAATAATAATAATAAAGTTTAATTTCTATCCCGCTTTCCTGACACAAGTGCCACTCAAAGCGGCTTACAACATATATAAATACAATAAACAGAGCAAAATATACAATAAACTACAAAAGGCAATACACAATTAATACAATCAAAACATCAGAATATGCAAAAATACAATACAAAATATAAATAATTAAGCAATATCACAATGAGAAATTACACAAAAAATCAACCTCAACCACCAAGCAGCCACAAAGGCACCCTATAGTTCAACGTCTGTGAGGCAGCTGCGGCGGCGGCGGCAATAGCTCCCACCTGTCTCTCCCCAACAGGGCCGGTGGCGTGGGCTCCTGGGGCGAGACAGGGAGCTGCTCGAGGTGGCGGGCGTCGTCGTCCTTTTCTGCTCTCCGGGCGGGCCGTCCTGGAGAGCGAGGGCAGCTGCGTCGGTGGCAGCAATGGCTCCCACCTGTCTCTCCCCAATGGGGCCGGTGGCATGGGCTCCCGGGGTGAGACAGGGAGCTGCTCGAGGCGGCGGGCATCGTTGTCCTTTTCTGCTCTCTGGGTGGGCCGTCCCAGAGAGCAAGGGCAGCTGCGTGGTGGTGGCAATGGCTCCCACCTGTCTCTCCCCAATGGGGCCGGTGGCATGGGCTCCCGGGGTGAGACAGGGAGCTGCTCGAGGCGGCGGACGTCATCGTCCTTTTCTGCTCTCCGGGCGGGCCGTCCCGGAGAGCGAGGGCAGCTGCGTCAGCAGTGGCATTCCCGGATTCACTTCCTAATAACTGATGTTTCCACTACATATGAAAAGCTTTCCAAAGATGGTTGGGCTAACAGCCACCATTGTCATGGCAATACATTCCATGCACAACTTACATAACAAGGTACATAATGCAGGATCAATTCTAACTAGCAAATGGGTACTCTTCTCTCCAACACTCCTGTTCACATCATAATGAAATGAAAGCTTTTGTGATCTAGAGAGCCTTTCTTCATTTGCATGACACACGACAAATAGACAGCCAGACACTTCATAAAAAGTGTCTGAGTGTCGGGTGCTGTTTTGTGGTTGGTCTTCAGGATTTAAGGACCAGATTAATTGACTTCTGATTTCATAAAATCCATAAGACTTCTTTAGTCATACAATGCTCACATCCTTTCAACTCTAGTATGTATAATGTCTGCTTCTGCCTACAGCGAGAGAGAGAGAGAGAGTGTCTAGGTCACCCTTGTTTGAAAGCCAGTCGCATCCAAGTCTAGTGTTCAGTGCCAATCTCTGTTTATAGCCCAAAAGCCAGTGCTGTCTACATCTGCAGTCGTTTCTGTGGACATGTGCATACCCCTCAAGTATCCCATTTTTTCGAGGAAAACCCCTTATTTTTTTACCCCTCTTCCCGCCCCTCCCGTTTTATTAATTTCCCCGTAATATCCCTTATTTTTTTAAAAAAAAAAAATCCTGGCCAGAGCCCTCACAGGCGAAGCTGCATTATGTTTTTTCTGCCACCAGAGGTCACTGTGGCTTTTTGCTTGTGGAAGGAGAGAGAAGGTGGTGGTGGGGGCCTTCTGTAGTTTTCTCTTTCATTTCCCTTTCCCTGCCACATGCTCATGGAGGCTTCATTTTTGCTGCTGCTGGTCGGAGCCACCATGGGACGGAAGTGAGCAATATTTCATATATGGAGATTAACTCCTCAGCTGCTGGGAGGTTTGGAAACTACAGAGGTTGCTTTTTACTTTACTAATTCCCTTCCTTAAACTGGATCCGACATTCTCAGGTGTTGGTGCTTCAACTGGTTGCAGTGAGGAACAAATAGATTGGTTAATTTGGGGGAATTAATCCCTTGTTCCTCCACCCTAATTGGGGTGGGGGGGTCTATCCCCGTGCAGGGCTAGTTCACCCTAGGGGGCTGGTTTACTATTCTGCTCTTTGCTTCCCAGAATTTTTTGAAAATTAAAAATGAGTCACAAGAAAGAAAACAAAACAAAAGTCCCCCAAGAAGATGGGGAAAGGATTCTTTGGCCCACACAGCTTTGTGCCCATTGCATCTACAATACCATCTAGCCATCTTATTTTTGGCCACCCCCTTCTTTTGTCCTCCAACTTTCCCAGCATCAAGGCTTTCTCAAGTGAATCCTCTCTTCTCATTTGATGTCCAAAGTACTTTAGCATCATCTTTACTATTTGACCCTTAATGAGCAGTCAGGGTTGATTTCTTCTAGGATTGACCTATTTCTAACACCACATTTCAAAGGCATCTATTTTTCTGCACTCAGCTTTCCTAATGGTCCAGCTCTCCCACCCATACATTACCACCGGGAATACCATTGCTTTGACTATGCAATTTTTGGTTTGCAAGGTGATGCCTCTACTTTTAACTATGTTCCCCAGGTTTCTCATAGCTTGTCTCCCAAGCATCAGTCACCTTTTTATTTCACGGCTGCAATCACCATCTGCAGAGATCTTTGATCCTTAAAAAGTAAAATCTGCCAGTCGTATCCAACTCTAGGGTGCAGTGCTCATCTCCATTCACAGCCAAAGAGCCAGTGCTGTCTGTGTTTGCAGACATTTCCATGGCCATGTGGCAGGCATTACTAGAGCCCAGCAAGTCACATGGCTATATTTGGCCATGCCCACAGATTTGACCACACCCACAGAGGGGTGTGACCAAAATTTTCCTTATTTTCAAATCCAAAACTTGACAGGTATGCATGTAGCAGGCATGACTAAACACCGGAGTGCACGGAATGCTGTTTACCTTCTCACCGAAGTGGTCCCTATTTATCTACATTAATACCTCATACAAAGTCCGCTTCATACAACATCGAATTCATACAACATCACCTAATTTCTTGAAAAAAGTTACCTCATACAAAGTCACTTGACTTTGTATGAGGCATTCAGTTTTTCCCAGGTTGCATTGTGCCTGGGCAGTATAAAAGACTGGACATATGCGTGCATTGCTCTTGTGGGTTTTGCACAAAGCAAAGAGTGTTTAGGAGTGGTTTTGAGTGTGATTTTGGATTTTTTTTTAATTTTTCATCAGAATTTTTAGAAGCATTCCTGGGATTTTTGCAGCATTCTTCAGGTTCTTGGACAATCAGGGTTGTTTGACATGTTTTTGTAATGTATTTAGCCTTTAGACAATGTTTTCTTAAAGTTCTGTCAGTTTCCTGACTGTTTCCTTGACATTGCCCTGAAGTCTGTGCTGTTACAGTACAATATATCTCTATGGAAACAATGTTGTACGAGGCATCGCAGCAAGTATTTGGACGTTGTATGAGGCATCGTGGCTAGGATTTTGCATGCCTCATACAAAGTCCAAATCCGTATAAAGTCCAAACTTGTGGAACCAAGTTTGGACGTTGTATGAGGTATCACTGTACTTGCAATTTCTTGCTTTCGAACTGCTAGGTTGGCAGGAGCTGGGCCAAAGACGGGAGCTCATTCCGTCCTGCAGTACTCGGGAATCGAACTGATGACCTTCCAGTCATCAAGTTCAGTGTCTTAACCACTTGAGCCTCCACAGTCCCTCAAGAGAGTCTACCAAATAACAATTCTTCATGTACAGGCTTTTATTAAGTTACACTATTGTGTGTAAGCAATTGCATAAGCATTCACCTCCTTCAGTAGGCTCTCCTTCAGGCACCCAGTTTTGCCATGGTTTAAAGTCAGGCATTGGAACAGTCAATTGTGTGACTGTTGTGTGACCACAAAAGGAGAGAATCCTTGCTGCACAGCCACCTTTCTTCAACTGTAGCGTAGCCCATATATAGCAATAAGAACTACACTCAGAGCACTTTTGGTCAGTTCAAAAAGTAATTAACCATTTTGCCCCAAGAAGCTGTGTACCTATAGATATAAATAGTGCATTCCATGCTCTCCGCTGTCTAGTCATACCTGCCACGTGTTCATGGAAACATCTGCAGATGCAGACAGCACTGGCTCTTGGGCTATAAACAGAGATGAGCACTGAACCCTAGAGTCGGATACGACTTTCAAGCACCCTTTCAAGCAAGGGTGACCTAACCTAACCACTGAGACAGGAGGGTTCCATATATCTAATTGAAATGCCTCTAGTCTATAAACACATGTTTTGGAGGTATTGGTAACACTCACATTAAGAGCATATGCAGAATTCACAGTATACAATAACAACTTTTGGATAACTCTTCTATCCCATTGAGTGACAACTCAATGGAATACAACAAGCTATTCCTGATTTCTGACTAGTGTGACAGCTCTTTTCAAACACCTGCTTAGTGTTACTCAGTCATGTTTCACAGTGTGTGGAGCCCACACATGTTGAGAGGATCATGCTTGCCCTGGCCCCTCTGTCAGTTTTTTAAACATGGAGATACAAATATCTGAAGAAGGGAGGTTCCTGTACCAGGACAGCTTCTCCACAGAAGTCATCCTCTCCACCCCCATTATGGCTCACTGGGGTAGATCAGCCTCTCACTGTTCAGACTTTAAAGAGATGACAGTCAGGGCATGCCAACTCCACACAATATAAAGCCCAAATGAATAGAGCTGCCGTGACATTCATAATTTGCATTTTTCATTACATATCTGACAAATCTTGAATATAGATAAAACATGATGTATGGAGAACACTGGAATCTTTACTGGGACTTTCATCTTTGTGGCTTCTTTTAAGTTGACACAAAAGTTTGTGTATGTTTTCATTTATATAAAGCAATTTCCAAAGTAATAACCCTATCCATACTTTTTAAAAAGTTTTCATGATGCTGAAACAGAAGTTTCTGAGTTATGGAAAAAGCCATGCTGGCAGATGGAGTGGGGGTTAATTTTCTCATAACAATAGATTTAACAGAAAACACATTGTTTCTATAACCAAAGACATAAAAGAAGCAATATGCATTTGGAAATCATGCTCAAAAAGGCAATGTTTATTTATGTGACTGTCTAATATCTTTTGCTTATTTTTGCTAAATCAATGTATAGCCTCCAATGCAAAAGAAAGAAAGAAAGACAATTGAAGCTGGGAAGTTGATGTGTGAAATTCATTCCTTGAGAACTACACAGAGAAAAGTTGTCTCCCTGTGTTCCAGTGGCTATTATTGTTATGCTTAAATAGAAGGAGAAATCTATTAAATATTACAAAATGAATAGAGGAATGTTCTTAAGAAAGGAAATACCACTGAAACAACTGCAGGTTATGTGGCATAAGTGCAGTTGGCATGAAGGTTGGGAATTTGGACAGCCTTTGTACATTTACCCAAACTATGTGTCCTATTACAGTGGTACCTCACTTAAAGAGCATAATGCATTCCACGAGATTGCTCTTTAAGCAAGTTGCTCTTTAAGCAAAACACCATTGTGAGTGACCATTTGTGACTTCTGATGGGGGGAGGGGATTGCAAACCCTGATTTAATTGTTAAGCAAGTCTTTGGTTGGTTTTAGTTGTTAAGCAAGGCAACTATTCAGAGAAAATTCTGCTCTTTAAGAGAGTTAGTCTCTAAGCGAGGCGCTCTTTGTGTGAGGTTTTACTGTATTCCTATATCTATTATGGCATATCCTCTCAGGCTTGTGGAAATGCAACTCATATGAGGAGGCTCATAGTGGCTCAGTGGTTAAGATACTGAGCTTGATGACAGGTTGGCAAGTCAGCAATTCGAGATCTGAGTGCTGCATGACAGAACGAGCTCCTATTGCAAGACCCACCCCCAAATCAAGAGATGGACACCTGTGTTGGTTTTAAAATTGGGCCACTTTATTATTAACTCGTAACTTTGTTTAACTGAGTTAAGGCAAACAGGCCGAAATAGCACTGGTAAGGACTAATCCATATTTCCTGAACTTAATTTGTTACATTGTATCTATTTGTTTACTCCTTAAATCAATTATTGACCACAGTCAGAAGCGTTACTTGCTGACTCCAGCTTCTGATGGAAATCCGGTGAACTGTCAAAGGTTTTGCCAGTCTCCGAACTTAGCATTACCTTGTTCATGGTCCGCATCTGATTGACCAGCCCGACTCTCCCTCTACCTTGTGCTTCTGCTGGTCAACCAAATGCGTACCTGCCGTTTTCCTGATTGTCCTTGCCAGTGCTAACCGCCACATGGGGAGGAGTCCTTTTTCGACTCACTGCCCCCCCCGACCACTAACTCAGTCACCAGGCCCGCTTGCAATGATGCCAGAAAAAGATCCATGCCACGCCCGAAGAGGTGCACCCTATCTCCGTGATACAAGCTAGGTTGCTCAATCCGTGCCCAAACCCTGCTCAGAAAAATATCGAGCGATAGCCCAATTCACAGACGCTGGGCATGGTCAATGCGGCGGGGATCACCGCCACCCCGGGAACTATCACTGGGGATGATGTAGGACCAGATGAAGCGGACTTGTGGCCAATGCTGTTGGATCAGGCCCAGATCCCTGCAGATGGATACCACCAAGTCCAGGCTGGTGACCTGGCCCAAGTCGTTACCACCCAGGTGGAGAACTAAAACATCAGGTGGCACACAAATCCAGGCAGCAAGGACAAATGGGATCAGATCGCGCCAACTCATTCCTCTGAAGCCACGCCACATTAGGTATGCCACATCACGAGCCCCAGGTGCATTCCCCAAGGGGACAAAGCAGCATGTCGAGCAGCCCAGAAAATGTAACTGTGCCCAACGATCCACACCCGGGCCGGAATGGCAAGCAAAACAGGAACTGAAATAAACAGAACAGAGAACAAGTGCCAGCGAGAAGCTCATTGCAACATAGGGCAAACATACGAATGAAAGCAATCAGAACCCCACCGACCCATATGTCGTATGTCATCATCCAAATACCCAAAGGTCACTGCCATCGATGCGGCACCTATGCGGAATGAATGGGTGCCATACTTCGCCCCTGGGATGCCCAAAGTAGCAAGGGCAGAACCCGTGACCTTCCAAAATTGGTATTTCGTCAGGGGCAACCCATCCTGATGGCAGAAAAGAGGTCCCTGAAGGGAGCCACGCACAGCCAGGAAGGATGCCATGGCCAAAACCGGGCAAATTGCCTGGATACCACAACTGAGCAGGACCACTGTGGTGCCCCTGCCCCACTGATCAGCCTTGGAATGGCATATGGCCAACGTGACAGAAACAGTGGACAAAGCCACATCTGCCAACTCCAGGGCCCTGCGTGAACAGTCTGCCCAAGAAAAGGATACCAGTTCACTCACCCTCAAAGCCCCAAATAAGGCCATTGTGATGACAGCATGAAAGAGGGCAGATTCAAAGTGGTCATTGCAAAGAGCTGGCCAAGCCTCAGACAGGCACAATAGAACCTCCAGGGATACCGGCTGCCGCATGTCCGGGCAAGGGCCGTGTTCCCGAGTCCAGCCCTCCAGAACTCTGCAGATACGGAAATCTCCTGTGGTGTCCGGGTAACCCCGAACCCTGGCAGCAAAAGCCAAGGCAGAAAGCCAGCCACCAATGGTACAGGCGGCAAGGCCACGACTGTGCAGGTGCACCATGTACTGGAGAACATGGTCCACCGGCACCGGCCACGAATCAGTCAAAGGGACACCCTGACGAAATATAGCAAATGCCTGATATGCCTTGTGGGTATGGCTAGCGAGAGACAGGCCGATGGCCCTGGTCACTTCACCTCGCCAAATGTCCACATCTCGGTCGGAAGTGGAGAGGGAAGCTCCCTGGCCCCCGACGCTAGTGCCCATAAATGTGAAATCTGTAGGCAGGACAAAGCATTGGCAATACTGTTATCAATGCCCAAAACATGCCTAGCCCTGAAAACAATATTATGCCTCAAGGAGCGTAATACAAACTGTCAAACAAGGGACATAACCCTAGGTGAACGGGACATCTGGGCATTTACAATGTGCACAATGGCCGCATTGTCGCACCAGAAATGTACTACTGAATTCTCCCAGAATTTCCCCCATAACAACAAAGCCCCCAAAATGAGAAAGAATTCTAGGAATGTCAAATCCTGAAGCAGTTTGGAACCCTGCCATGCTTCCGGCCACCGGCCACAGCACCAGCAGCCATCAAAATAGATGCCATAGCCCAAGGCTCCAGAAGCATCAGACTGCACCTGGAAGTTTGGTGTGAGGGAAAGCTCAGAACGCCAAAAGGACACCCCATTGAAATCAGTCAGGAATGCGAGCCAAACCCGAAGATCAGCATGCATCCCCAATGTGAGCCGAACCCTGTGGTACTTCCTGGATAAACCAACCATTGCAAAAGCCCAGCCAGGTGCGATCACCCTGCAAGCGAAGTTGAGATATCTATGAAGAATCTGCAGGTCATGAAGCGACACCCTGCGCTAGGCCAGCATGGAAAGGATGGCATCCAAAATGCACTAAACCTTGTCCCTGGGTAACCGTGACGCCTGTGCTAAGGTGTCAATTTCTATCCCCAGGAATGTAAGTGTAGTTGCAGGGCCCTCAGTCTTTTACGGAGCCAATGGTACTCCCAACTCACCCATCAGCTCCTGAAAAGAAAGCAAAAGTTGTTCACATATCCCAGATCCCTGCCGCCCCCCAAACAAAAAATCATCCAAGTAATGGGCAACATTGCTGACCCCAGACCTGTGTACAAGCGCCCAATGAAGAAAAGTACTGAAACTTTTGAATGCAGAGCAAGATACTGAGCAACCAAAAGGCATGCCCTGTCAATGAAATACTGGCCCTCAAAACGAAAGCCCAGCAACTCAAAATCGTCAGGGTGGATGGGGAGGAGACAGAAAGCAGACTTGATATCACACTTAGCCAGCAATGCCCCATGACCACAAGCACAGACCATCCTTAAGGTATGGTCAAAAGAGTTATACCAGACAGAACAAAGTTCGTCCGGTATAGCGTCATTGACTGATGAGCCCGCCGGGTAAGATAAATGATGGATAAGGTGGAAGTCACCCAAAGATTTCTTGGGTACCACACCAAGGGGGGATACTTTTAAGTTAGGCTAAGGAGGCTCGGTGAAGGGACCGGCAACCCGCCCCTCCCATACCTCCTTAAATTTTTTTGACTGGGCCACATCCTCCTTACCTCGCAAAGACTGCAAATTGGGTTCATCTTGTGGCTCACGCGCACCCACAAAAGGGATTCGAAAATCCATTGAGAAACCAGCCGAATAAGCAGCATCCCCCAGCTTAGGGTAGATGCTAAGCTAATGGTCCAGCACCTCAATTCAAATTGGGGAGGGACCCTTTTGAAGTGGCAGCTGCATCTGGGGGGGCACCTTGGGCCCTGCTGATCACGGCCCCGCCCACGTGGCCCACCCAACTAGAAGCAGGAGCTGGCAGAATGAGGCCCTGAACAAATGGAGCACTCGTGTTTGAACTTGCACTGCTTCCAGCCGCAACGTCCAGTGGAGGAGAAATCCCAGCACAGCAGGCAGGCTGGAACCCCCTGCCCCGCCGGCTGGCAGGGAAACTGCGCTGGGCCGGGGCGCTGAACTACATGGCCACAATGGAAGCGGTCACCAGATACGGGGTGGGACGGGGTCATATACAAAAGCCAAAGCAACTGGTTAGGCTCATCCAAAGTCATCTCAGGGTGCAGGGCCACGTGCATACAAAATTCCTCGTTGTACGCAAACCATGAATGTCCCGGGAAGTCGACATATGCCCTATAAATTATGTCTAAATATTGAATCAATGGTATCGCTAAGTCCGGACGGGCTTGAATGGAAACCACAGCATAAATCAAATAGGACAGAAGCCAATTTACCCATGTGCGGTGAGGTTTTCGGCGGCGGGCCAATTCCTTATCACAATCATCCTCCTTCTCCTTGTCTTCCCTAGTCATTTCCCTATTCAAGAGGCTAAATAAATCCACATACATATTCACAGCACCAGATCTTATCTCTGGTGGCCAGAAGGAGGTGGTCATCCAATGGCAATGAAAGACCGACAGCCAGAAGTGACAACTGCGATGCAGAATGGTAGGCCGGATTTACCAGAGGGCCGTAAGGCCAGATCGGATAAGGAACATTAGGCCCTGCAGGTTGAATGCCGGGAGGCACTGGTGGGTAAGGTGCCTGCCATGGAGTAACATTCGGGGCTGCGATCGGTGGGCTGTGAGGCATAAACAGAGAGGCCATTTGCTGCGGTCAGGGCCATTGGACCATAGGGACCGGATGCCATGACACCCCAACCCCCCACCCCGTAGTGTGAACTAACTTGACCAACAACCGCCCCCACCAAAATATTAACAGCCGGCTGGGGGGCGCGGAGCTCCTTTTAAAGGAGCCTGGCTCTGCCCCTTTTGCTCAGCCCCAGCGCCCATCTCTATTTCAACTATCTGAATGTGGAAGAAATCCAAACTAGTAAATTCATGCACCCAAACCCAGGGTTTTCAACTTTTCAGGGTCTAGATAGAATCCCTGTGTATTCGGTCATGTTGAATTAAGGATGCTAGCTTTATTTCTCTGAAAGTTTCCTCAGCATTAACATCTATATGGCAGGCAGGCACAGGATGTTTTTATCTAGCTCTGCCTGTTGAATGTGGCATGTAGAAAAGAATATAATTTTGAAGCATTGGGCAATATCCACAAATGCCAGGTCAGGTGTAGTAATTTTTGGAGTAACATTCTCATGTTAAAGATCTCCCGAGAGCAAGTTTAGATTAAAGATAAAGAATCACTAGAAGTGAGAACAAGTCAAGTGTCCATGGAATTATCTATCAACAGGTAATACATAAGCAGCTGATTGTACAATAGATACACAGGACATCTGTGTCTGCACTCTGATGAGATACACTATATTTTCTAGTATTTTTATTATTTATTAGCATATTTTGCCCAGCAGTGCCGGGCTTTTTAATATTATGTTGGATAGTAAAGGGTTTCTTTTTTTTTCTTGAACCAATGGTGCTGGGCTGTTTTAAATGGTGTTGTAAGTTTTTGTGATTTTTTGGCTTCGAGGCGCTGCGTCTGCCTGCGGCGGACTTGCGCTCCCAGTGGGTTTTTTTGGCTTTTTTTTATTTTATTTTTTGCATGCCAGCTTCCTCAGTGCCAGGCTCTTTGGATTGGTTTTTGAAGGTTTTTGTTTTCTGTTTATGCAAATTTTATTTTAATTAAATTAATTTAATTTAATTTAATATTATTTAGTTCAAAATTTAATTTTGGTTTTTTAAATCTTTATTTTTACGCATTTTTATTTTTGGTTTTGGTTTTCTTGAGTGAAAAGTGATTTATGTTATTTTTGGTATTTTTGAGATTAGTGTGATTATTTTTGGATGTTTTTATAACTTATTTGATTAATTTTTGGATTAATCTTATTAGTTTCAATATTTTTGAATGTTTTTTTCTCTTTTGGCCTCTGGGTGGGGGTGGTGAGCTTTTCTGCCTCTCTACAATTGTTCTCTTCTGTCCTCTGGGTGTCGCTTCCGGGTTTTGTTTTTTATTTTCTCATTTGAGTTCCGGTCTTCATGGATGGAAGACATGTTTTGGTAAGCTCTCTTGGCTTTTTTTTGGGGGGGGGGTGTTTGGGATTTTTTTTTGGGGGGGGGTTCTGTGTGTTTTTTCTTGTTTGTTTTTGGCTGTTTTTGTGTTTCATTTTCTGTTTTTTGTGTGTTTTTGAGTTTTTGTTTTGTTTACTTTTTGAGGGGTGGTGGCTTTCTTTCCCACGGGCCATCCTGGCTGGCCCGTGGGAAGGAAGGGCAATGGCGGGGGTGGTGCTTTTTTGTTTTCTTCTCCACGCGCCATGCTGGCTGGCCCGTGGGGAAGAAGAGCAGCGGCAGCGGGGGGTTCTCTTTTTTCCCCCGCGGGCCATGTTGGCTGGCCCGTGGGGAAGAAGGGCAGTGGTGGCGGGGGTTTTTTTCCCCACGGGCCATGCTGGCTGGCCCATGGGGAAGAAGGGCAGCGGTGGCGGGGGGGTTTCTTTTTTCCCCCACGGGCCATGCTGGCTGCCCCGTGGGGAAGAAGGGCAGCGGCGGCGGGCGTTTTTTTTAAAAAAAAATATTTTTCGCGCGCAGGCCACCTCAGCGTTCGGCGCGCTAATGGCACGCAGGATCCTGGGGCTTGTAGTTTTGCCTGCGCGTGTTTGCTTACTGTGGCAGTTTTTTTCCTGCGGCTTTTTTTTTTGATTGGCCGCGGCACGTTTCTGAACGTTTCTTTTGCGCAAGGAACGTTGGGAATTGAAGTTCCCTTTTTTTGTTTGGACTGGTAGCAGAAATTCTGACTGGACCCTCCCATCCAAGTTTTGAAATAAAGTAATCCTAATTTGGGTGCAACGCAGGGCTTTCCCCCTGGCCACGCCCACCATGCCATGCCCACAGTGTGGTAGTAAATTTTTTTGGAGCCCACCACTGGCTCTTCCACCTCCATTACCATTGGGAATCAGAGTTCCTCCTCCACTCATTTTGCCATTGGGCCCAATATGATGGTTTCCAATGGCATTTCCTCCACTGAGGGGACCATCACCCCACCTAAAGGGGCTCATCCACCAGTAGCCGTTAGGGAGTCAGGTTATTTATCACCACCAAACACTTGCAGAAAGAGGTAAAACACAAAGAAAGTCACTGACATAAAGCAAATTCCCAATTTCCAAATTTTATCCAAAACCTTATTCTCTCTTATGTTTTTATTTATTTATTTTTGGCAACACATTTCCTCTGTGGGGTGATGCATAAATAGCTACCCAAATCACAAGGTTTTCTCTGTTGTTTCCAAAGAGCTGGCATACATTGATGTGCTCCCAAAAATAATTAGTGGATGGGAGAGTAATTCCTTCTAAAATAAGGAACTATTATTAAGGCAACCTAGTAGGTGCTTTTCTTATCTCCTGCTAGTATGTGGCTCACAATATCTGCAATCATTTTCAAACACGAAAAGCTCTTCTGCTATAATGAGGTGATTTTACTGAAGGCTCAGGAAGGTTTTTCTGTGTCTTTTATTTCCTTTTCTAAACATACCTTAGGTGTTCTTTAATAGCATTACACTGAGTTTAAAATAAGCACATTTTCCACAGAGGTCTTTATTTAACATCGTATATATCACACATTGCTTAGAGAAATGCTGTAAATGTAAAGTACATCCTAGACATGCCTTAAGAGGGAAAAGGCATGTTTTCTCCAAGTATCCTTTTAAAACACATTATTTCAAAAATACATTTGGAGGAGACTCCAAATCAGGGACTGCAGAATCAAGAACATACTATTACATCACATGGTTACTAGGGTGCACAGAAAGAGCCTCCTTGAAGATTTTGGTATTTTTGAATGGGTACCCTGATAACGGCAACCTTGTGTTGCCAGCTAATCTTTCTCACACTAGGTCAGGCGAAAGGAACTGCAGAATGAACTCACTATGTCTGGCCTAGACATGGAAGTAAAAGAAGAAGAATGCTTACTGCTTCTGCATCTTCCTGCCTTTTGCTTAAAGATTCCCTGCTTATGTACCCAGTTTATTGTTAAAAATTCTAATTACATTTTGAACTATCCAAAGAGTTCTCTAAGTGCTATGGGATGCGATATACTGTAAGTGCAATTTGTATTGCTATTTTGTTTTCTACTTTGCTTAAATTGCACTTTTGCATGGCTTCTCACTTGGCAAACTACAATTAGTCCTTATTTTCCAACTGAAGAACAGGACCCAACTTCTAGTTGAGGGCTGAAGGAATGGCTATATGACAACAAGCTCTGCCATCCAAAAAAGCCCATCTTAAACAACTGCCTCACTTGGTCTAATGATAGAGCCGGCCTTCATGGAGGCCACTTTTTAAAGATATCCTTCCTGTTTGATCCAAATCTAGGAGGAAAGTCAAGCATTGGCAAGGTTAAAAACATTACAACCAGTTGGCTGCATTTCTTAACTTGCTCTAGTTCAGTCTTGTTTATTGCACTTAAGTATCTTTACTGTGTAATGATAACACACCCACACTATCCTGTTATCATAGGACTTATTCCATCTTCCAGAGACCTGTACCCCTTCCAGACGCCCACACTACCTTTGTGTTGCTTCAGAGTACCTGTGATCCTGCTCCAGGCTAGAGAAATCTATGCTAGGTTTCATTCACTGAATGTTTACAGTATGCTTACAAACCAGCCAGATCAGGTAGCACATGCAGTGTGAATTAGCTTAATTGTTGCATTGCCAATAATGAAATAAAGGAACTGGATTTCTTCCACCAGCTCAAACTCTATGAATAAGTACATGTCTTCTGGTTCCAATCAGGTTTATTTAGATGAAAAAATAGGAAAGTTCAGGATCAGATACAAAATAGAAAAAAAGGAACATTTTTGCTTACCCCTTTCTCAGAGCAAAACAAGAAAAGCATATCTAGTTATATTTCTCTGGCTTAGACCAGCCAGCTAACACATTTGACTACATATTGCTATTGTTTACTCACAAGCACACTATTTCTTGTTTAGTATCTTGGCAACCAGAGTCATCACAATGGCAATCATGGCGTTTCTCTATCTCACATTCCAATATAACAAAACTCATCTTTTTCCACTCACCCTCCTCTTCCTGGTTTTTAACCAATTAAGGCACAGCATACAGTGTCCATCATCTTAGTTCTGTTTATACAGTTTTCAGCCTGTTATGACTACATCCAAAAGTAAACTGACTGCCTTGAAGGTTGTTTCCTAGGCTTCTCTAGCTCTGCCCAGGAAATTAAAAACTCAAAGAAACTACTTAACTCATTAAAAGAAAAAGCCCGTATTTTAATTCATTACATACTGGGCATTAAAGTAACAATTATAATTATCTGCAGCATTCTTATGTTGTCTGCATTGCATAGTATCAGATGGTTTTTATCAAGGAAATAGGTAGCCCAAGCCCTATTTCTTCTGTATCTTCTAAAGCAGGGGTTCTCAACCTTTTGAAGTCGGGAGCCTGGTCACACTCCCTCAGACAGTTGGCAGGCCAGACTGGTGGTCCAGCTGCCACCGCTGCCACCAGAATCAGCAATGCACTAATTTGCAGCTGTTGTAAATGTGTTTACAAAATGTGTTTACAAATGTGTTTACAACAGCCATAAATTAATCCATGGGCTGTTGTACTGTAAATGCATTTGCAACAGCCATAAATGAGTCTATGGCTGTTGTAAACATGTTTACAGCAGCCGTAAATGAGTCCATGGCTGATTCTGCTGGTGGTGGTCGTGGTGGTGGTGGTGGCGGTGACAGCTGCTGGAGCGAGGGCATGGGTTGGTTGATTTGGCGCCACAAACCAGATCCAGCCCACAGTCTGTAGGTTGAGAAACCCTGTTCTAAAGTATTGCTGTGCAGTTATTGACAGTTTTGAGCAGGTTTGTGTACCAGTTCCTTTTGGTTAAATACAGGTGAGGAAAAAGGTGGTTAAAAGAAACATGGATGCTATTAGGTATAGATCTTGAGATGAATGAAAATAAAGCATTGGTAAAAACAAATGTCTAATCCCAGATCTGTCATAAGCAAGAGATACCATTGAGACATGAGAGTTTGATGCTCCACCTGGATGTAAAACTTTGGTTTGGGAGTCTTCCTGGGTGTGAACCCAAACTTCAGGGCTGAATAGTCCTTTATTCAGGACTTGAAAAGCCAGTTGCTTATAATCCAGTCTGATGTCATCTCTTGGGAAAGTTTGGAGCTGCATGGATAACATGAGAGAGATTAATAAAAGCAGGAAGGTGATCTGTTGGGAGATTATAGACTTCTATAGACATTCCAAAACAGCAAGAGGTGAATCTAGAAGAGGGAAAATGTCTATGCCTGACTTCTACGGATACTTCCTCCCAGGAAATAAGGTTTGGGTGAGGTTGGGATTTGCCCTAGCTTGTGCAGCAAGTCCATCATACCTCTCCTCATTAGCCAGTTTGCTGCATAATCTCTCTGGCAAGATCTAATTGTTTACAGTTGTGCCTTTGAAATATGTTTTGAATAAAATTGGAGCCAAGAATTATTGTCTGTGCTTTTACTGGGGAAAAGGTGAAGCCTACGAATGTGGCTCGTTTGGAAAATTCCCTTCCCATTTTCCATTCACTATCATTTTTTGTTTAACATGATAGATCTGGTCCATGCCGTAGATGCAAATGCTCCCATGTTGTTCATACATGCCCCTTAGAGACTTCCTTTCATTATCATGTGTATGTTATATGCCATCATGTTGGGACTGATTTATAGCAATCTTAATAGGGCTTTCAAGGTAAATAAGCTGTTTGAGAAGTTATTTTACCTGTGCCAATCTACACATTCCAGTGAATTTCCACGGCCAATTTGGGATTTAAATCCACATCTCCTGATTCTACCAAAACTTGAAATTCAATGATAAACCTAGATCTTCTTTTTTGTATGAACCAGGAACATGATGTCAAAAACAGCATGAGTGATTTCCATTTCTACACTTCCAAATCTCTGTTGCAATGAAAAGAAAATGTACCTCTCCTTGGAGGTTGAATGCTAATCTTACCAGGTCAGAGCCAGAAGTATCAGCAACCACTCATACTTCCTCTCTCACCTTTTCTCTGCAGCACATAATGGAGACTTTTCTAGAATGTACACAACATCAGTCTCTTATTCTTGGCTTCCAATGTTACCTTGTGATGTGGTTTTTAAAACCTACATAGATACAGAGAATGGTAAACCATGTACCATTAATGTCAGTACGTTATGAGGTGATTGCAGCCGTGAAATAAAAAGGCAAGTGATTCTTGGGAGACAAGCTATGAGAAACCTGAGGAACATAGTTAAAAGTAGAGACATCACCTTGCAAACAAAAAATTGGCATTGTCAAAGCAATGGTATACCCGGTGGTAATGTATGGCTGTGACAGTTGGACCATTAGGAAAGCTGAACACAGAAGAATAGATGCCTTTGAGATGTGGTGTTGGAGGAGAGGTTTGATGGTACCCTGGACAGCGAGGAGAACAAACAGGTCAATCTTAGAAGAAATCAACCCTGACTGCTCCTTGGAAGGTCAAATAGTGAAGATAAACTACTTTGGTCATCAAATGAGAAGAGAGGATTCACTTGAGAAAGCCTTGATGCTGGGAAAGGTTGAGAGCAAAAGAAGAAGGGAGTGACAGAAAATGAGATGGATAGATGGTATTGTAGACGCAATGGGCACAGAGTTGGGTAGGTTGAGAGGGATGGTGCCTGGTGTGCGATGGTCCATGGAGTCACAAAGGGTCTGAATCGACTGTGTGACTGAACAGCAACAACAAAAGAGAACATACTGTTAAAATGCCCTGACCAGTTCTGAAGAAACAAAGCGTTCAGTCAATGTGTTAATTCTGAGGCACCTCCACCACATATTGAAGTACATGAATCATAATTCAATATTCAGTTCCTGGAACATATTGCCCCAATAGAAGCATGTCATTGGGGTTTTCTATTTCCCAGGAGGCAGATGAACATTGGTACAATGACATGCCTGTGAAACAACACCCCCTAAATACCTTGAATAAAATAATAAAAGAACAATAGCAACAAGGTGGCACCTGCCCTTCTGAAGACAGCATGGTGATTATCTGGAGACAACGACGCTTGTTAGAGTGCTTTCCGGCCCAGTGCTGCCGCAATTGGAGTCAGCCGGGTTTTTTGGCATAGAAGTGAGCCATGCTGGAGAGATGCCAGATCCCTGAGGCCATTTTCTTATTTTGGTAGAGCAGAGCAGGCTGAAGCTGCTCTAGTTTTCTAAGACTGTGACCTGTAGATAACATCACTCTAAATTGTATAGGATATGTTCGTGGAAGGTGACGAGCTCCTTTTTGCCATGAGCATTGGTGCCAATTTTAAGATTCTGTTTTAGGAGGAACCTAAGATAGAAATTTCACAGAGAGGGAAGAGTCCACATGGCACAGTGGTTAAGTGGCACTACTGCAGCCAAAATTCTGCTCATGGTCTGAGTTCCATCCTGATGGGCCCAAGGTTGACTTAATCATCCATCCTTCAGAATCAAGTAAAATGAGACCTAGCTTTGTTGGAGGGATTGTGGTGGCTCAGGTTGTTAAGATGTTGAACTCGATGACTGGAAGGTCAGCAATTCGAGACTCAAGTGCTGCATGACAGAGTGAGCTCCCATCTCTGACCCAGCTCCTGCTAACCTAGCAGTTTGAAAGCAAGAAATTGCAAGTAGATAAATAGGTACCACTTAGGTGGGAAGGTAAACAGCATTCCATGCACTCAAGTGTTGAGGGATGCATGCCTGCCACATGTCCATGGAAACCTCTGCAAATGCAGACAGCACTGGCTCTTTGGCTATAAACAGAGATGAGCACTCAACCCTAGAGTTGGATATGACTGGCTTTCAAGCAAGGGTGACCTTTACCTTTACTAGCAAGTTGGAGGTTAAAATTCTCATTACCTTGTGAATTGCCCAGTGAGTGCTCTAAGTGCTATGAGGTGGTAAGGTTAAGGTAAAAGTCACCCTTGCTCAAAGGCCAGTCATATCTGACTCTAGGGTGCAGTGCTCATCTCTGTTTATAGCCAAAGAGCCAGTGCTGTCTGTGTTTGCAGACATTTCTGTGGACATGTGGCAGGCACGACTAGACACCGGAGTGTGCAGAACTCTGTTTACCTTCCCACCAAAGTGGTCCCTATTTATCTACTTGCAATTTCTTGCTTTTGAACTGCTGGGTTGGCAGGAGCTGGGACAGAGACGTAAGCTCACTCCATCATGCAGCACTAGAGTTTTGAACTGCCGACCTACCGAACTTCCAGCCATCAAGTTCAGCAGCTTAACCACATATGGAAGTGTAATTGCTATTGCTAAAGAAAAGCCTCCCAGGCTTTCAGACTGTCATTTTTGTTTGCTGAAATCAATGTCAGAGAAGAGTCAAGAGGAGTGGTGGCCTCCAAAGAATTTTACTACCACACTGTGGACATGGTATGGTGGCCGTGGCCAGGGGGGAAGCCCTGCATTACACCTAAATTAGGACTACTTTATTTCAAAACTTGGATGGGCGGGGCCAGCTAGAATTTCTGCTACTGGTTTTGGCAAACTGGTGCGAATCTGCTGATGTCCACCACTGGTCGAGGGCCAGCCCATTGTTCTCATAGTGAGTTTGGGGACATAGTTTTTGAGAATGACTGTATAGGGCTTAGCATACATGTTAAGCATTTTACTTCCCCTTACGGGAGCAACAAGGGCAGTGTGGACCAGATGAGTTGGTGTTGGGGGGCAGATCCAACCCACAGGTCATAGTTTAGGCACCCCTGCTTTAAACTGCTAAAATGAAGCCCCCTTCTTGGAACATAAACACCTGTGCCTCAGTTACTTGATGGAGCAATCTTATATATAGTGGTACCTCATACAATGATTTTAATCTGTTCCACGGGGCTCATTGTTGCACAAAACCATTGTTATATGATTCATGCATCATATAGCGATTTTCCCTATGGAATGCATTGTACAACGATTCTTTTTGTTAAGTGGTTTTTCCCATTGAAAAATTGTTGTACAGTTTTTTCCATAGGGAAAATTGTTATGTGGGACACTAATTCCCCCCCAAAACCTAATTGTTATGCAATTTTGTTGCTATATGGGGCAATTGTTGTATGAGGTTCCACTGTATCTCAATTTGGCCTTGCTCTCCATTCAATGTGCAAACTTGTATTCATTTGCACTCTACTCTGCAGCCAGAGTGTCTTTCATGACAAAAATAAGGACAATACAATCCCTGCTCTCAGGCTTACCAAAATAGGCAAAGCGAAAGGAACAAAATACAGGAGTACAAAGGAATCAAGGAAATGCAGACCCTATTTCTTAATGAGGATTCTGAGGTTCCTGAGGTTCGTGGCTGCTGAAAGAAAGTAGATGGGAAGGAAAGCCAAATGACGCTGGCTTTTCAGGAGGCTTAAAGGTGGCCCTGCTTCTTCAAATCAGTATAATTTATGGGGCGAAATACTTTCATGAAATGTCTAACAGTGCATAATAAATTTCAAAGGATATTGTATCAGTCCAGATTTTGAAATCCCTGATGGAACAAATAAAAAACAAACAGGAAACCTTTTAAAACCATTATTGTGAATGGAAAACATATGATTTGCTTTGCTTGGTTCTATTTTAAAACTCTGAAGTATATATTATCCATTTCATGCACAAAATGTTTTTGAGAATCTAATCTTTGCATGCTTGTTCATTCATAACCACAAAGTATCCATAGATACTAAAACATATGTTATTTTTTAAAAAAATAAAATCAGCATTCCAACATGGCAGGTTTTTCAGGGAAATCTATTAAAGCAGACCACCAATCTTCTGAAATTGTATAAAATGAATCCAGAGAGTCATGTGGAGCAGTGGTTAAAGTGTTGGGCAGTAATTTGGGACATTCAGATTCAAGCCCCCACCCAGTCATGTTCTCTCTCTCTCTCTCTTACCCAACAGGTTCATAGAGCAATAATGTAAGGAGGAAACAGGAAGGGAAGCTGCACTAAGATAATTTTAGGAGAGAAAATTATAACTGTGATTAAGAAGTAATACATTTATTTGATGAAAAAAATGTCTGTCCTTAGTATAGTTCCATGACTGTCATAAGGTCAATGGGCAAAGTATTTTAATTAAGTCATAAATAACTATAACAATGAACAGGTGCCTGTCTCTTCTTAGCATACCTTACAGAAATCTATACGTCTGAAATATGACACAGTGTGGCATTTATCAGTTCAAGGGGTTCCCTCTATAGCCACACTACACTTCTTATCCTGATATGTGTACACCCAAGGAAGAGTTAGCTGAGGAGAAGACCATGAAACCAATTTGGTGCTGTACCAATGTATTCACCTTGCAAGGTAGAGCTGCCACCACGCCTGCACAAACATTCAATATTTTTTTTGGTAGCTTAATCCCGGCAGAGGATGAGATGGCTAGATGATGCAGAGGGCATAGAGCTGAGCAGACTGAGGAGGATGGTGGAGGATGCCTGGCATGCAGTGGTCCGTGGGGTTGCAAAGGGTCAGACTCGACTGTGCAACTGAACAACAAATCCCTCATATCTTTTGGAAAATTTCCCTTTTTTCCTTCTTGTCTTCTCACTTCACCCCATGATGATCACATTTAGAATTATATAATTCTGGACTGAACAATTATCAATGGTATTTTCACCTGTTAGAATGTTCCATATTTCTGGGTGGGCTTCCCCTGATGTGAATAAATGGCAAAGAATATAGCACAGGGGGAAGGGACATTCGATGTAAGATTTCTATCCCAAGCTATGAAATTACAGTAAATGAACTCTGGTAATGAAGATCCATGCATGTTCTAAAATATAATACAGTGGTACCTCGGATAAAGTCAGATTCGGATAAAGTCTGATTCGGAAAAAGTCATGGTTTTCATGCACACGTGATGCATCGCATAAAGTCCAAAACCACTAAAAAATGGACGTTATCCAAGGTATTTGGTACAGGAACCTCGGAAAAAGTCCATTTTTGGACGTTATCCGATGCATCACCCATTTGATTTGGATAAAGTCCAAAATCGGATAAAGTCCAAACTTGTGGAACAGAGTTTGGACTTTATCCGAGGTTCTACTGTAATCCCAAAGCAATAGCTTCAAACTGTATTTGAATACCCCCCAAGTATTCTGTAATTTTCAGGTAATGGAAGAAAACACAAATCCTTCACCAACACAAATAGCAGCAGTCGCAATGGTCTGCAGGGTACCATATTGTACACATTATCATTCACACTTGTCAAAAAACAGCCATTACAATTGCTTTGCATTTGGGTGAGAAGTGGTTAACTAATGAAAAAAGGAGTCAGCTTCTGAGTTTTAGCCTTGTTTGGTGTCTCAATGTGAACATTAATGAGTACAAGAATATTCCGTAGACCTGCTTGGCAGCTGCCATTGTTGTTGTCAACATTCAAGCTGTTTGCTATAGCGTCCTTTTTTCCTGCTGACAGCAATATTGGGCCATTTCCTGACATTTTGAATCATGAATAGAGAAGCAAAATATAAATCAGAGATTTTTTTTTTAAGAATTGAATTTCTTATACATTAAATCAGTCAATGTTAGTTTAATCAACTATATCTGTAAGTTACAGCACCCTGTCTCGGCATCAGGTGACCATAATTTTCCTTAACAATAAAGCTCAATACAGATCCAAACAATAACATTTTCTCAGAGGGCCTCTGGACTTCAACATATTCTGTTTCTTCCTTCAGAGTCCAGAACTCATCCAATGGTTGAAAGACAGAGATTTAGAGAGAACTAGCTATTTTGCCCGGCTTCACCCAGGCTTTGTGGTGTGGGGGCGCTGGCTCACCGGGTGGGTGTTGGCGGCTGGCTGGGTCACCTTTGTATTCCCCTCTTGCTGTTTTGAGGCCAGCCTCGAAACAGTGAGGGGGAGGGGCAAGGGCAACAGGCAGGTCTTTGCAAGGGAAGGCTCCTTCTCTAGATGGATACCAGCCTACCGCGTTGGGATCTCCCCCTCGATGTTTCAAGGCCAGCCTCGAAACAGCAAGGGGGAGGGTCAAGGACAATAGGCAGGTCTCCTCAAGAGAAGGCACCTTCCCCCATGGATACCAGGCTGCTGCCTTGGGATCTCCCCCTCACTGTTTTGAGACCAGTCTCAAAACAGCGAGGGGGAGAGGCAAGGGCAACAGGCAGGTCTCTGCAAGGGAACGTGCCTTCCCCCGTGGATACCAGCCTGCAGGCTTTGGATATCCCCCTCGCTGTGTGGTGGGCAACATCAAAACAGCGAAGGGGAGATCCCTAGGCAGCAGGCAAGTCTCCGCCAGGGAAGGCATCTTCCCTGGCAGATACCAGCCTTCCGGCTTGGGATTTCCCCCTCATTTTTTCGAGGCAAGCCTCGACACTGTGAGGGGGAGATCCCAAGGTGTTAGGTAGGTCTCCACCAGGAAAGGTGCCTTCCCTGGTGGATACCTGCCTGCCACCTCGGGATCTCATCTCCCCCTCATTGTTCGGAGGCCAGCCTCGAAAAGGCAAGGGGGATTGGCAAGGGTGACAGGCAGATCTGCAGTGGTGACAGCTGGCCCGGTGGCAGCATTGGGAGGGGAGGGGCGGTTGCCTCTGGCAGTCTTGCATCCCCAACAAGGGAGGTATTGGGTTGCAGCGGTGGCAGCTGGGTGGGAGGCAGCTTCGGTAGTCATGCGGTGGCCAGGTCAGAGGCATTTTGGTGCTGTGTTGGTGGGCATGAGGGCAGCTGTGGCATCCGTTGCACGGCCCCTGCCCCACCTCTCCTGATTGGCTGGGACATAGCGCAGGGGATGCTGGGACATGTAGTTGTTTTTAAATTTGTATTCCATAGGTCCTACGCCCCACCTGCATCCTCCGGACCCCCTTCTTTGACCTCAAGGACAGGGAAGGTAGGTCCAGGACGGTTGTCGCGGGCGTGGGTGGCGAGGGGGGGAGCATAAAGGACATATGAATATATATCCTTGCCTTATAGGTATAGATATCTGCTTTTTGGGTTATGTAGAGAAAGTAGAGAGATGGAGGTATAATGAACATTGGATGTTAAGACAGGAATAAACTCATGAGAAAGAATGGAAGGGTGGATAACAATAAGAGCTCATAATATATAGAGAGAATGCCAAGTTGATGATGGTAAGGAACGTAAATGGTTTTCCAGCAAAAACAATACTTCTGATAAGCTATATAGTAATAGAAGAAAAGGTGTGCTTGTTTCTGCCATGGCTCCAAGACTATAAAACTTGGCACGGATATTAATGGAGCCCTAAGGGTTTGCATCTCGAGATACTATGTTTTCAAAATAGATTAATTTTCTTTAATTAATTAAAAGCTCTGTGTAGGCAGTTGAAACTTGATCGTTAGTCACCAGAAAACTTGCCAAACCTGCATAACCACCAAAGGCAACCATTGCAGGCACTTCTGGGATATTAATTTTTTTAACACACAGGGGTGGGCAACGTGAACCCTTCTAAATCTTATTTTGTTGCAGCTTCGATGAACCCTGGTAGGACAACCCCAGTGTGAAGGATGCTAAGAGTGGCAGTCCAAAATAACCAAATACCCATCTCCTTCTTTCCCATAAGCAAAGAAACCAACTTCAGGAGTTCTTAACTAACAAAAGACTTTGTCACATTTTAATTCCAAAACCACTTGCCTTGTTTGAAGGCTGGAGATAACTTGAATGCATGCATTAGTTCTTCCTTTGTTGTCAAAAGCAGTGACAGGGCATTGTTGGCACACAATACATAATTAGTAAGTAGTAAATCATCTGGCTAAATTAGCAAGGTCCAAATTGTGACTAACCATGAGAAAGCAGAAAGTTTAAGGACAGGAACAGCAAGTGAGGTTACACAATATCAGGATTAGATTTTCCATCACATGCCATAATTATTTACAGCTCAGGATATCTCCTGTCATACCATACCATTTGTGCATGATTGAGTCTGTCATCAACATTGCAACAATGCAGCTCCTAGTCTCAGCTTTCACACAAGACATATGTAAATTGTGACTGCCTGAATATTTCAACTGTACATCAAAAGGAGACTATGTATAATAATGTGTTCTCCATGGGATAATGCCTTTAAATTTAATTAGCCTCTTGTCTGAAAAGCTAAAAGAGGTTATCATTACCATAATTACAGGGTTAAATATATTTGAAATGAAAAAGTATGTATACATACACACAGCAAGCAGCGCCCCCTACAGATTCATGTGGCTTGATCTGTAATTGTGTCCATTGCAAACCAGCCTATATAGCTTCAGGGAAAAAAGGATTTGCTCAAATCAAACTCGATATTCTTTAGTAGGTTGCAGCAGGTAATAACTAGAGCAAAGAGCTGCTAAAGTTGCAAATGGGAAAGAAATTATTTGGGGATCTAGCTGAAAAAGAATTCATACTGTACCGAGTGAGTCCAACAATGCGATGAACCACCTTCTGGTATCTTCCCAATGCTCACATTGTGTGTCTCCAAAAGAAAAAAAAATCTCAACAAACTATGTGAAAATTTGGAAAAATGTACACAAACAAAAGGAATATAACTGAACAGTAGAAATAATGTACTGTACTTCAATTCAAGGAGGGAGTTGGGTACTATAGCACCAGGAGTCAGGTGTCTGATTCTTCACTCTGCCTCCTGGGAGAAGACTCAGCTCAGCTGACATTAGGCAAGCTGCTCAGTCTCAAAGTGCCATTCTCAAAGGGAATGGTACTCTCTACCTATGAAACCCTAGAAAGGATAACAATAAAGTGAGTGGACTTGGTAGCACAAAATTGTAAACATGGATACATCAGAAGAAAAACTTACAAAAATGGGCACACATTTTCATACAAGAAATGAGATGGGCCGTAAATACCTGCTGTGATCAGACAGATTCATGCCAAGCAATTTTGACACCAAGGACAAGTAGCAGTGCCTGTGGCACAAATCTCCTGCCAGGAAAAATGTAAGGGAAGTATATTGCCCCCCACCTACAACAAAGTTTGTGCTTTTAGAGGGATAAAAGGTAATGCAACAGGACTGAGATATGTGACTGTTTGCTTTGATTGACCCCTAGTTTGGGGATCTCCTAAAGTTTGTTGCGGTGGGGCAAATTCCCAAGTGTCCTATGCTATTAATGGCCCATGGCTAGGTAAAAGTAGAAGGGAAAGACGTTCTCTGAAAACCCGGAAAAGCAAAATAGATAACTATGGATTGGACTTCATAGAAGGGCTGTTCCTGTACACATACTCTATCATGAATGACAGAATGCCAGTAGAACATAAAAGACTAATCTCAAGCAAAACTAATCTGTCTTTGAATCTATTTCTAAGTGATATGCTGTTTGGAGATCCTCACACTCTTTTAGTTTCTATTCTGCACTTTTCTTGCAGATGCTCAAGTGTGGGGAAAAAGGATTTGTTTTTTGAGGGGGACTCAAGGTGGCTCACAACATTGAAAATACCAAATTATATATATATATAAAATATTAGCTATCATTATGGCGATCAGCCATGAAGATTCTTCTGGGAGCAATATAATGCAGTGGTCTTCCATTTGTCTTCCGCATCACAGCATGACACCCATACCACTGATCCAACTCTGCAAGTCACTTTCTGGTTCTGAGCCCTTTGGCATGCAAAGTCCTCCTTGGCTCCAGGCCAGTATTGATGAAGCTGCTGCCCTCCATCAAGATGGATTCAAGTGGGATTGAATCTACTTGGGGACCATTACTCTTCCCTATGGACTTTGCCACTCAAGGCCATTAGTCTCAGAGTTGTCAGGTTAGTTGTCAGAGCTGTCAGGTTATTTAACCGCCAGAGGACAACTGGCATTGAGTCACTGGCAGTAGGGTCTACTCCATTACTATAGCAGAATAACCTGGCCAGATGGGCTAAATAAATATATTAAATGATTAAAAATAAGACTTTAAAATCAAAATAAAAAAAGATATTGATTTCAGATGGGTCTTCAGATGTTGGCAGAAGGATAAAAGGGAGGGGGCAAACTAACCTTTAAAGCAGGGATTCTCAACCTGCAGCCCATGAGCCAAATGCACCATTTCAAATGCACTGCGGCACCATTTCATGTGGCCCACCTCCACCTCCACCACACCAGGAAGTGCCTTGTGGTGGAGGAAAGGCAAAATGGCCATCCAGCCCCAAACCTGTTTGAGGGAGCATGACCCAGCCCCTGGCTTAAAAAGGTTGAGAACTGCTTTAAGGGAGACCATTCCATAATCTGGGAGCTGCCACATAGAGGGACCTGTCGCATGCCCCCTTCAAGCATATCTGAGATGGCAATGGGACTGAAAAGAATGTCTCCTCTGAAGATCTTAAGAGATGATTAGGGTCATATGGGAAGATATGGGAAGACCTGGATCAAAGCCATATAGGGCTTTATATGTAGTGACCAGCACTTTGAATTGGGGGGGGGGGTATTATATACGTACCATAACTGGCCCTAATCAGCAGTTTAGCTGCTGCATTTTGAACCAGCTGAAGCTTCCAAACTATCTTCAGAGACAGCCCTATGTAGAATGGGATACAGTAATCCATGTGAGATATAACTCAGGAATGTGTCACTGCAGTCAAATCAGGCATCTTAAGGAATGGGTGCAGCTTTTGCACCAGTTTTAACTGGCCACCAATGAAATCTGGGCATCCAGGCTCAAGGTTAAGTCCAGGAGTACAACTAAGCTGCACTCCACTCAGGTGGATATGCTCTCCACACAGATTGAGTGTAACCCCACTATGCACAGATTGTATCCCAACTCCATAATCTGCTTTCTGATTGGCCAGGAGCACCTCTGTCTTGTCAGAATTAAGTTGCAGTTTGTTTGTCATTGTTCAGCCCATTACTCATGCCAGGCACTGGTTCAAAACTGAGAGCTTCCTTGGAATTAGGTGGGAAAGAAAGTGTTGAGAGTCATCAGCATAACGGTGACATTGAACCCCAAAACTCTGGACAAAGTGGTTTAATGTATACTAACAGATTTTGCCCGGCGGTGCCGGGCTGTTTTAAATGGTTTTGGAAGGTTTTTTTTCTTAATGTTGGTAAAAAGCTGGGCTGTTTTAAATTGAGTTGTAAGGGATAATTCTTTTTGGTAATTTATGTAAAAAAGAGGTGTGTTGGTGGTTAGGGGTGGTTTTGGGTGTGCACAACCACCACTACCCATACAATACCACTCCAACCACCAACACACACATTAAAAATTCCTGGCAAGGCAGGAGTGGAGTGTGTGTGTGTGTGTGTGTGTGTGAGAGAGAGAGAGAGAGAGAGAGAAGCAGTGTGTGTGTGTGTGCGAGTGTGTGTGTGTGTGTGTGTGTGCGCGCGCGTGCGTGCGCGCGTGCTTGCGTGTGTGTGTGTGTGTTGTCCCCCCAACCCTTCCAGAGCCAGGGGGCCCTGCAGAGAGGGGATTTCTTCCCCCCACAGGACACCCCGTTATTAAAGAGAAGAAACCAAGCTCTTTCTTCTCTTTTGAAACAGAGTGTTTGGGAGGGGGGTGTATTCGATCTCCTCTTCCTGGTCCACTGGGTTTGGTAGGGTTGGGGGTACAAAAGGGGTCTGTCCCCCCAACCCTTCCAGAGCCAGGGGACCCAGCAGAGAAGGGATTGTTCCCCCCCCCAAAACAACAACAACAACACTCCGTTTTTAAAGAGAAGAAACCAAGTGGTTTCTTCTCTTTTAAAAAGGAGTGTTTGGGAGGGAATGTATTCGATCTCCTCTCCCTGGTCCCCTTGGTTTGATAGGGTTGGGGGGGACAAAAGGGATCTGTCCCCCCAAACCTTCCAGAGCCAGGGGACCCAGCAGAGAGGGGATCATTGCCCACCCACCCACCCCAAAAAAACCACTCCATTTTTAAAGAGAAGAAACCAAGTGGTTTCTTCTCTTTTAAAATGGAGTGTGTGTGTGTGTGGGGGGGTGTATTCGATCTCCCCTCCCTGGTCCCCTGGGGTTTGGTCGGGTTGGGGGGACAAAAGGGGTCTGTCCCCCCAACCCTTCTGGACCCAGCACCTTTCATTGCCTCCCTCACCCACCCCCTAACCCTTACCTAACACTTATCTTTTCCTGGCTCCCTCCCACTGCGTCTTTCAAAGTCTTTCCCTCTGGCTCCCACCATTTTGTTTTTTTTAAAGTCAGCGCGCGTTCCCAGCCTCCTCTGTGCTCGTATCCCTCAGCCTGATTGGCTGAGGGGTTGCACAGTGCAAAGAATTCTGGGAATTGAAGTCCTTTTTCTTTGTTCATGTTCGGGGGGCTCCTGCCCCACTGCCACATTTCTCATCCCGACAGTTACCTGCGAACCCGGTTCGGGTGAGTGCTGGGAGGCTCGGTCGTGGCTAGTGGGGCCTGGTGCAACATCCTTTGTCACATTCCAACGGTTAACACACAGATTTATAGGTATAGATGTTAGAAAGCATGGAGGGCAAAAGAGAACCCGGAGAGATTCCACAGGCTAATGCTCAGGGCATCAAACAGGAGTCCCCTAGCAACACCTTTTGGGTCATTCTTTCTAGGAAGGACTGGAGCTAATATAAAACAGTGCCTCCACATCCCATCCCAGCAAGACAGCCCAGAAGGATACCATGATCAATGGTATTGAAAGCTGCTGAGAGGTCCAGCAGAGCCAACAGGGATACACATCCACTGTCTAGTTCCTAGCATAGGTCTTCCAACAAAGTGACCATAGTTGTCTCCATTCCATAGTCAAACCTGAAACCAGATTGAAATGGGTCTAGATCAGGGGTCAGCAAACATGGATCTCCAGATGTTCTTGGACTTCAATTCCCAGGAGTGCTTCTGGTAATTGAAGTCCAAGAACACCTGGAGAGCCAGGTTTGCTGACCCCCTGGTCTAAATAATCCACATCATCCTGGAATCCTTGTTGCTGAGATCCTACCACTTGTTCCACTACTTTGCCTAGAAATGGAATGTTTGAGACTAAAATAGGGTTCACACAGAGATTTTTCAATTAAGGTCTTATTACTGCCTCCTTTAAACAAAGGTTCTCATTGGCCTCAAAGATATGTTTTCCCATCCTCTTGATTATTCCAAAGGCTATGTTCATTTTAATTGCAATTTTATAATATTTAATATTGAATGACAATTTTATTATCCCTTCATTCAAATCAGGTTGGTTTCCAACATTTGATAATTTCTGCATCCAGTGAAAGACTTCTCTGTGCACTAAGGTCTTTTTCTAGTCATTACACTTAGTAACTGCAATGAAGCATTTCATTGTTTTACTTTATCACTTGGTTATAACTTTCCTGTGATAATCACTTTGGTGTTTGTTTAATTTACCTATTGCATTTATATATCACCCATCTGGGAAAAATGCTATTAAAATAAAACAGGTTTCATTTCATGATTTTTATTGGATGCCATCCTGACAGTTTTACTGAAGAGCCAACTAAAAATGTATCTAATATATTATCACTGTCTTTTTCTAAAAAATCATTTTTATTAACAATAGAATACATGATCATTGTCAGAATCCAGAGTGTACACAATTGGCAGGTAACACAAGCACCAGGACCCAACACAACCAGGTAACAGGCCAAACATTAACTGTATTACAGTCCACAGTCCAAGTCAAACCAGAGATGCAGGATTAGTCCAGGCAACAAAATAATAGTCCACATGAGCCTCAGGGTCTGAAACAAGGCAAGGATGGAATTCCAGGAGTGATGATCCAGGTAAGGTAAAACAACAGTCTACAGGAGAGACAGGGCAGGGAGTCTTCAGGAGCAGGAGTAAGGCAAGCAATCCAAGAGCCAAGCAACTGTAAGTCTACTGTTCTTCTTTGCTGAAGACAGCCTCGGGGAGGAAGGGCCAGTTCTTTTATTTATTTATTTATTTATTTATTTATTTATTTATTTATTTATTTATTTATTTATTTATTTATTTATTTATTTATTTATTTATTTATTTATTTATTTATTTATTTATTTATTTATTTATTTATTCCTTTAGTGTATGAGAACCAAGACAATTGAACAGCCGAAAGGTTGGCTTAACAAATCTTTATTGCATGGTGGTCCGGGGGAACATGTGGTAATGGTGGACGAACAGCCCAATATATACAGTGGCTATACATTTGAATGTGGCTCCTCAGTAGCTCATTGGCTACTGTCTGTGTGACGTCATTCCTGGTCACGCCCTTCTTGTCCAGGTGAGGTGGTGGCGGGAATCTTCCCGCGCTGTAGTTCTTTGGGGAATTGGAACCATGTGAGCTGGACGCTCGCTATTGCCACCCGGTGGACATTAGCTCGCGTCCTGATACAGGAGGTTACAATGTTACAGCTGGTAGTTATTCTGTCCACTCTTCGAGTGTTACATTGTTTAAAGGCATACTTTCTTAGACACAACATCCCTCCCCCCTAGGATGAGACGAAGTCTCTCATCCAATATGGTTTATTGCAAACGCGTTTTGGGCGCAAGGCTGGCTGGCTTGTCCCGGGGGCACTATCGCTTCTTTGTTCCCTGGTCTCTTGTCTTGCAATGGGAGAGGGATACTCGTTAGCGACTTGCCGTGGTTCCGTGGCTTTTGGGGTAGGGAAGAACTCCATTGTGGGAAAACCGGGGGCACTGGGGGCTAACGCAAAACCCCGCTTCTCGCTTGGATGGGTGGGGGACCACTCCGAAACCCCCCCCCCCGGTTTTGTAACTCAAACTCAAAATCATCTACTGGGGTATCTATGGGGGTATCTGTCAGGATATCTATGGGGACAAACTTATTCCCTTCCCCCTGTGGTGGGGACCACTGGCCCCCCTCTCCTCCCCCTTGGGCTGAACGGGTGGGGGAGAACCCTAACATTGAATCCTTTTCTGCGCTGTCAGCGCCCTGGTTTTCGGAGATCCGGCGCCGGAGTTGGTCTGCGCGTCGCCTCCAGAGTAGACCCGTGCTGGTCTCTACACAATACGACACGGGGCCTGTCTGCCCATTGACTACACCCGGGACCCAGGCTGGCCCTGCGCTAGCGTAGTTCCTGCAATGTACCGGGGCGCCTATGTTGAAACTCTTCGTGCCCGTTACCCCGATGTTCCTCCCAGTGTCTTCCACCCTCGTGGGGTCTAGCCTGGTCAGTATCGTAGTCAGCTTCCTGCGCATTAGGAGTTCTGCGGGCGAGTACCCTGACGCTAGGGGGGTTACCCTGTATCCCAGTAAAAACTGACACGCTTGCAGGTTTAAATCCCCGGGGCCCATGCGCCTCAGCGCGTCTTTGGTGGTACGCATGAGGCGTTCTACCTGGCCATTTGTCGCCAGGTGGAAAGGTGCGGAGGTGATGTGCCGGATGGCGTTGATCTCGGTGAATGCCCTGAACTCAGCGGACGTGAAACAACTAGCGTTATCGCTAATTAGGGTGTCGGGTATGCCGAACGTGCTGAACACCCTCCGCAAATGTTTAACTGTTGTGGCTGAGGAGGTGTTCGCAACTGGGATTACCTCCAACCACTTGGAGTAAGCATCCACTATGAGGAGAAAAAGTGATCCTCTGAAGGGGCCTGCAAAGTCAATGTGCACGCGGGACCATGGCCCCTTTGCCGTGTCCCATTCCCTGTGCGGAAGACGAGCTTCTTCGGGCCGGAAACTCTGGCAGCTCGCGCAAGTGCCCACCATGTGCTTTATATCGGCGTCCAACTGGGGCCACCAGAAGTAGCTCCTGGCCAGCGCCTTGGAGCGGACAATTCCAGGGTGGCTGACGTGCAGCAGTTTAAGCACCCTCGCTCTCAGGGATTCAGGGACGATTACCCGCTGGCCCTACAGGAGGCACCCCCTCTCTAAGGACAATTCTAGCTTTTTCCGGAAAAATGGGGCGAACTCCGCCGCTGGGGAGGACGTTGGCCACCCTTTCTGCACCCAAGAACTAACCAGGGCCAACGTCTTGTCCTTGCCTGTCGCCTTGGCGATCTCTGCGGGCAATATGGGGGGTGAATCCAAGACCTCTATCATGAGCACCTGGTGGTCTTGCTCCCCCTCGCACACGTGGCTGCTTGTGTGGGGGAGGGGTGACCTCAACAGGGCGTCCGCATGGCTTATGTCCTTTCCAGGGCGATACACCAGCGCGTTCTGGTATGCGTTTTAAAAAATGGCCCACCTGAGCATCCTAGGGGACAGGATCTGTGGCGTGGGCTTGTCTGCAGTAAAAATGCCGAGCAGGGGCTTGTGGTCAGTCACGATGGTAAAGGGGCGGCCATAGAGGAAATCGTGGAACTTTTTGGTCCCAGCGATTATTGCTAACGCTTCCCTGTCTGTGCGTAATTTCGCTCTGCCTGGGACAGGGACCTGGAGTAGAACGCCACCGGGGCCTCCCGCCCGTTTTCCATCACATGGCACAGAACCGCCCCCACCCCCACTGGGGACGCATCACATATCAGGACGACTGGCCTCTAGGGGTCAAAATGGGTTAATATAGCGTCTGAGGCTAGGAGTTGTTTCAAATCATTGAATGCTCTCTCTTGGCTCTCGCCCCATTTCCATGCCTCGTCCTTTTTTAGGAGCTTGTGAAGCAGCTCCACTACCGATGCCTTCCGAGGCAGGAAGGAATGGTAGAAGTTTAGGAGCCCCAGGAACGACTGCAATTCGGTCTTGGAGGTGGGGCGAGGAGCATTTTGAATGGCAGCCACCTTTGATTTGGAGGGTTTGATTCCTGCAGGGGTTACCCGGAAACCCAAGAACTCAACCTCTTTTGCGAAGAAGACGCATTTGTCTTTCCGCAGCCTCAACCCCGCCTTTTCGAATATCGTCAGCACTTTGTCTAGCCTTTCAGCCAATTCAGATTCGCTCCCCCCCGTTATCAACACATCATCAAAGTATGGCAAGACCCCCTCTAGACCCTTTAAGAGGCATTCCACGAGTGATTGGAAGATACCTGGCGCCGAGTTCACGCCAAACTGTAGGTGCGTGACCTGGAACGCCCCCTTATGAGTGACTATCGTCTGTGCAGCAGCCGCAACTGGGGTTACCGAAAGCTGCTGATATGCCTGTGCCAGGTCAAGTTTCGCAAAACACCTCCCCCCATGCAACCTGGCCAACAGGTGGCTGACCACCGGTACCGGATACGCATTTGGGCGTATCGCCTTATTAATGGTGCATTTGTAATCTGCGCATATGCGAACCTCCCTGTTGGCCTTCAGCGCTGTTACAATCGGAGTTTCCCACTCCGCGGAATCAACAGGAACAAGAATCCCCTGGCCCACCAATTTGTCCAGTTCCGCCTCTATCTTGTCCTTGAGTGCAAAAGGCACTCTGCGCGGTTTGAGTCTTATTGGGCGGACCTCCGGGTCCAGGTCGAACGCAACTGGGGGTCCCTTGAATTTTCCGAGTCCCTTCTTGAACACTTCGGGGTGTGCGTCACACACCTCTTGTATAGGGTCAGTCCCAACGGCATGCACCCCCCCAATGAACAAACCCAGGGGCTTAAACCATTGAGTCCCGAGAAGGCTACAACTTCCCCCCTTGAGGACAACCAGGGGAAGTTCCGCGGCGTGCCGCTTGTATTGGACCTTGAATTTTCCAACCCCCAACACCGGAATGCTATTTCCCTGCACGTCCCGCAGTGTGGACCTCAGCGCTTTGAGCCTGGGCCGCAAGTTGGGGGAAATTCCCAAAAACTCCCTCTGGGAAATGATTGAATATGAAGACCCCGAGTCTATCTCCATCCTAACGGGGGCCCCTTGCACCAGTACCTCAACAAAGTAACGGGGGTGTCCTAAGGACACGCTGTGAACTGGGGCGTCGTCGTCGCTGCCGTCGGAGATGTGGCCCATGCCGTCCTGCTTCCTCGAGGGCCGGGCGCCTTCCTGGAATCTCGGTGGGCGGTCTGCTGAGCCTCTCTGGTCCCCGCACCGCCATCTGCAAACCTTGGCTATGTGCCCTCGACGGCCACAATTGTGGCACTCGGCCTTCCGGAACGGGCACTTGATGCGGTCATGGGCTGCCCCGCAGCCGTCGCAACGTCGGCCATCCTTCCGTACCTTCCGGACGTCCTCGTCCTCGCTGCTCTCCGTGGAGGATTGTGGCGCTCGCCTGGCCGCGTGCACCGAGCCCGCTGCCTTGTTGGGTTGTGGAGGCCTTTCCCTGAACCCCTTGACTCCGGCCCTCGTGGCTTCCGCGGCCTGCACCGCCTTCACGACCTCGTGCAGCGTCGGGGGCGGCTCCTGGTTCATCAGCTTTCGCTGAACTTCCTCGTCCCACAGGCCACAGAGCATGCGGTCCCTGAGGGCGATTTCCAGGTTCTCCCACTTGCAAGGGCCGGCGGCCAACCGGAGGGCCGCTGCAAAAGCGGCAACGGACTCACCCGGCTCTTGGACTCTCTTCCAGAACGCGTCTCGAGCCGAAAACATCGAAACGGAGGGCTGGAAATGGTTGCGCATTGCCTTCAGGAGCTGCTTGACCGACACCTCGCTCACCTTTTTCGGTGACACCAGGTCCACCAGTACTTTCATGGCGGAGTACCCGAGCATCCGGGTGAGGATGGCCTTCTTCTTCCCCTCGTCTGTGATGTCGGACACCACCAGCGCGCTTTGGAAGTCCATTTCGAAGAGCTCCCATTCCTCCGGCTTGTTGATGTCGAAGCCGGCATGTGTCTTGATTCCGTGGAGATCCATTGATCCCATCCTCGTCGCCAGTTTAGTGTATGAGAACCAAGACAATTGAACAGCCGAAAGGTTGGCTTAACACATCTTTATTGCATGGTGGTCCGGGGGAACATGTGGTAATGGTGGACGAACAGCTCAATATATACAGTGGCTATACATTTGAATGTGGCTCCTCGGTAGCCCATTGGCTACTGTCTGCGTGACGTCATTCCTGGTCACGCCCTTCTTGTCCAGGTGAGGTGGTGGCAGGAATCTTTCCGCGCTGTAGTTCTTTGGGGAATTGGAACCATGTGAGCTGGACGCTCGCTATTGCCACCTGGTGGACATTAGCTCGCGTCCTGATACAGGAGGTTACAATGTTACAGCTGGTAGTTATTCTGTCCACTCTTCGAGTGTTACATTGTTTAAAGGCATACTTTCTTAGACACAACAATTCCCCATCCATCTGGGATGTTTTCTCATTCTGGGCACCTTACAACACAACACCCACACATTAAAAAAACCCCACAATTTTTTTTAAAATGCCAGAAACAAAAAAAAAACATATTGGCAACAGAAATAAATAAAATAAAATACCTAATGTTTGTCTGTTGGCAATATATTCTTAAAAACCTCTTTAAAAAGGAATGATTTTAGTTGTGTGTTTTTTTTTTAAAAAAATATAGGCAGAGATAGAACCTGGTAAGCTCAAATAGAAGAGAGTTCCTAAAGTTGGTGTCGTCACCAAGAAGCTCTTCTCCGAGTCATGGCCTTTCTTGTTAATCTCAGGGTCAGCACATGCCATCTGGAAGGAATGTGTGATGTGGGCTGATGTTCTGTCCACCAAGTAGGAAGGTCCCAACTATGCTCTCCAAATGGAGCTTATGAAGGTCCAGAACCTTCCCCAGGGCTGTCAGGTCAAGCACAGAAGCTGCAGCAGGAGCCAAGTTAGAGCCGCTGCTTCGAGGCAAAGGGCTCCAGTCCTGCATGGCTTAGAGCAGCAGCTGTAAATCCTGACAATCATAAAGACAATAGCCTAAATGTAATTGCTTGCAAATTAATCGATAGAGTTTGCGCAAGTGTTGCCTTACTACTCAGCTATTGATTCTAGTTGGGCCTTTTAGTGTATGAGAACCAAGACACAGGAAACAGCCATGGGCTGGTTTAACTCAGGTTTATTGCATGGTGGACAGAGGGAACATGAGGTAATGGCGGATGCAAAGCTCTATATATACAGTGATAAACATTCGAATGTGGCTCCACGATAGCCGGTTGGCTATTGTCTGCGTGACATCATTGCTGGTCACGCCCTTCTTGTCCAGGTGTAGGTAGTGGCGGGAAACTCCGCGCTGTGGCTATTGATGAGTATGGACCAAGAGAGCTTGGACGCTCGCTGCTGCCCGCTGGTGGTTATTAGCTCGCGTCCTAATACAGGGTTTATGGTGATACAGCTGACGACTATATTGTTACTTGTAGGAAAGGTTACATTGTTAAGATACATTGTTATCACATGAATAAGGTTACACTATTAGAACACAACACTCCTCCCCCCTAGGATGAGACGAAGTCTCTCAGCCAAGATGGCTTATTTCGAACACGCTGGGGTCTCGGTGCGGGCTGCCCTGCCCCGGTTTTGCTACCTTCTCCTTGTCCCCTGGCTTCCTGTCCTGTAATTGGAGAGGGAGACTTGTTAGTGACTTGCCGCGGTTCTGCGGCTTTTTTGGGAGGTGTGTGCTTTATTTGGGAAGAACCGGGGGCACTGGGGGCTAACGAAAAACCCCTCTTCTCGCTTGGATGGGTGGGGGAACACTCCCAAAAACCCCCCCGGCTCGGCAACGCAAAATCAAATTCGGGGGCAGCAGTCGCAAACTCCTCACCCTCTTCCCCGGAATCGGATAGGGCTGGCGTGTCAAAAGGATCTGAGTCGGAACCGCTGCTTCCCCCCCTTGTTTGGGACTGTTGCCCTTCGTTGTCTCCTCCTTGGGCTAAGCGAGTGGAGGAGAACCCTAACGCTGAGGCATTTTCCATGCCGTCCGTGGATTGCTTCCTGGGAACCCGGCTCCTGAGCTGATCTGCATGCCGCCTCCAGAGTAGACCGGTGCTCGTTTCCACCCGATATGACACTGGTCCCGTCTGTTCTACAACTCTCCCCGGTACCCAGGCTGGCCCTGTGCTGGCGTAGTTCCTGCAATGCACAGGATCACCGGCGGCGAAACCTTTCGACACCGCTACCCCTACGTTCTTCCCTTTGTCCTCGACCCTCGTTGGGTCTAACCTGGTCAGAATTGTGGTCAGCTTTCTCCGCATCAGCAGCTCTGCCGGCGAATATCCGGATGCTAAGGGGGTCACCCTATACGCTAATAAAAACTGACATACTTGGTGATTCAGGTCCCCCGAGCCCATGCGCCTCAGCGCATCCTTTGTTGTCCGCACCAACCGCCCCACTTGGCCATTCGTGGCCGGGTGAAACGGCGCGGATGTGACGTGCCGAATGGCGTTTGCCTCCATGAATGCCCTGAACTCAGCGGACGTGAAACAACTAGCGTTATCGCTGACCAGAGTGTCGGGTAAACCGAACGTGGAAAAGACTCTCCTTAGATGGTTAATTGTAGTGGTGGAGGACGTGCTCTTTACCGGCATCACCTCCAGCCACTTGGAGTACGCATCCACTACCAGGAGAAAAAGGGTTCCTCGGAACGGGCCAGCAAAATCTATGTGCACTCTGGACCACGGCCCCCTTGCCGCGTCCCATTCCCTATGCGGGAGTCGAGCCGCCTCTGGTCGGGAGCCCTGGCATGCCTCACAAGTGCCGATCATGTGCTCTATGTCTGTGTCCAGCTGGGGCCACCAGAAGTAACTCCGGGCCAGCGCCTTGGAACGGACGATCCCCGGGTGGCTGACGTGCAACAGTTTGAGTACCCTCGGTCGCAGGGATGTGGGGACTACCACCCGTTGGCCCCACAAAAGGCACCCCCTCTCTATGGACAACTCTATTTTCTTCCGAAAAAATGGGTCGAATTCCGTACTTGGGGAGGACGCCGGCCACCCCTTCTGTACCCATGAGCTTACTTTCTCTAGCGTTCTGTCCCTGCCTGTCGCCCTGGCAATGTCGGCTGGTACTATTGGGGGTGACTCTAGGACCTCTATCAACAATACCTGGTGGTCTCTCTCTACCCCTGCCTTTTGGTCACCCAAGGGCAGAGGAGACCGTGAGAGTGCGTCTGCATGGCTGATCTCCTTTCCGGGCCGGTATTCCAACTCATGTTGGTATGCATTGAGGAAGATAGCCCACCTCAGCATTCTCGGGGACAGGATCTGTGGCGTGGGCTTATTTGCAGTGAAAATTCCTAACAGAGGCTTGTGATCGGTCACGATCGTAAACGGGCGACCATACAGAAAATCGTGAAATTTTTTGGTTCCCGCTACTATCGCTAATGCCTCCCTGTCGGTCTGTGCGTAATTCCGTTCTGCTTTCGACAGGGACCTTGAATAAAACGCTATCGGGGCCTCCCTTCCGTCGTCCAACGCGTGGCAAAGCACCGCCCCCACCCCCACCGGGGACGCATCACAAACTAAGACCACTGGCCGTTTGGGGTCGAAATGTGTTAGGATTGCCTCGGATGTTAGGAGTTGCTTTAACTCTTTAAAAGCCCTCTCTTGCTCGTCACCCCACAGCCATGTTTCCTCCTTTTTAAGCAACCGATGGAGCGGTTCGGCCACAGACGCCTTCCGTGGAAGGAAGGTATGGTAAAAATTTAGGAGCCCCAGGAATGACTGTAGTTCGGTTTTGGATGTGGGGCGAGGAGCCTGCTTGATGGCGGCTACTTTGGATTTGGACGGCTTAATTCCCTCGGGTGTGACACGGAACCCTAAAAACTCAACCTCTGTTTCGAAAAATACGCATTTGTCTTTTCTCAGTCGCAGCCCCGCTTTCTCGAACACAGTCAGTACTTTATCCAATCTCTTTGCCAGTTCGGCCTCACTCCCCCCTGTTATCAATACGTCATCAAAATAACACAACACTCCCTCCAGCCCCTTCAGGAGGCGTTCCACAATCGACTGAAAAAGGCCGGGTGCCGAGTTCACGCCGAACTGTAAACACGACACCTGGAACGCCCCTTTATGTGTAACTATAGTTTGTGCCGCTGCCGTGGCGGGAGTTACAGGGAGTTGCTGGTAGGCTTGTGCTAAATCGAGCTTAGCGAAACATTTTCCCCCATTCAGCCTGGCCAGAAGGTGGCTGACCACCGGCACCGGGTATGCATTAGGGCGGATTGCCTTGTTAATTGTACACTTATAATCAGCGCAAATGCGCACCTCCCCATTAGCTTTTAGTGCTGTAACAATTGGAGTTTCCCACTCCGCGGAATCAACAGGAACAAGAATCCCCTGGTCCACCAGTTTGTCCAGTTCCACCTCTATTTTGTCCTTTAGTGCGAACGGCACCCTGCGTGGTTTGAGTCTTATCGGGCGGACCTCCGGGTCTAGGTCGAAGGCTACAGGGGGTCCCTTGAACTTTCCCAGTCCTTTTTTAAAAACGGCGGAGTGCGCGTCGCACACCGCTTTTATTGGATCCGCACCCACAGCATGCACCCCCCCTATGAACAAACCCAAAGGCTGAAACCACTGAGTCCCGAGGAGGCTACAATTTCCCCCTTTGAGAACAACTAGAGGGAGTTCCGCAGAATGTTTCTTAAAACGGACCCGAAATTTCCCGACCCCCAACACCGGGATGCTGTTCCCCTGCACGTCTCGTAGCGTGGACCTCAACGTTTTAAGTTTGGGCCGCACGTGGGGGTCGATTTTCAAGAACTCTCTCTGGGGAATTATAGAATAGGAGGACCCCGAGTCAATTTCCATCCTAATAGGGGCCCCTTGTACTAGTACCTCGACGAAGTAATGGGGTTGTCCCGCGGACACACTGAACACGGGGGCGTCGTCCTCGCTGTCGTCCGAGATGCGGCCCACGCCGTCCTGCTTCCTCGTGGTCCGGGCGCCATCTTTGGACCTCGGTGGACGGTCCGGTCTGGCCGAACGGTCTTGTGAGTGCCTCCGGCCCTCTTTCCGATTTCTGCACGCCTTGGCGATGTGCCCCCGACGGCCGCAGTTGTAACACTCGGCTTTTCTGAATGGGCACTTCGCGCGCTCATGGGCCGCTCCGCAACCATCGCAGCGGCGCCCTCCTTTTCGGACCTTCTGGACCTCCTCGCCGTCGCTGCCTTCCGTAGACGACTTCGAGGTTCGTCGGGTTGCGTGCACCGACTGTCCGGACTTGCCGTGCACCGAATTTTCCGCTTTGCCGGCCCTAGGACGCCACTCACGCCACTGGTGCATTTCGTCTACCCCAGCATTCGTGGATTCCGCGGATTCCGTGGCCTCCACAACCTCTGCCAGCGTGGGTGGCGGCTCCTTGTTCATCAGGCTGCGCTGCACTTCCTTGTCCCTCAGGCCACAAAGAACGCCGTCCCTTAGGGCCATCTCTAAGTTGTCCCATCTGCAGGGGGCGGCGGCTATTCTCATGGCTGTTACGAAGGTCTCAACCGACTCATCCGGCGCTTGGACTCGCCTCCAAAACGCGCTCCGAGCGGGAAACATTGCCCTCGAGGGTCGGAACCGGTCACGCAGCAGTTTCATAATGTCCTCGGTTTTGAAGTCACTCATCTTCTTCGGTGCAATAATGCTCACCAGCGTTCGCTTGGTTTCTATCCCAAGCATTCTGGTGAGGATGGCCCTCTTCCTTTCCTCGTCGTCTTTGACTTTGAGTTCCACCAGTGCCGCCTGGAAGTCCATCTCAAAGAGTTCCCAGTCTTGCGGTTTGGTAATGTTGAAACCGCTCTGTGCCCTGGCTCCTTGGGGATCCATGATCCCATCCTCGTCGCCAATTTAGTGTATGAGAACCAAGACACAGGAAACAGCCATGGGCTGGTTTAACTCAGGTTTATTGCATGGTGGACAGAGGGAACATGAGGTAATGGCGGATGCAAAGCTCTATATATACAGTGATAAACATTCAAATGTGGCTCCACGATAGCCGGTTGGCTATTGTCTGCGTGACATCATTGCTGGTCACGCCCTTCTTGTCCAGGTGTAGGTAGTGGCGGGAAACTCCGCGCTGTGGCTATTGATGAGTATGGACCAAGAGAGCTTGGACGCTCGCTGCTGCCCGCTGGTGGTTATTAGCTCGCGTCCTAATACAGGGTTTATGGTGATACAGCTGACGACTATATTGTTACTTGTAGGAAAGGTTACATTGTTAAGATACATTGTTATCACATGAATAAGGTTACACTATTAGAACACAACAGGCCTACAAGGAGAAATTCAGCCAACTGAGGCTGAAAGCTCTAATTATAGCATTAGAGAACATTAGTATTCATACATTGGAGAAGGTTGCCTGTTTGGAGTGATATGACCTTCAATTAATTTATCAATTTAGGAAAGAAGTAGTACTAGAAGTCAGAAGGTCAGTGCCAAACCTACAAGAATTGATGAATGCAAGCATGCTTAAGAACTGTTTCAGGTGCAGTTTGAGCTTAGCATGCCTCAGTTTTATTATGGTTACGTATGTCACAATAATGTTTTCTTTTAAAATTCTTGCTACTGGCCTCATTTATAACATAAAGTCTTGATCACTGTTGTATTATTTTCAATTTTTTATATTTCTAATCTTTTATTTTATACTAACTAAAGATCTCTAGTTGTTAGATAATCTGTAAGTACAATCAATGTATCAATAAATATAAAATAGAAAGAATGAACAGAGAAGGAGGGGAAGAATTTTTAGACCATTTGATGTGATAATTATTTTTCTATTTGGATGTGAAACTCTCTTAGTTTCAGTTTCATTGTATTTTTCAACTCTATATACATCTGTATTTTTCATTTCATAGTTCTTTCACATTAAGCAGCAAAACTGATTTTTCCTTCCAGTGCCAAAATCTATATCTATAAAACAGAGGTGTGGGTTTGTATTTGCTCAATAGGCTTCCACACCCCTGAACGGATCTCGCTGAAACTTGCCACACACCTACCTTGGCCTTGCAAGATCAGCAATGGGGGCTCCCGAACCCCATTTGGGGGTGTATGCCCCAAAAAAAGGGTCACAAAGGGGACACCCCCACCACTGGGGAAAAACACACTTAAAAAGGGTAGTGTGCATGCGCGGCAGTCAGCACATGCACCTAGGCCTAGCCAGTGTTCGAGGCAACAGGCAAGGTGGCGAGCAGCATGGGCGGGTGTGGCAAGATGAGGCAACGTGGCAGCCGGGTGAGGCAAGGTGGCAGGGAAGCCACGTGCAGCAGCGGTTGCAGCAATGACCGGGGAAAAAAGGAACACCCCCACCTACAGCAGACAACACAAAGAAAAAGTGTTACTGCACCATTGCGGCAGCACCTGGCCCGGCCTGGCCTTGCCTCAGCCCAACCTCTCTGAGGGGTCACTCACCAGTGCCCAGTCGACGGGCGGTGGAGGACGTGGCAAACCCACAGCCAGCGGGATCAGCCGACCAGGTCCCTGAGCCCGGCCCGGGAGGCCCAGTGGGAGCCTGGGTGGTGGAGGAGGCACAGGAGGGAGACCCTCTCTGGGCAGGTAAGGTAGGAGAGGGTCGGGGAATGAGGTGGGGGAAATGGGCCTGGATGTCTCCTTGGGCCGGGTGGGGTGGATGTGGCTTGGGGACTTGGGCCTACATCTTCCCCCAGACCTGGGCAGATGTTGTGGGAAGGGTTTTGTTGGGGGGGACAGGAAAGGCAACACTACATGGGGTTGTTGTTGCTGGAGGGAAAAAGAAACATCCCTGGATTTTCCTCCTCGACAGCAACAAAAACCACCCAGGCAAGGCCGGGTACCCAGCTAATATACATATATTACTTTACCCATCCCATTTCTTCTCGCAGCAAATCTGGAGGTGTTTAATAGGCTACTTTTGTTGAGACTGTTAAATCCAAGGCATTTCCCCCAGTTTGTTCTATTCTATTATCTCATCAGGACATTTATAATGTTGTTGACAGAGGCTGAACACCACCCTCTTTAATGGCAAGAGTTCTGTGCCTTGAGCTTACATAACTAGTACATAATATATTTTAATTGTTTTTAACAATGCGTAGAACCAGTAGGTTGTCCTGTGCAATGCTGCTGAAAAGTTAAGAACAAGTCACCTACATCAGATTATCTGACATCTCCAACTCATCCTCTTTCAGTACCATCTCTGATTGTATAAATGCCTCTCTAAATTAGCCCTAATGTCATTAACAACCAAAGAAACACATTTATTTTTAGAGGAAAATCATATAACCTAGAACCAACTATACATGTTCTCTCAGTTTTATAATACATTTGGAATGGCAGAGCGAATGAGCATTTTTATCAGAAGCATGATAACTTTACAAATAAGAGTGGGGTTAAGTAGTGGACAGCCATTTACTGAGCATATTATCAGGACCGTGATGATTAATTTGGCACCAATAATGTCCCAAGCAGCATACTGAACATCTAAGTAATGACAAACTTCCCCAAGGGACTTAATGGCACAATTAATTTCAAATACGAAACCTGTATCTGGTGTGTGTGGCTGTATGTATCTTGCATCATCCATCATTATCCATCATAATATTAATAATATTTTTTGCAGATGTCTAGCTTCTTGAATTGTTATCCCATGTTCTTGAGATGCTACAATGGCATAGCATCATCATGATTATTTTGCAAGGTGGTTGAAGGTTAAGAACTCCAAACTCAGGCTATCCCAAGAAATTTGTATATCAATATGTAAATGAAATCTGTGTCGAGTTGCTTTTTTTGTTTCACAACACCACTTCTTCTTTACTTCCTCTTTTAAGTATGAGAAGATACATTTTGTGAGCCTCACTGTTCTTAGTTCAACCTCAAGCAAACTTGACATTGGGATGATTTTAGTTCCCTCCTATAGCATAGAACTGGCTCAGAAAGTGTTATCTGCACAAGGTAGTCCACTGATTTGCTAGCCCAAAGTGCCAATATGAAATGTTATAATAATTTCATGTCAGAAATTGTTCCAGGTTGAAAGGATTTTTGCAGAAGAAACTCTGCTCAAGGAATTCCCAAATGAGTCTCTTTTCATCCGCAATGCAGTACCTGGGTCTTGAACTGCTGACTTGCCAGCCTTCCAGCTAACAAGGCGAGCTTCTTAACCACTGAGCCACCACTGCCCCAATATGAAATGTTAACCACTACTTATACTAGCTGATTAATTATTAAAAAGGTAGCCAATGCATACTAGATTAAATATATGATTACAGTGGTAATTCATACAACGATTTTGATCCATTCCACGGAGCTGGTTGTTGTATGAAACAATTGCTATATGATGCATGCATCGTATAGCAATTTTCCCTATGGGATGCATCGTACAACGATTTTTTTCACTAAGTGGTTTTTCCCATTGAAAAATTGTTGTATGATTTTTTCCATAGGGAAAATTGTTATGCGGGATGCCATTTTCCCCCAAAACCTAATTGTTAAACGATTCCGTTGCTATATGGGGTGATTGTTGTATGATGTTCCACTGTATTTGATTCATATAGGTTGCAAAAGTCTAGACAAGACCATGCAAAAATAATAATAATCTGTTTACAACATCTCCATTGCCCACAACTTATTTTGAACAAGACCTCTCTGCTCAAAGCTGAAAAGCAGGGTTGGTTATCACTACTTGTGTGTTCTTCTCAATAGCAGGTAAATAGGCTGCTACTTCTGGCATTAAGGGGAAAAATCCTAATAAAAGTAGAATGTTCTTGGGGTTAGAACAGTGATGGGCAGTCTTGGCTCTCCAGCTGTTCTTGAACTTCAATTCCCAGAAAACCTGACCAGCTGGTGTGTTGACTTGGGTTTCTGGGAATTGAAGTCCAAGAACAGCTGGAGGGCCAAGACTGCCCATCTCTGGGTTAGAATCATTAATAAGACCTAGTTATCAGGTCTTGAAGTACAGAATTTCCTTCCTCACCTTTCATTTAGCTTTTGAGACAACAGTTGATAATATATTTTTAGATATGTAATATAAAAAACCTGGAAAATATGAACTACCAAAGAGTTCCCTTGTTTTCACAAAAGATACAGAAGATTTCTTGTGCAACAGGACTTTTTAGACTTTTTATTCTCAAAGGTTTCAAGCAAACACTGTCCCTGCCATGCTAAAGCAGCTTTCATTGGATCATCCAATGAAGACTAAAAGGCTGAAATCAGCAACATTAACTCCAGTGAATTTTCACGAGCGTGAAGGAAGGTATTAACTACAGGACAAGCATGTGCCTTAACTTTCAGAAAACTCCCAACTCTTGCTCAACAAGCCAGAAGAAAGAGCTTTCATCCTTTCAGATACTGGGTGGAGAAAGGGTGTGCCAAATCTCATGTTCTAATAATAGGATACTAAAGTATGTCCATATCTTGATGATTCAGTAGTATTTTTAACCTGTTAAGCATTGATTCACCCTAGATAAGATACCTGACAGAAAGGGACATTTTGCACTTCAATGAGTTTTGGTTTACTAATTTCCTTTCCTTCTGAATGTAAATATGTTTGCAATGGACTGCATATTTACAATATGTATACAACCTGAGACTTTCTCCCTCTCAGACTCAGAGATAGGTTTTGATGAAGAATCACCTGCAGAATGCAAAGATCCTTCTTGAATGTGAAGGAAGTAAATGATATCCTATACCCATGATGGCAAACCTTTGTGTTCTTGGTAGTAAACCCATTTGCATAGAATCTAGATTCAGAGACTTGGGTTTCTGAGAATTAAAGCCCAAGAACAGCCGGAGTGCCAAGATTCGCCATGACTGTCCTATATCCTTTTAAAAAGAAATGTTCAGAAGTTAAAAATATTTGGGGGTCTTCTCTTTTCTTAGATGTGAGTGAAAAGGTCATACTAGAGTCATTTGTTTCTCCTCCTCCCAGCTTCTAATAGAAAAAAATCATCCTCACCACACAGAGCTGCATGGAATCACAAACAGTTTCTTAAACATTTTACCCATCTCAAAACTGCTTTATTTCTGAGTGTATATGAGGGGTGAAATGAAAATCATCTGAGAGAATTCAAAGCAAATGCCATTTTGTTTTTCTTCTGATCCCTGTTGTGCATGTCTAATCAGGATTAGGTCCTCCTGCATTAAAGGAGAATTGACATGTTGGTAGAACTGATAACACATATTTCAATATACTGTATGTGTTTTGGGCAAATACTCAGCAGAACAAACAACGTAAACAATTTGGTGAAATAAAGTTAAGATAACTGATACTCCATACAACTATTTCTACCTAAATAGCAAGTCTATTGCATAATTTTGGGGTGATTTAATTGTTTCTCTCAAGCTTCAGTAGAAATGTTACTTGAAAGCCATTTTCTTGCAAAGACTTCATGGTTGAGTTTATTAACATGTTTAGCAAAAAAGACAGGACTTTTATCTCATTTCTTTGACTACAGACAGTTGAAAAAATATATTTTGGATTATCTTGGATCAGACAGAGGCTATTGTGTTATGGAACTAGAATCTTAAGTCTATCAAGCAAATATCACTAAGACAGATGTCATAGGGTTATCTCTGTAGCACATCAAAGGTGATCTGTCCATGTTGGTGATATTAATTGTGTGGTGATGATAAAACTGTATGGCAAAAATTGATCAGCTAATTGATTACAGGTAATAGAAACATGACTTTATTGCTTTGTTTTATTTATTTTATTTATTTATTCCTAATTCAAGCTTTTAGTCCGGAGGCTTCAGATAAGCTTCAATAACATATAGAAAACAAGAAAACGTCTAACGTCTACAGCAATTAGGGTTAAGAACAGTAAATTGCAATGACTTGAAATGAAAGTAATATGGTAGTAATACAGTAACAACCATAAAAGAAAGACTAATAAGAATAATTTCAATAGGAATAGCAATGAAATGGTAGAAGTGGTAGACAACACATAAAATGTAATCCATTAAAAGCTCAAAAAAACAAAGGCTTTTTAAGATGGTATCTGAAGACTAACTTCTGCTAAGGTTGAAGTACGCAATGTCCTCTCTCAGTCTCAGGTGACCCAGAGAGCATCATGGGAGAAGCATTGACAGCAACATTACTTCAGCATTACATCCAATACATTTCTCATTGATTCACCAAACTAGTTCAGCAGAATTAAAATAATGCATATATTGGAACACCTCTGTGCAGGTTATTCTTGCAACCAAGTTTAAAGCACTGCTAGATTTTGAAAAATAGGCAAAAATATATAAAGAAGAATGATAGCCTCTTCCTGTGAGCGTGTATTAATATGTAAAATCTATAGAAACATTAGTTTAATTTTTTTCTGTTTGTTTTTGTTCACTTTGGAAGTTCACTTTGGCAAGCTTATTTCAAAGAATGTGAAACAGAGAGGGGGGGGGGGGGGGGGGAGAGAGACAACGTTTCTCTCTCATGATTCTTTACCAGGAAGTCTTAATGTCATGCCAGTGGCTTTTTAACCATAATTCTTTAACCATAATTCATTCAGAGTTCTAATTTAGTTTCATATCTTTATATAGGCATGTATGTGTATGTAATTAAATTAAATGGGAAAAGCAGCTTGCAATGTTATGGCAGAAGAAATGCAGTTAACTTTTTTATTAATGTTTATTTTTAAAATATCAAGTGTGCAAAACCCAAAGATATTCCATTCCTAAGGTGTTCCTAGTAAACAAAGCCAAGAGAGAGAAAAATTGTCTGCCATTATTAAAATGCCTTTGTTAGGGGCTGGCCGATAAAAAAGATTATGTGTTCTAGAAACAGTTGAACCAAATCAGGAGGTAAGGGGTTCCTTACCACTGTTTGTAACTCAAAATGATAGTGGTTAGGATAGATTTAATTTTTAAAAAACCTAGTGTAATGTTGGCTAATCCTGAATATAAAATCTCATCAATAAGATACCATTAAACGGTGTGTCCAAAATTCCTTTTTTATATGCCTTGAAAATATCTTTTTTTCTAAATGTAGTATTTTGTTTAGGAAATGTATATTGGCTTCCTCAAAGCCTGATTTCCTTGAAAAGAATGCAGATTTCATTGTTGTTGTTCAGTCGCACAGTCGATTCCGACCCTTTGCGACCCCATGGACCATCGCTCTCCAGGCACCTCTGTCCTCCACCATCCCCCTCAGTCCTCCCAGTTCTGTGCCCACTGTGTCTACAACACCATCTATCCATCTCATCCTTGGCCTCCCCCTTCTTCTTTTGCCCTCCACCTTTCCCAACATCACGGCCTTCTCAAGTGAATCCTCCCTTCTCATTTGATGCCCAAAGTACTTTAGCCTCATCTTTACTATTTGACCTTCCAATGAGCAGTCAGTGTTGATTTCCTCCAAGATTGACCTATTTGTTCTCCTCGCTGTCCAGGGTACCCTCAAAACTCTTCTCCAGCACCACATTTCAAAGGCGTCTATTCTTCTGCGTTCAGCTTTCCTAATTGTCCAGCTCTCACATCCATACATTACTACTGGGAAAACCATTGCTTTGACTATTCTAATTTTTGTTTTCAATGTGATGTCTCTGCTTTTCACTATGTTCACCAGGTTTCTCATGGCTTGTCTCCCAAGAATCAGTCGCCTTTTTATTTCATGGCTGCAATCCCCATCTGCAGTGATCTTAGATCCTAAGAACGTAAAATCTGTCACTGCTTCTACTTCTTCCCCATCTATTTTCCAGGAACTGATCGGGCCTGATGCCATTATCTTGGTTTTCTTGATATTGAGTCTCCCGCTTTCATTAAAGGAAGTCAAAAGTAAATCTGATTTTTCTGATCGTAGTTGGTATCCCACAATAAGACAGGTAATAGTACTTTTTGTTTACCTGTGCTAATTATTGGAATTTTTTCCCCTATGTCAAATTACCAGTCTTGTTCTTATTTGTTTTTTCTACTTGTCTTCTCTGATGTCCATTTCTAAATGGTTGGTAATAGGTCCCATGAAATATAAGAGAGACATTACTCTTCCATCACTTTGTAAATCTACAGAACTATAGTGTAAGGTGTGTAAACTGTTACAACATTTTCACTTGACTTATTTTTTCAAATTAATCTTAGGAGGTAATCGAGATTTGAAAATTGGGAAGAAACTTTTTGGAAGATATGAACTGGAATGATAACTTTCTCTTTGAATTTATTTCTTACTTGAGGGTCACGGCCAAACAGCATTACATTTGAAAGATATATTGGTATTTATAGAAAGGAGCCCACAGCTTTGAGTGAGAAAGAATCTTTTCTTGGGAAATCAGCACTCTCATCATTGTATTAGCACTCAAAAGAGACTTACAATATTTGTCTATACCTATAAAGCAGAGATCTGGGTATACGTGACCAGAATGGACTGACACGCCCCTTCACCAATCCCTCCCAATTTTGGCACACAAATTAAGCACCGGGGGGTCCTGGAACAAAATTTGGGGGTGTAAGACCCCCCCAATTGGGACAAAAAGCCAGGACGAATCAGCTTGCAGTTCTGAGCCATACAGGTCAATCAGCTTGCAGTTCTATGCATAAACATTCTCAACTATCATAACTGTCACTCTAACACAGAGGCTCACATTCTCAATTGTCACAACTGTCACTCTACCACACAATAATACCTCTCTAGTACAGATTTGACTAAATCAGCTAATTTCTGGCTGTATTTTGCTTTGGCTGTCTTTTAACTATATAGCTGTTGTTAAATGTTCTCTCTGACTTATGGAGACTCCGATAAATGAGAGCTCTCCAAAGCATCCTGTTCCCAGCAAGCCTGCTCAGCTCTTGTAAGCACCAGCCTGTGGCTTCCCTCAGGGAGTCGATACATCTCATATCTGGACTTCCTTTTTTCCTGGTGCCTTCCACCTGCAACCAGATATTAGCCAGGATGGTGTTATGTAGTACTGCAGTTTTAGAATTTTTTAAAGAAGAGCTTATCTTCATGTGGATTTTATATTACAGCAATCTATGAATTTTGCTGATGTTTGTGACATTTTAAATAATTTGCCTGATTATTGAAAGTTAGCTATTGATCTACAACAACAACAAAATGGAATCCCCAGGACCTTACTCTGGCCACAAAAATGTATACTGCAACATTGGAAAAAGAAGTTATGACCTTTCTCAACATTTGAACTCATGGACTCTTTTTGAAGATGTGGTTTTCTTTTTCTTGGGCGATAGCCTATTGCTTGGCATACTTGAGTAGACCCACTGAATCAACTGAATTCCATAAGTGTGACTTTTTAAGTTGCAACCAGAGCAGGCTCATTTGAATCAACAGAATTTACAGAAGAGTTACCTTACCAAATTCTCTCTGATTTAACAGGCCTAGAGTAATACATTGTACTATGCTAAGCAACAGACTTTCAGCCAATGAAATTAATGCATGGATCTTTTCCATGACTACATTTCTATCTTTAGCATCTGAATTCTTGCAGTTTCATTTCCTGCTTTTCTGTTTCTTTCTTTATATCAGTTTTACATAATAAAAGTAAATGTAAAAAAAAATGGTCCACTTACAATGAAGTGAAAATCCTGGAAGAGCATTGCAGTTGAGCATTAAGAGTTTTTACTGAGCAATTTTTGCCTTGCAACAAAAACAAAACAGTGCAGCTGTTCAGTCAAAAATTGGAGAGGAGGGGGTTGTTGAGAAGAAACAACAAAACAGGGGGGGGTGTCATTTTTTCAGGAGTTTCTCAAAATTACTTGAAACTGCACACTGTGTTTCAGGAAATACCATGGTTTCTTCAACAAGGCAAATGATAACTAATAACAAAACATCTTTAAAATACATTGTTGTACAATGACTGTCACTATGGAGATTTCTAAAAACATTTAATAAGTGATAAATGCTTGAAAAAGATAAGGTAAAAGGTTAAGGTCACACTTCCATGAAAGCCAGTTGTATCTGACTCTAGGATTCGGTGCTCATCTCTGTTTATAGCCAAAGAGCCAGTGCTGTCTGCATCTACAGTTGGGAGTTATCATTACTTGAACCTGAGATGACTCAGTCTAGTCCAGGGGTTGCCAACCTATGGCCTGTAGGCCATCTCTGGCCCACAATGCCATTCCATCCGACCCATTGCTGCCTCTGTCACACCCAGAAGTGGAAGTGGGTGCATTTACGTCAGCCGTAAAATGTGTCTGCACATGCACAAACACACCTGCAGCAGTTGTAAATGTGGAAATGGCCACATTTATTACAGCCGTAAATGCACCCACTTCTGCTTCTGGGCCCACGGCATGAAAAGGTTGGCCACCCCTGGTCTAGTCCATTTCCTTAGTTAACTCTACTGGGGTCCATGAGTCCTTAGATTTGTTCAATGAGGGCCTCCACATAGGACCAAAGATAGACACCTGAAGCAGGGAAAGTTGGTAAGACCACACATTGGACACTGCCGGAGTCTCCTGTTACTGTTGATGGCATCACTGCCATTCATTCTGTATTTTCCATCTCTAGATTGACTGGGTGAGCATTGGGCTGAGCTGGTCCCTCTGCCTCTGAAGCCTACTGGTGGTAACAGCAGTCACAGTCCTGAGGATGAGGAAGATGGCTAGGCACTCCTTGTTTACTACTTCATCCATTAGGCACTCAGAGTTGTATGAGGGCCCCTGTCCAGGGATCCTCCCAATAGGTACAGCGTCAGTCCTCCTTAACACTCAAAGCCTCTTTGGCACTTGCCATATTCTCCAGCTCATGTTGGGCATCTCCCCAAGCAGATTCCTCCTTTTCTGAAGTGTCCATTGCTCCTCTGAGGAGAGCCAGGTGTCCCTCATCTTCCTTGGATTTCCCCCTCACCTCTACCAAGGCCTCCATTCTGACCCTCAAATGATAGACAGCCCCTTCTCCCTCTTCTTCTCCTCTGGATGTCTTCCATCCATCTTCTCCCCAAGTCAACACTTTTCCTCAGCAGCCTTGGACCCTGCTTGAGTGCCCGGGGGGGGGGGGGGGGGGCATTAGTCCACCAATGGCACCAGCAAAAAACCCTTTACAGTCCTTTATGAAATAATTTAAAAAACATATGTCATTAAAAAAAAATATATTACAGGTTTAAAAATACAGCTTTTCCTTTTAAAAGTCCCTTCTTCAGAGGTCTGTTCAGTTGCCAAAATCCTGATTGAAGATAAAATACTTTGCTTGCCATGACAAAGGCCACGGAGGAGTAACCTACCTTCTCCTATTAGAAATTTCCAAAGCCAGGAACTCCAAGCCAACGGTTCTAATGGTGTACCATATTAACAATAACAACAATTACCATAGCATTGTGTTCTTCTTGCATTAGGCAGACTAAATTCATATTGAGCAAAATTTTCTTCTGAATTAAGAGCAACAAAGAAAACAGAATAGCTTATTATTATTATTATTATTATTATTATTATTATTATTATTATTATTATTATTATTATTATTATTATTATTATTATTATTATTATTATTATTATTATTATTATTATTATTATTATTATTATTATTATTATTATTATTATTATTATTATTGTGCTACAGTGGTTGGAAAAGCTTGCCTCATCCTCACACGTTTTTTCCCAACTGCAGAAAGTAGCAAGTGCCCCCTTTGATTCTGTTTGCACTATTAATTTGAGTCTAACCAGTTCTTTTCCCAAATGTCTCTGAAAACAGATTCAATGAATGGAGAGAGGGCTATTCTAAGCAGAAATGTGACCGGGAACACTCTGTGTAGTTACTGTTGCTGGGAAACCCAGACAAATCCTTTTCAGAGCTTTCTTTCTGCTTTGGCGACAGATTTCATCCTGGAATTTGTAGGGGAAAATGCAGATTGGAAAAACCAACAAGAGAGACAGGCATGTTTCTTTAAGCTAGGTGGTGGAGGAAGGATCACAGCGAAAGCTACAAAGAAGTATATTTGTTTGTAGGATGGGTTCTCTGTCTTTTAATCCTGCTGGAGAGAAATCAACATGAATGTATCTAATTTTAATTATTAGGCCAAATGCACTTGGAAAGTATATGATTTTTTTTAAAAAAAAAACTATTACATTTTACTCAGCATTTTCAGAAGCAGAAGCTGGTTAAAATGATTACAAATGTCAGTTCTGGTTACTTTGGTTTTGAAATGTAGTTCTCTTTCCAAAAGGACAATCGGAAAAATAGCCAGTCATTTCGCTGAACAATCTTTAAAATTTTCTTTTTCAAAACATTTCAGTTTTCAACCCGGAGTGATGCGATTTAGTCAAAAGCAACAATGGGCAATTTGGCAAAGAACAGCTATATAGCAGAAACAGCTTAATGTGCTATGTATGCCAAAGCAACTTCTAGAATTATTTAGGAATGTGTGTATATACAAGTGAATAACACTACAATTCATGTCTATTTCGTATGTACAGTAGTGGTCTCACAGTTAACAAAATATTAGTTGATTAATGAAATATATTGTTTCTCTCATCAGCATTTTGATAACACCTTGGTCTAAATCCATGAAGGCCCATTGCTTACATTTTCATGTTAGATAGCATGGAAGACAATATGTAAATCCGCCAAGATCTATACAAAGTTCCCCAATCCCACTTTTTAGATAGGGTTGAGGCAATGGGGGCCACTCCAGTAGGCCAAAGTTGAAGACTATCATGGCCAATGTCTTTGTTAATTATCAGTAAATTCAGGAGAAGTACACCTGCATCTGTCACAAGAAAGAGAGCCCACTAAATCAAATGTTCTTGATGAAGAACCTTTACTTAGGTTTGGGGTGAAAGTTCAAAAATAATTAGAGAACAAGCTCCATCAAATGTTCCTCACTCCCATTCATAGCCACTAGCTGTAGGAATCGGGGCCGCTGGGGGCCGGAAGGTCCCGGAGGAGGACTGATCAAGTAACGACACGAGACAAGCTGCTGGATCGATCAGACACTTTATTGGTCAAAGGCAGAATCATTTATAGGGAAAAAGTGCAACGGTGGCAAACTGTCCTCTGGCAAGGCATTACCTCATACGTTGACACATGTTAATGGGAAAACCTTCAAAGGGGAAGTTAATTACTCGGGGTAAACAGGGAACAAGATTGACCATTGTCTTGGGGCTTAGGCAGGGGTAAACATGGCTTGTTTGCACCAGGGATTTCCCCAAGCCGGGAGATGAGTCATTATGGTTCATGGATCAGCTATCTGCTTACTCGGCAGAGTCGCGAGTCAGGTCACCTTAATTGGGTGAATCAAACCCTATACTTTATTCACCCCCCTTAATTTGACGACCGGTGAGCCCACTGGTCGGGAGCCTGTCTCACCGCAGTGGTCTCTGGTCAATTCCGTGCCCTGTGGGGCACGGGGAATCCATATCTCCCCTTTATTTTCTATTTAAGAACCTGACTGGCGACCTTACGCAAGATAGGCATCAGCTGTTGGGCTGGGATGACGTCACGGGATTTCCCTCTGGGGCGGCACTTGGAGATCAGCGAGGGAATACACTGAGCAAAGCAACAGAGCGTAATGCCTAGTATGGCTATTCCCACCACTATCTGAAGCACCGCCTGTAGCCACCCCCAGGGGATCCATGACCACATCCAATTCCATAGGGAATCCCACCAGGCTCCCCACGCGGAGCCTTCCGTAATGCCTGCAACAAGGGAATGCAGGTCCTTGATCTGGTTTTGTATTTTCCGGGAGTTGTCAGTAAGGTTGAAACAGCACATCCCATGGACAGATTCGCACCCCAGGTGGTGCAATAAGAGGAGGTAGTCGATAGCCGCTCGATTATCAAGAACAGCTTGGCGGAGTTCCACCTGCTCTTGATTAAGGAGCGCTATCGCTGAGGAGGTATGATTGATGGTTTTTGCTAAACCGCAGGCCAAATGACCAATTCTCCGTGCGTTGCCGGTGGCCAACCCCGGCACGCCGATCAAACTGACGGATAGGGAAACATACTCAGCGGGACTCATTACTCTGATGCTGCTGTCACAAGAGCTGTCTAACTGGGTTGTGCGTGTGTGCCGAATGAGCGGGGAAACATTCACATGGGATACATTTGTGTCACTAGAACGTGGGGCAATCATGTCCTTAGTAGGGAGTACAAGTGTCAAGCGACTAATACAACACATTGAGTCCGACAGATTGGCGGGAATGTAGTTCCAGGTGTGCTGGTTGCAGGTAAAGAACCACCCTGAGGGCAGGGTGACATGAGCGTACAATGAGATGAGGGTCTCCGGTTTACTGCAAGTCCAGTTGCCAACGCCAGGGTCAATACAGCGGCGCCGTGCCTGACCGTCTGCGGTGCAACCGGTCATGCGGGTACAGGCGGCGCCCGGGCTGACCGCCACCCGAGGGGTATGGAGGGTGGCTGCATCAGCCGGCAAGGTTGGGGTAAGTTGCTGTCCCCCCCAGCGTGCATATGCCGAGAAGGCGGTAGGAGAGTGAGGGGCAAAGGATGCTTTTCGCAACCAGGCACTGTCCTCGGTGTGCTCGTCCGGAGTATGGCACACCGGGATGAGACAGGTGCTGAGCATGGATGCAGAACCAACGTCCTGCTGTAAGCAAAAATCGGACTGGTTGACGAGACCCGCCAACCTTTCCCACAAGTTGTACTGCATTCGTGTAGACAGGTCTTCACCAGGCGACAAACCGTCGGCCTGGATTGAGGCTGCCTGGGCGCCTCCCCCCAAAAGCAGGGAGAGGGCCAGGACTATGGAGATCGCCACGGTGTTGGCGTGAATCTGGGCAAAGACTGCAGCTGTGAGGTTGTCCGGCGTCGGCTCCTTCCCCTCGCGCTGGACGACGTCCTGAGCGTCATGGCAAAGATCCTTGACCATCCCCCAGGTGACTTTGGGGATCGGCTGTCGCCTCCTCCGACGGATCCTCTCGTGTAGAGTGAGGTCCTTCATCTCCGGTATCGGACTCGGGCTGGTCTGGTTCCACGCCATGCGGTTCCGTGTGGGGTTTGACACACCGAGCTGGGATCCAGATGACACCTGTAGGAGACATAACTGCAGCATACCCTCTCCCCCAGGTGACGAGCGGCACCGGCCCCCTCCAAGTGGGGTCCGGTGGCACTCGGTACCGGACCATTGGTCGCGGGAGAGCTTCCGAACGGCGGAAATGCCTCTCCTGCGGCGTGCAATCCGAAAAAACATTAAGGTGATTGTATGTGAACAAAACCTTGTTTAAGCAAAACTGTGCTGCTCCTTGTGACTTGGGGAGGGCAGGAGGTTCCCCCCTTTCTATTTGTTTGTCAAGATAGGACTTTAGCGTCCGATTGACACGCTCTACAATCGCCTGCCCTTGCGGATTGTAGGGGATTCCAAAAGTGTGCTTGATGTCCCAAGTCGCCATGAAGGCGGCCAACTGCCTAGAGCAGTAGGACGGTGCGTTATCCGTTTTCACGTGCCGTGGCTTGCCCATCGCCGCGATGCAGGAAAGGAGGTGCTGCTCCACGTGGGTAGCCGTCTCCCCTTTCTGCGCCGTGGCCCAAACGAACTGGGAAAAGGTATCAATGCAGACGTGCATGTATTGCCATCTGCCAAACTGTGGCACATGCGTGACGTCCATCTGCCATACCTGGTTGGCCTCAGTCCCTCGTGGGTTGACCCCCCACGAGGGCCCCCCCGGCGCCCCTGCGCAATGCTGGCAAGAGCGGACTATACCCTGGGCTTGAGAAAGCGGCAGATTGAACTGTCTGGCGAGTGCCTTGGCATTTTGGTGAAAAAATGCATGACTTTGGATTGGAGTAGTGAAAACTCCCAAAACTGAACGTTGCTGAATTTCCTTTGCGGCCGCGTCCGCTCTGCTATTGCCCGCGGAAATCGGACCCGGTAGGTCTTGGTGACTTCGGATGTGGGCAATATAAAGCGGCTCCGTGCGGTTACGCAAATGAAATTGAGCGGTGAGGAACAGACTTAATAAATTCTTGTCTATCGCGGGAGTGATGTAAGCTCCCGGTAGACTGTGCAACAAATTCCTTACGTACAGGCTGTCAGTAATAATATTCAAACGCTCCTGGGCGAAGGTGCGCAAGGCAAGGTTCACGGCTGCCAACTCTGCCCGCTGAGCGGACTTCTGTGGAAGAGTTAGCAGCGTGTGCCAAGCTTCGCCCTCCTGCCAGGTCAAAACACCATAGGTGCGACCTCCGTCTGTGAAAACTGTCTTGGCCCCCTGAAGCGGGACCAGCGAGAGCAATTCGAACAAGCTGATTGTTCCTGTCTGTAGGGAAACGAGTCTAGGGTCCTTGGGCAAGTGGTACGCTAAACTCCCAGTGAAACCTTCCAAGGCTATCGGAAGCGAGTCACCTAGCTGCACTAATTGGTGAATTTGTTCCTTGGTGAAAGGAACCACAATTTTGGCCAAATCATTTCCTGAAATGTCCCTAGCTCTCAGCCTGCCGCGGTAAATCACCGCGGAAACCAGCTCTTGGGGCGGAACGATGTTCCGTGATGATGTGTTAGGCAAATAAACCCACTCCACAATTTTAGCTCCCTTCTCTGAGTCTACGCCTAACGCCCCAGTGAACATGGATCCTGACCGTACGATGTACAAATTCAGGATCGGGGCATAAGGCCCCTGGGCGATCCTATCCACCCACCTCTGGCTGAGAACTTGGTTCACTTTCTCGAGCGCCAAGCGCGCGTCTCGAGAGATTTTTATCCGGTCTGCCGGCTGCTTACCTAAAGTTAGCAGCGAGAAGAGCGGCTTTAAGAGATCCGTATCCAATCGGAAATACGGTCTGGCCCAATTAATGTTCCCTAAAATTTGCTGCAACTCTACCAGGGTGACTGAGTCCTGTAAAGCTATCCGGGGTAAAACCGGTGCGGCAAAAGAACGGAGAAGCCGATGACCCAAGTATGAAAAGGGCTCGGTTTTCTGCACCTTCTCTGGGGCTATGAGTAGACCCTTGTCCCCCAGGCTGGCCTGGAGGTCAGAAAACACTGCGCTGCCGAGTTGCGGCAACGCCACTAAGATATCATCCATGAAATGACACACAATAGCTTTAGGGTAAAGGCTTCGAAACTTTGCCAGCGCGTTGTGAACATAAATTTGGCACAGGGTGGGCGAATTGAGCATACCCTGTGGCAAAAATTTCCACGCGTAACGCTGCGTGGGCTCTCCGTGGTTCACAACCGGCACTGTAAAGGCGAACCTTTCCCGGTCCCGTGGGTCTAAGGGGATTGTATAGAAGCAATCCTTGAGATCTACAACTAGAATCTCCCACCCCTCGGGAATCATATTTGGATTCGGGATGCCACATTGAAGCGGACCCATGGGCTGAATACATTTATTGATCTCTCTGAGATCGTGGAGGAGTCGCCACTTCCCCGACTTCTTCTTAATTACAAAAACTGGCGAATTCCAGGGACTGGTGGACTGCTCTATATGTCCTGCGTCTAGCTGTTCCTGCACTAGCTGCTTTAAGGCAGCCAGTTTCTCTCCCACAACCGGCCATTGTTCTACCCAGACCGGAGTATCGGTGAGCCATTTAAGTGGCAACGCCATTACCCGAAGGTAAGGGTGGCACCGTACTGCTGGAGAATGTCTCGCCCCCAAAGGTTGACGTGCACGTCAAGAATGTGCGGCCGAACTACCGCCGTGCCGTCAGCCCCTGGGATGGTGACTTCTACCCAATCTCTGCTCCTAAACGCTTCCTGAACACCACCTACCCCCCACACATCGGAGACCGGCTCAATGGCCCACTCCCTCGGCCACTGGCTCCTGCTTATCACGGATACGTCAGCTCCGGTATCGAGGAGGCCTGAGAACACTCTTTTGTTCAAAAATACCTCGATAACGGGGCGCTGCTTCCACTCAATGTTGGTCTCCACTGTCGCTAAGACCTGGTATCCTTGCACTGCCTCAACCGCGCTCAAGCGGCCTGCTGAGCCGGGCTCTGAGCTGTCACTGAGCCTCCCCTGGCTGCCTGCTGGCGAGTGACAAGGAACCATGATCAGTTGCGCTAAGGAATCTCCCTTGTGAATGGTTTGGGGCAGGTGTGTCCAGAGTTGGACCTGGGGAACGCCTGAAAAATTCGAGTCAACGACTCCTGGAATTATGAAAATTCCGCGTGCTCCAGCTACACTACGGGGCAAAACTAAACCTAAAAAGCCTCTGGGCAGGGGACCCATGTACTGGGAATCGACCAGATAGACTGTGCCTGGCAGGTCGCATGTAACGTCTGCCTGACAAGTCAAATCTAGCCCTGTGCTACCCTTGGGGCTGGCCTGTGCCCTAGTAGTGCCTGGAATGTGCCTGGAACCTAGTCCAGCTCTGGGAAGTCCGGATTCTGGGGAATGAGAGAAGTCTCTGTTTGGACTGGGGCCAGAGACATGCCCGCGTTCCGGTTTCCCGAACTTGGACAAAACTTGGCCCAATGATAGCCTTTCTTGCACTTTGGACATGGGGTTTTCGGGGCTGTGGACTGGCTGGATCTTTGTCCGCCTCCCTTTGATCGGCATTCTTTAGCGAAGTGCCCGACCTTGCCACAAGAGTGACAAGTTCCCCTGGTCTTCCCCTTGGGGTGAGATCTCTTTCCCCCCTGCACTGCTGCCGCCAGCAGGCCCATCTTGTAGGAGTCCGTGCCGACGTCAGAACAGGCTCTAATCATGTCTGACAGTGTCAGGTCAGGACGATTGCCTAGGGACTGCAAAATCCTACGACAGTCCAAGTTGGCATTGTCCTTGGCTAACTTGATCATGAGCTCTTGCTGGGCTTGCTCATTGTCAATCTGCCTGGTGATGGCTTCTTCCAGGCGATTGATGAAGTCCATGTAGGGTTCCTGGGCTCCCTGCTTGATAGCGGTATAATTCTTAGCCGCTTTGCCAGATGCTGGGATCTTGAAGTACGCCCTATAGGCGGCTTCAGCGGACATTTCGAGAGTGGCGAGAGGCAAGTTGATTTGGGCGTTAATGGCCTCAAAGGCACCTGAGCCATATAGCTGCTCAGCGATTACCGCGCCTCCCATTCTCGCGGCTCTGGCCTGTGCCTCGAGCCGGTACTCGCTGTCCCAGATCATGTACTGGCTAGGGGTTAGCATCATCCTCATGACGGCTTTCCAGTCGTGAGGAATCCACATGGTGGTCTCGCACGCTTGCTGAAGCGTGCCCCTAGTAAAACGACTTTGGAGCCCTGTCTCTGAGATTGCTTTCCGTAAGGCCATGAGAAGCTTGTACGGGACTGGGGAATGAACTATCTGTTGCGCGCCTGTGAGCGCGTCCATCTCCATTCGGATTGGACAAATCTGTCTAAGCTCAGCTAGTTGTTCTGCTGACAATTCCCCCTTCTTGAGCTCTATCTCTGCTGTGCGCTGAAGGGCACTCTTTACAACTAGGGAAGCTGGCGCTGTCAGAGGAACGCCTGCGCTCCTCATTCCTTGCGTTCCTTCGGTGACGTCTGCAGCTGTCACCGGGGGAAGGCTTCCCTTGCTGCTATGCTGATAGCTGAATGACGGACAGAGCGCCGTGGGCGCAGCCGAGTGGATTGGCTGACCTGAGGGCTCTTCTAACGGGGGTTCTAGGGCCTCTGTCCGGGCTGGCTCGATCTGCTCTAAGAGTCCTCTACACTTTTTCCATGTGCTGACTACCCTGCCGGGCGCTTTGGGGGGCTGCTGGATGCAGTCTCCTATCTGATCCCAGAGCTTCAAGGTTAACGTACCTACTTCTGGGTAAAGTAGGCAGTGTCCCCTGAGGTACGCCAAAAGTCTCGCTAGCTCTCCGCTGTGAAATCGCAACTTAAAAACCCTGGCCAGGATTCTGAACTCCTCCTCTCGAGTTCTTTGGCTAGCGGACGGACTTGGTCTATGAGAGCAAGTTCCCATATTACCTGTGATGGGTCCCTCGAAGTTTCCTTCTCGGGCCGAGAGTCGACGCGTCCTTTTACAGATAACAGTTCTGGCGACGAGTGTCTGGGGTAGCTGTCGGAGCGTGGATCGTCCTGTCCCGGGCCCTCGGTGGCCACTGCAATGTCAGGGGCTCACAGCCTGCCCTGACCGGAACGCGTTTTTCCCTTCGCGAACCTCCCCAAAGCCGGGAAAAAGGTAGGTAGGAAAGTCTCTTAGGAATGCCTCGCCGCGGCCACTCCTCTGTCCGGCTGGCTGCCGACCAGAGTGCCGCGCAGTCCTCCGGGACAACGGGTCGCGGTTCAGGCGTTGAACCGGACTGTGTGGATCGTTACTCACGAGTAGACCTCTCCGGGGTCCTCTTACTCACGAGTAGCATCACGTCGGGGTCACCAGATGTAGGAATCGGGGCCGCTGGGGGCCGGAAGGTCCCGGAGGAGGACTGATCAAGTAACGACACGAGACAAGCTGCTGGATCGATCAGACACTTTATTGGTCAAAGGCAGAATCATTTATAGGGAAAAAGTGCAACGGTGGCAAACTGTCCTCTGGCAAGGCATTACCTCATACGTTGACACATGTTAATGGGAAAACCTTCAAAGGGGAAGTTAATTACTCGGGGTAAACAGGGAACAAGATTGACCATTGTCTTGGGGCTTAGGCAGGGGTAAACATGGCTTGTTTGCACCAGGGATTTCCCCAAGCCGGGAGATGAGTCATTATGGTTCATGGATCAGCTATCTGCTTACTCGGCAGAGTCGCGAGTCAGGTCACCTTAATTGGGTGAATCAAACCCTATACTTTATTCACCCCCCTTAATTTGACGACCGGTGAGCCCACTGGTCGGGAGCCTGTCTCACCGCAGTGGTCTCTGGTCAATTCCGTGCCCTGTGGGGCACGGGGAATCCATAACTAGCGACCATGATCAATGGTTTCAAGCCAGTCAGATCTTTTTGCTCCTGCACCACAATTTTGCTGCCAATTCCCCACCCTCCCAAATTCTGAAATGTATGTCCTTTCAAAAATGGAAGAGACTTTAAGGAAACGTATACATTCAGAACACAGCTATTTGTGGAGCATTTCTTAATTTGTGTTTTCATCTGAGGCTTGAGGGAGCTCTGGAAACACGTTGCATCCTTGCTCATTTCAATCCATCCAGTATTGTACCAAAGGGTGTGCAGTATAATGTCAAAAACTAGCATTGTTCACTATAACTTGCAAGCTAAGTTTTTGTAAAAATTTGTTTGTTTGTTTGTTGATTCAGCAACAAGATTTCAGACAACGGGTCAAGTCTAGTTAGGACTCATACTGGATTTAGACTGTTTTTGGTAAAATCCATTGCTCTTTGCAGGCGCACCCCCCAAAGAAAGACTCAGACACCGGTATATGGATAACGGCATTGGGCCACTTTATTGAATCATGCCCTAGTCCGAATTATAAATTTCAATTGGTACTCAGCCAATTATAATTCTTAAGGCAAGCAGGCCACAGTAACACTGGTAAGGTTCCCCCCAAATTGCCAACGGCAATTGGCTACAATGTATCCATTTGTATCAATTTGTTTATTAGGACAAACAAATTGTTGACCATAGTCAATAAACTATCTACTGACCCCACCCTCTGACGTGTATCCGTCAAATCACGGGATGATGCATGCTGAAGAGCTCCTACCATCACCCCATTGCCTGGTTCGTCGTTGACCAGTCAACGTTATTAAACTTGTACCTGTCTAAGTGTTGGCCAGTCAATTGTGAACCTGCCGGATACCTATGGGTCATAAATATTTACCTTACCAGTGCTACCCGCCCATGTGACCAAAGTCAAGAGCAAAAACCCCTGTATCAAACCTCAGCAACAGTGTGGGATGGGCAAAAAAGCCAGAACCAAGAGGCCAATTGTAGGTTCAAGCCAAAAATTCCCACCCGGCCCCGAAGCGACCAAAATATCACACTGTTCACTAGGGAGGGGGTGGAGGGAAAAACTTCTCCTCTCCGTCGCTTCTTCTAAAATGGCAGCTCGTCTGCCTCGTGGCCACCCCTTTTATAGCGGGGTGGCCACGCCCCCTAACTCACCCGGATGTCTGCGTCCGGGTGGGGGGCCCCCGCATAGAGCACGGCGGCCATTTTGGCGCCGCGCTTGCATTGCAGGCGCACCCCCCAAAGAAAGACTCAGACACCGGTATATGGATAACGGCATTGGGCCACATTTATTGAATCATGCCCCAGTCCGAATTATAAATTTCAATTGGTACTCAGCCAATTATAATTCTTAAGGCAAGCAGGCCGCAGTAACACTGGTAAGGTTCCCCCCAAATTGCCAACGGCAATTGGCTACAATGTATCCATTTGTATCAATTTGTTTGTTAGGACAAACAAATTGTTGACCGTAGTCAATAAACTATCTACTGACCCCACCCTCTGACGTGTATCCATCAAATCACGGGGTGATGCATGCTGAAGAGCTCCTACCATCACCCCATTGCCTGGTTCGTCGTTGACCAGTCAACGTTATTAAACTTGTACCTGTCTAAGTGTTGGCCAGTCAATTGCAAACCTGCCGGATACCTATGGGTCATAAATATTTACCTTACCAGTGCTACCCGCCACACGGGGAGGCTTCAATAAAGACTCACCGCCCCCCCCCCAGACCGTCAGCTCGGTCAACAGGCCTGCTTGCAGATCTTCCAAAAAGAGGTTCATACCTCTGGCCGACAGATGGACCCCATCCCCTGTATAAAGATCATAATTTTGTAAACTAATGGTGGGGTGTCGGATGACCCGCCCCAAACCCTTGTCTGCAAAGAACCAGGCAACTGCCCTGTTCACCGAGCGGCGAGCACGGTCAAGGGCATGGAGGTTAATACCCCCCCTGTAAGCGTGACGCGGTATGATGTCCGACCATAGCAGCGTTGTGGAAGGCCACACATAATGCAAATAAGCTAGGTCGCTGCAAATCGCATATTTTAAAGAAAGGCCAGTGACCTGGCCTAGGTCATTGCCCCCGAGGTGCAGCACCAGGACATCAGGCGGTTCAGCATCCCTGATGGAGAAAAGGAATGGCAACAGTTCCCGCCATAACATTCCACGCTTACCATACCACCTGATACATGCGGAGGCACGCAGTCCAAGCTGGGGTCCCCACTCTGTCGCCGCAGCATACTGCGCTGCCCAGTGCACATAGCTATGGCCCACCAGCCATACTGCCACCGGTGTGCAGGGACACACAGCGTCTGTAAAATAAAACGGAGAGAACAGTGACTTATCTGGTACTCATACCTGAAGAGGGCGAACATATAATGCAAAACACTTAGATCCCCATCTCCCCATATGGCGTATATCAGCCTCAGAGTACCCAAAAGCAGCCGCAGTAGAGGCAGCCCCTATTCTAAAAGAATGGGTGCTGTAACGAGCCCCGGGGAGGCCAACACTGGACAGTGCCTTACCGGTCACCTTCCAAAATTGAAATTTAGTCAGGGGAGACCCATCTTGATGGCAGAAAAACGGGCCAGGGTGCGTGCCACGCACTGCAATGAACTCCTGTAGGGCACCAACTGGACAGATGTCTGCAATGGAACATCGTAGCAGTCTAACACCACTGCCTACACCATGCTGATCGACTTTTGAGGACCGTATCCTCAACTGAGCCCGCTCATTAGAGACATAGACATCTTCGAGTTCCAGTGCCCTACGAGCCGAATCCGCCTTAGACAGTAGTACCAACTCACTGATGCGGAGCGCTCCAAAAAAGGCCACCGTGGTAGCCGCATGAAAAAGTGCTGCCTCATACCTGTCAAAACACAGGTCATGCCAGCCTCATGCAAGGTGGGTAAGGACCCCTGGAGAAATTGGGTGGCAAGTGTCCGGGCGGCGTCCACGTTCCCGTGTCCACCCCTCCAAAACATGTCGTATACGGAAATCATTTATGTTGTCAGCAAAACCCCTCACCTTGGCCATGAATGCCAGTGCTGACAGCCTGGATGCTATGGTGCGGGGAGCTAGGCCCAGACTGTGTAGGTAAACCATAAATTATAGAACATGTTCAATTGGAATGGGCCACACTTCGGGCAACCGGAGTTGCACACAAAAATGTTTAAACTGATCAAATGCGTGGTGATACGCCTTACGCGTGCGGGGCGCGAGTGACATGCCGATCGCCCGGTTCACCTCTCCTTGCCAAATGTCCAAATCTCATCCGGGAGTGGCGAGGGGAATTCCTCCGCATCCGGAGCCAAGGCGCGGAACCGGGAGATCTGCAGGCGGGATAAAGCATCAGCAATATCATTATTAATGCCTGGCACATGTCTGGCCCTAAGGAGCACATTGAGGCGTAGGCTGCGTAACAAAAACTGGCGAACTAACCCTGGGTGATTTAGATGTCTGAGAATTGACAATGTGCACTACCGCAGCATTGTCGCACCAAAAATGGACAACTGAATTGGCCCACTCCTCACCCCATAGCATCAAAGCTCCCAGTATCGGGAAGAACTCGAGGAATGTAAGATCGCGTAGACGATCCGTGCCCCGCCATGCTGGAGGCCATTGGCCGTAGGCCCACCTCCTCTCAAAATAAATCCCATATCCGAGGGACCCAGAGGCATCCGACTGAACCTGAAACCTAGGGGAAACCAAGAGGTCAGATCTCCAAAATGATACCCCATTGAATTCCCGCAGGAACTTAAGCCAAACCAATAGGTCAGCCCTCATGCCCTTGGTCAGTCGGACCCTGTGGTGGTGCCTCGATAGCCCAATCATGGCGTCACATAGGCGTCGAGCAAAAGCTCTGCCAGGCATGACCACCCTGCAGGAAAATTAAGATGACCATGTAGAACTTGGAGCTCACGAAGTGACACTTTACGTTTGGCCAGCAAGGCCAAAATCATCGCAGAGATCCATGTGACCTTGTCCATAGGTAACCTGGATGTCTGCGCGACCGTGTCAATTTCAATACCCAGAAATGTGAGCGTAGTGATGGGCCCTCGGCCTTTTTCGGGCGCTAAAGGGACACCAAGTTCCTGCATTAGCGTCTGAAATGTAGTGAGGAGACGCGTGCACGTGTCCAAGCCCCGTTCACCCCCGAACAAAAAATCATCGAGGTAATGGGCTACAGACCGGGACCCAGACCTACGAACAAAGGCCCACTGGAGAAAAGTGCTAAAGCATTCAAATGCTGAACAGGAAATAGAGCAGCCAAAAGGCATGGCTTTATCTACATAAAATTTCCCCTGGAATTTAAAACCCAATAACTCAAAGTCACCCGGGGGCACTGGCAACAACCGGAATGCCGATTTAATGTCACATTTTGCCAGAAGTGCACCCGGGCCACAAGCGCGCACCATGCGCAGGGCCTGGTCAAATGACGTATACCTGACTGAACAAAGGTCATCAGGAATGGCGTCATTGACTGAATGACCCGCCGGGTAAGATAAATGGTGAATTAGACGAAATTCACCAGGGGCCTTTTTGGGAACCAAACCTAAAGGGGAAACCTTAAGATTGGGAAAGGGAGGCCTAGAAAAGGGGCCCGCTACCCTCCCAGCATTTACCTCCTTGGCAATACTTAGGGCGGCCACCTCCTCCCTACCCTTCAGGGAAAGCAAATTAGGAGCATCTTGGGGTCCCCGCACCCCCTTGAATGGGATACGAAAACGACACTGGAAACCCTCGAGTAGGTACCTCGCCTCTCCCCTCCTCGGGTAAGTCGAGAGCCACCTCTCTAACATAAATATGTTAACCCGCTCCCTGTCCACCTCTACCTCTGCCCCGTGACCCACCGGCTCGCGGACACGCAGCGGCGGCGTGGGGGCCAGCACAAGAGGGACACTCGTGTTTGTATCGGCACTGTTTTCTATTGCATACGCCATTGGCCGAGAAACTCCAACACAGCAAGCGGGCTGGAACCCCCTGCCCCGCCACTTGGCGGGGAGCCTGCGTTGGAGTAGCTCGCTGGACGGCATGGCCGCAATGGTACCTCTCCCCAGGCACCGGGCGCGTGGGGGTCATGTATAAAAGCCACAACTTCTGGCATGGCTCATCCCATCTCATCTCCGGGTGTAAGGGCACCCTCATCCTGAATTCCTCATCGTAAGCCAACCACGATGGGCCAGGAAAATCCACCATCGCCCTGTAAATATTGTCCAAATATTGGACCATAGGGATGGCCAAATCGGGCCGGGCCCTGAGGTACACCGCCATATAAATGAGATATGCGGGTAACCAGTTGGCCCAAGTGCACGGTGGCTTGCGACGACGAGACAGCTCTTTGTCTCTGTCATCCTGCCCCTCTTTCTCTTCCTTGGTGGGCTCACGGTTCAATAGGGAGAAAATATCAACATACTCCCCCCGCCAAATCTTTTCCCTCGTGGCCTGGGACAAATGATCCCCGAGGAGCAAGGAATACTCTGCCGTCGGCAATGCCGACACCGGCACGGTATTCACACGGGGCATCGGCAGCAGTGCCTGTACAGTCCCTGCGATGCCCGGTACAGTCCTGGGGGCGGAAACCCCCCCACCCAATGTTGTGCCAGTATGGGACCCATTGGCACCAGGGTAAGCTGGGAACTGATACCCACCCGCCTCGACATGACGAGGCCATGGCCACTGAAAACTAACACCTGAAGTGGACTGTGATGTGGGGACATTAGCTTGAACCTGATACTCACTGGGTGCACCCCCGTGAGCCGCCCCCACTGGGGGTTCCGGCCCACGGCGGGCGTCGGAGCTCGCGACCGCAATCGAGCTCTGGGGCCACATCTGGCCACTCCCTGGCTGTAGTTCAGGACGAACGGGGAGCTGCGAGATCGCAGCCGGCGCAGGCCGGAGCGTCTCCAGCAGCTCAACCCTACTGGCCGCCTGCTGCAGAGTGGCGGCTGTCGAGGTGGCAGGCAGGCAAAAGGGGGCCCCAGTCGGCAGTGAAGTGTCCCCCCCCCCCCGAGGGGTTGTTAATGACCCCCAAGGATGCTTCCAGCACGGCTAAACGTGCCAGCAATGCATCAATAGTCGCAGAAACCCCGGTATAAGGCGGGCAAGGTGGGCCACACGGCCCACTGGGTGGTACACCGGGGACCCCCATTTGGGAGCCAGGTCCTGAATAGTGCCATGCCCAAAACTCTGGCCCATGAGGGGCCGGAGGCAAGCCCTGCTGGGTGACCGCACCAGGCCCTCCCCCATTGTCTGGACCCATGGCCAGCAATTGCGGGCCGGGGGCCGAAGCCCCTGCAGGGCCATCCTGAGGCTGGAGAGCCGAGGGCCATGCCCTAATCTGCCCCATTGCACCGGTAACGGTGGGTGCAATCGATGCGGGGCCCTGTTGCGGGGGCGCAGTCGCGGTCCTCTGACCCGAATGCTGTCCCCTAGCAAGCGCAGGGCCAGGCAAGTTCCTCCCTCTTGGCCGCGGCTTGGTCGCCGTGGCCTTCCTTTTGGGAGGCATAGCTACAAGAAGACGATCCCTTTCCGGGGATCACAAGCGCCGAAATGGCTAAACAGCCGAAGACTGGGCTGGAGAGCCGAGGAGAAACAAAGAGCGACGGAGAAAACCTCTCCTATCCGTCGCTTCTTCTAAAATGGCAGCTCGTCTGCTTCGTGGCCACCCCTTTTATAGCGGGGTGGCCACGCCCCCTAACTCACCCGGATGTCTGCGTCCGGGTTGGGGGGCCCCGCAAAGAGGGCGGCGTCCATTTTGGCGCCACGCTTGCATTCTTTAGCAATACAACAGCTAAACTCAGAGAGAACAGGAAAGCTGAAGGAGAGGGCAGCAAATGTTGATATCCCTGCTAATCAAATGTCCCTTCAGCTTTTTGAGATTAAGCAAACCTCACTGTTCACTAATTTGTACTTTAAGCACCACCACCCTCAAGTTAAACATGCTGCTCTAACTAGCCTTTGTTCCCACTGGTGTGCCAGTCCATAACATCTGTATTTGTAATCGATTTCTCTAATTCAGAATTGCTGGTTTACTTGGTAAAATCAACAACACGAATTCTCTCTGTGTTCCAGGATGGCTTTTCAAAAAGCAGTCTTCAAATGCGGCGATTTGACATGCTACATAAACAGTTCTCTCTCAGATACCTTTCATGTCACCAAGTAAAAATAAATATACAGTACTTTCCAAATATACCTGACTATATAATTGAGGGAAAGATGATTCATCATGTAAACATCAATGTAGACTAGAGCAGCTGGAGATCTGGCTAGCTATGTCAGATCACTATGATTAAATGTGAAATTTCAGCCCTTCCTGTCCACTGAATGTGGCCAGTTTGAATATCAAAACTCCCTTGCTGTCCCTGACTGGAAAAAAAAATCTATGTTCCCTTTTTTTTTTCATTCTAACCCCCTTTGCCTCCCATCCATACTACTTACTATACACCTCATCTTCCTAATAGTTACAATGTTTAAGTATATCCCATATATATTACCATCCACTTTCCCACTTATATTATTACTGCTAGTTATGGATTCACAAATACTGTGGGACCTTGGTTAACAAATTTGATGCATTCTCCGGTACCTTTCGTACTATGAAAAATTTGTAAAGCCAATTTCCTGTAGGAGTGTATTGATTGCAATTTCCCATAGGAATACATTGAAAATCAAATTTGTTAACTGAAACACAGTTTCCCACAGGAATGCATTGAAAACCAATTAATCTGTTCTGGGGGGGGGGGAATTGTTAACCGAGCCACTACTTTCTATGGATTTTCTCTGTTATGTGATTTTTGTGTTAAACGAGCTGTTTGTTAAGTGAGGCTCCACTGTACAGTTATATAGAGAGAAACTGCAATGCAACTTTACTGACCAGTACCCCAAAACGACGTTATGGGGAAAGGGGCTTGTTTCTTTATTTATATTTTATAGATGTACTAGCAGAGGTTGCCCAGCGTTGCCGGGCGGTTATAAACTGTGATCAGCTTTTTTGGGGGGTTTTGTGGATTAAAAAAAAGAACAAAGGATGATATAATTGTTTCAAATTGTTTTATTTAACCAAATAATGTTTTAGTTTGTGGGGGTTTTTCCGTTAATAGTTGTACCGTAGGTAATATTTTTAAAAAATGTGAATGTACATGTTTTTTAAATTCAATGTTTTTAAACTGTGTTTAGATGTTTTTGGTTTTTATTTGAGTTAAAACTCACACAGGATGTTATAAATCTTTTTATTTTATTTATTTAACATATGTTTGAGATTTGTGTAAACTTTTGATTTATTGTTATGTTTTTGACTTGTTTTTACTCATGTGGCCTCTAGGTAGGGCTGTTGTGTGTTTTGGTTTTGATTTCATTTCACGTGTGTTTTCTCTCCTGGCTTCTGGGAGGGGCTTCTTCTGGTAAGTAGTCTCTTTGTTTCTTCATTTCTGTTCCGGTCTTTGTGGAGGGAGGATGTGCTGGTGAGTTCTCTGGTTTTCTTTCTTCTGGGGGTTTTCTTTGTTTTGTTTTTGTGGTGGTTGGCTGGGAGGTGTTTCTGTTTGTTCTTTTTTGTCTTGGTTGAGTTTTAGGTTTGTGTAATTGGTTTGGTTATTTTGTTGTTGTTTATTTTTATAATTAGTTGTTGTTTGTTTGTGTAATTTGTGGGTTTTTTGTGTTGTAGTTAGGAGATTTGTATGTGGTTTTGTGGTATTATGGATGTTTTTTGTTTGTGTATTTTGTGGTTTACTTTTTTGTTTATTAATGGGTTTTTAAAATTATTGTTTTATTTTTGTTATATTATTTTTTATTAATTTTGGTGTTTGATTTTGGTGTTTACTTTAGCGTGAAGAACAGGCTGCCTGTCGTTTTCTCTTTTCCCCATTGCTGCTTTGAATTTTGGTTTCAATGCAGCAATGGGGGAAAGGAGGGGGAGGCAGCCCATTCTTCTCCCAGGAAGGTTTGTTAGGTAGGTCGGGGGAGAAGAAGGAGTCAGAGAAGAGCTACCTGTGCCTAACAATGGTTCTCTCCTCTCTGTCTCCTTTTTCTCCTGGCTTACCTAACCAGAGATGGGCAGGCAATGATTCATAAGGGGTGGTGCTCTTCCTTGCGGATTGCTGGCTGCTGCTTTTGTATTTGGAAGTACAAAGGCATCAGCCAGTCATCCGCCAGGGAGGTTGCTTCCCCTGACAAACTGCTGCCTGTTTTGGGGGTTTTTTTCCACCCCAGCTCAACTTTTCTTGAGGCTGGCGGTGGTTTCGCCATGTCTTTGGCGGGGTAACGTGGAGGAGAGGGAGTCCCTCTTCTCCCTGTTGCTCCAGGAAAGAAGGCCGGTGGATGTCTCACGGTGGAGTTTTGTGGCTTTTTGTTTTGCGTGGCTGTGAGGCACTGCATCCACCTGCTGGGGACTTGCACTCCTGTTGTTTTTGTAATTTCATTTTTCACGCGCCGGCTTTCTCAGCGTTCTGCATGCTCATGGCGTGCAGGATGCTGGGGCTTGTAGTTTTGCATTTGTGGTTTCCGTTTGTGCAGCGGTTTTTTTCCTGTGGCTCCATTTTGATTGGCCGCGGCGCATCTCACAATGTTCTTTTTGCTCGCGCCTCTTAGCCTGATTGGCTGTGGTGCGGTGCAGCACAAAGAATGTTGGGAATTGAAGTTCTTTTTCTTTGTTTGTGTTCGTGGGGCTTTTGCCCCATTGGTGCGTTTCTCAACCATTCAGTAACCTCCATACCGGGTTCGGGCGAGTGCAGGAGGCTCAGTACAGGATAGGCTGGATGGGTGCAGAAATGTAAAGCAAGTTCCAACGGTTAACCCTTGGATTTATAGGAATAGATATCTCATCTGCCATTTAGAAATGCTACCTTCTGTGTATGTGTGTCTTTCTTGGATTACATCTCCCTGAATCTTTTCAATAACAACATCTTAAGTAGTACAGTTCCCTTTTCAATTTAAAAAGAAAAAACTATTCAACAAAAGCAGTGCTTCCAAGTTCTGATTCTGCCCTCCTAGGCCAAAGCCTTATTCAGTGAAACATACAGGCCTCTCTCTCCCCGCCTCCCCCAAATATTGTCTATTTATTTATTTTGTAAATTGATATGGGTATTGGTATGGATTGTATTGTATTCTGCTTATGTACATGGTTTACTAATTTTGTATTGATTTGTAATTGCATACTATTGTGTTTTGTGTGTTTATATTGTTTTCTCTTGTTATATTGTATTTAATTTACTTGTTGTAAGCCGCCCTGAGTTGGCCCTGGCGAAGTAGGGCGGGATATAAATCGAATGAATGATGATGATGAATGATGATATGAAACATATATACTAAAATACTTCTCTTAAAACTACAGAAGCAAAATGAAACAAAAAACAGTGAAAAGGAATAACATATTGAAGGAAAAGCAGATTAATAGTACAGATAGCAAACAGGAGTTTAAAATGAAAAGGTTTTCAAACACTGCGGGTTCCGCTAGCATAATTGGCATAATACGGCCCCTTGCAGAGGCCACTTCAGTTGAGAAAGCTCCTGGTCCGTGGGCTCTGCGGGCACAGAATTTGGGGGGTGGATTAATAGTTATAGGATTGATTCACCCACATCTGACCTGACCGGTGATTCTGCTGAGGGAAGCAAATCACTAACCTTCGTTACGTACTAGGCAATTACTGACTCACAGATCAGCCCAAGCTCTAGTGCAAATAGTGGCCGTATTTACCCTGGTGTAAGCCCCGAACAATGGATTTCCCATGTCAGTGTTTGCCCTAGTTAATTAACTTCCCCAAGAGAGATTCCCCATTAACCCGGGTAAATGGGTGATGTGATTTTCTGTCAGATGACGATTCTATCACACGTTGCCTTCTATTCCTATATATGCTGATGCTTTTCCCTCAATAAACCACTGGTCTTCGCTCCATCTTGTCTCGTGTCATTCCTTTGGCCAGTCTCCTCTGGGACCCTAAGGGCTGCTTCACGGCTCCGATCCAACAAAACACAATTCTGTAAATAGTCCTTTCAAATGAGAGATAACTATGCAATTCTCTCTGGAGAAACTATTCTCTGATGAAGATGCTGCAACCTTATATTCTTCTCTCTCATTCCATCTTGGGTGATATTTGAACCACAGTACAGTAAAACCTCGCATAAAGAATGCCTCGCTTAGAGACTTACTCGCTTAAAGAGCAGAATTTTCTCTGAATTGTCGCCTCACTTAACAACTAAAACCAACCAAAAACTCGCTTAACAACAAAATCAGGGTTTGCAATCGACCAGAAATCACAATTGATAACTTACAATGGTGTTTTGCCTAAAGAGCAAACTTGCTTAAAGAGCAGTCCCATGGAACGCATTATGCTTTTTAAGCAAGGTACCACTGTATCATCATTTGTTTGGTGACCAGGCTACTGTTAATAATAACAGTCTAATAGTAATGTTAAGACGGGGGAGGCAGCGGATGAGATGGTTACATGGCATGGTTGACACAGTGGGCATAGATCTGGGTGGAGTACAGAGGATGGTGGATGACAGAGGAGCCTGATGTGTTGTCCATGAGGTCGCAAAGGGTTGAACTCAACTGTGCAACTGAACAACAACAACAACAATAATGTTAAAAATGCAGAGCTGGAAGGAATCCTATGGATCATCAAGTTCAGCCCCTGGCACCAAAGGCTCAGTCGGGGACTGCACTCCCAACCTTTGGCTCCACGGCCAGATACCAGAACCACTGAGCTATCCAGCAGTTTTTATGTTGAGAGACATCCTGGAAAACTCATGGCAGCTATGGCTACTATACCTTGAAAACCATAAAGGTGAAGGCGACAAAAGTCCTTTGAAAGCAAGATAACACTAAGGATGTATCATTCAGAAATTTGTTTGTTTGTTTATGTTTGGTCCTTTTGGACTTTTGGACTCAAATGCCAAGAATTCTCCACCAATTTTGTAGGGAGTTCCAGCTTGCAAACATACTTGTAGACTCCTTCCTTTCACTCACCTGGGCAAGGCCTAGGCCTTCTTCTAGGACACTTCCGGCTGTAGGTCATGCTGAAAGGAAGCTGCCCCAATGCTTCCAGAAGATGCTAATTTATTTTATTATGTATTTATTTGGTTGGTTTATTTTTAATTTGTTGTGTGTTTTATTAAGTTATTTTGATATTTGTATGTACGCTGCCCAGAGTGGGAAATTTCCCAAATGGGTGGTATAAAAATGAAATAAATAAATAGTTCTACAGGAAGCACCCTCTGTACAGCATAAAGAGCAATCAGGCCATTACCTATAGGAAATGAAGATCTAAGAAGAGACCTTGACCATGTCCATGTGAGTCAAACAAAGGCTTCTGCAGGTATGTGTTTGAGGGCTAGAGTTGCCAGAATATTTCCTGGGAAATTCTTGGAGAACTTGAAGAAAAAAGCAAGATGTGTACCCACAAATAACACCTCTTATATGATCCTCCTCATTTTTGTAGCACTAGTGGTTGCATTTTTACTTGTATACTGTCCCTCTTGAATTTTACTACCTGTATAGCCAGGATAGCATAGCCTAAAACATGATACAGGTGCAGCCTGCTTGCTGTGCATCAAACACTGCATTTATTCCAATTCATGGGGTCTTAGGCAATATGCATTTTACATTTCTAATAAATCAGTTACATCTTAGTATTCTCACTAAAAACCTAAAAATCTACTCTGAATAAACTATCCTTGGCCTTGAATGTTTACATTGGTGGTGGTGGTAGGACTCAACAATTTTAATTACCCTGCATAGACCTTCAATGCAACCTCACAAATATTGTAAACACTGAAAATCATTAAAAATGGAACCGAGAAGGGTTAGAAAAATTGGCATTTTGAGTTATTAGATGGAAGGAACTGTGACCTTTTTAAATGTGCATTACTGCTTCCGGAAGTTTCAAGAAGCTGCAGTTTAAAAAGCTTCAAAAATTATCTTGCAGGCAATATAAATCTTATAGTCCAAATTAACAGCCTTTCCAAATTGCTATAATTTTTTAAATGGCAATTTTTCAGGATGGAAAATGGCAAACTTCCATTTGAGGGTTTCTATGTAGACAAAAGTACAGACTTGATGTTTACCAAAGATGTTGCTCTATTGTTGGACTAAGATATGGCCATTTGCATGGTACCCCTGTTTCCTTTTGTTAGAGATGATGCAACCTGGATGAAACTCAAAATGTACAAAGCTGTTCCTCTGCTACCAGCATGGGCGGTCTGAATGGCAGTTCTCCAAGTACTTTTTCTGACTTTGGCATAATGGCATGGCAGTTGGCAAAATATTTGTTCCAGCAAACCCTTGTCAAATCTAAGTTGCACAGAGAAGAGGAAAATCCAGGCTAATGGGTCTCCTTCTCTCTCAGCTACTTAGAAACTCTATGTTCATGAGTAGAAGATCTATAAGTTACAGATGCTAGAGGAGGGGAAAAGGAGACAATCACCATGTCTTCCTTCCTCATTTATGCATTGGAAAGCTTGAAGACTACTGGACATTCTGGTGCTATTTCTATGGCCATCTGAAGAACTCACTGCAGTTTCTAGAAAAGTAAGTCCACTTATGACTGTGAAGGATAGTTGGTCAAGTGCTACATAGTGACCAAGGCATATAATGACCGTATCCAACTCTAAGATTAATAGCACACTGATGGCATGTGGCTTCAGCATGCACAACTAATCAAGCTACATAATTATTTTTGATGTTATTTAAAGTGTTTATTGTGCTTAGTATTTGTAATAATTACAGGGGTTGATATTTCACTTCACAGTAAAGCCACATTTTGCTGATTGTTATCTGGAATGAATTACATCATACTGAAAACTGGAAAATATATACTTTACAGCTAATTGACTGACACTCATTATTGGAGTTCATACCCAAATGAGTTGGACAAGCTTGGAGGAGGGGGAACTTAGACACATGTTCTTCTTTCTTCCTATTTACCCAATTGGGTGTTGAGGGAGATCGCCCTTGCTTGAAAGCCAGTCGTATCTGACTCTAGGGTTCAGTGCTCATTTATGTTTATAGCCAAAAAGCCAGTACTGTCTGCGTCTGCAGATGTTTCTGTGCAAAGAATGCTGTTTACCTTCTCACCCAAGTGGTCCCTATTTATCTACTTGCAATTTCTTGCTTTTGAACTGCTAGATTGGTTGGAGCTGGGACACAGATGGGAGCTCACTCCATCATGCAGTACTTGGGAATCAAACTCCAACCTTCCAGTCGTTGAGTTCAGTGTCTTAACCACTTGAGCCACCACAGTCTCATTGAGGGAAAACACATGTTACTATTTTTAAAAGAGGGTGGCTGATTGCAGATGATGTAGCTGATAATAATAATTCTATGTCAGAAATTACTCTGGGTTGAAAGGATTTTTGCTGGAGAAACTCCGCTCAGGGGATCAAAGACAATCCAAGTTCAACCAACCATCCCACTCAATCTTGCAATCAAATCACCGCCCATTTTTTTCCCGTACAGCCTAACACATTTATCTATAGTTCTCCAGAACTACTAAATGTCAGTTAGTGGTGGTAACAGTATGGGACTGACAAATTTCTCATGGTGCTTGAATTTTCTTCTTATGATAATTGATTATGAAGAATATAGGAAAAGCCACACTAGATCAAACTTTTTGTCCCATAAAGGCAAGATTCTGTATACAGAAGAGCCAAACAGATGTTTATGGAAAGCCAGAGCAGAATGATGGTAGCATGTTGCTCATATTCTCAAGCAAAGAATATATAGAGGTACAAGTTTGGAAGTTAATGTGTATCTATCAAAGATGGCTCCAAGATTACAGTATGGAAAGTGATGTTTATCTGTCAAAGATGGTTCTAAAATTGTTATTTGGGGTGGGGTGGGGGGTTATGTGCCATCAAGTGGTTTCTGACTCCCTGCAATCCTATTTTGAGAAATCTACAACATGTCCTGTCCCCAACAATCCTGGTCAACTCTTGCAAAGCCAAACTTGTGGCTTCCCTCATGGGGAATTTTATTTCCTTTTTCTTTTTAAAGAAAATCTTGCTTTCTTGTGATGTGCCCAAAGTAGGACAGTCTCAGGTTCAGAGATCATTGAGGCTTGATTTGTTTTTAAGATACAGTAGATTTTTTTCTGGAGAGAAAAAAATAGAAGGCTAAAAGCTTCAAAAATAATTGACTGTGACAATGACGGTGATGATGATGATGATGTCTAGCCTTATCCTTTACAACATTGTTCTCAATACTTGTACTATCCAAGGTTTTATACCCAAATTCCAAAAACCCTTTCTCAAAACTGATGTTGAAAACATGTGTAGAACCACTGTTGTACACATTTCTGTTCTACAACAGAATCTTTGAATCCTTTTTTAGAGCCCTGTAAATTGGCAGCCATCTTGTGGCAGAGCACTTTACAATTTAACTATGTGCTGTCTATCCTAAATCTGTCCTAGGTTGTAGCATTATGAGAATGGGAGAAAAGCCTCTCTCTATTTGTTTTCTTCACATCATGCCTAATTTTACATACTTATGTCACATTGTTTCTGACTTTTATTATTATTATTATTATTATTATTATTATTATTATTATTATTATTATTATTATTATTATTATTATTATTATTATTATTATTATTATTATTATTATTATTATTATTATTATTATTATTATTATTATTATTATTATTATTATTATTATTATTATTATTGCTTCTATTCTTTATAACTTCCCTTATGTTAGCCTTAAAGGGTTTCTGCTGTGTACACAAGACCAGGGATGGGGTGTTCTGGACCACATATACCATAATTCTCCATTCTGGCAACTTTTCCTACTTTGCTGACAAGTTATAAATGACTTACTGCGATGTGCCTGAGAGAAAATACCTACGTTGGAAAGGCCCTGAGGCTTAACTAGTCCAAGATCCAACCAAACATCCAGCTCAAAAAGAGAGCTCCCAGCTATCACTGGGGTAGGAACATGAAGTTAAAGCAGATCTCAGCCTAGCTAAGACCCAGAGACTTCTAGTTTAAACCTTTCTCTCTAGCTTTGGTAGGTGAACCTAGGTTGTAGTATTAAGACAACTGTGTTTTAAGGTGTCTGTAAGATAGAATGTCTGGAATGGAAAATCATGATACAGAAAATTTGAAAATCCCATCCCTAATCAAGATAGGACCTAAGTATTTTGCAGTAGGAGATGCATTAGGAAACAAACATTGGTAACATTTGAAGTCAGTCTGTATTCTGTCCATGCTTGCCTTTGTTACATACCTATTTTATTACAGCATCTTTTCCATAGTAGCAAAAACAGCAGTTGAAAGCATTCATCTTCACCACTATAGACATGCAGCAGCAAAGGTGGAGATGTGAGTTAGAAGATATAGTAATGGTTAAAACTCAGTAAGTTCAGACTTGTACCTGTGCTCTCGGTAAGACATCTTGAAAGCTGTTGTCAACGTGGATTCTCCCCACACACACACACCGTTCTTTTTAAAGTGTTATATCTGCTCTGATCACCTCTACTCTGAGTGAGCTAGTGCTGCTTTATTTTACTAATTGCCAGAGCAATTATGCCATTATTTCTCAGAATGTAATTTTAATAAATAGGTCAAACAGAAAGGGCAACATCTCATCACTTACTCATTTCAAAAGCTTGGCTATTGTAATTTATCTGGGTGAGGTCAGTTGCAAGAAAGCAGCTAGGAGTAAAGCTAAAAATGGAGTCTAGAAAGGCCAAGGAGAACTGTCAGCTCTACTCTGTAGACAGGTTGACTTTTTACCAGATGGAAGGCCACTTAGGCTGCAGTGTTGTAGTCTATGTGAGGCCATCTCTGGCCCATAGGATGGAGCAGTTCATAGTCATTCAGGTAGCTTGATTTTAAATTATTTATAGTGTTAATGGTCATAAAGGCATCTTCTGTTGGGTCCATAAATATTCTGGCAATATGCAATCAGTATGATTTTTGCATCTCTCTTCAGATCATATATATATGTTTCACCTTTTACTCTGTCACATATTTTAGTCATTTACATGCAACTATCTGCTTTTATGCTTTACTTGATGTTTCCAAAATGGCTTTAAATGAAGATACATATAGAATGTTTTGCCATGTTTTAACCATGATTATATTAAACTAAGCAGGAATGTCATAGGTTAGATCTGTTTTCTCTGAGCAAGGATACAATTGGTATATTGGCCCTTTTTTTTTTAAAGCATTCCAAGCTACCTTCACTACTTGTGCTTCTACAGATAATGTTGGATTAAGAAGGAATCCCTCCAGCACCATGAACATGACCTTTTGGGAAGAAACCAACTGTAAGGAATGTAATGCTTTCAATTTCTATTTATTGCATATCTTCTTTCAGATAATCTGAAATTTCTCATTCACAGTTCCTTTGGATTGAGCTTCTGACTGGTCTCCCTCATCCATTCGGAAACAGTTCTAGATGCCAGTTCAAAAGATCTAGAACCTCCTTAGGATTAAACAGTGGGATAAGAGCAGGTTAGTGGTTCAGCAGTTCAAGACCCAAGTGCTGCATGATGGAGTGAGTGCCTGTTGTCTGTCCCAGCTCCTGCCAACCTATCAATTTGAAAGCAAGAAATTGCAAATAGATAAATAGGTACCATGTGGGTGGGAAAGGTAACAACATTCCATGCACTTTGGTGTCTAGTCACGTGTTATGTATGTTAACTGTGTTTTCTGACAGGAGCAGAATGTATCTTTTCTCAGATATCTATTCTTATGCAAATAAGTGGATCGAAAATGTGCACACTCTGTTAGCCAATGGGCTTGTTGTATTATCGTTACTGTTACTGTTTATAGTGTATATAAGTCCGAGTATTGCCCCATCCAAACTGTGTTCAAACCCCACTAATAAAGAGCTGAATTTCACTACTTCACTCGTCTGCTTCTTCATTCCCTGAACACGAAATCATGTTTGCCACATGACCATGGAAATGTCTGCAGACACTGAGATTTGATGTTGCCATTTGGTCTAGCAGCCATTGGTTGGTGTATCTTCGATTGTAAGTTGTGATTAGTTCCCCACATTTAAGCCACAGATATAACAATCTATAACTATAAAGCAAAGAAGTATGTTTGATAGTCTTCAATGCACTCCCCCCCCGCCACCCTCCCCCTTGAAACTTTGCCCAGATCTACCTTCCGGGAGGAGAAGGTCAAAGAAGGGGGTCCACAGGATGTGGGTGGGACATGGGACCCACAAAAATAAAAATAAAACTACATGCCCCAGCATCCCCTGCGCTACACCCCAGCCAAGCAGAGAGGCTGGAGTGAACACAGAAGAGGCAGGGCACCCCCTTCCCTGCCTCCTCGGGCGCCCGGAAGGGAAGGGGGAATAGATTGCATCCACCTACCCACCCCTTCCCTGCCTCTCCCCTGCCACAGCCGGGGAAGGGGGAACGGATCATGTCCACCTCCCCACCCCTTCCTTGCCTCACCACCACAGCCAGGGAAGTGGGGAACAGATCACGTCTGTCTCCCCCGCATTCCTGCCTCCCCCCACAGCCAGGGAAGGGGGAACAGATCGCGTCCACCTCCCCCCTTCCCTGCCTCCCCCACCACAGCCAGGAAAAGGGGAATGGATAGGTTCCGCCTCCCCACCCCTCCCCTGCCAACTCACCTGGTCACAGGTAGAGAGGGAAGGTGAGAAGCAGCCTACTTTACGCCCGAGGATGTGCCTCCCTGCACAGATAGCAGCCTGTCACCTTCCCTCTCTGCCAGGCTTTTTTGAAGCCAGCTTCAAAACAGCCATGACAGAGAGAAGGTGAGAGGCAGGCTGCACGGCCAACACACATCCCCAGAGCGAAGCCCGGGCTGGAATGCTAGTATGAAATAATCACTGCATCCTGGAACAACTAGTACATAATTATCCTGAAAACATTTGCCCACACTATCTATGGAAAAGAACAATTTTGTTTGCTGCTCTGAGCATATTTGTTAAGCACTCCATCTACTGGTTATTCTTAAATACTTTATAGCTTTTTTTTTTTTTGCTGAAGTACTCTTGCATCTAGAATCAGCTTGCTTTATATTGTATTTTTGGTGTATGAAAACCAAGACACAGGACACAGCCTCGGGCTGGGTTAACTCAGGTTTATTGCATTGTGGACAGAGGGAACATGAGGTAATGGCGGATCGATAGCTCTTTTTATACAGCAGTAATACATTTGAACGTGGTGCCATGGTAGCCCATTGGCTACTGCCTGCGTGACGTCATTGCGAGTCACGCCCTTCTTGTCCAGGTGTAGGTAGTGGCGGGAAAGCTTCCCGCGCTGTTGCCTTTGATGAGTTCGGACCAAGAGAGCTTGGACGCTCGCTGCTGCCAGCTGGTGGTCATTAGCTCGCGTCCTATTACAGGGTTTATATGATACAGCTGAAGGTTACATTGTTGCTATAGGCAAGGTTACATTGGCTCCGATACATTGTAATCCATGTGGAAGGAAAACCATTAGAACACAACACCCCTCCCCCCTAGGATGAGACAAAGTCTCGAGCCCCCACTCAAACACACTCCCCCCCCTAGGAGACAAAGTCTCTCAGCCAAGATGGCTTATTTCGAACACGCTGGGGTCTCGATGCGGGCTGCCTTTGCCCGGGCTTGCTACCTTCTCTTTGTCCCCTGGTTTCCTGCCCTGTAATTGGAGAGGGAGACTCGTTAGTGACCTGCCGCGGCTCCGCGGCGTTGTTGGGAGGTGTGCTCTCTCTTAGGGAAGAACCGGGGGCACTGGGGACTAACGAAAAACCCCTCTTCTCGCTTGGATGGGTGGGGGAACACTCCTGAAAACCCCCCCGGCTCGCAAAACCCAAACCAAAATTACATTCGGGGGCAGCGGTCGCGAATTCCTCTCCCCCTTCCCCGGCCTCTGATGGAACTGGTTTATCAAAAGGATATGAGTCGGGGCCGCTGCTTCTTCCTTCCCCCCTTGCTTGGGACTGTTGTCCGCTGATGTCTCCCCCTTGGGCTAAGCGGGTGGGGGAGAACCCTAACGCTGAATCCTGTTGATGAGCCCCACTGTCTGGTACGCTCACTCGGTGCCTCAGCTGGTCCGCGTGCCTCCTCCAGAAGAGACCTGTGCTGGTCTCGACCCGGTACGACACTGGCCCCGTCTGTTCTACTACCGTCCCCGGCACCCAGGCTGGCCCTGCGCTGGCATAGTTCCTGCAGTGAACAGGGTCGCCGGCGGCGAAACCTTTCGAGACTGCCACCCCTATGTTTTTCCCTTTATCCTCGACTCTCGTCGGGTCTAGCCTGGACAGGATCGTGGTCAGTTTACGCCGCATCAAGAGCTCTGCCGGCGAGTAGCCTGACGCTAAGGGGGTGACCCTATACGCTAATAGGAACTGGCATACTTGATGATTTAGGTCCCCCAGGCCCATGCGCCGCAGGGCATCCTTTGTTGTACGCACCAGCCGTTCCACTTGGCCATTCGTGGCCGGGTGAAACGGCGCGGATGTGACATGCCGAATGGCGTTTGCCTCCAAGAATGTCCCGAACTCCGCGGAGGTGAAACAACTAGCGTTATCGCTGACTAAAGTGTCGGGTAAACCGAACGTGGAAAAGACTCTCCTCAGCTGGCTGATAGTAGTGGCGGAGGATGTGCTCTTTACTGGGATAACCTCCAGCCACTTGGAGAACGCATCCACCACCAGGAGAAACATGGTTCCTCGGAATGGGCCAGCGAAATCTACGTGCACTCTGGACCATGGTCCCCTTGCTGTGTCCCATTCCCTATGCGGGAGACGGGCCGCCTCTGGTCGGGACCCCTGGCATGCCTCACAAGTGCCGACCATGTACTCAATGTCTGCGTCTAGCTGTGGCCACCAAAAGTAACTCCGGGCCAGCGCCTTTGAACGAACGATGCCCGGGTGGCTGACGTGCAGCAGTTCGAGCACCCTCGGGCGCAGGGACGTAGGGATCACCACCCGTTGGCCCCACAAAAGGCACCCCCTCTCTAGGGACAGCTCTTGCTTTTTCCGAAAAAATGGGCCAAATTCTGTGCTTGGGGACGATGCCGGCCACCCCTTCTGTACCCATGAACTAACTTTCTCCAGCGTTCTGTCCTTGCCTGTCGCCCTAGCAATGTCGGCCGGTACTATTGGGGTTGCGTCCAAGACCTCAATCAGCAACACCTGGCGGTCTCTGTCTACTCTCGCCTTTTGGTCGTCCGATAAGGGCAAAGGAGATCTCGAAAGAGCATCCGCATGGCAGATCTCCTTCCCGGGCCGGTACTCCAACTCGTGTTGGTATGCGTTGAGAAAAATAGCCCATCGCAGCATTCTCGGGGACAGGATCTGCGGCGTGGGCTTGCTTGCCGTGAAAATCCCTAACAGGGGCTTGTGATCAGTCACGATTTTGAACGGGCGGCCATACAAAAAATCGTGAAATTTTTTGGTTCCCGCTACTATTGCTAATGCCTCCCTGTCGGTTTGTGCGTAATTGCGCTCCGCGTGGGACAGGGACCTTGAATAAAACGCTACCGGAGCTTCCCTTCCGTCATCCAACACGTGGCAAAGCACCGCCCCCACCCCCACCGGGGATGCGTCACAGACTAAAACCACTGGCCGTTTGGGGTCGAAATGCGTCAGGATTGCCTCAGATGTTAAGAGTTGCTTTAGTTCTTTGAATGCCCTCTCGTGCTCGTCACCCCACATCCATGTCTCCTCCTTTTTAAGCAACCGATGAAGCGGTTCGGCCACGGACGCCTTCCGCGGGAGGAATGTATGGTAAAAATTGAGGAGCCCCAGGAATGACTGTAGCTCGGTTTTGGATGTGGGGCGAGGGGCCTTCTTTATGGCTGCTACTTTGGATTTAGACGGCTTAATACCCTCGGGTGTGATTCGAAACCCTAAAAACTCGACCTCAGTTTCGAAAAAAACACATTTGTCCTTCCTCAGTCTCAGCCCCGCTTTCTCGAACACAGTTAGTACTTTATCCAATCTCTTTGCCAGTTCGGCTTCACTCCCCCCTGTTATCAACACGTCATCAAAATAGGGCAACACCCCCTCCAGCCCCTTCAGGAGGCGTTCCACAAGCGACTGAAAAAGGCCGGGTGCCGAGTTCACGCCGAATTGTAACCGCGACACCTGGAACGCCCCTTTGTGTGTAACTATCGTTTGTGCCGCGGCCGTGGCGGGAGTTACGGGGAGTTGCTGATAGGCTTGTGCCAAATCGAGCTTAGCGAAACACTTTCCCCCATTCAGCCTGGCCAAAAGGTGGCTGACCACCGGCACCGGGTATGCATTAGGGCGGATCGCCTTGTTGATTGTACACTTATAATCAGCGCAGATGCGCACCTCCCCGTTAGCCTTCAGAGCGGTTACAATTGGGGTTTCCCACTCCGCGGAATCAACGGGAATGAGAATCCCCTGGTCCACCAGTTTGTCCAGTTCCGCCTCTATCTTGTCCTTGAGTGCGAACGGCACCCTGCGCGGTTTGAGTCTTATCGGGCGGACCTCCGGGTCTAGGTCGAAGGCTACAGGGGGTCCCTTGAACTTCCCAAGTCCTTTTTTGAAGACGGCGGGATGCGCATCGCAAACCGCTTGTATTGGGTCCACCCCCACTGTATGCACTCCCCCTATGAACAAGCCTAAGGGCTGAAACCACTGTGTCCCTAGGAGGCTACAACTTCCCCCCTTAAGGACAACCAGGGGCAGTTCCGCAGAATGTCTCTTAAAACTGACCCGAAATTTCCCGACCCCCAACACTGGAATGCTGTTTCCCTGTACATCTCGTAACGTGGACCTCAACGTTTTAAGTTTGGGCCGCACGTGGGGGTCGATTTTCAAAAACTCCTTTTGGGAAATTATGGAATAGGAGGACCCCGAGTCAATTTCCATCCTAATTGGGGCCCCTTGTACTAGTACCTCAACGAAGTAATGGGACTGTCCCGCGGCCACGCTGAACACTGGGACGTCGTCCTCGCTGTTGTCCGAGACGCGGCCCACGCCATCCTGCTGCCTCGTGGGCCGGACGCCATCTTTGACCCTCGCCTGACGGGCCGGCTTGGACGAACGGTCCGGTGAATTCCTACGGGCTTCTTGTCTCTTCCTGCACACCTTGGCGATGTGTCCGCGATGGCCGCAGATGTAGCACTCGGCTTTTCGGAATGGGCACTTCGTACGGTCGTGGGCCGCCCCACAGCCATCGCAACGCCGCCCCCCCTTTCGTACCTTCTGGACCTCATCGTCGTCGCTGCCCTCGGCCGACGACTTTGATGTTCGCCGGGTCGCGTGCACTGCCTGTCCAGTCTTCCCGTGCACCGAATTGTCCGCCCTGCCGGTCTTCGGTCGCCACTCACGCCACCCGTGCATCTCCTCCACGCCAGCATTCGTGGCCTCCGCGGCTTCCGCAGTCTCTATTACCTCGGCCAGTGTGGGTGGCGGCTCCTTGTTCATCAAGCTGCGCTGCACCTCCTTGTCTTTCAGGCCACACAAGACGACGTCCCTCATAATCATCTCTAGGTTGTCCCATTTGCAGGGGACGGCGGCTACCCTCAGGGCTTCCACGTAGGCTTCCACTGACTCGTCCGGCGCTTGAACTCGCCTCCAAAACGCCCCCCTGGCGGGGAACATTGCCTTCGACGGCTGGTAACGCTCTCGCAGTAGTTTCAGTATGTCCTCGGTTTTAAGGTCATCCACCGTCTTCGGTGGAATCATGCTCACCAGCATCCCCTTGGTTTCCGTTCCAAGCATTCTGGTGAGGATGGCCCTCTTCCTTTCCTCATCGTCTTTGACTTTGAGTTCCACCAATGCCGCCTTGAAATCCATCTCAAAAACGATCCAGTCCCGCGGCTTGGTGATGTTGAAACCGCTCTGTGTCCTGGCTCCTTGGGGATCCATTGATCCCATCCTCGTCGCCAATTTGGTGTATGAAAACCAAGACACAGGACACAGCCTCGGGCTGGGTTAACTCAGGTTTATTGCATTGTGGACAGAGGGAACATGAGGTAATGGCGGATCGATAGCTCTTTTTATACAGCAGTAATACATTTGAACGTGGTGCCATGGTAGCCCATTGGCTACTGCCTGCGTGACGTCATTGCGAGTCACGCCCTTCTTGTCCAGGTGTAGGTAGTGGCGGGAAAGCTTCCCGCGCTGTTGCCTTTGATGAGTTCGGACCAAGAGAGCTTGGACGCTCGCTGCTGCCAGCTGGTGGTCATTAGCTCGCGTCCTATTACAGGGTTTATATGATACAGCTGAAGGTTACATTGTTGCTATAGGCAAGGTTACATTGGCTCCGATACATTGTAATCCATGTGGAAGGAAAACCATTAGAACACAACAGTATTCTTTCTTTTCACCTTCCTGAATCAGACTAAAGAATATTTCATCCTTAATTTACAGTTTAGTAATTACCTGCTGGCAGCCTTTATCTAGAATATGGAAAAGTTTGTATTTATATTATTACATCTCAGCACAGTGGACGGTACTATTCCAGTAAGTAACGGGGAGTAACATTTGTTGGCCATTTCCAGGAGAACACATTCCAGATGTCTTTTATTTGTTGTGTGTCCTAATTATCTTGTAATCCAGCATGTACAAAATAACCAGCCCAGCCTTCCCTCCAGTTTGACCATTCTTTTGTGGAATGCCAGATTGGTACAAAATAAAATCCAATTAATTTACCATCTGATTTTAGACCTGTAGATTTTAGACACTAGACATTATCACTGAGATCTGAATGGATACAGATGGAAAGGACTTTCCCTTTCTCAGATTTGCCCACCCGAGTTTTCCATCCAACATCAGATTCCATTGAGGTCAGTAAGATCTCTCTTCTCTCGAATTCAGACCAAGGATCCTTTATTTGTGTGTGGGCTATCCAGATAGAATTGAGATAGAACCGGTGCAATTCTCTCCTTTGGATCCAGTGTTCCTCTTATCAGAGCTGATGGACTTAGTCTTTCTGATAATCTTGAGGATTCCCAATCTTTTGCTTCTGGGTAAATTCAATGTCCATGCAGAGATGTTTATATCTGGAGTGGCTTCAAAGTTCTTGGATTCCTTTAAATACTTGGCCTCATCCCAACATGTGAGTGGCCCATGCTCATGGCAGGGCACACATTGGGCCTGCTTTTTTTAATGGGGTATGGAGATCATTTTCCAAGAGGGACAGTTATAACATTGATCAGTTTGCCATGTTAAGATCACTATATGACACTGGTGGTTCCCCTCCATGAGGAGCTTGGACCTATTAGAATGTTATTTCCTTGAGAGCTACTGCATCTGGAGGGTTTCCAGAATGCCTTGGGTGTGTTTCAAAGTGATGTATCAAAGCCCAGGTTACCAAATGATATATTGCAGTGATGGCGACCATTTTAGAGACCAAGTGCCCAAACTCAACAGTCAGTTGACTGCACTGCAGGGTGAACTCTGTTCTGTGCTGTTGAGGTGGCCCAATATTGGTCAGATGTCATCTAGTCCTTTTAATTCCTTTTTGTCTTAAATATGTTAATTTTAGCTTTGTATGGTGGTGTCTCTGACACAAATAAAGAAAGAAACTCTGTACTGTGAGGGGGAGGAAGTGTTCCCATTGGGCTGTTGGGCAGAGGGACAGGGTGAACTCTATGCTGGGGGGAGGAAATGCTTCCATTGGCCTGCTAGGCAGAGTGAACTCTGTGCTGGGGCGATGGCGCACATGCCCACAGAGAGGGCTCTGAGTGCGCCTCTTGCACATGTGCCATAGGTTTGCCACCACTGATATATAGAGATGATTTAGATAGCTGTCATGATTGTTCCCAAATATCCTCTCTGATGCAGATTGTGATTCTCTCCATGTTTCATGGATGAGTTTCAGACAATGAAACCAAGATGGAGAAGGCTACAGAGCATTTGGAGAAAGGACCTGTTGGATAAGAGTTTTAGTTGTGGTGAGGAGCTGGTTCTGTAGATAAGTTAACACAAAGGAAAAATTCTTGTGTAAAATTAATCAGTAGGGCCCCTAATCCTTTGGCAGAGCTTTTTTGAAGTTTTTTGGAGCCTTATTGAAACTTGCCAGTTTAATTGGAAGGACTTCTCCAATTCAATGTAATCTGACTGATTTGAGCTATTGTAGGACTAAGATTGAAAACAGATGAGAGAATCTTGACTCTACTTTTAACTCAATAGATCATCTTGAGATGCCCAGTACATCGTCTTGTCCAGTTTTATTCGATCAATTTCAACTTGGAACATGAGAACAGGTTGCAAAGAAGGCTGAGTGAAATAAAGCCATAGATTTCTCACAGGAATTTTAAAAGCATCTCTTGGGGCTGTCTAATTTCCACAGCTTAGAGCCTTTTTTTTCTTTAAAGAAAAGAACAGAAAGAAGTGGTTTAATTTTCCCCCTTGACAGGAGTGAAGTAACATTGCTTTTGGCTAAAACAGCATTCATACCTGTGTGTGGTCTTGTCTTGTGACTCTCATATCAGAATGAGCTCCCAGTGGATATATGTGTGTGTCTATATATATCTATGTGTGTGTGTCTCTCAAGCAGGATTCACATCAATCTAACTAGTCAACAAAATGCCTTATGATTGAGAATCCTTGATTTAGCAAAAGGTGATGAGGTACAGTTATCTCTTGCTTCTCAAATCTTTTATTTTGCATATCTCTTTTACAGACTTGCTCATAGGAACAAAGAAAAACAAAAGGCATCCTCTGAAACAATGATGCCACCAGGCAGACCTCTGGTTCTATATTTCTTCCGCCACTCCACACACAATCCTTCACCATCTGTGTTAAGCAGCTGACTGCCTTTGACTGCCTCTTGTATGGCTCTGATGACAACTGAAAATAGATGTGATTGATGTCTACCTACCAAGGGTGTGGTAGAAAAGGGATGCAAGATGATGCTCAGTATGTGAAGTGGAGCAGATGCAAAATCTGTCAAATTACTTTACAACTTTGGAGAAGTTGTGTTTTGTTTATCTCTGTAGATTATGCACATCTAGGGATGCCATACGTAATGGAAAACCAGGAATTGCATGGGTTGAACCTGTCCCAGCCCAGTTCCAAAAGAATAATTTAAAATTCCTGCTTTTCAGACCAAGGAGGTTTGAAGAAAAAATATGCACCTTTTTCTTGCAATAGAGCTGTGCTTCTATAGAACACCAGCAGTTGGCAGAGCAATAGCAAAGGAAGACAGCAAAAAAAAAAAAACACACACACACACCATTTTATTGCTGACTCTATTGAAGTCGCAGCAGCAACAGCTTGCAGAATGAGCTCCCGTCTTTGTCCCAGCTCCTGCAAGCCTAGCAGTTTGAAGGCAAGAAATTGCAAGTAGATAAATAGGGATCACTTTGGGGAGAAGGTAAGCAGCGTTCCGTGCACTCCGGTGTCTAGTCATTCCTGCCACATGACCACGGAATATGTCAGCAGAAGCAGACAATGCTGGCTCTTCGGCTTTGAAACAGAGATGAGCACTGAACTCTAGAGTCGGATGTGACAGGCTTCCAAGCAAGGGAAACCTTTACTTTTACACGTGGCAGTCCCAGTTTGGGAGGATAGGATTATGGTAACCCTATGTACATCTTTTCATGATGGGTAAAAAGCTTCTTTCCAAATCATGCCAGATGTTATACCTAACACACAAGGATCAAAATTTATTTTTAATAGTTGTAGAGCGTGAAACAGTGAAGGAAAGACCAATGATCAGGAAACTGAAGGAGCTCCATCATTATAAAAGGCTACAACATTTTTGTGGATTTTTTGTTTAAGAATATAGGTTAATAAAAGAAATATAAAGTATTGGTATTTGAAGCTGAATATCCAATTGACAGCTATGGTAATCTCATGTATCGATTACTGTAATGCTCTCTATGTGGGGCTTCCCTTGTACCTGATACGAAGGCTACAATGGGTGCAAATATATATTTGCACCCGTACAATTTGCACCTGTATATTTTGAATCTTGTATATTGATTTTTTTGAATCTTATATATTTTTTGAATCTTGTATTGATATTTTGTAAATTGAAATTGTATTGTATATTCTTATTGCATTGTATATTCTCCTGTTGTACACCGCCTTGAGTTGTACTTGTGCTGAGTAATGCGGGATATACATTTAAATTTTAATAATAATAATAATAATAATAATAATAATAATAATAATAATAATAATAATAATAATAATAATAATAATAATAATAATAATAATAATAATAATAATAATAATAATAATAATAATAATAATAATAATAATAATAATAATAATAATAATAATAATAATAATAATAATAATAATAATGGCAGCAGCTAGACTGATTACTGGTGTGAGAAAATTTGATCATTTCTCCCCAGCCTTGGCAAGGCTGTATTGGGTACCCATTCCTTCTCATATCAGGTTCAAGGTATTAGTTCTAACTTTTAAGGCTCTAAACAGTTTTGGACCTTCCTACCTGGTTGAGCATCTTCCCCTCCGGACATCAGCCACTTGTTCCTCTCAGATGGCGCAGCTCCAGGTGCCGACCCCGAGATTGGCAAGGAAGGCTGTGACTCGGAGAAGAGCCTTCTCAGTGGCAGCACCAACTTTGTGGAACTCCCTTCCAGCTGAGCTGAGCCAAGTCTAATCCCTGCCTATGTTTAAAAAACAGTTGAAATCATTTCTTTTTAAAGCGGCTTTTGAGAATGTTTTGTCAATGGCTGAGCATTAGATATTTTATTTTGGTTTTGTTTTTTTAAAAAATGTATGACTGTTTTTCATGTCTGAGTTTTGTGTTGTTAGCCACTCAGAGTAGGAAAATTTACTAGATGGGCGGGGTATAAGTACAATAAATAAATAAATAAATAAATCAGTTATGTTTTGCAGCCTGCTGTTTTTCCCAATTCACTTCTAAGAAACAAAGCCTAGCCCAATCTCTGCCATGAACCTTTAGGACTCTGATTGATACTTTTCGTGTGCAAAAGATTGGTGCATGCCTGAAGAAGTGATCTTGAATAATGAAAGCTTGTGTAATGTTTAATTTTTTTAGTGATGTAATAAAAGTATCACCTTGCTCCTGTATTTGTATTGTGTAAGAATCACACAGCTCTCTTCGTTTGTACTTGAAGTTATGCATCATATAGAGAAAATGAAGAGGGAGAAGTTTTTTCTCTCCTTTTCATAATACTAGAAATTAAAAACAGAAAGTCATTATTTAAAATTAATTTGACGTATGTGAAGATGAGAGGAAGAAAGGTTGAAGGTCAATGCCAGGGCTTCGTGTTGCAAAAGGGTCACATTTTGTCTTCCCTAGATGTAGGACATTAACCAAATTTGCACATCTTGGAAATGTTAAGAGTTTTTGCCTCACAAAGTCCAGAATTTCCACAAAGACACCTTACCAGGCTCTGAATATCCTGAAACAAGTGGTGGATGCCAACATGGGTGGTTTTAAAGGGGAATCAAAGTAACTTATGGAGGATAAAGATAGCAGTTTCCACCAGTCATAATAGTTATATATAATCATCACAAGTAATACTTTTACTAATTGTTAAGGACAAAATCAGGAAGTACAATAAGCCCTTATGTTCTGTTGATAGGCTTCCCATGGCCATCTGGTTGGCCATTGTGAGGAAGAGGGTCTTGGGTTTAGATAGGACTTTTGTCAAACCAAGCACAGTTCTTCTTCTGTTCTTAACCAAAGCTGAAGTTCTGTCCCTCAATTTTGTCATCTCCTGAAAGCCAAACAGACTACTGGTATGAACAGTGACAATGAAAGCGCGGCGCCAAAATGGCCGCCGCGCTCTTTGCGGGCCCCCACCCACCCGGACGCAGACATCCGGGTGAGTTAGGGGGCGTAGCCACCCCTCTATAAAAGGGGTGGCCACGAGGCAGACGAGCTGCCATTTTAGAAAAAGCGACGGAGAGGAGAAGTTTTCTCCGTCGCTCTTCGTTTCTTCAGTCTTCGGCTGTTTAGCCATTTCGGCGCTTGCGATCCCCGGAAAGGGATCATCTTCTCTCCGCGATGCCTCCCAAGAGGAGGGCCACGGCGACCAAGCCACGGCCAAGAGGGAGGAACTTGCCTGGCCCTGCGCTTGGAAGGGGACAGCATTCGGGTCGGAGGACCGCGACTGCGCCCCCGCAACAGGGCTCCGCATCACCTTCACCCACCGTTACCGGTGGGATGGGGCAGATTAGGGCATGGCCCTCGGCTCTCCAGCCTCAGGCTGGACCTACAGGGGCTTCGGCACCTGGCCCGCAATTGCCGGCCACTGGTCAAGACAACGGGGGAGGGCCTGGTGCGGTCACACAGCAGGGCTTGCCTCCGGCCCCTCATGGGCCGGAGTTTGGGGCATGGCCCTATTCAGGACCTGGCTCCCAAATTGGGGTCCCCGGTGTATCACCCAGTGGGCCGTGCGGACCACCTTGCCCGCCTTATACCAGGGGTTCTGCAACTGTGGATGCATTGTTGGCACGTTTAGCCGTGCTGGAAGCATCCCTGGGGATCACAAACAACCCCTCGGGGGGGGGGCTTCACTGCCGACTGGGGCCCCCTTTTGCCTGCCTGCCACCTCGACGGCCGCCACTCTGCAGCAGGCGGCCAGTCGGGTTGAGCTGCTGGAGACACTCTGGCCTGTACCCGCCACGATCTCGCAGCTCCCCGTTCGTCCTGAACTACAGCCGGGGAGTGGTCAGATGTGGCCCCAGAGCTCGATTACGGTCGCGAGCTCCGACGCCCACCATGGGCCGGAACCCCCAGTGGGGGCGGCTCACAGGCGTGCACCCAGTGAGTATCAGGTTCAAGCTAATGTCCCCACATCACAGTCCACTTCCGGTGTTAGTTTTCAGTGGCCATGGCCTCGTCACGTCGAGGCGGGTGGGTATCAGTTCCCAGCTTACCCTGGTGCCACTGGGTCCCATACTGGCACAACATTGGGTGGGGGGGTTTCCGCCCCCAGGGCTGTACCGGGCATCGCAGGGACTGTCCAGACACCGCTGCCGATACCCCGTGTGAATACTGTGCCGGTGTCGGCATTGCCGACGGCAGGGTATTCCTTGCCCCTCGGGGATCATTTGTCCCAGGCCACGAGGGAAAAGATTTGGCGGGGGGAGTATGTTGATATTTTCTCCCTATTGAACTGTGAGCCCACCAAGGAAGATAAAGAGGGGCAGGATGACAGAGACAAAGAGCTGTCTCGTCGTCGTAAGCCACCGCGCACTTGGGCCAACTGGTTACCCGCATATCTCATTTATATGGCGGTGTACCTCAGGGCCCGGCCCGATTTGGCCATTCCTATGGTCCAATATTTGGACAATATTTACAGGGCGATGGTGGATTTTCCTGGCCCATCGTGGTTGGCTTATGATGAGGAATTCAGGATGAGGGTGCCCTTACAACGGGAGATGAGATGGGACGAGCCATGCCAGAAGTTGTGGCTTTTATACATGACCCCCACACACCCGACGCCTGGGGAAAGGTATCATTGCGGCCATGCCGTCCAGTGAGCTACTCCAACGCAGGCTCCCCGCCAGTTGGCGGGGCAGGGGGTTCCAGCCCGCTTGCTGTGTTGGAGTTTCTCGGCCAATGGCGTATGCAATAGACGGCAGTGCCGATACAAACACGAGTGTCCCTCTTGCACTGGCCCCCATGCCGCCGCTGCGTGTCCGCGAGCCGGTGGGTCACGAGACAGAGGTAGAGGTGGACAGGGAGCGGGCAGAACTGCCGCTGAAGGAGCTGGTCAGTCAAAAGGCCCCCTCCCCGGTTAACATATTTATGTTAGAGAGGTGGCTCACGACTTACCCGAGGAGGGAGGATGCGAGGTACCTCCTCGAGGGTTTCCAGTGTGGTTTTCGTATCCCATTCGAGGGGGTGCGGGGACCCCAAGATGCTCCTAATTTGCTTTCCCTGAAGGGTAGGGAGGAGGTGGCTGCCCTAAGTATTGCCAAGGAGGTAAATGCAGGGAGGGTAGCGGGTCCCTTTTCTAGGCCTCCCTTTACCAATCTTAAGGTTTCCCCTTTAGGTTTGGTTCCCAAAAAGGCCCCTGGTGAATTTCGTCTAATTCACCATTTATCATACCCGGCAGGTCATTCGGTCAATGACGCCATTCCTGATGACCTTTATTCGGTCAGGTATACGTCATTTGACCAGGCCCTGCGCATGGTGCGCTCTTGTGGCCCGGGGGCACTTCTGGCGAAATGTGACATTAAATCGGCATTCCGGTTGTTGCCAGTGCACCCGGGGGACTTTGAGTTATTGGGTTTTAAATTCCAAGGGAAATTTTATGTAGATAAAGCCATGCCTTTTGGCTGCTCTATTTCCTGTTCAGCATTTGAACGTTTTAGCACTTTCCTTCAGTGGGCCTTTGTTCGCAGGTCTGGGTCCCGGTCTGTAGCCCATTACCTCAATGATTTTTTGTTCGGGGGTGAACGGGGCTTGGACACGTGCACGCGTCTCCTCACCACATTTCAGACGCTAATGCAGGAACTGGGTGTCCCTTTAGCGCCCGAAAAGACCGAGGGCCCATCAACTACGCTCACATTTCTGGGTATTGAAATCGACACGGTCGCGCAGACATCCAGGTTACCTATGGATAAGGTCACACTGATCTCTGCGATGATTTTGGCCTTGCTGGCCAAACGTAAAGTGTCACTTCGTGAGCTCCAAGTTCTACATGGTCATCTTAACTTTGCCTGCAGGGTGGTCACGCCTGGCAGAGCTTTTGCTCGATGCCTATGTGATGCCATGATTGGGCTATCGAGGCGCCACCACAGGGTCCAACTGACCAAGGGCATGAGGGCTGACCTGTTGGTTTGGCTTAAGTTCCTGCGGGAATTCAACGGGGTATCATTTTGGAGATCTGACCTTTTGGTTTCCCCTAGGTTCCAGGTTCAGTCGGATGCCTCTGGGTCCCTGGGATATGGGATTTATTTTGAGGGGAGGTGGGCCTACGGCCAATGGCCTCCAGCATGGCGGGGCACGGATCGTCTACGCGATCTTACATTCCTCGAGTTCTTCCCGATACTGGGAGCTTTGATGCTATGGTGTGAGGAGTGGGCCAATTCAGTAGTCCATTTTTGGTGCGACAATGCTGCGGTAGTGCACATTGTCAATTCTCAGACATCTAAATCACCCAGGGTCATGGAGTTAGTTCGTCAGTTTGTGTTACGCAGCCTACGCCTCAATGTGCTCTTTAGGGCCAGACATATACCAGGTCTTAATAATGATATTGCTGATGCTTTATCCCGCCTGCAGATCCCCCGGTTCCGCGCCTTGGCTCCGTACGCGGAGGAATTCCCCTCGCCACTCCCGGACAAGATTTGGACATTTGGCAAGGAGAGGTGAACCGGGCGATCGGCATGTCACTTGCGCCCCGCACGCGTAAGGCGTATCACCATGCATTTAGTCAATTTAAAAAAAAATTGTGCGCAGTTCCGGTTGCCCAAAGTGTGGCCCATTCCAGTTGAACAAGTTCTACAATTTATGGTTTACCTATACAGTCAGGGCCTAGCTCCCCGCACCATAGCATCCAGGCTGTCAGCACTGGCATTCATGGCCAAGGTGAGGGGTTTTGCTGACAACATAAATGATTTCCGTATACGACATGTTTTGGAGGGGTGGACACGGGAACGTGGACGCCGCCCGGACACTCACCACCCAATTTCTCCAGGGGTCCTTACCCACCTTGCACGAGACTGGCATGCCCTGTGTTTTGACAGGTATGAGGCAGCTCTTTTTCATGCGGCTACCACGGTGGCCTTTTTTGGAGCGCTCCGCATCAGTGAGTTGCTGCTACTGTCTAAGGCGGATGCGGCTCGTAGGGCACTGGAACTCGAAGATGTCTATGTCTCTAATGAGTGGGCTCAGTTGAGGATACGGTCCTCAAAAGTCGATCAGCACGGTGTAGGCAGTGGTGTTAGACTGCTACGATGTTCCATTGCAGACATCTGTCCGGTTGGTGCCCTACAGGAAATCATTGCAGTGCGTGGCACGCACCCTGGCCCGTTTTTCTGCCACCAAGATGGGTCTCCCCTGACTAAATTTCAATTTTGGAAGGTGACCGGTAAGGCACTATCCAGTGTTGGCTCCCCGGGGCTCGTTACGGCACCCATTCTTTTAGAATAGGGGCTGCTTCTACTGTGGCTGCATTTGGGTACTCTGAGGCTGATATACGCCATATGGGGAGATGGGGATCTAAGTGTTTTGCATTATATGTTCGCCCTATTCAGGTATGAGTACCAGATAAGTCACCGTTCTCTCCATTTTATCTTACAGACCCTGTGTGTCCACACACACCGGTGGCAGTATGGCTGGTGGGCCATAGCTATGTGCACTGGGCAGCGCAGTACGCTGCGGCAACAGAGTGGGGACCCCAGCTTGGACTACGTGCCTCCGCATGTATCAGGTGGTATGGTAAGCGTGGAATGTTATGGCGGGAACTGTTGCCATTCCTTTTCTCCATCAGGGATTCTGAACCGCCTGATGTCCTGGTGCTGCACCTCGGGGGCAATGACCTAGGCCAGGTCACTGGCCTTTCGTTAAAATCTGCGATTTGCAGCGACCTAGCTTATTTGCATTATGTGTGGCCTTCCACAACGCTGCTATGGTCGGACATCATACAGTGTCACGCTTACAGGGGGGGTATTAACCTCCATGCCCTTGACCACGCTCGCCGCTCAGTGAACAGGGCAGTTGCCCGGTTCTTTGCAGACAAGGGTTTGGGGCGGGTCATCCGACACCCCACCATTAGTTTACAAAATTATGATCTTTATACAGGGGATGGGGTCCATCTGTCGGCTAGAGGTATGAACCTCTTTTTGGAAGATTTGCAAGCAGGCCTGTTGACCGAGCTGACGGTCTGGGGGGGGGGGGCGGTGAGTCTTTATTGAAGCCTCCCCGTGTGGCGGGTAGCACTGGTAAGGTAAATATTTATGACCCACAGGTATCCGGCAGGTTCGCAATGGACTGGCCAACACTTAGACAGGTACAAGTTTAATAACGTTGACCGGTCAATGATGAACCAGGCAATGGGGTGATGGCAGGAGATCTTCAGCATGCATCACCCCGTGATTTGACGGATACACGTCAGAGGGTGGGGTCAGTAGATAGTTTATTGACTACGGTCAACAATTTGTTTGTCGTAACAAACAAAATGATACAAATGGATACATTGTAGCCAATTGCCGTTGGCAATTTTGGGAGCAACCTTACCAGTGTTACTGCGGCCTGCTTGCCTTAAGAATTATAATTGGCTGAGTACCAATTGAAATTTATAATTCGGACTAGGGCATTATTCAATAAATGTGGCCCAATGCCGTTATCCATATACCGGTGTCTGAGTCTTTCTTTGGGGGGGTGCGCCTGCAATGAAAGCGCAGCGCCAAAATGGCCGCCGCGCTCTTTGCGGGGGCCCCCACCCAGACGCAGACATCCAGGTGAGTTAGGGGGTGTGGCCACCACTCTATAAAAGGGGTGGCCACGAGGCAGACGAGCTGCCATTTTAGAAAAAGCGACGGAGAGGAGAAGTTTTTCCCTCCACCCCCTCCCTAGTGAACAGTGTGATATTTTGGTCGCTTCGGGGCCGGATGGGAATTTTTGGCTTGAACCTACAATTGGCCTCCTGGTTCTGGCTTTTTTGCCCATCCCACACTGTTGCTAAGGTTTGATACAGGGGTTTTTGCTCTTGACTTTGGTCACATGGGCGGGTAGCACTGGTAAGGTAAATATTTATGACCCACAGGTATCCGGCAGGTTCGCAATTGACTGGCCAACACTTAGACAGGTACAAGTTTAATAACGTTGACCGGTCAACGACGAACCAGGCAATGGGGTGATGGCAGGAGCTCTTCAGCATGCATCACCCCGTGATTTGACGGATAGACGTCAGAGGGTGGGGTCAGTAGATAGTTTATTGACTACGGTCAACAATTTGTTTGTCGTAACAAACAAATTGATACAAATGGATACATTGTAGCCAATTGCCGTTGGCAATTTTGGGAGCAACCTTACCAGTGTTACTGTGGCCTGCTTGCCTTAAGAATTATAATTGGCTGAGTACCAATTGAAATTTATAATTCGGACTAGGGCATTATTCAATAAATGTGGCCCAATGCCGTTATCCATATACCGGTGTCTGAGTCTTTCTTTGGGGGGTGCGCCTGCAATGAGAAATAATTATGTGCTGTCAAATCAATTCCACCTTATGAAGCATTCTCCAGGCTTCCTAGGTATAAAACATTTTGAAGTGGTTTACCAGTCCTTCCATCTAGTAATACTCTGGGTTCTTTGAACTTGCCCATGACCATCCAGTGTAGCTGTTCTCCTGAAAGATACTGTGGCAAATTGAATTCCTGGTCCCTGGCTATAAAACCAAGCACTCCAACCACTGAGACAACCAGTCAACACATAGTGACTAATACAAGGCAAAAATGGTGGCTTACTTAGATAGGAAGACCAGTTTTTAGTGGAGCATCAGCCCAAAGTAGCATGCAGGACCTGCATCTGAAAGAGTCAGAAATAAATAGCAATTCCACCGGCTTTTTTGAGTGGATGTAGTTTCTGTAGAGATGCAGGCAGGCAATTTTTCCTTAGTTTCCGACTGTAAATCCAGGATTTAATGTTGCTGTTGACCATTTTCTTTCTTATTTACACAGTGGCTTAAAAAAGCCTCATATCTTAAACTGTTCAGTAAAGACAGTTTCCTTCCTTAACATTAAACTTTTGTATTAAAAAAGCAGGGGAATTCCAAAACAGGGAGAGCGTTTAAATTATTTTAAAAGACAAAGAAAGTTAGACAAGAGATTAAGTGGGCTTTCCAATGGGGCCTAACCTGTGCTCGGTTGGATTCACTCTGAGGTGAACTTGTTTAACTTGTTTCTTCGCCACCAGCTCCTCAGTAAACCGGGCAGTGAATCTGACTCTACTTCATGGGAAGGTATGCTTAGGAGTAATCATGTCCCAGCCCTGTAAGAAATAACTTTTTCATACAGAACACAGAAAATCATAATTATATTCTGGTAATAAATAAATTGTGTCTGGCCAGGTTATCCTGCTATGGTAATAGAGTAGACCATACTGCTAGCAACTCAACACTGAGTGTCAGGCAGCAGTTAATTAACCTTGCCACCCTGAGGACTAACGGCCTTGGATGCCGAAGTCCACATGGAAGGGTGATGGTCCCCAAGTGGATTAAATCCCACTTAAATCAATATTGATGGAGGGCAGCTGCTCTATCAATACTGGTCTGGGGCTGATGAGGACTTTGCATGCCAAAAGGGCTCAGGACCAGAAAGTGACTCATGGAGCTGGATCATTGGTACAGGAGTCATCCTGCAATGAGGAAGGCAGATGAAAAGCCATTACATTATATTCTCAGGACAGTCCTCATAGCTGATCGCCATGAGGATCACCGATATTCGGATTTGGAAATGGTAGAACAACAAGAAGAATAAATAATAAATAATATTTTTGTTATTTATTACTAGAATATAGTTATGAATTTAACCAGGCTACAATTGTGATATCAATCCAGATCTTTTTCTTCTTCTTTACTTCCTTCTTTTACTCCCTTTGAGGGAGATACAAGGTCTTGCTCTGGCATTTCTATCAGCCTCCACCAATGTTATTTGGTGTTCTTGTAATGTTTTAAGAAAAACAATCACACACATATACCATCCCATTTAGCACTTAGTGCACTCTCTGGGCAGTTCAAAAGTTAATTAGCATTTTGCCCCCAACATGCTGGGTACTCATTTTACCAACCTCGGAAGAATGGAAGGCTGAGTCAACATTGATCCCTGGTCAGTATCGAACTCACAACCTTTTGGTTGCAGTACAGTAGTTTAACCATTGCACCACCAGGGTTTCTTTGTCATTATCTCTCTACTTTTCTCGAGGTCTGCCTTATGGTCTTTATCCTTCTCCTCTGTTCACATAAACTTTGTATGGTATGGAATTCCAAGACATTCTCTCCAAAAGGGCAAACCACTTCACTTGTTGTCTCTGTGTATCGTTTAAAATTGGTTGTATTTCAATTCTTTCCCTTATAATCTCATTCCTGATTTTGTCTCTTCTAGTCACTCCAGCATCCTTCCTCAGACATCTCATTTTTGTGGTGACCAACTTGTGTTTATGTTCTGTTGTAAATGTCTATGTTTGGCACTAGTAACATAAGGTGGGAATGACTATGCTCTGTATAAAGCATTTCTTGGTGCTGTTCAGTATTGCCTTGTGTTGTAAGAGTGGAGCTAACTGTCCCAATATTTGGTTTGCCTTACTTCACCGTAGGATCATAACTGTCAAGTGTCCCATATTGGCTGGGAACCTCCCATATTTTACCCTCCTTCCCGCCGTCCTAATGTGCCCTAATGCCGCCACTGGAGGGCTGCACAGGATAAGCATAGCTGTCATGTTTCCCATTTTGTCTGGGAAATTTCCCTTATTTTCAAATCCAAAACTTGACAGCTATGTATGCTAATCTCTTCGACTCTAATTGACAACATCCACCCTGTAGGAATACAGCCTCTATGCAGGCTGTAAAGAAAGGGGGGGGGACAGGAATCTGCAGGAAGGAGAAACAGAATGGAATATTGTGTGGAATTGACTTAGTGACTAAAATCCTGTAGCATAATGACATACTGTGTAAGGAAGATGATGTCATCAACCACAACCTTTTTTCAGGAGTCAAAAGTTTTCTAGCCCACAGCCTTAAAGTCTCTGCAGCTTTCTTGGGACATTATAGGGAAGCTGTTGAGATCTGCAAGATGGTAGTTAGTCCTTAATTCCCAAAATCACCATTGCTGGGATGATTTGGTGCCAAGGATTGTATTGAATTTGTCTTTTCTCCCATTCCCATGGTCCCCAGTGGTTTCCTGAGGATGAAAGAGATCCTACATGAGTCTCATAACCTTGACAGGAGGGGGAAAGGAAACATTTAATTTCTGACAAACAGCTAACTATATTATCAATTTATAACATCATCAGCTTTTGGGGACATACATTTATGCTACAACCAATAATTTTAAAAAGGTTTCGAGAAATTGACTTTCTATCAACTTTATTGATGGGCATGCAGCATGTTGGGGCCTAAATGTTAATTAACTTGTGAACCCCTCAGAAAGTGCACTAAGCCCTATGGGGCAGTATATAAGTGTAGCTGTTATAGCTATTTCTCTGAATTATTTTATGGAGTATTCAGCATATTTATTAGGGCTTAATTCCTGCTGAAGGAGAAACTGCAGTGGCTTAGTGGTTAAGACACTTCACTTGACAATTAGAAGGTTGACGGTCAGCAGTTTGAGACATGAGTGCTGTGCAAAGGAGTGAGTGCCTGTCATCTGCCCCAGCTCCTGCCAACCTAGCAGCCCAAAACCAAGAAATTGCAAGTACAGTAGAACCCCACATAATGAAAAATCTCTATTCCACGTTATTTTTTTCATTATGCGGATCAAATTAGTGATACCCCACATGACGGGGGGAAATGTTCGTTATACGGGGTTTTCATTAGCCAGGGTATACCCCACTTAAGAAAAACCCCGTACAATGAAAAAAATGGTTATGTAGGATACTGTGATTGCCGCAAAAAAACTTCGTTATATGAAATTTTTGTTATACGAAGCATTCGTTATGCGGGGTTCCACTGTAGATAAATAAGTACCACTTCAATGGGAAAGACAACAGCATCCCATCTGCTCTGGCGATTAGTCATGCCTGCCGCATAACCAGCGATGCACTGCAAAAAAAATTACTACCTACTCTGCGGGCGGGGCCAAATCTGTGGGCGAGGCCAAACGTCCTGCATTGTGGGCTATGGAGGAGGGTGTGGCCAACCAAGTGGGCGTGGCCTGGGGGAATTTATACTACCGGTTCTGCAGAACCTGACAGAACCTGCTGCAGTGCATCACTGCACATAACCATGAAAACATCTGCAGATGGTGCTGGCTCTTTAGCTGTAAACAGAGTTGAGTAGTGCCACCTAGAGTGGAACACCACTGGCTTTCAAGCAAGGGAGACCTCTACCTTTACCTCTAGGGGTAAACCAGCAGAAACTATTTGACGAGAAACAACAATGGGATAAAAGAAATCAGTGCTGAATCACGTCAATGATGTCTCTATATGACCGACTCTCTTTAAAAAGATTGTCTGTTTCTCCTATTTGTAATGCTGGTTGTGTTTCATTTTACAAATGAATGTCACAGTCTAATGCTTTTTGGTTTTGTTCTTTCACACAGATCTGGAGGAAAAATGTATAAGTTGTATAAATCGCTCTTCAGTGTGATGAGACTAGTTGACATGTAAAGAAAAGGAAAAATACTTTTGTTAGACTTTCCTCAGGGGCACAATAGATGGAGATTTTTGCACACAGGGGGAGTGTGGGATTTAGTAAACAGAAGAAAGGTGAGAATGTAAGTGATTTTTGGCAAGTCCTTCTCTGCAAATGTTAGTTTTCTCCCCGATCAGGGTGTGCTACCCTACGTGAATCAGCCCATTCGTATTTAATTTTATTTGGTCACAGACTTAATAGTATATAGTACAATGTCTAAATGCTTAAGATTAAAACGATATGTATCCGGACGAAGGACTACATTAATCCCCACCAGCTGGAATACGGGCCAGAGGGGCCCTTCCCTTTTGGAAGAGCTTTGAATTAATATTAAGGCCCTTCTCCCCAAACCCAAAAATGCTTTGCGGAAGTGAAGACACATTGCAGTGCCTTAAAAGGCTATTTCTAAAGCAATAACATTCAAGAAAACTTATTTTTCCTCTAGCATCTAACTCAGGTGTTCTCAACCTTTTAAAGCCAGGGGCCGGGTCACACTCCCTTAGACAGCTTTGAGGGCCGGATGGCCATTTTGCCCTTCCTCCACCACATGGCTCTTCCAGGTGTGGTGGAGGCGGTGGGGGGCACATTAAATACCACAGTGGGCCACATCTGGCCCATGGGCCACAGGTTGAGAATCCCTGCTCTAGCTGAATTGAAGCTGTGGGAAAGGAGGGAAGAGAATGAGCAGAGAACAAAATCCAGCTGACTTTGCCTGTTACAGAATTGTAGTAGACAGCTGTTCCCTACAACCACACAGGCATCTCAGTATTATTATTATTATTACTATTTCTTTTTTTAAATCATTCTTCCAGATTTGGAAAGAAGTATTACTTTTGGATCTGAGCACTTCCCAAAATACACAAGGTATTTGGGTTGTTGCTTTTAAAAAAAAAACAATTTGCCAAAAAAACACAGAAGCTTTGATTACATTACATTCTTTCTCGGTATAAGTTTGAAGAGAGTGGGATCAAGAAGAATTAAAGTCCCTCAAACAACACACAGAGACATAGAGGAGAGCTGCTCAGGGTCTTCCTCGCAGAGACATTTTGGGCCATGGGCCGGTCATGTGGTTCAGTGAGTAGGTCACGTGGTTCCTCCCACTGAAAGCAGAAGTAAATCGCGCCTTGCAATCTGTTTTGCAACAGGATGAGATAGATTTTTAGGCTGCCATTTTCTCTGATTAAACCAGGGCTGCCCAAACTATGACTTGGGGGCCGAATCTGGCCCCTGGGCTATAGTTTGGACACCCCTGTTCTAGGACTAGGAGAGCAACTTTCTGCAGCACTGCCTTGAAATCCTCCTTTGCACCTCTTTTCTGGAGCATAAATATGGACAGCGTCCAGTTTTCCCATTCTAAACGGCTTTGGCCGGGGGAGCTTGGTATGGAAGTCATTTCCCCTGTAGGTGCAGTAGCAACTTTCCACAGACTCAACAAAGACATGAAATATCATTAACATCTGATTCTGAAAGGCTGACAACCACTTCTTTGTTTTAACACAGCCTCTGGGAGGGGGGAGCTGTTGTGTATTACCATATCACCAGGAAAACTGTACTTATTAGACTTCGATGGAGGCTTTGGTGGAAGCGTTTTACTCATTTAGGTTGGCACAGAGGACTCTGAATGCCGCAATTGTTTCCCAGAAGCTGCCACCCTGCTTCGTTGAACTCATGGGGAGTTTAACTGTTGGCTCCAATTGGAGCACAAGTCTGCATCCTTCAAGTGTGTTATGTATGTACAATGTTGCTTTAAGAAATGTATGAATGTAACCTGACCATAATTACAATGTAGCTCAGCTGTTAAAGGAACGCGAGTAAGCTGCCCATAGAGGGCAGCTGCGAGCGTTCAACTCACATGGTTCACATTCCCCAAATCACCGGCAGCCGCGGGAACTTTCCCGCACTATCACTACCTGCAGAAGATGGGCGTGACTTGGAACGACGTCACGCCGGTAGCAGCCAATGAGCTACCGTGCAACAAGATTCAAATGTATTGTACTGCTGTATATAATGTGATGTACCTCCACCAGTACCACATGTTCATCCTGATCATCACCCAATAAACCTGCTTTTAGCCCTCACTGCGGCTCCTTCTTTGTCTTCCGTGCAAGACACTAAATTGGCGACGAAGGTGGGATCGATGGCGAATCCCAAGGTCAAGCCTTACCAGTTTGATATCAGCGATCCAGAACAATGGGAGCTGTACAAGTGCCAGTTTCGGCACGCGATGGAAGCTGCGGGCGTCGACGACGACGCGAAGATGCGCTCCCACTTTCTGGCGCAGGTGGGGCCGGCCACGCTGCGTATCCTGATGAACCTGGTAGCCCCCCGGAAGGTGGACGTGGTGCCCATCGATCGCATCCTAGAGTTACTGCGCGAACATTTCCAGCCCCCCATGTCGATTTTCCCGGCCAGGGTCGCGTTCCACAGACGAGACCAGCGCCCGGGGGAGTCCGTGTCTGCCTACGCGGCGGCCCTCAGGCTTGCAGCGGTGCACTGCCAGTGGGAAGACCTGGACACGGCCCTCCGAGACCGCATGCTGTGTGGCCTGAGGGACGAGGAGGTCCAGATGAAATTGATGACCCGCGACTATCGCCTCACGTTCAACGAGGTACTGCGGGAGGCCCAAGCAGCCGAGGCGGCCAGGAGCGGGGTCAAAGTGTTCAAGTCCTGAGGGGGCACGTCCGAAAGGGCCAAGTCACCAGTGCAGGCGTCCCGGCGGACATCGGCGAAGACGGCCTGGCGGGCCCCCAAGTCGCGCGCCGGCACACCAGCGACGTCTGAGGAGTCGTCCGCGACGGCAGACTCCTGCTCCAGCGAGGACGACGACGTCCAGAGAATAAAGAAACGCGGGGAGAAGCGACAAACCCACGAACGGCAAGACCGCCGCTGCGACGGTTGTGGGGCGTCCCACGACCGCACGAGGTGTCCGTTCCGAAAGGCTGAGTGCCACAACTGCGGCCGAAAGGGACACATCGGCAGAGTTTGCAGGCACAGGCGAGCCGAGGACAGGGGCGTTTCGAGCCATCCCCAGACGCACCAACGGAAGGCGGCCGGCACCAGGAAGGTCTCAGCCAACTACAGCGAGGAAGGCGTGAACCGCGTGGGCCTGGAGTACCGGCGTTTTTTCATAGACGTACTGTTACAGGGGCTCCCAGTGAGGATGGAGATAGACTCGGGGTCATCCTATTCCATCCTGTCCCAAAAAGAGTTTATGTGCATTCCCCCAGACACGCGGCCCAAACTGCGGGCCATGAAGTCACACTTACGGGACGTGCAGGGAAAGGGGATCCCAGTGTTGGGGGTGGGGAACTTCAAGGTGAAGTTCAAGAATTACTCCGAGAAACTGCCCCTAGTGGTCCTCAAGGGGGGGAGATGCTGCCTTTTGGGAACGCAGTGGTTTGCTCCCCTGGGAATCGAACTGTCCGGCATTAACGCCATCGAGACTGACCCAATGCGGGACGTGTGCAATGCACACCCGGACATTTTCAAGAAGGGGCTCGGGACGTACAAGGGCCCCCCAGTTTCCTTTGAGCTGGACCCAGAAATCCGGCCCATCCGCCTCAAGCCAAGGAGAGTGCCCTTCGCCCTCAAGGACAAGATCGAGGCGGAACTGGACAAATTGGTGGGGCAGGGGATTTTGGTTCCAGTTGATTCGGTGGAGTGGGAAACGCCGATTGTTACGGCCCTTAAGTCAAATGGGGAGGTCAGGATTTGTGCGGACTATAAATGTACGATCAATAAGGCCATTCGGCCAAATGCATATCCGGTGCCCGTGGTCAGTCACTTACTGGCCACGTTACATGGGGGGAGGTGTTTTGCCAAGCTAGATCTGGCACAGGCATATCAGCAGCTCTCTGTAACCCCGGCTGCTGCCGCTGCGCAGACGATCGTGACGCACAAGGGGGCATTTAAGGTAACGCGCCTTCAGTTTGGCGTGAATTCGGCCCCCGGAATTTTCAAGTCCCTCGTGGAACGCCTTTTAAAGGGGCTTCCAGGCGTCCTCCCATATTTTGACGATGTGTTGATAACGGCGGGGAGCGAATTAGAGTTAGCAAAGAGGTTAGACGGGGTCCTCTCAGTGTTCAAGAGGGCGGGACTTCGACTGAGGAGGGACAAATGTGTATTCTTTGTGAGGGAGGTCGAGTTTCTCGGTTTTAAGATAACCCCGGACGGAATCAAACCCTCTGAGTCTAAGGTTGCGGCCGTGAAAAACGCCCCTCGTCCCACCGCGAAACCGGAGCTGCAGTCATTTCTAGAGCTCCTAAATTTCTATCACTCCTTCCTGCCTAGGAAGGCATCGGTCGCGGAGCCACTGCACGCGCTACTAAAAAAGGACGCGGTTTGGCGGTGGGGGGACAGGCAGGAGAAAGCGTTCAAGGAGCTTAAGACACTCCTATCCTCGGATGCTGTCCTGACCCACTTCGATCCGAGAAAACCAGTGGTTCTAGTCTGTGACGCGTCCCCAGTGGGGGTGGGGGCGGTCCTGTGCCACGTGTTGGAGAGCAGGCGGGAAGCCCCGGTGGCGTACTACTCAAGGTCCCTCTCGAAGGCCGAGCGCAATTACACACAAACAGATAGGGAGGCCCTGGCCATAATCGCAGGAACGAAGAAGTTCCATGATTTTTTATACGGCCGCGAGTTTACGGTAGTGATGGATCACAAGCCACTTCTGGGGATCTTCACTACCGGCAAACCCACCCCGCAAATTCTATCCCCCAGGATGCTGCGTTGGGCCATTTTCCTCAACGCCTACCAGTATGAGCTGGTCTATCGCCCAGGGAAGGAGATCTCCCATGCGGACGCACTGTCCCGGTCTCCCCTCCCTAGTTTAGGGGATCCCGCATGCGAGGTAGAGCAGGACCACCAAGTCCTGCTGATCGAGTCCCTCGACTCACCCCCCATCGTCCTGGCCGACCTCGCCAAGGCCACGGCGGCCGACAAGGTGCTGGCCCAAGTTAGTTCCTGGGTTAGGAAAGGGTGGCCCAATACTCCCCCTGAGGAACATTTCAAGCCATTTTTCAGGCGTAGAGTAGAGCTTTCCCTGGAAAGGGGCTGCTTACTCTGGGGCCAGCGGGTAGTTATCCCAGAGAAGCTAAGGGCTAAGGTACTGAAGCTACTGCATACCAGTCACCCGGGAATAGTGCGCTCCAAGGCTCTGGCCAGGAGTTTCTTTTGGTGGCCCCAGATAGACGCGGATATAGAACGCTTAGTGGGCACGTGTGAGAGTTGCCAGAGCTCCCGGCCCGAGGAGTCCCGGCTACCCCATAGGGAATGGGACACGGCCCGCGGGCCATGGTCCCGGATTCATGTCGACTTCGCTGGCCCCTGCCACGGGTCCATGTTTCTGTTGATAGTCGACTCCTATTCCAAGTGGTTGGAAGTAATTCCCATGAACAGCACCTCCTCTGCGGCAACCATTAAACAGTTGCGCAAGGTTTTTGCCTGCTTCGGCCTGCCAGACGTCCTTGTTAGTGATAACGCTAGTACCTTCACGTCTGCGGAGTTCAAGACGTTTATTGAGAGAAACGCCATCAGGCACATTACCGCTGCCCCGTTTCACCCCGCCACAAATGGTCAGGTAGAGCGCCAAGCGCACACTACGAAAGACGCACTGCGGCGCATGGGTCCCGGTGAGTTGAACCTTCATCTGTGTCAGTTCCTCATCTGCTACAGGACAACCCCCCTAGCCTCAGGACTTTCGCCAGCCGAACTCCTCATGAGGAGGCGTCCGGTAACACTTTTTGACCAGATGGATCCATCCAGGGTGGAGGATGAAGGGAGAAATATAAATATAGGGGTAGGGAGCTCCAAAAGTTTTTCGGTAGGGGACCCGGTTCACTGCAGGAACTACGCGGCCTCGGGCCCAGCGTGGGTACCAGGGACGATCATTGAGCAGACGGGGCCAGTATCCTATAGGGTCGAGACTAGCTTGGGTCTACTTTGGAGAAGGCACACCGACCAACTCAGAAGGCGAGTCACCAATGAAGGGGAATCAGCGTTAGGGTCCTCCCCCACCCGCGTTACCCAAGGGGGAGACACGGCAACATCCGCGGGTACAAATGCATACCCTGGATTCTCAGCCACAGAGGAGGATACTTTGGAAGAGTTCGATTATGATTTGCAGTATCAGGGGGGTGTAGCGGAGTGGTCCCCCACCCGTCCTAGCGAGAAGAGGGGTTTCAGTTCAGCCCCTGGTACCTCCAGTCCCCCCAGCCCTTTTGTTTTAGAATATACCATAGCTCCAGCCCCCCCGGAGACAGACACCCCCGAGACAGGCAGCAGGGGGGAATCCACCCGCATCAGCCTCTAGAACTCCCGGACAGGCAACAGGGGGTGGCGAGACCACGAGGGCCTCCTCGTCGGTCCCGAGATTCGTACTGGGGGGGACCCCAAGCTCCTCAAGCGGTAGGTGGGGGTTCACGTCCCAACTGTTCATTCCATTCCCGTCCCCCAATGCAAGGTTGTCGCAGAGTCCCCACCGAACCACTAATGAGTCCCCCCTTTCCGTTGCAGGACGGGACTCCGCAGAACCAGGAGCCCCCGGCTCCCCTGTGTTAAGTCAAGCGGCCGCACACCCCAGGCGCACGTGTGGCAAGCCACAATGGTTGAGGGACTTCGTCCCATCCTAGGGGGGAGGAGTGTTATGTATGTACAATGTTGCTTTAAGAAATGTATGAATGTAACCTGACCATAATTACAATGTAGCTCAGCTGTTAAAGGAACGTGAGTAAGCTGCCCATAGAGGGCAGCTGCGAGCGTCCAACTCACATGGTTCACATTCCCCAAATCACCGGCAGCCGCGGGAACTTTCCCGCACTATCACTACCTGCAGAAGATGGGTGTGACTTGGAACGACGTCACGCCGGTAGCAGCCAATGAGCTACCGTGCAACAAGAGTCAAATGTATTGTACTGCTGTATATAATGTGATGTACCTCCGCCAGTACCACATGTTCATCCTGATCATCACCCAATAAACCTGCGTTTAGCCCTCACTGCGGCTCCTTCTTTGTCTTCCGTGCAAGACACTAAAAAGTGGGAGTTCCATACAGTTTTCCACATTGCAGACAGCCTGTGCTTGTAAAACATGGATGTTACTTAGCATAAATGATACTTCACCAACTGAGTAGACCCCTGTGAACCATTGCTCAGGCACAGGACACAGTTATTGCCAGTTATTGTCTATACCCACATAGACAGTGTGTGCCTGTCCTACCATTGTCCAGAGCGAGATTTTTGTTGTTGTTCAGTCGCACAGTCAATTCCGACCCTTTGCGACCCCATGGACCATTTTCCTCCAGGCACCTCTGTCCTCCACCATCCTCCTCAGCCCACCAAGCTCTTTGCCCCTTGGGTCTACAATACTATCTATCCATCTCATCTTTGGATGCCCCCTTCTTCTCTTGCCCTCCACCTTTCCCAGCATCAAGGCCTTCTCAAGTGAGTCCTCCCTTCTCATTTGATGTCCAAAGTACTTTAGCTTCATCTTCACTATTTGTCCCTCCAATGAACAGTCAGGGTTGATTTCTTCCAGTATTGACCTATTTGTTCTCTTTGCTGTCCAAGGGACTCTCGGGACTCTCCTCCAACACCACATCTCAAAGACATCTATTCTTCTGCGCTCAACCTTCCTAATGGTCCAGCTCTCACACCCATACATTACCACTGGGAATACCATTGCTTTGACTATGCGAATTTTTGTTTTCAAGATGATGTCTCTGCTTTTTACTATATTCCCCAGGTTTCTCATAGCTTGTCTCCCCATAATCTGATACTAGGATTGTGGAAGGACAAGAATGGCAGTAACATGGTGGAAACAAGAGCTACATACACAGTGTGGTCTGCTCAGTATTCCCCAAGTCTCAGTAGGAAGCTCACCTTTTAAATTTGTTTTAGCCTACAAATGCCACCAACTTTAGTCATCAAAGCCAAATATAAAGATTCATTCATTCATTAGATTTTTATACCACCCATCTGGGATATTTTCCCACTCTGGCTAGTGTACAACAGCTAATAACTGTAATAAATATACAATTAAATCTAATAATAGCAATTAATCAATAACAGTTGATGATGTCCAAGGATGGCAGCATCCAAAAATAAATGATTTCTGGTTGGCCATGGGGAGAATGTTATTAAAAGCCTCTTTAAAGAGTACCATTTTCAATTGTTTCCTGAAAATTTCCAAAGATGGGGCCTGGCGTAGCTCCACCAACAAAGCATTCCAGAGTGTGGGTGCCACCACTGAGAAGGCTCTGTTCCTTATCATCACTTTTCTTGCCTCTCTAGGAGTAGGCACCTGGAGCAATGCCAATTGAGGTGCATGGTGATGCTGGCTGAGAGAGATGCTCCAACAGAAAGGAAGATCCCCCAAAAAGTAGTGCTTTAAATGTTAGGGATAACACCTTGTGCCTGATATGGAAGGGAACGGGAAGCCAGTGCAAGCCTGCCAAGGCTGGGGAGACATGTTCAATTTTTTTTCATTCCTGTCACCAGCCTAACAGCTGCATTCTGGTCCTGCTGAAGTTTCTGTATCAGGCTCAAGGGCAGCCCATGTAGAGCATTACAATAGTCAATACATGAGATTACCAATGAATACACCAAGGTTGTAAGCAATCTGATGAAGTTGGTAAAATATAGCCTTAATATACCTGCAGTTTGGTGTTCAAGGGCCAATGACCCTAAAGTTGTATACCTGATCCTTAGGGGTGAGAACAGTCCCACCCAAAGAAGGGACCAGGCCACCAAGTTGGAAAGAAGATTCCTCCAACAGCAGAACCTTGTCAGAATTGAGGTTCAGCTTTTTAATTGACAAGACATTGAAGCACAACCACAGGAGAAGAAGAAAAGGAGAAATAGAGTTGGGTGTCATCGTACATTGGAGACACTGAACAACGAATCTCTGGATGACCCCTTCCAACAGCCTCATGTAGATGTTAGGCAACATCAAGGAGATGGTCAACCCCTGTGGAATACCCATTGAAGGGTCCACAGGGTCAAGACAAACTCCCTGAGTTAAATTCTCTGGAAGCAGTCACTGAGGAAGAATTGGAACCCCCACAGAACAGTGCCCTGAATTCTCAAACCTGGAGGATGCCATGATTGACAGTATTGAAGGCCACTGAGAAATCCAGGAGCATCAGGAGGAACAGTGTTCCCCTGTCAGCTTTTCCCCAGAGAAGGTCATCTTGCGGTGTGACCAGTGTGGTCTTGGTGCCATGACGATGTCTAAACCTGACTGGAATGTATCTCAGCAGTTGGTTTCATCCAAATATGCCTGCAACTAATCAGCCAACAGTTTCTCAATGACCTTCCTCAAAAAGGGAGCATAGACTACAGGCATACATCCATAGCCAAATTTACTTTCTTCAGGAGTGGGTGGATAATTGTTTCTTTCAAACAAAGAATTAATAATATTCATCACCCATTGCACAGCTATCCTTGTCAATTTTGCCAACCACAATTGAACTGAGAGGTGGTAGGTTTACAATGAACAAGCACCTTGTCTGCTTCCTCAGATGACAAAAGCTGAAATAAGACCTGGAAGTGGAAGTAAAACATGCCCGTACGGGTGCATTTTACTTCCACTTCCAGGAGCGACGAGGGTGGCGTGGGCCAGATGAATCACAGCAAACCCATTTGTGTGGATTCACAGGTGCTTGGGCTTCTGGGAATTGAAGTCCAAGAACATCTGGAGTGCCAAGGTTCCCCATCATGGGCCTATAGTGTCACCAGGTGATAAAAGAGGTGAACCCAGGATAGGGTGGTCATTGTGGAAATACAGGTGCACACCAGGAGAATCCCTATAGACAGCCATGGACCCCATAAGAAGAGTCCAAAAATACAAGCATGGGTCCATGGAAATGAAGAACTCTTTTGTAAAGTTAATGGCTCTAAACATCTCATCCAAGAGCAAACCACCCTCAAAGACCTTGATTTCTGACATCTTACAACAATATACTGTTCCTGGGAAATTTAATCACTTTCTGAGGTACAGTGGAGACTGCAGCTGAACTGAGAGGGGAAATCTCAAGGGGGATGGATAGTGAAGTCATAGTAAAGGTAAAGTTCTCCCTTGTTTGAAAGCGAGTCATGTCCAACTCTATGGGGCGGTGCTCATCTCCACTTTCAGGACCCTGAGCAGCCAACCTTTCAGTTGTCAAGCTCAGCATCTTCACCACTAAGCCACAGCATCCCTCTAGTGAAGTCATAGTCCCCACTGGCTTTAATACCTTTGAGCCCTGCCTCCGCTAGATAGCCAAGTGACCCCCAGAACCTCTTGTCATTGACACATAGGACAATGTAGCATGATGGTGTGGAGTCAAGAGTAGATCTGCTTGATCTGCAGCTTTTTTGTATACATATGGAGTACATTGTATACATTATATACCCACAACCATGTGATAATGTCACAAATTTTGTAACTTTGTGGGGTCGATATGTTTCCAAAGAGGCTTCTTCTTCAATGTCTAAGCCAGACATGATACCGCTTAAATGAAGCCACCTTTTCGTGAGTTTATTCTTCAGTTCATTTCGTCTGACCTAATGTGAGAAAGATTAGCTGGCAACACTTCAAAGTTCAATAAAACCTACATGCAGGGAAACTGTTCTTTTAATTTGCTTTGCATGCACATGGAATTTACTGCCCAATGCTATGCTTGTCTTCACAGATGTAAATCCAGTAGATGTAAATAAGATTTACTCCAAAATAAGTGTTTATACAACTTCACCCTTCCTTTACAGTTAATTAATTGGTTAAATCATCAAATTGAAAACAATTTGGGCAGGCACTTAAACTATTCAAAGTCTTCTCACTTGCTATGGCTTTGGTTGATATTTCTTACTGGTTCGCTACTCCTGTCATGCTGTTTTGAAGAGAAGGATACTTTGTTATGTCTATTATTAAATTATTAGCTACTTTTGAGTGTGCCTGTTAAGAACCAAAGGCACATAAAGTAATAAATAAACAAAAAATAAATGAATATATAAGGTACATAAATATATTAAATACAGTGAACTGACTGAATTTCCCCCCTCAAATGCCATGTATACTGCAATAAAATATCTTAAGACTGAAGAAAATGTATTTGAGGAGTTTAAAATTGTACTTTAAGGATGAAAAATTCTAGAGAATGATATAATTTAAGATGGTTTTTCGCCTTTTTTCCCTTTAAAAATGATATTTCAGCTGAAGTGAGTCTAGTAGAGTTTCATGAAGCTACAAGCAGGGGACAGAAGCTGTATATATATCAAAAGGGAAGTTATAACAGCAAAGCTTGTTGTATAGGTGGAATATACACAGAAAAGTTTATTTTTGCAGATTGAATATCCAAGTCCCTGAGGTGAAACAGCAATGAATGACATCTCACTCACTGCCCAAGGAGATCTCATTTTGTGCTTCTAGATAATATACTGTAATCTGATCGCAAAAGTCATAAAACTATATTTTAAACAATGTTCATGGAAGGCAAAGGTAAAGAAACCACTTTGCTGAAATTAGTTTTCATGCTCAGAAGATGAATGTTGAGTTTTTCACAATTCACAACTCATATTCAATTCTGTCTGGTGCATATATATCTCCCTTTCCCCTCCTTTTTTCTTCCATTGCATATATTTTTTTAAAAATCCTGCCATTTTGATCCCTGGCATACATTTATTCTGGACAGAAACAGAATTATAAGAGAATTAGTAAAGGTTTCCCTTGCTCAAAAGCAAGTTGTAAGCAACTCTAGGGTGCCGTGCTCATCTCTGTTTCAAAGCTGAAGAGCCAGCGCTGTCTGCTGCTGCAGATGTTTATGAAACACATGGTCATGTGACAGGCATGACTAGACACCGGAGCACATGGAATGCTGTTACCTTCCCACCAAAGTGGTCCCTATTTACTTGCAATGCCTTGCTTTCGAAATGCTAGGTTGACAGAATTAAGAGAATTAAGAGAGAGTTATTCCCATGATTTTCCTACCTTTCTAAGAAGATCAGGTCAACATACATCCTGTTATGGCATTAGTTTATTTATCTGAGTCCGAAGCACTAAAAATTAAAACCAACATAATTTTTAAATCACTAATCCTCTAAAAATATGTGCATACATAAACAACATATTTACATATTTACACTCCACTTTTCCAATATTCAACAGTTTGAATAACGTTACCATTTGCTTCAAACAAATCCTCGATATCGCACTGTTCAGGCATGTTGCCACAGATTAGCAGATGTTCCAAGTCTTGTCTCTCGCCACATTCACTTTATTCTCCATCGTCAATGACATGTTTTGCATCATGTCAACCGAGTTCTCAGCCTATTCAGCATCTTCCATGCCCCATATTGGTGATGGTAACAGGCTGCTGGCTTCTCCTTCATCACACATAACTCTTCAGGTGAAATTCTTTTCCATAGTTCAGTTCAATGAACCTCAGCTGTAGATGGAATTGGTGCCATTGTTTTTAGGAAGCTCTTCCTTGACTTCAACCTTGATGGATGATAATGAAATCCAAACATTGGATGCCTTGTGTCTGTTTCTTGCTTTTTCTTCTCAACTTCTGCTGCTACTTGTCTTATAACATCTGGATTTGCTATACCAATGAGAGAGAAGATTTTATTAACAGGCATCGGTCATAAACAGCCTGTAACTATACCATGTGTTTCATAAATGACCATATTAACTTGACCAGCATGGGTAGAGCTTGTCCAGACTGGACCAGCATAATTTACAGCAGATAAACACAGGGTAAGGGCAGATGTACAGAGAATATTGCGCTGCACTTCCTATGTAAGTGATGGCGAACCTTGGCACTCCAGCTGTTTTTGAACTTCAATTCCCAGAAGCCCTGATCAGCAGGAATGCTGTCTTGGGCTTCTGGTAATTGAAGTCCAAGAACACCTAGAGTGCCAAGGATCGCTATCAAGGCCCTATGTCGTATTTGTAAGTTTGTAGATCAGATTATTCCTGAAGCTTAATATCCTGACAATATTTATAAGTTAAAGCACAGTCCAGTTTTATTCCAAAGTAGTTTGGACTGTCATAGTGATTTAATTTGTGGCTTCTCCAAGTTTTGTTCAGCTTCTTTCTTGCCTCCATATTTTGTAAATAAAATGCACGCATTTGTGTTTTTTGTGTCAATTTCTTCTTTGCTACAGAATTACCCCCCTGGCACCTGGACTCTTGCCAGCAGAGCTCCTAATGCGCAGGAGACTGGTCTCGCTTTTCGACTGGTTGGATCCGACCAGCGTGGAAGATAAGGGGAGAAATGTGGAAATGGCACACACCAAAGTTTTTGAAGTTTGGGACCCAGTATATTGTAGGAATTATGCGGCCACTGGCCCAACATGGGTCCCAGGGGTGGTGATCGACCAAACAGGGCCAGTTTCCTACCAGGTAGAAACAAGTTTGGGGCTACTGTGGTGACAATATGCCGGCCAGCTCAGGCGTCGGGTCACAGACACCCAGGGAGTTGAGGACCAGGGTGATTCAACATTACAGTTCTCCCCCACCCACTCATTCCAAGGGGGAGACGTGGCAGTTAGCCCACCAAGAGTTCCTGATTTCAGCTTCACCCATCCTTTGCAGAGAGACTGGGAAGAATTCGAGAGCCCAGACCTCGACAGTTTAAATTCTGATTTACAGGATCGGGGGGAGTTTTTAGAGTGTTCCCCCACTCATCCAAGCAAGCAGTGGGGTTTTGATTTCTCCCCAGCAACCCCCCGTCCTCTAGTTTTCGAGTCCACCTCTACTCCCATGCAAACGAGGCAATCTTCTGTTGAGTCGCCCCCTACTCAGAGTAACAGGCGGGAAGTTCCTTTAAGTCAGCCTCCTCCCCTTCCAGGGTTCGATATGCAGTATTCCCTCCTGGGTTCCTCTTCCGATTTGGGCCAGTGCTCCCGACACGCCACAAATGCTGCTGGTTTCCCCTCTGCAGGACAAGAGACTGTGGAACCCGGAACCCCCCATTCCTCCGAGCTCAGCCTAGCAGCTGCCTGGCCCAAACAAACTTGTGGGCTACCACGATGGTTGAGGGACTTCGTCCCATCCTAAGGGGGAGGGATGTTGTGTATGGAACTTGTGCCTTTAAGAAACGTAACCTTGTATTCAAAGTAACCTCGTACTTGAATGAACTGTGAATGAGTCCCGGTGATTACAATGTAACGCAGCTGTCCTTGCTAGTGATTCAGCTGCCACTAGAGGCAGCTGCAGAGCTCAGCCCACATGGTTCAGATCAACCAATCACTGAGTAGCCACAGGTAAACCTTGTAAGGTATTCAGTACGTCCCAATGACGTCATTGATACCACAACCAATAGGCGCCCATAGGGCGAAATTCAAATGTACTGTAAGCATATATAAGGAGCTGCGTCTCCGCCATTACCTCATGTTCAGATTGCATACCTTGCAATAAAGATGTGTTTGGTCCCCTGACTGCTGCCTACTGCGTATCAATCTGCAAACATCAAAAAGGGTTAACCCGGAAGTGTATTAACTGTATGGGCGTGTTTTACTTCTGCTTCCAGGAGTGACGAGGGCAGTGCAGGCTGGATGAAACACAGTAAACCCATTTGTGCAGATTCATGGGGGCTTGAGCTTCTGGGAATTGAAGTCCAAGAACCTCTGGAGTGAAAAGGTTCGCCATCATGCCACTAAGCAGACCACCATCTTAAGCATGGCTGTCCTTAACTCTCTGAGGTCACATTTTTGCAGTTTTTTATGAGGATACCTGATTCTGGATTTCATGTGATGCTCATCATTTTGAAGAAATGTTACATCCAGTAACTAATTCAATTACTTTTGAGAAATGAGAAGAGAAAAAAATGCTCAAATAAAAGAGTATCATTCTCTATTGCACAGAATACTTGGCCATCCTATACTTTGCAGTTCTCTCAAGTAGCTGAAGCCATTGGGGAAAAACTGCAGAATAAAACATTGTCCTCCAAGCCCAGGTTATTCTAAATTTTTGGAAAGGGTACAAGACAATTTTAATCCTACCCTCTATATATTTTTGGGTAATGAAGAGTTTTTCCCATTAAAGTAATTATCTGAATGGAAAATTTATATTTCTTTTGTGCTTTGTGTCACTTTTGGTGCATGATAGAGCTTGGATCATCATGAAAGGAAGAGCAATTCCGATATATATTTATGTGCTACGCATATAGCTGAAACAGTTGCATGGTTTCCAAAAGAAGAAGAAGAAAATATTGGCTCTTGCTGGAAAGTGAGGACCTGTTATACATTGAATCAAAGCCATACATTTATTAATTTTCCATAATTTCCCTATATTTTGTGTAACAACTTAATTTATTACTCTGTGGCATGCCAAGGGACTCAAAGACTTTCATCCAAATCATACCAGGACCATTTTACAAGGTTGTTTTGCAATTTTATGCAAGAAGAATAAATCAGTCAAGGTGCACTGCCCCCCCCCAAAGACCTGTCTTTGTTCAAATCTGGGTACACAAAAGGGGTCCAACATGTCCTCTGCCCTTTTGGAAGTATTCCAACCCAATTTTATTCATGTCTGTGCTTATATTTATGTATTTATGAATCACCATGAAATACCCCATTCCCGTGAAGTGTGTGTGTGTGTGTGTGTGTGTGTGTGTGTGTGTGTGTGTGTGTGTGTGTGTGTGTGTGTAAATGGTTATGAATTGGCAGGAAGGTACAACACAGTACCATCTACAATTATTCCTGGCAGGAGGATTCATCCACCAACAGCCCAAAGGACACAAGAAAAAGAGAAGCAGGAAACAGCTAACATCATGGCACCTTTAGTGTATGGGAACCAAAACACCGGGACAGCCGAAGAGCTGGCTTAACACAACTTTATTACATGATGGTCAGAGGGAACATGCGGTAATGGCGGACGAACAGCTCAATATATACAGTGGCTATACATTTGAATGTGGCTCCTTGACAGTCTATTGGCTACTGTCCGCGTGACGTCATTGTAGGTCACGCCCTTCTTGTCCAGGTGGAGGTGGTGGCGGGAATCTTCCCGCGCTGTTGTTCTTAGGTGAGTCTGGGCCATTGAGCTGGACGCTCGCTACTGCCATCTAGTGGTCACTAGCTCGTGTCCTATTAGAGTTACAGTGATGCAGCTGAAGGTTATCATGTTACATGTAGGAAGGTTATATTGGTTACACATGGATAGGTACATTGTATAAAGGCACAGTGTTTGAGAACAGAACATCCCTCCCCCCTAGGATGAGACGAAGTCTCTCAGCCAAGATGGCTTATTGCAATTGCGTTTGGGCCGCGATGTGGGCTGGCCCGCCCTGGGGGCTCTACCGCTTCCTTGTTCCCTGGTCCCTTGTCCTGTAACGGGAGAGGGAGACTCGTTAGTGGCTTGCTGCGGTTTTGCAGCTTTAGGGGAAGGGACAAACTCCATTGTGGGCAGACCGGGGGCACTAGGGGCTAACGTAAAACCCCTCTTCTCGCTTGGATGGGTGGGGGACCACTCCGAAAAAAAAACCCGGTTCTGTAACTCAAAATCAAACTCTGCTGGGTGATCCCGCGGGGTATCTACGAGGATAAATTCCTTCTCCTCCCCCCTCGGTGGGGGCCCATGACCCCCCTCTCCTCCCCCTTGGGCTAAGCGGGTGGGGGAGAACCCTAACGCTGAATCCTTGTCTGTGCTTTCGGCGCCCTGCCTCCCTGGGACCCGGCTCCGGAGCTGGTCCGCATGCCGCCGCCAAAGTAGACCCGTGCTGGTCTCCACGCGGTACGATACGGGACCGGTCTGCTCCACGACAACCCCCGGTACCCAGGCTGGCCCCGCGTTGGCGTAGTTCCTGCAATGCACAGGGGCGCCCACGCTGAAACTTTTTGTGGCCTCTAGCCCGATGTTCCTCCCCTTGTCTTCTACCCTCGTGGGGTCTAGCCTAGTGAGTATGGTGGTCAGTTTCCTGCGCATCAAAAGCTCCGTGGGGGAGTATCCTGACGCCATCGGGGTCACCCTGTACCCTAGCAGGAACTGACACACTTGCAGGTTGAGATCCCTGGGGCCCATGCGCCGCAGTGCGTCCTTTGTGGTGCATACGAGGCGCTCCACTTGGCCATTGGTGGCCGGATGAAAGGGGGCAGAGGTGATGTGCTGGATGGCGTTAATCTCTGTGAATGCCCTGAACTCAGCGGACGTGAAACAACTAGCGTTATCGCTAATTAGGGTGTCGGGTATGCCGAACGTCGAAAAAACCCTCCGCAAATGCTTTATTGTCGTGGCCGAGGAGGTGCTCGTGACTGGAATGATCTCCAACCACTTGGAGAAAGCGTCCACCACAAGGAGAAACAGCGTTCCTCGGAACGGGCCCGCGAAATCTATGTGTACCCTGGACCACGGCCCCTTAGCCGTGTCCCACTCCCTGTGGGGAAGGCGGGCCTCCTCTGGTCTGGAGCGTTGGCAACTTTCGCAAGTGCCGACCATGTGCTCGATGTCGGCGTCCAACTGGGGCCACCAGAAGTAGCTCCGGAACAGCGCTTTGGAGCGCACAATTCCGGGGTGGCTGACGTGCAGCAGTTTAAGCACCCGCGGCCGAAGGGATGTAGGGATCACCACCCGCTGCCCCCACAAGAGGCACCCCCTCTCTAGGGACAGCTCCAGCTTTTTCCTGAAAAATGGGGCGAATTTCTCCGCTGGGGAAGACGCTGGCCACCCTTTCTGTACCCAGGAGCTAACCACTGCCAACGTCCTGTCTCTGCCTGTCGCTTTGGCGATGTCGGCGGGTACTATGGGGGGGCGAATCTAAAACCTCTATCATGAGCACCTGGCGGTCTCGCTCCTCCTCGCCCACGTGGCCGTGCGTCTGAGGAAGGGGGGACCTCGACAGGGCGTCCGCATGGCTGATCTCTTTCCGGGCCGGTACACCAACGCGTGCTGGTAGGCGTTGAGGAAAATGGCCCACCTAAGCATCCTCGGGGACAGGATCTGTGGTGTGGGCTTATCTGCGGTAAAAATGCCTAGTAGGGGCTTGTGGTCAGTCACAATGGTGAAGGGGCGGCCATACAGAAAATCGTGAAATTTTTTGGTCCCCGCAATTATCGCCAGCGCCTCTCTGTCTGTCTGGGCGTAATTTCTCTCCGCTTGGGACAGGGACCTCGAGTAAAACGCTATTGGGGCCTCCCTCCCGTTTTCCAGCACGTGGCATAACACTGCCCCCACCCCCACCGGGGATGCATCACAGATCAGTACCACCGGCCGTTTGGGGTCGAAATGGGTCAGAATGGCGTCAGACGCCAGGAGTTGTTTCAGTTCCGTGAATGCCCTCTCCTGGTCGTCACCCCACTTCCATGCCGCATCTTTCTTGAGCAACTTATGAAGCGGTTCAGCCACCGCCGCCTTCCGGGGAAGGAAGGAGTGGTAGAAATTCAAGAGCCCTAGGAACGACTGCAACTCGGGCTTGGAGGTGGGGCGAGGGGCTTTCTTGATGGCGGCCACCTTGGATTTGGACGGTTTGATCCCCTCAGGTATTACTCGGAACCCTAAGAACTCAACCTCATCCGCAAAGAAGACGCATTTGTCTTTTCGCAACCTCAACCCCGCCTGTTCGAATGCCGCCAGAACCTTGTCCAGCCTTTTGGCCAACTCGACCTTACACCCCCCCCCCGTTATCAACACGTCATCAAAATATGGCAAAACCCCGTCCAGCCCTTTTAAGAGGCGTTCCACGAGCGACTGGAAAATTCCAGGCGCCGAGTTCACGCCGAATTGTAGGCGCGTCACCTGGAACGCCCCCTTATGAGTGACTATGGTCTGTGCAGCAGCCGCAGCAGGGGTTACCAGGAGTTGCTGATAGGCTTGCGCCAGGTCGAGCTTAGCGAAACACTTCCCCCCATGTAACCTGGCTAGCAAATGGCTGACCACCGGCACCGGATACGCATTAGGGCGAATTGCCTTATTAATGGTGCACTTATAATCGGCGCAAATGCGAACCTCCCCATTGGCCTTCAATGCCGTGACAATTGGAGTTTCCCACTCCGCAGAATCAACAGGAACAAGAATCCCCTGGCCCACCAATTTGTCCAGTTCCACCTCTATTTTGTCCTTTAGTGCAAAAGGCACTCTGCGCGGTTTGAGTCTTATTGGGTGGACCTCCGGGTCCAGGTCGAAGGCTACTGGGGGTCCCTTGAACTTCCCAAGTCCCTTTTTGAAGACTTCGGGGTGCGCGTCGCACACCTTCCGTATTGGGTCAGTCCCAATGGCGTGCACCCCCCCCCCCCAATGAACAGACCCAGGGGCTGAAACCATTGAGTCCCGAGGAGGCTGCAATTTCCCCCCTTAAGGACGACTAGGGGGGAGTTCTGCGGCGTGCCGTTTATATTGGACCTGGAATTTCCCAACCCCCAACACCGGGATACTGTTCCCTTGCATGTCCCGAAGCGTGGACCTCAACGCTTTGAGCTTGGGCCGTATGCGGGGGGCAATTTTCAAAAACTCCCTCTGGGAAATGATTGAATATGATGAGCCCGAGTCAATCTCCATCCTAACAGGGGCCCCTTGCACCAGTACCTCAACAAAGTAACGGGGGTGTCCCATGGACACGCTGAAAACTGGGGCGTCGGCGTCGCTGTCGTCGGAGATGCGGCCCACGCCGTCCTGCTTCCTCGTGGGCCGGGTGCCATCCTTTGGTCTTGTCGAGTGGTCCGGTCTCGTCGAATGGTCTGGCGAGCTCCTCCGGTCCTCGCGCCGCCGTCTGCAGACTTTGGCGATGTGCCCGCGGCGCCCACAGTTGTGGCACTCGGCCTTCCTAAACGGGCACTTCGCGCGGTCGTGGGCCGCTCCGCTGCCATCACAGCGTCGGCCGCCCTTCCGGACCCTCCGGACGTCTTCCTCGTCGCTGCTCTCTGCGGAAGATTTCGACGCTCGCTGGGCTGCGTGTACCGAGCCTGCTGCTTGGTCGGCCTGTGGGAGCCTGCCCTGGAGCTCTTTCACTCCGGCCCTCGTGGCTTCCGTGGCCTGTGCTGCCTTTACGACCTCCTGCAGTGTCGGGGGTGGCTCCTGGTTCATCAGCTTCCGCTGAACTTCCTCGTCCCTCAGGCCACACAGCATGCGGTCCCTGAGGGTGATTTCCAGGTTCTCCCATTTGCATGGGCCAGCGGCCAGCCACAGGGCCGCTGCGAAAGCGGCGACCGACTCGCCCGGCGCTTGGACTCGCCTCCAGAATGCGTCCCGGGATGGAAACATCGACACCAAGGGCTGGAAATGGTCACGCATCGCCTTCAGGAGCTCCTTTGCCTTCAACTCGCCCACCTTCTTCGGTACGATGAGGTCGACCAGCACTCTCTTGCCGGCGTGCCCGAGCATTCTGGTGAGGATGGCTCTCTTCTTTCCCTCGTCCGTGACCTCGAACTCCACCAGCGCGCCTTGGAAATCCATTTCGAAGAGTTCCCAATCTTCCGGTTTGTTGACGTCGAAACCGGCGTATGTCTTGGTCCCGTGGGAAGCCATTATCCCACCTTCGTCGCCAATTTAGTGTATGGGAACCAAAACCGGGACAGCCGAAGAGCTGGCTTAACACAACTTTATTACATGATGGTCAGAGGGAACATGCGGTAATGGCGGACGAACAGCTCAATATATACAGTGGCTATACATTTGAATGTGGCTCCTTGACAGTCTATTGGCTACTGTCCGCGTGACGTCATTGTAGGTCACGCCCTTCTTGTCCAGGTGGAGGTGGTGGCGGGAATCTTCCCGCGCTGTTGTTCTTAGGTGAGTCTGGGCCATTGAGCTGGACGCTCGCTACTGCCATCTAGTGGTCACTAGCTCGCATCCTATTAGAGTTACAGTGATGCAGCTGAAGGTTATCATGTTACATGTAGGAAGGTTATATTGGTTACACATTGATAGGTACATTGTATAAAGGCACAGTGTTTGAGAACACAACAGCACCTGAAAGAAAAGAAACACCACACTCCCTAACATTTCAATTTTGCCTAATGTGCGGGTGCGTTCAGCATCCACGCATGTATGTTTTACTTCAACTTCTGGGTGAGAGGAACCACGTGACCAGCACACTCGACCACATAACCCTCCTACAGCCTGAAAAGTTTGGGAATTAGACCCTACCGGAGGGATTTTTCTGGTGCTTTCTGCAGTAGCTTTTTGGAGGAATTTGTTTATGGGTAGCAGCATACCCTAGCTAGTATTTAGGATTTAGGCATAGCACCGAAAAGGTAGGTTGGAAAATGAGAGGAAAATTGATTTGATTTGAGGTACTAGCTAGCTCCTGTTAGGATGCAACCAAATGGCAAATATTAGACTGTTCCACAATTTCTATATAGTTAGTTTTACAGCAAAGGAAGCCACTGCTTCTGTTTTCCTTGTCAGATTCTTGAATTACTCAAACGCCTTTCCATTTCCAATACACACAAATGCCCAGTGAGGGACCCAGTGTTAGAAATGGGGCACCATTTCTCATTCCATTGCCTACATGTTCTTAGTGTTTGTGGGTTGCCCGCATGAATAATTGACCAAACCTTTCCCAAGGGGTTCGCCCGGCCTTTAACAGATCCGGGGACCAACTGGACTTTGCAGGAAAGGCAATTGGAGTACGGGCTAGTTAGCTAGTTTGGGGGGTAAATCATAAAGCCTTGGCTGGTGGCTATGATAGAAACAGGGCAAAAACCAAAGATGATGACTCTAAAGGAAATACACAATCCTCCGCTTCTGGCTGCAGATTAAGTTGGGCAAACAAGCCGCGCCAGAAAGCAGAACAAGCAAGGTACCCCTAGTCAATACACATAGACTCCGAGATTAGGGCAGGAACAATGGGTTTTGCCAGCCCAAGGTAATTAGGTGCGAGTTGTCCATTAACCCCAGGGTAACTTCCAAGAGCTGGCATTGTAGCTGGACCACCGGAAAATGCCACGTATGCAAGCCTTCTGTATTAGGGGGTCACTCGCATCCTACGCGCGCATCAACCCAAGGCAGGGTAATAAATACGTGCCACCCGACCCAGATCGGGGCTGGACTTCACCGCACGATTGTCTCGCGTGTCTTTCCTGTGGCCAGCCACTCCAACACCTGGGAGCCATTGCAACAAGTGTTGGCTGGGGGACGGAGGGAAGGGGTTGGAATTCTCAATGCCACTCTGCCCCAGCCTTGAAGCTACAGGCTGTGGCCTTCAAGTGCTTGTTTTAGCAGAAGGCTTGGCTGATTGTTGGAATCATTATGGGATTGCCTAAATGTAAACAATCACCCACCTTTTCCACTTATTGGTAGGATAAAATGACTTGCCTTGTGAAATGCCTCACATTGTCAACTTCTCATTCCACTGTAATGTTAGAATTGCCTTCTTAGATCAGGCCTTCTTCCCTTACATTACGTTTACAGTAAGAGCTGCATTGTAGCCTGTGAGGTATTAATAATAATAATAATTTCATGTCAGAAATTATTCTGGGTTGAAAGGCTTTTTGCAGAAGAAGCTCCACTCAGGGAATGGCCAAATGAGGCTCCTTTCATGTCCCCAAGAGCTGGGACAGAGACAGGCGCTCAACCCATCGTGCAGTACCTGCGTCTCGAACTGCCAACTTACCAGCTTTCCAGCTTACAAGGCAAGCTTCTTAACCACTGAGCCACTGCAGCCCCTTGAGGTATTGATGATATCCATATTTATGCTATTTGCACAATATAGAGGTCTCATTATTCAATGCTGATGCTCTTATTGTCCCCTGTGAGATGTGGTAAAACAACAGCAACACATATTCCTTGAATCTGGTAATAGCAAAAATTATATGGATACAGCAGAATTTTCTCCAAGCTTAAGATAAAGACAAATCTAACACTCTAATAGGACTAATTTGGAAAAATGTTTCCCTTTGTGGGAGTGTAGAAATAACCCTATTACCTCGATTTCCTAAGTTTCTAAAAATCTTTGTGTGCATTTTTGCAGCAAAAAGCAGCTGTAACCAGCACCAATTGGCTAGTGCCCATGAAGTCATGAAAACTCCTTATTTTAGAACCATTTAAAATGTTTATTAGGATATAGTACAGATATATTCAAAGCTGAAATGTCTTGATAATAGAAAGAATACTAGTTATTACAGTCAATAATCAGATATTCCAATTTAAGGTAAATGGGAGTAAGGAGGTCAATAAAGTATTATTATTTCTTTGGCCCTTTTTGACTGTTTTGATTATTCTACTTTTTCTAAATAAAGTGACAGAAAAACGCCTAAATGAATACACATTAAGCAAGCAAGCAGACAGACAGACAGACAGAAGTTTTGTTTTAGGAAAAGCACTAAGTACATATTTAGTGCCTTTAAGGAGAAATGTAAGATTGACAACTGATGAAAGGGAGAGCAAGTAAAATATATGAGATATTAGTAGAGACAAAAACTAATCAGGAAATCTCCAAGCAATATGGAAAGTAGATTTGGGAGAAAAAATAAATGCCGAATTGTGGAATAATTTATGTAGTTAGATAATTTCCATGTCTGTAAGGACAAAAGTTTTTTTAATAAATTAATATGGAGATGGTATTTGATATCTGTTAAATTAAACAGTTTGGATTCTGACTCTTCCATTATTTGCTGGAGATGTGGTCTGAAGATAGGTACTTATTTCCTTATGTGGTGGGAGTGTGAATTGACTAAAAAACTTGGAAATTAATATTTAGACAACTGATTGACATTTTGAATTTCAGGGTGGTGAAATGACCAAAAATAGCACTTTTGTCAATTTATGAGAACATTCAATGAGAATGGGCAAGGAAAGAATTACTTACTAATTTGGTTATGGCAGTAAAATGGGTAATTGCAAGGAACTAGAAAAATAAACACTAATTTTAACTGGATGAATGGCATGGGGGTGTGATGGCAACCTTGGATGTGATTGCGCCACTACGGCCTCTCCGCACACGTGGGCCCCGCTCATCCCCATGGTTTACGGATGATTTGAGGGAGCTTAAATGGGCAAAGAGACGCCAAGAGTGCTGCTGGGTGAAGACACAGAGTGATTCTGACCAAACACTGGCTAGAGCCACTACCAGAGCCTACCTGTTGGTGATAGAGGTGGTGAAAAAGCAATATTTCACCACCCTTATTGCCTCTGCAGATAATTGCCCAGTGACTCTGTTTGGGTGACTAGGTCCCCCCTCAATAGAGGGGGGCCTGGCCCTGGTTGGCTGAGGACTTTGCTGATTATCTCGAGAAAATCGCTCAGATTCGCTCAAAGTTTGACCCCCGCATGGACACTATGGGTCTGAAATTGACCAGATCGCAGTCTTGACATGTTATCTGGGATTGGTTTGATCCAATTGTCCCTGAGGAAGTGGACAGGCTCCTTGGATCTGTTCGCACCACTGCTTGTCTATTAGACCCATGTCCCGCCTGGTTGGTCAAGGCGTCCAAGGTAGTGACAAGTAGCTGGGTTTGAGCAATAGTCAATGCATCCTTTGCAGAAGGGGGTGTTTCCTGCACCATTAAAACATGCTTTGGTGTGCCCCCTCTTGAAAAAATCAGTGTTCAACCCAACAATAATGGCCAACTATCAGCCTGTATCCAACCTCTCCTTTTTAGGAAAGGTTTTGGAAAAGGCAGTGGTGAGGCAGTTACAGGGGGTTCTGGATGAAGCGGGTTATCTAGACCCCTTTCAGTCAGAGTTCAGGCCCAGTTCAGGTACTGAGACTGCGTTGGTCGCGCTGTTGGATGATCTGTGGCAGGAGCGGGATGGAGGTCATCCCTCTGTCCTTGCTCTTCTTGACCTCTCAGTGGCCTTCAATACCGTCGACCACAGTATCCTTCTGGAACGGCTCTGAGGAGTGGGGATCCATGGCACTGTGTGGTCCTGGTTTGCCTCATTTCTGAGGGGCTGGACCCAGTTGGTGTGGTTGGAGGATGGGATGTCCAGCCCTAGGCCTCTCCAGTATGGGGTGCCTCAGTGCTCAGTGCTCTCACCTCTCCTATTTAACATCTACATGAAACTGCTGGGGGAGATCATCCATTCCCATGGGGTGAGGTATCATCAGTATGCTGATGATATTCAGCTATACATCTCGGCCCATGGTGATCCAAGCAATGCAGTTGGAATCCTTTCCAGGTGTCTGGAGGCTGTTGGGGTCTGTATGGGGGACAATGGGCTACAACACTGGACTACAAGACTGAGTGGCTATGGGTTGGGGCCCCCGCGTTATCTCAGGAGCTACCATCATTAGTTCTGGATGGGACTATTTTGCCCCAAACAGACCCAGTGCATAATCTGGGGGTCCTCCTGGACTCACGACTCCTGCTCGATGAGCAGATGGCAGTCGTGGCCAAGAGGGCTTTTGCAAAACTTTGTGTTATATGCCAGTTATGCCCACTCCTAGATTAGGACTCCTTGCTCATGGTCACACATGCTCTAGTCACCTCCAGACTTGACTATTGCAATGTGCTTTACATGGGGCTGCCCTTGATGACCATTTGGAGGCTGCAACTGATCCAGAATGCAGTTGCCCAGGTGGTGATGGTGTGCGGGCAGTATGCCCGTGCCTCGCCATTGCTTCGGGAGCTGCACGTGTTGCCAGTGTGCCTCTGGATGCAATTCAAGGTGTTGCTAATTACCTTTAAAGCCCTACATGTTAGTGGCCCAGGATACTTAAGAGACCGTGTCACCCTGAGAATATCTGTTCATCCCACCAGAGCAGACTGGAGAGGCTCTCTCATTGTGCCATCTGCTAGGGATGCTCGTTTCTCTAGCATCAGAAGGAGGGCCTTCTCTGTGTCTGCTCCGGTCCTATGGAACCTCCTGCCAATTGAGCTGCATCTCCAGATGGACTTACTGTCCTTCAGGAAAGGGCTAAAAACCTGGCTGGCAAAGTAGGTGTGGGGCACCAGCGATGTGGTGACCCCTGCCTGCTGGCTGATTTAATAAGAACACTCTCTCCCTCTTTTAATCTCTTCTAATCTGTAGGGGTCGGAATAATTTTTGGTGGCAATTTTAGTGGGTTTTTTTAATGTGATTACATAAGAACATAAGAACAGCCTTGCTGGAACAGGCCACAGCCCATCCAGTCCAGCATTCTGTCTCACACAGTGGCTCACCATTTCCTTCAGGGTATTCACAAGCAGATGCCTGCTTAGGATTCCCTGGAAATGATATTGAGAGATATCCTGCCTATCTCTCCAACCCGGAGGTTGTCCTTAAGTATCCATAATTATAGCCATTGATACTCTTGTCCTCCATGAACTTGTCTAATCCTTTCTTAAAGCTGTCAAGACTGACAGCTGTCACCACTTCTTCTGGCAGGGAGTTCCATAGACCAGTAATCCTCTGGGTGAAAAAGTATTTTCTCTTATTTGTTTGAGAACTAGTACCCAAAAGTTTCATGGAGTGTCCCCTAGTTCTAGTGTTATGTGATAGGGAAAACAGTTTTTCCTTATCTACTTTGTCCACACCGTGCATGATTTTATAAACTTCAATCAGGTCACCTCTTAGACGTCGTCGTTCAAGAGTGAAGAGGCCCAACCGTTGCAGCCTCAGATGGTAAGGAAGGTGTTCCAGTCCCCTAATCATTCTGGTTGCCCTCCTCTGCACTTTTTCCAGCTCCATAATATCCTTCTGGAGGTATGGTGACCAGAACTGTACACAGTATTCCAGATGGGGCCTCACCATAGATTTATAAAGAGGCAAAATGACACTTGCTGACTTATTTTCTATACCCTTCCTAATGATCCCTAGCATTGAGTCTGCTTTTTTCACTGCTGAGGCACATTGGGTTGACACCTTCATTGAGTTGTCCACCAGGACACCAAGGTCCCTTTCCTGGTTTGTCGCAGAGAGTTCAGACCCCATCAGTTTATAAATGTAATTGGGGTTCTTTGCCCCAACATGCATCACTCTGCACTTACTAATGTTGAAACTCATTTGCCACTGTTTTGCCCACTCCCCCAGTGTCGAGAGATCCCTCTGGAGCTCCTCACAATCTCTCACAGTTTTCACTACCCTGTATAATTTAGTGTCGTCAGCAAATTTGGCTACCTTGCTTTTTACTCCTACCTCTAGATCATTTATGAAGAGGTTGAAAAGCAGGGGTCCCAGTACTGAACCTTGGGGGACCCCACTCTTTACTTCCCTCCACTTGGAGAAGTGTCCATTTAGTGCTACCCTCTGTTTCCTGTCCCTTAGCCAGTTGCTGATCCAGGACAAGACCTGCCCCTTTATTCCATGACTGGTAAGTTTATTCAAGAGCCTTTGGTGTGGGACCTTGTCAAAAGCCTTCTGAAAGTCCAGATAAACAATGTCAACTGGATCCCCCTTATCCACATGCTTGTTGACACTCTCAAAAAATTCCAACAGATTAGTGAGGCATGATTTGCCCTTGCAAAAGCCATGTTGGCTCTCCTTTAGCAGCGCCTTCTCTTCTATGTGCCTATTAATTCTATCTTTTAGGATGGTTTCCATCACTTTACCTGGGACACATGTCAAACTGACAGGTCGGTAATTCCCTGGATCACCCCTGGATCCTTTTTTGAAAATTGGTGTTACATTCGCTACCTTCCAGTCATCAGGCACAAAGCCTGATTTGAGGGAAAGATTATATATTTTGGCTAGGAGATCAGCAATTTCATCTTTAAGTTCCCTGAGAACTCGTGGATGGATGCCATCTGGTCCTGGTGATTTGTTAGTGTTTAGTTTAACAAGACATGCAAGAACCTCCTCCCTGTTTATTTCTATCTGGCTTAATTCTTCGGTTTCCCTCCCTACGAAGATAGGCTCTGTTTTGGGCATGTGGCCTCTGTCTTCTTCAGTGAATACTGAAGCAAAGAATTCATTGAGTCTCTCTGCAATCTCTGTTTCCTCTTTAATAACCCCTTGCCTTCCATTGTCATCTAATGGTCCAATGGCCTTCCTAGTTGGGTTCTTACTTCTAATGTACTTAAAGAAGTCTTTGTTATTTCTCTGAGTATTTTTAGCTATACGCTCCTCAAAGTCTTGCTTTGCTTTCCTGATTGTTGCCTTGCATTTGTTCTGCCAGAATTTATGTTTTTGCCTGCTGTCCTCATTTGGACAAGCCTTCCATCTTCTAAATGGGCTTCTCTTGCTCTTGATCACTTCCCGAACAGCTCCAGTAAGCCACATCAGAGTCCTCTTGGACCTGGCAGTGCCCTTTTTCCTTTTGGGTATGCATTCCAATTGAGCCTCTGTTATTGTTTTTGTAAACAGCCTCCATGCCTCTTGGAGTGTTTGGACTCTCTCAATTTTCCCTTTCAGCTTCTTTTTTACTAGTTTCCTCAACTTTGGGAAATTTCCTTTTTGAAAATTTAAGGTCTCTGTGTTAGATTTTATCAGTGACTTGCGTTCTATGATCAAGTTAAACATAATTGAGTTGTGGTCACTGTTCCCTATTGGATCAGTCACATTAACATCTTGCACCAGATCCTGAGTATTACTCAGGATCAAGTCAAGGATTCTTGTACCTCTAGTTGGGTCTTCAACCATCTGTCCCAGGGAACAATCATTTAGCATATCTAGGAACTTTATCTCTTTATCATGTGCTGAACAACAGTTCACCCAGTCTATGTGAGGGTAATTGAAGTCCCCCATTATAACCAGGCTTCCCTTCTTGGATGCCTCCTTTACAACATTCTCCAACTGCCAGTCTCCCTCAAGAGTTTGGGTCGGAGGCCGATAGTATATGCCTACTGTTACACCATCCTTGTGGCTTGGTACTCTTACCCACAGAGCTTCTAATGGTGACTCCAAATCACCTAGATATTCCAATTCATACGATTTTATCACTTCTTTGACATACAAGGCTACACCACCTCCTGTTTGCCCCTTCCTATCCTTCCTGTACAGTTTGTAGCCTGGGATAACTGTATCCCATTGGTTATCATCCGTCCACCAGGTTTCAGTGATACCAATAATATCAATATTCTTATCTATTGCTAAGTATTCCAGATCCCCTATTTTGTTCCGGAGGCTTCTGGCATTTGTATACAAGCATTTATATATGCTTTTCTGACACAATCTTTTGTGTCCAGTTGCATTGTTAGACTGCCTCTTGCATCCTTTTGCTAGAATGCTAGTGACTAGCTCCTCGCTCTGCTCAGTAAATTTTGCATCCTTCTCACTACTCAAATACACACTTTTCTGAACCGGATGCTGCCCAGCTCCTGTCGGCTTTCCCCCAGTTATCAGTTTAAAAGCTGCTCTGCAGCTTTTTTGATGTTGAGTGCCAGCAATCTGGTCCCATCATGGTTCAAATGCAACCCATCCCTCCTGAACAGATTTGGCTTGTCCCAAAATGTTCTCCAGTTCCTGACAAATATGAAACCCTCCTCTCGACACCACCGCCTCATCCACGCATTGAGGCTTCTGAGCTCTGCCTGCCTGGTAGGTCCTGTGCGAGGGACAGGCAGCACTTCTGAAAATGCTACCTTGGAAGTCCGGGACTTCAATCTTCTTCCTAACAACCTGAATTTGGCTTCCAGGACAGACCGCTTGGCCTTCCCAACATCATTGGTACCAACGTGTACCATGACAACTGGCTCGTTCCCAGGTCTCTCTAACAATCTATCTAGATTTCTTGTGATGTCTGCAACTTTTGCACCTGGCAGGCAAGTCACCATACGGTTATCATGTGCATCACAAATCCATTTCTCTGTATTTCTAATTATTGAATCGCCTAGTACAAGGAGCCTCTCTCCTGCGATCTGTTCATCTACATGCACCTCATCAACCATATTAAGGGAGAGAAACTCAGTTTGTTCCTGTTGTTTATCTTCCTGGATCTCATCAAGTGTGATGAAGGAGAGATCATCAGGTGGAACCAGTTGTTCCTCTGTGTGTTCCTCATCAGGTGTGATGAGGGAAAGAGCCTCAAATTTATTCTGTAATTTCAGACTCTCAGAGTGATCCCCTACTCTTCTCCTCCTTTGAGTCACATTCCTCCAAACATCTCCCTCCTGAGTTAGTGAAGGGCCTTCTCCCTCAGAACTGTGTCCTGTCTCTACTTTGTCCAGCATAGTTTGTTCCGCTCTGTCCAAGAACAGCTCAAGCTCCTTAATTTGTTGATGGTTAGATATGCGGGCCTCTAGCTGCTGGACCTTCTCTTCTAGTAGTGCAACCAGCTTGCACTTGCTGCAAGTGTAGTTCTCCATATGCTTTGGCAAGAACACAAACATGGCACAAGTATTGCAGGTAACTACAACTGTTCCCTCAGAATCCATTTTAACAAGTGCAGTATTCCGGGCCTCAAAAATGTACACGTTTACTACCTTTCTACCTAGTAAGACTATATTCTTCCTTTGTTACTAGTTTGCAATCTCGCGCGCCTAACGGCGCGCGGGCCTCTAAAGCAGCTCTACTCCAACTGCAAAACTTACCAGTGCTCACTTCCTTTGTTTGGCTCTCCTCAGCAGCAGCTCTGCTTAAGAGCACATGCAGAGTCAAAAGGTGATTTGGTTTTATTTTCTGTGAGCCGCCCAGAGGCTTCAGAGTTGAGCAGCAATATAAATCAGAAAAATAAATGAACCAACGGACGGACGAACAAACAAACGAATAATAAAGTTTGGAATGTAGCAAATGATGACAGAATCACTTGTGAAATTGAAAATTTTAAAAAGAGTGCTAAAAATAATAAATTTATATTGAGGAATTTTAGAACATCTTAAGAATTTTGATTCAAAAAATGGATTAATTGTGTCTTGAATGGTCCCGTGATGAATTCACTGTTAATTATGGTAGGTAAAGTTAAAGGTCGCCCTTGAACTGACCCTTCCAGTCAGCAAGTTCAGCATCTTAACCACTTGAGCCACCGCAGTCCCTACCAGTTAATTATGGTATTATTGTATTATTATTTCTTTTGATTTTATTTTACATTGTATACTGCCCAGAGAGTATTCTAAGCACTATGGAGCGGTATATAAGTGTGACTGCTTTGCTTTTGCTTTTAAAGTTACTGAATGTCTGATAATATTTAACTACCGTACTCCTTTGACTCTTCAGCCAATCCTACTTTATGTCCTTCTATCTCGCAAATTACAATTATTTTTGTCTCATATGAATAGCTGTTTCCTTCCAAAAGAATCCTGGGACCTTTAACCTACTGTAATCTGCTTGTACTGAGTTTTATCGATTGCCGCTGGCAGTTTGGATCAGCTCTTTCTTATCTCCTTTCCATTAGATAAGTCAATAGCCCTATCCTTCCTCCCCACTCCCACACCTAATCCAAACTGTTCAAAGAAGTAGAAACTTTGGCTGGTTTTCCTAAAAATCCCAAATCAAAACTGGTAATAGCCTTTTTGGCTACGCTCAAAAAGAAATTAAACAATCTTGGCAGATGTTGTATAAGTAACCCCTTTCACATACATCAAAGAACAATTTCCCCTCTCAACCATTTTGTTCCTTCTGAAGGATTCTGACTTAACAATAGAAAATACCTTAAGAACTGTGACCCATTTCACAGGTCCTTCCCACAGAGAGTAACCATTAACATGCAAGTGATCAGCATGCTATACCTAAAAGAATAATGTTTCTTAGAAATACACATGTACTGAGGAGGATTTAATTTTGGCCCAACAACAAAGGCAAGAAGGTGGTTTCATTTTGGCAGTTTAACATTTGATTTGGACAAGAAAGAAGAAGAAACACACAGCTAAATAAAGATAATTCTAGATTAGATTCTATGGGTAGAGATTATGTAAATCAGAATATCTGAAATATATTAATGAGATTAAACATCTGGAAGTATGCTGGGCCACTGTATTTGATCTACCATTACCTCATATTGGTATTCCAGGATACTTAAGAGACCGTGTCACCCCAAGGTTTTCAACCCGTCCTACGAGAGCAGACTGGAGGGGCTCTGTAGTGGTCCCACCAACCAAAGTAGCACATTTGACCGGGACCAGGAGAAGAGCCTTCTCGGTGTCTCTTCCAGCCATGTGGAACCTCCTGCCACCCGAACTGCGCCTCCAGACAGAGCTGCTCCCTTTCAGAAAGGCACTGAAAGCATGGCTATGCCGGCAGGTGTGGGGCATGAAAGGTGTCACAGCCCAATCCTGCTGGCTCATGTAGCCCACCTGAGGGTTTGTGAACTGTTTTTGCTTGGCTATCCTGCCCCCTTTTTTAATGGGTTGGGGAAGGTTTAGGGTGGTTTAAGATAGTTTTTATGTATGTGATTTTAATTGGTTTTAGATAGGGTTTTAGTTGATGTTTTTAGCTGATGTTTTAGCCTATGCTGTAAACCGCTTTGGGTCACCTAATGGTGAGGAAGGCAGTATATAAATATTGTAAATAAATAAATAACATTCCATCTTTATGAAAATTGTCACAAAGACCCACAAATCAGTTAACACATGCATTATCCAAAACGAAACTAATGGAGGTAAGGTTAGTATCAAATCACAGAACTGTTGAACTGTAGAGCTGAAAGGGGCCCCAAACTTAATATTCTCTTATCTTCTGTGTTAGAGACCCACAGCTTGCCGGCTACAACTAGTGTCCAAGAATGCATATTTTCCTGAAGCAAGAAAAATGCCATTGGCGTGAATTTGTTTAAGGTGGATCCCAGCTTGCCGTGAAGTGACCCACATACTGTGATCACGGAGCCATCTCCTGTGGCACATATGAATTGAGACATGCAGGATTTAACACTAGGACTACAATGGACTGCCTCAGCCTTGAGAATATTATCAAGGTGTGCCTTCACAGCCAGTCCATCTAGCATGGCCTCTTCCACCTCCCTGACCATTGGGAATCAGAATTCCTCCTCCGCTCATTTTGCCATTGGGCCCAATATGATGGTTTCCAGTAGCATTTCCTCCACTGATGGGACCATCACCCCACCCAAAGGGGATCATCCCTGATTGGGCTCATCTCTGATAAGGAGGGCGAGACAGCCTATAGATATGAGGTGGAGCGGTTGACAAAGTGGTGTAGAACCAATAATCTGCTCCTCAACATAAAGAAAACAAAGGAACTTGTGGTGGATTTTAAGAGGCAGAGAACCGATGTCCAGCCACTTTTGATTGACGGAACCTGTGTGGAGAGGGTAGCAATGTTCAGATTTCTGGGCATTGAGATACAGGAGGATCTGTCCTGGAGTGCCAACACAAGGGGGCTTGCGAAGAAGGCGCAGCAGAGACTGGGGTTGTTTTTGTTTTTTGTGAACTCTAAGGAAAAAACATCTTTCACAAAAGCTGCTGCTTGCTTTCTATCGCTGCGCTATTGCTTATGTGTGAGGTATGGGAGTAGTACTCATCGGGATAGGATAATGTTGCACAGAATTATTAAAACAGCTGAGAGTATAATCGGCTGTCCACTCTCCACTTTAGAACAAATTTACACCATCAAGTGACACAGAAAACAGGAGACCCATCGCATCCTGGCCACTGCTTCTTTGAGCTTCTGCCATCGGGACGGAGATATAGAACAATGAAGGTAAAAATGAGCCATCTCAAGAACAGTTTCTTCTCCAGAGCAATTTTGGCCTTAAATGGAAACTCTGGATTCTGAAGTCATCTTATCTTATTTTAAAATTTTAATTTTTTTAGATTTTTAATTTTTAGGATTTTAGAATTTTAGAATTTTGAAATTTTGAAATTTTAAAGTTTTAAACTTTTAAACTTTTTAAGTTTTTAAATTGTATGTATGGTGCTATCTTAATTGGTGTTTCTGTAGCTGTTTTAAATTAAGGAGTATGCCTTATTTGAGTTGATATATAGCAACCGAGAAATTTCGTTGTTCCCGCAAGGGGACAATGACAATAAAGATTTATCTTATCTTATCCGCCCATAGCCATTGGCCACTTTAGAGAGTCAGGTTATTTACCACTACCCAACACTCGTAGGCTATACAGGCTGCTCCATTACCATAGTGCGATGTCTGGCCGGACTGTGATCCACAGCTAAAGGACCAGCAAGCCTGACAAACAGACTTCCAAGCTGTGTTTAAAACCTAGTGAAGGAGAGCTCACTATCTCCCAAGGTAATCCGTTCTACCGTTTGACTTCATTTATCTTCTCTTTGGGGAAAAAACATGATCACCACATAAATGTCCTTATTCATCGCATTCAATTGACACCAAATGTGAAGGGTGCTACTCCAAATGTTTACTTTACTTAAGGCAGAAGAAAATGTGCAACAGTTTATATTTTCCAAAAACTGACATTGTCGCATCTTCTCTTTTAGGGAGGAGAGTCTGTCATTGGAAAGATTACTGGAAAACAATAATTCTTCTGAAGTTCTCCTCCATTAGAAGGGTTGTACAGTCCAAGTCTGATTTAAAGATGGAGAATGGTAAGAGCAGGGTTCTTGAAATTGCCCATTGATAGTCATGACCCAGAGACTAAACTCACCAGTCATAAAAAGACACCTGGTTACTGTCTTTCTCTCTATAGTGAGATACTTTGTAATTCTGCTTAAGTTGTAAACATCCTTTCTGATTTTGGAATTTTACATATAAATTAGATAACACAGTGAATCAGTGTCCTCTTTTATCTTCCCTTTTTGTAAGAGTACAATATATTTAAAATATCAGATAAGGAGTGGGCAAAGTGAAGCCCAGGGAAGAGCATGAGTCTCCTCCCACACATGCACAAACACACAAGCAAAAGTATTATGTGTCCTCAGGATGCCCTGACTATAAATTTGCAGCAAAATACCATTTAACTCTCCAGAAAACCTCCCGGAGTTATGTTTTTGTGAGATAGCTAGATAGCTAGATGTAGATATAGATATAGATATGTATTTTTATATAATGTATCTACCACACATGCAGAGAAATTTTTCCCCATTCTGGGTGGTTACAACATTAAATTAAAATACAACATAAACAAGCCACTAGAATAAATGAGATAAAATTACATTTTAAAACAAGAGAAAAGAGCAAATGAAAGCATACACCTTATTGCAGCTTCACTGGAAAAGTGCTCCATACGGTGGGGGCCACCACCAAGAAGGCTCTCTTCCTAGGTACAAGTTTCTTTGGCATTTTTGCTATTGGCACCTGGAGCTGAACATTCCAAGAGGACTGAATGATGTGGGCAGTAGAGCGTTGAGAGAGACACTCTGCCAGGTAACAAGACCCCAAATCATTAAGGACCCTGTATAATAAAGTTAACAACTTCTGCTTTATACCAGAGGCAATGAGAAAACCAATGTAGCCATGCCAGGGTTGGAGTCATAGAGTCAGATTTTTCATTCCAGATATCAACCTGGCCACCACATGGTATCTCCATGCCAAGAACAAGGACAGCCTCACATCATTACAATAGTCGATTCTTGAGACTATCAATGCATGGGCCAACGCTGTCAGGGATCCCCTGTCCAAGTGAGGGCCCAGTTCCATTCCATTCCATTCCAATTTTAATTCATACCCCGCCTTTCTCGGCCAAGGCTGACTCAAGGCGGCAACAACATATTCATAATAATACAATACAGGATACAATATAGACACACAATAGCATAATAATACAAGCAGAACACTATACAATATAAAAATGCAGTATTGCAAATATAAAAATTACAAATACTAATTATCCAGGAATCCCCAGGTATGCTCGACTACCCCGTGGCCAACGCCAGACCGGGGAAGGAGCAAAGCCTCCCACCAAGCCAGCCGAGGGCAGGCAAGCATCCAGGAGATAGCCGCCCCTTTCCCTCGCCCAGCTGTCCGACGGCCTGTCTTCCTCCAATCCCAACCGGACGAGGAAGCAAACTGGCAAGGAAGCCAACTGGTGGTGGAGGCAGTCCAGTGGGGGCAGCTATGGCGACAGCAGCCCTGCCAGGAGCCCACAGGTGTTTCTGCGCTCCCTCCAGCCCCAGCTGGGTGCGGAAGTGAACCGGTGGTGGAGATGCTGGCAGTCCCAGCGTGGCAGTTCTCCTTTATGGCCGTGCCTGCCGCCTCTCAGCTGGAATCAGTCTCTTCCTCCTCCTCCCCCTGCTCACACCGGAGGGGGAAGTGTCCGGCAGCCCCGGTGTGGCAGGTCTCCTTTATGGCCGCCTCTCAGCTGGGACCAGTCTCTTCCTCCTCCCACCCCCACTCACACTGGTTGAATGATTTGATAGAGATGGGGGTGAAACAATTTATTCATAGTAGCAATTTGAGATTCCATATTAAGTGCCAGATCTAGAATAACACTCAAACTGTGAATGTGGTCCCTCAAAGGCAGTGCAATTCCATCTAAAGTAGGGACCAGAACCAGTGGTGGGCATCAGCAGGTTTTACCAGTTCGCCAGAACCAGTAGAAGAAATTCTGGCTGGCCCCACCCGTCCAAGTTTTGAGATAAAGTAGTCCTAATTTGGGTGCAACGCAGGGCTTTCCTCTGGCCATGTCCACCATACCATGCCCACAGAGTAGGTAGTAAAATAATTTGAAGCCCACCACTGACCAGAACCCCTAGTCTGGCAGGGGGTCCACCCAACTGCAGGATCTCAATTTTGTCAGGGTTCAGTTTCAACCTGTATGACTTTGACTATTCCATTGTCAAGGCCAATCAGCCCACAAGACCCAGACTGCATCCATTGCAGAAGATGCAAAGGAGCGATACAGCATATTGATGAAAGGGAACTCCAAAACTCTAGATGATCTCCCCCAATGGCTTTACATAGATGTCAAACAACATATAGATTTTTGGCACTGTTGGGGCCTCTAATGGACCCGGAGTATAGAAAACTGGCCTCTTCAACATCCAAAATTACCCACCCAGTGATCAACGTCTGTTGCCACGAGGGGATTTAGTTCCATATTCAAGCAATTGAATAATATGCTATAAAGAGACGGGATGGAAAATTCCAAAGATGTCATGAGCACTCACTCCCCACCCTGCTCTTCCTAAAATCTTCTCCATCATTCCACCCAATCCCTTTATTTTCCACAGGAAACACATAGTCAAACATATTGGACAAACTGCTACAAAAAGAGATTGGAACCAAATTAAAATGAGTAGTGTTTAAATAATTAACACCTGCCAAACAAGGCACAGAGGCCTTATTGCTAATATTAAATCATATCCTTTAACATCTGAAACAGATGACAGTAGGTAATTCTAAAACCACCAAGACAGGAAAGCCATTTTTAGTTCTTGGAAAGTTGAATCCACTTCAACAAAGCTGATAAAAAGCATGTTTTGATTTTGTTACTCCTACTATGGAAAGGTGGATTTATATTATGTTTTTTTCTTTAGCTCCCCTAATTCAATAAATGTTAAACCTGAATGTTTTGGAATCATGATTTAAAAGTAAAACTATTATGTGGTAAACTAATGATATATGTTCCACCTGGTAGTTGCAAAATCCTGTAGAGTAAAATTGTAAGTATCTCGTTTCCAATCATTGCCAAGTTTCCAATGTGCAATAGTGATGCCAAGTAGGCAAACAAGGATGTCACGTAACATACAAGAAACCTCAGAAAGGATAGAGGAAATCATTTTCAATGAGTCTTATTTAATATTCAGTTAACTCAGGCAAAGCCCACCACTACAGTCAGTGAAAGGTTTGCCTAGGGGGAATGTTTAGAATTATAATGGTGCAACTAAAAAAAATCTTGCCTCTTCATTTTAATCCTTGCTTTCCAAATTTGTAGTATATGAAGCTAGAACTGAAGGGAAATTTCTCTGGATCAAACAAGAAGATTGCAAGCGCGGCGCCAAAATGGCCGCCGCGCTCTTTGCGGGGGCCCCCCACTGGACGAAGAGCATCCGGGTAGTTAGGGGGCGTGGCCAGCACCCTTATAAAAGGGGCGGCCACAAGGCAGCCGAGCTGCCATTTTGCGAAGCGACGGAGAAGAGAAGTTTTTCCCCATTGCTCCGTCGCTCTTACCTTCGCCAGGAAGCTACTGCGGGCAGCGGTCCTTTCCGTTCCTTTTCTTCGGCTTCCCAGCACTTTCGAGAATGCCTTCCAAAAAGAAGGCGTTGGCGAACGCGGTTTGCACTTCGAGGAGGCGCCAGCCGGGTCGGAGGACACAGGCACGAGTATCCCTCTTGTGCTGGCCCCCACGCTGCCTCCGCCTGTCCTAGGCCGGGAGGAGCGCGGGGCAGGGGTAGAGGTGGACAGGGGGCGGGCAAGACTGCCGCAGAGGGAGCTGGTCAGGCGAAAGGCCCCCTCACCAATTGATGTGGACATGTTAGAGCGTTGGCTCACGATGTACCCAATGAGGGCAGACGCAGCTTACCTGCTTGAGGGTTTCCAGCAGGGGTTTCGCATTCCTTTCACGGGGGTTAGGGCTCCCCAAGATGCACCCAACCTTTTGTCACTTAGGGGAAGGGAGGAGGTGGCTGCCTTGAGCATTATTAAGGAGGTGGATGCCGGCAGGGTTGCCGGCCCTTTCCCTGCCCCCCCGTTTCCTAATTTAAAAGTTTCCCCCTTGGGGCTCGTGCCCAAAAAGTCACCGGGCGAGTTCCGCTTAATACATCACTTGTCCTACCCAGCCGGCCGATCGGTCAATGATGCTATCCCGGATGACCTTTGTTCGGTCCGGTATACATCTTTTGACCAGGCTCTGCGCATGGTGCGCTCATGTTGCCCGGGTGCACTGTTGGCTAAGTGCGACATCAAGTCGGCCTTCCGTCTTCTGCCGGTGCACCCGGGTGACTTTGAGTTGCTGGGTTTCAAGTTCCGGGGTGAATATTACTTCGATAAGGCCATGCCTTTCGGTTGTTCCATCTCCTGCTCGGCTTTCGAGCGTTTCAGCACCTTCCTGCAGTGGGCGTTCGTCCGCAGGTCGGGGTCTCGGTCTGTAGCCCATTACCTGGATGATTTCTTATTCGGGGGTGAACGGGGCTGGGACACGTGTGCGCGTCTCCTCAATACATTTCAGACGCTAATGAAGGAACTTGGTGTCCCTTTAGCGCCCGAAAAGACCGAGGGCCCATCTACCAAGCTCACATTCCTGGGGGTGGAGATTGACACGGATCCAGGTTACCGGCTGATAAGGTGACACGGATCGTTGCACTCATATCCGGCTTGGTGGCTAAACGCAAGGCGTCCCTTCGTGAGCTACAGGTGCTGCATGGTCACCTCAATTTTGCTTCCAGGGTGATTGCACCTGGCAGAGCCTTTGCTCGACGCTTGTGCGACGCCATGATAGGCTTAACCAAGCCCCACCACAGGGTACGTCTTAGCAGGGGCCTTAAGGCGGATATGCTCATCTGGCTCCAGTTCCTGAGGGAGTTCAACGGGGTGTCCTTCTGGAGGTCCGACCTTCTGGCTTCCCCTCGTTTCCAGGTCCAGTCCGATGCATCGGGGTCCCTGGGTTATGGGATGTACTTCAAGGGGAAGTGGGCCTACGGCAGATGGCCGACCGCCTGGTCGGGCACGGGTTGCTTGCGCGACCTCACGTATCTGGAATTTTTTCCCATTCTGGGAGCCTTGATGCTATGGGGTGAGGAGTGGGCCAATTCGGTAGTACATTTCTGGTGTGACAATGCGGCAGTTGTCCACATTGTCAACTCTCAGACGTCCAAATCTCCCAGGGTCATGGAGCTGGTGCGCCAGTTTGTGTTGCGTAGCCTGCGCCTCAATGTGCTGTTCAGGGCTAGGCATGTGCCTGGTGTTAATAACGATATTGCTGACGCTTTGTCCCGCCTGCAGATCTCCCGGTTCCGTGCCTTGGCCCCGGATGCAGAGGAATTTCCCTCGCCGCTCCCGGACGAGATATGGACACTTGGCAAGGAGAGGTGAACCGGGCGATCGGCATGTCGCTGGCGCCCCGCACGCGTAAGGCGTATCACCACGCGTTCATCACTTTCCAGGCTTTTTGTGCCCAGTTTCGACTACCTGAGGCTTGGCCTATCCCAGTCGCCCACATTCTACAATTCATGGTTTACCTACATGCCCAGGGCCTAGCACCCCGCACCATAGCATCCAGGCTGTCAGCGTTGGCATTCATGGCCAAAGTGGGGGGTTACGCTGACAGTACCACTGATTTCCGCATTCAACATGTTTTGGAGGGGTGGGTGCGGGAGCGTGGGCGTAGCCCGGATGACCGCCACCCAATTTCCCCAGGGGTACTTACCCACCTAGCACGGGGCTGGCATGACCTCTGTTTTGACAGGTATGAGGCCGCCCTGTTTCATGCGGCTACTACGGTGGCCTTTTTTTTTTGGAGCGCTCTGCATCAGCGAGCTTGTGATGCTGTCTAAGGCGGATGCAAGTCGTAGGGCACTGGAACTCGATGATGTCTATGTTTGCAATGATTGGGCTCAGTTGAGGATACGCTCCTCTAAAGTTGATCAGCACGGCGTAGGCAGTGGAGTACGACTGCTACGATGTTCATTGGCAGACATCTGTCCGGTTGGTGCCCTACAGGAGTTTCTTGCACTGCGTGGCACGCACCATGGCCCGTTTTTCTGTCACCAAGATGGGTCTCCCCTTACTAAATTTCAATTTTGGAAGCTGACCGGTAAGGCACTAGCCAGTGTTGGCCTCCCTGGGGCTCGTTACGGCACCCATTCATTTAGGATAGGGGCGGCCTCTACTGCAGCTGCTTCTGGGTACTCCGGGGCGGAAATACGCCACATGGGAAGATGGGGATCACAATGTTTTCAGTTTTATGTTCGCCCTCTTCAACCGTGAGTACCAGTTTAGTCACTGTATTGTTCTCCCCCTCTTTTTCCTTGACAGACCCTGGGTGTCGTATTACACCGGTGGCAGTATGGCTGGTGGGCCACAGCTACGTGCATAGGGCAGCGTCGTACGCTGCGGCGACAGAGTGGGGACACCGACTGGGACTGGGTGCATCCGCAAGTCTCAGATGGTATGGTAAGCGCGGCATGTTATGGCGGGAACTGTTGCCATTCCTTTTATCCAGCAGGAATGCTGACCCGCCAGATATTCTGATCATACACCTTGGGGGCAATGATTTGGGACAGGTCACTGGACTATCGCTGAAGCATGCGATTTGCGGTGACCTGGCTGACTTACATTATGTGTGGCCTGCCACAACCCTCATTTGGTCAGACATGGTACCGCGGCATGCTTACAGGGGAGGGTTCGACCTCCGGGCCCTTGATCAAGCTCATCGCTCGTTGAACAGGGCTATTGCCCGGTTCCTTCTTGACAAGGGTTGGGGGCGCGTCATTAGGCACCCCGCAATCAGCCTACAAAATTGTGAGCTTTATTCAGGGGATGGGGTCCATCTGTCGCAGGGAGGTATGGACCTCCTGTTAGGAGATTGGCGAGCAGGCCTGTTGACCGAGCTGACGGTCTGGGGGGGGGCGTCGAGCCTTTATTGAGCCTCTCCGTGTGGCGGGTAGCACTGGTAAGGTAAACATTTATGACCCACAGGTATCCGGCAGGTTCGCAATTGACTGGACAACACTAGACAGGCACAAGTTGATTAAACGTTGTCCGGTCAACGATCAACCAGGCGATGGGGTGATGGCAAGAGCTAGGCAGCATGCATCACCCCGTTATTTTACGGATACGCGTCAGAGGGTGGGGTCAATATTTAGGTATTGACTACGGTCAACAATTTGTTTGTTGTCAACAAACAAATTGATACAAATGGATACATTGTAACCAATTGCCATTGGCAATTTTGGGTGGTACCTTACCAGTGTTACTTCGGCCTGCTTGCCTTAAGAATTATAATTGGTTGAATACCAATAGAAATTTATAATTCGGACTAGGGCATGAATCAATAAATGTGGCCCAATGCCGTTATCCACTTTCATCAGTGTCTGAGTCCTTTATTGGGGGGTGCGCCTGCAATATATATTTGCATGTTTTAGAAGAGTTGCTCCCTCCTGTGGTGAATGGCATCTGTTTTCTTGTATTGTATGAGTTTCCTCACCTGAGCATCTTGCATTTTCAAGTTTTGTCTTATGATTGTTCATTGAAAGGTAAACATGGGATCCATTTGCAAGTCTGGTTGCTGAAGCACATGTCTGTGAGAAAACCCTTGTTGTGAATGATTTAATCCTAGGGTAAATGCATTCCCTTTAATGTCTAGCTTGACCTTTAGATTACTTTCTTTTGTAGAAAATTTCGGACAAGATTATTTTCTCCTTCCTTTACCCAACCCAACCCACTAGGACCATGATGGTGAACCTTGGCACTCCAGATGTTCTTGGACTTCAAATCCCAGAAGCCCAAGCCCCCATGAATCCGCACAAATGGGTTTACTGCAATTCATCTGGCCCATGCTTCCCTCGTTGCTCCTGGAAGCAGAAGTAAAATGTGCCCGTATGGGCACGTTTTACTTCCACTTCCAGGAGCGATGAGTGTGGCGTGGGCCGGATGAATCGCAGTAAACCCATTCGTGCGGCTTCATGGGGGCTTGGGCTTCTGGGAACTGAAGTCCAAGAACATCTGGAGTGCCAAGGTTCACCATCATGGCACTAGGAAATGGGGGATGATTTGAAGGTGTTCCCTGAAGTTTCCCATTTTGATTGGAAAGGGGTTTTTCCCCCCAAAGGAAAAGGGTGTGTGTTTTTCTGAATTTTCACAGGTTTTTTTATTTTATTTTACCTTAATCTTTACATCCTTGAAGAAAGTGAATGTTTCCTGGGGTTTTTTTTATAGTAGTCAGTACTAGCCTTGGAAGAAATCTCACCTGGTGTTATGAAGCTGCCTATGTTTTACCTGAAGTTATGTGTATGTCTGGAAAGCCTCATGCCGTTGAGACGTTGATGATGATGATGAACCACCACTCCCATAATTTTTCATCATTGGCCATGTGGCAAGCACAGATAAGAATTGAAGATCAGCAAGTCCCACAGGTCTAGGAATTTATGTCTGGAAGGCCATGGGTTCCTCAATGCTAATCCCTAAACATTAGCTGGATCTATATCTATAAAATGAGGGTTTGGCCGTGCGTGTGCAGAATGCATGTCCGCACCCACCCAGCCTATCCCGTAATGCACCATGCACACATGTCCCAGACACCATTTCCGCATGGGTCCGGAAGCCAAGAGTGGGGCCAATGCCCCATGAATGCGTAAAAAAGGAAAACTACCAGTCCTAGCATCCTCCACACCGCAACACACCTCAGCCAATCAGAGTGCAGAGGAGGCGTGACAGCCGGCGCATGCAAAAAATGGCTGCTGCGCTGGCACACCATTCAGCCCTTGCCAAACAGGGAAAGCAAACATCTTACCCGCCAGGCGAAGGCCCGATCTGGCACTCAGTTCAGCCCTTGACTGACGGGGAAAGCAAGCACCTTCCTCGCCAGGCGAGGGCCTGATTCAGTGCTCCGTTCGGCCCTTGCCTGACAGGGAAAGCAAGCACCTTCCCCACCAGGTGAGGGCACGATACGGTGCTCCGTTCGGCCCTTGCCTGATGGGGAAAGCAAGCACCTTCCCCATCAGGTGAGGGCACAATCCGGTGCTCTGTTCGGCCCTTGCCCAATGGGGAAAGCGCTCGCCTTTGGGGAAAGCGCTCGCCTTCCCCACCAGGCAACGGCCCAAGCCGGCGCCCCGTTCGGGCCTTGCCTGACAGAGGAAGCAAGCCCCCTTCCCCACCAGGCAAGAGCCGTACGCCAGCCACCTTTAGAAACACACCACCATTCTTACCAATGAAAAAAGAAAATGGATTTTTGCTTGACCAATATCTACTGGCTTTCTTCCCTCAGTATTGAACAAAGGGTAGCTGTGGTACTGTGTGGATCAGCAGTCTTGGGACAATGAGGAAGGACAATTAAAAAGGTCCTTGAAGGTTGGAAAGTGGAGAATCTTGACATGCAACTTCTTGCTGCCTTCAGCTTGTAGCCAAGAACACCCAAGGAGATCTCGCACAATATTTTATTGCCGACTTTGTTGTATTAACCTGCAGGGAGCTTGTTTGATATAAATGCTCCACCCTGACACAGCTCAAGTTCTGTCTATCTATTTCTGAACAAAGCTGAACTATTTAGCCCTGAAGGAGCTGATAAAAATTCTTTGGAAGGAATTTGTAGTGTGTTCAGTTAGGCTTTTTTCTGTATCTGTGTAGATCTAATTTCTTTTTCAGTGCTGTAATTAATCAAATCTCCAAGAATTCAGATAGTTTAGCAAAAACACAGTTCTGTGTCCCCTAGGAAGAAATGAAAACTATTTTTATGCAGTGTGCATAAAAGCAATGATAACAACCCTCTGAGTTTAAGTACGTCTTCTGAAATACAGTAATACTCAGCATTTCATTTGCACCAAAGTTCTTCAGGGTTTAGCACCTGAGCGCTGTCATTTTCTGACAACAACAGGTTACTTTTCAAACACCATAACAATGATGAGACCGGTGTGTTTTTTTAAGTAATTTTCCAAGCTTTACTGTTTCGGTATTTGCAGTTACTTTTGAAATTCAAAAACTTATAAAATGGCAGATAATTTGAAAAATTCCTTTCAAAGTGCATGTAAAAGTACATTTAATGTCCTTTCAGAATAACTATTGAAAGTAACAAGAAAACATTGATCATTAATAACAACAATAATAATTGTGTGCCACCAAGCCATTTCTAAATTATGGCAATCCTTTTCAGGGTTTTCTAGGCAGACACTACTTAGAGGTGATTTACCCATTCCTTTCTTCAGGGGAAAATGTAGAACTATGTGGTTTGCCTAAGGTAACACAATCTGGCATGCACAGTGGGGAATTAAACTTGCAACCCCAGCTCTGCAGCCAGATACATCCTAAGTCAGTGATGGCGAACCTTTTAGAAACCGAGTGTCCAAACTCAACAAGCTGCCGTCTGTGCCACAGAGGGGCGTGGCGAACTCTGTGCTGGAGGAGGGAGGAAGCGCACCCATTGGGCTGCTGGGCAGAAGGGCGGGGTGAACTCTGTGCTGGGGCTCTGGTGACCATGCTCATGGAGAGGGCTCTGAGTGCCCCTTCTGACATGTGTGCCATAGGTTCACCGCCACTGCCCTAAGTCATTGAGCTACCCAACCAGTTCATTCCACAAATAGTAGAACTTCTTTCCTAATTATTAATTTTCAAATGTAACTTCATTATTTTGCTATCCCAAAAACTTGTTGAAAGTAGCTAAATTACTTTTAATTCATGACTTCCAATCTATACTCCAATATTTCTTGGCTATTATTTTCTATGAAAATATGACTTGTGGCTTGCTAAATTTTAGAATAGGGTCCTTTGTAAGATATATACCTATGACAACACTCAGTTCAAGACTGACAAAGGAAAAGTCAGCAAGACAGTAAATAAGCAGTAATTCTGTTTAAAGTTTATCTTCCAAAAAGTACCATTGAAGTTAAGGGGACTTGCAAAATTCTCATGAAAAGGACTTGAACTGAAATCTGTTATCTGCTGAATTTTACATTTTTCTGAATGTTGCGGGGCAGAGCTCACAAACATAATATGCCCCAATGTAAGTTTGATATTCATTTTAAGGTCATATTTTCTCACAGTGTGGCATTTCTAGAACAGTCAAACTTAATATATAACATATTTAAGAATGCTACTCTATGAGAAAATATGACTGGAATAATATTAAAATACAGTTGTTCATGTAGAACAGGGGGTCCCAAACTACAGCCCATGGGCTGGATGCGGCCCACAACACCATTCCATCTGGCCTGTCACCAAATCCACCGCATCCAGAAGTGGAAGCAGGCACATTTATATCAGCCCTCAAATGCACCCATAAACATGCTGTCATAAACGTGGAAGTCGGCACATTTATATCAGCCCTCAAATGCACCCATAAACGTGCTGTCATAAACGTGAAAGTCGGCACATTTATGACAGCTGTAAATGCACCCACTTCCGGGGCATGGTCCAGCCTGCTCAGCTGTCTGGGGGCATAGTCAGACCCGTGACATAAAAAGGTTGGCCACCCCTGATGTAGAACTTTAAAAGAACTGAATAGGAACATGACAGAACTGACTGTTGAGCACATGCAAAATGAATACAACCTGGATGCAGACTAATCCATCCCATTCCTAATTATCATTCACGCCCAATTCATTTGGGACCTACCAGGCAGGCAGAGCTCAGAAGCCTCAATGCGTGGATGAGGCGGTGGTGTCGAGAGGAGGGTTTCAGCTTTGTCAGGAACTGGAGAACATTTTGGGACAAGCCAAATCTGTTCAGGAGGGATAGGTTGCATTTGAACCATGATGGGACCAGATTGCTGGCACTCAACATCAAAAAGGCTGCAGAGCAGCTTTTAAACTGATAACTGGGGGAAAGCCGACAGGAGCTGGGCAGCATCTGGTTCGGGAAAGTGTGTACTTGAGTAGTGAGGAGGATGCAAAATTTACTGAGCAGAGCGAGGAGCTAGTCACTAGCATTCTAGCAGAAGGATGCAAGAGGCAGTCTAACAATGCAACTGGACACAAAAGACTGTGTCAGAAAAGCATATATAAATACTTGTATACAAATGCCAGAAGCCTCCGGAACAAAATAGGGGAGCTGGAATACTTAGCAATAGATAAGAATATTGATATTATTGGTATCACTGAAACCTGGTGGACGGATGATAACCAATGGGATACAGTTATCCCAGGCTGCAAACTGTACAGGAAAGATAGGAAAGGGCAAATGGGAGGTGGTGTGGCCTTGTATGTCAAAGAAGTGATAAAATCGTATGAATTGGAATATCTAGGTGATTTGGAGTCACCATTAGAAGCTCTGTGGGTAAGAGTACCAGGCCACAAGGATGGTCTAACAGTAGGCATATACTATCGGCCTCCGACCCAAACTCTTGAGGGAGACTGGCAGTTGGAGAATGTTGTAAAGGAGGCATCCAAGAAGGGAAGCCTGGTTATAATGGGGGACTTCAATTACCCTCACATAGACTGGGTGAACTGTTATTCAGCACATGATAAAGAGATACAGTTCCTAGATATGCTAAATGATTGTTCCCTGGGACAGATGGTTGAAGACCCAACTAGAGGTACAAGAATCCTTGACTTGATCCTGAGTAATACTCAGGATCTGGTGCAAGATGTTAATGTGACTGATCCAATAGGGAACAGTGACCACAACTCAATTATGTTTAACTTGATCATAGAACGCAAGTCACTGATAAAATCTAACACAGAGACCTTAAATTTTCAAAAAGGAAATTTCCCAAAGTTGAGGAAACTAGTAAAAAAGAAGCTGAAAGGGAAAATTGAGAGAGTCCAAACACTCCAAGAGGCATGGAGGCTGTTTACAAAAACAATAACAGAGGCTCAATTGGAATGCATACCCAAAAGGAAAAAGGGCACTGCCAGATCCAAGAGGACTCCGATGTGGCTTACAGGAGCTGTTCGGGAAGTGATCAAGAGCAAGAAAAGCTCATTTAGAAGATGGAAGGCTTGTCCGAATGAGGACAGCAGGCAGAAACATAAATTCTGGCAGAACAAATGCAAGGCAACAATCAGGAAAGGAAAGCAAGACTTTGAGGAGCGTATAGCTAAAAATACTCAGAGAAATAACAAAGACTTCTTTAAGTACATTAGAAGTAAGAACCCAACTAGGAAGGCCATTGGACCATTAGTTGACAATGGAAGGCAAGGGGTTATTAAAGAGGAAACAGATTGCAGAGAGACTCAATGAATTCTTTGCTTCAGTATTCACTGAAGAAGACAGAGACCACATGCCCAAAACAGAGCCTATCTTCGTAGGGAGGGAAACCGAAGAATTAAGCCAGATAGAAATAACCAGGGAGGAGGTGCTTGCATGTCTTGTTAAGCTAAACACTAACAAATCACCAGGACCAGATGGCATCCATCCACGAGTTCTCAGGGAACTTAAAGATGAAATTGCTGATCTCCTAGCCAAAATATATAATCTTTCCCTCAAATCAGGCTTTGTGCCTGATGACTGGAAGGTAGCGAATGTAACACCAATTTTCAAAAAAGGATCCAGGGGTGATCCAGGAAATTACCGACCTGTCAGTTTGACATGTGTCCCAGGTAAAGTGATGGAAACCATCCTAAAAGATAGAATTAATAGGCACATAGAAGAGAAGGCGCTGCTAAAGGAGAGCCAACATGGCTTTTGCAAGGGCAAATCATGCCTCACTAATCTGTTGGAATTTTTTGAGAGTGTCAACAAGCATGTGGATAAGGGGGATCCAGTTGACATTGTTTATCTGGACTTTCAGAAGGCTTTTGACAAGGTCCCACACCAAAGGCTCTTGAATAAACTTACCAGTCATGGAATAAAGGGACAGGTCTTGTCCTGGATCAGCAACTGGCTAAGGGACAGGAAACAGAGGGTAGCACTAAATGGACACTTCTCCAAGTGGAGGGAAGTAAAGAGTGGGGTCCCCCAAGGTTCAGTACTGGGACCCCTGCTTTTCAACCTCTTCATAAATGATCTAGAAGTAGGAGTAAAAAGCAAGGTAGCCAAATTTGCTGACGACACTAAATTATACAGGGTAGTGAAAACTGTGAGAGATTGTGAGGAGCTCCAGAGGGATCTCTCGACACTGGGGGAGTGGGCAAAACAGTGGCAAATGAGTTTCAACATTAGTAAGTGCAGAGTGATGCATGTTGGGGCAAAGAACCCCAATTACATTTATAAACTGATGGGGTCTGAACTCTCTGCGACAAACCAGGAAAGGGACCTTGGTGTCCTGGTGGACAACTCAATGAAGGTGTCAACCCAGTGTGCCTCAGCAGTGAAAAAAGCAAACTCAATGCTAGGGATCATTAGGAAGGGTATAGAAAGTAAGTCAGCAAGTGTCATTTTGCCTCTTTATAAATCTATGGTGAGGCCCCATCTGGAATACTGTGTACAGTTCTGGTTGCCATACCTCCAGAAGGATATTATGGAGCTGGAAAAAGTGCAGAGGAGGGCAACCAGAATGATTAGGGGACTGGAACACCTTCCTTACCATCTGAGGCTGCAACGGTTGGGCCTCTTCACTCTTGAACGACGACGTCTAAGAGGTGACCTGATTGAAGTTTATAAAATCATGCACGGTGTGGACAAAGTAGATAAGGAAAAACTGTTTTCCCTATCGCATAACACTAGAACTAGGGGACACTCCATGAAACTTTTGGGTACTAGTTCTCAAACAAATAAGAGAAAGTACTTTTTCACCCAGAGGATTACTGGTCTATGGAACTCCCTGCCAGAAGAAGTGGTGACAGCTGTCAGTCTTGACAGCTTTAAGAAAGGATTAGACAAGTTCATGGAGGACAAGAGTATCAATGGCTATAATTATGGATACTTAAGGACAACCTCCGGGTTGGAGAGATAGGCAGGATATCTCTCAATATTATTTCCAGTGAATCCTAAGCAGGTGAAGGCATTTGCTTGGGAATACGCTGAAGGAAATGGTGAGCCACTGTGTGAGACAGAATGCTGGACTGGATGGGCTGTGGCCTGTTCCAGCAAGGCTGTTCTTATGTTCTTATGTTCATTTGTGTTCCCAGTTGGGCAGAGACTTGCAAAAAGCCATTTACCTATGTAAACATAGAAAAATAGAGGTGAGTACAGGTGTTCCACCTGGGCTTTCAGGCTGCCCACAGCAGTCAGAACAAGATCAGCGATAAAGATAGGTGGAGAAATTCTCACAGCAGTTTCCTTTCTTGGTCCCTTAAGACACTTGATAATTGCTCTTTACAATCCAGTAACTCAAACAAAGGTCATAGGGTTTCAATACTTTATGCATAACAGATGCTACTGATGCTATCTTTTCTGCAGCAGGTCCCTATCCTGCAGTACAGCTGGTAGCGATTGCAATGTAAATCTAAACATAACATGTGAAACATCAGGAGAAAACGAATAAAACGAGAAAGGCTTACCATGTGGTGAAAACCAAATCACTGTCCCAGTTTTATCTTTATGGTTCTAAGAAGGTGATCCTTTCAAAAGCTGTTAATTTCTTCAGGCTAACAGCTAGCTACCCCAATTCCTTTATAGCAGGAGGTGCCCAAACTTTTGGAGCCATGGGACATTCACGTGATTCAGGGGACTGGTCACTATGGCCCGGGGGTTGGATCCAGCCCTGACGCCAATTCATCCAGCCCACAAAGCCCTCATCGCTCCTGGAAGAGGAAGTAAAACCCACCCGTATGGGCACATTTTACTTCCGCTTCTGGGAGTGACAAGGGCTTCACAGGCCAGATGAATTGGCATCAGGGGGCCAACTCCGGCTCTAGGCCATAGTTTGGGCAGCCCTGCTTTACAGCTTCCACGTTTTTTTTTTAAAGAAGCACATTCTCCATTAAATTTATTTACTTAGATCCTTTATATTAATACTCTGCTCTGTTTCACAAGAACAATATAAAACTATTTCAAAAGTTTAAAATATATTCACCCATTTTTTCAGAATTTTAACAATTTAAGACATGTAAGAGAATTTGAGCAAAAGTGTACATATTATCTGTTCAAGCCATGATCCTTAAACTTCCCCAAGGCTCCCATAAACAGCTAGGTTTTAACCTGGTGCTATAATTCAATCAACAACTATTTGGGTGGGTCCTCTATGCAGAAGGCATTTCATAGCTTTGGTGCCTCAGTCAAGAAAGTAATGTCATCCAACTCTGCGCAGTGTACTGTTCTCAACAATGGGATGTACAGGAGGATCCTACCATGATATCTTAGTAAAGGAACAGATATAAATTGAGGAAAGAGCTCCTTGAGCCTAAGCCAGTGATGGAGAACCTTTTAGAAACCGAGTGCCCAAACTCACCTTTGCCACAGACTCAACAGGCTTGCTGTCCCTGCCACACCCTTACGCTGCCTGTGAGCTGCCCACCTTACCCCAAACAGGGGAGAGAAGACCTAAGCTGTTTAGGAGTTTTGTGAGTCATAATCAGTTCTTTAAACTTAGACTGAAAGTGACTTGGCACTTCCAGAACAAGTGTAATATACATTCTAAAGGTATTCCAACCACTAGTGTAGCTGCCATATATCACACTCCCAACAGTATCTGTGTTATCTTCAATAACCATTCTGTGAAGAATGCACAGCAATAGCCTAAGCTGCTAGGCTGTTCTACTCAGAAGTTGCCATTTCAGGCTGGGTTTCACAGTATCAATTTTCTGCTCAGAACTATTCAGGAAAAGTTGTTCCTGGAGATGTTTAGTGGGCTGGATGCATCAGTCTCCTTTAGACGGATGAATTTCATCCTACTCAGAAGTCACCATTCCAGGCTCATTTCTGCAATGTCAAATTTCTGCCCAGAACAGATACAGTGAAACCTTGGTTAATGTAATTAGTGCGTTCTCTGCATTAATTCCCCATAGGAATGCATTGAAAACCAAAATACATTAACCAAAAATGCGGTTTGCTTTACGAATGCATTGAAAATCAATTAATCCATTCCCAAAAAAATCCATAAACTGAGCCACTATATCCTATGGATTTCCTTTTGTTGTGCGATTTTTATGTTGACCAAGCCGTTTGTTAACTGAGGTTCCATTGTACAGGAATATTACTCCCAGGGGCATTTTTGTGGACAATTGCATCAATCCCATTTTGTCAGAGGGAAGGGTAAATTTTGTCAGGCTGTTCTACTCAGAAGTCACCATTCTGGACTCTTTTACTCAGTGTCAGTGTTCTACCTGGAACAGGTTCTGGAATGCTTCTTCTTGTGGATGGTTTATGATCTGCTACATCCATCTCATCTAGTTACCTATGTGTCATAAATTTGGTTGGGTTATGTTTGTTATGTTATGTTTATTCGACTTATACCCCGCCCTACTCAACACATGGCCGACTCAGGGCCGCTAACAACATATAAATGACCCCAGGGCAACCCCAGGGCTTACATATAGGATACAATGTTCAAAATACAATAATAAATACAATGTTTCAAGTAAATACAATAAAGCCCAATGTCTAGTATTACAAATTACAATATAAGGTAAAACAATCCACAAAATGCAAAATATCAGCACCACATCAAAATAATTCACAGGGAATTAAAACATCACATAATACCAACATAAAATAATAATGCAAAACCCACAAAACCCCCTGCCTTAGAGTCTTTTGAGGGGGGAGGGCGGGGCCCAGAAACACCACCCGATGGAGTGGCCGGGAGGGCCTCTTCGCCCCCACTGGGGCCGGGAGTGCAGCGGCGGTTGTTCGCCCTGCACCCCCTTGCCTTTTAAGTCCTAGGCGAGGGGGGAGGGGGAGCCCCAGAAACACCGGCCAGTGGAATGTATATGTAGAAATACACAACATAGGGGAGCCGGAGGTGCTGGCGCTGGCATCAGGCGCAGCGGCGGGAGCTTTTGAGGGTTCCGCTGAGATGGTCATCAGCTGGGCTCAGCTGGGCTCCCACCCCCGCGGCCAGCAAAGCCACGGAGGGGAGCTGGAAGCGCTGGCGCTGGCATCGGGTGCGGCGTCGGGAGCTTTTGAGGGCTCCTTCAAGATGGTCATCAGCTGGGCTCAGCTCGGCTCCCACCCCCCACCCCCACCCACGGCCAGCAAAGCCACGGAGGGGAGCTGGAAGCACTGGCGTCAGGAGCTTTTGAGGGCTCCTTCAAGATGGTCATCAGCTGGGCTCAGCTGGGCTCCCACCCCCCGCGGCCAGCAAAGCCACGGAGGGGAGCTGGAAGCACTGGCGTTATTCTATATATATATATAAAAGTCGAGACAAAGGATACTTTGATGGATGCCAATGATGGTGCATACAGGACAGTTGCCATGCCATGTTGCCTAAGAGTAATAAAACATCATATATATTAACAGCTCAGAGGGTTTACTCAGGTGCCAGTCTTTTCCGATGCAGTGCCCTCCATCAATGCCAGCTCACACAGGCACCATAGCCCAAGACATCTGGAACACACCACATCATGGGGGAGATGATTATCCAAATGTTATAATGACAGGGGGAAATTCCCAGACAAAACAGAGGAAGGCAATGATGCTCAAATGCTTTTTGCTTTTCAAAAAACCCCTACCCACACCACTCAGAACCTGAAACATGGAGTGTTGCCATACAATTCTATTATTATTTTTTACTTAGTTTTCAAAATCAGAATAAGAACACTTGGCATTCTTTTGCTTCTCATCCTTAAGATGGGCTTTTCTGGCACTTGCCAATTTCAGAGCAGAACCACACTTTAAATACTCTGCAGACTGTAGTTAAGTGCTGGAGAATGTTAAACTTTCCAGTATGCCATTCGTATTCAATTGATTCTTTGTTCCCCTTCAGAAAAGGTTAATGAAGCTAAAGAGGAGAGGCAGATTAAACGTTCAATCAAATTGCAACATATGGAAAACCCTGCCTGGGCCTGGAACAGAGTGAACTTCCATCCGAGAGAGACCACTATTAATAATAATCTATCCATCTGCCACAGTCTCTGATTTCAGACTCTGAAAGTAGTTTATGGATACTAATAATTAACCCTCATACAACTTCCTTAAGGAAGATGTTAAAATATCCACATGTCATTTTTAAAAAATCTTTCTAAAGTGCAAGCAGGGAGGTGAATCTAAAAAGAAAATAATGCAGAGAACACATTCAACCTGCTTGCCAGACTTGTATTGTGACTCTCCCCTGAATATTACACTCATTTTTAGAGTAATCAGATTACATTCTGTTGCTTTTCAGTAACAGTATATTAACATTAGAAATTATTGAGCCAAACTTTATTCCTTTGTTTTTACCTTGGGATTTATGTTTCACTCATGGAAGAAAAGGAGAGTGGGCTGAAGAATAGCAATTACACTTATATACTGCCCCATAGCACATAGTGGACTCTCTGGGAGGTTCACAAGTTAATTAGCGCATACACACACACACACACACACACACACACACACACACACACACTGGGAGGTTCACAAGTTAATTAGCGCATACACACACACACACACACACACACACACACATGCTGGGTACTCATTTTACCAACCTCAGAAGGATGGCTGGCTGAATCAACCTTGATCCAATCAGGATTGAACTCACAACATTTTGTATGCAGTACAACAGTTTATCCACTGCACCACCAGAGCTCTTATGTGAACCCAGGCCACCGGATGAATACATCAGCGCAAGCTGAATAGGGCGGGATATGAATAAAAATAGTATTGTATCATTTAATCGTATCATATCTTATACCTCTATAGCGAAGATCCCCCTCCGAAACCATCTCCCCCTTCCTCCAAGGCTTTTCCAGGGCTCTGTTTCACCCCAAAGTGCTTCCCCAACCACTCTGGAGTGGCTGGGGATGTGCTTTGAGGTGAAATGGAGCCCAGGAAAAGCCTTGTACGAAGAGAGAAATGGAGCCAGCCCCCTCCGATGCCTCTTTTAAGAGGAGGAGGTGGTGGGCGTGGCAGAGAGGTGGGCAGGGCCAGCCATTTTTACTACTGGTATGTGCGTACTGGTTCAATCCTGCTCATGCCCATCACTGCCAACATACCAAGGTTGCCATTGCCCTGGTGTTGTGTATGTAACTGTATCACTTTAAGAATGTATGAATGTAACCTGACAATGATCACATTGTAACTCAGCTGTTAAAGGAACGCGTGCTAGCTACCCATAGAAGGCAACTGCGAGCGTTCAGCTCACATGGTTCAAATTCCCCCAATCACCGGCAGCCACGGGAACCTTCCCGCGCAAGGAACACCTCGAGAAGGGCATGACTCAGAATGACGTCACGCAGGTAGCAGCCAATACATTACCGTGTAACTCTTTTCAAATGTATTGTTGCAGTATAAAAGGAGCTGTACCTCCGCCATTACCACATATTCATCCTGACCATCATACAATAAAGCTGTGTTTTAGCCCTCACTGCAGCTCCTTCTTTGTCTTCCGTGCAAGACACTAAATTGGCGACGAAGGTGGGATCCATGGCGTATCCCAAGATCAAGCCTCACCAGTTCGACATCAGCAATCCTGAGCAATGGGAGCTGTACGAGTGCCAGTTTCGGCACGTGATGGATGCTGCAGGCATTGACGACGAGGGGAAGGTGCGGTTGCACTTCCTAGCTCAGGTGGGGCTGGCCACGCTGCGCATCCTGATGAACCTGCTGGCTCCCCGGAAGGTCGACGCGGTACCCATTGACCGCATCCTCACAATGCTGAGGGAACACTTCCAGCCACCCATCTCCATTTTTCCGGCCCGGGTCGCGTTCCACAGGTGGGACCAGCACCCGGGAGAATCCGTGTCCGCCTACGCAGTGGCCCTCAGGCTGGCAGCCATCCACTGCCAATGGGAGGACCTGGACATAGCCCTTCGAGACCGCATGCTGTGCGGCCTAAGGGACAAAGAGGTCCAGAGGAAGTTAATGACCCGCGACCATCGCCTCACGTTCAACAAGGTACTGTGAGAGGCCCAAGCGGCCGAGGCGGTGAGGAGCGGGGTCAGAGTCTTCAAGTCCCGGGGGGCCACACCTGAGAGGGCCAAGTCACCTGTGCAAGCAGCCGGGCGGACTTCAGCACAAGCGGCCTGGCGGGCCCCCCGGCCGCCCACAGGCACCCCAGCAACCTCCGAGGAGTCATCCACGACTGCGGACTCCTGCTCCAGTGAGGACGATGACGTGCAGAGAGTCAAGAGGCACGGAGAAAAGCGCCAAACCAGCGAGAGAGGAAACCACCGTTGCGATGGCTGCGGGGCATCTCACGACCGAACGAGGCTGAGTGCCACAACTGCGGGCGGAAAGGACACATCGCCAGGGTCTGCAGGCATGGGCGAACAGAGGACAAAGGCTCATGGAGACACCCTCAAGCACACCAACGCAAGGTGGCCAGCATCGGAAAGGTCTCAGCCAACGACGACGCAGCGGCCGTGAACTGTGTGGGCCTGGAGCACTGGAGCTTCTTCGTAGAGCTACTGTTACAAGGGGTCCCGGTTAGGATGGGAATAGACTCGGGGTTGTCCTACTCCATCCTGTCCCAGAAGGAGTTCCTGCACATTCCCCCAAATGCGCGCCCCAAGTTGCGGGCCATGAAGTCAAACTTACGGGACGTGCAGGGTTATGGGATCCCGGTGTTGGGGGTGGGAAACTTCACGGTGAAGTTCAAAAGGTTCACAGAAAAGCTGCCCCTAGTAGTTCTCAAGGAGGGGACCTGTTGCCTTTTGGGAACCCAGTGGTTTGCTCCCCTGGGAATTGAACTGTCCGGCATAAACGCCATAGAGACTGATCCAATTTGGGACGTGTGCGATGCGCACCCTGCAGTTTTCAAGAAGGGGCTCGGGACTTACAGGGGGCCCCCGGTTTCTTTTGAGTTGGACCCAGAAATCTGGCCCATACGTCTCAAGCCAAGAAGAGTCCCCTTCGCCCTCAAGGAAAAGATTGAGGCGGAATTGGACAAATTGGTGGGGCAGGGGATTTTAGTTCCGGTTGATTCTGCGGAGTGGGAAACTCCGATTGTTACAGCTTTAAAATCCAATGGGGAGGTCAGGATTTGCGCTGACTACAAATGTACAATCAACAAGGCCATTCAGCCAAATGCATACCCGGTGCCGGTAGTTAGCCACTTACTGGCCACTTTGCATGGGGGGGGGGTGTTTCGCAAAGCTAGACCTGGCGCAGGCATACCAGCAGCTCACGGTAACCCCAGCTGCTGCTGCTGTGCAAACCATCGTCACGCATAAGGGGGCATTCAAGGTAATGCGCCTACAGTTTGGCGTAAATTCGGCCCCTGGGATCTTCCAGTCCCTTGTGGAATGCCTTTTAAAGGGGCTTCCAGGCATGCTTCCATATTTTGACGATGTTTTGATAACAGCGGGGAGCGAATCGGAACTAGCAAAAAGACTAGACAAGGTTCTAACTGTATTCGAGAAAGCGGGACTGAGGTTGAGAAGGGACAAATGTGTGTTGTTTGCGAGGGAGGTTGAGTTTCTTGGGTTCAAAGTAACCTCGGAGGGCATCAAGCCATCCGAGTCTAAGGTTGCGGCTGTGCAAAACGCCCCTTGCCCCACCGCGAAACCGGAGCTGCAGTCATTTCTAGGGCTCCTGAATTTTTACCATTCCTTCTTGCCAAGGAAGGCATCCGTTGTGGAGCCACTGCATGGGCTACTTAAGAAGGATGCGGTTTGGCGGTGGGGAGATAGGCAAGAGAAAGCGTTCAGAGAGCTCAAGGCGCTCATGTCCTCAGACACCGTCCTGACCCACTTTGACCCGAGGAAACCGGTAGTTTTGTTCTGTGATGCTTCACCAGTGGTGGTGGGGGCGGTGCTGTGCCACGTGTTAGAGAACGGGTGGGAAGCCCTGGTTGCCTTCTATTCCAGGTCACTTTCAAAGGCGGAGTGCAATTATGCGCAAACAGATAGAGAGGCCCTGGCCATAATCGCGGGAACAAAGAAGTTCCACAATTTCCTGTACGGTCGCAAGTTCACAATTGTGACCAATCATAAGCCCCTTTTGGGAATCTTTACTACAGGCAAGCCCACCCCACAAATCCTGTCCCCCAGAATGCTGCGTTGGGCGATTTTCCTCAATGCCAACCAGTACGAACTGGTCAATCGCCCAGAAGGAGATCTCCCATGCAGATATGCTGTCCTGATCTCCCCTCCCTAGTTTAGGAGACCCCAAATGCGAGGTAGAGCAGGACCACCAAGTCCTGCTGATCGAGTCTCTCGACTCACCCTCCATAGTTCCCACAGACCTCGCCAAAGCCACGGCGGCCGACAAAATCATGTCCGAGGTCAGTTCCTGGGTGAGAAAAGGGTGGCCCACAACTCCCCCCGAGGAGGAATTCAAATCATTTTTCAGGTGCCGAGTACAGCTTTCCCTTGAAAGGGGCTGCCTCCTCTGGGGCTAGCGGGTGGTCATCCCAGAGAAGTTACGAGCAAAGGTGCTGAGGCTACTGCATACCAGCCACCCGGGAATAGTGCGTTCCAAAGCACTGGCCAGGAGCTACTTCTGGTGGCCCCAGATAGATGTAGATATAGAGCACTTGGTGGGCACGTGCGAGAGCTGCCAGAGCTCTCGGCCCGAGGAGTCCCGGCTGCCCCACAGGGAATGGGACATGGCCCGCGGGCCATGGTCCCAAATACACGTCGACTTCGCTGGCCCTTTTCGCTGGTCCATGTTTCTGCTGATAGTCGATTCATATTCCAAATGGCTGGAAGTCATTCCCACGTCCAACACCTCATCTGCCACAACCATTAAACAATTGCGCAAGGTGTTCAGTTGTTTCGGCCTGCCAGACATCCTTGTGACCGATAACGCCAGTACTTTCACGTCTGCAGAGTTCAAGGCGTTCATCGCGAGGAATGCCATCCGGCACATTACCTCTGCCCTGTTTCACCCAGCCACAAACGGTCAGGTAGAGCGCCAAGTGCGCACTACAAAAGATGCACTGCAGCGCATGGGTCCCGGTGAATTGAACCTCCAGCTGTGTCAATTCCTCATTTGTTATAGGGCAACTCCCCTAGCTTCAGGGCTTTCGCCAGCTGAGCTCCTCATGCAGAGGAAGCCAGTAACACTTTTTGATCGGTTGGATCCGACCAGGGTGGAGGATGAGGGGAGAAATATAGAGATAGAGAGCTCCAAAAGTTTTGTGGTAGGGGACCCGGTTCACTGCAGGAATTACGCAACCTCGGGACCAATGTGAGTTCCAGGAATGGTCATTGAGCAAACGGGGCCAGTGTCTTACAGGGTTGAAACTAGCACAGGTCTGCTGTGGAGAAGGCACGCTGACCAGCTCAGAAGGCGAGTTACCAGTGAAAGAGAGTCAGCGTTAGGGTTCTCCACCACCCGTTCAGCCCAAGGGGGAGACACGGGGACGTCTCCAGGTACAAATGCATACCCTGGATTTTCACACGGGGAGGAGGATACTTTGAAAGAGTGGTATGAGTTTGATTTTATGTTGCCATACCAGGGGGATGTCGCGGAGTGGTCCCCCACCCATCCGAGCGAGAAGAGGGGTTTTAGTCCAGCCCCTGGTATTTCCAGTCCTCCCAGTCCTTTTGTTCTAGAGTTTACCCCATCACCAAGACAGCAGGGGGGAAGTTCGTTCTCTCCATCCCCAAGACCACCGAGTCAGGCAGCAGGGGGTAGCACAAGTACGCCAGTTGCAAGCACAAGAAACCGGGGCAAGACAACAAGGGTCTCCTCATCGGTCTCGAGATTCGTGCTGGGGGAGTCGCCAGGCGCCACGAACGACAGGCAGGGGTTCACATCCCAGTTACATGTTCCGTTCTCCTCTCCAAACGCAAGGTTGCCACAGAGTCCCTGTCAGACGACTAATGAGTCCCCCTTTCCATTACAGGATGAGAGTCTGCAGAACTCGGAGCCCCTAGTTCCCCTGAGCTCAGCCAAGCAGTCGTACACCCCAAGCGCACATGTGGGAAGCCACAATGGTTGAGGGACTTCGTCCCATCCTAGGGGGGAGGAGTGTTGTGTATGTAACTGTATCACTTTAAGAATGTATGAATGTAACCTGACAATGATCACAATGTAACTCAGCTGTTAAAGGAACGTGAGCTAGCTATCCATAGAGGGCAGCTGTGAGTGTTCAGCTCACATGGTTCAAATTCCCCCAATCACCGGCAGCCGGGGGAACCTTCCTGCGCAAGGAACACCTGGAGAAGAAGGGCGTGACTCAGAATGATGTCACGCAGGTAGCAGCCAATACGCTACCGTGTAACCCTTTTCAAATGTATTGTTGCAGTATAAAAGGAGCTGTACCTCCGCCATTACCACATGTTCATCCTGACCATCATGCAATAAAGCTGTGTTTTAGCCCTCACTGCGGCTCCTTCTTTGTCTTCCGTGCAAGACACTAAACCTGGGTATGTCCAGTTGTGGTTCAAAAATACCACGATCTTCAAGGAAGTACTTTCTGTGTACCCCTACTTAACCACTGATAGAAACAGCTGGATTGGGTGGCCCCTTTTCTTTGGTTGAGCAGATGGATTTTACCGACATTGAACCGCAGTAAGAGGAACTAGTTTTGCTCATGGTGGGAGAAGCCACAATGAATGTAGAAAGAAATCAAGAGAGGATGAGTATTGCACCTCTTTTATGCTTGTTTAGAAGCCAGATCTTTTTGATGGCTACAAATATATAAAATCTGTCATAAACACAGGCACTTTTCTTACCTATAAGGGTTGCTTCTCAGCTTAAAAGCAAACCTAATGTAAATACATCATATCAACACATCTGAGAAAGTGGGTGGAGCAGGGACACAACAAAGAGCATTGATTTCTCCCATCCCATAATAACAAAAGCAAAAGGATTAGCAGTCAGCTCAAACAAGTGGAATAAGAGGGTCACTCAATGACAGATTCAAAAATAGGAGTGGAAAAATTCTTGTTTTCCCTTCCTAACAAATAGACAAAACAATGTAATTGTCTTTTTTCTTTTGCAAAATTACATCTAGATTGATGCAGGAGTGTACCTTACATCCATACACCCAGCATATGGTCACACATGCTTGGTCACTTCTAGACTAGATTACTGTAATGTGCTCTACATGAGGCTCCCCTTGATTACCATTCGGAAGCTGCAGTTGGTCCAGAACGCGGTTGCCCGGGTGGTGATGAGATGTGAGTGTTATGCTCGTGCCTCACCACTACTGCGGGAGCTGCACTGGTTACCAATTTGCATCCAGGTGCAATTCAAGGTGCTGGTTATTACCTTTACATGGTAGTGGGCCAGGATACCATCTGTCCATCCAACCAGAGCAGACTGGAGGGGCTCTCTTCTTGTACCATCTGCAAGAGGGGCTCGTCTCTCTAGCACAAGAAGTAGGGCCTTCTCTGTGTCCGCACCGGCCCTATGGAACCTCCTGCCAGTAGAATTGCATCTGCAGACAGAATTGCAGCCCTTTAGGAAAGATCTGAAAACCTGGTTGGCGGGGTAGGTGTGGGGCACCGATGTAGGGGTGACCCCTGCCAGCTGGCTTGTTTAAACAGTGAGACTCTCTCTCTTTTTTTATGTCTGTGTGGGTTTTTTTAAATGGGGTTTTATGTGTTTTTATGGGGTTTTATGTGTTTTTAGTGGGTTTTAACATTGTCTATTTCTGTAAGCTGCCCAGAGTCATCGTCGAGTTGGGTGGCAATAGAAGTATGAAAAAATAAATAAATAGATAGATAGATAGATAGATAAATAATATGTATAGGGTTTTTAACAATATCCAGCAGTGTAGTTTTATTTAAAACTGATGCCTCATTCTCACACAAAAGAGAGAACACCCTTCCATTTTTGCACTTACATTGTCCAATCATAGGACTTTATTGCCTTCAAGAATTTTAAACTCATCCTACTGCAATGACTGAACTAGTGAAGGTTATGAGATAAACCATATTGCTTCTTATGTAAAGAAAGATATGTAGCATGGTCAAGTCTAGGGTAGCATACAGTTCACTTTGCTTCCTTAAAATTAGGATCTAAGCTTCTTCTTCTTCCATGTCTAGGCCAGACGTGAAACTGCCAAAATGAAGGCACCTTTAGGCTAAGCCGGTTGGGGGAGGTGGAAGCAGCCCTGCTGTGCCTTGTCCCGGTGGGGCTATGAAAAGCCGCCACCGTGGAACCTCTGAAGCCGCCGTTTCCACCTCGGCTCCCTCCCTCGGCCCGGCCGGTTGGGGAAGGTGGGAGCAGCCCAGCTGTGCCTAGGTGAGGACTTAAGCCGTGCACTGTTGCAGCTCATCTGAGCCTTCTCCCCCAGTCCGGCTTCTGACGCTGTTGAGGACTTGAAGCTGGGCTCCAATGTGTCATTGAGCCCAGACCTTGTTAAGTCCTGTTTAAGGTCATTGAGCCTTGGCTCCGACCGACTGACCTCCTTGTTGACTTCTAATTTGTTAAATTTTTCTATTTATGATATTGTACCCTGAAATTGTATTGTTCCCCTATTGTATGAATTTTTGCATTGATGATGATGATAATAATAATAATAATAATAATAATAATAATAATAATAATAATAATAATAATAATAATAATAATAATAATAATAATAATAATAATAATAATAATAATAATAATAATAATCTCATTCAGTAGTTCTTCACCTGACCTAGTATGAGAAAGATTAGCTGGCAACACAAGTTTGCCATTACCAGGGTACACCCAATTGTGGTTCAAAAATACCCCAGTCTTCAAGGAGGCTCTTTCTGTGTATCCCAGGTTATAAATTAAAGCAAGGGTTCTCAACCTTTTCAGGCTGAGGGCCAGGTCACACTCTCTCAGTCAGCTTTGAGGGCAGGACAGCCATATTGCCCTACCTGCACAGTGGGGGTGGCCATTTTGTCCCAATAGCTTCAAAGGGGTGGTCATTTTGTTTCTTGAATGCCCTTGGAGGGGTGGGGGGGCACATGAAATGGTGCTGTGGGTTGGAATTGACCCATGGATCTTGGGTTGGGAACCCCTGAGTTAGAGGATTAAGCTAGAGTATTCAAATGACAAAAAAAGAGATTCTAATTAAAAATTAGAAAGAATGTTCTGCTGGTAAAACTCTTTGGCAGTAGAACAGATTATGTTGGATGGTGCTGCTCTCTTCTTCATTTAAGTTTTGTATACACTTTGGATGGCCATCTGTCAGAGATGTTTCATCTGTGGGTTTCCTCCATCAGTTGCTCCACTGAGTTGCATTCGAATTCTATAATCGTACGTTTGAAACTCCCTGGTGATGAAGGCTGTTGTTCCTCCATCTTCCCTCTGTCATAAAGCAGACATTTTTACTCAGAGCAGTTTTTCACTTTTCACTTCTTCTTGTCAGTGGTTGAGACTTTTTTAAATGATGTGTTTTTTTAAAGATCTTTTTCAAAATTTTGCTTTGATGATACAATATACAATTCAATTCTCTCTCTCTAAGTTATCTTGAGAATTATTTGTATTGGAAAGATAGAAGAGAAATGCATTACATAAATCAAATAAACACTGTATGTTCTTTCCTTAGTTTTAATGTTCGCTCCAGGCTGCTATCAGTCCCATGCAAGATAGCCAAAGGATGAGAGACAAAAGGAATTATAATCCAAAAACATCTGGAGAGTGCCAGGTTGTCTGGTCTCTAAGGATTTGCTTCTGTGAATGTTTCTCCGCTCCTCAGAGTCTCTACAAAGCAGCAATATTCACATATCCTTTAAGAAAATGTGATGTTCCAATCATACAACCTCTTCATTAAGGATGGAAAGAAATCACAGCACCACCTGCTTGATTCCCTTATTCTGTGCTATAACAAATACAGAAATTACAAATGTGCCTTCAATGTTTTCTCTTGGCTGCTTTTTCTCATCCAAAGGAGGGGGGGTCCATCTTTGATTTCTCACTGCTCAAGGAAAAAGAAGAACACTAGGCAAAGTATTTAAAACACTATCTTGAATGCAAAATAATATATCCACCACCATCTTTTTCAGCCCACATCTTCTGCTGCCTCCATTTTGAGCATAATAAAACCTCATCCATCCACAGTTCATAATTCAAAAAGTAAAAAATTAGGACCAGCAACAGACATTATAGAGGTTCTAAATTGCATAGATTTCATTTTTCCGCCTTACAAAATATATAGCCTTCCTTATACCTAGTCAACTATGGTTTTACATTAGTACCATAAATATCTCAAAGCATTAATGTTTTCTTACTCCTTTTTCTTGCTCTAAACCTGGATTTCCTAAACTGAGGAGGCAGTTGGACCAGCTGGGCTACAGAGCCCCCGCCCCAAGCTGCCCCTTCTAAGATGAGGCTGAGCTTGGAAAAATTACTTTGGGGCAGTACAATTGGTTGTTTGCTGGCAACTGTTCAAATACTGTGAATTCAAATAAGGAGAGCAGAAAGCATTTTGGGGAGATGTGTGGATTACAGTGATACCTCATACAACGTCCAAACTTGGTTCCACAAGTTTGGACTTTATACGGATTTGGACTTTGTATGAGGCATGCAAAATCCTAGCCGCGATGCCTCATACAACGTCCAAATCCTTGCCGCGATGCCTCATACAATGTCATTTTCATAGAGATACATTGTACTGTAACAGCACAGACTTCAGGGCAAAGTCAAGGAAACAGACAGGAAACTGACAGAACTTTAAGAAATCATTGTCTAAAGGCTAAAAACATTACAAAAACATGTCAAATAACCCTGATTGTCCAAGAACCTGAAGAATGCTGCACAAATCCCAGGAATGCTTCTAAAAATTCTGACGAAAAAATTCAAAAAATCCAAAATCGTGCTCAAAACCACTCCTAAACACTCTTCGCCGCATGCAAAACCCACAAGAGCAATGCTCGCATGTGTCCTGTCTTTTATACTGCCCAGGCACAATGCAACCTGGGAAAACCCCAATGCTTCATACAAAGTCAAGCGACTTTGTATGAGGCAACTTTTTTCAAGGAATTAGGCGATGTTGTATGAATCCGATGTTGTATGAAGCAGACTTTGTATGAGGTATTACTGTATTTATTTTGAGGTACAGTACTCCTATCCAGAGCTTAGAAAACTACACTTTAAAAGGGACTTGTTTCATTACTTAGAATTTTTCAGCAGCCAGGCTTTTATCATTATTGCTGGCCCAATCATGCAAGCAATTTCTTGACAATGTGTGAAATTGTCCCTACCAGAAAGCCAGAAATATACAAGAGAATACGCTTTAGTTCACCGTCTAGATCCAGCAACATGATTTTTCCAGCTCAGCTCCTTGTAAGTATTTAGTAGTGGTGAACAGAGCTTGAAAACTGAATTATTGTTTTTCTTAATTTCAAATCCCAAAGTTGTACCTCCTGAAAGAAATCAGATGTACAGTCCAATAAAGTAACTTTTTTAAGCTCCACGATTCATAGCAGGATGGAAGAATCACATGTCTTCCACTGATTGCCACTCATGGGTAAACTAGAATGAGGAACATCTCCAGATGTTGGTGAATTTTAAGTCCCAGTGGTCCTCACAATTGGATATGGTAGCTATTAACAACAACAACAACAACAACAACAACAACAACAACAACAACAACAACAACAACACTATTAAATAGTTGTTTTAATAGTGTGATGCATTTAACTCCCTTTTAATTTTGTGCTGCATTATATCTTAGCTTGGGGCCATGGTGGCTTAGTGGTTAAGACTGGGAGCTTGATGACTAGAAGGTCAGCAGGTCAATGGTTCAAGACCCAAATACTGCATGACAGAGTGAGCTCCCATTGTTTTCCTCAGCTCCTACCAACCTAGCAGTTCGAAAGCAAGAAAGTACAAGTAGATAAATAGGTAATGCTTCAGTGGGAACGTTAACAGCATTCTGTGCCTTCCAGTATCTGGTCATTCCTGCCACATGACCTCAGAAACGTCTGGAGACAGAGACGGCGCTGGCTCTTTAGCTGTAAATATTGATGAGCACTGCCCACTGTGAGTTTCAAGGAAGGACAGCAGAAAACACTTCGGAGAGATGTGTGAGTTATTTATTTTGAGCAAAGGAGACCTTTACCTTATATTTTATCTGCATTGGAAAGAAATATAGGATATAAATGAAAAGGAAGGAAGGTCACAAGGATTCCACAAGATAGAGGTGATGGAAACTGCAGTCCTACAATATCTGAACAACTACACATCCCCTACCTCTTCTGGAGTCTGCACTTGTGACTAGAAACCCAAATGAAGTGCACCTATAACCTAGAAGCACAGGATGGAGATGACTGCTGGGATATGAAGAACATGTTCAATATAAACATTTACTTTTGTGCAACATAAATAACCATACAATGGACTGATATTTTTCAAAATCCCAATTTGAGAAAAGTCTGGACTTCTTTTGTTCCTTGCAAATTTCTGTAATACTAGCTGAGAAGAGTTTCAAGATTTCTTGATTGCACCCACACTATAAGGGCCAATAAGAGCAATGTTCCTTTTTCGTAATCATTGTGTGTCCCCTAGATATTCCAGTTTAGAAGAAGTCATGACGCAAAAGGGAAAGGTGCAGCACTGATCCAGAGTTCTCCAAATGCCAGAAACAGCTACAGTTCAGGAACATTCCAGCTGGAAGACAATCCTTTTGAGCCCCATTTCTGAACCTGTAACTGGCAGCAGGCTTGAAATGCTGATGCAAGGTATGTCCTGAACTCCTGAGAAAGCTTTATCTTCACTCTGCTGTATCCAATATATCTGGAGGGAGCATCGTGTAAATGCATCACAAAGTTTTGAATGTTATAACACAGAAGATAAGGTAAGCATTGCTCGCAAGACAGAAGACCAACTCTCAATTGTCCATTTAAAAAAGGTACTATCACAAAATCTACAAAGTATGCTGAGGCCAGGCACTTAGAAATGGGCAATCAGCCCATGGCTACCTATAATGCTATCATGTTTCTTTTGAATGGAGAATTTAATTTAATTTTAGTTTTCAGTTTGTATAGCTGCCCAACTTGGAATGACTCTGTGATAATATGCCACATTTTGGGACCAACTCTTTCATTAGGCACAGTGCTGCTCCATCTCAGAGGTCTTTCATAGAATCATCATAGAATAGTTGAGTTGGAAGGGGCCACCAAGTCCAAACCCTTGCTCAGTTCTGGAATCCAAATCAAAGCAGACATGACAGGTGGTTGTCCAATTTTCTCTTGAATACCTCCAGTGTTGGAGTGTTCACCGCCTCCTGAGGTAATTGGTTCCACCACTGTTGTACTGCTCTAACAGTTAAGACGTTTATCCTGATATCTGGCTTGCTATAGTTTGAGCTCATTATTATGTACCCTGCACTCTGGGACAATCGAGAACAGATCCTGCCCATACTCTTAAATATCTTTCAAGTATCTGATAAGTGCTATCATCATATCCTCCCTCAGTCTCCTTTTCTCAAGGCTGAACATGTCCAGTTTCTTTCAGTCTTTCCTCTTAGGGCATGATTTCCAGTCTCTTGATAATCCTCATCTGAACTTGTTCCACTTTGTTGACATTCTACTTAAAGCATGGTGTCCATTATTGGACACAGTACTTTAGATGTGGCCTAACTAGTGCTGAATAGAGAAGAACTAGTACAGTGTATGAACCTTGGCACTCCAGCTGTTCATGGACTTCAATTCCCATAAGCCCTGATCAGCAGGAGTACTGACTTGGGCTTCTGATAATTGAAGTCCCAGAAAACCTGGAGTGCCAAGGTTCACCATCACGGGACTAGTGCCTCATACATTTTGGAGACTATATTCCTGTTAATGCATTTGCTTTTTTCAGTTTCATTACACCTGGAGTTCTCAACCTTTTTAAGCCGGAGACCGGGTCACGCTCCCTCAGACAGCTTTGGGGGGTGGATGGCCATTTTGCCCTTCCTCTACCACATGGAACTTCCTGGTGTGGTGGAGGCAGTGGGGGGACACATGAAATGGTGCCATGGGACACATCCGGCTCACGGGCCACAGGTTGAGAATCCCTGCATCACACTGTTGACTTGTATTCAGCTTGTGAACTGCAGAAAGCCCTTTCTTTGACAAGCAGTTAAAGAGTTCTCTCTTATAACGATGGGTTAAATTTCAGCTCTTCGTTTCTCTGTATAACTATAAGAAATAAAAAGAGAAGATAAAAGAGACAAATATTGTACCTTTTCCTCACAGTATTGGCAATAAGTAGTGCAAAGGGGGAGTTCACTCTGCCGCTTCTCTGAAAGCACCCCTAAGGCCATGGGTTGGCTCTCTCTCAGAGGAGATTTCCAGCTTTGCAACATTCTTTTTCAGGAATGGCAACCAGTTGTGGTCACACCACAGATTTGCATAAAGCCTTCATAGTACTGGCAGTTTTATTTTCAGTGCCTTTCTTAAGAAACCTCCATAGGAAATTTGCTCTGACACATTGGTTAGGCATTTTAATGGCACTATCCACCATGACTTCAGAATCCTTTCCTTGGCCAGACACCACTTATTCAGGTGTATAATTTTGCTTTTCCTTTCAGTGGGCCACATTTGACAAAATTGACACCTTTCACTCAATTTTGGGACTTGGGGAAAAAACATGGACACAAACACACATACTACCCTTTCACTTCTTGTTATTTCCTACAAACACATTTCAAGTGATAGGCTTTGGAGACTTTTAGAATACCACTTTTAGTCAAAACAGATAACGCTCAGATACCTGATGAGGTGGAGTCATACCAGATTAGCCCTCTTCTCCAGGAAAATGAAATGGCTGCTGGCAGTAGACTAGGAGAAGGGGGAAACATGGTACTAACATGTATCTGTATGTACTGGGACGCCTATGCTGTATCACTTAAGGTAGCCTTCTGTCCTCAGATATGGTTGACATTATCAAATAGGATTGTGTAACCTCTACAATTAGCTTTTATACATGGAATAGAATGAGGGAACCATCTGTCCTTTTCATAAGAACATAAGAACATAAGAACAGCCCTGTTGGAACAGGCCACAGCCCATCCAGTCCAGCATTCTGTCTCACACAGTGGCTCACCATTTCCTTCAGGGTATTCCCAAGGAGATGCCTTCACCTGCTTAGGATTCCCTGGAAATGGCATTGAGAGATATCCTGCCTATCTCTCCAACCCAGAGGTTGTCCTTAGGTAGCCATAATTATAGCCATTGATAGCCTTGTCCTCCATGAACTTGTCTAATCCTTTCTTAAAGCTGTCAAGACTGACAGCTGTCACCACTTCTTCTGGCAGGGAGTTCCATAGACCAGTAATCCTCTGGGTGAAAAAGTACTTTCTCTTATTTGTTTGAGAATTAGTACCCAAAAGTTTCATGGAGTGTCCCCTAGTTCTAGTGTTGTGCGATAGGGAAAACAGTTTTTCTTTATCTACCTTGTCCACACCGTGCATGATTTTATAAACTTCAATCAGGTCACCTCTTAGACGCCGTCGTTCAAGAGTGAAAAGGCCCAACCGTTGCAGCCTCAGATGGTAAGGAAGGTGTTCCAGTCCCCTAATCATTCTGGTTGCCCTCCTCTGTACTTTCTCCAACTCCATAATATCCTTCTGGAGGTATGGCGACCAGAACTGTACACAATATTCCAGATGGGGCCTCACCATAGATTTATAAAGAGGCAAAATGACACTTGCTGACTTATTTTCTATACCCTTCCTAATGATTCCTAACATTGAGTTTGCTTTTTTCACTGCTGAGGCACACTGGGTTGACACCTTCATTGAGCTGTCCACCAGGACACCAAGGTCCCTTTCCTGGTTTGTCGCAGAGAGTTCAGACCCCATCAGTTTATAAATGTAATTGGGGTTTTTTGCCCCAACATGCATCACTCTGCACTTACTGATGTTGAAGCTCATTTGCCACTGTTTTGCCCACTCCCCCAGTGTCAAGAGATCCCTCTGGAGCTCTTCACAATCTCTCACAGTTTTCACTACCCTGTATAATTTAGTGTCGTCAGCAAATTTGGCTACCTTGCTTTTTACTCCTACCTCTAGATCATTTATGAAGAGGTTGAAAAGCAGGGGTCCCAGTACTGAACCTTGGGGGAACCCACTCTTTACTTCCCTCCACTTGGAGAAGTGTCCATTTAGTGCTACCCTCTGTTTCCTGTCCCTTAGCCAGTTGCTGATCCAGGACAAGACCTGTCCCTTTATTCCATGACTGGTAAGTTTATTCAAGAGCCTTTGGTGTGGGACCTTGTCAAAAGCCTTCTGAAAGTCCAGATAAACAATGTCAACTGGATCCCCCTTATCCACATGCTTGTTGACACTCTCAAAAAATTCCAACAGATTAGTGAGGCATGATTTGCCCTTGCAAAAGCCATGTTGGCTCTCCTTTAGCAGTGCCTTCTCTTCTATGTAACTATTAATTCTGTCTTTTAGGATGGTTTCCATCACTTTACCTGGGACACATGTCAAACTGACAGGCCGGTAATTTCCTGGATCACCCCTGGATCCTTTTTTGAAAATTGGTGTTACATTCGCTACCTTCCAGTCATCAGGCACAAAGCCTGATTTGAGGGAAAGATTATAGGCAGCAAAATATCCTGAGCCAATCTTGACTTCATGTGTTCATTTATTCTTGGTCAGCATCACCATATGAGGGCTAAAATATTGCCTTAGAGGGAAAAAATAGCAGAACCCCTAATGGGTAATGTTAGACCAGAGATGCCCAAACTATGGCCTGTGGGCCAGATCTGGCCCACAGTGCTATTCCATCCAGCCTGTGCCACCCTCATTGGTCTGGAAGCAGAAGTAAAATGTGCCCGTGCATGTGCTAAACACTGTCGTAAATGGCCCATGGCTTTTTGTAAATGTGTTTATGACAGCCGTGGGTGTATTTACGGCAGCGTTATGCATATGCACAGGTGCATTTTACTTTCCCTTCTTGTGGGAGGAACCACATGACCCACCTGCTCAACCACATGACCGGCCTGCAGCCCAAAAATTTTGGGCACCCTTGGGTAGACCATTGTATTCTGACAATAAGAGGTAGTGGTATTTTTCCATATTGTTTGGAAGTTAATCCTGTGGTTTCATATTAAACAATCATAGGATTTGGCTAAATCAAGATAAGAAAGCCCATGACTGGTTAGTTGTTAAAATATTGGACTGAGATTGAAAAAAATCCAGATTCTGCCCCCCACTGAGTTTTAAAACACTGGGTCACCTTGGCCTCAGTCTGACTTACCTCCTGAATCTGTGGTGAGGAGAAAGAAGGTAGGAGAAGAGCAAATCCCAAACTGAACTCATTGAAGGGGAGGTGGGGCATAACTGTAACAGATAAAATAACAGAAATAATAAATCTTCCCACCTCTTGAAGGCCTCATAACTTATAGTAGTTTGGGTAATTTCAATGTGAAAAGACAATGTCCATACTTTGATGAAGTGCTCCACATAATGCTGATCCTGCGAGAATCCTATGTGCTCTATTTTATTGAACATTAAACACATGATGCTAATAAATCCCAGCTCTCTATAAATTACCCTGATGGAAGTGCTTTTCCTATTTATTCTTAATGGTAAATGCAAGCCATTAGCATATGTTACATCTACAAAGGGCCATGGGTAGTCTTTTGCATTCTTCCCATTAATGATCCACATATGAAATGCTCTACCCCCACTAAGGAGCAGTTTAAATAAATAATAATGTCATCTCTCACTGTTAATAGATTTATGGATCTGTAGGGGTGGGTGGAGCTGTTTGGGGTTTTATTTTAATACGCTTCATTTTATTTCCATATTACATTTTTTTTACCTGAGACAGACTAATATAGTTTAACTATAAATTCCATTTTCCCCAAAACACAAATAAATCCTGGAGATTTGCAGTGTTCTTATACTTAATATTTAAGGGGGGAATTTGTTTTGTTGTATAATATAAATTCCTGCCATTTCAAAATATTTTTTGATTACTACAAAATAAATTAAATATGCATTTAAGGGATTGACTTGAGTCCGCTTTTATTTTTATGTTATACATAGTTTAATATGCTAAAATAAGATTCAAAAATAAGATAAGATAGATAAATAAAATAAGATTAAATAACATATATAATAACATACAGTGGTACCTTGGATAAAGTCCGATTCGGATAAAGTCGTGGTTTTCATGCACACGTGATGCATTGCATAAAGTGCAAAACCACTAAAAATTGGATGTTATCTGAGGTATTTGGTATAGGAACCTCGGATAAAGTCCATTTTTGGACGTTATCTGATGCATCGCCCATTTGATTCGGATAAAGTCCAGAATCAGATAAAGTCCAAACTTGTGGAACGGAGTTTGGACTTTATCCGAGGTTCTACTGAACTTTGAAACCAGGCTTCAGATCAGCACCAAACATGGCACAGATGTAGCAGACATTCTTTTACTCAGTGAAAAATCTGGGAGGTTTGGGCAAAAGGTTTTCAAGTTATGATTGTTTTAAAAAGTAGAACTGTTATATCCACTGTGCAGAAATAAACACCTTTCATGTCACCAGATTTAAAACAGATACAGTAAGCTGTAAACACTGATATTGCTTACCTTGAAAGATAATGGTTGATCCCACTCATAAACTGCACCAAGGAGGCTTACCACCACAGAATATTCCAAAGTATTGCTATATTGTTCCAGGATTGCTGAGCTCTAGGACAATCAGAACTTTTGACCAATCAAGATCTAATTACCTAGCACTCTGGAGGAAAACTTTTGAATCTTTCCTAGCCAAACAGGCATTAAAAAGTCTTCTGTCTTTGTTGTAAAATATTTTAAAAGATATTTTTTTAAAAAGTACAGAGAATAATAATCAGAAGATTATTCATTTAAGCTGTGAAATTTTTGTTTTTTGTTTTTTGTCTGGGAATGGTATCACTTGGTGTTGGCAGAGTTTCAATGCTTATTCCAAGTATTGTGTTACAATGCAATTGTTTGGTAATTTAAAAAAACCCCACCAAATTATTTGTGATGTGTGGTGACTATATGAATTAATGACCTTCAAAACGCCCTATCAGCCCTGCTCATATCTGGCAAACAAACCATACAAGATTGTTCTTTCTTCCTGTACCCCCTCCCTCCTATCAATTTAGTCTTTTCTAGTAAGTTTTACTCAGGTCTTGAAAATTGACAGTTGTGATTTCCTTTATTAGGTTAATAAACATGTCTCATGTTAGAGCTTCCTCTTGCATGGGATTCTGACTAGATTTAACAAAGATATTATGCAACTGGTGATATGACTTGGAGATCTAGACTGCAACTTGACCACTGTCTAATTCATTCTTTTTTGTTCCCTTTTCTCTCTTTTTTTCATTGTGTTGCTCCACAAACAGTTACTGGTTACTAAATTAAATATTTAGATACTTCTGTTTTCTTTCTGTATACATATCAGAGCATTACACAGTTTAAAATTATGGACATACAGTACTGTGCAAAAGTCTTAGGCAACCACCAGCTGGTTGGGGAAAAATTCAATTAATGATTGGGGGTGGGGAATAACTCAGACACCTGAATTCCATACCTCATAAGACATAGAGATGGTTGGGAGAAGAATCAGCAGAATATTCTCTCCAATTTTAGTGTGTCTAGGTGTCTTGGGCCTCAAATTATTTACTAATTTTACCCCTAACCACCTGGTGGTGACTTAAAACATTTGCAAAGTACTGTACTGTAGATGAAACATATTGTACATCAGTGTTTTCCAATCTGGAGCACATGTCCCACTGGGGGAATTCAACTCCCAAAAGCCTAAGTCAGTACATTGGCTGATCAGTGCTTTGGGGAATTGATTTAGGATTCTGGGAATCAAAGTCCAAAAACCAAAGGTTGGGAAACATTGCTGTACATAATTGTTGATGTGTACTAGATAGATAGATAGATAGATAGATAGATAATCTGTTAAAATTACTGTTTAAATTACTAGGACTACATGAAAGACAATACATGATCAAAGGCCCCATTCTTATTTACTCCAGTCTTTTAGTTTTTAGGAATTTTTTAAATATTAGTGCTACTATTCAACATTAGGTATAACACTTCAACATTCCTCCCTCCCTCTCCCACTCTCTAAGTAAAATTCAATTTACAGCCTGCTACATTTTTCCCAAGCTTTTTATGGATTACATCTTGAAATCACATTAATCTAACTCCCATTACTTTGTTCTAATTTCACCTACCATCATCCAGAGTAACTAAATTCATTTGTTTGGAAGTGCTCCCCTGAGTGTGGCTTAGGGATCAGAGCTATGCTACACCAGGAAAAAAAAGGCAACACTGAAAACTGAGGCCTTGATCTCAGTCTCACTGAGGTAGTAAACCTACGTCTGGGTGCAGGTGGATACTAAACACATGTCTCTATCTTCTGTTGTATGAAAGGCTCATAAAAGGACACAGGCATCAAGAATGTAACTAAATGTTAGGAATGTGGCTTTCAAAAACAGAAGATAATAGGTACCGTATTTTTTGGACCATAAGATGCACTTATTCCCCATAAAAGTAGAGGGAAATGAGGGTGTATCCTATAGTCCAAATGCTGTCCAGCAAGGCTGTTGTAAAAGGATATTTTACAACAGCCATGGCTGGCAGAAGACCTCCACTGCTGCCGCAGCTACAGCTGCTCCGGTGCAGTTCAGCTTCAGGAGAGGGGAAAGAAAACCCATATTTTTAGTGGGCCATTACCACAGGTGGCGGGGGGGGGGAAACATATGAAAAACAAGAGGGCGCAAATTGCAATTTCCCATTTAAATGCATTGAAAATCAATTTATTGTATTCTAAAGCTTTTCTGTTTGTATGTTCCCAATGCATTTAAGTGAGGAAACCAAACCTGTGCATAAAAATAAAGGGTTTCATTTACCTTTCTTGTTCCTGCTCCATGTGTCCCTGCTCGTTTGTCCGTGCTACATGTTGTCAAAATGGAGGGGGAAGCCATGCTTCCTGGTTGCAAGGAGAGCAAGAGGCTACCCTAGAACATCGCTTCCTGCCTTAGTGCAATTGGTCTGCCCGCCCATTTCCCCTGCAGCACCACCACTGGTTGGTAGTGAAAGTACAATACTTTGGTTCAGAATTTTTTTCCTTGTTTTCCTGCTCTAAAAACTGAGTGCGTCTTATGGTCAGGTGCATCTTATGGTCTGTAAAATACGGTACCTCACCTTCCTGTTTTGGGTATACAGTAGACTGTCTGTTACATTACCATCCATTGTTTTCAAAGTCTCATTCAAGGGGCCACTTGGAGGTTACCAAGTGTTCATCCTGTGGCCCCGTCGTATGATCACTAGATCTCCACAAGCAGCCTAGAGAGATAACTCGGATACCCTGTAATGTGACTCAATAGCCAGGCTACTTCCAAAACCTCCAAAGCAGGAAGGCAAGATTACAGTCACTTTCTGTGTGATGGGAGCTACTCACCTAACATTACTCTGGGGACCTGAACTTAATGCTGTTCAGTATACCCTGGTGGGTTGATGTGTTTCTACTCAGGACATTCCAATTCCTGAAGACTTAGATACAGGCTGTTAAGAACTGTAATTGTTTACACTCATACCAAAAATACACTTTATTTAACATAGTAATCTTTAATTAAGTACAGTAACAACAATGCTTCAGCCTATCAACCTCCAAGACTTTAAATCAACACTCACATATTTTTTAGGATTGTATGGATAGTGTCTTAATTTTGTTCCTGCTGTTGCTTTGAACTTTTTTAAAAAAGCATTATCTGAACTATGTTGGCATTTAGCATCTTTTTCTCTGGCACTAGCAAACACTACACTCTGGCCCTCAAGAATTTGCCTAAAACTTAAATTGGCCCTCTTACTTGAAATATTTTCTTCAGACATGAGTGGGAATTGGGGAAGGGGTCTCAGATCCAGTTTTAAGCCCCTGGAACATCCCCACCCCAAATGCTGGCTTGCATTTTTTTTTAAAGTCCTTCTGGGAAATGTTGCTGGCAAAATAAGTTTGAGAGTTTCAAAGTGTCTTTCGTCTGCTTCTTCAGATGCTGTATCCATTCCAGATATTGGTTATCTTCATGGTGATAATCTTCCTGTTTTTATTTATTTGTTTATTTGTTTGTTTATTGGATTTATATAACCTTCTTTTTCACCTAAGTGACCCAAGGCGGCTCATAACATCAGTTAAAACCCATACCCAATACTAATTAAAACTAAATACTATAAAACTATCTAAAAACATCCATAAAAATGTTTTAACTCCTTGGAATAGTTCTTTCAAGGACATGCCACACTAGTCTCTCAGGTTCTTCAGCCATGATGTCCATCTATGTCCAGGGCCTCTCTTCCTAGGGATCTTTCCTTGCAGAGCGAGTTGAAGTATTCTATACTTTGTTAGGGGTCCTTAACCTTTGGCGGCTTTGGTGGTGTTGATGGGGGGAGTGGGGGGGTCTCATGGTGGTAAGCCTCACAATATCCACCCTGCTACAGAGCACTGACAGGGACACACCATGTCAAGTGGAGGGGGCAAGGATTGAGGTGGAGGCAGCAGCAGAAGCAGCAGCTGTGGACCATAGGTTGAGGATCCCTGCTCTATGTTGTTCCTCATGATATGGCCAAGGTATTGGAGTTTTCTTTGCTTAATGGTCATAAACAGTTCTTGTTCTTTATCCATCCAGCACAACAGTCTACATTAATCACATGGTCAACCCATGATATCCTTAGCAGCCATCTGTAGATTCACGTTTCAAAAGCTTCGATTCGCTTTTCAGATAGAAGAGCTAATTTTCCCCCAATCCCCCCAAAATACTATTTTGGTGATGGATAGAAGGGGATTATCTGGGGAGAGAAGAGAGTTTCTCCTCTAATGTGTGTGTGTGTGTGTGTGTGTGTGTGTGTGTGTGTGTGTGTGTGTGTGTGTGTGTGTGTGTGTGTGTGTGTGTGTGTGTGTGTGTGTGTGTGCATATTATTCAGGGGGAGAATTGCAGAAATGCAAACTAAACTCATGTACATTAGATTACCTCTTTCCCCTTGTTACATTTTATTTATTTATTGATTGATTGATTTGATTTGTATACCGCCTTACTCAGCACAAGTGCGACTCAAGGCGGTTTCCAACAGAAAATATAATTTATTTATTTATTTCTGCACATTTATATCCCGCCCTCCTAGTGGGTACACCACTCAGGGTGATACAAAATATCAAAAATACAATTACAAAATATCGAAAATACAATTACAACACCACATGACAATAAAGATATAATACAAAATATTATAAAGTACAATAACATCTCACATAATAATAATAATAATAATAATAATAATAATAATAATAATAATAATAATAATAATAATAATAATAATAATAATAATAATAATAATAATAATAATAATAATAATAATAATAATAATAATAATAATACCAAAAGTCATATCACAGTATAGAACAATACAATTAAAGCACAGTTATACAAAACTCATATTGCAATATAGAACACTACAAGAATATCAAAATACAATAACCTCTCCATACTGGCCCCAGAAAAAAAGTCCAATGGGGGCGGTGGTGCAAGTCCTGCCGCTGCCGCGACCATTTGAGCCCTGAGCAAGGGGGAATGCAAGGCTCGGGACGCTGGCGGTGATGGAACTCCCGGCGCCTGGCTTCCAGCTCCGCAAGAGCAGGCATTGTTGCTCTCTCCCTAGTAGGGCTCACCGGGTCCAGCGGCGGCTATAACAAAGGGCGAGTGACATTCTGTCCAGTTGGTGAATGTTGGAGAATGTATTTGAATTTTGTAAGGCATAAAACTTGAATATAAACTTTGTTTTTCTTGTTGGTAGCAGAGACAGTGTTTGGAAGCAATCATGCAAACTGACCAAGACCTGGACTTTGAACCAGAAAGTGACTTGCAGAACTGGATCAGTGGTATGGGTGTTTTGCTGCGATGCGGAAGGCAAATGGAAGGCCACTGCATTGTATTGTTCCAAGGTCAATCTTCATGGCTGATCACCATAATGATAGGCAATATTCTGAATCAGGAGGAGGAGGAGGAAGAGGAGGAGAAGACGCAGTTTGACTGGAGCACAAATCATATCAGTTAGAAACCAACCAAAGGCCTCCTGGAAAACAACCAAATCCAGTAGATTCAGATTCCACACAAAAGGGGCTTGATAATGCCAAACCAAATTTTAGCAGGTAATGATCTGATGAATACAAGGCAATTATTGACAAATCATTCACCCTCAGATCATATTCTCTTTAGCCTGATGAGAAACAGGTCAAGTATACAGCCTATTACGTGTAGAGCCACTCATGTGTTGGGTGATGTCTAAAAATGCCATGGTTTCCATGACCTCCTGAAGGGAATGGACTATCACTTCTGTGTATTCTTCTACCTAGAAAGCCTTGGAAAGGTTCACAAGCATCATCGTTATTATTAAGACACTCAGAATTTAACAGACATGATAGAAACAGAAAAAAGGTATAGGAAGGGGAAGAGAAAATTGCTGTTAAAGCTACTGGTCTTGAACTAACTGAACAAACGCACCATATAGTTTCTTCCCCCCCCCCCCCTTCTCTCAAAACCCCCCCCCCCCCCACTACTTGTAATTAAATTCTTCCTGGGTAGGAAGAAGAAGGTGGAACTATCGAATGCCCTTTGGTCTCCGATTAACTACTTGATTATTGCATGCAATCCTACTAGGGAAAAGGAGAACACCAAGAAATACTCAGCGAGTTTGTTCAACCTGATAGCCTGGTTTCAAAACTAGAGTGTAAAACAGGGGTACCCAAACTATGGCCCAAGGGCCAGATCTGGTCCCCAATGCCAATTCATCCAGCCCACGAAGCCCTCATCATTCCTGATAGTAGAAGTAAAACGCTTCCTGGGGCAACGAGGGCTTTATGGGCCAGATGAATTAGCATTGGGGGCCAGATCCAGTCTGTAGGCCATAGTGACCAGCCCTCTGAACCATGTGACTGGCCCACGGTCCAAAATGTTTTGGCACCCCGGTGTAAAAGATTCATTTCTTAGGAGACTCTTATGTGCATAATAAATGAAAATTCTGTTTTCCATTCACAGAAGAGATTGTTAGATGCCTGCAATCCTGAAGCAGAGAGATGAGAAAATGAAATGGTAGGATAGCCAGGCCTTGAATTAAATATCCTATTGTTTTCCAAACAATTCTGGATTTTCTCCTCTTTCTAAGTGGAAATTTCCACTAATACCAAGAGGAGTCTTTTACATGGGTTGGGGGAGAAGCATAAACCAGAAAGAGCTGTCTTATAGTAGAGTCCCATTTTGAGAATGCAAGAAGAAAATTCTAAACTCAAATTAAAACATGCAGCTTCTCGAGCACTGTTTTTATCCTTCGCACGGCACGAAGACAAGGGAAAGAAGAACAGACTACTTTGATGTTTTATAATGAGTAGTATGGCTCAGCTCTGAATTGATTTAATTTGGTGTTTAGAAATTAATAACTGAAACCAATTTGGAATGAAATTAGGGGAGGAGATGGCCTATTTTGGCACATGCCAAGGGAAAGTTCATATCTACTATGCATCAATTTGGAAAGGAAGAAAGGTGATAATTACATTTTTCCTGTCTAATTACATTTTAAAAGTCTACTTTTCAAATGTTATAATCTTATTTATACTAGAGAGCTCTTTGACACTGTTTGCAATTACAAATATGGTTGGGATTCTTTCTCTCTCTCTCTCTCTCTCTCTCTCTCCTTTTTTTAAAGGAATTGTTTGCTCTTCCCTGGGAAACCACATCAGAGTCTCTCAGACATAAATCTTTTATTGTATCTTGAAGAAAGCAACTGGAAATAGTGGGACAAGGCGCCACTGATAAAATATAAGTATTCTCTTGGAGTAATCTCGATGAGCTCATCGTTTGTGGAAGATAACAGGGTATGTCATAGTTACAAAACGGCTATTTTGCTTTTGCAGTTTGTGGCAACGAAATACAATATAGCAAAAACACATTCCACAACTCTATAGATAACACATGCATAGCTTCATCAACCCATAGAGCCATTCCAAAAGTTAATGTTATTATCTGGTTTGAAGCTTTGGTGCCATGGCATGTGAGCTTTACCATAGAAAAGTGCAAACTGTTATTTTTCATCTAGTTAGAGGTCAAAAGAGAAAATAGAACACAGAACAGTCATGGAAGGCCAGCTCACATTAGGAATGTTTATTTGGACTGTTTTTCTTCACACGATCATTTCTGACAGCCCCTGGATAAACTGCCCTATGGAAAATTGAAAACATTTTTTACATGCGGTAGGTAGTACATGAATGCAACAGTGATTATGGGAATTGTGGTTTTTATTGGACCCACTGCAATTGAACATTGGACTACTAGGGTCCAAATAGTAGGGATGGGATTTTCAAAGTTCTACGATTTCCAGACCCAAAAAATTACCCAGAATCCCCCAAGCAGACTTGTGGGAATGGGCGGGTTGAAATCAGAAGGCAAAATAATTGTCTTTCTACTGCTATTGCCTGCTTCACTCCAGACAAGAAGTAAAGAAACACCCCCTCAATCATATTGCTTCAATGCTCCATGGGAGGGTAGTTTAGTGGGAATATAATGGTTAGCAAGACTACTCTAGACCACTGGGCCAATTCCAAGGAAACAATGTGACTGATGGGTGCTTACTTCTGCTTGCTAGATGAGAGAAGCAAAATATGGAAGTACAAAGACATGACTTTTGTCTTCTGGTTTCTCCTCTCCCAGTTCTAGAAATCTGCTTGGGGGCGTCCTGTGTGATTTCTGGAAATGGCAGTCCTAGAATTATGAAAATCCCATCTGTGATGGAATGAGTCACAAATTATTCAACATGGAGTCTCTTTGGTTTTTAAACTGTCTTAGAATGTAGCTTTGCTTCTTTGCAAAGGCCTCATAATTCTTTCTGCTGCGCTTATATAGCAGATGGGCTTAGTAGAAGCTTCTCAAAGCTTCAGGCCTATGATTTGTCTTCTTCCCCAGGTCTGGAATATCCATGTATGTCAACACCCAGAGCCTGGGAACACCAGACAATTGTTATGGGAACCAGTGGTTGTTTATACAAACCCTGGGCTCTAATTGGCTGTATGCTAATTAGGAGGGCCACGCTCATGTCTTTCCTATAGGTTTGGGAATTAGTTCGAGTTGGAGTTGGAGTTTGGGATTTCTGGGGGCTACACTAGAGTCCCTAGTCCAACCCAACATGATTACTTAGAAGTAGTCAGGTTTTCCTTTTGTTTCTGGGGGAAGGCCTGAGTGTGGATTTCTCTAACTGTCCTTTTTGATTAGTATTTTTGTATGCTGTAATTCTGTATCCTGAACCAATGAAAGAAGTGCTATTTATACAATATGCTTCAAGAACAATAAATGTTTTTAATTCATCAACAATGCCTGCTCTTTGAGAGAGGGGGTAAGACAAGAGTTAAGCCATGAGCCACACGCTACTACATTTAATACAATACTCTCCATAATACTTGCTGGGCTCTGCTAATACAGGTGAGCCCCAGGTTGCTGCAGGATATAGTGAACAGCATTTAGGCCTCCTTGGTTCATTGGGAGTATTTGGGGAAGTTCCATAGGGCAGTCTGGTAAAAGTCGCTCACCAGGAATGGGAGAGCCCCAAAGGCAAGGGCCAGGCCAAAGTCCATCTGTCATACCATCACTAGCAACTAGAGTGGACCTATTACAGCATATGATAAAAGTGATCTATAAATGAAAAATCTACTTCTATGGATTATAACCTAGAGCAATGGAAGTTCTACTTTTTCTTTCCTCTCTGAGTTGTGACTAATATTAGAACTTTGTACACATCTTTAAAGGCAAGATCTTGCAAAGATGCATGGAGGTGGAAAACACTGCTGGATCATTGCAGCTGATTGTTTAGTCAACAAGTCTTCTTCTGATGATGAATCCGAATCTGAATATTAGTGATCATCATAGTGATCAGCCATGAAGACTCCCCTGAGAATATAATGCAGTGGCCTTTCATCTGCCTTCTGCATTGCAGCATGACACCCATACCACTTATACAGTTCTGCAAGTCACTTTCTTGTCTTGAGCCCTTTTGGTATGCAAAGTCCTCATCTGCCCCAGGCCAGTATTGATGAAGCTGCTGCCCTCCATCAAGATGGATTCAAGTGGGATTTAATCCACTTGGAGACCATCATCCTTCCCGGTGGACTTCAGCACCCAAGGCCGATAGTCCTCAGGGTGGTCAGGTTAGTTAACCACCACTTGACAACTAGCATTAAGTCGCTGCCAGTATGGTCTGCTCTATTACCATAGCAGGATAACCTGGTCAGACTCTTCAACAACAACTCTACAGAAGATTTTTTTAAAAAAAAATACTGTTGGACAGGGGAAAAACATAAACAAAAGCATAAGGCAAGGGACAGGGGAAAGAAAAAGTCAAATGTAACCTAATAGGCTACTAGTGACTATAAAGCCATTGGCTGGATGCATAAATTGACAGATTAATATTCACAGAAGAAAGGTGTGTTCAATCTCCAGTGCTTGTGATTTGAACATTAAAAGCAAGGATATGTTGGTTTGAATGAGAATTGTTGCAGTTTGAGCTATAGCAGGTTCCAGAAAGAAGTCAATACACCAGGCTTAGTTTAAACTGGTACATTTACAATATTTACAGATAGCAGATAAACAGCATTATTTAGCATAATGCTTACAGCAGTAATCTCTGTCTCTCCAGTTTGCAGTCAACAGCCAACAATAGTGAACAGCCAACAATAGTGAACAGCCAATAATGCATTAAGGCTTACATGATGCTTTATAGCACTTACAGCCAATTATGTTAATGCTGAGTCATGGTAAGAGTGCACCTGACTCTAATTACCTATCTAGACCATAGCAACATTATTTCTGCTTGTTGCCTTGACATAAATATATACTGACAGGATATTGGGACAAAGAAAGTTGGGTTGTCAACTCTACCCAATAAAACTGATTAAGCCAGCTGTAATTTAGTCCTCAAGGTCAGGTTTATACTTTACCTGTTAATTACAGCTGCATATAAGTGCAGCTATGTTTTTGAGCAGCAGAGCAAAAAAAAAAAACTTTCTACAAGGAAATTCTAAAAATGGGGGACACCAAACCAAAAATTGTAACTTTGAAACTGGTTCAAGTCAGCTGATAGTCTGCTTTTGCTTCATGCCAAACTAGGAGATATTTGGGGAAAGAGTTCATGTATTTTGTTTTGTTTTTTAATAGTAAAACTGTTTTCCCCTTGTAGAGAAACAGCAACTTTTTATGTCCCCAGATTTTAAAATAACTCACATAAATTGAAAAAAACCAATCTTGCTTATCTTGAAGTAGAATGGTTGGTCCCATCCACTTTATTTATATTTATTTTAGAAGGAATCCTGGCTGAAACACTGATCCCAAAAAAGCCTCTCAAAAGGGTAAAACAGTGATTGTTATTAATTGTGTAGAACAGGCTTACTAGCAGTAAGGTTACAAAGTATAGATACATTGTTGCAGGTTACACGAGCTCTGGGGCACATAACATTTTCACATAGAGAATAGTGTCATTCGTATAGTACAATTTGCATAGAAACACCAAGCAGAGGGAAATGTCAGTTACTGACTTCTGTTTTCATTAGTTAAGAACTCCTCACTCAAATGTAAAACAATTGTTATCACTATTTTTGATAAGTATGAATGACCACAAGAGAGTATTCTGTAGACCAGGGGTGGCCAACCTTGCCCCCCCCAGATGTTCTTAGACTTCAATCACCAGAAGCCCAGGTTAGCAAACCTGCTGATCAGGGCTTCTGGGAATTAAAGTCTAAGAACACCTGGGGCACCAAGGTTGGCCACCCTTGCTGTAGACCATCTTGACTGCTACCATTGGTATTATCAACATTCAAGCTGCCCTTTGCTTGGCATCCTTTTTTTCTGCTGGCAACATAGGCACAATATTATGCAGTAATATTGAGTCATTTCCTGGTGTTTAGAATAGTGGATGCAGAAGCACAATGTCCCACATTAATAAACTGGATTTTTTAAAAAAAATTTGAATTAGCATTTTAAATGTTTGAGCTATTTTCCCCCCAATTTATGGCATCATTAAAAATAATGACAACAACCTGGAATTTGTTATTACTGCAAAATTTGTAGATACTCTAAAGTACTAATGAATATTACAAGGTGCTAGTTTTTAACAGTGTGCATATTTATTATCACAGATAAGCGTTCTGAAGTATATCTGATCTATATTTATGTTCTAATTCATGTTTGAAATAATTGTGCTAGCCCGCCAAGAAAAGCAACAGATTAAAAATGTTAAAGTGAGATTTTTTTAAAAAAAAAGCAGCCAGGGGGCAATAATTATAGATCATGATTCTCCAAATCAATAGCAGGTTTTCAAATAGGAGATGATGGACACAGTGTGTTTTTATTAGCCATTTTTCAAGAAGGAAAGGGGGAGTGGAAATATCCCAAAGTGAGTGACTTCTTATCAAGGTTGCAATTTGTTTACCAGCAAATACAGGCAGCAATAAGAGTGGGATCAGGATATGGCCAGTATTTTTTTAAAAGATTATACCATTGGTTGGAAAATGGTTGGTCCAATGGAATTCCATGACCAAAGGAGCAAAAAAATACACAAAAGGCAGCAATTTGCAAAATGTAGAAATTGAGAATTGGCAAATATTACTAAAGATTAAGGGGCTAAACTAGCTTTGGTTTGATGAGCCAAAGGCTAGTATCAAACTTAGGTAGCTATCAGAGTTGAACACACTGTTCTCATGTCATCCGAATTAAGTCACAACCATTTGGACACACAGTAAAACCCCAAATTACATATGCCTTGAGTTACATAAAATTCGACTCACATAATGATTTTTGCATTAAAACCATGTCCTGATTTACATAAATGTCCCGGTTTACATAACACAATTTCCATAATAAAGTAAGTAGTAGTAGTAATTTCCTATGGGTTTGCTTTGAGTTAAGTAAAAATTCATTTTTCCTATGGGTTTGCTTCGAGTTAAGTAAAAAACCGATTTACATAAAGCCTACGGAACTGACTTTTTATGTAAATAGAGGTTTTACCGTAAAAGCAAATGTATTTAGAATTCAGTTTTTTCAAAATATAATTATTAAGAATTGGCATGTGTAACATGTTCTGCTATAAAAACCCAACTTTGGGAGGGAAACAACAGTGCACACTTACAAAAGCCTATTTTCATCTGAAAACAATTTCAGCAAAATACAATCCAAGTGCCAAAGGCTGTCGGAAAAGCCATCTGATCTTCACAAAAAGCTGATAGTAAAGGCTGCCAAAAGAAAAAGACAGAAATGCATTTTAATGATGTGTTAACAAAGCTTTACTTTGATTAGGAAAGAAACAACCTTGATCAGAAAAAGAGGACAAAATGGTAAAGAGCTGCATGTGAAAAATTAGAATCAGGAAGTAATTTGTAACCAATAACTAATTACTTGCAATTAATACCTTCTTTCCAAAAATACAAGGTAGCTTATTTATGTTTTATTTATTTATTTTCAACTTATATGCAGCCCCGCTCGCAAAATGCGACTCTGGGCGGCTCACAGACACATCAGTACACATTAACACAACAACATTCACAATAAAACACAGCCCAACACTAAGATACCAATATCAATAAAAACAAAAAATAAATCACAAAGTCCCTGCAGCTCAACGTCCTCAACGGAGCCTGGGTTCAATATCCTCAATGGAGCCCAGGGCTCAACATCCTTGGTGGGGCCCAGGGCTCAATGTCCTCAACAGAGATCAGGGATCAATGTCCTCGATGAAGTCTGGAGCTCGCCGTTTCTTCTACCCTCTGGCCAGACAGGGCCGGAGGGCAGCAACAGTGGCTTCAGCTGTCTCCCATCCCAGGCCGATGGTATGGCCATGGGAGAGACATGGCGAGGTCCTCGGGGGGAGGGGTCAACGTCTCTCCAACCCTCCAGCCAGGAGGGGCTGGAGAGCAGAATGGCGGCCACAGCTGTCTCCCATCCCAGGCTGATGGTGTGGTCATGGGAGAGACACGGCAAGGTCCTCGGGGGCCGCGGCTCGGCGTCTCTTCTACCCTCCGGTAGAACTCCCTTTCAAAACAGCCAGACTTCATAAGCAGATGATGCCTTCATGAGAAATACAGTTCCACAGCAATATTGAAACTTTTGGGTTCTTCAGAACTCTTCTTTAAATAGTTTTTAAAAATGGGAGGCAGCCCAAAAATTTGGCTAAATGCTTTAAGACACAAAATTTCAATCCCAGGATGCAAAGGACAGTCTTTATGAGTCATGAGTGCAGGTGACATGACATCCCGCAATGTCCACTGCAATGAAAACAACTATGCCTAGCTTCACAATAGTTGCAGTTACCTTTTCTTTGATATACCAAATTCTTTAATGTGTCAGAAGTTGTGGTAATTATATAAGCAGAGTGTGGTATGCTGGTAAGGTAGGCATTTATTGTCCAAGGAAACTTATTCAGGATGAAACTTCATTGCAGGAGAGAGGAAAACAAAGAAACAAAACTATTTTCTGGAAGGGGGTCTAAGGAGAAAGAGACCACAGTATAAACATCTATAAGTGGTCTATTACAAGAAGCCAAGAGGGGCCAAGATGCTCAACCCAGACTTATTATCTTTATACAGCCCTTCCTCTGGTTACTTTTACTACTTTTAAAAGTTGTACTTGTTGTAAAACAACAAGAAAAAAGGGGTTTTTACCTCTTGTTGTGATAGTTCTTGGTTTTTTTTCTAGGATGCCTTTCTTGTGAAGTTTCCTTCCTCTTCTTTGGTAATAATGAGAGTGGGAAAATGGACTCTGTGCAGTGATAAAACAAAGTTGCAGTTATAAAACATCTTATGCTTCCCCTTGGCATTGAAGCATCTCTGAAAGTCATTTATTGCCTCATATAATCCTCCTCCATCAACTTTTCTGTCCCCTAATTATCTGGTAGAAGAAAAGTAATGAATAGCTAATGATACTCAAAGTGGCAAAGTTATAAACATTTATTTGAACACCTTGAACATTATGGGCTATTTTATGTTGATTACTTTGACTGCCTGCCCATCTTTGTGTATGTGTGTATATGAGCTGCATTTGTTGTGAGAAAGAACCATGAATGGGCCTCCCACTACTTATTAATCATGAAAAGATCTCCAGTATTTGGAATGTGTTGTGTTCTAATGGTTTTACCTTCCACATGGATTACAATGTATCTGAGCCAATGTAACCTTGCCTATAGCAACAATGTAACCTTCAGCTGTATCATATAAACCCTGTAATAGGACGCGAGCTAATGACCACCAGCTGGCAGCAGCGAGCGTCCAAGCTCTCTTGGTCCGAACTCGTCAAAGGCAACAGCGCGGGAAGCTTTCCCGCCACTACCTACACCTGGACAAGAAGGGCGTGACTCGCAATGACGTCACGCAGGCAGTAGCCAATGGGCTACCATGGCACCACGTTCAAATGTATTGCTGCTGTATAAAAAGAGCTATCCATCCGCCATTACCTCATGTTCCCTCTGTCCACGATGCAATAAACCTGAGTTAACCCAGCCCGAGGCTGTGTCCTGTGTCTTGGGTTTCATACACCAAATTGGCGACGAAGGTGGGATAATGGATCCCCAAGGAGCAGCCAGGGCACAGAGCGGGTTCAACATCACCAAACCGCAAGACTGGGAGCTGTTGGAGATGGACTTCCAGGCGGCGCTGGTGGAACTCAAAGTCAAGGAAGACGATGAGGAGCGGAAGAGGGCCATCCTCACCAGAATGCTCGGGGTGGAAACCAAGCGGACGCTGGTGGGCATCATCGCTCCGAAGAAGGTGAGCCAATTTAAGGCGGACGACATCATGAAGCTGCTACGGGAGCGCTTCCAACCCTCGAGGGCGATGTTTCCCGCTCGGAGCGCGTTTTGGAGGCGAGTCCAAGCGCCGGACGAGTCGGTTGAGGCATTCGTGGCCGCCATGAGGGTAGCCGCCGTCCCCTGTAAATGGGGCGACATCCTAGACATGGCCCTCAGGGACGGCGTGCTGTGTGGCCTGAAAGACAAGGAGGTGCAGCGCAGCTTGATGAACAAGGAGCCGCCACCCACGCTGGCAGAGGTCGTCGAGGCCGCAGAAGCCGCGGAGTCCACGAATGCTGGAGTAGACGAGATGCACCAGTGGCGTGAGTGGCGTCCCAGGGCCGGCAAAGCAGAAAATTCGATGCACGGGAAGTCCGGACAATCGGTGCACGCAACTCGACGGGCCTCAAAATCGTCCTCGGAAGGCAGCGACGGCGAGGAGGTCCAGAAGGTCCGAAAAGGGGGGCGCCGCTGCGATGGTTGCGGGGCGGCCCACGAACGCGCGAGATGCCCATTTAGAAAAGCTGAATGTTTCACCTGCGGTCGTCGGGGGCACATTGCCAAGGCATGCAGAAAACGAAAGGAGGGCCGGAGGCAGTCACCAGACCGTTCGACCAGACCGGACCGTCCCGCGAGGCCCAAAGATGGCGCCCAGACCACGAGGAAGAAGGACGGCGTGGGCCGCGTCTCGGACGGCAGCGAAGATGACGCCCCGGTGTTCAGCGTGTCCACGGGACAGTCCCATTACTTCGTTGAGGTACAAATACAAGGGGCCCCTATCAGGATGGAAATTGACTCAGGGTCCTCCTATTCCATAATCCCCCAGAAAGAGTTCTTGAAAATCGACCCCCACGTGCGGCCCAAACTTAAAACATTGAGGTCCACGCTACGAGATGTACAGGGAAACAGCATTCCGGTATTGGGGGTCGGGAAATTTCGGGTTAATTTTAAGAGACATTCTGCGGAACTGCCCCTAGTTGTCCTCAAGGGGGGAAGTTGTAGCCTCCTAGGGACACAGTGGTTTCAGCCTTTAGGCCTGTTCATAGGGGGAGTACATTCGGTGGGGGTGGATCCAATACAAGCGGTGTGCGACGCGCATCCCGACGTTTTTAAAAAAGGACTGGGAAAATTCAAGGGACCCCCTGTAGCCTTCGACCTAGACCCGGAGGTCCGCCCGATAAGACTCAAACCGCGCAGGGTGCCCTTCGCACTAAAGGACAAAATAGAGGCGGAACTGGACAAATTGGTGGGCCAGGGGATTCTTATTCCTGTTAATTCCGCGGAGTGGGAAACTCCAATTGTAACAGCTCTGAAGGCTAACGGGGAGGTGCGCATTTGCGCTGATTATAAGTGTACAATTAACAAGGCGATCCGCCCTAATGCATACCCGGTGCCGGTGGTCAGCCACCTTTTGGCCAGGCTAAATGGGGGAAAGTGTTTCGCTAAGCTCGATCTAGAACAAGCCTATCAGCAACTCCCCGTAACTCCCGCCACGGCCGCGGCCCAAACGATAGTCACACATAAAGGAGCGTTCCAGGTGTCGCGTTTACAGTTCGGCGTGAACTCGGCACCCGGCCTTTTTCAGTCGCTTGTGGAACGCCTCCTGAAGGGGCTGGAGGGGGTGTTGCCTTATTTTGATGACGTGTTGATAACAGGGGGGAGTGAGGCCGAACTGGCAAAAAGATTGGACAAAGTACTAACTGTGTTCGAGAAGGCGGGGCTGAGACTGAGGAAGGACAAATGTGTCTTTTTCGAAACCGAGGTCGAGTTTTTAGGGTTCCGAATCACACCCGAGGGTATTAAGCCATCCAAATCCAAAGTGGCAGCCATCAAGCAGGCTCCTCGCCCCACATCCAAAACCGAGCTACAGTCATTCCTGGGGCTCCTCAATTTTTACCATACATTCCTTCCGCGGAAAGCGTCCGTAGCCGAACCGCTGCATCGGTTGCTTAAAAAGGAGGAGACATGGATGTGGGGTGACGAGCACGAGAGGGCGTTCAAAGAACTAAAGCAACTCTTGACTTCTGACGCAATTCTAACGCATTTCGACCCCAAACGGCCGGTGGTATTAGTCTGCGATGCATCACCGGTGGGGGTGGGGGCGGTGCTTTGCCACGTGTTGGATGACGGAAGGGAGGCCCCGGTTGTGTTTTATTCAAGGTCCCTGTCCCAAGCAGAGCGAAATTACGCACAAACCGACAGGGAGGCATTAGCAATAGTAGCGGGGACCAAAAAGTTCCACGATTTTCTGTATGGCCGCCCGTTCAAAATCGTGACGGATCACAAGCCCCTGTTGGGGATTTTCACGGCAAGCAAGCCCACGCCGCAGATCCTATCCCCGAGAATGCTGCGTTGGGCTATCTTTCTCAACGCATACCAACACGAGTTGGAGTACCGGCCCGGAAAGGAGATCAGCCATGCGGATGCACTTTCGAGATCCCCTTTGCCCCTGTCGGACGACCAAAAGGCTAGAGTAGAAAGAGACCGCCAGGTGTTGCTAATCGAGGTTTTAGACGCACCCCCATTAGTACCAGCCGATATCGCTAGGGCGACAGGCAAGGACAAAACGCTGGAGAAAGTTAGCTCATGGGTACAGAAGGGGTGGCCAGCATCGTCCCCGAGCACGGAATTCGACCCATTCTTTCGGAAAAAGCTAGAGCTGTCCCTAGAAAGGGGGTGCCTGTTGTGGGGCCAACGGGTGGTGGTCCCTACACCCATGCGGCCGAGGGTGCTCAAACTGCTGCACGTCAGCCACCCGGGCATCGTTCGTTCGAAAGCGCTGGCCCGCAGTTACTTTTGGTGGCCACAACTGGACGCGGACATTGAGCACATGGTCGGCACTTGTGAGGCATGTCAGGGATCCCGTCCAGAGGAGGCCCGCCTCCCGCATAGGGAATGGGACGCAGCAAGGGGGCCGTGGTCCAGAGTACACATAGATTTCGCTGGCCCATTCCGAGGAACCATGTTTCTCCTGGTGGTGGATGCGTTCTCCAAGTGGCTGGAGGTTATCCCAGTAAAGAGCACGTCCTCCGCCACGACAATTAGCCAGCTACGGAGAGTCTTTTCCACGTTCGGTTTACCCGACACGTTAGTCAGCGATAACGCGAGTTGCTTCACCTCCTCGGAGTTCGGAGCATTCATGGCGGCAAACGCAATTCGGCATGTCACATCCGCACCGTTTCACCCGGCCACGAATGGCCAAGTGGAACGGTTGGTGCGTACAACAAAGGATGCACTTCGGCGCATGGGCCCGGGGGACCTAAATCACCAAGTATGTCAGTTCTTATTAGCGTATAGGGTGACCCCCTTAGCGTCAGGTTACTCGCCGGCAGAGCTCTTGATGCGGCGAAAACTGACCACGATTCTGTCCAGGCTAGACCCGACGAGAGTCGAGGAGAAGGGAAAAAACATAGGGCTGGCAGTCTTGAAAGGATTCGCCGCCGGCGACCCCGTTCACTGTAGAAACTATGCCAGCGCAGGTCCAGCCTGGGTGCCGGGGACGGTAGTAGAACAGACGGGGCCAGTGTCGTACCGGGTCGAGACCAGCACAGGTCTCCTCTGGAGGAGGCACGCGGACCAGCTGAGGCACCGAGTGAGCGTACCAGACAGTGGGGCTCAACAACAGGATTCAGCGTTAGGGTTCTCCCCCACCCGTTTAGCCCAAGGGGGAGACATCAGCGGACAACAGTCCCAAGCAAGGGGGGAAGGAAGAAGCAGCGGCCCCGACTCATATCCTTTTGATAAACCAGTTCCATCAGAGGCCGGGGAAGGGGGAGAGGAATTCGCGACCGCTGCCCCCGAATGTAATTTTGATTTCGGTTTTGCGAGCCGGGGGGGTTTTCAGGAGTGTTCCCCCACCCATCCAAGCGAGAAGAGGGGTTTTTCGTTAGTCCCCAGTGCCCCCGGTTCTTTCCTAAGAGAGAGCACACCTCCCAACAACGCCGCGGAGCCGCGGCAAGCCACTAACGAGTCTCCCTCTCCAATTACAGGGCAGGAAACCAGGGGACAAAGAGAAGGTAGCAAACCCGGGCAAAGGCAGCCCGCATCGAGACCCCAGCGTGTTCGAAATAAGCCATCTTGGCTGAGAGACTTTGTCTCCTAGGGGGGGGAGTGTGTTTGAGTGTGGGCTCGAGACTTTGTCTCATCCTAGGGGGGAGGGGTGTTGTGTTCTAATGGTTTTACCTTCCACATGGATTACAATGTATCTGAGCCAATGTAACCTTGCCTATAGCAACAATGTAACCTTCAGCTGTATCATATAAACCCTGTAATAGGACGCGAGCTAATGACCACCAGCTGGCAGCAGCGAGCGTCCAAGCTCTCTTGGTCCGAACTCGTCAAAGGCAACAGCGCGGGAAGCTTTCCCGCCACTACCTACACCTGGACAAGAAGGGCGTGACTCGCAATGACGTCACGCAGGCAGTAGCCAATGGGCTACCATGGCACCACGTTCAAATGTATTGCTGCTGTATAAAAAGAGCTATCCATCCGCCATTACCTCATGTTCCCTCTGTCCACGATGCAATAAACCTGAGTTAACCCAGCCCGAGGCTGTGTCCTGTGTCTTGGGTTTCATACACCAAAGAATGAGAATGTCATTGTGCTTCTCCAATATTGTACTGAAGATCCATGAATTAATTCCCCACAAATCAAAATCCAATCCCTTACCTACCTCTGTACTTCTGGGGGCCAGTTTTCTCCTGCCAAAACCCTCAAAACACAAAAGAAGTAGCTGGAAGAGAGAGAGAGAGATTATATTGTGTCTGTGCGTTTTTTTTATATGTAAAAAAAAACACATGTAAGTTTATTTTGATCTGGGGGAGCTAGATGAAAGTGAAGGTTTAGCAGACAAAATGCTGCATAGCAATTAGTGAAATTGTGCATGTCTGCTTGGCCTGCATTTCACTGTCCAGTCCTTTGTGTTTGGCTTTAAAACTTGTAGTGTGAACCACATGCTCAAATACACTCCACCAGCCATGTCGTGTGGTTTGCCAGTAGGATGGCTAATTCACAAATTTTATTTATTTATTTATTTATTTTTAAATTTCTATACCACCCACTCAGCCAAAGCCGACTCCGGGCGGTTCACACAGTGGGTAAAAACAGATAAAAACAAATAAAAACAGATAAAAATCAGCAATAAGAACCCACCCCTAAAAAGAGAGGGATGCAGGAACCGAAGAAACCATGAGGCAGAAAGAAGAGCATCCATCACTAAATAAGAGGACAAAGAATGACATTGATTTACATGCAATTCTTTTTCTTTCATGTCCCAATAAAACCCTGGACAGCCAAAATAAAGCCACTTTCTCTGCTTTGACATTGTCCAAACTCAAGTCCTCAGCAGTGCATGCTTCTGGCAGCAATTGGCAGACCATTAAATTAGCTAGATTCTGTATCTTTCCACATTCACACCACGTGTTGTTGTCCACCAGCAGTCCCCACTTAAGCATGTTGGTCTTGTATTTACATGCAATTGTGTATGCTAATTTGCTGTATACAGATGCAAAAATAATAAAAAAGAAAGAAAAAATTAAATAGAATTGCAGTGCATCTTGCTCATATGGGGAAAACTCTGGCCAAGAGAACTATGTGCTCATTAAGTCTAACTGTGGATGGGCAAAGCAAAGTTTCTGATTTTCCTCATGATTCCAATGACCTTTTGAGCTCAACAGCTATTCAACTGGGAGGCACCCACATTCTGACAACTTTTCTAACAGAGCACTATTCTCCATAAAATAGGGCATATATATAGTGGCTTCATGGAAAGCACAGTGATCATGTGATGTAGCACCTGTCACCCACGCATAGAGCTTCAGACCTTCTCTGAAAATGCTTCATCAAAAAAGGCAGAACTTCCTTGTATTTTTTAAAAATTGAATGTTGCTTTTTTCTGACAGCAGTCACTTTCTGTTCAAAATAAGCACTGTCTCTCATGACAGCTCTGAACAAAATGTTATTCTACAGCCTTCATAAATCATACTTAAATTTGATAAAAATTTGGTTCTGCTGCAATGCTCTCACAGCATGTGGGGATATGGAACTTATTAAACCAGGGTCTGACATTAGCCAGCAAATAAGAATGAATGAGATCCCTTGTTCATTAAGGCTAAAAAAATTCCCAGTCTTGTGTTTAAAGCCTGACAACAAAGGGATTGATGTGGGAATCTGGAAGGGATGGGAAAAATTTTATGCAACCCTACTCGGAGACAAGACACAAGGCACATGAGACAGTGTGCATCCCTAAACACTCCTGAAGTTGATGATTTTATAGGAGGACAAAATGGCACAAAGTGTAAGAAGATGACAAAAAATACATCATTTTCCATAGAGGTGTAGGAAACACATACACCTCCAGATATTGTTGAACTAACCCTTATCATCCCCGACTGGCAAGGGCTGATGTGATTTGGTGTTTTGAGTTTCAAATTTTAGCCATAAAATATCTGAGAATGGTTTGATCTGTAAACCTCAATCTGTTGAGGAACTTTTAGAAACTATAGTTCATCCAAAGATCTATAAGGAACTCATGGCACCAACTCATCTGGCCTGCGACCTTGCTCCAGCCACCGCTTCCATCACCGCCACCTCAATCCTTGTCTCCTCCACTTGGCTTGGTGTGCCCCTGATGATGCTCCTCAGCAGGGTGGATATTGTAAGGCTTCTAACATCAGCACACCTACAGATCACCATTAGGGACACACCAAGCCAAGCGAAGGAGGCAAGGATTGAGGCAGCAACGGAGTGGTGGCTGGAGTAAGGTTGCGGGCTAGATGAGTTGGTGCTATGCAGCTCCTCCAGGCTGGTAAGCAGGGAAGCAGCTTGGGATGGAGTCGTGGGTGGCTCAGGGTGGTTAGCGGTGGCAGTGGTGGCAGCAGTGTGGGTGAAGTGGTGGGTGGCTCAGGGGTGGCCCCACTGCTGCTGCTGCCCACCCTCAGCCCCCACCACTCCCACCACCACCACCACCACCTATCCGGACAACCAACAGTCTGAGGGGGTGTGATCCGGGCCTCGGCTTTAAAAGGTGAGGAGCCTTGAATTAGCCTTTACTTCCCATAGGGCTAAATTAAAGGAGGAATATAAAATGTGGAAACAAGCACCCAGGCTAAAACAAGATGGAGTGTAGCAGGCAGATTGTAACGTTGTAATCTTCACCTCAATCCCTCCCAACATACTTTGGTGGCAAGGTGCCTGGAACAGTGTTATGCTGCTACAGGTGCCCATAGGTGCCCGGACACTGGTAGCGGAAATTGCCCCAGGCCATACCCACCGGGCCGGCCACGCCCACCTCCCTACCCCAGGCCATGGTGTAGGGAGGCCAAATGGGTATGGCCCACAGTGTTAGCCATGCCCACAGAGTTAGCCACACCCATGGTGGGGGTAGTAAAAAAAATTTCAGCACATCACTGGCCTGGAAGCATTTGTTTCTATACATTTGGAATTATTTTCTTTTATTCTGAAGCTTTTCTGATTGTTTGTTTGTTTGTTTTCAATGCATTTTTGTGGGAAACTAAACCTGTGCATAAAAAGAAAGGATTTCACTTACCTTCCTGTCATTGTCCCTGCTCCATGTGGCCAAGATGGAGGGGGAAAGCCATGCTTCATGCTTGCAGGGAGAGCAAGAGGCTAGGCTAGAGCATCGCTTCCTGCCTCAATGCAACTGGCCACCCACTCACTTCCCCTGCAGTGCCACCACTGACTGGTTGGGTGGTGCAAATACAGTTTTTAAAATTCAGTAACTACCATAAGCACTCAAAAACATGCCCACACAAATGTCTAAATTAATTAATTTTACTGTGTTTTCATGTATTTTTATTATTGAAACTCACTAGCAGCTGCTGCATTTTCCACCCCAACTTATACTTGGGTCAATCTATTTTCCTAGTTTTAGAGTACCAAATTAGGTACCTTGACTTATATTCGTGACAACTTATACTCGACTATATACGGTATCTGTCTGCTGTGAATGCATGCACAAGACACCCACCCACACATCCACACTTAAGCTTCCTTTTGGAATTTCAACTGAAAGGTCACCCACCTGTGACATCTCACAGGCTCACCTCTGGGTTTCTGGTGTTGCCTCTTGAGAACTCAGATAATGGGATACTGCTGAGCTGGAAATCCTCCTCTTATGGGATATAGAAGGCTAGTTTAGGGGATGCTGGTGGGATACATAACACACAACGTTCTTCTACGAAGATGAGTGACAAATGAGTTCAGAAGGAATGGCTAGGAGACGTCTGCCACACCAAGCACTGAAAATGCAGCCACTGGTCACAACTATCTTGCTCTGCCTAATAGTTGGGCCAGCTCTCCATATGGATAAATACTTGTGAAGGAAATTTATGCATTGTGGTTTTTCTCAATGCAGAAATCTAAAAACCAGAATCATTTCTAGCTTATAAAAGTCTGAAGCACATGAGATATTTTAGGTGGGTGGAATGAAAAGGTTCATCGTGAGAGAGATATTTGTGCCAATATCTTGTTTATATTAAGCATCCAGATCCAGGTCTACAGCAAACTTTTCCAGCTCTTGCAAAGGCTGAGCACATCTGGGAAGCCTTCCCAGAATTTCAGAAACGGGGGAGATAGCCACTGTCCTCCTCCTATTTACATTTGCAGACCAAACTCATTTCATATCCCTTGACAAAAAGCTAATGGCTCTATGACTTTTTAGGGATCTGTGCAGTCTATGCTAGATGAGCACTTATCACTCCTGCTGGCACCAACTTGGGTCAAAACAACTAGTCATTTTCCTGGCCAGTGTGCAGCTTTGAGTTGAATGTAACAGGCTGCTTAAATCCCTAGACAAATGATGCCTGGAATATGTGTCTGTATGTTGCTATGGAGATGCCATTTGTATATTGCTTAACATTTTGCAGTGATTGGCACAGGTCTCTTTTAGTAGCCCACTGAGACCCTCTTGGCAGGTGACAAAGGCTTCAGCAAATTTCCACTGTGTTACGGGATGCCCTATTCAGAAGAATATGGCTGGGCTCTCAGTCATTCGAATGCAGCCTCAGCTTTATTGCTGTTGTCGGATTTCCTTCCATCACAACACTGCTTTCAAACTGGATGATCTCGTGCTTCCTTTAAAGAATTTGAAGAGGAGCCCTTGCTGCCGGGCTTCCCCATCTACTGGGGGACTCTGGCCAAGCTAAGTTAAAGTAATGGAGTTCTGAATAAGTACTCAGAACAAGATGGAATATAGTAGGCAGACAGTAACAATCAGCTATGTTAAGCTCCTGTCCAAGGAAGAAGGGAAAGTGAGAGAAATGAACTACAGTATATGTAATAATACAAAGTTGTAGACAGAACATTTATGCAGTCTTTAACAGGCACCTTCACTTTACAAGTCCTTACACTGAATGATAACTCCTCACTATTTATTGACTTGTGCTTCCAACTGGTCCAGAAAAGTAAAGGCAATGAGGTAGTTACACCGCTCTCTTTGGCTTGCAATATACTGTCTTCTCTGAAAGTGGAGCTATTAGATTGAAATTTGACACAACTCTTCAAGACACAGTAGCTGAAATCCTCTCATGTAAAGATCACTCAGTAGCTTAGGTATCTGGCTGCAGAACCAGAGACTGGGAACTTGATTCCCCACAGTGCCTCCTGGGAGAAGAGCCAGCTAGTGTATTCATGGGCAAGCTGCACAATCTCAATGCACCCTGGAAAAAGGAAATGGTAAACCACTACTGTGTATTCTCTACTTAGAACACTGGAAAGAGTCACCATGAATCAGAATCACCTTCATGACACGTCGTCGTCGTTGTCATCATTGTCATTGTTGCTGATAATAATGATATCATCCAACAGTGTGAATATTTAATTTAAATTAATTGAAATATTCCTGTTCCCCTCCCCAAATCATCCTTCAGGATTCAAAATGCCCAGTGAGTCCCTTTTGCCTTGGGAATCTCAGGATGAGATGAGATGAAGCCTTTAATAGCCAAAAGTTGCCACTGTGACACTGGCAGTGGAATAGGGACCTCTCCCAGCAATCTGGATTTTTGGCAACTAACGGCTCCCTCTTATGCTGCAAAATGCAATGTGTGTGATGACCCATATAAAATAAGACTTCTCACAAGTTTCAAATGCAAAAAACAAAGCAATCACACTTATATTATATATCACCCCATAGTGCACTCTCTGGGTGGTTCATAAGTTAATTAGCATTTTGCCCCCAACATGGTGGTTACTCATTTTGCTGACCTTGGGAGGATGGAAGGCTGAGTCAAGCTTGAGCCTTGGTCAGGATTGAACTCATAACCTTTTGGTTGCAGGACAGCAGTTTAACCACTGGACCACCATTAATTCTGCTCAATTAATGTATTATTCTAAGGTAGGCTGTTATTTCTCACAGGTCTATCCCCCATGAATTTGGATAACTATTCCTTGACAGTATTGAATTTAGCATAAGAGTACTAAAAGGGATATCTGTTTTATTCATGTTGTGAACCGCCCTGAGTAGGCTGTGGTCAAGTGGGCGGTATAGAAATCTAACAATAAATAGATAGATAGATAGATAGATAGATAGATAGATAGATAGATAGATAGATAGATAGATAGATAGATAGATAGATAGATAGATAGATAGATAGATAGATAGATAGATAGATAGATAAAAGGGATTTTAAAAGTGTTGGATACTGGGACGTGTAATAGAGAAGGACTAAGGACACATGGGTTTGAATTCCCACTTGACTATGAAAAATCTCCTCTAGGATGGCAAAGTAAAACTACTATTTAAATATCTCAAATAACCTATAAAACTCTATTAGAGACATGGTGAATCAGATGTGACTTGACAGCACGTGATAATAACTGCAGTGGCTCAAGAGGTTAAGACACTGAACTCGATGACTGGAAGGTCAGAGTTTGATTCCAGAGTACTGCATGACGGAGTGAGTTCCCGTCTCTGTCCCAGCTCCTGTCAACCTAGCAGTTTGAAAGCAAGAAATTTCAATTAGATAAATTGGCACCCCTTTGGTGGGAAGGTAAACAGTGTTCCGTGCACATGTCCACAGAAAGGTCTGCAAATGCAGACAGCGCTAGCTCTTTGGCTATAAACAGAGATGGTACACAGAAGTGGCCAAACGGAGTGGCAATGTTCAAAGATAGGAAATCCGTTTGAGGCTTGAATATGTAGTAATATAATATAATGTTTTATTCTGGTAGTTAATATATTCAGAATCTTCCAGTAGAGCAATACAACAAGTCCAATACATTGTGAAAGTCAACCGGTATGCAGACTCTTTCAGGAGAATTTCCCTTCATCAGACAACTTGACTTGCTAACTTTCCAATATCTGAAAATATATACAATATATATATATAAATTAATTCTGAACTGGAATATTGCTACTGAGCTAAGTATAAAAGAGAAACCCACCTGGATATATAACATTTAGTTTTCAAAGGGTATCTTGTTTTCATGTTGCATCCTAACCTCTTTTCGTTTATTCATTTTGGGCTGTGGATGTTACTGACTCAAAATATTACTCCCCTTATAAATCCTGCTGATAGGAAACCAGGTGTGCATAATCTAGCATTCCCCTCCCATGCCTCCTAATTGACTAAATATATTTATACATTTTTATATTTTTATATTTTTATAATTTTATATTCCAGGGCTACAAATTGACATAATTGTGTAAAGGGGGACAAAAATATATATCTACAGAAGTACATTACACCACAATGCTTGAACTCTTAACAATCTCAGAATTGTATTAGCCAGGATAACGCTGGCCATGTAAGTAATTAGTAACAGCTGTGGGAAGAGGTCTCGTGCTTGTGGAATCCCCACTGTTTTATAGTCTTTGTAAAATATAAAATGTATAAAAATATAAAAATATAAAAATGTATAAATATATTTAGTCAATTAGGAGGCATGGGAGGGGAATGCTAGATTATGCACACCTGGTTTCCTATCAGCAGGATTTATAAGGGGAGTAATATTTTGAGTCAGTAACATCCACAGCCCAAAATGAATAAACGAAAAGAGGTTAGGATGCAACATGAAAACAAGATACCCTTTGAAAACTAAATGTTATATATCCAGGTGGGTTTCTCTTTTATACTTAGCTCAGTAGCAATATTCCAGTTCAGAATTAATTTTTATATATATATTGTATATATTTTCAGATATTGGAAAGTTAGCAAGTCATATAAACAGAGATGAGCATTGAACCCTAGAGTCGGATATGACTGGCTTTCTAGCAAGGGCAACCTTTACCTTTACCTTTAATAACAAAAAATGAAAGAAAACCATGGTTAGTAATTGCAATTACACATCCACTAATATATGTATCAACCCAACTCATGTTGTTTGGAAACATGATGAACTTTAGCTAATACTGCTAACAAACCCATTTTCTTCATGAATGTATGCAATCATTGCTTATGATCACTCATGCCCTGGTCACCTCCAGACTAGATTACTGCAATGCGCCCTACATGGGGCAGCCTTTGATGACCATCCAGAGGCTTCAACTGGTGTAAAATGCAGCTGCCTGCGTGGTGATGGGGTGTGGTTGGTATGACCATGCCTCACCACTGCTGCATTGGCTGCATTGGCTGCCAGTGCTGCATTGGCTGCTGGTGTGCCTCTGGGTACAATCCAAGGTGCTGGTAATGACCTTTAAAGTCCTTCATGGCAGTGGACCAGGATACTTAAGAGACCGCGTTACCACAAGGTCATTGGCCCGTCCCACCAGAGCAGACCGGAGGGACTCCCTAGTGGTTCCATCAGCCAGAGGAGGGCCTTTTCAGTATCTGCTCCGGCCCTGTGGAACCTCCTGCTGACCAAGTTGCGCCTCCAGGCAGAGCTGCTACACTTCAGGAAGGGCCTAAAAACTTGGCTAGCGCAGCAGGTGTAGGGTGCTGCCGGCATGGCAGCCACCACCCTTGCTGGCTTATTTAAGGCCGTCCAGGTTTTAATGTTATAGGGGTGCACATCTATCCAGCACACGAAGGAGGGCCTTCTCCGTGTCCGCACCAACTCTCTGGAACCTCCTGCCAACAGATCTAAGACTTCAAAGAGAATTGCTGCCCTTCAGGAAAGGATTGAAGACCTGACTGGCAGGGCAGGTGTGGGGCCCGAATGGGAACACGGTCCCCGCCTGCTGGCTTATGTAAAGAATTAAGAACTCTCTCTTCTTCTTTTTATAGTTGGTGGGATGGGTGGGTTGGATATGGTTTTTTTTAAGTGGGTGGGATATGGGGCTTTTAAAGTGTTTTTATGTGTTTTTAGAACTTGTTTTAATGCCGCCCTGAGTCGGGTTCTGCCTGAGTGGGCGGCATATATAAATATGACTAATAAATTAAAATTAAATTATTAAGGGAGGGTATTTTAAAATGGTTTTAAATAGTTTGTACAGTTTTAACCTTTTGTATTGGGGATACTTTTTATTTTGAAGCTTTAAAGTTGGGAGCCGCCCAGGGTTGCTTTGCAAAGATATAAATGCAACAAATAGATAAATAAATAAATCTGTCCCTAAAACTATTAAAATAAAGTAAAAAGAAAACCATTATCAGTAACTACCATTACAGATCTGCTAATTTTTTGCAGTCATGTTATTTTTAGCTATGCCACCTCATGAGAGTTTTGCGAATGTGATGCTGGTCAAGAGGTTGTGTTTGCATAAGAGAAGTCACACAGATCTTGGCAGAGGAGTCCTGCACATTAACAGGGTGCTGCTTGTATTTCTGGATACATATTGGATTGCATAATTAGGCAAGCATGAAGGAATGCAACCAACACTTGACTAATTAGCAGAACTTTGCCTCAAAGATTTGCATGTTTTCCCATACAAATGTACATATTGCCATTAGGATTCCAGCTGATTTGTCTTTTGATGTCGGTTCACAACTACAACATAAGAACTAACCTTAGAACTCGGTGTCACCGTCTTCTTAGAACTTGGGTTTTCCTTCCTAAATAGATCCAAAGTAGAAACATTTTGAAAGCAATGCAAAGATATATTATTTTATATTTACTCACCTTCCTTGTAACAAGCTTAAAATAACATACATGGCTCTTTCCCCTCCAACCCAGGGTTTTTCCTCAGCCCTGCTAGTTAGGCCAGAGAATACAACTGGCCCATAATCATTCAGTGGGCAAGTGATGATTTGATCCCACATCTCCCAAGTCATTGTCCAATACTCTAATAATTAGATCTCACCTGGAAATCTTGGCAAAAGTATGATAAGTGGCATGATTTCATTTTCAAGATGGGATGTGTGCAACAATCCACTTACTCCCAAGTAGGACTCGGACTTCTTCTGGCCTCCTGGCAATGGGATTGCGCCTGATCCTGCTTCCCTGGTCCAGTTCAGACCCAGCAGTTCAGGCTTTTTCTTTCCATGTGCCCAGTCACCCCTGACATAAATCCAGGTAGTGAACAATGGGTGCTCATGAAATTAGTGTAAATTCAGGTAACGTGAGCCAAGTAATCACTCCAAGCCTCTCCAGGTATTTTAGAAGTATACTGAAATCAAAGTAAGGTTCAGAATAAAGCTCATCAAAAGTTTAGAAAGCATTTCAAAATAAAGAAAGCTGCTTACTTGAGGGAAAACCCATGGCCCCCCTTCTGGCTAAATTGACTACATGATTGCAGTTAGGTCCAAGAGAGTCTCTGGCCCCCACCTTCTAGGGCTTTTGTATCGTCCCTCAGGGTCCACCTCCCAGCCATTCCTCTTAGGGATTGCAGCCAATTATCTTAAGAACATAAGAACAGCCTTGCTGGAACAGGCCACAGCCCATCCAGTCCAGCATTCTGTCTCACACAGTGGCTCACCATTTCCTTCAGGGTATTCCCAAGCAGATGCCTTCACCTGCTTAGGATTCCCTGGAAATGGCATTGAGAGATATCCTGCCTATCTCTCTAACCCGGAGGTTGTCCTTAAGTATCCATAATTATAGCCAATCATCTTACAGCATGACATGTCCATCACATATTAGGCTCCATCTCTCTCAACCCATGGGGTTAACATTGTTTACATTCCAATCCCACAAAGGTATTTTCTACTGCATCACCCCCACATTGAAATCTCCATCTTGGATGAGGCTAAAGCACAAGATATGGATATGTGGAATTTAAATAGATGTCATTCATGGTTTTCTTGAGTGGCTAAAATCTTGTTGCCTGGCATTGCGAATCGGATGAGTCAAGTCCTCTGTAGATTTAATTGGTTTAAATCAGGTTAGCCAACTTTTTCATGCTGTGGGCCTGACCACACTCCAGGCAGCTCAGTGGGCCGGATCACGCCCCCTTGAAGCGGCAGTGGATGCATTTACGGCTGTCATAAATGCACCCACTTCCATGTTTATGACAGCCACGGGTGCATTTGTGCATGTGTGGGCATGTTTTATGGCTGACATAAATGTGGCCGCTTCCACTTCCAGGTGCAGCGGAGTCAGTGATGGGCTGGATGGAATGCCATCGCAGGCCATAGTTTGGGAATCCCTGATTTAAATGGACCTACTATGATTGCAACTTATTATGCTAGGATAAGTCACAAGTACAGTAAAGGTAAAGGTAAAAGTCACCCTTGCTCGAAAGCCAGTCATATCCGACTCTAGGGTTGAGTGCTCATCTCTATTTATAGCCAAAGAGCCAGCACTGTCTGCATTTGCAGACATTCCATGGACATGTGGCAGGCATGCTTAGACACTGAAGTGCACAGAATGCTGTTTACCTTCCCACCAAAGTGGTCCCTATTTATCTACCTGCAATTTCTTGCTTTTGAACTTCTAGGTTGGCAAGAGCTGGGACAGAGACACATACCTGTCAAGTATCCTGTATTGGCCGGGATGTCCCGTATTTTAGCGCTCATTCCTCCCCTTTCCCGCCGCCGTCCTGTATTTCGAATGGCGGGGAAAGGGGTTACTGCACATGCGCGTCCATCGCAAAGGGGTTCTGTGCATGCGCAAAGGATTCTGCACATGCGTAAACAGGTTCTGTGCATGCGCAAATGGGTTACTGAGCATGCGCGACTGTGCATGGGTAGTAATTTTCCATATTTTCTGGAGCCGTGCTTGACATGTATGCGGAGACGGGTGCTCATTCCATCATGCAGTACTTGCGTTTTGAATTGCTGACCTTTCACCTCCCAGTCAGCATCTTAACCACTTGAGTCACTGCAGTACTCTCACAGGTACAGTAGGGTTATTTGAATCAATGGAACTTATTTGGGAGTTGATTCATCAATTCACCACTGAGTCAAAGTGTCAACTCTAGTGTGACTTACTATGCAAAGCAGTAGGATTTCAGACCATATTTTAATTTCTTGTCGCTGTTACAATTTTATAATGACTGTCATTTTAGGATTACTCTGCATGCAAGGTAAACAAAGCTACCCCTAACTTTAAAAAACTGCAAAAGAGACACAGATGCACATGCCAGCTCTGCTTAACAACTGACTCAATGGATTTGATGTGGGGTGGAAGACTGTTTAAAAATAGCCACAATTCACAGATTTCCCCTAAATCCTAGAAGTAAATTATAACATGTAAATTTTGGCAGAGGCAAACAGCCTTACATCTGGCAAAACAGGACTGGAATTTACTTGATCCAACAGGACAGCATGGTGAAAAGGAAAGCTCTACAAAAATATCAAGACATGTCTCACCCTCCTTTTCCTTCTCACAGGCATTCCATCAACTTTCCAAGAACTCTTCTTCTTCTTCTTGTGCCGTATCCAATTCCAAATATTGGCTATCATCATGGCAATATCCATGAAGATTGTCCTGGGAACAATGTAATGCAGTGGTTTTCCATTTGCCTTCCACGTTGCAGCATGACACCCGTGCCACTGATCCAGTACCATGGGTCACTTTCTGGTCCTGAGTCATTTTGGCACACAAAATCCTCCTCATTCCCGGGCCAGTATTGTTGAAGCTGCTGCCCTCCATCAAGATGGATTCAAATGGGATTTAATCCACTTGGGGACCATCACCCTTCCCTGTGGACTTATCTGCTCAAGGCTGTTAGTCCTCAGGGTTGACAGGTTAGTTAACTGTGGCCTGATAATCAGTGTTTGCTAGCAGTGTAGTCTACTCCTCTATTGCCGTAGAGCAGGATAACCTATATCAGGAAAATTATCTTGCTCAGGTGCAGTCCTGGATAAATAGGAAGTTCTCTAGGCCTTTCTTGTTTTGGAGGATTCAGTAGCAAGCCTAGGGGAACAGTCAGTTCAGAGTATGAAATTTCTCTGCCCTAGAAGATGCTCCAAAATGACACCACCTTGAATGACACCCATGTTTGTGCCATATTCTTTGATTGTCCTGTTGCATAGTGATGTTGACATTTATTCTTTTGAATAGCATTCATTCTTTTAAGTGAACATCATACTATGCATTGCTACCATAGTTCAATTCAACTTCAAAAAGTAAGACATAGATAATGTCTCTTAAATTTGTATACATTTGTGGCACCCTCTGTATATTGAGGGCACATCTCCAGGGTGTAATGTAAGATTCACCGTTAGAATTTACAATTTAACCCTGAATCTTATACAGTTATGTCAATGGAAATTCTTCAGCCTGACAAGAAGAATCAGCAAGACAATGTATTGTTCACAGGATGAGCATCCATCAAAAAATGGGTCAGGAAAGTTCATAATTAACTTTAATGAAAGAGTTAATGAGCATATTAGATTTAAATGTTGGACCAAGGTTAGCAATGGATGATGGCTTTGCAGACTATTTTGGCTTCGCTGATGCTAATACATGAGCCACTAACAAAGACCTATTGCCATGATGAAATACAGTACCCAGTTTTATTGACTGAGGTTACAAAATCAACCCTTCAAATGAGAATTAAATAAAAGTATAGTAGCAGGCAACCTTGACCTCAAACTATTTAAAATAATTGCTTTGTCCATAGAAAAATTAGCTGCTGATTAATGTTACCTATTTTGCTGGGCTGGTGAAATACAATAATAGCTTTGCCATAAAATCAGCTCATTTAAACTGAAATGGATGCTAATAAAAACTTACCTATTTTCCCCTTTCCTTGTAGAGAATTGATTATTCCACACTCTGTGGTTCCAATAGGACACTTTTCTATTATTGTAATCAGTTTTGACAGCACAGAGGTGTTTATAAACTTATGACACGTTGTGCTGTGTCAATATTATATTAAATGTTGGCTAGAATCCTACTGAGGCTGTGGTGGCTCAAGTGGTTAAGATACTGAACTCGATGACTGGAAGGTCAGAGTTTGAATCCCGAGTACTGCACCATGGAGTGAGCTCCCGTCTCTGTCCCAGCTCCTGTGAACCTAGCAGTTCGAACACAAGAAATTGCAAGTAGATAAATAGGTACCACTTCGGTGGGAAGGTAAACATTGTTCTGTGCACTCCGGTGTTGAGACTTGTCTGCCACGTGTCCACTGAAATGTCTGCAGATGCAGACAGCGCTGGCTCTTTGGCTATAAACAGTGATGACCACTGTACCCTAGAGTCAGATATGACTGGCTCTCGAGCTAGGGCGACCTTTACCTTTACCTAGAATCCTACTAGTGTTCATATATGATTTGTGTAACTTACCACAACTAATTGCAGCTAACTGATGAAGTGCTGAAACACATAGCAGCTGTGTGAGCAGTCATGCACCCAGGTATGTACCCAAGAATCTAAAAAATTAGCCACAATTAGCAAAGGAAAAATTAAACAAAATTTATATGAACCACAATAGATTCTGTCCCCGGCAGAGCTTTCATCTCTGTGATCAGTATTTCTTAGTCATGGCCCATTTCCAGATACATAGTTCCTAATGAGTGCTAAATGTAAGCATAAACCTACAAGCTGTTTCTTTACATTACCCAGAATCATGTTAATCATACTTTCTAATCAAGAAATGTTCAGGAATTCTTCTGGGAAGAAGAAGCAGAGTGGTATGTTCATATAAATAACAGATATTGTGGGCTTCTCTAAAGCTCAGTGCATCTGTCTGCTACATTAAAATAATTAACAAATTTTAGGATTCCAGAGGATTTGTGTATCCCCTTGTGCCCCTGCAAGTATATATAATTTCAGCTGTATGAATTCCTGCCAGATGCCACACTAAGGCACACACACACACACACACACACACATGTCATCTATACCTATAAATCCAAGGGTTAACCATTGGAATATAACAAAGGCTCCCGCACCCATCCACACTATCCCGTACCGAGCCTCCTGCACTCGCCCGAACCCAGTATAGAGGTTACTGAAGGGTTGAGAAATGCGCCAGTGGGGCAAGAGCCCCACAAACGCGAACAAAGGGAAACAACTTCAATTCCCAATGTTCTCTGTGCCACACCACGCCGCAGCCAATCAGGCTGAGAGGCGCGAGCAAAAATAACGTTGGGAAACGTGGCGTGGCCAATTGAAATCGAGCCACAGGAAAAAAACCACACAAAAGCAAACCACAAATGCAAAACTACAAGTCCCAGCGTCCTACGCGCCATGAGCATGCAGAACGCTGAGAAAGCCGGCACGCAAAAAATAAAATTACAAAATGCAACAGGAGCGCAAGTCCCCAGCAGGCAGACTCAGTGCCTCACAGCCACGCAAAATAAAAAGCCACAAAACGCCACCACGAGACACCTGCCGTCCTTCTTTCCTGGAGCAACAGGGAGAAGAGGGACTCCCTCTCCTCCATGCTACCCCACCGAAGACACGGCGAGACCACTGCCAGCCTCAAGGACAGTTGAGCTGGGGTGGGGAAAAAAACCCAAAACAGGCAGCACTTCGTCAGGGGAAGCACCCTCCCTGGCGGATGACTGGCTGATGCCTTTGTACTACCAAATACAAAAGCAACAGCCAGGAATCCGGAAGGAAGAGCACCACCCCTTACAGATCGCTGCCTGCCGATTTCCAGTTAGGTAAGCCAGGAGAAAAAGGAGACAGAGAGGAGGGAACCATCTTTAGGCACAGATAGCTCTTCTCTGCCTCCTCCTTCTCCCCAACCTACCTAACAAACCTTCCCGGGAGAAGAACGGGCTGACTGCCTCCTCCTCCTTTCCCCCATTGCTGCATCGAAACCAAAATTCAAAGCAGCAATGGGGAAAAGAGGAACTGACAGGCAGCCTGTTCTTCCCACTAAAGAAACCACCAAAAACAAACACCAAAAATTTATAAAAAAATAAAAAACAAAAATAAATCAATAATAAAAAACATTAATAAACAAAAAATAAACCACAAAATACACAAACAAAAACATCCACAATAACACAAAACCACATACAAAACACCTAACTACAACATGAAAAAACCACAAATTACACAAACAAACAACAACTAATTACACAAATAAACAACAACGAAATAAGAAAAATTAAACAAAACCAGAAATAACCAAACCAATTAAACAAACCTAAAACTCAACCAAAACAAACAAGAACAAACAGAAACATCTCCCAGCCCACCACCACAAAAACAAAACAAAGAAAAACCCCAGAAGAAAGAAAACCAGACAACTCATCAGCACGTCCTCCCTCCACGATGACCGGAACAGAAATGAAGAAACAAAGAGACTACTTACTGGAAGAAGCCACACCCAGAGGCCAGGAGAGAAAAAACAGTGAAACTAAAATAAAACCACTAGCATCCCCATCTGCAGGGCAGAATAGTAAAAACAACTCAAAAAGACACAACAGCCCCACTTAGAGGCCACAAGAGTAAAAACAAGTCAAAAACATAACAATAAATCAAAATTTTACACAAATCACAAACATATGTCAATAAAATAAAATAAAAAGATTTATAACATCCTGTGTTGAGATTTAACTCAAATAAAAACCCAAAACATCTAAACACAGTTTAAAAACATTGAATGTAAAAAACATGTACTTTCACATTTTAAAAAATATTACCTACGGTACAACTATTAACAAAAAAACCCCACAAACTAAAACATTATTTGGTTAAATAACACAATTTGAAACAATTATATCATCCTTTGTTCTTTTTATAATCCACACACAAAAAAAACTGGTCACAGTTTATAACAGCCCGGCATCGCCGGGCAACCTATGCTAGTATACAATAGAATAGTTGTGCCTTGCAACTGATATGAATAGAAGGGTGAAACTACTGTACTCTGAGGAAAAATGAAGGAAGTGATATTGTTGCAATGGTTCTCGGAGTCCAGAGTGCTGAAGTCAAGGAAGGTATGGGAGAGGGAGGTAGAAAGGAAAGCCAGCCCCGATTCTTCGGGTGGGCTGTATTTATTGACTTACATTCAGGATCTCTTATGCACAGCCTGCGTGAGACCTTGTGACAGAAAGCTTGCCTGCGTGGCCCTCTGCTGGCCAAGTTACATTTGCTAGCTCTAAGAAGTTACTGTATACATTTGGCACCTGCTAAGGGACTACCAAATCTGAACGACCTTGAAGACTTCCTGTGTCTAGCTGCGGTTTGTCTTGCCAGCTACGTGAGCAAGATACCATGTGCTGTTACAAGCTTATGTCTCACCTGGAAGTTTCCACTATTATGAGATTATGCCTACTCCTCTCAGTGCCCCTAGCCAAGGCAACATGGAGTCACTCTTGCTACCTATATAATTGGCCCGTACCAAATTTCCTTTCCGATCCTGGCCCGGGCGGTTTCCAGCCTGTGTCCTAGCCAGACGAACCATTCAGGAAAGGTTGCTGTCCAATCAGTGAGGCGGGCAACCCACATGCTATAGATTTGGGATGAGCTATAATAATAATTTTATATCAGAAATTATTCTGGATTGAAAGGATTTTTGTGGAAGAAACTCCATTCAGGGAACGCCCAAATGAGGCAACTTTCATGTCCCCAAGAGCTGGGACAGAGACGGGCACTCAATCTGTCATCCAGTAACCGGGTCTCAAACTGCCGACTTTCCAGCCTTCCAGCTAACAAGGCGAGCTTCTTAACCACTGAGCCACAATGTCACTGCTTAATGTGCATTCTTTCACCTGTAAGAATTTGACACATGGGAGGAAGGCTCTTCAAACACTCCCCCAACTACTGATAAAAAGGACTGTCTGATATCACTCCATACAATAATATGCAAAGCAGGAGATAAATGTATTTTCGTAACTAGCCAGCTTCCCTGGGGAAGAAGCTCTGAAGAAATCTCATTCCATTTAATGGAAGTTGAAGACTAAAAATGAATCTATATTAATATTGCAGGATCTACTTTCTACCCCTAGAAAGAAAAAAATGCTCTAGTCCTTCCAACTATAAAGAGTAGAAATAAAAAAAATTCAGATACAAAAATGATATATAGGACTCAGGGCTCAAGTTCCTAGGATTTAAGCAACAATAACCACTCAGTGATTGAAGACAGAAAGTTTTATTACACAGTTCTCAAAGAAAAACATAACTGAGACAGAACAAAAAAAAACAGAAGTAAGAACACAAACAAGAAAATGCATACCAAGCATGGATTCCTTCTGCCCCTGCTTTAGCTACCTGGGAGACCAGGGCAGGTAGCAGGGATACTTCTGGCACTTCTGATGTATGGAGAGCTCCAAATTCTGGGGCCCAAGCCTCCCTTTTTTAATATCCTCAGCTAGAATGCTATTTCAACCTCCTTGGCTCTATGCCCCTATCAGCCAAAGTCACGGATGAGTTCAGAGTCATTTTATCTTTCCTGTATTCTTCTGCCAAAGACTATCTATCTGCTCTCATAACTGTAATTTACTGATTAATAAGCTTAATTGGGGAACATTCCTTTCTCAGTCAGCAAGCCTATTAAATGCATTATTTGGGAAGCAAGCAAATTCTACTTCTTAACACAGGTCAGGGTCATAGCCAGGATTCCAGATATGTGTGTGTGGGGATATTTCCTCTGTATCTCCCCTCCCCCCGGGGGCCGCAGGTTCGATCTCTGGCTCCTTCTTTGCCCTGGAGGCTTCTTCATCACCCTGCCACCCTCTTCTCCCCCCCCACCACCACCACAGACAAGTGGAGAAAGGTGGATAAAAAGGAAGCCACGAGAGAGCTGAAAGGGAGACTTTGTAGTCTTTTCCCCCTCGGACAGAAGGAGGCCAGAGCTCGGCGATTGCATGCTACACCTTGGTTGGGGGGCAGGCTGTTAGTTCAGGTTTTTTTTAGCCCCTCCTGCCCCCCTAGCTATGGCCCTGACATAGGGTTACCATAATTCCCTTCCACAAAAACAGGACAGAAGTTAAAGTTGCCCTTGCTCAAAAGCCAGTCGTATCCGACTCTAGGGTTCAATGTTCAAAGGCGAAGAGCCAGTGCTGTCTGCTTCTGCAAATGTTTCTGTGGTTGTGTGTCAGGCATGACTAGACACTGGAGCGCATGGAATGCTTTTTATTTTCCCCCCAAAAGTGGTCCCTATTTATCTACTTGCAATTTCTTGCTTTTGAACTGCTAGGTTGGCAGGAGCTGGGACAAAGACGGGAGCTCATTCCATCCTACAATACTCGAGAATCGAACTGCTGACCTTCCGCCTCCCTGTCAGCATCTTAGCCACTTGAGGATCGGGCCCAAAAAACGCCTTTTAACTTGGGAATCTCCCCTGGGAACCAGCTGTGTTATCTGGGCGTGTCTACTCACGAGCAAAAGCTCCCTTAGCTTCACAGGGAGTTCGGTTTTACAGGATGTTGTTGTTGTTCAGTCGCACAGTCGATTCCGACGCTGTGCAGCTTTGCATCCTGTTGGCAAGGTTAAGTTTGAACTGGTTAGGAAAGGTAGTGGTTTGGGAACTAGTAGGGAGGACTGCCCTGGTTTCTATTCTGTATAATCCTACTGCTGACTGGGAAGCAAAAGGTCAGCAGTTCGATTCCCAAGTACTGCAGGATGGAATGAGCTCCCGCCTTTGTCCCAGCTCCTGCCAACCTAGCAGTTTGAAAGCAAGAAATTGCAAGTAGATAAATAGGGACCACTTCGGTGGAAAGGTAACAGCGCTCCGTGCGCTCCGGTGTCTAGTCATGCCTGCCACATGACCATGGAAACGTCTGTAGAAGCAGACAGCACTGGCTCTTCGGCTTTGAAACAGAAATGAGCACTGAACCCTAGAGTCAGATACGACTGGCTTTCGAGCGAGGGAAACCTTTACCTTTTCCCAGGACAAATACTATAAAATCTACCCTTATATCTTTATTATTCACTTTTCACATACCCTTTTTTCTTTAGTCTGACATGCTAATTTATCATTAATAGCTATATTCCAGACTTCTTTATACCATTCAATAAGCTGAAACTCATCTTACTTTCCAGTAAAGGTAAAGGTTGCCCTTGCTCAAAAGCCAGTCATATCCAACTCTAGGGTTCGCTGCTCATCTCTGTTTATAGCCAAAGAGCCAGTGCTGTCTACTTCTGCAATGAGGCAGGTATGCCTCAACACCGGAGTGCACTGAAACCTGTTTACCTTCCCACCGAAGTGGTCCCTATTTATCTACTTGCAATTTCATGCTTTCAAACTGCTCGGTTGGTAGGAGCTGGGACAGCTCACTGTGTCATGCAGTACCCGGGAATCGAACTTTGACCTTCCAGTCAGCGAGTTCAGTGTCTTAACCACTTGAGGCACTGCAATGCCACCTGCTGGTATTTATGTTGATTGTTTATGTTTATTGGATTTATACCCTGCCCTATTCAGCACAAGGCCGACTCAGGGCGGCAATTACAACATATTAAATAAATACAATAAACCAGTACAAAAATACAACAAGGGAAAATACAGTATCAGGATACAATATCATAAGTGCAATAAGAAAGTACAATACAAAATTACAGTAATAGTTAGCAAGTTACATAGGCCAGGGGTGAGGGACGAGGCCAGGGGTGAGGGGTGAGGGGTGGTTCCAATAGAAGTGCAAGAAAAATGCGTGATTCCCCCTCCCCCCCAAAAAAACAACAACAACAAGTGGTTTGAAAACCCTGAATTTTCAATGTTTTTTATGGAACCAGGCGGGACAGTTACAACACGTGAAATTCCCGGTTTTCCATGACATGTGGCAACTCTACCCTGACACAGGTTCATATGAGTTTTAATCAATCTCCAGAGCTTGAAGTGGGAAATTGACAGTGACACTATTCTCCTCGAAATCACAATTGTCTTCCACAAAAACCCATCATCCCCAGGGCACTACGTGCATGATATTTCCCACCTAATGTCCCTCCACTGGGAGATGCCATTCATTAAGGAGAGAGGAGGGTGGTTTTGAGAATTTCCTCTTCATTTCCTATCACATCCCCTTAAAAATTATAACTTAGAAGTAATACCATACAAGTAATGAAATTGTCTGTAGTACACCTCAGGGCAGATAACAAGGTCATGATGACTCTTCAGTTAGAGCCAAGCTTTGTTTTGCAAATAATGTACAAATTGGTAATAGTTTTCTAAAAGACAAATTGATGATTTCCCATACTTTTATTGTGATGTATTACTTTTATCCAATATGTTTTCCATCACTTTATGGGAGCTTAAATGCCTGGGTAGCAGTTTGAGATGTTTTCACTCTTAGGCCATTTTCTTACTTGTTTTGATGGATTTCTTTAAAAGAAAAGAAAGCCATTTAAAGGACATGAAATTAGGAGAGAGATTAATTAATCTCACATGTAGTCTCACATATTCGTTATTGTAATGCTCTCTACGTGGAGTTTCCCTTGTTCCTGATATGGAGGCTTCAACAAGTGTAAAATGCAGCAGCCAGGCTGATTACTGGACTGAAAAAATTTGATCTTATCTCCCCATCCTTGGCCAAGGCTGCATTGGCTATCTGTTTCTTTCCGTATCAGGTACAAGGTATTAGTTCTAACTTTTAAGGCCCAAAACAGTTTGGGACCTTCCTACCTGGTAGAACATCTTCCCCTCAGAACATCAGTCTGCATCACTCATTCCTCCCAGATCACGCAGCTCCAGGTGCCAACCCCGAGATTAGCAAGAAAGGCCGTGACTCGGAGAAGAGCCTTCTCAGTGGTGGCACCAACTTTGTGGAACTCTCTTCCAGTTGAGCTGCACTGGGTTCCATCTCTGCCTATATTTAAAAAAACAGCTAAAACCATTCCTTTTTAAAGAGGCTTTTGAGAATATTTTGCCAACGGCTGAGTGTTAAGTATTTTATTTTATTTATTTCCCTTTTTTTTCAATGTGTGGGTATTTTTAATGTGTGGGTATTGTTTTGTAAACCACCCAGAGTGGGAAAATATCCCAGATGGGTGGCATATAAATGTTGGGACAAAATGGTCACCCCTATCACGCAGGCAGGGCAAAATAGCCATATGGCCCCTTGAAGCTAACTGAGAGAGCCTGACCCGGCCCCCAGCTTGAAAAGGTTGGGAACCCCGATCTAGAGCATCTCAACCTCCCGCAGGTCACTTGGAGGACCTTGAGTAGGCTGAGGGTTGGAGTCCTTAAATGCAAGACCAACATGCTCAAGTGGGGACTGCTGGCAGACAACAACACACGGTGTGAATGTGGAGAGACACAGAATCCAGCCCATTTACTGATCTGCCGATTGCTGCCAGAGACATGCACCAGTGAGGACTTAGGTTTGGCCAACAACAAAGCGAAGAAATTGGCTTCATTTTTGCAGTTCATGGTTTGATCAGGACACAAAAGAAGAAGAAGCATCTAGAGATGTTCTACTCTATCCCTTGCTAGGAGAGGTGAGCCCTACTGTTACCACAGCATGCTAAACTATTATTGTATTCATCTGCTGCCTTTCTCCCAGCCAAGGGCCCCAAGTAAGCTAACAGTGTTAAAACAAGTCACCCAAAACACAAGGTTAAAAATGAAGAGTAATCATCAGAAGCCAATCAGTTAAGTATAGAATAAAGAATTGGAATGTATTTCAAAACTTTAAAAAGGCACTTTGAAGAATTAAAAATATAACATCCCGAGCTCAATTGTAGTTATTAAAAAGAATTTGCCAGAAGAGATAGGTCATTATCTGTTTGGCATAAGGATAAAAGAGAACGTAAATGTCTGAGGGAAAGCATTCCAAAACCTGTGAGTAGACACAGAGAAGGACCTCGCTCGTGTCCCCATCAAATGTTCATATGATAGCAAGGAAAATGAGAGAAGGGCTTATGGGCAAGAATGGCTTTTATGGGGAGATATGATCCTTCAGATGGCTTGGACCCAAACCATAGATGACTTTATAGGTCATAATCATCATTTCAAAGTGACTCAGAAACAAACTGGTAGCCAGTGCAGCTGTTGTTAGCAAGGGAATTATACACTCCCTGTAACTATACCCAGTATCAAACCTTCCCTCTTTCCCCTTTTTTACCATATGCTAAAAGTAGTATATCCTGCGTCATATACTACTTTTATGTAGTTTGTTCCTTTAAGAAGGATTTTTACATAAGCTGTAGGGAAGAATTTGGTTCAAACTGATTTCTCGTCCATCCCCAAGTTCAAAGCTTTTGTTATCTCTGGTATTAAAAATGTTCTGCTGTTCTCCTAGGATGATACCTTTCCCCTCCCTGGCCTTTCAATCCTGATAGGTTTCTTGTCAAAGAAGAATTGCCAGCAAAAGAGAAACCTTTGGAAAATATGTTTTATTCATTCCTTTTTTTTGTCCCCATGAAGCCTTTCCAAGGCAAATCAAAGGAAAGAACAGCTAGGAAAGTGAGACTTTGGCTAATGTATATTCAAAGCACTGTGTGCGCATGTGTGCGTGTGTGCGTGCGTGCGTGCATGCGTGTGTGAGTGTGCGAGTGTGCGTGTGTGTGTGTGCAGTTTTTTGTAATTAGGGCAGATGGAAATCTTCAAAAAACACTGTGGAGCCTTTGCTTCACAGTGTGTGGGATTTTTACCCACTAAATCCACCTCCCATTATGCCCCGCCACCCCACGGAACCGCCGTCAAGCATTACTTCGCGGGGGGGCAGACTGCCTGTTAAAAACCCTCCTCCAATTTGGCTACTCACCCTCCTCTTCTATGCCTCTGGCTGCCCTCTTCTCAGTTTCTCCACACATCTAAGTTCCAGGATGACCCCAGCCGAGTAATTGGACATCGTGACCCAGACAATCTCCCTGCTCAACATCTCGCTGATGATGTTTTCTGGAGACAACTGTCATCGAAAATGCCTCTGTAAAATTTCCTGTTCTGCATCAAAATGTAGACACACATGCTCCGCGTCTTCCTGCATGGGCTGGCAGACGGGGCATAAAGCATCATCATCCAGTCTAAAGCGGTGTTGGTAGGCTTTGAAGCAGCCATGCCCTGTCAACAGCTGTATGAGGTAGTAATCCACCTCTCCATGCTGTCTTGTTGACCACGTGTTAATGTCTGAGATGAGGCAATGAGTCCACCGTCCCTTGGTCAATGTATCCCAGAACTGCTGCCATCATGCTGTACTTTCTAACCTGGCTTCCATAGCAATTGTGCGTCATTCCATCACCTGATTTTCTTGCCTCCGCCGGTAAATCTCCAGCCTGCTAGTGACATCACCCACCTTATACAGGTGATTTACAAAACAGGATTTTGGTCATTAAGTTGCAACAGCTCTTGCTTTCACCCTCTATTTAATGGCAACAATAGTGAGGTATATAATAGGGGGATTTTTCAGGGGTGGAGGCTGTTACAATAGAACAGGCCATCTCTGCCTAGTTTGGAAGCATCATCACTCAAAAAAGGAACTTTTCCAAGATCTGATATCCTGTGCCCCATTCCCTGGATTTCAGATCATATATTTCTTCTGTAGATCCTGTATCTCTAATCTACTGACCAACAGCTCGGCATGCTAAAATCACACATCCCTCTGATCAATCAAGCAGGTCAGAAAGAGGCAACTGCGAACTATTTTGATATACATCACTATAATTATTATTATGGGACATAAAGGTATGTGACCTTAAGGATGAGTAACATGGATGCCAAAAGCAGTTGAAGAATGTGGAGGAAGCGATTGTCTTTCAGCCCAGCTGTATCAATATCTACCAATCATGCTGGATATATAGACTCAACAATACAATCCATGGTGTGCCTCTATAATGGGGATCATGGGCAGGAAGGTACTACCTATTTTTGCCCTCTTGAAACTTCTCCTGGATGGCCGCTATGGAAAAAGAATACAGGACTAAATGGGTGTTAAGTCTAATACCATGTGATTTTTTTGCTCATATCCTTATGTCCGTGTTATGTTAACCTCAACAAATGCTTTTCATACACACTAATTCAAAACATATCTGAGACCAGACCTTCAAAGTTTGTTATGAACTTTGTCTTGCTTGTCTACGGTCAGTGTAGATCTGGGCAGACTACAGAGGATGGCAGATGACAGAGGAGCCTGGTGTGCGGTGGTCCATGGGGTCACAAAGAGTCAGACTCGACTGTGCGACAGAACAACAACAAAAAACACATGCTGAATTTACACTTCATTGTAAATAAACCAAGGAGGAAAGATCTATATGTTATTTACCTATTTCTGCAGTAAGCATGCTTCTTGACCATAATAAGCCAAGGTTCTTTTATATCCCTGGTTTACTGTGACATAAAAACTGGGTTTTAAGTTGATCACCTGAAAACAATAGAACTTAAGTTAGCCTTGAGTAACTTGAGTCCCATAGATTTCATTGAGACTACAATAAATAAGATTACAGGTGTGACTACATGGTAGGAAGAATGCAAATGAATCCTCTGTGAAGTTGCATTCAGGAAATTGAATTTCCCCATGATAGTTTGTTTCAAGTCACCACAGATGAATCAACAAAGAGAGGGGAGGAAACTGGCACTCAACCTTGTTCGCAGTTTGTTATGGCAGCCCTGCTCTGGCTGTCCAGATTTGCTGGAGGCACAGTTAGACCAGAGCTACCATAACAATCTGTAAACACAACTGATTGATTGCTTCCCCCTCTCTGCTGATTCATCGCCATCTTTCTTTTTCTTGTGTCACCTACCTGTCCTGGCACTAGATAAGACGCCTCTTAAAAGGTGGGGGGAGAAGAGAGAGAGGAATGGAATGGAAGAGGAAAGGAAGAGAAAGAAAGAGGAAAATGAACAGATCCAGGAAGCAGGTTTGAAAAGCTGCCTGTTTCCACCTGCCCTGCCTTCCTCATGGCTGCTGCTGCCAGGTAGAGTCGCTTCAGCTAGAATGATTCCAGGTCCTTTTATATTAGCTCAAGCAATCATGTTACTAGAACTGATGCAAATACATTCTGCACCAAAAGGTAGAAGCCCCTCTTTGCTCCTACCTTGCTTCTAGGTCAATCCACATTTCCTGGCTTCATGTTTTCAGAAATGTGTCATGAATATAGTCAGTTATATGTCCCCCTTCTGAATTCCCCTTTCTTAAACAGCTTAAATATCATTTGTCACTTACATATGTTTTCACTTGATTGAGAAGTTTCTAAAGTCCCTTATTTTGTTTCTTTCCAGCAACAAACAATAAACAGAGTCACATATATCTCCCGGATTTGGCTGGAAAATACCTCTGCCACAGATCTGCTGGCCTCAAGAAAGTGATATGTTTTCAATGCTGAAGGGTTAAAAGAGGACACTATGGGAGTCATCTGGAAATCATTAACGTTACAAAGCCCCGAGAAGATAAAAGTTTCAATTTTCTAAAATATAAATCAAAAACATATTCATTAGTATTGCAAAACAAACATGCAAATCTTTGCCACTTCAAGAGCCTGGCTAAATATGTACAAGGGCAAAATCCAAAAATACATCTGGTTCTCGGTTAGGAAACTTGCCTTTTCGGGTTTTATCTAAAGAGCTTGTCTGTCTTCCACGCTCGGCTTCTCAGAATATAGCAGTTTGTAATAAGCATTTGAACTAAAGGATGGAGTAAAGAAAGATAAAGCCTGTCTCCCCATAAGTGTGTGTCTGTCTGACACACGGGGGTGCGTGCACATATGTTTACAAGTGGGCTTACAAGATTATTCTTCTATAGGCCTTTGTGTACACCAAGTGTTTATGAATCGTTCAGCATAGGCTTTAGGAGATTAGAAGGGTTTTATGGTGGTGTCCAAATGAGTAAGATGTATGGTTTGTATATAATTGCAGCACACCTTCTTAATCTCCCATTAGTCCAGTGTTCTCTTTGTTCATGTGTGTGCGTGTGAGAGAGAGGAGTTCTAACCAATTAAAACAAGGATTTGCTATGCCCAAATTTGGATACAATACTGGGCACAGGGAATGCCTGACATCATTACAATGGCAATGAGGGAAAAGGTTGGCAGTGCATGACTTGATCTCCTTTATGATGATTTACTTAAAGTCTGGCAATCTGCTTCTCACATGATGTTTGCTTCCCATAAACAGTTTCAACATAAGAGACTGTGGTGTGAAGATAACAGCCATCATCCATCATGGCAGAATACCAACCAGGCCTGGCAAGAAAACAGAACATGCTTGCTGCCTTCTTAGGATGTGCCTAGAACAGTGACTGCTTCTCAGTAGCCCAGCACCGTCTCACTTGAAATCTGAACATCACCTTTGGAACTTTAATGTGACTAACAGAAATCAATCAAAAGCTGTGTCGGATTCTTCTTCTTCCATCTCTAAGCCAGATGTGCAACTGCCAAAAGGAAGCCACCTCTTAGTGAGTCCATTCTGCAGTTCCTTTTGCCTGACCTAGTGTGAGGAAGATTGGCCAGCAACACAAGGTTACTGTTACCAGGGTATGCCCGATTGTGGTTCAAAAGGAGCACAATCTTTGAGGAGGCTCTTTCTGTGTACCTGTACCATGTAGACTGTCCTGAGAATATAATGCAGTGGCCTTTCATCTGCCTTCTACATCACAGCATGACCCCTGTACCATTGATCTAGTTCCATGAGTCACTTTCTGGTCCTGAGCCCTTTTGGCACACAAAGTCCTCCTCAGCCCCAGGCTAGTCTTGAGGAAGCTGCTGCCCTTCATCAAGATGGATTCAAGTGGGATTTAATCCACTTGGGGACCAGCACCCAAGGCCATTAGTCCTCAGGGTTGTCAGGTTAGTGTCAACATCTGACATTAGACATTGAGTTGCTGGCAGTATGGCCTTCTTTATTACCATAGCAGGATAACCTGGCCAGACAGATAAAAAGTTGTGTGTGGACTGAGATTATTTCTCCGCTGACAGAGACTCTTGGTTTGTTGGTGCACAAAGAGGTGTAACAGTCATGAAATACCATCCATGTTAAGATTTCTTTTTAAACATACTCTTCTGTGGCCAAAAAATGAAGTGAAGAGCCACTCTCCAGACAGTTTATGGTTCTCCAGTCATGGTCGGACTCCAGATGCCATCAGCTCTAGCCAGCCTAACCATTAATAAGAAATTGGGGGAGTTGTGGTCAAATATTTGGAGAGATTAAAGTTACCCATCTCTTTTCGAGGCTTTTGTGTGGCTTGAAATATAACTTTTCTTGCTGGGATGAACATGGATTGTATGGAAACCCAGAGTGCAAATTTCACGCAGAGAGACAGATCTGTAGGCACAAAGATGTTGCCTTTATTACTGCTAAAAACTATGTGGGGGAAAAGGAGAAGAAGCAGAAGGAAAACTGGCAGAAATAGTTGTATTGTTCTACACATGGCAAGACAATGCTTGGGCTTTGTGCTGGCTAGCCAGAAGGAGCTTTTTAGAGCTATAAATGCATGCTGCTGCCTTTGTGCAGTTGTTGCTATCACCTCCAGTTCAGTCTACAAATATACATAAGCCAAAGTGACATTACAAATCCCTACATCACTCCTTGGTGATGCTGCTTTGGAAAGAGGGTTTTCTTTCCTACCCTTTGGACTACATTGCCCAGTGCGGCTTTTGGGGTACTTATGCCTGCCCTGACCTCACTATTAGGGAGCAAGACACTTGATCCTTTTTAGTGTAAAAGTCAGTAAATCAGGTTGATACTCTTCATTGTCCATCAACAGGTAGTCATCATAGCAGCACCTCAGCAAGTGTAAAGGTCATCTGGTCACTGTCTTTTCCACTTGAGTCAGATACATTGTAATCAAATTTAAATTATTAAAAAATCATTTCTACAATAGTAATGAGCACAAGAGGGTATCCTATAGATCAGGGGTGGCCAACCTTGGTGCTCCAGGTGTTCTTGGACTTCAATTCCCAGAAGCCCTGATCAGCAGGTATGCTCTGCTGTAGACCATCTTGACTGCTGCTATTGGTTCTGTCAACATTCAAGCTGGCCTTTGCTATGTAAAGCATGTCATCCTTTTTCCAGTTGGCACTGCAAGCACAATATTCTGCAGCAATAGTAGACCATTTCCAGGTGTTTTAAACTGAGGATAAAGCACAAAATCCCACATTCATAAACTGAAAGGTTGGCTGTTGGTTTTTGTTGTTGAAGAATTGAATATATATTAAAATTAGGGTATGCACATTTATGTAAACCAGTGTCCTCTTTGGATGGTATGTCTCCGGCCACCTCCCCAATATTCCATACAATGGATCCATGATCCTGAAAGTGATACTAAGCTGCTACAACTGTGCAGTGTGGATACAGTATAACATAGACATTTTTTAAAATCTGTGAAAAATCAGTGGCTATGAGTGGGAAAGTTACTTGGGCAAGAGCTGGGTGGTCTACTCCCACTTGAATGCCCTTCTCAGCTTTGAAAAGAGCAGCTGATGTTCCCTGCTGGTTGAAGCATTGGAAGAGGAAAGCCGCAGAATAGATTTGTTCATATGTATATTTTGTGAAGCGTCTCAACCATGGCTTATGACAAAGCACCCACAGAAGACCATATGTGCACACAGTTTTAATTTAATCTAATCTAATCAAGTCAATCTCTCTTTTTTATTTTGTTGTTTTTAAAAGAACAGACTGCCCAGTCTTTTGGAGATTTTTGATATTTCTCCTTGGCAACAGCATGCCATTGCAATTATTGTTAGATCTTCCTAATCTTTCCCAGAGATGCAATATCTAAGCCTCCTGCAGTGTATAGGATGGTGGTGTATACACAACAGCTAAAAAGCTTTTTGCAAAGTGAAAAGAGGAAGGGGCTGCCATACTTGGTAAACAGAGAGAAGATGAGCCATTTACTGCTTACCTTTCTTCATTTAACCAAAGCAGACATCATAGGAACATTACAGGTAGTGACATTTAACTTAAGACTTGTCTCGTAGGATCTATGCCTGTGCAGTTGCCCACATATAGGCAGAATTGCCATTTTCATTCTCTGCTGAGGTTGCGTAGGTTGAGAGTGCTAGAATCAGTCTATGTAGCAGGTGATCTGAATCAATGAGACAGATGTTGTTGTTGTTGTTCAGTCGCACAGCTGATTCCAACCATTGTCCTCCAGACACCTCTGTCCTCCACCATCCTCCTCCACCCACCCAGATCTGTGCCCATTGTGTCTACAATACCATCTAGCCATCTTATCTTTGTACTCCCCCTTCTTCTTTTGCCATCTACCTTTCACAGCATGAAAGCTTTCTCAAGTGAATCCTCTCTTCTCATTTGATGTCCAAAGTACTTCAGCCTTATCTTTACTATTTGACCTTCTAAGGAGCAGTCAGGGTTGATTTCTTCTAGGATTTACCTATTTGTTCTCTTCGCTATCCAGGGGACTCTGAAAACTCTCCTCCAACACCACATTTCATAGGTGTCTATTCTTCTGCGTTCAGCTTTCCTAATGGTCCAGCTCTGTTATGTATGCATGTCAATGTTACTGTAAAGCTGTAAAGACAAGAATGTATCCACTCCAATTACAATGTGTCTCAGCTGCAAAGGAACGCGAGCAAGCAACCCTTAGAGGGCAGCTGCGTTCAGCCTCACATGGTTCACATTGCTCAATCACGGACAGCCGCAGGAAGAGAAAACAACTGCAAGAGTGAGGCGTGCCTGGGCGAGGCCACGCCGGCAGTAGCCAATGAGCTACCGTGCTGCTAGATTCAAATGTATAGTCCTACTGTATATAATGAGATGTACCACCACCATTACCTCATGTTCCTCCGGATCATCATGCAATAAACTTGTGCTAAGCCAACCCTTCGGCTGTTTCATTGTCTTTGGTCCCATACACTAAACTGGCGACGAAGGTGGGATCATGGCAGCCCACGGGACCAAGACATGCGCCGGCTACGAGATCAAGAAGCCGGGAGACTTAGAGCTGTTCGAGATAGACTTCAATGGGGCGCTGGTGGAGCTCGAAGTTACGGACGAGGCCAAAAAGAGGGCCATTTTCGTCAGGATGCTCGGGCACGAGACCAAGAGGACCTTGGTGGACCTGATCGCACCGAGAAGGGTGAGCGACTTCAAAGCTAAAGAGCTCCTGACAATGCTGCGCAACCACCTCCGGCCCGCGATAGCGATGTTCCCCGCTCGGAGCGCGTTTTGGAGGCGAGTCCAAGCGCCCGGGGAGTCGGTCGCCGACTTCGCAGCGGCCCTGCGACTGGCCGCCGGCCCATGTAAGTGGGAGAACCCAGAAGTCACCCTCAGGGACTGCCTGCTGTGCGGCCTGAGGGACACCGAGACTCAGCGCGCGCTGATGAAACAGGAGCCTCCCCCCACACTACAAGAGGTCCTAGACGCGGCACAGGCCGCGGAAGCCACGATGGCCGGGGTGCAGGAGCTCCAGGACTGGCGGCCGAAGACTGCCAACGCAGAAAGCTCGGTGCGCGCAGCCCGGCGAGCCTCAAACTCGTCCGCGGAGAGCGGAGACGACGAGGACGTATGGAAGGTCCAGAAGGAAGGCCGGCGTTGCGACGGCTGCGGTGCCGCCCACGCCCGCACCAAATGCCAGTTCAGGAAGGCCGAGTGCCACAACTGCGGCCGGTGCGGGCACATCGCCAAGGTCTGCAGGAAGCGGCGCGAGACCAGGAGGAGTTCGCCAGACCGCTCGGCGAGGCAGGACCGCACCACGAGGCCCAAGGACGGCACCCGGACCACGAGGAAGCAGGATGGCGTAGGGCGCATCTCCGACAACAGCGAGGACAACGCCCCGGTGTTGAGCGTGTCCGCGGGACACCCCCGATACTTCGTTGAGGTAGTAATTCAAGGGGCCCCTGTTAGGATGGAGGTGGACTCGGGTTCTTCTTACTCTATCATTTCCCAGGGAGAGTTCCTGAAAATCGCCCCCCACGTGCGGCCCAAACTCAAAGCGTTGAGGTCCACGCTGAAGGACGTGCAGGGGAACCGCATCCTAGTGTTGGGGGTTGGGAAGTTCCAGGTCCAATTTAAAAAACACGCCGCAACGCTCCCCCTAGTCGTCCTCAAGGGAGGTAATTGCAGCCTCCTCGGGACTCAATGGTTCCAGCCCCTGGGTTTATTCATTGGGGGGGGTGCACGCCGTTGGAGTACACGCCGCCGGAACTGATCCAATACAGGGCGTGTGCGACGCGCACCCCGAGGTTTTCAAAAAGGGACTCGGGAAGTTCAAAGGCCCCCCAGTGACTTTCGACCTGGACCCGGAAATACGACCAATCAGACTAAAGTCGCGCAGAGTGCCTTTCGCACTAAAGGACAAAATAGAGGCGGAACTGGACAAATTGGTGGGTCAGGGGATTCTTGTGCCTGTCGATTCTGCGGAGTGGGAAACTCCAATTGTAACAGCACTAAAGGCCAACGGGGAGGTCCGCATATGCGCTGATTACAAGTGCACCATCAATAAGGAGATTCGCCCCAATGCGTATCCGGTGCCGGTAGTCAGCCACTTGCTGGCCAGGCTACACGGGGGGAGGTGTTTCGCTAAGCTCGACCTAGCACAAGCCTACCAACAGCTCCCGGTGACCCCGGCCTCAGCTGCGGCACAGACCATAGTCACCCACAAAGGGGCGTTCCAGGTGACGCGCCTTCAGTTCGGCGTGAATTCGGCGCCCGGAATTTTCCAGTCACTCGTGGAACGCCTCCTAAAGGGATTAGAGGGGGTGTTACCCTACTTTGATGACGTATTGATAACGGGGGGGAGCCGGGCTGAATTGGCAAAAAGGTTGGGAAAGGTCCTGACAATATTCGAAAAGGCGGGGTTGAGGTTGCGGAAAGACAAATGCGTCTTCTTCGCGACCGAGGTTGAGTTCCTAGGGTTCCGGGTGACTCCTGAGGGAATAAGGCCGTCCCAATCCAAGGTGGCCGCCATCAAGAAGGCCCCTCGCCCCACATCCAAGCCCGAGCTGCAGTCGTTCCTCGGACTGCTGAACTTCTACCACTCCTTCCTTCCTCGGAAGGCGGCCGTGGCGGAACCGCTACACAAGTTGTTAAAGAAGGACGAGGCGTGGAAGTGGGGCGACGTCCATGAGAGGGCATTTAACGACCTAAAACGACTCCTGGCATCCGATGCCATTCTGACCCACTTCAATCCCAAACGCCCGGTGGTCCTGATATGCGATGCATCCCCAGTGGGGGTGGAGGCGGTGTTATGCCACGTGCTAGAAGACGGGAGGGAGGCCCCGATAGTGTTCTACTCCAGGTCCCTGTCCCAAGCGGAGAGAAATTACGCCCAGACAGACAGGGAAGCGCTAGCGATAATTGCGGGGACCAAGAAATTTCATGATTTTGTGTATGGCCGCCCCTTCACCATAGTGACCGACCATAAGCCCTTGCTAGGCATTTTCACCGCAGATAAGCCCACGCCACAAATCCTGTCCCCGAGAATGCTCAGGTGAGCCATTTTTCTCAACGCATATCAGCACGCGTTGGTGTACCAGCCAGGGAAGGAGATCAGCCACGCGGACGCCCTGTCGAGGTCCCCCCTTCCCCAGGATTGCAGCCACGTGGGCGAGGAAGAGAGGGACCACCAGGTCTTAATGATAGAGGTCCTAGACTCGCCCCCGGTAGTACCGGCCGACATCGCCAAAGTGACCGGGAAGGACAAAACGTTAGCGACAGTTAACTCCTGGGTGCAGAAAGGGTGGCCCGTGTCGTCCCCAGCAGCGGAATTCGACACATTTATCAAGAAAAGAGTAGAGTTGTCCCTAGAGAGGGGTTGCCTTTTGTGGGGACAGCGGGTAGTGATCCCCACGTCCCTCCGGCCGAGGGTGCTTAAACTGCTGCACGTCAGCCACCCGGGGATCGTCCGCTCCAAGGCACTAGCCCACAGTTACTTTTGGTGGCCCCAGCTAGACGCCGACATCGAGCACATGGTCGGCACTTGCGAAGCGTGCCAGAGCTCAAGGCCAGAAGAGGCTCGCTTGCCACATAGGGAATGGGACGCAGCGAGGGGGCCCTGGTCCCGGGTACACGTAGATTTTGCTGGCCCGTTCAGGGGAGCGCTTTTCCTCCTTGTTGTGGATGCGTACTCCAAGTGGTTGGAGGTCATCCCAGTCTCGAGCACCTCCTCGGCCACAACAATTAAGCATTTGCGGAGGGTCTTTTCCACGTTCGGTTTACCCGATACCCTCGTTAGCGATAACGTTAGTTGCTTCACGTCCACCGAGTTCAGGGCATTCATGGATCTCAATGCCATTCGGCACGTCACCTCCGCCCCTTTCCACCCGGCCACCAACGGCCAAGTAGAGCGCCTCGTGCGCACCACAAAGGACGCGCTGCGGCGCATGGGTCCCGGAGATCTCGACCTACAAGTGTGCCAGTTCCTGCTAGGGTACAGGGTCACCCCATTGGCGTCAGGGTACTCCCCCGCGGAGCTTTTAATGCGCAGGAAGCTGGCCACCGTAATCACCAGACTAGACCCCACAAGGGTGGAAGACAAAGGGCAGAACGTAGGGATGGAACCGACAAAGAGTTTCAGCGTAGGCACCCCCGTACATTGCAGGAACTACGCCAGCGCAGGGCCAGCCTGGGTGCCGGGCGTTGTAATAGAACAAACCGACCCTGTGTCGTACCGCGTGGAAACCAACACAGGCCTCCTGTGGAGACGGCACGCGGATCAGCTCAGGCGCAGGGTTCCCGAAGAGCCGGACGAAGACGGAAGTAACCACGATTCAGCGTTAGGGTACTCCCCCACCCGTTTAGCCCAAGGGGGAGGGAAAGGGGGCCATGGGTCCCCACCAAGGGGGGAGGAAAGGGAATCTGTCCTCATAGATATTCTGCGGGATTTTTCGGCGGAAGGGAAGAGCCCCGATCTCATACATATCTCTAGGAAGTTTTCCCCAAATACAGATCCCCCAAGAGACTTAGACTTTGATTTGCAGTACCAGGGGGAGTTAGCGGAGTGGTCCCCCACCCGTCCTAGCGAAAAGAGGGGTTTCAGTTCAGCCCCTGGTACTTCCAGCCCCACTAGCCCCTGCGAGTTAGAGTGTAACATAGCGCCAGCTCCCCGGAGACCGACACCCCCAAGACAGGAGGCGAAGGCGAATCCGCCCACCACAGTCTCAAGGTCCCCCGAACGGATAGCAGAAGGTAGCAGAACCACAAGGGCATCCTCGTCGGTTCCGAGGTTCACAATGGGAGGGTCCCCGGGGTCCGCAGGCAACAGGCAGGGGTTCACCTCCCAGCTGTTCATTCCATTCCCGTCCCCCAGCGCAAAGCGGGCACAGACACCCCACAGAGCCACTAACGAATCCCCATTTTCCGTTGCAGGACAAGCCTCCACGGAACCAGGGATCACAGGCTCCCCTGTACTAGGTCAGGCGCCAGCACGCCCCAAGCGCACGTGCGGCAAGCCACATTGGTTGCGGGACTTCGTCCCATCCTAGGGGGGAGGGGTGTTATGTATGCATGTCAATGTTACTGTAAAGCTGTAAAGACAAGAATGTATCCACTCCAATTACAATGTATCTCAGCTGCAAAGGAACGCGAGCAAGCAACCCATAGAGGGCAGCTGCGAGCGTTCAGCCTCACATGGTTCACATTGCTCAATCACGGACAGCCGCGGGAAATGTCCCCGCATTAAGCAGGAAGAGAAAACAACTGCAAGAGTGAGGCGTGCCTGGGCGAGGCCACGCTGGCAGTAGCCAATGAGCTACCGTGCTGCTAGATTCAAATGTATAGTCCTACTGTATATAATGAGATGTACCACCACCATTACCTCATGTTCCTCCGGATCATCATGCAATAAACCTGTGTTAAGCCAACCCTTCCCTTCGGCTGTTTCATTGTCTCTGGTCCCATACACTAAAAGCTCTCACAACCATACATTACCACCAGGAATACCATTGCTTTGACTATACGAATTTTTGTTTGCAACGTGATGTCTCTGCTTTTCACTATGTTCCCCAGGTTTCTCATAGCTTGTCTCCCAAGAATCAGTCGCCTTTTTATTTCATGGCTGCAGTCACCATCTGCACCAATAGGCAGACAGAGAATTTTCTTATCTAAATCTACAAGTAGATTAGTATTCTTTCTCTGAAGTCATTTCATGACTCTTTCTCTTCCCAGTTAGAGAAAATATAGAAGCCATTTGGATGGGTTCTGGAACTAGATTTATGGCAATACCTTCTGCTTGATTCTTGAATTGATTTCCAGAAACAATAAATGCACACTTATAAAATTTACTTGATAATAACCAGAATCCAATTATATACTGTAATTAATGAAAATATAATTACAATTGCATAAATTTCAGTGGTAAATTCCCACCATTAAATAAGTTTGTGCTTCTTTTTATTTTTATGTGGGAAGTCAAACATCTTCTGTGTGATAAGAAAAATGATCACTGACTTCTTGCCTAGCTTAAATTTGCTGATGAATTTTATATTTCTAGGATGTTAGTATCAGAATTCTGTACCTGCCTTGCAGAGCCATTCTCTTTAATCTGGGTCAGATTATATTTTAGGATTGTAATGTTAAAAAAAAACATAGAGCCAACAAACCTAAAGTCTTTTCAAAGCTTGGAAAAAAGTAGTTAAATATAACCAATTATGTATAACTATTTTCTTTTTCTAATAGTAAGGGTGTAACTCGTTCTATTATAGATGAAACTGAACAAAAGATAACTCCTTTTTTAATGTGACTGAAACTTTTACTTTTAAAATTGCAGGACATGGCCTCATTAAATGACAAAAGAGAATATCATGTGCTTCAAGTGCATACTCATACTCCTGTCCGTTCTTAGAAAGGACTAAATAAAAGTAACAATTTTATTCCTAATCTAGAGAAACAGGGATGTAAAGTGTAACTTTTAATAATGGAACTAGCAACTAACTACTTCAGTGCTTAGAACATAGAATGTAACTAATTATGTATTTAAAAAATTTCATTACCTCTGAATCTGCCTGTCTCCTATCTATTTGACTTTTGAATTATTGGGGTTTTTAAAACCCTGTCTCCTGTTGAACTCAGTTTTAAAGCCTCTTCATTTCTTCTGAGTTTGTCATTTCTAGAGTAGAACACTTTATAGTTGCCTGACTGAAAATTTTCTATTTCAGTCCACTTCACTGACACCAAGAAATACAAAATTTGTATGTACCATTTCTATCTTTATAATTTCCAGTTTACCTTGACTCATATTTCTTATGGTCTAGGTTCTGATTTTATGTGTTGTGCAATATTGGACTTTTCTTTCACTTTTGTGCATGCCAGCCACTAGCTGTCCTTTCTACTGTAATCCAGTTGTGTCATTAGCATCAGCAATATTCATACTCATCCTTCAATCTTTGCGGCTATTTGATTGGGTACTTTCTGACCTGGGAAACTCATCTTTCAGCACTATCTCTTTTTTCATTTTGGGCTGTATCATCGTAGGTTTTTCATGGCAAAAAAAAAATGTTCAGCAGGGATTTACCATTGCCACTTATTGCATAGTTCATCTTCTTCTTCAGTTGCCGGATCCATCCCGGATATTGGCTATCATCATGGCAATAGTCTTCTTGTTCTTAACTCCTCGGAACAGTTCTTCTGAGGAGATGCCACACCAGTCTCTCAGGTTCTTCAGCCATGAAGTCCATCTATGTCCAAGGTCTCTCTTTCCAATACTTTGTGTTGTTCCTCATGATATGGCCAAGGTATTGGAGCTTTCTTTGCTTAATGGTCTTAAAGAGTTCTTGTTCTTTATCCATCCAGCACAACACTTCTACATTAGTCACATAGTCAGCCCGTGATATCCTTAGTAGCATAATAATAATAGTAATAACACAAATTAGCTTGAGTGTCACTGCAATTCCATTGTCTCCTGTAGCACTTTCATGTCTCCTATAGCATTTAAATTGCTTTACTCATCCACTAGTAGTCTGCAAACTATAGGGCTCTACAGAGACACAAAAGAATGCTGGCTTTTCTAAGTGATATTGGACATCTTTTCTCATAGACTTTCCCACATCTGGAATCTGGAATTTATCCAACCACCAGTGTCCCTATACAATCTGTGATTAATCCTGGGCAAAATGGATAAAGGATGTTAGTTACAGAACTGTTTCATTCTCTTTAAGCATTGCATTTATTTTAATTAATATTTTTAATGAGAAAAAGCTGGATTAACTCATAAAAAGCAACATTAACACAATCATTGATTGGGACCCACAAAGTTTCTGTGCAAGCTGTGAAACTGCCTTTGGCAAGCCAGCAGCATTCAGAAGTTTCCCCAACTTTGTGTATTTTACGGAATATATGATCCACAGACAGGAAAATATGCAGGTTAAAAATGTAACCGTTGAGTCTAGCCTCATTAGGGACATTATAGAACCCCTGGAACTTCACACTTATTACAGACTTTACACAACTCCCTGTTTCTTGGCTGCTTGCCATACGGCACACCTGAATTTCATTTTATTCCAGGCAGGCAGACGGAAGAGTGCTTTCATGAATATACCTGCCATTTTTGTAATATCTATGACAGGGAAAGAATAAGACCAGTCAGGCCAGAGGTGCAGTGTATAGAGGTAGGCAAGCATTTCAGTTCCGTTCACTTCTGATAAGCATTTGCAAATTTCTTTATATTTGGGATAGAAAGAATTTGGGAGTTTTTAAATGACTGTGGATAAAACCTAAACTTACAGATCTGTCATTTAAGCCCAAACAAGAGTGCTGAGACCATATGTGACCCTCAAAGCTGTTAATATGACCCTTCGCCCACATGAATTACAGATGCTGGAAGGCTCCAGGAATGGCGATTCACTTCCAAGGCTCCCCTGAGCCATTTCACACTAATAAAATACCAGTTCTGAATGCTAGAAATTGATTTCTTGCCATTTCAGGTTTCAGTTTTTGCCAAAGTTGGGAGATGGTTTCTGGCAGAAAATTGGCCGCCATGTGCACTAAAACTGACCACTCTGGAAGCTCTACATGCTTAACTTCTTTGTGAATCTCTGTATTTGACCATATTTATGATGCCAACTTGGGCAAAGAGGGAATAAAATAACCATTTTGGTTCAGTTTAGCTTTGAGGCATTCATTAGAGTTTGCAGACAACTTTAATTGAGAGTTTAAATGCCTGCGTGTGAGAGAAAGCAACAGTTAGAGACGTTTACCAATCTGTGGTGTTAGTTTGTGATTGTCATTAAGAGTACAAACAGGCATGGGGCTCAGACTCATATAGCCCCATTGCCCATCTTAATTTGAGTTTATGGGAAGAAACGCAAGCTTTTGATATGGTTGTTGGCACAGCAGAGCACGCAAGTGTGTTTGAACACACAAAACCACAGTTTGTAAGGTTCGGGATGTATGAAGTGGGTATTTTCACACAGAAATGGGGATCCAATATATCATATTTCATTCCATTCTTAATGCAAACAATGTTGGTTCTGAATGCCTTGGCCTTGACACACAACTCTTTGGGATGTTCCTTTGGATGGTCAGACTTTAATACCCTGCTTCATACCCTCAGTGTATTCAGGGTCCTCTAAGTGACATATGTAAATGGGAACAAGGGATAACATTAAAGGAAAATATGGCTGAGGAACTCACCCTCCCCTATTGGAAGACCTGAAGGAATCAGGGCCACTGAGGGCCGGGGAGCCCGGAGGAGGACTGATCAAGTAACGACACGAGGCAAACGGAGCGAGATCAGATCAGTACTTTATTGAGAAAAGGCAACATCATTTATAGGGAAAAAAGAGCAACGGTGGCAAGCTGTCATCCGACAGGAAAATTACCTCACCCACGTACCCGGGTTAATGGGGAACATCTTAAGGGAAGTTTATTAACTGGGGCAAACATGGACTTAGGAGTCCCATTGTTCGGGGATTAGGCAGGGGCAAACATAGCCCTTATTTGCACCGGGCATAACCTTTGGGCAGGAGATAAGTCACTACTCTAATAGGTAACTTGGGTCAGCGAAATGCTCTTCCCGCAGAATCGCTGGTCAGGCAATAAGCGGCCGAATTAATCCCTACTACTAATTCACCCCCCTTGCTCTCTGACAGGGGCCAGAGGCCAGGAGCCTGCCCGCTGGTTTAACCTCTGCCAGAGGCCACCGATGCCCAACCGGGCACGCGGAATCCTCATCTCCCCTTTCTGTTTAATTTAAGAGCCTGACTGGCGATCCCGCGCAAAAGCGGCATCAGCTGTTGGGCGGGAGTGACGTCACGGGGTTTCCCTTTGGGGCGGCACTTGGAGATCAGCGAGGGAATGCACTGAGCAAAGCAACAGATCGCAATGCCTAGTATGACTACCCCCACCACCACCTTAAGCACCGTCTGGAGCCACCCCCATGGGATCCATGACCACATCCAATTCCACAGGGAACTCCACCATGCTCCCCACGCGGAGCCTTCTGTAATGCCTGCAACTATGGTGTGGAGATCCGTGATCTGGCTTTGGATCTTACGGGAGTTATCAGTGAGATTGAAGCAACACATTCCATGAAAAGATTCGCAACCCAGGTGGTGCAGCAAGAGGAAGTAGTCAATAGCCGCTCGATTGTCGAGAACGGCATGGCGAAGTTCTGCCTGCTCCTGATTGAGGAGCGCTATCGCTGTGGAGGTATGGTTAATGGCTTTAGTCAAACCGCAAGCCAAGCGACCAATCCTCCGTGCGTTGCCGACGGCCAAGCCTGGCACGCCGACAAGGCTGACTGCTAGCGATACATACTCAGCAGGACTCATTACCCTAAAGCTGCTGTCACAAGAGCTGTCTAACTGGGTTGTGCGTGTGTGCCGTATGAGTGGGGAAACATCAACATGCGATACATTTGTGTCATTTGTACTTGGGGCAATCATGTCCTTAGTAGGAAGTAACAGTGTCAAGCGACTGATGCAACACATTGAGTCCGACAGATTCGCAGGGATATAGTTCCATGTGAACTGGTTGCAGGTGAAAAACCACCCTGAAGGTAGGGTGACATGAGCGTACAGCGAAATGAGTGTCTCTGGTTTATTACAAGTCCAGTTGCCGCTGCCGGGGTCAAGGCAGCGGCGCCGAGTCGGACCGCCTGAGGTGCAGCCGGTCATTCGGGTGCAAGCAGCGTCCGGGCTGACCGCCACTCGAGGGGTATGAAGAGTGGCTGCGTCAGCCGGCAAGGTTGATACAAGTCGCGATCCCCCCCAGCGTGCATATGCTGAGAAGGTGGTAGGAGTGTGTGGGCCAAAGAACGCCCTCAACAACCAGTCGCCATCCTTGGCGCGAGCATCCAGAGCGTGGCACACGGGGATGAGACAGGTGCTGAGGATGGATGCAGAACCAATGTCCTGCTTTAAGCAAAAATCGGACTGGTTGACGAGACCCGCCAACCTTTCCCACAAGTTGTACTGCATTCGTGTAGAAAGATCTTCCCCAGGCGGCAAGCCGTTGGCCTGGATTGGAGCGGCCTGGACGCCTCCCCCCAGAAGCAGGAGGAGGGCCAGGATGATGGTGAAGATCCCGGAATTAATGTGAATCTGGGCAAAGACTGCTGCAACGAAGTTCTCCGGTGTCGGCTCCTTCCCCTCGCGCTGGAGGGCGTCCCGGGCCTCATGGCAGAGGGTCTTGACCATCCCCCAGGTGATCCTCTGTACCGGGGTCCGCGTCCGCCGCTTCTCCCGGTGGGCCTCCTCGGTCAGGGTGAGGTCCTCCATCTCCGGGATCGGACTCTGGTCGGTCTGGGTCCACGCCATGAGGTTCCAAGTGGGGCTTGACGCACCGAGCTGGGATCCAAACGACACCTGTAGGAGACATAACTGCAGCATACCCTCTTCCCCAGGTTATGAGCGGCACCGGGCCCCTCCAAGAAGGGTCTGGTGGCACTCGGTACCGGACCATAGGTCGCGGGAGAGCTTCCGAACGGCGGAAATGCCTCTCCTGCGGCGTACAATCCGAAAAAACATTAAGGTGATTGTAAGTGAACAATACCTTGTTGAGACAAAACTGTGCTTCACCCTGTGATTTGGGGAGGGCTGGTGGCTCCCCCCTTTCTGTTTGTTTGTCAATATAGGAAGTTAGCGTCCGATTGACCCACTCTACAATCGCTTGCCCTCGCGGATTGTAGGGAATTCCAAAAGTATGCTTGATGTCCCAAGTGGCCATGAAGGCGGCCAACTGCCTAGAGCAGTAGGACGGGGCGTTATCTGTTTTCACGTGCCGTGGTTTGCCCATGGCAGCTATGCAGGAAAGGAGGTGCTGCTCCACATGGGTCGCAGTTTCCCCCTTCTGCGCTGTAGCCCAAACGAACTGTGAAAAAGTGTCAATGCAGACATGCATGTATTGCCACCTGCCGAACTGCGGCACATGCGTGACATCCATCTGCCATACCTGGTTAGCCTCTGTCCCTCGTGGGTTGACCCCCCACGAGGGCCCCCCCGGTGCCCCTGCGCAATGCTGGCAAGAGCGAACTATGCCTTGGGCTTGAGAAAGTGGCAGATTGAACTGTCTGGCGAGTGCTTTGGCGTTTTGGTGAAAAAATGCATGACTTTGGATTGGAGTAGTAAAAACTCCCAAAACGGAACGTTGCTGAATTTCCTTTGCGGCCGCGTCCGCTCTGCTATTGCCCGCGGAAATCGGACCCGGTAGGTCTTGGTGACTTCGAATGTGGGCAATATAGAGCGGCTCCGTGCGGTTTCGCAAGTGAAATTGAGTGGTGAGAAACAGACTAAGCAAATTTTTGTCTATCGCGGGAGTAATGTAAGCTCCCGGTAGACTGTGAAGCAAATTCCTAACATACAGACTGTCAGTTATGATATTTAACCGTTCTTTGGCGAAGGTGCGCAAGGCAAGGTTCACGGCTGCCAACTCCGCCCGCTGCGCGGACTTCTGTGGAAGAGTTAGCAGCGTGTGCCAAGCTTCGCCCTCCTGCCAGGTCAGGACACCATAGGTGTGACCGCCATCAGAGAAAACTGTTCTGGCCCCCTGAAGCGGGACCAGCGAGAGCAATTCGAACAAGTTGATTGTCCCTGTTTGCAGCGAGACGAGTCTGGGGTCTTTGGGCAAATGATATGCTAAACTGCCGGTGAAACCCTCCAAAGCTATCGGAAGCGAGTCACCTAGCTGCATCAACTGATGAATTTGTTCCTTGGTGAACGGAACCACAATTTTGGCCAAATCATTTCCTGAAATGTCCCTAGCTCTCAGCCTGCCGTGGTAAATCACCACGGAAACCAGCTCTTGGGGCGGAACGATGTTCCGTGAAGATGTGTTAGGCAAGTAGACCCATTCCACAATTTTCGCTCCCTTTTCTGAGTCTACTCCTAGCACCCCAGTGAACATGGATCCTGACCGTACGATGTACAAATTCAGGATCGGGGCATATGGCCCCTGGGCGATCCTATCCACCCACCTCTGGCTGAGAGCTTGGTTCACTTTCTCGAGCGCCAAGCGCGCGTCTCGAGAGATTTTTATCCGGTCTGCCGCTGCTTACCTAAAGTTAGCAGCGAGAAGAGCGGTTTCAGAAGATCCGTATCTAATCGGAAATACGGTCTGGCCCAATTAATATTTCCTAAGATCTGCTGTAACTCTACGAGGGTGACTGAGTCCTGTAGATTAATCTGAGGCAAAACTGGCGCTGCAAAAGAGCGGAGAAGCCGATGGCCCAAGTATGAGAAGGGCTCGGTTCTCTGCACTTTCTCAGGGGCAATGAGTAGACCTTTGTCCCCCAGGCTGGCCTGGAGGTCTGAAAACACTGTGCTGCCAAGTTGCGGCAACGCTACTAAAATATCATCCATAAAATGACAAACTATGGCTTGTGGGTAAAGGTTTCGAAACCTTGCCAGTGCGCCGTGAACGTAAATTTGGCACAGAGTGGGCGAATTGAGCATGCCCTGTGGCAAAAATTTCCACGCGTAACGCATTGTGGGCTCACTGTGGTTCACGACCGGCACTGTAAAGGCAAACCTCTCCCGGTCCCTGGGGTCTAAGGGGATTGTATAAAAGCAATCCTTGAGATCTACAACTAGAATCTCCCACCCCTCGGGAATCATATTAGGATTTGGGATGCCGCATTGAAGCGGACCCATTGGCTGAATGCATTTATTGATCTCCCTGAGATCATGGAGGAGTCGCCACTTCCCCGACTTCTTCTTAATCACAAAAATTAGCGAATTCCAGGGACTTGTGGACTGTTCTATATGTCCTGCGTCTAGCTGTTCTTTCACTAGCTGCTTGAGAGCAACCAATTTCTCTCCCACTACCGGCCATTGTTCTACCCAGACCGGAGTATCGGTGAGCCATTTAAGTGGCAACGCCATTACCCGAAGGTAAGGGTGGCACCGTACTGTTGGAGAATGTCTCGCCCCCAAAGGTTGATGTGCACGTCAAGAATGTGCGGTCGGATCACCGCCGTGCCTTCAGCCCTTGGGATTGTGACTTCCACCCACTCCCGGCTCCTAAACGCTTCCTGAACACCGCCTACCCCCCACACATCGGAGACCGGCTCAATGGCCCAATCTCGTGGCCACTGACTCCTGCTTATCACACTCACATCTGCTCCGGTATCGAGTAACCCTGAGAACACTCTTTTGTTCAAAAATACCTCGATAACGGGGCGCTGTTTCCACTCAATGTTGGTCTCCACTGTCGCTAAGACTTGGTATCCTTGCACTGCCTCGCTCACGCTCAAGCGGTCAGCTGAGCCAGACTCTGAGCTGTCACTGAGCCCTCCCTGGCTCTCTGCGGGCAAGTGACAAGGAACCATGATCAGTTGCGCTAAGGTGTCTCCCTTGTGAATGGTCTGGGGCAGGTGTGTCCAAAGTTGCACCTGAAGAACGCCTGAAAAATTCGAGTCAATGACTCCTGGAATTATGAAAATTCCACGTGCACCAGCTACACTACGGGGCAAAACTAAACCTAAAAAGCCTCTGGGCAGGGGTCCCATGTACTGGGAATCGACCAGATAGACTGTGCCTGGCAGGTCGCATGTAACGTCCGCCTGGCAAGTCAATTCTAGCCCTGTGCTGCCTCTGGGGCTGGCCTGTGCCCTCGCAATGTCTGGAATGGGATTGGAATTTACTCTAGCTCGGGTGAGTTCTGAGTGAGGGAAGCCTCTGTTTGGACTGGGGCCAGAGACATGCCCGCGTTCCGGTTTCCCGAATTCTGGCAATATCTGGCCCAATGGTAGCCTTTCTTGCACTTCGGACAGAGGGTGTTCGGAGCCTTGGAATGGCCGGACTTTTGTCCGCCTCCCTTGGATCGGCACTCCCTAGCGAAGTGGCCGATCTTGCCACAATTGTGGCACGCTCCCTTGCTCTTACCATTGGATCTCCTCCCTCCTTGCACCGCTGCCGCTAGCAGACCCATCTTATAGGATTCTGTGCCAACGTCGGCGCAAGCTCTAATCATGTCCGATAGGGTCAAGTCAGGACGATTGCCTAGGGACTGCAAGATTCTACGGCAGTCCAAGTTGGCGTTGTCCTTGGCTAACTTAATCATGAGCTCTTGCTGGGCTTGCTCATTATCAATCTGCCTGCTAATTGCCTCTTCCAGGCGATTGATGAAGTCCATGTAGGGCTCCTGGGCTCCCTGCTTAATGGAGGTGTAATTTTTCGCCGCTTTGCCAGTGGCTGGGATCTTAAAGTAGGCCCTATAGGCTGCCTCGGCTGACATCTCAAGAGTGGCGAGAGGCAAGTTGATCTGAGCATTGATTGACTCGTAGTTACCCGAGCCATACAGCTGCTCAGGAAGCACTGCGCCTCCCATCCTGGCAGCTCGAGCTTGAGCCTCTAGGCGAAACTCGCTGTCCCAGATCATGTACTGGCTAGGGGTCAGCATCATCCTCATGACGGCTTTCCAGTCGTGAGGGATCCACATGGTGGTCTCGCACACCTGCTGAAGCGTGCCCCTTGTGAAACGGCTTTGGAGCCCTGTTTCTGCAATTGCCTTCCGCATAGCCATGAGAAGCTTATACGGAACTGGGGAATGAACAATCCGCTGTGCGCCCGTGAGCGCGTCCATCTCCATGCGGATGGGACAAATCTGACTGAGCTCTGCTAGCTCCTCTATAGGTAAATCCCCCTTTCTGAGTTCCTCCTCAGCTGTGCGCTGAAGGGCACTTTTGGTAACTAGGGAAGCCGAAGCTGTTAGAGAAGCGCCTGCGCTACTCATTCCTTGCATTCCCTCGGTGACGTCTGCAGCTGTCACCGCGGGAAGGCTCCCTACGCTACTCTGCTGGTATTTGAATGTCGGATAGAGTGCTGTGGGCGCAGTCGGCTCGACTGGCTGGGCTGATGACTTATCTAGTGGGGGTTCTCCTGTCTCTATCCGGACTGGTTCGATATCAGCTAAGAGTTCCCTACACTTCCTCCATGTGCGAAATATCCTCCCTGGAGCTTTGGGGGGTTGCCGAATGCAGTCTCCTATCTGATCCCAGAGCGGTAGGGTCAACGTACCTGCTTCTGGGTAAAGCAGGCAGTGTTCCCTAAGGTACGCCAAAAGTCTCGCTAGTTCCCTGCTGTGAAAGCGTAACTGAAATACCCTGGCCAGGATTCTGAACTCTTCCTCATGAGTTCTTTGGCTAGCGGACGGACTTGGTCTATGAGAACAAGTCCCCATATTACCTGCGAGTGGTCCTCTGAAGTTTCCTTCCTCGGGACGGGTCGACGCGTCTGGGGGCAAGGTAACAGGTCTTGGCGACGATCGTCTGGGTAGAGCTCGGAGCGTGGCCTTCTGCCACGGGCCCTTGGCGGCCTCTGCGCTGTCAGGGGCTCACAGCTGCCCTGAGCGGAACGCGTTTTTCCCTTTGGTGCAAGCCTCCCCGAAAGCTGGAAGCAAGCTGTAAGAATGTCTCTTGGAATGCCTCGCCGCTGGCCGTCCCTCTGACCGGCTGGCTGCCGACCAGAGCGCCGCGCTGTCCTCCGGGCTGGTTTTGGCCGCGGTTCAAGCGCAGAACCGGACCGCGTGGATTGTTACTCACGAGTAGACCTCTCCAGGGTCCTCTTACTCACGAGTAAATCACGTCGGGGTCACCAGATGAAGGAATCAGGGCCACTGAGGGCCGGGGAGCCCGGAGGAGGACTGATCAAGTAACGACACGAGGCAAATGGAGCGAGATCAGATCAGTACTTTATTGAGAAAAGGCAACATCATTTATAGGGAAAAAGAGCAACGGTGGCAAGCTGTCATCCGACAGGAAAATTACCTCACCCACGTACCCGGGTTAATGGGGAACATCTTAAGGGAAGTTTATTAACTGGGGCAAACATGGACTTAGGAGTCCCATTGTTCGGGGATTAGGCAGGGGCAAACATAGCCCTTATTTGCACCGGGCATAACCTTTGGGCAGGAGATAAGTCACTACTCTAATAGGTAACTTGGGTCAGCGAAATGCTCTTCCCGCAGAATCGCTGGTCAGGCAATAAGCGGCCGAATTAATCCCTACTACTAATTCACCCCCCTTGCTCTCTGACAGGGGCCAGAGGCCAGGAGCCTGCCCGCTGGTTTAACCTCTGCCAGAGGCCACCGATGCCCAACCGGGCACGCGGAATCCTCAAAGACCCAAACAGAATGAGGCTTGAAGCACCTAAATGTAAGATCAACATGCTCAAATGGGGACTGCTAGAAGACAACAACATGATGTGTGAATATGTAGAAATACAGAATCTGCTAGTCGGCCAATTACTACTAGAAACATGTAATGATAAGGATTTAACTTTGACCAATGATAAAGCTAAGAAGGTGACTTCATTTTGGCAGTTTAAAGTTTGACCTGGACAGAAAAACCAGTCGTATCCAACTCTAGGGTTCAATGCTCATTTCCATTTATAGCCAAAGAGCCAGTGCTGTTTGCATCTACAGACGTTTCCGTGGACATGTGGCAGGCATGACTAGACATCAGAGTGCACAAAACGCTGTTACCTTCCCACCAAAGAGCTACCTATTTATCTACTTGCAATTTCTTGCTTTCAAACTGCTAGGTTGGCAGGCACCGGGACAGAGACAGGAGCTCACACCATCATGCAGCACTCAGTTCTCAAAATGCCAACCTTCCAGTCTTTAAGTTCACCGTCATAACCACTAAGCCACTGCAGTCCCATAGTTCCTCATTTCCTATCTCAAAAAAAGTTGAGTTCAAGATGTAGGATAGGATTTTTTCCTTAATCATCAACTTATTTTGGTGATTGGTGCTCTCATCCACATTCCATGCAAGAAGCAGAGATATAGAAGTTTTTGGATTTGCCTCAGCAGCTCACTGCTATACCTTGACAGGCAGTTGGTCTCTGGCCATAAACTGTCCCCCAAATCCATGAATGCACATGCTAGGTAATTACAGTGGAGCACATATGCATGCAACTGCATACAACCATAAAATACCTGATTTCATTTCATTTCATTTCATTTATTAGACTTGTATGCTGCCCTACTTGACAATGCGACTCAGAGTGGCTAACATTCCACGAAAAAACAATATAAAATATAAAATATAAATACAACATCTTAATACAATATAGTCGGTACAATCGATATAACTAACTAGGGAAGAGGATACATAATATAAAGCCACCCCAGTAGCCCCAGAGTCTTTCAACCCTCTGACCAGGTGGGGCCAGGAAGGTGGGGATGGCATCCGCAGCTGCATCTTGACACCGGCCGATGGTGTGGGCAGTGGGTGGGGGGGAGCGGCGAGGTCCTCCAGCCCATTGCTGATTTCCTAGTGGTGAGAGATTTGGGTGGTGGGTGGTGGAGGTGGCACTTAATGGTCTGTCAAATAATGGTGACCGTGATGCAGACCATATGATCTTCCTGTAGAGAACAAGAGACTTTTTTTTTCAAGGAAGTTACACAGTAATGCAAAACACGTTGCACCCTATTCTGACGTTTCATGAACAAACCACAAAAATAGTCAGATTTTTGTTTCCCCTTCATTAATATTCTATTAGGCAAATGCACACCAGAGACAAGCTGCTCCGGAACATTCCTCTCCCCGCACGACACCTCTTGCAGGGAAAGGACCAAATAGATATCATAGCTTGGTGGGAAAGAAGATATGTGCTGTATTTTTAAGTCTGCAGATTTAGCCTCCACTTAAAAGATTTCACACGGAATCCATGGCTGTATTTTTTCAAAACAAAGAAATACAGCTCTCAGAATTCCTCGGGATGAATTATTCAAAAGTACCTTCTCCGAGCTGAGCAAGATCTCACTACTGTGAAGAAATGCTGCCAGTCAGAGTAAACAGTGCTACGTTAAATGGCAACCAGTTCACTAATTGTGTGCTAGAGTTGTCATCCCCCACCCACCCAACCCACCACCCCCAAAATGCTCTTAATTTTTAACATGACACCAGGGTGCGCCAAATGCTGGAGATCAATCAGCTCATTACTTTTGTTTGCAGCTTTTAAAGGCAGCTTCTGTTATATCTGCTTTAAAAAGCTGAAAAAGCAAAGATTAGCATTTTCCACCTCTCACACACCTTTCTTTAAATTAGTCTCTTAGGTGATCTGGCACTGATATTAAGCTTCTTTTAAGAAGCAGCTTTCTTGAAGAAATTCACCTGCAATGCAGCTGCAATTCTAAAAACTCAGCTAGAAGTCTTGGTCAAATGAGTTTTTCTTTCTTTCTTGTTGTTTTTTTTTAGTCACACAGTTGAGTCTGACCCTTTGCGACCCCATGGACCATCGCAAGCCAGGCTCCTCTGTCCTCCGCCATCCTTTATTAATTTATTATACCGCCCATTTGGGATTTTTCCATCTCTGGGCAGTGTACAAACAATTAAATAAACAATAGCAATAGAATACAACAAACAACAAAATAAAATAAAATAAACAATATTTCTTGCACATATGCCTGTTGCTTTTCTAAAACTACACAAGCTGTCACAACGACTGAATCAATCTGAGAGCATTTGCTTAATGAATGGATGGATGGATGGATGGACGAATGAATAATCCCTATCGCTGAGAGAAAAAGTACAGATGGGAGGGGGCCACCTCTGTGACAATTTCATAATGGGACCAAAGCACAGATAACGTTTTGGCAAATGATTGTGAACAGTGGTAGGCTCCTACCAGATCAGACCGGATCCGGGGGGAGGGGGTAGTAAAAATGGCTGTTATCCATTTTCTTATCATCAGCAAGACAACAAGTTGCAAAAAAAATTGGAAAGATAACATGAAGTTAGAACTGAATAACTGGCATAAGGATTTATGGGAAATGGCATTGAACAAGGGAATTACATTTTTTTAAAAAGGTATACTAAAAGAGAACAAATTCTGGGATATTTGGGAGCCTTTATTGGAGTATATGTTAAAGGATAACAAAGGTGATAAACCAGCAGATTTTGGAAGAAATGAAGAGAATAATGTGAGGAGCTCCAGAGGGATCTCTCGACACTGGGGGAGTGGGCAAAACAGTGGCAAATGAGTTTCAACATTAATAAGTGCAGAGTGATGCATGTTGGGGCAAAGAACCCCAATTACATTTATAAACTGATGGGATCTGAACTCTCTGCGACAAACCAGGAAAGGGACCTTGGTGTCCTGGTGGACAACTCAATGAAGGTGTCAACCCAGTGTGCCTCAGCAGTGAAAAAAGCAAACTCAATGTTAGGGATCATTAGGAAGGGTATAGAAAATAAGTCAGCAAGTGTCATTTTGCCTCTTTATAAATCTATGGTGAGGCCCCATCTGGAATACTGTGTACAGTTCTGGTTGCCATACCTCCAGAAGGATATTATGGAGCTGGAAAAAGTGCAGAGGAGGGCAACGAGAATGATTAGGGGACTGGAACACCTTCCTTACCATCTGAGGCTGCAACAGTTGGGCCTCTTCACTCTTGAATGACGACGTCTAAGAGGTGACCTGATTGAAGTTTATAAAATCATGCACGGTGTGGACAAAGTAGATAAGGAAAAACTGTTTTCCCTATCGCATAACACTAGAACTAGGGGACACTCCATGAAACTTTTGGGTACTAGTTCTCAAACAAATAAGAGAAAGTACTTTTTCACCCAGAGGATTACTGGTCTATGGAACTCCCTGCCAGAAGAAGTGGTGACAGCTGTCAGTCTTGACAGCTTTAAGAAAGGATTAGACAAGTTCATAGAGGACAAGAGTATCAATGGCTATAATTATGGATACTTAAGGACAACCTCGGGGTTGGAGAGATAGGCAGGCTATCTCTCAATATCATTTCCAGGGAATCCTAAGCAGGTGAAGGCATCTCCTTGGGAATACCCTGAAGGAAATGGTGAGCCACTGTGTGAGACAGAATGCTGGACTGGATGGGCTGTGGCCTGTTCCAGCAAGGCTGTTCTTATGTTCTTATGTTCTTATGTTAATGTAGTATACATATGGTGAATTCTATGGACAAAGTATATAGCACAAGGGGAGTTTTCTATCTTTTTTTTAGTTTAGTTTTACTTTTTATTTTATTACCTTTATTATCATTTATTAAAGAGATTTAATGGATTTAAGAATGAACTAAGAGAATGGTGATACTATGTGAAAAATTGATGTTTAGAGAAATATTTGATGTAATATGTAATTAGGTATGTTTTATATACATTTCTTTTTCTTGCTTTTGTTTTCCCCCCCACATTGTTTCATTTGAAAATTTCAATAAAATTTATTTTAAAAGAAAAGGAAAGTGAGACATAGATAACATCTCTTAAAATGTGTATACATTTTCACCATCCTCTGTATATTGAGGACACATTTCCAGAGCGTGCTGTAAAATTCACTGTTACAATTTAGAATTTAACCCCGAATCTTATAATGTCAGTGCAAAATCTTCAGACTGACAAGAAGAGTCATCAAGACAATGTATTGTTCACAGGATGAATATCTATTTTTAAAAAAGGACCAGGAAAGTTCATCATTAAATTAATGAAAGTGTTAATGAGCATATTAGATTTAAACGTTGGGCCAAGATTAGCAATGGATGAGGAATTTATTTATTATTTCCATCTGTTACATTTTTATCCCATGTTTGCATTGCAAATACTCAGGACAGTGTAAATGGCCCTCCTTCTCTTTTTGTTTTTATTTTTACACTCCACCAACCAGTGGTAGGCTCCCAAAAAAATTTACTACCACACTGTGGGCGTGGCCTGGTGGGTGTTGCCAGGGGGAAAGCCCTGCGTTGCACCCAAATTAGGACAACTTTATTTCAAAACTTCGATGGGCAGAAGGGCCAGCCAGAATTTCTGCTACCGGTTCTGATGAACTGGTGCGAACCTGCTGATGTCCACCACTGCCACCAACCCTGTATAAGAAATTTAGCCTGAGAGTATTGTGACCTGGGGTCCTGGGTGTGAGGAGGAAGACTTTCAGCTGGGCCAGCTGCCAGCTCCGACTTGGAATCCGAGCCTGAGGAGGACCCCTTGCCAGTCTACAGCCGGCTCAGATCAGGAGGCCAAGTTGGAGGACATGGACATGGCACTGGACTCGCAGCCAGCTGTGTCTCTGGAGCCTGCCCAGCAGGGCCAAGCAGGGCCGGAAGATCAGAGTTTGACATCTAGGCCAGGTGCCAGCAGGCAGGCTACTCAAGAGCAGGCCGGCACGCCTGCTCATTACAGGGTTTCATTGCGGCATCAGATGCAACTGAGAAGGAGGAGGGCCCGGGCACGCCTCCTGAACAGACCCTCAGCAATGGGGTCTGACTCCCCCTAAAGGAGAGTCATGTCGGCAGGCCCTTGTCGGGCCAATTCGTCAGTTTGGTGAACCCGACACTGTGCTCCTGCCTTCCTGACTTTGATTCTGAACATTGGACTGTGACCTTGAGCACCCTCTTGGATGACCCTTGCACCTCTAATTCGACTTCACAGGCTCCTGACCTCCGGACTGGCAACAAAGACTCTGCTCTGCTCCTTCTGAAACCTGAAGTAAGGAGAAACTCCCCTTCACCCATTGTAGCTCTAACCAGCTATAGAGCTCTGCTGGTGCCGGGCTCTGACAGAGAGGTACAGCTTTTTTGCATGACTCTTGGTAATCTGCCATCCCTCACAGATGCTATGATAAAAAAAGGAAATGAATGAATGGATAATGTAAAGATAAAGTTGCCCCTGCTTGAAAGCCAGTCGTATCCGACTCTAGGGTTCAGTGCTCATCTCTGTTTATAGCACAAGAGCCAGTGCTGCAGATGTTTCCATGGACATGTGGCAGGCATGATTAGATAATGGTTTACCTTCCCACCGAAATTGTCCTTATTTATTTACTTGCAATTTCTTACTTTGGAACTGCTAGGTTGGCAGGAGCTGGGACAGAGACAGAAGCTCATTCCTCCATGCAGCACTCAGGTCTCAAACTGCTGATCTGCCGACCTTCCAGCTGTCAAGTTTAGCATAAATATCTTAGTGTAGGACAAGGGAAGTTTTGACCAACTAGCCATTGTGGTCTATGCCTCCTATAATCCCTTATGAATGATTATATGATTGTAGCTTCTTGAAGTCATCCTTGAAGCTACAGTCCACTTGTCTCTGTCATAGAGGAGGTGCTTGGGAAATTTACTCAGGGGACTAAAAAAACCCACAGTGCCTCCCTAAGAATGGTCTCAGTGAATTTGTGAGTTGAAAGATAACATGGGCTGTTATGGTAGTTTTGGTGAAAGAAAAGAAGGTCTTCTGAGTTCTGCTTGGGGAATGATTACTAAGATGACATCCTGACAGTATTTCAGTATGGGGCTGTAGTGGTTCAGTGGTTAAGAAGCTCACCTTGTTAGCTGGAGGGCTGGCAAGTTGGCAGTTCGAGACCCGGGTACTGTATGACAGATTGAGTGCCTGTCTGTCCCAGCTCCTGCCAACCTAGCAGATCAAAAATGAGAAATTGCAAGTAGATCAATAGGGACCACTTTGATGGGGAAAGATCTTGGGGACATGAACGGAGTGTCATTTGGGCATCTCCTGAGTGGAGTTTCTACAGCAAAAAATCCTTTCAACCCAGAATAATTTCTGACTTGAAATTAATTATTATAGTATTTCAGTAAAGAGGAGATTGTGATGTAGAATAGATATTCTGCAGTCTGGAACCAGATGTCTCTGAGAAACCAACAAGGGATACATAAACCATCTCTCTGGTTCTTGATGCTTCTGGCTGTTAATATCCCACAACCACTATTCACTAGCAGTCTGTTTCCCTGAATGAAGAGGTTTCAGACAGGTAACATCCCTTCTGTCATAACATTTTCTGAGCTTAAAGAAGTTACTTTGTTTGACTACAACTATTGACTTGGGGATCTGGAAGTCCAACAGAGTAACTTTTCCAGATCAATAGCTTCGCAAATACTCTCCATTAATTTCTCTAATCCCTTTTAAAGTGGTCTCCTCCAGTGGGCACTGCCACAAGAAGCTGTGAATGTTGCCAGTCAATTATGCATTGCAGAAGAAGTATTTCCCCTTATGCACCCTGGAGGCCAATAGTTCTAATTATTCTTAAGAGTTTTCCACTCCTGGCTCAGCAAAGACCATGGAGAGATCCTTTAATCTCTTGCAGACCCGCAAAAAGAACGGCAGACTTTCTGGGAAGGTTTGCGCCAGAACAAAAAAAAACAACAACAACGAAGTGAATTGAAATAGAGGCTAGACTCAGAAAAACAAAAACTTGAAAACTCTTTCTGGATGAAAATAAACAGGAAGTTAGAAGGATGGTTGTGATCAAGTGCTGTGGAGAACCTGGAGGCTATTTACACTTCCCTCAAAAGTTGCCTTGCCCCTGAAATGCATTCAAGCAGTGTGTTTTACGTCATTCTCACCAGGCTGCAACTGATGGTAATTATTCCAAATTTTCAATTACTATATGTTCAGTCCCCTCTTTCTCTCCACTGCCAACTCTGTCCTCCTCCTTTCCATTTCATGCCTCCCCCTTGTAGCAGGGTCATAGCTAGGGGGTGGCCAGAGGGGGGCATCAGTTCCCCCTGAGTGAACATGCAGCTATTTTCCATCTCTGGCTAACACATCCCTGGAAGTCAAGAACCGCTATGAAGATCTAGCCTGATGGAGGCTTTGATGGATGGAAAGGAAAGATCATTTTGTCCACGCAGACACTGAAACATTAGCTTCTGAAAGCAAAGGTTATTTTATCAGGAAATAAATCAGAGCTCTCTTTCACTACAAGGGTGTTGTTGCTTTTCCAGCTCATCTCAGCGATGAGTCGAGTTTGTGCTGAGACCACAGGAATTTGAGAAACCACCCAACCTCTTCCCTGAGCTTACCAGACTCAGGGTTGAAACAGTACCATCCTGAAAAGCGTTTTAGATTTTTTTTTTGGCCCCTTCTTTCTTATTTGGTTTCTTGGCCATGTTTATGTTTGGATGTTCTCATTTTTATAACCTGGATGATGATTACAACTTGCTTTTGAAAACTCGATGAGACAAGGAAACCCTGGTTTTCTCCAGAGTTTATTCACTGATGCTAAATTAGACACAGCTAGCTGAAACAGAGGCACGAGTGGTGTGGGACCAGGAAAAACTCCATTTACGTGTACTTTAAGCAGAACAAGATGTGAGTTCTAACAGGAATTATGACAACCATTGCCACTGAAGGTGCCTTTTACTGCTGGGCTGAAATATAAGTAAAATTCAAAACAAATTATAATGTTAAAACCATTAGACTATTTTTGACCAGAAGTGAGCAATTTCAGATTTTATTTAAGGCAGATTTTTATGTTCCTATGCACATGTGTACAGGAAAACATGAGCTTAAGGGCTCTTCAACAAAGAGGATGTTATAAGAGGATGTTTTAAGTGTAAACACTAGGGATTCTCAACCTGCAGGCCTTCGGGCCCAATGTGGCCCACAATGCCATTTTATGTGCCCCCCTCCACCACACCAGGAAATGTCATGTGGTGGAGGAAGGACAAAATGGCCATCCGGCCCCCAAAGCTGTCTGAGGGAGTGTGACCCAATTCCAGGCTTAAAAAGGTTGAGAACTCCTGATTTACACCATCTGTTTTGATGGACTATGCTTGGAAATCCAAACAGCTGGTAACAAGGAAAGGGTATTCAAGTAGCCTTCCCTAATCTGGTGTGCTCAGAAGTATACAACTTTTGTCTCCATCACTTTCAGCCTGCATGACCATGATAATAATGGAGGTTGTATTCCTGCACAGCTGACAGGTGAGAGGCTGAAAAAAGAGAATGGCAAAAGTACTGCAGTAAAGGGCTCAGTCAGATTTTTAGATCTTCCATGTGACTACAGCCGGGAGCATTTCATGACCTCAAAACCTGAAATCAACTCAGACACCACACCTTCAAGACAAGTTATTTACAGACATTCCACAAGTTACTTTGATGCTATTTCAAACCTAGAAGATATAATTTAGTTTGGGAGTTTTAAAAAATGTGGACGTGAACCAAGGAGAAAGACATAGGAAGTCAAGAAAACATGAGCTTGAGAATGATTCTGTTTGGACATTGCAGCAAAAGACCTTTCTCAGTTCAGTTCAGATGCTGCAGGTAGTATGTCCTTAGAAACTGATTATAATTCCACCCAGGCTCCTATCTGAAAAATCAGGTTTGCAATCAAAGGCTGTGTGTACTTCCCAAATCTTTCTCTCACACACAGGAGGTAGCAAAGATCACTCTATGACAAAGCACTTAAAGAATTCCTATTTTAGCAATATTCTACTTTTATCATCTTCCTGTAGTTTGGGCCTCAGATACTATGTAAATCATATTTTTATACTTAAGTTATCTTTCCACTTTCTGTTAAGTAGAGATTTGAAATACTAAGAGATTTCCCCATCCTTTAAAAAAAATTCTCATTATTCATTAAACAGTAAGGTTTAGGATAATAGCTCTATGTGGTCAGCTTTTGGATTCAACACACTGTTTCCACTGCATTCCCACTTTCATTTTCAGGAAATATCTAAGGATTACAAGAGCTCTGGGTCCTTTGGATTGATCCAAAGCCTTTCCCAACTGATACAAGATATGGATCCCAATTACACACAATCCCACCACCACCACCACCACTAACACCACCCTTCTTGCTTCTACTGATGATCATGTTTCCCTGTTGGGAAACCAAGAGCCACAGAAATTTAGGAGGTGCTGAGAAGCTCGTTTGGGGTTCCATCCCTCCTTCTACAGATGAGATCCTTTTCTTCTTTTCCTCAAAGGTGAAGGACCCAAAGCCTCTGGGGATATTCTTTCAAGGTACACGGTATTGCAGATTTTACAGATAAAATCATATTATTGCATCAAAAATAAATATTGTCTGCTACTTGGTCTAATCCATGTATTCTATACCAAATTAAGTGCACTGAATCCAAATCTAAAGTCCGATTCTGCCTAGGAGGTCAGGATCTTAAATTAGCAAATCTCACCCTTTTTGTTAGGTTCTTGTCTTGATCACACAGGGTATATTTGCCACGAATGTTGCAAAAATTGTCCAGTTTATTATCACAGCTGTGCCTACTCATCTTTAACTCAAAACAGAATCACTATGGCCTAGCTGTACTATCCAATAAGATGATTTTGCACTAGAAACAAGCCCTTGGTCCATCTCACCTTATATACCTATTTCTGATGTACAGAATACTGTGTACAGTTCTGGTAATACTGTGGTCGCCATACCTTCAGATGGATATTATGGAGCTGAAAAAAGTGCAGAGGAGGGCAACCAGAATGATTAGGGGACTGGAACACCTTCCTTACCATCTGAGGCTGCAACGGTTGGGCCTCTTCACTCTTGAACGACGGCGTCTAAGAGGTGACCTGATTGAAGTTTATAAAATCATGCACAGTGTAATGTGGACAAAGTAGATAAGGAAAAACTTTTTCCCTATCGCACAACACTAGAACTAGGGAGCACTCCATGAAACAAATAAGAGAAAGTACTTTTTCACCCAGAGGATCACTGGTCTATGGAACTCCCTGCCAGAAGAAGTGGTGACAGCTGTCAGTCTTGACAGCTTTAAGAAAGGATTAGACAAGTTCATGCAGGACAAGGGTATCAATGGCTATAATTATGGATACCTAAGGACAACCTCCGGGTTGGAGAGATAGGCAGGATATCTCTCAATGTTATTTCCAGGGAATCCTAAGCAGGAGAAGGCATCTCCTTGGGAATACCCTGAAGGAAATGGTGAGCCACTGTGTGAGACAGAATGCTGGACTGGATGGGCTATGGCCTGTTCCAGCAAGGCTGTTCTTATGTTCTTATGATGTCAGCTCACTGACATGTCCTGCCGCTGCCAGAACATGCATGCCACCAGGGGACGTGCTTCAGCTGAGGCAGCAGTAGGCATAGTGGTAGCTACAACCATTATAATGTTTCCATGTAAAAATACTTTACTCAATTACCCACCATTTGAACAGCTATAGAGCACCTTAAAATCTGTACATGATAGGCAAATTCTGAGTTCAGATTTGGAATCAGCACACTCAATATCATGTAAATCACATGTGTTATTCCCAGTAGCAAAATTGTTGTTGTGCAGTGATTATACAGAAGAAGATTGGACAACCTCCTAACATTGCAAGGGATCCAATTCCCTTCCAACATGGCAGGGAACAAACCACTGATCAAGTTGCTACCACAGAAACTATAGTGACAACTACAGTTACGTTCCAAGATGTTAGGCTGCCCTTAAATCCCATTTGATTTTGGAACGTTCCTTTAAAAAATGTATTCATTCCAAGTATTCCCTCCTTCATCCCCCAATATTTAGTTACCGTTGTATGTGCAAAGTTTAAAATCTCCTTCTTGTTATTCAAAAATAGCTAGAATATTACTTTTTGATATTTTAAAAAGTCTGAAAGCTACAAGCTGGTGGCCAGTAGTACAAAACACGCTTAAATAGCAAGGTAGTACATACACTCCATAAAATATAACTGAAAACAATTACAGAAACATTGCAAAAGGATATCAGAGAATAAACAAAACAAAAACAAAAGCACTGTAACACTTTGAAGACTAGCTGTTATATTTTAATGTTAGCTTTCATGTATCAAGTTCACTTTGTCAGACAGTCTTATGAATTACGACCAGCAGGAACGTATGCCTTGATAGTCTGGTCAATCAAGGAATCAAGTGGGGAAGTGCTTTGCAACACAGACTAACATGGCTACTATTCCAAAAAAATTGCAAAAGGAATGACTCTAATCCTTAAATTGCAACTGCAATGTAATTAAGTTATGTCTTATTTATTACGAAAAGGAACTACAGGTAACTATTTGTAATCAGTGATGTACCTAACTGCTCTTTAAAAAAGGCAGGGCAAATGTACTGCTTCTCTTTTTGAAGGGAAGAGACAGGAAACATGGCCAATTCCTGGAACATTCACTTAAAACAGGGGTTCCCAACCTACGGCCTGCAGGCCAGACCTGGCCCCCAACGCCATTCCATCCAGCTCGTCGTTGCCTCCACTGCACCCTGAAGTGGAAGCAGGTTTGTTTATGTCAGCTCTAAAATGCACCAGTGCACGCACAAACATGCCCACAGCTTTTGTAAATGTGGAAGTGGGTGCATTTATAACAGCTGTAAAGGCACCTGCTTCCGGGGGCATGGTTTATGACAGCCAAGGATTCATTTACAGCAGTATTTTATGCATGCACAGGTACGTTTAAATTCTGCTTCTGGTGGGAGGAACCACGTTATCCACCCACTCAACCACATGACCAGCTCATGGCGCAAAAAGTTTAGGAACCCCTGCTCTAGGTGGTTCAAAAGGTAATTAGTATTTTGCCCTCAACATGCTGGAAACTCATTTTACCAACCTCAGAAGAATGGAGAGCTGAGTCAACCTTGAGCCCATCAGGCTTGAACTCAAATTGTGAGCAGAATTTTGGCTGAATACTGGAGCTTAACCATTGCACCATGAGGGCCCTAAAGAGCTAATTGGGCTGGAAGATAGGTGAGGGAAGAAACCATTTAACTATATTTCCAAGTACAGTATTACACAATAAGAGTTCAAGACAGTATCATATCCTTTAATCTTTGACCATGTTTTTCTTTCTTATGGCTGGAAATTAGTTGAATTGTACAGAAAGGGTTAGGTTTACAATTTGTGTGCAGATGGCCAAATATATTCTCATTTTAAAAGCATTCCAAAGACTTTCCTATCATATGAGGAGCAGCCATCATCTGTTTATCCATGTATTTTGGATGGAGATACAGCAATGAACTTAATTGCAAGTGAACAACAACAATTTTGCAAACTGATTCTGTTTGTTTCTTTGTTTTAAGTAGTACCAAATGGTCCATCGGAAAATACACATGAATGTGCTATCAATTATTTCTCCCATAGTGCAGAGAGACAGTTTCTACAAAACAGATTAGACCTTTCTGCACTGTGTCTGGCAGTGTTACAACCATTTAACAAGCACAACTTCCTTCCCTGAAGATCTGTAGTTTGGCATTAATTTGTGTGAGATTCACATGTGTTCTATCAAGAGCCCATTCTATGCTATTACTACATCGATCAAGGGCTGTTGTTTTGAAATGTATGAAAAGGTTGTGCTGTTTTTCTATGCATTTTACCATATACACATTTCATTCTGAACCAGGGGTTCCCAACCTAAGACCCATGGGCCAGATGCGGTCTATGGTGCCATTTCATGTGGCCCCCACCCCTCCAAGGGCATTTGAGAAACAAATTGACCTCCCCTTTGAAGCTGTTGGAAAAAATAGCCACTCAACCACCCATCATGCAGGCAGGGAAAATGGACATCCAGCTGTTGAAGCTGACTGAGGGAGTGTGACCAGGTCCCCGACTTGAAAAGGTTGGGAACCCCTGTTCTAAATTATGCAAATTATGTTTTATTATTTTTTCTGAGCTGGTAACTATACTGCAGCATTCCTATAAGTGCAAAAATAGAAGGGCCAGCTCCCTTGCTTGGGAGAATAGTGTGAAATTAAGAGCATAGGAACACACTTTACCCTTTTTCAGACCCCAGTTTAGGAATGAGCCTTTTATGTTTTAACAAAAGAGAAGAAACACAAAAGAGGCTCTTTTCTTTATTTTCTTGTTCATTCATGACTCTCCACATCCTCTAAACCAGTGTTTCCCAACCTTTGGTTTTTGGACTTCAATTCCCAGAAGCCTAAGTCAATTCCCCAAAGTAATGATCAGCCAATGTACTGATTTAGGCTTCTAGGAATTAAAGTCTCCCTGTGGAGCATGGACCCCATGTTGTGAAACACTGCACTAAATGGATATGAGCCTTCATTCTGCCGGCTCAGATCCAGGAAAAGCTTTATGGCAAGAACAAACATTCTTGAGGGTATGCAAGAGCAAGGAAGGACAAGGAGTAACATTAAACAAAGATATAGTTTAAAAGCCTGACCTCCTCTGCATCACTTGGAGGACCCTGAATATGCTGAGTGTTGACATAACCTACATGTAAGACCAACATGCTCAAGTGGTTAGTAGATGGATAAAGGACAAATATTGTGGCATTACACATTTGCTAATGAGTTTACCCTTCAGGCCTAGCATCAATTGCAGTGATGGCGAACCTTGGCACTCCAGATATTCTTGGACTGCAATTCCCAGAAGTCCTGATCAGCAGGAGTCCTGACTTGGACTTCTGGTAATTGAGGTCCGACTCCAAGAACACCTGGAGTATCAAGGTTGGCTATCACTGATCTATTGTATGAGTGACCCAGGCCAAGCACTTGGTTCATCCTTTGTTCTGAGAGGCAGCATGAGGGTTGTGGATGAGATTTCTACTGAAACAGTTTTTGTACAGGTGGTGGTATAATATAACAACATATAACATGCAACATATTTGTAGACTCATTGGCAAACTCATGATTCTTTTTTTTAAAAAATGTCTCACCCTCATCGCTTCCCATAAGAGCTGTCACTTCTGCTTCAAATCAACAAGCCAGGAGATATCCTCCTTCTGTCAGATGATTTTTCCTTCCAGATGCCCATCAACACCATGATGCCCATGGTTAAGGCAAACACAGGTTTCCCGTTTTCCATGGCCACAAGTATGTTTCACCGCCGTCTGGCCAACGGCTGCTATTTATTTCTAGCTGTTCTAAAATTGTACCTTCAGGGTTGGAAGCCAAAACCAGTGCCAGGGTCCTTTTTAAAAAAATAAAATGAAAGTAACAACTCAAAGGTATTGAACAAAATAAAAAATAAAATAAAATCTTAAGGCATTCTGAAACTGTTATGGGTGAGAAAATAATCGAATAGGCAAGCTGTTGCTAATTTAAGCTTTAATTTTCAGACACACTTCTTGAGTCAAGAGTATTTCCTGTTCTAGAATTCCTGCAGGGATACAGGTGGTCCCTGTTCACCCTCTCTGTCTACTGTACATTTTTTTTAAAAAAAATGCATTTCTAACTGTGCTTAAACATTTCTGAAATCTCCAGTTTATGTCTAGACTATTTTAATCAGCTAAATGTCATAATAAGCCATATGTGGCTCTTGATGGCTTACATACACCAGTTCTGCTCATAAAGTAGAAGAGGTGTGGTTTTCTGGTTTTTTTTTTTAAAAAGGAGCCTATGTTTGTTTTGCAGTGAAAATAGGCCTTTTAGTCTGTCCTATCAAACACACTGGCAGAACTGAAATGGGTCTTTAATGAAATGCATCTTGGATTATAGTCCAGTGAAGGGGGCTAGATATGAATTAACCTGTCCCAGTCTAAAGACTGGCACATATACAATGCAATATTAGTACATAAGAACATGAGAACGATATATCACCATACCATCCTGAAGGTACCTGAACTTGGCTGATCTTGGAAGCTAAGTAGGGTTAGGTCCATGGTTCCCAACGTGGGGCACATGCCCCACAAAGGGAAAATTTGGTTGGGGGGTTGAGAATGTTTAGACCAAGTTAATGGCCTTTTAGGTCTCCTCGTGAATAGAAGTTCACTTTTTTGAATAAAAAGAATTATATGTCACTGGGGAGGGGGGGTCAGGGTTTTAGAGATGCTTAAGTGGTGCATGCCCAAAAAATGGTTGAGAACCACTGGGTTAGGCCTAGTTAAGTATTTTGTATGGGAGACCATCCAGGAATACCAGGATCTGTCATGGATAGACACTGACCTACTGTGATGATAAAAGGATGGCATGTCTCAGTTTATGGCAGCTTGCAATGTGGGGTACACAGAAAGAGCCTCCGCAAAGATTGTTGAACCACAATAGGGTATACCCTGGTAACAGCAACCTTGTGTTGCTGGCTAATCTTTCCCACACCAGGTCAGGCGAAAGAAACTGCAGAATGAACTCACCAAAAGGTGGCTTCATTTTGGCAGGTTCACATCTAGCCTAGACACGGAAGAAGAGGAAGAAGAAGAAGAAGAAGAAGAAGAAGAATTTATCCTACTCTCACCTGAAAAAAATACAGTCTGAACTTTTATTTTACTTTGAAATTAGGAGTGCTTGTTAATGTAAAAACTCATGAAACATATATTTAAGAAAATGTAAATCCCTGTAGCTTCCTATTTCAAAAGAATGATATTTCTAATATTATTGAAGATAATAAATTTTGGGCACAGAAGGGTTCCCCCCCCCCCCCCCCGCCATATCTCATCCTCACATCTAAAGAATTGCTGTTCTTCTGAGATCGTAATGAAACATCTAAACTGATATTAGCATTTATATTTTTATCATGGTATGTCTCCTTTGTAACTGTGGTATATTACATCTTGGATAATTTCTGTGCTTCGAAGAATTACTACCAGAAAAACTTACTCCCAAAATTGGGAAATAAATATGAACACAGTAATTAATGAGTCTCATTCCCAATGTATATTTTTAGTAGTAAGTGTATGTTTAGTTAAATTTTGCAGAAGTCTGAAATCTCATGTTAGTGTTACTGTATTAATATTAAAATCATGATTCATGCATTAAACAGGATGGACATATGGGGCCTTAAGGGAAAAAAGATATGAAATTACTGTTGGAATGCTTAAAATGTTACTTTGAAAACATTTTTTTTCAGAACCTGCAATGGTAAGATGACAATATAGGAATTGTCCTGCTGTTTAACATAAAGGAAACCATTTTTATGCTAATACGTTAAAGTAACATGTTATTTCTTAGGTAAGGGTAAAGGTCTCCCTTGCTCGAAAGCCAGTTGTGACTCTAGGGTTCAGTGCTCATCTCTGTTTATAGCCAAAAAGCCAGCACTATCTGAATCTGCAGACGTTTCCATGGACATGTGGCAGGCATGACTACTGTAGACACCGGAGTTTACCTTCCTATCAAAGTGGTACCTATTATCTATTTGCAATTTCTTGCCTTTGAGCTGCTAGGTAGGCAGGAGTTGGGTCAGAGACAGGAGCTCACTCCATCATACAGCACTCTGGTCTCGAACTGCTGACCTGCCAACCTTCCAGTCATCAAGTTCAGCACCTTAACCACTAAACCACTGCAGCCCTTTCTTAGTCTATTGCTATGTCTTGCTTGTGCCACTTTCATGGTATTAGCCATAGCTGTTTGGTCTGTATTACATGTTCATCTGTCAGTTTAGATCCGTGATGGCAAACCTTGGCACTCCAGATGTTCTTGGACTTCAATTTCCAGAAGCCCCCATGAATCCACACGAATGGGTTTACTGCGATTCATCCAGCCCACGCCACCCTCATTGCTCCTGGCAGCGGAAGTAAAATGCGCCCGTACGGGCGCCATCACAGGTTCGCCATCACAGGTTTAGATAAACACACAGGCTGGAATCTTGCTGGTACTCACATAAGATCTGTGCAATGTGACATAGATCATTGAAAAGGGGCCAAAGCATACCTTGGTGGCACAATGAGACAGGTGACCAGATATCTGAAAAGAAGTACTTGGTACCTCATGAAGAGCCTTAACAATTTGTGTAAACTTTGTGCTAACAATTCGGGTAGGATTCTGGCTACTGATATACAATTTTTTGTTTGTAGGTATGTGTGTATCTGTGTGTTTTGCATAAGGCTTAAATGGCAACTAACAACTATGTTTTGTATTTTCCCCCAAACATAAACACAGACATAAAGGAGTGGTATAACATTTTCCATGGTGTAGAGAAAATGGATAAGCAGTTTTTGTAACTTAAGGGCCCAGGATCTTTTGCTGAAGTTGAACGATGGATTAAAAAGAGATGAAAGGAAGCTCATAGTTCAATACATATTTGCTGCTTGTTGGTGGTGATTGTCAACAAAGAAGATAGGATAGGTTTGTGGGTGAAAAAGCCATTGTTACTGGGGAAAGGTAATGCTAGGAAATGATGAAGGCGGCAAGGAGAAAAAGAAGACTAAATATGGTATGCATTGACTGACTCAAAGGAATTCACCACTTTGAGATGAGTAGGGCTATTGAGGATAGGACATTTTGGAGGTATCTCATGCATAGGGGCATCATATGTCTAAGGTGACTCAACAGTACATAACAACAATAGCAGCCAAGTATATGTATTTCTTCTGGAGCCAGCAGCAGGATGCCTCTATTTATATATCAGTTGTGGAGGAGCATGGAGTGAAGGTTGAGATGTTGCTGTTTTCATGTTCTGTTCGCAAATTTCCCGTACAGTAAAACCTTGTATAAAGAGCGCCTCGCTTAGAGACTAACTCGCTTAAAAAGCAGAATTTTCTCTGAATGGTCACCTTACTTAACAACTAAAACCAACCAAAAACTCACTTAACAACTAAATCGGGGTTCGCAATCCCCCCACCATAAGTCACAATTGGTCACTTACAATGGTGTTTCACTTAAAGAGCAAACTCATTTAAAGAGCAATCCCGTGGAACACATTATGCTCTTTAAGTGAGGTACCACTGTATTTTGCAACCTATTGGCCACTGAATGTATGATAGACTACACAGACCTTTAATCTGATCCAGAATAGCACTTCTTATGTTCTTTAAGAAGGACCTTTGGGAAAGTCCTAGATGAAGTCAGAAGCCATCACAGCACCTGACAGAGCATGATTTGAACTATGCTGTTTGTTGCTTTCTCTCTGAAGACAACTTAAAGCTGTAACCAGTGCAGACAGACTCCATGATGTGAGCATCAACCATTCTGCACTCTTTGTTTTATTTCTTTACCAACTTGCCTGTTGCAGTTGGATAAAAGGTTGAAGACTTTTAGGAAATGCAAAAGGGTTTACACTGTTCCAGAATTTTGAGATGGCCTAATACAGATTTTGTAATGTTTACATATTGTTATAATGCATATTACAAATACATATATTAATCTCTCTAAACTATTAAGAGATACATCTTCACATTTGGAGGAAGTGCAGAATCCAATAAATAGCCAAGTTTATTATTGGTCTGAGATACAGATCATTTTGCTCTGCATTAGAATTTCCAAATAACTCTTAATGCATTTTAGTCCAGTTTGGAAGAGTGGCTAAGAAGACAGGAATAAAGATTTTTCCTTAGCAGATGTTCTCGGACTTCAAAGACAAATTCAGCAAGAGAACTATTACCCACATCCACCTCACTGACTTCTACACTCCATATTTTAATATGAAGAAAACAAAATTTAATGATATATACTTGATACTCAATAATGCTACATATCAGAGTAAACTCTAAGAGATACAGTTGATAACATATACATGTGTAATAGTGGAAGTTGGGAGGTAAAGACTTTTGTGGCGGTAGAAACCCAGGGAGGATGTGACCAGTATGCTGGTTTGCCTCAGACTGGAATAAGAGAACCCATAAATGATAGTTTTCTGCACTAGGCTATAAGGCTGAAAACACTGCAAACCTTGGTGTCAGAAGTGAGACAGGCATGGGAAAAGCTGATAATGCCAAATTCACTTGTCAGGTGTTTGCCTAGCACAAGGCCATTAAAAGTACAGAAATCATGCTGGGGGGAGGAAGGCAGTTGGCTTTTGTTGAGAGAGAATAAAGGTTCCTTCATTACCTCAGGAACTTTGTGTAAATATCACTACTTGTCCTCAATCATCCTCAAAAGGTGAGGTGCTTAAAGGCAAGTATAGGATCATGGGAAGTCTTGTTTTTCCATCAATTAACATGTGTAGAATTTGCTTTTCCCCTTTGCAAAGACTTTTTTTTTAAAAAAAACAATTCACAGCATTATTTCTTATATGCAGTATATAATAATTTTGTGTCAGAAATTATTCTGGGTTGAAAGGATTTTTGCTGGAGAAACTCCGCTCAGGGGACACCCGAGTGAGGCACCTTTCATGTCCCCAAGATCTTTTCCCACCATAGGTGTCCCTATTTATCTACTTGCAATTTCTTGCTTTGAACTGCTAGGTTGGCAGAAGCTGGACAGAGACGGGCGCGCAAACTGTCATGCAGTACCCGAGTCTCGAACTGCCAATTTGCTGGCCTTCCAGCTAAGGCGAGCTTCTTAAACACTGAGCCACCGCAGACTCTTCTTCTGCAGTATGATGGTATTTATCTAATCACTTGTCCCATCGTTATGTTAAAGCTTCTTCACTCTGCTTTCAATACTGTAGAAGAGTCTCATATTTTCCTTTCTTATTTGGATACTGATAATTTTTCATAACTTTACAGTAAAACCTCAGCATACAACTGCCCTGGGTTATGTTTTCCACAGTTTACGAGCACAAATTTAATTAAAATAATTATCCAGGTTACAAGTGATTTTCGGTTTATGACTGAAAATTGCACAATTTTAAAATCTAAAATGGCAGCCGCCGCCATGTCATACAGGTTCAAAATGGTGCCTAACCCCTCTGCAGGGAGTCACTTACCGCTGAGGAGGTGCTGTCGGCATCAGCAGTGTTGGTGTTTCTACAGCGATTCTTGGACTGTCTGATGCCCCTGCTGCCTCTGAGGGTCGGGGGAGCTTTTTCCTTCAGTTCCTGCCTTCCTCTGACCTCCCTGGGCAGAGCTGCAGTCCAAAATGTGCATCCAACGATGGCATTTTTTTGGCGATTTTCAGACTGTCCAATGTCCCTGCCACATCTGGGAGGATCAGGGAGCTTTTTTCCTTGGTTCCCATCTTCCTCCAACCTCCCTGGGCAGTGCTGCAGCTGAAAACACACACTGCTTCCATTTTAGTTTTTTCTCAAAATGGTGGCTATGTGTGTTTGGGGCTGCAACACTGCCCAGGGAGGTTGGAGGAAGGCAGGAACTGAGGGCAAAATCTCAGCTGTTTGCTGAGAGTGAGTCCTCATTTCCAGGCTGTTCCTTGTAAACAACAGTATTTTGTGGTACCTTAGAAGCTAGAAGTGATTTTCAGCAAATAACCAGTTGAGGGCAGGGGACCATGGCCACAAGACGTTTTGTGGTTGCAACTCCCATCTTCCCTCTGTGTTTGCAAGGAGTTGAAGACCAGCAATATCTGGAGCGCCAACACATGTCCACAACTGGTATAAACAGCGGAAGAATGGAGAACAAAGGAGTAGTCTTTCTTCTGTCTGCAGCTGGAAGCTTACTGATGCAGATAATGCAGATAAAGGGTGGGAAACATGACACATATATCTCTGCCTCCCAGTAACACAGTGCTTCTTTTCCGACATCTGAGATGGTTGCTTCATTCTACCCAACAGTAGGACCGGCCGTGCTTTCTTTTGTTAGGACTAATAATAGTACTTGTTTACAATAACAATATTTTCTTCTGTGAGATTCCAAAGGACCTACATCACATGTGCTAATATAGCAAGAAGAAGAGTAGGAGATTCCTCCCAAGATTCACATTTTTTAAGAATGAGGGTGATTCAGCTGAGCTGGACATTTTAGCTTTTTGAGGTTCAGTTCCTTCCATTCCCTGAGGGATAAATTCTCATCTCTCTCGCTGCATGTGGGGCTTTAATTGTGCACGTCCTATTAGTGCTAATGGGTCTTACGAACCTAAAGTCCTCTGTGTGAAATGAGTCTAATAAATCCAGGGTTACAACCTCATTAAAGAGAGTTGCTTATTTCAAGTGTAATGGGCCTTTAGCCTCTGTGATCTGGCAATGCATTCCTTTATTTGTCCTTTAGAGAGAGAATTCAGAACCGTTTCCTGGCTAATAAATATTTTTCCCAAAAAAATTGTCCCAAGGTGTCCAAAGATCCCTTGGGATACTTGTGTTCCGGTTTCACAGTGCTCACATCAGTAAGAAACATCAGGTCAGCCAAAAATTCCCAAGGCCATTCCTGAGGGATAACTGAGTTATCCTGAGATAATACAGGATAGACTTCAGCACCACGTGGAGAGAGAATTACCAGAGGTGCAGATGGGGTTCAGAAGTGCCAGGAGGACTAGAGACCACATTGCCAATATACGGTGGATCATGGAGAAAACAAAGGAATATGAGAAACAAGTATACCTCTGCTTTATTGACTCCACTGTGTGGAGCACAATAAAATGTGGCAAGTACTTAAAGAAATGGGAATGCCAGAACACCTCATATGCCTCATGAGAAATCTGTACAAGAGTCAAGAAGAAACAGTTAGGACAGAACACGGAATGACAGAATGGTTTGGAATAGGAAAAGGAGTAAGACAAGGCTGCATTTTATCACCCTACCTTTTCAACCTATACACAGAACACATAATGCGCAATGCAGGGATGGAAGAATCACAATATGGGATAAAAATTGCTGGGAGAAACATCAACAATTTGAGATATGCAGACGATACAACCCTAATGGCAGAAAGTGAGGAAGATTTAAAGAAGCTCCTGATTAGGTTGAAAGAAGAGAGTGCAAAAGCTGGCCTGAGACTTAACATCAAGAAAACCAAGATAATGACAACAGGCCATATCAGTCCCTGGAAAGTAGATGGGGAAGAAGTAGAAGCAAGTGACGGATTTTACTTTCTTGGGATCTAGGATCACTGCAGATGGTGACTGCAGCCATGAAATAAAGAGGCGACTGATTCTAGGGAGACAAGCCATGAGAAACCTGGGGAACATAGTGAAAAGTAGAGACATCACCTTGCAAACAAAAATCCATATAGTCAAAGCAATGGTATTCCCGGTGGTAATTATGGTTGAGAGAGCTGGACCATTAGGAAGTCTGAGCGCAGAAGAGTAGATGCCTTTGAGATGTGGTGTTGGAGGAGAGTTTTGAGAATCCCCTGGACAGCGAGGAGAACAAATAAGTCAATCTTGAAAGAAATCAATCCTGACTGCTCCTTAGAAGGTCAAATAGTAAAGATGAAGATGAAGTACTTTGGACACCAAATGAGAAGAGAGGATCGCTTGAGAAAGCCTTGATGCTGGGAAAGGTGGAGGGCAAAAAAAAGGGGGGCGGCCAAGGATGAGATGGCTAGATGGCATTGTGGACGCAGCGGGCACCGAGCTGAGCGGGCTGAGGAGGATGGTGGAGGACAGGGGTGCCTGAAGATCAATGGTCCATAGGGTCGCAAAGGATTGGAATCGACTGTGCGACTGAACAACAACAACAAACTGAGTTTGAGTGGCTTCTAATTTCCCATTTGAAATGGCTGGTATGACACCTTCTTCCCACGGTGTTGTTAGCTATCACTTTGGAAAAATCCAGCTGCATTCAGCAATTTGGGGTTGGTTTTAGATGGCTTGAGGTGAAAACTTCCTCTTCTCACTGGGGGATTCAAAAGAAAAACAAAACTCTAAAGAGGAAGAGGATCGTCTTTCCAGTAACAGAAAGCAATAGTAACCTGCAAAATTGGTCAAAAAAGGAAGTTTTGCCAACTTTGCTCAAATAGTCATAGAGTTTCAATCAATAGTAAGGGTGCACAAGGCACATTCAGAAATTGGAAAAGTTACATTTTTGAACTGTGATCATAAGTTCTCTTTTTTCCAGCCCCTATGCAGATTGATATTTGACATTAAGCCATTCCAAACAGGTGCAGCAGAGACAGAATATGGACAGAAAGTGGTGGAATACAACCAGAATTGTAAGATACAGTACACTTCTAAATTGTGCTACTTTTCTCGTTTTTTCCATCAGGTCTTTTACAATAGGATGGGATAATTTCACTTGTTGACAGCATTACTAGCACTTAAGGTAAGGAAGAGCTGTATGTGAATGGTTTTGGTAGAATATCCTAGGTAATAGAAGTGATCCCCGTCCCCCCAGCAGTGGCAAAAAGTTACAGAAAAGTTTAAATGTGGAAAAATGATCAGATGGCTTCTTTATGATAGTATTAAAGACCTATCATTGTGTCAAGTAAAATAAACAAAGACTTAAAAGTACACTTTCTTCACTAAAAGTAAAGTGAAAAGCCAGCAGCTTTTAATTCATAAAACTAAAAGCCCTGCAAAAAAAGAATTTACAGTAGGTTTTCTTTACTTTTCAACAAAAAGCTCCACTCCCAAGATCTTGAGCTTACAAAACTCTCCATGTTTGAACATGATGCATTAGCTCTTCAGATGAATGTCTCTCCTATTAATATAAGTAACATTCGTGCAACGTTATACTCTAGCACCCAATATATCCAGTGTTCAATGGATGGGATTCCATCTTGAGTGCATCAATAAAACTGACAAGAATGAATTTAATCTTTCTGAAGGCTAAAAGTTGAGCTAGTTCTTTGGGCTTTGGAGGGCTCTAGGCTGATAGTACATTTGGCTTTCTATGTTTAGATGACTCCAGATGCATAGTCTGGACAATCCAGAGATCCTGCTATGATGGGGATTATTATTACTGGCATTGTGTATACTAGCTGCTAAATTATGAAAATAACACCATGTTTAATAGGTTATTTTAAAATAGAATCACATAATTGTAGAGTTGGAAGCCTGCTATGGTCATGTAACCCAACCTCATGCAGGAAATCTGCGATTTAAGCAACTAGCAGATGATTCTCCAGCCTGTTTAGAAAAATCCAAAATAACACTTTTTATGACTTCCAATTGTCTCCAATTTATGGCAACCCATAAATTGGAGACAACTGAGAACTCCAGAATGTCCTTTCCTCAGTAGCCCTGATAAGTCCTGCAAGTTATATCCTGTAGCTATTCCATTCCATAGGTGAACAGCTCCTGGTGTTACATTTTGCTGAAACCCTCTTGGAAGTAGCTCTCTTCCAAGTATATTGTTAATTGTGGATTCCCCATGCCCAATTGGCACGGGACCTTGGCAGAGATTAAACCAGTTGAGCACACTCCTGGCCGCTGGCCCTTGCCAGTACGGAAATTAAGGGGGGTGGATTAATGATAGGGTTTGATTCACCCAATTAATGACCTGACCGACGGTTCCGCTGAGAGGGCATTTCTCCAGACTCAGTTATCCATTAAGGTAATCACTCATCTCCGAGTCAAGCCTTATCCCTGGCGCAAATAGAAGCCATGTTTACCCCGGTCTGAGCTCTAGACAATGGTGTTTCCCCTGTCAATGTTTGCCCACGTTAATTAACTTCCCCAAGAGAGATTCCCAATTAACCCGAGTAAATAGGTGATGTGATTTTCTGTCAGATGACGTTTTTTTCCTGCCTTGCCTTCTGATCTATAAATGTAGATACTTTTCCTTCAATAAACCACTGATCTGATCTCGCTACATACTGCCTCGTATCATTTCTTGATCAGTCTCCTCCGGGACCTAACGGCCGTCCAGCGGCCCCGATTCCTACAGTTAATATGCTGCTGCAGCATGTACTGGAATTCTATCCTCCATCACAGCAGTGGAGCATGAGATGGAAAGAGGGGCACTCTATGTTTTAATTTGAATCCCCTCTTTTGATGGTATAACTTTACACCACTGCTGGAGATCCAGCCAGTAGTGATCAAGCACAGGATTCAAACTTAGGCACGCTCGCCAAACTCTGATGAATCATTTTAGAAATTTAAATGGATATGTAAGAAACTGATTCATTCCCAGAGTTTATGCATACAAGGCAGATGTGCATCTTATCTCACAAGTCTCATGTCACATGTGCCTCACTAACCTTGCATCTGTCTACAATACTCTCCCCTTACAAGTCCCACCTTTTTGAACATCTTAAAACAGTATTAAATGTATGGTTGCTAATCAATAGCACCCACATTTGGTTGTCCTTGGTGTTGATCAACTTTTGAGCAGATTATATAACTTTATTACCGTATTTTTCGCCGTATAAGACGCACTTTTTCTTCCCCAAAACTGGGGGGGGGGGGAAAGTTGGTGCGTCTTATACGGCAAATACACATTTTACATGCATTAAAACTGCCCCCAACTTTGTGTGGCGCTTGCTCGCAGTCCTCTCCTTATGCAGTGTGTGCTGCGGGCTGGATTTGGGGCACGTACTGCAGGCTGTGGTGACTTCTGTGACCCTCCCTGCACGGCCAGGCTGTGTGTGTTCGGGCTTCCCTCTCCCTCCTATAGCGCGCCATGCCCCCCTCCCGACAGTCTAACCATGTGCTGCACGGGCATCATGCTGAGCTTACTGCCGGTACCTCCATCCATCAGCGCAGGCTGCGTCTCCTCATGTCTCCCCGAGCAGTCTCACTCCTTGCTGGGCAGTGTGGGCACAATTTCGCCGCTTCTCTGCATATCTCCCGGGCACCCGATCAATCCATGCTGCCCTGAAATGTCCGCATGTCTGCCTCCTCGTTCCGCCTCCTCCAGCCAATGCTTACTGCTGTCCGTACTCTGCCCCGCCCCGCTCCTAGTTGATTGGATGCCCGTGATTGATGGGCAGAAGGATTGATCCGCCAAAGCTCCGCCCCCGAATCCCGGGGAGAAGATACCGCCCTCCCTACCTCATACTGCCGGTCTTGCTCCTCCCCCACTAGTCTATTGGATGCCCATGATTGATGGGCAGAAGAATGGCTCCACAAGCTCCGCCCCCGAATCACGGGGAGAAGACACACCGCCTTCCCTACGTCATAATGTGCCTTCTGGGTAGATCACAGACAACGTGCATGGTGTATGTGAGAAAGTGATCAGGCGGACCAACTACAGAGTAAATGAAATGTAAAATGTGCATACACATGCACACACACACACCTAGGGTCTAGGAGAGCTTAGAGCATAATGAACATTTAAAGCCAAGCATTGGCTGATTTTACTGATGATTTAAAGTTGCAGTATGGCTGTTCCTGTGCCCCCATATGATTATAAATTTGCCATTGGCCTTCTCCCCATATAGCTGTTCTCATGACACATGTATGTTACCCTTTGTGGTCAGTGTAACAGTCTGTAAACCAAGGCTGCAATCTATCCCACAACATTCTCTCCAGCAGCATTCACTCAAACCAGATGGCATATGAGGGGGTTATGAGACCACCAGATTAAATATGGGGATTAGAGAGCACCAGATGAAATATGAGGGGGTTACGAGACCACCAGAGGAAATATGGGGGGTTAGAGAGCACCAGATTAAATATGAGGGGGTTACATTTCTTGCAGAAAAATTATAGTACCATCTCCTCAAGATGTCTAAGCAGAAGAGAATGGCATATAAAGTTGCTTTCAAGCTGGAAGTAATTAAATTTGCTAAGGAGCATGAGAATAGAGCAGCGGAGAGACACTTCGGGCCACCTCCAACTGAGAAAATGATAAGAGAGTGGAGGAAACAGGAGGATCAGCTCCAAAAGTTGGATAAAGGCAAGCACACCTTACGTGGACCAACTGCAAAGTGGCCAGAGTTAGAGGTGGAAGTGAAGGAGTGGATCGCACATCACAGGCAAAATGGACTTTCTGTCTCAACAAAAATGATAATCTATGAGGCCAGACGTATTGCTGTGGAGAAAGGCATTCGGGATTTCACCGGATCACCATCGTGGTGCTATAGATTTATGAAGAGATCTGGCCTTTCTATGCGCACCAAAACCAGAATTGCACAAAAAATGCCTAAGGAATACGAATCAAAGATTCTTTCTTTTCACAAGTTTGTTATTGATGCGAGGAAGAAGAATACCGGTAACTTTGAAATTAGCCAGATCGGGAACATGGATGAAATCCCGCTAACGTTTGATGTGCCATCTAACAGAACCGTAGATAACAAAGGAGCAAAAACCATAACCGTAAAAACCTCAGGGCATGAGAAAACCCACTACACGGTTGTGCTGTCCTGCTGTGCCGATGGTACCAAACTGCCTCCGATGTTGATTTTTAAAAGGAAAACGTTCCCAAAAGAAACAATCCCACGGGGAGTCGTCGTGCATGTTCACGATAAAGGGTGGATGGACGAAAATGGCATGAGGCTGTGGATTGACAAAGTGTGGTCCAAACGTCCTGGCGGTCTTCTGAAGAAATCTTCCTTGTTGGTGCTTGACCAGTTTAGAGCGCACATTACGGAAAATACTAAAAAGAACTTTAAGGAAGTTAAAACCCAAATAGCTGTGATTCCTGGTGGCCTCACTAGCCAGCTGCAACCTCTGGACGTTTCCATTAACAAGCCATTCAAAGTTCTGATGCGTGAGGAGTGGAACATCTGGATGGCAGCTGGGAACCATGATCTGACGCCTACTGGGCGGATGAAGAGGCCCACTATCACACAAGTGTGTGAATGGGTTAAAAGGTCATGGGACTCCGTGAAGGAGGACATTGTTGTAAAATACTTCAAGAAGTGTGGCATTAGTAATGCCTTGGACGGAACAGAAGACGACGTCTTATTTGACACCAGTGAGGAAGAAAGTGATGACAATGACTGCGAGGATCTGTCCTTCCTCATTTCTGATAGCAGCGAAGAAGAGGAATTCTTGGGGTTCGAATAAAAACATTACAGACTGATTTTTGTTACTTTCACTGTTTACTGACTTTACTGACTGTTAATGAGAGTAAAGATTGTTCTTAATATGTTACATGGTTGACATAAAATTGTTCTTAAACTGCTGTTTACTTTATACAGTTGATATAAAATATTTTAGTACAGTATTTGGTTCAGAATCTTTTTTTTCTAGATTTTCCTCCTGTAAAATTGGGTGCGTCTTATATGCCGGAGCGTCTTATACGGCGAAAAATACGGTAATAGTAATCTAACAATGCATAGCTTTATATCTATTGTTCAGCTGAGTGCTGCTTCTTCTTCTTCTGTGCCTAGGTCAGATGTGAAACTGCCAAAATGAAGCCACCTAATGTGGGAGATGATGGAAACTGTAGTCCAATATATCGGAACGGCATTAGGTTAAGGAAGGCCGTTGTAGAAGTATGGTGGGCTCCCACATGTTTCAGAAGGTGATGCTTGTCTCTGAATTCATAATTTTTCAGTTATTTATAATCTACTAGCTGATTACCTGGCTTCACACGGGTACGTATAGTTGTGTATGTGGGTCACTCCTGCCTCCCAGCCTCCATCCCATCACCCGTCTCCATCGACAGTCACTTACCACCCTCACCCTTCCCAATGGCGCCTCCCCTTTGCATCTTGTGATTCCCACAGTGTTGATCTCACATGCCCATTTGCCTTCCACCTACTGTGAAAACTATAGCTGTGCTCAGAGGGAAAGGCAAATGATGTCACAATCCCAGGTGATGTCACCTGCCTGGTGACAGATGTCACAATCGCAGTTGATGTCACCTGCTTGGTGACATCAGCCAGCTCATTGAGCAACAGATCTTTGGGAAACAGATCAATTTGGAGGGCGTAGGGCCCCCCCCGCCGGCCACGGTTCCCTGGCACGAGCCATCTTGGAGCGCCAATGTAAATGTGTGCCAAATTCCAGGGGGTTCGGTCCCGGGGTGTGGGAGTTTAGTCGGGACATACACACAAACCTCTGCTATATATATATATAGATATATAGATATAGATATATAGATAGATAAGCTCTTTGGTTTTCCAAAGACTGAGATTTTCCAAAGACTGAGGAAAAGTGGGGAAAACAGAACATGGTTCCATTCTGGGAACTGGATTTTATACTGTCCTACAGTCCTAACTTTTCCTGTATCAAATCACTCCTTCCTTCTCCATACTTTGTACTGTTCTCCTTTTCACAATCTGAACTAATCCTCCTTTTGGCTGAGTTTTTTTTTTAAAAAAAAAACCCTTAATTTCCTGAATACGCCTGCCCCCATCAAAAACAACCTGATAATAAACATATACAGTACTGAATAATTATCTTCCTCCACTTTGTTCCCAGAAAAGCATTTTTTTTCCAGAGAAAAATCTCTAACTATCCATCCAGTTTTGTTCATTTGTCACCTCAATCAGTGGAAAGGAAGGTGTCTGACTAGCCAGACATTCTCAAATATTAAAAGTGACTCGAGACATTTTGCTATCTACTTTTGTTAAACAACCATGGCAACAGTCAGAGAACACAAGGTGTGAATCTAGGGAAAAAAACCAATATGATAGGCATAGTCTTACCGTCTTAAAGAGAAATGACATAAGATAAGGTTGCCTTCTTTAATAAAAATATTTAAATGCAGTACTCATGTGTTTGTGTGTGAGAGAGTGAGGGAGGAACACACAGAGAGTGAGTATTCAGATACAAGCCATGATTCCCATTTGATTATTGCTCAAAATAAGACATTTATGATCATTTATGATCATGCATAGACTCTACATGTGAGTAAGAATGGAGGAAAATTTGGGTACTTTCTTGCATTCAGAATCTACAAATAACCACAAGTTTCTTGTCATAAAAGCCTTGGTGGCACAGTGGTTAAACTGCTGTACTGCAGCCTGAACGTTGTGAGTTTGATCCTGATGGAGATCAAGGTGGACTCTGCCTTCCATCCTTCCGAGGCTGATACCAGGCATGTTGGGAGCAATATGCTAATTAACTTGTGAACCCCCTAAAGATTGCACTAGGGTTAGGGTACCATGGGGCAGTTATAAAAATGCCACTCTATTGTTATAAAAATGCCACTCTACCATGCAGAAAGTGACTGTGTGTATGTGTGTGATAGATACTTCCCCTGTGTTGATAACAACTGCATAGGGCAGGGGTTGCCAACCTTTTTAAGTTGGGGACCGGGTCACGCTCCCTCAGAGAGTTGAGCAGGCTGGACTGGTGGTTCCCCCACCCCACTGTAAACACTGCCATAAAACATGTCAGCGGCTATCATAAACATGTTTACGACAGCCACAGGCACATTTATGGCTGTCATAAACGCGCCCATGTCCGCTTCCCACGGCGTCGTGGGCCGGATGATTTGACGCTGAGGGCGGGCTGTAGGTTGCCCACCCCTGGCATAGGGCAATGGGGTTTGTGGTGGTGGGGCTTTCTGCTCAGAACAAGTTTTCACTTTGCTCTCTCCTCCCCAAAACTTCTAATCTGTCCACAGGGAAAGCCTTGCAGCAGGTTAAGAGAAGATCTTTGGTCCTCCCAATATTTTGCCCTATGGTTATCCAGCTATAGTAATAGAGTAGACCATACTGCCAGCAACTCAATGGTGATTAACTAACCTGACAATCCTGAGGACTAATGGCCTTGGGTGCCAAAGTCCACAGGGAAGGGTGATGGTCCCCAAGTGGATTAAATCCCATTTGAATTCATCTTGATGGAGGGCAGCAGCTTCATCAATACTGGCCTGGGGCTGATGAGGACTTTGTGTGCCAAAAGGGTTTAGGACCAGAAAATTACTGACGGAACAGGATCAGTGGTATAGGTACAGGTGTCAAGCTGTGATGCGGAAGGCAAATGGAAGGACACTGCACTATATTCTCAGGACAGTCTTCTCAGCTAATCACCCTGAGGATCGCCAATTTCGGATTCGGCCAAACAGCAACAACTCACAGCAACCATATGCAGCATAGACAACAGCAAAGTTGTGTGGAAGTTCTAGTCCAAAGCATTGAGGGTAAAAAGATCTATCCTTGATTTATAGATAAAAGAACAACCACCAACTTTATTTCCCCAGCACTGTGGCTCTAATTCAAATTGTAGCCTTTCTCACGTCTGGAAATCCAATTCACATATCTCCCAACAGTGTATCTGATTTGGCCTTCACACTTGGTTCTGAAAAAATGTGCCTGCTTCTTCAGGTTCTTGCAACCATTTTACACATTTCTAAAATATAAAATGGGAAATTCAGATCAAAATCTGCCTTGGCTGAGTACCTCTTCCTCCAAAGAGAGTATTTCTTTTGTAAAACCACCTTTGTTATAGCATAAAACGAAAGACTTCTTCCCCAAGGTAATTACAGATGTAAGGTTTCTATTATGAAGTGGTCTGTTAGACAAAACACTAGCGTGCAAGTTAACAGCCTACAGCCATAAGAAATCTGGAGACAGCTCTCCAACAGTCAATAAGCACATGCTAAACACTTCAAATTGGAGGCTTTATTATTTTCTTTTAGAAGAGGGATAACTCTATTCAAAATACATGGGAGTCTAGTTCGTGGTTCAGTTTACAGCTTAACATCTTAAGCAAAACTGAACTATGATTTAGAGCATCTCCTTGTTGGTCTGGAAGTGTCAAATACTTCATCTTCCTCCCTAGTTGTTGTGCTGTTGAAGCGCCTGAGCCATGAAAAGCTTGCCGAGGTTTTGTGCAGTCAGCTCCTTGACATTCTGGCTATAAGTGTTAATTTGACCTGCAGAAGAACAAGAAACAGGAGTGAGCAGGGTGAAAGGAGAGAAAAACAAAAATCTCTGACTTCTTTGCTCTGGAGAAAAGATTTCAACATAAGCTGCCAATCCACCAAACAGTTAGCTTCTGACACACTCCATTCTCTCTACATCTAAATACAATTCTGCATGACCAAGAGATGGAAGCTAAGACCGCACTATTATTGTCAGCAGGGTCTTCCAGAGAATGAATGAGATCTGGTCCTCGCCATCTATATTGCTGAAAATTAAACTCAGTTTGTTCACCTCCTTAGTGATCCTGACAGCCATCTATGCCTGCTAAACTTGGAGGGCATCAGCAAGTATCAACAGGAGACTTGATGGTTGCACAAAGAAGACTCCAAATGGCAGGCCATATTTTTTTTGTATGATAAATACAGGATCCCTAAAGTGGCACTAAGTTGGATCCCTCCTAATGCCAACAATGAGGGCGCCCTTGAAATACTGTACATGGCACAGAACTTTCATGGTAGATTTAAAGACCCTCAAAATGACATGGGAGGATGACAAAGTACTCGCCCAAGACTGAAACTGCTGGAGATCCCTTGCTGCCCAATATGCTACAGAGCATGGGAGGATCTAAGTCTAAGTAAGTCTAAAGCAAGCAGAATGCCATCTGGGCTGCTCATGGGAGACGGGGCAAAATCTGCTTCCCACATGGGACATTGGAATGAAGAGGCGGCTTGTTTTGTTTTCCCCTCTGTCTACTTTTTAGCTCTGAAGTTAGCTGTCCAACAGTAAATAAGCACATGCTAAACACACGAGAAATATTCACACCCACGTTGGCTTCTACTGTGGGACATGCAACACTTATTGACTTCTTCAGCTTTGTGGGTCAAGTTTTTGTCTCAAAAGATTGTGAAGATGGTGCCCAAAGTGCTATAAAAATTTAAAAAATGCAACCACTACCCACTCTTCCTCTTTAAATTACCGTATTTTCTGGCATATAAGACACATTTTTAACTTTAAAATACACTGGAAAAACGGAACGTCTACTGTATAAACGCACTCCCCCTTAAAATACTCCAGAAAAACAGAGTGTGTCTTATACTCCTATGTGTTTTACAAGCCAGCAAATATGGTATGTGCCTTGCTAGTCAGGAAAAGCAAAAAGAGCAACTAGATTAAGTTAAAACTGCTTAGCAGGCCAGTATACTTTCAAATTAATGATCTACTTTTACAAAACGTGTTTTAAGTGCCTTGGTGACAAAACCAGAGAATTTGTCAGCTTTAATTCTCAACTTAATTCTGTACAAGTTAAAATAGCGAATACTTCCAGAGGTTTTTCCAATGACTTTGCTTAATAGGGAAAACATTTTTTTAAAGCTGCTGGAGCTCAAACTGGCTGTTCCTTTCCCTAACTCTAGAAGAACAGTTGAACTATGACCCATCAGAACACAGATATAAAACTGCAATTTAATTGAAAAAGTGGGAACACTTCACTAGAATACTTTTCTCCCTGTAACGTGCAATGGCTTGCTGAGAGGATTCATTGCCAGAACTCAAACCATGCCTATTCACAAAAAACCAAAAATCATAGGAACGATACAATTTATGCCACTGGCAGTGCTTCCCATCTGTGTTATTTGAGTAACCACATTTTAATGCTGCAAGTTCTGTTATCAAGGTATTTTATTAGCTGATGCTTTTTAACCTTCTTGGACTCATCTGTCCTTTGCCTTCTATACCATTATCTTCAGTCTGTCTGCACAGATTTCATTTCTGGCTTTTGCCATAGGCTAAATAAATACATTTCTTTCTTTCTTTCTTTATTTATTTATTTATTTAAAAAATATCATTCAGTTAACTTAGACAAACGAGTGAAATACAGAATTGTTTTTCATCCAAACCTAACAGGTTTGGCTAATTAGCTGGGCAAGTGAGGTGGCCCAAGAAACTGATATTAACATAACAGACAAAAGATTTATACAATCTGAAGAGAAGCAGCACTGTGGTGGCTTAGTGGTTAAGATACTGAGCTTGGAGACTGGAAGGTCAGGTTTTGACACCTGAGTGCTGCACAATGGATCTTGGGGTCATGAAAGGAGCCTCATCCCCTGAGCAAAAAAATCCTTTCAACTCAGAGTAATTTCTGACATGAAATTTATTTTATTTTACCTGAAGAGAAACTGGAGTCTTTTCTAAACTCATGTTTCCTTTATGTACTATGCTGGTCTTGGACAGTAATAAAGACTGATTTGATTAACACAACAAGCTAATATCCCTTTGTAAAGAAGTCTGGGATAAGGTCAACTTGATCTGAAAATCACACAGCATCCTGCAATCTCTAATTTAGGAATTAAAACTTTTAAAAAATGGTATTTCCAGGTCTGAAGGCATGTGATACAGCCCAGTTAGTAAAGCTAAGCAGTCTGGATCCAGTCAGTGCATGGATGGAAGACTTCCTAAGCACCCTTTCCATGTTTTGAGATGGAATACAAAATGAAATACTACAGATAATACACCACTCACTGGCTTTTACCATTCCTATTTGGAACTAACAGAGCAGCTTACTTTGAAAAACAAGTATTGCTGCCTACAGATGTCTGAATTTTTTAATAAAAAAACCCAGAAACAAACAAAAAAGCCCAAACAAAACAAGATGCAGCCCTCTAGTGGCACACACACAAGGCATCTGAAATACACTTATAAGAACACACCATCTCTCTCTTTCATGCTTTCAGATCGTGTACAAAGCAACAGCAGAACCACAGAAAAAGAAGGTTTGTAACTCCCCCAACAGAACCATTACCTGCAATCAACATTGATTCCAATCTGAGTGGAGGCTGATGCGGCTTGAACAATTTGTTCATGTCCTCTTCGGGAAGTGGTGGTTCTCCTCGACTTTGACGCTGCAAATTTTCTTGCTGACGTCTCTGCTGGTACTGAGAATAAACAGAAAAACAGAGCTAACCCTATCAGATCCAAAGGGAATCCTCGCAGCTCATACAAAGACTGTGGAGGAGTAGCCTTTAACTGATTTAACTCATTTCATGAAGCTGACCCAGCCTTCAAAATTTTCAGAAGTATCTGGAAGAAGAAACACAACGCTGTATTTTATAGAACTCACACTGGGGTTCAAAGATAGATTTTTCTCTCCTTATGGAATAAACCAGTTTCAATCATGCAAAGTGATCTAAAGACTTTCTGTTACCCAAAGGAAAACCTAGAAATTTTAAAGTCAGCTCTCTCTCTCTCTCTCTCTCTCTCTCTCTCTCTCTCTCTATATATATATATATATATATATATATATATATATATATATATATATATATATATATATATATATATATATATATATATACATATATATATATATATATACACACACACACACACACACACACACACACACACACACACGCCTGGTGCGGAGGACCAGCAGCCCATTTCGGGGTTGGCCACCCCCAAAACGAGCCGCAAAGGCCCCCCAGGCAGGCAGAGACGGTCAAGGGAGGCAGTAATGCGCATGCATACGAGAGTCCATGCAGGCGCCTAGGCCTGCCCGCTGTCACAGGTGGCAGGGAGGCAACTGTGCAAGTGCGAGAGTCCGCGCAGGTGCCTAGCCCCCAGTAGGGACAGCGGCAATGGCAACCAGTATGCCTTGCCTCACTGGCCGGCAGCAGCGGTGGCCTCTCCATCGACTACTGCCGGTGGGCGGCCATCACAGCCTGGCTCCTCTGCCCTCCTGCGGGGCACCTCAGGCGGTAAGGAGGACCCACACAGGGGTGGGCGGAGCCGTAACTGGGTTGCTGCCGTATGCCTGTGGCACCCCTCTGGAGGAAGACGAAGCCAGGCTGTGGTCATCCCCCGACAGTAGTCGTTGGGGAGGCTGTCACCATCGGCCTGAGAGGGGCAAGGCGGGAATGGGCAGGGGCTCCAGAGCAGGCTGCAGCCCCCTCTGTGATGGCACATCACAGCGGGGCCAGCCATGCGCTCACCGCTTGTCGGCCTGGCCTGCCCGGGTGCCACACTGCTCTTTGTTCGCCACCCGGAGCCATCTAAGCCAGGCCCCAGATCTGCCTCCGCCCCTACCTGGCGACGGACCCGGCCGTGGCACCGCATGGCCTAGGCCGGTGCCGCCATCATCATCACCATCACAAGGGCGATGCCAGCAGACAAAAAGGTAAGGCAACCGGGGTGAGGTGGGGGGCAGGGCCACCCCAGGCCCGGGCCTCTCATTGGCCCGGGTTTGGTACCCCTGGGCAACGCTGGTAACCCCTGCTAGTTCTATATAAAGATGCTCCTCAATTTGTAGAGATGTTCTTTGGACTGGCTCCAGACCTGAAGTTGGAAAAGTTACTCTTTTTAGACCACAATTCACAGCATCTAAAGAAGTAACTGTAACAAGCTCTGCCCCCAAAGGCTTCTGAAACACAAGAGGTCTGTTCCAAAAAGGTCTGGACCAGTGGTTCCATACACGGGGCCCATGCACCACAGGGAGACTTCAATTCCCATAAGCCTAAATTAGTACAGTGGTTGATCAGTGTTTTGGGGAATTAACTTAGGCTTCTGGGAATTGAAGTCCAAAAACGAAAGGTTGGGAAACACTAGTCTAAACTGTGCAGCATCCAGGACTCCTGCAATAATCAAACTCCCAAAGATCAAAGCTTTGTTATTTTTCTAGAACTTAGTTTGATTTTCAGTAGTTCTCTAGGTGGTTTTGAAAGTGACTGGCTCCCTATAGGTAATATGAACTTTTTTAGTTATGTGAGATGCAGATGGGAGGGATAAGAACTCTGAGAACAGGAAGCAGATTGCTAGGATCAATACTGGTCTGGCAGAAAAGAATACAATTCAGCATAATGTTTATTCTCGATCATTTAACCTTTAAGGAACAGCAATCTATTACTATGTGTTATTCAGGGAAGAAAATGATATTTAAAAAGTCCCCATATATGAGAAAGAAACCTCTGTGAAGTCTTTTTTGCTACTCAAATGGCAAATATTTGAACATCCAGCAACACAGGTTTCCTTAAGCCACTTGCTCAAGGGTTCCCAAACTTTTTGTGCCACGGGCCTGTCCACGTCTGCCAGACACCTAAGTGAGCCAGTCATGTGGTTCCTCCTGTTGTAAAACGCATCCATGGCTGTTGTAAACACATTTACGACAGCCGCAGGTGCATTTACGCATGCGCGGGCACGTTTTACTTCCGCTTCTGGTAGTGGTAAGGGCAGCAGCGGGCTATATGAAGTGGTGCCATGGGCCGGGTCCAGCCCATGGGCCGTAGTTTGGCCACCCCTGCTCTAGCTGTTAAGTAAAGAAATGTCTGGTGACATTTTAATGCTTGGTAGCAAAGCCAAAATACAACCAGACTTAGGAAATGTTAGTAAACAGCAGCATGTAGTTTCTGTTATCTCAGAAAGGAGGAAAGTGGAAAGGAATTGGGGGAAGCTGATGAGAGGAGAGAAAGGAAAATATAGTTATCAGGTAATTTTACTCTTACACTTTGCAATGAGTAAGTACATAATTTACCAAAACTGCTTGCTCCTTTACACAACTGTTCTGTATCTACATTTAATAAATGGATAGATTACACTACAACGAACCACATCTATAGCAATCATACATTTAGTAAGAATTGATGAGGAGCCATACCATATCCCCCCCACTTCTAATCAGTTTTTCCACCTCTGCTTTTCTTATATATTGGTCCCTGAAGATTTATATTGGCAAGCAAAGGAGCTAGAAGGAGTCATGGTACAAATTTTGCATGTAATGAATGTCTAGTGGAGGATTAGCTTTATGAACTGGAATGTATATTTAGGAGATGCAATATAAAGATCCTGCAATTTGCATTCAATTATGGAAGCCACATAATATGAGGCTTTTACCCAACATGCTGCCGCCTGCCCCTAAAAACAAACCTGGTGCTTCTGCTGTTGTTGCTTGCTGGAATTCCTTAGGTAAGTGTTGTATTTTACAATATCCTGGCTCATCTCGTCCACTCTGTCCATCAACAACTGCAGGCTTTTTCCAAGATGGTTGCTGAAACATATGAAGATTTGCAACTGTGATGACTAGAGATTATCTTCCTCTTACAACAGTATTATCTCATCCATCCGTTTGAATTCACAAGAAATATAAACCTAGCCAGTGTTATTTAAGAAAATAGTTTTGATTCTTCCAGTTAGTTAACTCTTTTGCTAATAAGTAAATAGTTAGATATTGCTGTTAGAGCCTGATGACATCAATGTATTTTCCGAAGCTTGAAAAGTTAGGTTGCTTTTTTTTACAACCCCCAAATTTCCTCAGTCATCACAGCCAATCCAAGGAGTTGTCAACAAAAATATTGATTTTTCAATGTTTTGATATTCGTTCCCGGGTAGGATCACACCACGTCCTACTTTAGGCCAACATTATGCATCAGAGTTCTGAATCAGATACAGAAGCAACCTCTTAATCACAACTTTCTTATGCAGAATGCCAACATTATAGGGCAGTGACTGAGAACTTTAGAGACCGAGTGCCCAAATTGCAACCCCAAACCCACTCTGTGCTGGGGAGGGAGGAAGCACTCCCATTGGGCTGCTGGGCAGGGGTGAACACAGTGCTGGGGAGGGAGGAAGCATTCCCATTGGGATGCTGGGCAGAGAGGTGGGGTGAACTCTGTGCTGAGGGAGGGAGGGAGTAGTCCCACTGGACTGCTGGGCAGAGGGGTGGGGTGACCTTTGTGCTGGGGTGACTGTTCGCACGCATGCCATCGGTTTGCCACCACTATTATAGGGCAAGGATGGGGAAATACATGGTTTTCCCAAGCCATATTGAACTGCAACTCCCATCAGTACCAGGCAGCACCAAACATGGCAAAAGGTTACGGGAACTGCAGCCCAAGAACACCTACAAAGCCACATGTTCCTCATCTGTTTAAGAGCTGAGCTTTGCCAATGCTAGGTACCTAAATCCACTCTACTCAAGTCCAAAGGGACTGTTATTTCTGTACAAGTGCCACTACAAGTCTCCTGGTTTTTATTGCAACGATTCCATCAGGTATTAGGTTGCTCCCACAGCCTATTTGCAGCAATTAGACCTCCCTAATTACAGACTGGCATTCACTCAGGCCCGCTGTGGATGCATGCCTTCAGCTGTCCTTGAGGGCAGATATAATGGGACACCCTATTTGGAACAGTTATGTCCATGTGGTGGTGCAGATGTTGAATCAATTGAACATGTTCTCCTCTTTTGCTCATTCTATAGGGATACCTGTGCAGAATTAATAATCCCTCTGCTGCACCAATGCACAGGGAAATTGCCTGCCCAACAAGTTTCCTTCCTACTTCAGGATAGTAGTATTGCCATCATGCGCAAGGCGGTTTTTTTGAGTGAAGGCTCATAGGATACATCGGCGGCTGACTAGGTAGTCCAGTGTGGCTCTATAGTTCATTGAGATTCCTCCAGCACTGAGCAGCTGATCTATATTATTTTATTAGGTTCTCACTTCACCTTTGTCATTATTGGTTTCGCTAAAATTTACTGAGTTTTAGTAAATTACAACTCCAGCAGAGAGCATATTATATCCCTGTAATGAGGCTATCCCTCTTCTTTCCTTGTAAATACAGTGGTACCTCATACAACGATTTTAATCCGTTCCACGGGGCTCGTTGTTGTACGAAACAATTGCTATACGATGCATGCATTGTATAGCAATTTTCCCTATGGGATGCATCGTACAACGATTTTTTTGTTAAGTGGTTTTTCCCACTGAAAAATTGTTGAACGATTTTTTTCCATAGGGAAAATTGTTATGCGGGACATAATTTCCCCCAAAACCTAATTGTTATGCGATTTCGTTGCTACACGGCCCTATTGTTGTATGAGGTTCCACTGTATTAGCATTTATTTTCATGACTTTAGGGTTTAATAATTATTAATGGATTTTAGTAATATTGTTCTTTTAGATAGGCAGCCTGCTGTCATATGTCAATTCTCAGTAGGTTTTTAGTAGTACAGTATAGGTTTTTTTTTTTTAAATTGCCTCTGTCCAGTCTGGCTTAGGATGGGGTGTTTATGCTTTTGTGTTCCTGTTATGCTGGTCATGGACTGTAAATAAAATTGAAATGAATACAGTGGCACTATAGAAAACAGTTTTGAATGATGGCCAACCAAATATTTTCAGGGAACTCAGAAACAGGAAATAAACACAACATAGATGTCCTCAGTGAGCAGGCTTCCGGTGAGACCTTTGGAAGTTTCTTTTTGCTAGCTACCACTTATAGTGTTATGCACCACAAACTTCTGAAGCTGCCCATGTATTATTTATTTTGTTATTAGATTCCTCCCCCACCTTTCTTCCAAAACTGTCACTACTTCAAACAGTGAATCAGTTCTGAGTCAATGTTCATCAACATGACTTGAATGTGCTATGGCCAGTATCAAAGATGATGGGATTTGCACTCCAAAACCTTTGGAAGGTTCCATAATGGGGAAGGCAACTTTGTGTATTTTTCAACAATAATATGTGATCGCTCTTTGTTGTTCCAACACTTTGCACATGAATGTGATTGCCTATGTGTGTCCACTCGCTGTTGTTCATGTGTCTTCAACCAGAACTGCGAGCAGTACAAGAGTTTGAGCGACCAATGTGTACATTTCCTTGCCTTTGTATTTATTTAATGTCTCAGACAGGCAAGGAGGCACAAATATGGGCACCCTCCCATTCAGGGCTGAATTCATTCCTCTTTTACCACCAAATGTCCCAAGTAGAAAGAATATGAACAAAGGCATTGTTCTTGTTGTTTTAAAAGCCTATTTTTCAACCTGTTGCGTTCCTCTTCCTCACTCCTAGAAACTTTTATTTTATGGCTTTCACTATGGAACTGCAAGGGTCTTCTACATACTGTACAATGACATCTGGCAGGAGTGACTCCAGGCACTAAGTGGGATGCAAAACTAAATAAAAGTGGTACTATTTTATGTTAGTAAAACGCTTAAGATAATGAATTATGAATTTTTAAAAAATCAAAAACATGTTTCAATGAAAATTTATAAGAAAGAAAATGAAAACAGTGACTATGTTACAATAGAGCACTGAGCTCAGAACAAAAAACATGTATTTTTAAAGCACTAATTAAGTTTAAATCCCATTCATTTTAAAAACAGACCTATGACTATGCGTAATCTCCTCCAAATGTAATCAAAGTGAGCTTTGAGTACTTTATTTTGGGTAAACCATGCTCCAGTGCCCATGTGCAACTTTGGAAATGGAAATATCTTTGAATACACAGCCAAGTAAAAAAGGAATAAATAGCTAGGAATGTTCCTCATTGTCTCATATTGCCAGATAATTGCCATTTAAATACAATTTCCTGTTCAACCACCAGAGAATTTTTGACACTGTTTAAGTCAATGACTGATTTTTTTTCTTCTACTCCTCAAAGAAAGAAAAAGAAATCTTTTAAAAACGTTTTTCAGATCACATAGCATTATTCTGCATCCAGCCTGCCCTTTCTTATCCTGAACTGTCTTTTCAAAAATGGTTTCAGGCGGCAATTATCCTTATTAACTTAATGGGCTCTACCGCATCAAATGCAGACACATTTAATAACCAATTAGTGTTATTATTATTTTATTATGTTCAGAGTCATAAGAAAATCTAACCATCCATATCGAGAGCTACTCCTGTGGATGGATGGAAATGATGCGAGTTCAATAGTTTGGCAAGATGCATAGTTCCCCTAAGCACTTATTACTTGTAGGTAGAATAGGTCACAAAAAGAGTTGGAAAACCATTTTATAGAATTTCATCTAGGGTCAGTTTGTCAGGGCAGGATTCTGTTTCATAAAACTATTACTAAACAAGGCAGTCTTCTGATCTTTTCCTGGAAATGAGAGGAAACACCTCCCGCAACAAAGAAAACGTAAGATAGCAGTATAAATTGGTATCAGCTGAGAGAATTGCTTACTTAGTAATGGGAACAATATTTCTGTAGTTCACTACCAAGTGACAAACTATACACTGGGAGCTCAACCATCCGCACTGCGTACATCAGCTTTGGCCGCGAGCGTCCAATATGGAGCGCATCTGCACACACGAAACAAGTTAATGAAACAATGTGCATAGTGACAGGATGCCTCAAACCTACACCTGTTGAGAAAATATATCCACTTGTTGGTACCGCTCCAGCTAAGATCAGGAGAGAAGTAGCAGTGGATGCCGAGAGAACTAAGTAAGAGAATGACCCTTGACATTCTCTGAACAGATTTGAGCCTCAAGTATGCCATCTCAGATACAGGAAGAGCTTTATGGCAAGAACAAACATTATTGAGCAAAATAAAATTAGAAGATGGTGGAAAGAGCTCACTGGACAAGGAATAACATTAAGGGAGATATGGTTGAGGAATTCGACCTCCCATATATCACTTCGAGGACCATGCTCAAGTGGGGACTGTTGGTTGTGTGAAAGTGGAGAGATACAGAATCTGACTCATGCTAATCTGCCAATTACTACCAGAAACATTTACTGATGAAGATTTTAAGTTTGGCCAATGACAAAGCCAAGAAAGTGGTTTCATTTTGGCAGTCCAAAGTTTGATCAGGACACAAAAGGGCCGCCACCGCCCTGCCTCTCCCCGGAGCCCACTCCACCAGCCCAGGGATGGGAGGCAGGTGCGCCGTCTCTGCCCTCTGAGCCCAGCCCGGTCGGAGGGCTTGAAAAGGGACACCGCAGATGATGACGCTGACCTGCCTCTCCTCGGATTGTATGATGTATGCATGTCTCTTGTTGACTCTTTTCGTGGAGATTGATATTTTGTAATCTTGGAATTGTGCTGTTTATTTCCTATTGTATTGTATATTCCCTGTTGTAGGCCGCCTTGAGTCACACTTGTACTAAGGCGGGATATAAATTTAACAAATAAAATAAATAAATTAAAGAAGACAACTACCAAGTGCCAGTATTCAGACATACAATCATCCAGGAATAAAAGCACATTGATGTTTGTGTGCACAACTCTCCCTTGTGAAGGCTCTTTTGTGTGTGTGGTGAAACAAGAGGTGAGCAACTGTCAGATGTACAGAGGTTTGTTAACATCCATCCCCAAATATTGGAAATTCAGACCTGTTCTCAGGCCTTCTCAAATAACTTTTCTTAAGAATTTTGACTTACCGAAAAAGCCATTGTTTCCTTTAGTGACAAAAACAAAATGAAAAACAAAATATGGACCACACACATCCTGAGGCTAGAAGAGGACTCTTAGAAAAGAAAAACAAAACACTATTTCATAGGTGAGAGATTTGGGGGTTGAGGGAGCATATTTGGATCCCAGGGGCTATGGTGGTTCACAGTCTGTACTTTGTCTGCTCCTGCTGTAAAATGGACCTGAACACAATTTGTAATAAAAAGATCAAAACGAAACTCTAAGCAAAATGAAAATTGTTGATCTTACTGTCAGGTTCTCTTGAATTAAAACCTGGTTGAGGTGACAAGATAAGCGAGAGCTCTCCAGCAGAAGGAGGTGGCTTACAGCACCCATTATGTGTCAAACAGAAGGAACCTTGGTGGTGCAGTGATTAAACTATAGCACTGCAGCCAAAACTGCTGATGTGAGTTCAATTCTGACAGAGAACAAGGTTGATTCAGCCTTCCAAGGTTGGTAAAATGAGTACCCAGAGTGTTGGGGGCAAAGATGCTAATTACATTATGAACCATCCAGAGAGTGCACCAAGCACTATGGGGTGGTATTATAAGTGTAATTGTTAATTGCTATTGCTCTAATGTGCACCAAGCACTATGGGGTGGTATTATAAATGTAATTGTTAATTGCTATTGCTCTAATGTGCATAGCACTGAATCGACTGGTATGACTTGGAAAACCTAGACATAATATCCAAAAAGCCAAGGTGAAATCAAGCATTTTAGCCACTTTACTACCACAGTAGCCAACATATGTTTATATAAATTAAATATGAATTGGAGGGGGAAATGTACTGAGCACAGTAAAGATATATGGGAAAAGTTATAGACTGGAGATAGAAAACTTTTGAGATTGGGTGAATTTAGTTTGCAGCCCTTTTCTACAGAACTAACACAAGTGCTGCTGATATTCTTCACAAGGAAATTCTATTGCTGTGCATGACACAGGCAATTTATCAAGATTTCATAAATTAACTATGTAAGCCAAAAACTTCTCTCTCCAATCCAAGTACCTTTTGGTCAAACACACTAGTGCAGTGATGGCGAACCATGGCACTCCAGGTGTTCTTGAACTTCAATTCAATGCCGACTTGGGCTTCTGGTAATGGAAGTCCAAGAAGATCTGGAGTGCCAAGGTTCACGATCACTGCACTAGTGTATCTATCTTAAAGCGTACAGAATGCCTTTCCACAAAGCCTTCACATGAAATGCATCTGTGTGAAACACTGCATTTTTTTTGGTTTCAAATGAGAACTTACCCGCTTGCAAGACTGAGCAACTCATGTCTGTCCGACATCCCAGACTTCTTTTCCAGCTCCCAGAGGAGAACATTAATAAGGTAGGAATTCTTGATTATGATGGGCACTTCCTCAAACATACTTTCAAAGGTGATGGTTGCTTTTTTCAACCTGGAATGAGAGGCATTTGTAACCAGTTAGCATGTTTACCTTCCTCAGAACTTGATTGTCAGATCATTCCAGTTCAGTTTTTATAACGGACATGGGGGGAAACACTTAAAAAAGCAACAACGGAAATCTGCAAAATTCTTTCAAAAGGGATGAGAAAGAAGGAATCATCCTTGAGAGGAAATAGACAACATACTGGCTTTGGGTCTAAAATACTGTAAAAGAGAGCAGGTAGATACCTAACTGTGTTCTGGGCATCACTGGTTTCCCTGGAAGTTTGACAAGGCGTTCTTAAGAAGGAAATCAGTAATGATGATCAACCATTTGCTTTCTGTTGAAAATGCCATCCCTCTGCTTGTAACTTATGAAAAGATTTTCATCATGCATATAGTGTTCCAGTTTACAGTCCTTTCAGCAAGGGTGGGCAAACTACAGCCCATGGGCTGGCCCTGGCCCACGGCACCATTTCATGTGGCCCACCACCACCCTTGCCACTGCTGGAAGCGTAGGCGTTTATGACAGCCGTAAAGTGTGCCCGCATATGAATAAACAATCCCACACCTACTGAAAACACTGCCATAAATGCACCCATGGCTGCAATAAACATGTTTACGACAGCTGCGGACACATTTTTTGGCAGCATTTACAGCGGGACCATCAGCCTGCTCAACCATGTGACTGGCCCACAGTGCAAAAAGTTTGGGAACCCCTCCCTTTCAGTCACTACAAGTCTCAGCAGGCTTTGACAATGCTCTGCAAAACTATTTATATATGTGCATGCATATGCATGAATTGGACTTTTTCAACTGGGCTTTTTCTAGGCAGGTTCCTCAGCTTTGGAACACCCTTCCAAGAGATATTCCCGTGGTGCCTAATTTGTTGTCTTTTTGCTGATGGATGAAAAGCTTTTTAAAAAAGATGTACAGATTGCCGTTTAATCTCTGAATTATCTGAGCAGGGTTGCTGTACTATCGGTTTTAAAATATTATTTTTGTAAAGAGACTGCTTTGGTAACCTGTCCCTAGAGGAATTTGCTGGTGCAGTAGGGTAGGAAATTCTTCCATACAATACATCAGAAACAAACAAGTGTTGGGATTTTCTAGGAAATATTCCTCAGGTGGTTAACCAATACGAAGGGGATGCTTTGAAAACATAGTTTACAGTAGCCATTCTCTACTGTTCTTGCCCTGTATAAAGCTAACTTGGTCTAGGTCTCCCTTGTTCAAAAGTCAGCTGTGTCTGACTCTAGGGGACGGTGCTCATCTCTGTTTACAGCCCAAGAGCCAGTGTTGTCTGCATCTGCAGATGTTTCCGTGGTCATGTGGCAGACATAACTAAATGCTGGAGTGCAGGGAATGCTGTTACCTTTCCTGCCGAAGTGGTACCTATTTATCTACTTGCAATTTCTTGCTTTCAAACTGCTAGGTTGGCAGGGGCTGAGACAGACGACAGGAGCTCACTCCAACACGCAGCACTTGGATCTCGAACTACTGACCTGCTGACCTTCTGGTTGTCAATCACAGTGTCTTAATTACTAAGCCACTATGGCCCTACTTACCTTGGTCTTAGTTCCCACAAATATTCACTGGCTATCAGATTTTCATAATTAGAAACTTAAATGAGGATTCCTAAAAAGCTTCTGGCATAAAACTCAACTGAATGATTGCTCAGGTACCTTTCCAGGTGGCCAGTCTGTACTTGGGCTGATGGTACATAAGAACAGCCTTGCTGGAACAGGCCACATGAGCCCATCCAGTCCAGCATTCTGTCTCACACAGTGGCTCACCATTGGCTTCAGGGTATTATTCCCATGCAGATGCCTTCACCTGCTTAGGATTCCCTGGAAATGGCATTGAGAGATGTCCTGCCTATCTCTCCAACCCCGAGGTTGTCCTTAAGTATCCATAATTATAGCCATTGATACCCTTGTCCTCCATGAACTTGTCTAATCCTTTCTTAAAGCTGTCAAGACTGACAGCTGTCACCACTTCTTTTGGCAGGGAGTTCCATAGACCAGTAATCCTCTGGGTGAAAAAGTACTTTCTCTTATTTGTTTGAAAACTAGTACCCAAAAGTTTCATTGAGTGCCCCCTAGTTCTAGTGTTGTGCGATAGGAAAAACAGTTTTTCTTTATCTACTTTGTCCACACCGTGCATGATTTTATAAACTTCAATCAGGTCACCTCTTAGACGCCGTCGTTCAAGAGTGAAGAGGCCCAACCGTTGCAACCTCAGATGGTAAGGAAGGTGTTCCAGTCCCCTAATCATTCTGGTTGCCCTCCTCTGCACTTTTTCCAGCTCCATAATATCCTTCCGAAGCTATGGTGACCAGAACTGTACACAGTATTCCAGATGGTATTGCCAGCACATTTTTAGGGTGGTGAGATGATACTCTTCCAAGGCACCAAATTTGTACCCCCTATCATCAGACACTCCCAAACTAGTACAACCTTGTAGACCAGTGAAATTAGCTTATTGCACTATAACCGAGCTGCAGATTGTGACCACCAAGTAATACCTACATGCAGAAACAATTTCTCAATCCTTCCAATGAATCTCTTCTCTAATATTCCACCTAAAAGTATATTTAGTATTTTGAAAGAAAATAATGGTGTTTTTCTGGGAAAGTGGTTTTCTTTTCTGGCAATAGTGGTTTCTTTCTGAAAGTTCCAAATAAAAAGAGTGTTCCCAAATGATTTATTTCCACCTACCCATCTTTGCTTTTTTCCATTTTGTTTTAAAAATTATCTTTCAGGGTTTTAGGATCTGTTTTTCTTTCAGCCCGGATAACTCTCTGACTATGAAAGAAAGGAACCGTCTGTTGGGTTTAGAGGTGGGTACTGTGTAAATATTTGTTCCACAAATTTGAGAATGAAGTGTTGGTTCCATCTTTTGAAAAACTGCAAAAATCATCAGTCTTTATTTGAAGATGGAAATAAAAAATGTATTTTGACAGTAAGTGGCAAGAGCAATAACTGGGTTTCCCTTTGGGGGGAAAATAGCTCTTTAATGTTGAACAGTTGAAAAACAAGCTGAACATAATTGGTTGGAAAGGGGGAACAGTATCACTTTTTAAAAAATGTCTACATCTCAAAATTAATGATATTATCCAAACAAACATGATCTGCTATGTCCTGTGAAATCCCATTTTGTGGAAGAGAAAACTATTTAGGAGAACAATATATATCAATAGATTTTATATGGGATGAATCTGTCAAAATCAGGGTTTCCCAACGTTTTCCCAAAATGGGCAAGTTCCTGCCACTGCGTTCACCTGTGGGAGCTAGAGGTGTGGCTGTGTGCAACTACTTACATTTTTGTCATCATCAGCAGTTGAGGTGGCAGGAATCATGCCATTTTAGCAGGTTCTTGGACAGGTTCCGCCACTTCCCAGGGTGGCAGGAGCCTTTTTGGAGCATGATTGCTCTGGTTTGAGATTTTTCCGATGCTTCTTGGCTGCGCTTTGGCAGCTATAGCGTGACTGCGGGTGACTTCCTGGTTCCATGCTGAGATCCCAGGCTAAGCTCCACCCAGTACCGGAAGTCGCCCATGGATGTGCTATAGTTACTGAAGCGCAGCCGAGAAGTGTCAGAAAAATCCCAAACCAGAGCAATCATGCTCCAAAAAGGCTCCTGCCACCCTGGGAAGCAGTGGAACCTGTTTAAGAACCTGCTAAAATGGTGTGATTACCGCCACTGTGGTAAGTGATGTATCATGACTTCTGGTGGTGGGGGCGGGTCTAGAAGTGCCCAGGGGGCCACTGCAGGCCAGATTAATGATATGCATTGCCGGGTTAGGTCCGTGGGCCATAAATTGACCACCCCTGGTCAAGATGATGATCTTTATGAGCATATGTGGTGGGGGTGTAAGAGGTTGAAGCCATTCTGGACGAGTGTAGAGTATGAAATTGGGAAAATTTTGAATGAAAAGGTTAAATTGGACGCAGTTATAGTATTACTAACGGATGTTGATAAGGTGGAATATAGTAAAAGGGAATTAATGGCAGTCATGTTATCAGGTGCCAGACACTGTATAGCGCGGCAATGGAAGAATGATGTCACTCCAAAAATTGACGAATGGTACAATGAGTTATGGACTATTGCTTTAAACGATAAGCTCACCTGGGAACTAAATTTAAGAAAAGGACTAATAAAAGAAAATAAATTTCAGGACACTTGGAGATGTTTTATAGACTATATACTGCATAAGGATCAAGGTCAGAAGCCAATGCCGGATCAGCATTCCTTTTGGAAAGGAATCATATAAGAATTAAGTAACTCTGTCCCATATGGCAATGTAAATAGCACATGGTGAATGTCCTCTATTAAGTTGATGTGTTTGTTTTTGTTATTATGTAATGTGTAGATTTAAATAAAATTTAAAAATATTTTTAAAAAAGATGATGATCTTTGGGGTTCTTTCCAGCTCTGCAATTCAATTCTGAAAGGTTGCAAACCACTGTTCTAGGAGAATTTGTGAAGAATGACCATATTTTGGATATGGTGGATCCTCAAAGATGGCCAGTTTCAAACACAGAAAGCATTGAATCCTCAAGCCAGGATATCCACTTCTAAACAAAGGAGGTGCCTTTACTAATGGGTACAAAAGATTTCCCTAGAAGTCTCCATGACGGTGCTTAGAGGCAACCTGTCATTTGCACTTGGTTCCCTTGTGCTTCCAATCTGGTGCACAGGCTAAACTCAGACCACGTGTACCTTTTGGTTGTCCTTACTTTAACCTCTACATGCAAAGAGAAGAGCCTACATCCTATGCATATAATATTTGCAATTAATTCCTGGCCACCCCTGAGTTGTACACAAAAAGATACTTGATCACTCCCAAGAATAATTCATTTCTGTTCTGAGCTTAAACTGTAATCTAACTGCTATTAATTGTACCACAATACAAAGATCTCCCTTGAGCCTATCCAAAGGGATTTGGGACATCTAAGATACATGACACTTGAACATCAGCCTCCTGTGCATTACATATGATCTCTAAATCTCTTGTGCCCCCCCCAAAAAAATAAAAAATAAAAAAATAACAATGGCTTGTCATGAGAAAACAGCTGCTTCAGGGTCTGGGGAAACAGGAGCAGTTATGCCAGAAGATATGTGAAAATCTAGTTCTGGGTCTACATAATGTATCCTTAGCTTACTGCATCTCTTGAGAAAATGGACATTTTTGCCCTTTCCTGTTAAACAGCTGCAAAGTAAATTAGTATCGCATCTTAAACACCTTTTTCCTTCTTCACACTATATCACCCTTGGTCTCCCCATATCTTCTGTAGCCATTCTCCTTTTACTTGAGTCACAAATGCAATCATCAATAAAAAGGAATCCTCGACTATAGAGCTATATTATTTTGTAGTACAGGCCACTCAAGGAAAAAAAAAAACAAGAAAAAATATCCTATGCACCAGAAAGTTCATCTTCTGGGGAGATGTACAATTATATAATTATTTGGAATAGTAGCTGTGTTAAGTCTGTTTCAGGCATATCAGAGAATAAACAAAACAAAAATGCTGTAGCACTTTAAAGACTAACTGTTTATATTTCAATGTGAGCTTTCGTGGATCAAGTCCACTTCATCAGACTAAGTGGTGAAGTGGACTTGATCCATGAAAGCTCACACTGAAATATAACAGTTAGTCTTTAAATGCCTCAGCGTTGTTTTGTTTATTCTCTGACATATGTAATCAGTAAAGATAAAGGTCACTTTTGCTCGAAAGCCAGTTGTATCCAACTCTAGGGTTCAGTGCTCATCTCTGTTTATATCCAAAGAGCCAGCGCTGTCTGCGTCTGCAGATGTTTCCTTGGATATGTGGCAGCCATGACTAGATACTGCATTACACAGAATGCTGTTTGCCTTCCTACCAAAGTGGTACCTATTTATCTACTTGCAATTTCTTGCTTTCGAACTGCTAGGTTGGCAGGAGCCAGGACAGAGACGGAAGCTCACTCCGTCGTGCAACACTTGGGTCTCGAACTGCCGACCTTCCAGTTGTCAAGTTCAGTGCCTTAACCACTAAGCCACTGCAGTCCCTTCATATGTAATTATGGACCGTTAAAAAAGAGACACCTTTGCAAATAATACATGAGCTAGGCTCAAACTCATGGGCTTTTGGTCCCCCCCCCCCAAAAAAAAAAAAACCACACACACACACACACACTTAAATTCATTTACCTTTAGCAATCACTCTCTGCCTGGAGTGACAGATTACCACTCTTTCTGGTAGTGAAGTAAATGTTACTTTTTAAAAATTCAAACACTTGTAGAGGCTCAAAATATTTTTCAGCTCCCAGGAAAGTATTCGTAACATTACAACCACATACCAGACTTCCACGCAGCTTTGCTGCAAATAACTTAATCTTCTTGTTCTCTCTTTCTGCCACCCACATACCAAAACATCCCTTCACACTTACGCTTCTGGGGAGAAATCCTTCTCTTTGCAAACCTCCATCAATTTAGGTGTCAGCCTGTATGCTTTTAGGGAAAGATATCCATGGCCAGTTTTTATAGGATCTGAGAAAGAACAAGAGGAAAACAACAACAAACGCATAAAATATTTATCCGCAATATTTTAACCTGAACACTACTGACTCGGCCTTTTTTTACTTACAAGTATACATCTCCATGTTTATGTAGAAAGCAGTTAACAAAACTGCATCTTCAAGGAACAGAAGTTTTCAAAGGGCATAAAATATGTATTATTCAAATATATTCTCTGCTTTACCAAGACTTAAAGCAGTAGATTAAAAACATCGAAACAATTAAATAAATAATAAATGTCATGTCAGAAATTACCCTAGATTGAAAGGATTTTTGCAGGGGACACCCGAATGAGGCTCCAATTAAATAATATTCAACTAAGGAAACAGATCTTACAGTGAACATTAGTAAAATCAACAGCCATACTTACATGCCAGCCAGTAACAAAAGTTCTCTGAGTGGCTTTATCAATTAAAAACAACCCAGCAAAATCAAGTACAGTATTCTAGACAAGGATGATGAAAAAATCTAAACATACAGCTGCTGTGTAGGGTATTTGAGAAGAGAATTTCACAGAAGTGAGTGCACTGCTAGGAAAACCTGCACAAGCTTCTATCTCTCGTGGTGGCTGCATTTCTTACAGAACTGCCTCCCACAGAGGATAGGTAAAGATAAAGTTTGAAAACCAGTCATATCTGACACTAGGGTTCAGTGCTCATCTCTGTGTATAGCCAAAGAGCCAGCGACGTCTGTGTCTGTAGACGTTTCCATGGATATGTGGCAGGAATGCCTAAACACCGGAGTGCATAGAATGCTGTTTACCTTCCCACCAAAGTGGTCCCTATTTATCTACTTGCAATTTTGAACTGCTAGGTTGGCAGGAGCATGGACAGAGACAGGCGCTCACTCTATTGTGCAGTACTTGTGTGTTGAACTGCTAACCTGCCGACCTTCCAGTTGTCAAGTTCAGCGTCTTAACCACTAAGGCACTTCAGTCCCTGGTCCCACAGAGGATAGACCTGCATAAATACATATGCTGGGATTGATATCTAGAAAAAGAGACATGAGTGGGCTGTACACAGGAGAGAAGGAAAAATAATGGTACAAGAATGACAATATCACATAGAGGTTTAAAGGGCAACAACAAACATATTGATATAAGTCCAGAAGCAAGGCAATATTCAATATAAAATAAAAAAGAGCCGAGTGGCATAAAATGCAAAAAAATAAATAAAAAATAAAGGTGACATCTCAAAATAAAACTAGAAAATGGCCTTTATGATATTATAAAATGCCAACATGGCTCAGTAAGACCTTCCAGGGCCCAAAAATAACATTTTACTATTACTGTAACATTCCTTTTAAAGATAGATGCTGCCTTAATAGGAAAAGTGTTGTGCTTGTAAACAAGGCCTTATCAAAATACATTGGGGGTTTTATATAAAAACTCATTTATAAGTACTGTGCTGAAACCCTGCTGCAATCCCCAATGCCATGTAAAAGAATCAGAAACATTCTATTATTATGAAGGAGTGCCCTTCTGATACTACAGATGAAACTCGGAAAATTAGAATATCGTGCAAATGTCCATTTATTTCACTTAAGAGGTGAAACAAATATATGAGGTAGACCCACTACATGCAAAGCAAGATATTCATTATAATTGTGAGCGTACATGAGGTTATGTGAATATTATGGGGTACATGAGATTGGGGGGTTGGGTTTTTCATAAACTGTAAGCCATAAGCATCAATATTATAACAAAGTAAGGCTTGAACTATCTCGCTTTGCATGCAATGAGTCTTATCTCATATATTTGTTTCACCTTTTAAGTTGCATTACTGAACTGAATGAACATTTATTTGCACAATATTCTAATTTTTCGAGTTTTACCTGTATATAACTGATCAAAGCATCATTCTGTAAACCCTTACTGATAGGTAGGGGCAGTCCAAAAGAATGTTATAACTATCAAATGAGTTTCTTCATTAGGATCCTATTTGACAGAGAGGTAGATAACAATAGGGGCTTGATTTGTGCCGAGTTCAGAAAAGGTTGGCCAAATGCTTTTAAAGTTATTCCTGCTTTTAAAACTCTTTCCTCTCACCCCACCCCTATCTTCTTCTGCTAATATCTTAGGGGCTCATAGTGCCTTCAATAGTTGTTTTTCAAATAGTTACCATTCCTTCCTCAAAAGGAAATGACTCCTGTTCTTTTATTTGAAGTTGATCCATCCAATTGTTTACAAGAGACAGGACCTTAAAGATGTGGGGTTTGTGTAGGAAAATCCTCATGAACGCTGGTTAAAGGTTTCCCTTGCTCGAAAGCCAGTCATATCTGACTCTAGGGTTCAGTGCTCATCTCTGTTTATAGCCAAAGAGCCAGTGCTGTCTGCTTCTGCAGACGTTTTCATGATCATGCGGCAGGCATGACTAGACATGCTTTGCTTTGCATTAGGGTGATTTTAAAAACAGTCAGTTTCTGGGATTTTTCTTTGCTTGGTTTTACTGTGTGAATGGTAGTGAACACAAAATGGGACCTGTAGGCCTGGATCCCATTGGCGTCATCAACACTGAGGCTATACTATGTATAGTTTAGCCTTTCCCCTGCTCTTAAGATGAGCATATATTACAAAGCAATGCCGGGCCACTTCCTGACATTTTGGACCATGGACACAGAAGCAATATCTAACATTCATAAAGTACAGATTTTCTGAAGAACTTAATTCAGAGTCAAGTCATCAGAAAGTGACGAAGGGCAGATCAAATATAGTTAATGCTATGATTGTAAAGAAGTATACAAAGTAGTACAGAATTCAGCACTCAGAAAGTCCCAGTTCTTTCTGACAAGAAAGCTTCCTGCTTTTATACTACTACTGACAGAGACATGACAGAATGATTGTTTTACATGCTGGGAGGGGGTGGCAGCTTCAACTCCTGACGTCTCTAGGTCAAAGGAAGAGAACAAGTGGCAGGAAAGATTGGTGGCTAAGACTATGGAGAGTTGTTGCTAAGCAAGATAGGTAACACTAGGTTAGATGGACAAAAAGATTCTTTGGTGAGATTAGAATAGAATTTCTACTAGCCAGAGGGTTGGAGTTTCAGTAGATGTCCAGAAGATTCAACTCAGCCTCTCCTTCCTCCACTGGAACTTTTAAACTAAAACTCTCTGAATCATTCAGCCAACATGGTGGCTTAAGATTTTCTAGGGGTTTCCTCAAAGGTATTTCCCCCCAAGCTCTACTAGCCATGTGTTTAGAAACAGTGCTTTGAAGATGCTACAAGACACACACTTGAAATGACTTTTGCATTGGACTTTGGCCAGGACCATAGATTGTATGGTTTATTTACCTTAGTCAGGACTGGGCAACAGTTACTCTTTAGATCAGGGGTTCCCAACCTAAGGCCCATAGGCCGGATCTGGCACACAGCACCATGTGGTCCCCACCCCTCCAAGGGCCTTTGAGAAACAAAATGGCCACCCCTTTGAAATTGTTGGGACAAAATGCCCCCCCCCCTTTGTGTAGGCAGGGCAAAATAGTGCCAGAGGTGGCACTTGGAGCTCTTTCTGTGGCCACCCGGGCAGTCACCCCAGCACAGAGTCCCCCCCTCTGTCCAGCAGCCCAATGGGAGTGTTTCCTCTCTACCCCACCACAGAGTTCACCCCACCCCTCTGCCTAGCAGCCCAATGGGAGTGTTTCCTTCCCTGTTTCTGTGTTGATACTTTGAAATAAATAAGTGGGTTTGGGGTTGCAGTTTGGGCACTCAGTCTCTAAAAGGTTTGCCATCACTGACTTGGGCTTCTGGGAATTGAAGTCCAACAACCAAAGGTTGGGACACACTGCTTTAGATCTTGTTTGACTGCAATCCCAATTGATCCAAGCCAACATAGGCAACAACCAGAAACTGTGGGAGTTACAATCCAACAATACTGGGAAAGACCCGTTCCTGTTTTAAATAAGGCAGGCATGTCTGGATGGAATTATTTCAGACCAGAGGTGGGATGACCTATGATTGAACAGTTTTTCAGATAAAAGCAGACACCACACATCAAATTCCTCCAGGTACTTATCCATGACATCTGCATTTTAAACATCAAATCGGGTGTCTCTGTGTGTCTGTGCATGTGCTATATAAGAGGAATATTCAGTCCTGACAGTCCTGACCAGCACTTTAAAAGGGTTCAGTCCACATACCAGTTTTCTACATCTCTGAAAACTCCACAGAGACAGGGGAAGACACCCTAATGGGGTCTTGCACTCAAACCTGCACCTGATTTACTGAGCTCCTGGCATTCTATTAGGAAATTATTTATTTAGGTAAATGTTTCCAGTTGCATTAGATTTGTTTTTTAAAAAATAATCTTCAGTTTGACGTTGTACCTTTAAGAAAAGAAAGTTTTATAAAGAAAATAATTAAACACTAGGACAAGGGAGCTGAACATCTGTAGCAAGATAACAACCGAAGGAAGCCTGCCAAATAGTAATTTTTTTTTAAAAAAAGATGTTAACATTTGTGTTCTCTGAAACGGAATATAATAAAAACCTTTACCAATCAGTGATAAAATGAAAACCAACATAGACTGAAACAAGTGGAAAATTCATCAAGCTCTTATGATGCAATGTTTCCAGCCAGTATAAGGATACTTTAACAACTTGTTCTTTACTGTAATCCAATTGTTAACATACTGAAACAATTTTAGGGCAGCTCATAAGATTGATCGTATTCATTAGTATTTTTTCTGACAGATACTCAGGACCTTACATTTGCTTCTCAGCTGGAAACTATATGCGAGCCTGCCAGATATGGCAAAACTGTGAGTGTTTGGGGAGGGGAAGGCTATAAAGCTGTTAAATTGCCTACGGTTCTGATACAGCACAGAACATCTGGTCTGGAGAGCTTGAGGAAACGCTGTTTTAAAAAAAAAAACAGCTGAAAAGAAAAAAATCTTTGTGCTACGAAACAGTCCAGGTTTTGTACGCTTCTGTCAGATGCATAAAAAGAGGAGGAAGAGAAAAAATATATATACTTGGCACGCAGCATTGGGATTGGTCAGTCACGTACAGAGCCAGACTGCTCTAGCAAGCGGAGTTTGTTAAGACATCTGGTCTAGTTCCACCAGCCCCTTCCAGAAAGGAGGGGGAAAGACTGAGAAATAAAAATGAAGCAGCTACTCCTGCATTCCTATGCGTACACATCAGGGCTCTGATAGCAAGAAAAATAAACAGAGAGAAGGAAACCCTGTCTAGACTTTGCTGCTGCAAAGGCTGCTGTAGACACTGGGTTGGTATTTACTTGCAAAAGGCCTGCCAGGGTTGCACTTACAGGCAGGGAGATCACAGTCAAAAATAGCCTTAATAATATCGGGGTGGAAAGGGGAGGGGGGGACAGGCAGGGAGGGAGGGAAGAATAATACAGGAAGCAGAACACTAACCGTAAACGAGAACGACAGATTCCTCAATGGCATGCTGGTAACTGAACTGGGAGTCCAGGAGCGCGCGGGTCACAAACGATCCATAGTAGGTTGACTGGTACCAGCCGACGTGAAGGTGATCGATGTTCACGTGGCGGAGGCTTCGCATCATTTCCATCTGATATTGAACTGGAGGAGAAGGGAGCAGAGGAAGAAAAATCAAACACTATACAGGATAACCTTTCATTAAATGCCCAATAATTCCTGCACGACGCGCCCAATTAAATGTGAGAGCAAGTGCTGTTGTTTTTAGGATTTGCAGGGAATCAAACCAGGAGATCCTGGAGCCAGAGAACTGAGCAATGAAGTGCAGAGGTCTTCTGTTTTGAAATAAAACTTTCTCTTTTCTGAAGTAGGCTGGAGCAGGCTTGCTGTTCACAACTTCAAACAAAGGCTGATTTTTCATTTCAATTCTAATTATTGAGAAGGAGGGATTATAGCAGTCAGGGCAAACCTTGGTACTCCAGGTGTTCTTGGACTTCAATTCCCGGAAGCCCAAGTCTCTGTGAATCCACATGAATGGGTTTACTGCACATATGCATAGTAAACCCATTCATGTGGATTCACAAAGACTTAGGCTTCAGGGAATTGAAGTCCAAGAACACCTGGAGTGCCAAGGTTCACCATCATGGGACTATAGCTTGTTGGTTCCATTCCCTATCATCTTCAGTTAAAAAACAACCAGGCAGCAGTTTGCAATCAATTGATCAATCAATCAATCAAAAATTTCTGCATACAATCCTGCCTATATTACTAAACTGTATTTCTGTAGCTCTTTCCTTAATCATGCTCACTTAATTACATATGTTTTAAACTGTTTTATATTGCTTGAATATTGTATTAGAGGTGTATTTTAATATAAGCCATTTATAGATGCTTGTTGCATTAATTTTAAATTAAAAAGTACACATTTTTATAAATAATTTACATGGCAAACTAGATAAACTGCAAAATTTGGAGAAATTTAAAAAGACTACTGCCTTCGACCTTGTTTGGGAAGGAAAGGACTGATACACTAGATGTGGATTATACTCAAAATTATATTTTTATGTTTCTGATGCTGTAGGTTTCTATGTTGATATATAGGTTTTTGTGATAAAATGGGTCATAAGTTATAACATGCTTTCTTTGGTTTTTAAACTGTAGCTTTGCTTTTTTGCAAAGCACTCATAATTCTTTCTGCTGCACTTATCAAGCAGATGGACCTTGTAGAAGCTTCTCAAAGCTTCATGCCTATGTTTTGTCTTCTTCCCCAGGTCTGGAACGTCCGTTTACATCAACATCCAGAGCCTGGGAACACCAGACATTTGTTATGGGAACCAGTGGTTGTTTATACAAACCCTAAGATCTAATTGGGTGTATGCTAATTAGGAGGGCCAAGCTCATGTCTCTCCTATAGGCACATGGGTTTGGGAGTTAGTGTGAAAGTTTGGGGTTTCTGAGAGTTACACCTCAGAAGGGAGAGGGGGACTCTAACACCAAATCCGGACTCCAACCCAAGCTTAGTCATGATTACCTAGATTAGTCAGGTTTTCCATTTGTTTCTGGGGGAAGGCCTGAGTGTGGATTTCCCTAACTGTCCTTTTTGATTAGTATTTTTGTATGCTATAATTCTGTATCCTGAACCAACGGAAGAACTGTTATTTCTTCAATATGCTTCGAGAACAATAAACATCTTTACTTCATCAACAATGCCTGTTTTTTGGGAGAGGGGGTACGACAAGAGTTAAGGCATAAGCCACACGCTACCACATTTAATACAATACTCTCCATAATACTTGCTGTGTTCTGTCAATACAGGTAAGCCCCAGGTTGCTGCAGGATCTGCAGGATGGCACATAGGCCTCCTGGGCCCCGGGAGTCTTTGGGAAAGTTCCATAGGGCAGGCTGGTAAAAGTCGCTCGCCAGGAACGGGAGAGCCCCAAGGGCAAGGGCCTAATTGCAAGTAAATAGGTACTGCTTTGGTGGTTACATTTGCAGTGCTTCTAACAGTGCTAAAACAGTATCAGGTCATTGGTCAGATTGACAGATGCACCATTTTTTGTGAAAGGAATTTAAGGGCTTTTGTTTTCTTGCCTTCTGGTCCTGTTTGTTCTGATTCGGAGATACAAAAAGAAAGTATTCTGTGTCCTTTTGCTTTGCTTAAAATATAGACTTAAGTTGAGAAATAAAGTAAGTACTACTTTGAACAGTAGTGTCAATAGACCTTCCTAAGAATTATTCAGTGTTGTTGCATATTACATATCGTGGTAATGGAGTAGACCACACAGCCAGAAGCTTAATGCCGAGTGTTGGGTGGCAGTAAATAACATAACTCCTTAAAGGGGTCAACGGCTACAGACGGATGAGCCCCTTTAGGTGGGGTGATGGTCCCCTCAGTGGAGGAAATGCCACAGGAAACCATCAGATTGGGCCTAACAGCAAAATGAGCAGAGGAGGAACTCTGATTCCCAATGGTCATAGAGGTGGAAGAGGCCATGCCAGATGGACTGGCTGTGAAGGCGCACTTTGTTAATATCCTCAAGGCTGCGACAGTCCATTGCAGTCCTGGTGTTAAATCCTGCATGTCTCATTTCATATATGCCACAGGAGATGGCTCCGTGATCATTATTCCTGCTTTAGGGGGGAAATACATTCTCAGATACTAGTTGCAGCCGACGAAGATGATGAGACTTAAGTTCCGCACACATTTAATTGGAAGTAAGCTCTGTTATATTCAGGGAGGCTTATACTGTACTCAGAGTGTACAGTATAGAATTGCAGAGGACAGATGGGTGCTTTTGAGGCTGTAGTCTTGAGCATGTGTACTTGGAAATGAGAACCACTAAATGAGTCTTATTTCTTAGCCAATAAGCCTAGGATTGTTCTGTAAATTTTGTAACTGTGCCGAATAACTTGATTTTATATGCTGACTTATAATGAAGCACTTTCTGTTAAAGCAGTAAGATTTGGTTGGATGAGAAAATTGATATTGCATTTTTCACCTTTTTCAATTCCCCCCCTAGAATTCCCCCACCCCACCCCCATCTCTTCAACTTTCTAAAAATTGTAAATATCTGTGACTTGATCTCAACATCTTGCTTTATTGTTATGGCCAAATCAGACATCCCTGTATGTATAAAGACTGAAAGCCAAAATAATTTAGTATGGAGAAATAAAGAATCTTGTATGGCAGGGTTCCCCAACCTTGGGCCCCCAGATGTTCTTGGACTTCAACTCCCAGAAGCCCTGATAAAGTGCTGACTTGGGCGTCTGGCAATTGAAGTCCAAGAACATCTGGGGGGCAAGGTTGGGAAATCCTGTTGTATGGGATGATCTAGGAGTTGTGCCTATAATCCAGATGAAGGAGTAATAATTACCACCACCCCAACTTCTTTTCTAAGTGCCTTAATTAAAAATATGACATTTGAAATGAAAGCAAAATTAAACACAAATAAACACCTTTTCCATAGATTGCACTGTATCAATAACCTGATACTTAACCTCGGGGTCAAATTAGATAATGGCCAGAATCCTGCTGGTGTAAAGTGTAATCTCCAGCAACATATTGCCATTAGTTAATAAACTGCCACTTGTGTTCCTCATTTCATGCCAGTTGCATGAGTTGACAGCGTGATGACAGAGTCAAGTGGCAATTTGTTAACTAGCTGCGCACCACTGCAATTACATAGCTGTAACTAACAAATGGGGATCCTGGTTGATAAATTTAGAGATTTTAGAATATGTGCCCATATACATTTGTGAAAATGCCTAAAATGACCTTTAAAAGTATGTTTTTGAAAAGTTACTCACTGTACAAACCAGTAACATTGCTTCTTTTTATCATGATACTTTTATCAAAAAAGTATCAATTTATAAGCAATAATGTTATACTTTCAAGCACTGATACTGAGTATCTGCTTAACTCTCTTAATGACAAGAGTGAGATGTCATTCTTCCTATCAAAAAAGCTTCTCTGCATCATTCAAATTGCACAAAACGTTGAAGAGGAAGTGAATGGGTCTCTTATTAATTGTGCCAGCCCACAAAACCAATATGTCTTGGTAAAGAAAAACAAATTCAATTTTATTCAAATGAACAAGCTTTTCTACCAACATTTAAATTACATTTTCAGATTTGGAGGAAAACTGAATATGGCATGTCAAGTCCATTTGCTTTCTTCTTAAAAGAAAGTATTAGACCAGGGGTGCCCAAACTTTCCAGACTGTGGGCCAGTCACATGGTTCAGTGAGCTGGTCATTATGACTCAGGGGCCGCATGTGGCCCCTGATGCCAATTCATCCGGCCCACAGAGCCCTCATCACTCCTGGAAGCGGAAGTAAAACTTGCCCGTATGGGCGCATTTTACTTCCGGTTCCAGGAGCAACGAGGGCTTCTCGGGCCAGATGAATTGACATCAGGCGCCGTATCTGGCCCCCAGTCCATAGTTTGGGCACTCCTGTAATAGACCATACATGCAACATGACACCAAGACATACAAAACTGCAGCATGAGGAATCAAACCAGGATCAATAAGAGGCTTCATTTTATTTCTGCTGCTCTCTGGGACCACAGAAGCAACATAAATTTCTACACATATTTTTACAGATTTAGCAAGAGGGGGTGTTAAACAGTGTAAAGCCCTGTAAAAACTGCCTGCCTCCTGGATACCTGTAGTTCAACAGTGGTGAAGGAGTGTCAACTGACTGGAAGTACCTGAAGTGCTGATCTTACATATTCCACTGGATACATTCCAAAATCCTTCAAGACTTCAATCCAACAAAAACACACAATTTCAGTACACACCTACCCATGGCAAGATTTATCTGCCTTACAGACCAAATGTTGACAAGAGCGCTTGTTTGCCGCATACCGCCAACTTTCCTTTGATCATTAATACTGTGATCATTAATACTATATAAGATGTTTCCACTAAATTCTACTCTCAGCAATACCCTTTACTTTATTTAATATTTTTAAAAATCAGCCAGTTATGGCTTTATGAATATTCACAGAATAGGTACAAGCAAGATTAATAACTGCTCAAATGTATGTAGGTTCTGACATTTCAATCCTTTATTTTGCTTCTTTCCAGCATAGGTATTTGGAGCAAATTAAGAGGAGATGATTCATGCCCAGGCAAAGTTATCAGTTACTTGGGAACTATAAGAACAGAAGAAATATCAATCCAAGCCACAATATAGATTAGGTACATTCCACAGTCCAAAGAAACAGGCTGGATTTTTAAAATCTAAATGCCACGTTTCAGCAGAGCTGCTGAACATATTAATTCTTCTTTACCAAACAGCCAAATCCCTGTCTAAAATTCTATTTGGGATTTGTAGGATCTCCAAAGAGGCGGCAAGGAGGAAAAAAGCAAATGAACAAATAATAGGCACATATATATTTCCTCCTCATCTGCTACATACATACATAGAGAGGAAGGGAAAGGATTGACAATTTTCGACCCTTCAAGTGTTTCCAACTATATCTTTTAAGTCCAAACAAAGATGGCCAATGGTCAGGAAGTATGTAAATTGCAGCTCAAAACATCTGGAAGGGGCAGAATGCTTCCCCCCCCCCCAAAAAAAAATTTTTTTTTTAATAGTGCAATTCCAACTCAATTCAAATTCTTCAAAAGATAACAAACTATCAACTCTGGTTAACTGTACTGGGCCACATAACAAAGACTGATTCACATGAAAACATCTGTATGCAATTACAGGATCAACCAAATGATCATAGTAATCATTCATGAATGAATTACTCATCTCAGAAGGGCCGTGTTAGAACAGCTTCACTAAATTAGGCCAAAGCCCTATCTAGTCCAGCATTCTGTTTCCACAGTGGCCAATGAGACACTACAGGAAGCCCACAAGATACACATGGATAAAATTGCATCCTCATGCATGTGTTTTTCAGTAACTGGCATTCAAAGGTGTATTTCATCTAATACTGGAAATGTGTTGCCTTCAAGGACATTAGTCATTGATAGCCACATCCTCCATTAACTAGTCTAATGAATCTTACCAGTGTTCAAGCTAGTGGCCACCTTTAGAACTTGAGTATCCAGCCAGGAATACTGTATGATCTAGAAGTGCCATTCAGTACAAACCTGGCAACAGCATCGTTCCATTTTCAATGTGACCATCACTGTTACACTGTACACACATTCTTCACATATGTTTACTGTACACAGACAGCTGCCCTTGGAAAGGTGATGTTCAAATCACAGCTGGACTATGAATCCCTTTGTGCCTGATGAATGTTCAGTCCCTTCCTCATTGATAGCCTGCCCTTGCTTGTATGACCCCGTTACCTCTAAACAGAGACAATTTGCAATGTGTCTTCCATTCTGGTAACCAATAATTTATTTGACAATTGCAATGTTTTCTAAGGACTGTCCTCCTTAACATTTACTATCCTCTGTCTTATACATAGTTAAGAAAGGGCAGCTACAGAGTACCCGGAGGTTATCTGGTGAATACAACAATGGCAAAGAAAATTTTAAAAGCCAGGGCAACTTTGGCATAGTTGTCTCCTATATCCAAACCAGAGAACTACAACCATCAGAATTAGAACAAACCAGGATCTTAAAGGAATATTAAATTGTGATTTAACATCTTGGTTTGCTCAAATTCTGCTTACAAATTCTGCTCAGACATTAATGAAAGGTGTGCTTGCTTAATTGTAGCATATTCTAATGCAGGGGTTCTCAAGCTTTTTTAGCCGCAGGCCGGAACACGCCCCCTCAGACAACTGAGTGGGCCAGACTGGTGGTTCTCCCACTGTAAACGATGCCACAAAATGCATCTGTGGCTCTCATGAACTCATTTACGACAGCCATGGACTCATTTATGGCTGTAGTAAACACATTTACGATGGCCATGAATGAGTCTGCAGCCGATTCTGGCAGCAGTGGTGGCGGCAGGACTGAGGTCAGGAAACCGGATCATTTGGTGCCATGGGCCATAGGTTGAGAACCCCTGTTCTAATGAGAGTAAGGGCATCACAATTGTAAGATTCAAGCACAAGGCTTATGCATATCTTGGTTTGGTAAGCAGACATGCATACATCTGAACAAGAATTTCTAAAGGGGAATGAATGACCTTCCTCACCACAGAACAAGAAACTTATCCTTAATAACCCTGATATGTAATTTCCATTAACTAGACAGAAAAGCCAGGTTTAATTATTTTGCTTAAGAACTGATGAGACTAGTTTATATACTGGAGAAAATTATGCTTATGTGTGTTGGTAATATCAGAGTAAAGGTAAAGGTTTCCCTTGCTCCAAAGCCAGTCATATCCGACTCTATAATTCAGTGCTCATCTCTGTTTGAAAGCCGAAGAGCCAACGCTCTCTGCTTCTGCAGTCATTTCTGTGGTCATGCGGCAGGCATGACTAGACACCGGAGCGCACAGAGCGCTGTTACCTTCCCATCGAAATGGTCCCTATTTATCTACTTGCAATTTCTTGCTTTCAAACTGCTAGGTTGGCAGGAAGGGATCTTGAAAATGGTATCTTGAATATATAGCCCTAAGAGAAGATGAAAAACAGCCATGAGGTACATCCCAGTTTCAGCTTGATGGGGGGAATTGAATCTGGGGCATTCTTCATGGAAAACAAGCTGAACCATGAACCCTTCCCAAATGATGGGATGGTTGTCACATTTTACATAATACTTACTGTGCTAATCTTTATAATACAGCAAAACCCCGGGTTACGACTGCCCTGAGTTACTGCAGTTTACGATGGCAAGCTTAATTAAAATAATTCACCGGTTTACAACCTTTTTTCGGCCTACAACTGAAAACTGCACTATTTTAAACTAAAAAATGGTGGCTACCACCATTTTAGAGTTTAATATGGCACCTGCCCTCTCTACCCAAAGTCGCAATGCAGCGCTTACCGCTGCAGAGGTGCCAGCAGCAGTGGCATTTCTGCTATTTCCAGACTGTCTGCCACCCCTGCCAGCACCGGGAGAGTCTGGGGACCTTATCTGCTCGGATCTCACCTTCCTCTGAGCTACCTGGGCATTGCTACAGCTGGGGACGCGCGCCTGGGGGAGGTGCACATTTTCGGCTGTAGCGCTACCCAGAGAGCTCGGAGGAAGGTGGGAACCAAGCGGATAAGGTCCACAGACTCTCCTGGTGCCAGTGGGGGCAGAAAATGGGCTCAACGCGTGCCTCCAATCGTGTCTGGCATTTGTTGGATGTTTTTCTGGGGTGGGGGTTTTTTAGGGGGTTTTTTTTTTGGGGGGGGTGTGTGTCTAGATGGGACATGTTTTATTTTCAATGCATTCCTATGGGAAAACTTTTTTTGCATTACGATGGAGGCTGTTGGAATGGACCTCCGTGGTAATCTGAGGTTTTACTGTATACACTGTTTAGTATATGTGCTGCAAAAATAACCACACCTGTTAAACTATGGGCATTCAAGCCACACAGAAACGAAGAATAAACATAACGTCTTCCTTTTTCAACTTTTCAAAATCCACCCCTGGGCCACATGCTGCATAAAAGTAAAGAACTCTGGTCTTGTGGTTGCGGGCTAAAAGCCCAAAAGTTTCTTCTAAGTTGCGTAGCATAGCAGAGTAAGCTTCCTGATGGTGTGATAACAAAGTTGTCTTTCCTTCACAAATCTTGACCATTACAAGGCTTGGCTTGTCAACTGTTGGTTAAATTGCTGAACAAAGGAAAAGGCAGTACACTGGTGTCTCGGTTTATGAACACCTCAGTTAGTAATTTTCAATTTATGAATGAAAATCCATTGAAAACAATGCCTCTGTTTACGATTTTCCCCCGCCCAGCAGTTTTGGGACCTTGGAACTTTTTGGGTTGATTTCACAAACAGTGGAAAGGTAGGGAGCTGAGCTTCGTCGTTTGCATGCCTTTTACTGTGTGTTCTGCATTGTGGGTTGGTTTCCATGCCACGTTTCAGTTTACAAATTTTTCACAATGCGAAACGTCCAAGGGAATGCATTAAATTCATAAACTGTGGTATCACTGTAATATGAAAAAGGAACAACTTATAAATCTTATTGAAATAGATGTCTGTACAGCAGTTTCATATTAAGCAGCTTCCCCAATGCTACAAGGACTAGATTGAAGACACTTTCTAAATAAAAGCTTCAGATTGGAATTTGCATCTTTATCACAGCTGAGGAAGATATTTTAGAACAGACCAGATATTTAATTTTCAATGTTCTTTATGAGCAACCAAACTCAGTGCAACCCTGTGTTTTATTTGCAGGTTACAAGCAAAAATTACCTTAACTGAATTCCCCATAGGAATGCAAAGAATGCAATTTCCCATAGGAATGCTCTGAAAACCAAAATATATTAACCGAAATATGGTTTCCCATAGGAACCCATTGAAAACCAATTAATCCATTGTGGGGAAAACTCCGTACACTGAGCCACTATTTTCTATGGATTTCCTTGTTATGCGATTTTTATGTTAACCAAGCCGTTTGTTAACCAAGGTTCCACTGTATACGTATATAAAATAATAAAACAGGATTAAACCTTTAACCAAGCTTCTCATGTTGCTCAAGGAGTTATTTTTATTTATATTCAAGCAACAATGTACTTCCGAATTTTCTCTACATGGTTTAACATGAGCAACAAACCCTGAATACTACCAAAAGAAAAATGAAACATCTGGCAAAACATATAAGCTCGTGGTTCAGACTTGCTACTGCATTTAATTTTTCTGCTTTGCAGCTGCAAAACTCTGTTCAAAACGGAATAAAAACACATTCCTGATTTAAGGTTCTTAATTTTAAAAAGTACATCACTGTGCTTATACATAAAATATTCATTTTATGCCTTATTTTTGTTTACATATTTGAATTAATTAAAAAAGGAACAGGCTGTCTTGTGAGATATTTGAAGCCAATTTTTCTGTATTAACAGAGTAAAATGTATACAATCATCCGCTATTATATACCTCATCTGAATCTCTTTATAGTTGCATACTAAAAACTCAAGGAAATTTGGTCCAATGTGACTGTTTTAAAAACTAGACAAAGTAAAAAAATGAAAATAAAATATTTCCATCATTAATGTTGCAAACTTGACAGTACTGCCAAGTGAATACAAAAATAATGAAGATATTTTTAAAAGATGTTTTGTAAGAATTTTTGAGAGAACAGTTAAACGTAATTAACAACTCACTGTAGAATATTAAAATGTCTGCCATAAACTAGAGGAAAAAGTTTTACAGCAACAACTGCTATGAATCTTGCAATTGTAAACAGCCTCTATGGGGCTGCAAGGAAATCTGAGGGTTGGGGGGGGGGGGTAGAAGGACTATGTAGATCTAGAGAGGAAGGGAGCAAATGCTTGCATTTCAGCCAGCTGTGGAGCATCAGTCCCTTTGGCAAAATGAAACTATAGGAAATTTAAAAACATATAAAGGATATAAAATATTCCATCACCTTACACTATCATGAACTTAAGACAGCATTGTTGAAAAACATTTTAAATATACAGGTCACTTAGTGAATCAATTATCAGTAATCAGCATTTGGTAGATAAACCTGACAAAAGTGGATACAAATCCAATAGGTTTCCCATGCTTGAAAGCCAGTCGTATCCAACTCTAGGATTCGGTGGTCATCTCCGTTTATAGCCAAAAAGTCCGCACTGTCTGTGTCTACAGATGTTTCTATGGAAATGTGGCAGGCATGCCTAGACACTGGAGTGAACAGAACGCTGTTTACCTTCCTAACGAAGTGGTACCTATTTATCTACTTGCAATTTCTTGCTTTCGAACTGCTAGGTTGGCAGGAGCTGGGACAGAGATGGACGCTCACTCCATCGTGCAGCACTCAGGTCTCAAACTGCCTACATGCTAACCTTCCAGTCATCAAGTTCAGCATAAGCCACCACAGATCCAAAAGTAAAGAACAAATGTTAGTAAAGCTGTTGGTGGTGTTATTGTTAATGAAGATCAAAAATTATAAATATATGTTGGCCATCATCAATTATGATGGTGTACCAGAAGTCATTTTTGTATTGTACATCCCTATTCTTATCTACTAACAAGAAAGTTCCTTTGCATTCAATAACACTTATTTGCAGTGAAGCCTAAAGCCAATGGCTAGCTTAAAATTCAGACAAGAAAGCTTTCAAGTATCAGACTTTAAACCAATAAGCTCAACATACAACTGTCTAGTTTATATCTCGAAGTCTAACATCTTCAATCTTGTGAATATTGTCTCCCCCATTTATTATTAATTACATTTATATTTTGCCTTTCCACTGCAAAGTAGCTCTCAAGGCAGCTTTCAATCATCTCCCAAAAAACCCAAAAAGAAATAAGCTAAAACTAATTTTAACTATGAAATCTTAAAATCAAATAAAATATTACATGGCATAGCTGCATCTTTTTTCCATCTCCTTAAGTGTAGAATTCTCTGCACAAACATTTTCAAACTGTTCTTCCAAATCCCAGTCAACAGTGGTGGAAAATGGAGTGAACAACAATACAGTACTACCATAGACTGTCCAGCAACACTACCACAGACTGTTCACCCCTAATTTAAAACTTTGGCCCCAATCCCAACTAAAACCCAACTAGGTCAACCTTGCTCAAAAGCCAGCTGTATCCAACTCTATTTATTTATTTATTTATTTATTTATCATTCACATTTGTAAATGCCGCCCACTCAGGCAGAACCCGACTCAGGGCGGCATTACAACAACTCCAAAAAATACATAAAAACATTGTAAAACCTTATAAAACCCACCCAATAAAAAACCCACCCAATAAAAAATCCGACATCCACCCCCATTTAAAACCCATATCCCACTCACCCGTCCCACCTACCACACAGAGGGAAAGAGAGAGAGTCTTATAAAAGCCAGCCGGTGGGGGCCATAGTCCCGTTCGGGCCCCACACCTGCCCTGCCAGCCAGGTCTTTACTCCTTTCCTGAAGGGCAGCAATTCACTTTGAAGTCTTAGATCTGTTGGTAGGAGGTTCCAGAGGGTTGGTGCGGACACGGAGAAGGCCCTCCTTCGGGTGCTAGACAAATGTGCACCCCTCGTTGATGGCACCATTAGAGAGCCTCTCCGGTCCGCTCTGGTTGGACGGGCAGTCACTCTTGGGACGATGCGGTCTCTAAGGTATCCTGGCCCCCTGCCATGTAGGGCTTTAAAGGTCAAAACCAGCACCTTAAATTGCACCCGGAGACAAACTGGTAACCAGTGCAGCTCCCGAAGCAGCGGTGAGGCATGGGCATATCGCCCACGCCCCATCACCACCCGGGCCGCCGCATTCTGGACCAGCTGCAGCCTCCGAATGGTCGTCAAGGGCAGCCCCATGTAGAGCGCATTACAATAATCTAGTCGGGAAGTAACCAGAGCATGAGTGACCATAAGCAAGGAGCCCCGGTCCAGGAGCGTGCGCAGTTGGCGAATCACCCGAAGTTGGGCAAAAGCCCCCCTGGCCACAGCTGCCACTTGTTCTTCCAGCAGGAGCCGTGAGTCCAGAAGGACCCCCAAGTTGCGCACTGGGTCTGTCTGGGGCAAAACAGCCCCATCCAGTACCAAAGATGGTAACTCCTTGGATAACGTGGGGCCCCTTATCCACAGCCACTCTGTCTTGCTGGGATTCAGCCGAAGCCCATTGGCCCCCATCCAGACCCCAATGGCCTCCAGGCATCCGGATAGGATTTCAACAGCATCACTGGGGTCCCCACGGGCCGAGATGTACAATTGAGTATCATCCGCGTACTGATGGTACCGCACCCCGTGGGAACGAATGATCTCACCCAGCGGCTTCATGTAGATGTTAAATAAGAGAGGAGAGAGCACAGATCCCTGAGGCATCCCATATTTGAGAAGCCTAGGGCTGGACCTCTCACTCTCTAACCTCTCACTCTCTATGGTTCCTTGCTCATCTCCATTTACAGCCAAAGAGCCAGCATTGTCTGCTGGAGTGCACAGAATGCTGTTTACCTTACCACTAAAGTGGTACCTATTTATCTACTTGCTATTTCTTGTATTCAAACTGCTGAGTTGGCAGAAGCTAGGACAGAGACGGGAGCTCACTCCATCATGCAACACTCAGGTCTCAAACTGCTGGCCGGTTGACCTCCCAATCATCAAGTTCAGCGTCTTAACCATGAAGCTACCACAACCCCTAAAACACAACTAGGTACATGTATAATTAATTGCACTCCCACACATTTACCTCTAGCTTGTCATTTCTTTTTCCCACCTTTATATGTCTCCTAACCCTCATCTGGAACCTAAGATTGTAAGATGCATATAGCAAGGATACATCTTTTTGCTTATGTTACTCTGTAAAGTGCTTTTTTTGAATGTTTATACAGGTTTTATGTGTTTTAATGTAGATTTTAGCTGAGGTTTTAGCTGTGGATGTTTTTAATTGTTTTATATTGTATTCTATTTTTATTTTTGTTTTCCCCTCTTCCTTTTTCCTCTTTTGTTGTTAGCTGCCCTGAGTGGTGTTTCTCACCAGAAGGGTGGGATATAACTAACTAACTAACTAACTAACTAACTAACTAACTAACTAACTAACTAACTAACTAACTAACTAACTAAATAAATAATTTGATGTAACTCAGTTTTTCCCAACCTTTGATTCCTGGACTTCAATTCCCAAAAGCCTCAGTCAGTCCATTGGCTAATCAGTACTTTGGGGAATTGGCTTAAGCTTCTGGGAATTGAAGTCCCAAAACCAAAGGTTGAGAAACACCGCTGTAACTAAAAGGAGCAATTTGACAGGGATTTTAAATTGGATTTTTATGGGTGTGGTTTTAATGTTTTTTGTATTATTGTATTATTATATTGTTTTTAATGCTGTGAGCTGCCCAGAGTCATTTTGAGTTGGGTGGCTATACGAATTGGAAATTAAAATTAATTAAATTAAATTTTAGCAATTTAGATTACTCCCAAGAGCATACCCACTCTGGCCAAGTTATCCTGCTATGATAATAGAGTAGACCATACTGCCAGCGACTCAACGCTGAGAGTCAGGCGGTGGTTTACTAACCTGACCACCCTGAGGACTAACAGCCTTGGGTGCCAAAGTCTACAGGGAAGGGTGATGGTCCCCAAGTGGATTAAATCCCACCTGAATCCATCTTGATGGAGGGCAGCAGCTTCATCAATACTGGCTTGGGGCTGAAGAGGACTTTGTATGCCAAAAAGTCACCAGAAAGTGACTTAAGAGAACTGGATCAGTGGGACGGGTGTCATGCTGCGATGCAGAAGGCAAATGAAAGGCCACTGCATTATTTTCTCAGGACAGTCTTCATGGCTGATCCCCATGATGATAGCCAATATTCAGATATGGCAGAAGAAGAAGACCACACACCCATTAATAACTTTTAGATCATCCAAAAGCTTTTCATAATGACTGCCATTTAAATTTAACTGCTGAATTCAAAATCTAGAAAAACCCTGAGACAAATATATATATTTCTTAGACCAAAATCCTTCTAGGATGCTGGCTGCTTACACATACACACAACATATCATCTGAGCAACTGACGTACTCACAGCCTGCAAAGTCATCTTTAAGTACAACCCCTAGAACCACCCTGGTCATGTTGCCTGGGAACATTAGGATTTGTAGTCTAAAATGTAACACATATAAGGTCTGAATATGCCCGTTAGTATGATTTATTTATTTAAAAACCTGTAAGAGAAAAAAAATAGAATACCGTATTTTTTTGGACCATAAGACACACTTTTTCTCCCCCAAAAGTGGGGAGAAAATGAGGGTGCGTCTTATAGTCCAAATGCTGATCTTTGGCCAGCTGTGGCTGTTGTAAAAGGATATTTTACAAGAGCCGCAGCTGGCCGAAGACTACTAGAGCCGCCTCTCAGCTGTTCAACTGTTCGGGGCAGGGGGGGAAAACATATGAAAAACAAGTGGCCACTAGAGGGCGAAAATCGCAATTTCCCATTTAAATGCATTGGAAATAAATTTCTTGTATTCAAACGTTTTCTGTTTGTATGTTCCCAATGCAGTGGGAAACCAAACCTGTGCTTAAAAAGAAAGGGTTTCACTTCCCTTGATGCCTTTGTCTCTACTCCACGTGGACAAAATGGAGGGGAAAAACATGCTTCCTGCTTGAAAGGAGAGCAAGAGGCTTGGCTAGAGTATCACTTCCTTCCTCAGTGCATTTGGCCTGGCCTGCCCATTTTCCCCTGCAGCGCCACCACTGGTTGCTGGTGCAAAATACAGTATTAATTTTTTTGTTTGTTTTCCTGCTCTGAAAACTGGGTGCGTCTTATGGTCAGGTGCACCTTATGGTCCAAAAAATACGGTAAGTAAAAGATTTAGGCTGTATATGTTCTTATGTTCTTATTCCTGCCCCAGTTCAAACATGATACAGTGTGGGTAAGTGCTGGTTTCAGAAGCAAGTGAGCTGGTCTTCAGTGATCCAAAACGTTTACAGTTCATTTAATTTGCATTTAACCTATCAATACATGAGCTGTCACTACAGCAAAATTGTACTATTTGCCAGGAAAGAAATATTAAGACAAATAAAAATGTGGCACCTTAAAGATTAAGTATTATATTTTAATGTGAGCTTTTGTGGATCAAACCCACCTCCTAGACATAAGAGTGAGACTACATGACAATCATTTATATACAACCTGATAAAGAGACCGTGATTGATTTAGACTTAGGTTGCAAACTGTGTGAGTCAATGGAGAATTTCCCACTTTAATGTCATACCCCTGTTTGATATTCAGTTGTGTATACCCACACAAATGTCTAAATTAATTACTTTTACCGTATTTTCATGTATTTTAATTATTTAAACTCACTAGCAGCTACTGCATTTTCCACCCCGACTTATACTCAGGCAAATCTATTTTCCTAGTTTTAGAGGTCCAAATTAAGTATCTCGACTTTCGGGATAACTTAATAGTCGAGTATATACAGTATGTACTATGTACTAACTGTCATGGCTTCCTCCGCTCTCCTTGCCAAGTATTTGGAAGGTAGGAGTTATCTAGGCCAGGCATTTAAAAATTAAGTTAGAGATGCCTAAGCCCTCTCAGAACTAGATGTTTCAGGTTAAAGGGAATGATTGTTGAAACAGTTTGTCTAGTGTAAATATGCCCTGGGCATCTGTGGTCAAGAAAAAAATGCATATGCAAGCTTAGTTCCCTACAGTCAGACAAGCTAAATATTACACAGATATTTTTCTTTGTTCTCCTGTGTATATTTTAAAGACATTAGTATTAAAGAATTACAGTACATTTTAATGTAACTTTTCTCGTTGCTTGGTTTTCTTAGTGTTATGTCAAAAAGGGTAAAAATCCCAAGTGCTTAGAGGAAAGAATCCCTCCATTATTCCCCTATCCACTGGCTGGTAATACAATCAAAACGCTAGACTTGTGCAGAAAAAATCCAGCCATGTTTCAGAATGCTGTAGTTTTCAAATCCCTCCTAAAACCTCAAACTAGTCTTTGAAAAAAAGATTTCAGCAGTTTCCTCCAGTACGGCCTTTAAAAAACACTAGACACAAACATATTTTGGTTTTGTAAAATTATCTATGTTTTCCCTCAAGTCAAATTAAGGGTTACCAGCCTATTTTTCTTAACACATTTCTTCTCAAGAGATTACAATGCAAGCTACCATTTTTCAGTGTTCTGGCACAGTTGGTTTCAGTAATAAATTACACATTGTTAGCAATTCAGCTACTTCTGCTTTTGTTCCTTATTAACTTGGATCAATGCCATCTGGTTCCACTGATTTATTGCTAGCTACCTTAGTTTCCACCTGTAGGCTTCTTATATCAACTGGTATGGACAGCTGAGCTCCTGCGTACATTCTTACAAAAACAACATACTAACCAGCTGGGGATGGAATCACGTTGCGGGCCCATTCCTTCAAACTCAAGGTTTCACTCCCCGAGAGTTTGGGTTTCCCCAGCTCCACCGACAAAACTTAAGACCCTTTACCAACAAACCTTTACAAACTTTCAATCAGAAAAAAAAGATTTACGAGATGCTAATTCCAACAAACACTCATATATTATTGGAACTAAATAGTCCCACATTGCTTATTTGCTTACAAAGAACTTAAGACCCAAAGGAGGCTGGGTCTGATTATTCATTTTAATGCATCATTTATGGGAGAAGTGGAAGGTGTCATTTAGGGTGCAGACTGAAGACTGGAATTTATTCTGGGTGGAAAACCCCTAGTTAAGTGAACTAAAATACTATATAAGCATTAAAATTTCTGCAAACCAAATTATTTGGACTAAGGGAAACTTCATTTCCTGTAATTCCTCCTACACCTTTTTTCCACTCATTCTCCTTGTTCCCACCTTTTCATGAGAATAAATCAGTGATGTAGTTTACTGCTCCTAAATAATGTATACCAGTGGTGCCCAAACTTTTTTTGCGGGCGGGTCCCACCCCAACACACAGCTGTGGGGGCCGGAGGTGGGCTGCTCCCGCTGCTGACAGTTTTGATGTCAGATGTGGCGGCAGTGGCAGCAGCAGCAGCAGCAGCAATCATGCTTTGTCCTGGCTGCTCCGAGCAGCCTCTTGCTCGGTCCCATCTCCTCTGCAGCCTTTGGCAAAGCCGATCACTGCGTCGGGGAAATTTTCAGAGCCTCCTGTGTTTCAAAATCTGCAGCGTTGGAAGGGTAAACCTGGTGAGCTGCGGTGACGTCATCCCGGGTGCACCAGGGGGCTCTCCTAGCGTCGCGAATTTTGAAACACAGGAGACTCCGAAAATTTCCCCAACGTGGCGATCAGCTTTGGCAAAGGCTGCAGAGGGGATGGGACCAAGCAAGAGGCTGCTCAGAGCAGCCGGGACAAAGCCGATTGCCACCACCACTGCTAACGTCAGGCGGTGGGGGCGGCGATCCGCAGTGAGCCTGGCTGCTCACCACAGGCCGCATTAATGATATGTAGGGGCCTAATTGGGCCTGTGAGCCGTAGTTTGGGTGCCCCTGCTGTATACTCAAAACAGCAGAAAAATTTTGACTTAGTGAAAATTATTATTCTATACCTTTTAAGCAAGCTATCATAAGCATTTCAAAAATTTATTGGTACATGTTTACATCATGCAAATATCACATCAGCTCCAAACCCAGCAATCAAACCTATTCAGTAAAAGCAAAATATGATACCTGTCACTGATGTTCATACCTTTTAAAATCTGATTTTGAAAGTCCGGCCCCTCAACTGTCTGAGGGGGTGTGAACCAGCCCCCAGCTTTAAAAGGTTGAGGACCCCTGTCTTAGTAGCTTTCCTTCTCATACCAAACTTTAAATTAAATAAGCTAGTATTGTTCTATCTGGGTTCCTCCTACATGGAAAAGTGATTGCAATATATGTTAGTATAATTTTTACCTATCTCCTTGTTTGAGTATTTCTTCAACCAAGTGTTTTTCTTTAGCATATTATAGTCCAACTCCAAACCAAATTATGATTTTAAAATCATTGATCAACGGGATCATCACACCAGACAAGCATTTAGTATGTCTGCAGAAATTCGAAACAGCTAATTCTTTACTCAGCATGGTATTTGTAGGCATAAAATTTAATAAAATGAACCCAATAAAAGTTAATCAGAAGTCCTTAAATGTATCAGCAATAAAAAAATTATAATCAGTTATCTTGTGTGACAAATTAACCAAGCACTTAAAATGAGATGCATTAGTACCATTTAATAATAAAAAATTAATGCAAGTAAAACAGTAGACTTGATTAGAATACAGTACTGCCTCCAAAACATAAAAATCTTTTCTCACACAAAAAGAATTCTTTCTCTACCATACAACTAAGGGAAGGGGGTTATCAATACTTTTTAGCTGGTCTTAGTGGTCAAAGATATTGAAGACAGCAGGACCCTAATCCTTATCAGCATAATTATCATTTTAGAATTGCAAAGCTGGAATAGACCCTACATATTATCGAGTCTAGCCCCTCCCAAAAATTCACAGTGGGGAATCAAACTCTCAACCCCTGGCTCCGCAGCCAGATACCAAACCCACTGAGCTATCCAGCAGATTAAGAGTTAGACTCTTGTCCCTCCTCCAGATGCACAATAGTGGTTACTAAACAAGGGAAGGTTCTGACATAGTGATTCAAAAATCTAACTTTCCTCTGTCCTTCCTCATTCTGAGCTTCTTCTTCTGGGTCTAGGCCAGATGTGAAACTGACAAAATAAAGGCACCCTTTGGTGAGTTCATTCTACAGTTCCTTCCGGCAGACTTAGGTGTGACAAAGATTAGCTGGCACAAGGTGGTTGTTGCTCAGGGTATGCCCAATTGTGGTTCAAAAATATCACAATCTTTGAGGAGGCTTTCTGAACTGAAGAATTAAATGAATTACTGAAATTCAGTTTGTCACAAATCCTCATTTTTCTTGCTCCAAGGTGAAGATTTCCTGTTCCAAGGTGAAGACAAGCAAAACAACTCCAAGATCTTCATTCTATGGAAGACTGGTGGGCTTTGGTCATTTGGCATGATTCGTCCAAGACCCTCCGAATGTTTCAGATATGTAGTGGCCAAACAAGCTTCTGCCACCGTTTCTAGTTCCAAACTGGAATCAGACCTCATGCTAATTTGGCCTTATGTTTCTTTGTACTCCAGAAATGCAACAGACTTCCACCAGAGCTATACACTTATGAATGCATGCTCTAGATGCCGAGTGCTGAAAGGGAGTGCTTTGAAGTCATATACCAGTAGTGGCGAACATTTTAGAGACTGAGTGCCCAAACTCATCAGGCTGCTGTCTGCGCCACAGAGGGGTGCGGCAAACTCTGGGCTGGGAGGAAGTGTTCCCATTGCTTGGCAGAGAGGCAGGGCAAACTCTGTGCTGGGGTGATGGCGCACATTCCCACAGAGAGGGCACATGTGTCATAGGTTTGCCACCACTGTCATATACTGACCCAGTGTAAATTACAGAAATTGGTGGTGATCCTTTTAAATTGCTATATGAAAATATATATCTTACAAGTATATCACAGCAAACCAGTAGTTTTCTTGAAGAGTTGTCAACCTTACCGTCTGGTGTTTTTTCCTGGATGTTTTGTAATAATTGACCACTTTGATCTAAAATATGAAAGAAATGTCCACATTTCTTTGGAATACTGAAATAGTGGGAGTAAAAAGCTCCATGCTTCTATTTTGAAGAAACTAGTTGTATATCAGGGGTCCCCAACCTTTTTTTGCACTACAGATCGGTTTCATGCTCAACAATTTTTCCACAGACTGGTAAGGAGGAGGGGCCCAGCCGCCTGCCTATCTGTTGCATCTGAAGCCCGTGCTCTCACTCCGTTCGCTGGGCAGACCCAGCAGAGCACATTGAAGGCAGAAGGCTGCCATCGAGGCTCCCAACGCAACCTACCCCATGGCCAGTTTTAGGATAGCCCATGGTCTGGTGCTGGTCCATGGCCCGGTGGTTGGGGACCCCTGTTGTATACCACCTTTCTCCAATAGTATCAAAATTTTGTTGTTGAGAGTCCAAGAAGGATTTGTTGATTAGAGTCTTCTTTCTGGTAGTAGGATATCAAACACTATAATGCACCCATGGATTGTAAATGAAAGACTCCGATAATTGGTGATGACTGTGCACCACTGACACAGATGTTAAAGGCTACAGAGGCTCTCAGATAAATTATTTAGACACTACTATTGCAATCCTAAACCCAAATGCTGCTTTGAATACATTTGTTGGCCTGTTAGATACAGTTTCCTTCCTCCTTGATTTATTGGTATAGGATGTGGTCTCTCCCTAGCTTTTGCTTGTATGGCCTCAACTACTATTGATTTGGGCAAAGGATGACACACCTTGTTCTTAGACTGTAAAGATTTTCTGTTCTGTGCAAAGTGGGTAGAATTTTTGAAAGTTTAATCCATGATGGTTGAATGGAATCTGTTAAGACTGAAAGAAATGGTCACCGCATCATTTCCATGTGTATAACAGGATATGCATTTACCTCAATATGTGTGATGGGATATATGTCAGATTATTTTAAGAGCAGCAGTATGCTAAATGATTGTCCTTTTCATCTGTTGTTCTTAGAGGGAAATGTAATTTTATCTTAGTATTTTTGATTTTCATATGATTCAATATTCCAAAGCCTTTTAAAGTCCCTTTTCAAAAGAATATTGACTTCCACTACCATCTGTTGTGGGCAAATTTCAGGACACTCAGGGATTTTTTAAAAAAAAAATAGAATGCTGAAATAAACCTGAACCAAGCTCAAAGGATTCATAGCTTTATTCTGAATACCAGAGCTGAGTGGAATTCAAAGACCTTTTCAGCAGTAAAATTTCAGGAAGGACTGCCATTTTGGTGTTGCAATCCTTAAATAAGAGGGAGTCAGTCCTTGCAGATCTCCAGTGAATCATGTAGAGATCTACAGACAGATCCAGATCTACTTTTGGCCTATCCCTGGCACAAACTTTTCACTGACGTGAGAGAAGGCACTCCATAGAGGGACTTCCCATATGCCAAAAACTGTCTACACAAACATTCCAGAATCATAAAAATGTGATATACACCTATGAACCAAATTCTCCTGCATCTAGGTGGGAGAATCTGTGCTCTTGCAACACATGCTAGAATGAGAGGGAAAGAATGGCATAGGTCAGGATTGGTGAACCTTTTAAAGACCAAGTGCCCAAACTGCAACCCAAAACCCACTCTGTGCTGGGGTGAGGGAGGAAGCGCTCCCATTGGGCTGTTAGGCAGAGCGGTGGGGGAAACTCTGTGCTGGGGTGAGGGAGGAAGTGCTCCCATTGGGCTGCTGGGCAGAGGAGCAGGGCGAACTCTGTGCTGGGGCAATGGTGTGTGTGCCCACAGAGAGGGCTATGAGTGCCCCCTCTGGCATGTGTGCCATAGGTTTACCACCATGGGCATAGGTTCTCATTTCTAGTCAGATGCCAGCTGGTTAAAATTAGAAGTACATTACCTACCATCCTATAGGAAAACAGACAAACCTTGGTAATAAAATCCACTCATCTTATAAGATTTTCAAAGCATACTGAGGATTATTTTAATTAAATATGTGCTATCAAGTCAATTCCAAGGTAGAGTGACTCTCTTGGGAGTTTACAGATCTAAAGCACTGAGAAATCATTTATCAGTTCCTCCTTCATGTGGAAATCTGGGACTTTGTTCCACATCCAGGTATTCCAAACCAGTACATTTCCAAACCAGTAAACAGGTATTCCTAACCAGTAAACCAGTAAACATGTATTCCAAATGAGAGCTGGGTGGGTTGAGGAGGATGGTGGAGGACAGAGGTGCCTGACGGGCAATGGTCCACAGGGTCGCAAAGGGTCAGAATTGACTGTGCAACTGAACAACAAAACTTTACCAAATCTCTCCATCATAATATACCTCTGGAAAAGGGCAGAGCATTTCAGATGTTTTCTACTGTAACCTACTCCTAAGGACACTTTCAGGTCCTAGGCTACATTAACAAGAGATGAGGCTTAATAAATGATATTTACTGTTTACATGTCAGGTTTCCCCCTCCCTCCTTTAACAAATGAGATAAGAGAAATAAGACAAAGTAGCTCATATGAAAAATGTATATAAAGTTAGAGCAACATAAATATGCAACCTGATGGTTATGCTTGTTTAGTTTGATCTGTATCGCTGCTTAAAAAAAAACTTTCTCCCAAGAGGAAGCAGCAATGACCAAAGTAAAACAAATCAGTCTTGCCAAATCTTCAGGGAAAGTTATCTTCATTTCTACCTGCTCAAGTCGAAACTGGAGTTAGGTTATGAACGGAGTGGTTTAGATATCTGGTTGTGGAGTCACAGGTTAGGAGTTTAATTCCTGTTTTGCATCCAAAGAGGAAAGCCTTGGGCAAGCTGCTCAGTTCCAGAAGGCCCCCATAAGAAGGCAATGGTAAACCACTGTGCATTCTCTATGTAGGAAACCCTGGAAAGGGTCGCTGCGAATCAAAATTGACTTGATAGCATGCAATTATTATTATAAAGATAGTAAAGGTCTCCCTTGCTTGAAAGCAAGCCATGTTCAACTCTAGGGGGCAGTGTTCACCTCCTTTTACAACTGCTGCCGCTTCTTCCGTGTCTAGGTCAGACGTGGAACTGCCAAAATGAAGCCACCTTTTGGTGAGTTCATTCTGCAGTTCCTAAACAGCTAGCACTGTCCGCGTCTATAGATGTTTCAGGCATGTGTCAGGCATGACTAGATGCCAGAGCGCACAGAACACTGTTACCTTTCCTGCCAAACCTGTTTATCTACTTGCAATTTCTTACTTTCGAACTACAGTGGAACCTCAGTTAACAAACGGCTCGGTTAACATAAAAATAGCACAACAAAAGGAAATCCATAGATGGTTTACGGATTTTTTTTTTAATGGATTAATTGGTTTTCAATGCATTTCTATGGGAAACTGCATTTTGGTTAAAGTATTTTGGTTTTCAATGCATTCCTATGGGAAATTTGGTTAAGGTAATTTTTGTTGTAAGAAACGTCCCGGAGAATGCATTAATTATGTTAACCTAGGTTTCACTGTACAAGGTTGGCAGGAGCTGGGCCAAACGACAGGAGCTCACTCTGTCCCACAGCACATGGGTCTTAAACTCCTATTTGCCAATTCTCTCTTTTGCTCTTTTTAAAATTAAAAATAATAATTAAAAAACATTACCTAAATAAGATTACATAACATATAACAAAACTCAAATCTAATTATTATTCCAGCATATTATAAATCTTAAAACAAACCTTATTCATACATAACACTTCTTTTTAGCAGAAACCCAAAGACAAAGGCTGGCATGCATAAAAAAAGACTTCTAGATTTAGTCAGTTGATATTGAGTTAGGAAAATCTCAACTGCAGTATGTTTTTGCCAGGTTCTTCCCTTCTCCTCATCCTAGTCCTTTACTCTCCTTTTCCTACTTCATACACATGTACGTGGAACTAAGCATCTCCCTCCAAGCATCAAATACATTTTATGAACAGCAACAACAACATAACGGCCCTATCTCACTGCTAAGCTACTGAGCACATCCACGCTTGCCACACTGAGGCTTCAAGGGTTTCTTGGCAAGATGCCACACATTTCCAAAATGTTCTGTCATGCAAAATAGCTAGTACCAAAAATCAATGTAGAAAGTGCCATTTTGAAAACCAAACAGATAAAATCAGCTTGGGAATCAATGGAGGAAATGCCACTTGTAGGCAGCGTACATCTAGCAAAGGTGACGCTATGTTGAGACCTGCCATGCTTTTCCCCCTTAAAAAGCACAAAGTTCTTCATGTTTTTGTTCTGCACCTCATCAGAACAGCATACATGTTTTAAAATAATGCCTTCACTTTCACAAGCCTCTATTGAATTATATCAAACCAAGGTCTAAATCACAAAGATGACAAGGAACTGTAGGAGTTTAACACAGACAAGTCTTGAAATAATATTTTGATCAAAGTAGAAGGCAGCCTAATAAAACCCAGGTGGTTTGGGCTTATCATACATGGTACTCATTACTTCAATTGCTCTGTTTAATAGATTGCGTAGTGTCAGCAGAAGGAGGTTTCTGCTATTAATTCCTCCAGTTATAACCCTACATGTGTTTTCTGGAGCTGTCTGATAAATCAACTTTGTCCAGGAAAAACGTAAAGGGGGGGGGGAGTCTATTTTAGAAGTCAAACCTTTTTGCGACTGCTGGCAAAACCACAAAAACCACTGTGAATTTGCTTTATTCACTATTAACACAAGAATAAATGGGTTTCTTAGGAAGTTCCGGATGACTCAAACTTGCCAGAGCTTTGTGGGGGTTGACGCATCCCCCAAAAGCCACACAAAAATGCTACCTTCTTTGCAAGTCATGTTCTATAAATGCTAGATAAAGGTGCTCTGTTATTTTCACATTTTTCCTTTCATTCGGATTGCATATTTAGATTGCCAGTGATGGACTTTGTGCTATAAAAAGTCAAGCAGATGAGAGCAAAAGTCTTGCTTTCTGTTGGTAGATTTTTTAAAGTTACCAATGATGAAAGGACAAAAAAAGTTACCAAGTTCAAATGAATAGCCAAATGAAGTACTGTACATGAAGCTTGGGACCATCATGCATTTTAGAATTGGGGCAGGATTTGTTCTCAATCATCCCAGAGTGCAGGACACATAATAATGAACTGAAACTACAGGAAACCAGATATAGGCTGAATTAGGTTTCCCTTGCTTGAAAGCCAGACGTATCCGACTCTAGGGTTCAGTGCTCATCTCTGTTTCAAAGCCAAAGAGCCAGCACTGTCTGCTTCTGCAGACGTTCCCATGGTCATGTGGCAGGCATGACTAGACACCGGAGCGCAGGGAACGCTGTTACCTTCACACCGAAGTGGTCCCTACTTATCTACTTGCAATTTCTTGCTTTCGAACCGCTAGGTTGGCAGGAGCTAGGACAAAGACGGGAGCTCATTTCATCCTGCAGTACTTGGGAATCGAACTGCTGACCTTCGGCCTCCCAGTCAGCGTCTTAGCCACTTGAGCCACTGCAGTCCCTACAGGTTGAATTAACAGGGGTGAAAGCTTGTTTTAGAGCAGTATGACAATGGATCCGATTACCTTAGTAGGTGGTGAGTGCTCTAACACTGGAAACATTCAAAAGAAAATTGGACAACTAAATTTGATCTATTTTGATTTAGATTTGTGCATTGAGCACAAAGAAATGTAATACTCTTTTGGCTGAAAATAAATCTATATTATCCCCTGCAAAACCACAACAGGGCAACAAATCAACAGTACACAATGTTATAATCAAGAATCAGATCATGCTACCTGTATGGACTGATAAGAGATCTATTTATTTGTATGAAATATATATATCTTACTCCCCACCCCCGTGCCAACATAGAAAATAACCTACAAAACAATGCAACATTAAAAACATAACAGTACAAAGCTACAAGGCAAGGCTTGAAACGACTGAATCAACTAATGGTCTGGAAAGCCCGAGGAGACAAGCACATTTTAAAGAAAAGTCAACAGTATATGATAGGAAGCACTTATCATATCACAGATGGGAGATCATTTCAGAGACGTCTGCTGTGCAGCTGACAGATAGCACTCTACAAGAGTGACAAAGGGCAGGACGCAACATCCCTGAAGACACAACTGTCAAACATACCAACACAGAAGAGGATCATTCAGTTCACCTGGATATGTTCAAATGGGGGAGATGGAACGTGAATGAGCATGCACAAATACTCACTCCAATTTCCTTATTTTGCAGTGATGGAAGCTGAGCTGACTTCTATTATTTGTCTACACCAGGGGTGCCCAAACATTTCCCTGCAGGGGCCTGACCATGCCCCCTCAGCCAGCTGTGCGGGCCAGTCACGTGGTTCTTCCCAGTGATGGCAGTGGCGCGTGAAATTATGCAATGTTTCCGGGCATTTTTCTCTCCTCCAATGCTTCCTTTGGATGAGGGAGCATTTTCGCACCCTTTTTAATTTATTTATTTTTGGTGCATTTTTGCCACGTTCCAGTGATGTAGAACATTTCCGGTGTCAGTGGCAATCCACCCCATGGGCCAGATGATGATGTCCCACAGACCAGACATGGCCCACAGGCCCCATAGTTTGGGCACCCCTGGTCTACACCAAGAATTGCAAAACACCCCAGGACCACAGCCATGGGTATTCTCGAAACTATATTTTCCAAAAGCAACTTTTTTCCATCTCTGTGTGAAATGAAGGGTTTTGTGTATTTTAACATAAGCATCATGATGATGTCACTGTTAAGCAAAGCAGCTCCTTTTTGACCAGATCAGTCCACAACTCTAAGACTTTGATGTTTCTCCCTACAGGGACAAGTTTGTGCAGCAGGCAGAATACCTTGGAAATAGACATGAATATGACCCAATGTAGGTATTTCTGATTTATTTCTATATAAATAAGTTTTCTCACAGGGTTTTGGTAGTCAGGATGGGGAGAAAAATTGAAATTTGAGCTTTGTAGCACTGATCTGTTTCCAGTGACTCCCTGAAAACACACCATTATGTACACTTATTTTCTAGCTCTACACAAGTACCGTCACTAGAATCCCAATGAGCTGTAACACCACAATTGTCTTAGAAGAACAACCTAAAACCTCAACAAATATAGCTTCAAATGTTCTTATGTGCCTGAACAGTTCCACATGCATACACACAACCAAAGTGATAGAAATGCAGAGATCTAATCAAAAGACTGAAAGCTGCAACAGAATTTAAAAAAAATAAAGCTACAAATGCCAGGTTGACCAATGCAGCTCTCATCTGTGATTTTGTGGGTTATTTTTTTCCAGCCACGTCTGGTACTACACCCAGAGATGAGGAATCATCTTCAAAGCTATCCAAATAGCAGCTCTACTACTTGGAAGGCTATTTCTTCTTATAGCTATAAAAAGGTGCTTTAAGACTGGTTCAAAGTTGTTCAGGAGTGGCATCCAGTGTCCAAAATTATTCCTTACAAGTGATTCACTCAGTGCCACTAAATCCTTTCATTCTGTTCCGTGTTGGGAATATAATGGGATAACAACTGTGGATGTGCTAGAAAACTTTTAATACCAACTTTTGGTTGTCAGTAATACAGTGTATGTGCCCTCAAGTCACAACTGACTTACAGCAAACTCAACATGGCTTTCAAGGTGAGACATTTAAAGAAATAGTTTTACCTATTCCTCCTCCTCCTACGAGCATCTATATTTGGGCAGGGATATGAACTCAGGTTTCCTGAGTCCTAGTCTGTCAGTCTATCCACTACACCTCATGGGGCATCATATCAATAATACCATAGGGAGTTAATTTTCACCTACTTAGAACAAAACATCTAAAGTTATTCTGGTAATTAAAAACTTGCTGTTGCTGCTTCTCCTGCTCCTTTTATTAAATTATCCTAGATATCAGATGGAGAAATAAAGCAGTAGTTATTTTAAATATAGTGCCACAGACCATAGACTCACCTCCATGCTCAACATTACTGGCAAGGTAAACCACCCACATTAATCTATCTCGAAATTTTGGTATACAGTAATTTCTTTATAGATTAGGCACTTGGAAGAGAAGCAACTTTTATAGGACCTAGTCTTACCCCTGCAAACTCCCCATTCAGAAGCATTTGCTAATACACCATGACAAGACTCCGCCCAACAGCTTCAGTTGAAATTATTTTCAACTCACCTACATGCCTATTTAAGTTGTCAATAGCTGTATTTAAAATCAATGTGCACTTTTAAAGGCTATTCCTAAACCTATGGATAAAAAAAATGATCAGAAAGGAAAACCAATATTTCAACTATCTCTCCCTTAATACTGACTTGTACAAACTACTGCCTCCTCATGTCGCTATCCAATTCATTCTAGTCATATCTGTCAAGTATCCCGGATTGGCCGGGATTTCCCGTATTTCCGCGCTGATTTTCTCCATTTCCCGCCCAGAGCTGCCACTACCCTGTAATTTGGCAGCGGGGGAAAGGGGTTACTGTGCATCCCTTCTGTGCAGGTCCTTTCTACGCATGCGTAGAAGGCTTCTGTGCAGAAGGGGATGCGTAGAAGCCTTCTACGCATGCGTAGAAGTGACCTGCACAGAATGGTTCTGCGCAGGTCCATTCTACGCATGCGTAAAAGCCTTCTACACATGCATAAAAGCCTTCTACGCATGGGTAGAACGGACCTGCACAGAAACATTGTGCGCAGGTCTTGTAATCTCCGGAGCTGCGCTTGACAGGTATGATTCTAGTCATGACTATGGCCCTTTTCTAGACAGAGAACTGAGGCTGAATGACATGTCCTCTGCTGTACAATGAAATGGGGTTCGAGATGCCCTACTTTAATCATTGCACTGCAAACTGTAGTAGCTAGAAATCAGCTTAAGTTTCCAGGACAGAAACCCACTGTGAGTTACCTACAACTTTGCTAGCAACATTCAAGCAATTTAGAGGTGTCACACTGCCCTCTCCCGTATCAATGCATTTTACTTTAGATTCCGTTTACTCACTGTGGGTTTTTCTTTTTTTTAAAAAACAGCACAACAACTTGGCACTTATAATTCATCCAAAGTGATTTGTGTTGGACATTCCAGGCATGTTTACACAACTGTGTTCTATAAGTTTCATACCTTTTGCTATAAAACCAGAACAATTAACAGCTGACATGCAAGTCAGGAGACCAAAATCTTGTGTGCTGAACTCAGGTCCCATAATCTAACCGGCTCAGCTTGAATTGCCATAAACACTAATAAATATTAAATCCACCTTGCAAGGAAACCTTGAAATTTTTTTTAAAGGTTAATGATACCAATTTCTTTTTTCTCTTGAGCAAAGTTACAGAACCCCAAATTATCAATATCTATTCATGCCCCCCAAAATTAAAGTCTCCCTAGCATTTCCTAAATTGAGGCTTAGTTCCTTTTAGACGTAGATGCTGAATACAGCAAAGAATAGGAACAGTCTGCAAACTATGTTTCCAAATTGCATAATTCAGATTAGATCATGCTCAACATCCTATATGCATGCAAGCTAGGGAATTAGATGGAATGCTTCTCTGAGAGGAAAGCATACTGATAAAGTCAGAAAGAGATTTTCAGTTTATTCATTTTATGTGACTTGGACCAGTTTCTTTCCCTTAATTAACCTACTATATATACTCTGCAGTGCAATTTCTTGAGGCTAAATACGGTGAAATTACCTTGGGGAAAAATCTGCAGAAAACAGATGGAAGAGGCTGAAAAGCCTTTCACATAAAGTTTCAAAAATTCAACTCAAATGTTGCACGCCCATGTCTCCAAGTTTAAATTCTCCTTCATGGCAAGCAGCATTCATAGTTCCCAAACACAGTGCAAGAAGCTGCACTTTTAATTGCAACTTCCAAAGATGCCCAAACATCAGAGGGCAGCTTTTTAAAGTACAGGTATGTAAATGGCTACATTAAGGATATATCATCTGCAATTTTTTTGTTTTGTTTTCTTTTAATGTGGAAGAGAGATTAACGTAAGAGATTAACCTGGATGAAAGATACTAAAGCTTCAAAATAATGATCCTGCCATACATGCCCTAAACTAATTTACAACTAGGCTTCTTCTACACTTCAGTTCAGAGGAAGTGGACTACCAAAGGACAAGGATCACTGAGTGACATTTTCTAATGAAATGGCTGAAGCAAAACTGCATTCCCAGGCTGTATATTGTAATTCTTCAGAAATAAGTTCTCCAAAGACTGCCAGGCTTACTCTAAAGCAGTATGTCCTAACATGAGGCACATGCCCCACAAGGCGACTTCAATCCCTAGAAGTCTAAGTCATTACATTGACTGTTTAGTGCTTTAGGGAGTTGACTTAGGCTTCTGGGAATTGAAGTCCAAAAAACCAAAGGTTGGGAAACACTGCTCTAAAGTATAGCATATACCAGATTGCAACCCTAAAAATGAATGAATTGGAAAGCACTGCACATAAATCAACATTGCCAAAGAAGATGGAGGTTAGCATATACTACAAATATGACTATCCTCTGTCTGCTCAACCAGACCTCTGAGTGCCTACAGGAACACTCAGCACTGGCAACTAGGAATCTAATAGCTACAATCAAGGAATTGACATTTTCTTCCCAGCCTTAGATCACACCACATTTCCAGATGCAGTTATGGTAAGATAATCACTACATGTAAATATATATCACAGGGGAAAGAAAATAACTGGTTTAATGTAATGTGATAACATACAAAATTATGTACAGCATTGAGATGAGAACTCTTGCTAGACATACAACACCTTATTGGCAAGCTGCTAAAGTTGTGCTATTGATTCTGCACTATTAGGACAGACGTCATATGCTAGGATTTTATTTACATCCAGCAGCCAGATTAAATGTAGCCATTTACCTCTTCTTTATAATTTTTGTGCTTTTTTAGAATCCACTCACTGACTCCTTCTTTGTAAATCACAAATCTGAAAACACATGCTCTGCACATCGACCTGTAGTTCCGTATGAATTCTACAATAACATGTCATTCTGGGAGAGTGAAATGTACCAACTGAGTGGATGGGGTCTCAGAATTAAAATATTTCCACCTTCACACACAACAAAAATCCAGCAAGTATAAACAAATTTTAGGTATAGTCTTCTGATACAAAGTAAGAGTCAATCATTGTTAAATTAATTTTCTCTACACGCAAATGCCAAAATCCCCAAAAGAGCTTACTGAAAAACTTCTTTTAAAAAATCTCAGTCTATCTACAACAAGAGTGGCCAACCTTTTTACGCCGTGGGCCTGACCATACCTCCAGACAGCTGAGTGGGCCAGACCACACACCCAGAAGCAGGCGCATTTACGGCTGTTGTAAATGCGCCCATTTCCACATTTATGACAGCTGCGGGCATGTTTGCACATGCATGGGTGCATTTTACAGCTGACGTAAATGCACCCACTTCCACTTCCAGGTCCGGAGGAAATGGTGATGGGCCGGATGGAATGGCATCACAGGCCATAAATTGGGAACCCCTGATCTACAATAAGCTACCCATGCCACAAATATTTACCTATTCTATTTTTGTCCAGTTGGCTTTTGCCAGAATCAATGGTTCACACTCCTCCATTTCCCATCAGTATTGAAATAAAGGTTGTCACCGCTGCTGCCCTATCCACACATAATATATTCCAAGACCTTCCACTTATACCTGCAACTACTAAAACAGCAAACTCTATATTTAAGAACACACACCTAAGTAACAGAAGTGAGGTCTATGTGCAAATGTCAAGTGGGCAACTTGTACTTGGGAGTGAAAATTGCTATCTTCATGGACAGAAAAAAATCTACCCACCCAATTCTAATAATGACAAAGAACATTGCTTGGATGTGGTATGACATCAGGAACAAATTAGGACAAGGGTAAAAAACACCTCCTGCATATATCTGGTGCTATATGGCCACCATGGCATTTTGATTCCTGAAAGTGATTTTTACGGTTGGAATTTTTTATAAGTAATTTTAACAGTCTTTCAGAGGGACATAGTTGTTGTAGATTAATAAAGATATAAATACATACTTAAACAAATCAGAAAAATTTTCTTTGCTCTGCATAATGAAGGTATTTTCTTTATTCAAGTTTAAAACCCTAGTGGCCTCAGGCAAAATCTTGAACATACAAGCGTAATGCAAGTTTCCAAGAACATCAAAATAGCAGCAAGAATTTTGCAGGATATGAGGGCCAATTTTTCTGATTTAAAGTTCTAAATGTTACCTTTGTGTAGAGAGGGTAATATCGTCTTAAAATTAATGAAAGCTAAACTAACCTGACCTGAACAATATATATAAATAAATAGCTTAATAGCAGAGAGGGTGAAAAAATCAGTCTGCAGTAAATATCATGTTTGATAACTAAGGGAGTTCTCCCTACTCTAATTAACTGGCACAGTCTTTTCACTAGGAATCATTTCATTTATTACATTTTTATCCTGCTCTGCTGTCATGAATATCATTGAAATTATGGATCAATTCATTTCACCAATTAAAATAATAAACTAAATACTTGCTCTTTTATGAGACAGCTGAGGGAGATATGGTACATGATGGGGTAAGAAAAAAACTGTTCATGAAACCGAGCTGGTATATAACATTAAAACTAATAAATCTGCCAAACACTCCAGGAACCAAAAGAGAAGTAATTTTTTTACAATATAAACTGAAATAAATGACCATAATAAGTAACATTTTTAGCAAATAACATGGAGGAAACCGTAACGATAAGCTAAATTAGGTTGGTCCAACTGATCCTAAAACAACATATAACTTCAATTTAGTCCTTATTAAAATTAGCATTTAACCACCTTTAAAGAGAATATTTTCATATACTGTATCCTACAACTGCAAGTTTGGCATTCAAGTACATATCTCTAGTTTCAGATACTGTATGTTGAAAATACAAGCTCCACAGTTCATGGCTTCAAAAACATTTTTGATATTAAACTTGGTCATTTTAACTGTATATTGGAAACCCAAAATCTTAAAATATTTTTGACCATCACAACGGCTGAACACTTCATAAATCCTAACGTGTACAATATTTTCAATCTCAAAAGCTAATTTTTATGGCAATTTCCTCATGCAGCTATGGATAAAAATATACTTTTTTTGCTGTAAAATTGATACAGTATTTTAATGTCTGTAACTTTTAAATAAATATAGGCATTTAAAAATGTACAACCCTTTCCTTTTAACATATCCACAGTTCAAATATGAAAGAGTAAAGCCATTAATTTTACTCTGATATGTCACACTTTAGTTTCAACCCTCATATAATTTGACCTAAAAGTTATCCCAGCTGCCCAAATGAAAAGGTGTCTATAAATTTTCAGTTAACCAGTGCCAAGGCCTTTCCACAACTTTTCAGAATAACTTACAATAGAACATTTAACACATTTGCTACAGCAATTTTTTTACCTATAAATCAATAAGCTATAATAATTTAACATTTGCAAAATATTACCATACACAGCAAATACCCACATAGGACCCTAAAAAAAGATTAATATAAATAAGTTAGCATATAGATTATCTTTAGTTACATGCAAGCATAATTTTTAAAGTACTTTTATATCCCCACAAAGCAATGTTTTCTGTCTGGAGAGTAGTTCTATCAATTTAGGAAAGATGTGAGTTTAAGAAAAAGAACAATAGAAAATTAATGGCACATTAATATTTTTCCCATAGAACCATGGCTGCTAAAAAGGTGATGAAATTTTATACTAATGTTTTCGGCCACAGGAAATGAAAAGATTCTTAAACAGTTGCTTTGTCTTGTAAGTCATGAAATGAAAAATGAAAATAAAATAAATCATAGAATATACTGCAGGTTTATATATCATACATTTATGACTAATGGATAGGAATTTTAGCTGAGTTGAGACAAGTACGGTATGTTACCAAGGCAAGCTGTTATTAGATGAAAATGTGCATAGACTACAATGGAATCAAATGAAAGACACTACATCTCTGTGGCAAAAGCCATAATAGCCATATAGGCACAAAGTCCAAATTCCATATCATGGTGATACCTTTATTAGGTTGGCCAAAAAGGCACAAGAAAATAAAGAAAAACACACACACAAACCTGTTGAATTCCCCCCCACTTGCTTACAGATTTCACAAATCTATTACTTTGAGAAGCTATTTCAAGGGTTATTCCAATTCCCAGTCTCTCTCCTCTAACACATAGACCATTTCAGCCTTTAAAAATGCTGCACCTTGAAAGAGGTTAAAACCTATGTAACAATTATATCATACTGCTATTCTCCTGAACCACATAAAGTGGGGGCGACGTTGGTAATGGCCGTATTATTCTTTGGATTGTGTCCCTTATAGTCCTCAGCATGCAAACACATCTGAGAACCGCAAACCAGGACTCATTCTTACCAACACACATAATACATTAAACCAAATGATTCTGTACTTTTTGTCTTCATTTTACACTTCTTGAGAGTTTACAGCCACATACTTACAGCTGCTCTTATTAGCTTCAAGTACCCATTATATATTGCCATAAGGACAAGGATAAAACCTGGTTGCGGGGGGGGGGGGGAAGGTTTCATAGATAATCTGAAACTAAGAATTATCTACAGTGTTGAGGATGCTTGATGAGAATAATGCTTAAGGTTGTGATTCAGAGATAGGATTTTCTAAAACAGAGCCTAATGCGTCTTTTTACTCAAGTCCAGATAGTCACCTGGCAATTTGAAGAGGTTGCCAGGATACAGATCACTCTACTCTGGAGAACCAATTACGCTTGTAGCAAAAGAGTCACTTGAAACCGTTTGCCCAAAGAGTAACTGAAATAATGCTATAAAAATGCGGCCATTTTTAGAGATAAACGTGGGTGTTATGAAGGACGCAGCAGCTAAGAATCTCTTCATCATATCATTTATAAAAGTGGATGCCTACTTTTGCTCTCCAGAATCAGTGCCCCTAAAAATGAGACGGGCATCAAGAAAACCTATGAATGCTTTTTATTAAACTTTATTAGGAAGACGTGGGGCTGTTATTCTCAGATGCAGTCATGCAGAACTTGTAAATAGCTAGTTTGGGGCCTTAAGATACATAAACGGAAGTGAACCCAAAAGAGCAGGTATAAACGTATACAGGGTTTTACAACGAAATCTGGGGTAAGCAAATACACATTGAGAAAACCAACCAAAACATCTGGAATTTTAAAGCCAAGTCAAAACTAATGGAAAAGACAAGCAGAAAATTATAAGATTTGTATTTAACTCAATGCGCTTTGTGCTATATTTATAGAATCTGGTTGTGCAAAACAGGTTTTGAACATTAGCAAATGAAAACAGTGTCCTTTTCCTTCGGCAAGCCTGGCTTTATTGTGGCAAACACACAAACAAGGAACAATTGTTTTTAATCTGGGTTAACAGTGCCCCCTAATGGAGATTTTAAGAAGTAGTCCTTTAAAAAAAATTCAAACCTGTCTCAATTTTTTTAAAAAAAATGCTGTAAGTCTTGCCTAATTGCTTGAAACAGCTTTATTTTGTAGTCTGTCAAGTGAGAGGTAAGCAGCAGATGAGCAGAAATATTTTACAAAAAATCACAGCAGAAACCTGGGGTGGAAATAATTCAAAGAAATGTTCCTTTGAATCCAGTGTTTTATTAATACTGAATAGAAAACTCTTTCAGGCAATAAGAATATACAAAGGATTAAATGAGAATTTCTAATGTTTACTCAGGATTTACTGTTCTTTCTCTTTGGAGGTATGGGAAGGCAGATAAATTTATTTACTTATTTACAAGTTTACAGTGAGGCATGAATTCTGTTCCTTTTTTAAGGCATCATAATACAGTCAAAGGTGAAGGGATGGGGTCATCCAAAATGCTTTATACCTCTAATACTATGGATTTCACCATCCAATGTTCCCTAAGATGTTACCTTCCAGGTATGCCAAATTATCCAGGGTGAGGGTATTCCTCTTTTAAAAGCCTTTGCCTGTCCTTAGTATGACGCGCCAACTATGTCATTAGGACTCTACATGGCTAGGCTCTGTTGCACAAAATCATCTGGCTCAACCTATGTTTTATGTCACGTGGCCTGCTACCTATCACCCTGTACCACTGCAGCTCCAAGACCTCCATTAGCAATAGCAATTATACAGGTGAAACTCGGAAAATTAGAATATCGTGCAAATATTTATTCATTTCACTTAAAAGGTGAAACAAATATATGAGATAGACTCACTATATGCAAAGCGAGAGATGTCATGCCTTAATTCGTTATAATTGTGATGATCATGGCGTACAGCATACATGAGATTATGTGATGATTATGGGGTACATGAGATTGGGGAGGGGGTTGGGGTTTTCATAAACTGTAAGCCATAAGCATCAATATTATAACAAAGTAAGGCTTGAACTATCTCACTTTGCATGTAATGAGTCTACCTCATATATTTGTTTCACCTTTTAAAGTTGTATTACTGAACTGAATGAACAACATTTGCACGACATTCTAATTTTCTGAATTTCACCTGTATATCGCTCCATAGTGTTTCACAGGTAATTAGCACTTTTGCCCCCAACAATTCTTACAACTTCCTCTATATTATTTTTCTCAGAGTATTCAAGGTCAGTATGGCCATCTCTGCGTTCCAGAATCTATTCTTTGCAATAGTAACAGCAATTACACTTACATACAGTACTGCCCCATAATGCTTAGTGCAGGAGTTCTCAACCTTTTTAAGCTGGGAGCTGGGGTCATGCTTCCTCAGACAGCCTCAGGGGCTGGATAGCCATTTTGTCCTTCCTCCACCATATGGCACTTCCGGGTGTGGTGGAGGTGGTGGGGCCCCCACATGAAATGGTGTCGTGGGTCGCATCCGACCCACAGGCTGTAGGTTGAGAATCCCTGGCTTAGTGCATTATCTGGGGGGTTCACAGTAATTTGCATTTGGCCTGCAACATGATGAGTATTCCATTTTACTGACCTTGCAAGGATGGAAGGTTGAGTCAACTTTGATCCTCATCAGGATCAAACTGACAACATTTTGGCTGCAGTCAAGTAGTTTGACCACTGCCCTAACCAGGGCTCCTTACCAAACTGTCAACCAAAACTGGCTGTGTTGAGGATCTCTGGTTTATCCAGCTGTAATGCCTCCTTGTTTACTGTCCTCTTAGACTCTTCCCCTGGATATCTCCCCTGCTTCCATCCTGATTCAGCAACCATGTGCATGCAAAGAAAGACTGAGCTGCAGAAAGTCTTGAAAGCAACAAAGAACTGAGGTTCACTGAGTTCCCCTTACAAGGAAAAGAAACCTAATTTGACTATTCATTCCCCTGCTCTCTCCTAATCTCTGCTAGATTTACTCCTCCACTGTTCTTTACCTCTGCTTGCCGTATATCACTGCAGCTTGAGGTTTCCCAATGTGTACCACTTCCCAAGCCCTTTGGCCTTTCCTTGTTTCTTAAAATTTAAATTCAGCTCCTTTTCCTAATCACTACTAGAAACTGTCCCCAGTGCTTGCTACAGATCTGCTGTATTAATTAACCATTCTTTGCTTGTATATAAAATATATGGTGGCAAAATAACATCTGTTTATTTATCTTCAATGTCTGTTCTTGAGCCAATTTTTGCCATTTTGTTGAAATGCTGGTTAGTTTGCTACGTGTTCAATACAACTTTAGTTGCTATAGTTCCATTTTTTGACATGCACATTACGACACACATATTCACAAAAGTGCAATCAATAGAATACTTTGATCATGTGGTCAGAACACTTGCTAGAGCTTGTAAACCATACTTTTAGCACTACAATTCTGTGAACCTCCCAGTTAATGTGGCTTGGACATTCTGGGAGCTGCAGATTAAAAAAACACCCCCAACAAAATTTTGACAATCTCTGATATTAGTGTATTTACCTACTCAGACACTACCTCAGTCCTTTCCCCTTTTATCTTGTGGCATTATTATTATTATTATTATTATTATTATTATTATTATTATTATTATTATTATTATTATTATTATTATTATTATTATTATTATTATTATTATTATTATTATTATTATTATTATTATTATTATTATTATTATTATTATTATTATTTAAAAGCTCAACTAGAACCTGAACGGAAATCCACTTGTGGCCTTTCAGAATCAAATGTTTATTGAGCTATAAAATATCCCAAAGTGCTATGTGGAGAGCCTATACTAGTGATGGCAAACTTTTTAGAGACCAAGTGCCCAAACAGAGGGGCAGGGCGAATTTTGTGCTGGGGAGGGAGGAGATGCTCCCACTGGGTGTTGTGATCCAGTCCTCGTAGGACCATACCCCCTATGCCAAGCCCAGTTCTGCCTGCACCCGAGCCTGAGGATGCTCTGAGCCAGGGATCTCAGCCTGCGCCTGGCGTAAGTCCGTTTTCCCCGGCAGCTGATCTGTCAGATCAGGGGTCTGGCTCTGACAGTGATTAGCCCTCAGTCAGGGAGAGGTCCAGAAAGGAACTACACCTGAGACGTAGGCAGGCTAGAGTGAAGTACCAAAGAAGGTCCCAGCTGATACTGAGCTGGGAGGCTTATAAGCAAGCTTCTTGCAGCCTGCCAGCGTCAGTACAACTCTCGTGCGAAGACCAACACCCTGCTTGACTCCAGACTGTCTGCCTAGACCCCTGACCTGCCTGCCGTGACCCTGGCTTCTCTGCCAACCCTGATGATGCCCCTGGACCCCCTTTGGATTAGACACTTGCTCGGACTACCAGTAAATAGACCTCGGCTTGCCTTTTGGACTTTGATATCTGGACTCTCCTCGAACAGACTCTCTGTGTAGCACCGCCATGCAGCGACCATGCCTGCTCGGGCGGGTCAGCACACTGGGATGCTGGGCAGAGGGGCAGGGTTATGCTGGGGGAGGGAAGCACTCCCACTGGGCTGCTAGACAGGAGGCAGGATGAACTCTGTGCTGGGGGAGGTAGGAAGCACTCCCATTGGGCTGCTGGGCAGAGGGGCGGGGTGAACTCTGTGCTGGGCTGACAGAGTGTGTGCCAACAGAAAGGCCTGGGAGTGGCACGTGTGCCATAGGTTTGCCACCACTGGCCTATATCATTGTGGCTTTTTAAAGAGAAATTTATCTAGGCTTCATGCTGCTGCATGTACAAGAGAAACCACTCCAAGCCTGAACATCAGTAGGTTGAAATAGCATGTAACACGGAAAAGAAGGTGTTTCATTCCAAGCCAGTGGCTACTATTTTGAAAAGCATACAGTAGTAGATGCTTAATGTTTGTTCATATAAGTGAAACATCTATAACAGCACAATTAAAAAGAAGGCACTGAATGAAAGGCCTTACTGAGTAACAGCTGAACAAAACTATGAAAGTGAACTTTTCCATCTGAAAAATACAGGAATATAGCATTGCTCAAATGACTGCATGACTAGAGTTGAGATCTAAAGAAAACATTATCCCCGCTAACAATTCTCATTGAGTTAAGAAGAGTGCTTTTAAGGTGATAAAAGCCACAGATTTTGTTTCTTCTAGGGATTTTCTAAAGCTTTGAAACAACCAGTAGCATTTTAGTAATCAGGCCAAGATTAATTTCAAGACTCAGACCATAATGCCAGAGATATGGTCTGGCCTATGATCCATTTATCAAAGATGCTAGTTTTGACAGTATAACCACTTTTTTAAAATCAAATAAAAAATCAAATGGAGTAAAATAGTTTTTCCTGGCAAAGTTTTTATCCCAAATGAAACATTAACTAAACTCCCTTCCACAGCAGAGTAGCCAAAGTAGGATGCATCCACCAACATAATATAACTCCATCACAAAATTAGCAGCTTATATGGAATTTGTATCCTACTTCACTCACTTAATAACTATACTATAGAACAGGGGTTCTCAACCTATGGCCTGTGGGCCAGATCCGGCCTGTGGTGCCAACTCATTTGCAGCTGTCATAAACATACTTACAACAGCCATAAATGAGTCTGCGGCCATCATAAATGCGTTTACAACAGCCACAGATGCGTTTTACGGCAGCCTTTACGGTAGGGGGAACCACCAGTCCAGCCCACTCAGTTGTCTGAGGAAGTATTGTCCAGCCCACGGCTGAATAAAGTTGAGAACCCCTGCTATAGAAGCTACACCATCCAAGATGGATTACTTAAAACTTTTTCATACAAAGACCATTGCAACTGTTATAATGTTCTGTTCAGCCTATGCACAGAGAAACAATGATCTAAAAAGAGGACAGACTTTTGAGACCCTTTACTGGGAGACAGGATAAAACAGATGAATGGGATCTTTTCCTTACAAGTGATCTGTTCCTGTGCATGTAAATAGCCCTTCTTGAGTCCCTTGTTTACATTCTCCAGGCGCAAGCATATGCACTGCCATATGCTAGCATTCTCTTCACATACTATCAAATGTTCCTGTTTTTACACAGGGTTCTTTTCTGCTTGCTTTCACTTTAACTTTCCTGTACTTCTTCCTTTCAAATATCTCTGTCATCCATACCTTTCTTCTTTTTCCTCTCTTCACTGTTTATATGCCGTGACAGTAGCACGACCAGCAGCTGTGATTTTCAGAAATTTAAGACTTCTTGCTCCCATCCTGCTGTCCCTAGAGCTGTGATGGTGAACCTTGGCACTCCAGATGTTCTTGGACTTCAATTACCAGAAACCCAAGTCAGCACTTCAGCTGATCAGGGCTTCTGGGAATTGAAGTTCAAGAACAGCTGGAGTGCCAAGGTTCACCATCACTGCCCTAGAGGCTTCCCCAGGATTAGAGGTCCTAAAGGAGCCTGCAGTGGCTCAAGTGGTTAAGACGCTGAACTTGGTGATTGGGTTCAGGGCTCATCTCTGTTTCAAAGCTGAAGAGCCAGCACTGTCTGCTTCTGCAGACGTTTCCGTGGTCATGCGACAGGCATGACTAGACACCAGAGAGCACGGAGCGCTGTTTACCTTCCCACCAAAGTGGTCCCTATTTATCTACTTGCAATTTCTTGCTTTCAAACTGTTAAGTTGGCAGAAGCTGGGACAAAGACGGGAGCTCATTCCATCCTGCAGTACTCGGGAATCGAGCTGCTGACCTCCCGCCTTCCAGTCAGCGTCTTAGCCACTTGAGCCACTGCAGTCCTAAGCGTATATAATTTCAGCTTCTCTGCAACAAAATTCATTGAAATGCAGCAAGGGATATATTTTTTTTTGGTCGCAGTATCTTATTTTGCTTGGAACAAAAAGTCCTTAAAGTACAATAAACTGACTTACGGGGATTTTTTTGTCCTTGCTGTTTGCTTTTTAAAAACAGGTACATAACAAATAGCTCAAACTTGGCTACACTACTTGCACCTGTTCAGCAACAATACGTGAAAAGGTGTACATTTTGAGTCTGATTTCATGTGGATTCTGTAAAATACTGTGACTCTGAGACACTAGAAATTCAATTCTGTTGCAAAAGAATTTAAGTGGCAATGTTTCAAAAAGAAAATTACTAAACTTACAATCATCTTGTCCTTTAAAAATGCTGTTTATATTGATCTTCTGACAAGATTTCAAAATTCTAAACATAAAAATTACGAATAAACACAATACAGTGGGACCTCATACAACAATCGCCCTGTATAACAACGAAATCGCATGACAATTAGGTTTTGGGGGGGAAATGGCGTCCCACATGACAATTTTTCCTATGGAATTTTTCAATGGGAAAAGCCACTTAGCAAAAAAAATCGCTGTATGATGCATCCCATAGGGAAAATAGCTATACGATGCATGCATCATATAGCAATTGTTTTGTACAACAACGAGCCCCGTTGACCGGATTAAAATCGTTGTATGAGGTACCACTGTACTGTCTATTTCAATAATCCTTCGGATGACAATTAAAACAGACCCGTTGTGACAAATTACAGTTTGGGAGCTCAGCAGACAGGAAAAGGTTGTTTAAGTTGTTATACAAATAATATAAATGACAATGTTACACTGACTATTCCTGTAAGTCTTCAGGATGTATTTATTATTTATTTGTTTAAATTTATATAGCCGCCCTTTCACTGGAGGGACTCCGGGCGGCTTACAACAGCATAAAACACCCAATTAAAACACTATAAAACCCATTGAAACCTATTAAAAACTCCTAAGAACTCACCCACCCAATTATTTCACTCATACAACATAGGTTTACAAGAGAAAAAGACAGTTCAGTTGCATCATCCTAACCATAAATCATCCTAACCATAAATTGCTCTCCCCAAGAAGACACATCTGGGACTTAGTCTCATGTCTTTCTGATGCCATGAGTATTTAAACATTTTTCTCTAAACTAAACTTCCTTTAATATTCAACAAATGTTAACTTTTCTATCTCATATTTAGACTTCCAAGCTGGTTACATAGCTCAGTGGTTTAGGTATCAGAGCCAGATGTTCGGGGTTTGATTCCCCACTGTGGCTCCTGTAAGAAAAACCAGCCTGAGTGACTTTGGCCAAGCTGCAGTCCTAGGATGCCCCCAGAAGAAGGGAATGGTAAACCACTTCTGTGTTTTATTCTCTACCTAGAAAACATTGCCTTAAATCAGAGTCAATTTGATGAAACACAATTGCCATTTATTTAGGCTTCAACTTAGAATTTTGCTGTACACAACAGCAATAGACTGCGGCAGGACCATATATAGATAAAGGTCTCCTTGATAAAAAGCCAGTTGTGTCTGACTCTAGGGGGCGGTGCACATCTCTGTTTACAGCCAAACAGCCAGTGCTGTCTGCATCTGCAGATATTTCCATGGTCATGTGGCAGGCATGACTAGACGCTGGAGTGTACAGAATGCTGTTACCTTTCCTGCCAAGGCAGTACCTATTTATCTACTTCCAATTTCTAGCTTTCAAACTGCTAGGTTGTCAGGAGCTGGAACAGACAATAAGAGTTCACACTGTCATACAGTGCTCCGGTCTTGAACTGCTGACCTTTCAGTTGTCAAGCTCAGCACCTTAACCATTAAGTTACCACAGCCCCTAGGACCATATATACTTGGCCAAGTGTAGTGAAGTATACCCTCTGAGGCTGTTTTCACAGCCCTGATCCCATTAGAGTTCTTCTACTTATGGTTTCCCTCAACCACATTTTGAATCCCACAGTAGCCCACAATTTTAAACAGGATGCAGGCTCCCTCCAGCAACATTTAGCATAAAAAATACATTTCAAAACTGGAAGTGAGTACCTGGTTGCATCCAGCTTTATTTTATTTTTAAAATTGTATTTGCATATTTTGTATTTTAGGACATTTTTGCAGTGCCCACAAGATCTTAGGGGTAGTAAAATGATCTTTGGATGTGCTGAAGCAAGTCAACCCCTACCACAAAAGATTACCTTCATCGAAGTCAGCATCATCCTCTGTATGTTGAGGGAAAGGGAAGCAGTTGGTGATTTCAAGCCTGTCCTCTACCACCAGCCCCAGCAAAACACCTTGGACAACCTCACTGCCTTGGCCCTCTTCTTGATAATGCTTGATGATCTTCAACACCACCTGAAAATATAAATTCTTAATTAGAATAGCCTCTGTTTGAATGCATTGCCCAGTACTTTAGCAAGACACTTTCCCAAACATGACATTAGGAAATCTATTCAAATTATTCTTGAAGCATTTCACTATAACATGCTGTGTGACCGTGGAGAGATGCAGAATCCGGCTCATTGGCTGATTTCCATTATGATGATGATGCAAGAGGAGGAGGAACAGAAGAAGGGGTTGATGAGAACTTTGCATGCCAAAAGGACCAGAAAGTAACTCGCAGAACTGGATCAGTGGTACCAGTGTCTCATTGCAATGCAAAAGGCAAATGGAAGGCCGCTGCATTATATTCTCAGGACAATCTTTGGCTGATAGGCAATATTTGGAATTGGATACGGAAGAGGAAGAGGATGAAAAAGAAGATGGTGATGATTATTTCACTGTTGGAAGGTTGACAAGAAGAAGCAGTCAGGAGTATTGCACAATGGACTAAATGACAACCTCTAGGCATGTAAATTGGTTTCTCAGTGTCATGAAGTTGGAAAAGTTACTTTGTTTTAAGTTACTTGTTACCATGTCTCAAGGTTGAGAAATAGAGCTTTAAAAGTGCAGCGATTCAAAGAGATCCCTGGAAGCATTACGTCATCAGGATTAGTGCCTCTAGTGGACAGAGACACACCTGAGGGGTTCTCAAAGTCCAATGAACGGGAGTGAACCTGAGGGGTTCTCAAAGTCCAATGAACGGGAGTGAACTTTTGCAACTCAAGTTCATTGCCCTTTCAAACCATCGGACCCTGCCAACGTGATGGGAGGGGAGACAAAATGAAAGGTTGGGACTTTGCCAACATGCTTTGACCTAGAAAGATTTTGAGGAGACAAGCGTTATCTCAAGATCTGAGTCCAAGGCCACCTGAAAATTCCTAAGTAAGGAGGGAGTAAGAGGGGGAAATTGTGTATCACACACACCGGATTTTATTAAGTTACGGAGAGCTTTTTCAAAGGAGGCGAAGCCCACGTTGGAGGAGATAAAATGAGGAAAACATCGGGAGATGGCACTCTGATTTGATGAGGCCAAACCAGGCCACCAACTTGGGAGATAGACGAAATCTCACCAGGCTGACACTTAGCCGGAATTACAGCAAGGCTGGACTTTAACTCTGGGGAGTGATGAGTCCGGGAGATACTTAGAATCTGTGCGTTTTCTTATTTAAAGTATAAATTGTGTGTTAGGATAGATTTAGATTAGGAATCCAGGAATGGGAAATTTTATTTCGAGAATGTGTTGTGAGTTTATTAGCTTAAGTTTAGCTATGCTTTTCATTTGGCTATTTCATTGGATTATGCTTTGCTTCTCATCACTTCTACAATAAAAAGGAAGACGGAGCCAGGATTGGTTTTATTTCCTACAAAAGACAAAGAAAGGACGTTTTGTTTTGTGAACTGGATTATTGGTCCAAGCGTCAAGATAATTTTGCTACAGAGAAGTGTGAGATCTTGCAAGACTCCCATTGCAAGACCTTGAGAGACTCGCCAAGGCGAAGGGAAGATCAAAAGGAAAGCTGCTCAGACTGCAGATATCTTCATAGGCCTACCGTGGGAGTAAAATTCTGTTGCCTGGCAGTCTGAAAGGAGGGCCTTGATACACCGCCCAACCGTCCTAACAATACCAAAATTGGGTGGATCTTTGTTCCTCGGCCTCTTCACCTGGCTGCACTGCTGCTATCCTGAATAAAGGGAGTGAAGGGAGCCCAGAGTGGGGTGTAGTTGCAGTAGGGGGAGTCGCGAGACTCAGTACTTCTAGTTCAACACACGTGCTTCTCCTCCCTGCCCCCTGGACCCACCACAAACATGTTGATAAATTTGAGACACAGTTTTCCTATGATGAGGAGAAGAGGGACAACAGGTTCTTTTGGATCACAAACTGCGTTAAAAACAAGCACAACACCTCACTTAACAAAGCTCAGCATTTGTCACCGGTATAAGAGAAGGAAATCACAGCAAAGGCAGCGTGCTTCCAAATAATCAAGAGAACTCAAGAGTCAAATTTCTGTTCAAGATGAACTAACTGCCAAGCAAAAGAGGTGGTTTCATTAAGGAAATTTATATTAGGATTAACCTTCTGCTCAGATACCTTGGCATCCCCTTCGTTCATTCAAATACGTAATAGAGACGCAACCCTATTATAGGATTCACCCATCCATTTCCAAATAAATGATGCAGCTAGTCAAAACTAAAGCAGCTACTACAAAGTAATGCTAGGGACTGCTTGCCAAGTTCTACTCAACTGGATTATTGACTAAGACAACAGCTAAATTCTTTTAATAGAAGGAAGATCTGTATTTGAGATGTGATCCCACGGCAAGGGTTGGAAGCAAACACTCGCCAAAGGTCCATAATCATTCCCCGAGTGATAAACATGCATCGTAAAGCAATTATCCCTATGGGATGCATCGTACAACGATAATCTCTATGGGAAAAATCGTACAATGACAAAAAAATTGTACAATTTTTCTCATAGAGATGCATTGCATCGTATAATGATTTTAGTTGTTATTTCAAATCCTCATTGTTGTGCAATTTAATTGCTGTAAGAGGCATTCATTATACGAGGTTTTACTGTACCTTGCTAAATTAAGGATTCCTTTACTCCCAAGCATATAGCATGTGACAGTTAAAGTGATGTCCAACTACTGTAAACCATGCAATGTAGATACACTCTTGGTCTTAAAAAATCCATTGTCTGTTTGCTTATGTGTTGTTAACCCATAATAACTGGAATCTGGGAGCCTTCAAGAAGCAGAGTTCCCTAAAAGATATGGGCAGAGAGATTTGATCTAGGCTCAAGATACCTGCACCTGGAGTTGCCTGTATGCCAGGTACCCTGTTGCCACATCTTTGCTTATACATGGCTGAGATTGCTCTATAGAGCTAAACATGCAAATATGTGGTACAGTATATAACCTTTCAGAGAGCAAATGTTCTCTCTGGTTGCAGCCAGCAGGCCATAATGACAATCCACAGGAAGCAAAATACTGTACAGTGAAATCTCGGGTTACAAATTTAATGTGTCCCCCGGGACACATTTTGTAACTGAAATTTCCCATAGGAATGCATTGAATGCGATTTCCCATAGGAATGCATTGTAACCCAAAATTTGTAACTTGAAACACAGTTTCCTATAGGAATGCATTGAAAACTAATTAATCCGTTCTGAAAAAAACCCGTAGCTCGAGTGATTATTTTCTATGGGATTTCATTTGTAACTCAAAAATGTAGTAACTCAAACCGTTTGTAACTCGAGGTTCCACTGTACACCACTTAGGAAAGAAGGGTAAAAGATAAGACACAGTTCCTCTGTTCCACCCATAAGTTAGGGTTGTTGTTTTTTTCAGGGTCTTTTTTTCACAGTCCCACTTGCAAGCTACCTAATACATAACATGACAGTGGCAAGACATTTTTATGTTCCCTAAACTGCCTTGCTATCAATCGCATTTACGCTTCCTCTTTGCAAGTGCCTAGGTCTGCAGGAAACAAAGCTATTGAGCCCTTTTACCTTTACAACATGTGCTATTAATCTTGTGTAAGCAGTTCTGAAGTTTTATTGATCTGTCAAAGGCACCAAATGCATAGGCATAAGGCCTGAAGTAGTTATTTATTTTAATTTTTTTCGAAAGCAGTCATGTCTATAACATTACACCACTGTAATCCCTGGCAAACAACGCAGATGTGATTGGTAAAGCTAGTTAACCAAAAATTAAGTACAGTGGAACCTCATACAACAAACGCCCCGTATAGCAACGGAATCGCATAACAATTAGGGGGGGGATGGCGTCCCACACAACAATTTTCCCTATGGGAAAAATCGTACAACAATTTTTCAATTGGAAAAACCACTTAGTAAAAAAAATCGTAGTCTGATGCATCCCATAGGGGAAATTGCTATACGGTGCATGCATCGTATAGCAATTGTTTTGTACAACAATGAGCCCCGTGGAACAGATTAAAATCGTTGTATGAGATACCACTGTATAAGATTTTGCTAAGCAGCACTGAAAATGCTGTCTAACTAGGAATGGAATGGCAGAAATGCCGTAATAACCATTCCACAGAAAATTATCTCCATGGAAACGGCTGACTGAATCCTTAGCAGAAACATTTTTCTAGTTGTTTTATCACAAGTAGGTGAGCATGCAACATTATTATGTTGTAATTATCAATCTATAGCAGAGGAGGAAAATGCAGGAGCTGATTTATTACTCTCACAATCCTTCAGAGCAAGAGTTCGCAACCTACGGTTTGTGGGCCAGATCCAGTCCCCAACGCCAATTCACCTGGCCCGCACCGCTTCCAAAAGCGGAAGTAGAATGCACCCATGCATGCTCAAAACACTGCCATAAATTACCCGTGCAGCTTTCTGCCCATGCGCAGGCATGTTTTACTTCTGCTTCCAGGTGGGAGGAACCACACAACCGGCCTGTGGGAACCCCGCTTCAGAGGATGTACCAGTTCACCAAAATAAGAACCAATAAATAAAACATAGCTATGCTCAATTGACTTCTGATAAACATGAAGCTAAAGTACTTTGGACATCAAATGAGAAGAGGGGATTCACTTGAGATAGCCTTGATGCTGGTTAAGGTCAAGAGCAAAAGAAGAAGGGGGCAGCAGAGAATTAAATGGTTAGATGGCATTGTTGATGCAATGCACAGCTGAGCAGGTTGAGGAGGATGCTAGAGGATGGAGTGCCTGGCGTGCGATGGTCGATGGGGTCGCAAAGGGCTGGACTCAACTATACGACTGAACAACAACAACAAACCTGTATGTGAGTCAAGAAGTTACAATTAGCTAAACAGGTCACACGTTTTGTTTTAGGAAAGCTGAAATAGACTTCTGCATCCCATTTAATAGCAGTATCATTGCTTCAGGAGTTTAAAAATGACTTTTTTTCTTTAAAAATTGTGAGCATGGCAAGGCACAAGGCATACTTTGCTCATCCCTTAAGATCAGAGGTTCCCAATCTAAGGCCCGTGGGCCGGATCTTGCCCATGGCACCATTTCATGTGGGGGCCCCACCCCTCCAAGGGCATTCGCGAAACAGAGCCACCCCTTTGAAGCTGTTGGGACAAAATGGCCATCTCCATCATGCAGGCAGTGCAAAATGGTGCCCATCCTGCCTGCAAAGCTGACTGAGATAGCATGACCCCAGCTTGAAAAGGTTGGGAACCCCTGCTTAAGATCGTGCAATAAACCTAAGACTTTTCAACCTAACTTTGTTGTCATTCTTTTGAGTAATCCTTTCTCCTTCTAGAGCAAAGCAAAGCAATCACACTTATATACCACCTGGGCGGTGCACAAGTTAATTAGCATTTTGCCCAATATGCTGGGTACTAATATCTTGAAAAAACTGAACATCAAAGTAAAACATGTTGTCAGATGCCACACAAGCAGATGTCTTAAAAGCATTTATCTTACTAATATCCGGGTTTAAAGGTAAAGGTTTCCCTTGCTCGAAAGCCAGTCGTATCCAACTCTAGGGTGCAGTGCTCATCTCTGTTTCTAAGCCGAAGAGCCAGCGCTGTCTGCTTCTGCAGACGTTTCCATGGTCATGTGGCAGGCATGACTAGACACCGGAGCGCACGGAACGCTGTTACCTTCCCACCGAAGTGGTCCCTATTTATCTACTTGCAATTTCTTGCTTTCGAACTGCTAGGTTGGCAGGAGCTGGGATGAAGACGGGAGCTCATTTCCGTCCTGCAGATTTGGATACCTACATATTCAACTATGTCACTCATGCTAAATCAGAACTTCTCTTATTTTTCTGGCAAACTTCTCATCTTTACTAGTTATGAGCTAGGCATGCACAACACGGTCCTTTCTGTGCTGGTAACAGTTATACTTACTGAATATTGTTGGAGAAGACGGTTGTGAATTTTGTTCAGTTGCTGTTTTCTGGTAAGAAATGTAAGGTAACAACAGCAGAGTCACAAACTGTTACACCAGGAATTCTCAACCTTTTAAAGCTTGGGGCTGGGTCACGCTCCCTCAGACAGCTTTTGCCCTTCCTACACCACATGGCACTTCCTGGTGTGGTGGAGGCGGGGGGGGGAGCAAATGAAATGGCGCCATGGGCCACATCTGGCCTATCGGCCACAGGTTAAGAATCCCTACTTTACACAGATGGGAGGGGAAAACTGTGATTTTAAGCATTTAAACGCAGAAGAAAACTGGAATGGTTGAGGATCTGCAAGTTATTTTGGTTTTAGTTTTTTTCTATCTCTTGCATGAACTCATCTATCTCATTTCTGGCAGTTGCAGAACCCGTTATTCTTCTGCATGGCTAGGAATTCCAGGATATTCCACTGTTTCCCATTTATGCACTGACAGAAATGAAAAAGTAATATTTTTTTAATTTCAAAAAATATGTCAGATACATAAGCTTAAATCTGGCACATCATTCTCAAACACAATACAGCTGCCCATTCTTATTGCTTCCATATTACATGGGGAAAATGAGATTGCGAGAGCATACGTTACCCAGTGAATCTGCAGTTAATCCAAGATCTGAACTGGGATATCCTACCTGACATCCTTAATTACTATCTATAGGAACTACACTGGTCCAAGAAATGTACAGTAGGCTGCTCATGTGAGAATAAACAGAGCAGGCTGCTTTCTTCATATCATTAAGCCACCACACTTCTGCTTTCTGCTCCAATCAGACACTGCAATAACAAGAAATCCATAAAGATAACCATGCTAGATTCGTACACATAGTGACCAACTCCTGAGCTACAGGGAGCCCACCAAAATGACAGGAGTGGATTGGTACCCAGTGTTTCATGCTTTCCAGCATGTGATACTGAGAGGCATACTCTCTCTGGTATTCAGTCATTGTGACATTGTAACTAGTAGCCAAAAATGTCTATATCAGGGGTTCTCAAGGTTTTCGTGCCATGGGCCGGACAACTCCACCTCAGACAGCTGAGCAAGCCGGACACATGGTTTCCCCTGCCGGCAGGTGTGTTTGCGCATGTACGGGTGCGTTTGCATGGGTGCATCCGCTTCCGCTTCCTGGGTCATTGCTGTGGGCTGGATGGAATGGAGTTGGGGGCCAGGTCTGGCCCGTGGGTCGTAGGTTGTGAATCCCTGGTCTATATCTTCCATGAATTTACCCAATCCCCTTTCAACCCATTACATTGATGACTAACTGTGAGTTGGACCATTCTCAGGGAAGCATGTCAATCCCTTCACCTCCATAAGGAAATCTGACACTTGCTTTTGCTGGGGGGAAAACTTCTTTATTAACAAACAACTATTTACAAATTCTTCTAGAGACAGTTATTTCATTTTCTCCTTCACTTTTCCAAAACTTTTCCTCTTTTGGTTACACCACAGGAAAAGTTAATGTCTCTCAGGCTTTAGTCCTTCTTAAAGTTGTTAGGAGTGGTAAAGATCCTGAACTTGATGACTGGAAGGAAGGTCGGCAGGTGAGCAGTTTGAGACCTAAGTGCTGCATGATGGAGTGAGCTTCCATCTCTGTCCCAGCTCCTGCCAACCTAGCAGTTAGAAAGCAAGAAATTGCAAGTAGATGAATAGGTACCACTTCGAAGGAAGGTAAACTGTGTTCCATGCACTCTGGTGTCTAGTCATACCGGCCACATGTTCACAGAAACATCTGCAGATGCAGACAACACTATAAACAGAGATGAGCACTGAACCCTAAAGTCGGATACGACTGGCTTTTGAGCAAGGGTGACCTTTACCAAGTCTTTAGAACAGGGGTGCCCAAACTATGGCCCGTGGGCCGTACTCGGCCCACGGCATCAAATCATCTGGCCTGCACTGCCCTCGCCACTCCTGGCATATTGTATTTGCTGGCATATAAGACACATTGGAGTATAATGCAGGCCCCATTTTTATACACATTTTTAAAGAAACAAAAATAATTTTCTAGATTTTTTCATGAATTTCCAAAATTAAGTCTAGGAGCATGGGAGTGGGATCGGCAGAGGATTCCTTTGGAAGCCCCTCCGCCCAGCTCCAACCAATGCTGTTCACCAGGAGATAGGTGAAGGGACTTCTAAAATAGCCCTCTTTCCCTCCATCCCACCCTCCCCGGCCAGCAGAGGGTGAGAAGGAGGGGAAGTGGGATCCTTTGAAGCCAATTTCCCCTCGATCCGATCCCATAGCCGCTGGCCTCCAGGAGCCAGGGAGGGTGGGATGCGGGTGGAAAGAGGGATATTTTGAAGCCCATCCCCCCATCCCACAGCCGCTGGCCACCAGGAGCCAAGGAGGGTGGGATGCGGGTGGAAAGAGGGATCTTTTGAAGCCCATTTCCCCCCCCCCAAATTCCACAGCCACTGGCCACAAGGAGCCACGGAGGATGGGATGCGGGTGGAAAGAGGGATCCTTTGAAGCCCATTTTCCCCCAATCCCACAGCTGCTGGCTGCCAAGAGCCCGGGAGGGTGGGATGCGGGTGGAAAGAGGGATCTTTTGAAGCCCATTTCCCCCCAATCCCACAGTCGCTGGCTGCCAGGAGCCAGGGAGGGTGGAATGCGGGTAGAAAGAGGGATCATTTGAAGCCCATTTCCCCACAATCCCACAGCCGCTGGCCGCCAGGAGCCAGGGAGGGTGGGATGCGGGTGGAAAGAGGGATATTTTGAAGCCCATCCCCCCCAATTCCACAGCCACTGGCCACAAGGAGCCACGGAGGATGGGATGTGGGTGGAAAGAGGGATCCTTTGAAGCCCATTTTCCCCCAATCCCACAGTCGCTGGCTGCCAGGAGCCAGGGAGGGTGGAATGCGGGTAGAAAGAGGGATCATTTGAAGCCCATTTCCCCACAATCCCACAGCCGCTGGCCACCAGGAGCCAAGGAGGGTGGGATGCGGCTGGAAAGAGGGATCTTTTGAAGCCCATTTCCCCCCCAATTCCACAGCCACTGGCCACAAGGAGCCACGGAGGATGGGATGTGGGTGGAAAGAGGGATCCTTTGAAGCCCATTTTCCCCCAATCCCACAGCCGCTGGCTGCCAGGAGCCTGGGAGGGTGGGATGCGGGTGGAAAGAGGGATCTTTTGAAGCCCATTTCCCCCCAATCCCACAGTCGCTGGCTGCCAGGAGCCAGGGAGGGTGGGATGCGGATAGAAAGAGGGATCATTTGAAGCCCATTTCCCCACGATCCCACAGCCGCTGGCCTCCAGGAGCCAGGGAGGGTGGGATGCGGGTGGAAAGAGGGATCTTTTGAAGCCCATCCCCCCATCCCACAGCCGCTGGCCACCAGGAGCCAAGGAGGGTGGGATGCGGGTGGAAAGAGGGATCTTTTGAAGCCCATTTCCCTCCCCAATTCCACAGCCACTGGCCACAAGGAGCCACGGAGGATGGGATGCGGGTGGAAAGAGGGATCCTTTGAAGCCCATTTCCCCCCAATCCCACAGTCGCTGGCTGCCAGGAGCCAGGGAGGGTGGGATGCGGGTAGAAAGAGGGATCATTTGAAGCCCATTTCCCCACGATCCCACTGCCGCTGGCTGCCAGGAGCCCGGGAGGGTGGGATGCGGGTGGAAAGAGGGATCTTTTGAAGCCCATTTCCCCCCAATCCCACAGTCGCTGGCTGCCAGGAGCCAGGGAGGGTGGGATGCGGGTAGAAAGAGGGATCATTTGAAGCCCATTTCCCCACGATCCCACAGCCGCTAGCCGCCAGGAGCCAGGGAGGGTGGGATGCGGGTGGAAAGAGGGATCCTTTGAAGCCCATTTCCCCTCGATCCCACAGCCGCTGGCCACCAGGAACCACAGAGGATGGGATGCAGGTAGAAAGAGGAATCGTTTGAAGCTCATTTCCCCCAATCCCACAGCCACTGGCTGCCAGGAGCTAGGGAGGGTGGGATGCGGGTGTAAAGAGGGATCTTTTGAAGCCCACCCCCCACACCCCACAGCAGCTGGCCACCAGGAGCCACGGAGGATGGGATGTGGGTGGAAAGAGGGATCCTTTGAAGCCCATTTCCCCTCAATACCGCACCCGCTGGCCGCCAGGAGCCACGGAGGGTAGAATGGAGGGGGAGAGATCCTTTGAAGCCCGTTTTTTCCTCGCAGTCACAGCTGCTAACTGCCAGAAGCCAGGGAGGGTGGGTTGTGGCGAAAGTGACTCCTTTGAAGTCGCCCGCCCAGGTCCAGCCATCGCTGATCAACATAATTTTGATTACCGGCATATAAGATGCCCCCCCCTTTTTCATGTGTATTTTAAGGGGGAGATGTGCATCTTACACGGTAAATGTAATTGCTTTGCTTTTGATAGGTAGCTACTTCCACCCAGGTTTCTTCACTGGGTCTTTCTTCCCTGTATACATTTACTCTACAGTATGTCTCTACCTCAGAGTTTGCAGCATCGTGTCTTTCATCTCCCTTCCCTCCCCCCCTTAAGTGTCTTTTGGGAAATATGTCACTCAGCTCCACTTACACCTCCACTTCAACCCATTCTTCCCCTTTTACTTTCCCCTTTTATACTCCCCTCCTCTTGCTATTTTCTCCTGCCATCTTCTACCCCCCCCCCGCACCTTAACAGTTCCCCCAATGTCTGGAAGATTCCACACCTTAATCTCCTCAGCTGTCATTTCCTTCCCTGTGTCTACAAGAGAACTATGTTATATTCCCTATAAATATAACGGGGAAAAACTGAACATCAAAAACAGACACGTTGTCAGATGCCATCCAAGCAGATATCACACGGAAGAAGAAATCTTGCTAGTTTCCAAATTTTGATCCCTATGTCTTTAACTATGTCACTATGTTCTCTTATAGACACAGCCCTAGTGGTTTAAAGAGCAAAGGTTAAGCTGTTGTATTGCAGCTAAAACTGCTGACATTGTAAGTTCCATCCTGACAGACTGAAGGTTGACTCAGCATTAGATCCTTCCAAGGACGATAAAACGAGTACACTCACTGCTATGGGGTGGTATATAAGTGTTATTGCTATGTGTAGAATATCTCGGGGTCTAGGATGATGGCTCACCACCTGAATACTCCTGAGTCTCTCTCACACCAACACTATTTCCTGTTGGCAGTAGATTCCACAATATGATGTAGTACAACTGGGGGATCTTCAGCCGCTACTCTATGAACTTCTGCACTAAATCTAATTTATTCTGCAGCAGAATAGTGTGCCCATTTGGTTAAACAGCGCCCATGTAAGCAAGGTTGATGAGCAGCTTAATAACACCATGTGCATTATATCCGGAACAATTAGGTGCACACCTACTTACTGGCTTCCAACATTAAGTAACATTCCTCCACCAGAACTTTGCAGGGGAAATGCTCTTTTAGGAGATTACCACAAAATAGTTCAGAATCCAGAACTACCAGTAAATTCTGACATATTAGATCTGATTATTAATAGACTCCATTCAAGACATCCACCTTTATCCAGCACCACTATTGGAGTCAATGAAGAGTTCAACTTGCAGGATACATGGTGAAGAGAAGGGTTGGAAAAAGCACCATACCAGTACCAGAATTTTCAATGCGTAATCGAAACACCACCCAGTTTTGATCAACCTCAAAAGATATGGGTTAGCCTTAATGGACTACGTACAGGGCACGGTAGATGTGCGGACTTTTTGTATAAATGGGGGAAACTATCATCATCCGCATGTGAGTGTCTTTTTGTTATATGTTGACTCAGTGTGTACAAGTGCCATACGCTAAATAAATAAAATCCACAATTGAACTATATAGTGTATGAAGATACAGTACTTTCTTTTATTTCTCTGAACTTCCTACCGCTCAGCTTTAGTAAATGTACCAGTGTTCTAGTATGATGAGAGGAAGGAAAGCTTTTCCACATTTGCTTTCTTAAACTTTTACTTAGTTATTTCCCTTGCTCATCTTTCCTCCCCTAAGTTAAATAGTCCCTCATTACTTCACAGTAGATATATGACTGAAGAGGCTTTACAAAGATCCAACACTGTGATTCAATCTTTACATTCTCCTTTTGGGTAACTAAGACTCAGGAGTTCCCATACACTGGGAAGCAAGCCTCTATATTGCTGAAATGTCAGCATCCAAATTTTTTTTTGCTGTGCTCATGAGCTGCTGACTACTGCCATCATTCTGTGCATGAAAGCAATAGTCTTTGTTTTTCAGCTCCCAGTGCTTGTGTGTGTAATTTTTTTACATGACAACCAAATCCAGCAGCAGTTAACCTCATCATCATTCACACAGATCTGAGCTGAGTTCCTGTCATTTTAATTTTAGAGGGAAGGGCCAGCAGGTTACTGCTTGTGTCTAGCCTTCAGAAATGAATGGACTGAAGGGAAGAGTAAAGCAAGTGATTGGACTATGTTTGAAGTTCCTGTTTTAATGATACTAAATCTAAGCATGGCTTAGTCAAGCCTGTCCTTGACACAGAGATTTTAAAAATTCCAAATGAGCATATGCTTTGATAACTGGCTAAGGTAGTTTCCCCTCAAAAATAATTCCAGCCTAAATTTGGAAACAACAGTAAAAACATTGTGTTAGGATGACTATCTCCTGAGCTCACTTCCTCTTATCTGTTTAAGAGAGTCTAAAAGAATGGTGAAAAGTGTGCTATTGGAGGGCACTGTGGAATACCAGGTACAGTGGTACCTCGCATAACGAACGCTTCGTATAACGAAAAAAATCGCATAATGAAGCATCCGTTAGGCAATGGCGATACCCCGCATAACCTAACGAACGCTTCATTATGCAATTTTTTTGTTATACGAAGCGTTCGTTATGCGAGGTACCACTGTACCTGGTATTCCACAGTGCCCTCCAATAGCAAACTTTTCACCATTCTTTTCACCAGAGCGCACGGAATGATTTTTTTTTTGTTATGCAGTTTTTTGGTAACCGGGGTATACCCAGCCAATAGGAACCCCGGATAACAAACATTTTTGTTCGTTATCCAGGGCATCTCCCATTAGCTTCGTACAGTGATACCTCATACAATGTCCAAACTTGGTTCCACAAGTTTGGACTTTATACAGATTTGGACTTTGTATGAGGCATGCAAAATCCTAGCCGTGATGCCTCATACAACGTCCAAATCTTTGCCGCGATGCCTCGTACGTCGTTTCCATAGAGATACATTGTACTGTACTGTAACAGCACAAACTTCAGGAAACAGACAGGAAACTGACAAAACTTTAAGAAACCATTGTCTAAAGGCTAAAAACATTACAAACACATGTCAAACAACCCTGATTGTCCAAGAACCTGAAGAACGCTACAAAAATCCCAGGAATGCTTCTAAAAATTCTGATTTTTTTTTAAAAAAATCCAAAATCGCGCTCAAAACCACTCCTGAATACTCTTTGCCTCATGCAAAACCCACAAGAGCAATGCACGCATGTGTCCTGCCTTTTATACTGCCCAGACACAATGCAACCTGGGAAAACCCCCAATGCCTCTTACAAAGTCGCAGCGACTTTGTATGAGCCAACTTTTTTCAAGGAATTAGGCGATGTTGTATGAATATGATGTTGTATGAAGCGGACTTTGTATGAGGTATTACTGTAATAACAACAACAACAACAACAACAACAACAACAACAACAACAATAATAATAATAATAATAATAATAATAATAATAATAATAATAATAATAATAATAATAATAATAATAATAATAATAATAATAATGTATGAGGTATTACTGTATAATGGAAAAAACGCATAGCGAAGAGCTCCATGTATATTAAGATATCAGAAATTCACACTTTTCTAGTGTCTGGCTGGACATCCTGCTATGGTAATAGAGTAGACCATACATCCAGCAACTCAATGCTGATTATTGGGTGGCAGTAAATAACTTGACTCCCTAAAGGGGCCAACGGCTATGGCCTGATGAACCCCTTTAGATGGACTAATGCTCCCCTCAGTGGAGGAAATGCCACTGGAAACCCTCAGATTGGGCCCAATGGCAAAATGAGCGGAAGAGGAATCACTTTCTGATTCCCAATGGTCATGAAGGAGGAAGAGGCCATGCCAGATGAACTGGCTTTGAAGGCATACCTTGATAATATCCTCAAGGCTGTGGCAGTCTATTGCAGTCCTGGTATTAAATCCTGCTTGTCTCATTTAATACGTGCTGCAGGAGATAGCGCCGTGATCATAGCATGTGAGTCACTTCATAGCAAACTGGGATCTACCTTAAACAAATTCACGCCAATGGCACTTTTCCTACTTCAGGGGAAAATGCATTCTTGGATACGAGTTACAGCTGACGATGAAGACACTGTTCTGAACAGCAGAAACAGAAGTATAAGTACTTACCAATAGGAAACCAAAACATTACCCAAGCTAAGCAGCACACAGTCAAATCTCTCTTGAAGGGAATGGTAGGGCTGTGGGAAAGGGGGGCAAGCTGGTTTTTTGGTCCTTCGCCCCTTTTATAATAGCCTATAGTCACACTCAGAAATAACACCTCATAACTCAGTACCAGTACATTTTGTATCCTTGTGTGTCTCCTTTCCATCAAACAAGTTTTGAGTTGCTATAGTCAGCAGGGAAAGAGTACAGTAGGAGACAAACCTGACCTAACATTTTCACAGTGATTCCACAATTTCCTTTCTATTTCTGACAGTCCTTATTTATTTTTCTAATTACTACATGCCACTGTGATTTAACAGAAGAATGTTGAATTAGATAGAGACAATATAGGTTTAAACCATACTCTCTCATCCTGCTATGAGGATAAAATGGGGAGGGAAACCACACACAACCCCTTGAGTTCACTGGAACAAAAACGGGAGAGAAATATAACACACTAGCAGAGGTTGCCCGGCGTTGCCGGGCTGTTTTAAATGGTGTTGGAAAGTTTTTGTTGTTGTTAATGTTTATAAGAAGAGGTTAGTCTATATTTGAAATTTTTAAAATTTTTATTTATACAAAAATATTTTGGTGGCCTGTTATAAACTGTGATGAGTTTTGTTTGGTGTTTTGGTTTTGTGGATGAAAAAAAAACAAAGGATGATATACTTTTTCCAAAAAATTTATTTAACCCAATAATTTTTAGTATGTATTTTTTTTAATTGTTGTACCGTAGGTAATAATTTTAAAAATGTGAAAGTACATGTTTTTCACAATAAATGTTTTTAAACTGTGTATTGATGTTTTTGTTTTTTATTTGAGTAAAAATTCAGCACAGGATTTTTGAATAGTTTTTATTTTATTTTATTGACATGTTTTTGATTTGTGTAAAATTGTGATTTTGTGTTATTTGTTTTTACTTGTTTTTACTCTTGGGGCCTTTTGTGTGGGGCTGTTGTGTCTTTTTGAATTTTTTTTACTATTGTGGGCAGCAAGTGGTGCTGGTAGGGGTTATCTTGTATTTTGACTGTTTTTTCTCTCGTGGCCTCTGGGTGGAGCTTCTTCCAGTAAGTAGTCTCTTTCTTTATTCATTTCTTTTCCAATCATTGTGGAGTGAGGTCGTGTGGTGGTGAGTTGGCTGTTTTTCTTTATTTGGGGTGGTGGTGGTGGTTGGATTTTGTGGTGTTTGGCTGGGTGCTGGGTGTGTTTGGAAATGTTTGTTTTTGTTTACTTTGTATTGTTTTTTGGTGTTATTTTTGTTTGTTTTTGTGTATTTTTGGATGTTTTTGATTTTGTGTTTTTTGGTGTCCTATGGGGGGGATCCCCTCTCTGCCGTCTCCCCTGGCTCTGGAAGGCTTGGGGGGACAGACCCCTTTTATCCCCCTAAACCTTCCAGACTCATGGGACCCAAGAGAGGGGATCGAATCCAGGCCACCCTCTGATATTAAAAGGGAAATCTCAATTGTGGTTTCCCCTTTAATATCGGGGGGGGTTGTGATCCCCCTCTCCGCTGGCTTCCTTGGGTTTGGGAGGGTTGGGTGGACAAAAGGGGTTTGTCTCCCCAAAACTTCCAGACCCAGGAGAGCCATCAGAGAGGGGGATTCCCCCCCAAAAAACTCCATTTTTAAAGAGAAGTAACTGCTTGGTTTCTTCTCTTTAATATGGGGCGTGAGTATGGAGGGGAATCCCCTCTCTGCCAGGTCCCCTGGGGTCAGGAAGGTTGGGGAGACAGACTCCTTTTGTCCCCCCAACCCTCCCAACCCCAGGGGAGCCAGTAGAGAGGGGGAGCACAACACCCCCCCCCCCACCCAGTGATATTAAAGGGGAAACTCCGATCAGGAGCTTCAGGCGACGTTGGGGAGGGGGGCTTTGGTTCCCGCGGCTTGGCGGACTTGCTCAGTGTTTTTTTTTTATTTTTGCGCGCCGGCTTCCTCAGCGTTCTGCGCGCTCATGGCGCGCAGGACGCTGGGGCTTGTAGTTATGGGTTTGTGCTTTGTGTTTGTGCTGCGTTTTTTAAAACGGTTTTCTTTTGATTGGCTGTGGCGTGTTTCCAAACGTTCCTTGCGCCGAGCCATGCGAGAGCCTCTCAGCCTGATTGGCTCTGGCGTGGCATAGCACAAGAAATGTTGGGAAATGAAGTTGTTTCCCTTTTTTCGCGTTTGTGGGGCTGTTGCCCCACTGCCTGTTTTCTCAATCCTTTGTTGACCTGCGGACCCAGATCGGCCGTGTGCACGAAGGGTGAGTGCAGGCAAGTAGGGCGAGGCATAGCAACCTATAGCAAGTTCCAAGGTTAACCCTTGGTTTTATATGTTAAGATACATAAATGCTACTTGATCATAGGCAATTGGGTTGTGGTGGCTCAGTGGTTAAGAAGCTCGCCTTCTTAGCTGGAAGGCCGGCAAGTCAGCAGTTCAAGACCCGGGTACTGCGCCCATCTTTGTCCCAGCTCCTGCCAACCTAGCAGTTCGAAAGAAAGAAATTGCAAGTAAATTAATAGGGACCACTGTGGTAGGAAAATATCTTGAGGACATGAAGGGAGCCTCATTCAGGCATCCCCTGAATGGAGTTTCTCTAGCAAAAATCCTTTCAACACAAAATAATTTCTGACACAAAATTATTATTACAAAGTGAAGGTAAACTCATTAACAAATAACTTCTAATGTGTAAAAATATGTTGGCTTTCAAATGCCCTTTATTAGAAGATGATTCACTTCTAATAAACATTGCAGAAGATTGTTTCAATGTAGAAATTCCTTTTCTCACACAGAGAAAACAGAAAGTATCTGGTGGTAGTGATGCTGAAAGGATTAGCTGGATTACAAAGAGTCTTTTTTAAGAGACCTACATCACTGGCCAACATCACTCCGCTTTGTTAGTTTAAGTGGAAACACACATTGTTCATTACGTCTGTAAGGAACAGCCGACAAAGTGGCACCAGGAGACCAAATTTCATTAGCCTTCTAAACTATATATACATATAATCACAATGCAAGAGACTGTCTGATGGTGGAAAAAGAATGAGAAGCCCAGCTGCTAAACCTCAGTGGCACAGATGAGCAGACATTTGCCAAATTTCTTCCTCCAACAGGAAAAGCTATTGTCATGGGGAATTTCATCCTCAAGCATTGAAGTACAACACACAGACCTCATGCAAACGATTCAAGAGTTACACTGGTTGAACAGTACCAAATGGTGCCAGATGTTGCTCTTCCCTAACAGTCTGTTGTTCCATGTCTGCTAGTGATATACATTTTGTGATGAGGCTGACCGGCATACACTATAAGGATGCAGAAACTCAGTAATGGAAAATTTTGTTCCTCAGATCAAAATCATTGATTTCATAGAATACATAGAATGTAGGCTACCCCCAGGCAGAGGAATATGTAGCTCACGTTTGGCTATGCTGGCTGAGGTTGATGAGAATCAGAATGCAACAACATCCACATTTCCCCATCTCTGATCTATCACAACACTAATAAGCATCCTTCAGTGTTCTTTTATTAAGAGCTATAAGCACTTCAACATGGCTATGATAATTATGTCTGATTCTTTTTAAAGTAATAATTTGATCCAGATTTCTGGATATTTCATTGTTTATTATGTTATTTAACTAACAACCTTTGTCATTTTTATTTACTGATCATTCTCAAGGTAGCACACACTGTACTGTCATTCCCCAATTTCCATTTTATCCACTTAACAACGTTGTAACACCAGTTATGATATGACAGAGGAACTAATCAAGGTTCCCTTATAGCAGGGATCCACAACCTACGACCCATGGGCCAGATCCTGCCTGCACCTGTGCTCCAGCCACCACTTCCGCTGCCTCAATCCTTGTCCCCTCCACTTGACTTGGCATGTCTCTAACGGTGCCCCGTAGCAGGGCGGATGTTGTAAGGCTTAAAATATCTGCCCTGCTACAGAGCACTGGATTCGGTTGTCCCACCGCCACCAGCAGGGGGAGTGGTGGGGGCTCAGGGTGGTCCCACCCACAAATAGTCTGAGGGACATGAAGCAGCCCCTGGCTTAAAACGGTTGAGGACCCCTGCCTTATAGGCTTCATGGCTACAGGAATTTTAGGCTGGATCTCCTTGACTTTAAAGACTCTCTTGTTATTTTATTACTCTGATTTTTTTGTTATTAAAAACAAAACAAATGAGCAGCGTGAATGGCTGCAGTCATTATCACCTCACATTCTGGGGCATGAAAAAAAGAGAACACTACCAGTTCTTAATTGCATTATATGTTTGGAGGAAACCTGTTTTAAGATGTCTTCAGTCCAAAGTACAGAGGACAATATAATTAAAGTAATAAAACACCTGAAGATCTATAATGGACAGTAAAAAACAACTTTTGCAAAGAAACACTTATAATACTCTTTCTCAGGAGGATCACTAAGCCTAAGCAGGTAGAAAGCTAAAGAGTATGCATAACTATTCATACTGCAATAGTTAGCAAGCAATAAGAGGCAGTGGCAATTAACAGCACTCTCTGACATGTGCGATACCACAGGTTCCCCAAAATGTGGTCTTAATGTACAGAGAGGCATTTGGAAAGAAACACCCCTTACACTGAGATGAATGAATATATAAATGGAGCCACCATCTTCACTAGCAGGAATGAAGAAAATAAATAAATAAATAAAATAATACAGAACTGTAACTGATAATAGGTGAATTCTATTACACACCACTTGTCCTTGAAAGGCAACTAGGGACAAGCCATTTGATTTGCAATGAGACTTGTGAAAAGAGTACAAAAGGACTTCCCTTCCCCCTCTCTGCATAAACAAATCAGAAATGGGCATCATGCGAATAGTTTTGTTTTCTGTGGCTATCAAATATATATTTAAATCAAAGATGTGCAAATACTCTTCCAGGCAATCTATCAACTTTTAAAGTACTTTGGCTCCATAATAGGACCCATGCATCAGTTCCACTTAAATCATTTCCAGATAAGGCTTTGAAGAACTCATTTAAATTAATAAATAAAAACACCAAGTGGCAGTGTGATGTCATTCATAGTATATAATAGCAACTTTAATAAATCAATGCTTTTAATTGTGGTTTGAGGGATATGTTCATTGATATGTGAACTGAAATTTTCCCGTTCTCTCTTACATTAAAATACAGCGGAACCTCGCTTAACAAATTAAATGCGTTCTCCGGGACCTTTTGTACTATGAAAAATTTGTACAGGGAATTTCCCATAGGAATACATTGAATGTAAATTCTCATAGGAACGCATTGAAAACAAAACACTGTTAACTGAAACACCATTTCCTGTAGGAATGCATTGAAAACCAATTAATCCGTCCTGAAAAAAAAAATGTGTTAACCGACCCACTATTTTCTATGGATTTCCTTTTGTTATGCGATTTTTGTGCTAAGCGAGCCGTTTGTTAAGCGAGGTTCCACCGTAGATAAAACGTAGCTTCAAATGTGAGACTCAGAAGCAAAGTGCTCGAGCACTTCTTGCCTGGATTAGAAAAGTTACTTTTGGTGGGCATCTGATCCATTTGAGGCAGTGCATTTTGAATTGAAATTCCATTTAGTTGGAATCAAGGAGTGGTTTTACTATTTCTACTCACTTCCATGATCAAGTGTTATCCCTGTTCTTTCATAACCAAGATATAAGAAGGCACTCTGATTAAGTTTTTTTTTAAAAAAACTTTTAAATATATCTTTGATATGTATGAATCTTGGTATCTCTCATCTTTGTTTTACACTTTCAGTACTTCTTCATGGCAAAGAACTGAAAACAAGCAATCTCACACAAACTGCCATTTGTACAAACCTTCTTTGCCAATTAGGTAAAGGTTTCCCTTGCTCGAAAGCCAGTCGTATCTGACTCTAGGGTGCAGTGCTCATCTCTGTTTCTAAGCCGAAGAGCCAGCGCTGTCTGCTTCTGCAGACATTTCCGTGGTCATGTGGCAGGCATGACTAGACACTGGAGCGCACGGAATGCTGTTACCTTCCCACCGAAGTGGTCCCTATTTATCTACTCGCAATTTCTTGCTTTCGAACTGCTAGGTTGCCAGGAGCTTTGCCAATTAAGCCATGCTTTTATTAACCAAGGGAGGAAAACATAGTTCTTCCTTTGAATAGATGAATACAATTTTTCTGCAACGCTTATTTTTACCAGTGGCTCTCAACAAGGTTCTGGTCTCAAAGTACTTCTTATGATCATTTCTAAGCTTTTCATTCTGCAGTGTGACTATAAAATTCCTTCATACATCACCAAGTCAGTTATCAATTTTTGCAGTTGAGTCAAAAGCGAACCCTGCCAGACTGACATGCTTTGTTTCATGATAATCACTAGCCATCTCTTTATTGCCATTACACATAGTTCTACCCAGCCAGATTCAAGACTTGAAATCCTAGTCTAGTGCACTGAAGGAATCAAATAGGAAGATGTGGGGAACAGAAAGGTGATCAACCACAATTCTTTACATAACCCATAAATCATCCATGGAATATGCTGCTGCAAGAATAACAAACGTTTACATTTTAATTGATCTAACAGTGGCATAACCCAAAATGCACATATACAACTCCTAGATTTGAAAGTCAGCTGTAGGAAGGCAAGGGAGCTATTGCCTCTGAGTCCTTAGTTAGAGACTATGACTGCTCTGTGGTTGGACAGTGCAAAAACTGAGTGTTGGACTATATGGCTCCATCAAATAATGCGACCCTGATATTGCTAGGTTATACCTATAGCAGGATACCAGCTGTTGTATTTAAGCCATGATGGCTCACTGGATAGCTCATTGGGTTTAGCTAGCTGGTTGCAAAGCCAGAGGTTGGATCTTCAATTCGCCATTGCACTTCCTGAAAGAAGAGTCAGCCTATGTGGCCTTCAGCAAACTAGACAGTGCCAGGAGTAGGGAATGGTAAGCCATTTCTATGGACTCTCTATGTAGAAAACCCTGAAAAGTGTTGCCACAAGTCAGAAATGACTTGAGAGCATGTAAGTAAATGGCCTTCTTGGAGGCAGTCCTAGAGCTAGCATGAAGCAGGGATCTCTTCAGTCTGACCTTCTTTCATGTTCAGGTCAAACTTTAAACTACCAAAATAAAGCCATCTTCTTGGCTTTGCCATTGGCCAAACTTAAAACCTCATCAGTAATTTTTCAGGTAGTAATTGGCAAACTAACATCCACATTCCCACAGCATGTTATCTGCCAGGAGCCCCACTTGAGCATGTTGGTCTTACATTTAGGCACTCTGGCCCTCACAGCCTATTCAGAATCCTCCAAAGCGTCATAGGGACAGTCGTGTTCCTCAGCCATATCCTCCTTTAATGTTATTCTTTGTCCAATGTGCTCCTTCCTCCATCTTCTAATTTGATTTTGCTCTTGCATACTCTCAAGAGTGTTTGTTCTTGCTACAAACCAATACTATCAAAAAAGGATTTTAATCTGTTGTACGCCGCCCAGAGTGGAAAAATATCCCAGATGGTGCATTGGTTAAACAGCTGTACTGCAGCCAAAACCTTGTGAGTTTGGACCTGACCAGGGACTGAGGTTGATTCAGACTTTCATCCTTCAGAAATCTGTAAAATCAGCGTCCAACATGTTGGGGGCAAAATGCTAATTACTTTGTGCACTAAGTGCCATGGGGTGGTTTACAAGTGTAATTGCTATTGGGTCACCCTTGCTCAAAAGCCAGTTGTGTACACTAGGGGGCGGCGCTCATCTCTGTTTACAGCCAAAGAGCCAGCACTGTGTATCTGCAGACACTTCCATGGACATGTGGCAGGCATGACTAGACATGGAATGCTGTTTACCTTTCCCACCAAAGAGGTACCTATTTATCTACTTGCAATTTCTTGCTTTCAAACTGCTAGGTTGACAGGAGCTGGGGCAGGCGATGGTACCTCAATCCACGGCACAGCACTCAGGTCTAGAACTGCTGACCTGCTGACCTTCAAATCATCAAGTTCAACATCTAAACTACTAAGTCCCAAATTGCAATATAAATATAATATAATAAATATAGAATAATAATATCGACCACTCATTCTCGAGGAACTTTCTTCCAGGAACCAAAAGAAGTCAAAGGAACTTGGTCAGACTTGATCCACGAAAGCTCACATTTAAATAAAAGAGTTAGTCTTTAAGGTGCCACAACTTATTTTTGTTTTGTTTACTCTATGACAGTGATGGCAAACCTATGGCACGTGTGCCAGAGGTGGCACTCAGAGCCCTCTCTGCGGGCACCCGTGCAGTCACCCCAGCACAGAGTTCACCCCGCCCCTCTGCCCAATGGGAGTGTTTTCTTCCTCACCTGTGGCTGCGTTGGTAATTTGCGATAAATAAGTGTTTTTTGGGGGTTGCAGTTTGGGCACTCGGTCTCTAAAAGGTTCACTATCACTGCTCTATGATATTCTAATAGCAATTTCACCTATATACCGCCACATAGAGCATAGTGTACACTCCGGGTGGTTCACACATTAATGTTCTTTAGACCGTCGTGAAGCAAGCAAACAAAGGATTTAAAAAAAACCATTTTCCAAAGTTCTGCGAACAAACAGGTCGCCCTCAGATACAGGCGGGGAGAATTTTGGGACCTGCTGGTCCTGAACAGGCCATGGAAACATCTCCCAAACCCCAGTGATGGCAAACCTTGGCAATCCAGATGTTCTTGGACTTCAATTCCCAGAAGCCCCCGTGAATCCTCACAAATGGGTTTACTGCGATTCATCCGGCCCGTGCCGCCCTCGTCGCTCCCGGAAGCGGAAGTAAAACGCGCCCATACGGGCGCGTTTTACTTCCGCTTCCGGGAGCGACGAGGGCGGCACGGGCCGGATGAATCACAGTAAACCTATTCGTGCAGATTCGCGGGGGCTTCTGGGAACTGAAGTCCAAGAACATCTGGAGTGCCAAGGTTCGCCATCACGGTCCTAACCCAACCCACCCGTGTGGAAGTCAGCCGGAGTCTCCCCTCGTCCCTTTCCCGCAGCTCACCAGCCCGTCGATCTGGACTTGCTTTACCGCGGAGTCTCCCGGCACCGCCTTGCCTTTGGCCTTCGCGCCACCCGCGGAAGAACCGCCGCCGGAGCTTCCTTCCTTACGAGTCGCCATGCCTGGAAAGGAAGAGAAAGAGAGAGGAGAGGAGGAGGAGGACGACGGAGGACGCACGCGAGCCGGGAAAGGAAGTGAGGGCGGAAGCACGTCCTGCGACAAGAAACTTTCGGGTGTGGGGGACGTTGGTGTTAACGGTCGCCTGGGAAACAGAGGACCCAAATAAAGGTTCCGCGAGAATGAAGGGTCCGAAGCAACAAGCAAGCGGAGAGTCGATACACACGTGCTTTTCAATCCCCCCCACACAAAATGGTCTCCCTCAAACGACGAGGCGTGAATTTAAAACGCCTGCACGCTGTTTTTTTTAATTAAAAAGTTTATTAGACTTACATACAAAAAAAACATACAAAAAAAAACTAAACAGTGCTTTAACAACATAAATGAGAAACAAACAATCTCCAGAACTCAAATATTATCCTCTTAATAATACCATTCTAAGTTACTTCTTGAATATTACTTAAATTCAATCATTTAGACTATATTTGAGTATGAGATATTGCACCCATGCTATACAATCGGATCTACAAATATGTATTACATCTTCCTATCTTTCCCAAAATTTACTTGTCTCAGGGTCAGGGCCGACATTGTTTTCTTTAGGTCATACATATGAAATGAAAGGCTGCCATATTTCCCAAAAAGCTACTTTTATCTTTTACACCTCTTTTTGCTTTCATTTCTATAGTTAATTTTTCGTTCAATGCTAGCTGCCATATTTTGGTATACCATCTATCTTTATTAAATATTAATTTCTCTTTCCATTCTTTAGCAATAATTTGCCTTGATACTGAAAGGAGTGTTGTCAATAGTTCTTTCTTGTATCCATTTAAAGTTATGTCATCAACCTCGCCTAATATAGCTAGTTTTGGACTTAAATGAATTGTCGTTCTTAATATCTTTCCTAATTCTATTTCTATTGATCAGCAAAAAGCTTGAGTGTAACGACATTCCCACCACATGTGGGAAAAGTACCTCGAGGTACCTCGAGGTTGATTACATCTCCAGCATTGATAGCGAACACATGATTCTCTGAGACCATTTTTCTTTCCATTGTTTTCATCTATAACTATTCCCAGATCATCCTCCCATATTTGTCTCAATACATTCTGTGTATTTTTATTACAATGAAGATATTGATAAATTATACCAACTGCACCTTGCACCTTTTCCCATTCCTCACACCATGAATTAATTCTTCAAATATTGTTAGGGGTCTCTCTTCTACTGGATTGCCTTTTTTTCTCTTCTACTGGATTGTGCGCTGTTTTTAATCCCACTCCTACTCTCACTTCCCTCAAGGTGAAGTTTTTTTGAAGTTGGTTGTGTTGGTTTCACAAATACCTCGCCTAGGTATTTGCCTTCTATTATTAGGTCGCCCTTGCTCAAAAGCCAGTCGTATCCAACTCTAGGGTTCAGTGCTCATTTCTGTTCTTAGTCATAGAGCCAGCTCTGTCTGCGTCTTCAGACGTTCCCAGGGACATGTGGCATGCATGACTAGACACACAGAGGGCACGAAACACTGTTTGCCTCCATTGTGTACTTCTGTATGAAACTCAGGAAATTAGAATATCGTGCAAATGTTCATTCAGTTCATTTATTTACACAAAACAGAAAGATAAAAAACTTTACACTTTAAAGACTAACTGCTGTATTTTAATGTTAGCTTGCGTGGATCAAGTCCTGTTCATCAAGCATAAGAGTGATACACGTCAGGTACAGAGGGACTCAATGGTTGGGATTGTATAATAAGTCTACCAGAGAGTAAATAAAACAAAAGAAAAAGACAAAAAAACCGTTATGACACTTTAAAGCCGTAATGGTGAACCTTGGCACACCAGATGTTCTTGGAGTTCAATTCCCAGAAGCCCCAGTGAATCCACACGAATGGGTTTACTGCGATTCATCCAGCCTGCGCCGCCCTCATCGCTCCTGGAAGCGGAAGTAAAACGTGCCCGTACAGGTGTGTTTTACTTCTGCTTCCAGGAGCGACAAGGGCGGCGCGGGCCAGATGAATCGCAGTAAACCCATTCGTGCAGATTCATGGGGGCTTGGGCTTCTGGGAATTGAACTCCAAGAACATCAGGAGTGCCAAGGTTCGCCACCACGGCTTTAAACACTAACTGCTGTATTTTAATATTAACTTTCGTGGATCAAGTTGTCCACTTGGTTAAAACTTTCTTTCCAGGAACTCTTCCCCCGCCCCGCGCGCCCTTCCTTCCCACGCAGCTCTAATGCGCGTGCGCAGGGCGGCCGGTCTCTCTCATGACTTCCGGTGTCGACTCGTTCCCCTACTTCCTGTATCCGGTCCTGAGCTTCTTTCTAGCTCTGCTCTCCTTCCTTGGGTGGTGTGTGATTGTGGCCGCTTTCCCCGATGAAGATCACCCGCCAGAAGCACGCGAAGAGGAACATGGGCTTCTACGTTCACAACTTCGGCTTCCGGGAGCCCTTCCAGGTCTTGCTGGACGGCACTTTCTGCCAGGCTGCCCTCCGCAACAAGATCCAGATCCGGGAGCAGCTGCCCGGGTACCTGGGAGGGACGACACAGCTCTGCACCACGCGGTGAGTCCCCGAGACCCCCTTTTTTTCTCCTTTTAAACTTATGGGTTCTTAAGGCGATTTAAGTTTCGTGTAAGTTTAGTTGAAATGTTCGCAGTGGTAGCCTGTGCAAGCCCTTCAGAGAGTAAACAAACAAACAACCAACAACGTTGTGGCACCTTAAAGACTCATTCTTGCATTAAATGTGATCTTGCGTGGGTCACATCCACTTTATCATTGTCTCTGTGCATAAATTGATGCCATGAGGTTTTATTCTTATAGGTGAAACAAGGAAAATTAGAATATCGTGCAAATGTCCATTCATTTCCCTTAAAAGGTGAAACAAATATATGAGATACATGAAAAGCAAGAGATGCCATGCCTTAATTCGTTATAATTGTGATGATCATGGCGTACAGCGTACATGAGATTATGTGATGACTATGGGGTACATGAGATTGTGGGGTTGGGGTTTTCATAAGCTATAAACCATAAGCATGAATATTACAACAAAGTACGGCTTGAACTATCTCGCTTTGCATGTAATGGGTCTATCATATATTTGTTTCACCTTTTAAGTGAAATGAATGAACATTTTCACGCTATTCTAATTTTCTGAGTTTTACCTGTATGTCTGAGGAAGTGGACTTGATCCATGAAAGCATAAATCCATTGATACATGAATAAGTCTTTAAGGCGCCACAATGTGTTTTTTTTACCTTTTTGTTGGGACTGCATTGGTTCAAGAGGTTAAGACGTTGAACTCAATGACTGGAAGGTCGGAGTTCGATTCCCAGGTGCTGCATGACAGAGTGAGCTCCCGTCTCTGTCCCAGATCCTGCCAACCTAGCAGTTCGGAAGCAAGAAATTGCAAGTAAATAAATAGGGACCACTTCGGTGGGAAGGTAAACAGCGTTCCATGCACTCTGTGTCTAGGTAGACTTGCCACATGTCCATGAAAATGTCTGCAAACACAGATAGTACTGGCTCTTTGGCTATAAACAGATGAGCACTGAACCCTAGAGTCAGATACAACTGGCTTTCGAGCAAGGGCGACCTTTACCTTTGTTCACTGTTGACATGCTTCCATTAATATGTCTGGATAACTTAGTGGTTATTGAATTCTAGCTTCATTCATTGACCAAAAACCCCCATGATGTGGCACCTTAAAGACTAGCTATTGTATTTTAATGTTGGTTTTAGTGAATCAAAGAGACTGCAGTGGCTTAGTGGTTAAGACACTGAACTTGAAGACTGCAATGTCATCAGTTCAGCAGTTTGACACCCGAGTAAGCTCCCGCCATCTGTCCCACCTCTTTCTACCCAAGCAGTTTGAAAGCAAGAAATTGCAAGTAGATAAATAGGTACTGCTTTTTCGGTAAAGGTAACAGTGTTCTGTGTGCTTGCCACATGACGACGGAAATATCTCCAGATACAGACGGCGCTGATTCTTTGGCTGTAAATGGAGATCCAAGGTATTTGAATCACAATCTCTGCTGTTAATTCTCTTACCTCATTTTCCATCAGATGTGTATTGAAAGAACTGGAATCCTTAGGAAAGGAGTTATATGGCGCAAAACTAATTGCACAAAGATTTCAGGTTCGACATTGTTCTCATTTCAAAAATCCAGTGGGTGGCTCAGCCTGCCTGTTGTCCATGATTGAGGGAAGCAATCCCCACCATTACTTCATTGCTACACAGGTAATTGTCTTTCATGTAATCTTCACTTTAGTGCGTGATTCTCCTTTGTGTCTTGGAATCTGGCTAGCCGATACTGAGTTTTCAATAAGGAGAAACACTCTTATAGAAAACTTTCTGCAAATTTGGACTTGGCTCATGCAGCTGCAGCAATGCAAGACAGAATTCAAGAGAATGTATGTTTTGCCATTCTTGTTTTGCATAGGATTGCAGTCCTCCTGTCGTCAAACATGCTGACATAAGATTAGAGTTACAAAATAAGAGTATTCATGGATGGATTTTATGTTTGAAATGTTTTCAGTACTGAGAGGTAGATTAGTATGATTCTCCTCATATGCAAGTTAGAGATTTCACAGCAGGAGCAATATTTAGACATATTTTTTTTCCTGGTTTGCTGTTCAGCCACCTAAATGACAGCCTGCAGAAGGTCTCAAAATGGGAAATTCTGGATTTCAGGCATTGCAGAATTAAGCAAATTGGTTAGGTATGTTTTCTAGCAAAAATCTCAACACTGGCATGAAGTGGGTGTAGAGTAAATGTCTGTATGCTTGCAAGGACACCTGGAATACATCTCTGATCTGAATCTCATTGCGTTTGTAGGGGTTTTGAGGGGACAAATTATTTATTTATTAAATGCAAGGTCACATACAACTGGTGATTGGATTAGGATATGGGCTAAAGCGTCATAGATTAAACCTTTTCATGATTCTCAGTAAAGATTCCTCTACTCACCCCAAAAGTTCTTGTGTTCATGGGAGAAGATGCTACAGTCAATGGAGTTTACCTCAGAAAGCAAATCACAACTGTGGAAGAGTTGGGGTTTTTTACTGCTATTTTAGCCTCTGCCTCCCATTGCTGCTTTTAAAATAAAAAAGTTCTTTTATGGCAAAAGTAGTTGTAAGGTTAGGGTCCTGAAAGATTCAGAGATGAAATCAATTGATTTTTGTATTTAATGAGCGCTGTGACGGCCTAGTGGTTAAGACACTGAGCTTGACAACCAGAAGGTTGGCAGGGCAACAGTTTGAGACCTGAGTGCTGTACGACAAAGTGATCTTGCATCATCTGCCCCAGCTCCTGCCATCCTCGCAGTTTGAAAGAAAGAAATTGCAAGTAGGTACAGGTGGCTGAACAGCAAACCAAGATAATGGCAACAGGCCCAATCAGTTCCTGGAAAATAGATGGGGAAGAAGTAGAAGCAGTGACAGATTTTACTTTCTTAGGATCAAAGATCACTGCAGATGGTGACTGCAGCCATGAAATAAAAAGGCGACTGATTCTTGGGAGACAAGCAATGAGAAACCTGGGGAACATAGTGAAAAGCAGAGACATCACATTGAAAACAAAAATTAGAATAGTCAAAGCAATGGTTTTCCCAGTAGTAATGTACGGATCTGAGAGCTGGACAATTAGGAAGGCTGAACGCAGAAGAATAGATGCCTTTGAAATGTGGTGTTGGAGGAGGGTTTTGAGAGTCCCTTGGACAGCGAGGAGAACAAATAGGTCAATCTTAGAAGAAATTAACCCTGACTGCTCATTGGAAGGTCAAATAGTAAAGATGAAGCTAAAATACTTTGGACATCAAATGAGAAGGGAGGATTCACTTGAGAAGGCATTGATGCTGGGAAAGCTGGAGGGCAAAAGAAGAAGGGGGAGGCCAAGGATGAGATGGCTAGATGGCATTGTAGACACAATGGGCACAGAGCTGGGAGGGCTGAGGGGGATGGTGGAGGACAGAGGCGCCTGGAGAAAAATGGTCCATAGGGTCGCAAAGGGTCGGAACCGACTGTGCGACTGAACAACAACAAAACAGTGATACCTTGCTTAAAGACCATAATGTGTTCCATGGGATTGCTCTTTAAGCAAGTTTGTTCTTTAAGTGAAACACCATTGTAAGTGACCAGTTGTGGCTTCTGGGCGGGGGGGGGGGGGGGATTGCAAACCCTGGGGGTTTTGGTTGGTTAATTGTTAAGCGACACAACCATTCAGAGAAAATTCTGCTCTTTAAGCAAGTTAGTCTCTAATTGAGACGTTCTTTATGTGAGGTTTTACTGTAAATAAATACCTCTTAGATGGGAAAGGTAAGAGTGTTCCATGTGCTCTAGTGTTTAGTCATGCCTGCCCCATGACCACAGAAACATATGCAGACACACATATGCAGACACAGGCAGCACTGGCTCGTTGGCTGTAAATTGAGATGAGTACTACCCGCTAGAGTTGAACACAACTAGCTTTCAAGCAAGGGAGAGGAGACCTTTAATCTCTTTTCTGAATGAAACATTTTTACAGTGATAAAATAAATGAATAACATTATGCTAGGCAATGCGCACAAGAAAAGTTATAGCCTGGACGAGATGAAGAAGAGCTTAGGGGTTTATGTTAAAATTTTAAGCTTAAACTAAGAGTTAATGGGTAGTTCTGGGAACAAATTCTCTCACACTTGGCACTGAGAAATAAAGTAGGACATCACGCATGTATGATTTAAGCATAAGGTTTTTTTAAAATTGCAGATTTACATGATTAAATTTTAATAGCTTTCTTAAGAACTTTAGGCAATTACAATCATTTAAGCAACCAAGTGACAAAGATGGTGGTTACAATGGTGTGTTTTTCTTTTTTGCCCAAGGGTGAGTTCATTGGCATATCTCAAATGGAATGTGCCTTCATTTCTCAGGCATATGTGCAGATCGTCTGACTTTCATTTTTATTTCTTTAAATCCTCTATAGGATCAGGATCTAACCAGAAAAATTAAAAAAAGGCCCGGAGTGCCTCTCCTGTTCATCATTCAGAATACGATGGTCCTGGACAAGCCTTCGGCCAAGTCCTCTGCCATGGTGCAAGCAATGCAGACAAATCAGCTTATTCCGGAGCATCAGAAAGAGAGGATTCTGCATCTCAAAGAGGAACAGGGGCTGGTGAAGACAACGGAGCACAAGAAACGGAAACGGAAAAGGGCTGCTGGCCCTAATCCTCTCAGCTGCTTGAAGAAAAAGAAGAAGGGGCAAGAGACAGCCGAGTCGTCATCAACAACTAAGAAGAAAATGAATAAGAAGCGTAGGAAAAAGATACTAGGAACTGCAAGAGGGGCTGGGCAGGTGGAATCACAGGATGTAGAAGCATAAAATCATCTACAAAATGGGATTGCTTTTGCCATTCTGTCACTTTTGGTGGGGAGGAGATAAACTTTGTATTATTTTTTAAACTAGGCATTATCCTGCTAGGGTAATGGAGTAGATCATACTGCCAGCAACTCATTGCCAAGTGCCAGGCGGCAGTTAACTAACCTGACAACCCTGAGGACTAACAGCTTGGGCTCCGAAGTCCACAGGGAAGGGTGATGGTCCCCAAGTGGATTAAATCCCACTTGAATCCGTCTTGCTGAAGGGAAGCAGCTTCATCAGTACTTGCCTGGGGCTGAGGAGGACTTTGTATGCCAAAAGGGCTCAGGATCAGAAAGTGACTCACAGAAGGCAGATGAAAGGCCACTGCATTATACCCTGTGGGTATTTGCTGTCAGATAAGACGTTATAGTTGCTGGTTTGGTTGTATTTTTTGTAAGCATGAACGTAGTCTTGTTTCAAGGGGAAAGTACTCGAGGATATACTTAATTGACTCACTTCTACATAAATAAGAGCCCTCATGGTGCAGTGGTTAAACATCTGTACTGTAGCCAAAACTACTCATATTGTGAATTTGATCTTGATGGGGATCAAGGTTGACTCAGCCTATTCTAAGGTTGGTTAAATGAGTAGCTATCATGTTTGGGGCAAAATCATAATTAGTTGTGAACCACCCAGAGTGCATTAAGCGCTATAGGGGGTATATAATTGTGATTGCTATAAACAGGGCTTGATCTTAAATGTGATTCTCATGCCTGTGCGAGAAAACTAAATAGATGCTTAACTAATGGAATTTCCACAGCTCTTTTCATGAGATTTTCTGAAGTTTGGTTTCTAATGTAATCTCAGTTATTCATATTTCCAGTTTTTGCCTATGGCCTAATTTTATTTAATAATGGTGTGCTGTCAAGTCAAATCTGACTAATGGTGACCCTTTCCATGGTTTTCTAGGTAGAAAATACAGAGAAGTGGTTTATCATTTCCTTTTTCTGGGGGCATCTTAGAACTATGCAGCTTCTCCAAGGCCCCAGACCGGCTCTGTCTTCTCTCTGGAGACACAGTGAGGAACTGAACTCCCAAGCATACCTAAACCACTGAGTTATCCAGCCAGTGTTCATTTAATTACAAAATCTGAAATAGTTGAAAACTTTCCTTTAGGGCATTTTTATTTCTTTTTAATTATTATTTGACTGTGGTTGTCAGACTTCGTGTCATGAGAATTAAATAATTCCTGTAATGTTGAAATAATACAACTTCAAGCCAATGAGATATTTGGGAATTTTGATTCGTATATTGTTTTCTGGGGGGGAAATGTGTTCTCTGCTATCAGGGCAGGAGCCATGGTGTTAATGTTAGAAAGCTAGGAAAGACCAATTCCAAAACAATTTATAATACTATAGTATTGGAATTGCCAGTGGTTAGGAAGCTTGCCTTGTTAGCTGGAAGGCCAGCAAGTCGGCAGATCAAGGCTCGGGATCTGCATGACTGATTGAGCACCCATCTCTGTCCCAGCTCTTGGGGACATGAAAGGAGCCTCATTTGGGCGTCCCCTAAGCGGAGTTTTTCCAGCAAAAATCTTTTCAACCCAGAATAATTTCTGACACGAAATTATAAAAGAATATAATAAAACATAATGACATGAGTACATAATGGCTTATAACACAACTTTTATTAGAAAAGTTATACATAACAGCAACTGTTTTCAAGAATATTAATCTTGAAAAGCGACAAAACAGACTTATCAAACTTGAACAAGAAACTAATGACCTCTATAATTAAACATTCAAGTTATCTACAATGTCTCTTTATACAAAGGGGAATCATGGTTATACAGGCACATCATGTCAAAAATAAAGTTGCAGTAACTATTTTATACAATTAACTTTTAGGGATTTTTAAAAACATGTTGAAAATTTAAAACATTCACATCATTTTACACTTGGGTATACACTGAAATCTCGGTCCCAGAGATCATTCCACCAAAGTGCCACATTTAAAATTAGACTCTTTAATCATTTTACCTTAAGAAATGCTGACATATTGAACATCAACATATTCACATGATTTTTGGTATGGCCTAGTCATTATAACAAAAAGCCTTCATTTGCAAACTATTCAGTGTTCCACTAAGTGTGCATTATTGGGAAATACACTGATACAAAAGCTGTAAAGGTTGCTGGGTATCTATTATTACGTTTGATAAACGCAATTTCATCTGTCTTTAAAATATACATCTGTGGCTTCCTGCCCCAGATTTATCTTATCACTTTTTGAAATGTAACATGCTCAATCTCTGAGACAAATCTAGCAAGTTTATTTAAATCAAATTGCTTATAATCTGGAAATGTGGCATCTCTACAAAGTCTTTAAAAACATAAATTCTTAAATGGTTTTCATCCAAGAAGGAAGAAAAGATTAAATTTTAACTGTTGCCTAAAAGCTGAACTACCTTACCCTTACCACTACTACCATCTGTTATCAGATTTGGACCACATGAAAAAGGAATGTAGTAGCTACTACCAGAACATTTTGTCTCTTGTACTTAAATGTGTTTGATAAAAACAGTCTTTTTCAAAGTCATCCATTTACATTTCACCACAAAGCTGCTTGAACCATAGAGATACCATAGCATAGCAAGGACTCCTGCCAGGCACTGACATTCATGTTGGCAGCTTCAAGAGCATAATCTGAAGTACAAAAATGATAAACACTGACAGTATTTGGGGTCAAAAGAATTCACTACCTTGAGGAACGGAGCATATTTTAGACATGTTTGGCAAAAACAGTAATGAAACAAGGGGTTAGCCATTTTTTGATCTTTTGGAGTTAAGATAGCATTCTAGTTTACCAAACTGATAACTAAAGCAATTTATTAGTTATAGTTACATGCACCAATATTGCACACGTTTTGAATTGTTTCTTTTTTAAAAAAACAACACTTTATAAGGTCTCTGAATCACTTTCTCTCATCCCTGCAACTTGAACTGAATTCACCCAGTGCAGAAGATACTACAAATGCAAAAGTGATAAAATATAATAGAAAAAAAACCACACAAAATTCAATGACTGTACAAACAATGAAGTCTAGGTTTATTCTTTTGTTGGCTCTTCACATGAGTCAATGTGTGAGCACTAATGATGCTACTTATACAAGTAAGCTGAACATTCAAATAATATGAAATCGAGGACCCGGAGTTGCAATGATGTCACTGTATGGTTCTTCCTGTGTCAGCTCTATAGCTTGCTGCTTCTTAAGTACCAAGAAACTGTAGAATTTTGCTGCTGCTTGCTTGCGATTTGTATTTCTGCACAATTCAAGCAAACTTATAGATTCTGCTCCAGTCTTGGCAAGAGCTCTCTGGAAAAATAAAAATGTTTTGTTATCATGTCCAAGCTCATTCTAAACATTCAGTAGTCTGTGGCAACCACAAATGAACTTACTAACCAGTCACGACCAAGAGCCCCTACCATTTTGAAAGACATGAAAAATCTAAAGGCTCTTGTGGAAATCTCATAGCAAATTATTGTAAAGTATTTTGTTCTTTTATGAACCTCTCTTAATTCAGCAGTGACAACAGTTTTGCCACCCAGTGGTGATGGATGGAAGAAATTTGCTCTGGTCAATGCAGGACTTTTAGAACTCAGCGTAGTGGCAAAATAAAGTGTCTGCATCCTGTTACAGCTGGATACTTGTAGCAATTTGGGGTAGTGTCTACAGCTAATTGAAATTTGTGGATTTCACATTGGTACCAAAGCCAGTACTGTACATGGCAAAGTGGAAACCTAATGGACTAGGAGAAATATATATGATCCTATAGCTTGCAAAAGAAACAATAGCGACTGAGTAAAAACCTCTCGACATATTCCTCAAACGAATACATCAGCAGCCAGTTGTACATGCAGAGATGAAAAAGAAAATCACTGTTTACTGAAACACCTAACTGTTTTAAATCTGGCAGCATTTACGGGTGTTTCCACCACGTCTGTTGGCAGCGGGAGCGAGGGCAGCAGGCCAGATGATTTGACCCCGCAGGCCGTAGGTTGCCTACCTTTGATCTAGCTCTTCTGACCAGCAACTGGCCATCTATGCCAGATTTAAAACACAGATAGATGCTCTAGTAAACAGTTTCTGGTGGTCTCCCTGCTGTAAACGCTGTCATAATGTGCTTATGAGTTGCGGACGCATTTTACAGCAGCGTTTACAGCTGAGAGACCACCGGTCGGGCTCCCTCAACTGTCTGAGGGAGCGTGACCCAGCCTTCAACTTAAAAAGGTTGGCAATCCCTGTGCTAGATGATAAAACCTGAAATTAAAAAATTAGTTGACTCCTGAAAAACGGTACAGGAATAATTTTCCCAAAAAACCAGGTGTAAAGGGAAGGCAATGTTTGCATGCCTCCCTTTTGCACTTCTGGAAAGCATCTGGCTGGTCTGCACAGATCCTAGTATGGATCTGATTTCTGTATGCAAGCTTATTTTCAAATGTCTTTTTCATACATTACTAAGATCCTTTCCATACCTGAAGACCATGAAGCATTTGTTGAGTTCTCTTGTTCCATCGTCTTTCCTCCTGATCCTGGTCACCTCCTGTACCATCTTCTTCCTGCAACCAAACATATTTCAACAAAGGTCAGGATGATTCAATTTAAATATTCAAGAGAGAAAAGGAAATGGCAACGCACATGAAGAATTCACAAGGAATTGTGATTTAATTTCTGGAACTAACCTAGCACTACAATTTGCAATACCCAATACTGATAGTTCCAGGAGAAATAAAATTACAAAAGGGGAACCAGAGTACTTTCTTAACATTCCCCCTATTGTTATTAAAGTACTCATTTTATAATAGTTTCTTTTTCCTATATATTTAATGACAATCTCTTCACAGACATTTGAAGACCTATACCTATAAATCCAAGCGTCAACCGTTGGAATGTGACAAAGGCTCCCGCACCCGTCCACACTATCCCATACCGAGCCTCCTGCACTCGCCCGAACCCGGTACGGAGGTCACTAAATGTTTGAGAAATGCGCCAGTGGGGCAAGAGCACCACGAACGTGAACAAAGGGAAACAACTTCAATTCCCAACGTTCTCTGCACCGCGCCACAGCCAATCAGGCTGAGTGGCGGGAGCAAAAAGAACGTTGGGAAACGTGGCGCGGCCAATTGAAATCGAGGCGCAGGAAAAAACCGCCGCACGAAAGCAAACCACAAATGCAAAACTACAAGCCCCAGCGTCCTGCACGCCGTGAGTGCGCAGAACGCTGAGAAAGCCGGCGCACGAAAAATAAACTTACAAAACGCAATGGGAGCGCAAGTCCCCAGCAGGCAGACTCAGCACCTCACAGCCACGCAAAACAAAAAGCAACAAAACGCCACCACGAAACACCCGCCGTCCTTTCCCGGAGCAACGGAGAGAAGAGCGGCTCCCTCTCCTCCATGCTACCCCGCTGAAGACACGGCGAGACCACCACCAGCCTCAAGTAAAGTTGAGCCGGGGTGGGAAAAAAACCCCAAAACAGGCAGCAGTTCATCAGGGGAAGCACCCTCCCTGGCGGATGACTGGCTGATGCCTTTGTACTTCCGAATACAAAAGCAGCAGCCAGCAATCCGCAAGGAAGAGCCCCACCCCTTACAGATCGCTGCCTGCCGATCTCTGGTTAGGTATGCCAGGAGAAAAAGGAGACAGAGAGGAGAGAACCATCGTTAGGCAGAGAAAGCTCTTCTCTGCCTCCTCTTCCCCCGACCTACCTAACGAACCTTCCCGGGAGAAGAACAGGCTGACTGCCTCCTCCTTCTTTCCCCCATTGCTGCATCTAAACCAAAATTCAAAGCAGCAATGGGGAAAAGAGAAACCCACAGGCAGCCCGTTCTTCAAGCTTAAAGTAACCACCAAAACAAACACCAAAATTATTAAAAAATAATAAAACCATTAACCAAAAAATAAACCACAAAATACACAAACAAAAACATCCACAATAACACAAAACCACATACAAAACACCTAACTACAACACGAAAAAACCACAAAGTACACAAACAGCAACTAATTACACAAATAAACAATGAAATAAGAAAAATTAAACAAAATCAGAAATAACCAAACCAATTAAACAAACCTAAAACTCAACCTAAACAAAAAAGAACAAACAGAAACACCTCCCAGCCCACCACCACAAAAACAAAACAAAGAAAAAACCCTGAAGAAAGAAAACCAGACAACTCACCAGCACGTCCTACCTCCACGACGACCGGAACAGAAATGAAGAAACAAAGAGACTACTTACCGGAAGAAGCCCCACCCAGAGGCCAGGAGAGAAAAATAGTGAAACTAAAATAAAACCACTAGCAGCCCCACCTGCAGGGCAAAATAATAAAATCAACTCAAAAAGACACAACAGCTCCACCTAGAGGCCACAAGAGTAAAAACAAGTCAAAAACATAATAAATCACAATTTTACACAAATCACAAACATGTCAAAAAATAAAATAAAAAGATTTATAACATCCTGTGTTGAGTTTTAACTCAAATAAAAACCCAAAACATCTAAACACAGTTTAAAAATGTTGAATGTAAAAAACATGTACTTTCACATTTTAAAAAATATTACCTACAGTACAACTATTAACAAAAAAAGACCCCACAAACTAAAATATTATTTGGTTAAATAAAACAATTTGAAACAATTATATCATCCTTTGTTCTTTTTTTAATCCACAAAAAAACAAAAACAAAAAAGCTGATCAGTTTATAACAGCCGGGCAACCTATGCTAGTCACATATAATGCTACTGATGCTAAGCCTTTGATCCATTCCTGCAAGGCTTCTGATACACTCCTAATCTTTTATATAAATTCTCAGCTGTAAACTTAATTAAAACAAGGTTTTGATTGATTTAGGCTTCTGGGAACCAAAGTCCAAAAACCAAAGTTTGGGAATCACTGCTCTAGGGGCTAGTGAAATAATGAGAGCCAAAAGAGCCCCAAGAGTTTACCCAGTACTCCTGTGCTACATCATCAATATCATCATCATTATAAGTGCCTACCTCTTCCTCCTCCTCTTCCCCTTTTTCTTTTTCTTTCTCTTTTTCAGGCAGAAGTTCCAGCTCTGGAATTAGCTGGCAGATATTTGGAGGTTCTTCTGGAGGTAATTCCACTGGTGGCATTTCAATTTGTTGCAATGGTTGAGACTGAGAACACAGAAATTCATCAAAAGACTTTAAGGCAAATAGTAATGAAAAATGCTAGACTTAATAATTGCAAACTCTGTTTTTAAAATGCCTTATATGCTCTTCCTGAATTGCAAAGCATCATTATTTGCCAGGCCTGTTCTAGGATATTACTTACAGGACGATGCTACAAGATGTGGCTAAATGAGCACTACACAATGGAGATAATGGGTATCTGAACCCAATATGTATCCTGGTACAGGTCATATTTTTTGATGGGAAAAAGAGGAGATACTCCAGTATTTGGTGGAAGAGGTAAGCGGTATTTCTATTTGTGCCAATGTTCAAATACATGGAGAACAAAAATATTGAAGTACTGTATTCAGCTTTAGCTCTACACTGGCTTCTTACATTTCACATATAAGTGCTGCTTTGGACCATCTATAGCCTTGCATATCATGTAGGTCACTTTCTTCCTTATGCTTTACTACAGCCCCAAGATTAAAATCAAAACTTTCTATACAATGTAATTATTGTTGGGTTGGATTTTCTTTGTTATACTGATAGTTATACTGCCCAGAGAGTGACTGAATAGTCAAATCAGCAGGATAGAACTTTAAACAAAAACCACCTGCCATATTTATATGTCAAATGCTTATTAAGAAATACATTCTCTTGCTCACAGGTAGGACAGGTTCTGGTTCCACTTGTGTAGCCTTTCGCTTTACACCCGTCTGAGGTGGAGGTGGTGGCATAACAGATTCATCCAAGTTGGTCCTACTTCCTTCCATTACAGATTCCTGAAGGCGACTTGGCTCTTCCAAAATAGGCTCATCTAATTCATAAAAATAGCAATGAGTTACTATTTTACTCAGTCATTATGAGTCTAACTCTTCTTTTTTTCCCCAGGGGGAGGTTAATTTGTAGGGGGAGAATGGAGATACACATTCACATCTCTTAGTTACTAAAAAAAATACTAAATACAAAAAAATATCAAAACACATAAAGAAGCTAAGTTTGAACATTAACCTGCACACATTTTAAAATACAGGTGAAACTCGGAAAATTAGAATATCGTGCAAATGTTCATTCAGTTCAGTAATGCAACTTAAAAGGTGAAACAAATATGAGATAGACTCATTACATGCAAAGTGAGATAGTTCAAGCCTTACTTTGTTATAATATTGATGCTTATGATTTACAGCTTATGAAAACCCCAACCCCCCAATCTCATGTACCCCATAATCATCACATAATCTCATGTATGGTGTACATCACCACTGTAACAAATTAAGGCATGACATCTCTCACTTTGCACGTAGTGAGTCTATCTCATATATTTGTTTCACCTTTTAAGTGAAATGAATGAACAGTTGCACGATATTCTAATTTTCCGAGTATCACCTGTAGATTCTGAAGTTTCTTGCAGATACAAGAATCACACCTTAAAGCAACTAACTCATTAAGGAATCACAAACCAATAACATTGCGCTGCTGTTCCTCTCTGGGCACTTCTGGATTCTGAATTTCTTGAAGGAATTCATCCAGGTTATCGGCTTCTCCACCTTTCCTCCTCTTTCTTAGGTCTTCTGGTACAAGAGGTGTAAGACACCGAGTGAAAAGCTACAAGCAGAGCAAATCAAATTAGACTCTAAGCCAAATTGCAGCCATCCAAATAACCATTTCTGATATTGTGAGAAATCTAAAATTGAGCAAGAAATGCAGCTTATTAAAATGACCTTAAATAACGGAACTGGTTACTATACAGATAATTCCACTCCTAATTTAAAATCCTTAATCACCAAAAACATGCTACCTGGAAAAAAAAGATTATACTACTGTAGATACAGGTGAGGGGTGAAGGACACCAGTTAAATAGGGATTCTCAACCTGCGGCCCACAGTGCCATTTCATGTGGTCCCCCACCGCCTCCACCACACCCGGAAATGCCACATGGTGGAGGAAGGGCAAAATGGCCATCCAGCCCCCAAACCTGTCTGAGGGAGCGTGACTCGGCCTCCGGCTTAAAGTTTGAGCTCCTGATTTAGAGAATACTAGCATATTTTGCCCGGTGGTGCCGGGCTTTTTAAAATTCTGTTGGATAGTAAAGGGTTTCAGTTTTTTTCTTGAACCAATGGTACTGGGCTGTTTTAAATGGTGTTGTAAGGTTTTGTGATTTTGTGGCTTCGAGGTGCTGCGACCGCCTGCGGCAGACTTGCGCTCCCAGTGGTTTTTTTCTTTTTTGCGTGCCGGTTTCCTCAGTGCCGGGCTCTTTAAATTGGTTTTTGAAGGTTTTTGTTTTATGTTTATGCAAATTTTATTTTAATTTAATTTATTTAATTTAATATTATTTAGTTTAAAATTTGATTTTGGTTTTTTAAATCTTTATTTTTACACATTTTTATTTTTTGTTTTGGTATTTTTGAGTGAAAAGTGAATTCTGGGGTTTTTTTGGTATTTTTTGAGATTAGTGTGATTATTTTTGAATGTTTTAATAACTTATTTGATTAATTTTGGAGTTAATCTTATTAGTTTCAATATTTTTGAATGTTTTTTCTCTTTTGGCCTCTGGGTGGGGGTGGTGAGCTTTTCTGCCTCTCTACAATTTTTCTCTTCTGTCCTCTGGGTGTCGCTTTTTTCTTTATTTTCTCATTTGAGTTCCGGTCCTCATGGATAGAAGACGGCGAGGGGGGGGGTTCTCTTTTTTTCCCACGGGCCACGTTGGCTGGCCTGTGTGGAAGGGCAGTGGTGGCAGGGTTTTTTTTTGTTTACTTTTATTTTTCGCGCGCCGGCTGGCCCATCGAACAGAAGGGCAGCGGGGGGGGGGGTTCTTTTTTTTCCCCACGGGCCATGCTGGCTGGCCTGTGGGGAAGGGCAGCGGTGGCAGGTTTTTTAAAAAACTTTTATTTTTCGCGCGCCGGCTGGCCCATTGAACGGAAGGGCAGCGGCGGGAGGGGGGGTGTTTCTTTTTTTCCCCACGGGCCATACTGGCTGGCCCGTGGGGAAGAAGGGCTGCGGTGGCGGGCCTTTTTTGTTTACTTTTATTTTTTGCGCGCTGGCTGCCTCAGCGTTCTGCGCACAAATGGCGCACAGGACACTGGGGCTTGTAGTTTTGGCTGCGCGTGTTTGCTTACTGCAGCGGTTTTTCCCATGCAGCTTTTTTTTTATTAGCCGCGGAGCGTTCCTTTTGCCGCGCCGCTCAGCCTGATTGGCTCTGGCGCGGCGCAAGGAATTGAAGTTCCCTTTTTTTGTTTGCGTCCAGGGGGGCTCCTGCACCCCGGCCGAAAATTTCAACCCGACAGTTACATGCGAACCGAGTTTGGGCGAGTGAACGGAGGCCCATTACAGGCTAGTGGGGCCTGGTGCAACATCCTTTGTCACATTCCAACGGTTAACGCACCATTTTATAGGTATAGATGGTGTTTATGCAATGAACTTTTAATTTAAGGAAAGTTCCCGAAATTTTATTTACCTTTAGAAGTCTGTTATTCCACAAAGGCTGAGCAGGAAGAGAGAAAAGTTTTTCAACACCCCCAGTCTCCTTCCACATCATTAACTTCTTGGTAGGCGGTGCCAAATCCAGTGTGGTGACAATATCAGAGTAGTCACTTAGTTGGGCTCTGATAGTCTTGCTGTCTAGTTCCTTCACACTGTCTACAATGAGCTTCCTCTTCCTCTTTGCCTTAGTCTCCTTAACTAATTAGGGGGAAACGTGTTAAAGTCACTAGATATGATAAATGTAATCAGATTTCAAATCAATTCAAAATATTTTTAAAAAATCATTTTCTACTGTTCAGGCAAAGCTCAAAACGTTCAACATTTAATACAATTGAAATACCCAGTGTGCCTCAGCAGTGAAAAAAGCAAACTCAATGTTAGGGATCATTAGGAAGGGTATAGAAAATAAGTCAGCAAGTGTCATTTTGCCTCTTTATAAATCTATGGTGAGGCCCCATCTGGAATATTGTGTACAGTTCTGGTCGCCATACCTCCAGAAGGATATTATGGAGTTGGAGAAAGTACAGAGGAGGGCAACCAGAATGATTAGGGGACTGGAACACCTTCCTTACCATCTGAGGCTGCAACGGTTGGGCCTTTTCACTCTTGAACGACGGCGTCTAAGAGGTGACCTGATTGAAGTTTATAAAATCATGCACGGTGTGGACAAAGTAGATAAGGAAAAACTGTTTTCCCTATCGCACAACACTAGAACTAGGGACACTCCATGAAACTTTTGGGTACTAGTTCTCAAACAAATAAGAGAAAGTACTTTTTCACCCAGAGGATTACTGGTCTATGGAACTCCCTGCCAGAAGAAGTGGTGACAGCTGTCAGACTTGACAGCTTTAAGAAAGGATTAGACAAGTTCATGGAGGACAAGAGTATCAATGGCTATAATTATGGCTACCTAAGGACAACCTCCGGGTTGGAGAGATAGGCAGGATATCTCTCAATGCCATTTCCAGGGAATCCTAAGCAGGTGAAGGCATCTCATTGGGAATACCCTGAAGGAAATGGTGAGCCACTGTGTGAGACAGAATGCTGGACTGGATGGGCTGTGGCCTGTTCCAGCAAGGCTGTTCTTATGTTCTTAAGTTAAAGGTAAAGGTTTCCCTTGCTCAAAAGCTAGTCATTTCCGACTCTAGGGTTCAGTGCTCATCTGTTTCAAAGCAGAAGAGCCAGCGCTGTCTGCTTCTGCAGACATTTCCATGGTCATGTGGCAGGCATGACTAGACACCGGAGCGCACGGAACACTGTTACCTTCCTGTTACTATGTTATTATTCATGTTTAATACCTTATTCAGTGAGGACTAAGTTTCAGCAGATTTTCAGAATGAACACAAATACAAAGTATAACATATATCAGAGCCCCCTAAAAAGATCCTGACCAATCTCTAAATAGAAGAGTAATGGGTTGGGTGAGAGTAAGAGAGAAATGCTATGATTGGGCACCTCACTGGAGAGTTTGCATTCTCTCTGAAGTGTCAAATTCACTGTCTGGCAATGTTCACTAAACCTCTGTTACTACAATGATGAGCATTTTTGGCTTTTATGCCAGTTTACAGTCACTCCCTGGAGAAAATCTAAATCAAAGTGACCCATCCCATCATCAGGTAACTCCTGCAATACTCAGCATATAGCTAATCAGTCTGTGTGACAGCACATTCAAGTCCAAATCATAAAATCTGCTAATGCCCCACCCACTCCAAAACATTCCACTCTGTACTATATGAGAACCAAAGAAAGACTTAACAACAAAGAGTCTCCGGACCAAAAAAAGTAACTCCAAATCTAAACAATTTCATTATTTGTTCATTCAGCATTGCATAAACATACTGTACTAGTGTAACTACTTCAAAGACAATGTAAGTTTTAGGATTATGTTGTACATCTTTGTAATATTAACAACTTTATATATTTTATTAATGTTAATTAACAATACGAAATGGGGCTACACAGAAAGAGCCTCCTTGAAGAATGTGGTATTTTTGACCCACAATCGGCCGTGCCCTGGTAACAGCAACCTTGTGTTGCCAGCTAATCTTTCTTAAACTAGGTCATGTGAAAGGAGCTGCAGAAGGAACTTGCCAAAAAGTGCCTTCATTTTGGTAGTTTCACATATGGCCTAGACACAGAAAAAGAACAATATGAAATTATATAAAATGAAGTTTATTGAACGGCTGTTTCCCATGTCCAAAATGTTCAAGATTTTTCTAGCACAAATAGTCATAAAACCAAAATATTTGTTTATTTACCTGTTATGTCAATAGGCTCTAAAGCAAAAGCTTCTTCTTCATTTGGAACCAGCGTTGTTTGATCAGTCATAGTTGGCAGTGGTTCAACTGGATCTACTGAATCTGGGCTATCTGGTCCACCCACTGTAAATGAGACAATTAAAAAATATATGTTGGCTAGTATAGTGTTACAGCCAAAGCATTAAATACATGTGAAATTCTCAAAAAAAAAAGTTGTGCAGGTAATATTCTTCTGCAGAGTTCCAGCTACTTTAATTCAGTTTTCCATCCTTCTAATCTTCCTGTCCAAAAAGAGGCAACACAAGCAGTCCGCACTGCCCTGATTTAGGAATTCTTTTTCATATGTGAGCAGAGCAAACACACTAATACCCAAATCTAGCTACCTTTGGCTTCTTGATTTATAGTACACTTTGACAAGTTCAAGAAAAGAACTATGCATGCTGATTATCATATATTACACCTATCTGTTATGTTTAAGAAGAATTGATTAAATACTCACTTGAGACATTATCATCATCATCTATATCATCATGAGGAGGTTGTTCGGGCATCATTACACCCCCTTCTGAAAGGGCCGGTGGGTCATCAAATATGCCTCCTTCATTGTTGCTGAGAAGTTTGTCATCTGAAATGGCAACTCAGGAAAGTTAGGGTTGAAGTGACATGCAAAATATCTAAGTATAACACTTTCCCACTTATTAACAATACAGTATAGTGGTTTTGAAGTTTTTTACATTATAATCACTCAATTAAACCAAGGATCAGAAACCATTTCTATCATGTCAGACACATGATGGAAATAATGCTTGCAACACAAGGGGCTGATGAATAAATGGCTTGTCTCTTTCACACTTCATTACGGATTTTTACTAGATCAAGTTAGATAAAGGCACATTATGCTTTGGTCATGACAGTGTGTTCTTTGTAGGCTCTAGGAACTACAACAAGTGGCCTCTAGGTCATGCTGTCCATTTAACTAAACATTTTTATTAATAGGCAGCAACCCTATAAGGGGGGGGGGGGGTGAATCTATGTCACGTGCCAGAAGGGGCAGGCAGACCCTCCCCTCTCTTGGCATGTGTGCTATCGCCCCAGCACAGAGTTCGCCCTGCCCCTTTGCTCAACAGTCCTATGGGAACACTTCCTCTTTCCTCCCAGCACTTTGCCCTTCCCCTCTGCCCAATGGGAGTGCTTCCTCCCTCCCCAGCAGAGTTCGCCCTGCCCCTCTGCCTAGCAGCTCATTGAGAACGCTTCCTCCCTCCCCAAGCACACAGCTCACCCCACCCCTCAGTTTGGTCACTCGGTCACTAAAAAGTTCTCTATCACTATTATAGGGTTTCAAGCTGCCCTATCTTCCACAAACCCACACTTAACTGGAGATGCCCAGAATTTAACCTAAGGCCTTTCACTAGTACTAGGTGACATTTAAGATCCTTCTTGAAACTAGAATCATATCCACAGAGACAACAGACAAAATATAAATCCTTGGTCATAGTTTAACTCAAATACCCCTTTATTAAATCTATATTTTAAAACTTCAGCTGAAGGATGTTATGCATGTCAAGGGAGGGTGTCCTCAAACTTCAAAACTGAAAAAAATACATCAGCAAATACATTAAGAGACCTGATCTCTACCCATCTCAGAATACTCTCCCACCCCACCATCCTGGGGGTAGAAAAGCAGCGTTGCCCCGGGAGGAGGAAGACGGTCCCCACCGCCGCCGTTGCAGCTGAGGATGCTCTCCCGCCCCACCCCCGGAGTTCCATCGTCCCGTGGGTAGAAAAGCAGCATTGCCCCGGGAGGAGGAAGACGATCCCCGCCGCTGCCGTTGCAGCTGAGGATGCTTTCCCGCCCCACCCCTGGAGTTCCATCGTCCTGGGGGGTAGAAAAGCAGCGTTGCCCTGGGAGGAGGAAGATGGTCCCTGCCACCACCGTTGTAGCTGAGGACGCTCTCCCATCCCACCCTCGGAGTTCCATTGTCCCGGGGGCAGAGCGCTGCGTCTCTTCCCCTTCAGCTGTTTCTACGCCGTAAGAGGTTAAAGGGCCGCTGGGGCTCTGAGGCAGCTGAAGAGGCTGTCAAGGAAGTTGAGCCCCGGGCTCCGTCATGTACCTTGAGCCCGGGCTCCGTCGTGTTAGGTCGAGCCCGGGCGCCGTCAGTGACGCCGGGTTCCGATAAGAACTTTCTGTTGTTTATTTATTATTGATATAAGGATTCTAGTATGTATTGTTTTGTGTTGCTCCTGTGGATTGTACTGTGTGAGATGCTACTGCTACTGCATTATTGAAATGTTACTTTGCTGCCGAGATGTTATTATGTTGCTGTATTTTATTATATTTTTGTACCTTACTTTTTGTAAACCGCTTTGGGTCACCTTAGGGTGAGGAAGGCGGTATATAAATAAAAATTTCAATTCAATTCAATTCAATGAACTGCTAATGGCACAATATTCAACATAATTCAGCAAACCAGTTTGTTATATTAGTATTTCTTTAACTCAGTAGGATCTTAGCTTATAAGCAGCAGTGTACAATGTCAAGCTGGCATGTCAGCTTTCTCAGGTTTAAGCTATACAGAAATATTATTCAGACACATTGTACGCTTTAGATACCACAACACCTTCAAAGCAATATCCACATGTCGTTGGAAGCCTTAAATTATTTGGGGCAAAACATGTACTGCATAACATACCCAAGATTCCACCATCATTTCCTTCTCCAAAGTCATCTTTGTACTGATCTTCATATTCCAAGTGATTTGATTTCTCATTAAGATTACTTGTGCTCTGCTCAGGCTCCAGTAGAAGATTAGAAGCACTAGTACTATCTAGCATGTCATCTGGGAATGCGCTGTCTTCTCTCATCATTTCGCGATCATCCATTCCAAAGTCACCTGTTTAAGGTCAGTCATTACAAATGAAAACAAATGAGACTGAAAATCTCCTACTCAGCAATAATTCTATAGCCGTGATGGCGAACCTTGGCACTCCAGATGTTCTTGGGCTTCAATTCCCAGATGCCCAAGCCCCCATGAATCAGCACGGATGGGTTTACTGTGATTCATCCGGTCCGCGCTGCCCTTGTCACTCCCGGAAGCAGAAGCAAAATGCGCCATTGCTTCCGCTTCCAGGAGTGACAAGGGCAGCGCGGGCCGGATGAATCACAGTAAACCCATCCGTGCTGATTCATGGGGGCTTGGGCGTCTGGGAATTGAAGCCCAAGAACATCTGGAGTGCCAAGGTTCGCTATCACGGTTCTATAGCATCATTTAAAAGTGGGATTAACTCTATGGTTCTACCTTTACATTCTGAGTTCTGTGTACTCGTGTGATGTTTACACAACCCACCTCAGCTAACCTGCAAGCTGCTGGGGTGCATCTCATTCACACAATCATGTGCACAAGACCGGGCGTATAACTGCCATTTCCTCAGTTAAACAAAATAACTGATGGCCAGGTGAACTAATAAGCCAGTTGGGATTGATGTTAAAAACTATGTAGGCCACACAGCACCCTAGCCTGATTTTGTGCAGGCACATTGGGAGTGTCCTTGGGCTGAAAGTAGCTTGGATCTGGCATAATGCAGGATCTTACTCTCACCAAACACTCTCCCCAGTTTTCTGGCTCTTCTGCTAGCTAATATTACCTAGAACACCAGTTGTTTCAGAAGACTTTCCTGCTAGCATATGTCTGGGATTAGGACAATATAAAGGCAGTTGTACCTATTCCAAACCCACTCAGCTGATACATTTTGAGTTAAAGGTGCACTGCAAGCCTAGTTGAGTAAAATGTTCCTAAACTGCAGCCTATCAATAACTAACTCCATTTAAATGGTATACAGGAAGGAGAGAAATCAAGCTGATCTGTATAGGCCTCACACTTGTAGTTTCTAAAATTACAAAAACCTGAACCCATGTGATAAAGGATGGATTCTCAGGCACACAAAATGTTTCTTGTCTAACATCCATGATTTTTATAATAGAAAAAAAAGCAATTAAAGGTAACAATGCTGCATCAGAAGAAAGTGCAGTTGAAAATAGTTCATCTCACTTAACAAAACCTCGCTAAAAATGCAGAGTATTTAATATATTAGAAAAGGCACACTGTGGAGTTATATTATTTGATTAATATAAAAGGGAGAGATTTAAATGTCAAGAAACACATCAAGCAATTTTAAATTGATCAGCCAAAAATTACTTTTTGAGACCAACTTGTCCCTGTGTTTTACGGTTTTCAGAAGTGTAAAGTCTGAAATGTGTGATTATGTATAACAGGTCATACAGGCACATCAGCAGCTTGCATGATCATTTTATGTTGTAGCTAGAGCAGTACAATAACTGCAAATATATTACATAGAAAATAACTGTATTTTACCAAAATCATTTTCCTGAAGAATGCTGATGTTGCCTACTTCCTCTCTCATTGTAATTTCTTCCACTCGGCTTTGGTTCAAACTGAATTGTTGAGCTACATCAATATCACTTTGAGAGGGAAAATACACAAAATTTGAACAAAAATTACATCATTCAGAAAGGTGTCAGATATTTATGTATAGTCAGAGAAAAACAATCTATTAGTTTAATAATCTCAGAAATTTGTTTTGAGTTAAAATGTGTTTGCAGAAATTCTCTTTTCAAATACAGCTATTAAATATTATAAAATGACTCAAGTATACAGTATGTCATCTTTACCTATAAAAATGAGGTTGGGCCGTGCGTGTCCAGAATGCATGTCTGCACCTGTGTGTAGCCCATCCAGTAATGTGCCGTGCACACCTACCTTTTGTCCTTGACACCATCACCGTGAGAGTCCCAAAAACCGAGAGTGGGGCGTTTGCCCCACAAACACAAAAATAACATTACACACGCGCAAACGGGGGGAAGGAGGTCCGTGTGCCGTTGCGACACACGCGCAAGGAAAAATGGAATCCCACAGGCAGCAGTCTGTGCATGCCTGAGAAAAAACGCAGGGCACAAAACCGGATGTGCACAAGCCCCTTCTCCGGCAGGCAAGGGTGGCCGAGGAACAGAGCTCCGCATTTGGCCCTTGACTCACAGAGAAGGGGCGCATTTTCTCCGGCAGGCAAGGGCCTAAGGGAGCGCCACGTCCGGCCCTTGCCTGCCGGAGAAAGCCCCCTTCTCCGGCAGGCAAGGGCCAAATGCGGAGCTCCGTTTCGCCCATGCCTGCCAGAGAAAGCCACCCCCTAAAACCACCCCACCAACAACACACAATCAATACCTCCCCGGCAAGGCCAGGCAATAAGCTAGTGTACTGTATATGGAGTACAATATGCAGTAGTTAATATTGTTATAGTATATTTCAATTAAATATATGTACCATCTATTATTTACAATATGACAATTATGGTTGACTATTCCGAAACAATAAGGAAATCACAGACTTCAAGTGTTTTCCAATTTTCAAGGAACAGTTTCCCTCCCTCATCACCCAAACACAATTGGATAAATACAAACAAGAATTCTTGCAGATAATTTTAGCAAACAATCAGAATACAAAGAAGCTTACTCTAAATCTGGCAAAGGTTGGTCAAAATCATGAAATTCTTCAGGTAAGGTGATAGCATTGTATGCAGCTTCCCTATTTTCCTCAGGCAAATCAACCACACCTAAAAAATGGTATTACATATATATGAGGTGCAATTCGTAAACAAAAGCAGTAGATATGGTGCCACAAAATTTACCACACTTATGTCCTGAATTGTTATAATAACACTAGCCCATGAATCAGAAATATTTCATTATGCTACAGCCTTTTGTTCACAGATTGTTAGAAACAATTCCATTCCATGAAGTCAATTGTGACTTATGGCAACCTTTTCCAGGGTTTTCTAGGTAGAGAATACTCAGAAGTGGTTTACAATTCCATTCTTCTTCGGTTACCCTGGGACTATACACCTTGCTCATAACTACACAGGCTGGCTATTCTCCTGGAACATGCAGTAGGGAATCAAACTCCCAACCTCTGGCATTGCAGTCAGATACCAAACCACGGAGCTATTCAGCCAGCTATTACCATGAACCATTAACTCAAGGTGAAGCAGGAAACACCTATATTTCATGACCTCACCAATTTTGCTATAGCCGTGACAGGAAGGTGGAAAAGAAATCACATAAACATCACATTAGAATTTTATTATTTCAGTGGTTGGCAACCTACAGCCTGTGGGCCAGATCCGGCCTGTGGCACCAAATCATACGGCCTGCCCCCTCACTTCAGCCACCGCAGCCGAAATCAGCTGCAGACTCGTTTATGACAGCCGCAAATGCATTTACGGCAGCCATAAACTGTGGGGGAACCACCAGTCCACCCCCCATCAACTGTCTGAGGGAGCGTGACCCGGCTCCTGTTTTAAAAGGGTTGGTAGCCCCTAGTCTATTTTTCCCCTCAAAAATGAGTTATTTAGGAAAATACTGTTTAACTAAGTTAATAACTAAAATATATCCACTATTTTCAATAAATATTACTTTAATTAGGTAAGCACAAGAATGTCATCTTAAATGTGTAAGGAAAAGTATTTTTCCTCTGGTGGGAATGTAGAACTAATAAGCAATTGAAGCATTAGCAAATTCTAGAGCAATTTGCTACTTACGCAATAACAATAACTTTGTAAAAAGAAAGTATGCAGTAACTACCTGGACGGAAAGCCATCTTGATTTTAATGAAAGCTTCATTACAGTCTGCAAGGAGATATTTAGCTTTCCTGTGATATATTCTAACAACTCCCAATAAAAGATGTCCTGAAGTCCGAAGAGCCATCTTCACCTGAAAAGTGCTTTGTAATTAGCAAGCAATATTCATCTATGACCAGAAGAGTTACACAGAACAAAGAGAACTCTTGAAGTTTTCACATCAAATGTTAGTTGGTGTTCTGAGGACTGATTTATCAGGATGATGAGTATCTAACTAAAGCAACATTTATATGCTTCTTACTCCATAATACACCAGCTCTCTTTAAAAAAATCTATTGGACTATGTAGTTACATTATGCCACACATTTATCAGTACAGACTATGGGATTATAAATGCCATTAGCTAAGAAATATTTTAAGACAAACAGATAAGAACATTTCTATAGAATTCTACCAACCTCCAAATAAGTTTACAAAGATACCACAAATCACTAACACTTGTTTATACAAGCATACAGATTAGTATATTGACTTATTTTCATTATGACAGCTTATAGCAATTTATAAAATCAGAACACAGTCTAACTCTAAAACATTATTACAGATGACTCCAGAAGAGAATTAGTGTAAGTTCTTAAAAGAGGCAAATTTTTTCTAGGTCAGTAGACTTTCAGATGAACTGCAAAGTCCACCACAATAGAATTTTCAAGAAAAAGACCAGATGAAACTTTTTTTTAAAAGGGTTTAAAACTTCCTCTTTAGTGTTGGAAGAATTTAAGAATCTGTGCTATATGCTGCAGAAACTTCAAGTATTTGAGTCTGTGAAAACGTGTCCTCTAAAAACCCTCCAACAGGCACGTGGGGACTTTTTGAGCAAAATATTTAAAATGAAGGGGTGGGGGGAATAGTCTGTGTCTGTTCTAGGCCATTTTTACCACAATGCCAACATACCTGACTATTTTCAAAACTAGTACTTTAAAATAATGGAGTTGAATGTTAGGGAATTCCAATGCCAAGCAACAAAACAAAATCAATAAATCAATAAAAGAAACTAAAAAAAATGTAAAGTTTGTGAATACAAGCACAGATGAGTCTTGTGTATTGGATTAATTGCTTAATGCAACATACATCCCTCAACACCTGATGGGGTAAGAGGAAGCAAAGAAGAATTCTACATACAGAAATTCTACAATGTTTGCTAGCTATAACTAAACAGTATCTCTATGTAGCAGAAATATATCTTAAATGCCTGTGAATGTGGAAAAAAATCTCATTCATCTCTTATTCTGAATGCATAGAGCAGGGATTCCCAACCTAAGGCTTGCAGGTTGAATCTGGTCTGCAGCGCCATTTCATGTGGCTCCACTGCTCCAAGGGCATTTGAGAAACAAAATGGCTACACATTTGGAAGCTGTTGGGACAAAATGGCTGTCATGCATCATGCAGGCAGGGCAAAATGGCTATCTAGCCCTCAAAGCTGACTGAGAGAGCGTGACCCAGCCCCCTGCTTGAAAAGGTTGAGAAACCCTGGCATAAAGGCATATGAATGCCTGTAAAAGGAAACAAGACCCTGTTTTAACATATCTTGGTCTGATCCAACATAGTTGTTGATGCAGCAATTGAGCAAATAGCTGCTTTTACATCATTATTTTTCATATCACAAGAAAAATGTAGAATCTTATTAACTAAGCAATACCTTAGGTGAGATGATGCTTTCCACACTGCTTTCCAAATTGCATTCAAACACATGGGCTTTGGTTAGCTTCTTATCCCAATGGGCCGCCAGCCATATTTTGGCTAGCGGCCCTCGCTTGCTCAGGACAAAGTGAGCGTAGAACATTGTGCTAACTGTCTATGCAAGAATCTGTAAAGAGTAAAAGTATATTAAATATGTGGTAACAATATAAAAATAATATATATGTTATTTTGCAATGATTTCCACAAGGGTTTACCAATCAACTCAAACAGTAAGTTTCAGGCACAACACCTAGCAACAAGCTGCATGAAAGACACTTAGAATTGCTCTTCAGCTTGTTTTCTCATATAATCACAATTCACTTGTTTGCATATTAGCTTTGAGACACCACAATAAATACTAAGTCTGCTCATGCACTCACTTGTGCCGAGAAAAACTAGTTAAATAAAAGTTTATTTATTTTATTTATTATCCAAATTTATATATTGCCACCCAAATCGAACAAGTGACTGTTTTCACAACAGTGCAAACATTACAATCATAAAACATTAAAAACCCTTAATAGACTTTAAAGATTACTCTTCCCAGTAGTATAAGAACAGTGACACTTATGGTATCCCAGGGGGGGGGGGGGGACATTTGCAGCATTCGGAACTGCTTTTCTCACATGGGGAATGGGGACTTTTGCTCCCAAATTGCAAAATGCCTTGAGTTTCTTTTTTCACATTTAAAAGTCTGCAGCGAAACAATGGGCTGACCTGACCCTTCAGCTTAACCATACTGTACATTAAGCCATGGGAACCTAGACCTCACCTTCTGCCTTTTATAGCAAACCTTGAAAGCAGTGCATAGGCCACAAAGATACTTCATTCTATCAGCTGGTATAGCAGCACGGCAGTGGCTTAGTGGTTAAGACACTGAAATTGGAGATTGGAAGGTCAGGTTTCCGTACCTAAATGCTGCACGACGGATACTGGGGACATGAAAGGAGCCTCATTCGGGCGTCCCCTGAGCAGTTTCTCCAGCAAAAATCCTTTCAAACCTGTGTAATTTCTAACACTAAATGTATTATTTATCAGCTGATATCATCTTGGCCCAATAAAGAGCACTGATGCCATCATTTCATTTGCTTACTACCACCCTTCTTGTCTTTAACCTTGTGGAGAAAATCTCCCAACACTGCTAAAAATTACGTATTACAGTATCAACACCTTGACTCTTCCAACAAAGTCAGGGTGGGGGAAAGGGAGGATATTGGAGAAGAACATTTTCCAGATTGGATGATTTCTCGTTACATTTTAACTTCTAAGAACGTAATGGCCACATAAGGTAGGAAAACCCATCTCCACAAACTGTGGTTTGTTAACCTGCCATTAAAGCACAATCCAAAGCACATGTTCCAATTGGGGGGGGGGGGAATTTGATTTTAATGGGGACAATTCAAGATTGAGTTAGTAACAGTGAATTTTTGGAAGCTTGTTTAGCCCAGGTTAATGGCCTTTTAGGTTTTCTCCAAGTGAATAGGAGCTTTGATTTAATTTCAATTTATATACTGCAATTCTCTGCCCAAAGGGCGACTCAATGCGGTTTACAAGGTACAAATTCACAAATTACAGCATAAAAAATATCACAAAAAAGTTGTATGTCACAGTGCAATATAGTAAATACAATAAACACAATAAAATACAATTACATAACAAAATAATTAAATTAAAAAACAAGTACAAGCCTTAGCTCACATCAAAGCAAGGTCCGGGCTGAGCACAGAGTACACTTCCTCAAATCAATGGGGAAGAAACAGAGACAGAAAGTCCTCGAGTGCAGCAGAAGGCACACTTTTTGAATAAGAATTACTGTATATGTTGGGGGGGGGGGGTATCAGGAATTTAGAGCTGCTTAGGCGGGACATGATAAAAAAAAAAGGTTGGGAACCACTGTGATATTTGCATATTAACTTTGGCTCATTTAGCCAAAGCTGTTTATTAGTTCCAAACCCAAGTCCACAGCTATTTCCAGGTGCCCACACTATAAGTGGAGTTTATCAAAACAGGGAAAGCGAACTGCAGCTTCTCTGACTATGTGCAGGACATTTCTTACAGGGAGCAACAGGCCATGGTTTAGTGCAAAATGCAAATGTCTCTCATAAGATCATATTCAAATCAGAATGGTAAAAATACTATTTGATAGACTTCCTGTGATTAATAGTCTTGATTATATTCAAATCAGAATGGTAAAAATACTATTTGATAGACTTCCTGTGATCATTATTCTTTCTCCGGGTAACTAAAGCCCCTACATAGATTACATGAATAACACATGATACACATACATATCTAATCATGACCAATTGTCAGGAATTTGTGCACAGCCAAATCTCAGATTATGTCTACAGGTGTAAACATGAATTCTCAACTTTCAAAGAACACATTTCAGAGGCGAGACCAGTACAAGCAATTTTACATGTTCTCTGCACGTTAAATGAAAATGAATAAAACAAAAGGCATACATCCCATATGGGACTGCAGTGGCTTAGTTATTAAGATGTTGAACCTGACGAGAAGGTCAGCAGTTCGAGATGAGTGCTGCACAACAGAGTGAGTTCCTGTCATCTGTCCCAGCTCCTGCCATCTTAGTAGTTCGTAAGAAAGAAATTGCAAGTAGATAAATAGGTACAGATTCAGCAGGAAAGGTAACAGTGTACTGTGCACTCCGGCAGCGTCATGCCTGCCACATAACCATAGAAATCTCTGCAGACAGACAGCACTGGCTCTTTGGCTGTAAACGGAAATGAGCATTGCCACCTAGAATTGGATACAACTGGCTTTTGAGCACAGGAGACTTTTACCATAACCTTTATCATCTCGTATATGTGTCATGTGCCATAAGACACAACCTAACACAGGATTCAAATGGATTCACTGAACTATGGAAAGGTTCATGATTGTTCCTCCACATAACCAGAATGATATGGTAAACTAAGTCATTTGATTGCAAAAATATCAGCTGCCAAAGTCATTTTTAACAGCATAAAATGGTTTGGAGAACTATTTCAAGGTGGCGTTTACATATTCCAGAGCTAATAATGTAACTTTTTTTTACAATGAAGAAAATGTCATCTTGTAACAACACAGGGCAAAAAGAAACCTTCAAAATAGGAGGCGTCAATTCAACGGTGCAACATTCTGCAATACAAAGTTTCTCACACGATCCTATGCAATTTTACTTAGAAAAGTATAGAGGCAAAGAGAACTTTTTTTATATAAAAATTACAGTAGTAAAGAAAACAACAAAAGAAAAAACAAGATATTCCTTCCATAAGATCCAGGAAATCTAAGGGAATTCAAACCTAGATCGGGAATGCTGGATGACCAAGAAGGAAGCACATTATCTGACCAGGAGAAAATAAAGAGAAGGTGGCAACAATACTGTAGACTGAAGAATTATACAGAAGAGAGAAGAGGACGACAGACTACTTCAGGAACCCTGGTGGCGCAGTGGTTAAATTGCTGTACTGCAACCAAAAGGTTGAGAGTTCTGTCCTGATGGGGGCCAAGGTTGACTCAGCCTTCCATGGTTGGTAAAATGGGTACCCAGCAAGTCTGGGGCAAAATACTAATTCACTTGTGAACTGCCCAGAGAGTGCACTAAGTGCTATGGGGTGGTATATAAGTGTAACCGCTATAAATGCCATCTTCAATCTGGTCCCACCCACCCAAACGTGCACTGTATTCCAGACGTCTTTTCTTCAAACGAGGTAGTCAATTGCAGAGGAACAAAAAAATGCACCCCAATAGAAAAGCATATCAGAGAGTAAACAAAACAAAAAGCCAAATAAATACGCATTGTGGCACTTTAAAGACTAACTACTGTATTAGCTTCGTGGATCAAGTCCACTTCGTGAGACATAAGAGTGAGGCTTCATGGCATCAATTTACACACATCAAGTACAGAATGGTTAGCATAAAGCAAAGCAATCGCACTTCTATACCGCCCCCATAGCACTTAGTGCACTCTCTGGGCAATTCACAAGTTAATTCGCATTTCGCCCACCCGCCCGCCCCCAACATGCTGGTACTCATTTTTACCAACTTCTGGAGGATGGAAGGCTGAGTCAACCTTGGCCCCGTCAGAACTCTCAACCTTTTGGTTGCAGTACAGTGATTTTTTTTACAACAAAAACAAAATGAAAATTTCAAGAGACTCCCTGTGGGCGGGACGGAGGGCGAGAACAATCGCGCGGGGTGGTGGTGGTCATAAACGTGCAGAAGATTAAGACCTATTGCCACTTCTTCTTCTAGTAACCCGCACCTTGCCTTTCAAGGAAGGGGAGAAATGAGGTCCAGAGAAGTAAAGGCAGGCAGTCCTCACCTTGGCAGGCCACGGCTGAGCCTCAGAATAAGGTCCGGTAATAATAATAATACAGTGATACCTCACACAACGTCCAAACTTGGTTCCACAAGTTTAGACTTTATACGGATTTGGACTTTGTATGAGGCATGCAAAATCTTAGCCGCGATGCCTCATACAACGTCCAAATCCTTGCCACGATGCCTTGTACAACGTCGTTTCTATAGAGATACATTGTACTGTAACAGCACAGACTTCAGGGCAGTCAAGGAAACAGACAGAACTTTAAGAAATCATTGTCTAAAGGCTAAATACATTACAAAAACATGTCAAACAACCCTGATTGACCAAGAACCTGAAGAATGCTGCAAAAATCCCAGGAATGCTTCTAAAAATTAGGACAAAAAAAATTTCCAAATCGCACTCAAAACCTCTCCTAAACACTCTTTGCCTCGTGCAAAACCCACAAGAGCAATGCACGCATGTGTTCTGCCTTTTATACTGCCCAGGCACAATGCAACCTGGGAAAAACCCCAATGCCTTATACAAAGTCGCAGCGACTTTGTATGAGGCAACTTTTTTCAAGGAATTAGGCAATGTTGTATGAATTTGATGTTGTATGAAGCGGACTTTGTATGAGGTATTACTGTAATAATAATAATAAATAATAATAATAATTTGGTGTCAGAAATTATTCTGGGTTGAAAGGATGTTTTGCTGGAGGAACTGCGCTCAAGGGGCGCCCGTATGAGGCTCCTTTCGTGTCCAGGATCTTTCTCCCTCCCTCCCACCACCGAAGTGGTCCCTATTTATCTCCTTGCAATGGTTTGCCTTCGAAGTGCTAGGTTGGCAGGAGCTGGGGCAGAGGCTGGCGCTCAAACCGTCATGCTGCGGCACTCGGGGTCTCGAACTGTCCGACTCGCCGGCCCTCCTCCCAAGCTCTTAACCAGGCGAGGTTCTTGGTTAGGTCAAACACACACACATAAACCATGAAGGGATGATGGGGTGCCAAAAGGGAGCCCAGGCCCTGTCACCGAAGGCCGCGACCCACCGCCACCCCGGCCCAGACGCCCAAGAAGACCCGGGCCTAGGCCTTCGCCGGAGTTTCCCCACAGAAAAAGCAGCCTCCGCTCTCCGGCCCTCACCTCGGATCCTGAGCCGCTGCCCAGGGCAGCGCAGCGGGTTCCCCCGGAGCCGGAGGGGGGGGAGTTGGGGGGGTGAAGCGCTCGGGCCTCCGCCGCTCGCCTTTCCCCCCCAATCGGAGTCTCTCTCTCTCTCAAACAAACAAAATGGCGGCCGCTGCCCTTCCTGCCGCCCAAACCAGCCGTTCAAAAAATCGACAGGATGTTTACCGTTTCAAATGAGAGGAGGGGGGGGGAGAAAAGAGAGTCGAAAAAAAGGCACTGCGCGTGCGCACAGGAGACGGAGAAGGTCTGTCTCTAGGTAGGGAGAGGGCAGGGCCCAACGGCGCACGCGCAAGCTGGCCGAACGGACGTTCAAGCCAATGAGAAAAGGGGCCAGGAAAGGGTGTTCTGGGAGAGGATTGGGTCTCGTCTACGATAGGAGGAGGGAGGGAGCGGTTAAGGGGGCGGGGCTATCGTAAGGGACAGCCGCCGCGTGAGGCAGCAGCGGAGAGGAAGAGGCAGGTGGCCGCTGGCGCATGCGCAGTGGCTGCTCTGTAGTTTTTAAACTGGAGCGGGCAAGTCAAGTGTAATGTATGGGCAAAAGGCGTCGCGGACTCGCGTCGTTCCTTCGTGTGAGAAGGATGGAAGCGATGCAGCGCGAGCCTAACAAAGCAATGCTTACCCGTGTTGTGCAATAAGGTTTTCATGTCAGAAATCACTTAATAGAGCCGTGATGGCGAACCTTGGCACTCCGGATGTTCTTGGGCTTCATTTCCCAGAAGCCCAAGCCCCCTGTGAATCCACATGAATGGGTTTTCTGCGATTCATCCGGCCCGCGCTGCCCTTGTCGCTCCCGGAAGCGGAAGTAATACGCGTCCGTACGGTTAAGGCTCTTCCAGGGTAACCCTTCCTCGATACAGGTGCGTTTTACTTCCGCTTCCGGGAGCAACGAGGGCACCAAACCCATTCGTGTGGATTCACAGGGAGCTTGGGCTTCTGGGAAATGAAGTCCAAGAACATCTGGAGTGCCAAGTTTGGCCATCACTGTAATAGAGCTTTCAGAGAGATATTTAAGGAGTGGTTTTTACCCATTCCAAAGGACTGCAGCGGCTTTGTGGTTAAGACGCTGAACTTGATGACTGGAAGGTCAGTAGTTCGTGACCTGAGATGCATGGTAGAGTGAGCGCCTGTCTCTGTCCCAGCTCCTGCCTACCTAGCAGTTAGAAACCAAGAAATTGCAAGTAAGTAAATAAATAGGTACCACTTCAATGGGAAGGTAAACAGTGTTCTCTGTTCTCCAGTGTCTAGTCATGCCTGCCACATATTGTCCACTGAAATGTCTGCAAACGCAGACAGCGCTAGCTCTTTGGCTATAAACATGAGCACTGAACCCTAGAGTTGGATACTACTGGCTTTCAAGCAAGGGCGATCTTTACCGTTTTACCCATTCCACTCCACCAATGAGATGCTATGGTGGAGAGGAGATTTGAACCTCCTGAGTCCCAGTCCATTATGGTAGCCACTACCCAGCAGGGCTTCCAAAGCAAAATTCTAGTATTGATTGACTCAGTATTCGAAGAGGAAAAGTCCTGTTTGTTTGTTTGTTTATTAAATTTATATACTGCCCAGCCCATCTGGGATATTTTCCCACTCTGAGCAGTGTACAAAAGTTAAATCCAGAAACATACACGCAATAACTATTGAAGGTGTCCAAGGGTGCCATATAACTTATTCAGGCACTTTCATCATGAAAAACCAAGCCAAACAGAAAGACCCTGGGGGAGTATTTTTGGATTATAGTTCATTTCTTTAGATATATGAAATGCAATATTAAGGTCACAAAATTTTGCATGGAGATCCCTCAAGTGTCACAGCCATTTACCTTGTGCATATAAATTTGTGGCATAAACTGACCTGTGTCTGAGGATTTGGACTGTACTTCATAGGGGAAAAAATGATTTTTTGTGATAACTTCTAGACTATCTTATCCTGAAGAAATATGTTAGATGTCACAAATATGTAGTGGCTTTACATGGATTAGTGAATGACAACAAGTAAAGTTTTTTTTTACTGTTAATCCAGTCTATAAATCATATGGCAGCACCGCAGCTTCATTGTCAAAATAAATCTTGTTTTAAAAATCTGACATTTGTTAAAATTAAATAAGGGAGAAGAGCCAGTTTGTGTGATCTTGAGCAGAGCAACAATAAAATGAGTTATTATATCACTATAGAGATTTTAATATAAATTTATATGGAACATTGTGTGTCTAGTAAAGCTTCCATATTAGCACATTCTCAAAACCATACTACAGTACATGTTAAAAGAGGAAGTATTATTTACTTTCTGGTAATGGCATTGTCACATAACATGCTGTTTTGCACTTCTGATTCTTAGTTTCTGGATAGATTCAAAACAAGACAGGATAGATAGATGGCCAGGCATCAAGCTGTTTAGTGCTCTGAATGCCTTTTTTTATATAAACTGAATTTGGCCCGTTCTGAGTCTGTGGAACCTACTGACTGAAATCCAATAGTTGCAACTACAGTAGTGGGTCTATTGGATAAATGGAACTTATGAAGTAATTGACTTGCAAATTGTCACTGTGCCAATGGGCCTACTGTAGTTGCAACTGACGGCTGAATTTCAAACATTGACTTACTCATTGCTTCTTGGGAGTCAGGCTAGCATTTATTTTTTTGCTTTATTAATGTACCATAAGTCAATGGCAAAAGTCCAAGGAGAAAGAAAAAAAATACAACCACCTGAATACAGAATTTCAAAGAAAAGCAAGGAGAGATAAGGAAAACTACCTGAACGAACAGTGCAAAGAAATGGAGGAAAACAACACAAGAGGCAAAACTAGAGATCTTTTCAAAAAAAATTGGGGAAATCAAGGGAATATTTAAAGCAAAAATGACCATGATAAGGGACAAAGATGGAAAGGAGTTAGCTGAAGCAGAAGAGATCAAAAAAGGATGGCAAGAGTACACAGAGGAACTCTACAAAAAGGACCTCAACACTCCAGATAATAACAATAATGAGAAATTTGAACTTGAACCAGACATTCTGGAGAGTGAAGTCAGAAAGGCCCTAAAAAGCACTGCAAACAATAAAGCTAGTGGAAATTATGGCATCCCAGTTGAATTTTTCAAAGCCCTAAAAGATGATGGAATCAAACTACTGCAGTCAATATGCCAGCAAATTTGGAAAACAAAACAGTGGCCACAGGATTGGAAAAGATCAGTGTACATTCCAATCCCCCAAAAAGGGAATACCAAAGAATGCTCAAATTACCGAACAATTACGCTCATCCCACATGCCAGCAAGGTGATGCTCAAGATAATACAGGATAGACTTCAACAACATGTGGAGAGAGAACTACCAGAGGTGCAGGCCGGGTTCAGAAGAGGCAGGGGGACTAGAGACCACATTGCCAACATACATTGGATCATGGAGAAAACAAAAGAATACCAGAAACAAGTCTACTTTTGTTTTATTGACTACACCAAGGCTTTTGACTGTGGACCACAACAAAATGTAGCAAGTAATTAAAGAGATGGGAATACCAGAACACCTCATATGCCTCATGAGAAATCTGTACACGAACCAAGAAGCAACAGTTAGGACAGAACACGGAAAGACAGAGTGGTTTGGAATAGGAAAAGGAGTAAGACAAGGCTGCATTTTATCACCTTGCTTATTCAATCTATACACAGAGCACATAATGCTCAATGCAGGGATGGAAGAATCACAATATGGGATCAAAATTGCTGGGAGAAATATCAACAATTTGAGATATGCAGACAATACCACCCTAATGGCAGAAAGTGAGGAAGACCTAAAGAACCTCTTGATTGGATTGAAGGAGAAGAGTGCAAAAGCTGGCTTGAGACTTAATGTCAAGCAAACCAAGATAATGGCAACAGGTCTGATCAGTCCCTGGAAAATAGACATACCTGTCAACCTTCCCGGATTGGCCAGGATTTCCCGTTTTTCAGCACCGATTTGTGCCGTTTCCCGCCTGGAGCTGCCAAAACCCCGGAATTTGGCAGCGGGGGAAAAGAGGTACTGCGCATCCCTTCTGCGCAGGTCGCCTTCTACGCATGCATAAAAGGCTTGCAAGAAGGGTTCTACACAAGTGTTAGAAGGCGACTTTTCGCAGAACCGTTCTGCACAGGTCCCGGATTGTCCGGACCCGCGATTGACAGGTATGAAAATAGATGGGAAAGAAGTAGAAGCAGTGACAGATTTTACTTTCCTGGGATCTAAGATCACTGCAGATGGCGACTGTAGCCATGAAATAAAAAGACGACTGATTATGGGGAGAACACTCATGGATATATTTTTTAAAATGTCTACAAGTGATACTGTTTAGAGAGGCACTTAAAGATATCTCTCTACATGGTTAATTGTTTTGTTTTTGTTATTTTTCTTCCAGATTCAAAGCTTCTTTATAATTACAGATTAACTTTTATTTATATTTCTGCCAGCGGAAAGAGTTGTTTTCTTTTTAATGTCATTTTATCTCTTTTATTCTAGCATTTTTATGTTGTATTTTAATTTAATGTTGTAAACTGCCCAGAGTGAGGAATTTTTTTCTTGAGATTAAATAAAAGAAAGAGGAGGAAGCCTTTTCAAAATGATAGAAAGAAAGAAGCCTTTTGAAAATGATAGTCAAGGGGAAAGTCAAAAAGTTTTAGAAGTACTGTAGTTAAAAAAAACTTTCAGGCCATAAGGAAAGGTTGCAAGAATTCTCCTCTTATAGACAATAGTTACAGAAAAAAAGTTAGATCCTCTTAACATTTAGCATTGTGTTGGAACAAAGAGGGACTCCTATTCTACTACTCTTCTGGCAGTTTTTCTTTTTGCACATTCTAGGAAGTTGTGTCCAATACCCATCACACTTTGTGCCCAGTTGTGGGTTAGTTCTTCTCTGTCCTAGATTATAGCCAGATACTGGGGCAGTAACATTCAGAATCTCGTAGTTATGGCTCGGGGATTCTCAGAGTTGCAGTTTTTTAAGGTAACTTTCCCAAGCTGCAGTTGTCACATATTCAATGGATAAAGCATTTCTTATAATGTCTGCTTCATCCAAATGTCAGGAAATCAAAATGCTGAGAAATATATTCATTCCCTATAGGAAGCACCACCTTGGCACTTCATCATTACCACTAGGAGACAGATCCAGGCATTTATGCTGAGCTATTTCTGTGTTAGGGCAGGGAACTGAAATAATTTAGGTGTGCCTGTACCAGAACAGCCAGCCTGTATGCCTTAGGCAAGTTGCACAGTCCCCGAAAACCCCCAGAAGAAGGAAATGGTAAACCTGAGTATTCTTTACCTAGAAAACAGTGCAGAGGATCACGATAAGTTAGAACTGACTTGACAGTGCATGATTATTATACCTTCCTCCACTTTTGCTACCATATAGAATACAGTATCATTACTCAGTTTGAATAATTCCTTCAATATTTTCCTTACACTGTTAATAGCTAGGTTGTCCCATTGTCTTGACTGATATTATGGTATTTTGTCCAGAAGTTCTATTTGCTTTCACAATGGGTGACAGTCTTCTGTGCATATTAATCCATTATCTCTCCTCCTAGAAGCAAGGTCAAGCGTCTTCTTGTAGTTTAACAAATGATATGTCTGCTAAGCCTTGTCTGTTTCAAATAGTTTATATGGGAGGCCAGATCTTACATCAAACGAAGCTATGCTGAGTTATACAGCATTTGAAGAATGTTTTTTCACATTTACTGCCAGTGTCATTTATTTTATCCTGGTAAAAAGTTACAGGGAAATATTTCCATGAATCTGGAAATTGCCTTTCCTTTCCCCCAACCATGGTAGTTTTATATATTTCTATCTTTTAAAAAGTTAGAATTCACAATTTCCAATGAAATGTCTGTGGTCCATTGGCCAATATGATAGAATAAACATGAATTTCGACTCTCATCCAATAGTAATTCTTGAATTCCAGATCTGAGAGCTTGTGGGGTCGTCCACTCATACAGACAGAGACATACATACAAACCAGTGGTAATCTAGTTTTTTCTTTCCTCCTCCCCATGTACATTAGGTGAACCATCTAGAAAAATAACTTGCTTGCGAAAGAAGTCTTATGTACAGCCTTTTCCTAGGCACAGACCTCCTTCTCTTTGCTTGGATCTATACATCTAGATTCTTTGTCTTCAATAACATTTGTTTTGCTAGTTTGAGAATGGCTGCAGAATGCTGAATGAATGTTTGGTAACACAAACTGGGATCTGGACTAGTCAGTACTAAGCAGAGTCAATAGATGCGAGGTCTGAAGGGTACAACTGAACAACAACAAAATGCCACAATGTTTGTTTTGCATCCATCTAACTAACCATTTGTAACTCAACAAGGCCAAACTTCACAGCTACTCTGAATAACCACCAGGGATCCTCTGCTATTACCAGTTGTAAAAAGCCACATTGATTTGTATACTTACCTAAAATTTTTGAAATGATAGCCATGTTAGTCTGTGCAAGCCAGTGGTAGGATTCAGCATTTTAGCCCCAGTTCGCCAGAACCGGTAGCAGAAATTCCGGATGGCCCCACCTATCCAAGTTTGGAAATGAAGTACAGTGGTACCCCATATACGAACGCTTCGTATAACGAAAATTTTGTACAATGAAGCGTTTGTGTGCTATTTGTGCTGCACCGTATAACGGGGGGAAAAGTTCATACAGATTGCTATTGGCGATACCCCGCACAACGGGAATTTTTTTTTCATTGTACAGGGTATCACCAATAGCGATCCGTATAACAAACTTTTTTTCGTTATGAGGAGCATCACCCATAGCGATCCATATAATGAAAAAAAGTATAGCGAAGAGCTCTATGGAACGGAGTTTTTTCACTATATGGGGTTTTACTGTAGTCCTAATTCGGGTGCAATGCAGGGCTTTTCCCCTGTCCACGGCCACCATACAACGCCCACAGAGTAGGTAGTAAAAAAAATTGAATCCCACCACTGGTGCAAGCATATCAGAGTAAATAAAGCAACAAAAAAGTTGTGGCATCTTAAAGACCAACTGTTGTATTTTAATGTAAGCTTTTCTGGAACAAGTCCACTTTGTCAGACATAAGAGACATATACTGTACTTATCTTTGAAATGATAGCCAGCCATGTTAGTCTGTGTTTCAAGCATATCGGAGAGTAAATAAAACAGACAAAAACCGGTATGGTACTTTAAAGCAGTTCTCAACCTTTTTGCGCCCAGGCTGGGTCAAGCTCCCCCACAGCTTTGAGGGCCGGTCGGCCATTTTGCCCTTCCTTTACCACATGGCACTTCTGGGTGTGATGGGGGCGCTGCGGGCCACAGGTTGAGAATCCCTGCTTTAAGGACTAGCAAAGGTAAAGGTGTTCCTTGCTCGAAAGCCAGTCATATCTGACTCTTGGGTTCAGTGCTCATCTCTGTTTCAAAGCCAAAGAGCCAGTGCTGTCTGCTTCTGCAGACGTTTCTGTGATCATGTGGCAGGCATGACTAGACTGAACCCTAGAGTGATGCCGAAACCCCAGAATTTGGCAGCAGGGGAAAGGAGGTACTGCGCAGCCGCTCTGCGCAAGTCGCCTTCTACGCATGCGTAGAAGGGGGCTACACAAGCGTAAAACCCTTCTACGCATGCGTAGAAGGCGACCTGCACAGAACCGTTCTGCGCAGGTCCCGGATTGGCCGGAGCCACAGTTGACAGGTATGGTTTATCACTCTTAGGTTTGACGAAGTGGATTTGATCCACGAAAGTTAACGTTAAAAAGCTAACATTAAAATACAGCGGTTAGTCGGCAGAACTTTTTTTGTGGTCGTTTTGTTTACTGATACAAAAGACGACTGTCTACTCCCAGGCTCTAAAAGCAGCTTATTCCCATACATTTCCCACACGTGTTTGTCCTGCTCACAGAAACACACTTTCTTGAGAGCAAGGTGGGGGTGGGAGACAGAGAGAAAGTTTCTGCAGGGAGGGGAAATGATGCCCGGGGGCCCTGCAAACAAAGGACAGCATGGCAAGGAGAGAGTGTGTGTGTGGGGGGGAGGCCGGCGGACACCCCAGCCCGGCGGAGGGGCTCCTCTGTCCCTCTCCCCCTGTCCGGCTGCATCTCCCCCCACCCTCCCGGCTGCTGCCCTCCATCCGAGCAGGGGCAAAGATGAGCGCCGAAGGCAGCCTGGGAGGCGAGGAGGACCCTTTCTCCGGCGCGTTGATGGAAGAGCTCAAGCAGAGGCTGCGGCGAGCTTTCCAGGGAGAGAGGAGGAGGAGGACGGCGGGGCGCCCCACCGCCGCCCCCCAGGTGCTCGGCAGCAGACCAGCTGGCCAGGAGGAGGCGGCCCAGGAGGAGCTGCTGCGCCGGGCGCACGTCGAGGGGAGCCTCGCCTGGCTCCGGGTGGAGCTGGTGAGTTTCCCCCGGGAAAGAGTGTGTGGGGTGTGTGTGTGTGTGTGTGTGTGTGGGGGGGTGTTTGTCCCCTAAGCCTCCACCCTTCTTTCCCTTCCCATCCAAAAAGAAACGCTCATTTGCAAAAGTTCTCTCATGCTCAGTGACAACACCTGTAGCTGCACAAAGTTACAGAAGTCTTGTGAGGCTCGAACGCTTCATCTCACCTGAGCTGGGAAGACGGGTGAATCAGATAACTTCTCTAGTTTCTTTCTTTCTTTTTAAAATAGTAGCCGTGTTAGTCTCCGTTTCAAGCATATCAGAAAATAAAAACGCTGTAGCACTTTGGAGACTCACTGTTATATTTTTATTTTAAATACTTTATTAGTAATTGTCACATAAAAAACATATTAACATCAAATTTTAACCCAGTACAAAAACATTTCATATCTCCTTCCCCCCACCCCCAATGACTTCCAACAACTACTACTCCTGCACTTATTTTAATCATTGTGGTGTTTACAGGTTATTCCGCTGCCTTCATATCCTCTAAAGCCAATCAATTTTAATTACTGTAGTACATTTCTTTTGATGCTCCTCCGTATAGTACTTATTTATAAAGTCCACCAACTTCAAGTCCACTTGATCCACGAAACCAAACATTAAAATATAACAGTCCACTTGATCCACGAGATCAAACATTAAAAATATAACAGTTAGTCTTCAAAGTGCTACAGCGTTTTTGTTTCATTTATTCTCTGATATTCTCTAGTTGCTTTGGTTTGGCCAACGACAAAGCGAAGAAAGTGGCTTTATTTTGGCAGTCCAGGGTTTGATCGGGACCGAAAAAAGAAGAACTCTAGTTTTGGGTCAGGTGTAGGCAGCTGAGTGGCAGGCAGCAATTTTATCTATCTATCTATCTATCTATCTATCTATCTATCTATCTATCTATCTATCTATCTATCTATTATTATTAGTAGTAGTAGTAGTAGTAGTGTCCCAGCTATCTATCTATCTATCTATCTATCTATTATTATTATTATTATTATTATTAGTAGTAGTAGTAGTAGTAGTAGTAGTAGTAGTAGTAGTAGTAGTAGTAGTGTCCCAGCTCCTGCCAACCTAGCAGTTCGAAAGCAAGAAATTGCAAGTAGATAAATAGGGACCAGTTCGGTCGGAAGGTAACAGTGTTCTGTGCGCTCCGGTGTCTAGTCATGCCTACCATATGACCACTGAAACGTCTGCAGAAGCAGACAGCGCTGGCTCTTCGGCTTTGAAACAGAGGTGAGCACTGAACCCTAGAGTTGGATATGACTGGCTTTCGAGCAAGGGAAACCTTTACCTATTTATTTATTAATTAATTATTTTATTCATTACATCTGTATGAGGCCCTTTTGGGCACAAGTGGATTAAAACAATGGTCTCGTTCCCCTTCATATCCAGATCAAACTTTGGACGGACAAAATGAGGTCATCTTCTTGGCTTTGTCGCTGGCCAAATTTAAGTCCTCATCGGTACTGTATATGTTTCTGGTAGGCGCATTCTGAATATATATTATCGTGAAGTTTGGTTCTATTGAGTTGTAAATGGTTAGTAGATTGATGCAAAATAAACATTGTCACTCCGATCAAGGATCTTCTGTAAATAGTCACACTGATTTGTAAAATTATCTGTTATACAGGTATTAGCCAATTGTTGTGAGCGTCTGTATCTGATGTGTATAAATTGATAGTCACACTCTTAAGTCTGAGGAAGTGGACTTGATCCAATGATAGCTAACATTAAAATATAGCAGTTAATCTTTAAAATGCCACAATGTTTTTTTGCCTATTTGTTTAGTTTACTCTCTGATATGCTTGTACAAACACAGCTACCACTTCAAGAATTTCAACTTCCTGTCAAGACATTCTTCGAAATGTTCAATCACAATGTCTTTTCTCGTAATATGAATCCAGCACATCTGATCTTAACTTCTGATCTTCATCTTCTACCTGATAACTCTTCAAATTGCAAGCTGCCAAAGCAAATGAGGCAGAGGGATACCATTATGAAAGCCTGAACCTGGATGCATTCATAAGACTAGCAGACACTCATTAGGCTTACAAAAGTTAGTTTTTTGAATTACGACTTTCAGAGCCTTCTAGTCAGCGTGCCCAATGTGGTTCTGGGAGATCTAGCTCAATACTATATCTTTGCCAATCTCTGGCAACCTAGCTGGTGGAAAAAGATTTCCACACCCCTTCATTCCTATAGTATCCTGTCTAGATCCCTAAAAATGCTGGAGAGAAGGTCGTGTAATCCTGCTAATTGGATGAGCTGTGGGAATCACGAAGGATTCCCCCAAACCAGAGGGTCTATTTTCCAATAGGAGAATGCTGGACCCAACCTAAGTGTTTACATAAGCAGTGCAGTTTTGAATGTTTCTTTCCTTTTCTACAAATGCTTTGTTCTCCTTTGTGTCATGCTCATAATGAAAATAATAAATAACTTATTATTCATAAGGAGGTATTTGGGATTGATTCTTCCAGTAGCAAGGGTTAAGTAGTTTACATTATTAACTAGCTAACTTTAACTTAATGTTGTGAATTTATGCTGATGGAAGTGACTCTGTAAATTGCAAGGGCAAAATAATTAAGAAGTTGCCATTCACACTTTTACTTGTGTGCCAATCACAAGCAGTGACATGTAAATGACTAGCAATTCACTGCTACAATTTAGACAGTTACACTAGTGCAACTCCACAACAGAATGCTGGTTTATGAGTGATAATTTCTTTCCCATTGCAGTTTGAACTGTGGCATGTAAAGTTACTTGTATAGTTAGTTTAGCAGCATTACTAAATAACGGAAGTGGAATATATTATAGTTCAAGTGCTGGCTAATGGTGTGCCTCAGGCTATTGTATTCAGATTTTTTAAAAAATAAAAGCAATTACTTTAACGACTTTTGGGAAATTGGAAAATAAAGGCCAGGACACTGTTTGCATAAGATTTGTGTAACTTTCCATGACTAATTGTCGCTAACTGAGAAGTGCTGGGAAGCATTATGGTTCTGTATGTTACCAGGCAAGCAACTGATAATGTCCTGATGAAGGTACAGTACCTCATTAATTAACCATAACTAGTCATGACAGGGACTGTGGTGGCTTAGCTGAACTCAACTACCAGAAGGTCGGCAGGTCAGCAGTTCAAGACCTGAGTGTTGCATGATGAAGTGATTCCCCTTCTTTGTACCAGCTCCTGCTAACCTAGCAGTTTGAAAGCCTGAAATTGCAAGTAGATAAATAGGTACTACTTCAGTGGGAAAGATAACAGCATTCCGTGCACTCGGGCATCTTGTCATGCCTGCCACATGACCACGGAAACATCTGTAGATGCACACAGCGCTGGTTCTTTGGCTATAAACAGAGATCAGCACTGAACCCTAGAGTCAGATACGACTGGCTTTCAGGCAAGGGAGAACTTTACCTTTATCTTTACCTAGTCAAGGCAAGTTACACAGACTTTGCAGAAATCCCAGTAGGATTCTAGCTGAAGAGTTTATTTCAGAACATTTAAACTATGATAATAATTACCTACTTCACTTGTGGCCTTGAAACTTTTAATGGCAACAAATCCATTTTTAAAAGCTTGGGCTATGAAACAAATTTTATAACTATGCATTAACTTGTATGGTAGAGTAGGGAACTATCCAGGGAAATAGTGCATTCCTCAGTTACTCACTAGAAGTTTGCATTAGAAATATTATCAGTTCTGAATGTCTGCATAGGGTTTTTGTGACTCATAGATGATTGAAAACTATTCTATGTTTGTACTGTGTGCAGTTTTTCCATTCCTACTACATGCATTTGAGGACGGAGCTGTGACAATGAAATTGTGCCAGGGCTGATCAGTGGTACTAATTAAGTTCTTCTGGATGATTATCGTTCAGTATAAACAATTACAATCTTTTGTTTCTTCATAGCTGGAGATGAAGTCTCAGAACCGGAAACTTGCCAGAACTCTGCTGGATTTAAGCATGGAAATACAAAGGCTGAGAAATGAGAACAACATGTCAGCAGCTCTAGAATCAGAGACACTAAATGCTACTATAATGCCAGAATAAAATGAAAAAAACATGTGGTTTGAGGAACAAAGCCTGAAAATGCTACATTCAGCCTGTCAACAATTCTGACAAAATGTGAAGATGATGTTGCACAGTTAGATCAGACTAAATAGAATGTGGCTTAAACATAAGAATTTCAGCGAAATCAATGAGGGAGATATTTATGAATTAGAATCTGATGCTTCCCTCTGAGCCTCCATCATCCAAAGCAGAGAGAAAAAATAGAAAGCCTACAGAGGATGGATGGTATGCTTTCCTTTTCAAATGATAACTAAATGTTTATTTAATATGTTGAATCAGAAAAAAATGGTCAAAACCTGATCTTTGAACAAGACAGAAAGAGGAGGAGGCAGAGATTTCCTGAAACCCACATGTTGGCACTATTGCCATGGAGGTTAAATGTGGTCCGAAGCATCTTTCACTGATACTGAGATACCAGTTCCAAAGGGTACACCACTTGTGCAAGCAGTTTATATCAGGGCACATCTACAAGGAGATTGTCCATGTTTTGGAAAAGGACAGATCCAAATGCAGCTTTGGCACCAACATTGTGAAATTCCGTTTCTCCATGGCTGATAGGTGAGAGGAATTCTACCTGGATGACGCCAACAGCTAAGCATCCAGGATTTTAATTAGCCTGACTCAGTGTTCACAGATAAGGCCAAAACCTGCCCTTTCAGTTGGTAGTGAAGAAAACAAGAAAAACTTCAGTCATTTCATTTCAGTTCTTTACTTAAAAATCAGTTAAACTTTCATGTTACAGGATATTTTCAGAAAAACAGCAAGATTCAAAGGCAAATTCAGAGGCACTTAAAAAGCTATAAAACCTATCTAATTTGGAAGCCAGAAAGGGCTTCCCAGCTTCTGTCTAACCTTTGATTACAAGCATAAATCAGCGAACCTTTCTAGCAAGACATTTTTCAACAATATATCTGTTTCTCCCCACTCTGGAAACCATCATTCTGTAACATCCATCATCCTTGTAAACCACAGTATGGAAATTAGGGGACATCTCTCTCGAATGTTCTTCTACACCCAGTATTCTCAACCTCTGAAGTTCATCCCTCCTTGGTTGTTTTGGGAACTTACTGCAGTCATGGATTTGCTATGTTGCCTAACCACCTGAGATAATAGGACTCTCGGCCTTTCTTCAGAGCAAAACACATTCTTTTCAGACTTGCAAAGCACCATGAAATCCTATCTTCCCTTGCCCTTAGCAGAACCAGGACAAATCCATTTTCTAGCCTCACTCTGGTCCTTACAACATGCTGGTACCTTTGCATGCAGGAAAGAGTTAAATGATTCTTCTTCACATGGCCTTGATCCTGATTGCAAGGGGTTGCTTTTACAAGAGAAAAGCTAGTGAGAAATCTAGTAAAAAGTGTCTCACTCACTTGCACTCTCCATTTGATTGTTTCACTATTCAGGAACTGTACACACAGTATTAAATCACCTGACATTTCAAGTAAAAAAAACATGTTGTCTGCAAATGCCCTAACTTTGAGCTTTTGTTCCTAATTCCCAAATCTTTTCAAGGTGGGAGATAAAACCTTTGGGGGTCGCTACCTACGGTCCATGGGCTGGACTCACCCAGCCCGTGGCAGCAAATCATCTGGCCCGCGGCGGTGGTGATAGCGGACACATTTATGACAGATGCAAATGTGCCCGCAGCGGTTTATGGGGGGAACCACATGTCTGGCCTGCTTAGCTGTCTGAAGGGGCATGGTCCGGTGCATGGCACAAAAAGGTTGAGAACCCCTGGTTTCAAATATTGTCTCCTACTTTCATTTCTTCCAGTTCTGCAATAATAAATAACCAGTTAGTACTACCAAATGCTTTTTCTGCATCCAGGAAGATCAGACCTCTGGGAGATCATTCCAACTAGAACACCACACTGGATCTCTCAGGCACTGGTATTCAGTGACATAATGGCCCAAATACTGTTGCTTAATGTAGTAGGAACAATGATTGAATGGGAATTTAGTGAGTCAAAATCCGTAAGTTCTGGTGATTCAAATGAGCATGCTCTGATTTACTATGCTAAACAACAGGGTTTTGACCATTGACTCAGGCACTAACTGGGGTTTTTTCATTGTGCTTAAAGTAGACCCACTGAAACCACTGGGACTTAGGTTGCTCATCAGAAACAACTTAGGTTCCATTGATTTCAGTGGGTCAGTCTGAAGTGCAGCTGAATTATGAGCACAGTTGACATCACAGAAAATGCGACAAAGAATGAACGTAAAGTTTCAGAAAGTCACAGGTAAATATGGAGAAGGTGAAACACTGAACAATATTACAAGCTGAAGTTCTTGGTCCAATGCTGAAATCCTTACACTGTACAAGCTGTTCTCATTACACTGACTCTCCCAGACGGAGTCTTTGTGTAAGAAAAAAAATGTGGACTTAAAATCTGGCATTTCCTCTTTCCCTTGCCACCCCATCCCATAAGAGTGTGCACACACTGAATCTCTGCTAGATTTTCAGCACATAATGTTCTTTACATAAAAACACACCAGCCTCCTATGAAGATGCTGTTCAGAAACAACAGCACTGAGTAACTGACAGGGTGAGTAGTGCTGTTTGTCACGCATAAGTGGTGAAATACATCTGCAGATAAACTTTTTAATTAAAGCCATTTTCTCGCCCTACAGCTGGCGAGAGAAGGAAAGGGTGACAAATGACTGTATTTGCAATAACAAGCTGCTTAAGCCCCTAAATACTTCAGATTACAAAACAGTGTTAAATCTGAGTGAAAATGAGTTTGCAGCCACTGCAGAGGGATTACACGTAATGATACTTTTGCCTTTTTTAACATGCCATCACTGAGCTAAAAAAAGGATTATGCAGGGGGTGATGCTTGCTGTTACTCCTGCTGAGAGCTTGGAATAATACTCCTTGCAATAACACAGGACCTAATCCAGAAATAAGCTTTGGCTGCCGCATTCAGATTTGGAACAGTATGCAAAGTTCACTAAAGAGACTCCTTTGCATTCCAAATTTCAAAGTATTGTTGAACCTTGTGACATTTCCAGCAAGGGAAAAATGCCTAGTTTTATGCATGGGATAATACTTGTTCACAGCTCAGATCTGTTGGTTGCCTGTTAATACAGTATATATAAATATGCCAGTGGCGTATTTCCTGTTTGTCATTCTTCTTTCCATGTCCAACGTTGATGGGATTAGGATGTTGGAGGAAGGTTTCGGGTGAAATTAAAGCCTCTAGTTTGGACCTGTATGTTGGCAGGTAAAAATGATTTCCAGGAAAAATGTATACTCAGATACGAGTAGCAGCCAACTAGATATACATAAAGAATTTGTAGTGCTACATTTTTTGAACATGAAAGTTGGTTTCCTTTCACTAGTGAAAATAATAATAATAATAATAATAATAATAATAATAATAATAATAATAATAATAATAATAATAATAATAATAATAACAACAACAACAACAATAACAACAATAATAACAATAACAATACATTTTAATGTATATCCTGCCCTTCTCAAACACAGGCCGACTCAGGGCGGCTATACAACAAATTGAAAAATACAATAGAATCACACAAAATACAACAGAAAAAGCAGAAATACCAAATATCAATAATACAATAACAATAACATCTCTCAGTTAAGCAATCAGAAAAAATACAACACAATCCTCCTCCCTCCCATCAAAACCGGCCAAGGGGGGCAGGCGAGGGTCCAAGATCCACACAGTGAGGAGGAAATGTTCGTGGCCAGCCGGACCCAAGAAGGCACCGGACGTCTCAGTCCCCCCCCCTCCCCCAGGTGCACCCACTTCCCCCAGCTGGCGAGACCGGGGGAAGGAGCTCACGGCAGCTCCTTGGACTTTGAAATGTTTAGAAAGGGATTAGCCTTTTTAAAATAGTTACAATGTATTAGTGACAGAAGCAGACTTAACTTCTCAGCTGGGAGGGACAGCAGAATCTTATTTTTTAAAAAATATTGTTTACACAGACTGTGTAATCTGGTTTAAAGTTTGAAAGTTGCTTCATTCAGGATAAAAATTGAGTAGTGGGTTGGACCCAATGGCCTAAAAGGCCCCTCCCAACTCAGTTATTCTGTGATTCTATGAGACATTGTTTTGCAGTTTGAAGCTAAGCCACCTTAAGAAGTAAAGGATATTCCCTCCAATATTCTTTTGCAGTGGCACAAATAGTACATTTTAAAAAATTAGTATGGTGGTTAGACATTTTCAGCAACTCAATGCCAAGCATCAGGCAACAGTTAACTAACCTGACATCCCTGAGGACTAGCGGCTTTGACAAAGTCCACTGGGAAGGGTGATGGTCACCAAGTGGATTAAATCCCATTTGAATCCATCTTGATGGAAGGCAGCAGGTTCATCAATACTGGCCTGGGGCTGAGGAGGATTTTGCCTGCCAAAAGAGCTCAGGTCCAGAAAGTGACTGACGGAGCTAGATCAGTGGCATGGGGTAATACTGCGATGCGGAAGGCAGATGAAAGGCCATGGCATTATATTCTCAGGACAGTCTTCATGGCTGATCTCCATGATGATCGCCATACCTGTCAAGTATCCTGCTTTTCCCGGGAAAACCCCTTATTTTTACCCCTCTTCCCACCCCCTCCCGTTTTATTAATTTCCCCATAATATCCCTTATTTTTTTTTTAAAAAAATCCCAACTGGAGTCCTCACAGGCAAAGCTGCATTATGTTTTTCCTGCCGCTTGTGGAAGGAGTCATATCCAACTCTAGGGTGCAGTGCTCATCTCCATTTACAGCCAAAGAGCCAGTGCTGTCTGTGTTTGCAGATATTTTCATGTCCATGTGGCAGGCATGACTAGAGCCCAGCAAGTCACATATCTATATTTGGCCATGCCCACAGATTTGGCCACACCCACAGAGGGGTGTGACCAAAATTTCCCTTATTTTCAAATCCAAAACTTGACAGGTATGGATGATCGCCTATATTCAGAATTGGATATGGCACAAGAAAAAGAGGAAGGTTAGACATTAGGTAGGCAAACAATGGGTTATTTACATGTTTTTTGCAGATGGAATAGTAATCTATCAGTTGTTGCCCAGATCCTGGAGATAAAAAAATGCGGCACTTTCTCTTCTGAGTAGCTGGTGCTAGCGAGGGCAGAGTTTGATGACATTTTTCTAGCAACAATAAATCCTGCATGTGTAATTTGGGATTGTGCATGGTATTTGTGTGAGTGCTGAGGCAAAAATGCTATCCACAAAGCCCTTCTGCAGATGCATTTGTTTTGGAATGTGGGTGCTCATTCCATCTTTGTTTCTGTAGCCTACCTCATGGAAGAGAGAGAGTGTGTGTGCTTTTGCCCTTGTTCACAATGGCGATTTCAAACATGTGCTTCATGGCATCATCTTAGGGAAGAAGGGGTGGAACTTGGTGTGTGATTGAATTTGAAATGTCTTGCTGGAAGATCATTGGGGGCAAGCCCTAAGGAGGAGGGTCAATGGAAGGATCCTGATGGGAGGAGTCATGTCTGGGAGGAAGACTTATACACTCATCCTCCCACATTCATCCAGTCTCTCTCTGGAACCCTCCTGGCACACAGCCAAAATAGTCTCTTGGAAGAAGGGGGATCGGCTGCCCCCCCCCCCCAACAGCCTGCTTTATCTATCTGCTTCTGATATTTTACTGGACTGTATTTTGAACCTTGCTGTGCTTTTAATGAAAATGCCTGGAAGAGACTTGGAGTGATTTCTTTGCTCAACATTACCTGGTTTACCAAATGGCGAAGCCTGAACTGAGAGGGCCAGATCTGGTACACTCTCGCAATCCCATTGCCAGGAAGCTGGAAAAGCATGGCCTGGATGTAAGAAGATTGTTACAGCATTGCACAAAGAACAACTCCTCATTGTTCGTCATAACACCTGCACATTTATGGCAGCATAATTTACGTTACGGACCACAGTGGCTTAGTGGTTAAGATGCTGAGCTTGATGACTGGAAAGTTGGCAGGTCAGCAGTTTGAGACACGAGACAGAGTGAGCTCCCTTCGTCTGTCTTGGCTCCTGCCAACCTAGCAGTTTGAAAGCAAGAAATTGTGAGTAGATAAATAGGTACCGCTTTGGCAGGAAAAGTAACAGTGTTCCGTTCACTCCAGTGTCTAATCGTGCCTGCTACATGACCATGGAAACATCTGCAGATGCAGACAGGGCTGGCTCTTTGGCTGTAAACTGAGATGAGCACCACCCCCTAGAGTTGGACTTGACTGGCTTTCAAGCAAGGGAGACTTTTACCTGTACTTCTTCTTTCATGTCCTGGTCAAACCCTGTACTGCCAAAATGAAGCCACTTTCCTGGCTTTGTCGTTGGCCAAACTTAAGTTCTCATTGGTGCATATTTCTGGCAGTAATCAGCAGACCAGTAAATGAGCTGGATTCTGCAGCCACATTCACACCACGTGTTGTTGTCATCAGCAGCTCCCACTTGAGTATGTTGGTCTTACATTTAGGGACTCTGACCTATTCAGGGTCCTCCAAGTGACGTAGGGGAGGTTGAGTTCCTCAGCTATATCCTCCTTTAATGGTGTTTCTTGTCCAGTGAGCAACTTCCTCCATCTTTTAATTTGGTTTTCCTCTTGTGTACCTTGCCATAAAGCTCTTCCTGGATCTGAACCAGCGGACTTGAGGCTCATATCTGTTCAGAGGCTGCCGAGAGTCATTTACCTTTACTATACACTATGCAACATGAACAGGACACTGGCCATTGTTGAGAGCTGTCTCTGGTGGTTTGTAAAGTCAGCTTTTTAAAACAGCAGTCCTGGTGTCCATCCATTTGATTGGCAGGACAGAATTGACAAAGTAGAGAACAACAAGCTATAAATCTCTATGCTTCAACAGAGCTGTGAAAAAGCCCATATTTATAGCACTACTGGAATATGTGTTGTTGTACAGTTATTAACGAAAAACCATTCTTCACTAGAGATTTATTCAGGGGAAAGACTCACTGAAATTATTTGCATCACTGAACTGCATTGCCAGTAAAGTTCAGCATAAATAGTATTCCAGGGAATTCAGAATCAAGACAGCCAATCAGAGGGAGCAAGATGCTTTTCTCAATAATATTTTCAGTGATACTGTATAGTTTTTTTCATGGAAATGGAGCATAAAAGGCTGAAAAACAAACAGAGCTTTCAAACCCTGATTTTTATATCCATACATTACAATATAGATAAAATGTTTTGAAATGAAACCATTTTGCTTGTGGATAGTTTTTTCCTGTCTCCTTTAAGTAACAGGAGATAATATTCTAAATGGCAAACTGAAAAGATAATTCTGATTCCCCACATTGCTGATTGTATTAAGAACATTTGCTCCTTAATAATACTAGAGTGAGAGATGGAGTTCCACACGAGGCCGGTTCCATTGGTCATCCAGCAGTAGCTGTTCCATCAGAAATGGAATCGAGATAAAATGGATCTCCAGGGCCATTCCATTTGCTTGACACATGCCCTACTATGATAGTGAACCTTGGCACTCCAGGTGTTCTTGGACTTCAATTACCAGAAGCCCAAGTCATCACACCATGCTGATCAGGGCTTCTGGGAATTGAAGTTCAAGAACTCCTGGGGTGCTAAGGTTCGCCATCACAGTACCCTATAAGGATCTCACTGTGTTAATTCTGTGCCTCTCAGATATTAATTAATCTCATCCTGCATCCTATATTCTCTTATTACCAAAAGAAGAGCCAACTGGTAAGTCTCAATCAATTCCCTCAGCTTCCAGGTGTCTTTCATCCTTACAGAAAATTTTGGGACAATGCTGAAGTTGTTTCATTGTCTCAGTTCCTAATTTCATGTTTGTGAGAACCTGCAAAACAGCTCAGTCACACACCTTAAAGGGTGTGTGTGTTATGTTTATATATGCTGAACCCCAAAGTTAAGATTTTTATTCCCTCATATTTGATAAAAATGTAATTGAGAATCATCTTCAACATAAACATTAATTCTTTCCCACCTATATTGTCATTTTGTGGAGGGGGAAATCGTTGAAATCTATTTGGTGACTCCAAATTGCAGTTGTAAACATAGATCTCAGCTTCTCTCTGTGTGTAATCCTAGATTATAGACAAATGCATTCATATTAATATCTTCTGTGGGGTACACAGAAAGAGCCTCCTCAAAGACTGAAGTATTTTTGAACCACAATCAGGACTACCCTGGTAACGGCAACCTTGTGTTGCCAGCTAATCTTTCTCATACTAGGTAGTGGTGAAGAGTTCACAGTCAGAAGTTGCATTTCGTGCTTTACCAAAATTGATAGAAAAAAATTGTAAAAATTGTAGACTTTACTTGAGTAGAAGAAAGTGCTAAATCGCACACATGTTTAACATATATGCATTTAATTTTCATGATTTGACCATCAAATATGGTTCAAAGATTCATGTTCAGAAAAGCAGTGCTTCAAAACCTTAGTCAAGATCCAATTGGAGATTGTGGAGCATAGGTTTCAACCGGCAAACCACGTCAGGAAGTTTGCCCAGAGAACTCTATGGACTAGAACAAAAGGCAAAGCAAAGGGGCAAAATAGATGAAACAGGATGCTTAGCCCACCAGGTCAGAAGAGGGGTGGTGGTGGACAGGACAGTGGGAGGAGAAAATACAGTGTTGTATGGAACAATACTGTATAGGGACATAGAATGTGAGATCTATGAATCAAGGAAAGCTGGAAGTGGTAAAAACGGAAATGGAAAGAATAAGCATTGACATCTTGGAATCAGTGAGTTAAAATGGACAGGGATAGGCGAATTCAGCTCTGGAAACCATCATAGCTACTACTGTGGACAAGAACACCTCAGAGAAAATGGAGTAGCCATAATTGTCAATAAAAGAGTGAGGAAAGCAATAATGGGATATAATCTCAAAAATTATAGAATGATGTCAGTCAGAATACAGTACAAGGCAAACTTTCAATATCACTGTAATCCAAATACAGTGATACCTCATACAACGTCCAAACTTGGTTCCACAAGTTTGGACTTTATACGGATTTGGACTTTGTATGAGGCATGCAAAATCCTAGCTGAAATGCCTCATACAACGTCCAAATCCTTGCTGCGATGCCTCATACAACGTCGTTTCCTTAGAGATACATTGTACTGTAACAGCACAGACTTCAGGGCAAAGTCAAGGAGACAGACAGGAAACTGACAGAACTTTAAGAAATCATTGTCTAAAGGCTAAATACATTACAAAAACATGTCAAACAACACTGATTGTCCAAGAACCTGAAGAATGCTGCAAAAATCCCAGGAATGCTTCTAAAAATTCTGACGAAAAAATAAAAAAAAATCCAAAATCATGCTCAAAACCACTCCTAAACACTCTTTGCCTCATGCAAAACCCACAAAAGCCATGCACGCATGTGTCCTGCCTTTTATACTGCACAGGCAAAATGCAACCTGGGAAAACCCCAATGCCTCATACAAAGTTGCACGATGATGTTGTATGAATCCGATGTTGTATGAATCCGATGTTAGGTGATGTTGTATGAATCCGATGTTGTATGAAGCGGACTTTGTATGAGGTATTACTGTATACGCACCAACCACTGGTGCAGATGAAGTCACAGTTGACCAGTTCTATGAGGACCTACAACACCTCATAGAACAGACACCAAGAAATGATGTACACATTATCTTAGGAGATTGGAATGCCAAAGTAGGAAATCAAAAAGTAAATGGAATAACAGACAAGTTTGGTCTTGGAACACAGAATGAAGCAGGGCAAAGATTGATAGAGTTCTGTCAAGATAACACACTGGTCATAGCAAACACCCTCTTCCAGCAACTTAAGAGGTGACTTTATACATGGACATCACCAGATGGCCAACATCGAAACCAGATTGATTACATACTCTGCAACCAAAGATGGAGAACCTCCATACAGTCAGCAAAAATGAGATCTGGAGGAGACTGTGGCTCAGATCACAACCTACTGATTGCAAAATTCAGGCTTAGAAAACAGGAGAAACAATTAGGCCAGACAGGTATGACCTAGACAACATCCCTAAGGAACACACAGTGGAGGTGTGGAACAGATTTAATGGCTTGGACCTGATAGATAGAGTGCCAGAAGAATTATGGACAGAGATGTGGGACATCATGCATGAGGCAGCAAGGAAAACCATACCAAAAGAAAAGAAGCGTAAGAAAGCAAAGTGATTATCTGATGAGGCTCTTAAAATAGCAGAGGAAAGAAGGAACACAAAATGCAAAGAAGAAAAGAAAAAATACAATCACTTGAATACAGAATTTCAAAGAAAAGCAAGGAGAGATAAGGAAACCTACCTAAATGAACAGGGCAAAGAAATAGAGGAAAACAACACAAGAGGCAGTACTAGAGATCTTTTCAAAAATTGGGGGAATCAAGGGAACATTTAAAGCAAAAATGACCATGATAAGGGGCAAAGATGGCAAGGAGTTAGCTGATGCAGAAGAGATTAAGAAAAGATGGCAAGAGTACACATAGGAACTCTACAAAAAGGACCTCAATACTCCAGATAATAACAATGATGAAGAAATTGAACTTGAGCCCGACATCCTAGAGAGTGGTCAGAAAGGCCCTAAAAAGCACTGCAACAACAAAGCCAGTGGAGATGATGGTATCTCAGCTGAATTTTTCAAAGCCCTAAAAGATGATGGAATCAAATTATTGCATTCTATATGCCAGCAGATTTGGAAAATACAACAATGGCCACAGGATTGGAAAAGATCAATATATGTTCCACTCCCAAAAAAGGGTGATGCCAAAGAATGTTCAAATTATCGAACAATTGTGCTCATCTCACACGCTAGCAAGGTTATGCTCAAGATAATACAGGATAGACTTCAGCAGCACATGGAGAGAGAATTACCAGAAGTGCAGGCTGGGTTCCGCATAGGCAGGGGAACTAGAGACCACATTGCCAACATACTTTGGATCATGGAGAAAACAAAGGAATATCAGAAACAAGTCTACTTCTGTTTCATTGACTACACCAAGGCCTATGACTGTGTGGACCACAACAAAATGTGGCAAGTAATTAAAGAGATGGGAATACCAGAACACCTTATATGTCTCATGAGAAATCTGTACATAAATCAAGAAACAACAGTTAGGACAGGATATGGAATGATGGAGTGGTTTGGAATAGAAAAAGGAGTAATACAAGGCTGCATGTTGTCATTCTGTTTATTCAACTTATACACAGAGCACATAATGTGCAATGCAGGGTTGGACAGATCACAAGTTGGGATCAAAATTGTTGGAGAAACATCAACAACTTGAGATACGCAGATGACACTACCCTAATGGCAAAAAGTGAGGAAGACCTAAAGAGGCTTCTGCTTAGGTTGAAAGAAGAGAGTGCTAAAGCTGGCTTGAGACTCAACATCAAGAAAACCAAGATAATAGCAACAGGTCCGATCAGTCCCCGGAAAATAGATGGGGAAGAAGTAGAAGCAGTGACAGATTAAATTTCTTAGGATCAAAGATCACTGCAGATGGTTATTGCAGCCATGAAATAAAAAAAACGACTGATGCTTGGGTGACAAGCTATGAGAAACCTGGGGAACATAGTGAAAAGTAGAGACATCACCTTGCAAACAAAAATTCGCATAGTCAAAGCAATGGTATTCTTGGTGGTAATATATTGTTGTGAGAGCTGGACCATTAGGAAAGTTGAGCGCAGAAAAATAGATGCCTTTGAAATGTGTTGTTGGAGGAGAGTTTTGAGAGTACCCTGGACAGCGAGAAGAACAAATAAGTCGATCGTAAAATAAATCAACCCTGACTGCTCATTAGAAGGTTAAATAGTAAAGATGAAGCTAAAGTACTTTGGACATCAAATGAGAAGAGAGGATTCACTTGATAAAGTCTTAATGCTGGGAAAGGTTGAAGACAAAAGAAGAAGAGGCGGCCAAAAATGAGATGGCTAGATGGTATTGTAGATGCAATGGGCACAGAGCTGGGCGGGCTGAGGAAGATGGTGGAGGACAGAGGTGCCTGGCAGGCAATGGTCCATAGGGTCACAAAGGGTCAGAATCGACTGTGCGACTGAACAACAAAAAGTTTTCAACTGGCATAGCACTCTATATGATCTCTAACTTGCCAGAAATGCTAGCCAGAGAGTGACATGTTGCAATCTCTTTCATTGCATAGCAGAATACGGAAAGAAGATATTAGTTGTTGCTTTTTTAGACCACCAAATCCAAAAACCTTTCAGCAAGCAAGGATCATGCTGTGAATTGAATCATATGGAGCTTAAGAAGAAGTCTATGTGAGATGCTGAATCTTCATAATAGCTGCTAAGAATTTATTCCTCTTAGTCTTTGTGCCCTTCTGCATATATGATATGCCATTTCTTAGGAGGCCACCTGTCAGTCTTATCCATCTGTGACATTTTGGCACAACTAATAACATCCCAAGTTGCTACTAGTATGCCAAAAGGTGACAGATGAATAAATGTTTTTTATGCTTGTTCCTGCAGCCATCCATTTACTGTAAATGCTATATGTAGCAACAAAACACCAATGAGCATATAAATGCCCTTCCCAGAAAAAAATGTGTTTTGTTTCATTTTCTTCCATCATGGTGGAACTTATTTTTGATAAAGTGGTTTGGTCGGATGTTGGGATACCAAAAGTTGAGAACTGTCAGCCTATAGCAGTGATGGTGAACCTTTTAGAGGCCGAGTGCCCAAGAAGGGGAGTGGGGCGAATTCTGTGCTGAGGAGGAAGGAAGCACTCCTATTGGGCTGCTGGGTAGAGGGGTGGGCCGAACTCTGTGCTGAGACTATGGCACACGTGCCCACAGAGAGGGCACGGAGTGCCCCATCTGGAATGCATTCCATAGGTTCGCTACCACTGGCATATCGGAATCCCATAGTCTAACTATGTTTAGAGCTACCTGTGTGCCTTTTCTTCTTCAGAGATGGAGAACAGGTTGTTGTTTTTAAAAACAACTCCTGGCATACCCCAGCCAGCATCACCAGTATCCATAGTAATTTAAGGAATTCTGTAAATTTAGTTAAAAACGTAATTTCTCAAAGCTTAATTGGTGGAAGGTGCAGGCCTTTTTGCTCCCTAACTATACTTTGTGCAAAACCATACATTTTCAGATGGAGTTAGAAATGGATTTGCCAAAACTTTTGTTGATTAACCTATCTACTAAACCTAGCTATAACAAATGTAATGAATTTAAGCTATAACTAAGTGTGCGAAGCACACTGTCAACACCTGAAGTTTTGAAAAATGGCTCATTTCTTCTTCAGTTGCACTGTATTCTGGCCTGAATGTCCATAATTAAGTGAGAGAAAAAAGAAGACCTGTTTCTGTAATAAAGTGTCCATTCATTAAACCTTGCTGATCGCAATCTGCTGAATGACTCTCCTATGCCTTGCTTATAATTAATTTATAGATATTTTATTGAGATTAGTGACTTGTCAGCATTTTTTTGGTATTCTGCTTAGAAATGCAATGTAATAACAGCATTTATCTTCTCTGTCTGCTTGGCTATTCTTCACTTTGGCTAATAAAAAAAAATGAATCAGCCCTCTGGAAGAAGCGTCCCTCTGCCTTGGTTTCTTTGAAAAATCTTATTTTTATGGATAATTCCAAACATTATGGCATTTTCACTCAGAGAGATTGTGTTGCTTGCAGATCAATCAAAATGTAGAACTTTTCATTAATTTCCTGCAAACTAACAGTCCCTTGGGAAGGATAAGCAGAATAGATTTTTCAGATCTAAACCACCGCTTAAGTCCAAATTGTGATAAAGGCATGTACTCTGTCACCACGGTTATTTTATGCCACCCTTCTGGCAGCCACTGCTACAAGCACACCATTGACATTTGGTTGCTCCACTGGGATTAGAAAAGAAAGTTCTTAACATTCTTTCATTTCATTTTCAGAAGGGCAGGGTACTCTTTGCCTTGCTAAGGTTCAGGGCTCCATGGTGTGGTAAAATGATTGGTCACCCTTCTGCATCACACAGAGCTTTTTGAAATTGCTGTTGAATTTTGAGATGGGAGCCCTGGTAGTGCAGTGGTTAAACTGCTGTACTGCAGCCAAAACTGCTGCCATTGTGAGTTCGATCCTGATGAGGATCAAGGTTGACTCAACCTTGTATCCTTCCGAGGTTGGCAAAATGAGTGCCCAGTGTGTTGGGGACAAAATGCTAATTATCTTGTGAACCACCCAGAGAGTGCACTAAGCACTACGGGGCTGTAAATAAGTGTAATTGTTATTCCTATGAGTGAGGTGGTGCAGATCTGGTGGGTCAGAAGGGCACTGACAGACCCTCATCAGGAAGAGTTTGCCAAGTCTTGAGATACAGAACCAGGCCACCAAAACCAGTATATTTTGAGTAAAGATATCACATCTATTCTTATTTTTCATTTGTTCTTCTCTGATCTTGAGGCCCACTTGGACACTGGGCAACATTAGGTTGGTGTCTGCCAAAACCCATTGCCAATAATTGCTCCAGCCCCCTTCCCCTTTTAACTGGCTAAGCCCGCTCACTTGTTCATTTTCCCACAATGCCCCTAGCATGGCATCTCTGTGGGCTTCTAATGGCCCAGTAAGGCTTGGAAGAGGTCTCCTGCATCCAGGAAAACCCACCAAGACATACTATGAATGAAAATGAACTAACAGGATATAGTTTCTTTAGTGTCCCTCTCAGACATCCTCTTCCTCCTCATCGTCATCATATTGGCTATCATCATAGCAATAGTCTTCCTGTTCTTAACTCCTTGGAACAGTTCCCCCAAGGACATTCCATACTAGTCTCTCAGGTTCTTTAGCCATGAAGTCCGTCTACATCCAGGGCCTCTCTTCCCAAGGATCTTCCCTTGCATAGAAAGTGCAGGGGGGGGGGGGACTCCCTACTTTCATTCCCATTCTTTTCAGAAAGGAAGGAGACTCTCTGCCTTGCAAGTATTCAAGGCTCCGTGGTGTAACAAGGCATCCTGGCACCCTTCTGGATCCTAGATGGTATGCATATTCACTTGGATAAAAAGTACACATACCTATTGTCTTCAAGGCTGTCCATATCCATAATGTTCAGCTTGGCTTTGAAGAATTGGATGCAAAGTTACTATGATCCCTTAGGACAGGGGTTCCAAACCTACATCCTGTGGGCCAGACCTGGCACACAGCACAATTTCATGTGGCCCACCGCCACCACTGCCTACCCGGAAGTGGAAGCAGGCATGTTTACAACAGCTGTAAAACATGCCTGTGCATGCATAAACATGGTCACGTCAGCTGTAAATGTGCCCATGGCTGTTGTAAATGTGCATTTATTTCCACTTCTGGGGTGTGTAGTCCAGCCCGCTCAGCTGTCCGAGGAGCATGGTTGGGCCCGCAGAGTAAAAAGGTTGGGAACCCCTGCTTTAGAGCTTTCTGCCCTTTGCTGGACTGCTACCTTGGGAAGACAGAATGTATATTTCATTTAGTGCCTTCATTGTCCCTTTATTGCTTTGGTTCAGAAAGTAGGGTGCTGGAACATTGCCAGCCATGGAAACACATTTCCTGATGAATAGTCCTACAACATGAAAAATTAGACTAGAAGGATACCTAAACTAATTTCAGGTTATTACAGTCTTGATTGCTGGCTAATTCTTAGTAGCTTTATTTCAAGTTTATAGGCAGAAATTTAAAGCCCCTGCTTTATATTACCTATATCAACCTTACTCCCTCCACTTTCCTCTTAAGAGCAAGGCTTTGCAATGTTCCTATTAATTTCCTGGGGAATGAATTTCACCTTATATAACTTTCAAAGACAATTATTCTGTCTATGTGATGAATTACGTAACCCTGGACCCGACAATAAAAGCAAATGTACTAATGTCAATAAATATCCTGACTCTATTACTCACCCTGCCTTTTGGTTCTTTTTCTTTTTTTAAATTGGATGGGCATGACTTGCTACCTAAAAGTTTTGGGAACCTGATCCTAAAAACACTTCCACGATAATAAAGTGCACTCAGTTCAATGAGATTTAACTACTGGTACATATGATTAGGATTAAAGCCTACATTGCTTACATTGCTACCATCCTGACAAATAAGCCTGAAATAGTGAGCTCTGGCAGCAGGAAGATTTAAGCCACCATAATTTTGTTTAACCTTTAAGATGCCATGAAGCTCTTCACTGTAGGACAAGCATCTACATCTTCACTCAACAACTCAGCTAAATTTGTGTTGTTTTTTATCACTGTTTAATCTATCACCACCTATTTTTGGTTTATACTGTATAAAGAATATATTTGGATGATTATTGGGTGGTAGGAGGATTTTATATTATATGTGTTTTGTTTATTATATTCACCACCCAAAGTGACATTTAAGTCAGATGGGTGGTAAAAAAAAGTGAATAAATATGCAGGGAAATGTCCCAAATACACCAGAACTAGAATACCACATCTTATAGAATGCAAGTTGCCATCTAAATATGAAGGTAAAGGTGTAAGACTTCTTCTTCATCGTCTGTCATATCCAAATCCGAATATTGGTGATCATCATGGTGATCAGCCATGAAGACTGTCCTGAGAACATAATGCAGTGCCTTCCATTGCCCTTCTACATCGCTGCGTGACACCGATACCACTGATCCAGTTCCGCGAGTCACTCTCTAGTCCCAGAGTCCATTTGGAAAGCAAAGTCCTCCTCAACCCCAGGCCAATATTGATGAAGTTGCTGCCCTCCATCAATATGGATTCAAGTGGGAATTAATTCACTTGGGGACCATCACTCTTCCCTGTGGACTTCAGCACCCAAGGCTGGTAGTCCTCAGCACTGTCAAGTTAGTTAACCACCTGACAGTCAGCATTGAGTTGCTGGCAGTATTGTCTACTCTATTACCATAGCAGGATAACCTGGCCAGTGTAAGACTACTAAGGATAAATTAAATCCAGAATATAAAATTATCTCACCATGACACTGTGTGTGTGTGTGTGTGTGTGTGTGTGTGTGTGTGTGTGTGTGTGTGTGTGTGTGTGTGTTTGCTCCTGCAGCGAGTACAAGAACTATTCAGATCTCCCACCAGATGTAGCAAGAAGTGGTTTCCCACCTGGCCTTCCCCTTCTGCTGATATCTGCAAGGATCAATGATCAGATGCTGCTTAAACCTGGAAAACAGCTGTATAGAACTGACATCTCCACTGAAGCATTTGAAGTTGTTCTACTGGGGCTTGCTCTTCATCAACACCCATGCTTAGGAAGAATCTGTACTTTGCATGCCTCAAAGCAGTTACATGGAAACTTACCTCTGTGGAAATCCTGTGTAAAATTGAGTGGTGCCCCTGGTAAGAAAATGCCCCAAATGGCAAAAATTACATTTCACCCCTTTTACTTTGTTTTGGCCTCACCCACTAATAAAACATAGCTCCAAGGACTTTTTACCCATTGAGCTTTGTGCCCTTGGTTGAAGAACATTCCTTACAACTGTCTTATAGATGATCCTACAGGTATCAGTTGTACAGAAGTAAGTATTGCATTACACAACATCAGGACTATTTCTGAAAATACCGATGTCCTGGCACCATAGCTGCAGTCTCACATATATTTATGGGAAAGTGGATTTCTTTGCAAATCCAACTTGAGTTTATTAACAAATGAGAGCTTTAGATAACTCTGAGATGAATGTGGAGGAGGCAGGAAGACTGAAATATATTCAGCTGCTAAGGCTTTTTGACATCTATTCAAAAAGGAGTGCTTGCAAGATATCAAGGGAGAAATGATCCTTCCCCATCATCCTTCAGGGAAGGGCAATAGCCTAGCAGAAAGGTTGTATGCAGAAGGTCCCAGGTTCAACTCCTGATGGTGTCTCTAGGTAAAACTGGGGAAAAATTCTTTCTGATGCTATGGAGAGAAGATGCTAGTCATTGTTGACCTGTTCAATGGCTCAGTTGTGTAGCTGGGGAGAGAGAGCTTCTTGTGTTCCAGAGCTGCTTTAGCATAGCTGTCTAATTTAGGAAAAGCACTTAATTAGTTGTTCTTGTTCCTGGTTGTTGTTGTTTTTCTTGTTCTTTGCCATTAGGTTGCTTCCAGCTCATGGAAAGCCTCATAAAATTTTTCACATTATGTGATACATTCAAAGAGTAGTTACTATTGCTAGCCTCCAGTGAGTCACCATGGCCAAGCAAGGATTCGTATCCAGGTCTCCCTAGTCCTAGTCTAGCATTATATCCACCTCACCCCTCTGGGAACATATATTACACAGGATGTAATTCAGTGCATATAGGTAATATTTTCATCTGAATGGTTATATGTATGTGTGATTCAATTCAGATGCTGTTCATATGGTACACATTACTTATTTCCTATGGGATGTTCCTTTTGGATGAGCATCCTTCTATGACAGCTAACTAATTACACATGAGCAGAGCTGGAAAGGAATGAGTCTGGTGCCAAGAACAAGCTGCCAACACAAAGAAGAAAAGCATAGAATATCAATCCAGTTACTGTATGTGAGTCGTTTCCTCTGCCTTCACTGCCTTGCAGAGCAAAGACAGCAATAAAGCCTTTATTTATTTGCCCTCAGTGAAATAGCCTCAATTCAAATATAATTGCCTATGAGGTACCATGAAATTGTCCTGTTCAGTAGCTGATCCCTGGTTGGTTGAAGAGGGTTTTGTTTTGTTTGTTCAAAGTGTCCAAGTATGAGCACAATGGAGGAAGAGAATGGACAAGGAACAACATTAAAGGAGGATATGGCTGAGGAACCCAACCTTACCTATGTCACTTGGAAGACCCTAAATAGACTGAGGGTCTGAGTGCCTAAATGTGAGACCAACATGCTCAAGTGGGGGCTGGTGGTGGACAACAACACACTGTGTGAATGTGGAGAGATACAGAATCCAGCTCATCTGCTGGTCTGCCAATTACTACCGGAAACATGAACCGATGAGGATTTAAGTTTGGCCAATGACAAAGCCAAGAAGCCAGCTTCATTTTGGCAGTATAAAGTTTGACCTGGATGTGATAAAAGAAGTACTGTAGTATGAACACATTGGGAAAACATTGTTTGTGAAGAGACATGAAAAAAAAATCTAAGATAATAGAATGGAGATAAATGTTTGAATAACTCTGTCCTTCTGATGCACCAACTTTTGCAGCTGTTTTTAGCACATTGTTTGGGACTGTGCAGTGGCAATTTTCAAGATAATTTTGTGAATGTTTAAATTGCTCCTTTTCGTTGCAGTGGTTCCCAAAGTGGGCCCTACGCCCCACAGGGGACTTCAATTCCCAGAAGCCTAAGTCAGTATATTGGCTGATCAGTGCTTTGAGGAATTGACTTAGGCTTCTGGGAAATGGAGTCCAAGAACCAAAGTTTGGGAAACACTGCTAGAGGATAGGAAATAACAGGAAAGGAGGAAAGAAGCCACTGAAGGGAAAACTGCGAAAATAAAATATAATAATAACATTGACTCTGAGTGTGTTGTAGAGAAGTACCAAAAGGAGGTTTGAAAGAGATAAGTATTTTTGGGTGGGTGAAGCAAAGCGATTACACTTATAGACTGCCCAATTGTGCTTAGTGCACTCTCTGGGCGGTTCACAAGTTAATTAACATTTTGCCTCCAACATGCTGGGTACCCATTTTACCGACTTTGGAAGGATGGAAGAGCTGAGTCAACCTTTAGGCCTGGCTAGGATCAAACTCACAACCTTTTGGTTGCAGTATAACAGTTTAACCATCGCACCACCAGGGTTCCTAAAGCTGTTGTTACCACCTGCTCTAGCTAGCAAAGCTAATTTTGAGGGATGGTGGAAGTTCCAATCCTAAAGTATCTAGAAGGCAACATGCCCCCAGCATTACGTTTTTACTTTGCTAGTCATAGTGTAGTTCAACAGAATTTAGCAGTGAAAAGTATATATTTCCTTGTCAGGTCTCACCCTGAAGCATGATGATGATGATGAAGAAGAAGGAGGAGGCAATGATAAATAATAGTAAGAAGGAGGAAAATAAAAATGAAGAAAGTACTTCTGAGCATGTGCAGAATTCTTTTCCAGTTGTCTCAAATGATCTGTCAGCATGAGAAGTTCATCCCCATATTGTAGCAAAGCACATATTGAATGTTTGTCATTACAAATAAAACACAGGCTATTCAGGAAGACAAGAGGGTGACCTTTATGATCTTTACAAATGAATTGTGACAAAGTGCAACTGAACAACAAATTTATATCTATGAAATGTAAGCAGATGCTGCCATCTTGTGTTACTAAATAAAGGGTGGGGGTTAATTTCTTACTGTCTTGTGTGGTTCTGCACAGACAAGGAATATCAAAGGGGGATGGATATTAAACAGAAGATAGAGAGCAAATCTTGTCCATTTTACTTCCTCATGCATTCGTATTGGATTCCCACACCCCCTTTAACTTACTATTTTTTACGATATTTATCAATGAATAGTAGTTGAAATTTTTAGGCTGATTTATTACTGGTAGAAAACAGACCAATTGAATGAATTGCTAAATAGTAAGTCACTTGCAGAGACTGTGGTGGCTTAGTGATTAAGATGCTGAATTTGATGACTGGCAGGTCACCAGGCTTAGTGTTCAGGGAATGAAGAAGCAGACGAGTGAAGTAGTGAAATTCAGCTCTTTATTAGTGGGGTTTGAACACAGTTTGGATGGGGCAAAACTTGAACTTATATACACTATAAACAGTTGTTGTTCAGTCGCACAGTCGACTCCGACCCTTTGCGACCCCATGGACCATTTTCCTCCAGGCGCCTCTGTCCTCCACCATCCCCCTCAGCCCTCCCAGCTCTGTGCCCATTGTGTCTACAATGCCATCTAGCCATCTCATCCTTGGCCTCCCCCTTCTTCTTTTGCCCTCCACCTTTCCCAACATCAATGCCTTCTCAAGTGAATCCTCCCTTCTCATTTGATGTCCAAAGTATTTTAGCTTCATCTTTACTATTTGACCTTCCAATGAGCAGTCAGGGTTAATTTCTTCTAAGATTGACCTATTTGTTCTCCTCGCTGTCCAGGGAACTCTCAAAAGCCTCCTAGGTAAAGGTAAAGGTTTCCCTTGCTCGAAAGCCAGTCGTATCCGACTCTAGGGTGCAGTGCTCATCTCTGTTTCTAAGCCGAAGAGCCAGCGCTGTCTGCTTCTGCAGACATTTCCGTGGTCATGTGGCAGGCATGACTAGACACCGGAGCGCATGGAACGCTGTTACCTTCCCACCGAAGTGGTCCCTATTTATCTACTTGCAATTTCTTGCTTTCGAACTGCTAGGTTGGCAGGAGCTGGGATGAAGACGGGAGCTCATTTCCGTCCTGCAACGTCCTGCCTCCTCCAACACCACATTTCAAAGGCATCTATTCTTCTGCGTTCAGCCTTCCTAATTGTCCAGCTCTCACATCCATACATTACTACTGGGAAAACCATTGCTTTGACTATTCTAATTTTTGTTTGCAATGTAATGTCTCTGCTTTTCACTATAAACAGTAACAGTAACAATAATACAACAAGCCCATTGGCTAAGTGTGCATATTTTCGATCCACTTATTTGCATAAGAATAGATACATGAGAAAAGATACCTTGTGCTCCTGTCAGAAAACACAGTTAACATAGATAACATTCTTCCCCCCTAGGTTAAAAACAAAATCCTTTAACCAGGATGGCAGTCTAGTTTCCCTTCTGGGTCGGGTGCTTGGCTGAGCCGGCTCAGGGGCTCGTAGGATGGGCGACCCGACTGGAGTGAGGGATTGACTAGAGGGGGAGGATTGTAAAACCAAATTAAAGCCCCGTTTGTCAGATGGAGGAGCAGGGGATTGCTCAAAATCAAAATCTAATTCTGTGGATGAATAAGACAACGCAGGGTCCCTCCTGTGTATACTAAGAGTGGAGGGCAACTCCAAACAAAATTGGTCATCATCAATAAAGGAATCCAGAGTGCTAGGCTGGGACAGTGTAGGGGTATACCTGGCCAGAATAGGGGAGCATTCCACAAATTCCCCTTGAAATTAGTTCCTAGAAGACACTTCTGGCTGGGTCAATGTTGGCTGGCTGATGACGATTACCTCTGCCCCCTGGGTTTAAATGGGTGGGGGCCAACCCTAGCATTGAGTATCTGTATTCGTCTTGTGGGTCCAGTACTCTGGGTCTCAATTGATCCGCGTGCCTCCTCCAGATTAGACCAGTGGCTGTTTTGATTCTGTAAGAAACAGGACCAGTTTGATCGATCACAAACCCAGGCACTCACATAGGGCTACCAGCTGCATAATTGCGGCAATGTACAGGGTCTCCGGATGAGAAACCCTTCTGGTGTTAGATTGCTATATTTGTGCCTTTGTCCTCTACCCTAGAGGGACCCAATCTGTCCAGCAAGGATGACAGTTTCCTTTGCTGGAGCAATTCAGCAGGGGAAAGCTCTGAGGCAAGTGGGGGTGAACCAATATGTGAAAAGAAACTGGCATAACTGGAGCTCCAAATCCCCTTCACTCATACGCCGAAGCGTGTCTTTAGTTGTGCGCACCTGCCACTCTACCTGGCCATTGGTGGCTGGGTGGAATGGGGTGGCAGTGATGTGCCTAATTGCATTCCTTTACATGAAGGATTGGAATTCTGCAGATGTGAACATGGACGCGTTGTTGGACACCAGCACATCTGGAAGTCCAAATGCTGCAAACAGCCTTCTTAGGTGCATTATCGTGGTGGCTGAAGTGGTATTAGGCACCCTAATCACTTCCAGCCACTTAGAGAATGAATCCACAATCAACAAAAATAGGGCACCCCTAAATGGACCTGCAAAATCTATGTTCAACCTGGACCACGGCCCCCGAGCAGAATCCCATTCCCAGTGGAGAACGTGACAGGGCATCAGCGTGGCTGATGTTCTTGCCAGGCCTGTGCACCAAAGTAAAATCGTATGCATTTAAGAAAATTGCCCAACGCAACATCCTTGGGGACAGAATTTGAGGTGTGGGCTTCCCATTCACAAAGAGTCCAAGGAGGGGCTTGTAGTCAGTTACGATGGTAAAAGGCCTTCCGTAAAGGTAATCGTGGAATTTCTTAGTGCCTGCCATGATTGCCAACGCCTCCCTGTCTGTCTGAGCATAATTTTTCTCAAGTTTTGAGAGTGAACGGGAATAAAATGCTACGGGGGCTTCCCTCCCGTCATTCAGTACATGGCATAACACAGCTCCCACCCCCACAGGGGATGCATCACACACAAGTACAACTTCTTTGTTAGGATCAAAATGAGTTAATACAGCATCCGAAGATAGCAGCCTTTTGAGTTCTAGGAACGCTTTCTCCTTGTAATGGTCCCAGTGCCAAACAGTATCTTTCTTAGAAGCCGATGTAATGGTTCGGCAACTGAGGCTTTGCGATGGAGAAAAGCGTGATAGAAGTTTAACAATCCTAGAAATGATTGCAATTCGGCTTTACATTTTGGTCTGGGTGCATTTTGCACGGCCGCTACCTTGAAGTCAGAGGGCATGATACCTTGGGGTGTAATTCGGTACCCAAGGAACTCCACTTCCTGTGCTAAAAACACACATTTGTCTCTTCTGAGACGTAAACCGGCCCTCTCGAAATGTGACAGGACTCGATCGAGCCTGGCTGCTAGTTCGACGGTGTCCTTAGCGGTGATCAGGACATCGTCAAAATATGACAGGACACCGGGCAAACCTTTTAAAATACGTTCTACAAGAGATTGAAATATTCTGGGGGCTGCATTCACCCCAAATTGTAGTCTAGTTACCTTAAATGCCTCCCTATGTGTTACTATGTTCTGGGCTATGGCAGCAGCAGGAGACACAGTCAATTTTTGGTAAGCCTGGGCAAGGTCAAGTTTTGCAAAGCAATTTACTCCATGCAAGGAGGCAAGAAGGTGGCTTACCATGGGCACAGGATATGCGTTCGGGCAAATAGCTTTATTGATGGTACACTTGTAGTCAGCGCATATCCTGATCTCCCCGTTTCTTTTCAAAGCAGTCACTATTGGTGTCTCCCACTCTGTGGAATCCACTGGCACTAGGATGCCCTGCCACACCAGTTTGTCCAGCTCGGCTTCTATATTCTCCTTTAAAGCAAAGGGTACCCAGTATGGCTTCATCTGGATGGGCCGGATGGTTGGGTCAAGCTCAAAGTCAACAGGGGGTCCTTTGTATAAACCTAAATCCTTTTTGAATACTTCAGGATGTGCAGCACAAACGTCCCGGATTGGGTCAGAGTCTATTGCATGGATACCAGAAAGCCTGATTCCCAGGGGCCTAAACCATTGGGTCCCAATAAGACAGTTAGTGCCCTGCTTAACTACAACCAATGGCAAGGAGGTGCGAATGTTTTTGAATTTAACCAAGAAATTTCCCACCCCTAAGACTGGAATCTGGCAACCTTGCACATCCCGGAGGGAAGTTTTAAAAGATTTGAGCTTGGGCCAAGAGGCAGGGAGAATTCTCAAAAACTGCTGTGGGATTATGGAAAAGGTAGTACCTGAATCCACCTCCATCTTGAAGGGTACGTCCTGCAGGCTCAGGTCTGCGAAGAAATGCTCGCTGACGATGCCCACTTGGCACGGCTCAGGCTCAGGTGACACTTTGGCGATGGACATTTTGTGGTGATGACTCTTCTTGGACTCAGGTGCTGGAGTTCTTTGTTTTTGCTGTCGGCATACCTTAGCAATGTGCCCTCTTCGCCCGCAGTTGTGGCATTCTTTTTTTTAAAACATATTATTTGTTTCTGTTTATTGTATTAATATTCAAAATATAATTTATTTCCATTACTCATACCCTTTTGTTTTGTTTTGTTTTTGTTTTTTTACTCACCCAGTGTTTATTTACATTGCCCTGGAGAGCTCAGAGTATCTCATTAGCATTAATCCCAAAATCCCTTTTGTTCAGGTACAGGTCTATTTCTCTCATCACCCTTGAGGGAGTGATCCATAAAAGGTTTCCAAATATCCCAGAATCTATTTTTTTTCAAATTATCTCTCTTTTTCTTTATCTCCCATGTCAATTTGTCATTCAAGGCTAAATTCCACATTTCTTTATACCACTCTTCCGTTTGTATAATTACATCATTTTTCCAATGTCTAGCTATACAATGTTTAGCCATTGTAATCATTATTTCTAATAGCTCTTTCTTATCCTTGTTTAAATTAATATCTTCCACGTTTGTCAACAGAGTGATACCTGATCCCAGTTTTACCATCTTACCCAAAATTTCTCCAATTTCTTTCTCAATTCTATTCCAGAAATCTTTAACCACTTTACAACTCCACCACATGTGTTCATACGTTCCAATAGTGTCCTTACATCTCCAACACATATTATCTTTTTTATTATCCATTTGATGTAACCTCACTGGGGTCAGATACCATCTCCACAACATTTTAAAATTATGCTCTTTTATTCTAACCGACATAGTCCTCATTATCCTCTTTTTCCATTTATTTCTCCATAAATCCTTTCCTATCTTTATATTCAAATCTTGTTCCCACCTTAATTTCAAATCCTCTTGTGGATCACCATCCCTATTTAATATTGCATACAATTTACTAACTAATCCCTTAGTATTTATATCACCTTTTCTAACTTTTAGAATCAGCTCTTCAAATTCCATCATTTCTCTTTCCAAATCATATTCACGCATGTATTTACTATTCCATTTAATAATCCTCAATCTTTGGAACCAATTAATTTTTAATTGCTCAAACAATTTTGTCCTACTAGCTTCATTTCTGCATATCCAAAACCAGTCCTTCAACAGGATAACCTCATTCTCTTTCAAAATCTTCTTTATCTCCTCATTTATATTAATTGGAAAATTCACCATATCTAAAATTTCCAATATTGGAGAGACATTTGGGACCAAATCCTTTTTTACCCTCTTCCATACATTCATTAAGCCTTTCATCATAGTATTCTTAGTCGCTACCTTACCCAATTTGTCTCCTAAAAAGACCATTTTGCCCAAATGTTTATAGTCCCTCATCAATTTCCTCCCATATTATCTTTTCCCTTGCCAGGATCTTCACAACATTCTTGATTTGAAACGCTCGATAATATGCCATCAAATTCGGCATTCCCATCCCTCCTTTTTTCTGTGATAAATACCATAACTTTTTTGATAACCTAGATTTCTTTCCACCATTACAAAAGTCATTGATCAAATTTTGAAATACCTTAATTTCCTTATCCTTCAATTGAATTGCTATCGCATCAAATAAAAAATTTATTTTAGGTAACACCGTCATTTTAGCAAGTGCAATTCTTCCAAACCAGGACAATTTCAACTTTTGAAAACTTTGTATCTTGTTCCTAATTTCAGTTTTCAAACTATCATAGTTCAATCTATTAAGCTCTTCCAATTTGTTTGATATAGTTATTCCCAAATATTTCAACTTATTCTTAATCTGAATATTAACTATATCCTTTATCTTTTTCTGATCTTTTTCATCCATATTACAAAGCATCATAAATCATCCCAATTTATTTTCAACCCAGTAATATCCTCAAAATCCTTTAATTGTTGCCGAATTTGGTTCATTACCTTCTCTGGTTGTTTTACAATTATCAAAGTGTCATCCGCATACATACTTATCTTATTCCCCATAATTCCCTCTATTTTTGCTTCCTCTCATATAGCATTTGCTAATAACTCCATTGCCATTATAAACAATATTGGAGATCGTGGGCAACCCTTTCTCATGCCTGCCTCCAACTTGACCTCGTCTGTAACCTCATCATTCACTCTAACAGTGGCTATTCCTTGTTGATATAATTGACCGATTACCCTTCTAAATTTGATGCCAAATCCATAGCTTTTTATTATTTCCTTGATTGAAATCCATTGTAGAGAGTCAAATGCCTTAAATATATCCAAAGATATGAATCCCACTTTTTCTTTTGTATGACTCACCGTATCAACTAAATCAATGACTCTTCTGGTCAAATCTGCCATGTGTCTACCTTTCAAAAAACCCACTTGGTCAGCATTTATATATTCCCCCATGAAAACATTCAATCGATTGGCAAGTATTGCTGTGAATATCTTGGCATCCTGATTTATCAATGAGATGGGTCTATATGATTCTACTTTCTCTAAATTCTTTCCAGGTTTTGGCAAAAGTACAATTGTGGTCCGGTACCATGAAGTCGGAATTTGCCCTCCATCTAATATATAATTATATAATTTTACCAACTTTGGTATCACAATATCTCCAAATTCCTTGTAAAAATCCACAGGCAACCCATCTTCTCCGGAGGCTTTTCCCAACTTCAATCTGGCAATTATCTCTTTTACTTCTTTCTCTGTCACTAATTCTTCCATTCTATCCCTATGTTCCTGTTTCCCCCCCTAATTATTTGCTTTTCTATTTGCTTTTTAAGTTTCTCCTCATCTATATCTTTTCTTGCATAAAGAGCTTGATAAAAATCCTTCACAATTTTACATTTGTCCTTTATTTTATTACATCTTATCCCTTGATCATCAATCAAAACGCAAATTTCCCTCTTTTCCCTTTTATCCTTTGCTGCTTTTGCTAAAAGTTTTGAATTTTTATTGCTAAATTCAATATATTCCCTTTTAAATAAACCAAATCTCTTTTCACCTTTTCTATTTCTTTACCTACCAATTCAGTCTTTAATTTTAATAAGTTAGCAAAGACTTTTTTGTTCTTTGTTTTTGAATGTTCCTCCTGTAACAACTTTATCTCTTTTTCAAGCTTATCCTGTATCAACTTATAATTTTTATATCTATTACTTGCCATCTTTATACACTCCCCTCTAAAAATCGACTTCATGGTATCCCAGACCACATTATATTCTACCTCCCCATTATCATTCCATTGCCAACTTTAACTCCAATTCTTGATAATTTGTTCTTTACACTTTTGGTCTCTAAATAAGTTAGCATCATATTTCCAAATTCTCCTTGGTCTAGTCTCATTCTGTAATTTTAAATCCAATATCACCTTAGCGTGGTCCGATTCCTTAAATATTCCCACTTCCATGTCCTCCAAGCTTTTAATCAAATTTTCAGTTACAAATATATAATCTAATCTGGAATAAGAGTTGTAAACCTGCGAAAAATATGAGTATACCCTTTCAGTACCCTTAAATTCTCTCCAAGAGTCTTTCAAGCCTAAAGCAGCCATCCAATTGTCCAACATTCGGCCTTTAATCCCTTTTCCACTTCTTGCTAAATTTGTACAATCCAAGTTTGATTTTACTAAATTAAAATCTCCAGACACAATCATCTTTGTTGACTTTTCTTTTACCAAAATCGTACGTATTTTTTCTAAAAATTCCCCTTGATGATCATTTGGGGCATATATATTCACCAATGTTATTTCCTCATCATCTATTTTCCCTTTCACTATCAAAAATCTCCCTTCCAAATCTGAAATACTATCTATTATCTCAAGCCCCAATCTAGCTGAAATCAAAATTGCTACTCCTCTTGATTTTGATGTACCATAGGATTTCTCATAGTGCTGCATCCAACCTAAAAAGATTTTATTTGTATCATGAGATTTTGGTGAGTTTCCTGTAAGAAGACTATAACCGGTCTATCCCTTCTCAGATCTGATTCTATCCTCCTCCTCTTAATCTGAGATCCTGTACCTTTCACATTCCATGTTAATACCTTTATCACTCTCATAATTTGAATTTCCCCCCACTTTTATCCCTCCTGAGCTCTCCAATGGGCGTGCTACCAATTAAGCTAACAAAATAAAAACAAAACATAAAACATAAAACACTCATTAGCAACCTCCCCACTTTTTCCTTCAAAAAAAGAAGAGAAAAAACAACGCTTTTGACCTCCAAAGAGGGGAGGGGGGAACGGGTGGGATGAACCTAGTAAGCATCATAATGAAGGCTCAAGCGCACTATCACATTTTGAAAATAAAACTATTGTAAATACCACTTTACCTTTAACAATTCTCCCTTCTTCTTCTCCTTTCCCTCTAACCCTTGCTTGACTCCTCCTCCACCATTATCAATGACAATTCTCCCTCCCCTCCCATTTGTTCTCCTCCTGCTGCACCTCTCTCATCAGTTCCATACTCCTTTTTTATCCCTCCCGATGCCAACAAATCCTTCCTTAACTCCAACTATTCATTTGAACCCGCACTAACCAAATCAAGTAAAGTCAAGTATTCCAAAGCATCAGTTCTTTCGTCAATCACCTGCATCTTTCTTTCATAAAAAAATCTTAACTGTTGTGGAAATCTCCAATTATATTTTATCCCTTTTTAAATCAAAATTTTTGTCACTGGTTTCATTTTGTATCTCCACCCACGTTACTTGATTGGAATATCATTATATACCTCCACATCCACTCCATCAATTTTCAAAGCTCCAGAACCAGCTTATTTAAGAAAAGCCATCACCTTCAATTTATTCCCCCAGTTTGCAAATTTGACCAAAACATTTCTGTGATCACTTTTTCCCCTTCTCGATCCCACTCTATAGACACTTACAATGTCCTCATTAACAAACACTTTCCCCATATTCAAATTATTTAGCCAATTTACAATTCTATCTCTTAGCTGGTCTGGAGATCTTTGAATCACATGACGAATCAAAATATTTTGCTTTCTCATCATCTCTTCCATCACATCAATCCTTTTCTCTTGCTCCTCCATTTTCATCTTGTTTTCTCTCACCTCCCCTTGTATCCCTTTAAAATCCCCTTTCATCGCTTTCATTTCATTTTGCATCAACTTAACATTACCCTCTAACTTATGAATATTTAAATCAATTTTTTTTTAGAAAGATCAGTGATTGATCCAGTCAATTTATCCAACATTTCATTTTTATCCTTCACCCTCGCTTCATCCATCCTATCAATTTTTTGAAATAATTTGCCGAGTTCCACCATAATTTTAGTCTGGTCATATGCAAGTTCAGGCGATGAAGAAGATGATGATGGTGGGGGTTCCACATCCTTTGCTTTGTCCTTTCTTTTTGGCTTCACAACTTCCTCCTCCTCTTCCCTGCTCCTTGCAGCCTTATCCATTATAATGTCAAATAATAGCTTCAAAGCAGAAATTGGTTTTGATCCCCCACCACGCTTTCCTTGAAAATGTTCCAAAATTCTTAGCAATTGCAGTCAAAACCCAAACACAAAAATCAAACCAGAACCAATCCAATAATATTGAATTTTATATCCGTATTTTGGTCTTGTTATAATCCAAATCTTCTTAATTATTATAATCCAATTGTGTAGAAAATAAAAATAAAAACAGATCCCCAATTGTAAGTATTCCAAAGAGGTGAGGTTCCAGGAAAGAAAGAAAAAAAAAAGACCAAAGCAAGCTGAAAAACAAAATGAGGGAACTGCCAACACCAATATTCCACCAATATTCCACCAGTGTGGGGAAACAGTCTCAATCTAAAAATAAAGAGGGACCCACATTAACTATCCCAGAGTGGAAGAAGCAAAAATAGGAATGAAAATAAAAAATATTCCACCAGTGTAAAGAAGCAGTCACAGTCCAAAAATAAAGAGGGACCCACATTAACTATCCCAGAGTGGAAGAAGCAAAAATAGGAATAAAAGTAAAGAATAAGTAAAAACCTTTGTAAGATCCAAACCACAGCAGCGGCAACAGCTTTCAGACGAGAGCCCTCTTTGTACCTCCTCAGCCAATCCAACCAGAAACAAACTCCAAACTCCAATTTTCAATTCTTCTTATTTCTTAAACCTTTCCTCTCGGCCACCTGGCTTCTCTTCCTCACTTCTCACGCTTTTCACTTTCTCAACTACAACTTTGTAAACAATGTTGCGCCATTACATTCCTTTCTTTCCCACTTTAAGTTTTGATTCCTTCTCCTCTCATCGCCATTGCACTTCTCATCTTTCCCGTCCTTCTCTTTCACACACACCTCCTCCGCCTCCCCTCTTTACCTTCTTCCAGCTCACAAACTCAATCCTCGGGTCTCGTCCTCCACCGGTGCCAGTTATTTAGCCCTCTTTTTCCACAGGAGCCCCCCAAAACAACAAACACCAGGTCTCATCCAGTCCCGAGCAGCTCATTTAGCGCGGCCTGTGCTGTGCCTCACTCACCCCCCTGTCCGCTGAACTCCGACTCTGATGGCACTTCGACTTTAAAATAATTGTAGCAAATACTTCCAAGGCTCCGTGGTCTTATTTCCAAAGATTAAAATCCCAACTTTAGGCGTAAAATCTCATTTATTTCCACATTCAAGCGCGAGCTGATCGAACTATGTGCTACTCTAGCATCATCCCAGCCACGCCCCCCGCAGTTGTGGCATTTTGCGGTGCGGAAGGGGCACTTTCTGCGGTCATGCCGGGCTCCACAGGCATCACACTTGTGAAGGAATTTCTTCTCACGATCGTCACAGTGCTCTTGGTGATTTCGTCGGACCGCTTGGACTTCTCCCTCTGCATTGCTGGACTCCGATGAAGAGGTGGAACCAGGTAAAACTGGGGAGGATGAAGATGGATTTTGCTGAGCTTGCACAGCTGAGTCGGTGGCACTGGTGGTGGAGTGGCGATGCTGGAAAAGCTTGATGCCAGACTGTGCGGCATCAGACGCTACCGCCTCTTCTAAGACAGCCTTGAAAGTTAGCATCTTCCTGATCATGAGGCGACATTGAGCATCTTCATCCCTCATGCCGCCAGCAGACGGTCCCGGAGTGCTTCTTCGATGTTGTCTCACTTGCACAGGGCGGCAGCAATGCGCAGAGCAGCGGTGTAGTCTGCAATGGACTCCCCTGGTCGCTGCCCCCTTCTGTGGAAAGCCCCCCTGGACGGAAAGATCGAGACCTCTGGCTGCAGGTGTTTCCTCAGTGTGGACATGATTTCTGCGAGCGGCACCACATCCACGTCCCTTGGAAGAATGAGGTGGGTTGCCAGCTCAAGCATCTCAGAACCGCACTGAGTGAGGAAACAGGAGCGCTTCTGGTCTTCATCGGTGATCTTCTGTGAGGCCATTGCATGGCGGAATCAGCGTTCGTATGTTGCCCATTTCTCTGGACACGCTAGGTCAAATGGGCCGATGTTGGTTCCGTGTGGGGATGCCATCCCACCTTCATCGCCAGTTTCGTGTTCAAGGAATGAAGAAGCAGATGAGTGAAGTTGTTAAATTCAGCTCTTTATCAGTGGGGTTTGAACACAGTTTGGATGGGGCAAAACTCGGACTTATATACACTATAAACAGTAACAGTAACAATAATACAACAAGCCCATTGGCTAACAGAGTGTGCACATTTTCGATCCACTTATTTGCATAAGAATAGATACATGAGAAAAGATACATTCCGCTCCTATTAGAAAACACAGTTAACATACATAACACCAGTTCAGCAGTTCGAGACCCGAGTACTGCACGAGGAGTCAAGGTATCCAGATCCAGAAACAAAAAAGATGGCCTTGATGTTGAAATTGTGCACAATGCACAATCGTTATATTAAGACTGCATGTAAGAAGAGGTTTCAGAAAGTCATCATTATTAGGTCGCACTTGCAACTATCATTAGTCATTCAGTCAGTGAAGTCACTATTGTTAATTTTCTGACTATTATTAGCACTGGCAGAACACAGAAACAGTGTTTGACTCCTTCATTTTTGGAAATGGATGCTTAAAATGTACTGTCCACCCAACCACAAATGTGGAGGAGACAACGCCAAGACCTCTTCTTCCTACTCTCTAGCTTTTTATAAAGATGGCATATATGGCCCACCTTTTTCCTCACAATATCCTTTATTCTTCTTCAAGTGCCATATCCAATTCCAAATACATTATTGGCTAGCATCATGGTGATCAGCCATGAAGATTGTCTTGGGAACAATATAATGCAGTGATCTTCCATTTGCCTTCTACATTGCAGCATGACACTTGTACCACTGAACCTGTTCCATGAGTCACTTTCCGGCCTTGAGCCTGTTTGGCACACAAAGTCCTCCTCAACCCTGGGCCAGTATTGACGAAGTTGTTGCCCTCCATCAAGATGGATTCAAGTGGGACTTCGCCACCCAAGGCTGTTGATACTCAGTGTTGACAGGTTGATTAATCGCCGCCTGATGATCGGTGTTCAGTCACTGGCAGTATGGTCTACTCTATTACCATAGCAGGATAACCTGGCCAGGCAGGACACAATAACCTTCAGGGGCAAGGTTAGGCTGAGAAGATCTGTCTCAGCATCACTAAGAAAGTTTCATGATTCAGTGGGGACATGAAGATGGATCTTCCATGTCTCATTGCAGCATTCTAACTATAACAGAACACTGACCCAATTACATGTGTCGTTGGCAGCAGTACAATGCATGAGTAGGGCCAAATGGCCACATTCTGGAAACATTGCAAAGGAAATGTTTCTTGAGAAGTCCCAAGTTGGTTCATGTCCTAGTGGTTCAAGACTCCTCAGTGGGGATCAATGACCACAATTTTACAGTTAATGTCCTTGAAATTAAATACAGTGGTACCTCGCTTAAAGAGCATAATGCATTCCATGGGATTGCTCTTTAAGCAACTTTGCTGTTTAAACAAACCACCATTGTAAGTGACCAATTGTGACCTCTGGTGATGGTGGGGATCGTGAACCCTGATTTAGTTGTTAAGCGAGTTTTTGGTTGGTTTTAGTTGTTAAGTGAGGTGGCCATTCAGAGAAAATTCTGCTCTTTAAGCGAGTTACTCTCTAAGCGAGGCACTCTTTATGCAAGGTTTTACTGTATTAAATATTTTTAAAAAATATGAGGAAAAGGCTGATTTATTCTGTGGCTCCTTTAATATCCCCAAGAGCTGGCAGTACTCAGATCTCGAACTGCTGGCAAGTCACCAGTTCCAGACCTGGGTACTGCCAGCTCTTGGGGACATGAAAGGACCCTCATTTGGGTGTTCCCTAAGCAGTGTTTCTCTAGCAAAAATCCTTTCAACCCAGAATAAATTCTGGCACAAGATTATTATTATTCTGTGGTCAGGATCCCCAAAACTCTTGTGAGATGCATAGGCGAGCTGTTTGTTTATTCTCAGCCAGAAACTCTTCTTGTGTTTTCTTCTGAGCCAGAGAAACAAACATTTATTGTCTTCCTGGCTAATCTGCCTCTCATCTGTCCTTTGTCAAATTTCAATTGGATTTCCATCAGCCTTAGCTCAGGCCATTATGAATGAATAATTACATTGGTTGGTATTTGCATCAAGGAAAACATAACTATCAACCACAACAACACAGAGACACAAGAGAAGCTAATAATTAAAAACATAAATAGAGCAATCTGGGCTCTTTGACTTAAAACAAGACTCTCCTATTGATTTATTGAGTGGCCTATGGAAGATTGCTTAACATTTCTGTGTGAAGTTGCCTTAATACTGGCTGAAATCCCGTTGTACATTGCACTTAAAGCAGACCTGCTAAATCAATAAGGGGAGTTGAGCCACCAAATCCCCATTGATTCAAAGGGTGTTGTAACTTACTTGTGGTTTGCCCGCATTCATAAATTGGCCAAATCCTTTCCCGATGGGTTTGCTCACTAGCACACAGCTGAGAACCATTGCTGGAAAGGCAATTGGGGTTCGTGCGAGTTAGATCATATTGGGGAACAATTCATAAAGCCTTGGCTGGAGGTTGCGGTGGAAATAGGGCAAAAGTTAAAAGGTGATTACTCCAAGGCAAAAATACGCTCTTCCTCTTCTGGCCGAAGATTAGGTTGGGCAAATAAACTGAGTCAACAACTGGGGGAGTTAGATGCCCGGAGCCAATATACATAGGCTCCGAGATAGGGCTAGAACAATGGGTTTCGCCAACCCAAGCCTTAATTAACTGTGGGTTGTCTACAGGGCAATGTCCGAGCGCAGGTATTGTCTTGACCATCAGAAATGCCATGTATGCAAAGCCTTCTGTAACAAGGTCACGTGCACCTTAGGCACGTAGTACCCCGAGGCAGGGCAATAAATGTGTCTACCCGACACAGATCGGGGCTGGACTTCACCACATAATCATCTCACGTGTCTTCCTTGCGGCCAGCCACTTTGACTCCCGAACTCCCGAGGGCCATTGCAACACTTACTACTGGATTTTAGCCATTTGAGAGCTGAGCATGGAAATGTCAACGTTTTGGCCTACAGTTCCTGGTGTCCCTACCAAGCCTTGCTGGTAGCTATGCTGAGAGTTATATTTTAAAAAAGGGGAACATTTTCCAGCTTTGAGTCTGCATAGCTCAGATATAGGGCCAACCCAATATATTTTGCTGCCTGAGGCAAAATGGCTCTCCTTTCCACGTATAGAATTTGAGTGGTTTGAATCTTAGCCTGATGCTAGAGGTAGGAAATCATGGTCTACCACCTCCTGGTGATTGGAGGCCATTTTAGGGAATGAAAGCAAACTGAGACACTTACAAAACTCATTCTCCAGGATAAGGGAACAGTTTACATGGCTGGGAGAACAGTAACAAAACTGTTTCCTGTAGCAATGTCTGGCCGCTAGGGCGGCGTTAGGTCCCAGAGGAGACTGATCAATGACAACACGAGGCAACAGGAGCGAGATCAGATCAGTCCTTTATTGGGAAAATACATACACCTTTTATAGATCAGAAGGCAGGTAGAAAAAACCATCACCCGAAAGTCAATCACATCACCTATTTACTCAGGTTAATTTGGGAACCTCCAAAAGGGGAAGTTAATTATCTCGGACAAACACGGGACGAGGGAGACTATTGTTTGGGGCTTAGACAGGGGTAAACATATTCACTGTTTGCACCGGAGATTTCCTTGACCAGGAGATGAGTGATTATTCCACTAGGTAATTGAGGTCTGCGAGATGCTTATTCGGCAGAGTCGTCAGTCAGGCTAGAAGCAGCCGAATTAATCCCTATCATTAATTCACCCCCCTTATGCCCTGACAAGGGCCAGAGGCCAGGAGTTTGCCCGCTGGTTTAACCTCTGCCAGAGACCACTGATGCCCAACCGGGCACGGGGAATCTTCACCTCCCCTTACTTTTTTATATTAAGAGCCTGACTGGTGACTCTGCGCAGAAGCGGCATCAGCTGTTGATCGGAAATGACGTCACGGGGTTTCCTTCTGCGGCAGCACTTCGAGGTCAGCGAGGGGATACATTGAGCAAGACAGCAAACTGCAATGCCTAGTATAACTACCCCCACCACCACTTTGATTACCGTTTGAAGCCACCCCCATGGAATCCACGACCACATCCATTTCCATAGTGAGCTCCACCAAGCCCCCCATGCAGAGCCTTCTGTGATGCCAGCCACTATGGCGTGAAGATCCGTGAGCTGGCTTTGAATCTTACGAGAGTTGTCCGTAAGGTTAAAGCAGCACATACCGTGAAAAGACTCGCAGCCCAAGTGGTGCAACAATAGGAGGTAGTCGATAGCCGCTCGATTATCGAGAATGGCATGGCGAAGTTCCGCCTGCTCCTGATTGAGGAGCGCTATCGCTGAAGAGGTATGGTTGATGGCCTTTGCTAGACCGCAAGCCAAGCGACCAATCCTTTTTGTGTTGCCGACGGCTAAGCCTGGCACGCCAAAGATGCTGACTGCCAAGGAGAGATACTCGGCAGGTCTCATTACCCTAAAGCTGCTTTCACATGAGCTATCTAACAGAGTGGTGCGAGTGTGCCGTATGAGTGAGGGAACATTAGAAACATCAGAAACATTGGGAACATTAGGGCTTGGGGCAATCATATCCTTAGTGGGGAGCAAGAGTGTCAACCGACTGATACAACATATAGAGTCTGTAATATTAGCAGGAATGTAGTTAAACGTATACTGGTTACAAGTGAAAAACCATCCAGATGGTAGGGTGATATGTGCATATGCTGTGCCACGTGGCACTGGGTTACTGCAAGTCCAATTGCCACTGCCCACATCGAGACATCGGCGCCGGGTTCGGCCGAGTCCGGAGCAACCGTAGATTCGGCCACAGGTAGAGTTCGGGCTGACCGCCACTCGAGGAGTGTGGAGAGTGGCCGCATCAGCCGGTAAAGTCATGGTTAGCCGCATCTCCCAACGAGCATATTCCGAGGAAGCTGTTGGGATGTACGGGCTGAAGAATCGCTTCACCAGCCAGTCCCCGTCCCGGGGGTGTGCGCCTGGAGAATGGCACACCGGGATAAGGCAGGTGCTGAGGATTGAGGCAGAGCCGACGTCCTGCCTGAGGCAAAAATCGGACTGGTTGACGAGGGTAGCCAACCTTTCCCAAATGTTGTACTGCATCCGGGCAGAGAGGTCTCCGCCTGGCATTAAATCGCTGGCCTCCAGTGAGGCAGCCTGAGCGCCTCCCCCGAAAAGCAGGGAGAGGGCCAGGATGATGGTGAGGATCGCTGAATTGACATTAATCTGGGCGAAGACTGCTGCAACGAAGTTCTCCGGTGTTGGCTCCTTCTCCTCGCGTCGGAGGGCGTCCTGGGCCTCACTGCAAAGGGACTTGACCATCCCCCAGGTTATCCTCTGTGCTGGGGTCCGCGGCCGCCGCTTCTCCCGGTGGGTCTCCTCGGTCAGGGTGAGGTCCTCCATCTCCGGGATCGGACTTGGGTCGGTCTGGGTCCACGCCATGAGGTTCCAAATGAGGCTTGACGCACCGAGCCGGGATCCAAACGACACCTGTAGGAGACATAACTGCAGCATACCCTCTTCCCCAGGTTATGAGCGGCACCGGGCCCCTCTAAGAAGGGTCTGGTGGCACTCGGTACCGGACCATAGGTCGCGGGAGAGCTTCCGAACGGCGGAAATGCTTCTCCTGCGGCGTACAATCCGAGAAAACATTAAGGTGATTGTATGTAAACAATACCTTATTCAGACAAAACTGTGCCTGTCCCTGTGATTTGGGGAGGGCTGGTGGCTCCCCCCTTTCTGTTTGTTTGTCAATATAGGACTTGAGCGTCCGATTGACCCGCTCTACAATCGCTTGCCCTTGCGGATTGTAGGGAATGCCAAATGTATGCTTGATGTCCCAAGTGGCCATGAAGGCGGCCAACTGCCTAGAGCAGTAGGACGGGGCGTTATCCGTTTTCACGTGCCGCGGCTTGCCCATCGCCGCGATGCAGGAAAGGAGGTGCTGCTCCACGTGGGAGGCAGTTTCCCCTTTCTGCGCCGTGGCCCAAACGAACTGTGAAAAAGTGTCAATGCAGACATGCATGTACTGCCATCTGCCAAATTGCGGCACATGCGTGACATCCATCTGCCACACCTGATTAGCCTCTGTCCCCCGTGGGTTGACCCCCCACGAGGGCCCCCCCGGCGTTCCTGCACAATGCTGGCAAGAGCGGACTATACCTTGGGCTTGAGAAAGTGGCAGATTGAACTGTCTAGCGAGAGCTTTGGCATTTTGGTGAAAAAAGGCATGACTCTGGATTGGAGTAGTAAAAACTCCCAAAACTGAACGTTGCTGAATTTCCTTTGCCGCCGCATCCGCTCTGCTATTGCCCGCGGAAATCGGACCCGGTAGGTCTTGATGACTGCGGATGTGGGCAATATAGAGTGGCTCCGTGCGGTTTCGCAAATGAAATTGAGCAGTGAGAAACAGACTAAGCAAGTTCTTGTCTATCGCGGGAGTGATGTAAGCTCCCGGTAGACTGTGAAGTAAATTTCTAACATACAGACTGTCACTTATGATATTTAAACGTTCTTTGGAGAAGGTGCGCAAGGCAAGGTTCACGGCTGCCAACTCTGCCCGCTGTGCGGACTTTTGTGGAAGGGTTAACAGCGTGTGCCAAGCTTCGCCCTCCTGCCAGGTCAGGACACCATATGTGCGTCCCCCATCAGTGAAAACTGTCTTGGCCCCCTGAAGTGGGACCAGCGAAAGCAATTCGAACAAGCTGACTGTTCCTGTTTGAAGCGAGACGAGTCTGGGGTCTTTAGGCAAATGGTATGCTAAACTTCCAGTGAATCCTTCCAAAGCTATTGGAAGTGAGTCACCTAGCTGCATCAATTGATGAATTTGTTCCTTGGTGAACGGGACTATGATCTTAGCTAAATCGTGCCCAGAAATATCCCTTGCTCTCAGCCTTCCGCGGTAGATCACCGCGGAGACTAGTTCTTGGGGCGGAACGATGTTCCGTGAAGAAGTGTTAGGCAAGTACACCCACTCCACAATTTTCGCTCCCTTCTCTGAGTCTACTCCTAACGCCCCAGTGAACATGGATCCTGACCGTACGATGTACAAATTCAGGATCGGGGCATATGGCCCCTGGGCGATCCTATCCACCCACCTCTGGCTGAGAACTTGGTTCACTTTCTCGAGCGCCAAGCGCGCGTCTCGAGAGATTTTTATCCGGTCTGCCGGCTGCTTACCTAAGGTTAGCAGCGAGAAGAGCGGTTTTAGAAGATCCGTATCCAAACGGAAATACGGTCTTGCCCAATTGATATTCCCCAAAACTTGCTGCAACTCTACGAGGGTGACTGAATCCTGTAAATTTATCTGAGGCAAAACTGGCGCTGCAAAAGAGCGGAGAAGCCGATGGCCCAAGTATGAGAAGGGCTCGGTTCTCTGCACTTTCTCCGGGGCAATGAGTAAACCTTTGTCCCCCAGGCTGGCCTGGAGGTCTGAGAACATTTTGCTGCCAAGTTGCGGCAACGCTACTAAAATATCATCCATAAAGTGACAAACAATAGCTTTAGGGTAAAGGGTTCGGAACCTTGCCAGTGTGTCGTGAACATATATTTGGCACAAGGTGGGCGAATTGAGCATGCCCTGTGGCAAATATTTCCACGCGTAACGCTGCGTGGGCTCACTGTGGTTCACGACCGGCACCGTAAAGGCAAACCTTTCCCGGTCCCTGGGGTCTAAGGGGATTGTATAAAAGCAATCCTTGAGATCTACGACTAGAATCTCCCACCCCTCGGGAATCATGTTAGGATTTGGGATGCCGCATTGAAGCGGACCCATCGGCTGAATGCATTTATTGATCTCTCTGAGATCGTGGAGGAGTCGCCACTTCCCCGACTACTTCTTAATAACAAAAATTGGCGAATTCCAGGGACTTGTGGACTGTTCTATATGTCCTGCGTCTAGCTGTTCTTTAACTAGCTGTTTGAGAGCAACCAATTTCTCTCCCACTACCGGCCATTGTTCTACCCAGACCGGAGTGTCGGTGAGCCATTTAAGTGGCAACGCCATTACCCGAAGGTAAGGGTGGCACCGTACTGTTGTAGAATGTCTCGCCCCCAAAGATTGACGTGCACGTCAAGAATGTGCGGCCGAATCACTGCCGTGCCGTCAGCCCTTGGGATTGTGACTTCTACCCACTCTCGGCTTCTAAACGCTTCCTGAACACCGCCTACCCCCCACACATCGGAGACCGGCTCAATGGCCCACTCCCTCGGCCACTGGCTTCTGCTTATCACGGTCACATCCGCTCCGGTATCGAGTAACCCTGAGAACACTCTTTTGTTCAAAAATACCTCGATAACGGGGCGCTGCTTCCACTCAATGTTGGTCTCCACTGTCGCTAAGACCTGGTATCCTTGCACTGCCTCAAGCGGTCTGCTGAACTGGACTCTGAGCTGTCACTGGGCCTTCCCTGGCTGCCTGCTGGCGAGTGACAAGGAACCATGATCAGTTGCGCTAAGGTGTCTCCCTTGTGGATTGTTTGGGGCAGGTGTGTCCAAAGCTGGACCTGGAGAACGCCTGAAAAATTCGAGTCAATGACTCCTGGAATTATAAAAATTCTGCGTGCACCAGCTACACTACGGGGCAAAACTAAACCTATAAAGCCTCGGGGCAGGGGTCCCATGTACTGGGAATCGACCAGATAGACTGTGCCTGGCAGGTCGCATGTAACGTCCGCCTGGCAAGTCAACTCTAGCCCTGTGCTGCCCTTGGGGCTGGCCTGCGCCCTCGCAGTGCCTGGAACGTGCCTGGGACCTAGTCTAATTCTGGGGAGTTCTGGGTCTGGGTGAAGGAAGCCTCTGTTTGGACTGGGGCCAGAGACATGCCCGTGCTCCGGTTTCCCGAATTCTGGCAATATCTGGCCCAATGATAGCCTTTCTTGCACTTCGGACAGAGGGTGTTCGGAGCCTTGGGACGGCCGGACTTTTGTCCGCCTCCCTTGGATCGGCACTCCCTAGCGAAGTGACCGATCTTGCCACAATTGTGACATGCTCCTTTGCTCTTACCATTAGGTCTTTTCCCTCCTTGCACCGCTGCCGCTAGCAGACCCATCTTATAGGATTCTGTGCCAACGTCGGCGCAAGCTCTAATCATGTCCGATAGGGTCAAGTCAGGACGATTGCCTAGGGACTGCAAGATTCTACGGCAGTCCAAGTTGGCATTGTCCTTGGCTAACTTAATCATGAGCTCTTCCTGGGCTTGCTCATTATCAATCTGCCTGCTAATTGCTTCCTCCAGGCGATTGATGAAGTCCATGTAGGGCTCCTGGGCTCCCTGCTTAATGGAGGTGTAATTTTTAGCCGCTTTGCCAGTGGCTGGGACCTAAAAGTAAGCCCTAAAGGCTGCCTCGGCTGACATCTCAAGGGTGGCGAGAGGCAAGTTGATCTGAGCATTGATTGACTCGAAGGCACCTGAACCATACAACTGGTCAGGGATTACCGCGCCTCCCATCCTGGCAGCTTGAGTTTGAGCTTCTAGGCGAAACTCGCTGTCCCAAATCATGTACTGGCTGGGGGTTAGCATCATCCTCATGACGGCTTTCCAATCATGAGGAATCCACATGGTGGTCTCGCACACTTGCTGAAGCGTGCCCCTAGTGAAACGGCTTTGGAGCCCTGTTTCTGCAATGGCCTTCCGCATAGCCATGAGAAGCTTATACGGAACTGGGGAATGAACAATCTGCTGTGCGCCCGTGAGCGCGCCCATTTCCATGCGGATTGGACATACCTGCCTGAGCTCAGCTAGCTCTTCTACTGGCAGATCCCCCTTTCTAAGCTCTTCCTCAGCTGTGCGCTGAAGGGCACTTTTGGTAACTAGGGAAGCCGAGGCTGTCAGAGAAGCGCCTGCGCTTCTCATTCCCTGCATTCCTTCAGTGACGTCTGCAGCTGTCACCGCGGGAAGGCTCCCTACGCTACTCTGCTGGTACTTGAATGTCGGGTAGAGCGCTGTGGGCGCAGTCGGTTCGACTGGCTGGACTGATGACTTAACTAACGGGGGTTCTTCTGCCCCTACCCGGACTGGTTCGATCTCAGCTAAGAGTCTCCTACACTTTCTCCAAGTACGGACTATCCCTCCTGGAGCTTTCGGGGGTTGCTGAATGCAGTCTCCTATCTGATCCCAGAGCTGTAGGGTTAACGTACCTGCTTCTGGGTAAAGCAGGCAGTGTTCCCTAAGGTACGCCAAAAGTCTCGCTAGCTCCCTGCTGTGAAAACGTAACTGAAATACCCTGGCCAGGATTTTAAACTCTTCCTCACGAGTTTTTTGGCTAGCGGACGGACTTGGTCTATGAGAACAAGTCCCCATATTACCTGCGAGTGGTCCTCTGAAGTCTCCTCCTCGGGACGGGTTGACGCGTCTTGGGGCAAGGTAACAGGTCTTGGCGACGATCGTCTGGGTAGAGCTCGGAGCGTGGCCTCCTGCCACGGGCCCTCGGTGGCCTCTGCGCTGTCAGGGGCTCACAGCTGCCCTGAGCGGAATGCGTTTCTCCCTTTGGAGCAAGCCTCCCCGAAAGCTGGGAGCAAGCTGTAGGAATGTCTCTTGGGAATGCCTCGCCGCAGGCCGTTCCTCTGACCGGCTGGCTGCCAACCAGAGTGCCGCGCTGTCCTCCGGGATGACGGGTCGCGGTTCAAGCGTAGAACCGGACCGTGTGGATTGCTACTCACGAGTAGACCTCTCTGGGGTCTCTTACTCACGAGTAGATCACGTCGGGGTCACCAGATGTAGCGATGTCTGGCCGCTAGGGCGGCGTTAGGTCCCGGAGGAGACTGATCAATGACAACACGAGGCAACAGGAGCGAAATCAGATCAGTCCTTTATTGGGAAAATACATACACCTTTTATAGATCAGAAGGCAGGTAGAAAAAACCATCACCCGAAAGTCAATCACATCACCTATTTACTCAGGTTAATTGGGGAACCTCCAAAAGGGGAAGTTAATTATCTCGGACAAACACGGGATGAGGGAGACTATTGTTTGGGGCTTAGACAGGGGTAAACATATTCACTGTTTGCACCGGAGATTTCCTTGACCAGGAGATGAGTGATTATTCCACTAGGTAATTGAGGTCTGCGAGATGCTTATTCGGCAGAGTCGTCGGTCAGGCTAGAAGCAGCCGAATTAATCCCTATCATTAATTCACCCCCCTTATGCCCTGACAAGGGCCAGAGGCCAGGAGTTTGCCCACTGGTTTAACCTCTGCCAGAGACCACTGATGCCCAACCGGGCACGGGGAATCTTCAGTTTCCCTACAGCATCTGCCTATTCTGCCTAATGGTAGAGCCACCTTTCCTGAAAGCCCTGAGCTGGGCAAAGGTACTTTGCTGTTGTGGGGAAGAACAAGATAGAGTGCTTTCATTTCACAAGCTAGAAGATGTCTAGAGAGTATAACCCAATTATAGCACACATAATGATAAGATAAATAAGTCTGATTCCACTTTAATTCCCATGGTTCTGTCCTACTGAATCCCATAAACTCTAGTTTGGTGAGGTATTTCAAAGGCTTTGCTGTACTTCTGCAAGAAGAGTGTAAGACCATCCCGGACAGCAGATCAAAGGGTTGAGCCCTGTCAGTTAAAGTGGAATGAAAGTGCCACAAGGATGTTTTGTCGAGTGGACCCTCAGATGTTCTTGGACTTTATTTAATTTTATTTATTTATGATTCAAATTTCTATGCCGCCCAACCAGGTGAACCCGACTCAGGGTGGCTCACAACAAGATTAAAACATACATATTAAAAACAATTAAAACCCCAACATACCCACCCACCTATTAAAAACTAACCACATTAAAACTGCCCGCATTAAAAAGATGGGGAGGCTTCATTTTATAAGCCAACAGGCGGGGGCCACTCTTCCATCCGGGCCCCACACCTGCCCCGCCAACCAGGTTTTTAATTCTCTTCTGAAAGGCAGCAGCTCCATCTGCTCCCACAACTCTACTGGCAGGAGGTTCCACAAGGCTGGTGTGGACACAGAAAAGGCCCTCCTTTGTGTGCCAGAGAGGCGAGCCCCTCTGGCAGATGGAACAATTAAAGAGCCCCTCCAGTCCACTCTGGTTGGACGGACAGACACTCTTGGGATGATGAGGTCTCTTAGGTATCCTGGCCCACTACCATGTAGGGCTTTAAAGGGCAAAACCAGCATCTTGAATTGCACCCGGAGACAAATTGGTAACCAGTGCAGCTCCCGAAGCAATGGTGAGGCATGAGCATAACGCCCGCACCCCATCAATGCTGCTGCATTCTGCACCAGCTTTAGCCTCCAAATGGTCATCAAGGGCAGCCCCATGTAGAGCACATTCCAATAATCTAGCCTGGAGGTCACCAGAGCGTGTGTGACCATGAGCAGGGAGTCCCGGTCCAGGAGCGAACGCAACTAACGGATGACGCGAAGCTGTGCGAAAGCCCTCCTGGCCATGGCTGCCACCTGATCTACAAGTAGCAGTCCTGAATCCAGGAGGACCCCTAAGTTGCGTACCGGGTCTTTCTGGGGCAAAGTAGCCACATCCATGACCAAAGTTGGCAGCTCCCTGGCTAACGCGGGGGCCCCTATCCATAGCCACTCAGTCTTGGAGGGATTCAATTGTAGCCCGTTGTCCCCAATCCAGACCCCAACAGCTTCCAGACATCTGGATAGGACATTGACCGCATCACTGGGGTCCCCACGGGCCGAGATGTACAGCTGGGTATCGTCAGCATACTGATGATACCTCACCCCATGGGAACAGATAATCTCACCCAGCAGCTTCATGTAGATGTTGGATAGGAGAGGAGAGAGCACCGAGCCCTGAGGCACCCCATAATGCAGGGGCCTAGGGCTGGACCTCTCACTCTCCAACCACACCGACTGGGTCCGGCTCTCCAGAAATGAGGAAAACCAGGATAACACTGTACCCTGGATCCCCAATCCCTTGAGCCGTTCCAGAAGAATCAAACCCTGATCAGCGAGTGTGCTGACTTAGGCTTCTGGTAATTGAAGTCCAAGAACACCTTGGGACGCAAGATAGAGAAACAGTGGGTAGAGAACCTGTAGAGACCTCCACTAAACTTGAAGTAGCATTATAACTCACACAGTAATGTAGCACACAAAGCCATGATCTTCAGCAGCCTTCTGTCACTTTCAACCTCTCAGCAAGGCTGCCTTACGTCACTGAATGGGAGAACCAGCCCTTTAGTTCAGGAATGTTGTTCTGCGATAACAGCCAGTGGCTTTCCAGGGTTTCTGACTGGTCTTTCTCAGTCTACTTGGAGATGCCCAGGACTGAATGCACTACCATGTACATGCAAAACATATGTTTTACCTGAACTCAAATTATAAAAGTAATTATAAAATTGCAAGTTATTTGTAAATTTTGTTGTTCAGTTACACAGTCGATTCCGACTTGACCATTGTCCTCCAGGCACCTCTACCATCCTCCTCATCCCACCCAGCCCTGTGCCTACTGTGTCAACAATGCCATCTAGCCATCTCATCCTTGGCCGTTCCCTTCTTCTTTTGCCCTCCACCTTTCCCAGCATCAAGGCCTTCTCAAGTGAATCCTCCCTTCTCATTTGATGGTCCAAAGTACTTCAGCTTCATCTTTGTTATTTGTCCTTCTAAGGAGCAGTCAGGGCTAATCTCTTCTAATATTGACCTATTTGTTCTCCTTGCTGTCCAGGGGACTCTCAAATCTCTCCTCCAACACCACATCTCAAAGGCGTCTATTCTTCTGCGCTCAGCCTTTCTAATGGTCCAGCTCTCACAACCATACATTACCACTGGGAATACCATTGCTTTGACTATGCGGACTTTTGTTTGCAGTAAGATGCCTCTGCTTTTAACTATGTTCCCGAGGTTTTTCATAGTTTATCTCCCAAGAATCAGTCGCCTTTTTATTTCATGGCTGCAATCTCCATCTGCAGTGACCTTGGATCCTAAGAAAGTAAAATCTGTTACTGCTTCTACTGAGAGTGTGCTTTGTGCCACACACTACCAACGTGTAACATTACAATTTCAGAAAGTAATTAAAAGTAACTCGTTGAGAAATAAAAATGTAGAGGGTTATGTTCGAAATTGTAACTCTTGGGTTTGGAACTATCACTGTAACAATTACTTTTTGAAAGCAGTTTCCCAGGCTTTGTGCTTTGTTGTTGAATGATGGCCTTGTTATGTCCAAGCTTGCTATCAGTGTACTTCTAAAACAATAACTGTTCAGCTTTGCAAAAGCTCTCAGGATCTTAAGCTGATATGTAATACCAGGTTCCAATTTCACACAATCCACAAGAAGCAATTGAACAGTTTGTGTTCAGTGCTTGATTTCTTTTCAAATTACATGCTGTGGCAGAGTCAGGGCAAAAGGAGAAAGAAGATGAGGAAAATAACCAGATATTTTCTGCTATGCTTCATAGAAAACCTATTGCTCCCCGACTCTAAGTCCCTCAATATTTCTTGAGTTAGGTCTGACCCCACAGTGTAGCTTAAAGTGTACTATTTGGGCCAAAATCCACATCACCATTTACTATGTCTCCTATTGGAAACAACCCAAGCTCTTAGAAAATAGTAGTTTGCCTTTTCATTCTATACAGTAGACCCTTGCATAACGATGTTACTTGGTTCCCCAAATAGCATTGCTAAGCGATTTTTGTTGTTATGTGGGTATCTATGGAGTTTCCCGCATAACAATGTTTTTAGCGTTGTTGTCTGGTTATTTTAGTGTTGTTGTCCAGACAACAACCCTAAAAACGTTGTTATGCAGGGGAACACGTGGTGCATAACGATGCATTGTTAAGCGAAAATGATGTTATCTGAATGCGTTTTTATGTGAGGGTTGACTGTATTGGCTAATCTCCAGCCTTCCCATCGTCAATGAACAGAACCAGGCCCACCATTTGGCAGAGTGAAGAAACTGCCTCACTGTACAAAACATGAAATGAGAAAAATTGTTTGTTAATTTTAGTGTGTGTGGAGGAATTTTAGTGTGTATGGAGCAAAAATAAAATTCCAGGTAGTGTAGTACCTTTATCAAATCACTAAAACCTCAAAAGCACTAAAAACCTTGCAATCTAGGTGAGATTTTGAGTTCTCTGGGACTCTTTTCTGGACATTTTGCCTCTTTCTGTACCCCAATTTTTTCATTTGCACCTGAGAAATAGTGCTAGAGAACTCAAAAGCTCACTTTGTTTGTAAGTTGATACAATATGATACAATAGATGCTTTATCCAACTAATAATTCTTACCCATTTTCATAGCATGGTGTTTTTCTTGCCAAGAATGGGAAGGGGTACGTGTAGGACATTATGTATCACATCTCAAAATAATTTGGCTGAGTTTTGATTTGGCTGATTTGTAGGTGAGCTGCCATTGCAATTCTGACTCAGGTGCCAAATATGATGGGCCAGCCCTGTGCTTGGGAGAAAGCTGCCTCAGGAGCAAGATGGAGTGCCATCCACTTGACCATTCTTGAACTCTGTAGTCTACTGGAGAACTGGATGCAGCCTGTCCTGTATCTTCTGCCTTCAGGCACATTGTTCTGTTGCCAACTTTGCTGCACAATTATCTACCTCTCTAGTCAGCTTCTATATGTTGGTTGGAGCTGCGGAAGCATTTAATTATTTGCCTCAAGCTGCACACCATCGTGGATTGGCACTGACTTGCTGTTGACCAGACTGAGATGAGCCAGCTGTTTGTGGGCTGGTGGGTTTGCCAACCTTTTGTGGTGTTTTCCAGCTAAACGTTGAGCTTGGGTCTATCCAGAGGAGGAGTATTTAGCTGGGGCAAGCATGGTTGACAGGGACCCCAAAGCAGGGTCTTCCATGGAGATACTTCAGGGCGGGCTTTGAAATCCATTTTGTTTTAGTTCAGGAGTGCCCATACTTTTTGGGCCATGGGCCGGTCACGTGGTTCAGGGAGCTGGTCACTACAGCCTTGGGGCCGGATCTGGCCCATGATGCCAATTCATCCACCACGCGAAGCCCTCGTTGCTGCTGGCAGCAGAAGTAAAACGTGCCCATATTGTTGTGTTTTGCTTCCACTTCCAGGAGCAACGAGGGCTTCATGGGCTGGATGAATTGGTGTCAGGGGCTGGATCTGGCCCCCAGGCCATAGTTTGGGCACCCCTGTTTTAGTTCTTTTTCTGTGTGCTTATAACACAAAGGAAGCTGGTTCACTGTTAGTATTTTACTAGATTTGAACATGTGTTTGGGAGAAAGAAATGGTTGGAAATAGAGGTGAGACTACCATTTATTTAAGGCTCGGTCTGGATTTGGTCTTTGTGGAAGTAATATTGTTCAACATTTGGCACCCATTGAGGTTAGTAGTTCAGCAGAATTCACTTCCCTGAGATTCAGGGCCTAAACTGAAGTGAGGTGCAGAAATGGGTCCTTGTGATGTCATAGAGGAGGGCAGACAAGCGTTGGGAAGGGATACTGAAACTCCTTTTGGAGGGGGGGAAACCCCATAACCCTATCGAGCCTGTGACAGCAGAGCAGTTCACCCGACCTCTGAGAAATGTCCTCTAACAAATTTGCACATTACAGCATGTTAGAGATGTTACCAACTCTTAATTTCTATTAACCAGAGAGATAGGGTCAATTTAGAGTTGCAATTAGGCAGTAAGTGGCTATTAAACTGTTATCACATCTTTGCCCATATCAGGGGCGCTGTCATTACTATGCTCATTTGATTTAGAGGTGAGGAAACAGAAAGTTATTATCACTGCATGGTGGTGCAGTGATGATGTTTTGCCAGCAGAGCAAAATAACTTTCTCTACAAAGCGGTTTCAAAAAAGGGGGCCACCTAAACAATACAAAAAATGTAACACGGAAACCAAAACTTGGTTTCAAAGATATAACAGACAGTCTGCTTTTGCTCTGTGATAAATTTTGGGAAGTTTAGGTGAAACATTTTCAAGGTACTGTTACTGTATGACTTTTTAAAAAGTAAAGCTGTTTTAGCCTTATGCCAAGCAAATTGACCTTGTGTATCACGGAGCTATAAACACATCAAATAAGCTGAAAATACGAATCTTGCAGACCTTGAAGGAGAATGGATAGTCCCTTGTGCTTTTTCATATTACGAAATAATCCTATCTGTAGTTCCTGTAATTATGATCCTTGGAAAAAGTCTCTAAAAGATGAAAACTGTTCTAACATAGAACTCTGTTCGAAGACCCAACATTCTAAAGTATAGATAACATTGCCAGTTCTCACTCTTACTTGATCTGAACTTTTGACCCTGCCATGCAACCAAATTAGCTTGTTAACTCCTTCTGAGCCAATCAAACATTTAAAAGGATCTCTGTTTCTATGGTAAAAATATCATTAAATATATGGTGTTTTATTCTGCGTTAACTTCAAGGTAGTTGGCCAGTGTCAAAGCAAGAGAATGGCCAAGCAGTATTGGCCAAGTGGGGTTCAAACAAGGGTCAAAACAGACAATATTGACCTTCAATAGGAGAGGTCCCCTAGCCAGCAAAAGACATCTGATAAGTTTGCCTTGCTTTTGTTTCTTGATTGACCATTGCATACTTAAAAATATAATTGCCCAGACACAGAATTTTGAAGAAAGTGGAGGGAAAGGTCTGAAGTAGCTGAAGATATGTCTTTCCTTCAGTGTATGGCCAGCCAACAGTTCTACTCCTGTCATAGGAGGGTAACTGAAAGATGATTATTATTTTAACACAGTGAAAGGGGATAAAAGGGGCAATCTTTTAAAGGCAATGTTACACTGGTTTTATTTTGTTCTATAATACATATAACAGGGAAGTAGCTTTGATCATTTAGGGGGGAAGGAAGTCTTTCAGAATGAAATGAATTTGACATCCTTGCCAATTACTGACAGTATTTGTCAGTTGTGTCCACTTTTTGTCAGATGTGTGATACTGTATCTCTCACAGTATTGTCAGACTTTTGCATCCCTTTCCAATGACAGCATTTTTTGATTTTGAGAGGGCTTTCCTCATTCTTAAAAAATAAATAAAAATGAAATGCCTCTTCTAAGTTTTCATCACCAGCAGAAAGTGTTGGGATAATCTTTGCAGAGTGGTGCAGCTAGTGTGTCCCCAAGGATTAAGGCTGAATATTTTGTGGAATACAAATACAATGTGGAAAGCAGTTGCTTTTGGAGGAAATAAACATTTAGCCTGCTGATTGGCTGTTTAGAAGCAAAACAAGCAATGACTATATTTACTAAATGCTGACCCTTTCCATCTCCATGTTAGCATGCAAAACAAACACAAAACATGATGGGATTGCCTGCTGTAAACTCAACAGAAAGTACTTCGAGAGCTCTTCCAGGTAGTGGGTCTAACTCTGGTTGCTCTGCTCTGGATCGTTGTGATTTTTCTGTTTCTATTTTATTACAGGTTTGAATAGATCATTTGGGCACCTGTGTCCACACAAGGTGATGATTTTTTTTTTTGCTGGAAGTACTGAGATGCATGACAGAAGGCAGGAACAACTGATATCTGCTCTGGCCTTTCACTACCTACTTCAGACTCTCCTTTCTTCCATTAGTGGTGGTGCAATCCCCACCTAGAATGCCTTTTCATCCCACTTTGGCTTTGACTGTTGACAAAATTTCCAGCTTTGTAATGTGTGAATGATTAGGATGCAGCACTGATGTTGTAGACACAATGGGCACAGAGCTGGGCAGGCTGAGGAGGATGGTGGAGGACAGAGGTGCTTGGAGGGCAATGGGTCAGAATCGACTCTGCGAATGAATGACAACAACAAAACTGGTGTCATGGATGCAAAAAAAATTGAACAAATGCTCAGTGTGAGCAGATTCTTGGGAGGTTTGTGCTTTCTGTTTGTCATTATCGTGCCACCATGGGCTGGCACTAAAGCCCCATGCCATCATGATTGCTTTAAAGGGGTTTGCAGTAACTTGCCATGCCAGTGTGGTTTTAAAATAGAGCAACAGATCTGTAGTTTTTATAAGATGCCAGTTGATGAAGGTTGTAAAGGAATATATACTGTTGTCCCACTAATATTTCCTGCCTTCCATAATCTCTTTCTCTTAACCTCAGTTCTTCACCCAACATAAGGAAGGACCTGTCAAATCCTGGGGGAGGGAAAGAAGTTGGGTGGGCAAGGGAATCTACTAGGAGTGTGAAAAAGATGTACATAAATTGAGTGAAAAGAATGATAGAATGCAGATTGGTTGTAAAAGTAACTTATAAATAAATGCAGAATGACCAGAATGATCAAAATGAAACAGATTAACTCTGCCTGAAAGTAGACATTAAAATGCATGCATATCTAAATCATTTCTTTAAGCAGCAAGTGTAGGAATCGGGGCCACTGGGATGGCCGTTACGTCCCGGAGGAGACTGATCAAGTGACGACACGAGGCAAACAGAGCGAGATCAGATCAGTACTTTATTGAGAAAAGGCAACATCATTTATAGGGAAAAAAGCGCAACGGTGGCAGAACCGTCATCTGACAGGAAAATTACCTCACCCACGTACCCGGGTTAATGGGGAACACCTCAAAGGGAAGTTAATTAACTGGGGCAAACATGGACTTAGGAGTCCCATTGTTCAGGGATTAGGCAGGGGCAAACATAGCCCTTATTTGCACCGGGCATAACCTTGGGTAGGAGATAAGTCATTACTCTAATGGGTAACTGGGGTCAGCGAGATGCGCTTCTCGCAGACTCGCTGGTCAGGCAATAAGCGGCCGAATTAATCCCTACCATTGATCTCCCCCTTGCTCACCGACAAAGGCCAGAGGCCAGGAGTCTGCTCACTGGTTTAACCTCTGCCAGAGGCCACCGATGCCCAACCGGGCACGCGGAATCCTCATCTCCCCTTTCTGTTTAATTTAAGAGCCTGACCGGTGATCCCGCGCAAAAGCGGCATCAGCTGTTGGGCGGGAGTGACGTCACGGAGTTTCTCTTTGGGGCGGCACTTAGAGATCAGCGAGGGAATGCACTGAGCAAGGCAACAAATCGTGATGCCTAGTATGACTATCCCCACCACTACCTTAAGCACCGTTTGCAGCCACCCCCAGGGAATCCATGACCACATCCAATTCCACAGGGAACTCCACCAAGCTCCCCACGCGGAGCCTTCTGTAATGCCTGCAACTATGGTGTGGAGATCCGTGATCTGGCTTTGGATCTTACGGGAGTTATCAGTAAGATTGAAGCAACACATTCCATGAAAAGATTCGCAACCCAGGTGGTGCAGCAAGAGGAGGTAGTCGATAGCCGCTCGATTGTCGAGAACGGCATGGCGAAGTTCTGCCTGCTCCTGATTGAGGAGCGCTATCGCCGTGGAGGTATGGTTAATGGCTTTAGCCAAACCGCAAGCCAAGCAGCCAATCCTCCGTGCGTTGCCAACGGCCAAGCCGGGCACGCCGACTAGGCTGACTGCTAGTGATACATACTCAGCGGGACTCATTACCCTAAAGCTGCTGTCACAAGAGCTGTCTAACTGGGTTGTGCGTGTGTGCCGTATGAGTGGGGAAACATCAACATTTGGTACATTTGTGTCATTTGTACTTGGGGCAATCATGTCCTTAGTAGGAAGTAGCAGTGTCAAACGACTGATACAACACATTGAGTCCGACAGATTCGCGGGGATATAGTTCCATGTGAACTGGTTGCAGGTGAAAAACCACCCTGAAGGTAGGGTAACATGAGAGTACAGCGAAATGAGTGTTTCTGGTTTATTACAAGTCCAGTTGCCGCTGCCGGGGTTAATGCAGCGGCGCCGAGTCTGACCGCCTGAGGTGCAGCCGGTCATTCGGGTGCAAGCAGCGTCCGGGCTGATCGCCACTCGAGGGGTATGAAGAGTGGCTGCATCAGCCGGCAAGGTTGGTGCAAGTCGCAATCCCCCCCAGCGGGCGTATGCTGAGAAGGTGGTGGGAGTGTGTGGGCCAAAGAACGCCTTCAACAGCCAGTCGCCATCCTTGGTGCGCGCATCCAGAGTGTGGCACACGGGGATGAGACAGGTGCTGAGGATAGATGCAGAACCAACGTCCTGCTGTAAGCAAAAATCGGACTGGTTGACGAGACCCGCCAACCTTTCCCACAAGTTGTACTGCATCTGTGCTGAGAGGTCTTCACCAGGCGGCAAGCCGTTGGCCTGAAGTGAAGCGGCCTGAACGCCTCCCCCCAAAAGCAGGAGGAGGGCCAGGATGATGGTGTAGATCGCAGAATTGATGTGAATCTGGGCAAAGACAGCTGCAACGAAATTCTCCGGTGTCGGCTCCTCCCCATCGCGTCGGAGGGCGTCCCGGGCCTCACAGCAAAGGGTCTTGACCATCCCCCAGGTGATCCTCTGTGCCGGGGTCCGCAGCCGCCGCGTCTCCCGGTGGGTCTCCTCGGTCAGAGTGAGGTCCTCCATCTCCGGGATCGGACTCGGGTCGGTCTGGGTCCACGCCATGAGGTTCCAAGTGAGGCTTGACGCACCGAGCTGGGATCCAAATGACACCTGTAGGAGACATAACTGCAGCATACCCTCTTCCCCAGGTTATGAGCGGCACCGGGCCCCTCCAAGAAGGGTCTGGTGGCACTCGGTACTGGACCATAGGTCGCGGGAGAGCTTCCGAACGGCGGAAATGCCTCTCCTGCGGCGTACAATCCGAAAAAACATTGAGGTGATTGTATGTGAACAATACCTTATTCAGACAAAACTGAGCGTCTCCCTGTGACTTGGGGAGGGCTGGTGGCTCCCCCCTTTCTGTTTGTTAATATAGGACTTTAGCGTCCGATTGACCCGCTCTACAATCGTTTGCCCTTGCGGATTGTAGGGAATTCCAAAGGTATGCTTGATGTCCCAAGTGGCCATGAAGGCGGCCAACTGCCTAGAGCTGTAGGAAGGGGCGTTATCCGTTTTAACGTGCCGTGGTTTGCCCATGGCAGCTATGCAGGAAAGGAGGTGCTGCTCCACGTGGGTCGCAGTTTCCCCTTTCTGCGCCGTAGCCCAAACGAACTGTGAAAAAGTGTCAATGCAGACATGCATGTATTGCCACCTGCCAAACTGCGGCACATGCGTGACATCCATCTGCCACACCTGATTAGCCTCTGTCCCTCGTGGGTTGACCCCCCACGAGGGCCCCCCCGGTGCCCCTGCACAATGCTGGCAAGAGCGAACTATGCCTTGGGCTTGAGAAAGTGGCAAATTGAACTGTCTGGCGAGTGCTTTGGCGTTTTGGTGGAAAAAGGCATGACTTTGGATTGGAGTAGTAAAAACTCCCAAAACTGAACGTTGCTGAATTTCCTTTGCGGCCGCGTCCGCTCTGCTATTGCCCGCGGAAATCGGACCCGGTAGGTCTTGGTGACTTCGAATGTGGGCAATATAGAGCGGCTCCGTGCGGTTTCGCAAGTGAAATTGAGCGGTGAGAAACAGACTAAGCAAATTTTTGTCTATCGCGGGAGTGATGTAAGCTCCCGGTAGACTGTGAAGCAAATTCCTTACATACAGACTGTCAGTTATGATATTTAACCGTTCTTTGGCGAAGGTGCGCAAGGCAAGGTTCACGGCTGCCAACTCCGCCCGCTGCGCGGACTTCTGCGGAAGAGTTAACAGCGTGTGCCAAGCTTCGCCCTCCTGCCAGGTCAGGACACCATAGGTGCGACCACCATCAGAGAAAACTGTCCTGGCCCCCTGAAGTGGGACCAGCGAGAGCAATTCGAACAAGCTGACTGTTCCTGTTTGCAGCGAGACGAGTCTGGGGTCTTTGGGCAAATGATACGCTAAACTGCTGGTGAAACCTTCCAAAGCTATTGGGAGCGAGTCACCTAGCTGCATCAGCTGATGAATTTGTTCCTTGGTGAACGGAACCACAATTTTGGCCAAATCATGTCCTGAAATGTCCCTAGCTCTCAGCCTGCCGCGGTAAATCACCGCGGAAACCAGCTCCTGGGGCGGAACGATGTTCCGTGAAGAGGTGTTAGGCAAGTACACCCACTCCACAATTTTAGCTCCCTTCTCGGAGTCTACCCCTAGCGCCCCAGTGAACATGGATCCTGACCGCACGATGTACAAATTCAGGATCGGGGCATATGGCCCCTGGGCGATCCTATCCACCCACCTCTGGCTGAGAACTTGGATCACTTTCTCGAGCGCCAAGCGCGCGTCTCGAGAAATTTTTATCCGGTCTGCCGGCTGCTTACCTAACGTTAGCAGCGAGAAGAGCGGTTTTAGAAGATCCGTATCCAATCGGAAATACGGTCTGGCCCAATTAATGTTTCCTAAAATCTGCTGTAATTCTACAAGGGTGACTGAGTCCTGTAGATTTATCTGAGGCAAAACTGGCGCTGCAAAAGAGCGGAGAAGCCGATGGCCCAAGTATGAGAAGGGCTCGGACTTCTGCACCTTTTCCGGGGCAATGAGTAGACCTTTGTCCCCCAGGCTGGCCTGGAGGTCTGAAAACACTGTGCTGCCAAGCTGCGGCAACGCTACTAAAATATCATCCATAAAGTGACAAACTATGGCTTGTGGGTAGAGGTTTCGAAACCTTGCCAGTGCGTTGTGAACGTAAATTTGGCACAGAGTGGGCGAATTGAGCATGCCCTGTGGCAAAAATTTCCACGCGTAACGCTGCGTGGGCTCACTGTGGTTCACGACCGGCACCGTAAAGGCAAACCTCTCCCGGTCCCTGGGGTCTAAGGGGATTGTATAAAAGCAATCCTTGAGATCTACGACTAGAATCTCCCACCCCTCGGGAATCATGTTAGGATTTGGGATGCCGCATTGAAGCGGACCCATCGGCTGAATACACTTATTGATCTCCCTGAGATCGTGGAGGAGTCGCCACTTCCCCGACTTCTTCTTAATCACAAACACTGGCGAATTCCAGGGGCTTGTGGACTGTTCTATATGTCCTGCGTCTAGCTGTTCTTTAACTAGCTGCTTGAGAGCAACCAATTTCTCTCCCACTACCGGCCATTGTTCTACCCAGACCGGAGTATCGGTGAGCCATTTAAGTGGCAACGCCATTACCCGAAGGTAAGGGTGGCACCGTACTGTTGGAGAATGTCTCGCCCCCAAAGGTTGATGTGCACATCAAGAATGTGCGGTCAGATCACCGCCGTGCCTTCAGCCCTTGGGATTGTGACTTCTACCCACTCCCGGCTCCTAAACGCTTCCTGAACACCGCCTACCCCCCACATATCGGAGACCGGCTCAATGGCCCAATCTCGCGGCCACTGACTCCTGCTTATCACGCTCACATCTGCTCCGGTATCGAGTAACCCTGAGAACACTCTTTTGTTCAAAAATACCTCGATAACGGGGCGCTGTTTCCACTCAATGTTGGTCTCCACTGTCGCTAAGACCTGGTATCCTTGCACTGCCTCGCTCACGCTCAAGCGGTCAGCTGAACCGGGCTCTGAGCTGTCACTGAGCCCTCCCTGGCTCTCTGCGGGCAAGTGACAAGGAACCATGATCAGTTGCGCTAAGGTGTCTCCCTTGTGGATGGTTTGGGGCAGGTGTGTCCAAAGCTGAACTTGGAGAACGCCTGAAAAATTCGAGTCAATGACTCCTGGAATTATGAAAATTCCACGTGCACCAGCTACACTATGGGGCAAAACTAAACCTAAAAAGCCTCTGGGCAGGGGTCCCATGTACTGGGAATCGACCAGATAGACTGTGCCTGGCAGATCGCATGTAACATCCGCCTGGCAAGCCAATTCTAGCCCTGTGCTACCCTTGGGGCTGGCCTGTGCCCTCGTAATGTCTGGAATGGGGTTGGAATTTACTCTAGCTCGGGTGAGTTCTGGGTGAGGGAAGCCTCTGTTTGGACTGGGGCCAGAGACATGCCCGCGTTCCGGTTTCCCGAATTCTGGCAATATCTGGCCCAATGGTAGCCTTTCTTGCACTTCGGACAGAGGGTGTTCGGAGCCTTGGAATGGCCGGACTTTTGTCCGCCTCCCTTGGATCGGCACTCCCTAGCGAAGTGACCGATCTTGCCACAATTGTGGCACGCTCCTTTGCTCTTACCATTAGGTCTTTTCCCTCCTTGCACCGCTGCCGCTAGCAGACCCATCTTATAGGATTCTGTGCCAACGTCGGCGCAAGCTCTAATCATGTCCGATAGGGTCAAGTCAGGACGATTGCCTAGGGACTGCAAGATTCTACGGCAGTCCAAGTTGGCGTTGTCCTTGGCTAAGTTAATCATGAGCTCTTCCTGGGCTTGCTCATTATCAATCTGCCTGCTAATTGCTTCCTCCAGGCGATTGATGAAGTCCATGTAGGGCTCCTGGGCTCCCTGCTTAATGGAGGTGTAATTTTTCGCCGCTTTGCCAGTGGCTGGGATCTTAAAGTAAGCCCTATAGGCTGCCTCGGCTGACATCTCAAGAGTGGCGAGAGGCAAGTTGATCTGAGCATTGATTGGCTCGTAGTTACCCGAGCCATACAGCTGCTCAGGAAGCACCGCGCCTCCCATCCTGGCAGCTCGAGTTTGAGCCTCTAGGCGAAACTCGCTGTCCCAGATCATGTACTGGCTAGGGGTCAGCATCATCCTCATGACGGCTTTCCAGTCGTGAGGAATCCACATGGTGGTCTCGCACACTTGCTGAAGCGTGCCCCTTGTGAAACGGCTTTGGAGCCCTGTTTCTGCAATTGCCTTCCGCATAGCCATGAGAAGCTTATACGGAACTGGGGAATGAACAATCCGCTGTGCGCCCGTGAGCGCGTCCATCTCCATGCGGATGGGACATATCTGACTGAGCTCTGCTAACTCCTCTACTGATAAATCCCCCTTTCTGAGTTCCTCCTCAGCTGTGCGCTGAAGGGCACTCTTGGTAACTAGGGAAGCTGAAGCTGTCAGAGAAGCGCCTGCGCTCCTCATTCCTTGCATTCCCTCGGTGACGTCTGCAGCAGGTTCCCTGCGCTACTCTGCTGGTATTTGAATGTCGGATAGAGCGCTGTGGGCGCAGTCGGCTCGACTGGCTGGGCTGATGACTTATCTAATGGGGGTTCTTCTGTCTCTATCCGGACTGGTTCGATCTCAGCTAAGAGTTCCCTACACTTCCTCCATGTGCGAAATATCCTTCCTGGAGCTTTGGGGGGTTGCCGAATGCAGTCTCCTATCTGATCCCAGAGCGGTAGGGTCAACGTACCTGCTTCTGGGTAAAGCAGGCAGTGTTCCCTAAGGTACGCCAAAAGTCTCGCTAGTTCCCTGCTGTGAAAGCGTAACTGAAATACCCTGGCCAGGATTTTAAACTCTTCCTCATGAGTTTTTTGGCTAGCGGACGGACTTGGTCTATGAGAACAAGTCCCCATATTACCTGCGAGTGGTCCTCTGAAGTTTCCTTCCTCGGGACGGGTCGACGCGTCTGGGGGCAAGGTAACAGGTCTTGGCGACGATCGTCTGGGTAGAGCTCGGAGCGTGGCCTTCTGCCACGGGCCCTTGGCGGCCTCTGCGCTGTCAGGGGCTCACAGCTGCCCTGAGCGGAACGCGTTTTTCCCTTTGGTGCAAGCCTCCCCGAAAGCTGGGAGCAAGCTGTAGGAATGCCTCTTGGAATGCCTCGCCGCTGGCCGTCCCTCTGACCAGCTGGCTGCCGACCAGAGTGCCGCGCTGTCCTCCGGGCTGACAGGTCGCGGTTCAAGCACAGAACCGGACCGCGTGGATCGTTACTCATGAGTAGACCTCTCCTGGGTCCCTTTACTCACGAGTAAATCACGTCTCGGGGTCACCAGATGTAGGAATCGGGGCCACTGGGATGGCCGTTACGTCCCGGAGGAGACTGATCAAGTGACGACACGAGGCAAACGGAGCGAGATCAGATCAGTACTTTATTGAGAAAAGGCAACATCATTTATAGGGAAAAAAGTGCAACAGTGGCAGAACCGTCATCTGACAGGAAAATTACCTCACCCACGTACCCGGGTTAATGGGGAACACCTCAAAGGGAAGTTAATTAACTGGGGCAAACATGGACTTAGGAGTCCCATTGTTCAGGGATTAGGCAGGGGCAAACATAGCCCTTATTTGCACCGGGCATAACCTTGGGTAGGAGATAAGTCATTACTCTAATGGGTAACTGGGGTCAGCGAGATGCGCTTCTCGCAGAATCGCTGGTCAGGCAATAAGTGGCCGAATTAATCCCTACCATTGATCTCCCCCCTTGCTCACCGACAAAGGCCAGAGGCCAGGAGTCTGCTCACTGGTTTAACCTCTGCCAGAGGCCACCGATGCCCAACCGGGCACGCAGAATCCTCAAGCAAGGAACCAATAGCAATGAGACTGGGATTTTTCTTTGATTTTAAAGACACCGCAGAATTTAAATTTAAACAAATATTGCAGTAGATGTTGTCATCAGAAAGCATCAACATTATGTAAGAAATAAATTGGAAATCCGTGGACAAGAGAACTAATGAGGCCTGCAAATGAATACACAGATGATAAAATATCAGTGTAAGTTTCACGATTGTTCATTGACTAGCACATAATTCCTTCCAAGGAAATAGAACATGGGTATAGATTAGAAGTAGCTACTTTCCTAGTTCATTCCAAGATAACACTTTTGTATTAATCTTTAGCAATTTGTATCCTCATGCGCATGTGTACAGTTCCATAGTGGTCAGCCAATAAACAAACTGAAAAAAATGAAGCAAGTGGCAAATACTGTGAGCAAACAGCAAAAGTCCATCTTAAAGTTTCACTTTAATTATGTTCAGATAGGTCTGATAAGTATTTTCATCAACTTCTGAACAGGATCTCATCATGGTAATAATATACAACTGAACAATTCATCCATTCTTTGTTAATTCCATTACAGCAGCAGAGGAAAAGAAGCTAGAATTCTACAGAATCCTACATTTATTTTCAGTAGATCTTACTTGATTACTATAGCAAATATTCATCTCCCAATTATTTCAATTTATTCACTGTTCAGTTCATTCTGTCTTCTTGGGTGTTCTTTGGCAGTGTCACTACAGTTAAGCCTTGTCCTCTATTGAAAGAAACCTTTAATTGTGATTTATTCAGAAACTCCACTGAGTTTGATGTGGCTTACTTCCAGGTATGTATAGAGCTGAAGTCATCTGTACTTTAATCATGCAAGTTTTAATCAATAAATGTAGTACCTGTAGATGTGAATACTTGGAGATATTTTAAGGTATGACAGATCTAAAGCATACACTGTGTTATAGTTGTTCGTAGTAAGCCAGTTGATTTATATTCAACTCCAGTTATATCAAAGGAACAAATTAATCATAACTTTGTTTGAGTCCCATTGATTTCAATAACAGATAAATAGATGCTTCCCTCTATACCTATTTGATCACCGAACTGTAAGGAAACATTATTTTGGTTTGTTTCTTTCTTTGCTACATACTGTGAGCTGCATGGAATGTTATGGTCTCAAGGTTAAATTTGTTGACTTATTATGTTTCTATTTCATTTTTATATTGATTTTCTTAATGTTGTTAGCTTTCCAGAGTAGCGCGTGCACTAATTGAGGCAGGATAAAACTAAAATAAATAAAGTAAGACTTAGCCTAAATCAAAACATGGTTACTCATTCAAGTTACTCATTTTGAATTGTACTGTATTAATTTATTATATGTTTGGATATTAATATAATGTAATTCCAGCAGATTCACTGAGATCAGCAGGCTGAAATTAGCAACAACTAACTTGGATAAGTGGTCAGTTCTTAAGTATGTCCAAGCCTAAGTAGAAGAATTTGTTAAACAATGGACATCTAGAAATAGAGCATTATCCATGGGAAAATACAATAATCTGAAACTGTGGATTATACCAAGTTGAATCTTAATTTATTTGTGGTTTGGTTAGCAGGTTATGAATTATTCAGTGCACCCCCATCTACCTCAGAACCCTAAACCTTTCAGGTAAAAGCACCCTTCATATCACCTTGCTGCAGTGATAATGCTAATGGAAAGTGATCATTTTTTTTAAAAGGGGCAAAAGAAAAGTCCTATGAACCCATTTTAAAATTAGTTGCAATCTAGATCTCGGATAACAATCTCTGTGAGATGCAGTTATTTAAGCAGCATCTTTAGGGAAGTGTGTCTGGGCTTGGTTCTGTGTCATTGGGTGAGACTTGCAGAGGTTGGAGGTACAGTAACTTATTAGAAAACTGTTTTAAAACAATTCTACTAACTGAGGTATAGGTAAAGGTCTCCCTTGTTTGAAAGTATCTGACTCTAGGGGGCGGTGTTCATCTCCATTTACAGCCAAAGAGCCAGCACTGTCTGCACCTGCAGATGTTTCCATGATCATGTGGTAGGCATGACTAGACACCCAAGTGCATAGAATGATGTTATCTGCCAAAGAGGTACTGTACTTATTTATCTACAGTACTTGCAATTTCTTGCTTTTGAACTGCTAGTTTGGCAGCAGCTAGGACAGATGATATGAGCTCACTCCATCACACAGCACTCAGTTCTCAAACTGTTGTTCTGGTGACCTTCTGGTTGTCACGGTCAGAGTCTTAAATGCTAAGCCACCATAGCCATTAACTAAGGTATACTTTGGTTCTATTTTAATTGTTGGGGAAACTCAGACAGTGCTCTGTATCCAATTGTAGTCTGTTGAATTTCACTGTAGATCTTCCCTGTCCAGAACTCCTTTGAAGCATTATAAGGACCAGCTGAAACAAACCATGAAGGTGTCAGGTATAAACCCACAAACGTGGTTAAGATGGCGATGGAGTAACACATACTTTTTTTGCTCATGCAATATAACGTGGTTATGAAAACGGATTAAAAGCAAAAAATAATTGAAAAACTCACTGGAAAGTGAAAGAGCCTACTCAGCTAAAAGACCCTTTCAAAAAGTTTTTTTTTTTTTTGTGAGAGGGAGTTGGAGTTCGTGGAGCGGCAGTGGCAGCAGCAGGCAAGGCAGGTGGCGAAAGCCACGGCCGAGCAAGCCAGGCCATGAGTGGACGGGACTTCCAGGGAGAAGAGGGCTGGTAAAAATGAGAGGGACTGAGAAAGGAGACAAATTTTAGCTGTGGCGGTTGGCAGGACCTGTGGATCGAGGCGATTGAAGGGGTTGGAAAGCCCAGTGAAGGAAAGGCAAGTTGTGAAGGAGGGAGAAAGTGGATAGAGAATGAAAGGGAATGAAAGCTAATGGTGGCTGGAGAAGAAATCGAAAGTTGAGAGAACGCTAAGAGAAAGTTGCCAAAAGGGGTGAAGATTGAAGGAGGAGAGGAGGATTTGGAACTGGTGTGTGAGTATTGAAGAGGAGGAGGTCAGGGGAGAACGATAAAAGAAGGAAGAAGAAAGAAAGTTTGTGATAGAAGAAGGATTTAAAGATTGATGGTATTTGTGTGCTCGGGCTGCAGAGGAGTGGGAGGAGATTGACCTCGGAGGTTCCTGGGGGTCGCAACAGTACAGTACTTTGTTTTCTCTTTCCTCCTTTAATTCTTTTTTTTTTATCTGCACAGAAGTTGTGCCCTTCTCTTTATTTTGAAACTGTTTGGTAGTTTGGCTCTTTGGAGTGAAAGTGGCTTTTGTTTTTTCCTCTTGCTATTTGGATCATCATACCCTGGCTACGGATAGGGCCGTTGAGTTTTTTTTTTCTGAAAGGGTTTCCTTTCCCTGGCCCTCGGCTATAGTTGCAATTTGTTTTGGGCTAGATTTTTCTGGGTTCAGCAGAGGTTTTTGCCTATTCTCCTTTGGATATGCAGTTCCAGGAAATCTATAACTGTGTTTATGCTTGTTGGATACAAATTGGCATCTGGAGTGTAACTGTTTAACTACAGTAAAGCTACAGTGATTGTCCAGAGTATTACAAGAGCAGACTATATTTGGATCTACAACGGGACACAAATCTGGAATATCATCAGGAGCAGGATTTCATTGGCAACAAAGGGGTTCAGCTTTTAAAAGTATTATTTGAGAACATTATTGAAAAAATAGAAAAGAGGAAGGAAGTGGAGGTGGTAAAGCCTAAGAGGACTGATTCAAGAAAGGAGAAGATAAATCTGCTACGATGGAGGCACCACCAGCTGGAGCAATGGAACATGAACCCATAGATCAAATACAAATAATGGTGGAGTTGGGGAAATTGTTTAAGAAATTTGATAGGATGGAGGAGGCAAATACGAAGGGTTTTCGTGAAATTAAAGAAGAGAGGGTAAAGGATAAGGAGTAGATAATGGAAAGTCAAAAAAGCTGGTCTCACAGTTTAATGATTTATCAACAAAAGTTGAGGCTAATTATCAGAAAATGGATAAAGTTTTGAGTATAGTGCAAACTGATATGAAATTGATGCAAGATGATATGAGAGGGTTGCATGAGGAACAAAAAGAAGTTAAATTAAAAGTTGACCTGTACCCAATCAAATGAGTTTTTGGAAAGGAAAATAGAGTGACACTCTGGTTTTTCCAGGGCAGTGTATAAAGTACTGGGTGTTTAATTCTTATTTCTTTTTATTATTATTATTTTTGAAATTTGCCAGTATTTTACTTTTTTGTTATAGTATTCATGACTTAGAAGTTTGACTTAACAGATATATTAAACTGTGTAGATTTTGAAGTGAAATTAGACTAGGTTTAAGCAATAATAAGAATAAATATTAAAAACTGTTTGGATTTTTGATAATGGTATGAAAGATACAAGAAATAAGTCATAATCAACTGGCATTTTCCAGAGATGTTTATTTTTTTTCTTTTATCATTATTTAGTTTTGGTATTGTATAGGTATGAAATTAGTTATAAATTGTCTATATTTGTTCAGATTTTTTATGTATGATTGTCATTTTTTATTATGTTGTAATATTGTTTTAAAAATTCAATATTTTTTTAAAAAAGTTGAATTACAGGGGAAAAGATTAGATATGGTGGAAAAGGTGATGAGGAAATAAAACGTGGTAATTTGTAATTTTGTGGGGAAAAACACCAGACACACTGAAGGAAAGAATTGTTGATTGGTTAAATCATTTGATGATTGGGAAATATTTTGCAAAAGAAGATATTGCAAGTGTTTTTAGATTGGGGGAAAGGAAGGGTAAAAAAATTCAAAGAAATGTTTTGGTAAAATTTGCAAATTGGGTGGATAAATTGAAGGTGATGGCATTTATAAAACAGGCTGGGTCTGGCATTTTAAAAATTGATGGATGTGATGTTGTAATCTATAACAATATATCAGTTGATGAAAGGGCATGGCGTTAGAAGATGAATCCTGTGATGAAATTGCTTAGAGAGCGATCGATTGATTATCATTGGAGATTTCCCCAACAGTTAAGAATGCACATGATGGATGCTGAAATAGATCCGCTGGATTACTTGTGTCAGATTGGATTGGTCAAGACGTCATCTCGAGAGTGGAGGGCATTAAGGAAGGCTTTGATTGAAACAGGGGGGATTCAAATGGAATATGGAAGTGACCAAGAGCGGGGGGCTACAGGAGGAACAGATGTTGCACCAGAGGTACAGTCATTGGCAGATGATGGGTGAGGTAATAAGATAGAAGTAGGGATTATGGTGGAATGAAGGGTAGAGGAATTTTTTAAATTTGATTTTATTATTTTTAAAGAGAAAAAAAGTTTTTCTTTTTTTCTTTTTCTTTTATTTATAAACTGAGGATTGCATGCTAGAGCATTAGTTGATATGCACATCTTGCATGCTCCCCCCTCCCCTCTTTGATTGTCAAGGCCACCTTTTGGAAAAAGGAGTGGGGAGGGTAGAATTGCATGTTAAATGTTTTTTGATGTTTTTTTTTATAATGGGTGTTGGGTGAGGGGTTTTGCACTTCTAGGAGTTTGTGGAATATATAAAAGATGGTTACTATTAAGGTATGGGGGTTATTAAAGTATTGACATGGAATGTGAAAAGTACCAGCTGTCAAGTGAAGAGAAGATGACTAGAATCAGCCTTGAGGAAAGATAGGGAACTATAGGGAACTATCGGGAAGGGACGCTGGAAGGGACGCTGCAACCACACCCCCGGGCTTCTGTCTCCACACCACCTGGACTGAGAATGTAGGGAGGATCTGCGTGGTGAAGGAGAGCTTGGCCGGCTTCAGCAGCAGCTGTGTGTGAGCGGCCACACCCCTGAGCCCCCGCCCCATGCCATCGGGGTTACAAAGGCTGGGGAGTGTGGCGCGGCTGGAAGGGACGCTGGAAGGGACGCTGCCAGCTTCAGCATTGGTGGAGCAACCACATCCCCGGGCTTCTGTCTCCACATCACCTGGACTGAGAATGCAGGGAGGATCTGTGTGGTGAAGGAGAGCTTGGCCGGCTCCAGCAGCAGCTGTTTGTGAGCGGCCACACCCCCAAGCTCCCGCCCCATGCCATCGGGGCTACAAAGGCTGGGGAGTGTGGCGCGGCTGGAAGGGATGCTGGAAGGGATGCTGCCAGCTTCAGCGTTGGTGGAGCCACCACACCCCCGGGCTTCTGTCTCCACACCACCTGGACTGAGAATGTAGGGAGGATCTGCGTGGTGAAGGAGAGCTTGGCCGGCTCCAGCAGCAGCTGTGTGTGAGCGGCCACACCCCTGAGCCCCCGACCCATGCCATCGGGGTTACAAAGGCTGGGGAGTGTGGCGCGGCTGGAAGGGACACTGGAAGGGACGCTGCCAGCTTCAGCGTTGGTGGAGCAACCACACCCCCGGGCTTCTGTCTCCACATCACCTGGACTGAGAATGCAGGGAGGATCTGCGTGGTGAAGGAGAGCTTGGCCGGCTCCAGCAGCAGCTGTGTGTGAGCTGCCACACCCCCGAGCCCCCGCCCCCACACCATTGGGGCTACAAAGGCTGGGGAGTGTGGCGCGGCTGGAAGGGACGCTGCCAACTTCAGTGTTGGTGGAGCCACCACACCCCCAGGCTTTTGCTCCCCGCCACTGGGACCGAGACTGTAGGGAGGTGCGGTTTGGTGGCAGAAGGGTTGGGTGTGAGGTTTTTTTTTCTCTCTTTGACTTTGAGTTTGTGGTTTGTTATTTTGTTTTGCATTATTGAACTTGTTTGACTCTTATGACTGTTAGGGTAATTTTGATATTGTATTGAATATGTTTTTGATAATTCATACTGTAACTGTATTTTGTTGTATTATTTGTATCATATTTTATATTGTTTGGCATTCTTGTTGTAAACCGCTTTGAGTTCCCGTTATGGGGAGGAAAGCGGTATAAAAGTCTAAACAATAAATAAATAAATAGGCCAGATGTAGTCTTTCTCCAGGAAACTCATCAAAAATCTGAAGATACTAATAAGATATTTCTGGGATGGATGCAGTTTTATGAAAAGCCATATGGAACTTCAAAGGCAAGAGGGGTGGCGATTTTGTTTTCGAAGAGATTGGGTTTCGAGATGACAAATAGTATATCTGATCCGGAAGGCAGATATTTAATTGTTAAAGGGAAGATTAATAATGATGAGGAAATAATGTTAATAAATATACATGCTCCAAATGATCAACAACAAGAGTTTTTTAGATAAAGTGTATGGTATTATAGAAAAGGAAAGAATAATGAAAATGATTGTAGCAGGAGATTTTAATTTAATTAGGTTCCTGAGGACAGTACAAATATATCAGGAATTGGAAGAGGTGCTAAAAACACAAATAAAAACTGCCCGGTTGGCTGGGCACAAATATGCTAGTAACATCTATGAAAAAAACATATGGTTACTGAAACTGTGGTACTGAAACAACTATTGGGCTGGAAAATAGTGCTGACGAAGTGTATTTTTAACATCTTGATAAATCATTCAGAATGCAGTCTCTGGGAAGGTGGTTCCATTTATTAGTCTTCCCTATCCCATGCTCTGGCAGAAGCTAATCTAAATTAGAATCTCCTGAGATCAATAGCTCATATTTCTACAGGGGAACATTCTAAGTGGATCATAGAGTTTAGATAAATGATCTCCCACTGCACTGGAAAGTTTATAAGATATAGCATAAAGACTGCATCAGAGCAGGCAGTATGTGCCAGTTTTAAAGTACAGCAGCTGCTCTAATTGCAAATCCAAGCCTAAATCAGAACAGGCTTCTTTTGTTCTTGGAGGATCAACATTGCTCTTTATTAATTCTTGCAGTAACATGTTGCTGAATCCTTGGCCGTGTTTTTGGAATTAATAGATCAACGTTCATCTCTGAGATGAAGAAAATGGAAAGCATATATTTTAAATGCTTCCATGCAGATTTAGTAGCCATGTCTGGCACAAGCAATAGTGCTCAAAAGCCAGTCATATCCAACTCTAGGTCTCAGTGCTAATTTCCATTTATAGCCTAAGATTGTGATGGTGAACCTTGGCACTCTAGATGTTCTTGGACTTCAATTCTCAGAAGCCCAAGAACCCTGTGAATCCACACGAATGGGTTTACTGCGATTCATCCGGCCCGCGCTGCCCTCTTCGCTCCCGAAAGCGGATCAAAGGTGAGGGAGACTTTAATTCTTTTTTGAACTATGCAGCTCTCATAGCTATGCAATATTCTCCCCAATGATGCATACAAAGGGCAGGCTAAAAATGGGCACAAATGTGCCAGTAGAATTGCAGAAAAAGTTCACATGAATTGAAGGAGGAAGAGGAGGAGAAGGCAGAGTGAGGCAGACATCTCAGGAACCCAGTTTTAGTCATAACAAAATGACAGTAGATTGTTTGTTATCCAGTTTAATAACACTTCATATTTTCTTCTAGACTAGAGTAGAATGGGACTCTTGCTGCTTGATGTAAATAATAAAATGGTTCCCCAGCTCAATTCTATGTTTCGCAACTGAATCAAGCTAGCAGCTGAATTTTCAACAGTGGTGATGGAACACCATCCTCCTACTGTCTGTGGAGTCAAAATGCTGTCTTGATGGAAGAGCACTCAGAGCAGGCAGCACGGCATGCAATGTTTTGCCTTCAGTAGAGAAGAGAAAGCTCTAGAAGAGAGGACTCACTTGAGAAGTCCTTGATGCTGAGAAAGAATTGGCTGCTAGCAGAAACCAGAGAGCACTACAGTATTATATAATTTGCCAGTTTATCTGCAGTGGTGCATAATGTAGGCACTGCCCTTGCAAATGGACTAATGATAATGGTCATCTGAGATAAAATAAGGAGCAACACAACAGTTGAAATCTTGATGGCATAGTGGTTAAACTGCTGTAATGCAACCCAAAGGTTGTGAGTTCGATCTTGGCCATAACTCAAGGTTGACTCAGCCTTCCATCCTTCCGAGGTTGGTAAAATGAGTACCTAGCATGTTGGGGATAAAATGCTAATTAACTTGTGAACATGCCCCAGGGCCGTAGCCAAGATTCTAGATGGGGGGGGGATTTTCAGGAGGAGCAAAAAAAATTAGGGGGGGGGGGCAACAATGTCACACTCACGCATATAACATTGGCATTCTGGGGTGGGGGCTGTTAGCTCAGGAGGGTTCCCCCTCCCGGCCACCCTCTTGCTATGGCCCTGTCAGGATTCTAGATGTGGGTGGGCGAATATTTTTTTAGGATGGGCAACAAAACCTCTTTTCAATGCATTCCTATGGGAAACTCACCCTGGCCACCTCCTGGCTACGGCCCTGCTTGTGAACCACTCAGATAATGCAATAAGTGCTATGGGGCAGTATATAAGTGTGATTGCTTTGCTTTTGCTTTGATGGCAAGTGAGTTCTGACTTATCATGACCCTCTCCAGGGATTTCTAGGTAGAGAATACACAGAAATGGTTTACCATTCCCTTTCTTTGGGGGGTTGTGTAGCTTGGCCAAAGCCACACAGGCTGGCTTTTCTGGGATGCACAGTGGGGAATTGAATGTCTAGCTCCTAACTCTGCAGCCTGTCTCCTAATTCAAACTCCTGAAACTCCCAAGGGGTCCATTTCACCTTAGGAAGCCTTTGGCAGGGCGGAAAGATACATTTAATATTAACACTTGTTATCCCAATCTGTATGCACAACATAAATTTATGCCATCAGGATTTCAGCCATTCAGTTCTTCTTTTTAAATAAACAAAAACAAAAGCGAAACCTCTGGCTTCACTCAGCCAAGTGAGATGTTATCAATTTTGTGCTCTCCATGATATGATCCAAGTGCTTAGGGATCCAACTATAGTCATCATGAATAAATTATTATGAAAAGCAACAGCTGACTTGGGAGCAATCTGGAAATCTCATCTAATGAAATCAGCACTCCAAGTCTCCATTTAATTTTGTGATATTCAAAGTTTCAGGTTTTTTTAATGCAGTATAAATTTACATTACTAAGCCTTAATCACAGGGGAGTGGTTGTTGAGCACATTATTTAATTTTCCGACGCTGGGTGTATAAACAGTGTAGCAGATACACAGATATGTGAAAATGGAAGACAAGTATAAATAAAGGCAGCTTGGCATAAATTAAATGCCATTTATGTTGTATTGAAAATGACTGTCAAGTTGAATCTGTAATAATACCCCTTCTTCCTTTGAACCAAGGTCTGTTTAACCTTTGTCCAGGCAGATAAAAAATCTCTAAATGTTTGCATGCCAAAAGGGCTCAGGACCAGAAAGTGACTCATGGAACTGGATCAGTGGTACGGGTGTCATGCTGCAATGTGGAAAGCAGATGAAAGGCCACTGCATTATTGTATATTCTCAGGATAGTCTTCATGGCTGTCCTGAGAATAGAAGAAGAAGAAGAAGAAGAGTTTGCATTAAGTAACAACTAGAGTGTTACCTGATCCCATGGGAAATCTAATGTATTACATGGAATTTAAATATCCCAGCAATGTTTGTTATGCAGAAGGGTTTTGTTGTGTTCTAAAGCATGTGCCTTTAAACAATGTATCTATCCATGTGTATCCAATGTAACCTTTTCCATGTGTAACATTGTAACCTCAGCTGCATCACTATAACCCTAATAGGACGCGAGCTAGTGACCACTAGATGGCAATAGCGAGCGTCCAAGCTCATTGGTCCAAGACTCACCTAAGAGCAACAGCGCGGGAAGATTCCCGCCACCACCTTCACCTGGACAAGAAGGGCGTGACCTGAAATGAGGTCACGCGGACAGTAGCCAATAGACTGTCAAGGAGCCACATCCAAATGTATAGCCACTGTATATATTGAGCTGTTCATCCGCCATTACCACATGTTCCCTCTGACCAGCATGTAATAAAGTTGTGTTAAGCCAGCTCTTCGGCTGTCCTGGTGTCTTTGGTCCCATACACTAAATTGGCGACGAAGGTGGGATCATGGCTGCCCACGGGACCAAGACATACGCCGGTTTTGACATCACGAAACCGCAAGACTGGGAACTTTTCGAAATGGACTTCCAAGGCGCGCTGGTGGAGTCCGAGGTGACGGACGAGGCAAAGAAGAGAGCCATCCTCACCAGAATGCTCGGGCACGACGCCAAGAGGGTATTGATTGACCTCATCGCACCCAAAAAGGCGGCTGAGTTCAAGGCGAAAGAGCTCCTGAAGGTGTTGCGAGACCATTTCCGGCCCTCGGTAGCGATCTTTCCCGCTCAGAGCGCGTTTTGGAGGCGAGTCCAAGCGCCTGGTGAGTCGGTTGCCGCCTTCGTAGCGGCCCTGCGTCTGGCTGCCGGCCCATGCAAATGGGAGAACTTGGAAGTCACCCTCAGGGACTGCGTGCTATGCGGCCTGAAGGATGCCAAAATCCAGCGCACGCTGATGAATCAGGAGCCGCCCCCCACATTGCAGGAGGTCCTGAAAGCGGCACAGGCCGCGGAAGCCACGAAGGCCGGGGTACAGGAGCTCCAGGACTGGCATCCGAAGGCCGACAAAACAGAGAGTTCGGTGCACGCAGCCCGGCGAATTTCGAAATCGTCAACCGAAAACAGCGACGAAGAGGACGTCCGGAGGGTCCGGAAGGAGGGCCGGCGCTGCGACGGCTGCGGAGCGGCTCACGACCGCGCCAGGTGTCCTCTCAGAAAAGCCGAGTGCCACAACTGTGGACGACGCGGGCACATCGCCAAAGTATGCAGACAACGGCGCAAGGACCGGGGGAGCTCGCCCGACCGCGCGGCGAGGCCAGACCGCTCGACGAGAATCAAGGATGGCGCCCGGCCCACGAGGAAGCAGGACGGCGTGGGCCGCATCTCCGACGACAGCGACGACGACGCTCCAGTTTTCAGCGTGTCCTTGGGACACCCCCGCTACTTTGTTGAGGTACTGGTGCAAGGGGCCCCCGTTAGGATGGAGATTGACTCTGGCTCCTCATATTCCATCATTTCCCAGAGGGAGTTTTTGAGAATTGCCCCCCACGTACGGCCCAAGCTCAAAGCGTTGAGGTCCACGCTTCGGGACGTACAAGGGAACAGTATCCCGGTGTTGGGGGTTGGGAAATTCCAGGTCCAGTATAAGCGGCACGCCGCAGAACCCCCCCTAGTCATTCTTAAGGGGGGAAATTGCAGCCTCCTCGGGACTCAATGGTTTCAGCCCCTGGGTTTATTCATTGGGGGGGTGCACGCCGTTGGGACTGACCCAATACAGAGGGTGTGCGACGCGCACCCTGAAGTCTTCAAAAAGGGACTTGGGAAATTCAATGGACCCCCAGTAACTTTCGACCTGGACCCAGAGGTCTGCCCAATAAACCGTGCAGAGTGCCTTTTGCACTAAAGGACAAAATAGAGGCAGAAGAATTCGCTCCGTTTTTCAGGAAAAAGTTGGAGCTGTCCCTAGAGAGGGGGTGTCTCTTGTGGGGGGAGCGGGTAGTGATCCCCACATCCCTCCGGCCGCGGGTGCTTAAACTGCTGCACGTCAGCCACCCCGGAATTGTGCGCTCCAAAGCGCTGGCCCGGAGCTACTTTTGGTGGCCCCAGTTAGACGCCGACATCGAGCACATGGTCGGCACTTGTGAGAGTTGCCAATGCTCCAGGCCGGAAGAGGCCCGTCTTCCCCACAGGGAGTGGGACGCGGCTAAGGGGCCGTGGTCCCGGATACACATAGATTTCGCGGGCCCGTTCCGAGGAACTCTGTTTCTCCTTGTTGTGGACGCTTTCTCCAAGTGGTTGGAGGTCATCCCAGTCACGAGCACCTTCTCGGCCGGGACAATTAAGCATTTGCGGAGAATTTTTTCCACGTTCGGCATACCCGACACTCTAATTAGCGATAACGCTAGTTGCTTCACGTCCGCTGAGTTCAGGGCATTCACAGAGATTAACGCCATCCGGCACATCACCTCCGCCCCTTTCCATCCGGCCACCAATGGCCAAGTGGAGCGCCTCGTCCGCACCACGGGGCATGGGCCCCGGGGACCTCAACCTGCAAGTGTGTCAGTTTCTGCTAGGGTACAGGGTGACCCCGTTGGCGTCAGGATACTCCCCCGCGGAGCTCTTAATGCGCAGGAAACTGACCACCATTCTCACTAGGCTAGACCCCACGAGAGTAGAAGACAAGGGGAGGAACATCGGGCTAGAGGCCACAAAGAGTTTTAGCGTAGGCGCCCCCGTGCACTGCAGGAACTACGCCAACGCGGGGCCAGTCTGGGTACCGGGGGTGGTCGTGGAGCAGACCAGTCCTGTGTTGTACCGCGTGGAGACCAACACAGGTCTACTCTGGCGGCGGCACGCGGACCAGCTACGGAACCGGGTCCCGGGAAAGCAGGGCGCTGAAAGCGCGGAGCCAAATTCAGCGTTAGGGTTCTCCCCCACCCGTTTAGCCCAAGGGGGAGGAGAGGGGGGCCCAGAGTCCCCACCAAGGGGGGAGGAGAAGGAATTTGTCCTCGTAGATATCCCGCGGGATCCCCCAGCAGAGTTTAATTTTGAGTTACAGAACCGGGGGGGGGGTTTGTCAGAGTGGTCCCCCACCCATCCAAGCGAGAAGAGGGGTTTTACGTTAGCCCCTGGTGCCCCCGGTTCACCCACAACAGAATCTACCCTTTCCCCTAAAGCTGCAAAACCGCAGCAAGCCACTAACAAGTCTCCCTCTCCCATTACAGGACAAGGGTCCAGGGAACAAGGAAACGGGAGCGGCCCCCGGGGGGGGCAACCCACATCGCGGCCCAAACGCGAGTGCAAGAAACCATCTTGGTTAAGAGACTTCGTCTCATCCTAGGGGGGAGGGATGTTGTATTCTAAAGCATGTGCCTTTAAACAATGTATCTATCCATGTGTATCCAATGTAACCTTTTCCATGTGTAACATTGTAACCTCAGCTGCATCACTATAACCCTAATAGGACGCGAGCTAGTGACCACTAGATGGCAATAGCGAGCGTCCAAGCTCATTGGTCCAAGACTCACCTAAGAGCAACAGCGCGGGAAGATTCCCGCCACCACCTTCACCTGGACAAGAAGGGCGTGACCTGAAATGAGGTCACGCGGACAGTAGCCAATAGACTGTCAAGGAGCCACATCCAAATGTATAGCCACTGTATATATTGAGCTGTTCGTCCGCCATTACCACATGTTCCCTCTGACCAGCATGTAATAAAGTTGTGTTAAGCCAGCTCTTCGGCTGTCCTGGTGTCTTTGGTCCCATACACTAAAGGTTTGTAAGGCAGAAAAGAGAGTATTCTCTAGCTCAGGAAGAACCTTAACAAAATAGTTCACAACTATTTCATACCACTGTGAAATTCCTGTGGTGAATTTGTTAGAAGCTGCTAAGTTTTTGCTCTACCCTTCTTAAGATCCCCTTTGTAGAAATATAGTTATCATATAGAAAAAGAATTAGAAAGGAAGACTTGAGAGGAAGACAGCACAAATGGTCTATATAAACAAGGTCCAGAACATCTCTAAGACTTCGTAGTGCCAATAGTCCCATTTGATGTAATAAGTTATGGGTAAGAAATAGTTTCTCCCTTGGCAGACTCTACGTAGGTTATCAGGAGCTGGGACAGAGATGGGAGATCACTCCATCATGCAGCACTTTGGTCTTGAACTGCTGATCAGCCAATCTTCCAGTTGTCAATTTCAGCATCTTAACCACTAAGAATTTTTTTAAAAAGATGTTTTTGAGATCTGAGAGGCATCTTCTCTGCCAAAGCAACTGGCATTTTTAATGTAGAAGCTATTTTAAAAGTTGAGATGTACTATGGAGCAGGGAGATCTAATTCCTTTTAACTCTTGCCAGCCAGGCAGTGGGAATTATGGGGTGTAATCATTTCTACTTTAGTAGCAGCTTGGCATTTCAAATTAAAACCCTAACTCATTTGTGTTGGATGAGTATTAATAATAATAAAAAAGGATGATCCCAGCTGTTTAAGGGGCTCTTGCCAAACAGATCACACCTTATGAGATTAAAACATGAAATTTACACCTTGAAATTATATACTTGAGGAAGAAGTAAGAAAAATCCTTGTAAAGATTCTAAAATGAATTAAAAGTCTGACTGGAGAGTTAGCTATTGTTGCATAAGAACCAGGCTAAGGGATAGGCATGGCTGAGAGGTAACAGTGAATAGGAATCAGGATGTTAAGACAGGGCAGGCCCAGGTACGAATCCCTGTTTAGTCACAATGGGAGACCTTGATCCAGTCATTCTCTCAGCCTAAGCGTCCTTGTGGATTTATTGTGATGATACTATACACTATTTTGAGCTTCATAGAAGAGAGGCAGGATATAAAGATAGAAAGACAAATAGATATAATTGGGCATTTGCTGAAGCCTACTACAGTGAGAGCATTACATATTTGTTCTGACTTCTGTTTCTTACTCTGAACACAAAGGCAGACAAAACAGAGTGAAAGGAGCCAAGACATTTTGGCCTGAATAAGAAATTGAGGTTGCGTGTATTTGTGGGCTAAAACTCTCAGAATTGCCCAGATAGTATGAACACTCTCTATATATTTGTACCAGCAAATTATTTCCCATAACACATACATTTCTCCAGGTCAAATTCATAGCACCTAATACCAGCCAATCTATTTTGGCCCCATGTAACAGGAAATTCCCCAAATGTCTCTCTCTGGAGGGTTGCATCATTGATACTAATAGGGCTTCCAGTTAAACGACTAAAATGGTCCCTCCTCTCTCTCTCTGTCAGAGGAGATAAATCTACCAGTTAGAACTTGGAGAAATTACTTTTTCAGGCTACAGCACCCACAGTTAGCAGCTGGACAGATAGCAAGTCCAAAAGTAGCCATTCCTGGTCAATATCCTACCCTGTCACAGTTAGACTATGAGATGCATTGCATTTCTGTTTAAATTATAGCATTTTAATCCACCCTCCACAATGTGCACATGCAAGTTTTATTCAGGTCTGTGTCTGGTGTTTCAACAGTGCAGTTCCAGTGTTCTGGAGCTGCACAAATATCTGAAATATCTGGGTGACTAAATGAGACAAACATATAGTTTGTGTTATTAACACATAGGCTTTACTGCCACTAGGTCATCAATGCAGGAAGATGACAATATAGATCAGAAGTTCCCAGCCTTTTCAAGCCAGGTGCCGGGTCATGCTCTCTTCGTCAGCTTCAAGGGCCGGATGGCCAATTTGCCATGCCTGCATGATAGGTGTGGTCATTTTGTCCCAACAGCTTCAAAGGGGTGGCCATTTTGTTTCTCAAATGCCCTTGGAGGCATGAGGGTCACACTAAATGGTGTCACAGGCCGGATCTGGTCCACAGGCCTTAGGTTGGGAACCCCTGATATAGATACTCAGCATAAGTAGCTAGTTGCCATTGCTGATTACATCCACCTCTTGGGTTGGTTGCTTATCTCTGCTTAATAGTAGAGGACCATGGAGCATGATGGGTACCATGTCAATCAGGTGGTGAATCCACTAGGAATTTTAGTCTGAACTTTATAGGAGCTCCTCACACTGATTAACATCATCCTTCAAATAGGTTCCGCCGCTGGGTTCACTCCTTTTATAGTTCAGATCAAAGCCTGGAACAAATCCACTGCCTTAATGAAACTGGAACCACTAATAATCTTCACTGGTAGAGACAAACTGACAATTTAAACATGAAAACAGCCATCCCATAATGTTTCTTCATGTGAATGGCAGAGGTTTTATAGTGCTGCCACTGATTTGACACTTCCCTGGTTCTGTTAATCTAGTGACTATTTTTGATAGCGTGGTTATGGAGAATTTGGCAATTCTAATTTAAGGCTGCACTGACTTTTCTGGTCTCTTACATCTAAATGGCCTACCAAATTGCTGCACAGCTCACTGGAACAACTATTCTGTGTTGATTATCACCTTGTCTCCCAGTAGCATCTAATTACATAAACTGTACATGTACTTTGGAGGGAGAAGGCAGTTAAAGAAAAATAATGTTGTTTTGGTCATTTGCCAAAGTTAATGAATCCACCGACTTCTTTTCAACTATTTTCATCAATATTGTATTGCTTATTGAAACTGAGCCTTTGTAACAAAGAGGAAAAGAGTCTCTGGTTAATGTTTGGCTTCACAGGCTTTAAGAAGACAGCTTAATTTATACAGTGGAACCATGCCTGAAATTTAGATCTCCGTTCTGTGGCATAGTGACCAGGGAGAGGCATAGCTTATTGCAACAGAGAATGTCTAAGTATACACATATATTTCTCATTGCCTCTGCAATGATCTTACACTTAAGATGCAGGATTAAGTGCACTGGTAGAGATCAACCTTAGGAACTGTGGTGGCTGAGTGGTTAAGATGCTGAACTTGACAACTGGAAGGTCGGCAGCTTAGTAGTTTGAGACTCGAGTGCTGCATGATGGAGTGAGCTCCTGTCTTTGTCACAGCTCCTGCCAACGTAGCCGTTTAAAAGTGAGAAATTGCAAGTAGATAAATAGGTACCGCTCCGGTGGGAAGGTAACAGCATTCCATGTGCTCCAGTGTCTAGCCATGCCTGTCACATGTCCATGGAAAACATCTGCAGATGCAGACAAGGCTGGCTCTTTGGCTGCAAATTGAGATGAGCATCGAAGCCTATAGTCAGATATGACTGGCTTTCAAACAAGGGCAACCTTTACCTTTAGAAATAAATCTTAGGGCCAACTATGTCATTAGACAGAGTGAGGCAGCAGTCTGAGGCACAGATTCCTTCCATTCCCCTTTGTTTGGAAGGCAGAAACATGCGTGCCATTATCCATCCCGTCCTGCATTCCCTTGTTGTCCTTCAAGAAAATAACCTGTTGTCAGGTTCAACTGTCAGAATGAAGGTGTGTGTATATGTAATTAATTTTGTTCTTCGGCTTAGCAAGTCAAATGTCTTGGATCTTCTCTGATTGATTTGTTTTTATTGCTTAACACACACACACACACACACACACACACACACACACACACACACACACACACACACACACACACACAGAGTTCTCTAAACCATAAGAAACCCTACTTTCTAAACTTCTGCACATACTTTCTCTTTGATAAGAAAGTGGGGTAAATCTATAGTAGCACCTGGAATTATGCACTCCAATATCACAGTTCTTGCTGGATTATTATACTCCAGCAGCAAAATTGGTATGCATGTGCATCTGTATAGATTAAATTTCATTTAATTACCTGTGGAGAGTATATTTTCATGTTTACCTTTCTCTCATTGTATCAAGGAATTCTTAAAGAAGTTGACCTTTGGAGGCAAACCAGAAGGTGCCAGTGTGTGGACTGAAAGTATCTTAAATTGTCTGATGAAGGGTCTGAAAATATGTTAGAAGATATTTAAAATGTGTGTGTGTGTGTGTGAGCGTTAACCGTTGGAACTTGACAAAGGATCCTGCACCAGGCTATACTAGCCCGTACCGAGCCTTTGTGCACTTGCCCGAAATGGGTCCGGAGGTGAACAAATATTTTAGAAATGCGCCAGTGGGGCAGGAGACCCACAAACTCGAACAAAGGAAAAGAACCTCAATTCCCTACATTCCTTGTGCCGCGTTGCGCCACAGCCAATGAGGCTGAGAGGCGCGAGCAAAAAGAACGTTGGGAAACATGCCGTGGCCAATCAAAATGGAGCCACATTTTAAAAAAGCCACAGAAACACAAACCACAAACACTAAACTACATGTCCCAGTGTCCTGCGCGCCGTGAGCGCGCACAACGCTGAGAAAACAGTCGCACGAAAAATAAAAATAAAAAGCACAACATGAGGGCAAGTCCCCCACAGGCGGACACAGCACCTCACAGTCACGCAAACACCCGCTGGCCTTCTTTCACAGAGAAATGGGGAGGAGAGGGACTCCATCTCCTCCACGCTACCCTGCCGAAGACATGGCGAGACCACCACCGGCCTCAAGAAAAGTTGAGCCAGGGTGGGGAAAAACCACAAACACAGGGGGGATTCAAGGGGGGGGAAGGTACTGATGCCTTCCTCCCCTTGAAAGCGAAACAATTCCTCCGCAAAGGAAAGGCAGTGAACGGTGCTCCGGCTGTTGCCTTTACTTTACGAGTAAGTGTTTCGCTTGCCTTGCCCCCCCACCTTGAAAGTTAACCCATTCCCAGGGAAGCAAAGCCAACGGACGGCGCTCTGCCCGCTGACTTTACTTTCCTTAAAAGTGTTTCACTTTCAAGAGGGGGCCAAGGCACCAGTGCCGCCCCCCGTTGAAGGAGAAACAAAACTAAAAAACACAAACAAACACCAAAATAATTAAAATAAATAAACCATTAATTAAAAAAACACAAAAAACAAAAACATCCAAAATTAACCAAAACCAAAACCAAAAAAAACAAACAGAAAAAACACACAGAAAAACACCAAAAAAGAAAAAGAAAACAAACCCACAAAAGAAATTAAACCAGCCAACTTACCAGCATGTCCTACCTCCATGACGGCTGGAACTGAAATGAGGAAAGAAAGAGACTACTTACCAGAAGAAGCGCCACCCAGAGGCCAGTAGAGAAAAAACAGTCAAAGTAAAAGAAATACTCAACAGCCCCACCCAGAGGCCACAAGAGATAAAACAGTCAAAAACATAACATTACATCACACGTTCACACAAATCACGAACAAATCACAAAATAATAAAATAAAAACATTTCTAAAATCCTGTGTAGAGTTTTCACTCAAAAAAAACCCCAAAACATCTAAACACAGTTTAAAAACATTGAATGTAAAAAAAATGTACTTTCACTTTTTTAAAATTATTATCCAAGGTACAACTATTAAAAAAAATTCACATGCTAAAACATTATTTAGTTAAATAAAATAATTGTAAAAAATTATATCATCCTTTCCTCTTTTTTTAATCCACAAAAACAAACCCAAAAAAGCTGATCACAGTTTATAACAGCCCATGTGTATAAATAAACATTTTAAAAATCACAATTACAGACTAACCTCATTTGTACAACATTAACAAAACAAAAACCTTCCAACACAATTTAAAACAGCCCGGCACCACCGGGCAAAATCTGCTAGTATATATATAAAATACTTTTAGAAATTGACATTTGAGAGTAAATTTATACTTTTAATACATATTCAGATTCAAACCTTAAACGGTAATTTTTTAAATGTCTGAGAACAATGCAAAACTGAAATTGGAGCATGGATATGAGTAGAAGATAGTGAAAGCAAAAAGGACTGGAAACCAATGTTTTGCCACATCCCAATTTACAGCAGGCACCAGCCACCAGGAAACATGAAAGTGAACATAGCACAGAATTTGTAACTCTACTTGTTTTTGGTTCACTTTGATTGTGGGTTCAAGAAACTGTCATGGCACCACCATGTCTGGTGATAGTCAGCTCATCAAAGAACTCATGCTTAGCAAACCCTGATAAACTTAACCTTTTGGTTCTTGACAGAAGTTGTCATCTGGATTCTGTTCTGGTTTGGATTCAATCTGAAGGGTGACTATGTAGAAATTGTATGTGTCAAATAGAAGTTCAGTAATTTCATTCAAAGTGTTCTGCTTGTCAGCACTTGCCACTGTTAAGAGAGGTAAACACACACAAAAAATTAATGGTGGTAGTGCATATTTTTGAATTCTAAGTCTGACTGTCTTCTACTTCAACTGGAATGTCTTGACACATGGAAAAGAATTAATTTCTGCGATTCCAAGAGAAGTAATTGATTTTAAAAAACTGGTTTAAAATTTCACCTGGAGTGAAACCTAGGAATGCTAGAAGCATTCTTATATAAATAAACACATTAATTTAACACAGTATCTTCCAACCTTGAACTCATAGTGTTGGACTATAATTCTATCCATACCTGTCAGCCTTCTACGCATGCGTAGAAGGGTTTTACGCTTGCGTAGCCCCCTTCTACGCATGCATAGAAGGCTTCTATGCATGCGTAGAAGGCGACCTGCGCAGAAGGGCTGCACAGTACCTCCTTTCTCCCGCTGCCAAATCCTGGGGTTTCAGCAGTGTGGGGCGGGAAATGGCGCAAATCGGCGCCAAAAACCGGGAAATCCCAGCCAATCCGGGAAGGTTAACAGGTATGATTCTATCCCTCTCCCCGCCACCATAACCAGTGGGTTGGGATAATAAAATGTGAAGTCAAACAACCTTTGAAGAAGATCCAATGGCCAAAATGTAGTTATGCAAAAAGATGCAACTTTTGGAAACATATAATAGGCCAGCATTTCCCAAACTGTGTTTTGCAGAACACTACTGTTCCATAGAGAACTTCAGCTCCCAGAAGCCTTGGCCTGCACAGCCAATACTGAAGACTTTTGGGAACTGTAGTCCAAGAATACACAGGGACCCAGTTTTAGGAACCACTACAATAGGCAATGTCTACAAGGATTTCTTAACTTGAGGCAATTTGCTTCTGAAAGTTAGGCCTTTTATGTAACTGTAGAATAGGATTTCAGCTGATGAATGACTTATTACCCATATCATCCAGAATTATCATGATTACCTTCACAGCACAGCATGAAGATACTGAAGTTCAGAGGATGGTACCTCCAATTTGAACACACAACCCACATTCACCATTAGATTGCACTAGCTCTGAGAAGAAATTACTTTTGACTTTTATGGGATATACTTCCAGAAAATACACTTGGGTTTGCAATCTCAAAATTTATCTCTGTAAGATTTTATAGTTTTTCCTTTTGTCTTGTGTGCCCTCTAAAAGAACCAAAGGGCATAGGAAAATAAAATAAAAGCATCTGGGTAAAGCAAAGTTCGCCCTTGCTCGAAAGCCAGTCATCTCCGACTGTACGGTTCAGTGCTTATCTCTGTTTACAGTCATAGAGCCAGCATTGTCTGCATCTGATGGTTCTGTGGACATGTGGCAGGCATGCCTAGACACTGGAATGCACAGAACACTATTTACCTTCCCATCAAAGTGGTCCCTATTTATCTAATTGCAAGTTCTTGCTTTTGAACTGCTAGGTTGGCAGGCGCTGGGACAAACGGGAGCTCTTTCCATTGTGCAGTACTCGGGTCTCAAACTGCTGACCTGCTGACCTTCCAGGCATCAAGTGTCTTAGCCACTTGAGCCACCGCAAAAGCATCTACATCAGCATAAACTGGCTTCACAAGATATAATCTGATTATATGACATGCACTCACCTGTGACTACATGAGCTGATAGGACCATTTGGCTCATTGTCAGAGACCAAATATGAAGGCTGTGGACAGACTTCACTTTGTCCACAGATAGAATTATTTCTTTCACTGCATCATAGCTAAGTCCTTTGGGCATCCCTGGAGAATAAGAGGCAAGTATCATCTTCTAGAGAAAAGGTCTATAACTCTATAATAGAACCTGTGTCTATGATTTTTGTAAATATAAAGTCCTTTGTGATATGGGAGACTTTCTTCAGCAGTGCTGCATGGTTAACTGTATCATAAGCTGCAGTAAGATCTATAAACACTGCCCCTGTGATTTCCTTCAGTTCAAAACCATCTTCTATATACTGTGTTAAGAATTTGTGCTGTTCAATCTTTGCTGGCTCTGAAACCAGCTTGCTGTGGTCTGAATTGGGGTTATACTATTGCAGACAATAGTTTCAGAATTAAATATTAATATACAGTGGTACCTCACACAATTATTTGAATCCGTTCCATGGTGCTCGTTATTGTACGAAACAATTGCTATATGATACATGCACCGTATAGTGATTTTCCCTATGGGATGCATCATACAACAATTTTTTTTTTTTGCTAAGTGGTTTTTCCCATTGAAAAATTGTTGTACGATTTTTTTCCATAGGGAAAATTGTTATGCGGGACACCATCCCCCCCCCCACACACACACACCCCTAATTGTTATGTGATTTTGTTGCTATACGGGGTGATTGTTGTATGAGATTCCACTGTATCATATCTAGATGCTAAAAAGAGATATGGGCCTGTAGCTTTTTGGGTCTTCTGGTGGCTTGCCTGGTTTAAGTAAAGCTATCACCCGAGCCTTCCTCCATATCTTTGGTATCTGAACTACATTCAAGCAATTATAGTACAGGCTAAGTAACCTTTTTTTCATTATTGGTCCAAAATGTTTGATCTGCTCAACCCGAATATCATCCATGCCAGCTATTTTGCTGTTTTTACACCTGCCTATTGCCTTTTCCATCTCTCCTATGGTAAAGGAAATGGTCAGATTGCTTGTCTTCCATTCCTCATTCCTTCTTATCCTCTGTTTGTTTTTCCATGGGTTAATTTTCTGTAGGTTCAAATCTGGTTTCCCATTGAATAGTAGCTGGTGGGCAATTTGGTTGGCTGAGACATTGGCATATATGGGTTGTTTGATTACATCATTATTAAGATGATTAAGTAATCTCCATGCTTTTTGACTGCTGTGATGTGTTGATTTCTTCTATGAACTTAATCCATTTCCCCCTTTTATGCTCTGAGACAGCTGACACTACCTGTTGTCCAGCTTTAATGGTATCTTCACTGAATGGATTTGCATCAAAGAGAGTAAAATATTCATTCAGTAAGTCAATCGTTCAGCGATTAATCACATTCCAGGAACTTTAGGGCGGCATTGGTTTTCTTCCCTATGAATTTTTTGCACGCATAGTAGGTCACATCTATGTTTATTGAAGAGTTCCTGAAGCAAGCCTTCTTTAACTGAGAATATTCCTTCAATGTTGACCGATATCACAGTCCGTTTGGGCCCTAAGAAGGGTCATTGGTTAAAATGGCTCTTTGTAGTCATTTCTACTTCTGGTGCTTCTGGGTTGAAACGATTAGCTGGTGAAAAATCTCCGTTGCTGGTGATAAATCTCCGTTTATTTATTTATTTTTATTTATTTATTGTTAAATTTTTATACCGCCCACTCAGCCAAAGCCAGTTCACAACAGTGGGTAAAAACAGATAAAAACAAATAAAACAGATAAAAACCAGCAATAAGAACCCACCCCTAAAAAGAGAGGGGTGCAGGAACTGAAGAAACGGTGGGGCAAGCATCCTCCCCTATATTAACCACCCAACGGAAGCCACACCTCCACCTGCACCCCAAACTTGGCCCGCCAGCCAGGTTTTTAGTTCTTTTCTAAAGGGCAACAACTCCATCTGGAGATGCAGTTCCACAGGCAGGAGGTTCCAAAGGGCAGGTGCGGACACAGAGAAGGCTCTCCTCCTTGTGCCAGAGAGGTGAGCCCCCCTGGCTGATGGCACTTACCATCGTTACCAGGGGATTCCCAATCTCTGAAATAGGATTCTTTGGGGTGGATCCTTTCATGTCCCCCAATTTTATTATAGTTGTACCTATTTATGTTCACTGATCTCATGTACAGTTTCTTAGATACCCCATATAGCTAGGAAGAAAACAACATGAATGGAATAGCAGCTAATAGATCACCCATCATGTAAAAAAGGTTGACTTACAACAATAACAATGGCAATAGTAAATGTTAAACAAATTTTCATTCTGGGAAGGAAGGAAGGAAGGAAGGAAGGAAGGAAGGAAGGAAGGAAGAGGTTTATTGTATACATAAAACATTTTACCTTCCATCAGCACATTTAAAAGGTCTTGTAAAATATGTATGGTGGTTGCCAGAACGAATAGGGAAAATATAAACGTACAGATTGGGTCAGCTATTTTGCATTCTGGCTAGAAGGAAAACACATAATTTGATGAATATACAACTTTTGACTACTTTGTTTGCTAAGCAACTTCGTGCTAATGGCCAATGCCTTGTTGTCATTGCCAATTTACAAACAGAATGAGACAAGGTTTGTGAGAATTTATCATCACAACACAGAGAGTCTGGAACCTATTCCTTCCCTCTTAGCAGTAGAACTATGAAATAGTATGAGTGTCATGGCAGGACTCAAGAACTAGTATAATGGATTAGTACTGGGAAAATCTTATTCATGAATGCAGCTTATGGGGGGTTCTAAGGGTGTGACTACACAGCAAAGGACATGTGAATTCATTTGCATTTGCTTGCTGTGAGGTCATACCAGGAGATTTGGGTTTTGTCCCCCCCCCCCAATTTAAGTGGCTACACAGAAAGATAGACAAAGCTTTGTTATTGTAACTCTATTGCAGCTCTATTAAAGTGCTTCCAAGTGACACAGTTCAAAGGAACTGACTTAAGAAGGCATTTCCTTCCTCAATTACTCATTTCTGCATCTTATCTTTAAAACAACTCTTGCCAATCAGGACAGCTCCATTAATCAGTATGAATAAATGAATGAATGAATTATAGAAGTTCTGCCCAGCAAAAAAGAAGAACAAGCCTTGCTTGTTGTATGTGCTGGCATTGCATGTGCATATGAGTGTTTACGTGCTTTTCCTTCCTCACGAGGTAGAAGGTGAGGGTGAAGGTGCTTTGCCAAAGCACCACTTTATGTGTGGGTAAGTACAATCAGCTTTGTCCTCCCTATTAGTTCAAGCAATCACAACCCTGAAACTTGCCATGGAGCAAAATATTTCAGTTCCTCATACAATCATGAAGAAATAATATCAGAAAGCAAATCACCTTAATCCATCCTACAGTCCCAGAGATTCTTAGATTTGTCTCACAAAGATATAACTGTCTGTCAATCTAAGACCCTGAAGACAGAGCAATCTGAATTTTGGTATATGGGTGAGAATTCCACCCCCACCCCCACCCCCAAGATTCACTGTAGAATAATCACTCCTTCACTGCTGTTTCGTCAAGGCCACGTTTTACCAAGCAAGTATTCAATTTGTCTGTTGACAAGTACAAATTCCCAATCCCATGAAATGTAAGAGGCAGTCATTTTTTAATTGGGGCAGCCATTTTGATTTCTTACAAATGGACTACAAAGCTAGGCAATGAAAATACAATGACAATTTATCCTGTCCAATTTCTGATTTAATACAGTGGCTAAGACACTGACTGGAAGGCGGGAGGTCAGCAGTTAAATTCCCAAGTACTGCGGGACGGAATGAGCTCCCATCTTTGTCCCGGCTCCTGCCAACCTAGCAGTTCGAAAGCAAGAAATTGCAAGTAGATAAATAGAGACCACTTCGGTGGGAAGGTAAACAGCGATTCGGTGTCTAGTCATGCCTGCCACATGACCACGGAAACGTCTGCAGAAGCAGACAGCGCTGGCTCTTCGGCTTTGAAACAAAGATGAGCACTGAACCCTAGAGTCGGATGCGACTAGCTTTTGAGAAAGGGAAACCTTTACCTTTACCCTTACTCTCCCAAGATACAGCTCCATTGTTACTAGAGGAACAGGAATTTTCATACACAGTATGGCTTGTGAAACATTTCTCAACTTTTTTTTTTTTCAGGACAACAGTTGAAGAGAAAAGAGAAAAACAGAATAAAGCAAAATGAGATGAAATGAAAACAAGACTAAAGACAGGCAAACACTACTTCTTACAAGTTCGTGCTTAAAGGAATAATCAGTTGTGCTCTCAGCAGGGACTTCCCTCCCTTCAAAATGAACAGAGCTGTCATCACCTAAATTGGAAAGTGTATCCCGAAGGCAGACATGCTATATACACAGCATCTAATGGTTGCTCTATAATGAAAATAGCTGCATCCTAAATTGTTGTGAAGGTGAAACTGACCTTAAAGAAGATTATTAGTGCACTAATTAGCACACTAATGCTCTGAAGCAGATCTCCAATGGCGTGGATAAAAGCAGCGCGTACACTGGCATTGGATGATGTCAATGTTTCTTCAAGGTTGGATGTATGGCTTCTGGATTGACTGGCTTTACGAAGATTTACATGTCCTGTTTGGTGCAGGGTCAGACTTAGTCTGCAAGAATCATATTAAGTAGATCAGCCATTTTTAACCCCTTACTTTCCCAGTAAATCATTTTAGAGCTGTTAAAGTCAGATTTGATTTAATCTTCCTTTTTGCTCCCCCCAAAAAACAAACAAACAAATACACCACACAAACTTTAAGTAATTTAGGTTTTGTTGGACTATTTCATGCAATGTTTTAATTTTTCTGCTTTGGATATATTCCATAGGTAAATCAGAACCATCAGAAATACACTATATTTTGGGTTTAGTGTTTATTAGTCAATACTTATAGTAGATACACTAATATTAATGGCAATGAAGTTACTGCACATAGAGTAAAATAAACCATTAAAATAAAACTACAAATTATAACAGGATTAATTTCTGCACATTATAACAGGATTAATTTAAAACAGTATCTTTTATCTATGTAATTTTCTCTCCTATTTCTTATGCACAACTAACAAACAAACACACAATTTCTCTTCATATATACTGATGGTACTGTCTGTAGGTAGCCACCATGTCGAATAATTTTAATAATATATAGCTAAGGGTCAGAATTATGTTGCAAATTCATGCTCACATAAAGGGAATCACATAAATTAGGTGCATGCCCAGGCACACAAACACCTCAAGATTTAAACAATTTCTCTTATACTAGCATAAATCAGGAACAGATTTTTGGTCATTGGCTTTCATTTTGTGCAAATCTGATGACCTGTAACCTGGTCTTCCCTGAGAACATGCTTGCATCACTGTATCAGAACAAAAGGATGCAGAGTGGAGTATCAAAAACTGGGCCTTCATGATTTGTGATTGTGATACATGTTCAACCCTGGGCTGATATGTGTCATCTGAAAACTTCATGCCTTGGCCAGATTGATTCCAGAGCAGGGCTGGCTAAAATTTTCAGGCTGTGGGCCAGTCACATGTTTGAGTGGGCTGGTCACATGGTTCCTCCCACTGGAAGCAGAAGGAAAACACACCCACGCATACACAAAACACTGCCATAAATGCACCCGTGGCTGTTGTTTACAGCAGTATTTTGTGCATGCATGGGAATGTCTTACTTCTGCTTCCGGGAGCAGCAAGAGTGGCATGGGCTGGATGTAATGGATATAATGGTGCCAGATGTGGGAGTCCAGATAATTGGACCCCTGTTCCAGATAATTCTCTATTGATTTTTTCCATACATATAACTTAAAGGGCCACGTCATCTCGGGACTTTCTGCTCCCACTTCGGCTCCTCTCGCTGGGCTCCCCTCCAACCTGTGGGAGAAAGTCCGGAGTGCTTCGGCAGTGGCACGGAGACAAGGGTGTGCTGGCTATGCTAAAGGGGTGCTTGACAGGGAGTTATGAGGGCGTCTAACTATAACAAAATATATACGTTCCCATTTACCTTCTAATCTCAACTCCCCTCTGGGTATTCAAACCAACAACCTCCTGCTTACAAGACCAAATTGCAACCTCTAAGCCACGGCAGCTCCACTCTCAATGCATCTGCTTTTGGTAATCTTCTCTTTGGTGGCACAGGGGGAAGGCAGGCAGAAGAACACGGAGCCCCGCTCCTTTGTTTGATCATTCTGAGCATTGCAGCTCAGCTCGGCTCTGGCCACCACTACCCCTGGAAGGGCCCGGCCCAGCCCTTCACCCTCTGTGGCCACCCCTCTGCACAGAGCTGCCTGAGGCTCTGAGAGAAGGGCAGTTGCCGGTGGCCACAAGAGAAGGAGCATCAGGCTGACCAATGGCGCCTCTTGGTTTGAATTTTTTTGGGCACCTTTTCTTTGGATTGGCACCCAAGGGGGCAGCCATGGTACTGGGGCCTTGGGGTGCCCCAGGATAAGTCCTGGTACTCTGATGAGCCAGCCCACCACTGCGTGGAGATAATAATAATAATTTCATGTTGTTTTCCCCCCAATCCAAGCCTTATTATTATCTCCATGCCCCTGTTGAAGCACTTTAGACTTTCTCCTACAGGGTGTAGGGGAGCCCAGTGAGAGGAGCTGAAGCAGAAGCAGAAACTGCTGAGGTGGCATGGCCCTTTAACTTATAAGTTATAAGTAGGGGGCATGGCAACATGTCCCAGTATCCAGCACAGGTCTGGTTCTGGATCATGTGAACCAGCTGTGACTAAGTTAATAAAGCACATACCCCTCTAATTCATAGCTTTAAAACATATCAAAATATCCCATTTAGGAAGAAGTTTGTTAGTTTGGGGCAGGGTTTATTTTGTTTATTTATTTATTCAATTTGTATAGCCGCCCCAATCGACGTGCGACTCTGGGTGGCATACATAAAATCCCCAACGTTTAAAGTCTAGAAACCCATAAAATTCCTAAAAACACTGGAAAACTACCTCACACGCACACCAATTAAAAATCTAGTTAAAAACTTTTAAAAGCATGAGTGATCCTCCTCTAACCTCGCGTCCCCTGATGTTCTTAGACTTTAATTCCCAGAAGCCAAGTCAGTGCACTTGTTGATCAGGACTCCTGCGAACAGAAGTCCAAGAACATCTGGGGACCCAAGGTTGAGAAACCCTGGTTTGGGGTTTGTCATTCAATGAAGACATATAAATGCACAGCCTCAGTGGAAGAATTCCTCTTTTCTTTCTTTTCTATTTTTTTTTTGAAGCAATTCCTCTATCACTATCCACTGAAGGACACTGAAAGCTTCAGACCAACCTTCCTCCCCCAACAAATACACCTTTCCCCAGCTCTGGGAAAATAATTATTAGAATATTTGTCCATCAGGCAGTTACATTGTATTGACACAGAGATCTCTGAAGAAAGTAATAACAAGGCACAACTTACATTGTGTTGGCTACAACTGCACAGCCAGATGTGATGAGCATAACTGTGCCTTCAATTTCATAATGAGGGTGCAGCAGCCTCAGGATTGCTAAGTATACCAACACAGCAGTCACCAGCCAAATTATGATCACCGAGACGAAAGCGCCAAGAATTTCTAGTGGTTCAAATAACTATTAAGAGTAACATTCCTAAAATATATATCCATGTTAATGTAAAACAGTTATTATTTAACTAATCAATGAATTATGATCTGCCAACTTCCCATCGACTAATGGAAAGCCTTCCAGTGGTTTCTATGTATAAAATGCTGGTTTGCCTGTCTCTCCTTTGGATGACATCCTGGGATTGTGCAGCTTGTCCAAGACCATGTAGGTGGCAGAATATACAAACTCATCAGCCGCACATGTTCCAGGGGAACAGTTCTGCGTTACAAAGGTTGACATATTCCAGGTTTCTGGAGGATATCAGAAAGTAGTGAACCTGCTTGTTATAAACAGAATGTCTCCTGAAATCTTCTTGTTTCTATTCACAAACTTAACACATCTTGAATGCCAGAAGACAAAGACAAATGGCCCAGAAATTGTAAGGAAAGTCTTTAATCTGTGGCAATCTTTCCCAATTATGATAAAATTTCTATTGTGCAGGTGAAACCCACCCACCAGGCTTTTGGCCCTAGATCAGTGGCAGAGCAATGCTTTGCTTACTGAAGATACCAAGTTCCATCCCCATGATCTCCTGGCAGGGATGAAAAGACTCATGCCTGGCACCTTGGAAAGCAATTGGCACTTAGAAGTGACAATACTGGGCTAGATTAACCAACAGTCTTGGTGTAAGATAGCTTCCTATAAAATTCACATAAGGTGCACAAAGTTGGAAAACATTTCCATTTTGGATTGCAATTTATAAAGTCGTCCCACTTGAGAGAGTTGTAATCCAAAGAACAAACTTTTCTGAGCAATGGATTTTCATATCAATCTAGTAGTAATATATTGTCCATATTTTGTCAAAGTTTGTATTAGAAATTAATAGTTTAGAGCAGTGGTTCGCAACGGTGGGCCCACAGGGAACTTTAATTCCTAGAAACCTAAGTCAGTACATTGGCTGATCGGTGCCTTGAGGCAGGGATTCACGTTCCCTCAGACAGCTGAGGGGGCTGGATTGGTGGTTCCCACTGCCGTAAAATGTGTCTGTGGTTGTTGTAAATGCATTTACGACAGCCATAAATGTAGACACAGCTGTTTCTACTGCTTCCACCACTTCCGGCGACAGTGGGGGTGGGGAGAGGACAGTGGGCCACATGAAATGGTGCCATGGGCCGGATTCAGCCCACAGACATAGGTTGAGAACCCCTGCTTTGAGGAATTGGCTTAGGCTTCAGGGACTTGAGGTCCAAAAAGTGAAGGCTGGGAGACACTGGTTTAGAGGGGCCTAGGCCAAATCAAGCAGAAAAAGGGAAGGAAAGGGGTGATGGAAAACAGTATATGTGTAGTGCCACTATGATAATGTAAGAGGCAATAATCAATATTTGTCATTTTTCAGATATTGTACATTATGTTTTGTGGTGTGACCTGTCATAAGAACTTCATGCGGTGAGTATCTATACTGAAATCTTCTCACAATAATGGACAAAAAGGAGAAGTATTCCTATTTTTCATGTTCATATTGCGAAATATTTTTTGTACCTGCTCTGTGCCATCCGTATGTTAATTTCTTACTGGCAGCTTTTGATGACAACCACAGAGAAAAGATACTGATTAGAAAGCTCAGGAAGTCCACTAAAACATGAGCTGCATCTGTCATCACAGCGAGGCTTCCTGATATGTGGCCACCTGGGTCAAAGCAACCATAATCATTACTGAATCCAAAGAACAGAGTGGAGTAACATCTCTTTCTCACACATACACACACAGAGACTATGATGGCATACAGCTGTGATGGTGAACCTTGGCACGCCAGATGATTTTGGACTTCAATTCCCAGAAGCCCAAGCACCCTGTGAGTCTACATGAATGGATTTACTGTGATTCATCCGGCCCCCGCTGCCCTCGTCACTCCCAGAAGCTGAAGTAAAACGCGCCCATATGGGCGCATTTTATTTCTTCTTTCAGGAGCGACTAGGGCGGCATGGGCCGGATGAATCGCAGTAAACCCATTCATGTGGATTCATGGGGGCTTCTGGGAGTTGAAGTCCAAGAACATCTGGAGTGCCAAGTTTCGCCTTCACAGGCATACAGTGATGGCTAACCTTGGCACTACATGTGTTCTTGGACTCCAATTACCAGAAGCCCAAGTCAGCACTCCTGCTGATCAAGACTTTTGGAAATTGAAGTTCAAGAACACGTGAAGTGCCAAGGTTAGCCATCACTGGCACAGTAGATCTTCCAGCACATCAACCAAGTTAATTCCTGCAACACCTATGCCTTCGGAACATTTAGAGTTGGAAATGTCACCTTGGGCACCTATGACTCCCAGAGTTTATCTGCTGAACTGGTATCATGGTTGTGAAAATCTAGAAATAATAATATACAGGCCTATTTCTCCCCCAAAGTCTGAAAAGATTACAGTAGCTGTAAAGAGCACATGCATACAGTAATATACAAACATTATGCCCAAAACACAGGATTTAAATTTGTTTTTGCTATATTACATTGATGGTTTTTTTAAATGGTAGTGCATTTTAGTAAATTTCTTAGTCGATTCTGACCAAAATAAAAAAGAAAGGAAATTCCCATGCACTTCAGTTAAAAGGGATGCTTTTGGCCAGGCATTCGCAACCTGCGGCCCATGGAGCCATTTCCTGTGGCCCTCTGCCCTTTTTCCCGTTGCCGCCACTGCCGCAAGTGGCAGAAGCACCAAAAACACACAGAAAATGTACAAAAATGCACGCTTTTGTGCGAGAACTCACTGAAAACATGCAAAAATGTGTGAGAACTCACCCAAAACGTGCAAAAACACACGAGAACTTGCCAAAAACGCATGAGAACTCACTGAAAAGACACGAGAATATGTGCAAGAACTCGCATGGAACCACGTGACCAGACCGCTCAGCCGTCTGAGGGAGAGTGACCTGAAAACTTTGAGAAAGCCTGCTTTAGACTAGGATTTCCCAACCTTGGGCCCCCAGGTGTTCTTGGACTTCAATTACCAGAAGCCCAAGTCTGCACACCTGCTGATCAAGGCTACAGGGAATTGAAGTCCAAGAACATCTGGGGGCCCAAGGTTGGAAAACTCTGCTTTGGACTCTGTATTATACTGCACCAGCTGCATTTGCTCATAAGAGTAGGTTGAAAAGATGGTGTTTTTGCTCATTACTTGGAAGACAGATGCATCTCACAAAATAGCAGCTCTTTTCTTCGTTTTATAATGATGCCCCAGCAAATGGTTTTTGCAATTGAGCCTTACTGATGGTGACTATTTTATTGCTGTCTGTATTATCACAGCAGCAAGTTATGCCACTCATTCAGTGGCCAATCATCCAGCAAACACTTCCTAGACTCATTAAAAAAATTATAATATGGTTCATTAATTGCAATATTTCCCAGAGACTGCTGTCTCTATCAGCAATTAATGAATGGCTTATCAGCGCTTAAAGGTCTTCAGCAATAACAGCCCCCTCTCCCTGTAATTTGCTACAAAAGATGTCACTGTGAAAACTGAAATATGTCTATAATAAAGAGAAGAAGTGGAGGGAGCCTTACGGTGCCATCAAATAGTCTGTCAGATAAGATATATTTATAGATAACACCAAATCAAAAATGATGTTCCCAATTTAAAAAATGGGTACACAGAAGGAGCCTCCTAGAAGATTGTGGTATTTTTGAACCACAATCGGGAACACCCTGATAATGGTAACTTTGTGTTGCCAGCTAATCTTTCTCATACTAGGTCAGCCAGAAGAAACTGCAGAATGAACTCACCAAAAGGCGCCTTCATTTTGGCAGTTTCAAGTATGTCCTAGACACGGAAGAAGAATTTAAAAAAACACCAACAACAAAAATTGATTATGGTAAAAGTTAGTCAAAACCTATTGCTTGTACATTGGTAGTATGTCCTTAAAAGCCTTAAAGAATAATAATTTTAGCTGTTCTAAAAAAATAGATGGAAATTGAAGTTCTCTATGCACATTTTTTAGTTGACCTATCTCAAAATTTCCCACCACTGTGGCCAGTGATTATGTTAGTGGGGGAAATCTTGGACATAAAATCAACCATGGTAAGTTTTTGAAATTCTGCAATGGAATTAACCCCACTGCATTCACTTCTTCCCCACTTAGT